>CM070694.1:18892742-23692742 GCA_036346265.1 Melocanna baccifera | reverse complement strand
ATGAACTGTACCTGACTCGTATAGAATTCCTAGGTTTCAAATATTTGGAAGTTAAGTCTTGTGGCCGCTCTAGCTGTGATATATGATTTATGTCTGAAATTATATTGTAACGGCGGTTAGTTTTTTTTTTAAAAAAAATACATAAAATAAAAAAATCATTATATCATCATGAACAATACAAATTAATAAAGGGAGAAAAGAAAAGAAAAAACAAAAATAACCCTAAAAAATCAAAATAAGCCGAAATTAGAAATCGATATGTTTCAAGTGGTTTCTGGATTAAATAAACCGAAAGATAAAATAAATCACAAGCTAAAACCGTTTAAAGCAGGGCATTCTTTTCGACAGCGACTGATAGCTTATTAATAGCTGCGGAGATTTTTAGTCCTAGTACGAGCGTTTGTGCAAATGAATCGAATACCGATAAACCGCTTCAAAAATGTTATCTTGATAAACCACTTGAAAAGCTCGGTAAAGAAATCATTCTATTTGTTTATTCGGGAAAAATCATAAGATATAAGTTGAAAGGGAGTCTATTATCTCACGTCTAATCTTAATTGACGGCAAATAGAATAGGAGATCAGTAAGGCTAAAAGAATATCGAAACGACGGATTAGAAATGCAGTATAATGGTTAGCAAAGCAATAATTCATCCTGAGACAACATGAACAATTGTGAACCTGAGATATTCTGATAGCAACCTGAACCTGCTGGATTTCCCATAAACTGGCCGACAATAGAGTTGCATCCATCTAGCAACTGGCAAGAACAAGCAGTCCAGCATGATAAAGTGGTCTATGTATTAGGTGGTGGAATCCCAATCGCCGATGGATCTCACCATCCATTCATGCGCCGGTACAAAAGACAAGTAGGTGTGTGCCTGACCAGAACATCAGAACAGACTCCAGTAGGTACGAGAGCACGCATCAGCTGGGGGGTCCAAATCAAAACTTAATGCCATCCGCACCACTGTAGAGCAGGCAACATGATCCGCTTCGGAGAAGCGGCGGGTCCTTGCGGAGATGAGATAGGAGAAATGATGAGTGGATCTGCGTCACGACGATGACATGAAATCTTCCGGCCTGACGATGAAAACTTCCTCGAACTCGTTGTCATCTGATGGGAGAAACAGATACTACAGTCAGGAACTGGCAGGCAGAAAATGCAACAGTCAACAGCTATAGAGAGGAAGGACCGTTTACAAATAACGCTTGATCAGAACTAGAAACCTCTTTACGACAGTAGAGAGTAGATATATTGCATTGTTTGAGGAAGTAGAAAAGGACTGCTGTTCACTTTATTTAGACTCGGAATTAGCAAATTGCCCATTGATAATAACCTTACGATGCAAAGATTCTTCTTAATTTTTTTTTACTTTTAATGAAGGAGGGAAACACTAGTTTCTACTAGAGAAAATATAGCCTCAGCAATAAAACGGTTCCAATTTACTGAACCTACAGTTCAGAAAACAGATTGAACTGATGATTGGTGTAGGATGATCTACTATGTACCATCGAGAAATATCAACAACAAAGTTATCCTCGGTAAAGACACTTTCTACAAAACAAGCAGTTGGTGGCAATAATCATTGGCACATTGCTACAAAAATGATAACACTGACAGCTTGCTACTAAGACATAACATAGCATCAAAAAAAGAATGCAACGCACTAACTGAAAGACTGACAGCAAATAAAAAATTGAGTAGACAAAACTCAAATACTAAGTCATGTGAGACAGTGAGAGTAAAACAAAACTTTTCTCAATGCCAATGCAACAATGGCATCATTCTCCACCTGCACAAATATCGAAATCAAATAAGTCGTCGATCTGAAAAATGAATTAATGGAATTGTGGCTTTCATCTTCCAGAAAAATTGATGTGCTAACACTATACAATAATTCTTTTATTCGTAGTGTGGTTTAATGTATACTATACATTAAAGTATACATTAAACCACACTACGAATGAAAGAATCTACTGTACTGCATCAGCAAGCCTGGCTTCACTTGATAGATGTTTTTATAGAAGACTGCATAAGCTATTGAGGTTGACCCCCAGCACAAATAGGCAAAACAAATTCTTTTCTGAATTATATATAGGCAAATGTATCCAGCGACAACTAAATATGTTGGTACCTTTTCATCAGCCAACGTCTTTGAATCATCCAATACATTGTTGGTAGCCAACAAGAACCTCTGATCACTAGGGGGGGTGGTCTATTAGCGAATGCACCTTCTGTTTGATATTCAAAGCTGAAAGCTGTATCTGTTGGATCGCATTGTATGAAGTACGTACTCTTGCTCCGCTTCACTCGCACGTACATGCTTGCAACTCTGCATGAGAGAGATGACTAAAGGACATCGGCACACATGGAATCATCAGCAAAGGCAAAATACCTTGCTTGACTATTTAAAATCATATTTCTTCTTAAAAACTTTTTAAAATCGTATTAACTACTCCAGCCTCCAGGGAGTGGATCATTATCTTGTTAAGCATCAGATGGCCATTAACATCTATGCACACAATGCTGAGGACTATGAAATTCTTTATTTACATTGAACTAGTCATGTGCCCGTGCGTTGCAACGGAAAACCAAATAAAAGTGGTGTATACTATCAAATATTATCTCAAACTGAATAATAAATATCAACTTTTTCTTACGTCATCATGTATGTTCATACTCGTAAATAAATCAAGCATCATATTAGTAAGATGTAACAATACTATATATACAATCATACAAAGATACATATTTTTAGAAAAATTCCAAACCTACATCTTCAAGTACATGAGCCAAGAGCAATAAAGATTACGTCACATATGGCCAAATTTTATACTAACAAATGGCTAACATAATCAATGGTGATTACAGAAGAAACATAAATTTTAGCAACATCAAAGTACAAAACTAAAAGATATAGAACTGCAGTAAGTAGTAGAGGAACAATGGTAATACATTCCAAGTGGATGAAGGATTTTTTTTCCATTCATGGCATTCCAAGTGGAACAATAGTTTGTAAATTGATCAAAACCAGCAAGTTTTAGTAGTAAGCACCAGGATTAAAACTGTCTTATGCCACATTGAGTTTGTGAAACTTCATAGTTAGTTACCTGTTTCGAAATCTCAAGAGCAATGAGTTCTGCAATACCAGTTCCAGCCTGCAGTCAAATGCATCATCAAATGTGTTTCAGATAAATAGAGAATACATCATGTTTCAACAGTTGAGAAAAAATTATGCAAGAGAAGTTCTAACTAACCTCACCAGCACCAAGGAATAGGTAAGTGTGCTCTGCTAGGGTTCCACCAACCACCTTTAGTGATGCTAACAGACTTGCAAGGACCACAGATGCTGTTCCCTGCAATCCATACATTTCAGATTAATGCAGAAGGCAACAAAACTGAAGGATCACGATACTGACTCAATGAGGATACCTTCTGGTAAAACTAAAAATGTCACGGCACAAACAACAAGTAGTTCATTTACCTGGATGTCATCATTGAAAACAAGATGACTCTTGCTATATTTTGCAAGCAAATCAAAGGCATTGTGATTAGCGAAGTCTTCAAACTGGCACAAGGAAGATTCATTCTCACTATTCTTGTGATAACAAGTAAAAATGACCGATAACAAATAATTTACTTGGATTCTGGACTGACCTGGATGAGAACTTTCTCACCATAGATTTGCTTAACAGCATTCATAAACTCTTCCATGAGCTCATGGTACTCCTGCCATCAATGACAATGCACAGATCAGATCTTAAGTGTCAGTTATTTTGCCAACACCTTAATTACTTCAAGCAAATTTTGCAGATGTACATACCAAAAGCATTTATTGGAAGAGTGTGCAAACGCAGTTATCCATTTGCGCCTCCTCCCCCCACCCTACCGCCAAATCCATTAACAAGATACGTGATCCAAATCCATTAGCTTGATCTTGCCAAACTGTGGTACATGTATTCAGTGTTGCACTATCAATTGCAATTCTGCACAATAAACTGAATCATATTAGTGACCTGCTAGAACCATTGTAGAGCTTAAATGCAGGCCCATTGTGTAGTGTTTGATTCATAGTCTTCATCATTGCATCTCTCACCCCTCTTCGTCTTGTGCGGAATCATCCTACCAAACACACCACGTACGCCATCAGGAACGCAAATCGAAATGGAACAACAAAGCAAAACGAAAACGCCATGGATTTGCACAGTGTTCCCTTACTCGCGGACGGTGCGCCAGAGGATCTTGGAGGGGGCGCGGAAGTGGATCGGCCCGTGGGATGGCTTGGTGTTCATCTGCTTTCGGAGGAAGCGGAGGTACTTCATCTTCTGCCGAACCACCGCCGGACATGGATTGGTCGCCGCGCGAGGCGGGCGACGGAGAGTGTGCGCGCCGAGGTCGAGGCTGCGGTCGGGTCGATGAGGTGGAGCGCAAACCGGACGGCGACGAGGGTCTCCTCGATGGTGGCGAGGCGGCGGCGTCATCGGCAGCGTCGGGAGAGGTTCTCGGCGAGCTCGCGAGGAAGGCGGCGCGGGGAGGCGAGGAGGCGGGGAGAGCGAGGGGAGGCGGATCGGGCGCGGGGAGAGCGAGGAGGCGGCGCGGGCGGGGGGAGGAGGCGGCGCGGCGGGGGGAGCGAGGAGGCGAGGAGAGCGAGGGAGGCGGCGGCGGCGGCGGGGAGAGCGAGGCGGGGGGGAGCGAGGCGGCGAGCGAGGTGGGGAAGAGCGAAGGAAGCGGGAGAGGAGGAGGAGGAGCGAGGAGGAGGAGGCGGGGCGGCGGGGAGAGGAGGAGGATAGAGGGGAGGAGGCGGGGGCGCGGGAGGAGGGAAGAGGAGCCCGGGGAGGGAAGAGGAGGTCGGGAGGCGGCGGCGGCGGGAGGAGATGGAGATGGAGATCGGCGCACGGGTTTAGGTTAGGGAGGTAGTAGTGAGTTCGGTTAGGCAGTCACTTTATATTTTTTGTGAGAAGGGAGTGGATTTTACGGTTAAGATTTTATTGTTTAGATTAAATGGCTGAGAAGAGATATGGGGGAGGTTTCGGCAACCACCAACTCCTTCTTTTATAATAGTAAAGATATGGGCTAGGGCCACCAAAAGATATTCACCAAAGGGTCAACGGAGAGACAGTTATGTTCAAACATACGAAGGCATAGCTGGTAGTTTATAATATATTGAGACTAAACTATGAATATATTGAGTCAAGATTAATGGGTGATTGACTTAGAGTTCGAGACATAGTAACGTTTATCTCCACGTGTTATTTAAGTTGAAATCATGATCAACTTGAAATATGAGTACCCATATTAATAATTTAGTAGAAGATTATTAGCCTATATAATGGAAAAAGGTTGTAATCAATTTTGTAAGAAAAAAAGAAGAAGAAAAGAAGCAAATAAGGTAATAAAGAAATTAAAAAACTATCCTGTGCTGTGAGTTTTTTTTAGGGCAAATCTAATAATGGTTATAAACCTTCTTATTATATAGGTTAATAATCTTTTATTAACATATATAATTGGATTTTAAGTTGATGATAATTTTAACTTAAATAACATAAGGAGATAAACTTTACTCCATGTTGGACTAAGTCAAGATTATTTTCAACAGCGGAAGCGTGCTGGGTTTGCGATGGAAAAGCAAAGGATGGTGGGGGTTTGGTCGGAGCCGTGGGAATTAGAGATTTGCCGTCGTGGAGACGAATCCGCCCGCCGTGCGCGGCAGTGACGGACGCGTCTGGAACCTTCCCTGGCCCGCTTCGCATGGGTCTGGGCTGTATTTTTACAAGAAAGCATCTTGTTGGGCTTTGTCTGGGTACTACTAAGTGTAACTCGGGAAGCTAGGCCCAAGTGATGCGGGCATGGCGACACTCACAGGCCGCCGCCTCCTCCTGCAGAGATGCGTGGCCGGCGGGCGGTGCCGGCTGCTCGGCACGGCGGCGGAGGCTTCTCCGGGAGGGGAGGAAGCGAGAGGTGACGAAGCGATCTACGTGAAGAAGCCGGCGGCGGCGGTGGCGATCCGTGATGAGACCTCGGTGGCGATGCCGATGTCGTTCATGACGGGGTCTGTGGTGGGGAAGCGGTTCTACCGCGACGCCACCGTGCGCCGTGCCGACGACGGGAACGGGTGGACGGTGATGCTCGACTACCGCACCCTCAAGTCGCCGGCGAAGCGACAGCTCAAGCTGCCCTCGCGCGCGCTCGCTATGGCCGTCGCCGCCGAGTGGGAGTACCAGGTCCGGATTCCATTCCTCTCCCCCTCTGGTCTTCTTGTTCCTCTGTTTGGTTGGCTTCGACTATGATACTGTTCCGCAGTGTAAGATTACTCGAATTCTGGATTAGTGTGTGTGGTATACTTGCAAGTAAAACAAATGATTCGAAGCGCTTTGGTTGATCCTGATCTCGCAGGGTTAGTTTATCCAAGAGCAGTGGTGAATTATGAGAGGATTTTGTGACCATTCCTTCCATTCTGCATTTCAAATGCACTGTCCAGCGGCGTTGAAGGCTCAAATCACACGATTTTGTTGGTTTAGACATGTTGTTTTGTTTCTTCGCTCTTATGTCATGAGCAGCTCTAAAATAACCGGAAAGGCTGTTCAGCCCGAAAGAGAAAGGAAACAAATGATCAGTACCCATTATTAAGTCCGATGCTGTAGATTCATTGCATTTATGCAACATGCACAGTTCATCGCCGTATGTGGAGAATAGGGCATTTTAGAGTTGAATTCCGTTCACTTCTGATCTCTACAAAGGCAAGAGAGGTTGTAAATGAACTTTATCACTTTCAATTCCTCCAATAATGTTAAGGCAAAACTTCGATTTTGTTTTTAAGCTAGCTATCAATAAGGCCGATATATCTTCACCGTGTCATCACATATCTACCCATAAATTGTACTCATCTGTTGCAATGGCTGAATTTAAGGAGTAGGATCTGTGTATATTATATATGAATGCAAGAGCATTTTCATGTGATAAGTAATCAGCGTGGTCTGTTCCGTGCTTCCATTAGCATCGTGATCGATGATTTCGTCTGCAACTGTAATGTTTGTGTTGTACATGGGCTGAGTTGCTGCCTTTGTGTTCCCAACTGTATATTATAACTTACAAGTGGCCAGACATTTTACAACAACTTGCTTTATTTGGTCTGCTGCTCATCTATCACCATGCAGGAACGCAGGACTATATCTCCATTAGCTTATTTCCAATTTTTTTCCTATACTTCATTCCCTAGTTTCTCAAGCAATGGATATTGATACTGAAAATCCCCTATTACCATAGGAATCAGATGGAATCCGGCCTTTTACAATGCCTCTTATGAAGCTTGCTTGTACTGCACTGGAGAGAGTTCCGTTGACACGACCCAAAGTAATTGACAATTTGATGAAAAAGTTTCATCAAGATTTGGTATTTTGCCGCTCACCTGCTGATAGTGAACTCACCAAGGGAGTTTATGGTAAGCTTTTTTCCCCCATAATTTGGTGGAATGAATGAGGTCCATATGAATGGATCGTGTTTCAATCTATTTAAGTCCATCTAGTTAAATTGCTGATGTCTTTGGCTCCTTTGCCTCTGATAATATCATTTCTTATGCTTCCTTATTTTTGTCTGCAGAAAAACAGAAGGAAAAGGTTGACCCTATACTGGACTGGGTAAACACCGAGTTTGGGTTCAAGCCTGTTGTGTACACAAGCTTTTTTGGGGGAAAGCAAGATGAGGGGCTAGCAAAGGCTGTAGAAACCATTTTGAAGAAAGCAAATGATTGTGAATTGGCATCTATTGATGCTATGGCTGCATCAGCCCATTCCCTGGTAATCCCTCTTGCGATATTTAGAGGAAGGTTGGGAATTGAGGAGGCCATTGAATTGATCAGGCTTGAAGAAGATCACCAGGTGTTATTTTGCAACCATTTATTTTCTTTATTTTATTTTAATTTCTTTTCCTTTATCTTATGTTTTTTAATCCCCCCAGGTCGATAGATGGGGCTTGGTTGAAGGAGGTCATGATGTTGATATTGCTGATCTTAAAGTGCAAATGTCCTCAGCTGTTGTGTTTCTTGGACTTTCACGGGGCCTGTAAAACCTTCCTATCGTTAATCTACAGGCAGGCCGCTTCCTTTTTGTTGTTTATCTTCGAGCTTGTATCAACTTCTATGGGGAGTTGTTGAATAATAAGTGCCCGAAGATGGTTAATAGGAAACGAAGTGCCGGTGTTCAACCGGTTCTAATGTTTGGATTTTGGTTTAAGCTTGAATGGTATGTTATTAAGGGTATAAAAACCCAACATTCTTTTGGATTCTGGTGAATCTCTGGTTTGGTATATTAAGAGTGCAACAGTAGAGCTTTTTTATTTTTTTGAAGAATTAGTTTTGCAGTCAGCAGCAATGCTGGCATCTGTCTAGTTCTGCATTGTCCTCCGGCGGCACCACCTTTCAGGTCAGTCATTTTTAACCATGCTGTACCAAGTAGTTGCAGATGTATGTGGGTAGAGCACGGCGCTATCTGTCCATGCGTGCACGCAAATGCAAACGAAACTTCTGCTTGGTCTGTTGGCAGTTTGCACGACGGCGATCGGTGAAGGATCCGAGTCCACAGTTCATGCAGAGTGGCTGCGAACGGCAGCCTTCGGCGGTGAAAACTACTGTGCAGCGTTTGAAACATTGTGCGGCGTTTTGTCTTTTTTTTTTGTTTTGTAGTATTTTTGTGTTTTTTTTCGTATTTCTTTGTATTGTTTGCGATAGGTTAGCATACCGCTTTTATTTTTACATTTTTTAAATTTAATTATACCTAAAAAGTCAACTCAGTTACAGTAAAAAATTAGTTAGCTACAGTAAAATTTCAGCAAAAACTAAAAGCCATGGCTATTTCGAATGCCCGTAGTATAGCTCAATAGTTGCATACGCTCTATGTTTCTCTGCAGGCCAAGATGTGCAAGCAGGAGTCCACAAGGAAGCAGATGCATCATCCTAGATTCAACCAATCACACAGCACGCCAGTCTTCATATAACCCCAATGGTCGCAAAGATCGAGTTAGACGTACGAAGAAACCTGGCAACTCACAAGCAGCAACTAGCCGAGAGTAGGGCTGTAAACGAGCCGAGCTCGAGCGAGCTTACCCTGGCTCGGCTCGGGCTCGGTAGAAACTCGAGCCGAGCTCGAGCGGGCTTGAAATTGCCGTCGAGCTTCAGTGGGCTCGAGCTCGGCTCGGACAAGCTCGCGAGGCTCGTGTAGGCTCGGGAGGAGAGAGGAGGGGACGGACCCGGGAGTACTGCCGCGAGCGCTTGGGGCCGTGGCGGCGGGCCGGGTCGAGAGAGCGCGCGGCCGGTCGAGGAGAGGCGCGCGGCGGGGGAGGAGGGGCGCCGGGGAGGAGGGGGACGGGGCGCGGCGACGGGAGGAAGGGGCGGGGAGAGGGGCGGGGTGGGGCCCAGGGGCGGCGGCGGGGGCGGAGAGAGGCGAGGAGGCGGCGCCGGGGAGAGGAGGGAGGGAGGGGAGAGGGACGGGGGGGCGGCGGCGCGGCGGCGAGAGGAGAGAGGAGGCGGCGCGGGAGAGAGGAGAGGGGGCCGGCGGGGAGAGAGGAAGGGGCGGGGAGAGGACAGAGGGGGGGCGGCGGCGGCGGGCGAGGAGGCGCGCGCCGGAGAGGAGGAGGGGACGGGGCGCGGGCGCGAGGCGAGCTAGCGCCAGCGCCAGGCGGTCGGGCGTGGGCGCGAGAGATCGAGCGCGAGGTGGGGGCGCGACTCGCGAGGAGATAGCGCGGAGGTGGGGACGCGCGCGCGCGCTCTGGGGAATTTTGGGCGGGGCGGGAACGCGGAAGTGCGCGCGACGGACGGGAATGCGGGCGGGAGTGCGCGGCGGGTCACGGGATGAGATAAAAAAAAGTTAAGCTCGCGAACTATTCGGCTCGGTTCGTTGAAGCTCGCGAGTTTGAGATCAGGCTCGAGTTCGGCTCGTTTGGAGCTCGAGCCGAGTTCGAATCGAGTCTAAAACGAGCCAAGCTTGAGTAGTTCGCGAGCCTCGAGCTTTTTTTACAGCCCTAGCCGAGAGTAGGGCGACTCGCTTGTTGGCCGTGCGACGTGCTGGTTGCTACGCATCACCAAGAGAAGGATAAAGGAACGATCGAAATGGACGGCGGGAACCAAGAAGTGGCTCAAACCAGGCTCCCGCGCACCTCGCCGCCGGCGCTGCCGTGCACGGTGCGCCTGCAGGTCGTGGGGATTTCCGCCGCCATTGACGTCATCAACCGCCGCGACGGCACGGTCAACCGCGGCCTCTACTCCGTGATGGACCGTCTTATCAGCGTGCGTGCTAACCCCCGCCCAGACTCCTCTGGCGCCCGCTCCGCCGACTTCGCCGTCGACGCCTCGCGCGACCTCTGGGCGCGCGTGTTCTCCCCTGTCACGGCGGCGTCCCCGCTCCCCGTCATCGTCTACTTCCACGGCGGCGGCTTCGCGCTGTTCTCCTCGGCCAACCGCCCTTTCGACGGCCTTTGCCGCCGCTTCTGCCGCAGCATCGGCGCCGTCGTCGTCTCCGTCAACTACCGGCTCGCCCCCGAGCACCCCTACCCCGCCGCCTACGACGACGCCATGGACGCGCTCCGCTTCATCGATGCCAACGGCATCCCGGACCTAGACGTCCCCATCGACCTCTCGAGCTGCTTCCTCGTCGGGGAGAGCGCCGGCGGCAACATCGTCCACCACTTGGCCAACCGATGGGCAGCCACCTGTCAGTCCTTGGCCAAGACCGTGCGCATCGCCGGCGTCATGGCGGTGCAACCGTACTTCGGTGGCGAGGAGCGGACGGAGTCGGAGCTGAGGCTGGAGGGCGTGGCGCCGGTGGTGAACATCCGGCGTTCGGACTTCTGGTGGAAGGCGTTCTTGCCAGTGGGCGCCAACCGTGACCACCCGGCGGCGCACGTGACCGATGAAAACGTCGGGCTGGCGGAGGGGTTCCCGCCGGCGATGGTGGTGGTCGGGGGCTTCGACCCGCTGCAGGACTGGCAGAGGCGGTACGCCGACGTGCTTTGCCGTAAGGGGAAGGCGGTGCGGGTGGTGGAGTTCCCGGAGGCGATCCACGCGTTCTACATCTTCCCGGGGCTCGCCGACAGCGCCAAGGCTATCGAGGACATGAGGATGTTCGTGGAATTTAACAGGACGTCGTCGACGCCAGAATCGTGAGAACATGAATCACAAGAAGGAAAAAGAAAATTGCCTACATCGTTGATTTTGCTAAGTTTAGATTATAATGATATAGATTAATTATTTGTGTGAAAGTTATTTTAGTTGTATAATGAACATAGGTATATTTCCATCATAAGAAATATAGTTATATAACTCTATATTTCAATATAATACATGCAATGTATTATCTAGTCATGCAATTGCACAAAAAATTCGGCTAGTTATATATACATATAAGATAGCACTTCTACCGAAATGCATGCGTTCTATTGTTGAATCACACGGGGCATCTCTAATGGGAAGTCTGTATGTTGGGTTGTAAAACTTTCAAGTAGTGGGTGGGCAAATAGTAATTCTTCAACTAGTGTGTACTCGAGATATGTTATAACATAAAACATTATAACACTAATCTAAGGGTTCTATTATGCTTAAAAGCGACTCTTAATAGATTATTTTATCCTCATCAGCAGTGGAAACGAAACTAAGTAAAAATATTTGATCGCTGCATGGAGTTCGGTAAAATTCATGTATTACAAACAAAAGCTTTAATTAGTTGGAACTTTGATTTTATGAAAACATCAAAGATATTCATTGTATTTAAACTTTGGTGCTGTGCAATTATGATATGTGTTCTTTTCAACTGCGATTGATGGCTTTTGGTCCTAGTAGAACACTTGTGCAAATGAAATGTTTATAAGCCGTTTCAAAAGATTGTCCCGATAAATCGCTTCAAAAAACAGCAGAGAAGTTATCCCGTTTGTTTGTTCAAGAGAAGCCATATGCTAAAAAGAATAAGTCCATGTACCCATTATAATATGATATGCGTTAAATGTCTGCTCCCCTGTACCATGTACCGATTATAATATGACGTGCATTAAAGGTCCACTCCCCTGTAATTCAAGTTTGGGTCTGGTTTTGCGACTGATCGTATGCGGTTTAACTCCTAGTGTATGACAATTACGACTGGGTTCTTTTCAGCTTATACATGGCTTATGTTTATACTATCTACATTAACTAGATTTAAATGGTGCATTTTTTTTACGTACTACCTCTAAAGAAGCACGACACAGTGGTTGAGGCGCATCCAAGGAGGTGCGGCACGTGCATTATGCACACCTAATGAAATTTTTTTAGCTCTATCATTGACTGGGTCTGTGGTTAGGTCCTTGCTAATTGGATAAATATTACGAGTGAGAAATAGTCATATTGCCGATTATGATTGATCAAGAAAATGATCAGAAGAACATCTCTCCTCAAGAATATGATCAAAAGAACGAAAACAACATCAAGAACGTTCACAACGATTATGCTCTCTTGAAATGAAGACTCACTTCACTGGCCTGTCAATTGCCCGAGGGCTCTCTGGGAATGGGCCGTGAAACTTAGGCCCAGAGCTATTGACCTCCCCCTCTCTCCTACAGTCCCACTCCCTCGGCCGCAGCCATTGTCTTCTGGCTCTTCTTCTCTCTCTCCTCGCCTCGCCTCCTGCGCGCGCGGCGGCCGGCGGCGAGCCCCAGGCAGAGAAGGGAGCGAGCGGGCAGGAGGGGAAATAGGCATGGGGACCCTCGGGCGCGCGATCTACACGGTGGGCAAGTGGATCCGCGGCACGGGGCAGGCCATGGACCGCCTCGGATCCACCATCCAGGGCGGCCTCCGCGTCGAGGAGCAGCGTAAGCAGACGTCGCCGCCCATCTCCGCCTCTCTCCTCCTTAGCCTAGCCGCCGCTTGCTCCCTGTGGGCTCATTGTTTCCTCCGAAAGATCGGGTCTTCCTCTAATCGTTTCGGTTTCGTACAGTCGTAGTCGTAGCCCATTGGTCGTTCATTAGTTCGTCTCTGCTCATTGTTTCGGAGCTGTTAGTATCAGATCAGGTTGATTAAGTGGCATCCGCATTTTTTAGCATGCTCATAACTTTGGGATTGTTAAGAGAGAGAATGAAATTGGAATAAGTGGATACTGTTAATGTGATTCGAGAGTTGAAATGGGCCTAAAATTTTGGTTCCAATACTATTGTTCGAGTTTTCGTATTGTCTGCGTTTGCTTGCAGTATAGTCAGTTATCTGTGAACTGTTGCATTGCAATTAGTAGTTCTCATGTGTCAAAGCAGCAGTAAATAAATTAAGCATAATAATACACGGTTACTGTGGTCATAGCGCCTTTTGTGGAAATTCCATATTGGCATGTCTATTTCCAATGACTCTGTATCTAACTTATGTTCCCTAGCATCATGAACAATGCCATTTCCTCTTGGGAGTTAGATGATAGCGCTGTAGTTGGTGTTGATTAATGGTCACCATGCTGCAACTGGTAAACGGCCAGGAATTTTATAAATTGTACAGTTGTACAATACAATAGGGAGTGTGTGTTTGTTGTTTTGGGGGTCTTGTCATCTTGTGTATTTAACTCGTTAGATCATTTTGGAACCATGTATTACTTTGGTGAGATACAAAAACGTCATTCCTGACTGGCATGTTGCCCGTTTGCATGCCTTTGGCAGTGTCAAGGCATCGTACAATCATGAACATATTTGAGAAAGAGCCAAGAATCTGCAAAGATGTTTTTGTTGCTCCCAGTGCAGCTGTCATTGGTGATGTTGAGATTGGACATGGATCCTCAATCTGGTATGGCTCCATTTTGAGAGGTAAACTCTTGGACAGTATACATTATACATGTGCTATTGAGTAACCATTGTCATTGTCTTCACTATTATCTTCTCTTCCTCTTTGCATCAATATTTTTTTCTCGAACCAGGAAGTGCTCTATGTATCAATGTGTTTACTGAACATTTTATTTTCTATACGAACTTGATTCTGACAGCACTGTACTCAGGGTTATGGTTTATATGCAACAGACATATAACCATCAATTGTCACAAGATGCACGTTTTTATTGAACAGCACTAGCACATTTTTTTACTGCAACCCAAGCTTGTGGCAATAACTGATGTTATATGTAGTGTCATATTTGTTAAGTAATTTTAGTTCATGGAGAATGTTTCTTGCGTGTTACTTTATCTTGGAGTAGGCAAATTAACACAACTGGTTATGGTCATGAACTCGGAGCTTTCCAGTACATTATTATGTTGTGCTCAGTAGCTCCAAGGTACTGATGAGAATGAGCAACAAAGGATCATATAGAACTAATATGAGAGTAATTCTGCCTCCGCAATGGCACATTTGTATACAGGTGTTTTGAGTAGGGTAATACCACGGTCCTAAGCAAAGCAATGACAGTTCCAAAGCACGTTCGGCCCGGTAAACTGTTGTTAGATTATATCAGATGTGGAAACGAGTATAGTTACTGAAGAGCCTCAGAAACAATTTTTTTGTTCATTGTTGTATCCGTTAACTTTTAATGTGACAGTCCAGAGTTCATAGATTTAGACCTTGTTCCATCAACCACAGCTCACTACTCCTCAATAGTTTATACTCCATACTAGAGAAGTATACCGGTTGTCTAATTGGCTAGTGGCTCTAAACCTAACTACCATAAAGTCCAAACATCGAATCTTTGTGGCATAGTGATTGGCTCTCGACAACTGTTGGGGAAGAGTGTGCTGTGCCTCTTTCCTCATACTAAGTTAAGAACTACATCCTCCAGAGTTACAATTTGCAATGATGTGATATTAAAGCCTCATATACCAGTTTTTGGATTGACATCAGTACATCACACATCAGTGACTTTGTTGGAGAATTGGGTTTGTTCAGGTCTTAAAGACATCTAGCGCCAGATTATTATGAGACTGCCATCCTCCATCACTACCTAGTCCATGCGGTGAGAATGCTTAAGATACCAAAGATACATCCGAACTGATCCTAGTCAAACTCAAGAGAGAAAAGAACTTTTTATCATAGTGTGAAATGTGAAATAACTGGATCTTTGTTCTGCCATGCTTTCTTATTAGTTGAAACTACAGATATTACCAATGTTGATAGTGATAACCTCATAACCATTTAAAGTGTTTTTTTATTCTTGTCTTCAGGTGATGTCAACAGCATTCATATTGGATCTGGAACAAATATACAAGACAATTCCCTTGTACATGTTTCAAGATCTAACATTGGTGGGAAGGTCCTTCCAACCATAATTGGAAGTAACGTTACAATAGGTCAGTAAAGAACTTTCTAGCTTGTTGCAGATTGATATTGGTACACAAACCAATATGCTACTAATATTTTTGGTTTAGCTTACTTAGAAGACAATCATGCATGCCATCATTTATACCAAACAGAATCATATAAAAACGCTCCATATCTTTATGTATTTGAAGTGCTGAGCTTTATTTTGTGTGGATGATACTCTATTATACTACTGCCTAAACTTATAAACTTCTGCCAGGTCATAGTGCTGTTTTACATGCATGCACCATCGAGGATGAAGCTTTTGTTGGTATGGGTGCTACTCTGCTTGATGGAGTGGTGGTTGGAAAGCACAGCATGGTTGGCGCAGGATCTCTTGTTAAACAGAATACAAGGATTCCTTCTGGAGAGGTTTTTTTCTTATTTTCTTGATAAGCTAGTTTTCCACTTATAGATGGGCAGTATGCATTCAACTGCCATCATTTTGTTATAGAACAATATGGGTCCTGTGCATTTTACTAAGATGGAACTCTCACACTGGCACATGATTTTTAGAAGATTTGCATGCTCCTGCTCTGAAAAGTTGCCATACTGTTTGAATAATGCAACCGAGTGTCTCTGGGTTAGGCTTAGGGCACATTTTTTTCAAAGAGTAATTACAGTTAGAATGCCTTACTTTACAATATACGCCATCCGTTTCACAATATTTGTCCACAATCTACCATATGCACAAACTAAGGAAGCACTAAGAAAAAGTTAATGAGAAATGATCATACATACCCTTGAAGTGACATAGTGCAACCACTTAACCTCTTCAAAGTATTTAAGTAGGGGTAGAGTGAAAACATTGCAATAGCTACACTCTTGATTTCATCAATGAACAAAGCTTTTGAAACGGAGACTCTCGAGGCCATGGACAAATATTGTGAAACGGAGGTAGTAGTTATATAAATCTGTGTAGTTTTTAGGAGTTTTCTGTAGGAGTTTTAGTAGTTATGGTGATGTCCGTATTTTAGCATGGAGGTTGGAAACTTGTATTCTGGGTTTAATAATTATTTAAACTGGTGTATGTTTGGCAGCTGCAAGGCACAAATATGTTCGACTCTATATTTTAATAGGAGATTATTTTTATGTGACTTCATTGAATCATACGGTTTCCTGACATAAATAGGTTTGGGTTGGTAACCCTGCCAAGTTCCTAAGAAAGCTTACAGAAGAGGAGATCGTGTTCATTTCCCAATCGGCAACCAACTACAGCAACTTAGCTCAAGTTCATGCAGCTGAGAATGCCAAGACCTTTCATGAGATTGAGCTCGAGAAGATGCTGAGGAAGAAGTTTGCTCACAAAGACGAGGAGTATGACTCAATGCTTGGGGTGGTCCGTGAGATCCCACCGGAGCTCATCCTCCCAGACAACATCCTCCCAGACAAAGCTCCGAAGGCTGTCGCTCGCTGAATGTTTTCTCAGGCCCCTCTTGGGATGCTTGGTGTTGTTACATGTTGACTTGCAACATTTGACACATGCTTTGATCTTATTCTCTGTTTTCCTGCCCAAGAAGATTGGGTCGAGCGTTGTTTTAGGATCGACCATATACAGTACTTTGCATTACAATAAAGAGAAGCCCGGGATCACTTTTGCACCGTCTGTATAATGCACACATCATTGAAGTAGTCCTGTTTTATACCGTAGAAGTGCTTTTTGATTGTGATATGTTTTTCTGTGGAAGCCTTAGAACGAATAAATCTGTCGTCATTTTTTCAGATTGCTTCCTGCTTTTAGTTACTTACGAGATGCTTTTAGGTGTTTTAGGTGTAAGTTTTTGTTAGTGATATGCCCTCGAGCTAATTGTAGAAATAATTGTATTATTTTTATATTTATAGTTTTTTAAATAAATGTTATTATGTTGCTGGAGAATTAGTATTTATAAAAGCTAACAAGTATGTGACTTGTTGGTAAAATCCTTTATTTATTATATGATGTTATTCTAAAACATCATTCTAAAATATCTCTGATCGGATGTCACTGGTCGGAACATTAGTGATTTATATATCAACATATGTATTGATTGGTCACTATGTTTCATCGGTCATAAATATAGAAACATCAAATTAATAATATAGACATATGTTAGAAAATATAGTATTGAATTGATCCATCTTGAACACTGTTGAGATTGTTATATTTTATATGTCATTAGTTGGTTTCAAGCAATAATGATGTATAATCATTGTATCTGAGATTAGTATAGTTTTTTACATGTGTAATAATACACTTAGTAGTTGCTAAACACTATACCGTAACTGGGTAGTTATAAAGATAGCTTTTTAAAGTATAATATAAAATATGAGAAGGAATGTGATTAATCAAATATGATATTTGCTTATCCTACATAACATGAAAGATATCTCTGGACTCCTTGTATGGTCAGATAAGGAAAGTACATGGTCATACTACGAGTGGTCAAAGAATTGACCATATAAAGTTATCTATCACTAGATCAAAAAATTTGAACAATCTATGGATGACACCTTTCTCACTTAGAGTTCGATCGGATATTGTGAGACAAAAGAAAAATACGCAAAAAAAAGTCAATTAGTTCGACCGGATATGAACTGGTCGTATAGGATACTGATTGATTATGAGTTTGTCAGACATATTATAAACTAGTCAGCGAACTGGTCGTGATTATATACAATTTGATCGTAAGGAGTTATGAGTTGATCGTGAGTGATTAAAACCTGATAGCAGATCATATTGCATAATGTTTATCCATATTAATCTTTCTATATATTTAGAGGTCAATATGTCTTGCTAGGAATCACTACTGACTAGTGATCGGAAAGATGTTTTTGAGTTATAACCAAGTATATATAAACCTATAGAGTCACATACTTAACGAGTTGGAATAATAATGGTTCGGATGATAGACTTCGAGTGAGATACAATTTCTACTAATATTAGATAAAGATTTGGGCAGAGACTCTCCGAGTTGAATACACTCTCTAATAGTATCGGATAAGAATCCGATAGGAGGTTATATATTGAGATAGACAGAGAACTGATGGTTGTGCTTAACACTGAAGATTAGAGTAGATCCCGAGAAATACACATCTATCAAAACCCTAGCTATCATCTCTTAAAACTCTTACCGTGCGCACTGGTGCTAGCACACTGATGCACAACATTCTATCTCCAGACGTATGGACTTTGGTAGAGACACTGCTATGACTGCGACGTTGATCGGAACGATTCCGAAAAGATTCAATCGACTCGTGGAGATCGACCACTGCTTGGACCGAGGACACTAATTAGAACGTTAGACGATCGACTACTTCTACTATATCGACGCTCGTTTTATTGAATCGGGCTACTTCAACTCTACTTCCGCTACACTGTGTCTAGTGGTAATGATTTATTATCTTTTTGCTTGCATGGTTTATTATTTACGTGGTAAATTTTTTTTAAATTTATGTTAATGTAGCCTATTCGTATCCTAATAGTTTCTTGTGCAGGTTAACAATGTAGCTACGAAGGTTTGTTTGCATGTAGATAGTAAAATCAGCATGTAGCAAGGTAAAGATGCTGTGTTGTCACGTGTCCACTTTTGGCTGAAATTTTACTATAGTTAGCTGATTTTTTTACTGTAGCTGAGTTGGCTTATTGAGCATAATTAAATTTAAAAAAATATAAAAAAATAAAAGTTATTACAACGAATCAGGACAAAGAAGCGATTACATATTTTTTCCAGGACCGATATCACTTAAAAAGATTACAATTCTGTTTTTAGGACTGTAACTTATAGCTTTTGGTTATCATTTATTAATCTAATAAATAATAATTGTTAAAAACCTAAAAACAGATAAAAAAATCAAAAAAACCAGAGCCTACAAACAACGAATAGATGAACAAGACACTAGTGATGTGATGCCTCCAACAAGCACAACGGGCAAGCAAGCCTTCAATTCCATATCACTCGACGAGCTCAAAGGCGTTTGCATCGAAGGTATCAGACAGCTCGATGCCAGTCTTGAAGGTGACCTCCAGGCGCCGACTCGTCGACGTACACCTCCACGACGCTGAGCCAGAGCATGAGCTCCCTGGTCTTCACCCCCGCGATCTTCTTCGGCCTGCCCTTCTCCACGGACGCTGTCACCTCGCCGGCGTACGACACGGTCTGCTTGATCTTGTTGAACGTGCGCGACGTGCACTTGTGTCCTCCGCTCCTGGACGAGCCACATGTAGCCCGCGGCGCGGTTGTGGCCGAACTCCTCCATGTCGTCCGGGGGGAACAGGCCCTTGGGGAGGCCGAGCTCTGCCAGTAGCTCCGCCGATCGGCGACTTCTTGCACGCGGCCGCGTCTCCGCGGACGACGTCGGCGCCGGCGCCGGCGCGGTAGCTCTCGATGGTTTGGGGCGCCACTGTGGTTTCGTGCAATTATGCTTGGTGGGCTGCACGAGAAGCGCTTCGGTGGTAGGTGATGTCTAGTGGAAGAAGAATGTGTTGCGCTGTCGCGATTTACGGCCGAACTTTTGCGACGAGGAGAAGAGCCAGAGATGGTTTGTATAGATGCATTGGATGTCACCTTCCAGCTTAGGATTCATCAGAAGGTGCTAGAGCCTTAACCTGGTACAGGTACGCCGGTAAGTTCATTTATTTTGGTTTAAGCCCGTTCCAAAAAACGATGAAGTCAAACACTGTTTAGAACGTGTTAATTTTTTAATATGATTTTTTTTATCTTTTTCCTTTGCTTTGCATTATCTATGAAAATAGTTTTTTATTTTTTTCTTTAATTAGATATCTTATAGAAACTAAGAGACGTTACATACGAGTTCAGCTAAAAAAACCACGGTGCTTATAGGGTCTGTTCTTTTTGGCTACGGTTGATGGCTTTTAGCTGCGGCTGATGGCTTTTTGGTTGTTTACGACAGAGATTGCGGAAAGAGAGATACTCGCTTGTGATTTTTGATGATACAGATATTAGTTTTTTAACGTGTACTACAATTAACTTGTAGACCCTATCTTAAAAAAAATATATCGTTTAAAAGTTAGATACTGTAGCAAAAATTAAAAACAATTTTTAAAAGTTGTAAAGAACAGAGCCATAGGTTGCCCAGTCGGATGGTCATGTTGGGCGTCTCTGCCCAGCCTGTTGGACTCGGCAGGCAATAATGGAAATACTAGTTGAGGTGAGCGTCTCCTAACGTGTCCATACGGGACAGCTTGATCAGACTGGGCCGACCCGAGACTAGACCGCGGAGAAGAGTATTAATGGATCGTTTGCAGAGGAAGCCAGGAAGGCATGCAATGCAACGCATCATCATGATGTTCCTGAACTCATCCAGACATGAGCTCCATTAGCATATCTGGCGATTCGAGCTTCGTGTCTCCTCCTTTTTGAAGTTTGGCATGCGGTCCCTTTGCAGGTGTATTGCAAGTATTGTAACCGGCAGCATTGCTACAGTATCACTTTGCTGCACTGTTCCAATTAGCGAAATGCATGATTCCACCAAGGGAAAAAAATGACTGCACAGTGTACAGTAGGTCAGTAGCAGTGTAACACATCAAAGCTAACATCGGTTGGGTTGACATTTAGCTTAAATTTTTGAATTCTAACTGCTCATGAGAGAGTACGAAAAAAAGTACTTATGTGCAATTTTTGCTGATATAAATGAAGTCTGAACAGTGTCTAGTACAAACTTTTAGCTTAAAAAGAATTCAGCTACGCCATGTGCTGAAGCCTGACTCTGCTTCCTGCATTCCTGCTTGATTTAGGCTCCACACCATGTGGAACTAGTAGGCCGCTGGGCTAACTCGAATACGATTCGTCGTCTTAAACAAAAAGTTGTGAAAAACTTAGCCCAAAATTGTACAACTAAAAAAGGACTAGCCCATTTTCTCTTTTACAGGGCCTGGGCCAGGCCAGGACGGCTTGTGCTCCAAAGTAGAATCCAGATAAACCAAAAGCTTTTCGTTTAGACTTAACGCTCGTCTTATTCTCTACTAACAGATAGTCTTACCAGAGGACAAGGATAATGGACATTGAACAAAGCTGTACCGATGGGTGCGTTCGGCATGACTTACAAGGGGTAACTAAATTTTAAATAATATATTTTTTAATATGAGATCTATAAGAATATTATAGTATAAATTATACTGAGTTCATATGTACCAATCAAAATCATATATAATTTTTTTTCTTTATGTACTACCTCTTATAAATAATTTATAATTTAAAATTTTCAATTATAGATCATAAGCCTCAACAAAAGAACCAGCACGCAAGCAAGAAGCGCCGTCGAAGCACGCGCAATTCAAACAGGTGGTCGTCGACGCTTTCTTCGAGTTGAGCCAAAAAACCATCCACCAGACCACCACCAATCTTCTCTAAACTAACCAAAGATATTTACATCTTTCATTTCTTCAGAAAAGCTACTCCCATTTAATTATAACCGATAAAGAACAGTTCCAGCAAAAAAAAACTACAGGGAATCAGAATTTGCAAAGGGAAACACCAGGTCTGGTTGGACGGCGCCGAATTCTTTGTGAAGATCAAAAGAATATGACCACGTGTGCTCAAAAAAGTCAAAAACAAGTCCACGTGTATTAAAAGTTGCTCTCTCTTTGCGTATCAGGCTCTTTTCGTTTGAACTACCGTTAATAACTTTTGTGTATATTTTTTGAGACGGCAACAGACGACGCACGTGATTTTTCGTTCGAAAAATTATTTGAAGAATTCGTTTCAAAAAATCGCTCCGTTTATTTTAACATTTTGAAGAACCCAAAAAACAGTGCTTTAATACTATATAGAAAAAAAGTAAAAAAACAAGCCCACGTGTGCAGCCGCGCACTATAAGTATTTAGCACATCGACAAATGTCAATTAACCCCTCGAGGATCTTTGAACACAACAAGAGAATTAACCTTCGGAGACAGTGTGGCCATGTCATAGGCCTCTTCTTTCTTTTCGGCGACGTGTACCCAGCCGTTTGCCGCCGTTAGATGTTAGCCCTGGCCATCTGCGAGAGCATCAAGCGACATCGGTGCGACCGGGCTGGCTGCTACGGATGGCGTGCTACGACTCTTACGAGCCGATCGGACGCAGCCAGCAGGATCTCACACGTACGACTACCAGATCGTAATGCAACAACTATCGATTTCTCCGTCCCGTGATCCCGTACTGGATGCTCCGTTTCGTTTCTCAAATAATTCAGGAGCGGCACTGTATCGCGCACGTGGTGCAAGGCGCGCGGACGGCGCGACACGTACGTACGCGCGCCTTGCCATTGCGCGTGGTGCCCAGGTACCGTCGCCGGCGCGGACGGACGACGGGG
Organism: Melocanna baccifera; assembly: GCA_036346265.1. Lineage (NCBI taxonomy): Eukaryota > Viridiplantae > Streptophyta > Magnoliopsida > Poales > Poaceae > Melocanna > Melocanna baccifera. The sequence continues at coordinate 23,670,176 of CM070694.1, read as the reverse complement.
CATCCGACCAGGCCTTTTTACTGCGGCCGCTCCTGCTTCGTGGAGGGACAGGCGGCGTTGGACTTTTCGGGGAGCGGGCGCGGGCGGCCGTCGGATGGAGGACGGGAGGGCCGAACCAAAAATGATTGCGCCAATCAAAAAGCTGTCGCCACTGCTGGCTGCTGAGGCTCCCCTGACGGCGGGGCATGATGAGGTCGGGGTGGCGCCGTGGTGACGTCACGTTTGCTCCGCCGAAAACCCAGAAAGGCCTGTACTCGAGGCTAGAGATCGCTTGTGTAATGGGGCTGCTCTCTCTCTCTCTCCTTCGCTATATTTTTGTTCAGTCTACTGTAGAGACACAGACTAAAAACACTAAATCGAAGAAAGAAAATTGTATATATATATATACGTATTAAATGTATACCATAACCACTTATCTTTTCCAAAGTATTTAAGTAGAGATAGAGATAGGAAAAATTATAATAACTACACTCTAAATTTATTGAATAGAAAAAAATATGTTAAAATGGATACTCTAAAGCTATAAACAAACATACTGAAGCGGCCGGAGTATTTCTGGTTCTCCGGTTAACCCAAAAAAAGGCAGAATTTGGGCCTTAATTGGGACGTACTGCTGTGCTGAAGGGATCTGGTACGATGTTTTTGGTTCTTCACAGCTAAGAACGGTGTGGAGAATCTGCGTGATGGCATTGATTTCCATGTGTCCTTCCTGTAGCGATTGGCATTGATGCAGTGTAATCACTTGCAGGTGTACTTAAATTAGTACAGGTGATTGCATTTGCACAAAGATTTTGGTCTCGTCATGATCTGTGAGCAAAGATATTTGTGGGAACTGTTTTAGTTTCTTATTGATCAAGTTGGCAACTTGACGGTTCCTGCGTTCTACTGTAAATTTTTTTTCTTGTCAATTCAAGTGTGAAGAGCACAAGCTACACAGAGTCAAAAGATGGAATTTAACCAAGACCAGAGTACATGATTTGTTTTTAGTTGGTACGGCGGCATGGAAAAACTTCTTTGGTCCATTCAACAAAGGGACAATTGATTATTTCTCCTATAAGTTGACGTGCAATTGTTCCAGTAAAATCCTTTTCAAGAACAGTGCGGCGCACAATTCAGAGCTAATATTCTCTGAAAAATCTCTAATTAAGCGAACCTGCATTACGCGCAATATTCTCTAAAGAACCATACGAGAATGTCTAAGATTTTATTGCGATGAATCATTGCCATTTTGGAGAAGCGAAATTTTAGATTTTGCAAATTTACGGTTTTGTATTGGTCGAATTTTGTAATTTTGGAAAAATGAGTCATGGATTGATTTGGGTTTACTTAGGTCAGTGTATATGTATTATATATTACAGTTAATGTGGATCAAAGTGTGAAGAACTTGTATTTGAAAATAATTTTTTAGTGTTTGGATATGTAGGGTCGCTTAGAACCAACTATAGTCAATGGCGATGATCAGAGTTACATTTATGGATAAATCGAGCCTCAGAACGATCAAGAATATCAGATAAGATGACAGATGGAAAATATTACAAGTACTTATTACTTACAATCTTTGGGCTGTGGGTAATGGGTCTATACAAAACACAGCTGATACAAAAAGCTATAATTGTTTCTTTTCACGATGGCCAAACTGATCTTCGTTTTTCTTTCACGCAACAATTTGCATGTAATTTCACCGTAGAATATGCAGAATCCTCGTTGCTACGTGCGACGCCGCTGTCTTACCGTGTGTGCCCGTAGCAATTTCCAGAAAAATTCGCGCGTGCTCTGCTCACCGACTGGCGCAAGGCAAGCCGAAGCGAACAGGTTCTGGTACCGTAACAGCCTCATGGCTTCCGCCGTTTCCCACGCCCACGCCCTGGACTGCGCCGTTGCGCTCGTAATCTGCGAGCGATCGCGACAGCCACCGGCGCCCCACCACCACGCAGTAGTTCCCCTCTCCTCCTACTCCTCTTCTCTCTCCTCTTCCTCTTTCTCACTCTTGTGGGGCGAGTCGCGAGAGGGATGGAATGGGTGGATAGGCACTGGTAGGCAGACAAAGGGTCGGCATTGGCCACGCGCCGAGAAAAACCTTCTCTCTTTTCCTTCTCCTCTCTTGGTCGCGTGTTCTTGTTCTCGCGTGCGCCAGATGAGATGAGATGAGATGAGATGGTAATGCCAATCCCACCGAGTCCCTGGCGAGTTCTTGCGTCTGGGTGTGGCAATCTGTAGGCTTTCTTTAGCTTTTGTTACTCAGTAACGGAAGAAGTGGATCGAACCGAACCGAAACAGAACGCAAACTAATCAATCGGAGAGGAGGAGGAGGAGGAGGAGGAGGTGCGATTTTGATAGGAGGTTGGTTGGTGGGTGGTTGAGCCCGATCGATCGGCCGGTTGGTCTGCGATGGCGCCACCGTCGATGGACTACTGGCTCGGCTTCTTCCGCGGCGCCGGGGACAACATCTTCGATGCCATCGACGCGGCCATCACCGTCGCCGCGTCCGACCACCCGGCGGCCCTCCGCGCGAGGCGCGACGCCATCGCCGAGCACCTCTACACCGCGCTGCTGGTCTCCGGCTCGTCGGCGGCGGCGGTGCATCCCCCGGCGGGGGGCCCCGCTGCTGACGAGCCGCCGGCGCAGCTGCTCCCCGAGGGCGCCGCCAGCGTCCCCAGCCTCTGCAGCTCCGACCGCGCCGAGGCCATCACCGACGATGGCGCCCCCCGCCGTGACGACCCCGTCGCCGCCGACGCCGAGCGCATCAAGGCCATCCTTCTCAACAACCAAGAAAAGGTCATCTCTACTTGTCCTCCACGCCGCCGCCGCCGCCCGTAACGCTGGTTGTTGGTTGGTAATAACTAGTACTGAATCTGTTCTGTTGTGTTGTTGCAGTCGGAGGCGTCGTTGCTCGAGCTGCTCCGGCGGCTGCAGCAGTTGGAATTCACGGTGGACATCTTGAGGGTGAGACGAGAGCCACCGCCTCCGTTGATCGATTCGTCCTTGCTTACTTCGTTCGCTTGTTGACTAGTGTTCATGCGGATTCGTCTGATAGGTCACTGAGATTGGGAAGGCGGTGAGCAGCCTCCGGAAGCACAACTCCAGGCAGATTCGGCACCTCGTCCGATTGCTCATCGAGTATGTGCATGCGTTTCTTCTTGAAAACATTTGGTGTTTTGTGTTCTTCTCCGAGGTCTCAATAGTTGTTTTTTTAGTCTAGCATTCATTGGCATGTTTGATGTGAACTGCAGAGGTTGGAAGCGCATAGTTGATGAGTGGATGAGCAGCCGAGACGCCGCCATTGTAGGTAAGTAGCAAGCAGAAATTGTTCATCATTTCAAGTTGTACCCTCTTTGTTTGTCTAATAAGATAGTACTAGACTTTATTAGCCAATTAATGGTTCTGCAACAACTCGCAGATCACACCCCTCAGTCCATGCATCCTTCCGGCCTGGAGCAGGAAGATCGAGGGCTCTCTCCATCTGTGGACGAGGGCGCGCTCTTTGCCACGCCGAGCACTTCCATTCGGCTGTCCGAGGTAATTGGATTTGCGCACAAATCAATCAATTCACCTTCTCCGGAATCATATATGGTTAATGGTATGATCTGACAACTTAATCTCGGCGTTCCTCAGGAAAACCCTGGTTCCAACTTCTTTAATGGAATGGATGATGATGGAAGTGAGTGATCAGACCCTCCTCGATCCTCTGTGTGATGGCTCTTGGCTAGGCATGGGTGTGTGACATCTTGATTTTTTTGTGAATTATCTACAGATATCAGGGACAGTGGTGGCAGGGATGGTGGACGGTGGTGCCCGGTGAACCAAGAACCAGTTAGAAAACCACCAACAATGGGCCAGCGGTCTGATCCAGAGCAGAGCTGGACGCAGGAAGAATCTGCAACGAGGCAGTCACGGCCGCAAGAACCGAGCAATGGACAGACGAGAGAGCAATTCATTGCGGCGATGCTTGCGAGGCCCTCAAATGCAGATTCAGGTCCCGGGAAACCTCAGGCGAGGTCTAAGCAGCATCAAGATGCCTTGCCAGCTCAAGGCAGACCTCGATCAACGCCATCTGATGTGAGCATATCGTGCTGTCAACAAAATATATATGCTTGTTTGATCAACGCAAATGTTGTTTCGGCCTGAATCTTTTGCTCAACCTGTAGAAACCGGTAAGCCACCATGACGAGAACTCGGTTCGAGCAAAGCTAGAATTGGCAAAGTATGCCGCGGCAAAAGGAAAGCTTCAGGAATGCTACCAAGAATTCGATAACGGTATGTGCTCTGTCGCAAAAATAAGTTCATTACTCGTTGCTGATTGCTGCATCAAATAAGTCCTGATACTTCCTGGTAGTGGAATTTTATCTGAATTTTTATCCTCTTTTATTGATGACTTCATTCCGGTGCTCGAGTGCTATATATGCATCATGATCTCTTTTATTTCTTTCTTGAACCAATGCAGCAAAGAAGCAGAGAACTATACAAATGGCGGATCCACAAGATGTACCGAAGCAAGGTAACCGGAATTGGCAGCCTAATGCCAAGCCCAGGAATAACAGCAACATCAACAACAAACGGAATTGGTCAAGATGAGGCACTAATTCCAGTCAGCACCAGTGATCATAGATTGCCATCATCGGATTCCCTTCAAAATTTCCTCCTTTATTTTGCCTTTCATCAGGTAGCTGGGTTCTTTTGAGCTTAAAGTTGGTTTATATTTATATTGTTTACAATAACTAACTTTTAAATGGTGTATTTTTTCAATGCATGGTCAATAGAAATATTGTAGTAAAAAGTGTACTGAGTTCAGCTGTACCAGCAAAAATCACATGCTACTATTTCCTTCTACGTACTTCCTCTCACGAATAGCTAGAATTCAAATATTTAAACCACCAGCCTAAAAAAATCAAAGCGAATCCTGCAAACTGCTTTCATCACTGCCACGCAAACACTGCCTTGAGAGTTGCATTGCATACTTTGCGCTCCTAACCTTGCTCGTAATTTCTGGTTTTCCTAGTGTTTGTAAAACTTTTAAAGTTGCTGCGTGTTTCCTTGGTTGGAATGTAAACGCTTTCTACTCTGTCATCGGAATGAGGATGTTCTCTGCTTGCTTTGAGCATCTGCTCTGCTTTTCAGGCTCAAAAGACCTTTTTGGGGTCTGTCTTTTCACTGAATTCAGCGTAGCTTGTCCCCTGCAAAGAATTGGACTAGAATGGCAAGATATCATGGCCACAAGTTGAAGTTCGCTTTGTCCATAGTCGCATCATTCTTAGAAAGAAACACAAAATTCTCTTTCACTAAATGTGTACAAGTCCAACAATATAATTGAGCGCATGGAATTACAGATCATTTTTTATGTTTTTATTAGCACAATTTTTATAGGAATACTGGCAGCAGAACATAACAGGCCTGTTCGTATAGGTATTTGGGTTTGGTTTATAAATAATTATAGTTTATATAAAAAACTTGTAGAGAGATAGATACTTGTATACGATTTTGACTGATATAAATGAAGTCGGTGTAGTGTGTATTACAATTAACTAGTAGACACCGTATTAAAAGATACTCTATTAAAAATTAAATATTATAAAAAATATTTACTATATAAAAATTTTAGACTCTAATATAAATAGTGCCGCTCCATAACACAGATTCGACGAATCCCCGAACAGATCATCACTGGCCATGAGCCCATGACCATGAATGATTCATGCCTTGGGTTTGAGGCCTCTGTGACGTGTAGGGAGCAGTGGTCGTGCCATTGTCATGTGGGCCCCAACAGTTCAGTGATCGCGTGACCCCACTTCCCAGTGTGCCCACGTCCTGCGTGCCTGTGGCACGTCAGGTGCTCTACCCGAGGCCATTCAAATATGGATTGAATGGAAAACATTAGCCTAGAAAGGCTAGAAGTACTTGTGGCGGGTGGGGTTTTTTCGGTTGAATATTATGGTTTATGATTATACTTTATATTTTTTTATCTTGATGAAAATGTTTATATGAATAAATTAATACCGATAAATTATTAGAAATTATTTAAAAAAACTATCCTGGTAAATATTTCAAAACGACGATAAAAAATCGTATATTTATTTGCTGAAAAGAGCTCGGCCCCAGGCTTGAGGCTCTGTGGAACTCGCAAACTCAAGGTACAATATGCGTTTTTATTTCCAAGATGACATTTTTTACTCGCAAAAAGTAAAACTTTGCAGCCGTCCAAGTCAATCTCGTGCGTGACGGCGCAGCAGAATTGGGGTTTTCCAATGCGTGCTCCGTACTTTTGAACACTGATACTGATAGTATCGATTATTGAATTGGAAATTCTACGCGGCTAAATAAACAAATAAAAGTAAATGTATTTTCGCCGCTTAAAGATCGGATTCCCCTTGGTTTAACATATACGATACGCAATCATGTGCGTATCATGTTTTATTAGTATGTGATTATTGAGCAGTGGTATTCGCATTAAGAAAAGATTGGAATGATACCATTTTAACTTAAAAGAGACCGCTCGGTTGAACTGAAATTCGATGATTTATGATTAAAATTGTACTATAGCGGGTTAAAATTATACTATATCTAACGGTGGTTTAACTGGAGTAATTAATTTAATAATAATAATAAATTAGCCTATCACGTATAATACAAATAAATATAAAAAAGAACTGGTAAAAAAGCTCAATAAATACCGAAAAACCAGAAAAAAAAAATAAAAAATTATGAATAGTAAAATATTAACCAGAAATCTAAACCTAAATGAGCGGGAGCTAAGTCGGAGGAGCTACTAATGTGAGAGAGATCATGGGTCAAATCTCAGAAGTTTTTTTTCCTTTGCCTAAATGCTAATGAGAAACCCATCAGCTGGAACAATGAAACAGCAAAATTAAGGGTGCGTTCAGAATAACGATGGTTTTTGGTTGAAATTTCACTATAACTGACTAATTTTTTACTGTAGCTGAATTGGTTTATTGGGCATAATTAAATTTAAAAAAATGTAAAAATAAAAACGGCATATTAACTTATCACTGTAGAAGGGTAGAGAGATTGAGGCAAAACACCACACAGCTAAAGGGCTGGGGTGGCTCGTATATATATTGGCCTGGAGTATACCATGTAGAAGGGTAGAGAGATTGAGGCAAAACACCACACAGCTAAAGGGCTGGGGTGGCTCGTATATATATTGGCCTGGAGTAGGCATACAAGGAAAGCATATACATGGAAGGCGCATACATGGTAAGCGCGTATATGGAAGGTATATACATGGAAGTATATCTAATTATTCTAATAATCACGAACAATGCAAAGGAATACAGGAAAAAAATAAAACACAAAAATACCAAAACAAAAAAAGAAAACAAAAAAGTTACAGTAGCAGTAAACGCCGAACGCCCACCGCCAGCGTTGCCATCGCAACGCTCAGCGGAGCTAGGAGCAAGTATAAAATTTTTAGAATATATTTGATGGAGGGCCCATATTGTTTTTTTTTCAGAACTCAACAGTAATCACAACCCTGCGGTCCAGAACTCCGGTCCAAACCATTGTACTCATCATCACGATCTAATCCAATCCAATCCAATCTACTCCAATCGATTGTATATTAACTCGATGGAGAAAACCGGACCATGAAGCAGCTGTTTTAAATCGGCAGTTTTTATGTCAATATCAACCCCAATTAAATACAGTACAAGTACAAACAGAACAGATGCGCTCGGTTTTTGTTAAGGATCTCCGTTTCGATCTGGTACAGAAATTAACTGTAAAGAATGGCGTATTAGTGAAGGGATTTGCTGACAACAAGCGTAGTTAAACTTATCTTGCTCACAAAATGCAACTTAAAGAGTGGCGTATTAGTGAAGGTCCGCGCAATTTTGTTGATAAGCCATCGCTCGATTTGTGCAAAAATGCCCCTCAATTCAGCCCTGCAGAAAAAAAAACAAACAAAATGGCTAAAACCACCGTCCCACCTTTCTACGTATGCCGTATTTTTTTTTATTTTTTTGTTGCTTTTAATTTTAACTTCTCAACAAGCTAAAACAAACAAAATGACTTCTTCAAATAGCTTCTTAAAATTATTTTTAAATAATTTTTAAGCTAAAAATCGTATAACAAACATTAACTGCAGAAAAAAAAAACAGGAGCATGCTCGTTCAGCTTTTGCAAAAGCTTCTCACCAAAGTCCATCTATCGTCGGTCACGGAAGGGTGACAGGATCGACCGTTGCATGGTCATGTAGGCCAGAATAAAACACGCATGAAACACATGGCAATTAGCTATCAAGCTTGCCGTGCCCTTGCTGTGATTGTGAATGTACTCGATCTACCAGGTACCATCGGTTAGCGTGGAACACGTGTCCACGCCTTTTACGTGTCTGATTCGATTTCGTGCGTAGATCAAGCTGGTGGCACTACCACTGTGGTGCGTCCACGCGTGTGAGATAGATAGGCTGCCTAGTACGTTCGTGTCTCAGTTTTTTTTTGTTGTGATTGTTATTTTTTTTGTTACGATTAATAGGATTTGCTTATAGTTTTTAAGACGACAGGAATATCAATGTAGATAGCATATATAATTTTAAATTTAAAAAACTAATTGAAGAAGTATATTTGAGAAAGCATCTATTCAGTCTCCAGCCCAAAAAACCGAAAAGAAAGGGTCCATGCCAAACCTAACAGGAACCCTACTAACTACAAGCTCAATTCACGAACTCTTGGATAGCCAGCCCAGAAAGGATGTTAAGAGGTCATCACAGATCACAGTGATGTTAAGAGGAGTAGTAACTAGGAACTAAGAAGTTCAGCAATCGATTCCTATTTTAAAAAAAGGTTTAAGCAATCAATTTTCGGAGCTCACATGTGCATGGCTTTTGTTAGACTAGCCGCCGGTTAAAGATAGAAGGGAGTATTTGATTGCTTAATTACCTTGCAGAGTTTCGGTATCATTTTATCTTTGTTTGTTCGAAACAGTGGTAGGTGCTGGATCGGAGATCGTGCGTGGTTGAGCCTAAGATACGGTACGTATCTCCGCAAATCTTTTGGCCAAGAATGTTTAGCTTTCTTTCCCCCGTCAAGAACCGTTCCGAAAGGGCGTAGTGTATTGTAATCTTTTGGGGTTTCTAGAAAAACGTTAATTTATAGTTTTTTTACTGTAACTAACTTATTTAGCATAATTAAATTTTAAAAAATAAAAATAGAAAAAACATGTTAACCTATCACAGATAATGTAAAGAAATATAAAAAAAGACAAAAAAAAAACTCTAAAAAACAAATAAAGACAAAATTAATAAATAACAAAAAAATAGAACTTAGAAGTGGCGCGTGTGGTGCGAAGATAAGGATGGCCAAATGTGAACAATACGGGTGGTTGATTTGGATGGCTGCCAAATGCTGTGAGGAAGCTCAACTTCGAAGGCACCTGATTCTCTTCGCTTACACGAAAGATTGAGCAGTTCAAATTAATCTCTTATCACTAGCTACGTATATGATTAATTCTTTCACGTGAGACTACCTTCAGAATTGCTGAAGAGTTTGCTAGCCAGAGTACGAAAATATTTCATTCCGGTACTTCTATTTGGTTCTATGTATGACAAATGCTCTCGTCAAATTTCCACTTTCTGACATAAAAAACTTATTTTTCTAGGCAACACAAACATATACATTTAAAAAAAAAACTAAACTTGAGCAGCAGGAAATGACCTAACAAAATACCACCGCTCCGACCAGACAGCAATACCAATATGGCGGACAAACATTTTTTGAAGGAAAAAAATCCAAGTGGGTCCCAGAGAGTATGAACAACAAGTAGAGGTGGCCAAATGGACCGAGCTAACCATGCTGGACCAAAAAACATTATTGTCGATCAAGCCTAGGCACGGTACAGTCCATACCTAAACAGGCTGTGTTGGTTCGGCCTCACCAACTATGCCATCCTTGGACCGAAATGATGAGGATATGCAGTGCATACACACATATTTGAGCAAGAGAGGAAGGTGATGGAGTTAGGCTCATGACGATGAGATAAGATCAATCAAGTTTTGGTGCTCACAGCTTTATCTATGAAGTTTATAAAGCTTTTAGCACTAATTATGAGGTTTTTAATGTACACAAAATACATATTTGTAAAGATTATGAAGTCTAGTTTCTAACAGATTAAACGGATCTTGATTTGGAGCTTTATATAAAAAGTTATGGTAACTTGATTGGATTTTAGTGCCGTTGATCTAAAATTTACTGTTCTACTACAAGACTAGAATAGGATAGAGCTGACCAACTAATTTGCAATGTTTTAACTTAGATTTTGCCATTTGGTTGAATGTGGATATCATGGATGGTTTATTTTCACAGGGGTTTAGATCATATACCCTCCTCATAGTTGGGAAATTGATGATTTACCCTCCCCACTCGATGACATGTGGGGTCATCATAGGTCACTAACACATAGGCCAGGAGGGTAAATCCTCAATTTCCATCTAAGTGGAGGGTATCTGAATGGCTTGTTAGCCCTTTGACAGTGAAACTTTAGCCCGTGGAATTAGGCTGGGATAGTGCATTGTAAGGGGCTTGTTATAGTGGTTCAATTGCATGCTATTGTATGGCGAGTCATGATAGACTATGGTAAGCTAGCTATATCTTATAGGTAAAATTGTATAATCTTTGTAGAGTGTAAATCTATTTAAATAGTCGTGTCCTCGGTCATAGATATCGCTTGATGAAATCACATTTGGTTTGATTTTTTTTAAAGAAGGTTTTGGGTGAAGTATGGATTGTGTAGTCCTTGCTAGTTTTGTTTTGGCAAAGGTTTGCAATTGAAAATTTTTATGGTGGCGGTAAGCCACTAGAATTAAATACTTATGCTATCTACTTTTACTTTATATCAACGTCAATTGTTCCTATAAAATTTTGTGTATTTTAATAATGTTGTTATAAATTATTGTGGAATACAATTTTGTACTTACAATTACTTGTTGAGCAATATATTAAAGCATGATGAAGATGATATCTCGATTGGCTACTTTTATACCACCGGATTTGACGATGGTGATGCAGAGTACTAGGGTGTTGATCTAGTCAATTCCCTGTCGGTTTGTGGCGTACCAGGAGAGCCCATTTATTTGTTTTACCTTCATTTTTCATAGCAGGTACTTTTGTTGTGAATTATTTAGTCGGTCGGCTCGGTTGTGTAAAACTTAGCACGTAGGTTTATGCTAAACTGTTTAATATTATGTGCTACTCTGTTTTATTTATGAATGTATGAATATAATGCAATGATGTGTTATATATGTATTAGATAGTGATCCTCAAACTAATTCGGTATGTACATAGAATTCAGAATTAAATTACAGATCCAACAAAAATTGCTAAACTTATACTATCCTACACCAAAAGTTGCGCTGGCCAATCAACCAGTTACTCGAAAGATCAAACAAAAAGATTCTTGGCGACGTGCAATCCTGTAGCGACTATAGCATTTTCCTCACCATTATTTTTCTTGATGTTTGAAGAGCATCTGGACCGTCCATTGATGAAAATCGGACGGTGGAGGAGAGCCACCTGTTCATTGCCGGCTCCCCCAAGTGTTGTCCATTGCTTTTGGGAGGAGAGAAGGTGCGCGCTCCGCCTTTTTGACTTGGGGTGGCTTCGTGCCGAGCGCCGCACACCATCCAACATTATTCGATGTATGCCATGTGATGCGGGTGGTGTGGCCCCGTCTAACACGTCTATTTGAGAGCCCGTTTAGTTGGACTAAATTTCAATGATTTACAGTTGAATTTATATTATATTATAATTAATAATAGCTTATTTAATATAATTTAATTAAATAACAGTAAAAAATAAAAAACAGATTAGCCTATAACATATAATACAAATGAACATAGGAAAAATCAAGAAAAAGTAAAAAAAAAGTTAGAAAAAGATGAAATTTAGGAATAGTGAAAAATAAAATATTGAGTTACATGCACCAACCAATTCACCCAAAAACTTAAGCTGATGAGGAAAGGTGGGCAATTCACTTATACTTCAACACTCCCCCTCACGTGTAGAAAAGGTGGGCAAAAGCTTAAACTTTTGGGTGAATTGGTTGGTGCATGCAACCTAATATGGTATCAGAGCCAAGAGGTCTTGAGTTCGAGACCCGGTTGACGTAATTAAAAAAAATAATTGCACTCCACTTCTATTCCACGTCTTAGGTCTGAGGGAGCCAAAAAGTCAGAAGCTGAAGTTAAAATGAGCGGGACCTAATTATGTTCTTTTATTTCTAGCTTTCAATTACAACTTATTAATTTAATAAATAATAATAATTAAAGAAAGCAAAGTTAAAATCAGACCGAAAAACTGAAAACATAATAGCAAATCCGAGTTAGACACGTACGTCCTCGTTCTACCTCCCATGGTGGTACTAGTTTGTTTGTCATGTCAATATGAATGTTCAGCGATTTTCCTCAACTGGTGATCTGATCCATCATTGGCAGTCTCTCGACCTGCATGCTGACTCATGCCACTCACGCACAGCGACACCCCACGATCGCGTCGGTGGTTCGCACTTGGACACCGTAGCCGCACGAGCCTGCGATCGACTCGGTCGATTGGTTGGGTGCTCCGCGCGGCGCGCGATCCACGAGCCAGTGGCAAAAGGTCACTTCACTACCGGCGCGAGAAAGGGCGGCCTTCCGCTGGATGGCAAATTGCCCGGCACCTGCTAACTCGTGGAGAATTCTTCTATAAGAGAATGGATACGAGAAAGATTTTCTCTCTCCTAGGTTATATGGAGATGAGAGAGAATGACTCTTAGATCTCCGATATTCACTGTTCCCTGAATCTTAAGCTTAATATATGTTAGTATCATGTGTAGTATATAACTTATATAGTATTATTCTACTGTCCCATATATTAATAAATTTACTTATTTCTAACAACTAGATGATAAATATGTAAAATTATCATTAATATCATTGAAATTTAGATTCTTCCCCGTTAAAACCACGGCAGGAATAGTGATGAAAGAAAAATAACCTCCAATAACTAAACAGAGAGCAGAGATAATAAGGTATTCCTCGCGAGGGCAGAATGTTGGTTTGGAGCAGGCGCGGGGTGGATGTTAGCCGGTCACATCCCGACCCGGGAGGGACGGGCCGTCTGCTTCGGTTCTTATTGGTGCGCACGTCGGGCCTCTTAATGTTTGCGCGGCCCGTCTGGCTGTATTGGGAGGCCCAACAATTGGTATACCTGGGTTCCACCTGGGATCAAAAAGGTATACCGTCGATGCCGCTGTCAGATTTATGCCAGCTCCTGCAGTCCTCAGGCTGGCCAGAAGCACCGTTGGAGCATCAGGGCCAACACGAGCGAATTGCTGGATAACTTCTAACCTTGGCCAACACGACATATTGGCCAGCGAGAACTAAGGGGCTGTTTGTTTCAGCTCAAGATTTTGAGAAGCAGCTAGTGAGTATCTAGCTAGTCAGAATCTGCAGAAGCTAGATAACCCCAGCTTTTGGCTACTAGTTCATTTTCTGGATTCTGTAGCTTCTGGCTACTTAGAATTTAGATGAAAATCTAGATTGTTTGGGGGAGCTACAGATTCTAGGAGTAGCTGCAGCTGCTAGAAAGCTGAAACAAACATGCCCTAAGAGCTCTTGAGGATTTTTAGGATGCAGGTTTGGCAGTATACGTGAGTGCGGCTGGTTATGGCAGTTTTAGCTGGTGCTCGAACAGGTCCGCCACCACGGCATCCCTCGGCGCCTCAATCCGGCCCTCCCCACAAGCGCGAACAGCTTATCGACATCCCGCTGAGGTTTCTTGGTCCGTTCTTGCACAATGGCCGACTCGGAGAGGGAGAGCTCGGGGTGGCCGGCATCGATGAGGGCGAGGCCGCTGGCGAAGATAGCCGCGCTGACGGCGTCGGCAGCGGCTGGGCGGACGAAGAGGTGCACCTGGCATGAGAGGTGGTAGACGTTGCGGCTGCTCTTGGAGGAGGGGGCTTGGGGACGATGGCCTGGGCGGCGGCGATGAGGTGGGTGAACTCGGGGTGGCCATACAACTTTGGCAACATATAGGTGTGATCTATAACTTCATTCTACAAATTTGTGGCTTTGTGACCCATCAAAACATATAGTCAAGCGATGTGACACTTTAACTCTATCGTAGATAAATAGAGTTCAATTCTCACTAATCATAGTTTCGACGGGTTATTTGTACGAAATTTTACTTTATTTGTTCTGAATTTAAATCTTTGACCTGGGGGTTACGAGATTTAAAATGACTACGCTAGTCAATTGTTTTCGCACTCTCAAAGAGAACACCACGGATAAGCAGAGCAGAATCCTCTGTCGAGCAGAATCTGCCAGCCAGCAAGGGAGTTCTCTTACCGGTTGCAGCTTTGATGGCCGATGAGCAAATGTGCACTCCACAGGCACATGCTAGATCAACTCTCTCGGGTTTCCACAGTCATCGCAATTGAATCCTGTGCCACACAGATCAGCATTGTCAGAAAGTGGATGAGCTGTCCAGTCTCCTTACACATTTGTTCCTCCTCGAGCATGCGGTACGCTGACCTGATACGTGGCCATCATAAACTCTACCACTTTGCACGAGTTTATGAGAAAACAGGCAGAAACTGTGATCGATACGTACTTCGTCAATAGTTTCCAAAAGATCTGGCAGTTAATCAAATTGAAAATACTTTATTTCCGGGGCAACACAGCTAGAAATCTTGCATCACAAGTGCCCTAACCAAATTTATCTAACTAATTCAAAGCAGGAAAGCCGTATAAGATGTCTGCAATACATCAGCAGTATCACTGCAAGTATAAAACACGATGCACAGCTACCTCATGTAACATCATGTCGTACCAGAATTACAAACACAATGGAAAGCAAAATGCAAAACCAAACAAGCGAGCGAGCACCATGCGGCAAGAACTATCCCTGAAGTCAAATTAGTCTTCATCCTTGTAGGGGTATTCCTCTGCCACTTGCTTTATCAGTTTCACTCGCATCTCGTAGGCATCATCCCCACGAAGCATATCGCGGACCCATGTAACCTCTGTCTTCATAGACACCTAAAGCAGTACAATGGCAATTAAATTAGAGCAGATTGTAAAAAAAAATTATGAACTGATAGGACCACATCGCTAGGAAAACAAGTCTAAAAATATCATAAGCTGATAAAGACAAATACATTAGAACACTATTAGTAGCAAAAACACTTGAGCATTATACTCCATATCAGAGCAGGTTGGTCACTGGTGGTACCAAGTAATGGTGATCTAGACAAATTCATCATGTAGTAACTTAAATCTAGATATCAAGAACATGCAATTTGCTAGGAAAAAGTACACTCTATCATGCGTTTATTGATCTTTTATTCTTCATTGTCAGAGATGAAATGGGAAAGATAAAAAAAACATAGCAGTGACAGAAGAACTAACCATTTCCAGTGCTCCCCTAATAACTCCACTTAGCACATTGCAATAATGAAGGCCTTGGCAAGTATCCGGAAGCTCGACAAAGTCTACAAGAGGATTGTCCTCCAATACAAAGCTGCAACTTGTACCCTCAGCATCCCAATTGGTTACAGTAGCAGTCACACCCAAGAACATTTTGAATCCAAGCTGTTTTGAAAAGGAACAAAAGTACACTGTTAGACCATAAACCCATAGATGGCAAAATAGAGGCGATATTGCAAATGCAAAAACATCAAATAGCCAATAGGTTTGACATGTTCTAGGAAGCAAATGATAGTAATGAACCATTTGGAAAAATGGCAATTAGTCATGGGATCTTCAGTTAACCAACAAGCATAAGAAAATGGGTTCTATAGCTACAAAATCTGCAGAGGAAACAGAAGGCATGCCATGCCACTGAATAGTATCACTGCTGTAGAAGCAAAGAATGCTATAAATGCACAAAAGTATTACAGAATCTAATAAATCCTGGAATTTACTATTTTATAGTGGCAAAAATAACTACAGTGTATACTTCAATTTTAAGCAAGTGAAGAACTCATATGCATTGGTTATAACAAAAAAAAGAGAGTACAGGTATTAAGCATACATAAAATGTACCAACAAGTCTAGGAAATATGGATAACGACAGTAGGCTAAACAACTATGTAATTTTGAGGACGAATTATGTTTCTGCTAAATCTGAACCAAATAATAGCAAGTTTAACTAAAGACCTTTGCAATAACATCAGCAGTCTCCTTGAAGTCAACACACATTGATACATTTGACTTGGCTAAGAAATCATCAACCAATCGGGTTCCAATGTTGTAACCCCTGAAAAGTAAAAAAAATAGCACATAAGAAAATAGTTCGAATGCAAAGTTGGAATGCGGGCGTGCGCTTGGGGGGTGGGGGTCAATTTTGGAGTATAATACAATTGTACAAATCTCCTCCTTCCATGTAATGAATGATGTGTTGCCACATCAACAAGACCAACACTATGAGATGTATAGCCTGGGATGGATAGGAAAAGATGTAAAACTCCAGGTATGGGCAAATTCATAATTTTAGATCCCACATCACTCTTGCATATCTCCAATTGAGATATTAACACAGCATCACCACAAATCCCCCCTGTTTTCCCATTCACAGACTACACGCATGTTAGTTAACTTGGGCAAGAAACACATAGCTAAAGCTATTTGGATTCTCATTCTTAGGCCATTGCTGCTGGTGCACTGTTAAATCTTCACACGTGATTCGCAGGATAAAAAAAAAGCAGCAAACTTCGGAATCCAACTCCTAGATTAAGATCACCACTGTAATCCCTAAGCTATCCCCCATAAGCCATCAAAAGTTTCTAAATTGCCACAGAAAATTAGAGAGAGAGGAAAATCAGAGCCACATACATCTGATCGAGCTGCTTGTTGACCTCCTCGACCTCCTCCAGATCCGTGAGCAACTGCCGCACGATGGCGCCGTACGTGAGCGTGAAGAGCTCCGCATTCTGCAAACCAAAACAACCGGATCAGGGCCAGATCTAGGGCCAAGGGTTCTGGGGTTTGAGGCAGCCACGGGCCAGAGGTAGCTTACGACGCGCTCGACGCTGGCGAAGAGGGCGTCGCCAGACTTGGGGGCCGTGAGGGGCGGCATCGCAGGGATCGCGGGGCACCTCTCGCCGGCGGCGACTGGCGTGCGGTGGTGCTGGTGAGGTGGGTGGAGACCGGAGAGCCGCTTCGAGGTCCGCTTACTTGGCCCGAAGTGGCGAATAAGAGTTGTGGTGCATCTGCATCGCCGACAAAAGGTATAGAGTAAATTATTCCATAGATACATCAACTTATAAAGTGAGCGTATCTAGATCACTAAAGAATAAAATCATATATTTAGATCACTAAAAAAAATCATATATTTAGATCAATAGATTTGCTAAACTATATAGAGAAGGTCCAAAAGGAATTTTTTTAAGAATGGCAAAGCATCCACGTGGCAATAAGGTCGTGTTCCCCGATCAATGGTTGACCTGAACAATGCTCTCTTCTTCTTAAGAGTTTCTTTGAGCACCTTAACAGTGCTCTCTGACCTGTTGACGTATGAGAAATGGTTAACTATAAAAACCCACGACCGGAAGGTAATGAAAAGAAATATCATTACTAGTCGTCGACCTCTCGCGGGAAAGTAGTCCTTTCTCTTTCTAAGGCTAATGTTCACCTGGTCATCTCTCCAACCATAGCGATGTTCTCCACCATGTGCTAGAAAAGAAAAGAGGAGAAAAGGAAACTTAGAAAAGTTTCAAAAAAACTCCCAAAATACATTCTAGAGTGGTCTTGAGAACTTAACTAAACTGCTTTATCAGCATATGCATAATATAACACCTCGGGACCAATCCTTAACTGATAGGCCGAGATCCTTCTCCACCAGTGTTCCTGAAGTCTTTTGTTATTGAAGATTTGAAGCTGGTCAAGGATGTCCCTTGAATACAGAGACTTCTTGATTAGAACAGAGCTCTCCACTTCAGGCTCTTCAAAGAAAGAAGAAAACATACTTACTCCCTCCTCTTCGACCACTTATTTTTGGTAGCAATAAGATCTTGCCTAGTCTTCTCTTCTGCCTCCACATCCTTGGATGGGATCGGAGCCACCAAAGAATCCCAAGTAGTAGCAGCTATGGATTCCTCTATCCTCTCGGGGCTGCCACAACTACTCCCTCCTTGGGAATCTCCTCACGAGGAGCACTCAGATCATCATTGATCGGAGTACTAGAGGTGTTACAAAGAAAGAAGAATGAAAAGAGAGAAGGACTTCAAAATGCCAAAAAAATCAATGGTATGAATTTACATAAATTTTTACTAGTACAAGTTGACCTTTTTCATTTTAAAGTTAAAACGCCCTGGAGCATAGTCCAGAGCATTTGCCTTCCTTTTCTTCTTTCGAATTAACTTTACCAATACTGCATTGATAGGGCTAGATGGGCCCTTTGAGTCATCTGACTGGATATGCTTATCCTTAGTTAGATCCTCCATGGAGCGGTCGGAAGCAACTTCTCTGACCACCTGCTGAGAGGCTAGAACTCCTTCAATTACTGGAACAGTCGTTTCCTCTAGTACGCTCGAAACTTGGGGGGACGACCGCCGGAGCTTTCTGGTTTGTCACGACCATTGAGGCTTCAGTTAGGTAGAACACGATAGTCTTGGAGCCCACGACTGTGAACTTGGTATCACCATTGATTCCACGGTCGTTGTGGCTCTGATCAACGACTCCTCCTTCTCTTCCGTCTTGTCATTGATCGAAGTGAGCTCAACGACAAAGTTCTTCATCCAAAAAATATATTTACGTCAGTGCGTTTTCTCTATCCTCCTCATAAGAGAAGGGGTAGGCATATAAGAGAAACTCTCGGAGTCATAGTAGAAGCCTACCTCTAAAGGGACTTTGCTCTTAGAAGCTTGTGCGATCATTGGAGGGGTCGCAATGGTCGCAGGAGCGGTCGAAGGGGCACCTGAAGGGACGGTCGAAGTAGTGGTCGGTGGAGCATAATGTGATCCTGATGTTCCATATGACTTTCTCATACTTCACCACCTTTTGGGACTCGAAGGAGCAACCCCCAAGCTCTCAGACAACTCGCCACTTTCTGACACGACTATCTACTCATCATAAGAGAATTACAACAAACCAATCGAAAAATATATAATTGACGAAAAGAGTTATTGTTTTATAAGATCGGTGACTTGATCATTGCAAAAACTAGTTTTAAAAGTTATTGCATTTGGGGGACAAAATTTAGGGGGCATTTGTATTGTTTTTTGCTAATGACTGAAAATAAATAGTAGTGGCTGAAAGAGATGACTTTAAGAAAGATGATGTGAGTGGTGGGGAAGGGGGAGATGCGTACGTGTGACGGGAGCGAGAAGAGTGGGATGCGTGATGTATCCGTGACTCCTTATCTTATCCTCGGGGTGAGACGATAGTAAGAGGAGTGGAGAAGCCACTTCGAAAAGTTAAATGTTTGTATTAGCTTTTTAAAGCAGAAACTAGAAGCATGACCTTAGACCAAAAGAGTTGAAGTAGCACGAATAAACTTTTTCCAAAAATAAAATATTAACTCATTGTTGGTCCTCTAAACTAGCAAAAATTTTCATGTAATTGTACGGCTAACTATGGCAACATATTGTATTTGTGTTATATATCTAGTGCCTTCGAAAAATATAGTTGTATTATTATATAATTGTAACTGTTTTGATATTTATATATGATTAATCCGCACCGTTATAATCTATACTAACTAAAATAAGTGGTATAGATTTCTTTTTTCTTTTAATTAATAAGAGAAATTCTAGATTTTTTCTAATTTAAGAATTGTTGTGGGAGTTTTAAAACCTATAAAATGAATAGAATATCTTGAATATCATCAGTTATTTATAGATACATACATAGATAAGGGACAAAAGAATGTCTCACGAGAAAGAAAAGGTATAATGCTGTGGTATCCCTCTAGCGAACAAGATGATGTGGCACGACAAATCTCCAGAGGATTGGATCATGGAGCCGTTGCATTCGCTTCTTCTCTCTCTGTGGAATATCTCGGATTTAATCGTATCAATCAAGTGCGTGTTTCAATCATGCAGCTCACTCAATACTATATGATTTTTTCCTTAAAAATACTAATACGAATTTGTGGAAGCGTTTAGAATAGTGATAACTTCTGGCTTTTAACTGAAATTTTACTGTAACTGATTTTTTTTATTGTAACTAAGTTGGCTTATTAGGTATAATTAAATTAAAAAATAGAAAAAATATGTTAGCCAATCAAGAACAATGCAAAGGAATATAGGAAAAAAATATAAAAAAACTCAAAATATCTAAAAAAATCAGAAAAAACGAGTTACTGAATAGTGAAAAAAAGTTGAATTTAGAAACTGAAACTGAAAAAAAGCTGAAACGAAGTGAACTCAACTGTGCGACGCATTACCAAAATTCGTACGTTGTTCCTATAAAAAAATCTCACGTGCATTATTTGCAAGGATGGGAGTATAACATTCTGTTCCTATAAAAAACACGCCAAGCTTAACAAAATCATTCTGTTCACCGTCCGATCCGATTTACGTCCACGAACTGAAGCCACCGACCGCAAACCTATTACAGCTTGCAAGTACGAACAGCATCGCGACTCAGCGAGTAAACTGTTAGGTCATATTTTATTTAAATTAATTCTTTTTAAATGATTATAAGTATATATTTTTTATTTATAATTAAATTATTAGACTATTACGGAAAGTACGATGTCCTTGTTCTGATGCTGTAGTATCCCTTTAAAGAACAAGATGCTGTGGCATAAATTTTTTTTAAGGATTGGATCATGAAGCCATTGGAATATCTCGGAGTTCATCAAATCAATCAAAAGTGTGCGTTTTAGGCCCTGATCTATCTTTTTTTTAGCAAGCGGCTTTTGAAACTTTTTGTTAAAACTGTATTGTAATGATTGTTAGTATTTAAATTATTTAAAATAAATAAAAATAATTAATAAATTAAAAATATTATTATATCTCTACAAATAATATAAATTAAAAAGAAAACAAGAAATAAAATAAAATAAACGAAATTAAGAAGTGTTAGGTTTGTTCCGGTTTTTGGCCGGGCGTCAATCGTGCAGCTCACACAAAAGTTGATTTTTATGATTGGAATCCGGTTCGTACCGACAGATCTCGTGATCCACGTGAGCAGAAAGCATGTGACACCGACACGGCTGTTTTTGGAGCTTTAACCGTACTGAAATACTGAATTCAGTAATGAACACTGTGTTCTCTCTCTCTCTCTGTCCTGTGCACGCCGTATGCACGTACTAGACTTTGTTATTTGTTAATCCAATCAGATCCATGTTTATGCTGGCAAATCCACCCAACTGCCAAATCCTTGTTAGTTTTCCGTCCGTCAATTAATACAATATTTGAATTTTTTCATAAAAAATACGAGAACGAATTTGTGTAATTTTTAGGTCTAACATGTTTTGACGATGACTTCTGACTTCTACTTTTATTATACTATTTCTTAATTTTATCTTTTTAATTTTTAGAGCTTTTTTCTTTTTTTCTATATTTATTTATATTATTCGTAATAGGCTAATTTATTTTTTCTATTTTAAAATTTAATTATACTAAATAAATCATCTCAGCCGCATTACAAAATAGATTATCTACAATAAAAAATTATAAATCATCACCGTCCTAAACACCTCATTAGCGGTTCAAAGTCAACTCAACTGTGCATAATAGTACATCTCGCATTTCCAAAATTCGTACGTTGTTCCTATAAAAAAATATTTGTAGATTAACAAAATCATTCTGGCCACCGTCCGATCCGAATTACGTCCACGAAAGCTAGCCACGAACTGAAGCCACCGACCGCCAAGCTATTACAGCTTGCAAGTCCGAACAGCATCGCAACTCACTCAGCAAGTAACCGTTCATTTCCAGCATGGCGAAGGCGATGTTGCCTCAGCTGGTTGCTGCTGCTCTTCTTGCCTTCTTGGCTGCCGCGGCGGCGTCGGCGTCGGTGGCGCCGGCGAACGTTACCACCAGCACCTGCTACCGCCGTTTCTTCAGCTTCGGAGACTCGCTCATCGACACCGGCAACTTCATCCACTACTCCACCGCGCCGGGGCCCGTAGCGCGGTTACCCTACGGCGAGACCTTCTTCCACCGCCCCACCGGCCGCTGGTCCGATGGCCGCCTCATCGTCGACTTCATCGGTACGTACTACGATGACGAGGAGTACATCAAAACAGTACGTACTTATGTGTGTGTATGCACGTGTTTGTGTGTTTGTATATGTGCAGTGGAGAGGCTGGGGTTCCCGCACTGGCCGCCGTACTTGGCCGGGAAGACGAAAGAGGACTTCCGGTACGGCGCCAACTTCGCGGTGGCCAGCGGCACGGCGCTGAACCAGGTGCTCTTCAGGAAGAAGCACCTCAACGTCAACCAGATCACCCCATACTCCCTCGGCATCCAGATCGGCTGGTTCAAGAAAGTGCTCGCCATGCTCGCCCCCACAGAACAAGGTAGCAAGTCACCTGAAAATCTGCCATCACTAGCTGGTCTGGCGCGCTCAATTTCTCTCTCTTTTTCACGATGGTTTTTACTGTAGCAGCGATGATTTTTACTACAGCAATTTTGTCACTTAGTGAATTTTTTTGATTTTTTTGTGTTTTGTTTTTTTCTCGTATTCCTTTGCATTATCCGCTTTAGACTAGCGTGATGTTTTTATTTTTATATTTTTAAAATTTTAATTATGCCTAATAAGTTAACTCAGGTACAATAAAAAATAAACTATCTACAGTAAAATTTTAGCAAAAATTAAAAGTCATCGCTATTCCAAACGCTACCGCTATTTGGATTGTACATTCAGGGTCTCATCGATCTTATATGCACACACAACATACTGCAGTGTTACATATGCACAATGGTAATTTGTGGCATCTTGGAATTAGCCACATTAATTAATACACACGCATCCCACTCCATCTTTCATCATTGATAGAACTGTGTACACAATACTATGTCGCAAATTAGTTTGCTACTTGCTCGTGATGGCACGGATTAATTACGACCGCACAGTAGCTAGTCACTAGTGATGGGCCGGCCAATTCAGTGTGTCGATTGGTTGACCAGATACCTGGTTAATTAAGTACTGATCAAGGCGATCATGTCGTATCATAGCATCGCACAATATATCTCGTGACTGCATGTGCAGAGCGAAAGGAGATCATGGCGAGCTCCCTGTTCCTGGTCGGAGAGATCGGCGCCAACGACTACAACCACCCCTTCTTCCAGAACAAGACGCTGGGCTGGGTCAGGCCGCTGGTGCCCCGGGTCGTCAGGTCCATCACACTGTCCGTGGAGGCTCTGATCGAGCTCGGCGCCAAGACCGTGTACGTGCCGGGCGTCTTCCCGCTGGGTTGCCTGCCCCGGTACCTCTTCCTCTTCCGTAGCGGCAACCCCAGCGACTACGACGCCGCCACCGGCTGCCTCCGGTGGCTCAACGACCTCACCGTCCTCCACAACAAGCTCCTCAACGCAAAGCTCGCCGAGCTCCGGCGCGCCCACCCCGGCGTGTCAATCGCCTACATCGACTACTACGACGAGGTGCTCAGCGTCATCGCCTCCCCGGCGCAGAACGGGTTCGACAAGGACACGGTCCTGCACGCGTGCTGCGGGGGTGGCGGGCCGTACAACGCCAACTTCACCGTCCACTGCACGGAGCCAGGCGCGGTGCAGTGCCCGGACCCGTCCAGGTACCTGTCGTGGGACGGCTTGCACATGACCGAGGCCGTGTACAAGATCATGGCGCGCGGGATACTGGACGGGCCGTTCGCCGCGCCTCCGATCATGTCCGGATGCAAGAAGTACTAGACGAGTCGTCTGATGCATACGTAGTAGCAGTACTGCTACGTAAGTGAGATCATTTGACTGTCGAGGATTGGAGTTGTTGACGCATATCGCGTCGAAAACAACGTTAGTTATGTTGTTGCGAGCGTCTCTACATTGATGCCGAATAAACAGAATAAAATCGTTCTTGCATTTGGCTGTTCTATGTTCAGTATGCTGTTATTTGCTATGTGGTGTGTCGAGCGATGGCGAGCCGGGGGTGCGCTGCCCAGTGTTGAAGAAGACGTGATATGAATTTATATTATGTTCATGTAGAATACTTTATCAGCTCATGTCAGACGTGGCATGATAGATATATGCATAGTTTATATCAAATGTTGTATCAACTTATAGCAACCGATTCTGATTCGGTTTTCTCTTCGTATGAGACTCTTATCCTCACACTATATATATATACTCTAATAGTCTATAGGAAGAGCAAGCTCTAAGAGAAGCATTCCATTGTAATCTCTTTTCATTATAGTGATTTGACTTCGAACGTCCGGGGTTTTTCCCGTAAGAGTTTTCCACGTAAATAATCTGTGTCTTTTGTCTCTATTTATCTATACATTATTTACAACAGATAATATCAGAGCAAAGAAAAAAAATCACGTCATCCCGGAGCAGATCGAAGCAACACAGCATCGACGTCTCTTTCTGCTCTCGGCAATTTTCGACGAATCCAAGCGGCCTCCATTTTCCGTACTCGAGATGAAGCCAAACCGCACTAGCAAAAGTAGCAGCGCAAGGCGTCCTTCGGCCCAACACACGTGAAGAAAAGCCTCCAACACACACCATCACACGATTGCTTCCAACACAGAGAAACAAAAGGTGCATGGAACCCAAAGCAAAGGTACAAAAAAAGGTGCGTTGGTAATCTTTTTGGAGGAAATTGAAAGGTGTGCTGCCAGCATGCTGATTTTAGTGTTTTTTTTATGAGAAGTACACATGAAAGTGTATCATGATTTTTTGACTACTAGATTTTTGTAAGGTTTCATACTAGCAAAATTTTTGGTTTTCTTCTGCATAGTGGACTCTGAAATATGATCTTTCGCTGTTGGATCGCGACACGAGATTTTCTCTATGGTAAATCAAGATGCGAACTGTTTTATCACAGTTTGATTCGGATGATACTCTTTTGGGGATCGACAAGATACCAACGACACTATCCGCCGATGAGAAGCAACATAAAGATCGTAAGGGTTTATCTCAAATTCATCTTCATCTATCAAATAATATTGTACAGAAGATTATGAAGGAGACATCTACCGCATAAAGATCATAAGCAACATAAAGATATTTTATTAATATCCGCCGCCGCATGATGGTGCATTGCAACGCGAAGGCATCGACGACGTGCTGCAATCCGCACAAGGCGGTGTCTTGGGATGGGTTCCACCTCACGAACCATGCCTATGAGATTGTCACTAACGATGTGTTGCGAGGACCATGCCGCTGATAAAGGCGAATTGCTAGCGCATCCACCTCCTGGAAACATTACCACGATGACACTAATTTTATTTTTAGGAAGTGCTAAGAAGTACTCGAGTGTTTTTTTGGAGTTAAGAGTACTTAGATTTTTGGACGTTGGATATACATCCAATGGATCCTTATACCCCCTACGCTAAAAAATCTGAGTGCTTCTAACCTCAAAAATACTCGAGTGCCCTTTAGACACCCCTTTTTCTTTTTGTTACTAGTGGAATTGAAGAAGTTGCCTTCCTCTTATAAACGGACACGTTGCACGTTACGACTTATGAGCACGGTTAACAGAAGTGCTAAAGATTTGTCAACTTTTTTAGGTTAAAATTAGTCATATTTGTTTGCCATGTATGCAATATTTTTCATCAATATTTGCAACATTTTTCATATATGTAATATTTTTCATTGAGAAATGTTATGTGCATAGCGAAAATATTGTATATATGAGCAAAAAATATTATAAATATGAACGAAAAAAATACTGTATATATGAAAAAAATTCTGACTGATTTCAACAAGAAAAACAGTTGACTGTGCAATAGTCCCCCTTTTTTTCTGTTCTGGGATATCGCTTTTGAACTGGTCTTGGGCCACAACCCAGTGAGAGGTTGTGAGAGTCCGAAAGCCCAATAGGTTAGACTTGGGGAACCTGAACGAGTTCGGGCCCGATGATAAGCGCCGCGTAGTCGGCTCGCGTGGACTATTCGTTGCGTCCTGCGAGTTCGAGACCAAATCGCACCAGCGGTCGGAGCGGCTCGAAACCTACGTACCAAGGCGGCTGGGCCGAGGCCATCGCCGGCGAGCGGGGGAGGCAGCTCGTACGTGCTCATCGCCATGGACGAGCAGGAGTTCCGGCGCATGCTCGAGCTCTTCCCCGTCGTCCGACCCCGCAACTACTGCGTAATCCATCTCCTTCTCCCCCTATTCTCCCCTTTTTCAGATCATGGGGGCGAATTGGTGTGTCTGCGGCGCTGTAGTGGCTTTTGGGGTTAGGTTTTTGAGTCGGAGATTAGAGAAGTCGCGATTTTATAGTGGGATTTGATTCGGGGGGCCGTTGATTGGGCTTTGCTTATGTGCGGTGTGCTTGGTTTTTGGATTAGATTGGGTTAATCTTACTGTTGATTCTGGCGATCTGCTGTATCACGCAAAGATTCTGAAAGCCCTACGCTGATTGCGCAAGTAGTGATTGTAGAAGGCTGTGGAGCTCAGAAGATATCAAACGTGTTAGCTTTCTTCAACTGACAATAGCAGTTCCATGAGTAATTATCAGAATGATGTTGCTGTAGTAAAGCAAATAAAAGAAGGATAGTTCGATCCATGTACCTGTAGAGAGCCTGAGTTCAAAAAGAATGGAATTCGCGTTAACAATGAGAGCATTTGAGAATGTAATAAAAGCTTATTACGGTTATATGGTACTAATGCCCTAGAAAAAACAAAATGGCACTGTTTCAACCTTCAACTGGTCTATACTTTAGATGCTTCTAAAAGTTCCAGGTTTAGTCTGTTGCTCCTAGCCTCTCAAAATAAGTAGACTAATATTAGTTTCAGTTTGAGTGCCATGTGATTGTCTTTCCAATGCCATTTTAAGTAACCGGGCTAATATTAGCCCCTTAAGTAAGAAGCTAATATTATTTTTAAATTTTAGTAGACTGAACAGCGTGTTTGTCATGAATATTTGATGTTAGTCGAGTATATGCATATAAATAGAAAAGTGGGTTGAACGGTAACAGTGATTGCAGTAGTAAGTAAATTGACATGGGATCATAAACATTTGTGGTCAATGGTTCATTGCAAGGGTAACTGAAGAAATATGGTTAGTGCTTGTTTTCCTGTTTGAAGACCTTGTGATCATGAACTGATGCAAACTTTTCTTGCCAAACGTAGGCTGAATCGGGATCATCAAACAAGGGCACCACACAGCAAGCACAAGCGCAGGTGTGTTTGATGTGATCAGCTGGCTGCTGCCTGGTTATACTTAAAATTGTTGCTAATGAAGCTATTGCTTGCAGGAGATAAAAGATGCCAACAAAAAGGAGTCATCTAGTACAGAAGGTATATCAGAAAGTATTTTGTTGCTCTGCTATTGTTCTTACAGAAGGTATATCAGCAAGTGTTTTGTTGCTCTGCTATTGTTCTTACCAATGTTACAACATATAACTATTGCTAAACCTGCAATAACCATGTATTGTTATATTCTTATGCTGGAACTGTATCCTCTGCCATTATCATTATGACGACAAAGGTTGTCACCCCCCCTTCATCCCTGTTCATGTGAATCCCATGGGCAGTTATTCATGACCCCACATCCCTAATTAGTCCTTTGGCTTGCACCCCTCCCACTGTTGACTTATCCTCTTTGGTCACAATCCTTCCTCTCACATGAATACATGACCTTCTTCATGGGATTTTCTTCCTGTTAACTATCAACTACTTGCAACCTATATCAACTTCTCTTCCACGTGAACTCATTTGGATCACTTGCTATGTATTGAGTCAACGAGCAATTCAATTCCACATCCAGCTTTTCCTTTCCTGGACTTCAAGAATTCAATTTCGTTTTTAGCAAAATTAATTAACAGACAATAGGTACAAATATGTTTTTTTCCAAACTGCCAAACTGAGTTGCAACCACAGAGTCCTTCATTTGACAGTATTAAATTACAAATTCAAACCTCTCAAAACACACACTTGCGCAGTTGAAAACTTTCCTGTCTTTCAAGGTCATGCACACTTATGCATGCGGTCGTAGAGATTAATGGGACACTAAAGGGAAGCCATGACACCAGAGGAGTCAGCAGATGGATTACCCACTGGTGCAGGGCTGCATACACAACAGTATCTTACATATCAGATATGTAAGAGAATGAGCAGTTTAGCAGCTAGTCTTCAACGCGGTCATGTAGACAAACAAGAGATGAAGAACGGAAGATGATATTGAGATTTTTTTCCTGTGCCGAGAGACAAATACTTCTCTAGGGTGGTGGCTCGAATTTTTTTAATATGACCCTAGGTCATGAGTTATTGCCCATCGTATTCACATGAACAGTGGATAAAGGGGAACGACAACCTTGCATAGTTGCCATTGTAGTACTAAAAGCAGAGGATGCGCTTCCTTTTATGCTGCACTCCAATGAGGAATATCGGAGAATAGACTCAATTATGTGCTAATATACCATGACAGTCTAAGATATTAATGATGAGTTTCTTGCATGTTTCACAGATCTATTCCTGCAGAAATTGAAGATGGCTGCTGAGAAAAAGGTAAGGTTTTTTTGCTTTTGTATCAGGAAGCTATCAACTCAGTAGAAAGATGAAATATTTTGAAAAGCATTGCGCAATATTATGTCATTTATATTTATCAGTACATATTGGTAGGAATAAACTAAAGATTTCAATGGGTGCAAACAAAGATGTCTGAAAAACTTGTTATTATCTGGTTGGGGAAATGATGTAGAATTTTGGCAAAAAGATTGCAAGCTTGGTTATCATTTTTTCTTGTTTGAAAACTTGTCTACCTTTTGAAGCTGATAATCACGTTACTGCAACTATCTTGAATATCAAATTTCTGTTTATCACATGTCACCCTTGTTTCTGTCCCACTGCATGGAATAGATATTCGGATAAGAGGGTATAAATGGTGCACTTGAGTGCTCCGGTGCATTGATCAAGTATTGGTAACTTCAATGACACAAAATTCAGATTGTAAACTAAATAATGTTATTGTTTACTATCTCAGATTGGAGCGACAAAGGCAGATTTGTTCTGCAAGACATTTGAAGAAGCTCACGAAAAACTTGTATTCACTTGTCTTTTCCAGACATCTACTTCGTAATAACAACAACTATTTTTTTTAAGATCTTATGGGATTGTTCTGTGTGCCAGGTTTACAAAGAACTGAATTTGGATGCTGCTCAAAGATTCCTGAAGGCCTATGAGAGGTGACGATGAACTGTAGCTTTATGCTGCTCAAAGATCTGCAAGTGCCAATGAACCTGGTTTTATTGATTGGAAGCTTCTGACGCTGTTGAGACTTCTGATGTTGGCACTTGGATCCTTCTGCTGATACCTGCTTTTATTCTTCGTTCCCATCCTTTGTGGAGACGATATGATACCTGCTTTTATTCTTCGTTCCCATCCTCTGTGACGACGATAGACATCCCTTGTGGGTCAGCTACATTATTCAGATGTATGTTATCCTCCCAGAACACCATAGGAGAAATCAACTGCATTTTTTTTGTAATTGAGATTTGATTTATATCATGTTTCCCGTATTTTCCAAAAAAGGGGTCATCTTTCCCCAAAAAACGAAAGGGACATGGATAGGATAACTGCCAGAACCACGTGGCGTGAGGCTTCCTAAAAGACGAGAGGATGAAATATATTGTAGTAAATGCGGTATAAGTATATATAGTAATATAATTTTAGTATACTTATAGTAGCACAAATATGATATCAATTTAAATACAAATGATATAATATGTATGATAACAAATGATTTAAACGTATCACTTGTAAAGTACCATATATTCATTAAAGAGAGCAATAAACTTTTAATATGAATATATATGCTACTATTTAAATTATATATCAATTAAGACTAGCAATAAGTTCAAATTTTAATTGATTTAATGTGCTCTCCGAAGTAGGGTTACTCCTGAATATGGTATAAAACAATGGATTGATCTGTTACAGTGACAGAGAGAGCAGGACGTTGTGGTTTGCTACAGTACGTTCCTGTAATCGCAGAGGGTGCCTATTAAAACAATACAAGGAGGTACACGTGACAATTCACGAATGCCATCGCCTGAGGGCTACCCGGATAGACAAGCTGGATATGTCCCGTAATCTCAGTGCGTAAAGATATTAAGATATGCAACAAAGCAACCGGAATCAGAGTAAATTGTCGATGTCCCGTTCAAGAGAAACAATAATGGAATACATAGGCCCATCGTATTTTGAAACCGCCATGACCGCGATGAAACGAGACATTGAGGCACCACAGGCGATTCATCCAATGAAATGTACAAGGAACACAAAACAAGCGGCCAGCGAGCAGATAAAATTTTTTAAGGGCAGCACTTCGGGGGTGATCGGAATAGCGATGATTTTTAGTTTTTGTTGAAAAAACACTGTAGCTGACTGAAAAAACACTATAGCTGAGTTGGTTTATTGAGTATAATTAAATGTAAAAAATATATAAAAAACCGAAAACAAAAAACGAAAAAAAGTATAAGTAATTTTTTTTAAAAAAACGAAAAAATGAATTTTACTGTAGCATGTACTGTAGGTACAGTACCTGCTACAGGAAAAAAATCGCCACAGCTAGCGATTTCAAAAGCTGTCTTGAGCGCCCCCTTCAACTACACAAGCTTACCAAATTGCATCACAACATAAAGGAAGCAACAATCATGTCAAGTTCATGATATTTTAGGCGAAAATCTTATGACATCATCATGAGAATCCTATCTCAAGGATTTTGTTCCATAGCATCAAAACTCTTAAACATGCCTTGCATTAGAGCAACTGATGACTTCCTGACAATCCAAATCAGTCCACAAGGGTACCCAATATGTCGTGCTCTCTGAAGAGGAGGTACCTGAAATTCCACAAAGTAAGATAATTAGAGCACAGGCTAACGCAAAATCCAAATCAGTTTGCCAAAGTTAGAAAAGATAACTGTCATCAAAATGTGCAAAATATTGGATGGATAAACACACAAAACAGATTACGATGTCACTCAAAAGTTGACAATGCTACTATCTAGTAACAAAGAGCATGTTAACAATTAGAGCATTAGTGGACAGCAGTCAAAACGAAGCACTTTGTGGTCTTTAGCAATAGCAAAAGTATCAACTATCAAGTGACTCAAGTTAAAAATGCTAACACTTGACAAGTAACAAATCTGGTGTCCCAACACAATTTCTTATCCTAAGTTAATGAATCAACCAAATGATGACCAGATGCTGACTTCTCCTGTAAATGATGATAGTGTGGACTATACTGCTGATTTAGGACATTGCACGCATAACAGTATCGTATCATGCAAACACCAAGAAAAACCAGTACAGCATTTACACTAACAAAGCAATGTGATAGCGAAATGATTGACATACTCCTTGTCAGCAGCAAGCTTGACTTCAAGTCCACCGTACTCAGGCAGGAGAACAGTGTCGCCTTCCTTGAGAGAAACAGGGATCAGCTTGCCATCCCTATCATGTTCGCCAGGGCCAACAGCCACCACTTTACCAGAGTTTAGCTGGATTCACAGGAACATTCCCAAGTCATGAACTGATTCTACAGTCAAAGAATTAAGACAACTCTGTTTCTACTGATGAACACACCCTATTCTCAAGATTATGTGGTATCATTTAACAGCACTAATGGGATAGAACTTAGTGTAAAACTGTAATCGATTCTTTATGGAAGCAGATCAAATGGCGACTCACGCAATCAAATTCCAATTGCTCATACACCATTCTAACTAACAACTTGCAACCTAGACAAAGGAGTGTAAAACTACAACTAGCAATCTAGTAACAAGCTAATGCAAAAGTGTACATAACAGTAAAAATTAATTCTTTATCGAAGCAATTCGAATGCCCACTTGCACAATCAAATTCCAATTGCTTAAGTTACACCATTCTAACTAACAATTTGCAACATAGACAAAGGAAATTTGAATTGCCCGACCTAACCACAGCCCAATCGGAACTAATTCCACTAAAAGAAGCAACAAGAGATCTGCCATCTCCAGTTGCTTAAGCCGTTCCTAACCATTTGCAACCCACACAACAAAGCAATCCAAATCGCTCGACCAACCAGTAACTACATCCCAATGAACCAATCGGAGGTAATTCCACTAGAACAGGCAGCGCCCATCTCCAGTTGGGCAAAAGTCACGAGGCGAAACACCTCGCCTCAGACCACGATCTAACACCCACCACTCCCACCGAATCCACACAGGGGCGATCTACTACAAGAAGCAGCAACACCAAGATGGGGAGATGGGTACCTGCTTGGAGGTCTCGGGGAGGAGGATGCCACCGGGGCTCTTCTTGGGCTGCACCAGCTTCTCGATCAGCACCCGGTTCAGCGACGGGATCAGACGCTTCGCCATTGCCGCCTCTTCTTCTTGGGAAGCAAGCAAAAGAGCGCGTCGCTTCTACACACTTCTTCGCCTAATCAATCGCCTCCACGGAGCAGTGTTGGGGGCCTTGGGGCTGGGGTTTAGGGTTTTAAGGGGAGGGGACGAGACGGCGGGCGCGGTGGAAATGACGGGCCTGCCCCTCGACGACGAGCATCTCCGGGGTGGTCTAGAACGTTCTTCGCAGTTGGCCTGGCCCTGATCGACTCCACTGTCCCGCTCCTCCAGTCCAAGCCCATTCTCTATTTGGGCCTAGAGAATGACAATCAGGGCCATTAAGGCCTACTACGGTGCAAGCCCATCGTTTTAGGCTTTTAGCCCATGAGCAAACACCAGGGGTCCAATCCAACGAGCGAGCTAAGTTTGGACGCCGCTGCGAACTCCATTCCAGTTACACTCGCCGGCGGCGAGGAGAGGTTGAGGATGGCGGACGCCGGCAGCGGGAAGAAGCAGGAGGAAGAAGAGAAGTAAGAGGAGGACGACGTCGTCTGCTTGGATCCGTCCTTCTTCGTCGATCGCGGGTGGGGGTCTCTCTTTACCTTTAGGTTTATTCTGATCTTTGCAGAGCTGCATCGACGACTTGCTGGTGGACTGAAAGTTTTCGTGTCGATTTTGTTGCTGGGTTCGTCGATTCGGGCAGCTACGAGATGAAGACCTTCACCTTCGTCTCCCAAGTGCTCAACAACTTCCTCTGCCTCGCCGCTTCCAGTTATTACTTCTTGCTCCTAGTCATTCTTTCTTGCTGAGCAGAGTTGTATAGTATCTATGATGTGGAAATGGATTCAATATGTTTCTGCAATGTTCAATTGGTACTGCAACATCTTGATAGTAGCTACTTAGCTAGTTCGTTCTGTGTAAAATCTACTTGGAGCTAGAGCTAGTTTTAAAGTTTCCCAATTTAGAGCAAAAAACGGCATGGTTAGTTGGGCATTATTCTGCTCAAGATGGTTACCATTTTGGTGTCGAACTCCATATTACAGCTATTCTATACTTCTATTCGACCCACCAGCTCTTCTGTAGTAGCTGCAATGCTCAGTGTTAAGTTCTACTGCCTGTTGTCTCGTTTGCTGAATCAATTTGTTTCCGGCGACTGTAGTATGGTAATGCATTGCATGCTTGAAGCCTTGTTAGGTTGTTTTACTTGTTTACTTCATGTAGTGCTGTCCACAAATTAATATCGTAATCACAGCCATATGAAAGAAATGCCTCGTCTCTGCTTGTGCAGTTGCAGCTGAGGTAAAAGGTTTAGCGTGTCGAACTTGGAAATATGCTTGTGACATGTGTTTTGTTCATTGCCTTCTTGCTGCTTGCATAGTAGCAAAATTGGGTTTTCGTTACATAATCATGTGGTTTTAGGACCACTTTTACCTTGTCTCGTTTGGGAATCCTCCCGCTCAGACAATGTCATTCTAGTACATCAGGACATCAAAAGGCCCACGTTGCACATGATCAAACCAATGGAGGCCCACGTTGCACAATGTCATTCTAGAGTCATGCTAGCTCACGATATACCATCAGAAAGGATTCTAACGATATAGATAAGTTTAATCAGGTTTTATCTAAGTTTCATGAGATTTATAAAGTTTCAAAGAGTTTCGAACATGCTTTATAAAATTTAGTCAACTTAGACATGAAACATCCTAAAACTTTATGAAATATCATGAAACGCCATAAAATTTAGACATAAAACCTTATAAAACTTAGTTAACGTAGACATGAAACATTCTGAAACTTTATAAAACTTAATGAAACACCATAAAATTTAGTAGTAAAACCTCATAAAATTTAGTCATAAAATTTACTAAATTTTTTTGAAATCTCATGAAACTTGAAACTTGAAGGTCAACTTCATAAATGAGCAACGCGAGTCTGGTCGTCGTACTCCATTGACTTGCCGCTGGTGCCGGCGCCGGCCGTCTTCCCACCCTTGCTCTACCCGTCCGCCTCGCCCCTCCACGTAGACCTTAACCCCCCAAGCCAGGAGCCTCGCGGAGAACTTCTGCGCCAAGAATGATGGCCACTGGCTGGACTGCCCCGACCGGATGCTCCTCCCAGCGCGGCTGCTGCCTTCGCCGCCAGCTATGAGGCCATGACGTGCGCTGCCCTGGCTGTTGGCACGGGACGCGACGAGGATCGTCGTCCGCTGCAGCTTTCTTGCCGCGACGACCTCTCGGAGGACATGGTCAGGCAGCCGCGGCGTGAACCTCTCGGCGCTGGCGCTAGCCTGCGCGGCGAGCAGCGGCCTCCGTACTTTTCAAATGTTTTGACAGTCTTGTACTTTTCGCTAATCAAGAAGCAGCGAGTCAAGAGTGTTGATGTTACAGCTTTCTCAAACCATCTATCAATGAGATGACCAGACACTGAAAGTTCTTGTGAGGAAGAGTTTGCTGAAAGCAGTGGCACCATGTAAGCCTGAGGTGCTGGTCTGAAAAGCTCTGAATTACGATGAGCTCGTGTTCGGTGTAGCTTGTAAACATCAATCAAATTTGAATCTTCATCCTCCTATCCTGCAATGCATGTAATATGGATCCAATTCTGCCTTGTTCTTTAGCCTGTTCTTGTTCTTGCCATCTTGTAGGTTTTGTCGCGACAACTTGTCAAGGTCTGCCTGATGCAACTTTGTCACGGAGGCAATGTCCACACTGTTACAGGCTTTTCTTGGAAGCAGCCCAAATTGGAGCTCCTGCCAAAAGGCCATGAACTGTGCCAGATCTTGTTGTGAGCGCCTGTTGCACACAGTGCTAGCACTGATGCATCGGAGCTGCTCCAGCTAGAATCTGAACAGGTCTGAACCCGACCTTATTCTCGAAAATTGTCAAAGTGTAGGCAGTATGCTATGCTGTGCTAGTCTACAGTGAACACAAGCAAAGTCTCTGCACACTGTTTTCAGTGATTTGCTCATGAACGTAAGTTGGGCATGGGAGGTTGAAACTGTGGCCCGGGTAGCAAATGAGGGATTAGCGCTTTGAAGTTCGAGGACCCTCCAACCACGATGTTGCAACCAACACATTTAAAGATCCATTTGGGCATGTTGTTTGCTTCATAATTTCGAAATGCTACGTGTACAGAATCAACGTTGGAATTACTAACAAGAACCCCCTTGAATTTCGACTGTCAACAGGATTCACATGTCAGTGACTCATGGATGTGATAGCAGCAGTGTTCTTGTGTCGGTGTGTGATCTAGATCACCCCACCACCTTCACTGAATATAGAAATGCACGTATCTTGCTTCAGATGAGAAAGGCATTACGATTGATTGGCTTCTTTTTAGCTTTTTCACAACGCATCCGATGCTGGGAGGTAAGGTCAAAGGGAGGAGGCGGGCACGAAAGAGGACGGCATCCATCCAAACACCTGAAAGGATGTACAAAAAGAAGAGCAATTTACTGAGTACTGAGGAGAAAGTAAAAGTGAAAAAGAGGTAACCATGATAACTCTCTTCAGCTTCACCAGGGGAGATTGGCAGCACTGCATTCCATTGCATTGCATAGGGTTTCTTTTCTTTTCTTTGCTTACTTTACAGGCACTGGCTGTGTGCTGCAGAGAGAGATTCCCAAACACAACATAAACACATAGAGAGATTGATTGGCTGCCCAATGATTGGGTGTATAATCCACATGAGAGGAGAATTCCATCCCATTACATTAGCAAGTGCACATGCTTAGTTATCTCCATGGCAACATGTTTGCATATTGAACAACCATCTACCTGACTCCCCTGCCAGTAGCATAGTTCTTGCCGGATCAGCTGCATAAGGAAACCCTGCATTGTTTAGGCAGAATGTCTTGCATCCAATGGCCACACAGACTCCTCTTGTCTGGAATGAAGGCGCAGAGAATCCTTGGTTGCCAATGCATTTCTGCATATACTACATGTAGTAGTCTAGTAGTGAGTACCTAACTCAGATCACCAAACACCAACTGATAAATACAGGTTTTTTCTGTTTGGTTGTCAATTTGTTATTAATAATTGATGCTGGTGGCAACCAGCATGATCCAAGCCACCAGAATGCATACATTTGTGCAGGTGAGAGGCAGCGAGGTTGCCAACTTAGCATGAAGAGAATGCATACATTTGTACCGGCCGGGCACAGTGACAGCTATGCTACCGGCCGGTTCCGGGCTGCGCAGACAGTCGCCGGCGGCCGGCCGGCCGGTAGGTGTATGAGTACAGTCTTTTCTCGTTCAGATTGGTCAAAAAGGTTCAGAAAGCTTGGTTTTTGCTCGTGTTTCAGTGTCCCGGATCGAAAAGTTGTGGAGATAGATAAAATAAGAACTGGAGTTGTTGGTTGCACGACATGGATGCCATAGCGATGATGAAATTGTGACCTCACACTGACAATCTGTGGGGGCTCATTGGCAAATAGCAAGTACTACTTGAAAAGTGCTTTTGCTCTTCTCTGCCATGTTTTTGGTACAAATTGACCTCATGCTTTGCCGAAGAGTCTTATGTAGTACCAAAGCCATTCATTTGACAGAAACTAGACATATGGCATGAGCTTATATTCATATGGCTATTGATACTTGGAAGTGTTCAGTTCAACCATAGCAGCTTGTAAAAGCTAAATAGGGCAATGAAAATGTGTTCTTGTTGGCCATTGGTATGTCGTAGCTAGGAAAGGACTAGTTGGAGGAATTGAAAGAGCTTCCTGATGTGTCCCCAATGCAAGTTCACATGAGTTGTACTGTCCTGTAACTTGTACGTAAGATGTGCATACATGACACATGCTCATCTCAGTAGACAACGAAGGCCTGCTTCTCTGCGATGAAGTTTCTCCACAACCTAACGGCAAGAATATCTTTGATTAATATTAGTAGCTTGTTAGGTTTAGACTGGGATTTAATATGTAACGATGCAATTATCAATCTGTATTTTTTTGACAGAACATTGCTTAGTAGCACATTTGATGCTGTAGTCTTAGGATTAGTTGCTGTTTAACGCGCTTTTGTATATCTTAGGATTACTTGGACCAAGACTCCGTGTGTAGAGTGCAGAACTAGAATAATTTTTGATGAATTTGTGGACATAGCTGCTATATTTGCTGTAAGTACGCCTGTCATTTTAATATTTTTGCTCTCTTTATTCCTCAACTGAATTGTCCCAGTGAACTTCTTTTTTTTTCAATGGGCAATTTCCAAGTGGACCTCCAGAAAGGGCAGGCAAATTGAGGAGAAACAATATGCTTAATCAGATAGTGGGTGATGAAGCAATGTTCTCCCTTATTGCTCTCCTATTGCTTGTTAAAAACAAGGAGTGGGCCCTATTTGCTTGGCTCATGTGGGATTTGGTGAATGTGAAGGCCACAGTGCCCCATGCCATGAATGGCAACAAGCACTAGCTTTTCACCTGTTTCAGTTACCCATGAAACTTCCTGGGTTTCTTGTGCTTGATCATATAAGTAGTAGTAAATTATAAGTACTACTCCTACTTGTTAAGAAAAGAAATTTTAGGAAAATGTAAAGTAGTACCAGTGTTTGAATAATTAGGACGAATGATGTTGGATGGATGGACCCAACCTGAAACTTAGCAGGTGACAATCCTTGTCCCAACAGGCATATAATACTGATTCCAACCTTCTTCTTTATGTGAGTGTGCAGCATAGAGGACAATACAATTAGACAATTTCATTGAAGTTGCATGTTCCTTCTTTTTGTTTGGAGGTGAATGAACTGAAGCAGCCTCAATCATCCCAATGTGGAGAGCACTGCTTCAATCAACGGGGTGGAAATAATGTAGTAGCAGCACACTGGTAACAGAGTTTGTATGTGCAAATCTGTACAAGCAAAGGGAATAATTGTTCTAGAGCATGTGTGGGGAAAATTCTGCTTACTGTATTTTCAGCTTAGGAATGCATGTTTGCCTGCCTTCCACGTCAGAAGGAAATGGTTGATTCAACACATGTGAGTCTGACTGACCATTGGAATCTACTCCTTTAGCAGATAAAACCAACTGCGCTGGTCGCTTCCTCTAGACTGTCTCACCAGATGCTTAGAATTTCTTGCCCATCTTAATCTTAAG
Organism: Melocanna baccifera; assembly: GCA_036346265.1. Classification (NCBI taxonomy): domain Eukaryota; kingdom Viridiplantae; phylum Streptophyta; class Magnoliopsida; order Poales; family Poaceae; genus Melocanna; species Melocanna baccifera. The sequence continues at coordinate 23,631,707 of CM070694.1, read as the reverse complement.
TGAAACAACCCAAAATTTTAAAATTTTTGAAATTTACTTGAAATTTACTTGAATTTAAAATTTTACCAAATTCGGAAACTCACCTCAATTTTCTGCTTTCCCTTTTGGGAAAACCCGCTTTCGCCTTGCCCTTGGTGTCTTCAAGCCGAAGCGTCACTACCCTGCTCCCTCTGCCGCGTGCCAAGCCGTCGTTCTCACCCGCTCATCGCTGCAACCGTTGCAACCGCGTCAACGAAGGCACAACAACTGCGCCACCTCGCCATTACGCTGCCACTGACCACGCGCTAACTGCTCCATCGCTAAAGCTCACCGCTGCTGCCTCTCACCGCTAGCCACTTGACACGCGCGCCCCACCGCTGCTCACCACTCCAACTCGCACGCCCTCACCAGTGAGGAGCTCAACCTCTCCCGTCCCCAGCACAACTGCCAGCACTACCGTTACAACGCCTAAGTCACCCATCCATCCACGCCGCCATCCACATGCCAAACTCACTATCGCACAGTTCCTGGCGCAACCGCTTTCGTCGGCTATAAAACTGAGCCCAACACCCTCTTCATCACCTTTTGCATTGACTCACAACCACCACAAGTCATCCTCCTCCTCTCCGGCCATGTCGTGTTGTTGACGCCCAAATTTCGCCAATGAGTCCCAAAACTCAAATTCTCCCCGTAGGCACCTCTCCAATCCAATTCAATGCACCCTTAGCACCGCCTTACCCCCATGAAGCCATCCCCAGTCTCCCGTCCAACCTCACCCCCCTAGCACGTTGTTGTCATGCGTCATTGCTTAGCCATTCGCGGTCACCGTCGCCAGCACAACCTATGCCATCCCAAGCTAAGCCATTGCTATTGCCAGACTCCCCTCACCTTATAGATGCTCAAGCTATCTTTAGTTCGACCAAAGCCTTGCCATAGCCCCGCCGTGCCATGCCCTTGTTTTGGCTAAGCATCACTACCAGCAGCCATCTCTAGAGCACCTCCATTTGCGCGCATGCTCAAAATGGGTTGCTTGTGTCTCAAATACACTCACCGTACCACCGCTTGCCTTTGTTTGTTGTCAACGTCGCTTGAAATATGTTGCAGTTGCATATGTAGTACAGACGGAAACTTTAGGTATAGTTGCATATGTTTTTCTATGAAATGATAAAGATTTTCCCTTAAAATTATTGCACCAAATGTTAATCGAACGGCTAGCATTACGAGTTTGAATTCTTCTATTTCTAGACATGCACAGTCTAGGATAGACTCACCAAGTCTAGGCCTTGCTCGTTTTGGCTCCAGTTTCTAATTTCTAGCTTTTAATTCACTATTTCTTAATATAAAGTGTTGCTATTTAGACCCTGTTCATTTCAGTTTCATATTCTGGCTTATTTTTCACTATTCCTAAATTTCATCTTTTTCTGGCTTTTTGTTTTTTGGAGCTTTTTTGCCTTTTATTTTATTTTCTGTGCTACCAAATAAGCACCATTAGCTACAGTACAAAATAAATCAGCTACAGTGCAGATTCAGCCATAAGTCATCAAAATTCAGTCCAAATGAGCGGGCTCTTAGACATGTGGTGAGTTGCAACAAAGAAAACTATAGGGTATTGATAAACATCACTCAAATGTTTTTTTCCTAAACTATCATCTACCATGAATTTTCTCCCTCCAAAAAAATCTCTTAAAAAAAGAGATCATTGGATCTGTAATTCAATGATTTAAAATTTAGATAATTATTTAAAAGAAAATATCTGGATGATGTGTATAGTCCTATACACATCCAAACTGTTTATATTGTGTGACAGTTTAGTTAGTACGGTTGTTCCTTGGCCCTGATGAGTGAGTGATGACCAACAAATAGATGGCAACAAAAACAGGAACAGAAGAAATGTCACCCATGGCAGTGCCGTGTGCCAGCCCAGCCCCACTTCCCCATTCCCCTCAACAAAGCACATCACAGCACACTCAGGCCAGGAGCAGGAGGACTAGAAAAGAAAAAAAAGTTAGAGGTCCAAAAAGGAAAAAAAGAAAAACCTTCAAAAAGAAAAGAGCTCAAAAGAAAGCAACCAAGAAGAGGGCAGCCCTCCTCCCCTTCTCTCCCCTCAATTCACATAAGATTCACTCACCAGTTGTGTTTCTTTCTTTGTAGTGCCCCATTTCCTCCCACTGATCCAAGCCTTCCACTCAAAGCTTCCAGCTTTTCTAATTGTTTGGTCACTTGAAGAATCAAGGAATATGTTCTTGCTGCCGCTCTTGGGGCTCTGATCCATCCATCCAAGACCAACCCTCTCTTCCTCTGGCATTTTGCTGTTTCTGGGCTGTGTGCGTGGCCACTCCAAGGAAAGGATTTTGGCCCTGTTTTTCTGTTCCTGGGATCCAGATTTTGGGCAAGCTATTGGTTTGAAGGTTCCTTTCCTTTCTGTTCTTGGCTCTTGTTTCCCTCACAAGGCAAGAATTTGGAAGCCATGGGGGCCCCTTGCGAGCAATTCAAGATGATTTCTCGGGGTATTGAAGCCAATATGCCTCTTTGACCCAACTTTGCTTCGTTTCCTGGACAATTCTGCGCAATTTTGCCAATTTTGCTTCGATTCGGGGTTGTTGAGCTCGAGCGCCCCTGTCCTTGATCCGGTCAATGGGTCTCTGCCACGGCAAGCCCAAGCAAATCCCGCAGCCCGAGGCGGAGGAGCCCCATGTAGCCTCCGGCGCCGGCGATGCCGCCGGTGCCGAGAACGGCGCCTCCTCGCCGGCGCCGGCGACCGCCGCGAAGCCGGGCACGCCGAAGCAGCCAAAGTTCCCTTTCTACCTGCCGAGCCCGCTCCCGCCGTCGAGCTACAAGAGCTCGCCGGCGAACTCGAGCGTGGCATCGACGCCGGCGCGCGGCGGGTTCAAGCGGCCGTTCCCGCCGCCGTCGCCGGCGAAGCACATCCGCGCGCTTCTGGCGCGGCGACACGGCTCGGTAAAACCCAACGAGGCGTCCATCCCCGAGGGCGGCCAGCCGGAGCTGGGCCTGGACAAGAGCTTCGGCTTCTCGAAACATTTCTTCGCCAAGTATGAGCTCGGCGAGGAGGTCGGCCGCGGCCACTTCGGTTACACCTGCTCCGCCAAGGCCAAGAAGGGCGAGCACAAGGGCGAGGACGTCGCCGTCAAGGTCATCCCCAAGGCCAAGGTCAGACACTCTCTCCCCCCTCGCCATTGCCATGCCCTGTTGTTGAGTTGCTTGCATCGTTTCCTCCCTGAAGAAACGTCTCTGCTGTTCAGTTTCTTGTTGTCTCTGTCCAGTTGCATTCTCTGTATTCGACCAATTTTTCTCAGATTCCTGCGTGATTGGATACCAGCACGCCGAAACGATGCTGTTTCTGCTCAGTTTTATCGTCAAGATCCAGTCTTTTGTTATGTTAGATTCATCTCGAGTTGTCTAGGTGTTGACTGATACTTGCATTTGGATTCTGCATTCTTTCAGTTTTTCAGGTTCAGTTGCTAGGCTTGTGATTCTGGATGCTAGCTCGGTTTTGTCAGTGTTGCTTGCACGTCGTAGATATCTGAACTTAGACAGGTGCATGTTTACTATCACCTAGTGTTTGGTAGAACGTTGCTTGATTCAAGCACGCTAAGATTGAAGAAAAGGAGGCACCGTTACCCGCACTTCGTTTTCTTTTAGCTCCCGGGGTGCTCGTGATTGTTGGTGGGAGGGTGACCTCGCCACGCCGGTAAAGCTCACCGCCTCGCGACATTCATGCCGTGGCTTCATTGCACTGGAGGAGCTCATCCGTTCGGACGTGGACTGCCTCGTGCATTAATTGGCTTCATGTCATGCTCATGGTGGCGAAGGTTGCACCATCTTCTTTCCTCACGTTTCATCGGTGGGTGAATGGAGCACATGATCCTCTTGGATAGATCTGCGGGTAAAAAGGGTGCACAGCTTGATACTTCAATTCTGCTGGAAGAGTTTACTCATATTATGCGCCTCCCTGCTATTGTATGAGGGATCTTTTAATTAAGACCCTGTAGAGGCTCAGCACTCCCAGACAGTCCAGTGCTTTTATGAGCAAAGCTGGCAATCTTCCTGTTGTGTATGCAAGGCCGTAATGCCCCATCCACAACTACTCTCATTCCATGTGCTTGTGTTCTTCGTCAGTCAATTGTAGGATGGCAGCAATGCTGGTTTTCTTGATTCATTCTTTCTAGAAAAATCAGCTCAATGGTATTGATATGGGAAGCAGGTGAAGCCGAATTACGCCAATAAGAGTGCACCTTTTCTTTTTGGAATCCAAATGCAGTTCTTGATATGTTTATTTCATTGTAAACGGCGTGCCTTTTGATTATTCTTGTTGTGCTATTTGTGTCCTGCAGGCATTAATGCCAGCAAGAGGCATTTTTATTTCTTGGTACCTTAATTGATCACTTATTGTCTGTCTAGTGCACTGCTCTACAACATTGAGCTGAACAGTAGCTGGTTGTTGGATAGGTCACATAAGTGTCGTAATTTGTGCTTTGAGATCTACATATGTTGCCCATCACTTGATAAGTGATGACTTATGACTTCTCTCGAACAAACAAATGGGATTGCTTCTCCATCGCCGTTTCGAAGTGGCTAAATGACTTATCGATATTCGATTCATTTGCATAATCGCTCGTGCTAGGATCAAAAGCCATTAGCTGCAGCTGAAAAGAACGCACCTGAAAAAGTTGGACGGCGGAGCTGTTTATGGTTGACTCTTTGTGCTGTCATTATTGTAGTAATGTAGTTGCATGCTCGAACAAGTAACCAGTAATATATTCAATTAATCATATTGAAATGGCTTATTATGACTTTATTTCCATACTTTGTATGTGGGTTGCTAACTTATTTTCACAGTCGGATACTCGGATCACTTGTTTGGTTGTTAGGTGTTTAGTGTAAGCTGTGCAAATACATATTTATTCAAGCTGCTTTCTAGTGATCTAGTCTCACCAAATAAAATCTGTGCGCAGATGACGACTGCTATATCCATTGAAGATGTCAGAAGAGAAGTGAGAATATTGAGTTCTCTGGCAGGCCACAGCAACCTAGTGCAGTTCTATGATGCTTTTGAAGATGAAGATAATGTGTATATAGTTATGGAGTAAGTGTGCACTTGTTTCATACAGTATGCATTTTTACCTTCTGTCTTCATATGCTGTTTCAATGCATGAGATTCTTGTTCTTGTATATATTAAAGGCTTATAAATCATAATTTCTCTTTGCAAATGGAATTCATCATGATGAAATGTTTAGTTTATTCCTATCATGTTATGCCATTAGTGTTGTCCAAAGCCCTAACCTCTTTGATGGAAAGCCCATGGAATTATATACGAGAATCCAGCTATCCATGTATCGATTCAGATATATTAATATCATTTTCTGTTAGGAGGAACTTATCCATTTGATCTCAACAACCTGTTCCATAAGGGAGCTGGTTTACTCATGATTGCTATCAAGATTTTTAATTCTATTGCATGATCTTGATAATGAAGATTGTCATTTCATTAAGGATGCCAGCTTCTCAAGATCAGAGCTCATCTATGATCAATCAGTTGTTTACTATAATACTATTTAAGAATTTACAAAAAATACATATATAGTGGTGCTTTCTGCAACTTCCATCACTTGATTATATTTAGCTTATTGTAGTTGTTTCTTTTCTGTTTCAGATTATGTAAAGGAGGTGAACTACTGGATAGGATATTGGCGAGGTACTTATAGAGCCATAATCAGTGTTTGGAACAATTCTTATGATTAATTCTGCTGCGAACGGGCCTCTAGCTCAAGCGGTTAGAGCGCTCTAGTAGCACCCCTTAGGTCCTATGTTCGACTCCCAGTAGGAGCGAATTCAGGCTGAAGGAAAAAAATCCCCTCGCCTGCTATCACACCAAAGCACAGGATGTTAGGCCCTGCCCAGGTCGCGGGCGTGCGGGCCTCAGGCCCCGCCCAGGTCATTCTCACACGGGTGTGTGGGCCACCGTGTAAGGGTGGAGTAGGGGTTCGGGGGTTTTGTCGATCTGCGTGAGAGGATTTTCTTCTTAAGCAAAATGCCCGGGGGGTTTCTTCACCCCCCCCCCCCCGCAGGTCGAGTTTTTCTTATGATTAATTCTGCTGGGTTTCTAACAATAACTGACTTTCTTGGTTTGCAGAGGTGGAAAGTATTCTGAAGAAGATGCAAAGGTTGTTATGGTGCAAATTTTGAGTGTTGTGTCATTTTGCCATCTTCAAGGTGTTGTTCATCGGGATCTGAAACCAGAGGTAGGTTTGCTATCATACAATTAACAGCTTGTATTAATAAATATTATCAGCCTGGAAGTTTATTACTGCCAATATGTGCCCAAACTGAAACAAGGCATTCACTGTATACGGCATTTCTCTTCTATTGTTGTTTCTGTTAATTTTCTGGATTGTTATCCAAAGAAGTGCTGTTTAGTAAGCAGATGCAATGCAATTCTTTTGCAATGATTATATATTTGTGTTTCCTTTTCCCAGAATTTCCTATTCACATCAAAGGATGAAACCTCTGCCTTGAAGGTCATAGACTTTGGCTTGTCTGACTTTGTAAAGCCAGGTTGGTCTTACAGAGTTCCATTTGGTATTTTATCCTTGCTGGATTATTTCTAACTGTATTGAGACACCAAATCATTGTTATATTCTGCAGATGAAAGACTTAATGACATTGTCGGTAGTGCGTATTATGTTGCTCCCGAGGTGCTTCATCGATCTTATGGCACCGAGGCAGATATGTGGAGCATTGGAGTAATTGCCTACATTTTGCTTTGTGGGAGCCGGCCTTTCTGGGCGCGCACTGAGTCAGGAATTTTCCGAGCTGTCCTGAAGGCAGAACCAAGTTTTGATGAGGCCCCATGGCCTACTCTCACTGATGAAGCTAAAGACTTCGTAAAAAGGCTGCTTAATAAGGATTACCGCAAGAGGATGACTGCTGCACAAGCTCTCAGTAAGCACTAGATTTGTGTGGCAATGTCGTACAGTACTATTCTTCGGAGAAGCGATGCTTAACTGTTTACTTACATAATGATATCTGCAGGTCATCCATGGATCCGTAATGCTCAACAAGTGAAGATTCCTTTAGATATGATAATCTACAAGCTTATGAGAGCTTATATCAGTTCATCTTCATTGCGAAAGTCTGCTTTGAGGGTATGCACTTAATCATACTTGAAAAAAAAAACGCGTAGGATTTTTGTGCTGGTCTGTAGTCTGTAGCTGACTGTTCTCTTTGCTTATCTTGAATTGATGCTATACATGGCTTGAGATGTCAGCATCTAATTTTGGCATGTACCATGTTTCTTGCTGAAGTTATTCATTGCAAAATTGATCTTCATAATGTATTCCCTTATTAATGATTCTGCTTTACCTTCCAATGGTTAATCTGTTTTTGAATTTTTTAAGTGCGTTGAGTTATCCATGTGCCAGTTGACACAGCTATAGCTCGTGTGTTCCTTTCACTTTTATTAGCACTATTAGGGAACCCTCTTTCCCCACTCTGTACTCCTTAATGCCTTTTGTTTCCACAGTTTAGTTGGTTCATATGCCATTTTGTCTTCATTCAGATAGCATCACCAATGAGCCATTTTAAGGGATCTCCGTACGTTTTGCAGGCCCTAGCCAAGACATTGACAACAAATCAACTCTTCTATCTAAAAGAGCAGTTTGAATTGTTGGTTCCAAACAAGAGTGGTTATATCTCCTTGCAAAATTTGAAAGCGGTTAATAATCTTACCTTGGTCATTTAGTCTAATTTATAGGATGCAATTGCTGAATAAGTAAATTGAACTTGCAGGCCTTGGTGAAGAATTCTACGGATGCAATGAAGGATTCTAGGGTTATTGACTTTGTTAACACAGTAAGTCTCCTTATAGTATCTTGAATTGTATTGGTATTGGACTGAGATAACCACTTACCTGCCCAAGTCATGGTACTAGGTGTGCACTCTTCAGTACAGAAAATTTGATTTTGAAGAGTTTGCTGCTTCTGCCATCAGCGTTTATCAGATGGAAGCTTTGGAGACCTGGGAACAGCATGCTCGGCGTGCATACGAACTCTTCGATAAGGAGGGCAACCGGCCTATTGTAATCGAAGAACTTGCATCGGTATGATTTGAGCGGTACTTTGAACAGTTTATGCATGATTACCAAACATCGTTGATCATTTATCTTTGGTTTGTCAGGAACTTGGACTTGGCCCATCAGTCCCTCTTCATGTTGTTCTCCAAGACTGGATCAGACACGCTGATGGAAAGCTCAGTTTCCTCGGATTCATAAAACTTTTGCATGGAGTTTCTTCCCGATTGATCCCGAAAGCCTAAGATGAATTATTCTTGCATCAACCAAGGAGATAATTGATGGCTAAGCCAATCTCTGGCTGGTGTTTGTGTGTCTGACTGTTTTAGGTGGTTGGAGGATGGCTTGAAACCAAAACAAAAGGAAATTTGACAGTCTTGTGTAAGAGGTAAAAAAAAGTTCCTGCTTATGCCTACTGCTTCTACCCCTACCCTTGCCAAGTCCATTGATGTTGTACTGAAGCTGTGTAGACGAATGTACAGATGAGGATAGGAAAAGAACATGGAAGGGCAAAAGATTTGAGACTGCTGTTTGTCAATGTCTGCATTGTAGTGCTCCTTTGTCTCAAACGAGACATTAACGTCTCACCCTTACTACTCTGTTGTGTTAATCCACATCCCTGATTACAGATTGCAGTGTGTACTATACATTTCTTTGTACTTGTTGCCATGGCTTCTCAGCAGCTTTGTAGCTTGCAATATCTCAGAGTTGCTCATGTTATGAATAGCACTTGTATTTCATTATAAGACCAAAAGATCAGTATATATACACGTACAGATATGAGAACACCTTATACAACACGTACATGTATGTCATATATGCAGAGAACCTCTTATACAATAGAGTAATTACACAGATATAGGATATATCTCTAACACCCCCCTCAAACTTATAGTGGATCAACAGTATTAAGTTTGGAGAGGTGAAAACTATGCTGAGCACTGGTCTATGCTTTTGTGAAAAAGTCTGCCAACTGAATCTCGGAAGGCACATACTGAAGAGTAACAACCTGATCTTGTACCTGTGACCGCATGTATGAAGCATCAACACCAATATACTTTGTAAGCTCATACTTCACTGGATCTTTAGCAATGCTAATAGCACATGTGCTGTCTGACAAAATAGGAGTCGGTGCAGTAACAGAAACACCAAAATTCTCAAGTAACCACCGTAGCCAAGTAACCTTTGCAGTCAATAATGCCATCGCTCACAACTTAGTCTCAGCACTCGAACGAGAAACTGTTGTCTGCTTCTTAGTCTTCCAAGCAATGAGAGAACCACCAAGAAAAACACAGTAAGCAGAAAGAGACCGGTGATCAAAGTGATCACTAGCTCAAGTGGCATCAGAATATGCCTGGAGTTGTAAAGAGCTAGAGTGAGGAAAAAAGAGACGAAGAGAGATAGTTCCACGAAGGTATCGTAGAACACGAAGGAAATGACTGTAGTGGACCTGTGTGGGAGTAGAAACAAACTGACTCAAGATATGCACAGAATACGAAATGTTAAGATGAATAACACCAAGATAGACAAGACTCCCAACAAGGTGACGATAGCGAGTAGGATCGGGAAGAGACTCACTATCAGTAAGACAAAGATGAACATTAAGCTCCATATCAGTCTCAGCTGTGCGCTGATCAGTAAGAGATGCACGCTCAAGAAGATACTGAATATAATTTTCTTGGGATAAATTGAAACCCTCAAGGGTAAAGATAATCTCAATCCTAAGAAAGTAGTGAAGTGGACCCAGATCAGACATAAGAAACTGCTCATGAAGACGTTCTTTAATAAGAGTGATGTACTGAGAATCATCGCCAGTAATGATCATATCATCAACATATAAAAGGAGAAGCGTCCGACCATGAGGCGGAGTGTGAATAAAAAGAGTAGCAAACTGAGACTGGAAAGTCTTCGTGGCAGCCTCAAAAACCTTAGTTGCCTTTGTACAAGTATCTTCGGAAGCATCCTTCGGGAGGGCAGGTGCAGCCAGTGGAGTAAGGCAAGGCGGACAGGGCAAGTCGCCAGTAAGATACTCCCAAAGACGTTGACTCTGCGTGTGAAGGCGCATATGCTGAAACCAATCCCGATAGTTGAGACTATCGAAGACTACCGGGTAACGAGGAATTGAAACTAAGCCTGCAAAAGAAGATATTTTTTCTTTTTTTAACAAAACGAGCCGATCAAAAGAAAACAAACCGGTTAAAAGAGCCAAGTGGCCACAGGCCACACCGATATGGTCAAAAGGAATCAAGAGGCCCACACCAACCCCCAGACCACAGCCCACACGAGCGGAGGAGCTAGTTCGGCCGAAACCCACAAGCCGGCGTCGACCAAGCGTGCGTGTGGGCTCGTCCTCCTCGACGGGGAGCTCCGGCCAGATCACCAAGCGGCGGTCAGGCCGGCTAGATCCGAGCTATGCATGGATCTCCCCAGGCGGCAGCGAACGGCGAGCGCGGTGGTGTGCAGTGCCGCGCGGTGGTGTGCAGCGCCGGCGCCGCGCGAACTCGCTCTCTCCACCCGCCTCTCCTGCTCCGCCTTGGCGACGAGGAGCTGCACGGACTCGCTCTCTCCCTCCTGCGACCTGCTCAGCGGCGAATGAGCGCCAAAATGTGGGGGCGCTCAGTGAGGAGCAGTAGCAGCAGATCCAGGAGGCGGCGACGCCGATCGATCGGGGGACGAGCTCCGGGCGGTGGGGCGCCGATCGATCGAGGACAGGCGGCAGATCTGGAGGTTGGGCGGAGACAGATCTGAGTAGAGGTCGATGCCAATGAGAAGAAGATCCAGGCGAGCAAAACCAGGGACGGCCGGCACCGAGGAAGAGCCGGTGTACGACACCAGCGGCGGACAAGTGCAGTGGCAGCCAGCAAAAGTTCTAGGTGTAACGAAATCCTAGTTTGGCTCTGATACTATGTTATGAATAGTACTTGTATTTCATCATAAGGTCAAAGGACCAGTATATATACATGTACAGGTATGAAAACACCTTATACAACCCATACATGTATGTCATATATACAGAAAATCTCTTATACAACAGAGTAATTACACATAGATATAGGATATATCTCTATCAGCTCAGTCCATTGGTGATGGGAGATCCAACATTTTCCAGCAAGGCTATTGAAACAGAAGAATTCTCCAAAAGTGGTCATTCAAAATACCCTAGAAAAGGGCTATCAAAATCAAGGCAAATTACTTTTGCAGGGTCGCAGCCTTGTTCAACAGAAACACAGCGCCGAACCCATTATTGAGCTGATACTACTACTACAACGCGATATTGTGATGTCTCTGTTACATGGTCACAGTTCACAGTGACATTGCTGCTCTGGTCGTGTACGACTCTGTCAGTGCTGCGTCGTCGCTATCGTGCTAGGGCTGGACAACCGTACGGCAAAGCAAGTACGGTCAAGCCCGCTCAAAGTTGCGTCATCGTTCGGCGGTGGGTTTTTTTACTATTTATTTTTAAATCTTTTTTATTATTTTATTTTATTTTATTTTTGTCATCTGTATTATTCGTGATGAGCTAACATTATTTTTTTATTTTTTAAAATTTAATTATACTAAATAAGCCATTTCAGTTACAGTAAAAATTAAATTAACGACAATAAAAAAATATAAGCCGGTACAGGTTTCTTTGTTGCAAAACAACTTTTTTGTGTGCGAGTATATATGCCGAGAAATGTTTGAGAATTATGTTAAGGAATGTAAAGTGTATGAACCATGTTGGATTTTGGAATGATGCGGCACGTGACATGACCAACTCAGGATTTCAGGCTGTATGGTCCAGGGCTCGTACATGTTTGCTTCGCTTGATTGGCTGCATTTGTGTAGGATTGGGTATGAGTTAGAGAAGATGAATGACTCTTTTAAATTTTTTTTTAACTATCGATAATAACATGTAAAAAAACACAAACTCACAAAACCAAAAGCTAAAATCCACTAAGACTCTTATCTCGAATCGGTCAAACTACTGGCTTACAAGCGGTTTGACCGTTGGCCAGAATGACCGCGCTGGTACGACCGCACTCTAGTTGGACCGCTCGGCTTTTTTCGGTCAAACAGTATTGCACACAATCAAAGAAAAGATCTAACTCTCAAATCACTAATCTAAATGTAGTGAAACTTATCACAAATCCCGCTAGGATATCAGTAATATATTCCAATCATATATCATGAAGATTGATGCTAAAATTTTGACTTTTATCTAAAATAAGGAGAGTTGCACCAAAATCGAGTAAAAGAGGAAAACATTGATCTACCCCTTACTTGTGAGTTTTTGATGATCTAGATAATCCTAAATGTGTTCTCATATTTTATAGCAAGCTAGATCATATCACGAATTCAAACCAAAACCCTCACAAGAGTAAAATCCCAAAATCACATCTCTCTTAAAAAAACCAGATAAACTCAACAACTTCCTCTTGAAGACATCTAGATGGATGGGATCTGATCTCCAAGAGACATATTTATCTCTTATACGTCTTTGGTATTAGAAAAGAGAAATTTAAACAAGAAAGCCAACCAAATCAAAAGCACAAAAGAATGATCCATGGCACAACTTGCTTGGTCAAACATTGGATGTCTATTTCATTTGGATAGGAATGTTTCACAGTCATTCCTTCAAGATGGCAGAATTCTAAGCCTAGAGTACATACACACAAAAAGGTTCAAACATAAGGAAATCATAACTCTAGATTTGATGTGTTAAATGATATATCTCTCCTTAACATATAAGGCTTATATAATGAAGACTTCCACCTCACATTTAACCTTAAACAACTAGCCACTCCTTAGTGAATCACACTACTTATAATTGGGGAAACCTAGTAACCCACACACAAACGGATTTTACATTTCACACACTTACATATTTTTCAAAATGTGACTTCCATAAGGCTCTACAAGTCTGATAAGATATTCTGTCCATAATGACATGACCTAAACCACTTAGTCCAATGCTACAGTTTTGCAAACTGTCAATCCGTATTGAACAATTTTCTCAATTGCCACATATCGGTCTTCACGGAGATACGATGCCTAGCGCCTTGTCGCCAATATCGTATGCCTACGCCGAGACAATCACCACTTGAAATGCCCGAATCTTACGGCATACCGCATTACACCATAGTTCGTGATGCCCAATTACTTGTCAGTTATCACCAAGATCGTACGACTGCTCTAGGAATTATCACTACTTGAAACGCACAAGTCCAATTAATGCATTGCATGCACACACTATCTTTTCATGACTCTTGTCTTTCTTCTGTGCTTTTCGACTTGAGATGATGCTCCACTTGGATTTAAGCGACACATCACGACCAATAAGTCTCAGTATTACCGCTGGCCGTAACAATCATCAAAGCACCTGCATATCAAAGAATAAGAAATTGATTCGAGCACAAATGATATGTATATGACTCTCATTAGTATATCAAATCATGCATAGACACATAATGACTTACACTTGTATGAACACACCATGACTAACAACTGCATGGACACCGCATTGACTAAACAAACCAAAACAAAACTCAACTCAGCAACAAACCAAAGGGCCGGTCTGACCGTGGCCACCAAGCCTATTAGACCATTAACACCACTTCGGCTAGATCGTCATTCAATGGCCAGTCTAACCGCTACGCCCCGAACATACCGTATTTACAATGCCGGTTCTACCACACCAGGTCTTAGACCAAAACCTCCAAAAGACCTTCTCTGAAAAATAGCTATTGTCAATAAAGAGCTAGTACTACCGTACACATGTCAAACCACCGTGCAACGGCCGGTCACACTGCCACACCAGTGCTAGTCAAATCGCTAGCTACTAAAAGCAACAGGTTAAAATGCAAATTCACAAAATCAAACACAAGCAATGAAAGGAAAATATAAGTAATATCAAATAATCATTACTCTCACTACTACAAAAAGGCTTATATTAGACGTCTCATCACAAACAGTTCATGAAAACCGTCAATGTTAAATGCAATCATAAATGGTTTACATTTAGAGACCGTCTGTGTTGGTGCCAGCACTAAAAACTATTTGTGATAATGAAGTTATCACAGACGATTTATAGAGAGAACTGTCTATAAAGTATCATACACAGTTTGTAATACAAACCATCTGTGATAATGAAGTTATCAAAAACAGTTTGTAATACAAAACATCTGTGATAATAAATGGTTTGAATTAAAAACCGTTTGTGATATGTTTTCCACCTCGTAATCCCATAAAATTTTATAATCTCCCGCCTGAGTCCGAGTAGAATTCTGTTCCGACACACCTTTAGTAAAATGGGCATAACTTTTGTATACGGTGTCCATTTTCGACGTTTTTGCACTCATTGGAAAGCTAACGACTAGCTCGATCCACAAAAAATGATCTGCTTGCACCAGTCACCTTCTAAGACCCCTAAAATTGGCTATCTTTAGCCTCAATTTTGCATCGCAAGTTTTTTATTTTTGTTTTTGCCAAAATGTTTGACATTCTCTTCAAAATTTAGGGTTTGCCTTAATTGCAAAGTTGTAGATCTCGTCGAAACCTTTCAAATGAGTATATATAAGCCATATAGAACTTTGCTATTTCACATTTTGAGACTAGTTTGTTTATATTGTATTGATATATATATATATATATATATATATATATATATATATATATATATATATATAAATAGTCTTTAATAATGAAGTATCACAGATGGTTCATGGTTTAAACTGTCTTTGTTAATTATGTTTCACAGACGATTTGTAGTTCAAACCATCTATGATAATTATATTTTATAGACGGTTTATGGTTCAAACCGTCTATGATAATTTGATCCCTGACCGTTAGGCTCATCGATCCTCCCCAACCCAATTCCAGCCAATAGAAACCGAACAACACCCACCCTACGGATCGTAGCTGTCGCCTCTCCCTCCCGTATAAATACTCATCTGAATCTATCCCCTACCTACTTCATGCGCTCAAAATCTCTCTAGCCTCCTCACCGTTCTCCTTTTCGACCCCAACCTTGATGGCCTCCTCACCGTCCTCCTCCTCGACCTCGACCCCTATTTCATGCACTCAAGTCGGCGCTTGCGATGGTGGGCGTCAAGGACATCCAACTCACGCGCTGCATCAGGGACGAGAGGACCTAGGCATAGAGGCCTCGTTGACATGGTTGAGCTTCCATTAGTATCTCTGTTTCTTCTATGTTCTTGCCATATTTATGAGTTATTTAGCTTGTAATGGAAATAGAATATTCTTTACTATGCTTGCTTGTTATCTTGTGATGTTGTAATGGTAGATTGTAATAGAAATAAAGGGTCTATTCTTTTTGGCTGCAGCTTTTGGATTTTGGCTGAAATTTTTGAATTTTAGCTATTTGCAACAAAAATTATGGAGAGAGATACTCGCTTGCGATTTTGGATGATACAGATGTTGGGCTTTTAATGTGTATTATAATTAACTTGTAGACTCCATCTTAAAAAATATTTCGTTTGAAAGTTAGGTACTGTAGTAAAAGCCAAAAGCCGTTTTGAGAAGCTGAAAAAAATAGGCTCAAAAATGTTCTCTGCTATGTTTGCTGATGTTATTTGCTGTGTTTGGTATTGTATTTGCTTGTTTTCAAAGGGTATAGCTAACATTTCTTGAGGCTAGCCGAAAAATAGAAAAAAAAAGATATAGACTGAACTATCACAGACAATTTTATGGAATAAATCGTCTGTAAAGGTCTATCACAAACGGTTCAAACCAAAGACCGTTTGTGATACTTACACATTACAGACGGTTCTATTTACCAATTGTCTATGATGAAAAGGTATCATAGACAGTTCAATATACCAACCGTCTGTGATACACGCCTATCACAGATGCTTGGTAGCTATAACCGTATGTGATTGAGTATCACAGATGGTTTTTGGTTCGAGCCATTTATGATAGTATTATTTATAGATGGTTCTAGTTACAAACCGTCTGTATTGTATTTATCACAGATGGTTTACAAACCGTCTGTGATAACTTTCAATTATTACTGATCTATAAATTCAGACGGTTCAAAAAATCATCTGTGATGACAATTCCGATCCATCTATAATGACTTTTTTTTATAGTAATGTCTTATGGGTCTGTGAGTACATGGTGTTACAATTTGTATGTGTAAAATCTTGATCACATGTACAGGTTGGAGGGACAGTGTTTGTTTTTACTGTCACAAGGCTCTCCTCGAACAACACAAAGTAAATTATTGGTTAAATTGACTTGTTTTACTGTTGTCATATGAGCAAAAAGGTTATTAAAAAAAGGAAAGAAAAAGAGCTGCCTCAAAAGACATGGAAGCTATGGAAGAAGCATCAAAGGCTGCAACGAAGCAGAAGAAGTGGCTCAAAGTGTCAGAAGTCTTATGTACTTTGTGTGGACTGAAAGTTTCTTAGAGAGGTAAACTTGAAAAAGCTCGAATCATGGCAAACGATGGGACTTTGTTCTAACAGATTATAGTAGTATTATTCTTGCTTTTTTATGCATTTAGTGTTAATTTTGAACACTGAAGTGTCTGAAAAGACTCGATTCAGGGCCTCGAATTCGAAACAAGAATATCAGACGGAGGAAGTGAACAGCTTTACAGTTAGAACACCTCTAAAGATGTATATTTTTTGTGAGGGGGCTCAAAAGATGCGTGATGGTATACATACAAATATACAATGAAAGTTCAAGTCAAGGTTCATTCAAACCATGAAAGCTAAAGAATGAAAAGAAAGTGAAAAAACTAATAAAGTGGAATGCTTACATATTAGAGAGAGGGAAACAAACATAAACAGAAGAATATAATGTTTCAAAGGTAAATGGGAAATAAAGAAACACAAAAAATTATTAAAAAAGTTTCTTAAAAGACTTGAGAGGTAAACAGCTTGAAAAAGCTCGAATCATGGCAAATGATGGGACTTTGTTCAAAGAGATTATAGTAGTATTATTCTTACTTTTTTTTTTGTTGTATTTAATGTTAATTTTGAACACTGAAGTGTCTGAAAAGACTCGGTTCAGGGCCTCGAAACAAAAAGATCAGAACGGAGGAAAGTGAACAGCTTTACAGTTAGAACACAATGAAAGTTCAAGTCAAGGTTCATTCAAACCATGAAAGCTGAAGAATGAAAAGGAAGTGAAAAAAAGTGGAACACTCACATAGTAGAGAGGGAAACAAACATAAACAGAAGAATATAATGCTTCAAAGGTAAATGGGCAATAAAAAACACAAATGTTATTTGAAAGTTTACAGCGTATGGAGATGCGGGGTATCGATCCCCGTACCTCTCGCATGCTAAGCGAGCGCTCTACCATCTGAGCTACATCCCCTTTGTTGTTTACGTTCTTTATTTGTATACTAATATAATGGACTCGTACATAGCGAGTCAGAGCGTGGTCGATCTGTTAACTTTAATCCACAAAGTACTTGGCACCACAAACTAAGTTGTTCTTTGGCACAACAAACTAAGTTGGTTGTATGAAAGGCACTGCTGCTAAAATTGTATAAGGATCTTGATATGATGTATTCATCTACGCGATTAGAGATTTGACTTGGCTAATGGACCATGAACCAGGAGCACCTACTAATCCTGCCGATCTTAACATGGGCGGCAACTTAGCCCAGAAACTTCTCCACCAGACGACATTTAGGTCTTATTGGGCCGTAATGACAAACAACACGGCCTATATCATCAGATCCCTTTCCTAACTCTTGCATTATCTTGCAAAAACAAACATTTCCGCACCACCCTGCCAGCCTGCGCGCCTCTCCCATGGCCATGGCGATCCCCACCCGGATCACCGGCGGCCGCAGGCCCCCGAAGGGGCCACTCCTCGCCGCAGTCACGACAGCGGCGGTGCTCTCCATCCTGCGCCTCCTGTCCTTCACCGACTCGCTGTCGTACCTGGCCAGGAACGTCGACAAGAGGGACAGCAGCCGCAAGTACCCGTACTGGGGCGGCCGCGTCGACTGCCCAGGCAAGCACTGCGGCTCCTGCGCCGGCCTCGGCCACCAGGAGTCCAGCCTCCGCTGCGCCCTCGAGGAGGCCCTGTTCCTTGACAGCAAAGACTGCGTAATGTGGGATGTGCTAATGTGCCATGCCATGACTTCGTTTTTGTTGCCTGCGGAGTATTTGTCATGCCTTCAAGGATGTGCGCGCCTTAGTTCAGGGCACAATAAAAACGGGATACTTGATCCGAGCAATGCAACGTCAGACCCAAAGATTTTGCTTCTTAAGCAACTAAGTCTGCCCGTTTCATTTTGTCAAATTGAATTTAGAATTTCAAGGCGTAGACTCAATGTTTTGGCAGATGGGAAACGAATAATTCTTGTGCAATGGAATCCTTATATGATATGGGCCTCATATCAAGAACTGTACCTGTTATTTTGGACAATCCGCAATCATGGTATGGGATTGTATCAAGAAGTACGAAGCGAGGAGAGGGATCGAGGCGTAGCACATGTACGAGGAGTACTTAGCGTAGCACATGTACGTACGTTGCCTTATTGGGGAACCATCCATGCGACAACACTGGTTAATTCCGTGCATCAGTGCATGTAGCCCGGCCTGTACTTCCGATCAGGGGCGGATCTACAGTAATTCAAGGGTATTCAACTGAATACCTATTTTTTTGAACAAAAAATCAATATATATATATATAGAGTATAATACATATGTATATATATATAGTTGGGCTGAAATCAGTATTTTTAGTGCAATTTTATCAACTTTCACCGCCTCATTCGGCCCATTCGGCCATTCCCTCGACGCCTCCCCCGGTGGCCCAGCCCGACGCTCATTCCCTATCCCCATTCCCTCGACCCCTCCGCCCTCCCTAACTCCCTTCGCCATTCACCCCGAGCGGCCAAACCCCACGCCCTCCACTGCCCCAGATGCCACCGGTCGGCCGGTCTGGACTCCAAACTCCGGTCACCGGTTCTCCGCCCTCCCTTCTTTGCTCCACCGGCCCTCCGCGGATCTGCGCCAGTCTTCCCCTCCGGCCACCGGATCTGCGCCATTCTTCCCCTCCGGCCTCCATCGCGGATCTGCGCCAGTTCGTGCTCAATCGGCCGCGGCGGCGCGTCGCCATCAGCCTCCGGCCTCCACCTCAGATTTGCGCCCGGTCGACCAGTCCGGACTCCAGACTCTGGCCACCGGCCCTCCGCCCTCCCTTCTTTGCTCCACCGGCCCTCCGCGGATCTGCGCCAGTCTTCCCCTCCGGCCACCGGATCTATGCCAGTCTTCCCCTCGGCCTCCACTACGGATCTGCGCCAGTTCGTGCTCAATCGGCCGCGGCGGCGCGTCGCCATAAGCCTCCGGCCTCCACTTCGGATCTGCGCCAGCGCCAGCGCCCTCCCTTTTTTCAGATCTGCGCCAGCGCCATCAGCTCGCCGGCCTCCACCGCGGATCCGCGCCGCCGCCTGCATCTAAGGATTGGTATGCTTTATTGAGTTAAGCTAACTTCATTGAGCCTTCTGGTAAAATATTTAGTGAATTTATTGGGTTTATTTTGTGGGCCTTCTAACTTCGAAAGTTCTGTGTAATCGCTCAAAGTATAAACATTTAGTGCTTTATCAAAGTTTTAACTTCACAAAAGAGCATTTTATTCTAACAATTGACTCACGTTATCCGCTTATTTTGTGACCATGGTTGGCCGAATCTTTGTCTATTTGAATCTCAAAAGTAGAAGCAAGCGATGAGAAGAGGTCTAGTAAAGAAGTTGAATGTTCATTCCTATTCTTGACAAGTCGACATCTCGATACTAATGACTTTCACGTCATCGCCGCCATGGTGTAATTGTTTGAGAGTTGGCTTGAGTGTAGAGAATGTGGTTTGGTGTGAATCTGTGTTGTGGTGGTTTCGATAGTGCACTTGGCCGGTGTTCGGTGGTGATGCTAATTCTTGAGTTGTTCAATAGCTTCTAGTTGCTATTTTTGTACTTATTGTAGCTTTAATCATATTAGTTTACTTGCTGCCATTGTACATTTTTTACTATTGGTATTCTGTTATTGCAGTTCCTTATAGTCATATAGTGAATTAATCGATAGCTCACCTGCTTATTTATAGTTCTTAATTGTTTTGTAATTTCTTTTGTATTATTCTAGTTGTTGTCTTCGCTACGAACAATTGTACTTTAATTTTCGCTATTATGGACCTTTATGTTTTCTATTACATAATTTTTTTTTGTAAATTCGAATACCCATTTTAAAATTCCTGGATCCGCCACTGCTTCCGATCCCTCCATCGTCGCGCATTGCTTTGTCCGATCGATGTTACTATGCATTACGCGGCATGCATACATATCCATCCGTATCCATACAACGCCGCCGCCAAGCGGGCTGCACCGGTTGCGTCTGATACGCGCGCCGCGCGCTTGCGGTCTCTCTCTCTACACACACATATATTTATATATATACATACACATATACTGACGTGTATATATATAGAGAGAGAGAAATGGTTCCATACTCATAGGAGTATGTGCTCCTACTTCTTACATTCCACTTAAATAAACAAGTTATACTAATTTATCGTTTTGAACATACTCTAATAATGACTACTAAGTACTTCAAAGTAAGTTTCATGAAAAATTTATCAAAGTTTACTTTTTATACATAATTTATGTATATACTCCTTTTTATATATAAAAAATGGTATATAGAAAAAAAAGAAAAGGTTCCGACGAAAATTTTTCAACCAAGTTGTATTGGAGTATCTTAGAATTAACATTTAAATATACCGAAAGTGATAAAGAGGTATAACACGTTTATTTAAGTGGTATATTGAAAGTGAAAGTGTTAAGTGGTACATTGAAAGTGAAAGTGTTAAGTGGTATTGGAAGTGGAAGTGTTGTGTATAGGAAAATGATTCCATACTTGTGGGAGTATGTACTTTCACTTCTAATATACCGCTTAAATAATGTTATTATATCTCTATTTGAACATACTCTAATAATGATTATTAGGTACTCTAACATGAGTTCTATAAAAAATTTTATCAATGTCCACTTTTTATATCATAATTTCACTACTACAAAAGAGACGATATTGAACGGCTATATCACAGAAGGTTCATACGGAACCGTCTATACTGTAATTATCACAGACGGTTCATACGAATAACCGTCTGTGATATTTTCATATACAGTTATTCATACGAACCGTCTGTGATAATATAAACCATCACAAACAATTTCTAGTAATTACCGTCTGTGATAATTCACAAATAATTATTTATACAAACCGTCTTTGATAATGTAAGCCATCACAGATGGTTCTATAATAGAACTGTATATGATATTATTGTTACAGATAATTCCATTATAGAATCATCTGTGATAGTGTCTCTATAAATTGGCCTTGCTAGGTTTTGCCCCTCACTCTGCACTCGCGCATTCTGTCTCCGTCTCCTCTGCTAGGTTTTGTTAGATCTAGTGTGCTCATACGCAACGCCGCCTCTCCCTCCCGATGCCGCCTCTCCCTCCGAACGTCTCCTCTCCTCCCAACGCTGCCTCTTCCTCTGACGCTCTCCTCCCGACGCCACTTCTCCCTCCGACACCACCTCTCCCTCCCGATGCTGCCTCTCCTCCATAAGGTATGAATCATAAATCTTACTTTTTTTAGAAGTGGATCACAGTGAGTTTGGTAGATGAGAGATGTGGTGGGTCTACACGTGGGTCCTACAATATGAACTACAGTAGCTCAACTATCTTTGATATAAGAATATTACTATCGAAATATATTGTTAACTCTAATTCATATGGTATTCTCTGATATGGAAATATTCTGTTATAAATCAGCCTCTTGCATCATTTCTGGATCCACCACTACTTGTGCTGTCATACTACTATCCGGATGGCATGCACGCCATATATTTTTCTTGTCCGATATGAACTCTTTAATTAGCTGTATAAATCAATGTGCTCTATTCAGACTGCAGTTTGTACCACAAATATCGGATACTTAATCTAAACCGAACATTTTATCGTTACTAAAAATTACATAGTCAAGATATCTCCTGTTTTCAATTAATGTGAAAGTTTCTAGCTATTTCTCTTTTTTCGATTAATATAGAAATTTTCAGCTTTTTACCTTCTAAAATTAATGTAGAGACCTTTAGAAGGCGCCTCCAAAGATGCAACCAGCAAGACCCAAGAGAGCGCCCATGCATGGCAAGAAAAGAACAGGATTAAGGAGGGTGCAAGACTTAATTAGCAAGCAGCAACTAGTGACTTGATCGACCTAGCTAGCTAGCTAATGAACTCTGCAGTGCAAGTGCAGATTAACACACGCACCTGCTTGCAAATTAATTTCAGAGCGTACTCAAAAGAAACCGAGCCTAGCTAGCAACTGCTACTCTACCCCTCTGTCTATGTACACGAGAGCAAACCGGCCTAGACCTCGCTTCCCTGGTCATGGTCTTCGTCGCCCTCTTCCCGGTGCGCCCGCTTCTTCTTCGTCCCCTGCAGCAGCGCCACGCCGAACAGCTTCACCGTGTCGTCGTCGTCTACCTCCGCCGCCGGCCTCGGCGGCGGTGAGTCCGGGTCCAGCTCCAGCAGCCTGCAAGAAGATGCGGCGCCGGCACCAGGCAGCTGCTGCGCCGTCGGCGAGGGGCTCGTGACTGGCGCCACGTGGTTCTGCAGGAAGTAGATGATGTCATTGTAGAGCTTCTTCATGTGCGCCAGCTCCGACAGCAGCAGCGAGTTGCGCCGCCGCAGCTGCCTGTTGTCCTCCGACAGCGCCGCCAAGAAGTCCCCGCCACCGCCGCCGCCGCCGTGGTTGTCGCCGCTAACACCGTGCGTGGTGGCCGGCTCTTCTTGGAAGTGGTACACCGGGTGAGTCGGCGGCGGGGGCGGCGGCGAGAAGGGGTTGAGGTGGTGGCCGTGATGATGGAGATGGTGGTGGTAGGGTTGGTGCGGTGGCGGCGGCAGCGGCAGCGGCAGTGGCGGCTGCTGCGACGACTTCCTCCGGTGGATCTCGGCGAGGAGGTGCTTTGCTCCCTTCCTGAAGAACTCGTTGGCGAACTCCCATCTGTCCGCTACGATCTTCCTGAAACCCTGCATCAACAATAGCAATGGCAAAACAAATTAGCAGTTTTAATGGACTATTTGCTACTACAAATAAAGTGATAAAATTATGGCAAGGTACTGTAGCACCTTGCCATTGCAACAACAATGACAGATAATGCACATCTACTAAGATATGGTAGTTGAATGTTCAATGTTGCTGTGTATATGTAGTCATGTACAAGCAATGTGGTAATGCATGGTAATATGCTTGGCACTGAACACCATAGGGTGTGTGTGTGTGTGTGTGTGTGTATCTATGTATTGTGTCAATCTTTTCCCAATGATTGGGAGTGGAGGCTTCTGACGAGGAGAGTGTATGCAGGGGTTCAAATTACCACCTATTTTCACCGAAAATTGATTTTACCGGCAATAAAAATCCATACCAGGTAAAAAAAATCCGGCCTAGTTTGAATTGAAACCCAACCTAAACTGGCCCATTTGATCTTCTCTATTGTTTGCCCTAGGTCACAGTGTGAACAGGCCAATCCCCTTCCCTGGCGGCTCAAAATCAATCCCTCCATAGTTGTTCCTCCTATGCATGTGAGTGTTAGGTGCAGGTGGCGCCTGTTAGTGGCTTCTTATCACATATTTTCCTGCATGTTTCAATTGATGGATTGCTTCCAACCAGACCGGTCATATGGACATTTTGTTGATGAACTTTGTTATTGCTATTATTGCTAGCTAGCTACCTTATGCTTTCATGCTTCTGGATTTACTTATGTGTTTCTGATTTTTTTTTCTGAATTTACATGCATATTTTTTTTAATTCGGCCGGAATCTCTCCGATATTTTCAACCGATTTTCGACTGATTTTTCTGATATTCAAATTTTGTTTGAAAATTTCCGGATGAAATAATCTGCCGAGATTTTCCAAAAATTACTTTAATCGGATTTACTGTCCGCCCCCCGGTAAAAGAAATCTTCCGGTAACCGAAACCCTGAGTGTATGTACGTACATGTACATGGAACTACGACCGATCGACTTCTACTACCATATATACTCCACTACTTACTAGCTGGGACAAAAGGGGGGGGGGGGGAGAAGAGTGTCATCAACTCAAGCTTGAAAAGAACAAACTAACTAGTATACACAAACAAATTAACAGTCGGAATTCATGGTACTTCTCACTTATCATCTTGTGAGAAAACCAAGTAACCAATCAATCAATGTACCAAAAAAATGTTCTGACTTGCATATATATGAACCAAGTAACCAATCAATCAATGTACCAAAAAAATGTTCTGACTTGCGTATATATGACTCCCAAATTAAAGGCCAAAATTAAAAGGGGGGAGAAACAAAATCCCATTCAAGTAAATTATAGAGCAAAATAAAAGAACAGTAGCGAATGCATGCTCAGCTTTACTTGTCAGAAACTAGGAAGCAAGAAATCGGCTAGTTGGAAGGAAGGTCACACCAATGCCTTTCCACCGTGCAACAAAATCTGTTAAAAGGAGGAATAAAAAACTTTTGCATGCTAGCTTGTCACATTGTAGGAAACAAGGGATACCAACCAACAAAATGCTTGCATTGGCTGACCAAAGTCACCAAACCAAAATACAAAAACAAGGTCCCCATCCATCTGCAGCTACAACCTTGTATCATCCAACACACCAAGAAACACAAGCACATCCATCATATCACATCATGCACATCCCTAATGTAATGAAACTATAAGCAAGAACAAATCAATCAAACATGAGCTAACCAATTACTCATTCTGTCCAAATTTATTGGGCGTATTTTCTTTTGATACATAGACAAAAAAATATTGAAAATAACTAGGTTATTCCTAATTATTATTTCTAAGCACTATATTCAATATATACATGTATAGAATATCAAGTAAAGTTAGATATTTATTATGGCTATATAGAGAACATCATACTAATTTTATATTGGAATATGAAATACGTATTATATTTTTGGAAAAGACCATTTAAAAATATACCCTATAAATTTGAACAGGGAGTACTAGTTAGACTGAAAACTCGATAGGTTATGCATGTGATATATATGTGCAACGTGTAGACACATATATATGCATCATGTAGATAGATACGTACATAGGTGTTGAGCTGCCTGACGAAGCTGGAGAAGTTGTTGTGCTTGAAGTAGTTGGGGAGGAGGTCCCTGGCGAACTCGGGCGGGCGCCAGACGACGAAGGTGGTGTCGTCCTCGCCCCACGACACGATGTGGTCGGTGCAGGGGTCGTCCACCAGCTGGTACGTCTTCGTCAGGAACGGAGCCGGCACCGGCTTCCCGCCGTGCGCCGAGCTCTCCATCGACACCACCATCTCGCCGCACCTCTCCACAAGGAAAGCCATGGCCGACTACGACGTAGCTAGCAGCTCAGTCGCAATTCCAGTGTGCAAGAGGAGAAGATGAAGAGGTGAGAAGAGAGAGAGAGCTCTCAGCAATATAATCTAAGCTAGCAGCAGGAGTGAGGAGTCACAGTGAAGTGAAGAGAGAGAGAGAGAGTGCGTGTGTGTGAGTGAGAGGAGAAAGGCTGCCTTTCTTTAGCTATATCTCCAGTCTCACTGTCTCGCACTCACACACAAACACACACGCACACCCCACGAACCCCTTCAAATATTCTCGTGTGGGTCACTCGCTGCCTGCCTGGACCGCTGGCTTGGCTATCTCTCTCTCTACCCTCCTAGCTAGCTACAGTCTTCTCTCTCTCTCTCATCATTATATATGCGTAATGCATGGATATCTGTGCATGAGAGCACTGCAGGGTAGTGTGGCTGTGTTGGTGCTTCAAAGTGCTGTTTGGGAGGAGGAGAATGCAGGAGATAGAGGACGAAGGGGAGGTTCTTTTGGCATTTAGCATCACTTCATACTTAGCCACTTTTAGGGCATACGTTTTTGTTTGGAGAGGAGATCGATCGAAGTGTGCAATTTACAATGACAATACCATATGTCATTAATATACACGTAGATGCATGTGTGAAAGGATGAGCACATGTATAAGAAGAAACTTAACCTACTTCATGAATGCATCATTCAGCTGCATATATATATATATATATATATATATATATATATATATATATATATATATATATATATATATATATATATATGCAGCTGAAAGGATGAGCACATGTATAAGAAGAAACTTAACCTACTTCATGAATGCATCATTCAGCTGCATATATATATATATATATATATATGCAGCTGAATGATGCATTCATGAAGTAGGTTAAGTTTCTTCTTATACATGTGCTCATCCTTTCACTGGCAACCCTGCCCAAGATTGATTAATGTGCAGGTGCAGCTTTACGAGAATTGTTTAACGATCAGTATGCATATCTGCACTGCTCGGTTCTCTTCAGAGCATGGCCATGAGCTGGATGCATGCTTGTTTTCACATTTTGCTGGAACCATGCATACATGCAGGAGGTCAAGCAGATGGGCAATTAATGACCTGTGCATGCATGGGAGAATCATAGTTGGTGACATGAGCCAATTAATACAGATGCATTACTGAATTAAGAGGGAATGTGCATGAGATATCATCTATACATGTAGCTTATCTCTGCAGATCAGGAATCAGCTAGGATTGCAATACAAGCCCTGACAACGTTCAACAGATAGCTCCAACTTGAAGTCTCCGTTTGCGTACATACGTGCGTACGTACGGCGATGATTTGACGTGATGAAACGGAAGAATAATTCGCAATAATCGATGGATACATGGAGGCACGCACGGGTTAATAATTTTAAAAGGAAAAGAAAGGAGAAGAACTATCCCTGCAACCTGCAAGAGGAGAGAGAGAGAGAGAAGATCAGCGTTGCAGCAGCAGCTCGGTCGAGTGCAGAGATCGAAGAGAAACACATAAATTGTGCTGCACGGCCGGTATCCTCATGGTATTTAGTGATCAAATTGCTCTCCCCTAGCCACCCATGCAGTGCACACATGTACACATGTCTAGTTGTAAACAACGAAAGATACTTTTGCGCTTGCTGGTGACTTGCAAGTTTCAAGGCAGGCCCGTGACTTCCATGGAACAGCTAGAGAGAGAGAGAGAGAGAGAGAGAGAGAGAGGGGAGTAAATATACTGAGTACTGACTAGGGTAAGAACCATGCATCCATCCACTGCTTGCTAGGGATCCAATTTTGATGCTACATCATTTTCTATTGCCCCTTCCCTGCCATTGGCCTGCCTCCTCCTGCTGCATGGGTGTGATCGATGCAAGGCTGCTGCTTCTATTAATACCATATCAATGTGCAAGAAAACAAACATTCCCCCCAACTTTCCAACAGCGTTGAAAGAAACAAAACAAAGTTTTTTTTCCCTCCCTCACTTTGGTCCCAATGTAACGCATCGTGTACTGATGAGCTGCCTTGCCTGCACAGTGACTGGTAGCTAGCCATCCAGTGAGCACCTGGCTCCAAGACCTTGTAAGATCACAGAAGGATGAGCTAGATTTGTGCATGCTCTCCTCCTCCTCCTCCACCCCAGCTTCCTCCATTTCCTTGTTTGATGCCTTCCAAGCAAGCACGAAAGCACCAGTTTGGATCAGTCAAACTAGCCCCAAGATCCACCCCAGGGCTGCCCTGCAGGTGATAGATAGAGATGCAGCTAGCTTAGGGTTTTGGCATGCAAGTACTCATGAGATGCCACAAGCTGAAGCAACATATACATATACGTCAATGCAGGTGACCTAATGCGGTACACTACTGGTACTACTGGCCCAAGGTGTACAAACAGCTCGTGTATACCCTACGGCTTTCAGAGGACCAAAGACAAAGAAAAAGAAGAAAGAATTCATATAAAACCTGCAAGAAGCAAAGCCACAAGGAGCGAGGGAGGGGTACAGAGAAGACGAGGCCTAGAGGTACAAGGCATGCGTGCATACATGTGTCATAAAACTATATATTAGCTTTAGTGTGCAGTGTGGATTGGCTATGGAGTTTGAATATTATGGAAGATTCTGTTCCATATATGACAAGTTGCTTAACGATAAGGAAGTGCTAGGGAACACTTAAGTGTTTTTTATGGTTATAAGTACTCAGATTTATAACCGTTAGATTAAAAATCCAACGGCTTCTTTTTTTAGAGGGGTGGAATTTTTTTTGAGGAGGAGACATTTGTAGTAGACATTTTATGAGTACATCACATGGCCTTTCTCCATCCCCACATGTGGGCCACTGCATCTGTAGCCAGGTCTAGATCTATCTTTGACTGGGAAAATATGCATAAAATAAGGGGGAGTAAACTGATGGAGAGATCATCACATTTCATAAGAATGTAATATGTGTGATGCAGTGACAAGTGAGAGAGATGAAGCAAGAAAAGAATGTCATGTTCTTCTCTAGATCAGGCCCACATTATCTAATGACACCATGCCATGCATGCGTGCTAGATGCCGTTAAAAACCAGTTTTCTACACAATATTTTGCTCCACGATGTCTCTCATTTCAAGATTCCTCTGAAATCGTTAATTCTTTATCGTATCATTGCATGCAAAAGATACTGTGGTGCTCATGTATGTGTGTGTGCATACAATTTGCTTCGACACTGTTGTTTGTACGTTAAAAGAGCATCTATGTATTCGTGCAATGAACTGACACTCGAGAGGTAGCTAGCTAGAGCTAGAGAGATGAGGTGATTAGAATAAGGAAGATATACTCACTAGAAGATGCAGCACTTTGCAAAAGATGAAGCTGTTTGTTTGTCTAGGAGTAGATCATCAGGCAGGGCAACGCATAGAGCTCATGTGAGGAGAGGAGAGAAGAGGCCAAAAGGTGTATGTGTATATGCCTCGCTTCTCATCTCCCTAGGCTGCATAGAAAACAGCAGCAATCTTGGACTTTAGCATGATGGCCACACACATGCCTGCAATAACCTTGTGATGGATTAGACAATTAGACGTAATTGATTAAAGAGAGATCTGGATGGTTATGTTGTTCCTAGCCAGCTCTTATTTTGCATTAGACTTGAAGGAATAGTACCAGTACAGTACTTGGCTGGCACAGAGATCTCAGCCATGCATGTAGCTAGCTAGCTAGCTAGGTCCACAGCTAGTACATCTTTCCAGGTTTCTTATTAGGCATGTATGTATGTTTGTCCCTTGGTAATGTACTAGCTAGTCACTACTACACTACTGCTGAAGCTCTAGAGCTAGAGCTTGGATAGGGAGATGGATGGAAAGACCAGATCTTTTGCTGTGGTTGCATTATATAAAAGGTGATTATTCTTCCACCACCTCTATGCACAAGAGCTTTTTATGTTGAAAAAAGGAAAAGGAGAAAAAAGACACTCCAAAGATGGGGATGAGGTTGCTAGACAAACGAAGCTTTTCAGAGAACATTTCCTTCTTTTCTCAGAGAGAGAGAGAGAGAGAGAGAGAGAGAAAGCTAGGGAAGAGAGCGAGAGAGAGAGAGAGGGGTCAGAGGTCAGAGCATTAAGGGGGGAAAACCGATTAAAGTCTGGGCACATAAAGGAGCTGTAAAGATGTGAATTTACCACCACCACTCCTCTACAGCCTCCTAACTTTTTTCCAAGCTCTCACGCATGTGCATGCACATCTCTCTCTATCATGTTCTGCCATGGCTCTGGGTGTTGCTCGAAATGGAGAACAGGAGTGGTGCCTCTGAGCACTACATTTAGATGTTTCTCTAGCTTGACAAACTAAGGTCGTGATCTAGCTTGTACATGTGTGCAAGAGCAAGAGCCTCCTAGATGAGGAGCTTGTACATACTCAGCCAGTTGCTCCCATGCACAGTTACAGCCAATGCTCTAGCTACACCATGCATGCATCTAAATAGTATATATACAGCTTGAAAGTTATATAGTTGCTCTAAAACATCACATCATCAAAAGAAAGCTGTACAGGTCTCTGCAAGATAATTAAACCTTATTCAAAAATATTGTGGCTCTTGACTTTTAGCTGATTACGAGAGATTAAGGGAGTAAGGGACCCTTGCATCGAGAAGTCATTCCGTTCAAAGCGGCTCCTAGAGTGACTTCTACAAATGATTTATAGGAATTACTTTGAAAAACCACCTTGTTCAAAAACCGGTTTCTAAAAGTCAGATGTTGTTTGGAACAGAGCCTTATACCTATCGATAATGCGATACGAACGAGTTAATTTGTTACCAAACATTCAGCAGCAATTTGCTTCTGAACCTCTAAATCTCTTTTCATTTTTCTGTGAAAAGATCGATCGAGCATGCATGGAAACATTTTCCATGGCGTACGTACACCATCCACCATCGATCCCATTACGGCTTCGGCGCAGCAGGCAGGCGGGCACTCGCAGAGGCAGAGGCAGCGGTGCACGGGCGAGGTGGCTAGAACGATCGAGCCCATCTGCCCGTGCACGCCGCGACAAGGGGCCTGAGTAACTGTGCGCATGGGCGTCGCAAGCCAACAGGACATGCGTCCAAGCTCGTGCACTGCACACCTGAGTGGACGCCAGGACTCACATCCGTGAAGCCTCTCTCTCTCTCTCTCTCTCATTTAAACTTGAGCTTGAGCAACCTAGCTACCAATCTGCAGCATTACATGGCCTGTGGGGTGTAGTGCAGTGCAGTGTACTCCGTATCGATACCCTCTCTCTCTCTCTCTCACACACACACACACACGCAGAGACTAGATGGTATGATACTAGTATCTCATTCTCACTGCAGGGTCACAAGTGCATGGCCAACGGCTCTTCCTGCCGGTCTGGACTCCTGTTGCTCCACATGGTGTCACATGCACCAATGGCGCCTCCCCTTCTCTTCGATCTATCCTCTCTTTTGATTTACAGAAGACAAACAGTTTCATATGTTTTCTTGTGTGTATCTACTGTTTGGCCGATCTGGGCTTGCATTCATTACACCAAAAAAACTCGGGTTTTTTTACTGCCCTATGGCTATGGCCACGCATGCGTAGATCGATCTTTCCTGCCTGTCCTTGCCGAATCAAATCATGTTTGGCTTGGCATTGGCTACTCATCTTTTTCCCTGGATGAATCACAGTGTACTGGTCAAAAAAAGTTGGAAGAGTGAACCACATATATTGTATAGTATTGATCTTTAGTTGCTAGCAGGGGAAGCACTTTTCTATGAGGAGGATCTCAACTGAGACCTCTTCCTATCCATCGTTGATCTAGTAAGTCCCATATTAGAACAACAGTGGATAGGCTGGATTTTCTTCCCAAGCAGGGTATCAAAACAGTACTGGTGGCTCCTATATGCAGGCTCAGCTTTAAGGACACCTACCGCTACTGGTCAAAGAATCATGGACTCAACTCCACGGTTTAAGAAATGAAACACTTAATAGATTGTGGGTTTAACTATTTTCTACAGAGAAGATCATGGCAAACAAAATTAGTCCATGCATGTTTCAGCATTTACAAAATGGCAAGTGATGTAAACGGGGGCGGAATCATCTACAATCCAAGCCTCGGGCTAGACCAACTATTCTTAGGCCAAAACAGTTTTTTTTGTGATTTTTTCACTAATTTTTCATGGGCTTTTTTCTAGGCCTCCGGCTATAGCCCAGGTAACCCAATGCCTGATTCTGCCTCTAGATATAAAGATCATTGAGGTAGAATTAAAAAAAATGTTTCAAATCACTTATATTAATAAGTTCATGCTTCTATAAATAAGTTCATGTGCTATATATCACGAAAGGAAAGTTAATAAAGATGCTGCAGTCACTATGATGTGTAGTGGTGCCGCGGTGGTGGTTCCACCACATAATGAGCCCTGAACTGCTCTCAATGTTCCAGGCTTTCCTGCTTACGCAACTAGTACTAAGTGAATTAAAAAACCACAACATTCAGCACCACATTTGCTGCTGCTGCTTACGCAAATTTTTTACTGTAGACGAATACCAATCAGCCTGAACGATCAGCGCACTGCATGGTCCTCACAAGTCAATGCTTCTGTCTCCTTTAAACATGCATTTCCAGATCATCTTGCATGCATGTGTGTGCAATGCAGACGTACAATGGTCTGATTCACTTCACTGCATTATGTATTTAGGTTATCCGAAGCATGCATTTTCTGATCATCTTGCATGTGTGTGCAATGCAGACATGCAACGGCCTGATTTACTATTGATGTTAGGCATTTAGGAAATTAGGCTATCCTAAACATGCATTTCCAGATCATCTTGCACGTGTGTGCAACACATAGATGTAATCATACAATGGCCTGATTTATATATATTATTAGGTATTGAGGTTATACTAAGTTATGATTTATATATATTATTAGGTATTGAGGTTATACTAAGTTATGCATTATGTGCTTGTCAAATGTCAACTAATATTTATGAAAAAATGCCGATGGATTTATCATACTGTTCAAGAACTATGCACGACCAAAATGATCAACGTCAAGAACTGAAGTGACAGCCCTAAACAAATTAGTGTGCCACATAACAATAACTAAAGAACAAAAGAATGCTCTCTCTTGCTGCTCAGAATAAAACCACGTAGAGTATCTACATTGGTAATGAATGACCTATTGCCTATCAGTTTCTAAAACTCTTCAGTACTGCTTCAAGATCAGTACATTTTTTTTCCTAACTATATATGTACACACACACATATATATGTGTGTGTACTGTTTCCATGAATGATTATCAATAGAAAACAACCCTGATTTATCTGAAAGGCATGTAACTGGCACCCAAACGGCAATACCGGAAATGCCAATATTTAGCAGCAGCAACAACAACAACACTAACATGGGATGCTTCTGTAGAGCACAAAAGAGAAGAGGCTCAGGGCAGTGGGAAGTGCATATGCTGGGAATACTCCAAGTGATGGAGGAATGTTGCAAGCAATGATTATCCTAGCAAGCCCCTTTGATACATGTCTCACTAGATTCTGATGCAAAGATTTAAGATCTCCACAGGTAAAGCAGCCAGGAGTAGTGTAGTGTAGTGCGAGGGGCAGGGGGAAAAGGAAGAAAAGGTTACTGGGAATCATTAGAAGTCGCCAGCTTTCAGAACCCAGTGGGTCCAGCTTGGATCAAGGAGAATCATGCATGCCCAAAGCTCTCTAAAGATGAGGAGATTTCCAGAAGCCTGCAATTAAACTCCATACTGTAACTTATCTACCAAAAAAATGTTGTCTTAAGACTCACTTCATGGTAGAGAAAGATGGAGACTGGCTTTATAAGGAAAAGGAGTAGTACTAATGTATATTGCTATACACTTTAGTTGGTAGTTATCAGCAGGAATCCTAAGCAGAAGGATCCAATTTACTTGCAGCTACATAAAAAAAGCAACAACTGATTAAATTCTTAATTTTCTGAAGTCAAATTTGCACGCTCGGGAAGGATCAAATTTGCAAAAAAAAACATAACAAGGATTTCAAATTAGCAAAAGAGATGACATAGAAAGCCAAAAGAGTAAAGAATTTTGAGGCGGTGTCTGATTGTGCTTGCGTGGCATGCCCTGTCAGCAGCATGTAACGAAGGAGGGAGGAGCTTGAGCCTGACGGATGGGCCTGCTCCGTCAGCTCACAGTGGATCCTTGAAGGTGTAGTTTTCTTTATAATTTGGCGTAAAACGTGCAGTGAAACGTGCAGCTTTGTGAAATGGATCCTAAAGGTGAAGTTTTGTTATAGTTTTGGTAAAAATATGTATAGTTTTGTAAAATTTACTTTAATTTTTACTCCCTCCTTTTTCTACTTGACTTTGTAGAATCCGTGCCGTCAAATTTTTGTTAAAGTTTAACCATTAATAAATTTAAAACTATCTAGATTGACTATACAAAAATTATATTATTAGATTTATCATTAAAAATACTTTCATAATATTATAATTTTATTAGTATATCTTAGCATAAAGTTATAATAATTAGCGGTCAAATCCGTATATCGAAGATCATGAAAAATTTAAAACATCAAGTAAAAATAACGGAGGGAGTACCAAGCAAGCTTGCATTCCACATTTTATTTTATTTTATTTTTGAAAGGGGGCGTCCCACATTCTATACCCATGTGTTAATTACTGTGTACGTCCTGGTCATACTCTACGGTCTACATGTATAAGTCAGATTTGTAGGGCGCTCAGATGCAT
This sequence comes from Melocanna baccifera, assembly GCA_036346265.1. Taxonomy (NCBI): domain Eukaryota; kingdom Viridiplantae; phylum Streptophyta; class Magnoliopsida; order Poales; family Poaceae; genus Melocanna; species Melocanna baccifera. The sequence goes on along the minus strand of CM070694.1, from coordinate 23,597,533 downwards.
GTCCTGGTCGTACTCTACGGTCTACATGAAGTACCAAGCAAGCTTGCATTCCACATTTTATTTTATTTTATTTTTGAAAGGGGGCATTCCACACTTTATACCCATGTGTCAATTACTGTGTACGTCCTGGTCATACTCTACGGTCTACATGTATGAGTCAGATTTGTAGGGCGCTCAGATGCATGTCCTGGTCGTACTCTACGGTCTACATGAACATATGACTCAGATTTGCAGGGAGCTCAGATACATACGTACCTACCTACCACGGTGCAGTCCAGGGAGATGGAAGTAGCCAAGGGTAAATCCAAGCAGAACTGATTGATTCCTCGGGGTCCATCCGGAGCAGCGGCATGTAGAGATCGCTAGACGACCGGCTCTGAAGCTGGAACGTGAGGCAGTAAACAACAAGGCAAACTACACAGGTAGCCTGCCTGGCACGATCGATCGATCGGCGGGCAGCATGCATGCAGGAACCATCTCGTCGATCGATCCATCCACCGTCGGTCGACAGGCGCCTGCCACCGACCATGTGCGCCGCGCAGGAAGTCATCCCGTCGCTGCATGCCTCCGGACGCGCCGTTGCCGACAAGAGAACACTGAAGTAGGTCAGCTCAAGTGAAGGCCTCAGAGCGGCAGCTCACGCAATCATGCATCGTCAATGGACGGACGGATGCGCATGATCGATCGAGCAACGGCTGCGCTATCAACGATTTCTTGTTGCTGCCTGTCTCCGTTGCTGGAGCAGCGAGGGACACGATGGCACGGGAGGCAGGAGCTGGGATGCTGCCGGCAAGATCAGGTGCTCAGCCCAAAGTGTGGTAATCCTTTCATTCTTGAATGCTCCGATCCAATCCTATCGTCCCCCCTCAAGCTGCCAATCATTGAGGTTTCGGATTCTCTGCTCTTCCCTAGCTTATCTTCAAGGCTCTGATCTGGTGTGTTCAAATATGTTATTACATGATGAGCAGCCATACCATAAGGTGGTTGGTATGAAGTCTTTCAGATAAGAAGGCATGCATACAGATGCAGATTGTACAATCCCAAACAAGCACAGCTCCACTCATTCTCTGTTCATTTGAACTTTTTCACAGTCAGTTAACTTCTCATCGAACCAGTTAGCGAGAAATATATTTTTCACAACTCTGAAGGCAATATCATTGCTGGTCACACGGATACAGGCTGTGTTAATTGCAAGGTTGTCACAGGACATGACAACTGTCACACTGATCATCTGTCATCCTGTGAATGCGGGGTCACCATTAACTCCACAGTGATGTCAGTTCTCTGAGCGAGTACCCAGGTCTCAAAGATAACAGCAAGAACTGCAAGTTATACCAGAATGAACCCAAGAGGATGAGATAAGATCAAATAATTACAGGACTTTCAGTAAGATAAGCACGCCAAACATAAAAGTTGATAGATGAAACATTGTTACAGGATTCACTGGTTCTCACCGAGATAATAGAATAGGAAGATCTTGAGCTTCAAGTACTTCTTAGTACAGGGAAAACAACAGTACTAGCGTTCAGGAAAGCAACTGTCACATTAGTTTCTTGAAGGACGCCTGGAACATGCACATACGATTATGGTGAAAAGCATTAATATGTGAACAAAAGTTGATCATCATATTTGACATCACCATCGCCTTCTCCAGTTTTTCAAACTCAGCGCCTGTTGCCTCGCCTTCTGCTCTTCCTCCGGCTGCCCTTGTCATCAGAATCGGTATCCGACGCAGATTCGGATTCAGATGACGCTGATGATGTGCTGTGCCTTCGGTGCCTTCTCTTCTTCTGCTTCCTTTTGTGTTGCTGCTTCTTGTCCTCCGAGTCCGAGGAACTGGAACTTGAACTGCCGCTTCCAGAAGAATATTCGGAGGCTGTCACTGATGATTCAGTTTCAGAGTCAAACACCGAAGCCTCACTGCTGTTTCTATCTGAATCACTCTGTGAACGGTGTTTTCTCTTACTCCTTCCCTTGCTTCTTTCGGACTTTTCCTTCTTCGACTTTTCATTCTTCAGCTTCCTCTCCTCCTCCCTCTCCTTTTCAAGATCAGGATTCTCAAAGTGATAGGAAACTGACAGAGTCTTCTTCAAATTGGGGTTTTTAAGCTGCTGCGTCCTTGAGGGCCGCAACATGTAGACCCGGTCATTCTTGCACTCAAATGTCCAATGCCCAGGCTGGAAACACTTCTGACACTGGAAATATGCACCACCGGAAGAAGTTGGTAAAGCTTTTGGTTTCACACCCAGTATCACAGCCCTCTCTGTACTCTGCAGATACATCTGCCTCTTGGCTTCCTTCCTCTCCTGCCAGCGGCTTGGTCCCTCTTCCTTCTGCCCATAGGCATTGACATTGCGGGCAGCAGCTGCGGCAGCACGTTCAGCTTGAGCCCTGCTCAGTCCCTTAGCAGCTGATAACGCCTGCGCCTTTATTCGCTCAGCTGCAGCCTGAGACCTATCATCATTTCCAGACATCTTGATTCACCCAAAAAGAACCAAATTATATAAAGCCAGCAACCTCAGTATCCTGTAAGGAAAACAAACTATATTGGTCAGTAATTAAGTAATGAGGTCATTTCATCTTCAGCGAAAACAAATAAATAAACTTCTGGCTAGACAAAATTCACACATGCTGGCACACAAATTCAGACCAGGATTTTTTGTTCTTTTACTGTAAGGGGTAACATAAGACACTTCAAAAGATAGTACTTGATCATTGCTAGGCCATAAATGCGCTCATAGAGCTTAGAGATTCTACATTAGACTGTCATAAAGTTACAAACAGGACCGCTGAAAAGTAAACAAATTCAACAACAACAAACACCGAAAGGTATGTATTTCACAAATAAGCCTTCACGTATAAGAACTGAACAATTATAGCAGAAATTGATTTTCTTGTAACTAAGTAAATGAATATTCTACTAGAAAGTGCACATTACATGGAATTAAAACCTTAAAGATGGCATCTTAAGCTAAAGGATGATAGTAGCAGTTCCAAAAAAATCACTAGGTATACAAACACATTCAAAATTATACCAAATGCAACACTTCCATATCAAGGTCCTTTTCATGAACATAACCTATAAGAAAACACCCCAGTTGTATCACACTATACAATCATCTAGACACCCCAGTTGCATCACACTACACAATCATCAACCCATTAACCCTCAACAGAACCACCTCTTGACAATGGTTATCAGAAGCTAGCAGCACATACAGCTATTTGCATATATATAAAATAATGATTTGCACAATATTTACCGAAACAGCAAAGCCACGGCTAGACCACAGCAAACAAAGTTACGGCTTGACCACGGCAATAACTTGATGTGCATGACTTGAAAGTGTACATCCTGAATTTCCAGACAGCTTATGGATATTATGCCAGAGGTTCCAGTACATCCATTTCTTGCAGATGCAAACTCCATTAAAATAACTCGATTAACCAATCTTTTTGTACTATTAACCCAGCGAACCCACCTAATCAAGCCAAAGGATATCTTAGACTTAACTAGATTTGTTGCAAAAAAAAAAAACTGGGTTAAACTAACATAGCTCGATTGGGATTAACAAACCTAGTTATTTTATCCCTGAATCATATCATAACTAAAGAAAGGAACAAGCCAATACCCCCACAAGAAAAAAAAGAACAGTCCTCAATTCAAATTACAAATTTGTCAACGAGCCAGAGACGCGAACCTATCCAGATCACTTGTCACTTGTGCAATTGTTTGAGCATATGTACGTTTGCAGAGGGGTAATTTGACAGCAGCCAACAGAGGTTACAGCCCCTAACTCATCGCGAAAAAAACTTAGCCACCATGGCCACTTACAACCACTAATCACCAGGACGCTAATTCTCATCACCGAGACGTCAGCCACCCACTACCAACTCAAACATCGAAACACGCAGAACAAATCGGACAAGCCAAGACCAGCCCGTCCCTTCCATGGCACCCCCAATCCGTCGCGCGTCTAACATCGACACCCAATCGGCCGCCCAACCCAATCCCTCCGAGCCTGCCTCATCCCGTCGAATCCCTCTGAGCCTGTCTCATCCCCTCGACCGCCTAAACAGCCTAGGGTTTCGAACAACATACCCGCTGAAATCCTGCAGACATCTCGACCACGAGACAAACCGAGATCTATGCAACAGGCCGTGGAAACGAACGAAACTAGAAAGAGAGAGGGAACGTAGGGGCAGAGGGAGAGGGAGCTTGCTTACCAGTTGGATCGGACGAGATAGCGGGGAAGGAGCTAGGGTTTGGCGGTGGGGAAGGGAAGGGGAAGTGTCGCCGGGTCGGGGACTCGGCGGAAGGGAGACGAGTCCCGACTCTCCGAGCCTGCCGTTCGTTTATTACTCCTCCGCTAGAGGCCTGAAACTAGGACTGGATCAGCATATCTGGTCTATTAGTAAGTATCTTTTATTTAATTTATAAATAAGGTTTTAATTATTATAAAGAGTATGAGAAAACAGAAAAGGTAATAAAGAAATAAGTTCTTCTCTCATCTCTCTATTCGTATAACTCTATTCGTGTTCCCCCTCTCTCTATAAATGAGATAATTCATGATATATCACTGAATAACGCTTACTTCTATAAAAAAAATACCATTAAAAAACATACTCTCTCTGTTATATGCCACTAAATAGCACTAAAAATCTATTATGTGCTATTTCCGTTAGTTGACCATTAGGGTTGACTGTTATACTCCAAAAATAGACCATAATGCCTCTAGTAAAGACCATTAGGGTTGACGATTATACTATGAAAAAAGACCATAATGTCTCTAGTAAAGACCGAAGACCCGATTTATTTAAAATAGTAAAAAAAATCTCTAAAAATTATGAAAATTTATAGAGATATTGTTAAATATGTCAGTGAGCTAGAAAAATTTTTGAGGCATTGTTCAAAGAAACTTGTCTTTTTTAATTTAAATTCTAATAAAAGCTACTATTTACAATCAAAGACTAAATGAGGTATAAAAATTCTGGAAATCATCTCACATACTCCTAAGAATTCACAGGACTTCAGCAAAGTTTCACCAAGAAGTTCAAAGAGCAAATGAATTTCACCAAAAAAAATCAACTCTTAACATACTTTACCCATAACCATTAGTTGTCGTTGCGCCTTCCCATCATGTAGTCCACTGCGACGTCGATGATGAGACATGCTGGACGACGATGACGAACGAGATGCACTACATGACCACGACTCCACGTTAGCACAGTCACCTTGCCTCGCGGCCTCATCGCGCTTGCGCAGCCCCCGTTCGGTCACCTCGATGCCCCGGTGCGGTACATACCTTCGTGCACTGGTGTCGTGTCGCCACCGCACCGCTTCCACTGCACCGCAACGTTGCGCGCCCCGCCATTTCGTCCCACGCTGCCAGACCGCCATGTGTGGCATAGCGTGACCTCACTGGCCCGCACCGCTGCGCCATAACTGCCACTGTGCCGCTTTGCATGCCCACGGCTGCCCCGCTTTGCCATCACAGACGGTTCTAGTTACAAATCGTCTATATTATATTTATCGCAGACGGTTCACAAACCGTCTATGATAACATTCGATTATCACTGACCTATAAATTCAGACGGTTTAGAAAACCGTATGTGATAATAATTTTTGTAGTAGTGACATGGCCCACGCGTCACCACTATAGGCGTTGTCTCCACACTCGACTCGCGTGTGTTGGTTGCACACCTCGACGCCAGGTGCGCGCATCTACCCTGCGTCGTCGGGCTTTCCTCCGTCATAACCGTTGCTGGGCCTGTTCGAGCCGCCATCGTCGCAGTCTGCCGGTCCAAAACGGCGAAGTGTGGAGGAGAGGAATGGAGGTAAGCGGCTGCTTCCTGGTTACAAGGAAGCTGCATGAATGGGAAGCATCTGATGCGGTCAAACTCTTGGATTTGTGCATCAGGAATTAGATCCAACGGTGTCCAACTATCCCGTTGATAGCAGGAAAAACGGTATACCGTTTAATAGTTTTTCCCTTAAATTTAACCGATCACCAAATTTATCTGAATTCAATTCTAAAGTACGGATACATATATCTCAAATGATCACTACAAGATTTATCTCCATTTCGCATGCACCCTCGGAAAAACCGGTCCCAATTTGAACCATTTCAGCAAACAGAACTTGGGAACTCAATCAAAAGGGACTTCGCTGTGGGTAATAATCTATTAGCTCTGACGGCAGAGGAAGGGAAGGACAAAATTTAAGCCCAAAGATCGCTCACAAGTTGAAGATCTGAGCTGGCCAGCTGAGCTTCCGACCATCTGAGCTGATTCCCGTGGTTTCAATCGATATGTCTATGCTACGGTGCTCGGAGGCCCTCACAATGCTGATGCGGGATCTGATCATCACAGCTGGGCACTCATCTGTGCCGACTGATGCAGATGAGCCAACAACTGATCCATCCTTTGCCATCGCGATGGGCTCTCCAAAGGTGAAGATTGTTTGCGACCAGTGAGTTGGCGTGGAGAAAGGAGAGGTGGAGAGGACGACTGGCTTATCCTTGCAGAATCTGTTGGTGAAGCCTGTGTCAAACCATAAGACAATGCCATAGCACCAGGTTACTCCAGGTACAGCTGCACCACTGTCACTCAGCCTCAGCTCAAAGGTTGCAGTGAAATCCATATCGTTTTGCTTCATAGTTGCCAGATCGAATGACTGCATAGAGAAGAAATAAACCAGCATATCAGAGTACAAAACACTGCATTCGAAAAGGATATATGAGCACAAAGTATGGAAAATTGTAAATCTTGAGTAACATTGATTCTATAGAGTACCTATATCACACTTGGGTATAGGTATTAAGCGATTTCAGCAAAATGAGGACGCTCAAGAAGTGAAATCACCTAAGTAAAAATGTAGAGTTCCTAGGACTTACATGGAGTACAGCAGTTTCTGTCACAATATCCTGAGAAGCCACTATATCAACTACAGGAAATCGAGATGAAGTCCCTGTTACTTCTTTGCCGATACATGACATATCAAAGCCGTACACATTTTCCCAAAATGGCAAGCTAGTTCCACCTTTCCCGAAACCAGCACCAAGCTAGAAAATGGATCAAAGAAACAAGTTATCAAATGCAGAAAATGGGTGACAAAAATACAGGTAAGCGCTGCTAAAAACTTACAATTGTTGCAGTATCTGGGATAATAGCGCCACCAGGTTTTAGGAAATGATCACGTGCATACAGAACTGAGCTGAGCATGGATTCATACAATAGACAATATCCCATCCACTCACTCACTAACACATCAAAGGCATTCGGTGGAACTTGTATTTTATGGTTTAGCTCTTCAGCCTTGGTATGCACAACACTTATCACTTGAGGACTTTGCTTTTGTTCCGTTGCCATATTTTCATCATACAACAGACCATTATTTTTTGCAACCTGCATTTGTGCTTTAACTATGAGAGAGAAATCATTGTAAAAAAGAGACAAGTAGTTTGATACTATGGTCAAAAAAACCTACCTGGTTAGCCACAGCAGCCATCTTTGCACTCCCGTCAACAGCGATGACTCTAGATGCACCAGCCTTGGCTGCAAAAAGACTGTAGACAGGAAGCATCCATCAACAATAGCTCATAAAATATTGACAAGTCATGTTCATTAAGAATATTGATTTTTACAACCAGCCAAGCACTTCCATAAATGATCACTATGCCATGTGCAACTGGTAGCTCCAATCAAACATCACAGAAAATCATGAAGTAGATGCACCAATGCTATACCTACTAGAATCAAGATAGAATTCTCCCTAGCAGGCGCTTGAGGCCTTTGAGCGCATTGGGCCTAGTCAAGCGTTGCACCATTTTATTTTCATGTGCACTAACTACATTATTATCATTGCTTATTTTTTACTAATATATAGTCTGTTTGCTTGTGCTGGATACAAGACTGCCAGTATCGAGCCTCATGGTGTTGCAGTTTTTTTCTATTCCTTTGCTCTCGGATCACGCAGAGCGCGATGCTCTTTGCTATCTCCTGCCAGCACGGTAGAGAAGTACTCCCTTCCGTGCTATACCTACATGACCCTTCCGTGGGACCCGCGAAGCAGCAGCACGGTAGAGAAGTACTCCCTTCCTTCAGCCTCGCCTGTTCACGTGAAGGACCAAACAGTGAAACAGCAAAAAACAGGGCACACGATTCCCCTCAGGAACACTTCCTCTCTCTCTCTCTATTTCTTTCTGCATGCACTTCCTTTTCCTCTACGGATCACTTCCGATCGCCACACATTGTCTGTTAGAAGACTGCTACTCCTTGGCAGTTACAAGACTCTGTGTCCTATTCGGACATACGGCACGTATGCAGGAATAACTCACACTTGGATATAGACTAGCAAACTGACTCGGCATCTACTTCCGTGCGACTTGACTCGTATACGGACTCAAAAAACTGAAAACAAGATTACACTCTAACACATGGTAAGACAAAGTAACCCACCTGTGCAAAAGCATTTAACATCATACGTTTCGTACCTTAGAATTCCTGTACCACAACCAACATCCAGTACCATTGCTCCAGTCATGAGGCTAGGATTACCCAGAAGGGCATCTCTATAAGCATCTGTCCTTACCTGAAAAAGTTGCCCACGGAGAGTTAATTGGTCTTTTAGATCATATAAGTGCATATAGGAAATTAAATCAACAAATATATGTTATAGGAACCCATAAACCACATATACGAAGAGTTCACCCACTTTGTCGCCAAGCATCTCTCTATGAATGCCAAATGAACTATAAGACCCAAAGTAATTATCATCCACAGTTTTGATTTCCTTGGCAGTAACAGTAGCACGTGAAATCTTTAGCTGCCTATCATTCTGTTCATGAGCAAGTGATCCACTGCCCTCCCCACAAGTACTTTCAATAGTTAATGCTTGCTCAAATCTAGCACTGACATCAGAACCAACATCATCAATAATGGTCTTCAGATGGGTCTCGTGTGGTTCAGCTAAACTCCCATCACCTGCGCCTCTTTCCATTGACATTCCACAATCCTCCTCCTCGTTATCATCAAAGATGGACAAACTGTGCAACAGTGAGTCGTCTTCCATGAAAGGTTTCAAGTATGCATCATCCTCCCATGAAGCCTTTCCCTCAAGTTGGGAAGTCTCTGCTCGATGCAAGTGGCTGCATAGTTCGCTGTTGCAAGCGAAAGCTTGGCCACAGCTCCAACATTTATTCTCCGCAACCTACAAATCAATCATAAGGTTCATAAGTCATGGAATGCAGCAAACAAGCACAGAGATTAACGAAATATGCAATTTACATCAAGGATTAACGAAAAATGCAATCTACATCAAGTCAAAACAACCACGAAAAAGAATTAGTGCCTACGCAAGTTGTGACTTTCATTGTATGACATGAACTGTAATTACTGATTACACTACGCGCACTTGGTCCCTAACCACTTGAGCTGAGAAGCTTAACGCAGCCATAGAAGCAAGAAGGAGAAACGCACCTTGGATCGAACAAAATTGATGAGCTTGATGCATCCGTAGAAATCCAGCCCGAGCTCCTTCACGACCTTGTAGAAATCGAACCGGTGCTCGGAGATGCAGTGCGAGAAGAGGGAGCTCTCGGAGTCGAACCGGGAGCTGCAGAACAGGCAGAGGAGGCCGCCGCCGCCGGACGCGTCGTCGCCGTCTGAATCCCAGTCGTCCCACCCCTCCTCCCCCTCCTCCTCCTCCTCCTCGTCATCCTCGTAATCTTCACCTTCGTCGCGGAGCCGCTCTTGCTTGGGCGGGAGCTCGGGTGCCTGGGTCGCCATGGTGAATGCTACTTCGTGGACGAAGGAGCAAGCAGCAGCTCGGTTAAACCCTAGACGATGATGACGGCTTAAGCTTAAAGCCCTGGACGACGAGGCAGAATGATGGGCCGGGACGAATACTCAAATGAGGCTGGTGAGTGGGCCCGGCCCATTAGATGTAGAGAAGACGCCGACCTCCACCAAGCCGCCCTTTGTCTCGTCCCCTTCCTCTCGCCGCTGACAGCACGGAGCGCCGCCACCACGGCCGCCGTTCACCGGAGACCGCCGCCACCCGCACCCAGGTAAGAGATCCATCTCCTCTCTCCCTCCTATCCGAGATGAGGCGCTTGGAGAACAGAGGATCGAGGGTAGGAAGAGCAGTGGGGCGAGGGAAGAGGGCGGCGGCGTAGGTAAACTCGCCTGTGCATGACTGCGTTAGTTCGGCTCGCCGAAAGAGCAGTTTCTTGGAGCAGGCGAGGTGCCATCCCGACGTTCTCGTTGACTAGAGGCTGTGTTTGATTGTTGGAGCTAACAGTGCGTGCGGTCTTTTTTGCAGGAGCGCCAAAACCGCGACTCCGCGTGGTCTCGGGTTGTTTCCGCAGCGTAGGAGCGCGTTCCAGGGTGTGACAATGGAGAATAGGGGCGGGAAGAGTGGCCGTGGTGCCCTCATAGTCCTGGAAGGGCTTGACAGGAGTGGGAAATCGTCGCAGTGTGCTCGGCTGCTGTCCTTTCTGGAAGGGAAAGGGTGCCAAGCTGAAGGGTGGCGGTTCCCCGACAGAGGCACTAGTGTCGGGCAGATGATCTCCGCTTACCTCGCAAACGAGTCGCAGCTCAATGATAGAACGATTCATTTGCTCTTCAGCGCAAATCGCTGGGAGAAAAGGTTTGTTCTTTCTGCAAATCTCAATGTATGCTATCTGTATGCCGACCTCCTGGTGTTTAGGTGGAAAATTTTCTTGGGTAATACATTATGTACTATGTAGTATGCACCGGTAGGTACAATGATTCAGAGGTCTATATGATTATAATCATGGATCTGTTTGTTGGGTTTACAGAACTTTGATGGAAAGCAAGCTACTTGGTGGAACTACTCTGCTCGTCGACCGCTATTCTTATTCTGGAGTGGCATTTTCAGCTGCTAAAGGACTTGACATTGCGTGGTGCAAGGTGAGCCGGATGCCTGGCAGATGTATAACAAGGTGCGTGCTTTCTTATGCATAAAATGCTGACAAGTAAAGCCTCTTTTTTCCCCCTATTGCAGGCTCCAGAAGTTGGACTGTTAACTCCAGATCTTGTAATATATCTGGATGTACAACCAGAGGTATTCCACTGGTTCTCATTCTGCCTATGGCATTCAATGTGACAGATTTCAGGATTCTTCACTGGTTAACTGACGTCCATCTCAATGAGAGCGTTCACATGGAGCAATGAGTGTGATTCCCCAACCATGTCGAGACTAGACAGGGTGCTCATATCGGCTGGGTGGGAGGACTGTTTTCCGCACTGTTTCCTCTCAGCGTTGGCCACTGGGTGCTCCGATCATGCGCCTTTACTCCTCGCTACCAATGCTTGTACCAAGCATGGTGGGCGTGTTCATTTCGATAAACACTGGGCTTTGCACTCAGACTTCCTAGAGATTGTAAAGAAAAGCTGGACAAGTTATGTTCCAACCACTTTCCTGTTTCACCGCATGGATACCTTGTTTCGCGCCACAGCAAAAGCTCTCCAGAAATGGAGCCAGTCTCAATTTGGCAATGTCAAACTTCAGATTCTCATGGCCAAGGAGATCATCTTCCAGTTGGAATGAGTGCAGGACAAGAGGCCACTGACAAGACAGGAGTCGGATCTCAGGAAGCTGCTAAAGCACAGGTTTTTGGCCGTATGCTCTCTAAGGAGAACGCTAATCCGGCAATGATCACGGCTCCTTTGGCTAAAAGAGGGAGGATGCCAACACAACCTTTTTTCACTCACAAGCTAGGTACCGTGGCCAGAAGAACAGAATCACCTCTCTCTCACACACAATGGGGACCTCTATCAATCGCATGATGAAATGACATCCCTGCTTCATCAACACTTTGTGTCCATGGTAAGAGCAAACATGCACAAATCTTCGTTAGTGCCAATTTGGTGCACATAAGAGGAGTTATGGCTTGCAAAGGATGCCTTTTGTTGCACTTCTGCTAGTTTCCCTATCAACTATCTGGAAATGCCTTTGGCATCTGGAAAGCTGTGGTGATGTGATTTACAGCCTTACATTGACAAAATTCGGGCTAGGTTACCTACTTGGAAGGCCTGGCTGTTATCAAGGGCAGGGAGACTAGTTGTCGTCAAAATAAATATAACTTCCATGGTGGTCTATCCCCTGCTAACCTTGGCATTCCCTGATTGGGCAATTAAAGCCATTAATAAGAAACGAAGGTCTTTCCTCTGGATGGGTCACGGGTGATTGATTGATAGCTTGTCCAATGCAGGGAAATGCCTTGTCAGCTGGCAACAAATCTGACGGACATACATGCATGGAGGGCTTGGAATTTACAGATCTTAAGCTTGATAGCATCGCCTTCTGCACGCGCTGGGAGTGGTTGGCTCGCATTGATCTTGACCAGCTCTGGCAAGGCGTTCGGCTGGCAAAAGATGCTCAAACAGAGTTTTTTCTATGCGTCAACATCCATTCAGGTAGGAGATGGCAAATCAACATTCTTTTGAACTGATTGGTGGTTGCAAGGGCAAGGTGTACATGATCTGGCTCCGAGCATTTGGGCAAAGGTGAAGAGTAGTCACAAAAGTCGGACTCTGGTAAAGGAAGCACTGCAGAACTGAAATTGGATAAGAGACCTACAAGGGCCCTTCACTTTGCAAGCCATTTGCGATTTCTTTCGATTGTTGTCAGCCCTAAACCAAGTCCAACTTCACAAAGGGGTCCGAGATACTGTCATTTGGCATTGGTTGCCCAACGGTAACTACTCTGCCAAATCAGCCTACAACACACTTTGTCACGGTACTGTTTTTCTTCCTTGTGCCTAGGAGTTGTGGAAAAGTGGAGTTCCTTTGAAAGCTAAGATGTTCACTTGGTTGGCCCTTAAACAACGTGTATGGACTTTCTCTAGACTTCAAAAACACAACATCCCAGCACCAACAGCATGCCTCTTCTACGAACAAGAGTCCGAAACTGTGGACCATCTTCTTATCCGTTGCTTTGTAGCTAAACAGATGTGGCACCATGTTTTTGCCTGGCTGTCGCTCTGCCCTACTTACAACTTTACCGAGCACTCTGCATGAGCAGTGGGCAACCATTTAGGAAATGGTGCCCAGCGCCAAGCGAAGAGTAGACTTCTTAATAATTCTGATTGTCTGGATGATTTGGAAGGAGAGGAACAGGCTACGACATGACCAGGGAACTCTAAACATTGAGGGGTTTGCCCAATACATCAAGCAGGAGTTCTACGATTGGTCATTGACTGGGAAAACCAAGTTGGGTGACCTTCTGGGCCAAGATCAATTTTGGTCGTATCCTCATCCAGCTTAGTGTACTCCTTTTGTTGCCTCTATCCTAGTCGTTCATCTTCTGTAATAGCAAACTAAAGGTTTTCCCCTGGCCCTCAGGCCATTGATGTGCTCCTTTACTTAATGAATTCATGCTTTTGTGCATTTGACCTGTTGCATATTTTACATACTGTAGTGATGATGGCCATCATATGACCATAATCAATAAAACAATCATATAGATAAAAATCAGTGATGGTGATGCACCTAAGTTGCTGAAAGCAGAAAACATGAAAAACTGTTGCTCAGCAATTTTCTTTACTCACCCGATTATAATGCTAAGTTGGTATCGAACATAATCTATTTTTAAAGGTCACCCTTCACTTCAATGGCTTGTGTTATCCAATTTTCTTAATGGTAATTGGTAAATGTGAATTTACTATTTCAGAAAGCGGCTGAAAGAGGAGGCTATGGGGATGAGAGATATGAAAGAATTGAGTTCCAAAAAAGAGTTGCTGAGCATTACCATGCACTCCGTGATTCAACATGGAAGGTAACGTATTTCTGCAAAAAAAGTCACCTGAGATAGGGCTGGAGGTGCAAGTGAAGCAAGCTACATATCTATCCTGTTCGATTTTCCATGATATCTGTGATCTATTCCATGACCGCTAAGATTAATCTGTACAAAGTAGAAACTCCCTTGATACCGAGAATAAATCCATAGTATCTCTAGAATTTGATGATTTCTTTCGACAGTGCTCACGATGGATAGTTCTTAAGTGAACCTGAATGACTTACTGCATTCTTTTGTTTCACAAAGGTTGTTGACGGTTCCCTTCCCATGGAAACTGTGGAAGAGCAGCTGAGGGAACTAGCCATGAATTGCATTCTGGAATGCCAAGGGAAGCAACTAACCAATCTGGCCTGGTAGGGTGCCACCATCCCATGGTGAAATGCCACATCATAGGCTGATACATCAAGATATTTCTTTTCGTGTGATCCACTGCTCCTCTACATGAGAGTCGGGCATCTGGCAGCACTTGCTTTGCCCATTTCTGTAATTCCGCATCGTGTGCAATACGTTTATAAGGCGATGTTATAGGGAACCTGTATACTGATATTCTGGTGACCTTGGTGTGATGTGAATCATGTGAGGTTTTGGTGTTCTAGTGACCTCGTTATATACTGATGTTCTGGTTTTTGCTGGGGCTGAACATTAGATCACGCCAACTATAGCCAACAACAGAACAGGATGGTTTTAAAAAATCGTTGCAGGAAACAAGTGTAGGATGTAACCAAAATTCTTACTTCCCACACTGTTGCGCAAACAAGAAACCTACACGCTAGAACTGCAAATCTAAATATCACGCGGCATAGGCACCATCTTTGGCGAATATACCGTAAGCTTTAACGGAAAAAGCATAAGATAAGTCTGTAATTGCTTACACTAGTCTAGAGTGAACTTAGCACATTTAATACTTGAGAACCACGCATCCGCAAGACCTTTGATCTTTCACACGTAACTGTCGATCAGCGACTTCCTCATGTCATCGACAATCGATGTCGGCTGCCCTTCTCTCAGCTTGAAGACGCTCTCAATGACTGAGAGCTCGGTGGCCGTTGTGTCTGAGCCACAAAAGGCAGTCCAGTCATTCACTGTCATGCCTGCAGCAATGACCTCGCTGCCTCGGTTCACGGTTCCAGCAACAAGAGGGACTTGCAGGAGCGTGGACAGCTCATCAAGATCTTCAATGGATGTATGGGGATGGACCTGTTTCACCAGTGCATGGTACAATAAAAATGGAACATCTGTAGCAGAAGTATATCATATGGAATGGAAATGCAGTCAACACCATACCAAGCCACCCCTGTTAGAGAATGCACAGTAGCTCCCCACAAGGATATTTCCGGCAATTGTCTGCCGGAACACCTCAACCCCAAGCACATCTGCAATAAGCTCCTCGGTCTCCTGGAGAATTGAACAGGAAGACTTTAGTTTGAACTAATTGAGGAAAGGCACAGGGTCAAGGAACGTCACCAGAAATACATAGATTTACCTTGTCAAGGTCAGGGTGTGTAAGTGCAACATGGTCATTGCAGGCTACGCAATTGCCAAGGGCAGACAGCCTTTCATCGATACGCTGAACAACCACTTGATCAGGCAAGCAGTTCCTCAGATGCTGAAGCTCTATAAGAATTCCAACACACAGGGAACCCAAAGTACACAAATTAATGAACTTTGTATCTCATGGTACTAAAGATATAATAATAATGCACCTGACATCATAATTTCCTACACAAATCCTGCCTATCTAGATGCAATACCCCTAGAAGTAATTTCCATATTAATTTCAGTAATAGCTACAATTGTGAGGTATTAAAATCATCTTACAAGTGAATGCTGGTAGAAAACACTCTTTTCCTAAACAAAATGGTTTTCATTATACTATAAATCCATGAAAGACTATTGCTGCTAAAGAATATAACAATAAAACAACGTATGTATGCGAAGTTGTGAACACAAAATCTGGATACCTACTTCATTAGCATAAGTCGTAATAACAAGGGGATGAAGTGCATTGTACAATCATAGCACATGTGAATGTAAGAAATAACAAAGTAGAAAAACAATCTAAACATGATGCAAACATTTATAGCATACGGCAAGATACTTAAATAAAGTACCTTGATCAGTGGTAGTATGTGGCAAGAGAAGTCCATTCTTGTTTCCTGGGCATCAAAGTGGCAAAAAAAAATGAAGGCAAGTGGAGAGGTAACTCAGATTAGTGAAGCCAAGCTCAAATACTAACCAACGCACAGTCGACCAATTATCCTAGTACCACCTATAGAGGTCTTGACCACAGGAATGACATCTGCAAGCTCAGCCTCAAATGCACTGCAAAATATTTCAAAGAACAAGCAGTTAGAGCTCGACAGTTATGTATTCCTCGGCTTCCACCAAAAGTTGCCCAACAGCTAAAAAAGGAATATGCATCACCAACCTGTAGAAGCTCTCTGACCCTCCAATTGCAACCAAACAGTATGCATTTGTCAGCTTGGAGAAAACACCAACTTCGCAATTGTTCTCAAACTGAAGACCTACAGAGTGTACACGCCAGAACAAGCTGATCAAATTATACTGCATTTGAGTAGAGTATCAGTCACCAGTTCAAAATAAAAAAAAAGGAACAGCTGTAAACAAAAAGCACAGTCACAAACAGAAGTGCGTTTATCTTAACTTATCCAATTAGAGGCGTGCTACATGATTAAATGTCAGAAAATCCATGGGAGGATGATACCAGTTAAAAATAAAACAGTGATGCTACAAGCTCAAAACCAAGCATCACCAGAGCGCACAGAAAATAAAACTTAGCTACCACTCTTCTTCTCAAACTCAAAGGTAACCTCAATCTTGACCTCTAAATCCTGAACATAGTGTGCTCAGCAAAAAACATGGGTCTGTCTAGCAATCAACCAGATATTTTCTTCCTAAAAATCAGCCAGATTTACCACCATCCAATTGCTTTGAGATTCATGTGTCAACCCTAACTCTAACCCCTCCAACCCACCGAAGGCGCGCCCCTCGGGCTCACCAGCGAGAAGGAAGAAGGATTCGCCGGAGAGGAGGAAGAAAGGGTCGTGAATCGTCGCGCACATCCAAAGGTCAGAAATTTGAATGATTTTTGGGTTGATTCCATCCGGGTGATGCTTATCGAAACCCAAAAACATATCCAAACTATCAACTAGTTTCCTAGACCCAGCAATCACACCGAACAACCCTACCTCTAACATGCTGCTTAAATGATAACAATTACCCATCTAGGCATCTGTACTAAGAGTCATCACTATCACCGAATGGTCTGAATCCGTCCCTGCAAAAAGCCTACTACAACTGTTGCAACCAATTACCAGTTCATCTGATCATCAAAGTAGCTAAACAAGAGGATCAGAGAACAACAAACGCCATTTTCCGAATATACCCAGCTTCTACGCACAAACCACGCACTAGAACGTGCAAAAAAAATTGAAACTCACGGGTCGCCATGGTCGATTCCGCCTTGCCGCAGCCGCTTCTCGACTACTAGCACACACCTGCAGATCAAAACGTCGAGACGATTGACCCCCCAAAAAAACATGAAAAGAGCAGAGAAATCGCATAGGAGAGGGGGGTCGAGCGCCCGTACCTATAAGAGAACGAGCACGAGCGAGCGACCGATCAAACCCACCGGGAGGAGCGGATTGGGAGGCGGTGGGCGCGGCGGTGGGCGTTAGGGTTTCGGCGCGCGACTTCCGAGGAAACGGGTTGTGGCAGTGCGCTATATGAGCATGCGCCGCTTGGATCGTGGGCCGGACGCGTTGGTCCGACCGGGCCAAACGACACTCCCGGCCCAATTTTTTGGGTCTTGCCCGGAAATGGATAACCGTTAGATTGCACTTAAGCCGGACAGATCGATTTATATAGCTTTTTTTTTGTTTTTAAGCAGCTTTTAACTTTCATCTTCTATCAGTAATCCCTATTTATTAAATTAATAAGTTATAAATAAAAAAACAAAAACCACACCCTAAGAAAACATGCTTTTAAGAGGAGTGTTTTTCCAAAAGAAACCCTCTTTGTATCAAAATATCCTTTGGGCGTCTAAAGGACTGGATCGCAATTATACATCGTGAACAATCTCGGGACACTGGTCACCGTATATCAAGCTTAAGTGCCCTAGATTGGTCATAGTAGAGTGGTGTTGGTGGAGCATGGGCGGTTCTAGCATAATTGTTAGGTATTCAATTGAATATCTAAAATTTTTAGCAAATAATCTATTATATATAAGATATAATACATATATATATACTAGTAGTTGAGACAAATTTATCTTGTTCATATGCAGTCAGCCTAAATTAGTACCAAATCCTTTTGTCCCATTTCTCTCTCTCAGGCCTAAATTGGCATCGAACACTAGCTCAGGCACATTGTCGTGATTCACACGACACGTAGTAGAAACTCTAAGTCTCATTCAGTCTCTCCTCTTACTTAAGTATCTCCTCTTTGGCTCTCTCTGTTTGGCGACACAGGAGACTTCTGGTCTTTTGGATTCTGGACTTCTAGAGGTAAGACTCAGGAGGTTGCGTAGCAACGCTGGAGCGGCCATCTCGCAAGTCACAAGTCTCGTCGTTGTCGCTTGTTGGTGCAGCACAGCCACACAGGTTCATTCTTCCTGACCCAGCACCCTCCATGGCAGCATAGCTCTATATTCCTAATCTAGTAATCCCTCCATCTCTTTCTCTCCTGGTGATCTCCGATTTGAAACAAAATTATGTGTCCAAATAAAGACATGGATTGTAATCAATTATTTAGAAACTATGCAAATGTTGTAAGTCTTTCTTGTAGCTTGATGTGTTGGTCACTTAGATAATTTGATTCTCTTTGGTGTCTGGCTATTCGATTCATATTTTGTTTACCAGTTTAGATAATATTGCTTAAGATGTTTAGTTAGAAATTATTCAACAAAGTATGCTCATGATAAAAGCACTTTTGAACTTCTGCTTACAGAACACAAAAATCTGACAAAGAGAATCGCGTTTTCACTTGATTAAAGCATCTTATTGTGATCGTACAACTCTATTGCAGAATTATTTAGATTTGAACTTTGACGCAGGTTAGTTGTTCTAAGGAAATAATTCATTTCTAATTCCAGCCATTATGGTTAAAACTATTAGACTTTCAGCTATGTTCTTTACTCATTGCTAAAGTTGCTTCCTTTTATGTGCTTGTCTGCATAACATTATACCTCGCTTCCAAGGCATGAAGCATTATTGCATTAATTTTTAATTATTTTATATTATTTGAAATGTTGCCTCTAGTATGAACAATTATACTTTAATTTTCGCTATTGTGGACCTTTACATTTTCTATTGAACAATATTTTTGTAATTTTGAATATCCATCTTGAAATTTCTAGGTACGTCACTGCGGCGGAGGTTTTTTTTAAAAAGAATGTAATTCTTTTCGGCTGTAGTTAATAGTTTATAGCTATGATTGATGTCTTTTAGTCATAACATGAGTGTTTGTATGAATGAACCGAATATCGATTAGCTATTTTGAAAAAAATATCTAGATAAACCATTTAGAAATAGTAATAAGAAACTATCTTATTTATTTATTAAGATGAAATCATAAGACATAACTGCAACGAGAATAACTAGCCCGATCCATTAGGCTCCCCTAGGACTGAATCGAACCTATCCATCGCTATCCATCTTGAGCCATCATTCATCGTTAGATCAAACCTAAGCGGCCCAGATTGGTCCTAGTGTCGTATTGGAAGGATGTTTTCCTTAAGAAACCTGCAAGTATTTCTATTACCTGTTAGCCCCCTGAAAAGTGGATCTGCCACTCCTTTTTGCGATGAACTACTGGAAGAGGGCACGTTTCTTGGAGATTCCAAAAGCTTCCGACGTAGTAGACGAGGGCACCGGCTACAAGAGGTTAGTATGAACTCTGAGCTCCCACCATGCAATTCTTGGCTCTAGAAACTTCTAGAACGAAACTACCACATAAAGGGTATGAGAATTTTGGATTTTTAAATAATCCATTTTTATTCGAAATAACAGAACGGCCTTGTAGATGGCCTGTCCTTCATAGCAGTATACGTGCTCGGGCTTCAAAAGACCTAAACTATTTTTTTCCATAACCTTCTACTTCGCATGCCATGCCTTCATGTAGCTAATCTTATACTTGAATTTCTTCATACAAAAATATTAACTAAAACAAATAAAATATTTTACCTCGCAGAAGTATCGGTACCTCTCCTTCTTTCCCCCCTTCTCCCTCCCCTCCCCTGTCCTCTCCTCTTCTCTCTTCTCTTCTTTCTTTCTCCTTCTTTTCTCTCCTTCGAATGCGCTGTGGGGCCAGGGGGTCCGCGCGTGGCTGACTATATAGTGGGCGCAGTCACCCAACGGTTGGACAATTAAATCTTCAGTCGTCTAACGGTTGGACGATAGGTTCTAGTCGCTCCACCATTAGACGACTGCAATTATGTCGTCCAACGGTCCACTTACTGCATGCATGTCGCGCGGCCATTGGGCGACAGGATCCAGTCGCCCAACAGTTGGGCGATTGGAGGCTATTCTTGTAAAAAAATTTTTGTAGATTTATTTCTGTAATTTAGAATAAAAATGAATTATTTAAAAATTTTCGGAAAATTTTGCTTCGTGCTTGCCTAGAGACATGCTGCGAGGAATGAGGATGTACCGAGGATTTTAGGGTAATTTCTGTTCGTAGTTTTCATGTCGCGCATTAACCTTTTTGCTTGGTGTTGGGGTTGGAGTGTTCTCCCAGTGCGCTCGATATCTGCAAAAAAAAAAAAAACTAAGTAGAAAACACCTGTTCATGGGTCTCCTGCCTCCGGGGGATTCGAGGATGCAATTTTTGAAGTCATAATTCATTGAAACAGACGGAGGGAGAAGATGCAAGGCGCAACGACGGATACAGTAAACCAGAGGACAAAATGAGTGCTCAGGGAGAATTGGGCGGTTGGACACCATCACAAAGTACCCAGCTTTCTTTCTTCTCTTTTTTAGATAGGACAGGGACCAGCTGGGTTCATCTAAATGTGAAAATTGTTAAGGATAGAATAAGATTAGGATTAGGACTCCTAGTTGTTTCCTAATATGCTACTTCCTTTTATGCTGTGTTGTATTCCTTTTGTACATCCCCTTGTACCTGTATATATATTGCCCCTTGGGCCTCATGAATAGATGCACACAATATTCATAACATGGTATCAGAGCCTACCTAGGGTTTGCCTCGGTTTGCTCGCCGCCGCTCCCGTGCCTCTCCCCGACGTCGCCGGCCGCTCGCGCGCCTCTCTCCCGTCGCTGTCTCCCGTCTCCGCCGGCAGCCCAACGCGCGCCAGCGCCGCGCCTCCGCCGGCAGCTTACTCCGCCAAGACGGCACCGCCGCGCCGCGCGGCCAACGCCGCGCCGCCCTTCCCGCGCCGCCCGACGACCGCGACGCTGCGCCGGCCGCTCCGCGCCTCCACGCGCCGGCTCCTCCCACGCCACGCCGCCATCCGCGGCCCTCTCCGCCGCCGCCGCGCGCCGCGCCGCCGCCGCCGCACCGCGCCACCTCCTGTCGCCGCCGCCGCCCGCCGCGCCGCCGCCGCCCACGCCACGCCGCCGCCGCCGGCCTCTCCCGGCCGCCCGCCGCCTCGCCTCTTCGCGTGGCGCCGCGCTCGGGTGTGTGCGTGTGTGCGTGTGTGCGTGAGTGTGGGCCGACGCCCACTTTAATTAGGGTTTTTTTCTTCGGTAAAAAAAAAAAAAAAAAAAAAAAACGTTGATCTAACCGCGCGCGCGTTCGCGCCGCTGTTAGACTTCGTTGTATTGGTCGCCGCCGTCGGCGCCGCTACCAATGGGCACCGTTTCCCTCTCGCCGCCGGTGGTCTTTGATGGTGTTAATTACACCGACTTCGTGTCTCACATGCGCATTCACATGCGTGGTTTACGTCTCTGGGGCGTCCTCTCTGGCGATGTCACCTGCCCGCCTTGCCCTATTCCTCCGACGGAGCCCACGCCTGTTGCATTGCCCCGACGGTACCGACAAGATTGCTACGAGGCTGCTCGGTTGTTGATGATGAAGCCGCTCGCCTACCAGAGGCTCGGATCTCTACAAGGACCGTCTGACCACCTACACTCAGTGGTGCGATGACGACGCTCGAGCTGCTGCTGTCTTCATCGCCAGTCTCGAGCCTCAGTTCTCTTCTGAGGTTGTGGGACTCCCTTCGGCTTCCCAGATGTGGACTCATCTTCGTCGGCGCGCTACGAGCCCTCCGGTGATGCCTGCACTGTCCGTGGTTCGCCAAGAGCACTCTCTTGGCAGGTGATGCTACTGTTGATGCCTTTTACGCTCAGAGCTCTGCTATCTGGCGTCAGTTGGACTCTCTCCGCACTGCTGGCTGTTGTTCCTGTCCGTGCTGCTTGGATATACGTGCTGACTTGGAGTTTCAGCGGGTCTACGAGTTCCTTACTCGCCTTCGTCCTGAGTTCGAGCAAAGGCGTGCTCAGCTTCTTGCACGCCACCCTCGTGTCACTCTCCTGGAGGCTCTCACCGAGATACGCGCAGAGGAGACTCGTCTGAGTGGCGCTGGTCTGATGCCACTCCCCTCTGTACTCGCCGCCCGTTCACCTGCTACACTGCCTCCTCCAGCGGCCGCCACAGGTGGTGGTGGCCGTCATCCGTCTGGAGGTGGCCGTCCTCACTGTTCCTATCTGCGACAAGGCGGCCACTTTGAGTCCCGTGCTATAAGAAGAAGCGGCATCTTTCACGCCGTTCTTCTATTGGCACCGGTGCTTCTACGACGGCGTCGCGCCGACTTCTTCAGCAGCTTCTTTCACCGAGCGGAGATAGCCGGACTTCGCCGCTTGCTTGCCGCCTGGTTCTCCTCGGCGGGTTCTGCGAGTTCGCTCATCGACTCTTGAGCAATCGAAACCACCCTCTACACGATCGGTACCTCCCGTGGATTCTTGATTCGGAGCATCTTTTCACATGACTCCTGATGCTTCTACTTTGTCATCTATTACACCTCTTGATTCTCCTGTCAGTGTTCTTACTGCGATGGTACATCTCTTTCGTCTCAGTCGAGGATCTCTTAGCAACTCGTCCTTTCATGTTCCTTCATTGCTCATATTCCTCGCCTCACTATGCGACTTCTTTCTGCTGGATGACATCGACCTTGGCTATCGTGTCATTCTCGACTCGACTCTTGTTGTGTTCGGGACCGCCACACGGGAGCTCGGTTGGTTCGGCCCTCGCGCCGTGACTCACGGCGTCTCGGGAGCTTGGCGGCTTCACCTTCCTTCCGCCACCATCGCCGCCGGTCTCTCCGCTTCGCCACTTCGTCTCCGGCTCTTTTCAGCAGTGGCATCACCGTCTTGGTCATCTGTGTGGATCTCGCTTTGTCATCCTTAGTTCGTCGTGGTCTTACGGGTCCGTCTCGGAGACGTGTCTTTAGATTGTCGTACGTAAGTTAGGTAAACAAATTCAGCTTCCCTATCCTCACAAGGTGAGTCTGTGTCCCAGCGTCCTTTTGATCTTGTTCATTCGGATGTTTGGGGTCCGGCTCCTTCGTTTGAAAGGGGTCATCGTTATTATATCATATTTATAGATGATTTCTCTCGCCACACTTGGATATATTTCATGTCTTCTCGTAGTGAGGTCTTGTCTATCTATAAACAATTTGCCACTATGATCCACACACGCTTCTCCACTCCTATTCGTGTTTTTCGTGGCTGATTCTGTGGCGAGTACCTTTCGTTACTGCGCAGCTTTCCTTGCTGCGCGAGGACTCTCTTCGATTCTCTTGTCCCGGTGCTCATGCTCGAATGGTGTCGCGGCGCAAGCATCGTCACCTCCTTGAGACGGCTCGTACTCGATGATCGCCGCCTCTACCCCACCTCACTTTTGGGCCGAGGTTTGTTTCCACCGCCACCTATCTCATCAACATCCACCATCTTCTCGCTCTTGAGTGCGATCCCCGTTGAGCGTCTCGTGGTCTTCTCGCTCGACTACTCTGCCCTTCATATGTTTGGCTGCGTTTGCTCGTTCTCCTCGCACCTCGCGAACGTACCAAACTAACCGCTCGATCTGTTGAGTGTGTCTTTTGGGATCTGATCTGAGCACAAGGGCTATCGGTGTTGGGATCCGGTTGGTCGAAGGATGCGGGTTTCTCGGGATGTGACTTTCGACGAGTCTCGCCCATTCTACCCACGTCCCGCCTCTCCTTCGACTCCTCTGCGAGTCTCTGTCTTTCTTGACCTTTCCGGATACACCTATATCGCTTTGCCTCGTCCACTTGTCCCACCGAGTCTCCACATATTCCCCTGGCCTCTCCACCGTTGTCACCGCTGCGTCGTCTCCTATGACTCCCGTGCTCCTCTCCCTCTGATACCTCCCTTCTCTTTTACACTCGTCGACCTCGTGTTGAGGCTTCTCCACCGAGTCCTCTTCTCCGATGATCCACCTTCTTCGATGCTCCATCGTCCCCGATGGGTCATCTTCTCCTCGCTACGCTCTCGCGATCGCCGGTCGATTCGGCCTCCGCCCGCTTTGCCTTGTTGGCGCAGCTACTCGTGAGCTTTGTCTCCTCACGGGATCTTCGCTACTCACCCCGAGTGGCGACTTGCCATGGCCGAGAGATTGCTGCCCTCGAGCGTCTTGGTACTTGGGATCTTGTTCCTTTGCCATCTCATTCTCGTCCCATCACGTGTAAGTGGGTCTATAAAATTAAGACTCGCTCGATGGCTCTCTTGAGCGCTACAAGGCGCGTCTTGTTGCTCGTGGCTTCCAGCAGAGCATGGCGTTGACTATGACGAGACTTTTGCTCCGTGGCCCACATGACCACCGCTCGCACTCTTCCGCCGGTGGCGCGTGCTCGCCACCGGTCCGCATTTCTCGACTTGATGTCAAGAATGTCTTTCTTAATGGTGAGTTGCGTGAGGAGGTCTACATGCATCCGCCACAGGTATTCTGCTCCCGAGGGCATGGTGCATGCCGCCTTCGCTCTCTCTCTATGGCCTTAAGCAAGCCCTCGTGCTTGGTTTGAG
The DNA here is from genome assembly GCA_036346265.1 of Melocanna baccifera. NCBI lineage: Eukaryota > Viridiplantae > Streptophyta > Magnoliopsida > Poales > Poaceae > Melocanna > Melocanna baccifera. The sequence goes on along the minus strand of CM070694.1, from coordinate 23,572,690 downwards.
CGCTTCTCCTCGTGGTCACTTCTGCTGGCTTTTCCGCTAGTGATCATGATCCTGCGCTCTTTGTCCACACTTCGTCCGTGGTGGACTCTTCTTCTTCGTATGTAGATGATATGATCATTACGGAGATGATTACGAGTACATTGCCTTTGTCAAGGCTCGTCTTAGTGAGCGATTTCTTATGTCGGATCTTGGTCCTCTCGGTTATTTCCTTGGGATTGAGGTTACTTCCACTCCGGATGGTTTCTTTATGTCCCAAGAGAAATATATTCGGATCTTCTTGATCGCGCCTCTCTCATCGATCAACAGATCGTTGAGACTCCCATGGAGCTCAATGTCCACCTCCGACCCTCGGATGGCGAGCCTCTTTACGATCCGACTCGCTATCGTCACCTTGTTGGGAGTCTTGTTTATCTTGTCATTACTCGTCCGGATATCACCTATCCGTTCATATTACGAGTCGGTTTGTTTCAGCTCCCACTCAGTCCACTACACCACCTTCTTCGAGTTCTGCGATACCTTCGTGGGACTATCTCTCGCCGTCTCTTCTTTCCACGTTCGATTCGTTCATGACTTGAGCCTATTCAGATGCTACTTGGGCGGCGATCCTCCGATCGCGGTCTCTCTCGCCTCCTCTGTGTTTTCTTGGTGGTTCTCTTATTGCCTGGAAGACGAAGAAACAGACTGCAGTGTCCCGTTCGAGTGCAGAGGCTGAGTTGCGAGCTATGGCTCTCTTGACAGCAGAGATTACTTGGCTACGGTGGTTACTTGAGGATTTGGTGTTTACGTCACTACACCGACTCCTCTCTTGTCGAACGATCAGTGCTATCGGTATTGCTCGTGATCCTGTGAAGCATGAGCTCACCAAGCATATTGGTGTTGATGCTTCCTTCATGAGGTCTTGTGTGCAAGATCAGGTGATTACTCTTCAGTATGTGCCTTCGGAGCTTGAGATAGCGGATTTCTTCACGAAGGCCCAGACTCGAGCACAAGACAGACTTTTACCTCTCCAAACTCGGTGTTGTTGATCCACCATGAGTTTGAGGGGGTGTTAAGGATAGAATAAGATTAGGATTAGGACTCCTAGTTGTTTCCTAATATGCTACTTCCTTTTATGCTGTGTTGTATTCCTTTTGTACATCCCCTTGTACCTGTATATATATTGCCCCTTGGGCCTCATGAATAGATGCACACAATATTCATAACAAAAATAAGTTCGCTGGGTTCGTCTATATGTAGATTGTATATCAAAAACAGTGTTTCGGTTGGGTCATAGGGGGTGATCGGAATAGCGATGGCTTTTGGCTGAAAAAATACTGTAGTTGAGTTAGTGGATAGTGTAGTGAATAATAGAAAAAAAGCTGAAGCTAGAAGCTGAAGCCGAAAAAACCGAAACGATCAAGGCCATTATGTAAGTTCGTTTGGTTTCTAGGAAAACTTTTTCTGAAATTTTGCATTCAAACTGATTACTAGCAAGTTTTTTTTTTGTCTTAGCTTGATCTAGTTGAGGGTGCTGATCAAGTCTAATTTTCCATCAAGTCTTGATTTCTGACAATGTCCATTCTATTTGTGTTAATCATATTTCTATGATGGATGACTCTCCATTTCTCCAACCCCTCGACCAGTTTGCACGTTGCTGGTTTTCTACTCACGGTATGGAGTATGGACCCATGATGCGTATCGTCAAGAAATCCAGAGAATTTTGGCCATGTTTTGGGAAAATCTTTTTTATCTTCAGAACAATGAAAACTGGAGCTCCGGAGATGAAACTAACTTCTGACAAACACAAGAAGCTCTCTCTGTTAAAATGACCAACTGAGAAGTATGAACTGAATCAGTCCCTATGAGTCAGTGTTGATGACGAGCCTACTTATTTGCAGGGTACGCTAGACATCATCCACACTGGTCGTAGATTTCTCAATCGCTATCGGATGGATGCGTGTGCGTATGTGCGTACGTTTGCATAAGATAAACGGCACCAAAACAAAAGCACTTGAAGCCACGGCTGCCGTTGGTCTTCGACTAGCTCCTGTTTCAGTTTCTGCCGGATTTCCAACGAAGATGTGGCTCCAGAACTGTTCTACCTTCCAGGTGAAAGCGATGATCTCATTCTATGATAACTCTCTAACATATTTATATGCATCTTTCTCATCACACCATGCATAAATATTTCTCTCTAGATTCTAGAAGCTGGAAATCCAATCCACCCATTAAATTATAAGTCCAATCCACCCATTAAATTATACTTGCTTGCTCCATGTGCAAAGAATAGAACAGCTGCCTACCTGCCTATTACTAGTACATTACTTGTCCCCTCTCGTTACCTGCCTCTTTCCCAGCCTTTGGCAAGTTTAAGACATTGGATTAGTCACTTGTATTAGTGATGTGGCCTTGAAAGGACATCACAGATTAGTTTAGTGGTGTGTTCCTATGTACAGTGTTTAATTACTTGTTAGTTCCATTAGGTCAATAATTCTAGGTACCAACACTTTGCCTAGTTTATTAAAATTGAAAGGTCATAACACTGGTGGTTGGAATAAAAGCAAGATGAATTGAACGGTTAGTATTAGCAGGTACAACCAAAAGAATTCCTGGGCTCCTGTAGTGAATTTCCAGGAGCGTTCAATCACCTCATAGCTCACTGGTAAGGATTAAACATGCAATTAGACATGATCGGTTAAAAACTAAAAGCTTTCAATGGATCTAATGAACAATGCCTTCATTAGGTTTAACAGTATTTTCATTTCTGCACGTGGAGTTGGATAGATGATTCGATTAGGTATTTAGGTGGCAGTGTGTGAATCTAGCATGATAAACAATTCCAGAAGTGGTAAGGCTGATGATCTAATGGAAGAATATGGCACCTACTGTTCTTTACACGTTCTAATATTGATTGAAAATAAGGGAACTTTAGCACAGGCATCTTTAATTAATGGTGATCGGGCTAATAATCAGTAGTAAAACGTGTCGCCTTGATCGAGCTAACTAAGCAAATGAATCTCCCATCTTTTGATCACTAGTGCAACCTTTTACGGACCAACCTTTTTTTTTCATTTCAAAGAAGGAGAGCCGGGGAGATACGTCCATGGCTTTACTTTCTAGGTTTTTAGTTGGTGAGGAGACTCAAATCCACGCCGGCTAAGTGAGACCGTTAAAAATCCAGGGGCATTCTCGTAATTTTATAATTAAAAAAGAAAAAAAGGAGGAAGAGAGGCCGGACGAATAAGGGGAGGAGACGAAGTCTTTCGTCTCCTCCATGCGCGTGCGGCTCATTTCAGATCTATTTTTTCCGTGTGCGGGGCGGCAGTGACGGAGGTGGAGGGCGCAGCGACATAGGCAGCAGGTGCGGGGCTTCGGCCCCGGCCGTTGAAGGCCGTCTCATCATCCTCCTCTTGGCTATAAGAGGAGGCCGTCTCCTCCCCGTATAGTATAGCAAACTCGGTAAAATCTGATCCCTCCATCCTCTTTTTCTACTTCCGATTGTGCTCTGGATTTGAGACTTGAGGTCCTACCCTCGCTGGAAACCGCTGATCTCAGTGGGGGGCTTTGTGATTTCTGGTGCTCGGTGGTGAGGCACTTGGCCAGTGCCTTGCGTATTCTTGTGTGGTGTCTCTTTCACCTCGGCTTTGCTGACTTGTTTCTCTAAATGGCAAAGAGGGGCATTGTATCTCTGACAACCACACTCCTCTCACGCGGTGGCACAGAGGGGTGCTAGATTTTCTGGGTGAGTATCTTCGGGTGTGCCTTGCCTCATTCTGTTGGTCGGTTTCTTGCCGTCGGCGGGTTGCTTTTGGACAGCTTCGAGTGTCGTCTGCTCCGTGAGTATTTTGGTTCCTTGTACATGCAATCTCTGTGGGCTGTGCTAGTTTGTTAATCTCTTATACATATTCTAGCACTGGGAGACATTGGTTGATTGTGGGCTCGGATTACTGCTCAGTGATGAACTTGCTCATTTACTGAAAAATTAGAATTGATAGTCAAGGTTTAGATCTGTGCTCTATTGTTAGTACTTACTTTGTCACTTAATTCTGAGCAATCTGCTACATTGCTGTCGACTGTGCTTATGAATTCATCACTATGATCTCAATTTCGGTACTCCATATTTTGTGATCTGTTACTTGTAGGAGTACATGCTGTTATTCAACTAAATTCATGTGTTATTTAGTTGTACATCCTATTTGAATGGATAATTAGATGATTGGTGAGTTCATTCAATCTGGCCATAATACTTGTATTGCTCAATTTTGTGACAAGTAAAGCAAATTCTAGAGCGCATAATCTGAATTTGATTATCATTTTAACTGAAGAGTTAATGATATAGCATGAGAGGGCCAAGATCAAAAATCTTGAGCAACTCTGCTATGAGAGCCTTAAACTATAAACTTGAACTTTATGTCAGTTTATTATTTTGTTGGTTCATGCAAATGTTCAGTATGGTCTTTTCGGCAGTATTGTTTATACTTAGATATGATATGGTAGAATAACATATTTATATACAATTTGTGTCATTCATATACTGCTGGATGTATTCCTTAAATATGCTTTTGTTGAATATGTGCTTTGTTACAAATGATATGATAGAATTACATGAATATATGCAATTTATATCATTTGTATATATCTTGATATATGCATTGTCCTGGAATATGTAAATTTTTGAGGGAATTCAGCCTTCTCTATATATATTTATACCACAATAATTATGCATACACATATGACAACAGATCAGGAATGGTTCACGTGGAGTATTTGTTCTCTCATGTTACCCTAATATGATGCTCGTAGATATATGTATCGCCCTATTTTAATTGGATGGTTATCTTTTAGCGTGAAAGAAAAAAAATGTTATTTTAGTGTTAGTTTTATAGTTCCGTTGTAACGCGCGGGCACAAAATTAGTAATACAAATGTTTGCAATTTTAGCTATGTTGTGACATCTCCTGTTCTTTGCTCCATCCTCTCCTTTTTATGCCTTTACAGTGAGTTATTTCTTTGAAAATTTGATTCGAGCGACTTTGCCTTTCTCCAATTAATTTATTTCTTGACATCTACGTCAGAAGAAAACAAGTTGGATGTGCATATGGTTATTCTTATCTGCACAAACGATTTAATCATTCAGAAAAAGTCCGACTGAGAAGCTGCAAAGATGCCTGCACAATTATTGGCTCGATTCTTCGTAAACACTCACTACCTCTGGTTCAACAGAGTTTCAGACGCAGCTATGCTTGGTGGTTGCGCTGCCTGATTGGAAAAACGATGTTCAGATCAGGTGTTCTTCTGGATTGAAGAGAATTTGGCAATGGATTTCTAGTCCTGGCTCCATCTCAATTTCTATCTAATTAATCTCCCGATCAGTTGCTTCTTGATAAGCACACGGCTGCTGCAATCATTGAAGACTGCTGCCGATGCGCTTGCCAAGGCAGATAAGAGTCGTGAGTTCACTCTGTCACGCCCGTACCTTGCTCCTGCATCCATCTTTTTTAGGGACAAACGCTGCAGGTCTATGCATATCTCTAGCGACGGATTCAGAATTTTATCACACCCCAAACTGAACTATAAAAAGTTAACAACCTAGAAGTAACGTCAATTTATACACACAGAACAGTGTAACAAAAATATGTTGCAAATGCATTATTGACAACTTTAGCTAATACTTCAACATACAACATAATAAGAAAAACATGGCAAAACAAGGATACTGCGATACGATATTTTTGCAAAGACAAGGATACGACGATATGGTAAGTATATATGTATTTACAAATATAGACAGGCTACGAGAGAGCAAGAAATTAAGATTACCTTGATGAATGTTATATATTCTATTATTCCTTACCTCCCTCAATCAATCAATCTCGTATGTCCATCCAAAGCCATGAGACTCTTCAAACTCACGAGAGTACTTGGATCCATACACCGATACACCAACAATTTCTTTGGAACACACCCGCGAATCACACCTATGATACAAAAAAACAGCAATTCTTACTTCTTATGCATGCCCTTCTGACTTTAAAGCAAGGTGACAGGAATTCAATATACATAACAAAAAAACTAACAAGAACACACTGTTTCTCGATTAAGTGTTTTTCTGCTGAACTTTAAGCCCCATTTGTACTAAGAAGTAAAGTCCCTCTTACCCCAGATTCTTTCAGAGCCAATTCATGAGTTTTACTAAGCAGGATACTTAATTAATCACCAGCTGATTTGGATACTTAATTAGGACTGTTTGCATGCTTTGCAAATGTATCAGAACTGCCCATCTTGAAAAGATCAATCAGAACCCTAGAATCCGAACCTAAATAATGAATCCTCAAATCGATATTCCTATTTTAGAATTTCGAAGAGCAAAAGCATGATTATGAAGGAAATTGTAAATCAAAATTCCTATTTCAGAATTCCCAAGAGTTGAGGCAAGGCCAAGATGTTAAGGAAATTGGAAACTCTAGATTCGGAACATATACATTGAATCCCCAAATCGAAATCCTTGGAGGAAGCTGGCGTGGGAGGGAGTCGGCAGCCCTAGAGACCGGGAGCCAGTGCTAGAGGGAGGCGACGGCCCTGGAGGCTGGGAGTCAGCGTTGGACTGTTGGAGGAGTGGATGCGTGGAGCCTTCAGCCGTGGAGGCGTGGAGGGAGGCCGGATCGCGGATGCGCGGCGCGCGCAAAGGCACAACCACGTAGGCGAGGGCGGTGGCCGGCAGTGGGGGCGTGCAGGCGCGTCACGCGGATCGGGGGCTGGGCGGCTGGGGCTAAAGGGGAGGAGGAGGGCAGCGAGGGGAGGGGGAGGAGGGGGCGGTGGGAGGCAGGAGGGGAAGGAGGGGGCGGCGAGGGGAGAGGGAGGAGGGCGGCGGGGGGAGAGCGAGGGGGAGGAGGGCGCCCGGGGGGGATCTGCGAAGGGCGGTGGGCTGTGGGCTGTGCCGCCTCGGGCTGGGCCATTATGATTTGATTTTTTTTGGGCCTACATAGAAATAGTTTCATTACTATTTTTTCTGGGCCTCGGGCTATAGCCCACCTAGCCCGAGGCCCAGATCCGCCCCTGCATATCTCTACTTGCTAAATTTTGGCATGAAATCTGACAATCTATAAGCTACAAATTGAACATGCTCTCAACTTTAGGTCTGGTTGGAAAACAATTCGGTAGAGGTTTCTAAACTCCTCCGAAGTATTTATTTCATTTTACCGTAAAAAACCTATAAAATTCTTACAATATTTATACACTATGCGTTAGAGATGGCAAAAAAAAGCTCGTCAGGGCTCGAATCAAAATTGCTTCGATTAAAGTAGTTATTGGTTCAAACTTGAAATATGTTTATTTCGAGTGAAAAATGTTAATAAGCTAGGTTCGATAGTAGCTCGTTTGCTCAAATTTTAAATAACCATTTAAATAATAAATAAAGGGTGTGTTCTTTTCACTGCGACTGATAGCTTATGGCTGTGATTGATGATTTTTGGCTGTAACATGAGCACTTGTGAGAACAAACCGAATGTCGATAAATCGTTTTAAAAAAATGGTTCCGATGAGCCATTTCAAAAAGGTAATGAAGAAGTCATTCTGTTTATTTATTTAAAAAAATCATAAATTATGAGTAAAAAAACTAGACCAAAATAATTTGATGGCAAACTATATTAATTTTGAAAGAAACTTGATAATAACCCATTAAGCACGTGTCCAGACCACGACATCAGCCAGCGCACTACACTTAGGTCCTCGAAGCATAATTAATTACCCGACCACAGTGCGGGCCCCACCTAAGACGGCACAGCCGGTCACTGCCGTGCGGGACCCACATCCTCTGGATGATTGCTTTGCCTTCTAGTACTCATCCCGTGTGCGATGCGATGCGATGCGCTTTAAAAGGGTCCCTGGCTCGCATCCACCTCTCTCAATCTCTCTGTTCCTCCCCGTTTCTCTCAGCCAAATTTCCTGCGAGAAACGTAAGAGAAGTTGGGCTCTTGCTTCCTCGCATCACTGCCGTCTCTGCACTCCCAAGGTGAGAACTTTGTATGCTCGGTTGGTAGTTTGGTATGTGTTGAATTGTTGATGGCTGTGGTTGGTGCGGCTGATGTGTCCGTGCGCAATTCCGGTCCCCTTTTCTTGGCTCCTGAGGCAGGCGAGGATTTCTTGCTCGGTGCGAATTTTGGGCTTGTTTTGGTGGATTTTGGTGATAACTTTGAGGTGATCTGGCCCAAATGTGGTGGCCTTTCTTGGATTAGTTTCTGGGTTCTTGTCGATTTCTTGCTAATTTAGTTGCAGTCAGTGTCTGGGCTCATACCTGGTGTTTGATTGGCATGGAATAGTGCAGAATTGGGATTTCTGAGTTTGTGTGGTTCTCTGAGCTGCTGGTTTTGCGTGATTTTGACGTTTTTGCTGCGCAGAGTTGACTTATAAGCACAGTATGCTTAGAAAAGAGCTGCCTTTTATGTTATTTTCTGTGTGTGTTTTCTATAGGTGCACATCGATTTCAGTACACTTGATTATGCTTAAGCGTTGGAGTTTTCCGTCTATGCAAGTATAGAATAGCGGATGATGTCTTGTTTCAAAAAAAAAAAAGGAATAGCTGATGATTCTTAGTCGATGTTTGTTCTATGCGAGCTTAAATTCAGATGTACTGTACCGGAGTTAGATTGAAAGGCGGCTGCTTTGAAGGATGCTTGCTAGTCTCCTGTGGGTAGGCGCTTCGCTGTTTGGAAGATTTTTGCTCTTATTCTTGCGGCCAGGCTTGCTTTTGCTTGCTCAGACATCAGATATGTGTTATAGCTTTCAGTCTGGTACTTTGGAATTTGGATAGGGTTCTCATCACTTCAATCAAGAATTAAGTTCTAGTTCCTACTTAGTTTTGCTTTCTGTGAGATTCTATTATTTGGTGGGTTGTTCACTTCTTAATAACTACTGAAAACAATGATTGCTTCATGATTGTTGAAGTATAAGTAAATTGCCCACCTTTCCTCATCAGCTTAAGCTTTTGGATGAATTGGTTGGTGCATGCAATAAGTTCTAGTTCCTACTTAGTTTTGCTTTCTGTGAGATTCTATTATTTGGTGGGTTGTTCACTTCTTAATAACTACTGAAAACAATGATTGCTTCATGATTGTTGAAGTATAAGTAAATTGCCCATCTTTTCTCATCAGCTTAAGCTTTTGGATGAATTAGTTGGTGCATGCAACTCAACATGGTATCAGAGCCAAGAGGTCTTGAATTCGAGACTCGGTTGACGTAATTAAAAAAAATAATTGCAGTACACTTCTATTCCACGTCTTAAGTCTGAGGGAGCCTACACGTGAGGGGGAGTGTTGAAGTATAAGTAAATTGCCCACCTTTCCTTATCAGTTTAAGCTTTTGGGTGAATTGGTTGGTGCATGCAACTCAACAATCATTTCCGAAGATTGTGGTCGTGAGTGTTTTCTAGCTAGGTGACTGTGCTGATAAAAAGAATATCTGGTTCTTGTTTAGATTTACTCGTCGACTAACTCAGGATCACCTATATTTTTTTACTGTTACTGCAATACTGCATTGTGTTGCCATGTTGCGAACACTTGAACTTCATTGCATGTTGTATGCATGAGTAGCTTTCCTAGGGGACAGTTGGAACTGTCTGCAATAGATTCTGCTTCATGTCTTAGGAATTGATAAGTTCATATTGATAGTATCGACACATTGCTTTGTGTCTGGTAAATTGTGTGCCTTGCTAATATTTATCCATTTGTGATTTTTGTTCAACTCAGGTTTTTGGAGTAAGAGTCTTTGTTGTTTGGTGTTTCTGAGAAGGGTAAATGGGATCGGAAGGACCTTCAGTTGTGACTGTCCACGTTACTGGATTTAAGAAGTTTCATGGGGTTGCTGAGAACCCAACTGAGAAAATTGTGAGCAATCTTAGATCATTTATGGAAAAGAGAGGGTTGCCAAAAAATCTTGTACTTGGAAGCTGCACAGTTCTCGAAACTGCGGGGCAGGGAGCACTTGGCACACTATATAAAGTTTTAGAATCTGCCATTGCAGACAGAGAGAATGGGTCATCAGCTCAGGGACAAGTAATTTGGGTTAGTGCTCACCTTATTCTTTACTTGATAATGTGTTTCTAGGATCATGCTAGATGAAGCAACATACCTCTAACTTTTAGCTGAAATGTCTGTATTCTATTGTTCACTGCATTGTTAGTTTCTTATTCTCTCAGCCAGGAGTTTAACACTTTAGCATTAAAACTATCTTAGTTCAACTGGAAAGCTTCTTCATGCATTGTCCATTGGAACTATGAATTCTGTCAGATTTCATGGATGCAGAAATGGACATTTTATTCATTTGGATGAGTTTGTATAAATTTTGTCCTCCTAGATTATTCAAGAAACATCCCAGTTCAGATCAACCACCATTTGTAACCATCACTTCCTAGGCTTCTGCAGCTGTTGTCACTGATAGTAATTTAGGATTGCATATAACTGGGTGAGTACCTAGTGCTGGAGGTCCACTTTTGGATGCAGGCTGCAGCTGATGCCAGTGGCGATTGCTAGTTGATATACTGTTGTCTTGCATTGAAGCTCCACTTGTAAATTGAATTACAAAAAAATTATTCTCTCCTATTTGATGGTGTAATTATGTGGTCAAATTACAGCATTCAAGATTTTGAGAAAAAACCATAAGCTTTGGAAAATAGGAATTGAAAACCAATTTGAGTTTTATTTGACCATATATTGTTCATTTACATGTTGCCATACACCCACTATCTTGTGTATTGTGATGTTTTCCTCTCTGAAAAGAAAAGAAAAGAAAAGGTTCTAGTTTGTCTTCAATGTCACTCAAATCAATTTTTGTATGGAACATTTTTCAGATCCACTTTGGGGTCAATAGTGGTGCAACAAGGTTTGCACTTGAGAAACAAGCTGTCAATGAAGCCACCTTCCGCTGTCCAGATGAGCTAGGATGGAAACCTCAGGTTGCGTTGTTGTCCGATTGCATACTTTTTTTTATCTCCACCTACAAATAAATCTTGTCATTGCATTTTATCAGCTTCATTGTTCCCATGCAGAGGGTTCCTATTGTGCCTTCTGATGGAAGCATATCACGGACAAGAGAGGTAAAAGTCAAAATGTTTATATATGATCGGTGCTTGTTGAACTATAGCTAGAAACTGCAGTCCCAGTGTGTTCTCAAAAAATAAATTGCAGCTGTAGTTTATTTGATGTTTTACTTGTTTTTTTTTATTATGTTTCTACGAATCCTCTTTATCAACACTTTACTTACCTTTAACGTATTAGAACCAAATTAGTTGATAAATATGTTTGGTTGTAGCTGCCAAAAAAATCGTTGAGTTGTACTGTTGTAGAAGTATCGTCAAAGAATTCCTCCCTTTCTATTACTTTAGAACCAAATAAGTTGGTAAATATGTTTGGTTGTAGCTGCCAAAAAAAATTCGTTGAGTTGTACTGTTGTAGAAGTACCGTCAAAGAATTCCTCCCTTTCTATCACTTCTATTTCAAACACAAAGCATCAGTCTGTGAGGAATTGATAAAATGCGGTAATTTTATGATATTACCTTATTACAGCAAGGAACCATCTTTTCAACAGCAAATAACTGATCTCTATTTTCTTACAAGCTGTGGAATAGAAAAGATGGTATTCCAATCCTTGTCTTTTTGTCCCTATCATAAAAATGGCAACTTGTGTTTGCCAAATGAAAGGAAAGAAAAAGGAGTTTCAGTTTGGATGTGTTCTACATATGAATCAAAATGTTGTTCCTTGTAACAAATAACGATTCCTGCTGGAGCTACAGATTTTACATGCACACCATTACATGAATACAAGTTCAATCTTTAGGGCTTTTGAGTTTTTGCATCGGAAGAATGCTTGATCTTGAGATTAATCACGTTTTTATGAATTTTTTATGATCAACCAGACTACCCTGCCAGTGAATGAATTAACCAAGTCACTCCGGAAGATCGGCTATGATGTGATGCCTTCAGATGATGCTGGTCGATTTGTATGCAACTATGTGTACTACCAGTCTCTTCGGTTTGTAGAGCAACACGGCATCAAATCTCTGTTTGTACATGTGCCTCTCTTCTTGACGATCGATGAGGAGGTCCAGATGCATTTTGTTGCTTCCCTCCTTGAAGTTATTGCTTGCTTGAACTAGGAACAACAATTGGAAGGTGGGTCTAGTTAGTCCTTCGGTCCCATTTTGTTAGGCAGAGCTAAGTGTAATCATTTACTGTTTTATTGGTTTCTTGCTTGTAGGTCGGTGGTTCTACCTTGAAGATGTAAATTTGGAAACGAGCTGAATAAAAGTGTGGTCATTGATGATATTGATCTTGCTCCGAAGGGTGTATTTAAGGAGAAAAGGCCGCTTAGAGTGTACCTTCATGTGGTCAAATGCGGCGTATATGCCATTACATATTCTAAACATGCCTGAAAACTTGGTTTCGATAATATTGACAAATTGTCGTAAACTCGGAATGGACGCATTGCATGCAATACAATTGTTGATGCTGCGTCTTCCGATCTTGCGTTTGTGTTTTCTGATGCCAATGCATTTGTGAATGGTGGTTTGCATTTCTGATGTCAGCCTCCACTCTTACTATTCAGATGTGGTATTTGTGCTCCCCTTTTTAATTGTACCAGCATTCTGTCTCCTAAGTGGCATAGCATCTTTTCTTCTCTTTAATTTATTTATATGGGCAGTAAGTATCTTCTAAGTGTTGTGAAGTTAGCTGAGGTGCTTGCCAAAAATGCAGACGCAAGGTGGCAAAGCGTCTCCTCGTATGGAGTTCAGAGTTCAGACATCATAATCTTTAGATCATTCGTACTATAACCGTGTAATGTTGGTTGGAATCTCAAACTCGTTGGAAGTCCCATATGGGCCCCTCATACCTGCCAACGTTGCAAAATCAAACATTCTTGCGGGCGATTTCAGATACTAGCCTGTACAAAAGAGTTACCTATATGCTGACTGCATTTGGCAGTTGCCAGCGCTGCCCAGCTCGCACCGTTCAACGCGCGAAGAGACGATCGCCAACTTGAACACAAAAACGAATGCATCCTTCTGTTTTGTGAGCACATTTTGGCTCGACTTAGTTGCTCGTTAGCTAGGCATATTGTAACGTTCCCATTGGGAACAAGTCTGTTGTTACCTTTCGTGACAATCTAAGAGTTCAGTTATAGATAGAAGAAGTATAATACCTATTCACAAATATTTAAACAAGGTTAATTTAATTAAAATAGGATATAATAGTCAACTTTAACAATTTTATGGGCATCCAAGCCTGAAAATTCAACTTACATACAAAAGAATTGAAGAAAATCCCCCACAGAAACGCTTGAGTGCGATCTTAACCTTCACACGTAAACTTGAAGTATTTTTTCTTCTTCTAGTATCTGTTATGGTGAAAATATAGCAAGATTGAATACAACCAATAATACTCAGCAAATCTCTATAGCAGAATGCATTTATAGGGCTATCATCTATATGCAAGGTTAAATCAAAGGATGGTTTTATGTTTCTTTTGCGTAAAGCCAGATTTTCAATATCATATCGCAATTAGATTTCAAACCTATGACTTAGCCACTTTAATTGAAATAAAATAAATAAATAAAATATTCATAAGCAGTTAACTATGTGGGAGCAACTCTCCTCACAGGTATTTCACATGTCCGGTCCATGGACCTCAGCCCATATTCTTTACCATACTCCCATGCTGATATTTCCAAATCCCGCGTTTACCCTTTTCATTCTCAGGTAAAAGGCTAGTGATAACATCATGTATGGGTGGGAGCACTCGAGTTTTCAACACCATGGCTTGCCACTGTTTTGTTATTTCATTTATTATTTATTTAGTTGGAAGTGAATCGGTCCTATATTTCAAGTATTTATTTTAATTTTCGTTGGTTCTCTATTCAAGTGCTTTTAAAATTTTAATTCTCTTGAGATTTCTATCGTTACTTTTATTATTATATTCCTTACTTTGACGATAACGTTCTATAATAGTATTTTATATTGGTATGTGAGGTGCTACACCTACATTCTAGACACTTCACCCAAACAGTAAAAGGATATATGTCATCACACATACTGTGTATTAATTTTACTAAGACAATTCCCGCACGGCATGAACACAATATTTTTTCCAGGCCGGGGAAAAACACATACACACTTGATTCTCCGTGCCGGGACTGTAGACAGACATGCAAAACAGCAGCTTTTCTTCGTCCCATCCATCCCTGTTCCTTTCGAGCTACACAGGCACACGAGGCAGATCTAGCATGAAGAGCAAAAGACGGCTTATTAAGGAGTCATCGTGGCCTCATGGCCCATGGCTGTTTTGGTAGTCTTCTTGGCCGAGACAAACTAGGAGAGAGGCTTGGGCTATTGCGTCCTGCTTATTCGCGCAGAAGAAAAAATGGTACTCTCAAGACGGGTTGCGTTGCCAAGTGTAACAAAATAGCTGTGCCCTACTCGTAAGAGTGGGATTTTTCTTCTAACAAACAACCCCTTACAGCTGCAACCAGAACGATCCCCTCTCGCAGAAGCCGGAACGCAACCTGCTCTCAGATAGAAAACCTATCCCTGCAGCACACGCTGCCAAATATCAAAACCAGTCCACGCAAGCCAGCCGCGCGCGTAATGATCGGTGCCACCGAGTACAACCGAGAGCTGTCCACTCGTGCTCACCATGTTCCCGCCTTCTGAGTCGCACGCCGCAACGTGCGCTCCACAACTGCCAGATTTCTGTTTTGCTCTCTGAAATCGGCAATATTTGACCGATTTCTATTTAAAATTTAAATTTCATTTGAGCTTTTCGATCCGAAATATTTCAAAAAAAAAAATCCAAAAATCGAATTTGCCGATCTAACCGGACACCTCCGGTAAAATTTTAGAACCGGTATATATACTTTGCTAGACATGTTGGAATATTGGTTGATGCATAATGTGAGCTCATTCCCTTTTTATCTTCTGTTTTTCGACAAAAGGAGTACCGAGCTTTTATTGAAAGCTAGTAAGAGAGTTCTACAGACAAACTCACACAGGACGAGCTGCTGGGGAAGGCAGCTTACAAATAACCTCAGGCCAACTACAACGATACGACAACGGAACTAACTACTGATGACGCTCCTAACCTTCACCCCTGCTTCTGAAATCGCGCAGCCAAGTTGTAACTGAGCGAATAAGACTGTCCACCTCCACGACGAATCTTCGGGATGAACTGGAGGACACAATCATATGAAAGCTAACTCTGAATGGAGTCTACAGTGCAGCATCAGCGTACAGAGCACAGTTCCTAGGAGTAATAAAAATCACCGTGAACCTCCTTGTCTGGAAAACCTGGGCACTTCAAAAATATAAAATCTTTGCCTGGCTAGCGATACAGAACAATCTATGGACAGCAGATCGCCTGTCCCTATGAGGGTAGCCGAACCAATCAACATGCCCCCTTTGCAAACATGCGCCAGATATTGCCATCCACCTTTTGGCCGAGTGCCGTTACTCGGTAAGAATTTGGACCTCCATCGCGCAATGGATCGTATGTGACTTGCTGAATCCGACAGCCCGACAGACCTTGTCATCGGTTCAACACTGGTGGGAGCCAACAATCCTCACGCCTGGAGTTCCACAAAAAGCATTAGCGATGCTAACAATCCTCACGCCTGGAGTTCCACAATCCTCATGCTCGAATTTTCTGATCAACGGTAAGTACACCAGTGTTGCTGACTCTCGCATAAAAGAGGAAGCTAGATCTTGGATCCTAGCGGGAGCCAAGAGGTTAGCGGACCTTTCACTTAACTCTGTAATGCCATGACATGTTTTTCCTTGGTGCCACTGTCCGGCCATGTACCCTGTCTTTTTTCAGACCAGCTTCTGTATGCTGTTTTATCCTCCCGCTGAATTAATATAGGGCAGCACTCTGCCCCGGTTCAAAAAAAAAAAAAGATTGACCACCTTGCATCGATCATTCTCCCTTAGAAGGATTCTCCAATGCGGCAAACAAAGAGACAAATCTGTACATGACCTCACTAGGTTGCTTAGGAAAACTTTTCTCTATTGCCATTTTGTTCCTGGTTTTCCAGAGTCCAAGCAAGAGCTGCAAAGCTAAACAGACAAATATGACAATTATTAGCACCCCCATGTCAAGCCAATGAACTTGGAAGTCAGATAGAGAAACAGGAATTCGAACCCAGTTGAAACTCTCCCCCTTTTTATCTTCTTTATTTTTTGTGAAAAAATATAGCTCTTGGTAATTAAGATGGTGCATGTTGGCCGTCTTTCTATCAGATTTAAGGGTTTTGATAAACATCAACCGTTTGCCGACAATTAAGTGTGACAGGGTCCTATATAGAGAACCCATCGAACAAGTGCAAGTCAACCGCTTGAGCTGTGGATGCACTTGTGCGCCCCCTCCACGTCCCTTGACTTGTCATCGCAACGTGCGCCCCAAAACATAGGTCTCCAACTGTGCTCTCCATCCCAGGACTATATATGGACATGCAGAACGGCAACACTTCATCATCCCAGTGCTATCCTTCTCTCTCGCGACTTGACTCGCTTGGAAGAGCAAGCAAGAAAAGATGGCGAAGCTTGCCGTTCTGAGCTTACTAGCGTTGCTCGGCACCGTGACGTGCCAGGGCTACTACGGCAATCCAAGCCCGACACCACCCACTACATACCCTCCTCCCATTCCCAGCCCGAGCCCACTAGACACCTATCCTCCACCCAGCCCAACTCCAAGCCCGACACCACCCACTACATACTCCCCTCCCACCCCCAGCCCGAGCCCGCCAGGCACCTATTCTCCACCCAGCTCAACTCCTTCAAGCCCGACACCACCCACTACATACCCTCCTCCAAGCTTGAGCCCGAGCTCACCGGGCACCTATCCTCCACCCAGCCCAACTCCTCCAAGCTCGACACCACCCACTACATACCCTCCTCCCAACCCGAGCCCGCCGGTAACCTACCCTCCACCTAACCCAACTCCTCCAAGCTCGACACCACCCACTACATATCCTCCTCCCAGCCCGAGCCCGCAGAGCCCGAGCCCACCGGGCACCTATCCTCCACCCAGCCCAACTCCTCCAAGCCCGGCCCCTCCAACCCCGAGCCCTCCCACCCCGGGGCTCAAAGTCGGCTACTACAATTATACGTGCCCTCGGGCTGAGGAGATCGTGAGGAATGCCGTGAAGAACGCCGTGTCCAGCAACGCCGGCATTGGCGCAGGGCTCATTCGTCTCTTCTTTCATGACTGCTTCGTTCGGGTAAATATACGCGATCTGATCTTGCATTGTACTATCCGGATACAAGTTTTGTACAGAGAGATATATGTGGTGTGTATTTTAGTTCTTACGTACTACTATACAATCTACTAATGTATGAGACGGATGGCTTGCACTTTAATTTCAGGGTTGCGACGCCTCCGTTCTGCTCAACCAGACCGACCCAAACAACCCGCCGGAGAAGTTCGGCCTACCGAACCTGAGCCTGCGCGGCTTCGAGGTGATCGACGCGGCCAAGGTGGACCTTGAGAAGGAATGCCCCGGTATCGTCTCGTGCGCCGATATCGTCGCCTTCGCTGGCCGCGACGCCACCTACTTCCTCAGCAACTACTACGTCGACTTCGACATGCCTGCCGGCCGCTACGACGGGCTCGTGTCCCTCGCCAGTGAGACCCTCCCCAACCTGCCCGCGCCGTTCTTCAACCTCACGCAGCTCAAGGACAGTTTCGCTTCCAAGGGGCTCAGCCCCGACGAGATGGTGACCCTCTCCGGCGCGCACACCGTCGGCCAGTCCCACTGCTCGTCCTTCTCCGATCGCCTCCCTCCGAACAACTCCGACATGAACTCCACGCTCGCCACCTCGCTGGAGAATCAGTGCAACAAGAGCGGCGACCCCACGGTGCCGCAGGACTTCAAGACACCCAACGTGCTGGACAACCAGTACTACAAGAACGTGCTCAGCCGCGACGTGTTGTTCACCTCCGACGCTGCGCTGAGGTCGACGGAGACACGGTTGTCGGTGGTTCTCAACGCGTACTTCCCGGGCTTGTGGGAGAGAAAGTTCAAGGCGGCGATGGTGAAGATGGGTGGCGTCGAGATCAAGACCAGCGCCAACGGCGAGATCAGGAAGAACTGCGGGGTCATCAACAAGCCATACTAAGTTTGATCATATGATCGTACCTCGTCTTGACTCTTGACGCCGGAGACAGATCAGAATAAGCTCGTGCTTTTTGTGGGCTCTTTTGGATTTCCATTGCTGTTTCTTTTCCACTAAAGTTTTGTTCATCAATTATTTTGTTGAGTTTTTGTCGTAATCATTGTTGTATTAATATTTGGAATTCCGGCAAGTTCTTTTTTTTTTACAAAGATTACCCAGCTTTTATTGAAAGCCAATAACAGAGTTTGATACAACCAAAATGCATGCTCAAGAAACTGATGTGCTACGTGCTCAAGAAACTGATTATCGCATGCAACTTAATTATAAGCTTAGTTTTAAATGGCATGCTTATAAGCATAGGTGAATTAAATGCATGCATGCATGTGTGCGTTCGAGCCACCCTTCTCGATCCAAATACATGGGTAGCATCTAGCTGCAGGGCCAATGGGTCAGCCTTACATGTTAATAGGTCAGATATATAGAAGAGTACAAGGGGTATATGCCATACAGAGATAAGGTATATATGAAATATGATACAAACTCTATCTCCTAATACAACTCTATCTCATCTCCTTAACACATCATGAATCGATCTATTACGCATTTCAATTTTTATTCTAATCTAGATTAATACTGGAGTTATTTGCAATGCCATGATCAGAATAAACATGTTCTGGTGATTCTAATGTAAGATTAATATGAAAATTTTGTTAGCATGTTCTTTATGCAATTCTATGAATGTGGTAGATGAATCCAGTAGAATCTAGATCAATCGCAAACAATAGATTAGATATCGGGATCACCTTGAATCGCACACAAAAACCGTCAGTACACATCAATCCAATGGGAAATGGCCAACGAGGCTTCATCACGGCCGCACCTGGCCGCTCGGCACCACCGCAACCACCGCCCAAAGCCATCGTCGCCACCAAGCGCCCTCATGTGCGCAAATCCTGTTTCCTGTGCACATAAACAGGATATTTTTATTCAACAGAAGAGAAAGTTCAAACAAACGACTGCATAAGTTACAATGCCGTGAGGTTACCTTCAACAATTCCAGCTTCAGATATTCAGCCATGTCATAATTCTTGACAACGCGGAAGAGAGTAGTGATTATGTCAGTTGGTGAATAGCCCAAATCATAAAGTTGCTTCAGGCCAGAGCAGGCCTCATCGAACTTTCCATCGAGCACATTTTTCACCATATTCTTGACATGCAAATTAGGATGTGGTTGATCGCACACCTAGAATCAGTACAGCATTATTATTATTGACTGAACAAATATTGTGCATCATTGGGAACTAGTCCAAGGCAGCATACTTGCCCATAGTTGATTCATACATAGCTCAGCAACACTAGATAGATTACAGCAAGGATGCATAGTTGGTCGCGCCACCAGGACATAGACGACTCAGGCGGCCAAGTCAGGGCCGCGCGCGCCGCATGCACACATCAGGACAACTAGCTGCATGCGCGCATGATCTAGGCATCTAGACTTTGGTGAAGCGGAGGTAGCCCATGTCGGAGGGCAGGTGGGCGGCCTCGAACCCCTGCGGGAACATCTTCTTGGCCTCCTCGTCGGAGACGCGCGGCGCGATGACGACGCGGTCCCCCTGCTTCCAGTTCGCCGGGGTCGCCACCTTGTGCTTGGCCGCCGTCAGCAGCGAGTCGACCGCCCTCACCACCTCGTCCATGTTTCGCCCCGTGCACGCCGGGCACAGGAAGCTCAGCTTCACCTGCACGCACCGCATCAGCGTCACGTTCGTATGCCAGTTAATTTGCAACTCAGTTCAATCTGGCATAATCCATGGTCATCCTTGCTTGTGCTTACCTTCTTGTCAGGGCCAACGATGTGAGTGGAGGGTACGAGAAGGGAGTTGGATCCTCTTGGAATCCTTCTCATCGGGGTCCACCATGTTGAGCTGTTTGATCGCTTCACGGTCCCGGTCGCCCACGATCAAATCAATTACCGGTAAAGATCAAATTGCAAGTCACGCAGTTATATCTCGGCGGCACCTTGTAGGCCTCGATGTCCTTGATCCACTCCTTGTGGGACTGAACGTCGTCGCAGGATCGGAGATGCCGAGCAGCTTCACGCCCCTCTTCTCGAACTCCTTGGCGTAGTTCGCCATGGCCGCCATCTCGGTCGTGCAGACCGGGGTGAAGTCAGCTGATGCACACAAGAGCATGCAAAGCATGAAAACTTCACATGGACACAGCCAAGGCACAGCATATGTTAGATCGGATCTTAGTCCTATGTCTAGATTTAATCAGATTGACTTCCGGATCATAGATTTAAATAGATTGTACACAACTAAACCTACAGAGCAACACACTTATAAGTGATATCGGGCTTTCTCCCTCCAAAAGACTAGTCCAATGAATAGGATCTCCCTCACACTTATAAATTGTACTTTTTTCTTTCCTACAACCAATGCGAAACTATTTCTAACAATCTCCCCCTCACACATTGACTGGTTACTACTGCAACCGTAAGGTTTAAAGAGATGTTAGACGCCTAGATTCTAATACCAATTGTTTGATCAGACTCTAATCGTATGTCTAAGTTCAACTGAGTTTACTCCTTATGACACAGTTTCAAATGGATTGAACACAACTAAACCCACGAAGCAACACACTTATAAGTGATATTGGGTATTCTCTCTCCAAAAAATTAATATAATGGATAGGATCTCCCTCATACTTATAAGTTATATTTTTTTCATAACTAATATGAGACTATTCCTAACAACATCAATTAAGAATCCAGCCATAGCAATTCTGAACTATGCAGGCATGGAGATGGACAGGACGTATCGAGGTGAGAGAAGATGATGGTGTAGCCAGTGGCGAAGAGAGGGGGGCAGGGGGGCCTGGCACCCTCCAACCTTCTACTAATCCTCCATTATGTAGTTAATTACATATGTTTAATTAGTGATTTGGCCCCTCCCAATTTAGCCTAAATGTAAAGTATGTTTAAAGTCCAGTCATATGCAGCCCAATTAGGCCTAATAGTTGAGGACTGACGCTTCATATTTGGGTCTTTGGCTCTTTGCCAGCTTGCCGCACGCCGCATCATCTCTGTTTGTTCGTCTTCTTGTCGCTTCGCGTCGCGCGCGGTATCCTACGTGCAGCATGGTGGTGGTGCACTGGTCGCCTGGTCCGTCGCGGTCGCGTGCCTTGCGGTGGTCGCGACGTCGGTTGCCTGGGCGTAGAGCTAAGTTTAAGTTAATAGAGATGTAATTTTCTTTGCATTGTAATTTGCGAAACATATTACTCTGATATGTGACTATTAGATCGGTAAATCTAGTATAATTCATTGATTCTACTCTATTTGTTGTCTATATTACCCTTCTTCATATATAATTTCTGACTTCACCCCTAGGCATAGCCATTGTGACGTAATCGTGGATGCGGATCTTGCCACAGGTGGAGTCCAGCTCCAGGTCGGGGACGGTGTCGCCGATGGTGAGCCCCGGCACGATATCAGTGAACACTGAAACTCCTACTGTCTATGGCTCTAAGCTTCTGCAAAGGTCTTCAGTGGAAGACATTGGGAAGGGAAGGAGCAGCACTTTATAGGGGAGAGAAGCGAAGGGCTGCGTGTAGAAAGTGGCACCCAGGCACAGTGCATGGGGACCACGTAGTTCGCCTCGTGGCAGCCTATTCGGGCCACTGCGTTCAGTGCGTTCTACCTGCGCGCCCAGCTGCCCAAGTGGCCCGTTCGGCCTAGTCAGTGGGTGTGAACTTGGAATCAATGAGTGATTCCGGCCTTGTGGCTAGATGGTCGATCGGTTTGGTCGGTTTCGGTGAGTATAAATGGGCTAGATGGTCCATGCATGTACCGAATACCGATTCTTGCTTGATGTTACGTGTTAACCAACCATTCTACATCAGGCAAAAGCAAAGACGTCCAGCCTTGAGCTCAAAAGGTAACTTGACACAGAACTTTAGCTGACCATGGATAATGGATCCACACAAGCACATTGGTTTATTCAGCAACAAAACAAAACGTCTCCAACACCATTATTTTGAGGCCTCGTTTCAAACAGCGATGACTTCTAGTTTCTAATATAGTTTTTTTTCTTTTTTATTTTGTATTATCTATGAAAATATAATAATATTTTTTATTTTTTCTTTATTGAATATGTCAAAAAAAGTTTGCAGTTATTACGGTGCCGTTACAGCCAAAACACAAAAATATGGACCAGAGCCTGAGTTCACGTGTAAAAAGGTTGCAGCCCCACTTACAACCGTCGCGGTCACTGCCATTATTCAGCAACATCTTCACTCGGAAGCGGAAAACATCAGTCCTCACATCTCACACGTCGCAAGTAAGCCATAAGGGCTCGTCAAACTGGCCCAGCGACTCCTCCCCGGCGGGAGGGCCCAGCGACAGCGACTCCACCCCCACCGCACTCGCCGGGCCCCACGCGGGGGTCCCGTTCTCGTAGGCGTTGCAGGTCAGCCTGACCAGGCCCGACCCGTCGAGCCAGCACACGTACAGGTCGCCGTACGGCTGGAACTGGTTCGGGCCCGAGATGGGCTCGGCCACGACGCTGCCCAGGTTGGCCGTGAAGAGCAGCCACTTGGAGTCCGGGCTGAAGCACACATGGTTGATCCGCTCCTTGTCCGCCTCCGCGCTCCCGGCCGGCCCGGCCACGTGCACCCGCCGCAGCCCCGACCCATCCGGCCGTACCAGGTAGATGCTGAACACGTTCGGGTTGGTCGGGTCGTGCCGGTTGGACGAGAACGCGATCAGGCTCCCGTCCGGCGACCAGCTCGGCATCGTGTCGATCCACTCGCCGTCGGTCAGCCTCCGGATCGTCCCATCCCCGCTGTCCTCCCCGCGCGCCGCGTCGACGATGTAGAGGTTCTTGTGCCCCGTACGGCCGGACCGGAACACGAGCCACCGCCCGCACGGCGACACCGCCGGGAACGCGTCGTTGCCGGCCTCCGGGCGGGTGAGCACTTTCAGCGTAGCGCTGACCTTTTCGCGGCCGTCCGTTAGTTCGCTCGGGTCAAACTGGACGCGCGCGATCCGGACCGTCGCTTTGGGGGTCTCGAAGATGGGGCCCATGGATGTGAACACGACCCCACTTTCAGTCGGGCTCCATGTGGTGTAGAACAGGCTGGGCTCCTTGGCGAGCACCCACCGCTTCGAGCCGTCGGATCGGAGGATCCTGACCCCGGGCGTCTTGAAGAAGTCGCCGTTGATGGCGAGGTGCTTCGCGTCCGGCGAGAACGATGGGAAGGAGCCATTCACGCGGAGCATCCGGATGGAGCTCACGGGGCTCCGCACTGGCTGCAGGTGGGGCACCACCGAGTCGCCCGGCGCGCCCTCGCCGCGGAAGCGGTGGTAGCCGAGGCGGCCGCCTGACGGCGAGAAGAAGGGGTTGTAGTGGTGCAGCTCCGGGTTGAGGAGCTCGGTCAGTGGGGAGAATTGATCCGTCTCAAGGTCGAACAGCTCGATGTGGCGCTGCGCCCGCTCCTTCCGCCGCGTCGCCACCGCGATCCAGCGGCCGCTCGCGGCGGCGGGGGTGAAGCAGTGCACACCCGGCGGCGTCACGCGCCTCTCGTCGCCGGACGGCTCGAGGGTCTCCGGCGAGATGTCCACCCGGAAGACGCTCCACCACCCGTCATCGGCGACGCGGTGGAAGAAGAGCGTGCCCTCCCCGTGCCAGGTCGGCCACCCGCCCCGCGCGGCGACGACGACGCGGCGGGTGGGATCGGCGGCCCGGAAGACGGTGACCTCCGTCTCGAGCACGCGGAAGTCGAAAGCCCAGGGCCGGTCGCCGTACGACGCGACGGCGACGAGCTCGCCCGAGGAGGACACGGCGGGGCTCATGTCCACCACGCCCTTGGGCGTGACCCTCACCGTCTCCTCGGTGCCCAGGTCGGTCGCGTACACTGCCGCCCAGCTCCTGAACGGCACGGGCGGCTTCTCGTGGGCAGAGACGAAGTACACCCGCCCGTTCCTCACCGTCGGGCGGTCATGGAACAGGCTCTCCTCCACGGTCGGCAGCGGCTCGGCTCGCTCGGACCCCGGCCGGCACAAGAACAGACCGGTCGAGCCGGTTCGCTCGGACACGAAGGCGACGGCCTCGCCGCCGTCGTCCGCGAACTGGGCGTTGAAATTGACGGACAAGCCATCCGTGTGGCGGCGCTCGGCCAACCTCGAGGTGGAGACATCCTCCGGGGACGGCGGCACGGCGACGGAGAAGACGTCGAAGCCGAAGTTGGTGACGCCGACGGAGGCGAAGACGACTGTGCCGGTGGGCTCCATTGGGCAGTGGCCGGTGACTGGTGTGCGTGTGCGGGAGCAAGGCTGGTGAGTGTGTGTGTGTGTGTGTGGAGTTGTGCGCGGAGCGTGGGGGTAATTGTAGCTTCGCGGTGGGGCCCGTCGCTGTCAGATGGGCCCATGTGTGATCGTTATCTGCTTGGTTGCCGCTGGACTGTTGGCGTGGTTGTCGGGTCACTCCATGACTATTGCAGTGTGGCGAGTGTGAACGAGCGCATCACAAACGGAATCTGTGGAGCACGTAAGCGTGCACAAGTCGATCACGCTTGAGTTACCCTAGGAAGATCCTCTGCATTTCGTCGTAAAAAAACATTGTACTAGCACTGTTTTAGTCAGAAGCATGAATTCTTGGTCGCTCGGTCAAAAATTCCTTGTTTCCATCGGTAAAGAGATTACCTTATCTGGCACTGCCGTCGATTAGAAAGTACATTATTTTACAATTTGTGTTGGATGAGTAAAGCCCAGTGTCATATCTAGGGCGTGTTTGATATATCTATGATTTATAATTTTTAGCTAAAATTTTTAAATTTTAGATGTTTACGATAGATATTACAGAGAGATACTCGTTTATGATTTTAGATGATACAAATATTGAGCTTTTAACATATACTACAATTAACTTATAAACTCCGTCTTGAAAAAATACTATGTTTAAAAGTTAAATACTATATCAAAAGTCAAAAACTGTTTTGAAAAGCCAAAAAAACAGCCCCTAGTCTATCATGCAACTCTACAAAGACCACAAACAAGGGATACCTGTAGGGGATGAAAATATATATGAATTATCTATATTATTGGCTATCATATTCAATAATATATAAACATAGTATAGATTTTTTTTGATTCGATTAACAATTTTTTTGAATTCATATAAAAAAATGTAGATACAAATATAGTACAGACTTTACAATCCGAAATATTATTTTCCGAACTATTCATATTTATATTCGATGAAGCAATATATATATATATATATATATATTAATTATTGCAACATGACTAATTAGCTAGACACTTTTTTTAATTTAATGTGATTTCGTGTTTCTTTCGGTGAAGTAAATAAATTAGAATGATTAAATGTAAGTGTATGAGGATAAAATATCTTTACTATCTTTATACTACATAAGTTATAAGGATATCTGGGTCCAAAAAAATTGAATACTTATTCGATTCGAATTCGTGTTTGTTACCATGTTCAATTCGTATTTGATATTATTTAAAGTCGTATTTGTTTATAAAATATAAATACGAGTACCAGACGTGAAAAAGGGGGGAATGTTCAATGTGTTGATCACGTGTGAACACAGATTGATAATTAGCAGAGTTGGCAGATTCGAATTTTGGTCAAGGCGCCGCCATACTCGTACGTGCTAATGTTTAAGTGGGGCTTGTTTGCCAAGAAACATTTTTTTTTGTTGTTGTGCAATTTCTGAGCTGGTTTCCAATGCGTGCCAAGAAACTTTTCATAATTGTGCGCTTACTTGGGTGTTTTTGCTTGCTATGTGTAGCAATATGAAGTTATGCGGGCTCGTCGGTGAAAGAAGATGATCGTGCTGTTATGCAGGCTTTATTAGATGTGAACACGCGTGTGCTGTTTGACTAGTTGGAAGATTCCATCCAATTTTGGTCAAAGGAACATCATAGTATAAGCTTATATTTAGATTTAATTTTATTATAATTAAGACATATTTTTAGTAGTACATAAATAACAAAAATTACATATAAACATATAATTCTATCATGTCGTTTATATCGGAATATATACTTAACATATGAAATGATTATGTAAAGCATTCTCATAAATAGATAATCAAATAAAACTAGCATAAATCTCAAGTTTTAAATTGATTATCGCTCTCAGAGTAGAGTTACACAAGGATGTGATCTTGACCTCAATACGTTGTCTATATTCTTTGCCAATTGATAGACAACTAATGGATAAGATTTGAGCTCTAGTGTATTATTTTAACAGCCATATAAATTTGCATATACCTTACAGCAACTCCGAATATTTGTACAACAGAAGTATCCAAGAAACTGATTATAAGGCTATGACCGACAAAAGAAGATGAATAAGTAATACTACCATAGATACTTGAAACAACAAAGGAACAGTTCCTGTGAAATTTGAATGTAGATTACAAATTATAATCACAGATCTGGATGTCACTTCTGACAGACCGAACAATAATCTAAAGTGCAATGGAACAGAAATAAGCACCACATTTAGAGCTCAAATCTAACTAGTTGTATAGATCAATTTCGGCATTAGGCAAAATTCATCACAGAGTGTTAAAAGCAAGCCCACTAGAAACCAATGTCTCCCAGTACTGGAGCATATATCACAGATTGATGAACTAGCACATCTCACAATGTTTACAATCCGAAAAACTGATATACTCATAGTGCAGACAACACTCAAAGCAGCCTAGAAGTGAAGTAAGCCGGTGGTAAGCGAGACCACAGACAAGAACCAGGGCAAGGCACACCCGAAGGCGCTAACTTAGAAAACCTAACGCCCTGCTATACTGCAGTGAGAGGGCGAGACATTCGAAGATACAATGTCTCTTTGCCAGTCGGGACACACCAAAACTAGCAAAGCCAAGGTGAAGGAGACGCCGCACAAGCACACGAGAACTGCCGGCCTAGTGTGCCTCGTCACCGAGCACCAGAAATCACAAACTCCCACCGATTCAACACACCAGAGCAGCGGCTCCAAAGATTCAGAATAGAAACCAATCGAAAAGATGAAGATGAAGGTTATGTGGGAAGAGCTCACTCGATTTTGCCGTGCTACCCGAGGAAGAGCCAACCTCCTTTTAAAGGAAGAAGAGGGAAGGGGAAGAGAGCTGCGCATGGGGGCCATTAACCACCAGCACCAAAAGCTCCTGTGACGCCAGTGTCACCATGCCGATCGTTCCGTCCCCTGTCTGACGCCCTAGGGTTCAGATCCAAAACCGAATGAGGAGCGTCGCACCGGCTGGAGGCATAATCCCATGAGGCTGCTCACCGACAGGTGGGTCCCATTGACAGGTGGGCCCCACCCTTTTATTTTTCCCCCTTTTTGCATTTCTTCTTTTCTCAAATTAAGAAATTATAAGAATACCCTCAGCATAACCAACAAGTAATCCGTGCTCCTTACACAATTTTTTTTAGAAACAGCGGGCAAAGCCCCGGTCCCATTTTATTGAATGAGATCATAGTGTTTTTCTGCCTGCAAGGCAAGCATCAGATCAACTCAACAATTTAATTTCACTTCTTTTCTAAACCAAAAACATTCCGCTACTACTAATTCTCTATTGATATATTGTCTAACTGATCATCAATCAAGCAAAGTTTTTGTTTCTTCCTTTTAGCCTCCTTGTGTTTTCATCTTCCAAAAGTTTGCTTCATTCTCCAGATTCTCCACTGATATCGTTCTTTTTTTTTTCTCTTTACCGCCAGCCAATTTATGGAGCTGTCCTCACCATGGTCTCCAATGTCGATACGAAGAGATCCACCTGCTCCAAAGCCGATGCAGGCACAGTAGCCTCGAGTTCCTGATATATAGACCAATTCAGCGCCATAGCACGTTCATCCCTGTCCACTAATGTGTGTTACACAAAAAAGTTGTTCAGTTGTTTCGCTTTCAATCCATAAAATCGTGTAAATAAAGGAGATTAGAGCACACATTCCATACTCTGCTGTTAACATTAATAAATAAAGGAGATTAGAGGACACATTTCATGCTCAGTTGTCACGTTTTTATGGAAGTTGATGCGATAGGACCTTATTTCAGAACCTTTAAGGGTCTAAGGCAGGGTGATCCCCTATCTCCCATGATGTTTGGCTTGGCTGCTGATATTTTAGCTCTTCTAATTAAAAGAGCACAAGAACAGGGTCTTATTAAAAAGGTGTGGTACCTCATCTTGTAGAAGGTGGATTGGCTATTTTACAATATGCCGATGATACCATCTTTCTTTTGCAAGATGATGTAGAAAGCACAAAAAATCTTTAATTTGTACATTGTTTGTTTGAGCAGATGTCAGGCTTAAAAATTAACTTCCATAAAAGTGAGGTGTATTGCTAAGTCTCAGCTGAGGAAAAGCAAGACATTTATGAGGACATTTTTACTTGCAAAATTGGGCAGTTACCAATTACTTATTTAGGAATCCCAGTAGACAGGAAAAAGACAAGAAAAACTGACTGGAAAAACACAGAGAACAAATTTGAGCATAAATTCGGTTGTTGGCAAGGAAAGTTGTCAACAATTGGGGCAATGTTTGTGCTAATTAATTCTGTGCTTAGCAACCTACCCCCATTATATGATGTCTTTGTACAAATTACCAGTGGGAGTGAGGAAGAAAATGAATTTCTTCAGATCAAGAATCCTTTGGCATTCTGATCAAGATAGGTGGAAATACCATCTGGTTGGTCAGTTGTATGTCTACTTAATGATCAGGGTGCCCTGGGGGTCCTGGATTTAAAAACAATGAATCTGGCCTTGTTGAGTAAGTTGTTGTGGAGGTTAGAGAATGAACAAGGGCAATGGCAAGAGCTTTTGAGGAAAAAAATATTTGTGTAACCAAACTATTCCCCAAGTAGAGAGTAAGAATGGGGATTCAGCCTTTTGGAAAAGGTTCGCTGGAGGTTATAGATTTGTTTCTAGCATGCTGCAAGAAAAAGATGGGGAATGGTAACAACACTATATTCTGGGAGGATAACT
Source organism: Melocanna baccifera (assembly GCA_036346265.1). Taxonomy (NCBI): domain Eukaryota; kingdom Viridiplantae; phylum Streptophyta; class Magnoliopsida; order Poales; family Poaceae; genus Melocanna; species Melocanna baccifera. Next base: position 23,543,552 of record CM070694.1, on the reverse strand, counting down.
GGGTAGGAAATTCCCCTTTTTCTGTGAAGTATGCTAGATTGTACAACTTAACTTTCAGTAAGCATGTCACTATGGGACATTTGGGAAATGATTCATACTCCTCGCAAAGATACTATAAATTTTTCTGTCAGGGGTTGATCCCTTCTGTCACTTTTGGATGGATATGGAGAAGCAAATGTATGATGAAGCTAAAAGTTTTTGCATGGCTACCCTTAAATGATCATCTAAATACTAAGAACTTGCTGAAAAAGTGTCATTTCATACCACAAGGAGGGCTAAATTGTGTTTTGTGCTCAGATAGAATGGAAGAATCATTGCTACATCTGTTTTTTTAAAATGCCCTTTTAGCACTCAATGTGGCATGTTCTTGATATACAATGAGATTGTTAAGGATATAAGTGTCATTTTCTATATGTCTAGAGTTTGGATCCTTTATATGTCTCTTTGTACTATTTATATGCCCTATAGGCTAAACTATTCCAACTTACATGGTATCAAAGCCCTAGAGTTCGATCCATATTCCGCTGCTGCTGCTCCTAGGAGGAGCTAACCCCGAAGGCGGCTATCCACGCCGATCGCTACACCCACGCACCGTCGCCTGCTCTGCTGCCCGGATCTGGTTGCTGGCCAACGCGCTCGCCACCGCCCCATGCCTGCTTGCCCGAGCATCTGCACCGCTCGGCTAAAAACTCATCATTGAAACTGGACGGCCTCTTGAAACGGATTCTCCAAACGGCTTCCTGGAATCAAAATCATGTGTGACATCCGCGTCGGTATTTCCATCGTCTATTGTCGTGTTGAAAAGTACAGATAAAAATCATCAATTGCAGCCAAAAGCTATCAGCCGTAGCAAAAAAACCTAGCCTTTTAGCTTATAGTTTCTCCTACACAAACAAATGTGATGATTTTTTTGTTACTTTTTTAAATTGATTTATCGGGATAACCTTTTCGGCTTATTGGGATATCTTTTTTAAGCGACTTATCGATATTCGATTCGTTCATACAAACGCTTATTTTAAGAGCAAAAACCATAAATCGAAACCGAAAAGAATATACCTTGGTACTACGGTGTTAAGAGTGGCTTTTGGCAGTTTCTTTAGTTTCAGCTTGTTTGAATTCAGCTGGTAAGGCAGAGAGGTTGCTTACAGCGCTGCTTGTAAAAGCTCTCTTTTTCTGCGCTCTATTTTCCCTTTTGTTGTTGAAGTCTGAACTTTATGTAGCCTGTTTCTATTAATATAAATCGGGGATATCCTTTTATAAAAAAAATCTCCTCGAGCCCACGAGAACAAGCACGCGTGCCCGGCCCAACTCTCCGAAGCCCACAGGAGTAGTAGCCACTGCCCCTGAGCCGCCGCGCGCCGTTCTCTTCGGTTCGGCCTCGGGTATTTCAACGGCCGGAGAGGTCGAACTCGAAATTCAAACTCCCCGCTTCGATCCCCGAGCCCTCCTCCCTGTCCAGACCACCGAATCGTATCGCACTTCACACTCCCCTCCCGCCTCTCTCGCTCGCTCCCTCTCACCAAGCCCCATGGCGACACGAGAAGGTATGGACCACCCCAAGACCCCGGCCATGCCTACCCCGCAGAACGCCTCTCTACTCTCTAACCCCTCCGCGCTCTCCCCGCAGGAGCTCGCGGGGACCTGTGGTCGGAGATCGCTGCCAGCGGCGGCGGCGGGCCCCACATCGGCGTGGTGTACGGTCGCCGCCGAGCGCAGGAGGCGTCGAACCGGAGGAACCCGGATGTGTAAGTGGTGGGGGGTGGGGGGGGGGGAGGGTCCTAGGGTTTGGATTAGGATTATTCCGATTTCCACTTTTTTCCCGTTTGGCTGATTCGGTTTCGACGACGATGTTTTTTGTTTCGCTCAGAAGGGGCAGCTTGACTGGTGAGAACCGGCCGAGCTTCGCGCCGAGCAAGAGGACCAGCTGGAACCGGTCGCTTTCCATCAGGTGCCCGTGAAACTCCATTAGCTTCAATTTGTTACGCTTGTAATTTCGTTTGTCTTTTGCTGTGTGTCAGAATCGTTGTTCCGCTGCAACTCGTACCACTTTGCCCACAAATAGTTTTGCTTTGGTGCATGCCCAGTTAAACTTTTACTGCGTATCTAGAATTCTGACATAGGCTGATGATGGGCATTACTCAGTGTCGTGCAGTTGGGCAATGCAGAGTTCTCTCTTGCATTTAATGTACAAACCTAGAAGCTAGCTTCTTGAAGAAGCTATCTACATCTTTCTTTCCACATAGGCAAGGAAACAAGCCTCTGAATTCTGAACCTCATGTTAGGGGTTGAGCTTCTCGGTGAAGCTCTTCGAAAGGCTTGGTGTTTGTTCCTGGTCTGGGCAGTCTGGGCTTCATTGACAGAGAGTCCAGTGGAGAAGCAGGAGGAAGCAAGCCCTTTAAATGAGTTAATATGTGATTAAGGTTTCCTTTTTCCTTTGTTCTTTTGCATTTCCTGGCATCACCTTTTATTGGGATTCTGTGGTGTTTGAATCCAAAAGTTGCTATGTTTCTCTTTTAGTTTTCTTGTTGTAGAACTATAATCAGTCGATTGTGGGAAATGTTAATCTGGAACTGCCGTAGTGCCATTTTATTGTATTGTAGAGTTTGTTCAATGTTCAGTAAGAAATATTGCAACTTTAGCTTTGTGACTTTGTCAGTAGTCAGTACCACGCACAAATCAGTGCATCTTGTTGTCTTTTTTTAATTGTCATTTGTATATCCAGTGTGATTTAGAAGTTGGCGACTTTTAGATTGCTTTGCTCTGCGGGCCCCTCAAATCACTGGTTTTAGGCTGCTCTTGAAGCGACTTTAATCTTGTTACGGCAACTTAGTTCTTAAACCAACTTTAGTGTAAAAGGTAGATATTTTTTTCCTTATTATGTTAGCCATTCTAATTTTCCTGAAAATAAATGAATCTTAGAGCCGTGAATTCTGGTTTTATTTTTTCGTTATTACTTTGGACTTTGAAATTACCGTGATCTTTTGAGGATTTGGTTCTGAAGCTTTTGAACAACTCTTAGGTCCCTGCGATGTCATTACTACTTAAGTGGCACAATTTAGCAGGTTTATAGACCTTTTTGACACAGATTAAGTTTAGTGATCTTGGACATAAATCCCCTAAAAAAGATCTAGGCGCTGGTGACATAAATTATCAAGATTAAGAAACTTTGGTTCATTCTTTGTATGCATTTAAGTTCTGTTACGGATTTCATTTGCATTTAGATTTTGTTATGGATTCTTTTTGTATCAAACAAATTGGAATATAGTAATATTCTCTATGTAAGCTGGCATGCTGTCATTCACAATGAAATATGTGAGGGGTGCAGGAGTTGAACTATACTTCATGTGTGTTACCTTATTCGTTTGCTTTGTGAAGATTTGGTCCATTGATCACCGAGTTCATTCTAAGAATCTCAAGTTAATATTTTGCCTCTAACATTGTTTTGGTGAAACATGACAGAGGGCGGGAAAGTATCTTTTTGGCTCCTGGCACAAATCTTCAACCTCAACAGAATCCCTGCAGAGCACTCAAGCGACCACCAAAACCGTGTAACCGAGTGGTGCGACTAATATTTTGCAGGCATATTTGCTGATAATATTGAAGTAGCTTGCTTTTTAAGTTTGCTTCCCTTTTACAGAAGAAAACTCTGGGGGGCCCTCCCGACTTTAGGAAAGAAAAGGCATATTTTGAAGAAGTTGATGCTTTTGAGCTGATTGAAGAAAGCCCTTCACCCAAGAACTTTGGCACATGGGCTAGAGGAATGGAGCAGAATTACATTGTGCATGATCTGCCTGCAATATTGGACAGGTGGAAAATCTACAAGATTGCAAGACGCGCATCATCCAAGCCCTTGTTTGACATCATGGAAACCCCACTTGTACCATCAGTCCAGAGTAACTGCAGTACAGATAATAATTCTCATGACAAGAGTTATAGAACCCCTGAAAGGGATAGATGGTCAGGGACACACCCTACGAGAAGGACAATCCCTTCAGGATACACTGTTAGCAGTTTAAAGAATGTTGTGAGCGAAACCAGCATCGTTACATCCTTTAGTGAGCTTAACATTAAGGAGGAACCCGTCGACACCAGCATTCCATCATTGAGTGGTGAAGCTCTGACTGCCTTTGCACAACTTCTCATGGTTTGCAGGCAATCTGCACCAGTTACTTTAGCAGAAGTTTTTTCTGCTTATTGGTACGTGTTTCAACCTTCCACATAATTTATTGTTACTTCGTTTTATGGACAGCTGGAAGAAAACCAGTTTGTTATAACCTATTAAGAATGAGTTGAGTGGAAGAAATTTTACAATAACAACAACAAAGCCTTTTATCCCAAATAAGTTGGGGTGAGCTAGGAATGAAACCTTTTCGAAGTCAGAAGAGGAAGGAATTTTATTGTACATTTATTTACTTGTGCTGCTGTGGTTATTTATCACTTAAAAAAGATGTTTGTGAAAATAGTGAGCTCGGAAGCATAATGAAGCTTGGTGAAGGAACGTACGGGGAGGCCTACAGGGCTGGAAGCACTGTCTGTAAAGTGGTCCCCTTTGATGGAGATGCATTGGTCAATGGAGAGACCCAGAAGGTTTATTTTGTTCATTTGTATGTCCACTCTGAAATGTTCTGCTACTCATTAGATGGTTCGGTTTTGTAGAAAGCGGAAGAAGTACTTGAGGAAGTTTTGCTTTGTCTAACACTTAATAATCTGAGAGCAGACCCGGGGGATAGTGAGAAAGAATATTCATGCAATGGCTTCATTGAAACGAAAGAGTATGTTCCTTCCACCATTGCTGCAGTAGGAAAATGCATAGATTAAATTTACTGCACATATAGCATGCCTGAATTTTGTATGTCATATCCTTCAAAATTTTACTACTCCATTTATTCTAGAAATTGTAACAAAAATGGTTAGCCCTGCCAGACACAACAGCCAAGAGGTTTGATCTTGTCTGCACAAGATGGTGGATACGCAGGAGTTTGAATGGTTCTCATTTTCATGTGTTTTGCAGCTTTTGGGTTTGTCAGGGGCCATATGACCCTTCACTGATTAGTGCTTGGGAAGATTGGGATGCCAAATGTGGATCTGAGAATGATCATCCAAATGACTTTTCAAATGGACAGGTAAGACTTCAAGTCAAATAAACCACATATCATTCAGTAATTGTGGTGGAGCATCGTTGAGGGACCATGTTTCTCAATTATCTACCTCTTAGATAAGTAATTTCTGTTTCAGTGCTATATTGTCTTCGTGCAAGCTGATGGTGGGAGAGATTTTGAAAAATTTTCTTTACTTGACTACAATGAGGCTCGCAGTTTACTGGTTCAAGTATGCACCTGCCATTTCTTAAGCTATTTGAATTTTACCTCAACTACGAAGTTGTTAGGATAATTATATACCATCCTATTGATGCAGGTTGCTGCCTCTTTAGCTGTAGCTGAAAGTGCATGTGAATTTGAACATCGAGATTTGCACTGGTTTGTCCTTTCAACACTGCTTTCGATTCGTATCCTTGGTTTTACTTTTATTGTGTGGGGTGAATTGGATGGAAAAAAGGGCCAATGATTTGTGCCGTGGTGTATAAATGATGCAAATTATGCTGCTTTATATGATTTCCCTGACATACTCTGATCCGATTCAATTTTACAACAAAAACAGGATCGTGTTTTACTTAGATCAAGACAGCACACATCATATTTATTAAACAGTTGTAGCATTAACTTTCACTACTTAGTGCTATGTAAAATGTTTCTCTTTTTTTCTAGTACAACTGCACAAGTTCATGTGGAGTTTGATAGAGAAGGTGGGTAGAAAAATCCTTAATATATTTGAATTGGGGCTAATAATGTGACTTGTTCTAAAGTTCCCTGTTGGGAACCCTACCCCAGTTGCTGATAGTGATATGTTATTCTATATTATTGCTTCTCAGTTTAGTTATTAATTGTTACTTACCACCATAAGGTGCATGGCAGGGGTAACATTCTTTTGGCTCGAGATGAAACGCCAGACAAGAATCATACAATTAGCTTCACTCTTCAAGGGAACAGGATGTGTAGTAGAACTTTTGGTTTGAACGTCTCCATAATTGATTTCACCCTTTCTCGGATCAATACAGGTGCTTCCTTTGACCTTTAGTTCAGAATACTCTGTGCTTAATAATACCGAACTAAGTTTTTCTTTTTTGCATTGCATTGCACCACTCTGCAATATGAAATATCAATATGGAATAAGATTTTTGGAGTTATGCTATTATTTTTAGTGAGATTGGCAAATCGGTGACTTCTTTTATCTTTGTGAGTTGTGGCAATTATGCAACAATTTCGGCCACAAGAAAACCAAATTGCTACAATTGACAGAAGGGAATTGCAAATGCTTGGTGGTTCCAGTAATTCCTAATTGGGTCTGGGAAATCCCTAAAAGCTGAATACGCCAATCTTCTGAATTGTCCAAGTATGTTATGTTTTGGGACTTCATGGAGAAACAGACAGTAGAGAATGCTTTGCAGATAATTACAAGGCAACATATGTCTCCTGCAGAATATTTGTCACATTTCACTCTTATTGCGTTGCACTGTTCATCTGCTTCATGCAATTGAAATCCTTAAAGGGAGGTGGGGAACACCAGGATAATATGATAATGACTAGTCAGTTAGCTTCATAAAACATGTTAAGAGTAAAATACATGGAGTGTCATTCAACTTGTGCGGGCGTGTCATCTAGGTCACCATACTTTCAAAATGCATATATAGGTCACTAATGTAATATAAGTGCATCATTAGTTTATCATAGCTGCCTATGTTGGCATATTTCGTACGCGTGGCATGATACGTCGAATTCAAAGTAGTTGGTGGAACATTTGCAGAAAATTTTCTGTGCAATATTTTTTATTTAACCCTACCGATGTGCCTTTACCAGGAGCTGGTCCAACATGACCGCATCCATCCGTCTCAATCACTAGTAAGGTGCCCGTGCTTTGCAACGGAAAACCAAATAAAAATGATGCATACTATCAAATATGATCTCAAACTGAATAATAAATATCAACTTTTTCTTACGTCATCATGTATCAAACAAAACATACATGTTCATACTCGTAAATACATGTCCATCAGGACCAACGTTCATCTTATGTATAAGCATATGCACAACAAGATCACTGCCCTACCCTTAAATATTGCTTCTATTGGCCCTAAAATACAAATAACTCCTTCAGTTGCCTATACGTTTAGTACTTCAATTCCTGCCAATGCATTCGGTTTATTGTTTGTTCCAAGGTCGAGACTGTTTAAATGGCAAGTGGACTATGCAAACATGCCCGAAATGATTACTTGTACCTGGAACAAACAATTACGCTTCAATCGAGAGAAATAAAAAGACTACCAGCTCCTTGTACCTGGATGGGGAATAGCTTGGTGATGCCCTTCCCGGCGGCGTCGGGTGAGGCGATGGGGGCGGCAACGGAGGCGGCGGCGCGAGAGGGGAAGGGGGAGGCGGCGGCGCGAGAGGAGAAGGGGGGAGGTGGCGGTGTGGAGGGAGGGGAGGATGCGGCGGCGGAGGAGAGGGGTGGGGAGTAGGAGGCGCGGTGCGGGGACGGAGAGGGGGGGCGCGCGCAGGGGTTGGGGAGTAAGGGAGGAGGCCGGTGGGGGAGGCGAGGTGGCGCGCGCGGGAGGAGCGATGGAGAAAGCGGTGGCGCGGGGTTGGGGAGTAGGGAGGAGGCGGTGGGGAGCGAGGAGGAGAGAGAGCGAGGCGGCGGCGGGAGGAAGAAACCAGGCGAAGGAGAGCGGGAGAGGTGGAGGGTGAGGGGCGAGAGGATGGGCGGGCTCTGCAATGCGAGGGGACCGGGAGAGGATCTAGGGCTTAGAGCGCGCGAGCGAACGGCCAGATCTACCTCTGGGATGATCGGACGGGCGAAAGCGGGGCGCGGGGAGGGGAGGGGAGCGGAGTAATTTTTACGGTTAGGATTTTATCTCGTAATCAGATTGGAGGGCTGAGAGGAGAGGAGTGACGACGGATCAACCACCAATTGCTTCTTTTATAATAGTAAAGATATCTCGCAAGAATCGAGTTTCTACCCCTTCTTGTTACTTTCCGTTCGATCGATTTAGATTGCAGCAATATTGCATTGCTGTGACATGAGCCGGACTGGCAGACTTAGTGTACACACCACATATTTGAGTCTGATCCTATCGTAATAGGAAGGAGGACCGGCTCACGTAGCCATGGTGATCATGGGACCTTGGGAGACACTGGGAATCCTTGCACAGGAGGGAATGAGATATGAGATCAACAACGTTCTTCTCCCAGAGTACTTTTGCGTTGCCACCTCCAAGGCTACCAGGTTCATACATCTTCATGGCCGATTGGTGGAAACAATCCGAGCTGAAAGATCCATGGTACGGTGTTGGCTAGAGCGGGATGAGTCCCACGAGGACGAAGCCATACTTCGTGGCTTCCATTACCACCTCAAGGGTTTCATCACAGGAGGACGTAGTGGAAGAAGAGGACAAGGGAACGAGACTAGTGCGGATCAGTTCGGCTTGGTTCAACCAGATAAGATTAAGGCAAAGGGATAGGGTTAAAAGAAAGAATATATTATTCATGGTGTTTTATGTTAATTTCATAGCATTGTAAGCATTGAACCCAATGTGTCATGCCACGCGTATGAAATATGCCAGTGTGGGCAGTTAGAATGAACGAATGACCCACTTATACCACATTAGTGATCCAAATGTGCATTTTGAAAGTACCATCATCTAGATAACAAACCTGCACAAGCTGAGTGATCTGCCATGCATTTTACTCAACATTTAAAGTTTGCACCTCACATGCCACACAATTAGCATCAACTTTTTTATACTGTACCTCTTTTCCCCTAGAGCAAAGTAATTAAGAGTCATTTGGAGAACACCATATGGCTCTTCTTATTTTTCCTTGATAATCTTTGTTATTTGCAATATTCTCTCCAGGGGATGCCATTCTCTTTCTTGACCTGTCTGCGGACCCTGCCTTATTTGAAGGACCAAAAGGAGACAAGCAGGTTTTCAGATGATTAATATTATATTAGTATGTTAGACCCTTTTGAGCTATTGTAATATATGATTCTCATACATGCAGGCAGAAACATATCGAAAAATGAAACAAATAACCAAGGAGTACTGGGAGGGCAGGTAAATAATATATGACAGCACAGAATATTCTTCTATAATAGTCACACACCTAGGGGCGGAAACAGATCGAATACGAATTGAATAGTACCTTTATCATATTTATATTCATATTTTATAAACAAATACGAATATTCTTGAATACGAATCGAATATTGTAACAAATACAAATTCGGATCAAATATCTACTCAATTCGGTTGAATCTGGATATTCTTGTAACTTATATAGTATGAAGATATTAATGACATTTTGTCTTTGTACAGTCATGTTTAATCATTCTAATTCATTTACTTTACATAAAGAAACACGAATTGATGTTGAATTAAAAAAACTTGTCTAACTAATTAGTCGTATTGTAATAAAATATGTATATTGCTTCGTTGAATATGAATACGAATAGTTTGGATAAAATAACATTTCGAATGGTAAAAATCGGTACTATATTTGTATCCATATTTTTTATGTGAATTTGAATACGAATGTGAATAGGAGAGATTGTTAATTGGATGAAAAATCTATACCGTATTCATATCCTATCGAAAGAGGTAACCAAATAATACGAGATAATTCGTATCCATTTCCCACCAATACACACACCAAGTCTTAAACCATTACAATTTTTATCTGCTGTCTTTCGTGTTTTCAATGGAACATAACTTGTGCACGATTAACTTTTTTTGTCCCTGGTTTCAAGAAATGGAGCCAAAATGCTTTAAGATAAGAAATTTCAATGGATTAGGTATTACTTTTCAATAACTTGCTGACATGACAGGTACTGATTCTGTACTTGTTATTGCAGCTTCCCAAAGACAAACGTAGTATGGTTAATTTACCTTGTGGATATTGTAATACTGAAGGGACACTCTGTGAGTTTATCTTTTCTGAGGACTTTTGAATTCGTATTGATTTTTTATGACCCGACAACAAATTCGCCTGCATTTCTAACTTTGTGAACACTTTTGCTAGACATTTACTGCCAAAGACGAGAGGGATCTTCGATCGTTCAAGAAGCGGCTATCCTCGTACGATTCTGCTAGAGATTGTCTCGCTGATTACTTTTTCAGTGATCTATTATCGAATGAGGCCACCCAATCCTCTGCACTGCCTCTCCTGTAGTTGCATCTGTGAGCTGACAAACCGTTAAGAGGGGGTTTAACGTTGGGGGTGTATGCTCCTATAAATTAGCTAAGGTGTATCTGAAACGTATTAGCCAGGATGGATCTAACACGAGCTCGTTCCCCCGTGGTGTGATGCACGGGCGCCTTTTGTAAGGAATCTATGTTTATGGTTTGCTGGAGTGGTCTTGTTTAGCTCAGCGGCTTCTGCAATCCTGCCAAGATGCCATCCGATAGAAGCTCGTTCGTTCTAGCGGTCCCCAGCATAGCGTATAGACGATAATCAAATGGACTTGGGGCAACTGACCTGTACCAAGTAATCGTATCCTCGTCCTGCGCGTGATTTTTTCTATCTGTGGTTGTGTGCCTGCCAAGCGCCGAGCCGCTGTGCCACCCGGCCTTACGCGAGCGGACGTCCCCTCGCCCACTTAGGGTGGCAATTTGCCCTGTAGGGACGGGGCCTTGTAGGGGAAAGCCCCATGAGGGCCAGGGACAGGGGCTGTTTGTGCCTCGCAGGGGCCGGAGACAGGGCCCGTTGTTGTAGCGGGGAGGGCGTAGGGCGTGACATGCCCCCATGGGGGCCCGCTTAGACCCAAAAAAACCCTAGTTTGGGGTGATCGGTCATGAGGACTGAAGATTAATGAATCCAGCACCCTGGCGGTGGCTTGGCCACGAGCTCACGAGACCGCGACTCGCCTCACCTTTTTGGCTCTTTCTCCTCCTGTGCTTAGTTCTCCTGGAGACAACGGCTTGGCCACGAGACCATCGGCGATCGGCCTTCGGCCACCGCTGCACTGTAGCCACTGCTCGGTCCGCCGTGATCCGCTCCACCGCTGTGTCGTCGGTCCGCTCCACGGCTCCACCGCAAGGCGCTGCCGCTGCATCACAAGGTAACTCGCTGACGGTGTCCGACGCCAACTCTCGGACTCCCCAGTCCTATATTCGGAGATCTCCTTTGTATTCCCCATATTTCTCTTTCTCCAAGTGTAGATCTACCCTTCGGCCACTGTGATTCCGAGCAAAGGAGTTCGGCTTCGGCACTTCGGCCATTGTGATTCTGAGTTCCAGATCCAGATATGTGGAGACTGGAGAGCACGAGCAGAGGCTGCGCAGCTGCCTTCCAGATACACCACTCATTTCTCATCCGTACCAAATCATTCATGTTAACATGTATTAGTTATCTAGTTTAATTTACATGGTAGGACCGTAGGAAATCACATATCTAATCATATAAGGTTTCATCTTTGTGCACACGCTTTTGCCAGCATTCGAATTAGTTCTTGTTAATTACTCATGTAAGGTTTTCGTTTCATCTTTGTAGCAAGAAGGTTTAGATAGAGATGTCAACTCAAGTCAATAGCTCGTCGTAAGTCGCACCCACATAGGCACATAGCTCCTCATGCAGCCTCAACCCCGCAATCATCAAAAGGCATAGATGTTCAAGAATCACAGAACGCACATCATGGTTTACTTGTATGTTAAATTGTTATTGTTCGTAGCAGACAGCCAAACACAGTCACAGAGCATGTGGCCGCAGTGTGCTCTCCCATGGGACTCGATGGGGGTCGGGCCCCCCCTGGGGCCGGGGCCAGAGGGCTATCATCCCTTGGAATACCTAACAGGGCCAGGGCCAGGGCCGGGGATGTCTCCCTTGGAGACCCGTCTCTATTGCCACCCCTACGCCCACTCCTCACCATATCGCGCTTGGACCATTCGAATTTCTAATCAACCGACACACGGCTGGGCACCACCTGATAGGTGGCCGTGCGATCGCACCCACGGCTTGTTCCGCTTCCGCGATTCCGCGTGAGGCGACCCCCTCGTTTCGGTAACTGGCGGTTACTGACCTTATCAGCAGGGACCGGTAAAATTTTATTCCAGGCAAAAAAAATCGAATTCATTAAAATTCATCTAAATAGTTCAAAAACAACAAAAAATAGAAAATTTCAATTCAAAATTTTTGGCCGAAAAATTCCGGCGGATACCGGTCGTATCGCTGACCTTCGGTAAATTTCTTAACCGGATACAGTTTTCCCTCCCCCTCATAGCAATCCGCCGCACGGCGCCACCGAACAGGCACCGTCCACCTATTAGGCTCACTGGCTCAGGTCACGCTCATCTGAACGTCCGTGTCCGACCCACCGCGCGGTGATGCACGCCTCGACGGACTCGTCGTCGTTGCGGACGAGCGCGACGCGTGGGCTTTTTGACCAGCCCACGGGCTTGACCGCAGTGCAGCCGTTTCAAGCACCAAAAGCCCATCACGGGCTTGACGGGCAGAAGCGACCACGTAATGTGAAATTAGCAAGAGCAAATCGCAGCCTTCACGTGCTCACAGCTCGCAACAACGAACGAATCATAAGAATCTCGTGTTCTCATCACTACCGCATGTACACACAACCAGAAAACCGGGGGGCTGCAAGCACCAAACAGCACGAACGCTGCTAAAATCCAAAGCTAATGACCAATGGAGAAAGAATAGGATCGATGGAAAAGGAAACAACGACAGGAGACAAAATACAGGCAACAGTCTCCTGTTCACAGAGCTCAAATCCTTCGGAAAGCTTATACGGACAACAGTCTCCTGTTCTGGGCAGGAGGCGCTAGTCCTGGGATGTCTCTGATGCTTTTGTTGTGTGGATTGACAATCTGGGATAAAGAGGCAACTTGTTATTCATTGTATAGTGTAGTAAAAGCAGTGGATGATGTAAAATCCTGATTATAAAAAAACTAAACCAATAATGGCTTAAGAGGAAGGACGAGCCCAAGTTTCGACATAAAAAGAAACCAGCATGCTTGCATACAGTGGCACCTGACTTGTATACAAGGAAGGGCTATTGCATCACTGTCAGTAAACACTAGCATACATCCAGTTTGCACCAGCTTTACTTCTCGCTCCTAAAGATGTAATGTCAAGTTTCCCCTCCTCATTTCCCAAAACTGATGTGACATTGTTTTAACATTAATAATCAAATAAGGTATTCCCACTTTTCATGGACATTTTATCTCCAATGTATACTCTTTCGGGAAATTAGCTAGGTGCAGGAACTGACTCCACCATTGATTGTGCACAGATTTCATTCCCCAGAGGGGATTGGTTTTTAGTTGTACATATGGAGGTTTTGTCCCCCAACTAGCCACAGTGCCTAACACGACTAAATCCTATTTAAGTCCAAAACAAGCATAAAAAGTGACGACTACCTTTGCAAAAGCAAAAAATAACATACCTTGACAACAATGATTGCAATCACACCACAAACTATCATAAACAGTAATCCCATGATGCATTTGTCAGTTGCAACCTGCAGCAACCAAAATCTTGTAAGGCCAGGTACTGTTGCTTCAGATAGTTCAGAGAGAGAGAGAGAGAGAGAGGGAACCTGACGACCAATCTCTTTCACCATTTGACTAGCCTTCTTCAGCGAAAAGTGAACAGAGTCTAGCTCATTGCCAATTCTCTTCATTTGTTCTGTCTGCAAAAATGAAGAAGAGAACTCTAGGCAACTAAGAGAGAACACATTTAGACTAGCAGATAAAACTTACAAAGCTGACCCTGTAAACCACAACTTATACAAGTAATAGATCAAGAAACCAGATTCTCTAAACTATTTAGTAAGACTAAGAAGAACCTACTCTGGCTTTACAGACCTATCCAGAACCGGACCTCAATTTCCAAGGATTCATTGGAGGTGATTTTGTGGTTTTGTCTGGCTTAAATATTAAGCTTATCCTGCCCTCAGAAGTATCGAGATTGACTGAGACTCCTTACATAGGTTCCTTTAATAACAAGGAACTAGGGGCGTGTTGCTCTTTGGTATAAAAGTCTTGTGAACATACTTGAAATGGAGAAACATAACACAACTTTCTCAGGGATTCAGTGAAGTACTTGAAATGGAGAAACATAATGCAACTTTCTGAGTGATTCGGTGAAGCTGTATGGTTAATATGAAACCGCGGTTAAACTATCCTCTTAAGTGTAAAAAAATGTAACATTCGTGTTCCAACATAACATGTATCTCAAACAGCCAAATATAGTAGAGTAAATTGGTCGCTGAGTATAAAATTGAAGCCCTTTGACTTTGGAATGATAGATGTCCATGAGTATCAGACTATCTGTCAGTATAACACGTCACCTCTTTGAAGTTTACCAAAAAAAAGCTCGAATCTTGTAAATATACTAGAAAGTTGAAATGCAAAAACATAGCACATATTTCTGAATGATATCCAGGTAAAGTAAATCACACAAATCTAATGTCTAAAATGGGGGGAGATAGAGAATATAATAAAGGAGGCTCCTTTTAGTAACGAAAAGAAAAGAAACAAACAAGAAAGCTTGAGCTCAGCAGCTCACAATAGTCCAAAACCATTCTGGCATTCTCAAGCTAAAAGTCTGAAGAAATGAATCAAAGTTTTGTGTTCAGTAAGTCTAACTTGGGGTTAGCAGAAAGCTTCAAGAAAAAAGTGAGGCAGTAAACAAACAGGTAATTAGTTTTTTTTCACACTCATGACTGAATGAAATTGCACCATCGGAAAACTTACTTGCTGTGTTAGAGTTGCAGCAGTTTGAGCTCCGACTTCAACAGTTTGTGCAACAACCTACAAGAAAGGATTCCTGTAAAATTTGTTATGGAAGATTGCTGGAAAAAATAAGGTTTGAGTTAGCAGCACACCATTTTTGAACGCTCAATAGCTTGGTCTGTTTGGTCCATTTGTTTCCTTCCAGCATTAATGAGTTGTTGATTTGACATTTCTGCCAAATTAACCAGGTACTTCAATGAGAATGTTTACCTTTCACTAGCAAATTAATAATATTACAAAAATAATGATGATTAATTTCACCTGATGCCATTTGAACGTTGTCCTCAGCAACCTGATCATTACCAGTATCGAATAGTTCAATCCTCTTATTACCAAGGCTACTTTGGTACCTGCAATAGCATGAAAGTCACAAAGCATATCTATCAGCATGAAGCGAATCACAATGCAGCAGAAAATATTGCAGGAGATGTAAATATGCAAATGAGGCATCTGAGTTTAACATGAGAAAAATCACATCCTTCATCTCTGAAGACACCATAACAAGAAATAGTTTCTACTTTATACTTAACGTTTTCCTCAAGGTGACATAGGAATTCAACTCTTTGATCTGTCATAACACATAACAAAACAAATTATACTAGTGTGGAAAATGACATATAGTAAAGACACTATTGAAAAAACTACCAACCATGAACTGCTTCTTGTCATTTAGCTGCTTGTTGACCTCAGCAGAGTTCTTTTTCTCCTCATCTTTGAGGATACGATCAAATTCTTTGATTAAGCTGCAAAAAACCACAGAATACTCACATAATTTAAGACATCATATAAAAACACAGTGCTATATTATCCAGGTTTTAAGGGGGTTCGGAAAATCAACGTGTCAGATGCAAAAGATGTGAATTTGGCTATTCAAGTTAGGAACAGCAATGGTGCATAGATTTGAAAGCTAAACCGTTCGGTCACGCATGAGTTTTGCAGTATAAGAGTGTTGGATCTGGATTTTGCAATCCAAAATTCTCTATGATTTCACCGCATTATTCACTGGATCAGTAAATAATGCTTACATATACATTACTAAACATCATAGTACATATCATGCGGAAGTATAAATATAATAATAGACTTACTCAGGAATCGATTAGGTCGAAATCAATAAAATGCAGCAGCAAAAACAGAACACACAGATGGGACCCTCAGGACGTGCCCACAGGCAGCCAATTGGGATTCGCGACCTAGTTCTTGTCTCTTCATCTCCTTCATTATTATGACTTGGTGCATTGCTGAAGCGCAGCAATTCGACTCCTGATTCTAGATTATTTGAGTGAGCGAAACCACCGTACTCCACGAGCCAATATATAGTGTGCAAATAAATAACATGCATAGCTTACCAAGAAAAAGCTCAGGTTGTTTTATTTGCCAAAAATTGCTTTTAAAGATACAATCATAGACGTTTCCTGAAACCTAGCAATTTGAACTAAAACATGATATTTGGATAAAAGAGTGCAATATTAGTAGTAGTACAAGCTCGAGGATGCTGGTAGTGGTTTGGCGGCGTGGGACGGCAACGGGCAGTGGAGGCGCATGGTGCCGGCGAGGTACAGACGTCGCTGAGTCCGGTCGAGGGTGGGGATGGTGTTGCCTTTCTCTGAGGGTGCTCTAGCTCAGCGGAATTGGCCCACGGTGGCTCCAGTCGTCAGATTGTCGACTTACTGGAGTTGGAGAAAATGGAGGCGGTGATGAATGGTGGAGGCACGGGAGGCCAATTAGCTGTGTTGTGAGGATGGGTGGGGTGTGAGGAAGGTGGCGGTGACCTGTAGTGGCTTTTATAGGCAACGCAGTAGTCTGGCGATGTGAGGGGGTCAGGAGGAGTCATGGCGGAAGGCATGGCATCGGCATGGTTACAGTGCTTGGTGACTCGAGCTTGGTGTCACAACGGTAACATGATGCAGGGAGTGGCGGTAGCTATCGCACTAATGGCGGGGCGCTCGCGCCAAGGAGCATGGGCGGCAGTCCGGATAGCGCAAGGCAAGGAATGGCCGGGGAGGGCTGTCGGGATGGTCAGCAATGACGTGCTCGGCGACGCGGGAACCGTAGCACGGTGAAGCAGGTGCGTGAGCAGATGCTGACGGGGGCGGATGTGGCGCGTGCTGTGTTGATTCGAGTCGACATGGCGCGGTGGTCTGAGTGACGCCTCGTCGTCCTTCGGTCGGGCGGTAGGTCAAAAGAGGAGAGTCTGATGTGACGAAGCAATGGGGTGGTGATGGAGAAAGGATACAACTGCATTGATGGCTCATGGTGGCGGCATGGGTGTGGGAGCACGCCGACATCCGACGGTCACAAGGGGGAGGCGAGACAAGGAAGTGGGCTACCGTGGCAGGGGCCGACGGCGAAAAGCTCTGCCATGGCAGAGCATCGACAAGGAGGGAGCCAGCCCAGGGCTGGCCTGGCCAGGCCAAAAGGCCAAATAATTTTTGGGGCTGAGCCCATTGGAAGAAGAAGAAAGGAGGGAGAGAAAAAAAAAAGAGAGAAAATGATAGGCTTAAGCCAACTTTGAAACTCAGATTGTTAACTTGAAATTCTAATTCATATTAGGATTAATGACTTCTAGTTTTGTATGACATTCGATCCAAAAATTGAATGCTCAGTTCACTTATTTAGATACGAGTTTTTAACATTCCTTTAGCCACTGCCCTTCCTTACCTAGATAAATTGGATTTCAAACTTTTATTTTTCTTTCTTTAACTCTTTTTCTTTAATTCTAGATTTTGTTGTATGGACTGGGATTTGTTATTGATATTGGATCAAAATTCACAATTGGGATTTAACCCTTGATATTAAATAGCACAAAGTCCAGAAAAATCAAAATAGAAATTCAGAAGAATTTCATATGCCAACAAAATGTAGCAAAAGTTTTAAATTCTTCTCATTTTTTAGAATTTCCGAAATTGGGATATTACAGAGTGCACATAGCAGTGTTGAGCCAGACCTACCGCTTACACTCCCTCATCTTCCCAGTGAGATCTTCCAACTGCTTGGACTGCCTGTTAGAGTCCTTGATCTTGTCCATCTTCTGGAACCCATTTCTGCAGCAAACAACTTGCTATCAGGATGAACCAACACGTTAGCAACTAGGAACAATTTGAGCACGGGTTGGCAAAATCTGATGCCAGCACGAAGTTGCAAGAAGTTCCTCAGTTCAGTATGCTCAACAGTTAACATGCGGCGCAGAATGACGAACCACAAAAAAAGGAAGGGCATTGGAGGGAGCAACAACGGGGAGATCTGACTCACTGGAGGGCGCGGAAGACGTCCTGGATCTCGCCGTCCACCTGCTCGAGCTCGGGGCTCATGGGCACGTCGCTCGCCATGGCTTCCCCTTCTCCCCCTCGGGCTCAACCCCCTTCTGGATCTCGGTCTCCCCCTCGCGTGATCCGCCCAGTTCAAGCGCCAGGTCCTCCTCCTCTCGGGTTGCTCACCCAGCCATTGCGATGGAGGCGAGGAGGGCGGCGGTTGGAGTTAGGAGGAGGAGAAGATGGTTGGTGTGGGCCGTCGCGTTGGGTGGTGCTGTGATCCGAGGCGTATTAGCTGTGAGCTTTACGGAGTAGAGATAATTATTGGAGTTTTCATGTGTATCTTTCTAGAGAAACGGGGAGGCGAGGGGTCGGGTCCGGAGAAAATGCCATCATGCTTGCCACCCGTTTCAAACAACATAACTTATAGATCTGTTCTTTACGATTTTTAAAAGTTATTTTTAGATTTTACTAAAGTAACTAACTTTTAAACGAAATATTTTTTTAAAATGAAGCCTACAAGTTAATTATAGTACACGTTAAAAAACTAATATCTATACCATCAAAAATCGTAAGCGAGTATCTCTCTTTCCACAATCTCTATCACAAACAACTAAAAAGCCATCAACTGCAGCAAAAAGCTATCAGCCGCAGCCAAAAAGAACAGGCCATATGTCTTCTGAGTTTTAAAAGTAAAAAAATCATTAAAATGCATTGATTTTTTAATATGATCTTTTTCTTTTTTACAATATTTGTACAGATATAACATTATTTTTTATTTTTTTAATTAAATAATTAAAAAAACTAAGCTAAAAACTAAAAGCTACAACACATTAAAACAAGGCCCAGAGCTACTAGAGAGAGAGAGAGTCTGACTTAGTGCCAATTTAGAGTGTACAAATTAGTAGGGAATTCACGTGAAACAATTGAATAAATAAAACTTTCTGGCTCAAACATAGCATTAACTTGTTGAGCACACCACTCCAAAAAGAAGGAAAAGAAATTGTTAAGCACAGGCAAGACGATTTTTTTTGCTGTGCGCTCCTCGGAATTTGATACTGCAACTCTGGGAATAACAAATAATTTTGAAAAGGTTTTGACAGTGCCATTCGTTGTGTGTTTCATTTACAAAGGAAAACGCAGAAAGGGGTACAACGAACACAACGAATGTTGGGAGAGAAACCGGATCGGCTCAGTTCCTTTCTCCTTATAATTTATGATTTATGTTACAGTAATTAATTTTTAAATAATATATTTTTAAAAGAAATTAACATGAATGTTATAATAAAGAGTATACTTGTTATGGCTACAAACCAAATAATAATGAATGAGAGTACTAATATGCTATGTGTAATAAAAAAATCTCTCTCCCTTCTTCACCTGGAGGAGATATATATATAGCCATAAATCCCATTTTATAATGTTATCTTTATCGATGGGTACTGTTATTAGAATATACATATTTTTTACATGTCTTATCGAGTCTTATTGGATCTCTTAGGTCAGCAGGACGAATAGATGTAGGTGAAAGTCTGCCCCACAATAATATTGAATTCAGCTGTATTTACTAAAATTATATATAATTATTTTTTTATATACTGTCTCTTATAGAGAGTTAAAATTTAAAATTATAAGTCATTAGTTTCAAAACAACTCACCCAGATGTCCTCGGCAGAACGCAACGGCAAGGTGGCACGCGCTGCCATGGTCCCATGACTCCCATCCATCCCACGGCCGCGGATGCGACGAGCACGAGGGCCCGGAAAAAGTGGTATTTTGATCCAACTTCTCCGACCCAATGGTCCGATGCGGCGTGAGGCTCGGCTCTGTTCAGCTATGGCTATTTTCCCATTTGGATTTGGGCTCACCCGTCGGGCGGGCTGACCGTCGGACTGCGCGCGTGAGACCCAGAAAGGTCTCGTGGAGAAGCTGGAAAAGTCTTCAAAATTTCGCCCGTTCCGAGCAGAATTTACGGGACAGTGAAGCGTCACGTTCCAGCGAAAACCCCAAGCCGGTCCTATATCCACGTAGGCGTTATATATCCATCCACCTTGGCCTTGGTCGAACGGCTCACATGCACGTGCGCCTCTGGAGTTTATCCTACTCCCGCCCCTCTTGTCACGAGGACAAATCGGAGTCGAACTTTTGCACGAAGACGTGATTCTTTTTTGTTACGGTTTTTAGTTAATAGTTTATTAATCTTATGAATAACGATTGCTAAGAGAAATTAAAAAGATAAAAATTATTAGAAAAAAAAACGTGACCGGACACCAATCCAAACGACTTCTAGTGGGGCATGCGTGCAAGAAAGAGTTCCCAGTCACTAGTTCGTTTGCATCTCTCGTCATGCTCATCGATCCTCGTATGTTGCCTTCCTTGGCGCATGCATTTTCTCTCGATCCATTTAGGATCGAGTCAGTTCGCGGCTGGATTCTTTCCCTTTGACGAAAGGATAAAATCTTACCATGAAGGAAGATCGAGCCCGTTGTCTCCATAAACCGGCAACACAGCATGCATGCTGTACCATAAAATGTGTTCACGTCCTACCAGACAAGTGTGTGTATATGTATATATCTACATATATATTTATATATATAGACAGTTTGAAGCTAACCTAGCTTATACATGGCGGAGTTTGAGCAGAGCACACATGACAGGCGTTGTTTTATTTCAGGACGCAAAACACGATTGATCCATCCTAGGAATTTCTTCAGTGCAAGTATAAAGAGGGTGTTCTTTTTAAGTGTATCTTATAGCTTATGACTATGATTTATAACTTTTAACTATTATACAAGTGTTTGTACGAACGAATTGAATGGTAATAAGAAAAATTTATCTCGACAAGTTATTTTAGAAATAGGATAAAAAATTATCTTATTTATTTATTCAGATAAAATTATAATCTGTAAGTCACAAGATAAAGAGAACTATACCAGCTGTGCTCAAAGCTCGACAGGAGCATCTCAATCACAAACGTGGCGGCCAAGCGATGGGAGGGGTCAATTTTGTCCTCGCCTGATTGGTGCCGACGTGTCAAAAACCAAAAGATTCCACTCGATCCATAGGCCTCGCGACTCGCGAGAGCTCCCACTGTCCCAGGGCACGACACCTCGTCCCCACGGCTCGTACCAACATTAAGCGATGTGTCTGTAGCTGTAAGCTCTCCACGTTGCAGGGATCACCCAATAATTCCGCCCAAAGCTATGGCCCAATCGACCTGCCCGCTGAAAGCTATGCACGGTCACCTCCTAGCCTTGGATTTGATGGTTAATTATTTCACTGTATTCATTGTTACGATGTTACAGAGAGAAACCAACCATGCTCTCAAAGCACAGGGTCATTTTCTATGATTTATTGCTTGTGGTGTAGATCTAACCATCCATACTGTCCACTAGTTAATGGGAACGAATCATTTAGCATCCCCTTTCCTTGCTAGTGCCCCTGTACCAAAAATTCTTCCGCAGTCGTCGAGGACAGCGATGGCGCCCTCTAGGTTCTCCTCATCCCAGATGGAGGTCTTGGTCAGCGAACAAGTGTCTTATTCTATATTGATCAAGTTAGCACGAAGAATTTCAAAGTTTTCTATATTGATCGGACGGCAAAAGTGTGATAAAGAAGGCACAGCTCTGGATGAAATTTGTGGAAAACATTTGAGAAGACTACAGGCAGAGAGCGCTCGAAGTTAACCTGACGCGATTCTCTCGGGATCTATTTCGCGAATCCCTCATGGATAAGCTCATGTGCCCTCACACGCTATTGGGCCAGGTGGCACTGAGCACTGCACGCCTAACCACCAGATACCGGTTCCGGACCCGTCACTGACATGCGGGCCCGCCTCAGATCCCTTCCCCTTCTCGGCACGGCTCGTCCCATTTCTTCACACCTCCTCTCTTCGCTTCCTTTATAAGCGGAGCGTGCACGCACCCGCACACGCCGTCCTCGCTTCTCATCTCATGCCGCCTTAATTAGGTAATTAACCGCCTCGCTCCCTAATCCCATCGGTAACGAACTCTGAGGCGGTGGCCGTGAGCGGCGGGACGGCGGCGGCGGAGGGATGGCGTCGGAGCCAGTGGCGCGGGCGGTGGCGGAGGAGGTGGGGCGGTGGGGGAGCATGAAGCAGACGGGGGTGAGCCTGCGGTACATGATGGAGTTCGGGTCGCGCCCCACGGAGCGCAACCTGCTCCTCTCCGCGCAGTTCCTGCACAAGGAGCTACCCATCCGCATCGCCCGCCGCGTGCTCGAGCTCGAGTCCCTCCCCTTCGGCCTATCCAGCAAGCCCGCCATCCTCAAGGTCGATACGTGTGTGTGATTCGGTTAATTTAGATTTTATGTCCACTTGGAACTGTTGGTCCATTGTCCTGATTGCTTGTCTTGTCCCTTTGGCCCATCGGTGATTTTGACAAGTTTCGGTGTTCCTATGTTGATTCTGGATGGGTTTGTATGTCTCATGGCTATTCCCCTTTTTTCACTGTGATTGGGGAATGTGGTTCTCTCTTTGCTGTTGGCCTGGTGTATACTAGGATGTTTACTCCGAATCATTTTAAAAAGGCTATTCCTTTAGGATGGATGCCTTGATATCTTTTCATGTTTATTGTTAGAATATCACTTTTGTCCGGGGGAAATGGAATGCGAAGAAGTTGCCATCGCTACGTGTCAGTATTGAATTTAAAATATCTAATTTATATTGATCGAAAATGATATAATTTTAGAGTTCTGTACTGATCACCTGATGTGCTGTTCCATTTATTCTCCTTTTCATTTCACCGGAAATTTATCGTCAACATGTAGCAAAGTTGTACCGTAAGATAAGGAGGAATTTTGGGAGATTATTGCTTGCCGACTTGCTTACTTTTTTTTTGGAGTGGGGTGGGGAGCTTGCATTACTTCAATTTTTTTGTTGTGTTGTCTTCTTGATCTTATCACGTCAGTACTAGAAGAATCGGATTATCTGAACACAACAAAGAGTAAATATTTTATTGAAGAATTCTCATAGATGAATTTATTGACTCCTGCCAATTTGAGCATCCTTTTGTGGGACTCATGGTTGGTCTGTTCACCATTGTGAAGGTGCGGGACTGGTACTTGGACTCGTTCCGCGACATCCGATATTTTCCTGAAGCGAGGAATCGGGATGACGAGCTCGCCTTCACGCAGATGATCAAGATGATCAAAGTGCGGCACAACAATGTGGTTCCGACAATGGCGTTGGGAGTGCAGCAGCTGAAGAAGGAACAATGTCGTGCAAGGAAGATTCCCCCAGGATTTGACGAGATCCACCAATTTCTTGATCGATTCTACATGTCAAGGATTGGTATCCGCATGCTGATAGGTTTGTGAGCTTGGTACTACTCTTCTGTCAGGTGCTAAATTTATAAATGATGTACTGACAGCTTCTTTCTTGTCTAATTTAGTTCTTGACATTAATTCTGTCCTAAATCTTACACACGATTTTGAACAAATGATGGATTATGTGCTCATTAGTGGAACAGTTACTGTATACGCTATATTTCAACATAAACCTGTCAAGTGGGGCCTAGCTGAGCCCCCTTTTGGTTGATTTGTAAATTTGAACTTTGTGCAGACAGGCAGCTCCTTTTGGTTTCATTTGCTGTTACTTGATTTCTTTGCATTCAACCTTCATGTTGCTTGAGCTGACTGTATTATTGTATGGTTTAAAATGAAAAATGGTACGAATTCTTGACCTGATGTGTAAGTCCTAAACCAAACGATAGATAAGAGAGTTGAGAGTTAGTTGTTAGACACTTGTTCTGAGTTATACCGACTTGCTTGATTTCAGGGCAGCATGTGGCTTTGCATGATCCTGACCCAGAGCCTGGCGTCATAGGCCTCATCAATACAAGATTGTCCCCCATACAGGTGGCTCAAACTGCTAGTGAGGATGCCCGTTCTATTTGTTTGAGGGAATACGGATCTGCTCCTGACATCAACATTTATGGAGACCCAAATTTTACATTTCCGTAAGTGTCAGAAATAAACACATTTACCTTTATCACAACTTGATCAAATCTTGTGTTAGTATCAGTTCCTCTTTGTTGTTAGGGTATCTGTTCCGATTGTTTATGCTTGTGTTTTCATAAAGCATGTTTTTCTTCATCTTTATTGGGGATTTGGTCTCCCTGATTATTGTCTCGCTAACTAAGTAGCTTACTATTTTGACTTTATCAAATGCAGATATGTCGCATCACATCTGCATCTCATGTTATTTGAACTGGTGAAAAACTCCCTTCGTGCGGTACAGGAACGATATATGAATTCTGATAAAAATGTTCCTCCTATTAGAATTATAGTTGCTGATGGAGAAGAGGATGTTACTATTAAGGTAGTAATCTATGACATCACCTAGCATCTATTGTTGGTAACATTCTAGGCTACGGGCGGTTGCTGAAAAGATGCAGTTTGCATATTTGTGAGCTACAATGACTATAATGGAACTTCCACTGATATCAGCCTATTTATGAATTTAGCATCCCATATTATTAGGCTGTGGCATAACTTGGAATTGTGAATGACTTGACTTATATTTGATAGTGGGATTAGAACCGGACCGACAGAGGTATGGATTAATGCTGAGTGCTGAATGCATGTCTAAAGCCAAGCTGCCATTTGTAGCGGATATAAATCGACTGATGCAAAACAAATTTTAAGTACAGTGCCTAACTAGGACATTTTAATTAACATTCTTTTTTATATTGTTACCCTATAGTGCTGCATTTCCATATTAATCTCTCCTTGGACTTACCATGTTGTTTATGGGCATGTATGGTGACATATGATTGCTGTCACTAACAATTGGTCCATATCAAAGTGTTAGATGTCATTCTCTTCTATGTGACAGACACTTTCTTATGTTAGTAGTTACATCCTGCTAAGTTGTGGACCAATATGAGAATAATTCCTGTCGAAATAAATTAAATATTCCACATGCGGAACCATTAGGGGGCCAAAATTTTCTTTCTGAAACAAAAGATAGCCAACATGTTCATCAAATACATTATTTCCAAGTGGTGTTTTAAGTCTTTCAGTTTCAATGCTTTGCTAATGCAGGTAAGTGATGAAGGTGGTGGAATACCAAGAAGTGGCCTCCCTAGAATTTTCACATATCTTTACAGCACTGCGAAGAATCCACCTGATATAGATGGCCCTAATGAAGGAGTAACTATGACTGGATATGGTTTTGGGCTCCCAATTAGTCACCTTTATGCTCGATATTTTGGTGGCGACTTACAAATGATATCTATGGAAGGATACGGTATGCTCATATTTCAGTTCATTTAATGACGTCTAGTCAATGTGAATGTTGAACAATTTATCCATGTTTACATGAAGTTTCATGTACGTCTTTCTGTTTCGTTTATCATAAATTACCGCTGGTGGTTATAGAATTGTAACTGCACTGTGACTTCAAGACTTCAACTGATCATTATTTCCTTGCCTGTTATGTAGGCACCGATGCTTACCTCCACTTGTCACGGTTGGGAGATTCAGAGGAACCCTTGCCTTGACGGCTTCCCTGTTATGATACCATTTCTGTAATTAGGTTGCTCTTGTTTCTCGTAATCCCCGTGCTGGTCTGCAAATATTGTTTTTTAAGGGCCAGCCATCTATAGCTGTTAACTCCAGCCATCTACAGCTGTTAACTCGTTATCTTCAAGTTACCACTATGGTCTCATCATTTCAGCTTTGCTGCAGTGTGAGCACAAGCCCCCTTCTCTCTGTTATAAATGTTGTGTGTATTGAAGACACTCAATGAACAATATATATAGAAAGTATAAGAGAGCATTACAGATAAAGAAGGCATATCAAAAATAGAATACAAATTATATATCTTAATACAACTCTATATCCTTAACACACTCCTCAAATGCAATAGTATTGTATTTGAAAGAGTTAACATTAAAATAGAAAAAATCCAAAAATTCAAATATTATAAATATCGTCGTAGCATGCGGTTCTTGAAAATTGTGTTGAAAATAGAGAATCTCTATCCAAGGTTATGCGGTAGCCCATAAAGTATGGTGACAGCCTAAAAAACATATCGAAGTTCAAGAAGACGACGGTGCAATGCATAAGAAGCGTAATAGAAGCGTAGTGCAGAAAAAGCGCAGCGGCCTTAAAAGTTCAGGGCGGCATCATAACAACTTTTACAACCTGCACGATGCTCAGAGAAAAGAGCGGCGGTTGCTGCTATGCAAAAGATCACACAAAATCCTAAAAGATGGACTGGGACTAGCAAAGCAATCAACTACCTGACACAAAAATTTGTGGACTCGTACGACTTAAACAAACTGAAAGATAAAAGAATACGGATTTGGATGGATGCAGCAAAAGACTTAAAGAAAAAAAACACAGAGCTGCAAGTACTAACAGCAGCAACACCAAACTATTAAAGACTAAAAAACAACAGCCTACCAACACAGTGACCAAAAGCTCAGCAAAAAAGCACCGGTGGTGGTTTGCCCACTTTTCAAGGACCCATTGCTGCATAAAAGCCTCCACTCCACAGGAAGGCCCATTTTCTCCTCCCCAGCCTCTCCCCTTTCCTCCACCGCGAGAGATCGACCTCCGGTTCGTTGAAGACCTAAGAGCTGAGGGTGGCTTCACGAGCGCAAATAAGATGGCGGCGACGGTCGGGAATGCCACGGTAGCGGGGAAGAAGCGGGGGAGAGCTCGACGACGATGCCGGGAGGCCGAGCGCGGCGGAGGCGACTCCCCAGGGCCGTGCGTGCCGGGATCCGGTGTAGGCTACACGGATTTGGCTCGGGCGATCGAGGCGGCAGAGGCTCGAGCGGGGCGGTGGCTCGCGAGTGCACGATGGCCACTGACGACCGAGGAACGCGAGGAAGGCCGTGCAGAGGTAGAAGGCGTCCCGGCAGGCCGCGTCCATGAGCACCTTGAGCGTGTAGGCGCGGCGGTTGAGGCGGGACTCCTCCCGCTGCCACAGCTTGAATAGCAGCGGGTGCCCCGCACTGCCAGTAATCTCGCCGAGCGGGTGGTGCCTAGGCGCACGTGGACGGGGAAGCGGCGGCCACCATGGAGGCGGAAGGCGGTCGAATCTGGACGTGGAGAGCCAGAGGCCACCGGATCAGAGCAGAGGAGGCCGGATCCGAGATAGGGTGGCACGAGAATGAGCCGGTGACAACAGGCATGAGCCGGTGGCGGTCTGAAGAGACGTTGATCCCAGGCAGTGGTGAAGACGTCTACGGCGATGGGATCCGGCGGAAGAAACCCGAGCGGGTGGCAAGAGTTAGGAAAGCCACCACGACGGATCTAGGAATCGATGCCGGGATCAACCAGAGAATTAGCCGTCCTTTGGAGTGGAGAAATCCTCCCGAGGGCAGCAGATGCGGAAGATGAGTGGAGAAATCCTACATTTGCTCTGATATCATGTTATGAATGTTGTGTGTATGGATTGAAGAGGCCCAATGGGCAATATATATAGTAAGTACAAGAGAGTATTATAGATAAGAAAAATATATCAAGAATAGAATACAAACTCTATATCCTAATACAACTCTATATCCTTAACAATCTCTACTTCAGTTGTCTAGTGAAATGTCGAATCCTCCTGCCTCGCAGAATTTGGCATTGTTCATAAGCACATACCTTGCCTACTTGGAGCTTCATTGCTGCAAATTGTACTTCGTTAATTTTCAGTAGTAGTTAATTTCATCAACTGCATGCGTTGTTTTAGATAGTTTGCAGCTTTTGGAACTTTTTTTATCTTCTTGAAGCAGCTTTCCATCTGTTGTCCAACTGAAGCTCCAGTGATGAACAAGGGACAGGGATATGTCAACCAACTATAGTACTATTCACTTCAAAAAGATTTGCTCTGTTACCAGTATTATCAGTCTTAACTGGAGGAATCAGCTTCGGTTACGCGATAATATGTATGGTTCCGTTTGTGCACGTAGAAAGAAAATGCAGTCAGTGTCAGCGTTGCAATTTCAGGCGCAACAGGTTGGTTGCTGTAATGGCTTTTTACTCAGGGCATGCCCTTAGCAGGCTAGCATCTTAAAATTGTTAGATATAGAAAAGGATATGAATAGAAGATAGAATAGAATTGTTATTTGATTCTATGTATACCTCTCTTTCCTTATCTGTATATGGCATACTGTAACATCCTGATTTTCTGGGATTTTTAAAACATTGAATTTAAAAATAAATTTTTGGAATTTTTCTGAATTTTAATCAAGCTTGAAATGAATTTTTCAAAATTTGGAATGAGTTAATATAAATAAATTGAACTTCAACATAAGCTAAAAATATTTTATTTGAGTTCCTTGTGTTACAAGAATTTGTCTGGTATTTTTGGTGAATTTTTGGAGTCTATTTGCTATTTTCTGAAGCTGTTTTGATTTTCTCGGATTTATTTAAAAAGAAAATGGGGAAAATCTTCAAAAAGCCCTCCGGGCCGAATCCTCCCTGGCCCACCTCTCTTCGGCTCGCACCTTCGCGCCCGCGGCCTGGCCCATCCTCCCTCCCCGCCTGCCACGTGTCGGCGCCGCCTCACCCCGCGCGCCGTCCCTCTCGGCCGCCCCGCCCCGCGCTCGCTCCCTGCCGCCGGATGCCCTCCCCGCGCTACCTGTCGCCCATCCGCACCACCCCTCTCCCGCTCGCCGCTCAGCCGCCCGATCGCCTCCTCCCGCCACGCGGCACCCATCCGGTTGCCCTCACCCCGCGTTGCCTTAGCTCCCTCGCGCCACTCGCACTCGCTCCGCTCGCCGCCTCCCTCGCCCGTCCCGCCCTCGCCACGCGTCACGCATCTACCTGCACTCGCACCCCGCGCCTAACCCTAGCGCCGCCCCGCCCCGCGCCGTTGGATCTGCCACGCGGTAGCACCAGCAACGTCGTCGCCCTCGCTTCGCTCCGCGCCATCGGATCGCCCCCGCGCCCGCATCCCGGCCGTCCGCGTGTCCTAAACCGACTCCGTCTCCGCGCCGCACCGCCCCGGATCGATCTCCCTCGGTTCGCGTGTATTTAACGCCGTTCTTTCCTTGGTTCACATGCCTCACCAACGCCGCCGCCCTCGCCTCCGTCCTTCGCCTCGCGCCGCCGTTCCCGGAGCTGCGCCGCCATGCGCCCCACCGTGCGCCCGTCCCTGACGCCGCTGGAGACCCCGCCACCGTCGTCATTCCTGCCGGTGAGCACCCACGTCGACCCCGTCGCCCTCGTCGTCTTCCCCGTCGCCCGTGTTGCCTCCTCGGTCCGTGCGCCGCCGAGACCCCGCGCCCTCGCGTCCACCCCCGCGCGCTCGCGTCCGCGCGGCGCTTCGCGCGACGCGCCCGCCACGCGTCAGCCACCGCCCGCGCTCGTGCGACACGCGACCATGCCAGCCACGCGTCGGCCATCGGCCGCCGTCCCGATCCAAGCCGCTCATACAGATCTGGATCAACGCGCCAGATCGTGCCACGCGTCGCCTCCCAAGCCGTCGGATCAAGCTGTCGCCACCGCGCCCCGAACCATCCACGTCAGCCCTAGCCGACATGGCAGCCACATCAGCCCTACCCGCCACGTGGCAGGCCACGTGTCCGCCACGTCAGCAGTTGTCGGCCCCAGGTGCCACGTGGCAGACACGTCATTGCCACGTGTCAGCACAAGCCATCGCCACGTCAGCCCCAGCCGCCACGTCAGCACCGCCTCCCCGTGTGCACTGTTTCGTGGACTTGCTTTTCCGTGGACCGGATTCACAGCACAATGCAAATTCTGATTTTCTCGAATTTCCTTTAGGGTTTATTTTCTGAAAGCCCGTTCTCCTCCGTCCTACCTCCGATTGACCCCGTTCTTTTTTCTAAATTCATCTAAAATCGATCTCTAGCTTTTGGTTCTGGTTTCATAATTTTTGGTTTTCATTTACTTATCATTTTATGTATTTTTTTATTTCAGTCGTTTTCTCTCTCGTTAGATTCCGATTCCGGAGGAGCAGGAGCTACGCCCGAAGACCAAGAGTACCTCGCTGAGCATAACTAAGGCAAGTCGTGCCCTTTGATCATGTTGAACCCAGTTTGCAATCTATTTTTTACATATTTTGTTTAAAATTACATTGCATCGCTATTTTTATTCAAAGCCTTGTATTGGTAGTTATCGTCCAAATTGAATTCATCACTTGTTGATAATTTGGAATGTCATGATACCATTGTCACCATAGGTTGGGAAACATACTAGTGATGCTATGTTATTTGTCATATGGGTTGGTACGATTGAATGCTTAACTTTGCTTATAGTTACGATTAGGTTTATCATCACACGTGAATAATTAATTTAACTTAATGAGATATTGAACCGTGGTTGGAGCCACAGCAGATCGTGGTTGGTGCCACAGTATTAAAATTTGTGTCATAATGTTGGTGCGTCATCGACTGTGGTTATACAAGTTGGTTTTCATTCGGGCGAGTGATCGTGCAGTAAAGGGGGGAGTGTTGGAGTACTTCGAGAGATGAGGGAGTCTCGCCTGGGTAGACTTAAGGACTTAACTTTGTGCGCCATTGATCCGAGTCTTACTGTGCAAACCACATGTCTAGTATGGGATGGACCTGGCAGATTAATTTGGGAAGTTTCGATTTCAATCTCGCCATCGTGATGAACATGGGTGCTGATTTCCATGAGGCGCAAGGGGGGTGTGATGCGAAACCCTAGCGGGCGGGATTAGGTTGGAACTGAACTTTGTAAATGCTTTGTTGTGATTACCTTAAGCTGAGGCTAATCACATCGTGTGGGTACAGTTGTGCAACATCTGCAGAGTGTAAAACTATTCGAATAGCCGCGTCCTCGGTCATGGACAATGCTCGGTGGTTTCACACAAGGTATAGTTGTTTCTGAAAACTTGTGGATGGTGGTTAGACAGTGAATGGTTAATTCACTGTTGGTTCAGCTTATGGATGGGAGGTCCATAAGCGGTTGGTTTAGTTTGTGGATGGGAGGTCCGCAAGTGGTTACGTCAATTCCTTGGATTATTTATTTATTATTGTTTTTCTTAAAGTTTGCTTTCAATCTATTTACTGTATTTACTTTCAATGGTCATTTATGCAAATTAACATTTCAGCTTTCCTTTTGTAAGCCTTGCATACTATATTGCATTCATTTGTTACAAATGACTTGCTGAGTACCAATGTACTCGCGGTTTTATGCCTAATGTTGCTCAGTTGAGGAAAGGGAGTATCACCAGCAAGAGGTTCCAGAAGGAGAGTACTTCAACGACTTCGCAGATTAGTCTTCGTTCTCCCCTCGATAGCCTGTGGGCTTGTCGATTGGCCACTACGCTTTATGTTGAATTTTCGATGCTAGTTTTGTTAAGCCCTTCGGGCTAGGCTATTGTAAGCTTGACCATAAGGTCGTATCTTTTGGGATTTATTGATATTTGAGCTCTTCCTTTATTTTATCGTGTATATGGTTGTGATGACATCTATGTTTGACTGTGTGCACTAGCGTGATCCTGGGACTAGTGCAGTATATACAAAGAGTCCAAATTTATATATTCGGGTCTCGACACATACCCCCTTGTACTCCCATATATATATGGCCTCTTGGGCCTCATGACAATACACACAATATTCATAACAAAAACTACCACTAATTTATACCTACACCATAACATAATAAAAATATATTAGAGATACATCATTGATATAAAAATTTAGCACAATTCTTCGACATAAAACATAATTAAAAAAACATGGCATAAACTAAATAATGTAATAGAGTAGAGATACAATTTAAGTACCTAAATAACGAATATTTGCTCTCTATCCTATCCCACCATTTTTGTATTAATGTTTTGCAAACATGTCTCGCTTAATATAGCATATTATGTTATGACTCATCTACTCATTATTCATCTTATTTCGTAAATCAGTTTTAATAATCTTTATAGCCGAGAAGGCTTTTTCTATGCGGGGCCCAATTCAGGGCCAACCCCGAGCGAAGTATACGAGATCGGCCCCGGAGGTGTTCGGAGCCAACCTCGAGCGAGGCGCAAGGTTGACCATAGGAGGACCATAGGCGAGGTGCGTAAGGTCAATCCTAAAAGGACTCCAGACAAGATGTGCAAGATCGACCTTAGGAGGACCCTAAACCAACACTACGCAAAGTACGTAAGGTCAACCGTAGGAGGACCTCCGGCTAACGCCGGACGAAATACGCAAGGTTGACCCTAAGAGGACCCCAGGGTCCCAGACTCGGCGGGGCCATGCAAAGCAAATGGCCAATATGCCTCTAAGAGTATGCCAGATTCTAAAGGTAAAGTTGTAACTACGTCAACCTTTCCTCTCCACATACAAGTATGACCACTTGTAATAAGAGGGGAGGCTACTTTTGTAATTTTAATACACTTTTTTGAATTTGCTTGGTGGAGTGATGGAGGTGATGATACTTCAAGGTCTTTCGTGGTACTTTGAGGCCTATTCGCATCCGTAACGCGCGTACCGATAACAACACGAACGTTTGGTCCATACCCATTAGCCACAGGATCGTCAAGTTAGGAAAGATACAAACTCCCATAAACTCTTCAACTTTCCAATGGATGCGCTTCCTAAATTAAACTTTCTTAACCAAAACTAAAACGAAAGGGAACTACCGTACCCTTGATCTCCTACTTCTCTCCACTTGGCAGCAAACTTTGTTTAATTGTTTCTTAAATCGAAAGAATAACATCCTCGCGAGTCCCACCTCCACGCCCCCCCAACCCACCTCTTCGCCGGCAAAACCCTAGGGCTTGGCGGCGGCGATGGGGGAGTACGCGGCGGCGAAGACGTCGGTGTGGTGGGACATCGAGAACTGCATGGTCCCACGCAGCTGCGACCCGCACCTCATCGCGCAGAACATGAGCTCCGCCCTCGCCGCCGCCGGCTACACCGGCCCCATCTCCATCTCCGCCTACGGAGACACTGGCCGCATCGCCCACCACGTCCAGCACGCCCTCTCCAGCACCGGCATCTCCCTCAACCACGTCCCCGCCGGTACGATACCCCCCGCGCTCTGCTGCTCCCTAGTCCCTAATTACTCGTGGCGAGGTGATCTGGTGACCACTTGCCAATGTATGTGGATTGCGCCGTTAAGATGGTCTCTGGATGGCCGGATTGCTGCGCGATTCGCTTTAGATGGTTCCGTTTGTGTATGTTTGGTGGATCTGTTGTAATACTTGAGGATAATAGTGAAATCTTAGGGTTTGGAAGTTTCCTTATATTGGGGGCGCGTTCCATCAGCGGATCTTAGGCTTGTGGATTGTGCTGGTTTTGATGGGGCTGTCGTGGTGTTGTTGATGGTGTGGGTTAGGAAAGGGATCGATTAGGGTTTGGGATGTTGGACGTTTTGGTTTGTTCGACGGGTTTCTACACATTTTCTTGGGTGTGATGGTGGGGCGAGGTGATACTTGTGGTATTTGGGTTCCTGAGTTTGATTGGTATTTTTCTTATGTGGACCTGCTCGCTGTTATGACTTATGATTGTGATTATGTTGCGTGATTGATATGGTTAGGAAAGTTCTAATAGTCGTGTTTTCCTTTTGAAATTTGATTTTGTGTAGTAAACTAGGTTGGTTGTTCTCAAGGTGCGGTGTATTGAAATGGTTTGAATTGTAATATTTGCTGTATTAGCTTAAAGAAAAAATAAACTAAAAATAGAAAAAGGAGAATGTATGGTTTTTCTGGTTTATTGTGTTGTAGTTTTTCTGGTTTTTTGTGTTGACCCTTGAATGCTTTCTTTGCTCCTGTGGACATATTTGGGAAAGCTTCTGTTGCTGGTTTTGTGGCATGTGGAGTTTTGTTAGCTTCTGCACACCTCAAAATCCATATCTGTTCCACGAGATAACATTTAAGTGCTGCAGGTATTCCCTTGTTTTTGTTTTAGACTTTGGATCACATAAGAAAGTGGAGAAAGCCATCACAATAACTCTTTGGTGGTATTGTCCAGTTGGGGAAGATCATTTGTGGGGTTTAAGTTATTTGTTCGAGTTACTTAGAGAATATGCGACAAGTTATTACTCCTGCCAATGAACCAATCCAGCCAAAAAAATGCCACTTTTGTATGTGTACAGGCCAAACTTTGAAATCTGACCCTTGATATATCTGTAAATACTCAGATTGGGCACAAGAAAATGTCAGGCATATTCATCATAAAAAAACACCTTCATAATTTCATAGTTTTACGATTTTTGCTATAATATATAACAGAAGAAGTTCGATTCAAAGTTGTATGTTACAGACTGTGCCAAGTAAAAAACCAGCATTATTTTTTTGGACTGGAAGGAGTATGTGAAATATATTTCTAACTTATTTCTGTATACTCATAAAGAAAATTTACCTTCAATTGTTCATGGTGTCTTCGCAACAACTGGATATGGGGTTTCTGTGATTTTAAAACTATATTTTCGTGGATTTTCCTTATGATTTATCTAATTATCCAAATAAGTAGGGTCGATTGCGAGCATGTGCGCTACTTGTCAATGGCATAATGTTTATTCTTATGAGTAATAGTGAAAGCTGACTTTCTCATTAACAAGTAATGAGTGAGTTTTTATTATTAGTTAACATTTCCATTTGTCAGATCCACATATGTATGATATTTATTCTGCTTTGAAGAATGAGTCCGAAATATTCTTCTGGCAGCTCGCCATTAGACATGGCACAGCTATGTGCTGATTGTCTTGTATTTCCAACCCGTGTTTCTTACATGTCTTGCATTCTTGCATACCAGAAGCTCGACACATTTAGGCACATGTTCTCATGTTTTTTTTTTTAATTTTCCCCTAACAATTGGCAGGCATTAAAGATGCAAGTGATAAGAAGATCTTAGTTGACATGCTATTCTGGGCTATTGACAACCCTCCCCCAGCAAATTATTTGCTAATCTCTGGTGATCGGGATTTCTCTAATGCCCTTCATAAGCTTGTGATGAGGCGATACAATATTCTATTAGCACAACCTCCAAATGTATCTCAAGTACTTACTGCTGCAGCAAAGAATGTTTGGCTCTGGAAAAGCCTTGTGGCTGGAGAACCTCCATTAGCAGAGTCACCATACATAAGCAGCACATTAAATGGCAATATGGATGATGTGGATACGATGGAGAACATAGTTTCGGATTCTTCAGACACAACTCCACATACCAACCCTCAGGTGCAGAATAATTTTCAGTTTGACCATCAAAAGGGTGGTAATGGAAAGGCAGATAAGCAATATAAAATGAAGCAAACTCGAAAAAACCAGATAGACAATGTATCTAAACCAGCAAGCAATGAAGAAAATTCAGTTGATGCTGTTGCTGACAATTCTAAAGGAAGCACTGCTAACCAGACAAGTCAGTCTTCTATGCCATCATCAACTTCATCATCAAGTTCTGAATCGCAGGATGGAGCAAAGGTGAACCAGTCAAGCACACCAAAAGTTCAGCCCTTTTCCCTGTCTAAAAAGCCTGTAAAATCTGCTTATTCCCATCAAAAGTGTGTTCCCCATGACTATTTCAATAGTAAGAAGCCTGGTGTGTCAACTGAGTCTGCACCGAAAAATGGTGCTCCTGATTTTGGTGCTGGTAGTGGCCATTATCATCCAAAACACCAGAAACCCCAATCCCCTCAGCCGCCAAGACCCCAGAATCCAATGATTCCTCGGCCGCATGGTGGATCTGGCAATTTTCACGCATCAAATTCACATGGAAGCAACTCGTGCCCACCATCAGCTGGGCATAATAGCATTCCTACTGGACCATTGCAATCCTGGCCAAGTGGCCCTCCCTATCATGGCCCACCTATTAATTATCCTGATATGAGTCGGATGAATATTTCTGGATACCCCAGAGGAATTCATGACAACCAAGGTTTGAACATCAATTACCATAGAAGCCATGCTGGTGCTCATCATAATGCTCAACCTGCTTACAATGATTATAGTTACAGACCTCCAACTCCACCTAATATGTCCAGCAACATGCAAAATGCTGGACAATGGGTAGTCAACCCAGGGTGTCCACAACCATCTTCTGACTCTCAAGGTCTTATAAGAAATATCTTAGGTGCTTTGGAAGTATTGAAGACTGAGAAGCTTCCACCAACAGAACAGAATATATCAGACTGTATACGTTATGGAGATGCTAATCTACTAAATTTTGATGTTAAGAAGGCTCTTGAACTTGCCATTCAACATCAAGCAGTCGTCATGAAAAAGTTAGGACCTATGTCATTCTTTCTGGGGAAAAATGAAAATCTCTGGAAATGTGTGAATATAATGGATATCAATGCAAAATATCCAAAAGAGACACTAGATGCTGTTCATAGGTTCATATCTTCCTCCCCTGGCTGTTCTGTGGTAAAGAATTCTCAATCCAGGTGAGGCTTGATACATGGCAATGTGTTAACTATTTCTGTATTTTTCTTAAATGTGGTTGTATTATTGCAATTTTTATTTGCATGTAGGTATCAAGCTGCAACTCTCTTGAAGAAAACATGCTTGAAACGTCTTGCCCTTGGTGAAGTTCTTCAGATTTTGTATATCATAACCAATACAAAAAAGTGGTTTGTGCCCCACTCTTCAGGCTGGCAGCCGTTGTCATTTAACATCATAGTGGTTGATGCTAGTACAGATGCTGGTGGAAAAGCTTAGCCTTGGTACATTTGTCTGCTCATATTGGATGGACAATTTGAGGCTCTGGTGGTTGGTACAAACTGTTTCTTCAAAGGCTATGCTCTGGTGAAGTTATCTAGTATGGTGGCTCATCTACATTTTGCCAAGATTTTCTTTTAAAAATGATATAGTAAGTAGTTTAAACTTAGTATGCCTTCGTGGGAATCAAGCTGTCATTATGCTACTGGTTTTTTTCCTAGTACTCTGACGGAAGCAGCTCAGGTTGCGGTTATTTTTATGAAAATGATACTTCCGTTGGTAAGTTGGTTCTGTAAAGGGATACAGAAGGACTATGATATTTTGTTCAGGCAGTATAACAGTGCCTGATATTGGAGGTTATGATCTGCTCTCATTTTATCCAGTTGGCCCAAAAGGCATACTAGAAATATCAGGGGTTGATTTCAAGGAAATCTGCCATAGTGGCAACTGGCAACAGAAGCTGCTGCTATTAAGCTGTTCAATGAAGTACCGACATTGAAGCCCCTTTGTTTGCAAATACTCACCAACACACATGGATGGATGGCTGAATCCTGTGATGTTCAGTGGCTCTTGGTTGAGTTCGGTTAATTGATGTTATCTGGACTGGGAGTTGATTTAAAGCTACTTTTGCTATGGCTTATGGCACATGGAACATGGCGATAGAGTCTGAAATGCATTCGAACTGCATTCAGAGTACACCTTGCCATCGTGCCATGGTTGCTGCCAAACTTGTTATGCTGTGTGTAGATATTGCATTTCTGGTTTGGTGCTTGCCTTGGCTGCAAGGTTTCCTTTTCTTGTGTGTCTTCCTCTGTTGAGGAAGATTGGGAACCAGTAGTGCTTTCCGGTACCGTTGTTTCACTTCTCAGTTCTCACCAGGATTGTGGGATGTTTTGTAATGCTGACAGTTTAAAGTATTGTGTTTCTTGTAAATCTCTTTAATACTATTTGCTAGTTCGCTTTGATTGTGATTCGTGACTTGCATCACGTGTGATAATTGCACTCTTTGCATACCTAGAGAATGAGTTCGTACGACGTTGCTGACAGATCCTGACCTCTTGTAAGCAGATGTGTTGTTGTATTAACACAACAGAGGTATGGGGTATCTTTCTCCATGAAAGAAGGAAGATCTAGACGAGACCTAAGCTAAAAGGGAGGATAGTTTCTTTTTTGTGTCTCAGAGTCCTCTCCTTTGGGGTCACATGAGGGGGTCTTTTATATAGCTTGATATATCTCTTAACAATTTTATCTCTGGTTACATGTGTTGCTCTAGAACATACTTATCTTTTATATACTTAAATAGGCCTTTTGGACTAGGCCATCTATATACAATAGCGTCATTTAATTACATAGGCCGACATAAGCTGAGGATATATTGGTATATTTATCTATACTATTGGGTTTATTACACGTTGGGCCCATTCTAAGGCCCAATTACGGGAGAGTTGGGTCATCCCCACAACAGTACTCTCTCGACAGCAAACGCTGAGGTTCTGAGGGGCGAGCTGTCGCGATCGATTGCCCCAGCCCCTCGTTCCCGCCGAGGCTATGTCTATGAAGCAGACAGCAAAGTCGTGCCACACCGCCGAGACGACACCTCCTGAGCGGGCAACGGATGCAGGACCGTTGCTCCCCTACCTTCAAAGACAGCGCCTGCGATGGGGGAGCTCGAGTGGCGTAGGCCAAGCCGGGCGCTACGCATGCAGATGCAAGGAGGGGCGTCATCTATTGTAGGGCACTCCCTAGTGAGTACGCCGGGGTCATGACCGCACCTTGCTATTTTTTATGCTCCGTAGAGTTGCCTAGGATGGCTAAGTTTCCAGCACTTTATACTTCGCAGAGTACGTCGGGCGCTCGAGGTGGCTCCGCGTGATCTTGCCCGGAATGTATAGTTCCTGACGCTTTATACTCCGCAAAGTACGCCGAGCGCTCGAGGCGACTCCGTGCGATTTTGCCTAGGATACCTTTATACTCCATGGAGTATGCCGGGTGCTCGAGGCGGCTCCGCGCGATTTTTGCCTAGGATACATCGTTCCCGTTGCTTTATACTCCTGAGAGTACGCCGGGCGCACAAGGCAGCACCGTACGATTTTTTATACTTCGTAGAGTACGTCAGACGCACAATACAGCACCGTGCGTTTTTTTATACTCCGTAGAGTACACCGGACGCACAAGGCAGCATCGTGCGATTTGTTGCGAAGGGCTTGGAGAACGCGTAGTCCGATGCGGGGGCTGAGCCGACTTTGATGGCACTCGGAGACCCGAGGTAAACGAAGGTCGTCTGCGAGGTCTACCTGAGGTTCGGCGAAGCTCAGCGCAAACCTCGTCGGTGTGACACCCATGGCAAAGCTCAGCAGACCTCGTCGACATGGTGGCCGTCGCCATCGCGGAGGTGAAGTTCGGCATGCAGCCAGGCATGCGGAGGCCAGATCCTGCGCGGAGCCGAGCACACAGAGGTGAGTTCCAGTGTGTTCTGCGGAAGCGAGGTCCGACGCACAGGTGCAGAGGGCGTGGACTGGTCGGCGAAGACTTCTCTAGCACGGCCTTGGCACGGGTGCTTCGTGCCGGACCCTAAAGTGGTGTAGCTGACGGTTGACGCAGAGCCTGCGCGAATGGGTAGCCATGAAGGCTTTACCATGTGGTCATCGTCACGGAGTCCGAAGTGACGAAGCCTGAGCGAAATCCGACACCGGCCCAGAGGCGATCGAAGCGCAAGCTCCGTACACATGCATGAGCCAAGGCCGACAAATGCCGAAAAAGGCAACCCGGGTTAGAGGCCATGGGTGACGACATGGGCAGCAGGGCTCGACATTCACCGGCGCTGCTTAGCGCGGGGGCCCGACGCTGGGACTCCCTAGTGTCGACTGTTGAGACAACGGTGTGAGGGCTTGACGCGAAGGTGGCCAATGCGGAGAACATGTAGGGATGACTGTGAGGGCAATCCTAATCACTGGGTGGCTAAACAGTGGGTGACGAAGCCACGACCCCAGGGCAGTCGGCTTCGACATTTTCGACTGCATCCAAAATCAAAAGCGCGGAGCTGACGCTGACGGGGTCAGAGGCACGGAGCCATGGCTGGCGAAGGCTAGCAGAGGTAGCACGAGGTCTGATGGAGGCAACGTAAAGCTTGGCGAAGGCCTCGTGAAATGGCGCGGAGGCCAGCGGAGGCTCGGAGGCTTGGGTGGCGCATGCAAAGTTCGGCGAGCAAAGGTAAAACTCGGGATTATGTCATCGTCGAGCAAGTAAATGAAGTCGGACTTCACCTGCAACGGCACTCGGAAGCGGCTATAGTACTTGAAGTCGTAGCCGGAAGAGATGAAGCTGATGCGGAAGTCGTTGTAGCTGCCGACGATGCGTCGGAGCGACGCCTCGTTGGGGCTCCTGAAGACGAGCACCCAAGCGCGGTGAAACGGCAGTGTCTGCCGCCGCAGCAAGTCCAGCTGCGCGCACAACGTCCGCCGCTTAAAGTGGTTCAGGATCACCGTCATGTGCAGCGCGCCCGGGCCTCCCATCGCGGTGCCCCACCTCGACCGCATGGAGCGTCTCCGCGCCGAAGATCTGCTACTGAAAGGCGAGCACCTGCTCGAAATCAATGCTCTCGTGCTCGCACATGTCGAGCGGGGAGAGCGGCCACTGGTCCTGCTTGCCGGGCTGTGCCATGAGGTTCTTCTAGTGCTACGCGATGCGAGTCGCCCAAGCGGAGTCCGGTTTGGTGCGGAGGTCCACGGTGGAGCTCATGTAGTAGAGGAGGAAGGTGGCGTACATGGCGAAGGCGAGTTGGAGGCAGGTGAGCGCTGCCACGAGGCGGGACGAGTACTTCGGCGTGCGCATGGCCTTGGCTAGCGTCGCCTTGCCGCCGACGTAGTCGCCGAACATGCCCTCCAGTGAGTCATTCTTGACTATGTGCGCGCGGGTGATGCCCATGACGCTTGACGCTAAGCAAAGCGGCGCGGAGCCCCGCGGAGGCTATGTGAAGTCCGAGGCGTGGTGGTCGGCACGCGGAGTTGTTGCTGAGGCACAGATGACAACATCTTGTAATGGAGGTGTGGCCGGTTTTCAACATGGGTGCGAAGGCGGTTGCACTACCATTTAGGGTATCTTCAATGTATAAAACCCAGGTTGGTCTTAAGATATGATGACATGATTTGGTGTAATCTGCTACAATGTATAGCGTCTTTGTGGGTACTAAGATGAGGCTCACATTCTAATAAAAAAACTGACCTTTAGCTTATGGTGGGGGAGAGAGAACACAAGATTCAATAAAAAATTATGTTTTAATGCTTATGGCTAGGTCTTTAGCTTGAGAGCTGGTCTTAAACCTTTTTTGCTTATGGTCTGCTTTAAGGCCAACCTTATAATGTATAAGGTCGACCTTAAGGTAGCTTAAGACCCCCTTTTTCATACATTGTGGATGCCCCTAGGCTGGTGCGCCAAGAGAGCCTCGATGGCGGCGGCGCGGAGGTCGAGGCGAGCTTTGGCAGCAAGGAGGGAACTCTTGTCTCGGAAGTAGACTCGTATACGGAACCAGTCTTGTACACGTATTCGTATACGCTTCGGATTCGTGGCTCAGTTTCCTCACGTAGCTCGGTGATATTGTCTGTTTCCTATGCAGCCTTGTAACCTATATAAGCATGCGAGATGTAGCAATGAAATTAAGAAGAAAAGCAGCAGCGCTTGTATCTATTAGAATCAAACAGGCAGCGTCCTGTGTAATAAGAAAGGCAGCGCCAATATCTAGTATCTATCTCGCGTGTGTTTTGTGCTCGTCCGTAATTATCTTGTTTGCCGAGATCGCCCAGGACTTCAAGACGGACCTCCGGTTCCAGAGCCACGCGGTGCTGGCTCGCACGGAGCTCCTGATCCGTAAGCTGCCGTTCCAGACGACGTTCCAGCGCCTCGTCCGCGAGATCAACTCCAACAACTCTGCCAGGCTATGCGTGTGTCTTCTGATGGGGGGAGACGGAGCCAAGGCATGGACGACCGAGAGAAGTATACGTTGTATGCTAGACTATGTTCCCTGCACTTCTTTTTCCGGATCAAACAAAGAACAAGAATACCTGCATGGACTGGGAAAGAGGAGCATACGTATTCTACTTCCCATCCTGTTAGCGCATGGACCGGAGGCCGTCGTCGGCTCACGGAGCCCGTGGAGGCGAGGCAGTCTTCCCAGGTGCAGGGCAAACCACTGCCAACATCAGAACACACGTGCTAGATCATTCAGCTGAGACTTTGCATCTTTTACTAGTGAGGAGATCCCTCTAGCAATCCTCTCTAGCTTCTTTACGCAGCCTCTTGCACGGCTCCCCACAGACGGCATCAAACTGTTGTTGTATTAACACAACAGGGGTAAAGGTACCTTTCTCCATGAGAGGAAGGAAGATCTAGACGAGAGCTAAGCTAAAAGGGAGGATAATTTCTTTTTTGTGTCTCCAGGAGTCCTCTCCCTTGGAATTACCCGAGAGGGTCTTTTATATAGCTTGATATATCCTCTTTACAATTTTACCCTTGGTTACATATGTTGCCGTAGGACATATTTATCTTTTATATACTTAAATGGGCCTTTCGGGCCAGACCATCTATATACAACAACATCATTTAATTACACAGGCCGACATAAGTCAAAGATATATTGGTATATTTATCTATACTATTGAACTTATTACACGTTAAGCCTATTCTAAGACCCAGTTATGGAGGAGCTAGGCCATCCCACAACAAGATGCATATGTCTCAGGATATTCCAACAATTCGTCAGGCTGTGTTAATCATATGGTCCCATGCTCATGAGTTGGTACCGATAAGTTTTTGAAAACCAACAATAATTTACAGACGTGTATTTAGTATGCTGACAGGTTTTGGCAGTAGACTTAGGATGAAACTCACATGGCTTCCATCTGACAGTTCCTTTGATGATTATACCACCTGACTTGCTACCGCCGACCTTGACGAAAGTATGCTGCCCTGTAATGGACCAATTGACGCCAGTAATCAACCAAGAACTGTGTACTATGGCACTGTTTTCTGTAAGCCTTGCTTGTAAGTTGTAACAAGGTGTTCATAAATGTTGCCCAGGAAGCAAAACATATGAACCAATCTTCTGTTCGGTCAATTAACATTAAGCGAAGAGACATTCAAAAGAAAGTATATCAGTGAAGTCACAGCCAATCAAGTAAGCACCTTACTGCTCGTAGGTTAAAATCAAACAGCTAAGAGACTGGTTCCTCGGAGCAAGAACTAGCCAATCAAAGCTAGACCAACACCAGGAAGAAATAGGATTGGGGATTCTCGGGGGAGCACTTAGAGAGGGACAGACCTCGGAGGGGGACGGGCGAGAGTAGGGAGGGAAGCCCAGGAGTTCCATGCCATCGCTGCTCCTCATCTTGGCTTCTCCCCCTCCCTTCCTCGTGCTACCTCGTGAAGGGCCGACCCCTACTGCGGCAGCGGCGGCGCTGCCTGGGTGATCGGTCGGTCGCGGTAGCACACCAATGAAGAAGCCGCGAGAGCGTCTCATGTACGTGCTTCGGGCGGACGCCTCGGTGGCAGGCTTCCAACCGCCGGATCCTTTTTCCGCCAATCTCACGGTGTGAGTGACCAGAGATGGATCGCGATCCAATCCCCCCGGGGGGGGGGGGATAATTCGAGACAGAGAGGGATTCATTTGAAAAAAACCCCCCTCCGCCGATCTACTAGAATCGATCTGGACCGCTTAATTGCGATGTGGCGGTGATCCAATTCTCGATGGTTCTAAAGCAGAACCCAAGCCCAACGCCTCAAATGACAAGTATTCGTGGGCCTGTCTCCAAGCCTCCTGCCCACGAAACCACCTGTCCGTCTCCATGCGGTGGGCCGCGTCGGAAATCCTGCTCATATTCCGCTTCAGCCGACGTCGCCCAGGCAGCCGCGCGCGCTGCAACAAGCTCGAGCACTTTCGCGAGCTCTCGCGCGTGCGGCGAGCCAAGCGCCAGCCAATGCGCGTGCGCGGAGGAGGAGAAGCGGCCGTGCGGCCGGAGCACCTGGTCGCGCACGCGCGGCTCGTCAAGTCGGCGCACGCGGACGCCTTCCTCGCCACCTCCGTGATGCGTGCCTACCTCCGCGCGTCCCTCCCGCTGCAGTCCCTCCTCCTCCTCCGCGCGCTCCTCCCGCGCACGCCCCGCCTCCTCGCCAACTCCTTCTCCCTCTCCCTCGCCCTCCAGGCCTCCGCCGCCTTCGCGCTCCCCTCCCCCGCGCCATCTGCCCACCTCGGCGCCTCGCTCCACGCGCGCGCGCTCAAGTCCGGCTTCGCCGCCGCCGACCTCTTCGTCCGCACCGCGCTCGTCGAGATGTACGCCAAGTCCGGCCGCGCGGACCTCGCGCGTGCTGCGTTCGACGAGGCGCCCCGCCGGGACGTGTTCCTCTGCAACGTCATGCTCGCGGCCTACGTCGCGCGCGGGGAGGTCGCAGATGCGAGGAAGATGTTCGACGGAATGCGGGACAGGGACCTCGTGTCCTGGAACACCATGATCCACGGGTACGCGGTGAGAGGGGAGGTCGGCATGGCGAGGGAGATATTCGACGGGACGAGGGAGAGGGACACCTTCTCGTGGAGCTCGATGATCTCTGCGTGCGCCAAGGGCCGGCGGTCCAAGGAGGCGCTGGAGCTGTGGCGGGAGATGCGCGCAGCGCGTGCCGTGCCGGACTGCATAACCATGGTGAGCGTGCTCTCGGCGTGCAGCGACATGGGCGCGCTGGCCGTTGGCGCAGAGATACATCAATTTGTGGAGAGCAACGGGGTTGAGGTGGACGTGAAGCTTGGGACTGCTCTGGTCGACATGTACGCCAAGTGTGGTGACATCGAGAATTCCCTGAGAGTGTTCCACTCTATGCCGGTGAAGGATGTGCTTACTTGGAGCTCGACGATTATCGGGCTAGCCAATCACGGGCTTGGCCATGATGCTCTCAATTTGTTCACAAAGATGATA
Source organism: Melocanna baccifera (assembly GCA_036346265.1). Taxonomy (NCBI): domain Eukaryota; kingdom Viridiplantae; phylum Streptophyta; class Magnoliopsida; order Poales; family Poaceae; genus Melocanna; species Melocanna baccifera. Next base: position 23,498,879 of record CM070694.1, on the reverse strand, counting down.
TCACAGGGGCTGAAACCAAATGAGATCACCTTCATCGGGGTTCTTATAGCGTGTACACATGTTGGTCTTGTGAGCGACGGCAAGAAGTACTTCAACTCAATGCGTGAAGTGCATGGTGTAGAGCCGAGGATTGAGCACTACGGATGCATGGTCGATCTTTTGGGCCGTGCAGGCCATGTTGAGGAGGCAAGGCAGCTTATCAGGACAATGCCATTCGATCCAGATGCAGTTATTTGGAGAGCACTTCTTGGGGCCTGTCGCATCCATAAGAATGTAGAGATTGCAGAGGAAGCTATGGCCAAATTGCGGGTGCTGGATCCTCTTGCTGATGGACACTATGTGCTATTGTCAAACATATATGCACAAGCAAATTCGTGGGAAGGTGTTGCGGAAATGAGGAAGACGATTAGGAGGGAGAGCATTCAGAGGATTCCTGGAAGAAGTTCGATTGAATGGGAGAACACAATTCACGAGTTTGTTTCTGGTGATAGATCACATCCTAGGTTTGAGGAGATCTACAAAATGTTGGAAGAGATGATGGATCGGTTAAGGCAAGCTGGATATAAGCCCATGACAGCCTTGGTATTGCAAGATATCGATGATCAATCCAAGGAACAAGCATTGGCTGAACATAGTGAGAAGCTGGCCATTGCTTTTGGGCTTTTAACTACCCCTTCGAGGTCAACTCTTCGAATAACAAAGAATCTTAGAGCTTGTGAAGACTGCCATTCAGCTATTAAGCTTATCTCCTTGGTATATGATCGCAAGTTGATTGTTAGAGATCGGAACCGTTTTCATCATTTCAGTAAAGGGCAGTGCTCATGTAAGGATTACTGGTGAAGTTACATAACTGTACCAAAAACAACTGCTTGGTGCTGGGGTTGTTTGTTCATATCCTGCAAGTAAGCTCAAGTTTGAGCTTGGGAAGTATTCTTTTACTTTAGCAGCATACATCTGAAAGAACTGCATTCAAAGAACAAGCTCCTTTCTTACGTCTGCCTTTTAGAGCTGAAGAAGCAAGACAAAAGCTTACATTCCAGTACATAACTTCAGAAGAAACACAGAGATCAGGTAACTCTTATATGTACACTTTAATTGTTTACATCGTATTTTCGTTCATTCATGGTAGTCAATTTGCCCAAGAAAAAGTAATAGTCTAAAGTCAAATTCAGAACATAAAGTATCCTAGAGGAAAAATCGGTTATGTGTGGATGGTCAATATACTCTTTTCAGGTATTTCAACTGTGTAGTTTTGTGTCATACATAGTAGTATTGGGGCCTCTTGTTAAAAAAAAAAAGAGGGCTCTTTTATCAGAAGTTTTTTTTTTTGAAACTATCAAAAGCTATTGTTGTATCGACAAAGCTCTTTTCTGATAGAATGTTTCTTCAAAAGTTGCTGGCTTTTGCATATGCCCAAGTCTTCTGAGAGCTCTGCACACAACTGCATCGTAAAAGAATGCCATACATTGTAAATTACATATTTGCAGTTTGTGCTGTACGAGAATGCTCAACAAAATGTATGATTTGAAACACAGATTCGGCAAGGGAGGGAGCAATACCTGTCTGTATAGGGAACAGTCTCCCGATGTCCTTTTTAGCTCAACAACATAAAGAGATTCATTGATCTCAAACACCTGGAATCACGATACAACATTGTCAAGAAGTAGCAACGTCTAATACAAAAACATTGCATACCATGAAATAATAGCTGTATTAAATTATTTTAACTGTGAATCTTTGATAAGATAGAAGTACCTCAGCAGAAATTAATAATGATCTATTTCCTCTTGGATTCGCTGGTCCCTTGCAATCTTGGATCACTTTTAGCTGTAGGTCATGATAATATAAGTTTCAACATAATGCTCTGTGCTATGAGTTATGCATGAGTAGAGCAGGGATAGTTCATAGTCCATAGACACATCTGAGTTCACTAACCTTGCCATTGTTCTTCTGTACCTGGAAATCCATTTTTGTGACAATGCTCTCGATCTTCTCAAATAGATAAGTAGGGGAATAATTTGATGCAAATCTAATTTTCCTTTCAGAAACATCCTGCAACAAAGTCACATGTCTGACTTTAGTGGAAGGTCACTACCACATTGAATGACATCCGTCATCTCCAAAGTATTGAGATAGCAATTGCCCAGTAAGGACATGTAGATAAATAGGACAATAGTTCGTGGCTTTGTCAATCACTGGTTCTTGGCTGCTATTGTTTTCTTACATTCCTTAACATTTATATTGTCTGCTTATCTCAAGTGGGACCCTTCCAAGTTCGGGCCTGTTTGGATGTAGGGGATTGGGCTAATATCTAGTTTAGGCCCTTAGTGGTAACTATCAAGAAGTTAAAAAAAACACTGACAAATGAGATGAAGAAACAAAAAATTAACTCACCTCTTTCTCAAAAAATCCTGATAGATCAAGGCATGAGGACATCCCAATGAGTTGAAAAGCATTGATTTGGTTGATTGCTGGGTTGTCTTGAATGTCATTATGCTTCAGAAAAAAAATCAGATGAAGTTTAGTCTTTACCACTCAGTTAAAACCATGGGATTATACATCAAACAAAAGTACAGTTCACATAGGCTACCTCAGTCATATGTGGGTTGCCATCACCAATGTTGTTATCTTCATCATCATCAAAAGGCACAGCCGGAGTATAATATTGATTGAACCAATCATGTGCCCTTATTCCATCCATATCTAAGCGGGTAATTGGGTTAGGATCCAGGATTTTTCGCAGTATATCTTGGGCGCCAGGAGAAAGCCATTTAGGAATACGCACATCCCCCTTCAGAATCTGAGAATAATACCACAGTGTGAGATATGACTGCAGCAAATAGCCATATTTTGCTAACGTAAGACTTGATTCCTTGCTTTATACCTTGTGATAAAGGACAACCATATTTTGGTCATCAAATGGAAGGTTCTCTGTAAGCATTACGTATAGTATAACACCACAGGACCATATGTCGGACATGGAGCCATCATAACCTCTGTTGAGGAGGACCTATGTATACCACTGTCAGAAAATCCATCCTCCATATGTAGTAAGCAGAAGAATCATGAAGCAATAGTAGGTTCAGGGCCAGAGCAAATAATGTTAGTCCTTACCTCAGGGGCTATGTAGTTAGGGCTGCCACATGTGGTATGCAGTAATCCATCTTTCTGAAAAGGGGCCTTCATTTTAGATACCAGAGAAATGATTTTGCTTGATTTGACGTAAGAGAAAACGTCATACCCGTTGATGTTGTGGAAGAGCACTTAGTCCAAAATCAGAAACCTTTATGTTTCCTTTTGCATCAACAAGGACATTCTCTGGCTACAGATGATACAAAAGAATAACAGGTCTTAATCATGTATTCCATTTGGATCATTCCTCTTATTGTTTGGTCTCAAAAGATGACAGCTCTCAAAAGATAAATATAAAGATAGAGTAATGATTAGTCGTGTGGTTACCTTAAGGTCCCTATGACAAATTCCCTTCTCGTGACAATAGCTTACAGCATCCATTAGCTGCTGGAATAGTTTTCTTCCTTCCTTCTCTGACAGCTTACCCTTTAATGCCTATGATGGATTATAGAGTGTGTTAGAGATGCATGTGAAAGCCTTGGCAAACTCTAGAATTTGCTTCGCTAGTTCCTGAAGCATACTTAGTTGAAAGAGAGTAGCAGAATCCTTACGATTTTGTCAAATAGCTCTCCTCCATTTACATACTCAAGGACCATGTATATCTTGGTCTTGCTAGCTGAAACCTGCAGAACAAAAAAACTGTAACCACTCAGGCTGGCCAAGGGCATTGTGGATGTGGACAATTGAAAGTAGCTGACTCGCAAACATTTCTGAAATTTGCAATCCAATACAAAAAAAAAAAAGAGAGATTAATTCTATGTTCTCACGCAATTTTAGGTTTCAGGGAATCAGGTTTTCAATGGAGGAAGCTGGCCCCAGCCTCGTTGGTCGTATTGCATGTCCTACAGAAATGGAGTTCTATGATCAATCTGGAGATGAAAATCTGTTCGGCATGTATTTTGTCTCACCAAAATATTGGCCAGTTTACTCTACCATATTGGTGTGTAGATATTTGCTTTACCAGTAGGCAATTTTTTTTACCATTACAAGAAAGATACACATGCACACACACTACACACATGTATGCCTCCTTAGCACACGTCTCGACAGACGGAGCCTGAGGGTAAATCCACAACATCACAAAATTTCTATTGAAGCGTACTCATATATACGTAAAAATAGATATCAGGATTTGAACCAAGCTTGAAAGGTGGAGTCACAATTTTACCACCCCATCAAGAGGTGATTGTATAGTTTTTTAATCTCTCTCTTGCAAGAAGTAAGCCTAACATGGACATTATCCACTATGCTATCAGTCGGTGAACCTACACTCGTAAAAAATCGATCGCTTTATAAAAATCATCTCGCTTGTTTTGGCAATTCCCCTCTGCATTGCATTTGCAGATATGTTATGTGGTGGGCTCCGTTGATGTCGTGCGGCCTTTGTGTTTTGTTTTCCTCTCAGGACCAAAATTGCCTGAAATTAATGAAGGATAACATAGCGCCCCCAACTTTTGTGATTAGTTCAAAGCTTCTATCCATTTGGTGGCTTCCCGATTGGTTCAAGTAACCAAGGCAGGCTTCAGAACATGTACGTCGCGATCTCATCACTGTCGCCGGCATGGGCGGAATCAAGTAACGGGCTCGGTGTCACACGACACTGGTCTAAAAATTCTTTTAGCAGGTATAAACATCTTTAGTCTATGTGTGAATCTCTCGGTCTAAATTGAATGCACCCGGTTCCTTCTTTGAAGCCCAACGAAAGAATTAAAAATTGCTAGATATATTACTATTTATCATAATATTGCTTAAAAATCATATATGTTACTATATATATAAGGAAGTTGTGAATCCTGATCATTCTCGGTCTAATTCCGCCCCTTTGCCGCGGTGGACCAACTGCTGACATATCATTGTCAGATTCGAATTCGATGGCTCAGATCACACACGAACCTCATGGCTCGGTCAATTATCACCATCTCATCTAATAATAATGCCCAATGGGCAATGGCCGTCATCAGATTCGCAGGATTTGATCTGACACCCAAATTTTTGTTTTTGTTGCGCACGACAGTGCTGGATCTTTGATAGCCAAGTCTGCAGTCTGCACTGCACCAACCGAATCGTCGCCCGAGTAAAATACTCCAAGAAACACAAGGGAAAAAATAATGTCGGAATGTAACACAAGGAAAGTGACTTGCCCTGTCCTGTACTGCTGCTTGGTTGGGTAGAAAAATCATACTCCTTCGGTTCCAAAAAACACATTGTTTTGAGATATATATAGTTAAACTTTTAAAAATTTAGCTATCAATGTCTTTGGTTGGGTAGAAAGATCATACTCCTTCGGTTCAAAAAAGCATGTTGTTTTGAGAATCATACGGTTAAACTTTTAAAAAATTAGCTATCAATGTCTTTTTAAATATTTATATTGGATATATAAAAATTATATATGTAGATTTCTCTAAAAAATACTTTTATAATATTATAATTTTATTAAAATTTATAAATATATTTATATAAATAAAAACAACAGGTAAGATTCAAGGCATCTCCTGCGTTTTAAGGGCAATAAAATCCCACAATAATCCTAAAAAGAAATAAATTTTAGAAATTTTCACATTAATCGAGAAAAAAGAGAAGCATCTCCACCACTTATTTTGATAGAGTCAGATTATAACGGTACAGATTAATTATATATGTATATTAGAGTTGTATAGTAAATATAATTATATTTTAATTATAGACAGTAGAGTTATATATATCAAAGATAATTGTATTATAATAGCTAGTCGTGCAATTATACGGACAAATTTACTAGTTATAATAGAAATTAGTGGTCAAATTGGCTTTTTAGGCACCCCTCATTTCGGCTTTTTTCGACTTCAGCTTCTAGCTTCAGCTTTTTTTTTCACTATTCACTACACTATCCACTAACTCAGCTACAGTGTTTTTTCAGCCAGCTACAGTGTTTTTTCAGCCAAAAGCCAAAAGCCATCGCTATTCCGATCACCCCCTTAGAGAGCGCACGGGTGTCCAAAACATTTTATTTTTGACCTACAGCCGGGAGTACTTTGGCTGGTCATCTCGGGTGTTCATTTGTTATACCGATGTCCAAGTCAGGAAAAGAAAACGAACTTGTAACTACACATAAGGGGAGTTATTCAAATAGAAATTTTCTACGCCACCGCAGCCCGGAAGTTCACATGGCAACTTCAATGGCTCGGTAGCCGCGATCAGCCGATCATGCAATTATTCATCCACCGATCCTGCTTTCAGCCTTCGGGTGGATTTTTTTACTATGATTTATGCTTTTTAATTTTGATATAAGTATTTATGTGAATAAATTAAATATTAATAAGCCACTTAAAAATACTATCTTGATAAACAACATCAAAATAATAGCAAAAAAATATTTTATTTATTTATTTAAAAACTTATAAACTATAAATTATAAGTCAAAAACAACTCTGATCTCCCTCTCCAGGAACAAGAAGAAACCAAGAAAAAAAACAACGAATTTGCCGAACTATATTCGGAGCTGGAGGAGAGGCTTCGAACTTTACCTCATACAGCCGGACTACATTTGGATGCTTGAGCAGCTTCAGCGTCGCGATCTCCCTCTTTATCTACGCCAAGAACAGTCCATTTTAGCAACCAAGAACCGAGTCCAAAAGGAAGCAATCGTAGTCAATCAGACGCTGCCTGGCTGCCAAGAAATCAATCGGCCGGACGCGGGACGCACCTGCTCGTCGATCTTCATGGCGAGGATGCGCTGGCGGTCCAGGATCTTGATGGCGAAGGCGTGGCCGGTGTCGGCGTGCCGCGCCAGCCTCACCTTGCCGAAGTGGCCCTCCCCCAGCGTCCGCCCCATCTCGTACTTCCCCATCCTCATTCCTCGGGCGCTGCTGCTGCACCGGCCGGCCGGCGAACGGCGGATGGAAGGATCAAGACTCGAGCGCGCGCGCGCCGGCGCGTGGTGGACCAGAGGCTGAGAACGTTAGGCAGGGACTCGGAGGACCGTGGGATTGGACTTTGGGAGGGAACCGGTGAGACGGGTTTATATCGGAAGTTGGCGGCGTCCCGGTGCATCCGGGAAGGGGGCGGTTACCGGACTCAAGACTCACCCTTCGGTTTCATCGGTGTTTCGTACTGTTGTAGTTTCTCTTTTCTTCGTTTTCTTTATATTTCATGAAGAATCAGGTTTGGTCATCCGTTTTGATGAGCGTATATATGTTGGTTTGTTGATGATGGTTTGGAGAGGCTGTGTGCATGTTTTTTTTTATGTAAAGATGTGGAAAGGAAAAGCTGGACTGATCTTTCGATTCTGCTGTCATATTGCTGATTTTTCTCTGGTGTGTTACTTCCATCAGTTTTCAATGTTCTGTCAAATCTATCCACAATCCCAATCAGTCGCCGCATGCAGTTGGATGAGTAGATGACCCCACTGCACTCGCTGATTAAGTAGTCCAGTGATCTGGTCACGGCGGCGTACTGTGACCGGCAGCGCGCGCGGACTGCGGAGACCGCGTTCCGTCGCGTGCGGCGCCGCCGCCGCCTCGCGCCTTCTCCGGAGATTCGGGCCGAGGAGAGGACGGCGAACTGGTGTCCGAATGCGGCATCGGTGCGTTGACCAGCCTTCGAAATGCGCTGGTAATGTATGTGATTATGTCGTCCATGTGCTGCTCCCGTCGACGCGTACATCTCAAGTCAACAACATACGCTCCCCGGTTGCTTCCTCGATCACCGCGTAAGAATTGTTGCGTCTGTGGCGAAAATGCTGGCGCTTTCGGGGGAAGCTGGGACCGGAAAAACGGGTGCCCTTGGCCGCTTATTACGAGCTGTATCGTCTCCGCGTAGCGTAAACATTGCTAGGTAAACTGATTTATTTTAGTTTTTAACTTATTTAAGTTAAAAATTATTTAGAATAAATCAATTTTAAATTTCGACTTATTTTGTTTTTTTAAGGATTTTTCAGTTTTTTTGATCTTTTTCTTTATTACTTTGCATTGTTGGTGATGATATAACATTTTTTTTACTTTTTTACTATTTTTCTTTATTTTTTACCTAGAAAAGACTAATAATCGTTATAATACTAGTAAGGTACCCGTGCGTTGCAACGGAAAACCAAATAAAAGTGATGCATACTATCAAATATGCATACATAATACAAAATCTGGTAGCAACATCTATATTACCCTATTCTAAATGCATACATAATACAAAATCTGGCATTATCCTTTTAAGCCGTTGGTTCATACTTAAGGGAAAATCCAGTACATCTAAGTATCTAACTATAACTCTTTCTGTTGTATATATTAAGTGGTCTGTAGGTTATCATTTGAATATTGTGAAATGTAAGCAAAATGTATGTTCAAATTCACTATTTTGTATAACAAAATATGATCCATGGGACCTGGACATTCAAAGCTGGCTTGAACCATCTTATACACCATTCCACCGGAATTTTTCAGTCAGTGGCTTCGGAATGCATTTATGGAACATTACTCGGAGTTTTGAATTACTCGGTGTTTCAAAAAAGTAGTGCACCTGTAATGTCACACCTAAAACTCTTTTAACCCTAAACCCTTTTAACCCTAAAATCCGTCTCCTACACCACCCATCCCCGTGCGCTGTGTTCATTCCGCCTCCTCCCGTCTGCCTCCCCAACCGAACCCGTGCGCCTTTCTCCATCGCGACTCCCACCGTCGCGCCGCCCTCGCCTCCTCCCCTCCCTCCGCCCTCGCCACCTCCGCCCCACGCGCGCATCATCCTCCGTCTTGCCTCCTCCCTAGCTCGCCCGTGCGAATCGAATATGACACAGGCACATAGCACATAAGCATGTCATTATATCAACAACTATATTAAACAATAAATCTAATGCAAACTAACAATTTCAGCAAACAGTTTTGCAACCGTGTAGAGCATAACAATTTCAACAATTTCAGCTGGGTCTTGACGGAGCTCAGCTGGTTCACCTTCACGGCGAGCAGATCCTTCTGCAAATCACCACGACACAACAACATAAACGCACGATTCATTTGTAATTTCAGCGCGTGAAGACTCGCCCGGATCAAGAACCAACCCAACCCGGAAGGAAGTGCGCGAGAGACGGGGAGAGCGGGAGGAGAAGAAAGGGCGGGACCTTGTGGAAGTCGGCGGGAGCGGCGCGGGAGGTAGAACCAGCGGCGCGCCGGCGGAGTAGGCGAGGCGAGGAGGAGCACCGGTTGGGCCGCCATGGGTGGGGTGGGGATCACCACTTGGAGGGCGAAGCGCGGCCCATGGCGGCGTCGGCGAGTCGGTCCTCAGTGCCGCACCTCCCGGCGAACACCACCAACGGGAAGGTCTCGATCGTCTTGAGCACCGCTTCCGGCTCCTCCTAGCTCGGGTACTCGGGAGTTGCGGCGCCTTCTTCGTCTTCCGGTGTCCATCGTTCACCTCGCGCGCGCCGCGGCTTCTTATCCAGCGTCACTGCCGGGAGCGAAGTCTTGGCCGCGGAGGAGGGGAGGATGCGGCGGAGGAGGAGAGAGGATGGGGGTAGGAGGCGGCGGCAGACGGGGACGAGAGGGGGCGGCGCGCGGGGGTTGGGAGGAGGAGGAGGAGCGCCGGGGCTGGAGGTGGAGGTGGCGGCGCTTGGGAGGAGGAGGGGAGGAGGCGGCGCGCGGGGTGGGAGGAGGGGGGAGGCGGCGCGGGGTGGGAGGGGGGGAGGCGGGGCGGCGGAGGGAGAGCGAGCGGCGCGGGGGGGGGGAAGGAGGCGGGGCGGCGGAGGGAGAGCGAGGCGGCGGGGCGGCGGCGCGGGGGTGGGGGGGGAGGCCGCGGGAGAGTGAGGGGAGGCGTGGGCGGCGGGAGGAAGAGCGAGGAGGAGGCGTGGGGGCGGCGGGGGGAAGAGCGAGGGGTAGGCGTGGGGGCGGAGGGGTGATGTTGGGATTTTAGGGTTTAATCAGATCGTGTGGCTGAAAGGAGAGGAGAAAGATCGAATGGTTAAGAAGTGAGAGAGGGTGGACGTGACGGCAACCACCAACTCCTTCTTTTTAAATAGTAAAGATAATTTCAAATATAAAATAAAAACTACAGCTCAAACGGCAGTCGTGGGTCGCATGCACCAGCGGCTGCTCACTTTCTGCCCATCCGGTTTACTAGAACACAAAAGTCTTCCAGCAACGAAACTTGTTGGACGTGTCAGTTGTACCCCCAAAATAGGAACAAGGAGGTGCTGGCAGGCCAGGCCTTCCTCGTGATTCGACAAATTTGCACTGTAACATTTTATATTTTAAAAATTTTTATTATCATTAGTGTTATTTAGTCTTCCTCATCAAATATAATTATATTATATTTTAAAATTTTTTTTGTTATCGTTAGTGCTATTTATACTTTCTCATTAAATATAATTATATTATATAGGTTTTTGACTCCCTCATTCTTAAATCCTGATTCTACCCCTGTTTAGTTCCACTGGATGTCGTGAAATGTAGTTCTACCATGCTTTGCACATTGCTACCGGGCGACAGGCACAGGTACCTGTCACTTTGGAGCACGATTGGTTAGCTAGTTTGTGCAACTTGATTAATGCTACCAGTATGAAAATCGTCTGAGTAAACTCTTGTATCAACTTTGATGAATCACTTAAAAATTATAGTACTGTACGAAGCTGCACAAGAATGTACTTGACTTCAACAGATGGTTTACTGCATCTAACAGTCATGTGGATTGAACATGGTGCAAGCTCCTATAATTATCTATGAAGAAAATACAGCTTGTGTTGCACAAATATAAACAGATTACGTAAAGAATATTCTCACAAAGCATATCACCTCTAAGTTCTTCTATACTCATGAATTGCAAAAGATGGACAAAATTAAGGTACTACGTACTAAATCGTGTGAAAATCTTACAAATTTATTCACTAAGTCATTTTCAGCATCTATTTTGAAAGATGTGTATGTTGAATTGGAATAATGAGACTTAGAGAAGTGTAGAACTCATGGGGAGATTCTTCTCGAGCTCACTATTAAACTTAATTACGAAGATCGAGTACTCAGAGAATAAATCATATAGATTAAATGAAATTTGGGTGGATTGTACTCTTTTTTCCTTGATAAGTTTTTCTGAATTTTCTCGGCTAAGGTTTTTAATGAGGCAATTTGTGCAACACAATATAACATGTATTTATGGAGTTTTCATGATGTTTTTATGGAGTTTTTATGAGGTGTGAACATGACAATGAGTGCCAAAGAAGAAATGTTAGAAAACCTGAAGCTGGATCTACAAATCTAGTCCATAGTAAGCACTCTCCACTTAATCTATAAATAGGAGTTTCAATTATTGTAAAGTTGTATGTGAACAGAGAAATAAATAAATAATGATCTCATCTTTCTATGTTTAATCTATTATTTATACTATTTTATATTTAATCTATCTCATAAAAAAGTCGATCGCCATCGAGAATTCCTTTAACAGCATCATCCGACTGCCCACCCCATCTGGTCTGCGTCAGCGCCGGCGCTGGAAAGTAGCTGATCCGGAGCACGGACCTGGGCCGCGCGCGCACATCAGGTAGGCAGGCGCGCGAGGCTCCGCCCGTCGCGAGGCCGGGGAGGCAGCCGAGTGGCCGACCGCGCGCCATGGGGGAATAAGCTGGGCCGCAAGCCCGCCAACTGGAGGGACATAAGTCCGAGCGACTCTGCAGCCAGGCCGCGGAGATGCTCTGGGCAGGCACCAAGCTCGCACGGGAGGGAGCAGGCCGCATCCCGGAAGATGGGCCGCACGCTCGCGCCGGCGAGATCGGCCTCGTTTGTGCGTCACTTCCACAAAAGCAGGTGAACTCGGCTTATTATTCCTCACAAGAAAAGGGGAAGGGCGAGCTTCGCTTAACGCTTATTAACTACTATCCATCGAGAAGCGACTGATTTTCTCACCTCTATCTACAGCAAATAGACTATTTCACCAAATCGCGTTGAATTAGGCTCTTTTTGGGTGAGATAGTGAAGCCCATGCGCATGTCCCTGTAGTGCTTGCTTTGCTTGTGAAGACTACGCATGCTTGCTTGCTCAGTACCCACTGGCCCACTCAAATCATGCATCATGCAATGCAACCTTTGACTGTTGGCACCACCAATGGCACGTTTTCACTGTTCTAAAGGCACCACCAATATACACATATGGTTGCGTGCATATGTGTAACTTCATGAATTATAGATGCTAACTTTTGCATGAGATAGTAACTTGATGAATTACTGATGATACATACATACATGTGTGCACATATATGCATACATATATGTATGTATATACATATATGTATATATAGGTATATATGTATATGTATACGTATGTGTGTATATATGTATGTATGTATACATATGTATATATACACATAGAAAAAATACATTCTACTTCTGTGTGTAGTTACTTTCACACATAATATACCACGTAAACGAGCTTAACATATTCTTTATCATTTTAGGTATACTCATATACTAATTCTAAGATACTCGAACACCAACAACATGAAAAAATTGGAAGGAGCACATAGCTTTTAACATAGTTTGTTAATACCTTTGTATTCGTATATAAAAAGAAGTACATTTAGAAAAATGTACATATATACCACCTTAAAAAGTATACATACCACTTATATAGTCTTATATACTCATATACTACACGTATATATTCTTCGTTGTGCGAGATACTCCTATTTTATGAGACACGGTATAGAGAGTAACTCTACCTGAAGTAAAAAAAAGAAGGCTTATAAACACACTAAGCCAATCGGTAGGAGTTTATAGGAAATTTGTAATTCTGATGGTAAGTAGGGGAATCTCGGTTCATTAACATAACAGGCAATTGTGATACCTAGTATTTTATGGACAATTTATAGTCCATCAAATTGAGAGGGAAAAAACTGTTGTTTTAGTCTCCCATGCTACTTTGGAAACGGGTTGTTGAATTGCATATACAAACTCACAAAAAAACTGAAGTTGTTGGAGAAGTATGCAGTCTTCCTTGTGCTAGCCAACCTCGGCGAATCAGTCTAAGGATCTGTTCTTTTCAGTTTCTCAAAATGGCTTTTGATTTTTACTATAGTACCTAACTTTCAAACGAAATATTTTTTTAAAAATGGAGTCTCCAAGTTAATTATTGTATACGTTAAAAGCCCAATATCTGTACCATTCAAAATCGCAAGAAAGTATTTCTCTCCGTAATCTCTGTCGCAAACAGCTAAAATTCAAAAATTTCAATCAAAAACCATAAGCCGCAGCAAAAAAAAAAAAACCCTAATTTGGCAACTGCAACAGTGAAACGTTGCATGCGTCTATACATATATATATCCTAATAGGCGAATAGCATGCCTGTCAGCCTGTGTACTCCTACTTATGAACAGCGAAATGGAAAACTAGAAAGTGTCATTTTCCGATGTTAGGCGAGCAGTTTTCTTTATATATAAGTTTACACACGTCATACGTCTTAAATAATATCGATAAGTAATATTATCAATTATTTATCATCACAAATATTCAGATCTAACCACGTGATCAAACAGCTTGTTTAAGCTTCACTTCCCGGCCCTTTTACTGAATCAAATCGACTCCACGTTGACACTAAAACATGCATATTTCCCTATTCCATCTCTATAAATAGGCATGCACAACTCGAACTCAACACAACAACAACAGAAGATACAAGAGCTAGCTGCTCACGTGTAGTGTTCTATATATAGCTCATTAGCTGCTTAAGCTTAAGTAAGAGTTGCACTGATAACAATGCAAGGCCTCGCGAAATCTTCCAAGCTTTCTCTGATCTTTGCAATGATCCTTCTGCTTGGCTTGGCGGGCGTTGCCCATGGCCGCAGGAGGCTCGTCTCGAGCTACGACGAGCCGTGCAAGAAGATGACGCTCTACTACCACGACATCCTCTACGACGGCGGCAACAGCACGGCGAACGCGACATCGGCTGCGGCGACCAAGCCGACGGCGCTGAGCACGTCGCACTGGAGCAACGGCACCTACTTCGGCATGCTGGTGGTGTTCGACGACCCGGTGACGGAGGGGAAGGCGCTGCCGGCGGTGGGGGCGGAGCCGGCGGCGCGGGCGCAGGGGTTCTACTTCTACGACAAGAAAGAGTCGTACAACGCGTGGTTCGCCTTCTCCATCGTGTTCAACTCCACGGCGTACAGGGGCACGCTCAACCTCATGGGCGCCGACCTCATGGACGAGAAGACGCGGGACATCTCCGTCGTCGGGGGCACCGGCGACTTCTTCATGGCGCGCGGCATCGCCACGCTCCGCACCGACGCCGTCGAGGGCAGCATCTACTTCCGGCTGCAGATGGACATCAAGCTCTACGAGTGCTACATATGATAATAAGGTGGTACCATGCACGCACGCTTGTGTCTATTTCTTACTACTCTTGCCGGTCGTACGTAGCGTCTTGCCACTAATTACGAATTTTATCTACACTTTCATTTGCAGTGCTGCTGTTTGTTTCGATGCCTCCTGGCATGATGGGGTTGATTACATGCATGGGCAGATGGATTGTGTCATCGTTAAATGGATAATGAGTGTGCAAAATGTATCAAGGTTTCATTCATTCAATAAAGAGGCAGAGCGGGCTTGTGAGCTCTGATAGTCTTCATTCTTCAAGCCAAATATTGCTGATGAAAATTGCTCACCCATGTGGCCTTTTCTCTTTAGGAAATATATACTATCGAGATGCTAAGTTCAGTACTGCATGGACCGTTCAACTGTAGGATCGGCAAATTAAATCAAGTGCCTAAAACATTTGTTTCAAAACGAGCACAAATATGCTGACGAAGTACACATAAATGCAGCCAAATTCAAATGTACAATACAAGGAACGATGGCTGAAGGGTTTTCAAAAGAAGAAAAAAAGAAACTTAACCCATAAAGCATACAAGCATGCGAAGATCATTTTACATCGACGATAAGTAGACCATGGCATAAGGTGACTACAGAGTAGACTACCCACAAGGCTGCAAGTCTACAGCCACAATGGACAAAATGTACTCACAATGCTTTGCACGAGTAACTTTGTTTTTGCGATCCAAAATAAAAATATAATAAAAACGCTTAGCTCCTCCGACCTCGAGCAAATAGCATTGTGGTAGAGTGCGGCATTGTAGAAAGCTGTTCCAAGTATATTATCTACGCGACCAAATTGCATCAACCTGACAGACCAACCCTTGGTCTATTCTCCATGAGCCTTAGCAGCAAAAGAAATTCTCCAAAATTCAAGGTACTGATATGCTACAATTCAGCATCTCCTTCAGAAACTTCTCTTAATATGCTCTTGAAATGTTGAGCACCCAGGGATTTAGTCCAACATGTTACTGGACTGGGAACTAGATTACTGTTCATTGGCAACCAGCTTACTACCCTTCAGGACTTCACCAATAGTCTTATTGACTATGCTATCTCTAGCCTAATATGCATTGAAGCAAAGATTACACGAATGCTTCCAAGAGATCGTATAGGGCAATGCAATCAACAATAAAAGAAAGCAAGCTGACCTTTATTCCAATGGCGAGCGCTGTTCTGACATTGACCACTTGACCTAGCCTCAGTGAGCTTCCTTTGTTGTCCTTTAGGCACAATATGGGAACCTGCCTCGTAGATGCCAGGGTTGGTATGTGTTTTGTTAACCATTTGGGATTGCAATCAGCAGCTACAAGAACAGCCTGCAGTATGACATTACAAGATGACAAATATTTGTCAGTTTAAAGCTCTGCATATGGACGTTGAGGTTATAAGCATATGCATCACTTGAAATCACCCTTCTTTTTTGCTCGACTGAGATTGACCACCAAACGTCCCTAATTGAGTCATTTAATTGTTGGCTACACAGCTGAAAGAAAATATGGAGTATGCCATAAACGACAATGTTTTGATAGTAAGGCCTGACTGAGATTGACCACCAAACATCCCTAATTGAGCCATTTAATTGTTGGCTACACAGCTGAAAGAAAATATGGAGTATGCCATAAACGACAATGTTTTGATAGTAAGGCCTGACATCGCAGTATGTCACCATGAATAATGTATGTTAAAAATAGAATTTTACTATGCAAGCAATAAGGCACTCATGTGTCATGTCTTTCTCTGTACTAAAAGAAAACAGCACAAGATGATGCAATTAGACCAGATACATGCTGTAATTAAGAATCCATTTCCTTCGACCTAATAGATATATATACATAATGGAACTCCAACTCCATAGGAAGACTGCCTTCAAAGGCACAGCAATAGCATGTTAAGAAAGAAAAGTAACCTGAAGTGGCACCAAAGGAGCTCTACGCAGCGCTGTGCAAGTCAGATCTTCACTAGAACGGTGACCAGGATGAGTAGCAGCAGGAGGCATTCGCTCAAGAACCCTTGTCACATCATTGATCCCAATAGCAAATTGTTGCTACAATGGCAAAAGAACATCAGTGTCTTCTGAACTTGCTCATGATAACAGATCTACAGGTAACAATAGTAAGTTGGTGAAGCTAAGGATAGCGATACCTTCATCCATATCTTTTCTGGTAACCCTCCCCTTGAAGCCTTTGCAACATCAATGCTCCTTGAGATTAGTAGTACCTTTTGTCAATATCAGAAAAAAGCAACACAAATAAATGTTGAGGGAGCATTTACCTACTCACCTAATAAGCTTCGACAATAGGTCATCAAGAGCATCCCCTCCAATGTAATCTGAAGTTAGCCTGCTCAGGGAGAAAACACCAAGTGAAGTAATGACTTGAAGTTGTTTCCCAAAAAAATGTCTTGAAAAAGAACAACACAAATTATAACTAGAAAGATCACTAAAAACACAATGGGGGTAACGAGTGTACGCTTGTTCAGCATCTTTCGACGACTTTATTGGCCTTTCAGACTTGTTCTTCTTCTTGCTCATCGGTGCCAAATAGAGAATGGTAAAAACCGGGGAGAAGACCTAGTAGGAGAATGCAACCATTATTTCACCTTATTTCTACCTTTGGTTTATAAACACTCGTACACGGGGTACAGACTGGTACACCAGCACTTGCAATATTAAAGTGCAGTGCTCACAGAGCATTTTACGATAGTATGATACCAGATGCAGTACCTTCTAAACTCATCCACCAGTCTACAAATCCATACCTCAGTGTCAGAAACTAGTAATACAACGCTCAGATACTGAATACAAGAAATCGGGTATTGGAATCGGAGGTTACCTAAGTAGGACTGCAGGAGACTAGAGAGCCACCGGGTCACCGGGTTATGGTCTCCGTCGGCCGCCGCGGCGCCGCCACGTCGATGTCACGCCTCCGCCGCCCGCTGGAGTCGGCGAACGGTCGGCGCGAGGGAGGCGGCTTCCGGCGTGGGGCGAGCAGGGAGGCGGCGAGTGTGGGGTACTGGGGTCTAGGCCAGCTCGGGTAGGCGTCGACTAGGTTTTTCGGTCTGTTCAGCAGCCCAATCCAAAAGTATTCTGCTGCTGGACCAGCACACTAGTCTAGTTGGTAAGTAAGCCCAAAAACGTAACAGCCGCTTAGCACATCAGATCCAGATCCCACGCGCCTCTCGAAATTTCGAGCCCTGCTTCGCTCGACCAGACGCGAAGGCCACAGCCGCGACGCTACCACCACGTCTCTCACGAGCGCCGCGACGCTACCTTGCCGCAGGTGAGACGGCGTCGCGGCAGGAGAGGGAGAAGGCGGCGTACTGCCAGATCCTTCCTCCGTAGGTATGCTGCCCTCTACCGCGTGGATTTTTTTTTTCTTTTGGTATCCGCCTCCCGGTTCGTGGGGTGCCCTAATCGCGTGCTTTCGCAGGTCCTTCAACGGCGACGAGCGGGTGATGTGATGGCCGGCGACGTGGTGGACGTCTCGTGCGCAGTCGTTGGGGAGCTGATCGATCTAACACGTTGTCAGGAGAAGGTATTGTCAGGATTGAGTTCTATTGGATGGGAAAATTAAATGGAGGAGATGAGCACTGAACAGTTCAGATGAAAAGTTGAAGTGGTAAGAGGATTATGCTATGCGGCTCAAATACGCTAAAGTAACGTTCGGTTCCTTTAGACCAGATGAAGGGGTTCCTATCCTGGATTATCCAATGTGCATCCAACGGTCAGTTGAAGCGAGATGACTTCAGACAGTTCGAAGATACTGTTTCTCTGCCATCCGATGTATATCTAACGGCCAAGAGCGATCCGAACTTTTGAGCTGAAATAGTTCACACGATGTCGATCAAACGATAGTCAGAGTTATGAATGTTGCCGCCAGCTTCACTTAAGCCACCAAGGGTTATGAGAGGCGAGCATCTGATCTCCATCCGATTGTTATCGTTCAAATGAGTAGCATTAGGTATACTAAACTGTGCATTTTTGTCATAAACAATATTCATTATTTTTGTCTTAATTGAGCTTAAGTTCTCAACTTGTATAAAAGGTTTGTAACCCTACTGTTGGGAGATATCTAAGAAAATGAAACCCTAATTTTACATGCTCTTACTTTACCTTGTTCTTGTTCTTACTTTACTTTGTACTTTTCTTACTTTCCTTAATTTCTATCCACAAATTAGCTCCCAAATTCTACTCTGATTTCAAAATTCAAACCCAATCCCCTCGATCCTGACAATTGGTATCAGAGCACAGCGAATCCTTGGCAATATCTGATCTGAGTTGTTCTTGAGTGGTGAGGGTTGGGAAACTCGTTTTCCTATAAAATTCCAGAAATAGCTCGAGAAGGTTTGGGTCGGTTTTGGAAATTTGAAGAGGAGATTCACTTGCTAGCAGTGAGGGTTTGGAAGAATCTAATCTTTTCCTGTAAAATTCCAGATTTGCTAGTGGAGGCGTAATTTCTAGTGGATTGAGGAAGTTTGGTGATGGATTACCTTGGTGGTTTTCAATCCCCAGCAAGCCAGCACGCAAGAAATGGCAGTGGTTATGGTAGTGGTGCAATTGAATATGGATAGGGACATGGACATGCTAACCTTGGAATGGCATATGAAAATTGTGGGGTTAGAGGATATGGAGGTGTTCCTGCTGCGTATGGTGGACCTTAAGGCAATCCCAAAGCAGCTGGCTCAGGTTATGGCACTGGGAGTTATGGTGTAGCCATACGCTATGGTGGATATGGAGATGTCAAGTACAATACTCACCATGTGTTTGATGAAATGTCTAGTATTAATGGTAGAGTTCTCTTAGTTTTGATTCGTGGCATGAACTATCCATTGACCACTGAGGTACTTGCTTAAGTATTTTCTCCTTATGGATTAGTAGAAATGATAGCTCCAATTTCAAGTATGTCTGGTGGTTCTCTTGTGCTAATTCAGTACCAGTCAAGACACATGGCAACACAAACTATTAGTGTTTTGCATGAGAAGTATCTTTATGAATTTGGTTTGGTTGCCAACTTGATATGCAATATGTAAGGCCCGAGATACGATTTGTGAATAATTCACATCAGGTCCAGAACTTCACGACTATTATGGAAGTATAATCGGGAGATGTCACAAAAGTCCTGGTCAGCAAAATTCCTTAGGCGGGTGTATTTGTTTATGGTAAGAGCATTTTCTTTTGCAAATGACCACGGATTTTCTATACTGTTTTTGCCCATGTAGTGATCGAGTTGAAGGGTTAGTTCCTAGGGTTAGATGGGGTCGTATTGCATGCACTAGCGAATCCAAGATCAAAATTTAGGGGGGCTAATGGAACTTATTCACCAATTTACAATGGTATAAAGCAGGATCTCGTTGAACGTGTCGATCGGGCCGGCATGCACCAATGCACGCAGTTGTTCTGCACCCGTGCGTAAGAGAACGGTCCATCTCTGACAACACAAGCTTGGAGAAGACTGATCTGCAATCCGTCTTGATGATCACTGGTTTATGCGCCCAGTCAATCACCGGAAGTACTGCCTCACGGTAAGCAAGAGCTTCCACTTCTTCAGCATCTCTACAATGTCTCAGCACATGCCAAGTAGACAGGATATGCTCACCATTGTCATCTCTCACCACCACCCTAATGCTTGCAACTCCAGTTTGCCTTATAAAACTGCCGTCAACATTCAATTTTAGCCAACTAGCACGCGGTTTCACCGAGCACCTTGACTTGCTGATTTCCTTCTTTGTTTTGCTTTGAGCCTATACACCTGCCAGACCCTGAATCGCTTTCTTCCCTTTGATGTCAAAACTCATACCACCTTGCCGAATTTGCAATAGAGAACTGCTAAATGCCAACAAAAACGCAACTGAGTCTTCAACCGATAGTTTCTCACCTCCAAACAAGAGTCTCCTCCTGTTGTCGAGCGGCAGGCGCGCATCCGACACCCACTCGCCGTCGCCAAGTACCCATGGCCGGCCGACGGTAGGGGGGCGCCAACCCCACCCAACCCACCGGTGGGTCCGCCAATAATTGCATGATCTTAATCTCTGCGAGTGCGAGTTTACATCTATCTGATGTTTTTGTGATCGTGAAGTGGCTGAATGGGTTCTGAGGGCCTTGGCTTTTTGTGGTAGGATGCAAACTTATAAGTAGTTGAATTAGGGTGTATGTAAAAATGTCTTCAAGTACAAATACACGGTACTATGTATCTTTGGTGGATTTATGGCCTATTGGTAAAGGAATTTGAGTCTATATGCAACCGACCGCTCTGCACGCTCATGTAATTTTGCATGTTGTAATTGTGTTGGGAGATTTGGGCTTCTGATGATAGCTTTAATTGGTTCATATCCAAGCTAGCTGGAAATGAAGTTGAATTGCATTGTTATTTGTTATTTTGCTGTTGTATTTGACTGAATTAGGACATTTGGGTATTCAGGGTTAAATCTGTTAGTGCTTAAGAACAAAATATACAAAAATATACAAAACCATCCTAAGTTTAGGAGTATTGTGGTTTTCAGTGATTGATGTTGGGCATTTGGGTTTCTAGAAGTGGATCTTTTGGTGATGAAATATGCTAAATGCTGAAGTTACATAGTCTGTGGAGTTTTGCACTGTGCATGAGTTGGAACTTGGAAGATATGCGTGACTAGTTTTAAATCTATAGCTATAAGGAAATCTACTGAATCTGTGTTGAAATTATTCAACCTGGTAACTTGTTTAAACGCATTTTGTATTATAATGTATATAGGGTCTTCGCTGCCTGTTTTCATGAAATGCTCAGTAACAAATTCAATTAAATGGCTGAACATCGAAAATATGCTTGGATTTCTTCCGCAGTTTTGGCTTTCGAGTTGCCATGTACTTTTTTGATGTTTTAGTTGTGGATATGTTTCACTGCTTTTTTATCTTCTAAGCAGTGGTCAGATGAATGGAACTTCCAAACTGATAGTTAGAAACCTAGAAAGTTTATGATTGACTCAACACTATTGTTGAATATGGTTTGTGCTTTTCTTTATCCTAATTTCCAATGCTCGTAACTTGTAAGTAATGGTAGCTAACCTCTATTTCAAGTTTGCTCATTTGGCGCTGGAATGAAAAATACTAAATATATAACCTCTTTGCAGGTTCTGGTCCAGCAGTACAGCAGAACTTATTGTAAATGAAAGTCTTCTAAGGTTTTAGTTCACCATATTGAAGTGCTAAGGCAAGTCTCTCCATCTGTTTTTTGGCCTAACATTTATACAGGACGACTCTGAATGTTGACATCTTTTGTTGAAACATGTCCACAACAGACTACGTAGTGGATAAAATGTCAGTTACCTTCAGATGCTTGAAGTTATGTTTCTGGAGCTGTACACTGAGGAAACCGCCGATGATCTGGCACCAGAGGAGGAGCTATCCAGTTGCACAGATGATCTGCTGAATTTCTGCACAAAAGAAGCACTGTTGCACAATCAGTCCAGGTAACTCTTTAAGCCTCATCGGCTAAATCATACCCATGACAGACCTTGCCATGCTTATACTCAGTTAGCCACACTCTTTTTTCCCAACAACTACTCACGTTGAATTTTTGAAGAAGATGATATAAAATGATCTTTTTGAGAATAATTTGTTGTCCTGGAGCTAGGAACCTATGGGTACTTTCATAGGTATCGTTTCATCTCATCAACTGTATAGGATAGTTTTAGTGACGTAGGGGATGAACTAGAGCGGCTGGTTAAATAAATAAATGTTTACTTTCGGATGCGTTATGGCTTCTTTTGACGAGCATCTCGGACAGCAAGCATTTTTTACTGGCCTTTCTTACATCCCTTCGTGTTTATTTATAATCGTGGTATGCTTGCAGACTTTCAGGTGTTGCAGGCAGTGGCGGATCTAGGATTTCATCGCGTCTCGGGTTAAATTATAACAGGCTAATAGCCTAAGAACAAATGTGAATTTATACCCATACCACGGCATAATATAAGTATGTCGCAAATACAAATTTAGCTCAGTGATTCAACACAAAACATAATAAGAAAAATATGGCAAAATATAAATAATGTAACATAGTGAAGTTATAATTTGAGTACCTAAATAACGAAGATTTGCTCTTATCCTAGGCCACCACTTCTTCATTAATAGTAGGACAAGAACCAGAACCTACAAAGACAACACATGAGAGTAAATCAAACAGGTGGATGAATAAATACGAAGAACATGAAGTTACATTTATAAGACGCTAACTTACCACTAGCACGAGATAACAATGTCTTGCTCCTCTTCATTCCGTATACCTAATTGGCTAATTCCTAGATAGATAACAGCAAAACACAAGGCATTCAATATTTCAGATTTTCAATACTCATACAACATCCCTCCCACCCCTTTAATTTCAGATCTAGCACTAGTCATAATTTGAACCATATATTCAATTCAATTAGTTTGTCAATTCCGACACTAGTCCACCATGGTCTATCAGGAGTTTAGGACTCAGGAGATTCAGTAATCACTAATCAGGAACACTTGAACAATGAAACATGACATACTCATACAGATTATACATTCATACACTCATACTGGTAACTATCATGTGTCATACAAAATCCCTAATATGATAAGATCAGTTCGCCATCTCCCCCCAGTCCCTACCAATGACCAATTCGCTATTCGGCCCATCCCTAATATCAATTCGCCATCTCCCCACCAATGGCCAATTCTTACAGTTCTTCCAAATTTCAAAACACACACAAAATCTAAAAAAATGGGGGGATTTTCACCTGTGAAGCTCACACCCGGCCCCGGCGACGGCGAGAGAAGCGGCCGGGCAATGAGCTGAGGAGGAGGCGAGGCCGCGAGGAGGAGGTGGAGCCGGAGGGCAGAGGAGGATTGGAGGAGGTGGAGCCGGAGAGGCGAGGGCGGCGCCGGAGGCTGCGAGGAGGCGGCGGGGCTGCGAGGAGGAGGTGGAGCCGCAGGAGGCGAGGGCGGCCGCTGGCACTGGGGTGCGACCGCGCGAGGCGAGGGCGGCGACTGGCGCAGCCGCGCAGGCGAGGGCCGTGTTGCGGTGCTGGGATTGGGGGATTGGAGATTTTGGGATTAGGGTTTCCAGCCTTAGGAAGGTATAGTAGTGTTAGGTAATTTGCTGGACCTCGGGCTATAGCCCACTCAGCCCGAGGCCCAGTTTCGCCCCTGGTTGCAGGCACAGTAAACAAAATTGCAAGATTGTTATATTATTCATTATGAGGAAACTACTGTTTTACGTTCTCTTTCGAGGGAGAGGCACATCAGTTATCAATGATCGCCAAAACTTACCATCCTAAGATTCATTATTCAATCATTAATGTGTAAGTGTGCATTTCTTTCAGGACTCGAGAAAGGCCAGCTACTAGTTACAACTATAGTTCGTCAGTGCTTAATGAGTATGAAGTTTCATATTATTTTGCTTGCTTTGCAGAGATTCTGCAGTACGGCAAAGGTCTTCCTTCATTTGTGGACGTTGGATAAGTATGTAGTGGGAATTTCCAAGCCACAAATCCACCCAGAGTCATCTTCATGACGTTTTGGTGAAGCTTGTGAAATACATACGTTCCCCTTTAGGTTTTCACTCATTAAAAAAATCACGTGTGTTTTTTAATAATTTAACACTAAATGCAGGAACGGTCAAATTTTGAAGATGAACACATCTACTATGAATCATGTTGCTGTTCAAGTGGATATGGGACTGAATTGTCTGTGTGATGCTACTCGTGGGTAGGGGTGCAGTCAGGTCAGATTCGGATGGATTCAGAGTTGGATACAGTAAGGCTGGACATGAATACGAATTTGAAGTATTCGGAGTTTCGAATATGGTACCATTGGGATAGATATGTAACGGTTTCTGATCGAAAACGGATAATATAGACAAATAACACGGACATACAAAAAGGAACATTTTTTAGAACACAACACAATTAGTGGGAATACAGATGATGCGAAGAAATAAAGTTAGTGATCCAAGCTGACAAGCTCTTTCAAAAGAAAGAATGTGGCAATTTATCAAGCGCACTAAAAAGGACAGGCAGACTGAACATACTATAGATAAACCAACAGCCAAATCAGCAGTGAATGTATCCTCATTCGTCAGTTTCACCCACCCACCTCATGCCAACATATCATCACCATTCGATTGATTACGGGGCAGCAATGGCACGGGAGCACCACCACCTAGATTTCCCCTAGTTGTATTAGTCAAGCCACACAAAAAAAATTGACCTTAAAATTGTATTAGTCAAGCCACACACAAAAAAATAAAGCTAGATAGTTTATATCATCCTTGCAAATATCTTAGATCATCCTTTCAAACTCATCACCTCATACAATTAACCACACTATGACACCCTGCTATACACCAAGTTGACCCCAACCAGAAAATGGCAGATTATCAAATGATAATGAGCTTGTGGTTATGCATGCTCTGAAAACTGCTATCTTTCTGAATATCCGCTGTTGTACAGTGTACTACTACTACCAAACAAGTGAACGAGTTACTAGAGTGGCGCGGTGGCTATAAAAAGTTGTAATTTGTTATTACATTTGAGTTTTGACTGTAAAGTAACTAGTAGTGTATCCGTGTTATTACATTTGAAAACAAAAGCATGGGCATCTTGCACTCGAGAACAAGCGACACTAACACATCATTTACATCAAGCTCAGCAATTTGACTAAACAACACATCTAACCCTAAACGTCCGAGATAATCGCATAGAAATAGTACAACATATCACATCAAAGGTCTATCAGCTAGCACATGAAGAGATGAGTATGGTATATAGATCGATAATGACGAAACAGCTCTTCTTCTCCGCCGCCTCCTAAGCTGTGGATCCAGGTGGCTGGGGGCGGACGCAGCGGCTCCCACTCCCAGCCTCCCCCTCCCCTTCTCCGTGCCGTAACGTTCGCACGTCGCGGCCATTACAATCCAAGCCTCGTTTAAAGGGAGAGGGAGAGGGGCAGAGCCACAGTCCTCACCAGAAGTGGGCTTCACTTGTGGGCCGGAAATCTTAAGACCTTCCATTAGGCTCGGGCCCATTAAGAATTCCATACCCGCCAGTAGGCCTGCGTAAGCAGGAGAGCCCAACTGAAATGTTCCACCCTTTTTTACCGAGGATTGCCAACTGAACGGATTCCTCTCCAAAAAATTAAAAAAAAAGTAATAAATTGAAATGGATGGCACCGTTGAAATCGACACAATTGACAAGCGGCAAAGCCAAATACGCTTAACTATTACCAACCCGAGTTACTCGTATATTTCAACAAGGCCGAAACCGAAATACAACGAGGTACTGATCAATCCCGGCCGGTGGTGGCATAGACGGCTACGCGACATTGCATTCGCTTATACACAGCGACAGATAGCCGGATCAAGCCCACAACAAGGCGCTGCCCACGTGCCGGTCACAACGACGCCCTCAAAATCTGGGGTTCTTCGCCTTGGGCTGAGCTTCTGGGGAAGCGCTGCATCGCTTGAGGTAGGAGTCGATCGTCTTTTGCTTCGAGGGGCTTGGTCTCGTCTCGCTCTGGGAAACGTCCAATGTTTTCTCATGCCCGTCCAGCACCTGAAACAAAAGGTTGCATCAATCATTGTCATGCACAAACTTGTATGGTGATGCATGCACCATGCGTATTCACACCAGACATGAGTTCTTCCAAAAAAAAAGAGAGAAGTATCGCAAGAAACCGTCGAACAGCCTGGCACTAATTTTAACGAACTTCACCGGAGAAACCAGATCGATCAGCTATTATTCTCCCCAAAATGAAAATGTTGGTTATCCTAGCAGAAAAAAGGATGCCCAATGCATGGAGGAGAGGGACGCAGATAACCTGGCCTAAATTCTCAAGTTTGCCTTGAACAACGTCCCTGGAAAGCAAAAGGAAAAAGACAAGTTGAGGTAAAAAAAAGACAGTTGCGTGCACGAGCTAAAGTACAACAACATTTATGTAGGGAAAACAAAGTCCAGGACATACCATATAATATCATCTACCGTGTCATTTGCGAGAAGGTAATATATATTCACCGAAGAAACCTGGAAATTGTGAAGAAAATAAGAACAAAGCTGCTAAGGAAAGTGGAACCTCAGATTATCAACTGAAGGCAATTGACTGAAAGTCTATAAATATTGAAGGAACACTTCAAATCTAATTATTACCAAAAACATTGCAGTCTCATTGCATCAATCGATTATAAAATTTACAGTAAAAACATAAAGGGCTCCCCTGGCTACAAAACAATGACAGACTCTTAACATACTGGTTGCTCAGCAACATATTCAAGTACCTTCACATTAATCTAGAACAAGGAATGCAATATTCACCTGACCAATCCGGTGGGCACGATCTTCTGCTTGAATAATGTCACCTGGAGTCCATGATAACTCGGCAAAGATTACTGTACTTGCTGCTGTCAAAGTTAACCCAACGCCTCCAGCTTTGATGGATAACTACACAGCATTAGGCTCTCATGAGGTTGTGCCCGATGGATAAATAAAACTTTCACCACAGGAAATTTGATAGCAAGTGACTGTATGGTTGGAACATTGCATAATGCCACATATTGTCAATTGTGATTGTTACCTACATCTATTTTGAAACTTTCGTGATTGTTTACCTTGTTATCTAAGGAGTCAAACATTCTTATAGCAGTCAAAAAACTCAAGATTCAGTGCCCCCTCTTACTTCAAACTTTCTGTCAGCGTACAAAGGTCTTCTTCCCACAAAAACAATAACTCAGTGCCAGTTGCAGTCAACCATGCCAAAACCACAGATCATTTGGTGGGCAAGTGCACAAATTTCAAAATGGCCATAACTAATTGTTGGAGTTTGAAATATACAGGTATCATGCGCAATACATGTTAATATTGATCAGCTTATATGCAGTTTCCTGTTTTATATACAAGAAGTAACCTTAGAAAAATTGGTAGCAAGATAATGTTCATTGAGTGGGATTTGAGCAAAATGCTAAGTAGAATATAAAGCGCAAAAAAATCTAGGAGTTAACACATACCACTGCTGCCTTGATGTCATCCTTGTTCTGGAAATCTGTGACTAAAGTTTGCCTTTCAGATACAGGTGTTTGGCCATCAATTCTTATACACTTCACTTTCTTTTTCTGAAACATGATGGTAAATAGTACGTCCAGGTGTATCATAAAGACATAAACAAGCCAAATTGAAATACAGGTTACCTAAAGTTCAAAAACAGAAAAAAAAATCAAATCAAAACACATTCTTAGGAGCTTACAAAGAGATGTTGGTGAATAGCATCAACCATGGGTTGATGATGTGCAAATATTAAGAACTTGCAATCAGCCTGAAAAATAAAGCAAGGAACTTAGTTATTATTTGTGACAACATGATAGATTGCAAGATCTGTGCATAATTTAAATGTGAAAAATGGACCAACAGGGCGTTGTTACAAGACATGATATAAAATGCATTTCAGAGCCAATTCAGAAAAGGCTGAGCCATTCCTGGTCAGGTGAGGATTTTATCATAACCCCCAAACTCAATTCATCTTGAACTAAACCTGAAACGACCAGTTTCAGAAAGACAAAAACCAATCGAAAAGGCTAGTTAAGGATTTCATTTTCAATAATATCATGTAACAATGTGGTTCCATCAAAGAATATGAAAACACGATCAGAATTACGTAGACCACACATAGCTTGTTATAAATCAGTTGAAATCAGTGGGGTGTTGACTTCAGCTAACCAAGTTATGATCATCATTTGGCAATCCAGAAACTGGCAGTAACTAGCCAAATCCTGACAGTTCTCTGATCTCTGATCCCATGAGGGTAGAATAAGATCACAATTTATAAATATCTCATGTTATTACCTCAATTACAGTGCCCAGGTAATCAAGCACTGCTGGAATTTTGGCTTCAGCTGAATCGTTGTAGATCTGCAATTAGACATGAAATATGAGCACTAATACCAGGAATAAAATCATCCCCAAAGAGTGCAAATGCAAACCCATGATAGTAAGTTAATTGCAAAAAAAAACTAACTAGAACTTTGGCAGTTTATTTGGTTTATTTCAACAGGTAAGTCCTTAAGGCATCTTGATGTCAAGCATGTATAACAAAAACTGAATAGAACAATATAGAATGGAAAAGAAATATGCTGCAGGCTTGATGTTAGCTTCACCGCATAAAAAAGAAGAAAAGATGGTAAAATCTATGTGTTTGCCATAACAAACCTAAAAGCCTATCTCAATGTTGAATTGCACCTGATATTGGATAGTTGAAGGTGGAAGTAAAAGTCTAATAATGCATTTGCATGATATTATAACTGAAGTTCCGATTTCATATCAGCCTGCCAACCTGAAGAACTAACGTCCTTATGACAGAAAAAGAATCTACTATCCTCAAGAATCAGAACTACAATCAAAAGCATACATGATACATCAATGGAGCTACAGGTATAGTGGGGTCAAATTGGCACCAGTGTATTGAGTTGCATGCACCAACCAATTTATCCAAAAGCTTAAGCTGATGAAGAAAGACGGACAATTCACTTATACTTCAACACTCCCCCTCACGTGTAGACTCTCTCAGGCCTAAGACGTGGAATAGAAATGGGCTGCAATTATTTTTTTTTAATTACGTCAACCGGGTCTCGAACTCAAGACCTCTTGGCTCTGATACCATATTGAGTTACATGCACCAACCAATTCACCCAAAAACTTAAACTGATGAGGAAAGACAGGCAATTCACTTATACTTCAACATAGTGAAAAAAGAACCCTACTTATTCAGCATCAATTGCTTAGTAAGGGGTTCTAATTGTGACCCATTTAAAATATAAGTAGTACCTAATTGTCATTCCAGTTCCACAAATCAAGACAAAACCTTGGACCAATACAATACAAAATTTGCAATTCTCACTGATATTCATTACACGCACCAGGACAAAACCCAAGCCAAATATGGTAAAAGTGCATTTCATTTTTGTAGATCTTATGCAGCTTAGTTTACAACTGAAAGGCTATAATATTTCTAGTTTAGGAAATAACACCCAAAACTGTAGAGGAGCATAAAGGCGTATATATTCAGATTACCTTGTTGATAAGATTCTTTTGAGTAAATTTGAGGGAGTCAATCATCTCCTTAGAGTCAGAGGACTGAATTTTGAACTTCACAGTCTCCAACTACAAAAAGGGACACCACATCACAGCTCTTTGGCACAAAAAATATAACCTTCATGGCTGCACTGCTGCAGCGACAAAACAAAGGACTAATACATAATGTCCCAGTGTCCCTCTATTATTTATCAAAAAATAAAGCTTAATCATTTCAAAAGTGCATATATTGTTGATTACAATACAGAAAGAAGACTACAACAATTTTATTTTTCAGTTCAACTTGAAAAGAAATATATAGTTTAGCTTTGAGAATTTGTGGTATATATGAACCAAATGGCTCGCTGGATGGTCAAAACCATTAGGAAGGACAGAAATCATCTCAGCGCACCATGTTAAAGCTCTTCATTAATGCAGAGAATTATATGAAATGCTGATGCATTGAACTACGTAGGAACTGATTCCCAAGTTCTCATATGCTAAAAATTATCATTTGCAGGAGAGTACCTCACGAAACAGAGCACGGATATGTTTCATCTCTTTCTCACTTAAATCTAGAAAGACCTGTGTTGACAAGATAAGAACATTAGGTGTAGATAGTTAAGAACCATAACAGCATAATAGGAAGTTTAAACATCAGAGTATCAGACGCAAGCTACACCACAAAAGGTTATCTCACTGTGGAAGATAGTCAATTTTTCTCCATACTCTGTATAAGAAAAATAGGGAAATTAACTTTTGATTTTAAGCGTACCAAAGAAACAACCAACTGACCAAGTCAACACAAGGAGGCCCAGAAATAAATGGGTAATGAGGCACTTGTTCAAAAGGTTGAGCTAGAGATCAAAAGATCCAAGGAACTGTTGAATTTAAAAGGAATTCCAGATTGTTTACCAGAAACTTTTTGGATGTCGGGTAAAATGCAATAGTATGCCATTTACAGAATGAAGTTAATCCATATTTGTTACGTTCCAACTGAGTGAGAATCTCAACAAGGTTACCTGTTGTCTACGTTTAACAGGCAACTGTGAAAGAACATCTTTCTTCAACCTGCGGATCATGACGGTTGCTTTCATCAAATTATGCAGCTCCTCATGATTGCTAGCACCTTGATACAACCCAAAAACTCCCTAAGGAAGAATCATATAGTAAAATCAGTCATAACTGGTGACAGAAAGTGAAGAAAGCGATTTAATTAAGCAAGTACTTACACCTCTGCAATATCTATTGCCGTATTCATTTACATTCTTGTACACCGTAGGATACAACGTCTGGAGCTGCGTGTGTAGAAAAAATTATTGGTTTCTCTGAAGTAGGAAACTTTTTAGCAGTGAATATGTGCAACTAAATATAAAAAACAACATCAACATTTACCTGAGTAAACAACTCGATAGGGCGAGATAAAGCAGGAGTGCCGCTTAGCAAAACCACATACTGAGCTTTCTGTGATTATAAGTAACAATTGGTTAGTTTTGTTCAAACTGACCATGTCAATTTGATTGGGAATCTTACTGGTCAGTGGAATCAGGCAAGATACTGTTTTTCTAGAGATAATAATGGATTTAAAACTAAGTTTATCTCTGGAATCAAGTTCATGATTCATGAAAACACATACATCCTAAGGAAATGATGAGATTAATTAAAAAATATTCTTCATGATCAGAGCATGCAGAACGTTATGAAAGCTTCAAGCTTGGAAATTCTATGGATCAGAAGGGGAAATATGAAATAAATACATAAGTTCATGTAATGACCAAAGTATAACTAGTTGGGATAAAGTGATGTGCATTACCAAAATCCATTCAACCAAATTATGCCATAATGCCATATATATTCATAAAAATTAAGATATTTATGCTCCAAAAATGAAAAATGTTTTGCTGATAAGAAACACCAAACCTGCAGAACAGGAAGTGAAGCAATTGTTCTCTTCGCTTGGCCATTCTTCATAAAGTGCGATTCATCAGCTATAACTATCTGAATGAAAACCATTTAAAGCAAGTATAAATGAACTATGTATAGCATAATTCTTAATTCAAACCATTGTAGTTAGAAGACAATAGTGGTCATTAGTTCTAGCTGTTCCATACATGCAAAGTGAAGGAAATGTTCAATATGAGCAGTGTACAAAATGCACAATACAAAGTGAAAGGAATATCCAATAAGGACATCATCTTTACTTCCATATGATGGAGATAAAATGAAACCCATCAATTTTTTTACCCTTTGAATAAAAAGACGCCTAACTACTTCAGTTGCTCAAAGAAGCACCAACAAAAGTCAACAAATGCATAGGTGAGCAAAATGGAATTGATCCCTTTCTTCCCAAGGTTTAGTTGAAAACTCATTTGTTTCAGCCCAACAAAGTGATATAAATCAACTAGGTACATTCTTGATCCTGCCAAGACAGGGACAGTTTTCTTAACACGACAAATTTCTTGGTATGCAAAAAATTCGATTGCTCCATCCCATGCTAAAATCAAGTTTCCCCCAAAATTATACATTAGCAAAGCTCCATCCAAACAATCTTCAATTACATTTGCATCCCTGTTCATCTATTTGAAATTAGTGCAATCCTGTTCGAAGTATAGGCGCAAATGCCAAATTACACTCTGCAATAAATTATCTTTTGTGTGTGCCACATCAATCCTCTGGTAAAGAACATTACATGGTTATCCTTGAGCATTGAAAAAAATTAAACTCCAAATGCGTTATTCAAGAAAAAAAGCATGCTATTGTATGTGTTCAATAGCTAAATAGTAAAGAGTAACCTGTGAAATGAACACATTCTGCTGAAATTTAACCTCCCAAAAACCATGCTCACAAATGGAAAAAAAAGATTCAGACAAATCTCTACCTTAAAATCCAAGTCCAGAAGTGTGCTTTGTATCTTCGGAACTACATCATAAGATATCACATTGAACACCCCATCCAAGTGAAAATCTCCTTTGGTGTTAGAGTATACCAATCTGAATCCTGCCTTATTTGATCCTCCAGTTTGTGGTAATACCACCTGCAAAAAAACATTTTTCCTATTCATAAGCATTATTCATGGATGAATGAAATACATCTGCATATGATCTGTTTACATGCTTTGGACTTTTCATTTGCCAAACTATGTACTTTCACATCCACATCAAGTTCCAATAAAATATGACTTCTACATGAACCATATGAATAATAGAAAATTAAAAAAATGCAACACAGCTACCATAAATGTGGCTTAGTTGGGAATTGTGAATGTTTCTAATGGTTCCTTTCTTTCTTCATTGAGTGCCACTATGAACAGTAGCAACTGTATCTCCATATGTGATACAAGAATTCGCAAAGCAGAAATCAAGCTTTAGACTAAACATGGGAGGTAACAGCATCTTGGTTCCTTTAACCAGTGCATCTAAGAGACCTTTTCATAATCCAATGCTACAGTGTATGCATATTGTCTGAATGGCGTACAACCACTTCAAAACTACAGATTATTCTTGAAGAATTTAAACACAAAGAGTTTATGTGATGTAGGAAATGGACAAGAGTTCTGTTCATCAAGGAAATGGAAGAAGATATGTTCACTAAATGGGGGCATAAGGATCATATATTGTGCAAATTAAGAATGGTGACTATTATTACAGTCAAATATGATAAGGGAAAGCAGGAAACAAATAAAAAAATCTGTCCAACAAAGTAAAACAAGTATCCATGCTTATGCACCTGACCAGTGACCACACAAATTGAACCCAACACAAACAAGGGGCTAACATTCAAGGAAGGAAAGGCAGGGGTTATGCTTCAAGCACATATTGTTTTTTTGTGCGCCATATGATCATGATCGGCAGAAAATAAGGGGCAGATTTGCTGGTGGAGAAGGAATTTCACAGAAATACAGATATTAGGTAAACTAGATCAGGAACAGGGGGTTTAGAATAATTACAGAAGACTAGTGAAGGAAAAATTAAGCAAATGATGTAGATGAGAGATTTTCATGAGCAATTAATACTAAAAACATGGGAATTAATCCAAAAAAAGAACAGCATTGATATCCATTTTTCTATTAAGAAAACAAAGAGGCTGTACCAAGATATCTTCCGTAGGAATGTTAAGCCAATGCTGAATCATCTGTTAGAATTACAGAGTAGCAGGTTTAAATCTCCGTTATGCATAAAGGGAACGGTTGTTGAAATGAAAGACAGGAATTTTAAAAATAGAAGGTGCTCACAGAAGCCCAATGTAATCGCAAGGAAGATGGAGAGATTACAAGAACTGGCCAGGCATCATGAAGGCACGAAGCAACAGCAATTGCCTGCATAGAGATAATTAGGCTACAAAAATAATGCCTGAAAGAACTAATATACTGTACATTATTATTATAATATATATATATTAGCCATCAAACAGTAAATAAGTCATCTCTGACGCCTTTCCAGAGGACCTAGTCAACAGGTCTCTCTATATGCTGATGATATGGTTCTTTTCTTGCGGCCCTGTTTGGAAGAGTTCGAGTTGATCAAAGAGATTCTTCGGGTTTTTGAAGAAGCATCGGAGTTGATCACCAACTTAAGCAAGTGCTCGGTGACCCCAATCCGATGCCACCAACAGGACATGGAAATAGTGCAAGGATCCATTCTTTGTAAAGTATAAGAATTCCCTTGCAAGTATCTTGGGCTCCCATTGTCAATCAAGAAACCCCCCAAATCTGGCTTTTACATGATAATTGACAAGATTGCTAACAAACTGCCCGGATGAAAAGCTGTCATGATGCACCCAACTGGCCGAGCCACACTTATTCAAGCGGTGCTCTCGGTAATTTCTATTTATCCACTCTTTGCACTGGATTTTCCTAAATGGGCAATTAAAGCAATTGATAAGAATACGTAGAGCTTTTCTATGAAAGAGTCGCAAGAGAGTAAATGGAGGGCATTGTCTTGTTTCTTGAGGCCGAGTAAAGAGACCATTGGAGCTTGGCGGATTGGGAATTCTTGATTTGGAAATCCTTGGATGGGCGTTGCGCATGAGGTGACTGTGGCTCAAAAAGACCCAACCTGATCGCCCATGGGCTAGTTTGGACATTCAGGTGCACCCCAATTCAGCTGCTATGTTCTCCATATCGATCATCTCTATTGTGGTTGATGGTTGCATAACCCTCTTTTGGTATGATAAATGGCTACATGGCAAATCCTTAGAGGCAGTTTTCCTACTCCAGTCTTGAAGGAGTTTCTTGGCCTATGGGACGTTCTCGCCTAAGTGAGGCTCACCCCTGGCGTGGATGATCAGCATGTGTGGAAGGCATCCTCCTCAGGCAGGTTCTCAACTCAATCAGCGCACCGCCGTGTTTTTGTGGGGGCAGTAGATTTTGAACCTTAGAAGGAGATTTGGAGAATCTGGACTCCTCCTCGTTGCAAATTCTTTGTGTGGTTAACCTCACTTAATCGCTGATCGTTTGGCCCGTCATGGCCTTGTTCACCCTAAGTGATGCCCACTGTGTGATCAAGTTGATGAAAATATTCAGCACTTACTCACTTCTTGCGTGTTCACTAGAAGTGTTTGGTTCTCAGTGCTTACTCTGGTGAGATTGCAGCGGCTAACTCCAGGTCCAGATGATTTGGTCTTCACCTTGTGGTGGCGTCAAGCTTTGTACCAAGTCCCTAAGCAGCAGCGCAAGGGCTTTAATTCTTTAGTCATGTTGGTGGCTTGGCGGGTTTGGAAGCATAGGAATGATTGCATTTTTGACGGCACCTCACCCAATGTCAGCATTGTTTTGCAAGACATTAGAGATGAGGCCATTATGTGGTGTTTGACGGGGGCCAAAGGCCTTTGTACTCTTTGGCCATAGGTGTTGTGTGTGTTTTTGGTCAGTGGGCATTTCTCTAGTTTGACCTTATGTTTTTAGCCTCGCCTTTTCGGTGAGGGTTGTACGAGTCTTCTTAGACTCCTTTATTCTTCTTAATATAATGATGTGCAGTTCTCCTGCGCGTTCGAGAAAAAAAAGTCATCTCTGACGCAAATCCCTCTCAAGAGATAATAACACAAACCAATGCCACAAGTGTTACGTAGTCCAAAATGCTAAACGAAAGTTGAACAAGCTTTATTAATTGACTTGCCCCCGAAAAAAAAAACTCTTAGTAGGTGTTATAGGCCGGTCCACTCCCATGCATACAGCACTACCAAGTACCATGTCCTTATGGAAGAAGAGAGTGCCAAAATATTGTATGCTAAATCATGTACAGGTTTGGTTGCAAAGCAAAATAACAAGAAGTCATGAATGTAGAAAGAATATAAATGCACAATAAATTGATAATGATCCAGAGAAAACGTATGTATTACCTGTAATGTCTTTCCAAGACCCATTTCATCTGCTATGAGGGCTCTGCCCCCATGCTGTAAAGCAAACCTACAATAACGAAGAAAAAGTAGGATGTATTAAAAATGGTAAAGTGGTAATATATTTGAAGTCCAAACACATGTACAGTATGCAGTTAGTATGGCTATATTAGGCTTGTTCAGCAACTGTAAGGCATATGCTTAGGCTCCTGGACCTGGGTTTTATTAGTACTAAGCTCAAGATTTGCAATCTAATATGCTGAGTAGTTGGGGACCAAAGAATTAAGACTAACATAATATTTATAGTATGAGTCACTCTAGAAGTACAATGCTCAACATTACATCAAACCATGAGATAAAAATATTGACCAGACAAATATTTAATCTTCATCAAGGGCAATCTGCCATATTTAACAGAGAATAATTTTAGTTCAACTAAGCTCAACATTAAGAAGCACAAGCAAATCTAGAAAAATGACATTTCCCACTGTTATGTGGAAAAAAGATTCAAAGAATGTTGTATCGCCATACCTGACGCCTTCACGCTGAAATGGCAAAAGCTTCGACTCAACATCAGTTGGAATCCTGTCATACAAATCTTCCACCCAAAAAAAAGTGAGATCAGCATCTGACAAAAAGACTAGAAAAGAGTCAAGGCATTGAAAGCCTAACACCAAGGGATGTAAGACCTCCTTCGTAAGATTCAAAGTACAAGTTTGCAGTGCACTGATATTCTGATTTACATTCTGCAGTACTGCATCCAGAAATATTTGGCTTATTCCACATATTTTATTATAAATACAGGTGGATTAGAGGATACTAAAGAAAGAAAGACAGCGCATATGCAACAACACCCCAGTATCAAGTGCATGTAAATTTTTGCCCCATTCAAGTAGTATCGTATCATCAAGTGAAAGCAACATTTTACAAGCAAAGTGTGGTATTTCCAACGTTTTTTCTAGAACTTTTTGATACCTCGAAGATCTTTGACAGCTAAAGCAGCAGCTAAAGCGCGCTGAACTAGTGGATCCAATTTTTGAACCTGGTAGGAAAGTACATGGTAAGGTCAGAACGAATATCTCTAGATTCTCAAAATTGAATCTTGCACACCATCAACAATTATGCTATAGTTAAGACAATTTCAAAGAAAAAGTAGCAGTTTTACTTACACATGTGCATCCGTCCCACGTGGGGTGGGCTTTGAGTGAATTTTGGCCTAGGGTCTACAGTTTTAGCCACCAGTGATAGTGCACCATCAACCGCAAAATAACAACTAATAACCAGTTTGGTACTTTGGTGGACACATGAATCCATAGGCTATTGTTCATAGGCCAGAAACTGTTAGATATGTCTTGCTTGAAGTTTAGAAAAGACTCCAAATATCAAGGACAGCACACTGAGGCCTACGCCATGTCTCTGTTGAGGGTTTTTTTGGCAGTAAGGTGAAAATACAAGCTTTCTAAACTTCCACGCGAAATGAAAAATAAAAAAGGTGGACTCCTACACAAATGCCCTGATAGGTCATAACAGTTCTTTTCTAACTTCGTGATTTTCATGCTGAAATGCTTTAAGCATTACAGAGAAGTTTTTTAACAACATTGGAGGTGTTTCTTATATTTGAATTTTTCAAACCAGAAAGCTAAAGAGCCATCGTAAGAATGATGCAGTAGCTAAGTAGGAACATCGCAGGCCAACCAAGCATTAAGGCGGCAATAAAATAATTAATCATAACGACATAGGGGGGTCGTTACAACAAACAGCAACCAAGTTTTTCTAAGTACATAAAATAACTGTTACCTCAGCAGCTAATCCAGGTACTGCATTAAGAACTTCATTTGCTATTGATAAAGATGAGGGAGGGAACACCCAAACCCTAAGGTTTAAACAAATTAAGTAAAATAGAATCAGGAATAAGGTGCAAGTTACAGCAGGTGTCAAGCTTTGCCATGCCATAGAAAACATCTGGTGAAATTGTAAATAGATAGAACAAAGAAAACCTTTCTTTCCCATTCCAGCTAGCTTTCGGGATCTTGTGAAATGCATCCACAAGTTTCTGAGAAAGAAACAGAAGTAAGCAAATATATAGAGAAAGAAACAGAAGAAAATATATAGTTCATAATATCATTCAGTGACAACTGACAACTTATTAAAGATTTGGTGGAGGGAAATGTACCTGGTGATAAGGGAACTTTGCTGCAATCCCACCACTAGAATGGAGGAAAAGATGTACAGATATCTTAGGCGAACTACCCTGACTATTATTCACTTGAATGGCAAGTGGACAAAAAAATAGATAAGCCCCAATCCATATTGGAACAAAAAGAAAGCACCAAGAATGTTGTGTACCTGCATTTCCCGATGAGTTTGATTGACAAAGCCGGGAAGGAGAAACTGATTCTACCTAAGAAATAGTTAGGGAACCATGAGGAATAGTACAGGGATCATCACATTTATCAGCATAATGAAAGTTAGCAATATCAAAAGAACTGGATAAATTCTGTTTCCATCAAACAAATGTCTGATCTCTATAATTAATAGTGGTTGGTCCAAATGATGGGCAGATCAAAACACAAATCAGCAAATGAAGGCATTAATAAGCACCCAAAAAACCTACATCTCTTCGAAGAATAACAATGAAAAAAATTGTCAGTACTTCATAGCATGCCTCATTCACCAACATTATTATGAAAATCCATTGAAGTAGTTTGTGGAGTCATTTAAAGCAATAGGCTTTTAGTTAAGAATATAATATCAACTATACCTTCATCAACATTTAACCCATGTTTAGAGATATCTATGTGTCAGAAAACAACAAATTATTTTCAAATTGACCATCATTTGAAATTTGAAAACATGATCACGAACTCCAAGTTGTCCTTAATAACGCTTCCAAAGCACGGAATCTCAATGCTCCATGTAACACAGTAAGCAAGAGAAACTAAAATGCTTACTAATGACTGAAAAAGGAAATGTCAACTACGGCCACCGAATTTTGTTTGAGATCACCAGACCCAGAGGTCCCAGCCCCTCAACCATATAATTGCAAACTTCCAAATGGTCGTCGTAGTTCACACGCTAGATAGTTCTCAAATTTAGATGGGATCAAATACCTTAAACATTTCAAATTTAACTGCAATGTAGCACTCATAGTCCTCAAGTTTAACAGATCAACTGGCAGAACAAACAATGAACAAATCCTATCACTGATCATCCTGGCACCAAAGGCATTAATTCTTCGCCCAGAAACCATCAAGCATTCAAATGTTTTGAACAAGAGAAAAGAAGTTCTGACTTTTGCCTTTCACACAGCAATGCAGGACATATACAAAATTAAATAAAACAACAATGAAATGAACAAATCTAAAAAGGTTCCTACATCAAGATTTAGCTTTTTATCACCAAACCCAATAGTTATTGAACCACAAACCTCCCAACGTTCCAAGACATTGACCATACAGATTACAGAGTTTCAGACTTGTTGGAATTCATGTTGTGCACAAAACGATGAGCTTAAAAATCAATGACCAACTCGGCAGTCTACAAACAGAAAGGCCAGTTTCCCAAAGAACTCAACTACAAAGAATGAGAAAGTTGACAAAAATACGGTATATATGCATTGAGCTAAACTCGTACCAGAATTTCGCACCACGTTACCAGCCCCACGAATTCTTGGACAAGAACCCCTCCATTCTTGAAAATAAATCACTATAAAGAGCTAGGTAAAGAAAGAAAGGAAACTGCCACAATCAATACTACATTCACGAAAAGATCCATAATTCCAAATGCATTAACCATCAGAGTAATAAAGCTTTTCAATTCACCGTATTGCAAATACCAATCCCCAATTCGCAAACAAGAAACCACCCCCCCCCCCCAAAAAAAAAAACCATCCCCGAAACAGCAAATGAGCGGATAAAACCCTAACCTTGCCGAAGCGAGACTCCAGGGAGGCCCTGGAGGCGGGGTGGTTATTCCTGAGCGGCGAAGAGACCGTGGCCGCCAGCGCGGGGAAGCGGGAGGAAAGCGGCGAGGTGGCGGGGGCGGTGGAGGAGGAGGCCTTTCGCTCGGCGAGCTTGCGGTAGGCGTCCTGCTCGAGCTGGTCGAGCTGCTCCGCGCTTAGGCCCCAGTCATCGTCGTCGTAGCCGCCCCAGCCGCCGGCGCCGCCTCCGAGGCCCGCCATTTAAGCGGGCGTTTTGAGGGGAGCTTTTTGAGAGGGGAAAGCGGGACCGGAGACGAGAGTCGGGGGGTTCCGGCGTTCCGCTGCTCAAGTCAGAAGGAAACTTAATTCTAGCGCTGAAAGTGTAGTGTGGATTGGACGAAGGAATTTTGTAGAAACTTTCTGGATAATTCACTAGAAACAGTTTACTCTGTTCGGTCCAAATTACTTACTGTTTTACAGAATAAGCAAATAGTTAATGCTTTAAATTTTAACCTGGTTTACGCATAAACAATCAATAGGATAATTTGGTTGAAAAATGCCAGTCTTGAAAAACTAAAACATAAAGTATTTGCCAACCGATGGAGTAATCATTCTTTTCAATTATGATTTCCTCCGAACAAATAAATGAGACGGTTTCTCTGTTGTTATTTTGAAGTAACTTATTAGGATAATTTTTTAAAGCGGCTTATTGGTTTATCGTCATTCGACTTGTTCGTACAAGCGTTCATGCTAACGATAAAAACCATCTACAGTTGAAAAGATCACACTCATTAACTTAGGTATGTACAATGATGTCTTTTTTGTAGTGAGTATAATAAAGACATACTCATACACGTACGTATATATTAGACATCACACATACTCACACACTTACATGGGTGCTCAATGCACACTTTTGAGACGAGACAGAGATCCTAAAATTTCACAGAACATAAGCACGTGCTCTTGATCATTGAAAACACTCACATGCGCGTGTACTCAAAGGATACTATTCACATAAATAATACCCAAAGAGTATTGTTTATATAAGCAATGCCCTCCTCCCTCCTAAAAAAATGAGGTAGCCATAGGCTTGAATCTAGCTGGGGTGGACTGCTGATCTGGCAGTAGCACCAATCTAGCTACGCTCAGTCCTCACAGTGATGTTGGCTCTTGGGTAGTCATGAAAACTTACACATAATCAGATATAGTCTCTACAATGAATTGTCACTAATTTGTCTATTTGCAATAATTCATTCACCCACATCGCCATTTTTATTTATTTTTATTCTATCTACTAGTCATGACAACGTACACATCATAAGAGTAGTCTCTGCAATGAATTATCTCTAATTTGTCTTTTGGAACTAACTCATGCACCCACATCACCTTTTTTTTTATCCTATCTACTCCCACACTCCCCCCATCAAAATGTATGCTGGAGATATCCTACATTCAAGTACATTTTTTAGTTCTCTTTCACCTAAGTTTTTATGACCAAGTTATCTCTTACACGAAAGAAGGCTTAACTCTCTATACTCTATTTTCTTTGTATCACCGAAAATCCTAGTCGGAAACGCTACTGAAGAGCTGCGTTTGATGGCATCAAAATAGCAGCAGCACTGCCACCAGACTTGCAACTTTTTACTCCCAGTTTCTTGGAGTCAGATAATTTTCTTTTTCTCAATAGGCAGATAGGTGCCTTTGGATTGGCGTCCTACTCGATTGTTAGGACAGGCCGGGAAGCATGAAAGAGTGAAGAAGCATTGCCATGCCTTGCGTCTCACAGCACGTTCAAATCAAGCTTCAAGTATTACCCAAAGGACAATCGAAGGTACACACCAAACAAGCGTAAGTTTAGCACAGGAGTGGTGGCCTGACCATCCCGAAAATGATTTCTCTGTTCCTATGTAGATGTCCCTTTCTATGTTCTCTCGATCTGGACCGCTCGCTGAGCACAGGAGTGGTGGCCTGACAATCCCAAAAACGACTTCCCTGTTCCCGTGTGGGTGTCCCCTTCCGTGTTCTCTCGATCTGGACCGCTCACTAACTCCGCTCGACGATCCCAGGGGAATGTCGTCGAACTGTAGGAAGCTACTAGGCCCCGCAGTTTCTAGCTTCTTAATTTTATTTTTTATTTTGATTTTTTTGGCTTTTTAAGATTTTTTTATTTCTTTGTATTGTTCATGATAACGTAACCTTTTTTATTTTTTAATTTTTTAAATTTAATTACGTTAAAAAAAACTTACAATAGATACGATACCAAAATAAGCTCTAAACAATGCTACATGGTAAAATAAGTTAAAAGCAAAAACCCACTTGAGGCCTGTTCACATTGGTTTTTACCAATAACTTTTGATTTTGACTGATAAATAGTAGTGACTGATAGAAGCGACTTTTAGAAACTGAAACATTCATATTGGTTTATGGTTTTTTGTTGGGTATATTATATAAAAGAGAGAGCAAATGACGATACAATGTAAGACACTACAATATTCAGATTGTTATACGACTTATGAAATAGTGACATAATAAAATATATAGTATGTTACAACATGCGAAGGAGCGAAGTGGCTGAAAAAAACGGTTTATATAAATTGGAACGTTAGTATTGGCTTTGGCATCTCTAAGCAGAAGCCAAAGCTAATATATACGGGCCCTCATAGTTCTCCAGACAGTTGGTCAAGTCTTATCAGAATTATTTTCAAATATCAAATGATCGACCGATCAAAACTAGCCAAAGACAAGCAATAACCAGTGATTATCAAACAGATTACATGTTTTATCAGAAGCCACAGGTGAACCTCCTGAGAAGATTCTTTTTTCAACAACTGACGAAATTCACACCATTTCATTTCACAGTGAAACACTGTAGTCTCATTTTCTTTGATAAATCTGTAGGCCAAACGGTAGAAAACATTGAAGAAACTCAGCATAGATAAAGAAGTAAACAGGCGCCAGCAGTAATTAGCTAATATCCAAAGTAAATAATAAACGGCAGTAATTAACAAGGAGTCAGCAACAAACATTTCCAGCTCCGTATCCCCCAGGGCTGAAGACGGTTCCTTCAGTTTTGGTACTCCACATCAACAATTTAGTGAAGGGAATGCAGAAGCTAACCCTGGTGGGATACATAAATTATAAATCAAGTACTTTTAACTTCTTGAAAAATGTAATGAGAACTATTGTCATTGAATGGTAGACCAAGGTAATCAATACTGAAACTAAAATAGCATCCACCAATTGTTGTTCGGTATTTTCCAACCAGTAGAATGAATAATCATAATACCCACAATGGCACACTGACTGAAGCAATCCAATTTCACAAACCAAAAAGCGAAGTGTACATATTATGCAGTAGAGCCAGAGAACAAAGGTTAATGAACCTACAATTCAGTACTTTACCATTTAACAACATCACATTGTGTATCATATTCTGTTTGATGCATAATGATGGGTAAACTTCTATCAAATGCACTGTCCTGGCCACCAAATTTGGTGCACACAAAAAGAACTCTAGTCTTGAAAATGGCAATGCATGTCGTTGAGCAATAATTTTATTCTTATATCTTGAACTTGTTCTCACAGGGGAAATAAAAGGGGAAAAAATTGAATGCAATGGCATCGCAGAGAAGTGGAACCATATATACTCACCCTATCTATATCAATAACATATTATTTGGTATGCAGATAATGTAGTAAGTGTCCACCTTTACAAGAAAGAACCAGGGTCATGATCAAACACAAGTCAAACTATCACCTATTTGGCCTATCAGCCTCTCTCATGCTCATCCATAAATCACACCGTGGTTTCCTATACCAGAATTCCATGACCTTCTACCCGAGCATATTACAGCCCTATTCATATTAGCTTCCACAAGCTGCTTTTCTACAGTAAATGGTTTTCTACATAATGTCTTTTTAAGATGGAATCTACTAGTCGATTGTAATACACACTGTAGTGACTTCATTTATATCGACTAAAATCGCACACAAGTGTGTTTCACTCTCTACAAGTGTTACTATTTATAAGCCAAAGTTAAAAGCCAATATGAACAGGTCCGTATTCACAGTCACTCTAAGAACCTTGTTTAATCCCATACATGTAACTTGATAACACTCATGATAGAGAATAGTAAAACAAGGTGAAATTACAATAATCTGTAATCCTAATAAATTAATTGGAAGTGTTCAGCTTTCTATCAGGATACCTTACCGGCTGCTCAAAGCATACCACTTCCACAATAAACAGAGGACCATGTACCTACCTTATAAAGAAAAAAGACCAAAAGCGGCATCTAAATATCACATGAACAACTAGAACCATAAGTAAACTAGTTCCAAGCCCCAACCCAGTTAACAACATT
Source organism: Melocanna baccifera (assembly GCA_036346265.1). Lineage (NCBI taxonomy): Eukaryota > Viridiplantae > Streptophyta > Magnoliopsida > Poales > Poaceae > Melocanna > Melocanna baccifera. The sequence continues at coordinate 23,454,760 of CM070694.1, read as the reverse complement.
CTTTATGGACGAAAATCTGGAAAAAAACACCTAAACACCTACGCTAAGAATCGTAGCAAGAAGCCTAGAATGAGAGACCTTCTCAGTTCTCATTTTATCATGTGTCAAGTCCCAGGTGTGGAGGACTTGAGCTCCTCAAGTGTCGCCTTCACCTGGTCCTGCAACAGTTCGATCCGCTTCAAGTACACCTCCAGCTCCAGAATCCGCTGCTTCCTCCATTTATCCCCTTCCATGGGCAACCCAAGCGGCGGCTCGAGCAGTTTCGCACCAAACGGATTGGATCCAATATTTATCACTGCATGTATCATCTCCTTAAACAGAGGCGTCAGGCAACTCTTCTCAGCACCAACAACCCTTGACTGAGGTGACATGACTGGAAACCTGAGAGGTTCTGGGCCCTCCATGGTGACTGTCACTGGCATTGGAGTCTGGGGCAGTGCGGGGAGTGGTTCATCCATCTTGACAGGCACCGAGACATGCACTTGCACTGGCGGAGGGGGCTGCACCGTGTTGATAGCAGAGGCGGGGGCAGTTGCAGCGGCACACTCCGTCGTACGCCTACGGCGGCGCTGCCGCCCCGAGGAGGGCGATTTGACTTCCCCATTGGGGCTGGTGTTCGCAGGGACGGCTGTGGGCGCTGCTGCTACAGCAGCGACGACAGCGTCTTCGTCGTCAGAGTCGGCTGAGGGGTCCCGGCCGTGCTTATTTGTGGGGCGCCAGATGTTGCGCGCGATCTCGAAGATGGCCTGCTCGTGCGGGGACCGGAAGGAGAAGGAGGCACCGGACCCGCGGAGGCGGGAGACGCAGTTCCGGTACTTGCGCTTCAAGCGGCGCAGCTTCTCGACGAGCTGGCTCTTGGAGAAGTCGAGCTGGAGGCGACGGCGCATGTCCTCGTAGAAAGGATCGGTGTCGTACTGGTGCGACGCGAACGCCGTACCGCGAGCGGCGGTGAACTCCGCGAAACCGCGGAGGATCACGATCTCGTCCTCCTCCGTCCAGAGGCGCTGGAAGAGGGGGCGCCGCTCGCCACCGGAGGAGACTAAGCCACCGCTGCCACCCGCGGCGGCGGCGGATGGCAGGGCGGTGGCGGAGGAGGTGGGATTGGGGAGGCTCGGATCCGAGGGGTCGAGGAGGGGAGCGTCGGTGAAGTCGCCGTCTTCGGAGTCGTCGTCGGCGTCCGCATCGGGGAATGAGATGGCGGCGGTAGCCGACGGATCGTCGCCGGTAGGATGCATTGGATCGGAGATGGGATTTGGGAGGGATTAGGGTTCCAGTTGCCGGATTTTGTGGGGATTGGGATCGACGGGGGTTTGGATTAGCTCGGTTTCTCCCCCCATTCTGGGGGTCGCCGTAAATCTTCAGTTCGGTTTGGAGCCATTGCATCCACGTACCTCTAAAACTTGGCTATTGCATGTTTGCCCTTCTTATGTTGCGAAAGTCCCCCTTGTCTTCCAAAGTATATATATATATATATATATATATATATATATATATATATCATTTTGTTTAGCCGCAAAATTGTTGTGAAATTCTCCGTTTCAAACAAGGCCTGAAAATTGAATAGAATATTTAAAAGTATGCTATAGCATGACTAAGGTAATTAAAATCGTCCATAGATGTTAAGGGTATTCGTATTAGTTGTGGTTGATAGTTTTTGGCTGCAAATGATGGTTTTGTTGAAAATAAATAGTAGTAACTAAAAAAGTAGTTTTTAGAATGGGGGGTGGGATAGGAAAGTGTTTTCTCGTATAGGGGTGTTTAGAATGGTGTTGGGTTATGATTTTTTTTACTGTAGCCGACTTATTTTTTAATGTAGCTAAGTTGGTTTATTTGATATAATTAAATTTTAAAAAATTTAAAAATATAAAAAACATGTTAACCCATCACAAACTGTTACAAATATCTTGACTCTGAGTTCAAGATGAAATTGAATCCGTCTTTGTGTGTAATTCAAGTAGAAGTCGAGTTCTACTTAGAGTCTGAGTTCTACTTAAAGTCCGAATAGGTGTACTAGTTAGGCTATATATTGAGATGCTTGTAATCAGTTTAATCGGGGAAACAAGTAAGAGAATAAAGAAATTCAGAAATCTTCTCGTGTCCTTATAGTTTATTTGCGAGGTGTGTGTATTCTCCTAGGCAAAAAGTGTAACACGAATAATGCAAAAGAAATACAAAATAATAATAATAAATAAAACAGCCTAAAATAAAACAAAATAATCAAAAAATGATGAAAAAATGAATAAAAACAAAAAAATAGCCGAATGCCGAACGCGCCACCGCGACTCTGAGCATGGCCATAGGTAGGTGTATTATATTGAAACTAACCAACACCATCAACCTAAAGTGATGTACTGTTAGTTTGTACATTCCATAGGGATGTATTGTATTAGCCACACAAACTAAGGGCCTGTTCTTTTCAATTTCTCAAAACGGCTTTTGGTTTTTACTACAGTACCTAACTTTCAAACGGATTATTTTTTTAAAATGTAGTCTACAAGTTAATTATAGTACACGTTAAAAGCTCAACATATGTACCATCCAAAATCGCAAGCGAGTATCTCTCTCTCCGTAATCTCTGTCGCAAACAGCTAAAATTCAAAAATTTCAGCCAAAAGTTATAAGCCGCAGCCAAAAAGAACAGGCCCTAATACACTTTTATCGACATGTAATCTAAGTCCTTGGTCGCTTCTACAATCTACATTCACCTCCTATTAATCTCTGCATTGAAATCAAAATTCATGAACAATTTCAACACAACATTTTTTTAATAATTCTCTACTAATATAAAGGGGAGTTTATCCATCGTCCTCCCCTCCCCATGAGCACAGCAGCTTCTCTCGTCTGAAAGCATCTAAATCCCTAAAAATAATTTTAGTAATTAATCGCAACAATGATTAAAGGGACTAAACTATTTATTGAGATGATTAAAAGGTTTAGTTCCCGAGTTTGATGACATCATAGACAAGACATGCAAAGTAATCAAAGAGGAAAGAATCAATATAAAGCTCAAGGCAAAGATAAATTATAGTTTAAGGGCTTTTTTATAGCTTTTTATCGGTTTTCGTGTTTGGACAAAAAAACCGAGTTTGTAGAATAGTGTCGTACTATAAGGAGAGGTCATGGCTAGTTGCTTAAAGTTTAACTTATGCCACTTTGATCAATTAAGTGTTCATGTGTGCATTTGAATTTCATTTGGAACTCTATCTGATTTTTCCTATAAAATAGGTATGACTGCAGGTCTTAAACAATAGTATCGCTACATCGGTACTACCTGTTGTTACATGACGGTAGCCTATTTTCATATAGGCACTCTTTTGATATTTTCTTGAATCGGTACTACCACATGTGTTGTGCGATAGTACCATAGAATGGTATGACTGTATGATTGGCAGTAGTACCAAAAATCGGTAGTACCAAAAATTAGTTGGTGATAGCTAATTTTCGTAGAGGTATATTTTATAATATTTTATCTCCTATAAAATTTGGTACTACCTTAGCTTGAGTACGGTACTACCACCCGATCGGTACTACCGGACCCTATCAGGGCAGTACTACCGATATTTGAAGTAATAGCTAGTTTATGTGCATTTAATAAATCTCAAATAGCAGTTAAACAATAGGTACGATAGCATTGACTACTACATAGTGGTAGTACCGGCTTTGCTGACAGTTGGGGAAGACGACCCCAACGGTCATCCTGGTGGGTGGAGGTTATGAATAGGGGTGAAAACGGATCGGATATTTCCCGACTGACCGATCGCCAAATCCGAGTCGGATCGGATTCGGATAGTCATATCGGATAATTATCGGATTTGGAGTCGGATTCGGATAGTTATTTTCGGATAGTGCCGGCTTTGCTGACAGTTGGGGAAGACGACCCCAACGGTCATCCTGGTGGGTGGAGGTTATGAATAGGGGTGAAAACGGATCGGATATTTCCCGACTGACCGATCGCCAAATCCGAGTCGGATCGGATTCGGATAGTCATATCAGATAATTATCGGATTTGGAGTCAGATTCGGATAGTTGTTTTCGAATTCGGATTCAAAAAAGAACTATCCGACGGATACAAATATATTCAAAATTTTGTCAGATAATATATGGATAAATAATATTGGATATCCAGCCCACTCCTCCCCGCTCTTCCCAGTCGGCCGCTCCTCCCCGTCAGAGTTGGAGTAGAGGCGCACGGAGGAGGCGGGGTAGAGGGAGCCTCGAAGCAATGGCGCATGGAGGGCGGCGCATGAGGCTGGTGGTCGGAGTCGGGCCTGGGGGAGGCGCTGGTGGCGGTGGAACCGGAGGTGGAGCCGACGGCGGGTCATCAAGCAGATCGGCGACGTGGGGACTGGCGGCGTGGCAGTCGAGCGGGAGCCGTAGGTGGAGGCGCCGGTGAGGTGTAGCGGAGTTGGGGCGCGGCACCGAGGCGCCGGCAACGCGGTGCCAAGGGGCCGGCAGCGACGGCGGCGCTGAGGGAGAGGCAAGAGAGAGAGCGGCGGCGACACAGACGAAGAGACGGAGAGAGAGCGGCGGCGACGTCGAGGGGGAGGCGGAGAGAGAGCAGCGGTGCAAGATTGAGGGAGGAGAGAAGCGGCGGAGGAGCCAAGCAAGGGCGGCGTGGCGCAGAAGGGGCGCAGAGGCGGCAGCGCAGCGCATGGAGCAGGGCTGGCGCAGAGTGCAGGGAGGCCGGGGTGGAGCGGCGCCAAGAGCAGGTGCTGGGGAAGCAGCCGGATCTGGTGGAAATGTGGGGAGGAAGTGAAGGAGAGAGAGAGGAGTTTGGGGAAGAAAGAAAAGAATGGGGATGAGGATAAGGTGGAGAGAGAAGAGGGAGGAGGAGTGAGTAGTGGAATGGGGAGAGGAGAGAGATTAAGCGTGTGATAAAATTGCTTTCTTGCGAAACGAGCTGTGTGATCAGTGGGCACTTGATTCCTTTCTGGCCTGCTAGATGTGATTAAAATGAAGCACATGTGAGTATGTGACTATGTGCCTATGAATATTTGGTTCACGGTGGATGACTGATTGTCATGCGCATACTATATATGCCTTTTATATTCCTACGTAATATCCAACGAGATATTCATTATCATATTCGCATCCGTTTCGTATTCGTTCTGTATCTGTGATCGATACTATCCGAATTCGTATTCGTATCCAGCACTATGCGTATCCGACTCCGAATCCGACAAAAAAATATATGATAGGATATGGAATAAGTATATCCGACCGAATTCGACCCGTTTTCACCCCTAGTTATGAATACTCCCCCATTAGCAGCAAGTGAGCTCTCTTAGTATTTTTGGATATTTATTCAATACTCTTAAGCTCTTGCTAGACTCCCTCCAGCACATTTACTCCATTTGCATATTTTGTAGTTGTTGAGAACATTCAAGTGAATTGCATCATTTATTGATCCTTGTGGCACTTGAGAAACCTTCAATCAAGTGTTGTGACTTATTATTCTTGGTATTTGCCTGAACCTAGGCGGCTTGAAGTAAGTTTATGCGGTGATCTCTTCAAAGAAGATTGTGAAGAGACTTGGCATCGCTTGTGAGTGGTGCGGTGCTTGTCATCTTCAGAGTGGAGAAAGAGCAATATTATTGGACTTGAGGTCTTTAGGCTTAATTCATGAAGTCGGTCCAATCCATTTGGACTTATCTCAATATGAACTAGTGAAGATCAGTAAGTCTTTGATACCATGGTCGCGTGTCTCCATTGTGGTTTACTTTGTTGTATTTACTTTTCGCATTTATATTGAATTATATAGCTATAAGTGTATTTAGTATTGACATTGCTTGTGGTGCCTTTGTGAAACCTAGATGATTTAGGCTTTAATTGTGCAAAAGATTTTGATTAAACTTATACTTACTAAAAAAATATGATTTAGCCAAAATATTTTAAAAACCTCATGTTCAACCTCCTCTAGTCGGTTATCTTTGATCCTACACCATCCCCCCACAACACACACTCCCATCGAAAATTGGCGCTAAAAAATCAGAAAATTAACTCTAAACAAACCCAAAAAACCAGCTACAAAGAAAACCAATTGCCCACTCATGGGATCACCATGTCAGAACCAAGTAGCACCGAGCCCTAATCCTATGCCAATTTGACTGCCATCACTCATTGCTCCTCCCCTCATGCTCGCATCTATGTCGCTAGGTCAATTCCCTTCCACTGCTGCCTTTCCCCTTGTGATTGCATCTACGCCACCAGGTTGAATCCCTTCCACCATTGTTCCTCTCCTCGTGCATCCCCTACTCGTTGCTCCTCCCCTCTCTTCCGCGCCGTCGCCCCTTCTCGCGTGTTCCCCACTTCTCTCTGCAACTCATCACCTCACGTATCCCCTACTTTTCGCTCCTCTCCTCTCATCCACGTTGTCTCCCTACTCACACTGACGTCGTCATCACCGTCGCCCCTTCTCGTGCCTTCCCTACTTCTCCCACAATTCATGACAGCAAGATAGTAATTGCCTCCCATAGAGCCTTTTCTCCTCTTGCCTCTCGTGCGCCGTCATGCTGCTCTTGTACCTTGTGCTCCTGCCTCTGAAATTAACTTGCATTTCTTGCCCTTTGCTTTGATTCTTCTGCGTCTACTCTTTAAAACATTTTGCATCCTGGTCAAGTGATTCAGTTTATGGCCTTCCAATTGATTTTAGCCAAATGTAAAAATTAGTGAGGTCCTTCGATCACTTCATTCTTTAATACACAAAGTAGCGAGCTCCATGTATCACATTATTCATTAGTAATATGTAGTAACTAGAAAATTAGACATCCATGCAATTTTATAGTGTTGTGTTCAATTATTTTGTCATGGGATAAGAGATATTAAGGGAACATACCATTTATTGAAAATGTTAAAAATTGATCTTTATAAGCGGTACAAACACCTGGCTATATTTTAGATCCAAGTTTTGAAAATTATATCATGACAATACTACGCTTTCAGTTTTAAAAATTTGTTGTGATGTATGTCCTTGGTCGGGTGTAGAGGAATTCTTTTATCTAGACTAGACACATGTTCATTTCGAAAGAAAGGAGTTATTTCGTAAGGATAGCATGAGATTCCATGTAATGAATGCTCTCCCAAAATTTTTTTGTTTGGTGTTTTTTTTCATATTGCTTATCGTTAGTTATAGGGTTAAATAGAAGATTTTCTTTGGAAATTGTTCGTGATCGTAATAATCTTTTTCAGAAGTTCTATTTAATATGCATATGCATATCTATGATAATTTTAAAATTTTGGTCAATGCTACCTTGGCCAGTGCTAAACTATGCAATATATTTAGAGATTTTTTTTACCAAATTATCATACTAATATTATGTAGATGATATATATATTATTTTTTTGATACTCCGCTGCAATGCACGAACATCTTAGGGCCTGTTTGGTACAGCTCCTGCTCACAGCTTCTCAGTAGATTCTTAGGGAGCTGTACCAAACACCCCGATTCTCAAAATGATGAGATTATGCTTCTCGCGAGAAGCACTCTCCAAAATGAACTAGAGAGGAGAAGCAGTCTTTTGGTGGATTCTCGTGGGGAGCTATCACCCTTAAAACCAACTTACCAATTGAAGTTCCTAATATTTACCCACAAAATGCCACTGGTATAAAAGGCGAATCCCACCCGAGCGCGTCGCCCTCCCCCACCCGAGCGCTCCTCGCCCCCTCGTCCGATCCGCCTTCTCCTCACCCTCACGCGCCGCCGCCTCCCCCTTCCCATCCCCCTCCCGTACCGCCGCCTCCCCTCTCCTCCCTCCCGCGCGCCGCCGCCGCCCTTCCCTCCCGGCCCGGCCTCCCCTCTCCCCTCCCTCCTCGCCGCCCCGACGCCGCCTCCCCTTCCTCCCCTCCTCGCCGCCGCCCAGCCCGCGCCGCCCGGCCTCCCCTCTCCCTCCCCTCTCGTGCCGCCGCCTCCTCTCCCTCCCTTCTCGCGCCCGATGCTGCCCTGCACCGCACCGCCCGGCCTCCCCTCTCCCCTCCCCTCGCGCGCCGCCCCTCTCCCCTCCTCCTGGTCGCCCCAACGCCGCCTCCCCCTTCCCCTCCCTCCTCGGCCGCCCCCGACGCCGCCCCAGCCTCCCCCGGCGCCACCCCAGCCTCCCGAGCTCCGGCGCCGCCTCGGACTCTTCCTCCTCCCGCCGCATAACTTGAAGTAACCATCATGTCTTGGTACATATTGATCATGTCTGTTTTCTGCTCATTCTGATTGTTGTTCTTTCTCATGGATTTTTTTATAATGCTTTGTAGTTTACTATATTGGATGATTCTTTTTCTGCTTTAACTAGCAATATGGATGAAACTCCGCCCTTATACTGTCAACATGGAAATTCTCAGGCCCAGATCATCATATCTTGCATAATCATCATATCTGCAGCTCAGTTATTCTATGTTTTGCTTTGTTAACTTGGAGATCAATCACTTCAAGAAAATTCTATCACCATACCATCTTTTTAGTTAAATACTTTCTTTAGTTAAATAGTCACCATACCATCTTTTTAGTGTTATTGGAGTAATATTTATTAAAAAATCTAGTTAGTGTAACCATACAAAACTTACTAGTTAGTTAAATCTAGTTAGTTGAATTGATGTTTCGGTGACACTGTTAATTCAGTGCTTTGCCCCTTTGTTTATGTGGTTTCTTGACTGATATTTGCCGTAGTATTCCATTCCATTGAGCAGTATGCCAGTATTGAACAATCCAGGAGAGCTTGGTAAAATTTGTGTTGTGGTTTAATTTTTTGCAGGTGGCTTACCTTCACATAGACTGGAACCTAATTCAGAATCGATCTTGCAATATAAATCTGTTCTATGAAGTTCTTTACAAAGCCTAGAGAATGGATACTGTCATTCTAGTTTTGGTATTGTGAGTTGTGACAGGTTAGCTTACTACTTTCAATGAAAATGCAGGCATCCATAGCAAAAGGGCATCCAGAGGATGCTGTAAACAACTACAAGAGAACATTTTCCAATGTGGTGGTTGAGGAGGAAGAATTATGTGCACAAGGGGTGGAACTTTGGTGCAGTTCTATTGTCAATCCTGTAGTTTTTTGCTTACTTGTAATAACAGAGGTGAAATCAATCGTTAGCCAACTTCTGGATGTTGTATCTGTACCATCATAACCAATGACCTACGCAATTCTCTTTCCAATGAAGTGATAATTGATTGGCTGGTTTGTGTCCACTGATAATTATGGATGTTTATGACCTACGCAATTCTCTTTCCAATGAAGCACTCAAGTACTACTTGTCAATTTTATCATCCTAGAAATAAAGGCAATCTCTGTCTTTCTAAGTTTTCCCTGAGAATGTTTCCAAAAGCACTTTAGCTATAGACAAATTTCATAAAAAAAACAATAACTAACACTCATAAACTGCCAGCAAGCAACTTACTCCCTCAAGTTACAACTAGGGGTAACATGATCTATTTCCCTCAAATCTCCTCTTTTATGAATCTAGAGCCAGCCCACTAGCCAAACGCTTTTCAGAGGTAGCTCCAGATTTTCAGAGAAGTTGATTCTTACAGAATCTGGAGCAGAAGCAGAAAAATAAGAATCTGGAGCTCTACCAAACAGGCCCTTAGAAAGGTATGTTCATATTATTTTTTGCTAATGATTTTAGTTTTAGCTTATAAATAGTAGCAGCTTGTAGAGAGTCATACGGAGAGAGAGAAATTCATGCGTGATTTTGATCGATGTAAATGAAGTCACTATAGTATATATTACAATCTACTAGTAGCATCTTGAAAAGATATTTCGTTTAAAAGCTAGATACTATATACAAATTATTTATATAAAAAATAGTTTTTAGAAGCCTAATCTTGTTAGACACCCTCCGTAAAATAGTTGGCATCCAAACCAGGCCTAGACCGTATACGTACGAGCTTCATCCGCCCCTTTGGATGTCTATTTCGGGCCAGCCCAACCACGAGCCCATCAGCCCAACCCACGCACCATCCAGAAGCACCATCCCGAACCCACTTACCCTTCCCCTTAAAACCCCTTTCCTCCAGTCCAGTCGCCGCCACCCCTTCCCCTCCCTGTGTGTACCCGCAAAAGCCCTAATCCCTAACCCCCCATCCGCCGCCATGTCCGCCCCGCCGCTTGCCGTTGCGTCCCCCTCCTCCGAGCAAACCAAGTCCAAAAAGAAGAAGCACAAGTCCAAGGACGCCTCCGTTGATCCCACCGCCGTCGCCGCCGACCCCCCGTCGCTCGCCGAGGCCGAGGCGAAGACCGATGGCTACCTCATCAAGCCCCAGTCCATGGTACCGTCCCTCGACACCTCCACCTGGCCTCTCCTCCTCAAGAACTACGACCGCCTCAACGTCCGCACCGGTCACTACACCCCGCTCCCCTCCGGCCACTCGCCGCTCAAGCGCCCCCTCGCCGAGCACCTCCGCTACGGCATCATCAACCTCGACAAGCCGTCGAACCCGTCCTCCCATGAGGTTGTCGCCTGGATCAAGCGCCTCCTTCGTGCCGAGAAGACCGGCCACAGCGGCACGCTCGACCCCAAGGTCACCGGTAACCTCATCGTCTGCGTCGACCGCGCCACGCGCCTCGTCAAGTCGCAGCAGGGCGCGGGTAAGGAGTACGTCTGCGTCGCCCGCTTCCACGCCGCCGTGCCAGACTCGGCGCGCGTGGCCCGCGCGCTCGAGGCGCTAACCGGCGCCGTGTTCCAGCGCCCGCCGCTCATCTCCGCGGTCAAGCGCCAGCTCAGGGTGCGGACTATCTACGAGAGCAAGCTCCTGGAGCACGATCCCGAGCGCCACCTTGCCGTGTTCTGGATCTCTTGCGAGGCAGGAACCTACGTCCGGACGCTCTGTGTGCACCTTGGGCTGCTCCTTGGTGTGGGTGCGCATATGCAAGAGCTGCGCCGTGTCCGGTCGGGGATTCTGGGAGAGCAGGACAACATGGTGACCATGCACGATGTGATGGACGCGATGTGGTCGCTTGACAACTACAAGGATGAGTCGTATTTGAGGCGTGTTGTGATGCCTCTTGAGGTACTGCTTACTAGCTATAAGAGGCTTGTCGTGAAGGACTCTGCTGTTAATGCTATCTGCTATGGTGCTAAGCTTATGATCCCTGGGCTGCTTCGGTTTGAGAATGACATTGAGGTTGGGGAGGAGGTGGTTCTCATGACTACAAAGGGGGAGGCAATCGCCATTGGTATCGCCGAGATGACCACTGCTGTTATGGCGACTTGCGACCATGGTGCAGTGGCGAAGATCAAGCGGGTGGTGATGGACAGAGACACATACCCAAGGAAGTGGGGACTTGGCCCGGTGGCACTCAAGAAGAAAAAGATGATTGTTGAGGGCCTCCTTGATAAGCATGGGAAGCCAAATGAGAAGACCCCAGCTGAGTGGCTTCGGAATGTGGTGCTTCCCACTGGTGGTGATGCGATGATTGCTAGCATTGCAGCTGCTCCTGAGCCAGAGAAGGTGAAATTGGAACAGGATGCGGTCGCAAGTGAGGGGGTCAAGGAGGAGGAGAAGAAGAAGAAGAAAAAGAAGAAGAACAAGGATGAGGAGGAGGATGGTGCTGATGAAGGGCGCAAGAGGAAGATTGATGAGGGTGATGAGGTATCTGCTTCTGTGCCTGCAAAGAAGATTAAGGTTGAGGAGGGCCCTGAGGCAGTGGAAGGGGAGAAGAGTGAGAAGAAGAAGAAAAAGAAAGATAAGGGTGAACTAGGATCAGCTAACGCGGAGGAAGTGAAGGAGAAGAAGAGCGATCTTCTGTCTGATGACGAGAAGGGTGGCAGTGAGAAGAAAAAGAAAAAGAAGAAGAGCAAGGGAGGAAGCGATGTTGTTGATCCAGAGAGCGCTCCAAATGGAGATGGTGCGGAAGCTGAGAAAAATGAAAAGAAAAAGGAGAAGAAAAAGAAGAAGAATCGAGATACAGAGGAGGCACAATAGGTAGAACTATAAGTTTAGATTGGCTGGTTGTCATCTTTGTTTGCTGTTCTGGGGAGTTCGAAATACCTCTTGCTTGCTTTGTACCCCTTGCACCGTTAATGGTTTTTAAGGCCTAATGTACTATCTTTAGATTACTACCATTCTACTGCTGTGAACTAGTATGGTAAGTAGCGAGATTTTCATTAAACTTCATGGACGATGAGGCCTGTATAGCCGTTATCAGTTAATGAGTTTTGGTCTCATCGCATCTTATATGATAGTCCACTGGCTTGAAATTTCTTAGCTTGATCAGTTTGCTGTTTGCTGATATTCTTGAGCTTAAGTAGACATTTTTAGTTTTAACATTTCCACCACACCAGGAGTCAGCTTCTGGGTATGGCGACGCTTATCTGATGTGAGAACTCGGTCTACTTCATGCATTGCTATACATGCTTAAAATCACCGACTAGTTTCTGATCTTTGACAGATGCAATATTTTTTGCTTCCAAATTACAGGAGTGCTCGCCCCCATCTGCTTGTGCTGCAAATCATTGCTTGTGTACTGAAATTCTTAGATGTCCTGATTATCTATACTATTTTCTGAGTGTCATTTTGCATTAAATTTGTCGATTCCATTGAAATTTGCCACTCGAATCTCACCTGTTCCTCACGGTATGGTCCGTTTGTTGCATATTCAAAGATTGACATCTGCCGAGTAATTCATCAGATTGTAGTAGTAGATGTTCTCGTGCCATCTCATCCTTGCCAATGAGCTGCTTTGCTATAACACTAGCAGAGTAGTTGTCATCTTAGTCCTATGAAGTTGTGATTTGTGAACTCGTGTGTATTTATCTGCACATCTGAAAGTGATTAACGTTTTACATATTTGTGATACCGGTAACGTTGATCAACAATTTGCGGTGATCCAGTTGGTTGATGAGTAGAAAAGCGAACCCCTCCCTAGTAGCGAAGTCCTGTTTGGTGACACTGCTGACAACGCGGTACTGGAATGCCAGGTTGATAATTTATCAGTCACCCTCACCTACTGGTGTCTGGTTGGTGTGCATGCAGTGTTTTCCTTCCACCCAAACTCTTCCTTTTTGCTGTTTTCTCTTCTGTAGAGCTTGGATTCGCTTGACATATGCTCTGCAGTGGCGAATAGGAGTATCTGTGTAACTGTGTTTGACCTTTGCACGCACCGTCCGGCAACGGGAGCTGTCGTGCCGGTCTGCCGTTGCGACCCGTATCAGCAAACTGAGGCTCCCATTCTCAGTTCGTTTGGAAGAATGATGTAAAATTTAGAGAAATTGTAGTGTTTTGGCAGAGTCCTGAGATTTGTATATTACAAACAAGCCCATGGCGAGCCTGAGCCTGAGGGAGAGCTGAGACGGGGGCTAGTGGGCAGACCTGGCCCATGCTGTCTATCTGCTCACGGGACTCGTGTGATCGAGCGAGCACGAGCCGTCGTCGTCGCGACGTACAGACAGCACGCTGCTCGCCCGATGGGAATTAGGAACCGATGCGCCGAGCCGGGCGGACCCGATGCGACCGGCAGGATGGCCAACGCGGCAAGGTGACGCCGCCCGTGCGGAGCAGCGTGGGAGCCGACGCCGCGCTAGGCCCGCCGGGAGGCAAGGCAAACCGGTTTGTTTACATGCCGGATATTGGGCCCGTCGTGTGGGCTTTAGTTTTTGAGTTCTGATTTCTAGCTTTTTAATTTTATTTTTTCTGATTTTTTGGTTTTTTGGCTTTTTTCTCGTATTCCTTTGTATTATTCGTGATGAGATAATTTTTTTATTTTTATTTTTTTAAATTTAATTATGTTGAAAAAGTTACTAGCAGCTACAGTGAAAAAAATTTCAAACAATGAAAAATAAGTCAAAAGTCACCAATTTAAACCCAAATAAACACATCAAAAAGCTAGCCTGAGGCCGTACAAAGCTTAAGCCGGCAGATGGAACGAGGGGCGTGATCCAATGAAAGGGGAAATAAATTGTATGGGACGTCGCATTGGCTTCCATATCTAGAATTCTCTCTTAGATTTGTGACACATAGTAAAATGGCAATTTGATTAGCTCTTTCGTTTGGAACAAATGAATTTTGAATTTTTATCATGCTAGAGATACATAAATTATAAATTGTATAGTAGATGAGAGGTGGAAAACGAATCAAACCTTTTATTTTAAGTTCCTATTATGCTTTACCACGTATCACAAATTTAAGAGGGACCTCAAGTTAGCTCTCATCCCATTGAATTTCTTTCCCAATAAAAGGTAGGTTGTCGAGTTGGCATGCATGAAAGCCATTAGGCCATGTTTGATGACGATCTTAATTGCCTCTCCAATCCACCAATCTCAGATCCATGCTCAAAGCGGCACCTACTCCCAAGCAGCTTTACAATATTTCTAAACCACTGCAGACAAAAATGGACTGAAAACAGCAAGCAAAATTCACTTGATTGGGCGGGCCGAGCCTTGCTCGGATAGTGAAGCTGCCGGCGTGCAGCTCGTCTGGGCTCGATCTCAAGACACCTTATTTCCGAGGGTATTACTTATCTATTTATATAAACAGTACTATCTGATTACATGTATATATAGGTATATTTAGTAATCAAAATATGTATCTGCGCTATGTGGGTTTCTAGAGTCTCTGTTCTATCTCAATATATACATTGGACATACGGTGTGAGTGCGTCCTGTACAGCTGTACTCGTGAATAAAAAAAAATTCTCTTGACTGGGAGAATCGGACATACGTGCAGATGCATGCCTGCCATGCCTGCATGGATCTCTCGATTGTGGCCACGTGGCCACGGGCCGACCCATGATACCGGCCGTCCGGTCCCTGGCCCCGCCCCACGTTGTTTTCCCGTACATCTCGTCCGATGTTACGTATTACGAACCGACAAGCGGACGACGCGCCGGGCCGGCCGCGAGCCAAACCGGAGACGTCGCCACCTGCAAAACCGGTTTGTTTTCATGCTGGACGGAGAAAAAAAAAACCCTCCGTTTGTCGGCAGACGGCGGCGCATGTTTTAAACACCAGTGTACTGTTTTATGAGGCGCATGTTTTAAACACCAGCGTGTACTGTTTATGAGAAGGGGCTCAGGGACTGTGATCGTCAGTGATTTTAGGCCATTTATTTTTAACTTATGTTTTATGTTTTTTCTGAACAAATAAACATGACGTCTTTTTAATTTATAACTTATGATTTTTTTAAAATAGTCTTTTTAGCTTATGATTTCTTCCTAACCGTCTTTTTTAAAGCGTTCTCTCACTTTATCGATATTCGATTCGCTTCTATAAATATTTACGCTAAAACTAAAACTATGAGACGTAGTAATCCGCTGTGGCGAAAAAAATAACCCAATTGGAGCGATCTGGCGGATCGGCGAGGTAAAACGAAGGGTGGACTGGTGGTCCAGACAGTAGCAGGCTGTTGAGTTGTCGCATGTCACAAGCCATGATAACTGATATATTCTATTGATAACCATCCGGGCCATGTTTGATTCTGATGACGACGATTTCGCTTCTCTAGCCCAACAATGCCATTCCCATGCTCCAAGCTGTCGAATCCAGATTGGCAATCGCCAACAGCCTAGCGCCTTTTCGTCACTGGATACTGCCCATTTGTTCGTTAGATGGATGGTTGCTTTCGGATTCGAAATCATACAACAAGATCAAAGTTTCTGCCCGGGACAATAGCTGCTCTTGTTATACTCTGCGGGTAACCGCTGAGCATTTGAGCTCTCGCTCGCTTCGGATACGTCGGTGACTCGGTCACTGGATCTGTTAATTCCTTAAGCCGTGTCGTGTCGATATCTTGTTGCCATAGGAGTAGGACAGCACGAAGGGATCGTCTCTACCGAGTACCAATACGATTTTCTAGTACACGAGAATTTAATCTCTTTTTTTTTTACCGACGATATTTCACTGTCCGTACACAGCACATGGTGCTGTACGCTAGGCGATCATGTAAGCTGGCATTTCTGTGAGGACGTGTCGGTTGTCAGCGTTGCCTCTTCAAATGGGAAACAAAAACCAAAGAAAAAAAATAAAAAAGATGGATAAATACAGTAGTAAGAGGATTGATACGAACAAAGGAGATCGACAGGGGCCGCGCTCCCACAGGAAACGTGACAGACGTCCATTGTTTTTAATGCCATCTCCCGTTTCGTGATCCGTTTGAAATTTGCAGCCCTCCACCACGGGAAACTCACCAAACAATCTTTATTAACTCCAGATAAAAAAAAGCGTAAATTTGCAGACGAAATGCTCAAGGAATAACAAGCCAATAAGATCGATCTCTCCAACAACAAGGACCAAATTGATCGATTAATCAAAGTACAGGGACGGAAATGTGCAGAGGAACGGGGTGATACAATGGAGAAAGGTACCCTCCGTGTCCCAGGGAGAGGGACGAGTAGAGGAACAGGGAGAAACGGTCGTACCACAAGACAGAGCTAAGCACAAACACCAAACAGATGCACAACACAACGAGCACCATCCGGCCAAAGAACCAGGAATCACATCACAACACAAACCGCTTCGAAACGAATCACTGGGACAAGATCACCATCACCTGCCACAAGCAGAGCGAGTAAAGATCAGTTAGTTGCTCCTCAACCTCAAGCAGCTCAACCAAATCGCTAGACCACTCTTTTTTGAAAGCAAGAATAGGCTAAAAACAGGACGCAAGACGTTTCTTTGTTCTTTGTGAAGTTCATTTGCTTGGAAGATGCATCTTTTTTTTTAATTAATAGGCTTATGCTAAATTCTACAGGAGCCTACTAGGCAGAATACGAATCTTCCTTGACTGAAAAACAAAAGTGCACAGGTTTTAAAGCAAACGAGCAGTTGAGATATGTATAGAATCATCAGGAAGATTTCCTTTGTGCAGGACATATATAGAAGCACCCACTCTTTTCTTCCTCGTTTTGTCACACAATTCTGATGAACACATATCAAGTTCTTGAAGGTGCATGCATACCTCGAAGGAGTCCTCCTCCTCCTACTTGGTGATGACCCAGACGGCGTAGATGATGCCGGGGAGGTAGCCGAAGAAGGTGAGCAGCAAGCAGATCCAGAATTCAACCTGCAAGTTTACCAGACACAAACAATCAAAAACCACAACTCTGTATCCTCCTCTCATAAACCAATGCATGTGCCTACTACTGCAAAGCAGTACAAAACTGACCCCGCAGCCGAACTTGAAGAAGACGCCGAGGGGCGGCAGGATGATGGCGAGGACGATGTCGATGCAGGTCGCCGTGCTGTCCGACATCTTCTATCCCTCAAAGCTTGCCAACTACCACTAGCTGCTGACGACAGAGTGAGAGAGAGAGAGAGAAGAAAAATCGAAGGCCGAACAGCAACAAGCAGAGACCAGGCTCCAAAGGAGATCCTGCCCTGCGATGCGAGGCCTCCTATAAAGACGAGCAGGCAGGCTGCAGGCGATCGACGGTCACGTGTCCGGCTCGTGCGGCTGAGGACGCGATAAGAGATGCCGCGGCCCACGAGGCGATCGAAATCATCGAACCCGAAGTTTCCCCAGCAGAGTGCGCTTCGTTGTCTGCTCGTACGGCCGGCGCGGGTCGGACGTCCTTTGACACCGGCTTTGGCTTTGGCTTTGTTTTGTGGTTTTCATTGAGGTGTTTAGAATAGTGTTGTCTTATGATTTTTTACTGTAATTGATTTATTTTTTTACTATAAATAAGTTAGTTTATTTGATATAATTAAATTTACAAAATTTAAAAAATAAAAAATATATTAGCTCATCACGAACAATGCAAAGAAATACAGGGAAAAAGAAAAGACAAAAAACCTAAAATAAAATAATTAGAAAAGGACAAAACATGAACGGTAAAAAATCCAGCTGCTGCAGCCAAACGCTAACGCTGAGCAAGGCCTTTAGCTTGTGTGCTGACTTTTCTGCATGGAGTCAGTGGACGCACTTTTTCATGTTTGTGTAACCTCTCACCGGATTGGTCTCTGGACCTTATTCAGAGTGAATCACCTTATGCATCACATCTCATCGAGGTTAGTCCTCAAATCCTATCTAGGGTGGATTTATTGAGACCACGCTAGATATATAATAGTATGGTGTATCTCAGACGGTTTCAACCACAAATCATCTGTGATGTTTTTCATTATTACAGATGGTTTGTATAAATAACCGTTTATGAATTATCACATATGGTTACTAATAGGAACCATATGTAATAGTTTATATTATCACAGACAGTTTGTATGAATAACCGTCTGTGAAAATATCACATACGATTATTCGTATGAATCGTTTGTGATAAATTCAGCACAGACGGTTCCATATAAACCGTTTATGATGTAATCGTTTAGTATAGTAGTGTTATAATCTCTAAAATAATGATTTTTAAGGTCCGATGCTACAATGACAGTGATCCTATCGAAGATCTGATCTTCACAACCTTGTAGCATTTGACGACTAGTCTAGTAGTCTTTTGCTCGGCACCGTCTTAATTATTCGGTGGCCAATCCGTTAATTTATTCCTGACAAACTGAACAAGACCTGCATCTTTGCTCCCTAACAATGCACGAATCTGTTAAGAAACGACGAATTGCATAGCATTCACATCACGCATCGACACTTCTGACGATCATCGGGAGCCCGTACTTGGGCCGCAGCGTGATCACGTCGGCCGGCGCGTGCACGTACTTCGGGGAAAGTGACAGCGCGAACTTCTGGAGGATCACGGCGACCGCAGCCCTCGCCTCGATCATCGCGAAGTTCTGCCCGATGCATGCCCTCGGGCCCATGGAGAAGGACAGCAGCGCGTTGAGGTGCCTCGCGGACTTCGCAGCGCCGGCGCCGTTGCCGAACCTCAGCGGGTCGAACTCGTCGGCGTCCTCGCCCCAGACCTCCTTGTCGCGGTGTATCGTCGCGATCGGTATCGTCAGGATCGCGCCTTCGGGCACCGTGATGCCGCCTAGCTCGACTTCAGATCTCGTCCTCCTCCGGATCAGCGGGACGGGGCTGTACAGCCTCAGCGTCTCCAAAAGGAACAGGCTTACCTGTATAGTAAGAAGCAACATCTGTAACTTGTAAGCATCCATTACTGACAAAAGTTGGCAATCGAAATAGAGTGGTTGACACTTACCAGCTTTAGCTTGTTGAGCATGTCATGGGTTGGAACCTGATCCCTTCCGCACTCTCTCAGCACCTCCTCCTTGAGCTTCTCTTGCCACTCCGGGTGCGTGCTGAGCAGGAACATGGTCCAGCTGAGCAGGTGCGAGGTGGTCTCTTGCCCCGCGAAGAAGAAGGTCTTGCACTCGTCGATGATCTCGTCCATGCTCAGCAGCTGATTCTTCGCGCCGTGCTCCGGCGCGCAGGCCTCCAGCATTAGCCCGAGCAGGTCGTTCCCGTAGCCCGCCTTATCCTTTGCGGCGAGCCTGTTCTTGATGATCTGCATGAGCGTGCTTCTCACCTTCTTGTCGAGCCTCCATGCTCTCAGATTCTTTTTAGTTGGAAGACAGCTGTAAAACAGTTTAGATAGAATACTGGGAACGGTAAGTACCACAATTAATAACTTTTTTATGCCTGAAACTATATTTTGTGTGTTATGCTGAAATGCTATCTCTGCTCATGTACCTGAATCCTGGAATTTGGACATTGAAAAGGGTTGAGAAAGCAATGAACTGGAGCTCATTCAGGGCCAGGAAAACCTGCTTCCCCTCTCTGTAGCTGCTCCCGAATGCCGTGTGACAGATCACATCTGCGGTTAGCTCATCAAACTGGCTGGTCAGCTCAATCTCCACCAGGCTGCCGCCCTTCGTCCCATGACTCGCCAACTGCGCTTCCCACCCCGACACCATTGACCGAGTACAATCGGCCATTGTCACCGTCATCATCTATTATCGAAAGTTGTAACATGTTGGTAAACTAGTCCATGACATCTATAAGAACACAAACACACGCGTCTCTCTGCGTGAGCTCCGAGGCCATTGCGTCGTACATTACATACCTTGAGCTTGTCTATGTTGAAGGCCGGGTGCACAACCTTCTTATGCCGCTGCCACTCGTCGCCGTTTGTCAGCACGAGCCCCTTGCCCAACAACTGGAGAATGCTGGGGTTCATCAGGTTCTTGGGGAACAGCCCTGTCCGGTCCGAGAGCAGCTGCTTCGCCATGCTGAAGTCGGCCACGCATATGTCCGGCGTTGATCCAAACCAGTACAGAAACACACGTCCTGCACGTACGTACGGCAAGAAATTAATTACCAACACCACATAAGAAGAACACAATGCCAGAACAAGAAGTTTACTGACTACTGATCCAGACCAAATCAGCACAAGAAGCTGCTATTAACTAGTGCTCTGAAGTAATATTACCGTAGAGGGGGATCCATTTGCGGAACTGCGGCTGGGCAATGGGGAGGAAGTCGTGGGAGGCGACGTCCAGCACGACGCCGGCGCCCACGGCGCGGAGCCGCTTGATCTCGTCCAGGTTCCCGACGAAGAACCTGTACTCCGGCCCGCGCACGCCTTGCCGCCGTAGCCTCCTGGCGATGGCGCGCGGCCTCCACACGAGGCGCACCAGCGCGTTGAACAGGCACGAGCCCAGCACGGCCGCGAGCGCCGCGGAGAGCATCCAAGCGTAGCCCATGGTCACATCAACAGATCACGGTGCGGCGCAGAGAGGAGGAGCACGGTGCGGGGCAGGGCGCGACTGCGTGGGAGCAGGCAGTGGCCAGCGGGCGCAGCGCCGGTGCGGGAGGGAACCAAAGCTAGAGGCGACGCGATCGCACGGGTGCAGCGAGGCGGAGCCCACGCGGGAGCAGGCAGGATGTGAAGGTGAATGGTGACGTACGCGCGCGAGCAAGCACCGGCGACTCGGCGTGCTTCAACTCCGCGAGCTAGTCACGGGGAGGCATGGAAGCGAGCGTACGGCAACGCCTCTGGGAGAAGAAGCCAACCAGCCAAAACCACGAGACAAAGCATGTGGTGTACAGCGGGTAAGGAGCCGTGGCGTTCTTGGACACTGTTGAGATCCACATTTGCTCGCACGAGCGTTGCCATTTTCACATTTGCTTATGCTGTCAATTGACACCCGTCTGCCCCCCTACGAATCATTCATAAAAAACGGATAAAACGTGTCCATTACGTGCACCGATCTCCCAACATGGAGAAAAGAGAGGGCGTTGGTCGGTAGCCGGATTCTATCCGCATCTTCATAAGGGTTACAAACTTGACCACTAGCATAAGCACATACGAGTAACTTGGCCGAGTGAAAATAATAGTAGCAAATTTATATGTTGTAAAAAAAATTATAATGGTCTGAAGGAATTATTTTTATAATGCTAAATTTTCTAGCTTTTTAGCAACGTATTGTGATGCAAATTAGTGATGAAAGTTGCCTATTTTAGACTGTACGTTTGCCCAAAACAAAAAATATATGTAAACAGACTGGAGTAAAGCAGTAAAAAAGGCTAAGATTTTCCAGACAAAGCAGCATTGGAAGTTTTTGGATATCATAACACAGTGCGTCAAGCAAGATTGCACATGTGCTCTGCGCTTTTGGCTGCTAGCTATTTGTCATTACTATAGTCGATACGGTGTCTGCATATGTCCAGGACAACGGCTACCTGTGTAACGGGCTAAAGGCCACTTGAAGTAGTTAATCCGATCAAGCGAATGTAGCTGTTGTGAACGTGTCTATCGGAAATCGGAATTAACATGAATTATACATGTAGAAACTTATCCTTCCATCCAAGAATCTAGATTCATAAGCTAAAGGTATTTGTTAGTTGTTACCATGGAGACAGGGGCGGGGGCTTAGTAAGGCTGGAGTCTCACCTTCCCTCGATGGAAACTGAAGACTGACGACGTCGATCTATAGTCCATGACTGCTAGACTGGAGAGAGCCAGCTGCAATGGAAACAAAAATATAAGAAAAGACTGGTAAGTGATTAGCCCACTGGCTTAGGCCGAACAAATTCATCTCATTGGCCCACCAAGACACCAACTCACAAACCTAGCAAATAGCAATGGTAATTAGATTTCCAGTCTTCTAGATGATAGAAGTGCCGACACAATGCAACACAATTACACAAATGGAGGCTAGGGGTGACCGGGCGAGGACGCGTGCAGAAGGGTGGTTGCGGCCGCCGGATCGGAGCTGGGAGAGCTAGATCTGGCGGCGAGCCAGCGGAGAGGAGGCTAATCAGAGGGAGCCGAACCTAGCGGCGACGCCAGCGAGGGGACCGAGCCGGGGCAGGGGGAGCCGGACCGGGCAACGATGCTGATGAGGGGGGCCAAGTCAGGGCAGGGAGAGCCGGATTTGGCGGCGACGCCGACAAGGGGCAAGCCGGGCGAGAGCGCGGCAAGGCGCGACGCGGGGGCCGAGTCGGGCGGGAGTCGGACTGAGGTGGCAACACCGACGAGGGGGGCCAAGCCAGGGCAGGGAGAGCCAGATCTGGCGGTGACACCGACGAGGGGGCCGAGCCGGGGTAGGGGGAGCGGCTGAGCGGGTGCTGAGAGAAATAGGGGGGAGTGGTCGAGCGGGCGCTGAGCCGCTGAGAACTGGGTTCTGAGTCACAGTGAGTAATGTTTTCTTAATACCTTGCTCATCGATGTAGTATTTTACAGTTTAAATATAGACTTTTAGATTCAATGTATATAGATAGTTTAGTTCTTATAATTAATTCATAGATTTATAGTTTTGTACTGATATAAATTAATAATTTATTTATAGATTTTGCTATAATGGAAAAATGAACTTTGTGTATCTATTTTTCAAGCAATTCAAGTAGTTCTCGTCTAACCGATAAGAGTACAACTCAACCAAAAAAGCTTCAACTAGAATTTAATCCAAATGAAATTATTGCCGATCCTACATTTTGCATACCAATTGAAGATTATGTTAACGAAATTAGAGATTAAGTGAGAAGAACATATTTATTGAATGGCCCAAGTGCCCTACTCAAGTAATTGGATATTCATTTTCACAAACATTAGATGGCAAGCAGTCGCGGTGCTTTCAAGAATCATGGTATAATACATTCGATTGGTTAGAATATAGTGTGGAAAAGGATGCCGCCTTTTGTTTATATTATTTTCTTTTTAAGAAACCGGTATAACTCAATACATTTAGAAGTGATGTATTTACAAAGGTTGGGTTCTCTCATTGGAAGATTACTTTATGTGCTTTTAATAAACATATTGGTGGTACAAATATGCTTTTTTAGCTATCAAACACAGGCTAAAAAAATATGGCCTGACACAGACGAGGTGCACACAGATGTCTCGGGAGGAATTCTCCGGCTCGGTTATGACACTGCTTCTTGTAAGCTGGGATTCTGCCTGTGACCTAAAGGGAGTCATTGAGACTTTTCCAAGTGATTCTTGTGCGAAAAGCTACTGGGCCAGTCAACCGGCACTTGATGCTCAGGGATTACGTTGTTTTCACCTTTGGATTCAGAGTTTCGTATTGCTAAAGTGGAGAGTACTTGATTGATGAGCAAGTGATTCTTCGCAAGAAGCAACTGGGACGGTCAACCGGTTAAGGTTGTCGCTGAACACTTTTTTAAGGTTGTCGCTGAACGCTTCTGATGAGCAATTTATCCCAAACTTCTTCTATACAAGTACAACCAACAAGATAAGCTCCTTGCATCCGATTTTTGTACATATCCAAATACCAACAGAGAACGAAATAACGAACAAAGATTACATAGAGACTAGAGTACAATGGAGTATGAAACCCCTATCAAACGAATACAAAACCTTACATATATGAAACGTAGCACCGTACGCACATCTCTACCTCTCAAGGCTCTTGAGGACCATGGGAAGCCCATATTTCGGACGCAGCGTGATCACATCCATCGGCGCGTGGACGTACTTGGGGGACAGTGAGAACGAGAACCTCTGCAGGATCATGGCGATCACGGCCTTGGCCTCGATCATCGCGAAGTTCTGCCCGATGCACGACCTCGGCCCGCTGGAGAAGGACAGCAGCGCGTTGGGGTGCTTCGCCGCCCTCGTCACTCCGTTCTCGAACCTCAGGGGCTTGAACTCGTCAGCGTCCTCGCCCCAGACCTCCTTGTCGCGGTGAATCGTCGCGATAGGGATCGACAGTATGGCGCCCTCGGGCACCTTGATGCCGCCGAGCTCAAGATCCGAGCCTGCCTTCCTCTGTATGAGCGAGACGGGGCCGTACAGCCTCAGGGTCTCTAGGAGGAACATGTTGACCAGCTTCAGCTTGTTGAGCATGTCGCCGGTGGGGACCTCCTTGCCGCACTCCGTCAGCACCTCCTCCCTGAGCTTCTCCTGCCACTCCGGGTGCGTGCTCAGAAGGAACATGGTCCAGGTGAGCAGGTGCGAGGTGGTGTCATGTCCAGCGAAGAAGAAGGTCTTGCACTCATCGATGATCTCGTCCATGTTCAGCAGCGGGTTCTCGCCGAGCTCCGGCTCGCAGGCCTCCAGCATTAGCCCGAGCAGGTCGTTCCCGTAGCCCGCGGTATCCTTGGTGGCGAGGCGGCTCTTGATGATGTCCATGAGCATGCCCCTCACCTTCTTATCGAGCTTCCATGTCTTCAGGTTCTTCTCAGTTGGAAGGAACCTGGTTAATTTCACAGAACACACACCGATTAATTCCTGCTCTCTGAATCTGTATATCGTGTGTTGAGTTGAACAGAGAGAGAGAGAGGGGGGATATTAGAGAAGCTGTATTTACCTGAACCCTGGGATTTGGACGTTGAAGACGGTGGAGAAGGCAAGAAACTGGAGCTCCCTCTGCGCCAGAAAGACTTGTTTCCCCTCCTTGTAGCTGCTCCCGAATGCCGTGTGCGAGATCACATCGGCGGTTAGCTCCTCAAACCGGCTGCTCAACTCAATCTCTACCTCTCCGCCTTTCTCCAACTCTGCCTCCCACTCCGACAACATTGACCGACCACAGTCGGACATGGTCACTGTCATCATCTGTCGTGGCAAACGTCGTCATTGCACAACTAGTCAGCGAAAATCACGCGACTCGCATATAGTCACTCGAGGAGAAATACACGACACACACGTCAACACGTGGTGGCTTTGAGTTGGGTCCCTTAACGTAACACGGCGTACAAATTATCGTACGTACCTTGAGCTTGTCCATGTTGAAGGCTGGGTGGACGACCTTGCGGTGGCGCTTCCACTCGTCGCCGTCGGTGAGCACGAGCCCCTTGCCGAGCAGGCGGGAGATGTGCGGGTTCATGAGGTTCTTGGGGTACAGCCCCGTGCGGTCGAAGAGCACCTGCTTCACCATGTTCACGTCGGCCACGCACACGTTCGGCCTCGCCCCGAACCAGTAGACGAACGTCCGTCCTGCAGCACGTACCACAGCAGAGCACTCACCACGTAAGAACACGAGAACATGTGCGATCGAATTAAGCGAGAAGTGTTGCTCCGTGGTCCGCATCACGTACCGTAGAGGGAGATCCATTTGCGGAAATGCGGCTGCACGATGGGGACGAAGTCGTGGGAGGCGACGTCCAGCACGACGCCGGCGCCCTCGGCGCGGAGCCGCTTGATCTCGTCGAGGTTCCCGACGAAGAACTTGTAGTCCGGCACGCCCACGCCCTGCGCCCGAAGCTTCTTGGTGATCGCACGCGGCCTCCACACGAGGTACACCAGCGTATTGAACGCCGACGAGGCCAGCACCGCCGCCACGGCTGCCGTCACCATCCAAAGAAAACCCATGGTAGTCTAGGACTCGGGTCAGTTTGCACGTACGGCCGGAGAGGAATCAATTGACAAGTTTAGACCGCTCGATGACTAGCTGAGGCGGAGAAATGTGTGTGTTTTCTTGCTGCGAGAACCCAGTCGAGAGGAGGTGGTATTTATACCGCGTTTGTGGTTCGAGTAGTCCGGTTGGCTTGGTGGGCGCGCGAGGTCAGCGGTGACGTACGCGGGTTCGGCCCCGACGTGCGCCAATTTGAAGTGCTCTCTTGCTCCTGGGAAACGTGCGATTTGGCTGGATCGAACCTGCCCTGGCCCACGCCGGCACGGAAAGCCGCGTCGTCTCGCCCTTGCGGCTTCTGGAAGAACTAGTGGAGCGACTCCAATTGACTTCCCTTCCTCACTTGTCAGACAGGGGTGTTGACATTTCTAGAGGACGCAGTAAAGACGAAAAAAGAACGGCAGTACGAGCACTACTGTTTTTACTATATAGAAAACGACAGATGGTTATTCACTAGCTTCCAGATAACCTCACAGAGTGCTGACCTAGGTTCTGATGCCATCGATGGTAAGGACGCTGAGGACTCAGCAACGCGCCGGTGTCGTAACTATCCTTTTTGTTCTTTTGCAGACGATGATCTGTAGTAATTAGCCGATAATGCACGCACGAATTGAAGAAACGCGTTTGAAGTAGGTGAGCCCGGCCGCGGGGGTGGATGCTTGGAGCTTTCTTAAACAACAGTTACAACTAACAAGTAATTAGCAACACTTGGCCTCGTTTGCAACGAGTTCCAGGCCGTCTGGATTCTGCCTGCTTGCAGCTAGCACGCGCTCTATTTCTTTTGTATATGTTTTGATGTAATCGCTGGTTCGATATAGAATAATCGCTGCATAGACTTGCAGCACACGCTCTGCTTCTTTTGTTTATGTATTGCTCTCATCTCTGCCTCAGCGAGCGAGCGTTTACTAACCTTTGCATTGCCTACATGCCTGCATAGTCACCATAGACTTGTTCCAAAATATTAGTGCTACTTCGGTTTCAACCTGTATGCTTGGAGATCCATGCTACGAAGTTACTGCCATTACGCATGATCCCTTGCACCACATTAAATTAAGCTTGTGCAACATTCTGCGCGCCATTGTCTGAATGAAGTTAGCGCAAAGCTGCTTTCAGTTTGACGATAACAATTACTCCGTGCGCCGTGCTTAGAAGAGACAATCCACAACTGCACAGCCAGGATTATATGGCACGCAACGAGTAGTAATATACAAACCTAAACTAGAAAAAGGATAATACACGAAAAGAAAAGGAAGAAGAAAGAAAGGAAGTTTATTTTTTCTGGCCGCCTGGGAGAAGTAATTTACAGAAATAGTTCGGGCGATTTTTTTTTTGTAAAAATAGCCGCCTTGACTGGAGCGCCAGCCACCTCGCGTGGCGCCCTGCAGGGCTGTGCGGCGTTTCGTCATTTTTTTCACTATGCGAACTTTACGTCGTGTTGTGTCTTGTTTTCACCTTTCGATTCAGAGTTTCGTATTGCTAAAGTGGAGAGTACTTGATTGATGAGCGAGGAATACCAAAACTTATCAGATCCAAAATCATGACTTCATTTGCATGATTTAGTCGAAAGTGATCACTTCATCTATGTCATGTAAGGAGTCATTGAGAAGCAAGTGATTCTTCGCAAAAAAGCAACAGGGACGGTCAACAGGTTACTTGGTAAGTTGGTATTCTGGAATCATTTTGACCTTGGATTCAGACTTTCATGTTGCTGAACACTTTTTTTTAAGGATGTCGTTGAACACTTCTGATGAGCAATTGATCCCAGACTTTTTCTATATAAGTACAACCAATAAGATAAGCTCCTTGCATCCGATTTTTGTACATATGGGGTATATTACACATCCAAATACCAACAGAAACAACGAAATAATCAACAAAGATTACCTAGAGACTAGAGTACAATGGAGTATGAAACCCCTATCAAACGAATACAAAACCTTACATATATGAAACGTAGCGCCGTACGCACATCTCTACTTCTCCAGGCTCTTGAGGACCATAGGAAGCCCATATTTCGGACGCAGCGTGATCACATTCATCGGCGCGTGGACGTACTTGGGGGACAGTGAGAACGAGAACCTCTGCAGGATCATGGCGATCACGGCCTTGGCCTCGATCATCGCGAAGTTCTGCCCCATGCATGACCTCGGCCCGCTGGAGAAGGACAGCAGCGCGTTGGGGTGCTTTGCCGCCCTCGTCACTCCGTTCTCGAACCTCAGGGGCTTGAACTCGTCAGCGTCCTCGCCCCAGACCTCCTTGTCGCGGTGAATCGTCACGATAGGGATCGATAGTATGGCGCCCTCGGGCACCTTGATGCTACCGAGCACAAGATCCGAGCATGCCTTCCTCTCTATGAGCGCGACGGGGCCATACAGCCTCAGGGTCTCTAGGAGGAACATGTTGACCAGCTTCAGCTTGTTGAGCATGTCGCCGGTGGGGACCTCCTTGCCGCACTCCGTCAGCACCTCCTCCCTGAGCTTCTCCTGCCACTCCGGGTGCGTGCTCAGAAGGAACATGGTCCAGGTGAGCAGGTGCGAGGTGGTGTCTTGTCCAGCGAAGAAGAAGGTCTTGCACTCGTCGATGATCTCGTCCATGTTCAGCAGCGGGTTCTCGCCGTGTTCTCGGTGCGAGCCTTGAAAGTGCCCGAGCAGGTCGTTCCCGTAGCCCGCGGTGTCCTTGATGGCGAGCCGGCTCTTGATGATGTCCATGAGCATGCCCCTCACCTTCTTGTCGAGCTTCCATGTCTTCAGGTTCTTCTCAGTTGGAAGGTACCTGATTAATTTCACAGAACACACATCGATTAATTTCTGCTCTCCGAATCTGTATATCATGTGTTGAGTTTAACAGAGAGAGGGGGAATTAGAGAAGCTGTATTTACCTGAACCCTGGGATTTGGACGTTGAAGATGGTGGAGAAGGCAAGAAACTGGAGCTCCCTCTGCGCCAGAAAGACTTGTTTCCCCTCCTTGTAGCTGCTCCCAAATGCCGTGTGCGAGATCACATCGGCGGTTAGCTCCTCAAACCGGCTGCTCAACTCAATCTCTACCTCTCCGCCTTTCTCCAACTCTGCTTCCCACCCCGACAACATTGACAGACCACAATCGGACATGGTCACCGTCATCATCTGTCGTGGCAAACGACGTCATTGCAGAAGAAGTCAGCGAAAATCACGCGACTCGCATATAGTACTCGAGAAATACACAACACACACATCAACACGTGGTGGCTTTGAGTTGGTTCCCTTAACGCAACACGGCGTACAAATTATCGTATGTACCTTGAGCTTGTCCATGTTGAAGGCTGGGTGGATGACCTTGCGGTGGCGTTTCCACTCGTCGCCGTCGGTGAGCACGAGCCCCTTGCCGAACAGGCGGGTGATGTGCGGGTTCATGAGGTTCTTGTGGTACAGCCCCGTGCGGTCGAAGAGCACCTGCTTCACCATGTTCACGTCGGCCACGCACACGTTCGGCCTCGCCCCGAACCAGTAGACGAACGTCCGTCCTGCAGCACGTACCGCAGCAGAGCACTCACCACGTAAGAACACGAGAACACATGGGCGGAATTGGGCCCCCAGCAAGGTGGGCTCTAGCCCAAGGCATGAAAAAAATATACAGTGTATAGCCTAGATATTTTTAACTCAGCTCGAGGTAATATTACTAGTATTCAGCCCAGAGAACCCACATCCCGCCAGGCCGTCAGCCCATCACGCGCACCCTCGGCCCATCCGTTCGCTCGGCCGCCCCCCTCGCTCATCACGTACAATTTTTGCTTTTTAGCCCAGAATTTGAAAGTTTTTTATAAATAGACCTCTTGGAAAAGATTTTCAAAAATGGAACCCCCTACATGGCGCCAAAACGTATGGCGCTGTGGATACATAGCACGGCGTCATGAACTTTGGCGCCGTGCTATGCCACGTAGGAGTCACGGTGTGACTGTATTTAAAATATGTACCCCGGCGTCATGTGCTTTGGCGCCGTGCTATGTACCCACGGCTCCATGTGTTTTGACGCCGTGTCGGGGGGTCCATTTTTGAAATTTTTTTCTCAGGAGTCTATTTGTAAAAAATTTTCAAATTTTAGGCTAAAAAGCAAAAACAATTCGCTCATCACTTCGCCAGGCCAGGCCGTCCTCCCACTTCGCAAATCCGCGCGCCCTCGCCCCCCGTCGCCCTCCTCCCCGTCGCCCCCTCCTCCCCCTCCCCCTCCTGGCCGCCCCCTCCTCCCCCTCCCCCCGCCGTCCCCCTGCCGCCTCCTCCCTCTACACCCGTCGGCCCCCACCCTCCTCCCTCCTCCTCCCGCCGGCCCCCGCCCTCCTCCCTCCTCCCCCCCGCCGCCCCTCCTCCCCCTCCCCCGCTGGCCCCCGCCCTACTCCTCCCCGCCGCCCCTCCTCCCCTCCCCGTCGCCCCCTCCTCCTGGCCTCCCCGCGCCCCTCCCCTCCCGACCTCCCCTCCCCGCCTCCCCTCCCCCCCGTCGCCCCTCCGCCTCCCCCGCATAGCTCCATTCTTGAAGTGAAGTTGATTGGGGCTCGCTGACTCTTGTGAGTTGCGACTTAACCGATGAAACTATTCTGAATCATTTTTATTTAGCTCAATTTAGGTTATCTTTGTGTTGTTTGTTATTGTTCATGTGGCACAGAATGCATCGTGATTCAGCATGCTTAGAAACAAATCTGTTCATTTTGTCTTGCTTGAAACCGCATCGTTCTTCATTTCGAGATATAAGAAGCGGTTTTAGTTTATTGCTGTACCTTGCCTTACTTTGAGCTCATGTTTGCAAACATTTGATTCGTTGAGTAACAGCCTATACGAGACATATATGCCTGGAGTATGGATAATTTTTAATGGGATATGCCTAGAAACACATGTGTGTTTCATGACAAATGGAGTAATGTACTTGGCAATCTTTTGTAGTATTTCAATTGAGAACATTTCTGTTATGATTAGTATTTTGTATTCACTAGCTTGATTGATACAATTGCAATCCAATGATAATGACTCAAATCCAATGATAATGTCACTATGCCAGAAATGGAAACTAACCATACTTCAGATTTTTTTTCCTGTATTATTTTAGAGTGAGTAATGAAATGACAAATTTTAGCCTTCTCATTTCTTAATTTGCAACAATTCTTCTGCATCCATCCTTATAGTTACTATGCATAGTATCCTTGATTCCTGGGATTACAATTTCCATCATTAGTTCTCAAAGGATTAATGGAGTAGCTTATAACCAAAAGAGATAGCTCAAACGCAGTGAATAATGAAATGACAAATTGTAGCCTTTTCATTTCTTAATTTGTAATGATTCTTCTTCATTTATTTTTATAGTTACTTTGCATAGTATCCTTGATTCCTGGGATTACAACCTATGCGTGTAAGCTATCTCTTTTGGTTATAAGCTACTCCATTTATCTTTTGAGAGCTAATGATGGAAATCGTTTGATCATTACTCATGAGCTTATGATTTTGTCTTTTGATTCATGCATTAGTAATCTTAGTAGAACTTATGATGCTTATTATGAAGTTTCCTAGAAACAGAGCAAAGAGAAGTAACAAGAGCTAATATTATTGTTGTACTATCAGGTGTCGAGATCCATTGGGGATGTTTACTTGAAGAAACCGGAGTACAACATGGACCCCTTGTTTTGGCAAATTGGTCCCCCTATTGCATTGAAGAGGCCCGCTCTTAGCACTGAACCATCAGTTCAAGTTTGCAAGCTGAAACCAAATGACCTGTCTGTCTTGGTCCACGACGATTGGAGGAGGTAAGGAATAATAGAATATATAGCATCCATCAAGGTAATCTCAGTTTTTCGCTCTCGCATAGCCTGTCTACATTTTTTATTTTTAAATACATATATACTTGCCATATCGCCGTATCCTTGTTTTGCAAAATATCATATCATGGTATTGTCGTATCCTTGTTTTTGACATTCTTTTCTTATTATGTTGTATGTTGAAGTATTGAGCTAAAGTTTCATGTCAACGATGCACTTGAGACATACTTTTGTTACGCCTTTGTGTGGGGTATAAATTAGCGTTACTTTCAGGCTGTTAGTCCTTTAGAGTTCAGCCCGAGGCATGGTAAAATTTTGGATCCGCCACTGCGAGAACAAGTGCGATCGAATTAAGCCAGAAGTTTTGCTCCGTGGTCCGCATCACGTACCGTAGAGGGAGATCCATTTGCGGAAATGCGGCTGTACGATGGGGACGAAGTCGTGGGAGGCGACGTCCAGCACGACGCCGACGCCCTCGGCGCGGAGCCACTTGATCTCGTCGAGGTTCCCGATGAAGAACTTGTAGTCCGGCCCGCCTACTCCCTGTGCCCGAAGCTTCTTGGTGATCGCACGCGGCCTCCACACGAGGTACACCAACGCGTTGAACGCCAACGAGGCCAGCACCGCCGCCACGGCCGCCGCCGCCATCCAAAGAAAACCCATGGTAGTCTAGGACTCGGGTCAGTTTGCACGTACGGCCGGAGAAGAATTAATTGACAAGTTCAGACCGCTCGATGACTAGCTGAGGCGGAGAAATGTGTGTGTTTTTTGCTGTGAGAACCCAGTCGAGAGGAGGTGGTATTTATGCCGCGTTTGTGGTTCGAGTAGTCCTGTTGTCTTGGTGGGCGCGTGAGATCAGCGATGACGTACGCGGGTTCGGCCCCGACGTGCGCCAACTTGACGTTCTGTCTTGCTCTTAATCATGCGGTTCGGTCGAAGCAGCCCTGGGCTGGAGGCCCACGCCGACACGGAAAGCCGCGTCCTCTCGCCCTTGCGGCTTTTGGATATTTTTTTAGATAAATTCTACAAGTTAATTATAGTATACATTAAAAATCTTGAGTTTTATTTACAACCTTATGCCTCGCTCAAGTTAGTTTTTTTTCGACTTCAACTTCTAGTTTCAGTTTTTTTTCACTATTCACTACACTATCCACTAACTCAGTTACAGTAAAAAAAGCTAACTACAGTAAAATTTCAGCTAAAAGCCAAAAGCCATCACTAAAACGATCACCCCCTTATGTTGAGCGATTCCAATTGATTTCCCTTCCTCACTTGTCAGACAGGGATACAGGGTTGTTGTCCAACAGAGAATGGCAGTACGAGTATTACTGTTTTTGCTATATAGAAAACGACAGATGGCTATTCACTAGCTTCCAGATAACCTCACAAAGTGCTAACCTAGGTTCTGACGCCATTAGTGGTAAGGACACTGAGTCACTGAGGACTCAGCAACGCGTCCGTGTCATGACTATCATTTTTGTTCTTTTGCAGACGATGATATGCAGTAATTAGAGGGCGCTCGTTTTAGCGATAGCTTTTGGCTAAAATTTTACTGTAGCTGGTTTTTTTTACTGTAGCTGATTTGGTTTTTGGGCATAATTAATTAAAAAATGTATAAATAGAAAAACATGTTAACTCATTAGGGACAATACAAAAGAATACGAAAAAAATAGAAAAAAGCCTAAAATATCTAAAAAATTTTAGAAAAAGATGAAATACTGAATAGTGAAAAAAAACAGAAGCTGAAGTAAAAAAAAACCGAAACAAACGGGGCCTAGTCGATAATGCACGCACGGATTGAAGAAAATGCTTGGAGTTTTCTTAAACAACAGTTACAACTAACATGTAATTAGCAACACTTGGCCTCGTTTGCAATGAATTCCAGGCCGTTTGGATTCTGCCTGCTTGCAGCTAGCACGCGCTCTATTTCTTTTGTATATGTTTTGATGTAATCGCTGGTTCGGTATAGAATTGTTGCAATTTCTTTAGATCATTGTCCTCGGATCATATTTCGTGACATCATTCTGATTTACCGTAACGTAATATAATTATTTTCTCAGAGCACCAACCGCTCCACCCTTCTTCTTTTATTTCTTTCTCTTCCTCTTGATCACACCGATTGCCCCCCACTCCTCATGGCTTATCTACCGACTCATACTTGACCGAATAAGACACAGATCATACTACCAACTAAGAAAAAGGCTCAGCAACTGCTTTTTGTATACAACTTATACTCTTACTATATCTAACAAACTTACCAAAAATAAGATTAATTCTAACAATAATCTCCTTAATTTTGTTTCTCTATCTCATCGATCTTCTCTTTTGCTTCTATTTCTTCCTTTTATTTGCACTCCCCGTACACCTTTTCTTTTTGGACCATCATAGCCCTACCACCTGCACTTGTTCTATCATGAGTCTCGCACAATCTGATGCTTGCTGCACCTTGCACATAGAATGAACTCGTCCTCTCTTGCTTGTTCGCCTGGACATCGCTATTACCTTAGCCTCTTGTTCCTTTCTCTTGGACTAAGTCTGTTTGCTTTTTTGCGTATATCTCAGCTGAGGATGCACCGCCTTTAACTCCCGTGTTTGTGCGTACTATCTTCAACGTTAGGCGTGTTCTCTTTGCAAAACCACAGAAAATTACACCAAATTATACACTCATGTTGGCTGCATGCGACTAGGGTAAGCTTTCTGCATCAACTGCAAGTATGTGGGTTCTATGACTTTGAACAACCGAGCCACCTCCTTACGCATCTACGCCATCAACATAAGACCCACCGTCCCAATCACCTGTACTGCCGTCTATAGTTTGAGCATCTTCGCTATTCTTATCTGCAAGCACGTCTTACTCCTCTTGCTCTTGGAAACGTGCGGTTTGGCTGGATCGAACCTGCCCTGGACTGGAGGCCCACGCCGACACGGAAAGCTGCGTCCTCTCGCACTTGCGGCTTCTGGAAGAACTAGCCAGCCATCGTTTTTCCCGTGGGGCTACTATGTTTTCTTGCAGCAGAATAATACGATTGTATTGTACTGTTTAAATCGTA
The DNA here is from genome assembly GCA_036346265.1 of Melocanna baccifera. Lineage (NCBI taxonomy): Eukaryota > Viridiplantae > Streptophyta > Magnoliopsida > Poales > Poaceae > Melocanna > Melocanna baccifera. The sequence goes on along the minus strand of CM070694.1, from coordinate 23,420,301 downwards.
GTAGCACGTGAACCTCTTAATGTCCATGGCGTATTTGAGTAGAAGAAAACATAATCAGTGTCATCCGATCCGAGCGTCCACGGGGGCTACATGCATTAACCAACGGATCGCAGCCGACCGAACCGACCCTGTGGAGCGATTCCAATTGACTTCCCTTCCTCACTTGTCACAGAGGGTTGTTGTCCACCAGAGAACATTTCTAGAGGACGCAGTAAAGGAGGAAAAAAGAACGGCAGTACGAGCACTACTGTTTTTACTATACAAAAAACGACAGACGACTGTTCACTAGCTTACCGATAATGAGAGAGCGTCTGTATACCACACGCACAGAATATTATATAGACAAACTTATACAGCATTATTACATACACCATCAAATAGTGCTCCAGAGGAATAACACAACAGAAAACAACTAATAATGTAGATTAATATCCTCAATACGGGACGAAGTACTCTACGAAAGGGGGAGCACTGCTATTGTGAGAGAGTGCTGCGAGCAATGCGAAAGGAGAAGGAAGGGAATATTGAAAGGGTGAGGTTCGTTGTGCGCCCTTGTGTGATTAAAAAACCACACGAACAGAAACAGTGAATGATATCAACAAGATATGACGTGACACGACGTAAATTTGAAATTACTAGAAAAACAACGGACGACAGCGTGGTGCACGATAGCACCTCCCCACTGGCGTGACACCTCCCGGTCGCACCAGTCGCCCTAGCGACTTCTCGATCGAGACACATACCCTGGGGCGCTCTCTGACTGTGCCAGTTTCATCCAACAGGGCTATTTTTACAGAAGATGTCTTCAGAGCTATTTTTATAAATAACTTCTCCCAGAGAACTAGAAAAAATTTCGAATCCACGCTACTACGTTGATGTCGACCTGGCCATTCGTTGGACCGATCCACGCTACTACGTGACAGACCCAGTGTTGCACGAGTAAGCCCAAAACAGGGAATGGGTATGGGCCTAGCTTATGGCCCAGCCTTCTTTAACCTCTCTTTCAAATGGATTGCCTGTTTCAAGTTTCAAGGGGGAAGTGACTCCAGTTCTCCACATGTCATCATCTGTAGCTCTTCTCATGCCATTACTTGAACTTTTTTTTTTAAGAACTGCATGTGTTTTTTGAGGAGTGCCCTTACTCGTGAACTAAATCAAGCGTTACCAAAACAACTAGAAAAGACCGGAAAATTAACGTGCCTGTGTGGTGGAACGAGCGTTACTAACCATCCGCCACAAATCTGTCATTACTTATGGGCCACAAATCTGTCATTACTTATGGGCCACCATCCGCTTCCGGTCATAAAGACCACCATGTACTCTACGCTGTGGAAAGGTTTTCGTCGGAAAACACAAATAAACCCCGGAAATTGGTCTCCGGTCCGGAAAGCGTGCGTGCACCCACACCCGCAACGGCCGGCCGGGTTTGGCTTTTCCTGACGCATCGATCGATTCGGTTTCGGATTACCATTCCCACCCTCCCGCTCGCGCGGCACCCGGTCAACCTAGGCGGCCGCTCCTCTCCCACCGTTACTAACCATCCGCCACAAATCTGTCATTACTTATGGGCCACCATCCGCTTCCGATCATAAAGACCACCATGTCCAATTCTGATCTAGATGGAAAGAATTACTCTTGAATTACTTCGACAATGCTATTGCTTTTAAAATCCAAAGCAATTGCTGCTCACCAGACTTTCTTGGATTAAATTTACACAAACAGAATCACCATAACATAGATCCACAGATCAGATTCACCCTAAGACAAGTTCAAGTCTTGAGTAATTGACTGCCTATAAACATATCGGAACTTGGGCGACGAATTATCTAGAATTCCTGGTATTTACAATAGTCGAGAATTCATCACGACAACCACCAACAATGTTAAGGCTAGATCCACATGCATAACTTTATCAGGATCCACGCATGATGCATGACACTACCAACTAATAAAAGGATAAGACTGCATGATCACTCAATCAAAAGAGCACCTATATAAAAGGAGACGTTCTCCGTGGATACCGATTTAAAAAAACACGAGCAATCACAATCCTCTAATATGTAGATTCTCCGACCAACCAGGTCAACACAACGAGGACTGCATCACACAACTCAATAACTCAATCTCAAGGCATCTCAAGGCACATGACTCAACCCAATGATCGAACCCAAGAACTCACATGGGACATGGCCAATAAAAACTAATATTTGCAACAAAAAAAGAAGAAGATCAACATAGAAACAATTCGAACAACGAAATTTACTGGCCCCCTTGGCGTACCGCCGATGGATGAGGGTAAGCCCGACGAAGACGCCGTTCTTTGCCGCGAGTTGGCATTGGTGGAGTAGACTGCGTCGCGTTCCACCACGGCTCAGAGCCATGCACTGCCCCCACCAAGAAACCAAGAACCAAGGCAAGAACCCATGGTTCTTTCCTTGCCGCCTCCCTTCCCCTCTCCCTCCCTCTCTCCTCACAGGGGAGGTGTGAGAACGGGGGGAGGAATGGATCTGCAAGGGAGGGGAAGAAGGGAGCGCAGAAGTGGCCAAAGCAAGAAAGGAACTTATACGCAGAGCCAAGTGCACCGCTGGCAATGCATGACAAAACAAAAGCAAATGCTCGAGATTCAGAGTGTAGTGTACTACTGTAGCGAGCTAGTGTAAACGTGCAACTTAGGGCCTGTTTGGTACAGATTCTGCTCCCAGCTTCTCAGTGGATTCTCAGGGAGCTGTACCAAACACCCCGATTCTCAAAATGATGAGATTCTCGCTTCGCGAAAGCACTCTCTAAAATAAACTAGAGAGGAGAAGCGAAAGATTTTGGTGGATTCTCGTGAGGAGCTATGACCCCTAAAACAACTTACCCATTGAAGTTCCTAATATTTACCCGCAAAATGCCACTGGTATAAAAAAAAAGAATCCCACCCCGAGCGCCTCTCTCCCCCACCCGGCGCTCGTCCTCCCACGCATCGCGCCTCGCCTCCCCCCCCTCGCGCGCGCCTCCCCTCCTCCTCCTCGCGCGCCGCCTCCCCTTCCTCCCTCCCGCGGCGTGTGCGGGTTCATGAGGTTCTTGGGGTACAGCCCTGTGCGGTCGAAGAGCACCTGCTTCACCATGTTCACGTCGGCCACGCACACGCTCGGCCTCGCCCGAACCATGAGACGAACGTCCGCCCCGCAAAGACGTATCGCGGCAGAGCACTCACCACGTAAGAACACGAACAAAGCGATCAAATTAAGCGAGAAGTGTTGCTCCGTGGTCCGCATCACGTACCGTAGAGGGAGATCCATTTGCGGAAATGCGGCTGCACGATGGGGACGAAGTCGTGGGAGGCGACGTCCAGCACGACGCCGGCGCCCTCGGCGCGGAGCCGCTTGATCTCGTCGAGGTTCCCGACGAAGAACTTGTAGTCCGGCCCGCCCACGCCCTGCGCCCGAAGCTTCTTGGTGTTCGCACGCGGCCTCCACACGAGGTACACCAGCGCATTGAACGCCGACGAGGCCAGCACCGCCGCCACGGCTGCCGCCACCATCCAAAGAAAACCCATGGTAGTCTAGGACTCGGGTCAGTTTGCACGTACGGCCGGAGAGGAATCAGTTTGAAGTAGGTGAGCCCGGCCGCGGGGGTGGATGCTTGGAGCTTTCTTAAACAACAGTTACAACTAACAAGTAATTAGCAACGCTTGGCCTCGTTTGCAACGAGTTCCAGGCCGTCTGGATTCTGCCTGCTTGCAGCTAGCACGCGCTCTATTTCTTTTGTATATGTTTTGATGTAATCGCTGGTTCGATATAGAATAATCGCTGCATAGACTTGCAGCACACGCTCTGCTTCTTTTGTTTATGTATTGCTGTCATCTCTGCCTCAGCGAGCGAGCGTTTACTAACCTTTGCATTGCCTACATGCCTGCATAGTCAGCATAGACTTGTTCCAAAATATTAGTGCTACTTCGGTTTCAACCTGTATCCTTGGAGATCCATGCTACGAAGTTACTGCCATTACGCATGATCCCTTGCACCACATTAAATTAAGCTTGTGCAACATTCTGCGCGCCATTGTCTGAATGAAGCTAGCGCAAAGCTGCTTTCAGTTTGACGATAACAATTACTCCGTGCGCCGTGCTTAGAAGAGACAATCCACAACTGCACAGCCAGGATTATATGGCACGCAACGAGTAGTAATATACAAACCTAAACTAGAAAAAGGATAATACACGAAAAGAAAAGGAAGAAGAATGAAAGGAAGTTTTTTTTTCTGGCCGCCTGGGAGAAGTAATTTACAGAAATAGTTCGGGCGATATATATATATATATATATATATATATATATATATATATATATATATATATTGTAAAAATAGCAGCCTTGACTGGAGCGCCAGCCACCTCGCGTGCCGCCCTGCATGGCTTTTGTCTTTTTGTGATTAGGCAAATGGCATGCAGGGCTGTGCGGCGTTTCGTCATTTTTTTCACTATGCGAACTTTACGTCGTGTTGTGTCTTGTTTTCACCTTTCGATTCAGAGTTTCGTATTGCTAAAGTGGAGAGTACTTGATTGATGAGCGAGGAATACCAAAACTTATCAGATCCAAAATCATGACTTCATTTGCATGATTTAGTCGAAAGTGATCACTTCATCTATGTCATGTAAGGAGTCATTGAGAAGCAAGTGATTCTTCGCAAAAAAGCAACAGGGACGGTCAACAGGTTACTTGGTAACTTGGTATTCTGGAATCGTTTTGACCTTGGATTCAGACTTTCATGTTGCTGGACACTTTTTTTTAAGGATGTCGTTGAACACTTCTGATGAGCAATTGATCCCAGACTTCTTCTATATAAGTACAACCAATAAGATAAGCTCCTTGCATCCGATTTTTGTACATATGGGGTATACTACACATCCAAATACCAACAGAAACAACGAAATAATCAACAAAGAGTACAATGGAATATGAAACCCCTATCAAATGAATACAAAACCTTACATATATGAAACGTAGCGCCGTACGCACATCTCTACCTCTCCAGGCTCTTGAGGACCATAGGAAGCCCATATTTCGGACGCAGCGTGATCACATTCATCGGCGCGTGGACGTACTTGGGGGATAGTGAGAACGAGAACCTCTGCAGGATCATGGCAATCACGGCCTTGGCCTCGATCATCGCGAAGTTCTGCCCCATGCACGACCTCGGCCCGCTGGAGAAGGACAGCAGCGCGTTGGGGTGCTTCGCCGCCCTCGTCACTCCGTTCTCGAACCTCAGGGGCTTGAACTCGTCAGCGTCCTCGCCCCAGACCTCCTTGTCGCGGTGAATCGTCACGATAGGGATCGACAGTATGGCGCCCTCGGGCACCTTGATGCTACCGAGCACAAGATCCGAGCATGCCTTCCTCTCAGATGAGCGACGGGCCGTGCGACCTCGTGGTCTCTAGGAGGAACATGTTGACCAGCTTCAGCTTGTTGAGCATGTCGCCGGTGGGGACCTCCTTGCCGCACTCCGTCAGCACCTCCTCCCTGAGCTTCTCCTGCCACTCCGGGTGCGTGCTCAGAAGGAACATGGTCCAGGTGAGCAGGTGCGAGGTGGTGTCGTGTCCAGCGAGGAAGAAGGTCTTGCACTCGTCAATGATCTCGTCCATGTTTAGCAGCGGGTTCTCGCCGTGCACCGGCTGGCAGGCCTTCAGCATTAGCCCGAGCAGGTCGTTCCCGTAGCCCGCGGTGTCCTTGATGGCGAGCCGGCTCTTGATGATGTCCGTGAGCATGCCCCTCACCTTCTTGTCGAGCTTCCATGTCTTCAGGTTCTTCTCAGTTGGAAGGTACCTGATTAATTTCACAGAACACACATCGATTAATTTCTGCTCTCCGAATCTGTATATCATGTGTTGAGTTTAACAGAGAGAGGGGGAAATTAGAGAAGCTGTATTTACCTGAACCCTGGGATTTGGACGTTGAAGACCGTGGAGAAGGCAAGAAACCGGAGCTCCCTCTGCGCCAGAAAGACTTGTTTCCCCTCCTTGTAGCTGCTCCCAAATGCCGTGTGCGAGATCACATCGGCGGTTAGCTCCTCAAACCGGCTGCTCAACTCAATCTCTACCTCTCCGCCTTTCTCCAACTCTGCTTCCCACCCCGACAACATTGATAGACCACAATCGGACATGGTCACCGTCATCATCTGTCGTGGCAAACGACGTCATTGCAGAAGAAGTCAGCGAAAATCACGCGACTCGCATATAGTACTCGAGAAATACACAACACACACATCAACACGTGGTGGCTTTGAGTTGGTTCCCTTAACGCAGCACGGCGTACAAATTATCGTATGTACCTTGAGCTTGTCCATGTTGAAGGCTGGTTGGATGACCTTGCGGTGGCGCTTCCACTCATCGCCGTCGGTGAGCAGGAGCCCCTTGCCGAACAGGCGGGTGATGTGCGGGTTCATGAGGTTCTTGTGGTACAACCCCGTGCGGTCGAAGAGCACCTGCTTCACCATGTTCACGTCGGCCACGCACACGTTCGGTCTCGCCGGACCAAGAGAGCGAACGTCCGCCCCGCAAAGACGCATCGCGCAGAGCACTCACCACGTAAGAACACGAGAACACAGGGGCGGAATTGGGGCCCCAGCAAGGTGGTCTCTAGCCCGAGGTATGAGAAAATATACAGTGTATATCCTAGGTATTTTTAACTCAGCTCGAGGTAATATTACTAGTGTTCAGCCCAGGGAACCCACATCCCGCCAGGCCGTCAGCCCATCACGTGCACCCTTGGCCCATCCGTTCGCTCGGTCGCCCCCCTCGCTCATCATGTACAATTTTTACTTTTTAACCCAGAATTTGAAGTGTTTTATAAATAGACCTATTGGAAAAAGATTTCTAAAAATAGACCCCCCTACACGGCGCCAAAACGTATGACGCCGTGGATACATAGCACGGCGCCATGAGCTTTGGCGCCGTGCTATGCCACGTAGGAGCCACGGTGTGACTGTATTTAAAACATGTACCCCAGCGTCATGTACTTTGGCGCCGTGCTATGTACCCACGGCGTCATGTGTTTTGGCGCCGTGTCGGGGGGGGTCCATTTTTGAAAATCTTTTTCTCAGGAGTCTATTTGTAAAAAAAACTTTCAAATTTTAGGCTAAAAAGCAAAAAAAAATTCGCTCATCACTTCGCCAGGCCAGGCCGTCCTCCCACTTCGCAGATCCGCGCCCGCCCCCCCGCCCTGCCCTCCTCCCCGCCCTCCTCCCCCCTCCTCCCGCCGCCTCCTCCTCCCCGCCCCGCCGGCCCCCGCCTCCTCCTCCTCCCCGCCGCCCCCTCCCCTCCCGCCTCCTCCCCGCCGCCTCCGCCTCCCCGCATAGCTCCATTCTTGAAGTGAAGTTGATTGGGGCTCGCTTTGACTCTTGTGAGTTGCGACTTAACCGATGAAACTATTATCGGATCTTTTTTATTTAGCTCAATTTAGGTTATCTTTGTGTTGTTTGTTATTGTTCATCCGCTCGAATGCATCGCCATTCAGCATGCTTAGAGAGCAAATCTTACATTTTTGTACCGCTTGAAACCTGCATCGTTTCTTCATTTTCTGAGATATAAGAAGCGGTTTTAGTTTATTGTTGTACCTTGCCTTACTTTGAGCTCATGTTTGCAAACATTTGATTCGTTGAGTAACAACCTATACGAGATGTATATGCCTGGAGTATGGATAATTTTTAATGGGATATGCCTAGAAACACCTGTGTGTTTCATGACAAATGGAGTGATGTACTTGGCAATCTTTTGTAGTATTTCAATTGAGAACATTTCTGTTATGATTAGTATTTTGTATTCACTAGCTTGATTGATACAATTGCAATCCAATGATAATGACTCAAATCCAATGATAATGTCACTATGCCAAAAATGGAAACTAACCATACTTTAGATTTTTTTTCCTGTATTATTTTAGAGTGAATAATGAAATGACAAATTTTAGCCTTCTCATTTCTTAATTTGCAACAATTCTTCTGCATCCATCCTTATAGTTACTATGCATAGTATCCTTGATTCCTGGGATTACAATTTCCATCATTAGTTCTCAAAGGCTAAATGGAGTAGCTTATAACCAAAAGAGATAGCTCAAACGCAGTGAATAATGAAATGACAAATTGTAGCCTTTTCATTTCTTAATTTGCAATGATTCTTCTGCATTTATTTTTATAGTTACTTTGCATAGTATCTTTGATTCCTGGGATTACAACCTATGCGTGTGAGCTATCTCTTTTGGTTATAAGCTACTCCATTTATCTTTTGAGAGCTAATGATGGAAATCATTTGATCATTACTCATGAGCTTATGATTTTGTCTTTTGATTCATGCATCAGTAATCTTAGTAGAACTTATGATGCTTATTATGAAGTTTCCTAGAAACAGAGCAAAGAGAAGTAACAAGAGCTAATATTATTGTTGTACTATCAGGTGTCGAGATCCATTGGTGATGTTTACTTGAAGAAACCGGAGTACAGCATGGACCCCTTGTTTCGGCAAATTGGTCCCCCTATTGCATTGAAGAGGCCCGCTTAGCATCGAACCATCAGTTCAAGTTCGCAAGCTGAAACCAAATGACCTGTCTGTCTTGGTCCACGACGATTGGAGGAGGTAAGGAATAATAGAATATATAGCATCCATCAAGGTAATCTCAGTTTTTCGCTTTCGCATAGCCTGTCTACATTTTTTATTTTTAAATACATATATACTTGCCATATGGCCGTATCCTTGTTTTGCAAAATATCATATCATGGTATCGCCGTTTCCTTGTTTTTGACATTCTTTTCTTATTATGTTGTATGTTGAAGTATTGAGCTAAAGTTTCATGTCAACGATGCACTTGAGACATACTTTTGTTACGCCTTTGTGTGGGGTATAAATTGGCGTTACTTTCAGGCTGTTAGTCCTTTAGAGTTCAGCCTGGGGCATGGTAAAATTTTGGATCCGCCACTGCGAGAACAAGTGCGATCGAATTAAGCGAGAAGTTTTGCTCCGTGGTCCGCATCACGTACCGTAGAGGGAGATCCATTTGCGGAAATGCGGCTGCACGATGGGGACGAAGTCGTGGGAGGCGACGTCCAGCACGACGCCGGCGCCCTCGGCGCGGAGCCACTTGATCTCGTCGAGGTTCCCGACGAAGAACTTGTAGTCCGGCCCGCCCACGCCCTGCGTCCGAAGCTTCTTGGTGATCACACGCGGCCTCCACACGAGGTATACCAGCGCGTTGAACGCCAACGAGGTCAACACCGCCGCCACGGCCGCCGCCGTCATCCAAAGAAAACCCATGGTAGTCTAGGACTCGAGTCAATTTGCACGTACGGCCGGAGAGGAATCAATTGACAAGTTCAGACCGCTCGATGACCAGCTGAGGCGGAGAAATGTGTGTGTTTTTTGCTGTGAGAACCCAGTCGAGAGGAGGTGGTATTTATGCCGCGTTTGTGGTTCGAGTAGTCCTGTTGTCTTGGTGGGCGCGTGAGATCAGCGGTGACGTACGCGGGTTCGGCCGCGACGTGCGCCAACTTGACGTTCTGTCTTGCTCTTAAACATGCGGTTTGGCTGGATCGAACCTGCCCTGGGCTGGAGGCCCACGCCGACACGGAAAGCCGCGTCCTATCGCCCTTGCGGCTTTTGGAAGAACTAGCCAGCCAGCGTTCCTATGTGGGTTTTCCGTGGTGGGTTTTCCCGTGGCTTTTTGGAGCTACTATGTCTGTTCTTTTTAGTTTTATAAAATAACTTTAATTTTTATTATAGTACTTAACTTTCAAACGAAATATTTTTTAAGATAAAATCTACAATTTAATTATAGTACATGTTAAAAATCTCGAGTTTTGTTTACACCCTTATGTTGAGCGATTCCAATTGATTTCCCTTCCTCACTTGTCAGACAGGGATACAGGGTTGTTGTCCAACAGAGAATTGCAGTACGAGCATTACTGTTTTTGCTATATAGAAAATGACAAATGACAACAGAGAATGGCAGTACGAGCGATAGCTTCTGGTTTTTGGTTGAAATTTTACTGTAGTTAGCTTTTTTTACTGTAGCTGATTTGACTTTTTGGTCATAATTAATTTTAAAAAATGTAAAAATAGAAAAAAATATGTGAACCCATTAGGGACAATACAAAGGAATATGAAAAAAAAGAAAATACAAAAAAGCCTAAAATATCTAAAAAAATTCAGAAAAAAGATGAAATACTGAATAGTGAAAAAAACAGAAGCTGAAGTCGAAAAAAACCGAAACGAACGAGGCCTTAGTCGATAATGCACGCACGGATTGAAGAAAATGCTTGGAGTTTTCTTAAACAACAGTTACAACTAACAAGTAATCAGCAACACTTGGCCTCGTTTGCAATGAATTCCAGGCCGTTTGGATTCTGCCTGCTTGCAGCTAGCACGCGCTCTATTTCTTTTGTATATGTTTTGATGTAATCGCTGGTTCGGTATAGAATTGTTGCAATTTCTTTAGATCATTGTTCTGGGATCATATTTCGTGACATCATTCTGATTTACCGTAACACAACATAATTATATTCTCGGAGCATCAACCGCTCCGCCCTTCTTTTTTTATTTCTTCCTCTTCCTCTTGATCACACCGATTGCCCCCCGTTTCTCATGGCTTGTCTACTAACTCATACTTGACCGAATAAGATACAGACTCATACTACCAACTAAGAAAAAGGCTCGGCAACTGCTCTTTGTATACAACTTATACTCTTACTATATCTAACAAACTTACCAAAAAATAAGATTAATTCTAACAATAATCTCCTTAATTTTGTTTCTCTATCTCGTCGATCTTCTCTCTTGCTTCTGTTTCTTCCTTTTATTTGCACTGCCCGTACACCTTTTCTTCTTGGACCATCATGGCCCTACCGCCTGCATTTGTTCTATCCTGAGTCTCGCACAATTTGATGCTTGCTGCGCCTTGCACATAGACTGAATTCGTCCTCTCTTGCTTGTTCGCCCGAGCATCGCTATTACCTTAGCCTCTCGTTCCTTTCTCTTGGACTAAGTCTGCTTGCTTTTTTACGTATATCTCAGCTGAGGATGCACCACCTTTAACTCCCGTGTTTATGTGTACTATTTCCAATGTTGGCTGTGTTCCCTTTGCAAAACCACAGAAAATTGCACCAAACTGTACGCTCATATTGGCTGCATGCGACTAGGGTAAACTTTCTGCATCAACTGCAAGTATATAGGATCTGTGGCTTTGAACAACCGAGCTATCTCCGTACACGTCTACGCTATCAACGTGAGACCTACCGTCCCATTCACCTGTACTGCCGTCTATAGTGTGAGCATCTTCGCTATTCCTATCTACAAGCACGTCTTATTCCTCTTGCTCTTGGGAAACGTGCGGTTTGGCTGGATCGAACCTGCCCTGGACAAGCTGCGTCCTCTCGCACTTGCGGCTTCTGGAAGAAGAACTAGCCAGCCATCGTTTTTCCCGTGGGGCTACTATGTTTTCTTGCAGCAGTATAATACGATTGTATTGTACTGTTTAAATCGTAGTAGCACGTGAACCTCTTAATGTCCATGGCGTATTTGAGTAGAAGAAAACATAATCAGTGTCATCCGATCCGAGCGTCCACGGGGGCTACATTCATTAACCAACGGATCGCAGCCGACCGAACCGACCCTGTAGAGCGATTCCAATTGACTTCCCTTCCTCACTTGTCACAGAGGGTTGTTGTCCACCAGAGAACATCTCTAGAGGACGCAGTAAAGGAGGAAAAAAGAACGGCAGTACGAGCACTACTGTTTTTACTATACAGAAAACGACAGACGACTATTCACTAGCTTACCGATAATGGAAGAGCGTCCGTATACCGTATGCATAGAATATTACATAGACAAACTTATATAGCATTATTACATACACTATCAAATAGTGCTTCAGAGAAATAACACAACAGAAAACAACTAAGGGAGTGATCGGAATAGCGATGGCTTTTGGTTTTTGCTGAAAAAATACTGTAGCTGGCTGAGTTGGTGTATTGAGTATAATTAAATTTTAAAAAATATAAAAATAAAAACGGTACGCTAATCTAGAGCGAACAATGCAAAGGAATACAGGGGAAAAAATAAAACACAAAAATACGAAAAAACAAAAAAAAAATAAGAAAACAACAAAATAGCAACAATGCTCCCCACGCGTGCACAGTGAAAAAATCGTTGAACGCCGCAATGGGGAGCCGAACTGATCGCTGCCTAATACTGTAGAAAAACAACGGACGACCACGTGGTGCACGATAGCACCTCCCCACTGGCGTGACACACCTCCCGGTCGCACCAGTCGCCCTAGCGACTTCTCGATCGAGCCACATACCCTGACGCGCTCTCTGACTGCGCCAGTTTCGTCCAATAGGGCTATTTTTACAGAAGATGTCTTCAGAGCTATTTTTATAAATAACTTCTCCCAGAGAACTAGAAAAAATTTCGAATCCACGCTACTACGTTGATGTCGACCTGGCCCTTCGTTGGACCGATCCACGCTACTACGTGACAGACCCAGTGTTGCACGAGTAAGCCCAAAACAGGGAATGAGTATGGGCCTAGCTTATGGCCCAGCCTTCTTTAACCTCTCTTTCAAATGGATTGCCTGTTTCAACTTTCAAGGGGAAAGAGACTCCAGTTCTCCACATGTCATCATCTGTAGCTCTTCTCATGCCATTACTTGAACTTTTTTTTTAGAACTGCATGTGTTTTTTGAGGAGTGCCCTTACTCGTGAACTAAATCAAGCGTTACCAAAACAACTAGAAAAGACCGGAAAATTAACGTGCCTGTGTGGTGGAACGAGCGTTACTAACCATCCGCCACAAATCTGTCATTACTTATGGGCCACAAATCTGTCATTACTTATGGGCCACCATCCGCTTCCGGTCATAAAGACCACCATGTACTCTACGCTGTGGAAAGGCTTTCGTCGGAAAACACAAATAAACCCCGGAAATTGGTCTCCGGTCCGGAAAGCGTACGTGCACCCACACCCGCAACGGCCGGCCGGGTTTGGCTTTTCCTGACGCATCGATCGATTCGGTTTCGGATTACCATTCCCACCCTCCCGCTCGCGCGGCACCCGGTCAACCTAGGCGGCCGCTCCTCTCCCACCGTCCCATGTTCTGCCTTCCATCTCCCCCGGCCCACTGCTCCTCCCACTACCGCCCCCACGCCTGACGCCCCCTTCGCCTATATAACGCCCACGTCCGTCCCGCCGCGACCACTAGACCCCCGTGGGCAACCACGTACGTACGATTGGTATTCGAGCACACGCCATGGGGCTCCCGCTCGAGCAGTGGCGCGGCGACGAGGCGGAGGGCGGCGAGAAGGAGCAGGCCGCAGGGTGCCGGACGCCAAAGCGCGCGCAGGCCGCCTTGGCGTGCGGCGCGGGGACCATCGCGTGCCCGCCCGCGCCGAGGAAGCGGAGGCCCGTCGTCGCGGCGTCCGCCGCCGGTGCGGTCGCGCAGCGGAAGGAGTTCTACTCCGGGGCCGACCTGGAGGCCTTCTTTGCCGCCCACAGCCTCTAGGGATCACTCGAGCTGCGCGCAGTATGTGACAGTGCTGCGCTGATCGATGCTACTGTAGCAGTAGTCATGCCATTCCGGGACGTACGCTGTACGTACGTACGACCGACCTGCCATGGTTTAATTAGTTGTTGTACAGAGTAATTATCGGCTAGCCTGGCTGTGAGTTCTCGTGAGTTGTGACCGTTCTGGCCTGATGCTCGGACTGCGCGTGGTGTTTTGGTTACTTAGGCCCTGTTCTAAAAGTTATTTCCGACTGTCCGTATATTTTAAATGAAACATCTTTTTAAAAAATATTTACTACTCAATTACATTATATATTATAGTAATTTTATTTATATCAAATAAAATCATACATAAATATCTCTATACAATCTGTTACTATTCATAAACCAAAAGCCAAAAGATAATATAAACGGGTAGTCCCTACAGTTTCTTCTTTGGCAGCATGTGCTAGTTACCACTTAACACTGTGGCAGCAGAGTAGGCTCCGTTCTTTTCGATTTCAGTTTCTGACTTTTGATTTCTAGTTTACTATTTCTAAATTATTTTTTTTACTTTTTGAGCTTTTTTACCGTTTCTTTTTTGTGTTTGTTTACATTGTCTGTAATAGGTTAATCTATTTTTAATTTTTTTAATTTAATTACACTAAATAAGCTAATATCAGTTACAGCAAAAAATAAGCTATAAATCAGCTTATTTAAGTTGAACTAAGTGCCCTTTAAAATATTTCTGAATGGGAGTTACTGTCTTAAGTAACTTCCTATGTTCTTGCATATTTACTTGTTTTTATTGAGCTACGTACGTGAATGATCATCAGGTTGTTAGTCGTTTCTCTAGCCCAGCAATATTGCTTGCTGGTGGTTTGTTGTTTTTTTCCCTGAAATTGAAGCACTATATTCTCACTTTCTAGATTTAGTGCATTTGGCGCATGTCGGTTTGTCATATAGCGTAAGGCTGTTAAGAAGTGCTGCTGCTCCAAATTTCCCCCCTCTTCTGACAGTTCACTAGTCGGCATGGCAAATGATGTCGCGTACTGTCAGTCTGTCACGCTCCCAAGTTTCACCGTTAGATTTCGATGGTAAAACCTCGGCGAATCGCGACCCGATCAAAATCCAGCCTTTGGCTACACGACCCGTGATGATTTGGTTCTGCCCTCTCCGTATCATCATTGGAACAGAGGAATCTTCACCGCAAAAGGAAAAAAAAAGTAGAGGATTGCTTAAAAAACGGGTCTTTTTTTTCAGTTTTTAAAAATCACTTTACAGCTTTTCTACAGAAACTAACTTTTAAAAAAGTATTTTTTAAGATAAAATCTATAAATTAATTGTACTACATACTATAATGATTTTATTTATATCGATCAAAACCATATAAAAGTTTATGTTATGTTATATTCTTTCTCATAAATAATTTAAAAGTTATAAATTGTAAATCAAAGAAAAAAACATGACATAGCATGGCATTATGCTCCGTGGGGCTGTGGTGGAAAAGGAAGGGAGATTTCCACGAGCTCACAAGAGAGCTTTTGAAATGCACAAGAAGATTCCTCCGAGGAAAAGAACTTGTTACAATAATTTCGTCCTTTTCTGTTGTCTCGTCCTTTAGCTGTTGATTTTTGTCAAGGCCTCATCATCACCTGCTGCAGGAAAAGCTTTGTCTGATGATTCGTCTCCTCTCTGTATCTACGTTCTGGTCATTAGTTCCATCTCTGTGTGTACGGGTCAAGAGTTAGATGAGAGGGATTATTCCGGATTAAGATAAAAATTTGCACTTAATCATAAAAATCCTTTTCATATCCAAACAGGCAGCCCTTACGGTCCTGCTCATTTAGACTTGATCTTCTAATTTCTAGTTTATTTTTTATATTTTTCTGATTTTTGAGCTTTTTTACCGGCTTTTTTTTCTTGTATTTATTTGTATTATACGTGATGGATTAACTTTTTTTATTTTTAGATTTTTTAAATTAATTATACCAGATAAACTACCGTTAACTATAATATAATTTCAATCATAGATCACTAAATTTTAGTCCAACTGAATAACCTCTAAGTTACACGAGTTCATGTTCGTTTGGATGGAAAGAGTTGGATTTGGGCCTTCTTATTCAGCCCACGAGTAGAATTTCGGCTTCCCTGCAGTACCTCGATCTGGGCCGAATAAAGATGTTTGAATTTTGGTCACTTCGTGCGACAAAGAGTCACAAACTTTGCGTTTTAGCAGTAGCCATCTGCCAACTTCAGCCATTCCCTCGAACTACTCTCACCTCCTGGACACTGTACTTCACCTTAATCCTGACCATGAATGTTTGTCTGTTCAGCAATCATCAGATACATGCAGGAAAAATGATCTGAAATGACAAAGAGGTACCATATTTGCCGTTGCTAGCAACTGGTTCCGTTCTACACCAAGCAGTTAGCACCGACATGCGGGCTCAGCAAAGCCCACGGTTCGGTCCCTAGACATGTGGCTTTTCCTACTGTTGTGAAATCTTGGCTGGGCCTTATGCACGACTTTTCCTTCTGTTGGGAAATCTGGGCTAGGTCTACAACTCTGATCTATGGTAAATATCTCATCACTTAATCTATAAATAAATGATTATAATCATTATAACTTGTACATTTGAAGGTGAAAGTAATAAAGAAAAGAAGATGAATTCCTCCATCTCTTGTGTTCAATCTATTATTTCTTATATTATTCTGTGATGCATCTATCTCTCTTGCTTAGGAGAAATCGGTTAAACTGGACTCACCAACGACGGTTTCTCAACACGTTTTCACCATGAATTGCTTTAGATTATCGAGCACTCGTAAATTGAATTGCCTATCTGGACTGCTTTAGATTTTCATAAATTTTGCTTTCTATATTATTATTCTACGGTATAAATCCGCTCTAATCTACCGCGAGCTGACTTGACGTCGCTGGCCAAGCCAATCGGTAGATTTGTATAAAAGAGTATATGTTGATTGCATTGTAGATTGAAAAAACGAAAAAAATATGCCACACCCGCCTCGCCGCTCACACGCAGTACCCTTCGACGACATGCAAGCCGACGTCGGCGCGCTTTCACCGCGACGCATTGCTGCGCCATCGTTGCCGTCTCCGCGCATGAGACGCCGCCACCGCTTCGGCCAGCGTGGCGCCACCGCCGCCTCCCACACGAGCCCGGCCTCCAGTCTACCGCTATGCTGGCCCGCAGTCGCATCGGCCTGCCACCACGCTGGCTTGTTACCACGCCGGACCATCGTCGTCGCCCTACATGGCCGCCGCCGCCTGGCTTGTGCGCATCGCCCCACATGGCCGCCATCACTTTATGCACTTGTAGATGACAGGCATTACGAAACCACTCGTAGCCAATCAAAATCACTCCGAGTCACCGAAACCACTCGTAGCCAATCAAAATCACTCAGAGTCACCGAATTCACTCGAAGCAGACCAAAACCACTCGTAGCCAATCAAAACTACTTGGAGTCGACCGAAACCACTCGAAACAGACCAAAACCACTTGAACACAACCAAAACCTAGAGCTGATTGATTACTTGTTGAGGTCGTTCTGCCATGGTCAAAATATTGTAGTCGAAGCCTGATATGGTAAAAATTTGCTGATCAGACAAAGCCGTTCGAACCACTAACTTCCAAGCATGGTCAAAGCCAGTCGGTCAGACCGCCCAATACAAAGCGGTCAAACCGTTAATCCTGAATTCCAGAATAACAAAAGTGCATCAACCAAAACTTTCAGAAACACAAATTCCAATGCAACTCAAATGTCAATTATTCATCGTTACTTCAACGCACGGCCACCGCATGGTCTAACACATCTCTATTGGGTCGGCCCATATTTTGGGTGGGGGTCGGGACGGGCCAGCGGATGGGCTGAAGCTTGACGAAGTCCACCCAGTGGCTCCGCTCCTACTTGTACGAAATTACCAAGTGGAAGGAACTCCGTTTCAGTAAATTAATCGTACGAAATTGATTTATTTTTATAAAATTCTGCGGATTTCTGAGTTTCACACGGGGGCGTAGCTTAATGGTGAGACTGAGACTGCCATGGGTATGGCATATTGGTTATACTAGTTTGCCAACTAATTAAGTCTTTGTAGATTCCTACTGTTAAGTAGATTTCTACTGTTAATTTCTCCAGCTGCACAGCTAGCTAGCTAGCTTCTGCGCGCTGCTGGCCTGTGCAAACAATTGATCTCGATCTGTCCAAGGTAATTGGTCTTCGATCTTATGTTACACCAAGCTCGATGTGTGCAATTTGATTTGGTTTTGTTGAATGTTTTCGAGCTTGGTTTTGCTATTGTACATCGATTGAAAATTTTTTATTTCTCAATCACATAAAGTTGCATATTACTAATTTCCTCCAAAAAAAAGAGGACTGTTGGAGGATGCTTATCCAACAGATAAAAAAGTGACTAGGAATAAAGAAAAAAATAGTCGTTTGTGCAATAATTGGTCTTTTTCGAACTAGTTAGTTACTTTTCTCTGCACTATCGAAAACAAGCTAAGCTAGCTGCTAGGTTTATCGTTCTCTTGGGTTACTTATCTATTTTGTTCTGTTTAAAATAAAGATAAGATGCTATATTCATTTATTCAATCGATCCGCTTGTGTCGGTTAAAAAAGTCTCCATGGACGGCTTTGCCTAGCTAAGCTAGCCTGGATCGAGTATGTTTGTCGTTAGCACATTAGTACGTTCACAATGATCTCGATCTGAGGCAGACGAACAGATGTTCCCATAGTTTTTTTTTTGTGCATGTAGAGATTTGTTTAGAATTTTTTTATGACATTTTTTTAAAGTTGGAGTGCATACGATTACACCCCAAGTTAGGTGCACACAATATATTCCCATATGACAAGGCCCGTTTTGCTTATTGTGACCAGTTTGGAATATAGTAGTTTCACAGGAAGCATTTTAATCCACACAAGGATCTCAGAAAAACCATGTTTCAAACGAGGCCTAATTCTTGTTAGGCATGCTAATGCCCACAGCAAGTTGATGTGTGGTTTTCCCGGGCAAAAACCTGTGAGTACATTGACGGTTTTCCAAAAATTTTCAATGAACGGTCACCTACTAAGCTGATCTTTGGGCTAGCTACAAGACAAAAGTTCCACAGAGAAGGTACGTCCCCATGTAGGCATTCATAATATAGCTCAATCATAACCAAACTGAAGCAACGAGCGACGTACGGGACCAACGCCACCACCGAGGACCCCGTGATAAAGCCAGACGTTGAAGCCGAGATTGATTAATCACCACTCTTTATTTAATTAACCATGCAAAATTAAACGCCTCTTATGCACGTGTCCATCGTCCTGTATCACCACCACCACCATCATGTGCACTTCACACATGTTGTACCCAGAAGGATACGAATGGAAAAAAGAAAAATACAAGCCAAAACATCACCAAACATTTAGCTACACCGTACGTACGCACATGCACGCGTAGAATCTGAAGCTTAGCGAGCAGTAATTAAATGCTCGCCGCCGTTGGCGTTGGTTCGGTTCAGTTCAGGCACCAATTGCCGAGCCCGTGCGCCTCGAACTGCACCGCGTCCTTGCTGTCGCCGTAGATGCACTGTCCCTGGATGCCCTGGTACTGCAGCTGGTAGCCATCGAACACGTAGTCGGACCACTTGAGCTCGTCCAGCGCCGCGCCGTAGTGGTCGGCGGCGGTGGCGGCGTCCGTGCAGGCGCTGCCCGGCCCCAGCTCAAGCCACGGCAGGTGGTTGGTGGCCGTGGTACTGCTCTGCGTCAAGTCGAACCCACCGCTGCTGTTGCTGTGGTTGTTGCACTGCTCGTCGGTGGTGGTGGTGGTGGTGGCCGCGGGGCTTAGGCCAGCCATCGAGTTCAGCGTGCTGGAGCTCGACACCGACGGGATAACCGCCGGGTGTACAGTACCGGAGGGGTGCAGCGCGTCCGCGTCCAAGTAGCCCGTGAAGTGCGCTGTTTGTTTGTACCCCGACAGCGACAAGGATCCATCGCTGCACACGCGGCCGACCGCGGCGTTCGCTACGCCGTCCGTGCTGCTCCGGCTGTACATGTAGCTTTCTGCCGTCACCACCGTCGGCATGTGCGGCACCTGCTGGCCCACGGATGACAGGATGAGCTCGGCCTCGCTGAACACCGCCGTGCGACCGGCGGCTGTTGAGGCGCCGCGGTTGCTGGCCTCGGCCATCGGCTTGTGGGTGGCCGGGTCGATGCCGCGCTGTCGCAGCTTCTTCTTGATGAACGAGTTCCAGAAGTTCTTGACCTCGTTGTCCGTCCGCCCCGGCAGCTGCGCCGCAATCTGAGACCACCTACCCATGCAGGAGTAAATTCAATTAACTAATTTCCCATTTGGTTAGCTCAAATTGTCCAATTAAGCTAGGAGCAGTAATTTGGTTATGTACATATGTGGATGTTTAGTTTGGTATTTACTTGTTGCCTAGCATGGAATGGAGATGGATGATGAGGTCTTCCTCTTCCTGAGAGAATGCACCCCTCTTGAGGTCCGGCCTGAGGTAGTTTATCCACCTCAGCCTGCAGCTCTTTCCACACCTCTCAAGGCCTAACGCAAAACGCAAACTAATTCCATCAGACTAGCACTTCAAAAAGGCTAATTTTCATACAATATAACATATAAAATCATTTCTTAAGCACAATCTTAGAGGCTCTTTCGAATAAAACAAAGCACAATCTCCTAGCTAAATTAAGTAGCACCGCTGATAAATCAAATCTAAACTGACTAAAGCGGTTGCATTAATGTCAGTGTAACCTACATTGTTGGAGAAGGGCTATCTAGTGATCTAGTTAGCATGCACGGTACAGTACCTGCTAGCTTGGGGACAGAGCTCCAGCAGCCATGGCCATACTTGGCAATGTGGTTCATCAGCTTCTCATCCTCCTCGGGCGACCACAGGCCTCTCCTCAGCTTCTTCTTGGTGCCGCACAGCCGCTTCGCCATGTCGCCCCCGTAGCTAAGACGTGGCACCGGAGCTAGCTAGCTAGCTCAATGGCGGTGCAGACGGAGAAGACGACGACTATGACCGCAATGAGGACAGGCAGAGATGCAGAGAGGAAGGTGAGGTATAAAAGGGAGCTCGGTGGGAGGCGGGAGGTCGCTCTCAGGTAGGTGCCAACGTACTGTAGAGAGCTAGTCGGAGTGTACTCTCTCCTCCTCTTTTCAGCTCTCCTTTCTCCTCACTTCTTACAGCTTTGCTCCGAGCAACAAAGTTGGTAGAGAATCATGATAAGGCAATGCTACTTACTGACACTACTGATCTTCACTTCACCCGTACGTGCATGTCGGGTACATGTGTTGCCCGTGTTTGGTGGCCGGGTGGAAGACTGGATGGACATCATAGCCCTGCCGATTTCTCGATGGTGTACGAGCTATTTCGGGGCAGTTTGATTAGCAAATTGAACGTTTACAATGACTGATCTAGCGATAGAAATGTGCCTATTTCTCGATCCAATCTAGTTATATTCTCGATGGACTCCTTTAGCAGTTATTTGTTGTGAACGCTTTATTGTTTACGCGCTCATTAAGCTGTTTATAATATAGTATGCGTGTAAATTGAGTTCTGTAAATTAAGCTAGGTAGATAGCATGAATTATTTGTGGCTGCCCCCCCCCCCACCCCCACTTGCCCCTTTACCCTTATCACCACGTATTGCTGTGCTTCTGTTGCTTCTGCTGATTAATTAAGTACCCCACCCGAGTTGGTGCTGTGTTCCTTTCTCTAATGACTTTTTATATGGAGGCGGATACTCTAGTGTTTTTTGTGATTTGGAATATTCAGATTTTTTAGAGGTCTCATAGGGCATATTAGAGTGTTTTTTTGTGATTAGAAGCACTTATTTTTTTCGAAGGTGTCTAGGGGGAATTTAAGTATTTTATAGTTTGGAGTACTCACATATTTTAGAGGGGGTTACATATATAGAAAAAAATCTGAGTGTTTTTTATTGTTCAAAGCGCTTACATTTTTTTAGAAGTGCTTGCATACATGAGAAAAAAAACTAAGTGCTTCGAAACATAAAAAATACTCAAGTGTTGTTTAACAATTCTCAAAATATAATAGCAACATTTCGCATCTCTTTAGCTTTTGTTTTACTGGAGTCCTAAGCAAAGAAAAACAAACCACTGCTTTAAAAATTTAATGCCAGTTGGTGCTTGCTGAGGTACGTAGTAGTTGTTTTTTTTAAGGCACGTAGTAAAAATTAACTTATCCATAGATTGGCCTGTAGGAATGCAAAATGTAATGCTGCCTCCATTACAATTTACACATGTGATGAAGTTGCATCACTTGTGTCGAATCTTCTCCCCATTACTATGTATGTGCATGTACAGGCTAGGCTAGGACATGCGACTGAAGAGAAAGTACGTAGAAAAGAAGCATGCACTGATCGTTAACGAGAATATATATATATATATATATATATATATATATATATATATATATATATAGACACACACACACACACACATAGCCTCTTTTCTACACCCGGGTGTAATTACACCCTATATCGTATCTCACAATATAGAGAGTATCTCGCGTAACGGAGAGTATGTACGTGTAGCATACGAGTATTTAAGATCATCTAGTTAGTATGAATAATTTTTTAGAGATGGTATGTACTTTCTTTTGACATACTCCTTTTTATATGCGTATATAAAGGTATTTACAAAATACGCTAAAAACTATGGACTTCCTTGCAATTTTTTCATGTGATTCACATTGGAGTATCTTATAATTAGTACATGAGTATATCCAAGATGATAAATGAGTATTTTGAATTTATTTAGGTGGTATATTAGAGGTGGGTTTAATTACACCCGGGTGTAAAATATATTTTTCCTATATATATATATATATACACACACATATATGTGTGTGTATCGAGTGAAACTTTGTCTCCATTATTAGCAGACAAGCTGCGCTTTTGCAACCCCAATAATGTACGCATAATTTCTGCACCTAACGATGCATTATGTCTTCATGCCGCCAGCTCCGTTTTGATAGAAGGAATCCCCAACATTCCATAATTACGCGACCTCGTTGCGATCATGCATGAGCGGGCAAATAATTAAACTTGTGTTAATTAATGGTGGAAAAATATCACATAATGTATGCCTTGTGGTGTTTGCATTACTCAATGCTCGTACATGCATTTGCTCCCCGATCGAGCTAGAGGCCATAGGATATTTAATTTAGTGGTGCATGGTTTTCAATTCATTTGCTTAATTTTTGTTTATTTTTTCACTGTATGTATGATGGTCTTCATGTGCTTTCCTGCATAGAACGAATTTAATGCAGTTGTACAGTGGCGGACTCAGAAATAAAATATAGGTATGGCGGAGTTGCAAACGTGAAGCACATACGTACTATTACCTAAAAGCAAAATAGTCAATGCTGAGACTACATTGCAATCCACTAATAAGAGTTATATGATATCAAATGGAAGCAACAACTACATTTCATATGCAAACATGTAAATATGATGGCAGGACATTGAAGAATGCCCCACTAATGAATCTTAGTATACATTTTGCCATCAAATTATCGAACATAATAGTGTGAACAAATAAATGAGCTATAAAAGAAATAGCCAGTTAAGTATCAAAGATAGATAGATCAGTAGTATCATCATTTGATAATAGAAAAGAGAATATGCAATAAAAAGAGAAGACAAAAGATATACTACTAAATAACTAAATACGTCTAGGAGAACGATGTATTTTCATTCTCCGAGGTTTCATGCCTTGAATTATGAAGATATTAGCCAATCCCTGGTTCCCTCATGGATGAGTAATCTCCCGAGCTCCCCCATAGCACTTTCTGCCCAAAATTGTCACCAGCAAGCAAGAAGTCAGAAAGAAACATAAATCAGAACTCATAAGCACTACACACCAGGCCAAGAATCAAATTAGCGGATAAAAATCACTCACTGAAGGCATGTGAGGGCGTGGCCTGATCGCGGAGGACGGAGACCTAGTGGCTGATCAGCGGGTGCGTCGGCACCACCACCTGCCGGCCGCGCAAGAAACAATCTAATTCTTGATCTCCGGCTACTGAATACTAATGCTCAAGTAAGGGGCGAGCGTGTACCTTGAAGCCATCCATGGCGGCGGAGGCGGGGTTGTGGTTGCCGATTTCCATCCAACGGAATCGAAATAAGGATAGGAGGCGGCCGTCGGGTCCCCTTGGCGGCCGGCCGCCGCTGCGCCCCATGGCGGGTCTAGGGTTAGGACGACGCGCTCGGGCCTGGCTCCACTCGGCTGCTCTGCTCTGCTCGCTCGGCTGCCGCTCTGCTTCGCTCGCTTCTTCTACTGGGCGTCTGGACCAGACGGCGGTCCACGTCGCCTCCTGGAGCTCGGGCGGCGGCCCGATGTCGCCCGGAAGGAGGGTCCGCCATATACGTTAACTGCAACAAATAACAGAAAGCTCCAAAGAACAGAAAAGGCTGGCCATTTTTTAGTGAGCTTCAATTTGTATAAATTAATTAAACTGATTGGAACATACAACTATTCAGTTACGTTTTGTTATACATAGGTCCCGTTTATTTTGGTTTAAAACCAATTTCTACTTCTGATTTCTATTTTTTTTCACTATTTAGTAATTTCATCTTTTCCTGATTTTTTAAGATTTTTTTTATCTTTTTTTTCTCGTATTCATTTGTATTGTCCATGATTGGTTAATATGTTTTTTCTATTTTTCTATTTTTTAAATTTAATTATACCTAATAAACCAACTTAGCTACAATAAAAATATAAATAAGTTATAGTAAAAAAAAATCATAAATCAACACTATTTCGAACATCTCCGTAGACAACACGGTATTATGTGGGGTTGCAATCCTAATTATTTGAAATGATTTAGTCTATATTTTTTAAAAGTATGAATTCTGCTGCATTCAATTAAGCATAAATTCTGAAAAGACAATACTCTAGACAGCAAAGACCTTTTCCTTCAGACATACAGCATGACTAGTACTCATGTATAAGTGCTTGTGCAGTGCCTTTTGAATGTGACATCACTGACATGTATACGGTCACGGTTTAATGCATGCACGTAGCCGTAGATTTTTATGCTACTTGTCCCTGCGATAAATTTGCACACGTGCGTACGTACTCCTCCATTGATCAACCGCGCTCTGGACATTGGGGTTTCCAACTTGAAATGCGCCCACGCATATATGACACATGAAATGGAAAAAAACGACGGAATTGCTAAGCAACATTTAGCTAAATTTTTTGAGAAAATCAGTTGAATTTATCACCTTTGAATTTGCATCCTGAACTGTGCTATGGCGCACCGTCGTCTCGGTCTCCGGCAATTAGGGCGCAGATCAACGGTCCAAAAATCTGAATGATTTTTATTTACGCAAAAATTATTCGAATGGTGAATAGTCAAACCCAAAAAGCAATGCCTATTGGAAACTCTCGACTTGACTTACATCCTATAAATTCCGAGGCAAAGTATAATAGCGTCCAGCTTGAGCACGGAAGCGTCTGCTTATGATTTGTCATTTCCTTTTGCGTTTATCGCGTGAAATTAGCATTTCATGCACACGGAAGAGGAAATCCTGTCGGTGCAGAGGGGATCTAGAAAGCACGTGTGCTATACTACTCTCTCTGTTATGAGGTAATTAACTAGTTGGTGGTGCCCAGTTTTCTGCCAGAGAAAATTATATATATATATATATATATATATATATATATATATATATATATATATATATATATATATATATATATAATGACCTTTCATAAATAGAAATCTGCCTTGGTGTGGCAAGGAAGGGATCACACAAATCCGTACACACAATCACTAATATAGATTTATTAGATTGATGTATATAGTATACAGCTAGTAAAGAACATGTGGTTATCATTGCACGTCTTGAGAGACATTGTTGTGATAAATTATTGACAAATTTATGGAGTGAAAATTTAAATTTTGTAAAGTTTGCATTTTGGTCAGATTTGTTGTCAGACAAACAGATATGACCACCGGTCTGACCACTGGATTGCTGCTGGTTAGACTACTGCTATGTTGCCAGTCAGACCACACCAAGCGGTATGACTGCGGCGTCTAGTTACAATTTTTCAGAGCGGGCTATTTTGCATTATGTGACTAGCCCCAGAAATTCGATATTATGTTTTTGGGAATTTGGTCATTGGTTGATTTGATATATGTATGGTCAGTGTATTGTGGTGCCCCGTATAATTATCTCAAAGATAATCACAAAAAACGTATGGATTATTATTTGCCTAAACAGTAGAATACCGTCCCAGCAAATAATAAGTCTTTACTAGAATCGTACAACAGAATAATAATGTAGAAACTGTACTATCATTATAGTACTTGCCATGAGGGCTATGGTCTTAATTACAAATACATAATGGGCAAAAAATACAGACTGATACCCTAGAACTCTCCTGCTCGACTTAGTGGGACGCCTACTTGTCCCAGCCGTAGTATAGGGGGTCCATCTCCCCTGGCTAATTGTAATTGCCGTCCTCCTCTTCTGTGAAATTGGCAGTGCCTAGTTGTCGCGGTCGGGGATGTCACCTTGTGGTGGTCGTCACTAGTGGTGGTCCACCCTGTTGGCCTCCTTGTCTCGGATCCTCGCTCGCCTTCGTCTTCCTCTACATTCTGCCTCACCTTCTTCAACACTCCTCTCTTCTCACTCAGTGGAATATGGCTCTGGTTGGTTTAGCTCTCTGGCCTTTGACCAAGAGCAAAGATGGATAGAATGGTTTGGCATAGGGGGCTCAGTTGCTCTTGGATGTTCTTGGTTGTTCTTAGGGGCTCTCTGTGTGCTTGTGATCCCCTGGTTGGTTTGGTATAGGTGGTTTCTGGGAATGCAATGAGCAATGTGGCGATTGCCTGGATTTTGGCTTATATATGCGGAGGTTTCGGCCTCCTTTGCTCGGCTTCGGCTGGAGAGCCTGCTGTGCACTACTGGGTAGCGTCGATCTTATCCTCTCTTGTGTCTTGGTTTCTTGCTGCTTCGGACAGAAGGTCCAAAATATGGGCTAAGCAGTGTTTTGGGATTTACTGCGGCTAAGATAAGTTTGGAAAATGTGGGCTTTAGATTTTAATTGCTAGATGATGAGGCCCACTAATGGTGAGAGGTGTCAACCGGCCTAGGACAGTATTGGAACCTCTAAGAATGCCATTCTATTTAGCTCTAGTAGCCTGATGGTACTGACAGCAACTCTTTCCCCCCTTTCTCTCTTATTTTCCCTTAGATTGTTATTTGATTTGCTCTCCACTTACAAAAGAAAAAGAACTGGGTTGGGGTGGCCGGCTTGGGATACTAACGTTAGCTAATCACAGGAACAAAACACTAAAATGCAATGCACCAATTAGCTTAGCTTTTAATTTACTGCAATTGCAATCTTAGAAATTAAAGTTTTTTCTTATGCACCATTTGTGTAAAAAGATTGTTACAATTAGATTTAGTTTAATTATTTGAGATTTGAGCAAAAGGTTGTAATTCCTTCTTGTATTTGAGATTTGAACCTCCTATGAGGCTAGCTATGACCATGATAAGATTATTCATGCATTTGGATGGAAACTAGCGGTAATTGTTTATTGATTCATCGTGGAGATGAGGTGACCATGTTGCCATGTTGATCGATTGCTTGCGTTCCAAATAACCGATCAAGAAGTGATGTTAAAGCAAAGCGAATGTCCAAAGTCCAACAGGGGCATGCAGCACTTCCGGTGGCAGATGCAAAGTGTCAAGGTGACAATAATTCAGCGGGGGAAAGAGGAGTCAAAAGCGGGGTCGAAAAGAGTCAACCAGCCCTACCAACACAACTGGGTGGTGTACAGTTACGAGACCTAATGAGCACACACGGGTCAGCACAGCTGGCTCTCTTGTCACAGCGCGCGCTACAGTACGCCACCACGCATATGCAGTTGTAGCTAGGGACCAATTAGTGCTCGACTATACGGCCACATTGATTACCACGTACTATATGATTTAATTAACCTGCAGTTCCTCAACAGTGCGCGTGCGCATGCAGAAAAAAAAACCACTTCTTTGGACGCACCGAGCTACCGCCGCGCGCCGGCGTACAGTACTACTGCAGCCGTACAGCGCAGCGCCGAGCTAGCGACAGCGGTCGCATCGAGCTATAGGGCCATGCATGCACGGCCGCGCGGGCGCACCCACCCTTCCGTCCAATCCATCCGTCGGCGGACGCGCTCGTCCCACCTGCCGCCGGTCCGCGCGCGGTGGAACCCCATGTCCCCACGCACGCTGTAGCACTCGCCCTCCGGCCGAAAAAGCGGGGCCGGCCGGCCGGGTCGCCGTCGCTCCTCGCCACGATGCGGTGCGCGCGCGCCCGCCGAGATAGCTCGTGGGCGCGAACATTTGTTGTCGGGCCGCTGTTGCGTCCGGCTGTGTCGTGAATGCGGCTCGGGCCCGCGGGCCAGCGTGCGCGGGGGAAGTTGATGGGTGTGCCCCGCGCGGCACTGCAGGCCGGTTCATTCACCTAATCAGCTAGCTAGGTGGATGGGTGGGCGCGCACGCGTGTAGCTTCGTTCTTTTTTTTTTAGCTTTTGGTTTTTTGAAAAATCGAAATATATCGTATGTTTTTTTAAAAACGGGTTCTCTAAATGATTTTTAAGTTCTAAACCATGTATATCGTCTATATCGATATCTTTATTGTCTACCGTAATCTTTAAAAATATAAAAAATATATAAATCTTAACTTTTGGTTTTTTGAAAAATCAAAATATATAGAATATTTTTTTAAAAACGGATTCTCTAAATAATTTTTAAGTTCTAAACTATGTATATCGTCTATATCGATATCTTTATTGTCTACCGTAATCTTTAAAAATATAAAAAATACAAATCTTAATCAAAAAGCTGCAAGCTATATAGTGTAAGAAAAAAGAGTACCATAGCTATAAGCTGTTGTGTTCACGCGTCGCCATCGCGTGTGCGTTGTCTTCCGTTGCAGGGACGAGGAGGATCCGATACGTCGCTGTGTGTGGTACCGTTGGATCTGTGACGTGCACGTACGTCGGTCTCCGCATACGTCCGTACGTGCGCAGGTTCAACATTTATGCATACACGCTCGTCGCTTTCCAGCTGGGGGAGGAGAGGCGCAAGTACTCGTGTAGTTAACGGCCGGTCTACGTACGTGACCTATGCCATGTACGACCTCTAGCTCCGGTACTGTAGCTGATCCGGGCATTTAAATTTGTAGATATCTAATTGTAGATGGATTAAAGATGTGGGGGTCAAGATCAAAGAACTTTCCTGTTATTTTTTCTGACTATATATCAAGTTGAAGATTTTTAAAAGGACGAAGGAAAAAACCTGTGGGTCAACACGTACGCTACTGGTACTGTAAAGTGCATCCACCAATTAATGCGGTAGAGCAACTCACATACGGATGAACTTTAATTTATTTTGGAAATCCATTATTTTTACTCAGTTTCAGAATACAAGGCTATGTTATTTTTTAGACATAATTTAGGTAAAAGACAGAGTATTGTGAATGATATGTCTCGCTTATTTTGTTCTGAACAAGAAACTACCTGTCATCATATGCTTTTTGAATGTGATATCTCTAAAGCTACCTGTAGAAATAAAAACAACTAGTGATATTTTAGATGCCTTCTTCATTTTAAGGGTAAGAAAATTTTGTAATAATTATAAGAGAAAAAATCTTACAAATTCTCACATTAATTGAGAAAAAAATATAAGCATCTCCACCACTTATTTTGGTGGGCCAGATTATAACTATGCACATTAATCGTGTGTGTGTGTATATATATATAAAGAGTTGTATGGGGGTTTGATGCCACTATATAAGTGGTCAATAGGTTTCTAAAATAATAATATGGACTTCTTTCAAAACCTAATGATAAAAACTTATTTTCTATGAATCATGAGAAAGATGATGAGGAAGAGAAAGAGAATAAGTATAAGAATGGGAATGGGAATGAATGTCCCAAGAAATGTTAGAAGATGAGCATTCAGTGTATTTTGCTAATAGCGCTTGTTTAGTATTCTGTACTCACTCTTGTTATTATCTTCCTTTATTTAGGCGTAAGTTAGATTGGAGGATTGCTAAGATCTGGTGAAGACTATATGAATGGATTTAAGTATTACTCGGATGGAATATTGTGGACTCGGAATACAACAAGTACGATTGGGTGCAGTTACATTATCTTCATTTTTGGATAGATAGTAGTTAGAATAATTTATTTCTAAATATTATAATATTCAAGACCTCACGACTTTGTAACAAACTTTAGCCCTACGTGGTTATATTCTTGTAATGTCATATTCTATCTCTAATCATTGTTCTAATGCAATATTTTGATGGATTTATTATTCATTATAACGATGTTTTATCGATTAAAATAAATAATAATTCGTTGATTAGCGTTTGGTAAAAATGCGGATCGTCTCGTAAAACCAGCATAGCATGCGAAATGCACTGAAAATTTTTCACGCAACCGTGACGAAGCCTAGTCAGGACGATTTTTTATTTATAATAAACAATAAATCACAATAGTAGGTACCCTCAGATTTACAAAGTTAGGAAGGACACTGTGGACATGAGCGCTAGCTCCTCTCAACCGCGTCCGCGTCCATGTCAGGAGTCAGGACTGCTTGGCCCTAGCGACTTCTCTACTAGCTCTGTCTACTAACCCATGCAGAACCTATTTCTAGCTCTCGTCAGGTGCGATTCTCGAATTTTGTCTTTGAAATCGAATCTGATCGATGTAAGGAGTTGTTTATAAACTAACATGAAGTTTGTTGGAACACCTCGTACTTAGGTTAGCTAGCTAGTTCCTAACATCGAAAGCATCATGATTCATGAAGGCAAATGCAATCTCTGAATCAGAGTGATGAGGTCAAGTTGCATCCTCCTGCAGTACCCTAAGGCTCTGCATATGATGCAGCGAGCAGAAACGACGATGCCACAGCGGAGGGCGCAGCCCAGTGTCAATTCTTGGCGAGACGCCTGGCCAACCCAGGCGCACCCGAACTGCGGGGGCGGCACAGGTGGGTTTCGGAAAGGGAAAACGGCGCTCCGCTTGACGTCCGCGTGGGCTACGGGCGCGGCGGCTCACATGATTGGGCGCGGCGGCCGCCATGATTGAGCGATGAGACGAGTTATGCTCCAACAGGCAGCTCGTACATACGAAGCACACCGAATACCATGATGATCGGATTCGCTGTCGGGACATTATTCATATTATCGCGTTCAGTACATGAATATGTAAGTTCATACACCAATGGGGTCGAAATGTTCAGATACAAGGGAATGGCAATGGAATGAATTGATGTGTGAGACTAAACAATGCAGAGACCTCATCACACTCGCGTGCGATGCCCTGCCCTATCGTATCGAGTGACGAACATTGGCAAGCCAGGAGCTTGCACCCTCTACCTATACCTTCCTTTTAAGTCGTAACCACTGGGCTTTTACCACTTGAACGAATGGTTGGTGTCAAAGAATAACCTTAATGATCTCCCCTGAACACAAGATGATGGCAGGTACCATCGCAAGGGTATGCACAGTCTGTATACTTGGCGTCTCCCCTCTCCAAAAACCAGTCCCCAACCGCTTCAGCAATCCTCTGCGCGTCAAAAGACATGGAGAGAAGAGAACCTCATCAGACTACCAGATCTCTAGCTCACATGCCCTAGCTCTGCTTCTACCATGTATTCGACAAAACAAGATGCGTCATTTGCATCGCCGCGTGCATACCTTGTTGCCGAGACGAGGGGAGTCGTTCGCGTACCATGTGTCCTGTCTCTCACTCTGGCAATGGGCAAAGCATGAGTTGATGAACAGACCATTTTGCCTTGACCCAGAGAAACCCTTCACGGCATCAAGCATTTGGTTCCTAAAACCTGCGTCATAATAGGGGATCAACCAGTCCAGTCTTGAATTAACAAATTACAACTCAGATGATCTGGGAAAGCAGTTAGGCACCTTGTAAAAACTGAAGCTGATTGCCGTTACAAAAGGCATGATTCATCTTACATCTTTGCCATAGACCTTGGGGATCAGCCGTTTTGGGGGCCACACTTTGCTGAAGCTGGAAAGTACAAGGAAAAAAATCATTGATTATTTTTACTGATCGTCCTTTCAGTTTCATTTCCAGACCAATTATAATTTATATGCATAACAAGTACCTGCCACACGTCGTAGGCAGTGTTCAAAATAAAAGTCGGAGTTTGAATGTTTGGCACCACGTTCTGTGGGAAAAAGCACTGCATGGAGCCGAAGTCAGAAAACCATTTGTGAAAAAAGGCATTATCTATGTGTTATCTTTGTTAGATATTTCTGGATGCTTGTCTTACCGAGGTTTTATCCGTGAGGGAGGTACAAGACCTAGGCAAGCTTCTTCCAGAACCCTGTATTGTGTTGAGTTTCGATGAGAATAACATAAGCAAAATAAAGATATTGTCATTGGCACATGAATAATCTGACACTAGCACCACAGGTAGAAGTAGGATAGTGTCAACAAGGAATTATCACAAACTGTTCAGAAATCCTGGCTGACATTGGCAGATACCTGCAATCGCACGATGCCGTTGAAGAACTCTCTCATTTCCCGACGACCAGAAACATCAACACTACAATCGGTAGAGGATTAATTCAACTAATGTATCATTGAAGTGAAAATAGCAATTACTCTTCCTCCATAGCAAAGAAAGAAGGCACAAGAGTAACACAGATTATATCAAAGCAAGTCTCAATTATATACGTGAACTTACGTGTCAAGAAACATTCCAGCATCAGCAAGGCACTTGACTCTGGTATTTGTTGGAAACAATCCACGGAACTCATCACAGTGAAGTATGGTAGAGACACCACCAGCAGAGCATCCAGAAAGAAGGGCCTGGTAGAATCGAGTTGCATCAGGGGAACAAAACGATTTCCCAAAAATCTAAAGAAAAAGTGATTAACTTTGGAAGGATCGATACCTGATTAGCATAGCGCATTCCTTGGGCCATCAGATCTTCCATAGCAGCCAGCCAAATACGCTGACCTCGGAAATAAAGGCCTGCAGCCTTAAGAAAGAAAATTCTGATGATGAATTGATGTAGTTCAGTAAACAAAACAAAAACAACATGTACAGTATGTATTTCTTTTGAATGGAATGTGAATTATCTATTATCTAAGAGACTTAAAATTAGAATAAAAATGCAACTGAATATTTCCTGTAAAAAAAATGCAATTGGATAACTGATACATGTTTCTTCGGGAAGTATTCAAATGAAGGGTTACACTTATCATGGTTACAAGTTTGCTTAGGATGAGATCCCATCTTCGGAAATCCTTCAGCACGTACACTAAACATTTTGTGAAAGTTAACATGTAAAATGCAGAGATAGGAATCTAACCGCGTCAGCCCCTTCACCAGTGAAGGATCCACCATCACAATACCGAACCTTCACCCTATTCCAGTTGTAGAAATCTAAGAAACAAGAGAACGTCATTACAATTCTTCCTGAGCCCGAGATAGCAACTGAATAATCAACAGCTATATATATTCTTTTTTTTTGGACAGCAAAGTAGTATGAACTACATCACAACACAGAATTGATGAGAAGAATACCAGGATTTTCTTCAGGTCTATTACTCATTATCCCTGTAAACTGGAGTTGCCTCTCCATGTGATTTGACGACCCACGCCGACTACCCTTGCGGAACACACAGCTTTTAACATCATTGCACCAGCCTCCACCCTGGAATTCCGTATGAATAATCATAAGCTATTAAGCCTAAAAGACATATTAGTATATTACACTCCTTAATAGTACTAAGTGCAATTTGCTCAAATTTATCTCTCAGTTCACATATATGCAAATCAGGAAGTATTCCTCACCTCCAGATTGACAAGCCAATTGTTTGCTCCTGATCCAAACCCTCGGTGTAGGTGGTAACCCGGTAAGCTTCCATCCAAGCATACTGCAATAATTTTGAAAGGAAGCATCAATGTTTACAAGCCTACCATGATATAAGCTAGAAAAATTCCATTCAAACTCCAATTCTGATCTAGATGGAAAGAATTACTCTTGAATTACTTCGACAATGCTATTGCTTTTAAAATCCAAAGCAATTGCTGCTCACCAGACTTTCTTGGATTAAATTTACACAAACAGAATCACCATAACATAGATCCACAAATCAGATCCACCCTAAGACAAGTTCAAGTCTTGAGTAATTGACTGCCTGTAAACACATCGGAACTTGGGCGACGAATTATCTAGAATTCCTGGTATTTACAATAGTCGAGAATTCATCACGACAACCACCAACAATGTTAAGGCTAGATCCACATGCATAACTTTATCAGGATCCACGCATGATGCATGACACTACCAACTAATAAAAGGATAAGACTGCATGATCACTCAATCAAAAGAGCACCTATATAAAAGGAGACGTTCTCCTGTGGATACTGACGAAAAAAACACGAGCAATCACAATCCCTCTAATATGTAGATTCTCTGACCAACCAGGGTCAACACAACAGGGACCTGCATCACACAACTCAATAACTCAATCTCAAGGCATCTCAAGGCACACAGACTCAACCCAGCGACTGAACCCAAGAACTCACATGGGACATGGCCAATAAAAAACTAATATTTGCAACAAAAAAAGAGAAGAAGATCAACATAGAAACAATTCTGGAACAACGAAATTTACCGGCCCCCTTGGCAGCCGCCGACTGGATGAGGGTAAGCCCGACGAAGACGCCGTTGCTGCCGCCGGAGTTGGCATTGGTGGAGTAGACCTGCGTCTCGTTCCACCACGGCTCAGAGCCATGCACTGCCCCCACCAAGAAACCAAGAACCAAGGCAAGAACCCAAGAACCCATGGTTCTTTCCTTGCCGCCTCCCTTCCCCTCTCCCTCCCTCTCTCCTCACAGGGGAGGTGTGAGAACGGGGGGAGGAATGGATCTGCAAGGGAGGGGAAGAAGGGAGCGCAGAAGTGGCCAAAGCAAGAAAGGAACTTATACGCAGAGCCAAGTGCAGCTGCCTGGCAATGCCTGACAAAACAAAAGCAGCTGCTTCTGGAGATTCTGTGGTGTAGTGTACTACTGTAGCGAGCTAGTGTAAACGTGCAACTTAATGCGCTGTTGTTACTACTACTTGGTTCTGCGTTACAATTGTGAAGCGAAGCATCTGTCTCCTGTGGAGAAGAAAATGGAATAGAAGGAACCGTAGCAACGCGGTGGTAATGGAGAGCGCAGAAAAAGAAAAGGTCAGGAAAACTGTGATTGCATTTCTACTTTTCGGGTTGTCCCTCACTTGCCATATCACCTAAAATTTTATGGAACATTTGTTTTAACGATAACTTCTAACTTTTGACTGAAATTTCACTGTAACTAACTTTTTTACTGTAACTGATTTAGCTTTTTGGACATAATTAATTTTTTTTAAAAAAATATAAAAATAGAAAAAATATGTTAGCCCATCACGGACAATGCAAAAGAACACAGGAAAAAAATGCAAAATAGTTAGATAAATGATTTTAGAGACAAAGTGTTAGAGATGTGATCTCAGTTTTACTTCTAATGAATTGGAGTCTTTAGAGACAACGTTGTAGATGCCCTTAGAGATCCTCCATTATTTACAACTGTGTGTTATTGTTGCCGCTGCAATAGGCTCCTAGGCAGGTTGGTCTTTTGGAACTGTTTGTATATATGGCACTATAGTGCTTTTTCTTTCAAATTTGGCTTCTAAATGTCTGTTTTTGTAAATTTAGTTCTGTCCCTGAGCTCGACAGGTGCAATAGGTGACACGTATTTCCTATCACGCCACTAAAGCTCGGCAGCACGGCTCGAGCGCGGCAAGCAAGTGAAGCACGTGGGAGTTGGCAGGATCCACCGGCATGTCGGAGTTCCTCTTGCTCAGCAGCGCAAGCTAGCTCCTGCCGAGCAGTGGGGCTCGGTAGGTGGCCAACCACAATGCGCGTCTCAATACGATGTCACTCTGTAGCATATCATGTGGCCTTCGCAGGGTTTGGCATGGCCCCTCACGCCTGCATGCAACCATGTGGCTTTGTCAATTGCCAACGTCTCCCCGCGCGTATAAAATGGCTCACATCGCTCTTTGTCCTCTTATTCAAAGCCTCACAGTTAAGTTTCTTCCCTGCCGAGCGAGATAAAGCCGATGGAGAAGAAAGATAGAGAGTAGAAGAGAGTTTAAATTAGTTTTTCAATGTGATTTCACTGCGATTTAGCAAATTTCCTAGTTGGAAATAGTATAAGTACGGTGAAGACATTCTAGAAGAGGTATGTTTCATTCGCATATGAGCAATGCACAGAACATGCTATTAGTGTTTCATTAGTGTAACGGTGGTTTGGTAGTGTGAAATATGCTTGGAAACCATATTTAGTTGACACATGTATTTAGTTCGTGCAGATGATATTTTGTAATTAACCATATTAATGATGTGCTAGTGGCGATAATGATTATTTTTTGTAAATAGCTATAGAAATACGCACTCTGCCCGTCCGTACCTCCTGCTCCGCCGCTCCCTCCCTCAGTCCATCACACCCTCCTTCGTCGACACATCGCCTCCTACCAGGGGCGGAACCAGAACGAAAATGGCCAGGGTTCACTGCTTCACTGTATATACAAGGCGTGTTCTTTTGATTTTTTGGTTTCTCCGAAAGTCAAAAAGTCAAACATCAAAACGGGATAGCCTCTTAAAGTAGATTCTTCAAACAAATTCATGAGCACAAAAACTGTGTGTTTCATCTGCGTCGGCATCTCCATTGTTTGTTGTCGTATTGAAAAGCGCAACAAAAATCATTAGCCGTAGTCTAAAAGAAGAACACCCCCATAATTACATGTATAATTTTGCCGATTTACAACAAAGTAGGTGGGTATTTTAATTTCCAAAAGGTCTAAATTGAAACGTTAATTCTGAATTCTACAATTTGACAAAAACCAACAATTACAACATTCAAATCATAACTCATAAATTCAATACATTTCTTAAAGAAATTAAAAGAATCAAGAGAAATTTAGTAATGCCCTATATCGATTCAGGACTTAATCTATGTCGCCAAGTGCTCGGCAAAATGATTGATGGGTGATGACGACCAGAAGACACTGCAGCTGTCAGGCTACAGCCTAGGCCTCTGGACACCGGCAACCAACGGCTGAGAGCCTGCGATCAAGTAAGAGGGTGTATTTTGCTTTTACGCGAGGCGGGATAAAGGGCGGGATGGAATGAGACGTAGGTGACTGGGGCAATGCAATACGCATTTTGTGCAGCCTTTGCCTGCCATCTTCCCTTCGTAGATTGGCTTGGCTGGTCGAGTGCCTTGGGCCATACTTGTGTCAACTAAACTGCATTTGCATATACTAGGCTACGTATCCTGGGTTTTAATTCATGTTGTCTTAGGCCCAACTGTAGGAGCACCGAGCAGTGCAGTGGGAGGTGAGAGGCCAAGAGCTTAATCTTTGGGTTTACCAGGTGTCCTTCGATTTTTTGTTAGGGGTTCACGTCTAAATTTATATAGACCTGGTGTCCTGTGCACCCCAGTAGCCCTCTTTACATCCGCCCTTGCCTCCTACCCACCTCCTCTGTCGCTCTGCCCATGCCTGCTCAGCCCCCTTCCTCCCTAGGTCCCTTGCTCCAACCTCCCGCCTGACCCTCACTTCCTTTATCGCCCACCTCCTCAACTCCTCCGTCGTTGCCACCCGTCAGATCCGTCATCGGCTCAGCTCCCGCATCGTCGGGCCAAACAAGCTGTGTCGAGCTCACTCGTGCCCAGGCCACGCCTAGTACAATACGGTATTGTGTGTGTCACGTTGGGTTAGCCCGTTAGGCTGAGATTGCGACCCAAGCACGGCACGTCATGTCGGGCAAGGCTAGTTCAACCCGTTTAGTTCTGGGTCAGACCAATAGTACCGTGCTTCAGACCGACACGATTAGTCCATCCTATTTGACCACCTCTAGAAAAACAAGTAGCAAGTAGGACCTAGTAGTAGGACTTTTTAGAATGTAACAGAACGAAATGAAACCACACACGCACTCTTTCACAAATGGGTTCACTAACACATTTAAGGGTGGGTTTTTTGTGTTGTGATTTTGGTTTTTAGCTTATGATTTTTGAATTTTAATTATTTGTGAAAGACGGTACGTAGAGGGAAACAATCGTATATGATTTTGAGCGATATAGCTGAATTTGATACAATGTCTACCATAATCTATTTGTAGATTCTACCTTGAAAGGCGATGTTGAAAAGTTAGTTACTGTAGCAGAAAGTAATAACACAGAGTCAAAGCTAAAAAGAAGTCAGCATAAAATTTACTACTCAAGTTAGAACTCACAAAAAAAAATCTTTCGGTTTGGACATCAATGCTGTTTTAGTAGGAAAGTAGAATCATTGTTGATACAGCTAGTACCCGTATGATTAGTTGCTTTTGCATTGCAGGAGTACATTCCCATAAATAAGGAGGTTAGAGCGAGAAAAGCAAGTTGTTACAGAACGGGAACTTCTTGTCGGGGACGATTCCTAACTCAAATGTTTCTGCGTAGGAACTTGTTTGGACATCACCGACACCGTTTCGGTGTTCATAGGCAACGTACGCTACAACCACTTCTTTCGAAACATTTAAATAGAGGTAAAGAATAAAAAATATTATTATAATTACACTTTTAATTCTCTTAATAGGCAAATATTTTAAATCGAAGACTCTTGAGACCGTAGACACAGTAAAACAAAGAGAGTGGCACATACCACTGATAGATATTGTTTTTGCCAGTTGCGACTCTAGGACCATTAGAGAGTAAGGGGGTGATCGGAATAGCGATGGCTTTTGGCTTTTGGCTGAAAAAACATCAGAGTGGGCTGAAAAACACTCAGAATGAGTTAGTGGATAGTGTAGTGAATAGTGAAAAAAAAGCTGAAGCTAGAAGCTGAAGCCGAAAAAAGCCGAAACGATCACCCCCTAAGTAGTGGTACTTCAAGAATCAAGATCAACCATTTGAGAAAATAGAAAAATTGTACAACCTTTTCTTTTTGTAAAATTTGATATGAATGTGTAGAAAAATTGTACAACCTTTTTTTTGTAAAATTTTATATAATATATATTTATAGGTTACTAATACGTATCATTGCATATGCTCTCGTGCCAATGGAGACCCCGATCCCCTGTGGCACCAGCGATGCGGGCCGTGCATGTGGCCGGCTAATGGAAGATCTCGTTTTCTCGTCACAGCTCCTGATAAGGTTTGGATCGATCGGAACTAATCCATTAATCCATCATCAAACGAAACTGCAAGGACCACTGAGATTCCATGGCTGTTGCAACGTTTGAGACGGGCCCACTCGCTGCATGCATCCACGTGCGTGCGTGGCGTCCCGTCGCTGGAAAACGAAACCCGACCAGCTTTTCCACCGACCGGCCCACGCCCTGGATCGATGTAGTACGGCTTGATACGATTCTCCCAGCTCAAACTAGCCCCTAAGCTGCATGTGTACTGGAAGTGAAATGCATGGCACGATCATTCCCCCAAAGAATATATCTGAGCAATTAAAAATCTTATCAGGGATTTAATCATGACACCAACATGCACCAGGTAAATCTACCCCCTAGGTCTCTAAAAAAAAATCCATATTGCTCAGCAATCAAGCAGTCGTGAAGGCAGAGTGACTCCAGTCAAAAAGGCGAAGAAAAGATGTATACTGCCTGCTAATCAACACCGATCAAATCGATTTGACGACGGAGGAGGTGAATTGCCCCGTGATTCCAGGATAGCGAGTCGGTGGCGACTGACAGCTACGTTGCCCCAGACCTTCTCCATGCAAGATAGTGCGCGGAGCTCGACCACGATAGCGGCCAAAAGATTGGGTCATTATCCCCTCCCGACTGACAAGCTTCGACATCAAGCAACGCGTAGTGTCGTTAAGGGATGGGAGCCACACGACGAACATAGGCAGCGTAAAAGCACGGATCTCATCAAATATTCGGCTACAAGAGTAGGGCTATGCGTACAAACTAGTTTGTTACCAGAAAATTACAAACTCTGCCAACCGGCCATATGCAACATCTGTATGGTGGTTTTTTTTATCTATAGTTTATGATTTTTTTAAATAAATAAATAGGACGATTTCTTTTTTTAAGTGGCTTATGTGGGACAAATATGCATAACCTAAAAAAATCAAATCAAAGATTATTAATATTAAGTATATATATATATATATATATATATATATATATATCCATATGTAATCTTTAATTTGATATTTTTTATAGGGTAGTATAGATTTGTCATTATTTAATAGTAACTATTTTGCTTTAAGACTTATAATTTTTTTCTAGAAGAGGTGTACTGAAGTAAACCCGAAATGTGTAGGTTCTAGAGAAATCTTCTAGCACTTTATACTAGGTAATTTCACGTATGAAGTGAGTAGTGATATAGAGATTCAGTGGCGGAGCTAGGAAAATTTGGGAGCCTAGGCGTAGTCGAGCCGCCAGCCACGAAGCGCAAGTATAGCCAATAAGCACAAATAAATCTATATACGTATGACATAAGCAAAGTTGATAACCACAGTAGTTTTAAAATCCAACATACATTTGAAAGAATATAGATGAAAAGAAAAGATAGATACGATAACAAGTACCTTAGTAAGACAAGTTTCGATGACTCATCAATAAAAGTCCAATCACACATCTAGAAGAGATTCTGCAAAACAGATATATGTAGATTAGTATGTCGAGTAACTTTGTAATATATTCATATTGGAAAGAATGGAACATACCATAAATGTGCTATTGGATCAAGTAACATTGTTATGAAAATAGTCAGGATGTCCTCAAAAACTATTGATCAAGTGACTGAAGAGGGCTTTCCAATCCATGCCATGCTATTATTACCAGAACCTGAAAACAAAACAAACAAGAAAAATACGTCAAGATCTGACAGAATGATGAAACTAAATCTAAATCTAAATCTAAATCACAATTCACACTTCATAATCCACTAATCACAGAAATCGTATCCACGAGTCTCCTCAATCCTTATTTCACTGATCACAATTCACATTTCACAATTCATTTCACAAATATCATTATATCAATCACAAATTCACAAGCAACTCAAATTTCTCCCAATCTCCCCAATCTTTAAAATGTTTTCTGTTTTTATTGTTTCCGAAGGTTGTGAATCATGAGTAAACCTTGTAATGAACTTTACAGAGAAATTGATGTTTCTATAATATACTCGCAATAAGTCGAAACTTTCAATCTAGTCAATAGCCATAAGTTTAGTTATTCTTGTATCTTTGGTCAAGTTTGGTCAGTTTCTATTAATATACTCCCAAGTTCTGCTGCTGCTCAGTTTCTGCAGGACCAGGCTAGACTTGTGTGTGTACAAGGGCGGCGCAAAGCACGACGACGAGTAGTCCACGTACATGACGCCGTAGTGGGTACGGCACACCACCGGCGAGCACATGCGTCCGGTGAGAAGAGCGAGCAGAATATTACTCATGGAAAGCTGCACCGGAGCACATGCATGGACATGGAGGCACGGCCGCCTGAAGAGGCTGCTACCGTTGGTTCTTCTTCGGGTAGAATATGAACAGGTGGCCCGATGCCATGGTGCCATGCAATCGTATATTTCCTTGTATATTAATTCATGCTTTCATGTCGTAATGCAATTAGCGACCGGAAGAACCCTCCTACATGGAGTACTGTACGTAAAAGATAATGGCAATTGGCAAGGCAGTTAATTTGCATGGGCGTATGAGATGGGATTAAATTGGATACGCCCCCTGCAGTCGTCAAAGCTAAGCACACGCTCGTTCTGCTGCCTACAACTTTCTCCGACTGTTGATATAAGTTAAGGCTATGTACAATAGTATGATATCAGTTATCTATAAATTTTATCATGTTGATGTGGAGGAGAGAGAGAGCATAGAGAATTAGACCGTCTATTATACAGTAGTCAACTGTAACACGATAAATAAGATATATTGTATCATGAAGGAGCTAGCTATAGAGATATGCAAAAAGACAACGGTTATTTATATCATTGTGCATATTCTAATCCTACCAAAAACGACAATCAATAAAACACATATATATTCCTATTAAATAGCACCTTGTTCAACTACTTTTTTTTCTCCGTTAAAGCAGGAATATAAAATAAAAATATTACAGTAACTGTACTTTGATTTTTTTAGTGGATTTATATTATAAGTACTGTTTTCCAAGAAAAGTGACTTTATATTGCATGAGGGAGTGAGCGGTAATTAAGAACAGTCAAGCTAGCTAGCACTGCAGATCGATCGAACAGCTGGCCGGTCGGATTAATCAGTGCAGATTTGGTAGAGCCGCATGATGGGGTGGAAACGAGCCGAGTCAAGTCGGTTCGAGTCCATCTCGGTCGAGCTTGTACCGAGCCAAGTCGAGCCGAGCCTCGGCTCGGCTTGTTTAGAAACCGAACTAGAAGGTAGGCTCGGCTCGGGCTTGACAGAGGCTCGAGCCGGCTCGCGAGCGCTTGAGTAAGGCTTGGTCTGGGCTCCCTCCCCGCCGGCCGCCGCTCAGAATCTGATCTTCAAAGTAGTTTGCATCGTTCACATCATTTGTTGCTGCAAGAAATCAGATAGAACAAGAACATACGAGCCTCAGATCCGCCGCCGCCTCTCGGACTGTGCCGCTTGGAGCACCGCCGGCCCGCCGCCGCCCAGACCCGCCGCCGCCGCCTCTCGATCTGTGCCGCTCAGTTGCCGGGGTGGTCTGGTCGCGGCTGGGAGCGGGGAGGGAGGAGGCGGCGGGGAGCGGGGGCGGGGAGGAGGCGGTGGGGGCGGCGGGGAGCGGGGGCGGGAAGGAGGCGGTGGGGGCGGGGGGGAGCGGGGAGGAGGCGGAGGGGGCGGCGGGGAGCGGGGAGGAGGCGGTGCCGGTGGGGGCGGGGGAGCGGGGAGCTGGGGCGGCGGCGGGGCGGCGGGGAGCTGGGGGGAGGCAGTGCTGGTGGGGGCGGGGAGAGCGAGGCGGGCGGAGGGTGCGGGCGGAGGGAGCGAGCCAGGCGGAGGGATCAAGGGAGCGAGCGAACCAAGGGAGCAAGCGAGGCTCGGGTGGAG
This sequence comes from Melocanna baccifera, assembly GCA_036346265.1. Taxonomy (NCBI): domain Eukaryota; kingdom Viridiplantae; phylum Streptophyta; class Magnoliopsida; order Poales; family Poaceae; genus Melocanna; species Melocanna baccifera. The sequence goes on along the minus strand of CM070694.1, from coordinate 23,377,681 downwards.
CGAGCGGGCGGACCGATTCACCGATATATTATACCTCCGTCCGGCTCGTTCCGGCTCGCGAGCAGTTCGAAAATGAACCGAGCTAAATCTTAGGTTCGGCTCGCTTGGAAAATTTTCGAGCTCGAACCGAGCTGAGTCGAGCCGGCTACGAGCTCGAGTAGCTTGCGAGCCTCAAACTTTTTGTCCAGCTCTAGCCGCATCTGCACACGTACAGCAAGGGAAAACGGAGTAGGTTGAGATCAGGGCCACGGAGCGGGTGGTGCGCCGCACCGAAAAGCTGGGACTTCAATTCGACCGGGTGGCCATTCTGTCTGCTGGCGAATCACTTGAAGCGCGGCGCGTGTACTTCACTGTCCGATCGACTACACACTTTTCTTTTCTTTTCTTTTTTGAAGAGATACTCGACTGCACCTGCTGGATTTCTAATCTAGATGCATCAGTGCATCCGTGCTCGTGCGGTGCTGGTCGATCTGATCCCAGTAGCTGGAGCACGAGACCATGCACGCACGTGCGTACAGTGGCGTCCTAACGGGAAAAATGACCAATTGTAGTATGTAGTGTCAAGCGCGCACGCATGCTATTCCTTTGGACTATCTTGGTATGAAAGCTAACAGTAGTTATAGTACGTTTTTAACTGTTACAATGTAAAAAGCAGAAAGCTAGACTTAGAGGACGCTCAATTCGATTTAAATAAGATAGCTTATGGTTTATTTTGCATTATAGTTGACTTATTTTTCACTGTAACTGCTGATAACTTATTTAACGTAATTAAATTTAAAAAATAAAAAATAAAAAAATATGTTAACCTATTACGGACAATACAAACGAATACGAAAAAAAACTAAAAAAAGTAAAATTTAAAAATAGTAAACTAGAAAATATAAATTGGAGCCAGCGATTCCTTATACCTTTGGAGCACTACCTTAATTATGTGCATTGATCAATCTGTTTACCAATCTCGTGGGTGTCGGTGCATCAATATGGGCATGTACCTAGTTTTAGGGGTGCTTGTTTTAGCAATAACTTCTGACTTTTGGCTGAAATTTTACTGTAGTTGGTGTTTTTACTGTAGTTGATTTAGCTTTTTAGGTATAATTAAATTTTTTAAAAAATGTAAAAATAGAAAAAATATGTTAGCCTATCATGGACAATACAAAAGAACACGTGAAAAAAAGAAAATACAAAAAAGCTCAAAAAATCTAAAAAAATTTGGAAAAGATAAATTACTGAATAGTGAAAAAAAAACTGAAGCTGAAAAAAACCTGAAACGAGCGGGGAAACAAATGGAGCATGGCACTATGGCAGTGTATCAAACAGCGTCTCCGCACTGCCAATGGGACTGTACTGTCGCCGGCATAACACCATATGGGGAAAAAAATAAAGTGCAGATAAGGGCCCAAGATATGTCATGCCAAATTGCCAATTGCAGGGCCCATTCAGAGCCCGTTATCACTTGGGCCATATCAGGAGAGGACAGTTTAACTGGGCCCCAGAGCCCATAAAAATCACCACAAATGGAAAACGAAAAAGAACATACTTCTTGTATAAATTGGAGCCAGCGATTCCTTATACCTTTGGAGCACTACCTTAATTATGTGCATTGATCAATCTGTTTACCGATCTCGTGGGTGTCGGTGCATCAATATGGGCATGTACCTAGTTTTAGGGGTACTTGTTTTAGCGATGACTTCTGATTTTTGGCTGAAATTTTACTGTAGTTGGTGTTTTTACTGTAGCTGATTTAGCTTTTTGGGTATAATTAAATTTAAAAAAATGTAAAAATAGAAAAAATATGTTAGCCTATCATGGACAATACAAAAGAACACGTGAAAAAAAGAAAATACAAAAAAGCTCAAAAAATCTAAAAAAATTCGGAAAATATAAATTACTGAATAGTGAAAAAAAAAAGTGAAAATTGAAACTCAAACGAAGCAATGGAAACAAATGGAGCATGGCACTATGGCAGTGTATCAAACAGCGTCTCCGCACTGCCAATGGGACTGTACTGTCGCCGGCATAACACCATATGGGGAAAAAAATAAAGTGCAGATAAGGGCCCAAGATATGTCATGCCAAATTGCCAATTGCAGGGCCCATTCAGAGCCCGTTATCACTTGGGCCATATCAGGAGAGGACAGTTTAACTGAGCCCCAGAGCCCATAAAAATCACCACAAATGGAAAACGAAAAAGAACATACTTCTTGTGGCTGCTGGGATTCCCAATGGGACTGTACTGTCGCCGGCATAACACCATATGGGGAAAAAAATAAAGTGCAGATAAGGGCCCAAGATATGTCATGCCAAATTGCCAATTGCAGGGCCCATTCAGAGCCCGTTATCACTTGGGCCATATCAGGAGAGGACAGTTTAACTGAGCCCCAGAGCCCATAAAAATCACCACAAATGGAAAACGAAAAAGAACATACTTCTTGTGGCTGCTGGGATTCGAGCCCAGGTCTCCACGGCCACAACGTGGAATTCTAACCACTAAACTACAGCCACACCTTTTGTCCGGTTGTTCGACCTACCGTATTTAAAACATCGCCTGTTCCCTAGCGTTAGTAGTCGCATAGCTGCTTGGTTCATCTGGTCATTTGTACCATACAGTACTTCTCCCTGCAATCTGAAATCTTCTGTTGTCTGAGCTCAGCCCATCATCCTTATATCCAGTAATTAACTAATTAGCACACACGAACTAATTGGTACACTTGTAGGGTCATGTTTCTGTACGTCTTTTATATCCGTTTTGAAAAGCCCTCATTCCAACTGGCTTACAAAAGTTTCTAACTGTGGATTTTGGTTTATAATTGAAATTGTATTGTAGTGGCAGTTAATTTTTTTGAGAAAAATAAGAAAAATAAATAAAAACAACTGATATATCATCGCGGACAATATAAAGTAACAAGGTGAAAATGAAAAGGAAAAAAAGCTAAGCCCCCCCTTCCAAAAAAACCAAAATAAACTGAAATTAGAAGTCGATGTATTCCGAGTAGCTGCTGGCTTAAATAAGTCAAACGCCAAAATAAGCCAGAAGTTGAAGCTGTTTGGAGCAGGGTAAGGTGACATAATTCTACTTTCTTGACGCCTATCGTTTTCTTTTAGCCGTCCATCCGTTCGTCCTTGTTGGCAACTGCATTATCGATTTTAGATTCCAATGTTTGATGAATTTTTATACTCAAACTTCATTAATTAAATTTGTTGGGGAAGAGTCCCTGCGCTACCTTGGGCCCACGACCACGTGGGAGCGATGACACCCGTTGGGGGACCTATCTTGAGCTAAGTCCCCAAGTCAACCCCGAACAAAGTACATAAGACCGGCCCATCCGGGGCCGACCCCGGCGGTGCGCAAGACCGACCCTGGAGGCGTCCGAGGCCGACCTCGGGTGAGGTACACAAGATCGGACCAAGAGGCGTCCGGGGCCAATCCCGGGGCGAGGTGCGCAAGACCGGCCCTGGATGCGAATGAGGCCGACCCCGGGTGGAGTACGCGAGGCCGATCCCAAGAGGGTCTGGGGCCGACCCCAGACCGACCCGATGCCACAGGGCATGCGTGAAGCAAATGACAAAAATGCCCTCAGAAGTAGAGCAAACCCTAATGGTAAAGTTGTAAGTACACCGATCTCCCCCTCTCCCCCCTATAAATAGGACCCATTGTAATAGAAAAGTGGAGGTTATTTTGTAACCTTAGACTCTCATCATGTGTTAATAGCTCAACTTCACTTGCTCTAGCTCTGTATGACATGATGCTTATATTTACGATTGTGTTTTATAAATAGTTAAAACTTATATGTTGAATCCTTGTAACATGGGACTATACATTACAAATATATTTTGTAAGTGTTTAAAATTCATATTTTCTACTCCTTGTGGTATGAGGCTTGTATTTGCAAATAGTTGAAGTCCATATATAATTCTTATAGTATGCAACTTAGGTTTGCGAATATGTTTTATAAATATGTTAAGTCTATGTACCAATTTTATGTGTCATGATTTCAAATGTGTACAAATATATTTTGCAACTTGTTGAGAATCTGATGGGATCCAAGGCATGGTGACGATAGCGGCGCCAACTCGTGGTACCTAGGCTCTTCACAGATCTGGCACGGGGGTGCCACCCAAGGTTGCCATCCACAGATACAATAATGCCAACACAAGTCGTTCGGCTAGATCTAGGGACGAGGATGGCACCAAGTCCATGCTGACAGCTCACTGCCCGTGCCTGTGCCGTGGTCAAAATGACCTCGCACGGACAAAAGCAATTGCTCCTCCGGCGACCACGGCGACGAGGATGCCGCCTACATAAAGATGACCTGATTGCTCGCTTCGTGGCTGGATCTGTAACTAGGTGATTATAAAGATAGTTTTCAGGTTTACTATGAAACATACGGAGAAATATAAGCGATCATGATGTAATTTACTTCTCCTATATAATACGAGAGATATATTTGGGCCCCTCAATGTGGTTGGATTAAAAAAGTATATAACCATACCGAATGTAGTTGATGAGTCAATCGCAATTAAGTAATCTACTATAGATTCGAGTGAATGATCGAACTATCAGAGAATGGCACGCTTCTCACCTTGAGTTTGATATGGCGTCGTGAGTTAAAATGATCGGTATATGTGCACTATATCAGTTCATCCGATATGATTTTTATGTATATTTGAAAGTCGTTATGTCTTACTAGGGATCGCTACCAACTTGTGGATCAGGAAGAAGTTTTCATGCCGCAATTGAATATATATGAACTTATAGAGTCATACATTTAATAGATTGGAACATATCGGTTCAAATTGGATCTGTTTCTAGTGGGACATATCAGTTCGGATTTAATCCGTTACTAATGGGTTAAGTGGGCTTTGCACCTTATTGGGCCTCTAACATAGGGTTCCATCGAAAGGCTATATTAAGAGAAACGTAGAGCTGAGGGATATCTCATGTGAACACCCACCAAAACCCTAGCTGCCATCTCTTACAAGCTCTACCGTGTGTGTTAGTACTAGCATACTAGCGCACAGTATTCCTTCTGGATGTGTAGACTTCGGTAGAGATGCTGGTACGTCTATTCCGTTGATTGAGACAATATCGAGGAGGAGACAATTAGTATGTGAAGATTTAAGAGCCTTACGTGAAGCACCTCTTTTTTCCCCAAAAAAAAAAAAAACGAATCACAAGTTGCCTCAATGCAAAGTACTTGGCAGTACAGTGACAGCCTTGCAGGCTAGCTAGCCATGTGCATGACTTATTGCATTAGAAGCCGTAAGGCACGATTACATGCGGAAAATGATGATTGGTACGAGACGTGCCACTGTATCTTGTGATCAGCCATTGATCGACTCTTCGTGACCGCGACAACGGGCTCGAGTTCTTGATCAGCAAGGGGAGTCGGCGCCGCCGCCGGAGCTGGTGGAGAGGCTCCTCTCGAGGTAGAAAGCCCGCAGCCTGGCGGTCCGACCGGCCGCGCCGTCGCTGCCCGAGTGGGACAGCACGGGGAGCCCCCACTGCGAGGAGAACACGATGGTGGGGCACTCCGCCGCCACGTCGACGCTCGCCAGCCGCCGCACGAGCTCGGCGAACAGCGCGGCCACCCGCCGCGCTGGCACCAGGAACACCAGCCGCATCAGCCGCACCTTGATCTTGCCGCCCGGGCGTGCCATCCGGAACAGCAGCGGCGCCCTCCGCCCCGCCTGCTTCCTCCTCCCCATCCTCATTCGCAGCCGCAGCGGCCGCCTCGCCCGGACCCCGGCCGCCGACCTCGCCACGCCCACCTCCTCGCCGTCGTCCCCGTCGCCGCGCAGCCGCTGGTACCGGCATCTCGAGCGCTGCTGCTGCTCTCTCGCCAGGAGCACCTCGAGACCCATGTGAGCTAGCTAAGGTGGCAAGCAAAGCAAGCAACGAATCGAAGCAACCAACCAACCGGTGATCACTGACGACTTAGCATGGGGAGCTAGCGCCCGTGCGTATATATAGACGTGGAAGTGGTGGAACTAACGGAAGGAATTATTGCGCGTCGCGTCGGCGCATGGAAAGAATCGTCCCGAGCGCGCCATGCAGGTTGAGAGCACAACAAATGGCGCGGAAACGACCGAGCGGCGCTTACGGCCCGATTCCTTTTGACACATGCTTTCTTTCCACCGCCAGGCGCCAGCACTATACTAGTACTACGCATGCATATGCATATACTTGCGCTGCACTCTCTTGCTGCTGATCCAACTCCTTGTTACTTTCTAGCTTGTCTATTTTGGATCTTGAATTCTTGATGCACACATAATCTTTAATTATTTATCATTATCATCAGTAATATAACTAATCCAATCCAATGATGATTTACATTGGGACAAGATGGGATTGAGTACCGGCCAGTAGCATGATCTGATGAGCCGAGTGCAATCTCTCAAGGATGATTGTGATTTGTGAGCGAGTAGATGGAATTAAAAGTTACTCTAGAACAAGGGAATTAAAGCTAATACGCATTTTTTGGTTGAGTGGTCGATCAGTAGGAGCGATAACATGGCGTACCACAAAATTAAAGCATGCATATTCTTTCTTACGATGATTGATATGATCATTGCTTGATCACTTGACAAAACTGTTTACACGTAATTGTCAGCCTTTCTTCATCGCCGTAGGCCAAAGGAACCACTGTCTTTTGCCAAAACGAGAGCCTGGCCTCGTCACCAGATGTGCCCAACCGTGTACTTTGAGCATACACAAGTTGCAATAAACTGTTGGGAGATTCTCACTGATCATCAAAAGTACATCATGAATTCATATAAGGTAGTGTATGATAAGGTGAAAGCGTAAGGTAGGTTTATTCGTTAAGGTGGCATGTGCCATCATTAGTAAAGCAAAAGAAAGGTCACTAGAGGCCCAGAGAAATCATGGCCAATGATTGGGAACGGGTCGGCTCGAATGATCGGCTCATAGTACAATACTACTATTTACATTGACAGCTAGAGTTTGAACCTAACATGCAATTTAATAGGACGCAAGTTGCGCCACAGACAGAAACCAATTCTAAAGCATGTGCAGTTACAAGCCAGCAGCTGCCTTAGTGGTCAGTGCCTCTCTGTAAAGGCGGTGAACAAGGGCATGAACGGAGAAGGCAGTACAACATGTGGCACGCGAGTACAAAATCAAGGAGATTCGGCATGTGCATGCACAGGATCCATGTAGAAAAACAGCAACAGTTCAGAAATCAAGTCATAGATCCGATATATATATATATATATATATATATATATATATATATATATATATATATATATATATATATATATATATATATATATATATATACACACACTAATTTAGCTCTACTTCATCGCAGCTTCAACAAAAACATTCCTTATGTTCGGTTAAAGATCCGTGTGGAAATGATATTTCCACATTTATGTCAGAAACTCTGCCTACTTGTTATGTATGGTAGCATAAAACTGAGCAAACACTAGCATTTAAGCATGAACTTTTCTAGTTTCATGTCAGACTCTGCAAAATTGTTATGATTCGAGATCTTCCTCATGCCAGAATAACCACATCATCACCATCTGAAATTCAGTATTCATAGCAGGCTACAGAGTGTATAATTTCTGACAAGGTTCAGTGCCATCATGCTACCAATATCTGGAGCATTTCCATCGATTTAAAATACGACCTCCACAAACTACAGTTCAAAGTTCAAACCCAGATAGTACACTAAGTTCAGATGAATTTAAGAAAATTTATGCAGATGTACCATGCAGCCCCTAGACTCCCAGCATGATATCTTCATCTGTAGACTGTAGAAGCATTGCAATACACATCAAATCAGGCAATGGATACATCATACACTAGCTAGCACACCAGCTCATATGCATAATCACATGATGACAATGGGCAATGCTCTATATGCATCTGTTGTCCATGAAGTTCGGAAGTTTCTTCAAAGTGTTTATCTTGATTTACTGCATCTGAACATATTATGAATTCAAAGTTTGCTGTTTGTTATGTTAAGTACTTAAGTGCATTTCAATACCTGTAAACCAGTGACATATTCAACTTGGATTACATTGTGATCATTCCCATTGACAACTGATCTCCACTGGACTTTCAGAAAACATGCTTGTTGCAGGCAATAGATCAGAAAAAATTCTTGACTTTAAAAGTGAAATGCTTGTTTTCTTGAGTTAGGAAATAGATCTTCAATCTTTATATTCTTAGCTTAAGATAAAGCTTTTGGTATATCTCGAACAATTGTATCTTGGTAAAAAATGAGAGAAGACACTATGCATGAATCTCTTTCAGCACATATTCTTGGGTTTCAAAATGGGTTGCTTCAGCCTTCACTTCTTTGCCTACGTCAGAACTTTCCATTCTTACCAAGCAAACATATTTTTTGTTAAGTCAAGAAGATATTACACATGAAATTCTCTCTTTCAGACCATTCAACTTCAGATACAAAATATATATGATACACATTTTCCAGACTAGTGATGAGGTATGTAGAAGCATGAGATTTATCCTAGAAAAGAAATTAAGTTGCATTCTGCATGAGCTATTCTTATAACATTTCGGTACATACTCAGGCTAGCAGTATTCTTACCTTGCAGACCATGAGAGATCAGGGATTTTCCAAAGGAAAATCACGCCATACATCCCCTTGTGCTGGTTGGCTTTCCTGATCTGTTAGGTTAAGTGTCAGAAAAAACTGATACCAGGCAGTGATTGTACTGACAGTAAACATGACTTCACATTTAATCAATGCCTTACGATTATAAAACATTACATTTACATTGCTCAGAAATGTACTTCCAAAACAAAGCTCCTCGTATTATAGTGGTTTATTGCAAGTGATGAATAGTTCAGCTTTTTACATGTACAAAAAGTATACTCGTATGCATAAAATAAATCGAAATAATTGTCTTCTAAACATGGCGACTCTAGTGAAAAATGGTAATGGACTAAATCTCGCTGTTTTCGAGTTTCTTCTTTTGACCTTTTGTTATTTATAGTATTGCTTTTAAGCTAACCAGATGAGGAAAAAGAAATCTTAGACAGGATTTTTTTCACGTTTGCGGAGTTTAAAAGGGGCAACCAAAAAGAATTCCAAGCTTTCTTTACTAGTTCCAAGTCATTGCTTCGTGCTCATAAACATATATGATTTTACTTGTGCCTTTAAGTACTAGGTAGCAAAGAAAAGAACAATGAAATGCAACAAATGGAAACTGCGCATTGAAGTGGCCTAACAGTATGAGTATCTTGCTTAAGAAAGAATATCTTTGTCAGTTCGCTGTATACAACCTGTAAACTAGGTCTAACCATCCACTAGCCCAACAATTACGTATCATATCTATAGATTGTATAATTAATTTGACATAGTCCAAAATCTAAAAGAAACAGATGTTCTTCCAGAACCCAGGTAAAAGAGAGATAAAAATAACTATATAAGTATTGGAAACCTAACAGAAAACAGCAGCAGCACGGGGGAATGGAACTTTACGTTTAATAAGATGCTGTACCACAAATGCATCTTGCAACTACATGGTCACCGTGAGGGGACATCCCATGATTAGTCCCTAAGGGGCAATGCCCTTTTTTTTCTGGGGAACCTATGGGCTAATGTTGGCAGTTCTTGCAGTTTAGCCTAGAAGGTTTAACCTAGCATTGCGGTTTGGAAGCTATGCCTATCGACTAGCGCCAACCCAATTTTTTTTCAGTCTAAGGCAACTACCTAACTAGGTGCACCCAGAGTTCGCCTCTTGGTTATCGTCTCACGAAGATCGGAATGGATTTGCCAAAAGTTGCGGACTGAGCAAGAGAGAGGAGGGTAGATCGGTAGAATGCGAACGTACTGGCGGGTGCTGGGTCCTCGGCGTCCTCGGTCTTCACGGCCATGGCCGGCGGCACGGGGATATCTGCAAAATCAGCGGGGGGAGCAGCAGCACGGTGAGGGGATCGATTCGGCCTAATCGATTAGGTCACCGATGCGATAAAGGGAAGAAATGCGAAAAGAGGAGATGGTGCATACCGTCGGCGGGGAGGGCGTCGCGCATCCACTGCTCGTCGACGACGTCGATGAGGACGCCCAGGCTCAGGCTCTGCTCCTGCTCCAGCCCGCCCATCTCCTCCTCTCTGTTCTGTTCTCTCCTCTCCTTGCTAGGGTTAGACGACGAGCTGTTCGGTTCGGTCTTCGGCACGAGTGGCCGGCCTACATGTATTTTGGGCTAGATTTCCGTCAGATTCAGTAATTTATTCTAGCAAAACCCCACGTTTTGAGGCAAAGGTATCACAAGACACGCGGCCTTAGCCCAATGAAACTAAGGCTCGTTCGGCAGGCCTCTACTCCAGCTTATGGGCCTCAGAAGATCACTTAGGTGTTCGGTGTAGTTTGGCCTTTTACCCTTTTTTCCAAAATAGGATGGCTTTGAGTTTTTTTTTATTGAGTAAATTTCATAAAACCTCATGTTTTAAGGCAAAGGTATCACAAAATCTCATGTTTTACAATTTTTTTTGAAAAACCCTAGGTTTAGGGCAAAAGTTTAAAAAAACTTAGATACACCACTTGTCGTCTATTTTGCTCCAATATTTGTGCGGGATACCAATACATATTAAAAATACATGGTATTTTTAAGTATATACATAGGGATGGACCCTGCAATATACCCCTATGTGTCTCTCTCTCCTCTCTCATTCTCACCCTTATCACCTCTCTCTACAGCGACATCGTCGACCAAGGAGGAGGCTCCGCAACCAACCATGCTACTGGCAGCTGGAGCTCGATGAGAAGGCAGTGCCTAGGAACACGGCAGCGCAGAAGTCCGAGACACGACTAAGGTCATTGGGGCCAAGGAGAGCTCGCACAAGAACCAAGCAGGCTCATTGGTGTAGGGGTTATGACCGCTTCGACGAAATCGGCCTCGCCCTAGCCAGATCTGAAAAGAAGGCCACCGGATCTAGGGCCCAATCATTGGGACAAGGCTAATCTTGCTACTGCCATGTAGCTAGTCACCATGCCAGCTCCTCCTCTGTCGTTGACGCCAAACCTCGAGCTGCCGCCTCTATCATCGCCAATGGGGAAGAGAGAGGAAAGGGAGAGTGTGGGAGGAGAGAGAGGAGAGGGTGAGAATGAGAGAGGAGAGAGGCATGTGGAGGGAGTGGTGTCCTGTAGGGCCCACTAATATGTGTATACTCAAAAGTACCATATATTGGATAGTCCAGGTGGTACATATGATGTTTTTTGAAATATTTTGTCCTAAAATCTAGGTTTTTTTAAAAAAATGTAAAACTTGAGATTTTATGTTACTTTTGCCTCAAAATCTAGGGTTTCTCTGAATGTACTCTTTTTTATTCTTCAAAAAAAGATGAGCATGCAATGCCATGAACTCAATCGCTAGCCATGGGGTGTAGATGGGTTGTCGCCCACCCTCTCCCGTTGGGAACACATCGTCCTAGTTCCCAAATTAGTTTGATATGTCGCCTCTCCCAATCCTCTAACTCTGCACTCCTCTCCCCTCAAGCAACGACGGCACTTCTCAAATCTCAAGCAAAGACACCAATGGCATGGATTGGCACGCTGCACGCACAATGAACTGAGCTAGTGGCTCCGTGCATGATGTGGTCGTGTCGAGCCGACATCGCAGCTCATGAGAGGGTGCACTGTGCATAAGATATGATAGTGAGGGTAAGGTCCGAGTTCTTCTCTCGTGGGCTTCTGCAGCCAGCGAAGCTAGTCGACGATCGACGTTTACGTCCGTCTCCATGTGTTTTCTTGACTCCAGCTTTCTATATGCTCATGGTAGCTCCGACTCCTTCCCAGAAGCCCGATCAACGTGCATCACAAACTTCGTCTCTCATTTCGGAGCAACAAAACACACGCATACTCACAACCCTTTTAATATAGAATTACACGTCTAACGTGGTGACTAAAGGGGGTGATCGGAATAGCGATGGCTTTTGGCTTTTGGCTGAAAAAGCAATCAGAATCGCTGAAAAAACATCAGAAATGAGTTAGTGGATAGTGTAGTGAATAGTGAAAAAAAAGCTGAAGCTAGAAGCTAAAACCGAAAAAAGCCGAAACGATCACCCCCTTTGGGCATCCACGGTTCAAGCCACCATTGCGTGATGGTTTGAGAAGAGAGAGTTGTTCCATGTCTCCTCAAGCCGCTACACAAAAAAAATTTCTTCCGTTGCATGGTTGATTGAAGTGGGGCATGAGTTATATGCGTTCAAGCCCTCTACCTTTTCTATTCTAGCCCCTGTACTATTTTATTTATTTTTTAGGCCAAAATTTTACAACAAAACCCTAAAAACAAAAAATAAATTACATAGTAACCCACTGAAACATGGCCCAACAAGTCATTCTCATCTCCACCAAAGTCTCCCTATTCACCTTCCCAACTACTCTAGGTCTAGGCCAACTTTCCCCAATTCCATCCCACCCATGCCCCCGCAAGTCTCTCTCCTCTTCACAATGTCGTTGGCGCTGTTGGCAAATTTGTCATCGGCAATTGCTAATCCCTCCACCGACGTCTACTGGCGAACTCCTCGCGATGTTGCCATTCCATTTGTGCCATCTCCAAGTTTTCAACGCCGTGCATCGAGCAAATCGTGAAGCTTCTTCATCGACACAACCCGTCGTCGCCAACTTCCAGCTAGCGCCGCCACCCATGCCACAGCCTTCTCCATTCGCCGTATCCAATGCAGATCCGGTCACGAGAGCTCGTCGCTGCAAGAGCAAGCGCGGAGCTCCCCATCACCACATAGATCGATCTCGCCATCGAGCAGAGTTGAGGCTTGAAGGGAGGAGGGGACTGGATGAGCCGCACATTGGGCGCCTCTGCAAGCTGTTTGACAACACCGGAAGCCTCGGCTTTCTACCTCCCTCACCTCCATCGTGGCGTTCATGCTAGGTGTAACCGTAGCATTAAGGGCCACGTGGTAGCATATGGCGAGGGGTCTCAAGTGAGACTCTCTACCATACAATTTGCTTCTAGGGCTTATTGTCGAAGCAATGTGGGTGGCCTTAGCAGAGTTCTATGTATGCTACTCACTATTGACTCACTTTTAGTTTTCAACCAGACTGACTAAAAGGGCCGTCCGTCACGGCATAACACACTCAATTAGTCCCAACATAATTGATCTAAATAAGTTATCATATCGTGTTATGTCAGTCTCGTGCCTACCCTTTGACCCATGCACAACACAGAGATGAGTTGGGTTGTGTCAGGTCAACCTAGGCATGTTTAGCCCAATAGGTCACAAGTAATTTACTACTAGTCACAAGCAATTTTACTGTCAATCGCAAGCAATTTTACGAACAGTCACATGTATGTTTATTGTTAGTTATAAATAATTTTACTGTCAGTCATAAGTAATTTTACTATCAGTCACAAGTAATTTTACTGCTAAGTTACCGTCCGTGCTCAGAAGAGTACAATAATCCTAACATAAATAATTTTACTGACATCTGTAAGCAATTTTATTGCACTACCATAGAAGATTTACTGCACTCTTCTTAGCAGATTTAGTCTCCTGCAAGATACTAAATACTTCATCCGTCCAAATTTATAAGGTGCATTTTTTGAATGACCTTGTCCATAAATATAGAGCATATTTCATGTTATAATGCAAAATCAGTATGTTGTTTCTTTTATACCTTTAATACATACATAGTCTTGTTTGCTATGCATTGAATGTAGTGTTTATATATAATAATTAGGAGTGATCTAGCCATTTTCACTATCTACTTGGTCTATATACCAAGAAAAAAAATACACCTTATAAACTTGGACGAAGGAGTAGTAGATAGTGGGGTTGTAGCGGATTGGTGTCGGTGTAGTAATAGCAGGTGGTAGGCGATATGCAAACGCCATATTCCAATATCGATATATAAAAAGTACTCACAATTTTGAGTTAGTTATGTATATATCATGACATACTAGTACGATAAAATTGTAACTATATTGTGACAGTCGTGGTGTCAAAGATAAGCAACGACCGCTATCGAGCAAGAGGGGAATGGTAACGACACAAAAAAAGTATTGTATCTCAGGCAAACAATAACTAATTTGGCTTAGACTTATCAACTATTTACACGTTGGTATAATGATTTGTATACATTTTAAATTTCAGTAGCACTAGAATATTGCACCGGTGGTGGATTGTAAATAGCGGACACAATAGCACTCTGACAAGTGCTATATTGCCCACAAAGTTCCAATCCACTATTTTCAAACGCTACTTTGACTTGATAGCATTTGTACCCCGCTGCTACTGTTGCAGGCGCTACCAACGCTATTGATTATGTTGGTCTCAAGGATAGGGATAAATAGTGTGCCGTACTAGATCGAGCTATGCCTCAATACGGTACTATGTATACATATCGACTACCAAGCTGATTCCCATGCCAAACAAGGTACGCCCAATCGAGCCAGATCAGCACAATCCGTTTACCATTCATATCATAATGTGTTTAGATCAAATAAACAGTACTATTTCTTGGGTTGAGTAGTTGACATAATTGACACGACCCATTTGGCCACGTCTATTTTCGAGATTAGCACTGTTCGTGCGTGGTCTTTCTCGGTGCGGATTCTCTGACTTACATGAGGTAAGTCATGGGTAACTTTTCCCCTATCCGATGCCATCCATTCAGCATCCAACGGCTGACCAACGGGAACCACCGCCACACACGCGACGGCGAGGAATGAGGGGCGTGGAGGGATAAGCGACGAGGGCTCACCAAGCCCGGGGGAAGCGACGCCACGACGTCGACCGTGGCGAGGAAGCTGGCAGCGTTGCGGTCGCAGGCGGCGCCGTCCTTGGCGTCCTCGATGCCGTAGTCCAGAATCCCGCCCATGCCGCCGCGCCAGAGGTGCCGCACCACGACAGCTAGGGCTGGAAACGAGCCGAGCCGAGCCGGCTCGAGCCAGGCTCGGCCGAGCTCGTTGTGGAGTGCGGCTCGGCTCGGCTCGGCTCGTTTCTGAAATGAGCCAAAAGGGTGGCTCGGCTCGGCTCGAAATTTGGCTTGAGCCGGCTCGGATGGCTCGTGAGCCGAGTACATCCAAGAAGAATAAGATTAGCAAGCAAGAAGAAATTGAGCTCACATTCAAGAAGACATTCAAGATTCATCTAGCAAAGCAAGAGACATTAGCAAGACACTTAGCAAAGCAAAGACATTAGCAGCGAGACAAATTGATCATTCAACATTCAGTAGTAGCATTAGCAAGACATTCATTTCGGACATTAGCGAGAGAACGACAAAGCAAGACATTTAGCAAGAGTATTCAAAGACAAGGTCATTCAACATTACTACATTAGCATTAGCAGCACATTAGCATTAGCAGCAGCAGAAGCAGAACATTACTCGATGGCGGAGGCTGGGAGGCCTCCTCGTCGTCGGTCCGCGCTTCTCTGGGGGCCGCCGCCCGCCGTTCCCCCAGGCTCGCCAACGATCGCGCCTCCGCCCTTCCCGGAGCCGCCGTTGGATCCGGCCTCACCTCGTCGCCACGCTCAAAAAGAACCGACCTTGTACCTGGCCGCTGCTTCCCATTGGGTGTTTAGCGTCTCGCACGGGGTGGTGGATCGGCGGGGGGCGGGGAGAGGAGATCGACGACGGCGGAGAGGTGGCGGCACCGGGGGTGGTGGATCACGGCGGGGCGGGCGAGAGGGGATCGGCGGGGGCGCGCGAGAGAGAGGATCGGCGGTCAAGCGCGGCGGGGAGGCGCGCACCGGGGTGGTGGATCGCGGCGGGCGGGAGAGGGAGATCGCGGCCGGGCAAAGTGGGAGAGAGGATCGGCGACGGGAGAGGTGGCGGCACCGGGTGGTGGATCACCGGGGGGCGAGGAGGCGGCGGGCGGGAGGCGCGCGAGGGGCGGGAGAGCGAGGCGCGGCGGAGCGAGGCGCGCGGGCGAGCGAGGCAGCGAGCGGGTGGAGTGAGCGAGGCGAGAACGAGCGAGGAAGCCAGCGAGGCAGCAGCGAATATACTATTGGTCGGCTCGTTTGGGCTCGCGAGCCGCTCGCGGGCGGCTCGGGTTCGGCTCGATTTTTGATCGAGCTATTTCTTAGGCTCGGCTCGTTGGAAAAAATTTCGAGCCCGAGCCGAGCCGAGCCGAGCCGGCTACGAGCTCGAGTAGCTCACGAGCCTCGAGCTTTTTGTCCAGCCCTAACGGCAGCGGCCTCGTCGGCCGTCTCGCTGCTGCAGTCGCCAGTGCTGCGGGCTGGCCTCGCGCGGCCGGCCCAGCAGCGCTCCCGCCACCGCCGGCCGGCAAGAAGACCACCGCGGGCCTCTTCGGGAAGCTTGGCGCGGTGGCGGTGAAGGAGGACAGCGCGCCGAGATGCGGGAGGATGGCCATGGCTTCCCAAGAGGCGGCCACGCCACGCGGCTTCTTGTGCCGGCGGTGGTGGGAGCGCGCTGGTCTGCCGCGACGAGGCCCACCGCCAGACGGCAGACTTCTGTGGCGAGACGGCCGACGAGGCCGGCTGCGGTGGTGCGGCGCCTCGCGCAGCGGCATGGGCGGATTCGGACTACGGCATCGAGGACGCCAAGGACGGCGCCGCCTGCGACCGCAACGCCACCAGCTTCCTCGCCGCCGTTGACGTCGCGGTGTCGCTTCCCCCAGGCTCAGTGAGCCCTCGTCGCTTACCCGTCCACGTCCCTCATTCCTCGCCGTCGCGTGCGTGGCAGTGGTTCCTGTTGGTTAACCGTTGGATGCTGAATAGATAATATCGGACAAGAAAAAAATTACCCATAACTTACCTCGTGTAAATAAGAGAATCTGCGTCGGATCTTTCTTCCTCCTGAAACTTCTCCGTTGCCGACACATCAAGACAGCTTAGCAAGATTTGCCCCCACCCCACCCTCCTTTCTCTCTCCCACGCCAACAATCCCACCCACCACTTCCCCGCCCCTCTACTCCCACACTCGTCCCCTGCATTCCCAGATCCAACCCTCCAGCCATGTCCTCCTCCGACCAGGAAGACCACGACGAGGACTCCCCCCTCTTCCCGGACTCCGGCGGCGACCACCGCCCCCGCCGCCGCTCCTCCTCGGGCCCATCCCCTGTCGACGAGGTCCCCATCGCGCAGTCGCTCATCAAGGCGGCCAGCAACGTCTGCTTCTCCCTGTTTGTGCTCGCGGTTCTTGTGGTTACGGTCGTCGCCGTCACCTACCAGCCGCCCGACCCCTGGCTCCAGTCCTCCGCCGCCATCACCACCTCCCTCTCCCGGATCCTCCCCAACTCCACCTTCCTCGTCCCCGACGACTCGCTCCTCCCCACCGGCGAGGACTTCAACTCCTCCGCCCCGAGCGCCGCGGTGCCGCCGCGAGAACCGGACCAGGCCGCGCCCGACGCGGTTAACGCCACCGCGGGGAGCTGCGACCCGGACGCGCCGCTCAACTGCTCCGACCCTCGCGTCCTCGCCGCGGTCAAGGCGTTCAATGCCAAGGCGTTCTTCCGGAAGTCCATCGTGTTCTTGAGCTATGAGACGCCCGTGCCCGGGCCAAAGCAGGGGGAGTGTGACATCGCCTGGCGGTTCCGTAACCGGCGGGAGAAGTCGTGGCGCCGGTACAGGGACTATCGCCGCTTCAGCCTTACCTCCGGCGATGGATGCGCTCTTGATGTTGTTCGCGTCGGCAAGTTCCGGTCAGGGACGAATGCGGCCCGACCACCCCGTCAAAAGGGTTCTAAGAACCCGCGTGTCGCAGCGCCACCATTGGATGCGGAGATCAATGATACGATCCCGGTGGTCAGGTCAGAAGCAGAGTTCAAGAAAGGAAGGTACTTGTACTACATGAGAGGTGGTGACCATTGCAAGAGCATGAACCAATTCATATGGAGCTTCTTGTGTGGGCTTGGTGAAGCCAAGTTCTTGAACCGGACGTTTGTGATGGATCTGAATATGTGTTTGTCCGGGGCACACACAGATAGTGGGAAGGACGAGGATGGCAAGGATTTTAGGTATTATTTTGATTTTGAGCACTTGAAGGAGACGGTGTCTGTGGTGGAGGAAGGGGACTTCTTGAAGGATTGGCGGCGCTGGGACAAGAAGAAGGGTCCAGGCCGGATCACAGTGCGGAAGGTACCAACATACAAGGTGACTCCAATGCAACTTAAGAGGGACAAGAGCAACATCATTTGGAGGCAGTTTGATGGGCAGGAGCCTGAGAATTACTGGTACAGGGTGTGCGAAGGGCGAGCTGCCAAGGTCATCCAGAGGCCTTGGTATGCTATTTGGAAGTCGAAGAGGCTGATGAACATTGTAACTGAGATTGCAGGTAGGATGGATTGGGATTATGATAGTGTGCATGTGATCCGAGGGTGGAAGGCGCAGAACAAGCAGATGTATCCGAACTTGGATGCTGACACATCACCTGATGTGCTCGTAGATAAGTTGACCAAGCTTCTTAAGCCGATGCGGAACCTCTACATTGCAACCAATGAGCCGTTCTATAACTACTTTGATAAGCTCAGGTCACACTTCCATGTGCATCTGCTTGATGATTACAAGGAGCTTTGGTCAAGCACGAGTGAATGGTACAATGAGACGACGGCGCTCAGTGGTGGGAAGCCAGTGCCGTTCGATGGGTACATGAGGGTGATTGTGGACACTGAGGTATTCTATAGAGCAAAGGCACAAGTTGAAACATTCAACAACTTGACAAGGGATTGCAAAGATGGAATCAATACGTGCAACTTGTGACACATGAGTGCATCTTGTGATAATTATTGGTGTTACTCTTCCATTAGCTGGCACATTGGAATTCAGAGGAACTTCATCCAGGGTTCGCTGGGCTTACCATCTTAATGCATTTCTTGTCATAGCATGTTTAATTGATTACACGTTCATCTGAATTATGTGCCCTCCATTCTTTTTGTGTGTGTGTAATTTATGTATTACTGTTCCTGTGCTCAAACCTCCAAAAGTCTCTAGTAACTTCTTAGTGGTCCTTTTGCAATATCTCTGCTCTTTAATCCCTATTAAGTTTGCTGGGGGCTTCTGTTCCATTGCTTCTGTTCTCATCTGTGTATTGCCAAATGTTTTAAAGTAGGAAACGAATTTTTCAGTAACTTAACAAATTTTACTATTAGAACAAAGCAAGGACATTGTGGCCATGAAATTACCATGTATGTTGTTTTTTTACCATTATAAGTGGCTTACTTAGCTGACCCTGAAATTACAATATGTCTAGAATGGTACATTTCCAATTACCAATTGCCCAGCGTTAAGTTGCTCAAATACATGCAACGTGCAGCACAGGAGGCTGGTGCCTATTTTATGTTCCGATCTTGCTTTGGGTGACAACCTACAAATATCTGTCTCTGTTTTCTTAGGGTAAAACATTGGCATGAGAATATCAGATTTTAGTAATCTAATGTCATTTAGTAATCTTTTATGTCATTAGTCAGAGTAGAAACTTCACCATCAAGAGAGAAGGTAGGTAGCGCAACTTCTTCACAATTGGTAGTACACTAGGCACTAGCAGTTAGATCAGTAGTCATTTTCAGTGTGTTAGATTTCTTTGAGCAGCCGAGGATGAACATTGAAGCTATCGATGTTTAGAAGTAAGAACTTTACTACAATCAGTGGCGAAGCTAAGAATGAAATTGAGGGGGCTGAATTATTTATAGAGTTAAAATAAGTTGACATAAATTTAGTCGTTTCTCCATTATAGCAAAATCTATAAATAAAGTACTAATTTCTATCAGTATAAAACTATAAAAATTACATTGATAAATACTAAACTATCTATATACATCTATAATGATTTGGTATTTGGTCTTCAGGTCCAAGACTAATAAATATTTCAAGGAACCAGCTGTATCGATTGAAATTTGTTTGCATTCTTGACTAATGAATGAAAAAATTTTGTTGTAATATCGATTGCTTTGGGCCTCTTCTTTTCAATTTCTAAAATCTGCTTTTCGGTTTTTCTACAATAATTAGTTTTCAAACAGAGTGTTTTTTCAAAATAGTATCTACAAGTTGATTGTAGTACATATTATAGCGACTTAATTTATATTGATCAAAATCGTACGTGAATTTCTGTTACTATATATTTTCTCTCATAAACAGTCATCATAAACTATAGTCATGCTCGCCGGCGCGATAAGCAGAACGCACTGTCCCTATGCCCGTTCAGCGCGTCGTGGACGGGCCCGTGAGCGCGCGGCGCTTCATGGGTGGAAGTCGCGGCCACAGCTTCAGCTTCACTTTTTTTTTGGGCTTTGGCCGCTAAACACGTGGGTTTTTCGAAGCCTAAAACTAAATTATGAATTTAAAGTTAAACACAAAAACTTCGTAATTTAAACTTAGAATTTTTGTTAGCTTCTCTTGAAATCAAGGTTCAAAGTAAAAAAAAGAAGAAAAAGTCGAACTCGGCCAAACGGGGATTAGAAGGCACAGGCGCACAGGAGGGCTTCCTATGGGGCCAGGCCCAGGCAGGCACGTTGCTTGAACCATCTACCAGTATGCCGTGCGTGCGTGTTTGTGTAAACGTCAGATTTGAAACGAACGGCCAGGATCAAACCCTTCTTACCCTGCTCTGCGCTCCCGAAAGCACCACAGCGCCTTACCTCCCCCAAACCCTTCCGCCGCCAGCCGCCACGAAGCCCGCGAGCCGTAGGCCGTAGCCATGGAGGTCGACGGCGAAGCCCGCCCTTTCCTCCTCTTCTCCAAGCCAAAGTTCAATCCCAAGCCCGATCCCGAGGTCCAAAACCAGCTAGAACCCCAAAACACTAACCCCGCCTCCGCCGTCGAGACCGACGGCGGCGACTCCGACCCGGCGCCGACCGTCGTGACCGAGAGCGGCGACACGGACCACGCAGATGACGCTGACACCGCGGCGCTCTCCACCTTCGCGGACCTCGGCCTGTCGCAGTGGCTGGTCGACGTGTGCGACTCCCTGGGCATGCGGCGCCCCACGACGGTGCAGCGGCAGTGCATCCCGCGTGCGTTAAAGGGCGAAGACGTGCTCGGCATCGCGGAGACGGGCAGCGGCAAGACGGCCGCGTTCGCGCTGCCCATCCTGCACCGCCTCGGTGAGGACCCCTTCGGCGTCGCCGCGCTCGCACTCGCGCCCACGCGGGAGCTCGCTGCGCAGCTCGCCGAGCAGTTCCGCGCGCTCGGTTCGCCGCTGGGGCTCAGGTGCCTCGCGGCAATTGGAGGATTCGACTCGCTCGGGCAGGCCAAGGGCCTCGCACGCCGCCCCCACGTTGTTGTCGCCACCCCCGGCCGCATTGCCACGCTCATCACCAACGACCCCGACCTCGCCAAAGTGTTCTCCCGCACCAAGGTTGGTATCCAATTCTCCTTTTAGCCGCAATATAGGAAGATATGACTAGTTGCTTGTGCTACTGCCTGCAAAAGTTGTCTTCTTCTCAACTCAAAATATATGTTTTTTGTTGCTATTGGAAAAATACATTATGCCCTTGTGGACACATGATTTGTTTCTTGGAGAGATTAATGCTACCAAAGTAGAATGTTTCTTTAGTTAAGAGAATTGTATGATGTTTTATTATTGCACCTCAATAGGAACAGAGGAGTGCTGTTTTGCTTAATTTTAGTGATCAGTTGATGTATAATAGCTCTTTGATGAGGTGTTTCCGTAGTGGTGTAAAATAGTAGTTTGAAGTCCACGTCAATCGGTAATACATTGTTTTGGGTTCTTGTGGAGGTTCTGGGAAGAAGCAAAACTGTTTGTTGTTGAGCTAATACTATGATGGAGAATAAGTAAATTATTGTGTGTGTCCATGCACATAGTATCATGTTGGTTTCAAATTATGCATGATACAGTTTATGATAGAAAGGCGTGATTTCATTGAAGTTTAGCAGATTTCTTGTGTTTATGTCATATATGTGCTCGTCATGTAAATCTTTTTTGGGTATGAGTGGTTCATGGTTGGGTGTCAGTGTTGAGGGTTGTGCCTATTTGAGTGATCCGTGTTTAATGCATTAAGCAGTTAAGTGCATCCTAAGAAATGTTTCGGTACTTACTTGGCTGCTAGCTTCAGATTACTAAGGTGTGCCATCTTCTCTATCACAGTTTCTTGTGTTGGACGAGGCAGATAGAGTTTTAGATGTTAATTTTGAGGAGGACCTCCGGGTGATATTTGGTTGTTTGCCAAAGAAGCAGCAAACATTTCTGTTTTCGGCAACCATGTCAGATAATCTGCGATCTTTGCTTGAACTTTCCGGCAACAAGAAATACCTTTTTGAGGCATATGAAGGGTTCAAGACAGTTGATACCTTAAAGCAGCAGTATATTCATATACCTCCTGATGGAAAAGAGCTCCACCTTTTGTATCTTCTGTCAAAAATGAAGGAAGACAATATCCGTTCAGCCATCATATTTGTCTCAACTTGCAGGTATGCTCCCCAACACAATAACTAGTCATTACTATATTTGTATTAAGTTGCATAGGTCAGAAATCCTCATGTTGTTTTTCCTCAACGTGTTTCTCATGTTTCAATTTTTTTTTCCATATATCAGTCTTAAGTTTTGTAAGCCAGATATATGCGTTGTTATTGCTTTAGTTCGTAAAAGAGCGCATATATCAGAGGAAATAAATCTTGTAATTGCACGTCCCTCCACAAGTTTATGTAACCTTCAGAACTTTTTTGTATGCACCTGCTGCAATTGTCAAGCCCTGTATTCAGAAGTTCCATCAAATTATTCTTTTGGTTAGATGATTTTCATGGAATGCTGAGTGTTATTCTTACATGTGTTATGACCCATTTGAAGTTCAATGCTTTCGTCAGATATTACTTAATTTACTTCAATTCTTGCACAGGACATGCCAATATTTGGATTTTCTGTTGGAAGAGCTTGGTCATCCAGCTGTTTCTTTGCACTCTCACAAGTCTCAGTCACGAAGGCTTTCAGCATTGCATCATTTTAAATCTGGTCAGGTCCCTGTCTTGCTTGCTACTGATGTGGCCAGCCGTGGGTTGGATATCCAAACTGTTGATCTTGTTATCAACTATGACATTCCAAGGTGTATTCGACTAGCTTTATATGCAATAGTCAGTATTCCTTCTCAACATATTTTGATGAATGTTAAGATCTTACTGGTGCTGTGATTACTTATTGTAGGTACCCACGTGATTATATCCATAGGGTTGGACGAACTGCTAGAGCTACAAGGGGAGGGCTCTCTATAAGCTTTGTTACCCAGGTTTGCTGAATGCTTGAGTTTAAATGATGTTTTTCCTCGATTCAATTATCCCATGTTCCCCATATCTCTGGAAGAAAACTCCACCCTATTTTTGTAACGAAAGAAAAGTCCAGCTTATCAGTCTTTTCCTCATGTCAACATTGATGTGCAACAAATCTAGATGATTGCAATTTGATATGTATTGATCAAAATTTATTGAGGAACTGCCAAGCATGCACATTTATCAGAAATCGCAAGCTGCAAAATATGAATTTTAGCTACCAGCTAGCTCTTGCATACTGAGACACGCATATTACTAGTGATCAAATTTGAAATGTTCATGGTAGGAGTGCATTAAATTTCTTACAAAACAGTGCTCAGTTTTTGTTTCCATGCATTATGACAACTGCTCGATTCTCAGTGAAACTTCCATACTGATTGAGATGTCTATGCAGAGAGATATATGCCTCTTGCATGAGATAGAAGATGTTGTTGGGAAGCAGTTAGACGCATATGAGTGCGACGACAGAGATGTCACTAAAGACATTACAAAGGTGCGACTGGCTGAATTCACATTTTTTTTGGCATATAGCTGACGGAAGTCTTAGATTGGTTTGTAGTTTTGCATCTGGGCGGCTATTGCCCAACCTATGGTAGTATCAATTTTTATGACAACTGAGTTTTACTCGATTATCTGAATGCTTAAGGTATTTAAAGCGAGACGCCTTGCCAATATGAAGATGGCAGACGAGGGCCATGAAGAAAAGGTACAAGCCAGAAAAGAGCAGAAGAAGAGAGCTCTAGCAAGAAAGCGCAAACACGAAGAATGAAGCTGGCTAGAGATGGTTCACGATCTATGGTTGCCGTGTCCACTTTTCAACTGCAGAGTCGGTTTTGGCTCAAATTCTCTTTCTTTGATCAGAGGAAGAAAATGGTGAAATTTTGTAGCGATGCATGTAAATCACTCAATTGAGCAGATGTACGAAATCGTGATTGTTATCGTGGCCACGATGGATCACACTGTTTGCCATTTTTGTTGGAATTGTTGGGTAGGAGCTTGTACCTGATACACACGAAGCATACGTCGCGCGAGACTGCAAGCACGAAGAAGCCACCAAATCTTCACTACCTAAACGGAGCCCTGCATTCGTTCATAGGATCTGTTTGACCTGCATTCTTTAGGAGATTTGAAAATTACGCAATGGTATGATTTTTGAGCAGCATCCGTGGAAGCGCATCAGTGTTCCGTGGACGGTGAGGCCGAACCGACGATGGCTTGAGCATGCGCCGCGCCGCGCGAGCAACCACCACGGGTGGCCAACACACACATTCGCGCGCCGAGATCGCCAACCGCGCGCGCCACATGGCAGCGACCCCTACCGGACCGCCAGCCGCTGTCGCGCGCACATTCGCGCGCCGGCCGAAGAAACTCCCCGCGCGGTGCGACGGCTGCGCTCTCAGCCCCACCTGATCGCCTAAAAGGCCGAAACCTTTTCTGGGCCTCCGCGTGCGGTGGTAGGCTAAGGCTGGTAGAAGGCAAGTAGTCAAGTAGAGGAGGCGCTCTAGTTTAGTACCACATCTCCTCCCTGAGTGGGAGGGCCCAGAGAGCTCGGCTACATAAGCGAGCGGGGTGCTGCAGCTGGAAGACACGCGGCTGCGTGGTGAGCACAAAGCGAACTATTCTTTCGCCTTTTACTAAAGAATACCGTGTGTCTGCCACACTATGTAGCATACGCTAATTTTTAGAGGGTGCCTTCTCTCTTTGAGAATGCATCAACAATACCAAAGTGCTAAATTTTGCCCCTGATTTTAAGAGGGTGTTTTCTCGCTGAGAAAGCCTCACACACAATACGTAAGCGTTAATTTTCGTCCTTTTGAAAACGGCTTTGTGGTTTTTTTCTCGTTTTTCTTTTGTATTTTGTGGACATCTAATGGTTTTTTTTGTATCTCTTTGTTTTTAATTGAATGCTTTGGCCAAAAGTTAATAACTGTTGCTTAGTTCAGTTAAAAGCCAACAACAGAATGGGGGCCTTAACATCTGGAAAGTCGTCATCAAAAGCGTAACATTTGGAAACTTCAAATTTCCATGTTTCGTTCATGTGAGGTACTGCTTTCTGTCCTGTAACATAAGTCTATTATACACACAAATAAAAAAACACTGAATCTAAAAAAAGTTAATGTACTGGACTGTGTACAACTACCTAACCATTTTTTTAACTAAAGTTAGGGTATAGAATGGAAATATTGTAATAACTTGATTTCGAATAGCGAGGAATCTAATTTGTTTGCCTTAAATAAAGCGTTTGAATGCTTCCTGGCAATTCTTAAGTATAACTGCTTACGAGTATTTTAGAATTCAGCACATGTATTGCTACGCAGCGAAATGCTCGTCATTGGTCAATCCTTAGCAAGCAGTAACAAACTCGAAGGGGATTATACTAGTTCAGAAAAAAAAAAACTAAAAGGGGATCAAAAAAAGGTTTGAGAAGAGGACTTACTTTGACCTGGGAATACAAGAACAAGGAATGAAATAATTTCTGTATTTGATCATTGTATTGCTTGAAGGGATATAAGAACAAAGAATAAAAGAATTGTATTGATCTTTGTACTTCTGCATGTTAACATCACGTATATATCACTCTACAAGATCTACACAGGTATTTTTACTTCCCTCTTATTCTTCTATTCTATGCACAATTGCATCAAATATGCAAGAAAAAGGAACTCTTCATGCGTCATATGACGATCACCTAATTAGAAGTTCTTGTTGCAGATGCGTGGTGCGGAATGCTTCTCTTTGGTGTCAGCGGTTCACACCCTCTCGACATTGGGCTGTTGGGCCTCTGCGGCGAGGTGAGCCGGGACGTCGCCCTGCTGCGGCCGCTCCTCGGCGACAGGTGCACCTGCTCCAGTGCTCGGACCTGCAGCTCCGACGGGTAGTCCCTGACGCACACGATCCGGGGGCCGGCGCCGGTGGTCCACTTGAAGGACAGCTGCTTCCCCAGCTGATATGACTTCGTCTCTTTCTTGGAGTTTATCCTCTGAAGGATCTTCTCTCGTGGTACTGATGACTGATCACCACTCTCTTCCTGATGATCTTCAGACAAGGTGCTGTTACAAGTTGTCGATGTGTCGCTATTTTCGGCATCTTCTGATGAATCTAGCCTTGTCAGTGTTGCAAGGGTACTAGGATTGTTGCCTGTTTCTTCGTCTTGTGAGACCTCCTTAGGTGTGATTTCAGTGACTTGAGGTGTCTGGCAAGGGACGGTTTGTTCAGCAGCTACCATTTCTTCTTCAGGTTTGTCAGCAGCGGCGCATCGGTCAGAAGGGATGCTCCTGAGCCTACTCCAGAATTCCTCATCCTCCTCAGTTGGGCTCATCTGCAATACAAGAAAACAGTTAGTTGAGAATGCAATCTTATTGTTACCACATTTTGGGAAATATCTCATTTTATGCCAATCCTCACAGATTGCTCACCTTAACATCAGTGAGATCGACATTGTTGTCTTTGAGGAAGCTCTGGAATTCCTGAAAGTTCTCTTCTGTCGGGCGGTAGTGCCCGCTGTGAGGCCACATAGCCTGTCATGAAAAACACAAGATTGTATCAAAATGTTATCTGAAAATTGTACAAGGGAAAAGACTAAAGACTATTCGACCACTACTAAATGGTATATAGTATACACTCCACAGGTAAGTACCTTCAGAATTCCATCTTCGACAACTAATCTCCCAGCAGCAGATGTAGCCCCTCCAGCGAGGAAGCTGGAATGCTGAAATGTGCCCTTTTTCTTCTGCAGTAGAGATTTGTGGACAATGTTACATGATGAACCAGTGCACATAAGGCTACTGCCGTGTGTTGGTAGTACGAGGGAGTCTGAATATTACCTGCCCAACATACAAATTCTTGGATGTGCTCAGGACAAAGATCCACTTTGCATCTCTTGGTCCGTCAGATGTGTGAAGGATTTGCCTGCTGTTCTTGTACATGAACTTGCCATCCTCAATCACAACCTCATAGTCCTCTCTTTCTTTCTGAAGAAAAATACAGCTTGGTTCGTTAGTCCTAAATTTTCATCGACGTGAACCTTCAGATACTCCCTGTAGATTGTTTGTAAATACTTACCGGACCAAGATACTTGATGCACTGGCTCAGAAGCTTTGATCGCGGGCACCGGTCTTCAAGATTGATCTCCTTGCCTTCTCCGACATCTAGCCTGAAGAGCCAAATAAGGTAATCATAAGTTCAGATTTCATGAAGTGATCCAAACTTCAGAAGCTAAAAAGTCATGGTCAGTTTTTGACACTAACCAGTAGAAGAAAGGCTCCTTGCTTTCGCACTGCAGCCAGCAGTCGTAGTAGTAGTGAAGATTATGACCGTACCGATGGCGCGGGTCAATCTGTTCATGAGAATTTCAGCACTAAAATTACCACATGCTTGGCAAAAACATCAAACTAACTCCAAAAGCGTACAACATATCCAACAAATACTCACAGCTTCAAGCCAGTGCTGCAATGCCAGTTTCTGAGCTTTCTCATCCTTTGACAGCCCCTTTCCAACCTGAATTCGGTGGAATTTGCAAATGTCATTGGTCCAACTCACCAATCTGACATCAAAGAAATCAAGAACTGAACACATGTAAAATTTGGCACGTGTGAAATGCATACCTTGGCAGCTCTAGTTCTTGCCCTTGCCCACTTGGAAACCGCGGATTCTTGCTTCTCTATGTCAAAGAAGGACACGGAGCTCCTCTTGAGCAACGCGAAATCCAGCAGTTTCCACCTGCAAATTCCCAGACACACACGAATTAGCACTTCGCAACACCATTGCGCAATGCAACTGCTAATTTCTTGAGAACTCTATTGGTGGGAGTGAACCGCCACGCACCAGCTCTGCTCCACGAGCACGGCGCAGTCGGCGAGCCGGCGGCGCGTCCGGAAGCTCTTGTACACCTTCTGCAGCGTCACCGCGGCCGCCTCGTGCTTCGGGCTCTCCGGGGCCGCCGCCGCGTCGGAGAACCTCGTCCGGACGAGCTCCCTCGGCATCGGCACCGGCGCCGCTCCAGCGCCGGCGCGCGGCGAGGTGATGGAGATCTTGGTCTCGATCTGCAGCGAGGTCGGGTTCTGCTGCTCCCTCTGGAAGCTCAGCGACCCCTCGATCCGGAGCTTGCCGGAGCCCAGCGACGCCTTCAGGACCGTCGGCTCCGCCGCATTGCCGGAGCCCGGCGCCGGCGAGGGAAATCCATCTTCCGTCGCGTTGTCATCTTCCACAGGACACGAGAATAATACACCCATCTTCCGTTAGAGAACAAGCCGAGATTTTTCCTCCTGTGAACAGAACAGAGCACGCGACATCCCAACATTGCTTAGGTACTAATCTTGCAAGACGCACACGCACACATTTTTTTTGGAAGATTAAAGAAGGAAGAACCGCGTGAAGTTCTTGCGAAAGAACCAGAACGACAAAGAGGAAGGACAACTCGAACAAAGCGTAGTAGCCAACAAAAAGGAATCAGAGACCAGATGCAGGACAGTTTCGTTGCAAAAGGAGAGGAAACAGCAAGAACAATCTTGGAAACCTGCAGTCTCTGTACCATTGAATAACCAACAAGGAGATTGCGTAGAATATCCAACACCAAGAAACAGAGCAGGACCGCATCATAGCACGAGCAAAAGGGCCATCTTTTGATGATAATTTTTCAGCAAACCAAGCACGTACCAGAAGAACAGGAAATAAACACAAGAACAAGTGAACACAAACACAAAACTCAACTCACCTTCTAGTTTATCTCTCCTCGACCAACTAGTTGTCGACAATGTGCGAGGCGTACAGGCAGCGTACTTCCTCCTCGCGTTCCTGTTTGACCCTGCTGCTCCACCTAGATTTTCATCAGAGTGCAGTAGACTCGTTTTGGTTTGAGCTAACTACCCAAGGTGGCAGGGCGAGCCAATGGCCATGGCCATATATAGTGGGGAGCAAGTAGCCGAGTAGAGGCGAGGGGAGGTGGGGTGTGGTGGCGAAAATGGATTGCCTGTCCTCTTGTGAGTGTTCTTCTCTATGTTCTCTCGATTTAGATCGTTTGTTGTGATCAACGAACGGTCTAGATCGAGAGGATACGAAGAAAAACACCCATAAGGGAACAGAGAAGCTCCATTCTGTGGTGGCCTCCTCGGATGTGAAAAAGCGTAGCACTAATTTTGTTTTTTCTAAAAATTAAAATTCAAATGACTTTTAAATATAAAATTATATATACCGTCTATATCATTATCTTCAAAAGCTATTAGTCATATTATTATCATTATTATCTAAAAAATATAAATAAAATTATTAACTATAATCAAAAATCACCGACATGGTAAAAGAACAGGACCTTAGTACATGCTCGAGCGCTCCACGTGTAGTGGGGGATTTCCAGAGGTGCTGTGCGTTTGCTGACCTGTCTTCGTTTGTGAGAAGCGTGGATCGATCACAGCCGGTGAACTCGGTCTTAGCGTGGATCGATCAGAGCCGGTGAACGCGGCTCGCTCGGCCTCTAGCTCGTTTGGCTTCGAAAGACTTGTTTATTTCTGATAAAAAAAACAGAGCATATAGCATTTAGTCTGAAAAAATAATCCAGGCTAAGAGGACGGCTAGTCTTTTTTTCTTAATTGCATGTCGAATTTGCGATTAGTCTACGTGTATTTCCAGTGGAGGTGTCTAGCTAGGCTAGCCTTGTAAACCTGCTTACGTATCTTCACATGAGACATTGGGTAAGATTTGGATTTGCAAAGCGCTCATCACAGCTTCTGACGTTAGCGTTTTGTATTGTTTGGCTTTTTTTGCACTGTGTTTTTGTTTTTTTTCTAATTATTTTTTTTGTTTTTTTCTATATTCCTTTGTATTATCCGTGATAAGTTAACATATTTTTTTATTTTTTATTTTTTAAATTTAATTATGTCAAATAAACTAACTCAGCTACAGTAAAAAAATAAATCAGCTACAGTAAAAAAGCCATAAACCATCGTCATTCCGAACGCTAAGCTGAGTTGAGTGAGTGTGGATAGACAATTCTGCGAACGGATAAACCCGTGGAAATTATGTACATCCTACCTCCTCATAATTAAGAAATTAGGGGTTATTTATCTGGTTCTATTGGTACTTCTAGTTAGGTTATGCTCATTTTGACTTAGAATTAGTTTCTGCTTTTGGTTTTTGTTTTTTTCACTATTCAGTACTTTCATCTTTTTTTGGTTTTTTTAGTTCTTAGGGCTTTTTTGCCTTTTTCCTCTATATTTTTTGTATTGTTCATGATGAGCTAATATGTTTTTTTTTCTATTTTCATATTTTTTAAAAAAAGTTAATTATGTTAAATAAACTAATTTAGATACAGTAAAAAAAGCTAATTACAATAAAAAAATTGTAATCTAACGTTAAACTGAACGCTACTGACTAGAACAAACATAAAAAAGAATAGCATGTCAGCACAACATAAGAGGACAGGGTGGGTGAACCATCAGTGAAGAAATTCACATGGCACAGAAAAATAGTAGAAACCCATGGTCCGTGCGCCCATATATTCCATAATTGACCTGGTTCAGATCTGAGTCCATAAAGGCCTGATTACCACAGCATGGTCAGAAGCTGTATAGCCTCTAATTTACGACCTGTAGATAATCTCTAAATTTAGCATAATTTTATATAATATATAGAAATTACTACTATCTCTAAGATTAGTCCTATAACTATAATAAAAAAATTAGCATTTCAACTATTACCTATGTGTTATCCCTTTTTCACTATTTTTTCTAATTTTTTATTCGTTGGCGTCAGCCTCCAAGGCTTAAGGCAGCCTTTAAGTATTTCGTAATATATGACGTTACCTTCAAACCTCTTCTCTCTCTGTTTAGACCCCGTTCGTTTTGTTTTTTTTTTTACTTCTGCTTCTAGCTTCTACTTTTTTTTCACTATTCAGTATTTCATCTTTTTCTGAATTTTTTTAGATATTTTATGTTTTTTGTATTTTCTTTTTTCCCGTGTTCCTTTGTATTGTCTCTAATGGGTTAACATATTTTTTCTATTTTTTATATTTTTAAAAATTAATTATGCCCAAAAAGTCAAATAAGCTACAGTAAAAAAAGCCAATTATAGTAAAATTTTAACCAAAAACCATCGCTAAAACGAGCGCCCGCTTAGAGTCTGTCTTTTAGATAATACTGTGATGCTTTTAGGCGTAAGTCATTAACTTGGAGGACCACACAGTCAAACAACAGCATGACGGCATATGTGTTTGCTGCTTGATGCCTGATTTAGGCCAGTCTAGCAGCTGCTTTGCTCGTTTTAGTTTTTTTTTTGCAGTTTTAGCTTTTTTTCATTATTCAGTAATTTGTCTTTGATATTGAAACTGAAAAAAAGCTAAAACTGAAAAAAAACCGTAACATGGTTTCAGTCTGTGATGGGCTAACATATTTTTTATATTTTTTTAAATTTAATTATATCTAAAAAACTAAATTAATTATAGTAAAAAATGTTAGGTACAGTAAAATTTTAATAAAAAATCAGAAACCATGTTACGGTTTCGCTTCCCATCCCCTTCCCATCCGATGAATTTGACTCTGATGGAAATGTGTGGCCGGTCGCGTGTGTACTGGTGGATGTATGCGGACTGCCGTGTCGAAATGCGACCACCACCACATGCCAAAATTGTCGAGGAAATCATTGGTCGGTGCTTTGCTAGTTGCCTGTCGATCGTATCACCGGCCGGAGTTGGTGAATGGTGAGTTCATGCCTGTTCTAAATAGTTTTTTTAGTTTTTAAAGTTCAAAAATAAAAAATCCATTTAAAACATGTTGGTTTTCTAGCCTAGTTTTCTTTTTTTTTTTTGCTTTGCATTATCCGTAAAAACATAACAATATTTTTTTAATTAAATGATTTAGAAAAAACTATCCGCTATTACAATATCATTACTGCTAAAAGTTAAAAATATCAAAAAAAGATATTGAAAAGGACCCTAGTGTGATCATTCTAACTCCTAATTAAATGTGATATGATATCCGTGCGTGCTTCCACAAGGAAAAAAAATTCTCGCATGGTCCAGCCAAGTACGTGTACGGGTTCTATACAAGCTGAGCCCAACGAAAAGAAGTCTTGCACAGTCCCGCCAAGTGTACGGGTTCATCCATACACATTCCACGGGTCAATGACTACACGCATGATAGGCTAATTCAACAAAACATCACTGCCTTTCTCACCGTGAAAGTTATAGCATATGCGGCGAACTGAATGAGAATGATTTGACTGACCCTAGCTAGGCGCGAGCGCGGATCGAAACGCGAGCTGAACTTGTGTGCACTCATGCCGCGTGGATAGCACTAGTGTGTGTGTGTCGCCCAGCCATGGAACCACTACGACGCTAGAACCAGAGACGCGGCGCATGCAGCCATGCACGCACGCATGTGCCCAAACCAGCCAGGTGGGTTCGAATCACTCATAATTTATGGTTTACGTACGGTACTGTAGTAATTCATTTTTAAATTATATACCTTTTAAAAATAGAATTTACATATTAATTATAATAAATATTATACTAATTTTAACTACATCGGTCAAAATCGTATGTGATTATCTCTCTTACGAACAACCAAAATTCTTCAAAAGGCATAAATCAAAAACCGTAATCCGCAGCCCATGCAAGGAACAGATGGAATCCGAATATACATGTTAATCATTCGGTTTTGGTAGTCTAAATTAATCAGCTCGATGCCAGTAATCTCGGCACGAGTGTACTGGGCGCGATACGCACGTAGCTTGTTTCTGCAAGCATATTACGGCACGTACGCATTATTAAACCGATGTATAGTGCATGCCAGGGCTTAGCTATGACAATCGATCGATCGCGCGACGGTTAGCTGCGCTTAAGCGCATTGTTTAGTGCTGCTCATGGGTCACGCGGCGTGGTGTGCCTGCGCGCCGAGACCGGTAGTACAACTGCGCATGCAACTGGCCGGATCGCGCGATTCGCTCGCTGCAGAGAGGAAAGGAAAATATTCCTTTTTTTTTCTGCGAGGAAAGAAAAAAAAATATTTCGACGAGACGAAGCTCCCAAGAAGCTTCTTACTCTCGCAAGCAGTCTTGCGGTGCATATCCATACGGGACCAAAGAAAGATTATACTACTATCATGTACGTGTCGTCTAAAGTTTCTCCCCTTTTTGTTTATTTCTGCTGACTAAAATTTTGTGTCAGGGCCGGTGCAGTTCGGTCGGTGTGTACCGATGGTATTATACGGATCGGTATTAAACTAGCATCGATTAAGGGGGATCGTTTTAGCGATGGTTTTTGATTTTTGCTAAAATTTTACTGTAGTTAGTTTTTTTACTATAGCTGATTTGGCTTTTTAGGTATAATTAAATTTTAAAAAAATATAAAAATAGAAAAAATATGTTAGCCCATCACGGACAATGCAAAGGAACACGGGGAAAAAATAAAAATGCAAAAAAGCCCAAAAAATCTAAAAAAATTCAGAAAAAGATGAATTACTGAATAGTAAAAAAAAGCTGAAACTGAAAAAAAGCTGAAACGAGCGCGGCCTTAGGGTGTAAACTAATAAATGCAGGGTCTGTTCTTTGCAGTTTCTAAAAGCCACTTTTGGCTTTTGCTATAATAACTAACTTTTAAACGGAGTATTTTTTTAAGATGGAGTTTACAAGTTAATTGTAGTACACGTTAAAAAACTAATATTTGTACCATCAAAAATCGTAAGCGAGTATCTCTCTTTCCGCAATCTCTGTCGCAAACAGCCAAAAAATCATCAACCGCAGTCAAAAACCATCAGCTGTAACAAAAAGAACATACCCGCAGTCGAGCTGTGTGTCCGTGCGCCCGTATGTATGTATTAGTTCAGATACGAATAGTTATCGGTCCAGTTTGATCTTTGATGTTGTCGTCCGTGTGGTCCTCTCCGGTTGTCAGCCATATATACCAGCTGGGCGCAGAAGAGCCGGGATGCATTGTTGGCTGCGCCGACGAGCGCAGGTGTCTTCCGCAGTCTCTTGGGGATCTTCAGTGGACAGGAGTCCGTGGCCTCATCCTCCACGTTGCACTACACACTCGAATTTTTTTTCCCAATGTTATCTAAAATACTAGAAGAAACAGTGTATTGTGTTTTGTTGTTTAAGAGTTTCAACAGAGCACATTGAAGGCTGACGCATCGAGAAAGAAAGTGCAAGAAAGCGTTGCAGCTAAGCTAATATGACAGATGAGAATGGACGAGCCAGCAATGCTAACCTAATTGCAACATGTTCTCTCCATTTTCGTGGAGAAAAGAGAAAGCTCTCGTCTCCTGCGAAGCAAATTTTTTGGTTTTCTAGGAAATATTTAGCAGTTTCTCAAAATATTCCACGTCCACGTGTTGATGCAAGGTTAGAAGCTTAAGGAGAGCGCGGTGGTAAAAAAAAAGTATACCTGGCCATCTGCAGGGGCTGCAGACACATGCACAGAAAACACAGCAGATCCAAGCTGTTGTTGGATCCGAAGGACAAAGGGAAACCAAGACCCTCCCGCGCAAGAGGGGACCGTACCGTGGTACGTGCATGTACCACCGTACAACTGAGCACTTGCGGTGCTGCGAATGCACGCTGGGCTGGACAGCATACACTGGCTTTTAGCTATGGTCGGTAGGTTCGATAAGTAGTACTGTTTAAGAAAAGTTGAAACTAGAGTTTACTAAAAAAACAAAAAGAACGAGACTAACGTATGATTTTTTTTAAATGACAGCACTGTACACTAGGCAAGCAGCTGTTTACTTAACAATTGATCCATGCATTACACATTGATAAAAGTTTCTATAAATTTGTTTTTGTGCACTTTGCCTTTTGCGAATGAAATCTAATGCTCAGCTAGACAAAATTAAACTTTCTCCAGCTAACTTAGGGGGGGAAAGGGGCACAATCTAGTACATGAGGTTCTTGTTAACTGCACACAATTATTGGCGTAGATCCAGATCAAGGCATCCCTAGCTACCACCGCTCCACAGGACAGCTTGGAAGCTATTTCCAATCCACTGTTCCCAAGAACTTGATGCTGATCCATGCATCATCATCAATAAAGGCATCTCCAATGGTCTTAGCTAAGGGCATCTCCAATGGTCTTAGCTAGTAACTAACTAGGAGACTTCCACATCATCAACCAAATAGTTAGCATACAAAGGACTGTCTATAAGGATAACTATTTGATACTTACATGCACACACAGTCATTTATAGAGACTGCCTCGTTTTCTGTTATAGCCTAGTGCTTAAGGAAGAGCCGGCTCGATTTTTTTTGCATACTCTCTTTCCTCCACATAGGATTTATGCTGATGTGTACATGCAAATAGCCAGCTGACTCAGACCATTGGAGATGCCCTAAGTACTATCTGTAAGGATTCCACATCATCTATAGAGTACACACTAAAAGTTAGCATTCCAAAGAACTATCTATAAGAATAGTTATTTGATGTTTACATACACACATAGTCATTTATAGAGGCTACCTCGTTTTACGTTATAGACTAGAGACGAAATAGTAGCTAGCTGTTTGTGTTTTGTATACTCTCTTTCCTCCATATAGGATATATACTGATGTGTACATGCAAATAGCCAGCTGACTCAGCACTATTGGAGATGCCCTAAGGGGCCGCTCAGAACGGCTTCTGAGCGGTGGGGGTGGGCGATAAAAACATTGTAGTATACAGTACCTGCTACAGTAAAAAATTTTATTTTTTTCGTTTTTTTAAAATCACTTACACTTTTTTCGTTTTTTGTTTTCGGTTTTTTTACATTTAATTATACTCAATAAATCAACTCAGTTACGATGTTTTTTCAGCAAAAACCAAAAGCCATCGCTATTCCGATCACCCCTAAGTATATTTATGTGCTGTTAGGTTAAAAGTTCACCTCCAACCATTGACTTGTTACAAAATAAACAGAAAAAAAATCCCATATATGAGTAGGTAAGAAGAGGGGTGGATTGGACTGACGGCATCGATCGAGGAGTCAAATGCCGCTCTCTATGAACTGTTTATTGGATATAAGTAATCACCACACTGACGAACTGAAAGCAATTGCTTGTATGATTGACTAAAGAAGGTGTATGGGAGGTGTGCGTAGGGAGAGACTCCAGCTTGGCCAACATGTCCAGCTGTTGGTTGCCTTAACTAGCCTTTGTTTTCCTAAACTAATCATGCAATGTACGTTTTAATTTGGAGCTCTGATCTTTCGGTGACTACTGACATGTGCAGTTTTATATGCTTCCAATGTTTTTTTTTGGAAAAATTATATGCTTCATTTGATCATCCTTGATTCGGTAACGGTGGTTTTGTAGTAAGATACTCCATACAAATCATGCACGCTATATAGCCCTGTCTACTCTCGTACTATTATACTTGCTGGCTTGCCGCCACAGTACACGGCATTGCGAGTTTTGTATGTGCTTATGCCTATTTCAAAATGGAGGATTATGATAGGAATTCTGAAGGAACCGTATGTCTCATCTGAAACACGCAAATTGAATTGTTTTTTTTTTGCGAAATTCTCCCATACATAATTCGTATAAAATTCCTGTATTCCAAATAGATCCTGACTAGGGGTGCAATCGGATCGGATTCGAACGGATATTGTTCATACCGTATCTTAACCCATATTTTTTCTCAGATTCGAAGTCGGATACGATAAGACCAGATACAAATACGAATTCAGATTATTCGGAGTTTCGAATATGGTCTCATCGGGACGGATACATAACGGTTTCGGATCGAAAACGGATAATATAGATGAATAGTATATGCATACATAAAGGAATATACACTGAACCATACCACCATCACTTCAAGCCTTCAACTAGCAATAATTTATCTAGATTACTTAAGTATAATAATTGATACAAATAAACTCAACATAAGCGATAAATTCATACATTAGTTCGAAAACCAATAAATCCATACATTAGTTCAAAAACTAATAAATTTATACGCAAGTTCAATATAAGCGGGAAGCATTGGTGGCAACTGGTTAGAGTAGCTGGACTCTAGAATTAGGTTATGACTTTGATAAAATCTTGGCCGGTTGGTGTCAATGATAGTTGATAGGCTGGGCCAGTTGGAGTACTAATTTGCTTGTTTGGATATTCGGCCGGATAGTATCTGATTTACCATTTACCGATGTTATTCGGTCGAATTTTAGCTCTACTGTTTTCGTTACCATATCCGACAACAATTATTCGGTACGGACCTGATTCGGTACCGGATGTTAAACTACCTTTCCATATTTGATACCAACTGGATTCGGTACCGGATAGATCGAGATTAACCCATTCTATTTGTACCCCTAATCCTGACATATTTCTTAGGAAATCCCCGTGTCACAAGATACGTAGGAGTATAGTTGTCTTACAGAGACATCATATCCCTTTTCTGCAAGACATCATAACCCTTTTCTGCATCCTTTTTTATCCAACATGAACTGAAAAGTCCTTGAGGACTACCAGATACACACTTTTAGACCTGTCTCAAGTGTCGGGGCCCGACAAGCCGATCGATCAGCAGATAGTCTCAACGTTGAGCATTCTAGAGCAATCGGTCAGATCAGACGATCAATCATGAAACGATCCGCACAATTATTAAGAGGTAATTATGCTAGTCAACGGATTATTATTCGTTATAGCCGATAGAACATCGCGCTAACGAATAATAAACCCATCAGAGTGTTGCAGCGGAACAATAATTAGAGATAAAATACGATATTACAAAAATATCGCCACGTATGGCTAAATTTCATTACAGAGCCGCAATGACTCGAATATTACCATACTGAAGAACCTAGGAGCAATTCCGGTCGTCGCCTCCGCCTCTTATTCTCCGTATTATGAGTCTGGAGTATTCCACCTAGCTAATAAATATATCTTTTAATTAAGTTGAATTTTTTTACTTGTCGTACCGATGAATGCTATCTCTCTAATCTATATCGATTGTTCTATCCTCGTCGATGAGATCGGGAAAGTACGTATTCGTCTAACGTTCGTCGATTGCAATTTAAATTATACAAAAATTTTAAATTCCCTCGTATTTAGATCATTAGCTACGTAGTTAATCTCATTTAACCTAGTAACATGCCAATTAAGGTTAATTAAAAACGTGGGGCGTTTCAAATCATCAGTGCGTTTACGCTCAAAGCTGATCGCTAATTCGATCGGTGAAGCTAGCGGCCTCCGTGACGTCGGCTTCACCGACAAACAGAAACCGTGTAACGTGACTCGAAACTACCGCATTCCATACAGTGGCTAAGATAATCCAAGCTAGGGCTCCCAAAGCACAAGAAATTCGCATGAAGAAAGCACATGACAACGACCCAAATAGTGCTAATTAAGGGTATACATCATCTTGCGTCAGGGGACGCTAAAGCTCCAACTAAACGATTCGATCGACCAAACTTCATCCAACACACGTTTCCCTCCCAATAACAAAGTCAACACGCGTCTTCTAATAAGTTGCAGACATTGTCTTCGGTCTGCAAACCAATTCCTCCATGAAAAAGGTTCACCTCATGACCTAAGAAGGTTAAGGAGAGCAGACCAGAGAAGACATGAAAAGTCTACGTCTCACACGTTCGTGTGAAGGAGACTTGCGACTTTGAGGATCCGAGGTCCGGCTACTGAGTTGTAGCCGTTCTTAATTTAAGCGCAGAGACCTTTCCAAAGTCAAAAACAAATTTGTAAGCTTGTATGGTCCTGTTCTTTACGGTTTCTAAAAATCGCTTTTGGCTTTTGTTACAGTAGCTAACTTTTAAACGGAGTATTTTTTTAAGATGGAGTCTACAAGTTAATTGTAATACATGTTAAAAAATTAATATCTGTATCATCAAAAATTACAAGCGAGTATATCTCTTTCCGTAATCTCTGTCGCAAACAGCCAAAAAACCATCAACCGCAGCCAAAAGCCATCAACCGCAGCCGAAAAAAACAGGCCATAGTTCCATGGTCGGGAGACCTGGGGCTTGAATGGTTCTTCTTTGTTGGCCAAACTCTTGGAAAAAAAATCCAAGTTGTGAGCCAAACATGCAGTTCTAACTCACCCCAAGCCTATCGCACCAACTAATTACAGAACTGTGCACAAAAATGATGCTGTAGCTTTCTCGGCTCAGCAGGTATCTATCGTGCTTGATAGATTTATAGATAGAGCTAGATTTACAAAATAGAAATTCAAAAACTAATTTTTGAAAAAAAAGTTACTACGAGACCATTTGCATGAACACCCCAAGTTAACATTGCTGCCGCCAACTGTGCGCAAACACGTTGGTCCGTGTGCCAACGTGACATGCTATGCTTCTACAGAGACTAGCGTTCAACGTCGCTTTTCACTGTAGCAGCGTTTGGAACACTGTAGTACTTTCGTCTCTATTCAATTTTTTTTTATTTTTTTGGTATTTTCGTGTTTTGTTTTTTTCCCGCATTCCTTTGCATCGTCCGCTCTAGATTAGTGTGCCGCTTTTATTTTTACATTTTTTAGATTTAATTATACCCAATAAACCAACTCAGCTACAGTAAAAAAACAGCCAGCTACAGTAAAATTTCAGCAAAAGCCAAAAGCTATTGCTATTCCGAACGCTACCTATGACCTAGGCGACTGTGTAACACGTAATGATACTAGGAATAAATATATTCCCATGGTTGGACGCATGGTTGCACTTGCACACCACCTGTGCTTGGTCTTGGTGATGGGATCTCTGACTTTTATTTTGCTATTTCTTAATTTTATTATTTTTTAGTTTTATAGGATTTTTAGTTTTTTCTATATTTTCTTGTATTATCTATTATAGAGTAATATTTTTTATTTTATAAAAGTTAATTACGTCAAATAAGTTATTATCAGGTATAGTAAAAAGAACTAACTGTAGTGAAAAAACTATAAATCATCGCTAAACTAAGAGGCCGCTTGGTTAGGCTCAAATTTAGTGGCTTATGACTAAAATTGCACTATAGTTGACAGAAATTACACTCTAACTGACGGTGGTTTATTTGGCGTAATTATTTTTAAAAAATTTAAAAATAGAAAAAAAAATAAGTTAGCCTATCACGTATAATACAAATGAATATGAAAAAAAGAACTAGTAAAACAAGCTCACAAAAATACTAAAAAATAAAAAAATTATAAATAGTAAAAAATAATCTAGAATCTAGAAGTTCAAGCCAAACTAATGAGGCCTAAACGCCCCCTAAATAAAACCCGGAATCCATCGGTCGCTTAGCAACCGTGGGAGAGAGATCGAGCTAGCCAGAGGGAATGGATA
This sequence comes from Melocanna baccifera, assembly GCA_036346265.1. Taxonomy (NCBI): domain Eukaryota; kingdom Viridiplantae; phylum Streptophyta; class Magnoliopsida; order Poales; family Poaceae; genus Melocanna; species Melocanna baccifera. The sequence goes on along the minus strand of CM070694.1, from coordinate 23,337,256 downwards.
CCTCTCGCTGCCTGTCACGCATGTGCGGTGCGGCCCGTTCACATTGCCACGCGCGGCCGGCCAACGCTGCCGACCGCTGCCGCTTCGGTGCCTTTCTGTGGGTGTTTCGGCGGCACGGTTTTTGTGCAAGACGGCGCGGGTGTTTCCTAGTCAAGAAGTGCGCGTTGCTGACCTGTGCTCTGCGCGCACATGTCATAGGAAAAAATGGCTTTCTTGTTTCTATTTTCGTGTCCCTCTCTGTGTTCTCTCGATCTGGACCGCTCGTTGATCGCAACGAGCGGTCCAGATCGAGAGAACATGGAAACGGGAATAGGGAAGCCTCACTCATGTCATAGTTATTTTTGGCTTACAGTTTTCTTCAAATAAACAAACGAATTAATTTTTTATTTTGTTAAAATAATTTATCGAGACAGTTTTTTATAAATAATTTATCAATATTTGATTCATCAGCATAGACGCCCGGCCGTAGTAAAAAAAAAGAAAAAAACGGGCCTATTCCGCTTGCGATGGCACAGGCTGGTCCGACTTGGAGTTTCGGAGCCCCCACCGGCCGGGCGCGTCCAAGGCGGCCCAGTTGACGCCACACGACCTGAACACGCTGCTTTCCGCCCTGCATGCTAGGCTTTTCTCGCGCGACGTGCGCGCTGGCCAGTTGACGCCAAGGAGGCCGGGCTGCTCCCGCGTGCCGGCTCCACGCGCGAAGTAAACTTCATAAACAGCATGATAACTTCACAGAAACGAGCAAGTAGAATTCATCTACTCCGAATTGGCAAGTGATTTCTGTTCTGAATCCTCCAGGAAAAGCTTATAGCATAAGTGCATATTGCCTAGTTTAACATTACTAATACAGCATGAAGATCTACATAAATCCACAGATTATATGGTTCACAAGGTCATAGCAAGTAGATTATCATAAGCCAGTTCACGGTAGGTCTAAACCTCCAAACTACTTCATCCGCTAACAGAGAGGCCACTCTCTCCGCGTGGATCTACCGTATTGCTCCTCCAAGGGACTCCTCGATCTGCTGTCAACAGGTGAGTGGGAGTAGGACCTCTCTCTGAGTCTCCCTTTGCATACCGAGGTGAGGGAGACCTGTCAAGATAGCGTGTTTGAAGTGTCATAGTGAAGTGAAAAAACAGTAATGAATTGAAGTTTGTAGGTCGAAGATACAACTATACAACGAGCACGCGTACCTTGAGTAGCCCCGGCTGCGGGAAGGTGACCGGCCTCTTGGAGAAGGGGAATATCGAGGGGAACTAGAGTGAGAATACCTCCGGTCATAAGAACGACCTCTGCTACTGCAGAATGCGCAAACAAATAATGAATAACGCAGCCCTGCATTCGGAATTCAATAAAATGGTAATGTGCTAGGAAACAAATAATGAATAGCGCAGCCCTGCATTTGGAATTCAATAACATGGTAATGTGCTAGGAAGAAAGAAACAGCAAACCTTGCTCTATCTCTAGCTCTCATCTCAGAAGGTTTCTTTCTATTCTCCTGTGCAAATACAACAGCTACTTCCCTGCCAAGAACAACCTGCCATCCATATAGTATTTTGCATCAGCAGCATCATCAGGATCATAGTACTGGACAAACCCAAATCCCCGTGGTTCCCTGTAACAGACAAAAAAACTTCTCTAAGAGAGTTTCGAAAGATCATATCCATCTTTCAAAAATATAAAGGTTCTGTTCCTAGGAAATATAACAGAAATCCTTCAGAATGCACAGCAACCAAACCAATGCCACCTCTGAAACCTTTGCATGGTTGCAGACAGATATACACAAATTACGTTAAACAAGTAAAGAGTGCACTCGTCTGCTGACCTTGCACTTTTCATGGCTTGCATATCTCTTAAACCTGTAACTCTATTTCTTCCCTTCTCTTCAACAGTAATCTTTAAGTTGCATATCTCTTAACTTTCTTCCCTTCTCTTCAACAGTACTCTTTAAGATTCGTGTCTTCAAAACATTATTTTCACTGTTAATCTCAAGGGGTTGACAAAAAGTATTTAATGTCTGCTAGTAAAACTAGAGTGCAAACAACTATCTAACTAAGTGCATTTATACCAATGAATAATGCCCTATATAACATTGTAATAGGGCTAAAGTAATTTGTGCCAACCTACACAGCTCAAATGAGAAACTATAAATTTTCCAGTTGTGTCTCCAGTTGTAAATGCCAATTAATAATAGTCTAGATAAGGTGTCTTACCCACTATAGTAATCTCTTGGAATACACACACACACACACACACACATATTTAAGACAACCAAATTGTCCAAATGGTCGATGAAGGTCTTCTAGCCTGCATTCATAATGGACCATGAGTTAAAAAGGACTAAAGAGGAGGAAAGAAGAAATTCCCATTATAGCACATACAAAGAATCATAACATATGTCCAGATGAAAATCAGTCAGCAGCAAGAAACTGCAGACTGCAGAGGTATTAGCTAACTATATGCCTTCCCTTAAAAAAAGCTAACACATGTGCCTAATTGCCTATTCATTGATGCACTTGAAATTGATGCCTCTTGACTAGTGCCGAAAACCCACATGGAAAAGAATGGGGCAAGCAACAGGAAGGCATGACGTCTCTACCTCCAGCTTTCCCTCTACCGGTGACGATGAAGACACACGCACACTCACAATAGAACCCAACCCCTTTGCAGGTTCAAGCACGCACACAAACACAGATGAACACAATAATTTTTTGGTGCTGCCAAGACTGCTTTTCAGCAGCGTTTTCTCTTCCTTTTATAATGCAAAAAAAATAGTACAAACCTACTGACTGTTCAGCACCGAAACTGATACATTATTGAGCATTTAACTGACTTGAACCTGATGCAATACATGCCGACTTGAAATTGAAACTGATGCAATACATGCAGTCTTGAAAATGACTTAAAACTGATGCAATACATGCAGACTTGAAACTGATGCAATACATGCAAAGTTATTCTCAGACTTATATGGACCAAGAGCTTTAAATCGAACCAGGATTATCCAACAAGGCAAATCAAAGACATATCTATCGTGGAGGCTAGAACCAATTGAAGAGAGGAAACTAGAATTGTATAAATATAGAACCCTTGGTCTTCCAACAGTCACATTAGGGGTTATTTAAGTAGCACCGAGTGGTATTCAAAAGTAAATCTTTAAGCTTACAAAACCAGCTTAGCTCAAGATGAATGCGACCAAGCAGGGCTTAAAATAAAAAAGAATTTGAGAATTTAACAGATGCACACTTATAATATTTTCTGAATATGTTTGACACCAAAGTGAGCTTAGATAAGTAAGCTATTGCACAAATTTTATATACAGCACAAGTTAGGGGTGAAAACGGATCGGATAGTTTCTGACCGATCCGGACGAATACGGATACGGATTGTGTCGGATCGGATTTTTTTCGGATAATTCTCGGATCGGATACTGATACGGATTTTTTTATCGGATACGGATACGGTAAACCTGGTATCCGTCAAATACGGATTATCCGGATATTATGAAAATGGATATCCGGATTTCAGCCCAATAGCCATCTAGCCCATAATGCCTCCGGTAGTCCAGCCCAATACGGCGAGTCGGCGACGGCCCATCAGTCCAATCCATCTATGATTGTTTAGATTTCATGAATGTTTTGACAAGATGAATTATTTACGTATTTTCGTTAATTTTGGATGTATAATTTAAGGGGTTTTCATGTTCCGATAAATATTCGTAACCGTATTCGTTTCGATTTGTATTCGCTCCGTATCTGTATTCGATATTATTTGTATTTGTATTCGTATTCGAGTTATCCGTATCCGAAAAAAATATGAAAACAAATATAGTAGAGACATTATCCGTCCATATCCAATCCGTTTACACCCCTAGCACAAGTATGCATACTTGCAATTACTGGCCAAGGAGAAAGTTTCCAGAAAATCTTACCTACAGTCCTGACCAAAAGACTGGTTGGGAGATCTCTACCGCGGCCACCATAACGACCACGGGGACTTGGGCTGCGTGCCCTTCCCCTGTGGCTTCTTGGTGGTGGGGATGGACAGTAGCTGTATCCTCCTCCCATATCGATCTAGAATAAAAACCACAACATAAGCAAAAAAAAAACACTCTCATTAAACTAATGCGATACGCCAAAATTTCACCTTGTTAGGCCTCACTAACTTCCTAAAGTAACAGTGCATGCACAAGGAAGATTTCTCAAAAAGACCTTACGAAAATAAGGAATAATCTAAACATCAAGAACCCACCTTTTTAAAACCAAGATTGAAATGTCCTGCTTGTAAGTAACTTTTAGGACTTCGCAGCCTTGCAGGGATCAATAAGACCTTATAGAGCCATACATAACTATTGTCAGAATTTTAAGATATAAGAAAATGGATAGCGCCCACTACCCATTGACAAAAAATTAACAGGTAATCGGGTCCACAGAGAGAACAAGATTATTTTCTTCAATCAAAATAAGGTCATGCCTTATCTTGATAATAAAGTGACAATGAAATAGTGGCTGCCAACGCAGTTAGTTTGTGCATGGTCGTGAATTTTCATAGGAAAAAAATTCAGAGTAACCACACTATATCACACTGCAACACCACGAATTCCCCTATCATCACGAGCAAACCATCAACACCTATTCAAACACGCTAAGGAACCAAAAGATCTGAGACGCGCCTAGCATCACTACCAAGCATCCACTTACATCGTCGATTCAGATCGTAGTCTAAGCGAAATCATCAATCAGGTCGGGTTTAATGTTAAACAGAAGGAAAATTTGCCTAAAAAAATATTTAGGGTCCATAAATCACAATACATCGCAAAAATTCACAAACGAAAAAAAAACTAATCATCACAGCCAACCTACGAATCAAATAGCGCGGCAGAGACACGCTTACCGCAAGCGAATTGGATCAGACGGAGGGCTCTCGAAGGGAGGAAGGGATGCTCTGGTTCGTCGCCTCTCGAGTCCAGAAACTGCCCGATGCAATGCGAGTCGACACGAGGAGGCAAGTGCGTGAGGCGCCCGCGTTTACCAGGGAGGCGATGCCGCGTGGACGTTGGATCCGGCCACGCGTTATAATGGAAAGGTCTGGACGGTGGATGTAGTGGTGGTGTTGTGAGCACGTGGGGATGTTAGGTTAATTGGGCTCTTATGGGCTGGATTATTTTGGGCCAGAAATAGCAGATAAGCGAAGCCTATAGCTTTTTTTTGTGCTCAAACGCTGTAATATGTGATGTGATGACTAAGTGTGAAAATGAATCAGATACGGACATATAATAATTTTATCATATTTATTTTTATATTTTTCTCAGATATAGATATAAATACAGATATCGTAGATATAAATAATATCGAATATAGACATGGAGCAAATACGAATCAAAGTAAAGACGGTTATAAATATTTATCGGAATTATACATCTAAAATAAATGAAATCACATAAAGTGGGCAAAAGATGTGCATATGACAAGTGAGTCATAATGCAAAGAAGGAAGATGTTGATAACCGTATTCAATTCGTATTCGCTCCATATTTGCATTCGATATTATTCATATTTATATTCATACATGTAGTATCCATATTCATACCGATATCTGTAGAAAAATATATAAATAAATATAACAAAATTATTATCTGTTCACATTTGATCCGTTTTTACCCGTACCGACGATAGATGTTCTTGTTCTTATTCTATTTGGTAGCTTCGATACTTCAATTTGATTCCCCTCGTAAGCAAGGTGAATAAAAGTGGACAAGTGACACGATCTTGGGAGATTTGCGAGAAAATGATGAGAAAGCTTTTTGTATGCTCGCCAAGGAGAAAAGGACACGAAATTATGAACCTCTCTTGCACTGGCCAGTGGTCACCGAGGCCCACAAAATGCACGAGTGGACAAGTCTAGAAAGGATCGCATATTTTGAGTCAGTTGGATTGGACGTGTGGGCAAGTGGGACATGAGAGATAAGGTGCCTTTGATCCCAAGCATCCACCCCATCCCTCCTCGGGTCAAGACTGCATGATGATATTAATTTTTTACATTGTTGTTTTGTCATTCAGTATTTCAGTGCGATTGGAATTTGGATGGGACCAAAGTGATTTTCTACTAAAATAAAATATCAGCATGGACAAAAATAGTGAAGAAAATACAGTGAGAGGGCTTCAGGCCACACTCATCTACCATTAGATGGTAACTAATTTTTAAATAATGTATTTTTTAAAAAATGAGATTAACAAAAAGATTATAGTAAAAAGTATAACGAGTTTAGCTGTACTGGATAAAATATATGCGACTATTTTTCTGTACCTAGTGCCTATCGTAGATAGCTAGAATTTAAAATTTAAATCATAAGCTACAACTCAAAAAAACTGATACTCTCCCATGAGTTACATTTACAGCAAAATTGACCTCTGTTTGGGTGTACTATCATATAGAGTCATCTTCTGTTGGAGAATTATTTCACAGAGCAACCGGCAGTAGATGTACCAAGCTTTTGACAAGAAACCTAGGCTCAATAAAGATCTTTCTCCTTCCTATACTACTGTTGGAGTCCAAAAGCCATCATCAACATAGCTACTTTCATGCCTCCCTGCTTTGTTCAGAAGAATGCAAAAGGAACAATCAAGGCTAGCATCATCAAATTATGCCCTAGAATGAACTCTAGATTAGGGTCATTTTCAGTGATGATCCAAACAATGGAGAAAGAAAGCCCCAGAATGGCCTGCGTCCATTGTGTTTTCCACGATTGACCACAGGGAGCCGCATTTGATTGACTCCCGTTTGTGTTTGATGTGGTAGTACCAACCACCTACGCCATTATCTTCCCCCTCCACATGTACACTCTCTAGGCATGTAGAACAAAAGATGCAGAGGCATGAAGAATATAGTAAAACAAAAGGTTCTGCCTCCTCATCCTTTGTAAATGAAAAGGTGAATGTTGCATGATTTGTACAACAAGGAACCCATGTCATGCAAGAGTGTGCTTGATTGATTCAGGCAGAGACGTTGGAACTTTAGAAGATACGCACCTCTACACATTATTGACATTCTTTATAGCTATCTTGCTGATTCTTTATCACAATTTTTTCCTTCTTCGAAACTTCATCCAAAGATGGTGATTGCTTGTTCGGCAAATTGATGGTTGCAATACTGCTAGTGAAAACAAAGGCAAGATAATCGATGATTAGCATATCATCAAAAGGCTTAGCAATTAGCAAGCACATCATCCACCCTCATTGGTGCTGTGCTCTCCTCACACTTTCCTCTCCCTTTCTGCCTGTTTGGTCCACTCACCCTCACTACATACATTTATTCAAGCTCAGTACGTATAATTTATGTAGCTGATGAGGATTAAATAAAGAGAAATGATTCCATGTTTTCTACTTCTATAGATATACACAAATCTTAAAGTATAACCAAGAGATAAGTAACATCAATCCACTCTTAAAGATGCTTTAGTATTTGTCCAATTCACTATTTAGAAGAGTATAGAATCATCTCCCTTAAATAAATCACTAAATACAACTTTAATATTAATTAAGACCAAGGGATTTCTATGATCGTAAACCCCGTGGTCATAAACCCCCTAGGCTACTCCTTGAGTACACTATGTGCGTTGCCGGACCAGACGACTGCTCAGAGATTATTTGAACTGGTACCTAGACCCGATTCCAGGGATATTTCTTCCATGCGGTGGATAAACATATGCCTTATCCACTCCAAACAGCACGACGCTTTTAGCCATAAGTCTCTGACAACAACTGCTATGCGGTTAGTTCCCACATTTATCTCCTATTGACAATAACTAAAAATCAGGTGTCCTTTCTCTGACAATAACCATTTCTTCGACCAGACGAGCTGCATCCATAAGACGTCTTCCCCGGTGGATAATTGATGCCTCTTCGTTCGTATTTAAGGCTGGACGATGACCAATTCATAGTAATAAAGTGCATTCCTATTCTTTCCCAAAGATTTTAGTTATTATTCTCATATTATTTTGTAAGATCATCCACAGTAGCGTAGCATGTACACTTGCAAAATGACACGCATATCGCTGGAGTCACACAACATAAACACATCAGAACCTGCTGATTTTTGTCCTTCCTACTACCTATGCAATAGCTACTCTGTGTTACTATCAACCGTTACACTACCTTCTCTCGTATCATTGTTTCCAGTTCAGAAAAGGCTAATTACTCCTCTTGATGAGTCGTTAGAGCAAATAGGAGCTAATTAGTCCTCTTCATATATACTTAAGTGCCAATAAAAGGCAGGGCAAGGTCACATATACATCTTTCCTTATTAGGCTCTGCTCAGCTCTTTTCCTGAAGACAGAGGGTTCAAGGATTCAGGCTTCCATCCACGACAACCAAACTGAGCTTGTTCTTGGCACCAACTAGTAGATTTCTCAAGGTATGATGGTCCTCTGTAGATTCCAGTTCTTTCTAATATTTTTAATGTTCCTTTTCCTCATGTGTTGTTCTTGAACAATTCTGCGTGTGCCTCGTTTTGAATCATCAATCTTTTCTTTGAATTGGTTTTCTCTGTTCTTATTGTTTTGAGGGTACACATGGCGCCTTCTTTTTCAGATTTTTCTCCAGTTTTTATGTTTTCAGATCCTCCCTTTCTGCTGCTGGTTTCTTTTGATAGATAGCTAGTACTTCCTAAATTGACACAAAATTCACTTCAGTTCATGCTTGATCGAACCTTTTGTCTCTTTGCCCCTTCCTTTCTCCTTTAGATTGCAATTGATAGCAGGTGAGTTTTGAATTTGAGATTAGAAAAGGCTTCAATCATCTTGCTGCTCTTGTAAGAGCTAATGGTAGCTGCATGCTTGCACCATACCTCTCAATGAATGTTTAGGATTTGCAGTGTAGAATTCTGGTTACCATGTAGTTAGATGTTTCAGTTTGACCAACCATCACGAGGTTTAGTTAGTTTTGATCGGCCTCTTAGTATTTAGTAATGATAAGTACATTGTTGTGGCACAAGCATAACAATGGTTACTGGGTACCCTTCTTTAAGAAAGGCATAGTACCATGAAAGCTAGAAAGAGATAGTGGTAAGAATAAGTTGATGTGCCCTCCTTATACTCCTATTAGGGGTTTATATACATAAGTGGGTTGGGATGAGAAATTCCTACCCTACTCCTTAATAATTACAAAAGATAAGGATATATTGGTATATTCTTTAATACTATTAGGCCTACTGTAAGATCCAGTCCTTTAGGGTTAGGCCGCCCCCACAACATACATTGTATCGAAAATTTGCTCTCTACGCTTCAAATCCTGTCAAGATTAATGACGCTAGAGCAGAAATAGCGATGACTTCACAACGACAAAATCGTGTCATTTGATAGAGAGTCAAGAGTTGGTTTAGAAATTTCGCGCCTGACTGTGACGCATTTCACTATCTTCCCTTTCCCAGAGACGTCTCTTATTGAACTTCTGTTGTATTACGGTGGGAATGTGCAGTTTTGGTCCAAATTTGCACCATGAAGGCGTACTATAGGGTTCAAGACACTAGGCGCATGCTTTCCTATTCTCGCGTTGTGTGTGCTACATATCTGAAATTTGGCGCACTTCAGTCCAAAAGGCAAACTAGTATAGCACAAATAACATAATTTGGTCCAAATTTGCAAGTGCTGTAATTGCCTGACCATCTTGTTTGCCGATTTCCCTTACTCTTCTGGCTTATGCTAAACCAACTTGGTATGGACTTACGGTGGCAGGTACTCGTGGAGGATACTGTTGATCGGATTCTGGGACAGTAGAATGCTGACCAAAAGATTGCAGGGATGCAGCATTCTTCTGCTTGTCTTTCTTCTCTCGAACGCATCAGGTAGTGTAAATGTGGCTCTCTCTTCAGTAGCATCGCGCTTCTTTCTCGCTTTCTTTTTCTCGTTACTGAGATTCCTAACGTTACCGTGAAACACATCACCATATGGTGGAGCCACTGTTGTCGATAACTTTAAGCTGCAAAATATCCGAAGTGTGGTTGCTTGCCATCCTTTTCATGTCTTACCTCAGTGAAACTGAAAGCTGTACTACTGCACTTTTTGTGTGAAACTACATTTTACTCAACCTGAAGAAGATGCCTACCAGTCGTAAGAACACTTCAGCATGTGAAGGTTACAATGAAATATCGATCTAGTTTTTAGATGTCTGTCTGAAGTCTGAACTAGAACACATTCATTTCTGTCTGATGTTTTCTGTAAGTTCACTGTCTCCCAGTTTCCTGTTCAAGTTCAACAATCTTCTTTTGTTTCCACAATTTACAGGCGGTGCTCCTGAAACCAACATCAACACCGAGGCGATCGCGTCAGAGCCAGAGGAGGTCAGCCTCGGTAGCGGCTACGCGAGTGACCATGCCGACGAAGGCAAGAGGCGGTCACTGGCGACGGGGAGCGGCCTGTTCTGCGTGGCGGTGCAAACTGCCGACCCGACGGCGCTGCAGGCGGGGCTGAACTGGGCGTGCGGTCCCGGCCACGCCGACTGCACGGCGATACAGCCGGGAGGGCCGTGCTACAAGCAGAACAACCTGGTGGCGCTGGCGTCATACGCCTACAACGACTACTACCAGCGGAACGCAAACACCGGCGCTACCTGCAGCTTCAGTGGCACTGCTACGACCACTCCCACCGATCCCAGTAAGCAGCCTACACTTGTTAGTCTAGTGAGGCTCTCATGATATTCTCAGACTAACTCTTTCGTGCGAATTCTCATCTCAGGCTCGGGGCAGTGCGTCTTCGCTGGGAGGTGAGCGTATTTTCTTGGTTTCCTTGGGCAATCTCATCTTCAGTGTGCATCATTGCATTTGCAGCATTCTCTGAAGGAAGTTCAGAACTGCTCGATCGCTGACATGTAACACGCTCTCTTGGCACGCAGCTCCATGGCGGGAGGCTCGAACTCGAGCACCACGCCGGCGGCGAACGCCCCTACCGGTCTCGTCCCGCCGTCGTCGTTCACGCCGGGCTTCGGCAACGGGTCGACTTTCGGGAGCCCGACCAGCATCCTGAACCCTCTGGACGGCGGTGCAGGCAGCGTCCTGTCCGGCGCCCGCCGGGCGCTCTGCGTGCTGCTGCCGGTGCTGCCGCTCTTCTTCTTCTGATCAGCACCATTCGATGTACATTAAACATGGCATTTGTTAGATTTTACCAGAGATATAGATGGGAAGGAGGATTACTAGAGTCACCTTTACATGTTTTGTTTCTCGAGTAAATCACCTGTGTATATGTCAGATTGGATATGTTGGGATCGGGTCTTATATAAGGAACTACGTAGATCATTTGTGGAGACCATGTGTCTTGGCTTCAAATTTATTATTGCTAGAAAATCTACGCGTATTCCATGTTACGAAACCGTACCGGCTACGGCCGACCTGCTATAGGCCTCCGTGAAGGATAGGTGGGCTCCTAGCAAGTATGGATTCTCTACAGGACTCTGCCAGTAGCTAGAGTATACATATAGGGGAGTGGCTTGAGATCATGTATCACAAAAACGAATCAATAAGGTAGAATTGTCTCCTTACGTCTCGTGTCTCGTATTATTGGGCTTGCTTCTAGTAGATTATTTAGCCATGTATCGACTGTTGAAGTACAAATGAATTGTCCAATTTTTCTCATCAGTATCACAAAAACGAATTAATAAGGTAGAATTGTCTCCTTACGTCTCGTGTCTCGTATTATTGGGCTTGCTTCTAGTAGATTATTTAGCCATGTATCGACTGTTGAAGTACAAATGAATTGTCCAATTTTTCTCATCAGTTTAGGTTTTTAGGTGAAACAGTTATACATTCAACTCAATATAGTATTATAGCTAAGATGTATTGGGTTCAAGACTCGGTTGGCATAATTAAAAATAATAATTACAACTCACTTTTATTTCACATCTTAGATTTGAAAAAGTCTACATGTGAGGAGTGTTAGTATAAGTGAATTATCCATTTTTATTCATAAGGTTAGACTTTTGGATAAACTGGATGATACATTCAACTTAATATCATAAACTTTTAGGTGAATTAATTAATGCATTTAACTCAATATTGATGGCATTGATCATTCAACGTTCCCTGCTCTACATATTGATGGAGTGAAGGGTTGTCAGTATAATCCATATATGTATCTTCGATGAGGTAAAATGCATGGTGATCAAAGAGAATTAACTGAAGAAACTATAGAAGAACTAAAAAATATATATGGCAAAGTCACTAATAAACCGATGGGTATTAAAGCAACAACAATACAGGTTGCACATAGAGAAAGGTACAGTTCGTTAACCATCTCAATGTCTTTAACAAGCTTATCACATAGCTGACTAGTATAGATGAGAAAATTGAGGAGAATGACAACGTCATTATACTGGTACCATCTCTACAACAATAATAGGAGCAATCAGTGATGGATATTCTCGTCGGAAAAATCACTCTCAACTTCAATAAGTCGGTTGTATATCTATTGGAGGTGGAGTTATTGAAAAAGACATCAAAATCTTCATCCTCAGATGATCAAGTATTAGCTGCAGTACGCATTGTAGGCTAAAGCAAAAGTCGTATGAAGAAGGACAAGGCCAGAGACACACGTGTATACTATCTATGTGACGTGAAAAGTCACATAATAAAAGATTGTTTGAGATTGAAGCAAATGAAGGGGGACATGCTCAACGGCGTAGAAAATGGTGATTTGGATGTACTAGTCATCAGTCAATTAGGTATTTCTCATAAATAGATAATATATTCAAGTTGTTGCTTCTATAGATTTGGCGAGGGAGATATTTGACGAATGATCTCTACGTCTAGTGCATGGAATTGTTTACTTAACGGATTGCAAGTAGTATGCAATTACTGATGTGGGAATGATTACATTGAAAATGTATGATGGAGTATATCGCACATTGGTAGGAGTTCAGTATGTTTCCGGCTTATAGAAGAATATAATATGTGTAAGATCACTTGAACTCGAAGGTTGTAAGGTATCACTTCGAGATAGAGGCATGTGAGTTAATTGCAAAGGGCAAGTAATTATGAAAAATATTTGGAGCAATAGAGGATACCGATTGATGTGTAAATCTAAAGAAAGTGCAACCAATGGGAGGTCTGATAAAAAATCCTAGTCAAGAGAAGGAAACTATATCGTCAACAGTAGGTACTTAGATATCATCTGCAGTTATATACGAAACTATAAAGATGGTTGCAAAATCTAGCAGATGCAAACTTTAAGGTGCGAAGTGTTGGAAGAAGAATGATATGGTGAAACCAACTATGTGGTACCGGCGAGCATGTGGAGTGCAAAGTTGGTATAAACCTATGGTATGGAAAGTCGTAGGAATAGCAGATATGGTTAATCAAACCACACAATGAAGAAGCTCTCAAGTGAAGGGTCCGGGCAGATTAGCCTAGACATTGACACACACATTGCGGTGATGTGTATGAACTCTTGTGGTAGGGGCACTTTCAAAGGTGGGAAGAAAAAAATAAAAAAGGTGGAGATGACTTGGAACGAGTTCTTGGAAGACATTAGTGATTTCAACGGATAAGAGTAAATGTAAAAATTGTTGAGTTAAAGGTGACTTATATCTAGTCTTTTAGAATTTAGAAAATTGTGCTACAAAGAGTTCTAGATGAATCTTACTAGGATTAAGACTACTACTCCTATTTAGATTAGGATTTCTATTCTAATTTGGAGAAGGGATAGAATAGACTATATAAACCATGGGGGTGATCATAGAGAACCAAGCCAAGAAGAAGTAACCAAACAAATCAAGTCTACTCATCCAAAAATAGAGGTGTACGAAAGGATTAAAAATTAGGATATTATTTAGTACTAGATTCTTATATATGATAAGGATCCAAGAATCTTAAAAGATTTTAGAGAGTTGTGAGTGAATGATAATTATTTATACTCTTTTGAGGTTGTGTTTTAAGGAATTTGCGGTCAGCTTCGCCAAAACTTTTCTCTTGTTGTGATTGTTTCAACATTGTTAATTTAATTTTCTCTATGAGATTTATTTTTTTTTGTTCTTAATATCATACACTCTAGTATCGTATTTCATAAACTTTGATTTGATCTGAAGCTGCTGTGTATAAAAAGATATCAGAGTGTAAATGGCACCGGCCGAGTCGATCAAACACCTTTTCATCGGTGCTCATGACGTGCCTGGGTTGGAGCCAACGACGGATTGCTAGACATGGATGTCCTCGTCAGGAGCGTGACACCCCCGTAAGTCACCGCCTGCATTTGCTTTTCCTCTTGTGGCTCAGTGCTCTGGGTCGGGTGGATAGATGCCTACGTGTCTTTTATCTAAGAATTTTCTATTATATTTATCTTTTTCTTAGATATGGTAAAACACTTGCCGTCGTCTTTTGTCATATATTTTCTCTATCTCATAATATAAATTTATATTAATTTTTCACGACCTCTAACGTAACACTTTGACTATGATTTTATACCATGATACATTGGCAAAAATAATAAAAATTATATATTATAGAAGTGTTTTGTAAGACAAATCAAGTGCCATTATTTCTATGTAATAAATTTATATATCTTAACTATATTAAGGATCAATGCTTTAAGACCTTGTTTGCACGGATTCCAATAGACCAATATTGCGGGACGGATAGAGCAATAGATTACCACTCTCCTGCTATTTTTTTTAATAAAAAATCAAACCCGGTGCTTCCAATAGGATTATTGGAACTTGGGCCCCATTCGATGCAAATGCAAGCGCAACTAGGCCGACAGTTCACGCGGTTCGCGTTTGGGCCGTACTGAAACCGAGTTGCTCGTGCATTTCGTGTTTTCGCTCATTCGTGACACGCGCTCTCTGACGATTTTCTTTTCTTTTTTTTTATTATCCTGTATTCCCGTATCTCCTGTTGCTCGAATGTACCATTATGCTTTTAGACAACAGAAAACTGCCTGGTTTTAGGTCTGTATAAAAGTGTTATGGCTTTTAGTTGTGTTTCTTTTTGTCTTTTAGTTGATTTTGAGAGAGATTGTAGAAGTAAAGATCATTCATGTTGAAAAAGCACTATTTAAATTACCTTAAAACCTACTTTATTTAAAAACTAACTTCTAAAATCAAAAGACAAACTATTTGGAACATGACCTTATTAAGAAAACTTCAGTAGGTTTACATGGGGGGTTTGAGAGGGTGCAGGGTACAGAGTTCTGACAGATAGCATAACGGCACGACACCAAACCATACAGCCACCAGCGAAAACCAACAGCAGATACATCAAAGACTAAACAAACCTGCAGAAAATTAGACATCAAGGACTAACAAAACAGCAGAAAATTAGACAGCAGCCGCACTGATTCCTGCCTTTGTACATGGATGCAAAAGTCTGCACATTATTGCAGTATAACGTACTACGTGTTTAGAGCACGCTCAGACTGCATACAAGAACACGGAAGCACACAGTGGGATCGAAGCCAGAGGCGGAGTCAGGAATTGGATATAAAGGGAGCAATATAGACAACAAGTAAAGTAGAACTAATAAATCATACCGGATTTACCGATCCAATAATCACATATCAGAGTAATATGTTTTACAAATTACAATATAAAGAAAATTATATCTCTATTAACATAATAGAACGTATCCTTTAGTTTCTCACTCACTACGATCGTAATATATATGTAATGATAGTGCCGACTGTATCATCTAGTTTCAAACCGATTCGCCTTTGTGTGAGATGCATGCATGGTGATATATGTAATAACCAATGAAAGGGAGCAATCTTCCATGAAACACTGAGAAGTGAGAACAGAAGAACACATGCATATATATTACGATCGTTTCTTGCTTTTGGTACTGGGGAGATAGTATATTTTTGTGTTCCCCATGGGCTGCTGTTAACAAGATCCAAATGCCATTTATATTGGGAGTTAAGAAATGGGGTGCACCATGCCTACATCACAAAAGAGTACGTCGAGCTAGCTTTGTTTCTGCATTGTGTTCATCGAAAGGCGATTGAGAAGAAGACAAAAGGGGGGGGTCCGAGGGGAATATATGCTTTTCACACTTAAAAGTTAGTGGGGGGGGGGGGCGGAGGGTCTCTTCCTGCATCGGTGCGTGTTCAAAGGACGTACCGATCATGGCTAATCCAGCTGCATTTGCCGCAAATGATTAATCCAGCCCATCATGGCTAATCCAGCTACATTAGCCGCAAATGCGCACTATGCACCCCGGCTGATCGGATCTCCATCTCTCTCTCTTTGTAGGGCTGCAATCAGCATCAGCAGAAAACTGCATCGGTGTTTGATCATAAAGAGAAAGGCCACCCAGCTGAAATGCCACTGACCACCTATGTACTCATGCTCTTGAGATTCTCTCCCCTTAATTAGCGACTCACAGGTTGGGGGTGCCAGGCCCCCCCTGGCCCCCCTGTCTCCGCCACTGATCGAAGCCTTTGTACGTGGACAGCTAGCATGCACGAATACGCTCGAGTGACGCATGTTAGAAGGTGCTAATGTGTTCTTCGCCGAAAGGCACCGTTCGTTTCGGTTTTTTTTCGACTTCAATTTTTACTTTTTTTCACTATTCAGTATTTCGTCTTTTTCTGAATTTTTTTTAGATATTTTAGGTTTTTTTGTATTTTTCCGTATTCCTTTGATTATCCCTAATAGGTTAACATGTTTTTTCTATTTTTATATTTTTTAATTAATTATACCTAAAAAGTCAAATCAGCTATAGTAAAAAAAGTCGACTAGTGTAAAATTTCAACTAAAAATTAGAAGTTTTCGTTAAAAAAAGCACCTCTAATTCAGGCTTGCATTTTGGTTAGTGTTTAATGCGTGGTCTGCGCCCAAAGCATATGTGCTTGCCCTGAAGGAAATGGACAAATTTTCCTTAACCTCCCGTCTGTTCCTTCGTGCTTTCCAAGAGTGTCGATGACCAAACATATATGCTTGTTTGATTCCAGTGGTTTCCGACTAATCATTAGCTTGCTTGTTTCCAAAGGGAGCTGTGCAGTGGCACACAGCTAGTCATGCACCTTTCTTTTTCTTTTTTTTTTAAAAGGTCAGATTTTATTTTATTCGTCTGGTCTCACCCTCTAGTCCTTATCAACAATTCGGTCGTCTCACCATCTAGTCTGATCTCTTATCACTTAACTCGGTCCTTAATGTTTATGTCAAGTACAAGTGGACGTGGTGCACATTTGCTGTGCTTAGTCGGCAATGCGAATAAACCAATAAATTTTTCCACGGATTATCTGGTAAACATCGCTGCCCTAAGTTGTAATCTGGACTAGTACTAGATACGCATACGCACTCAGATTAT
This sequence comes from Melocanna baccifera, assembly GCA_036346265.1. Taxonomy (NCBI): domain Eukaryota; kingdom Viridiplantae; phylum Streptophyta; class Magnoliopsida; order Poales; family Poaceae; genus Melocanna; species Melocanna baccifera. The sequence continues at coordinate 23,319,970 of CM070694.1, read as the reverse complement.
ACTCCACCCTACGACTTTCCCAGCTATGAGGGGGAAACTAAGGGGTTAAAATCGATTTCGGATTTGATAGTCTGTTTGAGGAAGGCAAAAATCGATTTAAACACCTTGGTTTTAAAAAGTGAATTTTCCAAATTGTTTCCAAGAACTGTCGATCGTCCTCAGTTGTCTTTACGTCCGTGTCTTCCAAAATTATTTTTCAAATTTATTCTAAAAATATTCCTTTCAACTGTTTCTATTTTATTTTAGTCAAAAACAAAAAGTTATCTCCGTCAGAGTAAAACACCCTCTAAGCAAGTGAATGGCCGTATTTTTGTCGGGACAATGATATCTATGTTCGCATTAGAACAAAACACAAGTCAATGTCCACCTCTCTTTTATCCTAAAAAAATATCGATATCACTGTCATGACTTCTCTCCATAGCTCCAAAGCAACAGAAAGGAAATGGAAAAAAAATGAAAAAAAGGTAATGATAGATTTGCTCTATTCTTTATAGTTTTTTAATTTAGTTTTTTTTATCATCTATACTATTTATCAAATTTACCAATCATAACTAAAAATTATGGGTCACACCTACAGCAAGGAGCCCACATTTGCGTAGACGGAGTCCACGCTTAAAAGCCGAAACATGTCAAATCCATGTGCGGCACACGGGATCACTCCACGGGCCCAGCCCGACGCTGCTTTGCCGTTGCCGACTAGAAGCGATCGCCTGCCTTGGATTTGTGATAACCGTCTCGTCCTCCCAGTGCGGAATCAGAGCATTCAGTGAGATAGATATCGTATCATGATGTCTCGACAGAAAAAAAAAAAGCGTGCCACTTTATTCCACACGGTGCATGGTTGTGGGTTTTTTGCACTAGAATATTTTGCACAAAAATATTTTATTATTACAATAGATTTGCTAAATTGATGTATCATATTTATTGTAATATATTATTGTAACCGTGAGGGAAATTTATTTCATATTCATCGGATCAATGTTGCATATTATCTAGGGTAGTAAACGAGTTGAGCTCGAGTGAGCCTGATCTTTCAGACTTGAGCTCGGTAGAAAGTCGAGCCGAGCTCAAGTTAGGGTTCGAGCTTGGACTTAGGCTCGAACTTGGCTCAGCCTAAGCTCGAGTAGATTCGAGCTCGGCTTGTTAAAGTTCAATAACAATTAAAATAATTTATTATGTACTAATTTTTAATAATAAGGAAGGTTTGAGCTCGAGTTTGGCTCGAGTAAACTCGATAATAGTCAAAAAAATTTAAATATACACTAATTTTCAACAATAAAAAACTCGAACTCGAGTTCGACTTGGGTAAACTCGGTAAGAGTTAATATGTATCATTATTTAAGCTCGAATCGAGACTCGTAAACTATTCGAACTTGGCTCAGTGAAGCCTGTAAGCTCAAGATTAAGCTCGAATTTGGTTTGTTTAAAGTTCAAGCCTAGAACGAGATGAGCTCAAATAGCTCGCGAATCTTGAGCTTTTTTTACAACCTTTGTATTATATGTCTGTTTTATAGGAGATTTATCTTGGTTGTTACATCTTTTGTAAAAAATATTGCATCAATTATTATTAAATGCTGGTAGTATTATCTTGAAATGTTGCAATGCGGAAACATCAAAATTTAAACTTAATTGTTTGGGATATTTTGAATTTATTTAAAAAATATATAGCTAAGATTCAGGCTAATGGTTTCATGTAATTTTGGTGTGAAGATGATATTTTTCTAAGTTTTTTTTATCGGGCATTATGTGCTATTAGTGTTTTTTGTTGCACACATTGATTAAAATTGTTGCACACATCGTCTAAGAATGTTGTGTTGGTAGTGACGGATCCATGATTAGATTTTAGCTAGGGCAAAATCATCAGCGTCCAATTAGCCGTAAGCAACGTATGATCTCTTACACATCCACTAAGCAAATTGTGCACAACATGCGTTATGGTAGTCAAAATCACCCGACACAATACTGCCAATTTTTCTAAAAATACGCACTGCAATACCTAAAAGAGATATAAGCATATAATATCAATACGTAGCATAAGCTACATGACTTTACTACTTTACCATCAAATATCAGCAATGCATCATAAGGGTAGTATGAGAAAGATGTCGTCTCCCGTTGGATATTTACTCTGCGTTAGATAGTAGGGTAGGGTAACCTCCTCTTGCCTTACCTTTTGGCTACTGTTCTATCGTGGATCACGGACAACACAAACAATTCTAAGTGAACAAGCCTCCTATGGATAGCGTCACGAGTAGCTCCATAGTCCACATAATCTTTTCTTCAATCTCCAACCTTACACCATTACTTCAACACCTATAGCAAGGTACTCACCTGTAGGCACTACTTTCAACTCTGTGTTGCTCCTATATGTGTTTTTGCCAGTGAGGTACCTTAAGCAATCACCCCAGCTCGCTCTATTGTTAGATCTGCCCCTGTATGTCGAAACGTACGAGAGAAACATTCTCACCGTATATCCGAGCATTAGCAAAACCCATATGTAATTCTAGGAGTCGTAATATAAGGGGTCATGGCAGGGTCAGGCCCCTTCTCTCCACCCCTGTATACATGTACGTACCAAATGTCGTCGAACCCTTTTTTCTACGGTACAATTCAGATAGACTTCACACCATTCCAGGTCAGATCGGATCCGATCGTTCACGCGCCCCGAGGTCAATAAAAATCCCCTGAGTTGCGGAGAGAGAAAGGAAAGGAGCCGAGCCCTCTGCCTCAGATTCGGACACGCGACTTCCGAGGCGGGTGCGCGGGAACGGGAGATGAGCGGGGCGGAGGAGGCGGCGCCTGCCGCGGCGGCGGAGACCGCCGGCGGCGCGGGTGGGTCGTCGGGAAGCGGGCCGCGCCGGCGTTTCGACGACAAGGGGCTGGTGGCGCGCACGTCGCTGATCCTGTGGCACACGCACCAGAACGACGTCAACGCCGTGCGGAAGCTGCTCGAGGAGGACGGCGCGCTCGTCCACGCCCGCGACTACGACAGCCGCACGCCGCTCCACGTTGCCGCCCTCCACGGCTGGCACGACGTCGCCGAGTGCCTCATCGTCAACGGCGCCGACGTCAACGCCCAGGACCGCTGGCAGAACACGGTGAGACGACGCGCCGATCTGTGCGGTTGGGTTTGGGCTTCCGTGTTGGAAATGGCGGGTGTCGGTGTCGGTGTCGGGTTGGATTTGGGTCGTGCTGCGGTTTGGGCTCTGGTTGGTTGGTGTTGAAATGATTTGGATTGGGGATTTCGGTTGAGCTCGCTCAGCCTTCTATACGGAATTGGATTTGGTTTGCTCGGCGATGAATTGATGGTTGAGGAGGGAAAACGGTTGGTTGTGGCTCTAGTTTGCACTCTGCAACTTTAGATTCGATTGGATGGTGCTTCTGTCATATTCTGCGTTGGACTTGGGTACCCGTTTTGTTTAGGGTTGGGCGCTAGCCGTGTTTGACGAATTTACAGCTTCTGCTGCGAATTGGCGGGGGCTTGTGCTATATTTGGTTGAAAATGCGTGTTCCTGCAATGAATTCGGTGTCGAATGCATCTTTCTTTGTCATTTGTTGCTTCGATATACTATGTGTCGCACTTTCATTTAGTCTATTCTGTTGCCGGTTTGGTTTGGTGATAAGCTTTGATGAAAAAAAAATGGGTGTAAAACTTGTGATTATTGGGTCGAACGTTGGGGTTTTGGTTGAAGATTGGTTCTATTTGTGCTGCATGGGCGTAATTATATGTTGGTTTTGAGCCCAATCTCTAGTATTATGATATCATTTGGGATAATTGTTTTCGTTGATGTACAGCCACTTGCTGATGCGGAGGGCGCAAAGAGGCATGCTATGATCGAGTTGCTCAAGAAGCATGGAGGACTGACATACGTAAGCAATCAATAACTTGGGTTCAGTTTAACAGATTGTCTTGGTTGTTGAATTGCAAAGTTGTAGGGGTGTTTAGGTTTAACCATGAACTTAACATTACTAAATTTGTAGCTTGACACCAGGTATTCCGATTCCACCAGTCACTGTATGGTATGGAATTAGTGGGTGAGTTCCCTACATATTGCTCTGCAACTGTTCTCTGTGTCATGTTTCTGAATTTGTATCCAGGTCACTTGGTCCCAAATATTGTTACCAGAAGTAGAAGTGTAGTATTTGGATGTGTTAGTCTTATTTTTGGCAAAATGTTAGAAGGGCTAACAATGGATGATTTGGATATCTTGGTGCTTTACACATGGATATCAGTTAGAAATTGCCATGTGTACAACAGATGTGTCATTGTCGATGAAAGACCTGATACTGTTCACTTTTTGAGATCATACTGGATACGCTATGGATGTGTTTCGGAGGTTTGTTTGTCTATTTTTGTTTAATGGATAGTTTTGGTGCACCTTTCAAGGACAACCAAATTAATTATGCTCTACGTATTTGAAATAAATGTTCTGCTGGGGTAATTTGATGTTTCTTGATTGATGCACCATGTAATCGTGGTCAGATACGTCGGATTCCTCTGATTTTGTTTTTTGTGTAGGGGAAAACTGGAAGCCATTTTGAACCAAAGACAATTCCACCTCCCCTAACAAACAAGGCTGACTGGGAGATTAACCCACTGGAATTGGATTTCACAAATGAAGCTATCATTGGAAAGGTTTCAAATTCTCAGAATATCTCTTACTTTAATGCAAATCTTTGATAATGCCTATGTGATCTAAAGCACTCTTAGTTAAGCGCTGCCCTTGTTACCAAGGCAAACTGATTTTGGTATTATCCATAGTGAGTAGTGACCGCTGAGAATTGCTCGTGTAAATATTGTGAGTTGATTACAGTGGTCTTAAGCTTTTCACATGTTGTGCAAACAGAGACTGTTGGGTATTTAAACTCGCCCTTATGTTAGCTGTTGGTCAACAGATGGACTTTTCATTTTCATGATTAGATATTGTCCATCACTACAATCTTAATTCAATTGGTGTAGCATTTGGCTTGTTCTTAGCGCGATGAGCAGGGTGGAACTATTACCCTTCAGTGTTTAAATGCATATTTGGTATGTCAGATAAGTTAGAAGAGACGAATTTACTGTTTAATATATCCCTTATGCCTTTTGACCTCGCATACTGAGGGACAGATTTCCTTGCATGCAATACATGAGGAGAGACTAATGGATGTTAATCATGATTTGAAGCCACAAAAAACCATTTTAGCTGTTTGACTAAAAAACAACTTATAATACCGGGAAGTTCATGGACATATCTATTGCATAGTAACCATGTACCGTACTCCACTTTTAGTTCCTTTTATATTGGGTTATATTAAGTCCATCAAACCTGCTAATTCCTGCAGGGATCTTTTGGTGAAATTCTGAAAGCAAATTGGCGAGGAACACCTATTGCTGTCAAGCGCATTCTTCCATCCCTATCTGATGACAGGCTGGTGATGTAAGTAAACTTTATTCACATAGTCACTAAGACCCCCACAATTTCAAAATAATTGTCAGTCTTCTCAGCTACTCCAGCTGATTGACTAGGACAAGACTTCTGCATTTATTGTGGTTAACTGTTTTTCGTTCAAGATGTGAACTGGAGTAGCTATAGCTTTTTGTCGCATGTTTGTCTCATGAAGTGTTCCCTTATCAGTTGTTTTTTTTTTGCAGCCAAGATTTTAAGCATGAAGTCAACTTGCTAATAAAGCTAAGACATCCAAATATTGTACAGTTCCTTGGAGCAGTCACAGAAACCAAACCTTTAATGCTAGTGACTGAGTTTCTTCGAGGAGTACGTATTTTCTTTTTGGAAGTCAACTATCTTGTGATGTGGACTATTTGGAATACTTGCTAATGTTGAGTTAAATGAATTTTGCAGGGTGATCTTCATCAATATCTGAAGGAGAAAGGGTCACTTGCCCCAGTTACTGCTGTTAATTTTGCACTAGACATCGCAAGGTATTCTCAGCTTCACGCGCTTAAGTCTTAGTATATAATACTTGATCTAGATGAATATGATTGATACTACGCAAGAATTCTCCGGATATACTTTGCTTCAAATCGTATCCTTTTGATAGAAAAGCTATTGGATGTCTTCTTTTTCACTTATGGCCTATACTACAATAGCTAGTTTTTAAACAGTATGTTTTTCAAGGTAGGGTCAACAGGAAAATTGTAGTAAAAAGTGTACTGAGTTCAACCGTATCAACCAAAATCGCATGCGGTTATTTTCCTCTGTGTACTGCATCTCGCGAACAGTTAGAATTTAAAATTTTAAGCCATAAGCCACAGCCCAAAAGAACCCATCCATTTTATATTGCACTATATTTATGACCTTGAATCTTATTTTTAGCCTGCTGTTAGATAATTTTAATCTATTTAATGCATTTAAAATACCCCTGATAAATTGTCTTGCTATACCATGCATTCATCTTCAGAGATACTGGCTAATCAGAGTATCACTAATTTTGCTTTGAACAATTTTTTCTCCTAGGCATTCAAGTGATCAATATGAGTACAATGTCAGTATTAGTTATAGCAATATGGTTGTTAAAATCTATTTGAACTGCAAACCTCACTAAAAATGGATTTATACTAAAATCTCGGCTTGAGCAATAATCATAGTATTTGTACTTATGGTGCTAACAGCATGTCCTTGAACCATGTGTACTTTCCTTATTAGGCGCTAACTTTCCACATCAGGAATCACTTAATTGATCTAATGGTTTGTTTTCTGATCGTAGACATGACAAAGATTCATGTGTTATTCCCTTAATTAATTATCTTTTGCAGGGGCATGGCATATCTCCATAATGAGCCTAATGTTGTAATTCACCGAGACTTAAAACCAAGGTCTGTTGGATTACTTGTTTTTGCTAATGCAAGCAACTTTCTAGGCTGGTCTAACCTATTATGTCAACATCCAGAAACATTCTTCTAGTAAATTCTGCTGCCAACCACTTGAAAGTTGGAGATTTTGGTCTTAGCAAGATTATCAAAGCACAGCATGCCAACGATGTATACAAGATGACTGGAGAGACCGGAAGCTGTAAGTGTTCAGGAGCTACATTTGTCTTTGAATATCTTCTCTTGAGTTTAACTAGTTGTTTTGATTTTGACAAATATAGACCGGTACATGGCACCTGAAGTTTTCAAGCACCGGAAATACGACAAGAAAGTTGATATCTTCTCTTTTGCCATGATACTGTATGAGGTAGTTTTGCCACCTAAACTTACAAGCTAGCAGCGGGTCATATCATGTGATCATGTCTGTTTTGAATGATAAGAAATGTTCCCTCTGCTTGTAGATGCTGGAAGGGGATCAACCTTTCTCCAACTATGAACCGTATGAGGCTGCTAAGTATGTGGCAGACGGGCATCGCCCAGCTTTCCGTTCGAAAGGATATGTTTCTGAGTTGAAGGAGTACGTACAAGCTAAACAGAACCCTTTTAACATTCTACCGTTGCCATATTTACCTAAGCTAGTCTCTCGTGGCTTCAGTATTTTAACATGGTTTTCTTACTTGCAGATTGACTGAGCTATGTTGGGCTGGTGATATCAATCTGAGACCATCTTTCTTAGAGATCCTCAAGAGGCTTGAGAAGATCAAGGATAACTTATCACACGATCACCACTGGCATTTATTCTCCCAGTAGCAGTGCATATATTTGTTACGAGCAACTTTTACAACAGATGGTGTCCTGAATGGGGTTTTCTTGGGAGATCTGTCATTGATCGTGTACAAAAATTAGATGGGTCAAAAAAAGGTCCACTGAACGGCGAAAATTTCCTGCTGTTTTAGTTTGCTACTATTTCTGCTAAAGCAGATACATTGCTTGCTTTTTTCTCGCATCATTCGTGCCTCTTGTTGCTTCTCTGCTGAGACCATAGTTCTGCAACATAGGAACGTATGGTATGCACTTACTTTTATAGTGCACTTACTATGTACCTAAATTAAGGTACCGTTTAATTTAGCTTTTGATTTTTGCTTTTTTTATTATTTATTAATTTTATCTTTTTCTAGTTTTTTATTTTTAGATTTTTTTGTCTTCTTTTTTTTCCTGTATATCCGTGATGGTTTAACATATTTTTTCTATTTTAAAATTTTAAATTTTAATTATACCAAATAAGCTAACTTAACTATAGTTAAAAAAAAATCATAAACCATCACTATTTTGAACATCTCTAAAAAAAATTATAAAAAGCTTTCAAAAAAATTCTGAACGTACTTGATGGTTACTCCACTTACATATAAAATTTGAAGTTTAAATTTATTCTATGTTAAAAGTATAAAAAAAGGAGAATTATGACAAATTGTCAAGCCGCCGGTCAGAGGGACACGGGCTGTCTGGGCTCCTGTCGCTACTAGTTGGACAACGCTACCACGCGGAAGAGCAAATTTGCGAACGAGCAATTCGAATCTGTCACAACCCCAAATCCACAACAATATTACGATGGGGCTCTACAATTACACCATGAACTTCAACACATTTTACAACTGTTTCGATTGGACAAGCTAGATAGGCATTTCCCAAGTATGACGAACATCGTTTCTTACAGAGGACCGATTATACGCTCAGAAACATCAGTTAACAGCTCACACCAAAAAATATTACCTAGCCGCTCCGTGCTGCAAGCTATTGTGAGTATGTGATCATGGGCGAACTACAGAAGCTTCTTCCTCTCGAAAAAGGTCTTCAGATGCCACAGCTGCAACCCTGCCACCGACAAGCAGATACCGAGCGAGAGGAACCCAAGCCAAGCCATCCGTGAGTTCGTTTGCCTGTTCAGGTTCTGCATTTCCTCCTCCCTGGACAAATGGCAGGTCAAAAGCTTGGTTTCAGAACTGCTTCTCAAATTATCATGAAATCTAATTTTACCATTGCCAGACATACTAGCTAGTATGTATGTACCTTTCACGTAGATAAAACATTTCTTCATGGATAGCCTTGATAGTATCCTCTAGCTTCTTCAACTCCAGTTCCATCATCTGCAACAAATAAAGAACAATGCATGAACAGTCAATCCTCCAACAAATTTGGTAGGATAAAACTAGTATAGTCATATCAGTGTATACCACTGCCGTATGCTAATTTAAATGCTCTATAACATGTCATGAAAGATCTACATATTGTCGCTTATTAGTATTGGTGATGTACCACGCGGTACTGGCTCTCTAGAGGTACTAGGTATGACAAAACAACATGGCAACTTAGCACTGTTATATGCCGTGTAGCGGTGTTGTCCATAAGATCATTCACACAACCAGAAAATTTTCGGGCTCAATTAGAAAATTTGGTTATGACTTTATGAGCAGTGTTCACAAAACTAATACTGAACTGCTACTGTTTAGGAACCAACGCTAGATGACACCCTATTAGTAGCAATGATCTGTCGATGTGCAATTACTGTATGGCCACTGTTGCAGATAAGCTACCCAAACATGCCCAGTTTCTGAGAGAAACAGAATCAGCAGGCACTGAGTCTTCTTTTCTCCCATTCTTTTTTTTAAAAATATTGCAAACGAATGTGCTTATGATCAAGAGTAACATGGAATTCGGCTATGTGGCAAAATCATAGAATGTCCGAACTCATCACAGATCAACTCTAGGAGTCCTCAAATTCTTATATGGCTGTCCATGAAAATTTATGCAGAGGCCAAGCTTGTCTGAACTATAAAACCTCTGTTCAATGAGAATCTGGCTCTAAATCACAACCTTATAGTTGGTGCAGGTGATGCTCACGATGTTCAGCCATACATTATGCAACCAAGTAAAAGAATTTTTAATAGAACATACAAAAGTCAATTTTGGAATTGTCATTCATACACATACAAGCAGGTCCACATTTTCAAACCACTAACCACCAAAATGTCAACATATGAAATCTCTGTACAATTATACAGCACAATTTGTATAAAACTGGCAAGTGCACACTGCAATAATGTAAAAAACCAACAATCTTAATTTAACTAACCAAAGGGTCATTCAGCACATGCTCTTTCGAACACGTTAATATGCTCAAAAACCAGTTAACTATAGCAAGAACTGGCTAATATGCTTAAAATCCTTGTTCCAGACCACATCAACATATTAAAAAGTGCAACCTCTGTGGCACCCAGATGCATACTCCAACCAACTCAAGCCTAGAAGAGATTAATCTACCACTTCATAAGCAGATTGCTCACCAGAAAGTAGAAAAGCCAGAATGGATTGACTGCAAACAAGTGCGCTCAAATTGACCTCAATGTCTTCACAGACTCCAGAAAACTACATGCCAACCCACTCAATTGTACCAGCCTACAAAGAAACTCAACTGAGAAGCATCTAAATCTACAAGAGCCCACGGTTTCCACATCTAAACACTAACAAATGTTGCAAGTCTACCTTTCTCACCTACTTTTCAGCATACCAACTGAAGAGCTCAAATCTACAAAATCAACAGTCCTACATCCAAACACATTGAAATCACTACCAAACCTACAAGAGCCCTATCAAACTTCCAAGAGCCCAACTTTGTGAATCACTTTCAATTGGCACAGAACAGAATTGATTAATGAACTTATCAATCTACACAAATCCCTCCCATCGGAATAATCTGATCCCACCCACAAATCCCAAGCTATTCCACATCCAAGCATCCAAATCGACAGAAAAAAGCCTACGTTTCCTGCGTTACACACAAATGGGCACCCATGATCTATTTGCTTAATTCAATAAATGAATCACTAACCAAAACTACCGATATAGGACAAGTCAACAACCACAGTAAACCACTCGACTGGTTAGGATTTGAGCAGAAAAAACTCGAAGCGAAGGGCGAAGCGAAGCACTCACATCGACTTGGCCCTTCTTGGCGACGCTGGGCCAGTCCTTGGCTGTGACGCCGCTCCTCCAGTCAAACTCGAAGCCGATGGTGACGGGCGGCTTGTGGTCGGGCGCCCAGAAGCAGGCCAGGTAGTCGCCGGCCTCCGCCGCCGTGAAGGCGAAGTGCCCCGACTGCACGTTCTCCGCGTAGTGCATGCTGTTACCGTACGGCGACGTCACCTGCATCAACCACCCGAAACCACCAGCGTCAATCCAAGCGCCCAAATCAGTGAATCACCGCATCGCCATGGCTTCCCCTAGCCCAATCGCAGTCGCTTGATGACGCTTGCTTACCCTGAGGGAGATGCGGTGGGAGTCGGGGAGCTGGGAGTCGGGGGAGTTGGGATCGGAGCCGACGACGTGGTACTTGCCGACGGCCATGGAGCCGACCTTTATCTCGTCGGAGATGCACTTGGTGTGGCCGGACTGGAGGTCGAACCGGAGCGCGCGCGCCGGCGACGAGGCCGAGAAGAGGAAGGCCAGGAGGAGCAGCCATCTGGTGGCAGGCGGCCCGGGGCGCCGCGCGGCCATGGCTGTAGATCGGAGAAGAAGGCGAAGCGTGCCACAAGGTCACGGGGTGGTCCTGGCGTTGGAGTGCGCGTTTGGCTTACCGGGGGTGGGAGGCGGCTAGTTGCAGGTTTTCTGGCGTCGAAGAAAGTGAAGTTGGGAGAGTAATTTTTGCTAGAGCTGTCCAATGGGCCGTAGGCATGGATTAGATATGACACCATCTATTTAGGTATGGTTAATAAATGGGTTATATCGTATCGGCCCATATGTTGAGGGTCGGATCTAAGCATAGCTTGTAGCCGTGTCATGTCGGTCCGGGCATGGTTAAGGCTAAACAGGCCATTAGCCCGAGAAAATTCAAAAAATGCCGAAAAATATAGAAAATAGAGGAAAGATTGTAAAAAATTGTAAAAAAATATAAAAATTATAAAAAAATCATAGACATTGTTAATCATCAAGATAATTATTATCAATGATATAATGAGCTTTATTAACTTGTTAAATGACATATGGAGCCGGGCTATATGGAGCTTTATTAATTATAAAAAATTATTAGCTTTATAAAAAAGGCTATATGGAGCTGGGCCGGCATGGCCCGTTTATGCCCGTTGCATGCCTCCCGTGCCGTGTCGTGCCGTGCCGGCACGGCCCGCAAGCTAAATGGGTCGTGTTGTGCCAGCCCAGGCACAGTCCGATCCATCGTGCTGTGCTGGCCCGCCCTATTTAACCGACGGGTCGTGTTGTGCTCAGGCCAGGCCTACAGTACCGTGCCGCGGCCCGGCCCGTGTGGGCACGACCCACCTGGCCACCTCTAGTTTTTGCGAGCCCCACTCTTAGTCTTTTAGTTTCTGATTTATTTTTATTTTTATAATTATTTTTATCTTTTTTCTATTTTTTTAGTTTTTTTAGCTTTTTTATTGTTCTTTTTTCCATATTCATTTGCATTATACGTGATGGGCTAATATGTTCTTTCTACTTTTAGATTTTTTAAATTAATTACGCCAAATAAACCATTGTAAACTATAGTGTAGTTTTAGCTAGCTACAGTGCAATTTCAGTCATAAGATACCAAAATTTAGCCCAATTGAGCGGCCTCATATGTGTTAAGGATTAATCCTCTCGATATATTACTCTCGACCATTTGAAACACATAATTTTTTAGGAACAACATGGTTCCTAAAGAATTTTAATGAGAATCCCACATTGCAAACAGGAATTATATTGTTTCCTACAAAATTCATGTTTTTCACACATGCACTTGTGATGTAATTCATAGAATAATTTGAATTGTAGCTTTCTAAACTTAAAAGTTTGTATTACTTCAGTTTTTGAACTTACATTTTACTTTTCTCGGTTCTTTAAACTTGTCTCTGTTTATATCTTATATGGTTTCCTCCGTTTGATTAAGAAATGGCTGAGCTGATGCATATGTGGTTGCTTAGGTGGCACACAGCACCATGGGGTCTCTAATGTTCGTGACTAGCACTTAATTCAGGTTTTTAATCACAACGAAGTAGGCAATCAACTCCAGCGGGCCATTGGCAAGAGACTCGTTAGTACTACCAAGATTATCTAGCCAAACTAATTCCTAATGAAAGTACTTAACACTAACCTAATTTAAGCGTTGGGCACCCCTACGGCATCAGGCTAGCAAATGGCCACAAAATGCCTTGGTGAGCAGCTCCACAGGACCAGAAGCTCACCAGGAACGCAATGCTGAGGTCGTTAGCGACAGAGCGAGGCCGGGACAGCGACGACGGCAAAGATTTTCAAGGTGGCGAAGCTCGATGGTGAATCCCAGCTGAAACAACAGTGCACATGAGTTCCAGGGAGTGGCAAAGATGGTTAAAAGTATCATAGTCGCGGTCGAGGCTCACCGGGAAGGAAGGATAGCGGCGGCAACGGAGGTTGGCCGAAGACGAGGAAGACGACCCAAATCCGGCCGTACACGGCACGGATCAAGATCAAATAAGGGAAGATGCAATTGGAATAGTTTGGCACAAGGTGACGCGATCATCGAGGAGGTATCTCACTGGGAACGATGGTGGCCACGGCGGAGAGCGCGTGCCGGCGCCGAGAACAACAAGGGTGTTCCGGCCGACTTAGTGGATGAATAGCTTGGATATGGGAAAAAATGAAGAGTGCATGGAGAGGAGAAACAACTGTTCTATTGTACACAGCAGAAAAGCTACACTTGCATTCAGTAAGTAGTGGACTGGTATTAGGTTGAGCAATCTATCAGAATTAATATACAATCTTCTTCAACAAGACGAAAAAAGATATGCTAACAAATTGTAAACAATAATGCTAGATTTTGCGACTCTTCATCCATCTTGTTTGTGCTTTATGATTGGTGAGAGTTTTGTAGCTGTATTGTGCTTCCAGTCTTCAGTTCTTGATCGATTCTTTGTACCTTGTATGTTTTCATCTGGAAATTTCTTTCTAATGGCGCTCAATTGTTTGCTGTTATGTTGTTCACGGTGTTCTAGGAGGCATAATTGTGCAAGAAAGCTCCCTTGGTTGTCTGTTTCCCCCATTTACTCGTGCTTCTTCTGACCATTAGCCAAATTTCTTTCCACAGGCCATATTTGTTCTCACTCTGACCAAGTATGCTACAAACTATTGCATTGCTCAGTTTCTTGTCAGTTGCCACATTGCAAAGACATGAAAAAAGGAAAAAAAATCCTAGCATGCTTGAGTGATCAAAGCGAAACGTCCGAGGTCTCGTGTCGGGAACATTGAGGATATCAAGGGGTTCTTCAGTTCAGTGAGATATGTAGGAGATTGGAAATTTGAAATACTAGTACTGTACTAGTGATGCATGTGCCACCTACGCACACACATGTGCGCCAGCTCAGCCATTTCTATTAGCAAACGAAGGAAACAACCTACGGTGCACATTAAGACAAGTTTAGAGGGCCGAGAAAGTAAAATATAGGCCCTGTTCTTTTGCGGCTTCTAAAAGCCGCTTTTGGTTTTTGCTACAGTAACTAACTTTTAAATGGAGTATTTTTTTAAGATGTGATCTACAAGTTAATTGTAGTACACGTTAAAAAACTAATATCTGTACTATCAAAAATCGCAAGCGGGTATCACTCGTTCCGCAATCTCTGTCACAAACAGCCAAAAAACCATCAGCCGCAGTCACAAAAAACAGGCCCATAAGTTCAAGGAGTAAAATAGTATAGTCTCACGAGTTTAAGGAGTTACATAGCAATTTTGTCTAATTCATATTTAGAAAAAGGTTGATTTGGTTAGCATAGCAATCTTTCAGGTTTTAGCACCGAGAAGCCATGTATCAAGCTCTAGCCTTCAATCAAGAAAACGAGGTGCCACACCACTTAAACTGACTAATGGTTGGCATTTGTGAAGTAATTTCCCCCTCTTATTTACACCTTGTAGATGTAGCCATTTGGAGTAGCCGTCAATACTAACAGGGAGTTTCTACTCCTTTTGAAGGCAGCGTTTTTCTGCTTCTTGTTAACTGTACTTGTTAGCGACCGTCGATATTTTCAGCACAGCCTAACTGCCATCAGTCCGACAATTTTATGATTGGTCTGATTGGGATTGGCCTGGCTCGCCGAGTTAGCAGGGCCCCTGAAGCCATCCTGTGACAAAGTTCAGAGATCGCGCCAGTCAGGAGGGCAGTGTCAGTGACATCGTTCACAAACAAACTCAAATTTTACTCAGTGCGCAGCACAAAGAGAAGCAGCAGCAGCAATTTATCTGTCTTTCTGAATCCTTGAACGCAAGACATGATGTCTGGCATTGTAAGTACAACAAAGAATGCTTATGGTTGCGTTCGGAAAGGCGATAGTTTATAGCTTTTTTTTATTGTAGCTGACTGATTTTTTTTTACTATAACTGAGTTAACTTATTTGATATAATAAAATTTTAAAAAAATATAAACAATATGTTAGTCCATCACAAACAATACAAAAAAATACAAGAAAACAAAATAACACAAAATAAAAAAACAAAAAAACCAAAATTATGAAAAGTAAAATAAAAGCCAATGTTGGCCGCCGGAAGCTGGCTTCAAATGAAGCTGAGCGGTTAGAATTACATATCGAGTATAAATCTATGTTGCTATATGGTGCATCATTTACACCTTGTAATTGAGACTGTCTTTTTCTAATCAAACTAAAAATAACGAGTCAAAAGGCGCCGAAATTATGCTGCTTTTTTAATTGCGACACTTCACAAAATCAAATACTGCTCCATTGTGAAACATCGTACGTTCACATATTCCGTGATATAATACGTCAATATAAAAAAGGCTTGCAGCTTCCAACCAGAGGGATGGATACGTGTTCAAAAATAATTATGTGACAGGAGTCACATGACAACTAAGTTACTGAAGCACTACAAAGATCAGAAGTGGTCTACTTTTTTTCCAGATCGGTTATACTCTGCCATGCATTAGCCTAATCTAGTCCCATCTCTCAACTCTACAAAGTTTAGCAAAGTTTAACACATTCTTGGGACTCATTAGTCTGAATCTGAGTCCGACATCTCCCACTGGCGAGCATCCTTAGGTTCAGGATCAGAGAGAGTGGGTTGACCAAAGAGTGACGTGCTAAGCTTTGGACGAGGACGCCTCTTGGCCTTGTCTTTAGGAGCTTCATCCTGGAAGACATAATATTCGGTCAGAATTCAGCAAAGCCCATAATGGCAAAGCGAGCATAACAACTTTTTGCCGTGTAATAGACAGTTAGTTCTGACTTCCCAATAGAACAATTGATTCTGAACACAGTCTTACGTGCTGATAGAACAAAAAAGAGCAAAAACTTAACATCAAACACCATTGAATTGACTTTTTATGGTAAGAGATGAGACCATATAGGACATTATTATATTGGTGGTTTGCTCATATGCTACGAGGCAGGGAACATGATATTTCCGGTTTACAACTATTGCTCATCTATAGTTGATGCAAAACTACATTATTATTTAAGCTGTAGTTGGCTTCAACAAATGAGAAAGCTGAGCAGAGGGAATAGTTGTTTGAATCAGTAAAGAATGCAAGCGAATATTCATTTGATTTGATAAATCAAACATGCACTTACCTGTGGAGCATTCTGAGTTGGTTTACTGTTCTTGAGCCATATTGTTCCCAGTGAAATACATGCACATAAAAGCAAAGTTGGACCAACCCTTGGGTCAGTCAGGTAATCTTTAAAATGGAAGCCACTGTTCTGAACCCTCTCTTTTAAACTTTTCCCTGCTGAGCGGATACTTTTGGTAGTTCTTAACCATTCCTTGCTTGTTTCCTCAGGTACAAGATCTGGTACCTTTGAGGTCTATATACAGGAAAAGGACACCACAATGCATTAATAGTTGGTGGATGAATAGTTATACTTTGCACAAAGTAATTATTCTGAAAACGTCATCATCTGATAGTTTAGTGAAAGCACCTTCTTTAACAATGTGACACACAACCCACAAGCACTGATACCTCTACCACAAAAACTAAATATAGGATAAGCTAGGTGCTCAGATAGATAAAAATGGTATTGATAATACAATAATGCTTAGATAGGCAATTAATATCGATTGAATTATGCTAAATTGTTAGAAAAAGCAGGGCATACATAGCATAAAGATTGGATCAAGTATGAACGTCTAGCAATTGAGCAAAGCATATTTGGTATTCTTGCTGTTAAGTTACTGTGGAAGTTCACGTTAGCTTTTCCCTTTTATTTAAGGAGACATGCTAAAGATCGTTTAAAAGGACACTTTAACTTAAGGAGACACGCTAGAGAAAGTTCAAAAGGAAACATGCTTTAAGAGACTTACAAAGTAAGGAATTTCTCTAGTATCTCCATCTTTGATAATCTGAGAGATCCACTTGTTTATCTGCCAAATTAAACAAGTGGTAAAGTTGTAAATAGTTAAACAATGTTTTTTAAAATTTTCCTTGAATTGCAATTGTCAAAAGGCACATATATAATGTATTATTAGTAAACCATTAGAATGCGCACCTCTTGAATTTCGTCTGCACCATTATACCTTGCCACTAGCTGGGAGGCATCAGTAGTATGCTGTCCCTGGAGAGTCTCCATAAGATTATTCTTTTTCTCAGCTTTCAATGCCTCATATGTTGCATTTCTTTGGAAACGAACAATGAACAGTTCAGGTTTATCATTGTCATCTCCAAAGCCCCTAGGACCACAGGCTCCATAGTAATCAGTGGCAAGGTAGAAGGCACAAATTTTCTGCAAAAAAGTGTACTGTTATCCAAATTTAAAAACAATAAGAAGTCAAAGAGTCATGCTTTATTTAGAAGAAACACTTATTTGATTGCTGAGAATGACATGACTCAGCCATTTGCTAAAGCTAGGGTATGAAAAAATTTTATTGCTGCGAATGACATGACAGCCATTTGCTAAAGCTAAGGTATGAAAATTTTCAGTTACTCTGGTTCCAGCGATGTACATGGGAATTAAGGCAAAAGAATATCACCATTCATTGTAAAATTTCGATAATATGCACTGCAAGGATATCTTAACATTCCTAAAGAGACTAATCATGAGGATAGAAGGGTACGCTGCACGTGATAAAAGAACAAAAAGTCAAAAACACAGATCAGTTTTGTATATACCGGGGGCCTACATTCAAGGATTTTAAAAATTGATGAGGCATGCACTACATGCCCATGGTTCTTAGAATCCATATTACCTAACACTTTGACAGGCCTTTTTGAATCAGATCAAGTACTGTTCTACCCACTAGATGCTAGCATTCTGGCCTGTAAGGCTGTGATATAGTAGTATAATGGTATAGGGCATGGATATTAGGTGGTAAGCAAAACCATGAGACATTTTTTCTAAAGAAAAGCAGATATGCCGGTGCCTCAACTAGTTCAGGAAAAGCACAGCAAATGTCATATCTAACAGTTACTGATAATCTTTATACCCTTATATCAAACAGTAACCGGTAATCTGGTACAATTTCCTTTGAGGTTTCCTTTTTCTTTCTACCAAAGAATTTTTCATTGCACACTGCAAGATGTTCATAGTGCTAAACACACTGGTTTACCCCAAAGATTTCAAAACATCTCCTGCAAATCCTGAAAAAGGCACATAATTTCAAAGCATGCAACTCCCAATTCACTCTAATTTGAGATATGCAAAACTATCAGAAAAAGCACTATATTAAAATCACTATATATAAACCGAGCATTTCGTACTGCTGAACAACTAGATAATTGTTGCCTACACAGATCATTTGGAAGCAATAAGATAATAGGCATGAGCACAAGGGCCAACAATGAACTGTTACTTTAAAAAATCATGCGGCCTTGTGGGGACCATGTCACTCAACAACAAGTACATCAGCACAAGCTCAAAAAAGTTGGTAAGTTAAAAATAAAACTTAATTTGTGAAACAATCTACCTTTTGTAGCTCTCCATCTAACCAGACAAAGGTCAACCTATCATCTTTTAAGGCACTTGCAGCACTTGATACCTCTACTAAATCATCCATGTTCTCAGCAGTACTTGTATCAATAGCACTGATTAGTTGGTCTTGGGCCTTTCGCAAAATCTAAAGAAGTTCCAAATTACAAAATAAAAAAATGATTTCAGTATATAAACTCCAACAACTTATTCATTGCAACTAGCAACAAAAACTTACTTGTCTCTTTTTACTTAGTTCTACGCCAGGACGACCAGCAATGATTACACAATACCAAATCATCATGTTATTTCCAGCACGTGAATGACCACTAGCATCACAACCCAGCTCCAAAGATGTATCACTTCTTAGCTGCCGGAGTTCTAAACAAGAAAAAGAAACAAGTATATTGAAGACAACACACACTTTCTTTTTAAGTTAAATAGCTGTGCCAATGATAGCATGGCAATTCAGTATACTGCTAATTCACAAACTAAGTTTAATGATACCTTGGTGCTTATGCTCCTCTATTATCTCTGTGAACTCTGACTTACTAAAAGTTCCTGGATTAGAGGTCAACAATCAGCCTAGGACTTCACACTGCAGAAAACCAAAGTGCTAAATAGGGGAAAGAAGCTTGCCGTGGTATACAACAGGCTTGGCACCTGGTCCCTTCAAGAAAACAAGTGCAGGAGCCGATTCCACTCCTAACCTGACCCAGAAAAGACAATAAAATACTAATAAACAAGATTCCATCATAAATTAATCATGTATATTAACAGATGGAAATATGTTTTACTTTTTTTGAGTAAAGATATGTTTTTCTTCACTACAATGCAGTAGCTCAACAGCCCATTGATCTGAAAATCACATCTTTTGAACGCTAGGTAGCTACTATCTATGATTTCAGCATGCAGTGTTCAGATTGTTAACCCTAATTCCCTGTAGAAGAGCTTCTTTATAGCCCCCAAAAAGAGTTATTTTTTGGTGCTCAGCAACTTAAAAGTTCATTATGTAAACACATCGAAAATCAAAATCAGTAAGAACTAACAACTGTTCTTCAGGGCACAAGGATTAGGGATATAATCTTACGCATATCTTTATATTAGAAATAGTTAGATGCGTATCTTCATATTAGGAATAGTTAGATGCATATCTTTATATTGAGAATAGTTAGATGCGTATCTTCATATTAGGAACAGTTAGATGCATATCTTCATATTAAAAATAATTATATGCATATATTCATATTACGAATAGATAGATGTATATCTTTATATTTAGATAGTATGGGTATAATATTATCTTTCATTGATTGGTTGTATTAGATTATGTTAGTATCTATATTGTTAGGGGTTAAACTCATCTATATAGAGAGAGGAGCCGCACTATTCATAATCAAATAATAAATAAACAAAGGTTCTCCAAATAAGTCTTAGAACCTCTCTACGTCATCAGAGAAGAGCCCAACTAGCAATTAGATGAGGGCAAGTGCCCAATCCCTAGTCTTCGGACACATACCCAACCACTGACCACAGCATTTGATATCATAGCCACTCACCATGGCTTCTGTTGCCGATGAGATCAAGGCCATGAGGGCCGACTACGATGTGATCCTTGAGGCACTTGCGGACAACGAGAGGCTCATATTGGAGTACAAGGCAAAGACCATGGCAAAGGAGAAGGCACAGCATGTTGCTGTAGTTTTTGAGTCCCCATCGTCGTCGGCGGCGTTGGTCCCACTATCGCCTTCACCAACGATGACTCCTCTCCAAGCTTTGCTATTCTTTGCTGCATCTTTGGTGCCTTCGCCCAGGAGGAAGGTTGTCGCGGTCCAACGGCAGTCTTTTTTGCACGATCGGTATTAGATTCCTTGTATAGTATTTCCTTATATATACTTTCCATATATACGCTTACTTTGTATACACTTTTCATGTATACACTTACCTTGTATACACCTTTCATGTATGCGCTTACCTTACATACTTGCACAAGGCAATATATATACAAAGTCACCCCAGCCTTTTGCTATGTGGTGTCTGTCAATCCCTCTCTACCTTTCTACAATCAGCCAACACTGTGCCAAAGGCGATGCAGAGTGCAACGGCCGAGGGGCCAGCCTCGCCGTCGCGTTCTTTCCGCCATCATCATGCTCCGTGGCAAAAGGGGCATCACTGTTGTCCTATGTCGGTGGCCCATGTCATTGGCGTCTTCCTCGACACTACATCATGCTAAGTTGCTTCTGTGGGTTCCTGTCACATGCCGAAATACTGTTCACGTGTGTGAACAGTGCCTAGGGTATTGTAGCAACGCCCGATACTGTAGCAAACGCATATGACAGGGTCAGATTAGTTAGAATAAAAATAAGAATAGTTAGTTTTCATATTATATGAGTTTACTATCTTATAAATATATTCTATCTATTAGAGATAGAGATTATTTCTTAGAGGTCAAATCGAGTTATCCCTATAAAAGGAACGGCACGTATGTATTATCATTAAGCAATGAATAACGAAGAAGTATTCCCAAATCCTGATTCCTAGCTCTAGTCTCTCCCCTAAACCTGCTACTCTAGATCTATTTATTGAGTTGCATGCACCAGCCAGTTCACCCAAAAGTTTAAACTAATGAGGAAAGGTGGACAATTCACTTATACTTCAACACCCCCCCTCACGTGTAGGCTCCCTCAGGCCTAAGACATGGAATAGAAGTGGGCTGCAATTATTTTTTTAATTGCACCAACCAGGTCTCGAACTTAAGACCTCTTGGCTCTGATACCATATTGAGTTGCATGCACCAGCCAGTTCACCCAAAAGCTTAAGCTGATGAGGAAAGGTGGACAATTCACTTATACTTCAACACTATTCCTCCGCCAATTGGTACCTTTTTTCGTCTAGCATCATTCTACCTCAAGTCATCGTCGTCCGACCTCCGACGGATGTTTATCCTGTTATGAACTAAGGTTCATCATAATTGGTATCAGAGCAGTTGATCCCTTCCCACGACTTCTGCTTACCATGAAGCGCGCCACTGTTGTTCTACATTGGCTACCCTCGTCGCCAACAACTTCTTCGACATCGAGCAACGCTAAAGCCCTCACGTCATCGCCCTCAATCATCATTAACACACTGTTCATCTTCCACACGAGGCATTGCAATTACTTGCCAGATTGAATATACCAAGGGCTATAACCATGGCCGCCACCATAGCTCGAGGACAAGCTGTTGCCGAAGGGGAGAGAAGATGTCACGTGCCGAAATACTGTTCACGCACGTGAACAATACCCAGGGTACTGTAGCAGCACGCCATACTGTAGCAAACGCATATGGCAGGGTCAGATTAGTTAGGATAAAAATAAGAATAGTTAGTTTCCTTATTATATGGGTTTACTATTTGATAAATATATTCCATCAATTAGAGATAGGTTTCTTTAGAAATAGAGATTGTTTCTTAGAGGTCAAGTCCAGTTATCTCTATAAAAGGGACGGCATGTATATATTATCATCAGGCAATGAATAATGAAGAAGCATTCCCAAGTCCCTGATTGCTAGCTCTGGTCTCTCCCTTAGACCTTCTACTCTATATCTATTCCTCCCCCAATCGGTGCCCTCTTTCGTCTAGCGGCGTTCTACCTCAAGTCGTCGCCGTCGACCTCTCTCCGACGGATGTGTATCCTGTTATGAACTAAGATTCATGACAATTAGTATCAAAGTAATCAATCCCTTTCCACGACTTTCGCTTACCATGAAGCGCGCCACTGTTGTTCTACATTGGCTATCCTCGTCACCAGCAACTTCCTCGACATTGAGTAACACTAAGGCCCTCGCGCCGTTGCCATCAATCGTCATCAACACACTGTTTATCTCCCACACGAGGCATCGCAATTACTCGTCAGATTGGGTCGTACCAAGGGCTGCAACCATGGCCGTCACCACAGCTCAAAGACAAGTTGTTGCCAAAGGGAGAGATGTCACGTGCCGAAATACTGTTCACGCACGTGAACAGTACCCAGGGTACTGTAGCAAACGCACATGGCAGGGTCAGATTAGTTAGAATAGAAATAAGAATAGTTAGTTCCATATGTCAGAGTGTCGCTAATTTGCTCTCAAGCGATCCGGTGCCGGTATCGATCACTCTTGTCAACATGGGGATACGAAGGTCTCTGTCCGTGGCCGTCACCTGACAGCTCGAGGACGAGCTACCTCGTCACGAGGGATGAAGTGTTACGGTGCGGTATTGCAGTGGTGCACGAACAGTACCATGGGTATTGTAGCGACGCATGAGCAGTTCCATGCGGCACTGTAGTGGCTGTTTAGGGATACAATCTTATACATATCTTTATATTGGGAATAATTAGATGCATATCTTCATATTATAAATAATTAGATACATATATTTATATTTAGATGGCATGGATATGATATTATATTTAGTTGATTGGTTGTATTAGATTGTGTTAGTTTCCATACTGTTAGGGGCTAACCTCATTTATACAAAGAGAGGAACCGCACCATTCATAATCAAACAATGAATAAACAAAGGTTCTCCGAATAAGC
The DNA here is from genome assembly GCA_036346265.1 of Melocanna baccifera. Taxonomy (NCBI): domain Eukaryota; kingdom Viridiplantae; phylum Streptophyta; class Magnoliopsida; order Poales; family Poaceae; genus Melocanna; species Melocanna baccifera. The sequence goes on along the minus strand of CM070694.1, from coordinate 23,296,678 downwards.
CTCAGAGCATCTCCACCTCATCAGGGAAGAGCTCTGCTGGCAATTAGATAAGGGCGAGTGCTCTATCCCCGGTCTTCAAACCCGTACCCAACCACCGACCACAACAGTGCAAAAGGGAAAGGTTATAACAAACAAAAAACAATTAAGTGATTCTTATCCAAGACTAGCAGGTGATATGGAGAAATTTGTATATCAGCTAGTACCTGTATGTATGGCTATCATAATCGATCTACTGGAAAGATGAAACTGTAGTGAATAAAGATCTAAAAGGTGCAGAATTTATCTTTGAAGTTAACAGATTTAACTAGATGAAGGAGGTTTAAATGCTTAATAGTATTAAGTAACTTGTATCAACTGAAGAAATGTTCACATTTTACTTATTAAAACATGATTTTGCTATTAAATTACCAGCCTTATGGTAAAAATTATAACACTAAAAGGACGTACGAATTCCACCAAATCTGGGATTCATCTTCTCTCCATAGGACATATGCAAATGACGCATAGCTCAAATACTCTTGGGCAGCTTGGCGAAGGAATGGAGCAGCACGTTCCCCCGTACTTGAAAAAAAGATAACCTTGACCTATGTAACACATGCAAAAAAAAATGGCATGCCTAATTATGATTGGGGAAAAGAGAAGCACTCAAAAAGTCCTGCAAAATGTGTTTCTGAATGTTGACCCTTCCAAAAGAAAAGGATGCAAGTAATTACATAAGGCAAATAGCTACAGATGCATAAATGTATGACACAATAAGCAGTAAATCTAATGTACCTTATGGTGGCCGGTCTTCCCAATGAATTGGGGCCCCTGAAAATGATATCAGCTTTGCATTAGAAACATAATCCTTGTCAGATAAAAGCCTATCTAACTAAAGTGCATTTCTAGAATAACAATGAACAGTGCATCAAGTTATAAAATAACAAGAGTCACGCATAGAGTGTATTCATTAACTATGTACTTATATATTGCCAGTAGGTTAGAATCATGCAACTTAAATCAAGTCATAATGTGATAAGATTAGGAACTACTGTTGCAAATAAACAAGTGACCAAGAAACTGAATCCTGAATTCCACTAACTAGGAAAGGATAAAACCTCCTGAATTCCACTAACTAGGAAAGGATAAAACCTCAGCTAATCAAACTAGAATCTAGATGTTTAACCATCGGAGAATATTTAGTTAACTGGCATAATAACAAAGATATCTATCTAACAAAGGAACCAAGAAGGCAATTTCATTTGTAACATTCAGTAGGTCACATTTATCTTAATTGCTAACTCAAATGATGGATGCACTTGATAGCACTTTATTTCCATCAGTTGGCAAAAAATGTTTGCCTTTTGTACTACTATTAGCTGCTTGTGACTTAATATGATTCTTTCGAACAACCACATAAATTCAAATAAAACAAACAGGATATAGAACCAATCATAAACCTCACCAATGTCTCCTTTGAATAGTACAATATACGAGGTAAACCAACAACTGATGTTGCCACCCAGTCAACAACAGAATCCACAAAGAGCCCACCTGGGTACCTAGGCATAGGAAACTAGGTTATATTGACTACATACCATAAATGCCACACCTTTAGTACATATGAAAAAGGACAAGCCTAAAATAACAACACGAATAGACGAGTCACACTCTTATTATTTCTCTAATCAATACTCTGACCAGAATAGTTACCTCATGTAACAGGACGGACTTCTGCAGTAAGCAGGATATGCAACAAGAGCAGGTATACCTGCATGTGTAGAATGAATATAAAGTAAGAACATACGAAAGAAAGAAGGCTTTTTTTTTTGAAACAAAAATAAAGGACATGTAATTGTTCCAAATACTAAAAATTAACATTTAAACTTTGGGGCAAACTTTTAGGAATTCTTTGTGTCGATGCTCATCAAATTGAAAAGATCCCTCGTTTCTTAATCACAAATGATGAACCCTGCCAATAATCTTGAATACTCTTCGGCTTCCACAGTAATTCCAAGTAGCAAATCAAGTTCATCATATTAACTTCATTCAGTGACCTAATTTTACCTACTCCAAATATCCCTACTCATTTTGACAAAATATTTGAAACAATTTATGATTAACAGGGCATGTTGCCTTGACATACCATTACGGAAAAATGGCTGTTTTGAGAACCTTTTTTCTGCAAAATGCCCAGTCACTTGAGCATCACCGAGCTCTACCATAGCAGTGTTGGCCACACCATCCAATCGAGTGACTAGATCATGAAATAAAATATTTTGTCAGGGACAAAAAAAGGAATATGAGACATTTTTAGTCCATATAGAGAGAATTTCTCTATAGAAAATTTAAAATTTTGCATTGTTAGAAATTAGCTGTAGTTCCATTGACATTTGATAGCACCAGATTATGTGGAAAAAGAATGGAAAATGCCTTCCACTCAACTGTCAACAGATCCATAAAGGTACTGCTCAAACAAAATGGCCAACACTTCAGTTTACACACCTAACAAACGATCTGAATCTAAAAATAATCTAAAATGGAATGCCTCAAAGTGACAAAAGTTCATGTCAGCCACAATCGCAAAACACTTCATTAGACAAATCTGATTAGAACAAAATATGATTTTCTCTATATATGACATGCCAATATAAAAGAAATGAACAAGGCATTAAAACAATATGCATTTTTCTATATCTCACACCTGCAATTTTTCACAACTCCAACTTGTACTTATCCTCCTTAAATAACACCAACTGCTATAAAGATATTGGACATAAAAAAATCGATGCAACTCAGTTCCTCCACAACAAATGCTTTCAAGGAAGACTACCACTTCCATTTTTCATAAAGTGTATAGATATGTTGTCAAAAGAAGCAATGCACAAAATGGTAACCAAATGAGCTGAAGGACAATAGGACATACCAATTTGCTTCCAGTACTCAATAAATTGAGCGCAACGACGACTCCCCTTTGAATAAACCTACACAATAGAACAAAAATCAGCTGGCAGCAGGAGATTCTTTCCAAGAATCCTACAAAAAGATAATTCTTAAGAATCATGCTAACAAAATGTAAATAAAACACTGGAAGCTTACACTGATAACATAAAGCAAAAAGTTAAGGACTTTTAACTCACCAGTATGAGCAATGGGTATTCTTCAGCAATAGCAGGCATGAATGACTCATATGTGAGAACATTGAAGGCATAATCAGTCGAATCTATGGAATGAAAATGGTTTCATGTCAAACAAAGCAAAAATCAAGGAAAACATCGGCCCTAATTATAAGAAATTAGATAACCAGAACTTACAAACTAAAGAATCTTTTAACATTGGGAGATCTACTTTCAGAAAGTGCTCCTTTCGATATTTTTCTTTGACTCTCTCGAGGACATCCTAGCATGATAAAAAGGAATGATTGAGGATTAGCCCAGCAAGGAAAAAAGTTTACATTGCACACGTGCATGGATGCAGAGAGAGAGAGAGAGAGAACCATGTGCTCATCCAGACCAAAAAGATCATAATCCCTCTTCAAAATTGGATTTGTCAACAGCTCATATGCATAACGAATCTGAATAAAAACATCACAAGATTGTCAAGTTCCGTATTACTACAATAACAAAGACAACACGAAGCATTTCGAAAAAGGAAAAGGAGTTGGCTCATAGGCTGGATGATTCTTAAATAGTCATTTAGTTGGAACTTTAAAATAGAAACTACAGGGGCCAAACAAGTACTGTATATAGAAACATGAATACTGAATTTGCTACTCAAGGTGCCTCGACGCACTGTGGAAAGCAGTTTCAGGACCCATGCATAGAACATAGAAAAACTTCCTATGAAAAAGATCATTGTATCCTACATGAAAATTACAAAGGCTAGTAGACAGGATTATGTACTTTGATCTCACCTTTATAATGTCAACTGTCGATTGGTGATTCGTTTCAGATAGCCTGAGATGACATCGATAAAAGAATCATTCAATTTGAAGTATAATTGACACAAACAATTGTTTTTTAAGTTTCAGGTTTCGAAACTTGAGCAGGCCTCGTTGGAGTCATTTTTCACCTAAACTCCTAAGTCCTAACTATTACCTCATGGTAGCTATTCAACACCAGGAGCCTTGCATAAACATACACTAGCTTCTGCACAAACAAAACTTTGCAGCTAGGGATAAGCAAGCAGCGAGCATTCATTCACAGTAGCTTACCCCAAATATCAGTTCTTACTATTTACTAACGCACTGGAGTGGAAAAAAGAGTAATGTTGTTACATTATCTCAAACCTGGGAATTCAAAGCATAGGCACAAGCACTGATCATGTCCAACCAGCATCTCCCATACACACAACAGCTAAACTAGGCTAAATTTTCCACTAACGAAATTACAAAGCAGTGAGATTTTATCACACAATACATCAAAAAAAAAAAACCAAACTCGTAAACTCCAAATAGATGCCCCTACTAAGATTGCATCACGCTAAATCATAAATCTGTTACCCAAACCAGACCCCATGGTCTACACTTGCCACCAGAGAAGCGACTGAGCAAATCAAACCGCAGAATTTAATCAAGTCAGATCAGTCGCGCTCACCACTCCCTTGCGAGCTCCTCGTAGGCCTCGACCACCCTCTCGACAGGCGCAAACCTCTCGATTCCGAGCACTGCGAACAAAACAACCAACAAACCAAAAAAAGTTCTCAGACGCAACCAAATTGGGCGAAACCGGTGTCGAATCGGAGAGCGCGAGGAGGGGACGGGCCCACTCACCATCGTAGTGGGAGGGTGGGAAGGAGTTGGGCAGGACGAGGAGCTGGAAGAGGAAGCCGGCGGCGAAGAGGAGGATCGGCAGCCAGTAGCGGCGCACCTCCGCCGGAATCGCCATCGGAGAAAGCGCGGCGCAAAAGGCAAGGAGGTATCGGGGTTTGCGTGGTGGCGAGGGCTTTGCTTAGTGAGCTTTTTTAAGAGCCGGTGAATTTGAAGATTCGATCTAGCGTTCTTACACCGTTCAGAATAAACGATTTTTTCTATTATACGGCTGTAATTCGTAGGTAGTCCTTATGATATGTACGGTCAAATTATTTTAACTTTGAGTAACAATATATATTTAAAATTTGTACACATGTTTCACCGATTTGAAATAAATATGTTGTGCTCTGGTGAAGTTTTGTAATTCTACTGTTAAGTCTTTAGTAGGAGTGTTCTTAAAAAAGGTCTTAACTCGGAGTAAGAAAAACAGGGTAAGGTATACAAGTTTAGGTCCCATTTGAAAGGAGGAATTTCCCATAAAACAGTTTAATTTTTTCAGGATTTGAAAAATTCATGTATTTCACACAGGGCTTCAAGTTCTATGGTGTAGATGTTTGTAGGTGGATAATTGTTATCGAGGTTGGAAGAGACGAGATAAAAGTAGATCATAAGTTAGCTAATTTTGCAAGGACCTCGGCAGTGTGCAGTAAACCCACACCCCCTAAGTGAACAATGGTCTTGTAGGCCCATTGGCAAGAAGATTACACATGCCTCAATACAACTAGCTAGCAAGGAGGTAACCAAAAATCACAGTCTAGTTCATAAAAAGCGTATATAGATTGAAGACATCTTTCGTTAAAAAAATGCTTCACAAATAAACAATTAGAAAGATCCAAAAACAGTTTAAAATTTGCATTGACGCGAGAATAATGTTATTTTGTTGAATGTAAACAACTACTTGTCTCGAAAAAAGTGAAAACAACTACTAAGATATCACCTCATTGGTGTAACACCATTGTTAAAATATTACTCATGGACTCCCATCAATAGAAGAGAGGGAGGAGAGAGTAGGACAAGGAGAGGAGAAAGGATTATAGATGAAGTGGGGAAGGTGAGGAGGTATGGACAAAAATGTCCATAGTGATGTTGAGGCAAGGTATATCTGTTATTTAGTGCTATTTGAGCAAAGGGAAAAGAAAAGGTGGTACAAGAGCGAAGTAAAAAAGTAGTGCTATGAGAGCAATTGTAAAAAAAGCAGTGCTATAGGAGCAATTTTCTCTGATATTAAAGTGAGAGAGTGTGTCACATCCTCAAGCACCCATTTATTAACTGCGCTCTCCAATGCAACCACATCTTCTCGAAGATGATTACATTCTCCCACAAACTCATAAGCATCCAAGCATTTATGCTTAAGTTTTGGCATGTTCTATCTTCAATGTGGAAAAAAGGACCTCTAAACACTTGGCAATAGGGATGGTAATCTTGCACGATAACCTAAATACTTGTGGGCAAAAATGCTAATAGAAGTGGGTATGTTTCTCCTTTTGTGCTTATGGGTATGTTCGTGGGAAGAAACATCTTCCTGTTGGGCATACGGGCGGGGGCATAGGTGAGCTTCACCCCATACTTGCTTCGCCTGATTACCCGCCAATTGAACTAACACGTGGGACATGATTAAATCCTAAGACCACCTCCACAGCTGCACTACCTATCTACGGTCTACCCCCAAATCTCAATCCCATCTGCGCCGCGCTATGCTCCCGCACCACACACGCCACCATCTTCATCTTCTCCCTTCCTTCTGCATCCCAACACCCTTCAGTGGATCCACGCGGCCACCGACACTGCCACTCACCGAGATCCACGCTGCTGCCATTTGCTGCACCGCTGGCTCCATCCTCCACCTCTTGGTTGCACAGAGGGACGATGACCTCAAGTCGCACTGTGGCAGGAGAAGATGATGCGGGAGCCAACATGTGCAGAGAGGGATTGTTGGCCGCCGAGCTGAAGACAAGTTCCTTTTCCCCACACCTATCATTTCTTGCAGACTACACTGCCCACATGCCATAGATAATGACAGCCGAGTCATCTTCTTCACATAAATCCTCATCTAACAGGTCATGTGCTCATGTCAATGGATGGAGAACTGGTATTTTGATGCCCGTGGTATCCTTCATTGCTGATCAGAAGCTTTTGTCAAAAGAACAGCCCAATAGAGCATGCTTAGCTATTTCTTTTGGTTTCCCGCAGTGTCTATAGCTTGATTTTCTATAATAACTAGCTTTTAAATGAAACGTCTTTTCAAGGTGAGGTCTACAAGTCGATTATAGTAGACACTGTTCTGATTTTATTTATATAAGCTAAAATCGTATGCGAATATCTCTCTCCGTATTCTCTCCCACGAACAGTTAAAATTTAAAAACTTAAGCCAAAAATCATAAACTAGAATCAAAAAAACCCACCATCTCTTTTTATATATGTATATTTGTGTAATAACGCGGCACATGTTCATCGCAAAAAAAAAAGTGGCACATGTTCATCGAAAAAAAGTGGCACACGAGCTTTGTAGCTATGGTGCCCCGTTGCCGTTGGTGAGCATGTCCGCAAGAGCCGGAGTTGTGGCGGCAACATGCACCGTACTTTGTAACATATGCGTGTATACTGTACGCGCTAGGAATTTTGTATCATCATTTGTAACGGCCCTCGTAGACAGCGATTTGTTTGGGCTAACCGCTTGTGCACAATCGTCTTAGCACACAATTTTACAAGCATAGAGATCCTAACATTCTGTACACGAAATTATATTTATAGGGGACATTCTCATGTACACACGTACAATCATCTACGCGTACACATTAAACAACGCGGACGTTCTTCAGTCAGATACGGTTGATTTGTTATACGATTGCCAGGCGGGACAGGTCGAGAGCTCGCCAAATCCCCAATGGCAGAACAAAAGCGTCTCGCATTTGATTTCCACCACGACGAGATACATGTCAGTTGCATGGATCACCCGTAAACCTTCACCATACTACGTTGACACAATAGTTAACCCGTGCAGGACTCGGTTTGCATAGATCAAAACAAGCTAGTGCAGCGACTCAGAAGGCTCGAAGTCCAACAGATTATGGACACTTCAAATTAGTAGTGTCGTGGAGAAGATACAAAAACTTTCTAGCGTATGAGCCCAAAAAATACAAGGGCACTGGCTTCAGCTTTAGAATCTCAGGCATTCAAGCGAGTCTTACAGTGCATAGAATAAAAGGATACAAGTGCCGCATTACATGAGTGCATGACATACACTGCAAGTCTACAGTTTTCTTCGGCTTAACAATTCACTCTTTTGCCATGATGGAAACAGCCACCATAAACATGTAAAAAATGCTCCCGCGTACATCAGGCCTAGCCTCCCTTGCATAAAAAATTTGTACAACTAAGGATATCGGTTGTAAGTTTTGCAACATGGCGCTGCTACAAGGCTATTCACTCGCCAAGCTGGCAGGATCTTTCAAGCGCTCCCGCAGTATGTCGCAGAGCTTACTGCAGGCATCCATACAGAGCTCTACTGCCTGTTGTTGAAGGAAGCAAAGTGTTAGTAATTGTTATTGCTGTTATTGCTTTGATATGATCTCTTAATGTAGTAGACAAGGTATACATTGGTGATTTTGCCGTCAGACCACTTTCCAGTAAGCGTAAGTTGTGTGATCTCCTTGCGGGCTGGCATGAAAGCTATCATAAGGCTTCCATCTTGCCATGCTTCCTCATCTGAGGTTGGATCGATGATAATGTTCTTCCCAAAACAGGACTGGCACAAGGAAGTAGAAGTTGATTAGCTTCAAGTTTAAATATCTATCAGTTTAAGCACGGGTGTCATAAAATCACTAAATCAGAGAGAATGTGGGGGCATACCACGGATACAGATGTAACAAGGTCATACATCATGATTCCAGCATCCGCCAAAGCAAGACTAGCGCAAGATATGATGATGGGAAGATCACCTGAAATCACAGAAACACCACAGAAAGAAATGATGAACGAATAAAGGCCTCTATCAAACAACATGTGGGAAAGAGACACACATGAATGTACCTTCACACTGGCAAACTGTGATGAGACAGACTTAGAGTATTATCAATTTATCATGCAAAAATCCATTTCCTAAAATAAGTAAATAATACAATAAACCAGCATGTTCATAGGTATAACTTAGCTTTAATTTTATCTTACAAGACCAAGAACATTAAGACTCCAGTGTGTTACTAAGATAAGCAACACAATTTCCAAATAAGACTTAAGATGAGCAATACCAGACATGAACACAATTTCCAAATAAGACTTAAGATGAGCAATACCAGACATGAACACAATTTCTAAATAAGCACCGGAGCAGTAAACTTAAAAACATTCCCCAAAAAAATGCAACAGGTAATATATTGTATATACTAATGACTGCAGGCAAAGTCAAGAATAGTGTCATACTGCCACCAGACTCAAGAACCAATGCAAAAACATCAACAGTGGTCTTTGGAAAAGTGTGTAGCATTACTGCGCCTTCCAGGGCTTTATGAAGCATTGCTGAGTACTCTTTGTTGTCCGATCCCTGAAATGAAGATGCATGCTATCAATAGATTCAATACTTCGTTTTGAACATATGTGATTCAATAAGACAATTCTCCAAATAAAGGTGAGGAGAACCAAATAAACAACACACCTGTCCACGTACAGGGGTGGCAAATGTTGTATAGCTCACATTGCAATTGAGCCTACCAATGTCACTATACATCATTGCTTTCTTGCTTTCTCTCGGCCCAAATCTGCAATGATAATCATTCAACAAGCATGACCAAGCAATCGATCAATAAGACAGGTTCAACATGGCTAAATAATCTGACAAGTTCACTAACAAGATACAAGAAATTCACATGCTACAAAGCTAGGAAACACATGTTAAAGCTCAAGGACTTCAAAGTTCAAACTATCCTTGTGAATGTGATTTTTTGCCCCGTGAGAAAGGGTTAGACTTAGCGATGTAGTCAAAGTGTCAAACCTCATTAGTGATAAGAGCACAAGTTCATAAAATACTGATACATGTTTGCACGCTCAGCGTAGGACACAAATGCATGGATCCAAGCTGAGCACGAAGCATATTTCGAGTTCAAACAAAGAAGTTACAAATATATTTTGGTTGACCTTTACTTGCTAGTGTTTGATTCCATAAACACTAAGATAAATCTTTAAAAGGATAAATTTGGAATATCTTTCAAAGGATACATTTGGCATAGTTATAGACAATGGAAACTATGATATTGTGGTAAAAAAATGAAGTAGTGAAAGACATTTTTTTTCACACTTGAAATCCAAACCATAAAACATAGATATAGATGGAAGTATATAAAGGCTGTTATACTTACACTGACACAATAACTTTTGTCTTCCCAAATTCTGCATAAGCAGACCCTGATGCAGCAGTTGTTGGTCCTGTTTGCATAACTGCAAGGAACAATTAAATCATTAACGGCTTTGATGCAGAATTGAGTCCCACTAGTTTCAGGTTTCAAGGTTAAGAGGAAGACGGAGAGGTAGCAAAGCACATTTTCAAATAATATAGCAAAGAAGTAAGTTTGTGCAAGCATGCTATATATATCATAATACTCATACATGAAACAAAATTGTGATCTGCCCTCAAGGGTGTAGAAGCACGCATCTGCATACATTCAAGCATTTTCCTAACTTTGCATGTTTTGGTTGTGTGATGCGGAACAGCAATCAAAGGGTTCACGGCATATATGTACAAGTCAGACGCACCAGTGTTTGCATATTCTATAATTAATTTGAGCGTGGAGGAAATGACACACAGCTAAGCTTGATTTAATGACAAAAGGATCAAACACCTTAAGAACACTTGGAGAAACTGAAAGATAAAATTCCATTGGCGTTAACACATCAAGCACAAACTTGAATGACAAGCACACAAATGTCAGTTCAGTAAGGAAATTTCATCTTGCAAAGTGTTGAATACGGTCAATGTGCACTTAAGCTAGAGATGTATAGCATGAACGTAACTCAAGAACAAACTAGAGAAGCATAACAGGAAAACACATCTAGAATACACTAGACAATCCTCTTATCGAGCATACCATCCATCACCTTCACTGTTCCCCCAAAGAAATGGGAATACTAGCATCCTATGCAAAAAGCACGGAACAGAGTACAGATGCCCAAAGAATGAACCTTTGACACAAGTACAAACATAGCATGGAACATCTTGGCTGTATACTAGAGAATCACCACCAAGGCATATATATACAGGACTTCCATCAGCTAAACGGAGCACAAAATTGAGCACCTTAAGTTCTTAACACTCACACAGAGTGGACAGAAAGGGTAGTAGCTCACAGCTCCTATTCAAATGAACATGCATCTTTCAAGAACCTCACGAAACCATCAGAATTTAGAACATGACGGCTAAGGAACTATAACTTGCAACAGATAATAGCTCAGATGCGCACAGAAAAGGCCAAAGAAACGCTCGATATCAAGCATCAGGCATGCCCTCACTCCTCACGCATAACGTCGAACACCTCAGGTGCAGACTAGACAAGGGCAGAAAAGGCGGTAAATCGAGATACTTACGCACGAATAGGAGCATTCTACGGAGGTAGCCACTACATGGAAGAATATAGAGATGGGGGAGCGGGAAGTTACATGCGGGCCGGCAGTCATGGAAGGAGCGGCCGTCGGCCCGGGGCCAGTCGGCGTCCTCGGCTAGGTGGCGCCGCAGCTCCTCCCTCCTCGCCCGCCGCTTGTCACCAGCAGCCCCCGCCGGAGAGTACGTTCCTGTCGCCGCCGCCGACATCGCCGGAAACTATGTGCGCGTCGCCGGCCAACTGCTCGAGCAGTGCTAAAACCCTAGTGTCTGCGCTGGAGGCTGGAGCCAGGGAGGAGTGGAGGACCGAAGGGTGGCTGCCTGCCTGGCAGGCTGGTGTTCTTTCGCAACCGAGTCATCAAAATTGCAGCGTTGCCCTTAGATGTGCATCGTGATTCGTAAATTTTATCAATTCTCCTTAGGCCCCTGACTTATCTCAAATTGAGATGATCTGCGTACCTCCAAAGTTAGAAATGAGAAGGTAATGGTCATGTTCTTTTTAGTTTAGTCTTATGATTTATAATTTTTTAAATAAATAAATAGAATAAATTTTCTATTATTATTTTAAAATATTTTATTGTGATAGTTTTTTAAAATATTTTATTAACTTTTAATTTATTTGTATCAGCACTTGTATTATGATTAAAAACTATAAATTCTAGTCAAAAGAAGGATAGTTTTTCAAGAAATAGTTTATTAACTTTTAATTTATCTGTATGAGCACTTGTATTATAATTAAAAACTATAAACTGTAGTCAAAAGAATAGTCGAATAGACCAACAATTTGAATAACAAATTTGATGATATATCCCGTCGGTAGGCTTGGTAATGAGTTTGCTTAGCGTTGAGTTGTTTGGAAGTTACCAGGAACTTGCAGGAGACATCGAGGTCGGCATGCGGCGCTGTTACCCTCCACCCCTTGCCCTGTCTGTTGGGATACGGGTAGGTTACATTAGCGCAAATTAAAATTTTTCTACCGTGTAAACCAGGAAACTATACGAGTAAAAGATCATAAATCATTACCACTAAACGTGTAGTGCAGCGAAAATAGAGTTGAAGCAGTCGATTCAACGAAGAGCACGTCGGTGTAGTGGAAGCGGTCGATCGTCCTCCGGCCAACCGTTTCCTCCTTGTGTCGTCTTGATCAGCGCCGCAATCGTAGCAACGCTTCTATCGAGGTCCATAGGTCCAGGGAGGGAATACCGTGTGTCGGTGTGCTAGCACAAGCGCGCACAACAGGGGTTATGAGGAGGTGACGGCTAGTGTTTTGATGAGTGTGTTTCGGGATGCCTTCCTCAGCCCCCGCACCTCTCCTACCTCTCCTTATATAACCTCCAATCAAATTCTTATCCGATATGAGTAGAAATCGTATCTCACTCGAAAACTATCACCCGAACCCTTATCGATCCAACCCATTAAGTATGTGACTCTGTAAGTTCATGTATATTTGGTCATGAGCCGAAAACTCCTTTTCAGTCCACAAGTCGGTAGCAGTTCCTAGCAGGATATAATGACTCTCAAACATACATAAGGATCATATCGAACGAATCTATATAGTGTTTTTGTATTGTCCCTTTGCATCATGATACCAGATCGAATTCAAAATGAAAAACGTGACATTCTATGATAACTCGATTCTTCACTCGAACTTGTAGTGAATTACTCAGCTGTGATTGACTTTTTAACCATATTCGGCATGTCCATACACTTTCTTAATCCAACCATATCGAGAGGCTCAAAGATATTTCTCTTATTATATAAGAGAGGCAAATTCCATCTTGATCGATCATATTTCTTCGTATGTTTCATAGTAAACATAAAAACTATCTTTATGATCACCCAGTCACATAGTAGTGTTTGGTAACCACTAAGTAAACTATTACACATATAGGAAATAATGATAACATCAGGTTTAAGGATCCTACACACACTAAGTATGAGATCAACTGATGACACTGAAGAATATAACAATTCTCGCAGTGTCTCATGGTAGGTCAAACCAACATCATGTTCTCTAACATGTGTCCACATTATTTGGGTATAAATACGGTGGTGCATGCAAGCTGCATGTGAGCATATTACTTATTTTAATTTTATGTTATTACTGATAATCTGTAACAGCAGGTTCTCTTCTATCCGCTATTAACAGTTTATATGTTCCACCTCCTTAATTAAGCTGCACAACTTTCACCTTGTGTCATGAGGTAATTTATGTTGTTTGTATACTATAGCTAGACGTAGAACTTATACTTACAGAATGTCATGGAATCTTGCGTGCATCGATTTACATATTAGGCCACACGAATGTTCTTGGTTCAGCATCTCTTTTAGATAAGGAGGCAAAGGAGTTTTTGGATTCAGCATTGAATTTGGTTTTAGTACTTTCTTGCCTTTGACATGTTCTTACAGGGGATGCTGTTGTTCATCTTATTACTGAAGGCATGTCAATACGCCACAACAATTAACATGATTTTCCCTTTCTTCTTTCCCTTTACCGGTGCACATAATGCTTATTGTAAAGATATGCATGCAAGATTTTGGTACAATGTCTGTAAAAAGATTGACAATTTGGGGAAATCTTTTTTTTTTGTTGGCCGTAGCTGAGGGGTGTTTATGTTAGTCTCCCATTACTCGACGGATTGGATGGCATTTTCAAGAGGCATGCTTTGTTACGAACCATATACCATGTTGATTTATGTTACAAACCGAATATTACATAATGTAGGATCTGGAATTTCATTTCATGTTTCACTTAGGTTCCCGCTGCAGCGCACGGTTCACTTTATGGTCTATCGATAGATAATATCGCACCTACAGCTAGCAACAAGTTAATTCCACGATCAGATTCTCAGAAGGAAAGCAGGCAGCTTGTTCGCCTTTTGGTCCTTAGCTAGAAGTAATTGTTGGTTTTTTTTAACGTGATTTTTTTTCTTTATATTGTTCATGAAGATATAATATTTTTCTTATTTTTCTGTAATTAAATGTTTTAGCTCAAAACTAACCGTTGCCATAGACAAAAGCTAATAGTTACTAGTATTATTTTAATCAAAAATCAAAATACAAAAACCATTAAATCGAACAGGCCTTATGTCCAACAGAGGCTCGGCCTGTGGTTAGTCGTGATTCGTGAATCATGTGCCGTTTACTCCAGAGTCACAGGCACCAGATTCAGATCAACAATCTGCATATGTACTTCCGGCATCCATCGATATTTCCTGTCAGCTTCCAAGCCCGTACGAAGTCCTACCACGCCATTCCACACCTGTTAAACGGTAGGCTGCGCAGCTTGGACCGTTCTGTATATGTCAACGTCGACAATTTTCGAGTACGTACTACAGCTCCTCGGAAGCTTCCTGGGAGGAAGAAGCAGCCTCCGGTTCGGTGCACGCGAGATCGAGCGGAAAAACACATCGAATAATATGAGAGTCGATGACCTCCTAAATTGGACCGGACCGGCTTGGCGGATACGTACGATAGATAGGGGGAACTTCATCATATACCCTCCCCATATTTGAGAGTTTTAGGATTTATCCTCCTCATTCAATGACATGTGGGGTCAGGATGAGTCACTGACACGCGGGCCGGAGAGTAAATCCTGAATTTCAATCTAAGGGGAGGGTATATGATGAATAAATCCTAGATAGGGACCCAAAATTAATGCTTGGAAGTCGGAACTGTCGCGCTCGATTTTGCACGCGATTCAGCGATCAGGCGTTTATTCCAAACCAATAGATTGACCATTAATTACGTCACGTAAAAATGGAGCGGACAGCGAAGGATCATAACTGTTGGAAGTGAGGGCTTTGGAATTTCCTAATTTGCCTTTTCAGAAAAAAAAATAAACGAGTGGTGGGGCTCTATTGTTTTAGAGAAGGAGAGTGATAAGAGGAGAGGGAGGAGCCCTTATCCTTAAGGTGTGACCGGCTTCTCTGTGCGGGTGTGCGCAATAGATGGTGACCGTTTAGATCCCTACTCTGTCGCCCCGGTGAAATTGGCGGCGCCAGTTGGTGGTGCAGCCATCTCCCTTCTCCTCTTATACTCAGGCTTGTTCTTTTTCTGCGAGCCGAACACTTCCTCTTTTTCCTCATCTACTATCACCTCACCGATTTGCTCGTTTGATTCAATCGAAAACGGCCGACAGTGCCTTCCTAGTGAGTTACGGTGATAGTAAATTAAGTCCCAAGCTCATCTCCAGCAACTTGAGACCCTTGACCAGCTTTAGTGAGAGCGGAGCCAAGGCACGGGCCGCATCGGCACTAGGTCCTCGTTAGACTTGTGCACTCTAACTCTCCTGTATAGGGGCTATAGGGCCGGTGGTGTGTGGTTGGCTTCGACATTGTCTTGGCCGAGACCTTATTGTGGGGTGCTCTCCCAACTGCTTGCAAACACTCGGTTTTGTGCTTCATTTTTGTGTGACATTTTGCAGTATCTCAACTTCTCACTTATTGTGGGAAGACGGTTTTGTATATCTAAGAATCACGTCGTTGACTATGGTTCAAGTGGCGGTGATAGATTTTTTGAGTTGGCATCATTCTCGATGTGCCTAGCTAAGTTTCTTCTAGATAGCTTTTAGTGCTATATCGGTTGTGAATTATCTTGTGCCGTTGATTGCATATTGAATAATCTATCACATTGTGCCATACTAGCATAGATTCATATCTATCCTTTTTCAGTTGATTAAGCACTAGTTTTGGAGAATTGACATGGTTAATGATAAGCTTGTGGTTGCTCGATGAGGATTAGGCTATGTTAGAATAGTGTGACAGTAATCAAGTTGTTTTAGGCATTGAGCTACTATTTTCAGTGATCCCTCTTGGTTTGGCCAGCAGTCTTTGATTCATTACCACTGTTGTAGAACAATTAATTGAATTTTGATAATTAGTTTGATGTTTCTTAACTTCTGTTGTTAATTTTTAGCACCTACTTGTTATCTATTGTTAGTTGTTTATCAAGTATCTTTTAGATATCTTGTCAACTAATTGTCTAGTAAGTAGAACAGTCCATATCTAGCTCATTTATGGTATTACCATTACACTATTAGTAAATTAAAGCCTTTGTGTCAAGGTGGCCTTATTCTAATACAAGTGCAGATGACATCTGATAGCAATAAAATTTAAATCTTCATTTAAGCAATATGTTAATTGAGTATTGTCAATCACTTGCTCTAGTTGATATAATTTTGATTATATATGACTTGAGATTTAATTACTATCATATGATAATTTTATTTATGCTCTTGTCATTATTCTTTACTTGGAATCATACATTCTGGAATTATGACTAAATTAATGCTAAAATCGCTTTATTTACAACAATAACATTCATGGAGAAGATAGCTAACTGAGAGCACCAAAGTTGTATGATCAATTGGCAAATTAGTTCCATTAGTAAGTTGAGAATTAGTTCGTTAATTGTTGCACAATCCCCAACTCATGGCAGAAGGAAAAAAAGAAAAAGAAAACAAGAACAAGCACCACCGCCACCAACAATCATACACTCGCATAGTCTCATCTTCTGCCACAAGCTGAGCCGCGCACGGCGCACCATGCACCGTGCAACGAAAAAGGAAAGGCCGATGATGACCTCAGCTAGCAGTCTAGCAGAGGCCTGTCTCGAGGAACCTGACGAACTGGAACAGGTTCATCCTGCCGTCCCTGCTTCCGCAGCTCGCCGCGATCATCGCCCGGCACGCGGCGGCGTCCTCCCGGCACCCCAGCCTCGCCAGGGCGCCCTGCAGGTCCGCCGCGTCGATGAACCCATCGCCGTTGCCGTCGAACACGGCGAAGGCGCACCTCACCTCGGTGAAGCTCGGCTCGTCGGCGTCGAACAGTCTGGACACCTCGTCGTGGCCCACGGAGGCCTTGAGCCCCTCGCCCCCGCCGCTCGACCCCAGTCCTATCCTCTCCATGATCTCCCCCACCTCTGCCCTGCTCAGCACGGCCGCTTCATCTTCCTCCTCGACGCCGTCGCCGCAGCACGGCTCGAAGGGCGACGTCGCGCACGCGCACTTGGCGGCGGCCGACGACGGGACGAGCGACCTCGCGAACGACCGCAGGAAGGAGGAGTAGCTGTGGAAGAAGGCCGAAGCGGCGGCGCCGAGGAAGCCGAGGAGGTAGGGGATGAGCAGGAGCGGCTCCCGGAACGAGAGCGTGCGGCGGAGGAGCGGTCGCGACGCCGTCCTATCGGCCATTGCCATCTAGAGAAAGTCCGCTCAAAAACGATGAGATCGATGTGTGCAGAATCTGAGGAGACGACTTGATGATGTGCGTGG
This sequence comes from Melocanna baccifera, assembly GCA_036346265.1. NCBI lineage: Eukaryota > Viridiplantae > Streptophyta > Magnoliopsida > Poales > Poaceae > Melocanna > Melocanna baccifera. Next base: position 23,279,032 of record CM070694.1, on the reverse strand, counting down.
TGTGGGTGTGGAGTGGTGGGGATGGGTGGGAGTATATGGTCGAGAGGAGTGAGCAAGTTTGGTCGAGAGGAAGCTCCCCTGCATGGCGTTGGCGTGGTGAGGGAAGCTGCCTGTGTGCTTCGCGCGCGCGCGACAGAGATGGCTTGGCCACTTGTGTTGGAACATTAGTAGGAAAAATAAAGGAGTGGATGGACATGAGCGAATGGGAGGAAATTCGGAGCGGTTGTTGTGGGTGTTGTGCGGGATCAATTCCTGCATCAGTTGACACTGGACAGTGCATGCACGCACGCTTCAGCAGCAGGGGAAGCTTCCGCGAAAGTGTGTTTTGTGTGCCTGGTTGGCCGGTAACAGTGCCCAGCTGGCCTACATGCACCCCAGTCCACGTATTTGGCCAAGTTCTTTAGCGGTGTTCAGAATAATAATAATTTATAATTTTTTATTATAAATAATTTATTTGTTTACTGTAGTTGAATTGATTTATTTGACATAATTAAATTTAAAAAATTAAAAATATAAAAAATATATTAGCCTATCACGGATAATACAAAAGAATACGTGAAAAAAGAAAAGGAAAAAAACTCAAAAAATCAGAAAAAGATGAAATTAATGAATAGTGGAAAAAAAAACAGAAGCTAAATTGAAGGGTGCCTTAAGGTTATGATTGATGTCATTTGTTTATATTTTTTTGAGACGATAGTATACGGCGGAGACGCCAATATAGATGATGCATACGGTTATGAGCTTAAGAAGTCATTTGAAGAACCCGTTTTAAGAAGTTGTTCATTTATTTTGAGTTTTGGAGAAGCCCAAAGCTTAATAAGAATAGGACTATTTTGCGGTGTATTTTGAAGGGGCTATCACTTTGATCTTGACGTGCTTTGAATGAGGACAAAGGGAAATTTGGATATGTTATGCAGAGAGTTTCCTAGTTGGAGTCATAAATTGTGAACATAATAATAGTGACGGGCTATCTGAGCTGAGTTTTTTTTACATTTTTCTTTTTTTTCCGTGCTCCTTTGCATTGTCCGTGATGGGCTAACATATTTGTTCTATTTTTATATATTTTTTAAATTTAATTATAGCTTTTTGGCTGAAATTTCACTGTAGCTGGCTTTTTTTACTATAGCTGATTTGGTTTTTTGGGCATAATTAAATTTTAAAAAATAGAAAAAAATATGTTAGCCTATCACGGACAATGCAAAGGAATACGGGAAAAAAAGAAAAATGCAAAAAGCTCAAAAAATCTAGAAAAAATTCAGAAAAAGACGAATTACTAAATAGTGAAAAAAAGCTGAAGCTAGAAACTGAAACTGAAAAAAGCTAAAACGAGCAGAGCCTAATCTCAGCGTATCATTGAACCAAGACTCGGGGGGAGAGAGAGAGAGAGAGAGACCGCCACTGCTTGAGTAAGACGACATGGGAAGATCGGCGGCCGGCCGTTTGCTGGTGATCCTGCTCGCTCTCCATCTCATCGTTGCCTCCTCTCACGTGGCTCGTTTCACAAGCAATTCATTCACCTCGAGATGTGATCTTTTCCGTGTTCTTTCCTATTAAGGAGTTCTTGAAGATCTGAATTTTTGCTTTTTTTAAAAAAAAGATCTGCATTGTTGCTTGAATTGTTGATGTCCTAGTTGTTGATGTGGATGCAAGGAGCTACAGAATTATGGTGGAGGCTTTGGCACTTCAGGGTGTTGGTGATTCAGCAGAGGTACTTAACTACTTGCTTGAGTACAGATAAGTGCTAACTGGTTTAAGATTAGCTGTCCCTATTGTTCACAATCTGAATTGAATAGTTGCGTCTTGATGTGGTTTAAGATTAGCTGTCCCTGTTGTTCACAATCTGAATTGAATAGTTGTTTTGATGTCGGCTGAGCTCGACACCTACACATAGTTCAAGTTCTCACCTCGTGACGACCTGACAATTGTGGCTCTCGTTTCAAAATTAGAAGTAAAAAAAAGAAAGCCATGTGAAACCGTGCATTTTAAGTTCTCTGATAGTGTGATTCTTGGTCATGATGTCTTCTGATTTGATATTTGAGTAACATTAAAAGGTTCCATACTTGATTGCTCATTCTACTTCAACATGTTTCATTTAGCTAGAGTATTTCAGAACATCACATTTAGGTCAAGTAGTGAGAAATATCACGCTCTGAATTGAGGAACCAAACCATACTTCAAAGGGTACACATTGTTCAGATAACTGTGCTTGTTTGAGCTCAAGCAAGCCTGTTCCAAACTCCCTTTCTATAGTTCCTCTCCACAAAATTTGTAGGATGATGCGAAAAAAAGCGATGCAATTGTAGAGGAGATGTTTGGAAGGATGGCTCTGCAGACGACTGACTACCCTGGTTCAGGCCCTAACGATCGTCACACTCCCAAGGCACCGGGGACATGGTGCCAAGTCAGGTCAAACCACCAGCTCGTTGAACCGCGACGATATGTACAGAGATTATTATCAGCTCGTCGATCAGTTAGCGCCTAGCAAAATAGTAACATTCAAGTGTAAATCTGTATACTTGTGGAGGTTCTGTCCGAGTTCTTGCATAACCAGAGGATACAAGGCTTCTTGTTTCTGCGTCTGTGAAGGTAGTTAACATGCTAGCTCGTTGATCCATAATCAGTGTCCTATGTCATTCTGGAGTACTAAGAAAAGTGGCTCCTGAATGTTTTGTTACTTTGTGCAACCAAAATAGCTCAAAAATTTTCTCTGCACAGACATAAACATAAACCCTAGGAAAAGTACATACGTACAAGAATTACTGACCTTCAGAAAAGTACAGACAAGAATTACAAACCTTCAGCTATCAGGTCAAAATTACTTGTCGCTGTCCATCAATTTCTTCAGCCCAATATCAGTTTCTTCAGCTCAACGCAGAGAAGAGCCTTCAGTTTTGATGCGGCAGATTGCTTTCGGCAGCTTCATGCCTTTTGTCCCCAGATAGATACACTAGAACACTTCGTGCGCATGTTGCAAATTTGGAACCTTCTTGCCATAGCAAGAGCAAGAGGGCAAGCAGCTTGACGAGCCCCGATCAAACTAAGATGCAGGCATTGTTCATCCTGAAGGCTGAAGCAACTAAAAATCTGCTCCATCTTCCAAATAGAAACGCCACACAACAGATTTGATAAAAAGATCACGGCCCAATTCGAAGGAATTGCACAATTGTTAAGCACATTAGTGCACAGCAGGGAAAAAATCCTTTATTTCTGACACTAGGAAACTTGTACATCATTTTCCACATATCAAAATATTCACAATTACCCACAATTTTCCTCCTCTCATAGCTAGTATGTACAAAAACTAGAAGAAGCAACCAACCACCACCTTAAACCAATTGAAACCAATTTGAAGCCTAATCCATGTCCTCTATCCTAATGGTCCATGGCTCCTCTCTTTCCTCCCCCTGTCGCTGCCTCTCCTCGCCGCCGCCGCCGTCTCCCACCACCAGGTAGCTCACCACCACGGCTCCCCTCAGCCTCCGCCTCTCACCACCACGCCGCCATTTTGCTCCTCCGCTACCTCCGCCGACGACAACTTGCGGCGGCAGATGGGGCAGCTCCCGTGCACGAGCAGCCACCGCTCCAGGCACTCCCCATGGAACCGGTGCCCGCATGCAGTGGTGGACCCAGGAATAAAACAGAGCTAGGGCGGAGCCGGAGTCAAAAGTGTGAAACAAACAATATTACCCAAAAGCAAAGCAATTCATGATCAAACTACGTTGCAATCGCACTAATAAGAGTATGTGATCTAAAATAGAAATAACTACAAGTCGCATGTAAACATATGTAGATAACGGTAGGAGCTCAATTCACAATCGTAGATGAGTTGTAGATGAAGCAACTTGTTAATTATGAAAGATAGATAGATCAATAATGTCACAATTTGATAATAGTAACATAAAAGATGCAATAAAAAGAGAAGAGAAAAAAATACCATTAAATAACTAAATACGTCCAGAATGCGCCATTTGTTCTTCTACACACCAAATGCACGCTCGATGATGTTGCGCAAAGATGCGTGCAGGTAGTTGAACAGTTCATTGTCGGATCTGGAGGAGCACGGGGAGAGGGTGGGAGGTGGCGGTCGCCGAATCTGGAGGAGCACGGGGAAGGCGGCGGCCGGGGAGACCAGATCTGGACCGGGGACGGCCGATCTGCAGGGGAGGGCGGCGAAAGGGAGGCGGTGGGGCGGGGCAGCGGAAGGGAGACGGCCGAGGCCGGCCGGCCGAGCGGAAGCGGCGGCGGCGGCGTGGGGCGCGGAAGGGAGGCGGGGGCGGGGGCCGAGCGGAAGGGAGGCGGCGACGGGGACCGAGCGAAAGGGAGGCTCCAGGGGGTGGGAGCCGGAAGGGAGGCGGCCACGGGGGGGGGGGAGCCGGAAGGGAGGCGGGGGGGCTCGAGCGAAAGGGAGGCGCGGGGGAGGGGGTGGGAGCTGGAAGGCGGTGGCGGGTGGAGGGGGAGAGGGAGGAGACATGATCAGGGGCGGGGGGAGGGGGGTTCGCCGGTGACGGAGCTCAAGCGGCCGCTCGAGCATGCCCAAAGGACGGGTCCGCCCCTACCTGCATGGCATCTCCTTCCCAGCCTTGAACTAGTCCAGGCATATTGCGCAGTCGCCTAGCGAGACCCCTCCTTCCCCGGCCTACACCTCCTTCTGCGCGGCGATCGCAACCTTCAACGACGGCGGAACGCTACCACCGATCCCATTGTCTTCCATCGGATCGCTCTTGGGCTTGGGCCATATTTGGATGTGCAAATGTGGGCCCACATATCAGAAAAGGCATGGAAAAGAGAGCTATTTGGGCCCATAACAAAAGCAAAGCAAAAATGAGACGTTACCTTACTTGAACTCTCTAGTGAGGCCCAATATGGACTGTCTTTTCTATTTCCCAGCCTAGTGTGCGACATATCATGGTAATAATTTTCTATTTCTTTTTTCTTCTACCTCAATTTCGAGGCTGACGAGTGGGACCCCAGATCGCGTAGCAAGATAGTAGCAGAATCCCAACCGTGCGAACCAATGTGGACGGGTGAGATGAATTCACCGGCTGCTTTCATACACGCGTATGGTAGTGCCATTTCAACTTAAAGCTTAAGTTTTTAGCTTTTTTACTATAGTTGTTGTTAACTTTTTAATGTAATTAATAAATTAAAAATAAAAAGATAGGTTATCTTATAACAAATAATACAAAGAAATACGAAAAAACAAAAAGTCAAAAAAACCGAAAAAGCCTGCAACACCGTGTTAGACTGACCATTTAGTTACCAAACGCCTCGTCCCCTCATACTTTGTGCTCAACCTTTTGAGTTTATATTAATTTTATGTTGTGTTCACATTAGTCTTGTATTCACATTAGTTACATATTCCCATTAGTTATATTAGGCTATATATATGTATAACCCTTTGTGATTTGAATTAATGAATTATATTGCATGATTGCTCCAAATATTCCACGCTCTTATGGTATTAGAGCAGTGCACTCTTGAGTCGTTACCTCCACAACTTCCGCCGTGACGCTTCTGGAAGATGATCTCGTCTCCATGATTTTCTCTCAGGGGCTGCGTAATCTGTAGTTTAAGTCATGGCGCCGATCATTCAATGGACTACCAATTAGAGTTTTCCTCGGTTATCTTCAGATCGGGTTTTCTCTACTTTTTCTGATCATAGATCGATTTGTGTCACCCTGCTAATCCGTCGACGTTCCTTGGATCTGGACTTCACCGCCTTGGCTTTGACTTTTCTGGTGCTTCTTCTCTTCCGATGACGTCGTGGCATAATGCGGCATACTTGTCGACATAGCCCTCCCTCTGTGGTCTTCCAAGCGTCTCATCTACTATCGTCATTACACCAGATCATCATTATCGGTCTGTCGACCACGAGCACGAGCTGTCGCACCACCGGGAACGCGTCACTCTCGGTCATGTCTGTGTTCTTCATGCACCGACGTCAACATAGTTCGCAGATTTTTTCACCGAGGGGTTGCCTATCTCTGTCTTCATGGAGTTCAGATCCAGTCTGAATGTCTACATTGCCGACGCTCATATTGAGAACGTGTTAGTCTGACCTTTTAGTTACCAAACACTTTATCTCTTTATACTTTATGTTAAAACTTTTGAGTTTATATTAATCTTATGTTGTATTTATATTAATATTATATTTATATTAGTTATATGTTCTTATTAATCATACTAAATTATATATATAATCTTTTATAACTTAAATCACTGAATTATATTGCGTCACTGTCTCAAATGGGAAACTTCGTCATATACCCTTCTCACATTTGAGAGTTTCAGGATTTACCCTCCCGAGTCACTGACACGTGGGGTCGAGATAAATTACTGATATGTGGGTCGGAGGGTAAATCCTGAATTTCAGTCTAAGAGTAGGGTATATGATGAATAATTCCGTCTCAAATAGTGAACGCTCTCAACCCAGACGCCTTTGACCTCTCCGTCTCTCTCCCCACCTCGCCTTTTGCAGTTTGCTTTCGCGTGTCGTGCCGCACGTGAGATCGAGTCGGCGGCGGTCGACTCGTCGGCGGCGAGGCGGGGCTTAGGGTTTCCGGTATCGTATCCATGGCTTGGCCCACGGAACCTCGCGGCTTCGAGGCCGCCATGGCCGCGTGCCCCGCCGCCGCCCAGGCCTACTGCAACTACTGCGGTGAGCTCCCCCTCCTTCGGATTCGCTTCGTGGTTTCTTTGGGGGGTTTGGATCGATCCGGTTGTTCTAGGGTTTGGGTCGCTCGTATCCGCGCCGGTTTGGTGGTTTAGGGAGGGAATTTTGCGAACTTTAGGTGGGTTTAGCGATTAGTTGTATGGATTTTTGGCTATCTTTCCTGCGAATTTGAGAACTTTGATGCTGTTTTAAGTTGCGAATTCTGCAAGACGGGCGATTTTGGGGTGTAGAGAAGTGACCTCTGGGTTATTCGTTGGTCAATTATCTGATTTCTTGTCAGCAATTTTAGTCCTTCTTGATGAAAAGAGGTCGTTGGCTTTGCGCTTCTAGGGTTATTAAAGATTGCAAGATAAATTCTCGAGGCTGAAATCACAATTCAAGGCTATCTTAGATAATTCTTGGCACAGTTCAATTACGTGGTCCTTTCTTAACACCTAAAAGCACAATCTTTTGTCAGAATTAAAGCTAGCAAACTTTCATGTGCAGTGAACTGTGCTTGCTCTAGAACGTCACTTAGATTATGTTTGTTTAGATGTTGGTCTCAATCTTGGTTGTTCTGTAAATTGTTTTGCTAGATATTGTATCAGGATGCACAAATACGAACACAAGGGAAGGATTGGTTGAGCTTTCACAAGCTATAGATAGCATGGAAGGAATGAGGTAAGCTGTCTTGAGTATGCTATTGGTGGATTTGACGTTTGTTTACTGTAGAAAATGACGTGTTTTGTTTTTTTGTTTATCATGAGGTACTTCACACCTTTATTGTGTTTTTTATGCTACCCAGTGACGAGATTTTACACGAGATATGCATGCGTTTTTTCTTTACTTGCCTAGATACGTAAAGAATTGAAACATTGTTGAAACTAAAGAAACCCACCAACTCTCGTAATGTACAAAACTTGGTAGGAGGTATGATTCGACCAAGATTGGATGGTATCTGTAGTTGGAGCTTATCTTCCTGTGTTAATACGAGTAACATGTTAAGGTTCAACTGCTTTTACTGCAAACATCAGAAATATCATGGCACGTTTTCCATTGCTTGTGGTTTATGGCCCATTGTTTAATTTTTTTTGAACTTCAACTTCAAACACACTTTTTTCACTATTCAGTAATTTGTCTTTTTCTGAATTTTTTTTAGATTTTTTGAGTTTTTTTTGCATTTTTCTTTTTTTTCCGTGTTCCTTTGCATTGTCCGTGATGGGCTAACATATTTTTTCTATTTTTACATTTTTTTAAATTTAATTATGCCCAAAAAGCTAACTTAGCTACAGTAAAAAAAGCCAGCTACAGTAAAATTTCAGCCAAAAGCCAAAAGCCATCGCTAAAACGATCACCCCCTATATATCCCCGGCCAGGAGACTGGCATATCCATAACTTGCACAGGACAAGCACATTCGTATAATTCCCATGTCACGAGAACAGTCTGCTTCCCATTTGCTTAGTTTTATGTTTGGTTCTAATATTATTTTCTCATTGTTCTTTTTACCTTTTGGCTGATTACATTCTCTAATACTCATCCAGGGAAGCAATATTTGGTGATATCCATAAGCTCATGTCAGTTCTTGAGTTAGTAAGCGATGCTCCCCAAGCAGATTATGCATTTTTCATACGCTTCTCGATACCTTGTGCTGATTGAGAACCCTCTCTTTTAGGATGATGTGCGCCGATTCAATACATTCTATAATTTTGTCTTCTTCATTTCTCGTGAAAATGGCCAAAAGAATATCAGTAAGATCTATTATCGTTGAGCATGTCCGTGCATGATTCTGTTATTGTTATACCCCCAGAAGACTAATAAAAATGTCACTTTTCATGATTTTAGCCATTCAGAGAGCTGTGGCAGTATGGAGGGTAGTTCTTAATGGGAGGTTTCGGTTGCTTGACCGGTGGTGTAACTTTGTTGAGGTATGAAAATTTCACTGCTTAAAAACTATATGGAAATTTCCATAATTTCACCTCAGTCAATTTTTCAGTACTGTAATTCGTATTTGATGACCGCTTCTTTATTAGTCGTAGTGCTTTCTTTCTCTATCCAATTATCTTGGGAGCAGTAAAAGCATTGATTAAAATATAAATTATATTATTCCCTAAAAAATATATAAATTTTATTAGGTCTCCTCCTATATCAAGCTTTAATAAGAAAATGTTAGATACACGAAGGGGCAACCACTTGACATTAGTCCAGTGAACGTAATGAGTTCCATTGAAGTAGTGACTGGTGTACACTTTGATGGTTCGATACATGATGAGTAAATAGATCTGTTAGGAACTTAAGATGTTGTTGAGCATGGCAAATATCAGTTCATTTTGTTTGCGGTTGTACTAGTATGCCCAATACTTCCTTTCTTCCAAAAACTATAATTGTATTTGATATGGTGAAGAAATTCATAATTGTTTTGATCAGCATTTGGTATCTTATGTTGGGAAGAACAAATTGAAAATTGAAGCTACTAGTTTTTAGCAGCTAGTGCCTAGTTTAGATGGTACTGTTTTGCAACAGTTCAATTCGGCTGTGCATATGAAGCAATCTTGAATCCTTGGTAAGCTGTTATCTCCCAGTTTCCATGATGTGGTAATATATACTTTACAAAATGTTCCAGTTTTGGACTCTTCATTTTGATCTGAAACAAGAGTGTTTGCCTTCCGCTATAACTCAATAGTTCTTTCTTTTTTAAATCCTACAATTATCGAGTAGTTTTTTCTCTCCAAAAAGGGGGGATACCTTTATCTTTGGTGCACCCATTCTCATCATAAACTGCAAGGAGTAGACTTTCCCATATATATTTAGCTAAATTGTATCTTTTCCTTTCTCAGAAGTACCAACGTTACAACATATCTGAGGATGCCTGGCAGCAGCTGCTATCTTTCAGCAGGTGTGTAAATGAGGACCTGGAAGGTTATGATCCAAAAGGTACAATTCATTTTCTTCCATATGGTTCCTTTTGGATTTTCAATCCTATATCTGCAGCTTCCATCATTGATTTAGTTCGGATGAATTAAGACAAAATTTACTGTTTACTATTTGTTTGTCTCTGTTAATATTTTCCTCAGGTGCTTGGCCTGTTATTATTGATGATTTTGTGGAGCATATGCACAGGTGTGTCATTCTTGCCCACAATATACTTTTGGAATGTTTGCAATTTAGTTTACTGATTTTATTCCTATTGTCTGGACCTAAAGCATGATCATTCAATTTGCTTCTGTGAACTTAATGATACTAGAATTAAGAAATGCAGCATAGAATGTACTATCAGTATTTGTCTAAATGCACAATTACCTTAGTGGATTTTGGCTCCCCCAGATTGACTATTGCTGCTGCGGTGCTGCCCATATGTCTCTTATGCCCTAACAGTTAAGACCATGGTCAATAACTACCTCTAGCAGAAGAAAGGCGGCTAAACAAAACATTAAATTAATGTGTCCACAAAGACTCCACATTTTCTTCCAACTATTTTGCTTGGTGGAGGGTTTTTAGGAATAGCCCAAGCATATCTGAGCTTTGGTACAAGCTGGACTGGAAGTTTGTGTTGACATTTTAAGGAGCTTTTGGGATTTAGGATTCATCACTGCATGCTTTGGATAGTTAGTAGCTTTGTATTATACTTTGTGGTTATTCCCAGTACTTTCTACAAACACAAGCACATATTGAATTCGTGACACTACTGTTCTGCCATACTAATAGTAAAATAGTTAACTTTGTCCGACCAGTGCATATTGTAAATTGTTATCTTCTCAGAAGCAATAATGTCAATTTATACCTAATGGTGGGTTAAAGAAGAAAATAATGTAGAGATCAGATTGGTCACCATCTGCATACGAATATCAATTCCAGATAAGCTAGAATATATATGTGCTAATGAATATATACTACACGGAATGGGCTTGAGGAAGTCTTCTGCTTCTATGTTCACAGGTCGCTTGTATTCCACAAAACTATGATATTTTAACATGCTCCATGAGTTAAGTCTTGTGTTTTTAGCCCTAGTTGTACTGTTTCTTATGGGTTTCCCTTGTAAAATGTAGAATTTATCACTCTAGTGACTGCTCCAGTGCAATGGAATTACAATGCAGCATTTCCAATACAGTTAGAGGTACTGTTTTGAGGCATTACTGTTTATACTAGTTATTTAGCCAGCTTTCTAGTTAATTAGTTATGTAGAATTTCCTGTGACAGGACTAAATCAATTACCTGGATCAAAGAGGAAATGCCCTATTCAATTTAACTCCAATGAGAATGGAGAGCTTTCAGATAATTTTACACGCTCTGTCCATCTTACACCGTTGAAACGGCCAAAGGAAAGTTCTGTCCCCGGTAAATATGGAGTTTTTGAGTGCAATACAGGTACCCCTTTCTTTAACAGTTCATCGGATTATCACGAGGATACGAATTTACACAACTCAAGAGGTTGTCTTCAGAACTTGGCTTGTATTGTTGAGGATAGTTTGTCAAAAGGTTTTGAAGGTTGCATTTCAATGAAATGCTCGTTTTAATATAATCAGGATTAAGGAATGCATGGTTTAGTCATTTGTAACAGTCCATACACCCCATATATTTCCATTTTGCATCACCACCATTCTGCATTTGTATTTAGTCAATTTTCCAGTGGTGATATTATTTTGTACCCGAATGATGCTGTTATGTATTTTACTATTTTTTAGATTAGGTATGTGCAACCCAGTTCTCCCGCTGTTATTGAAGACATTTGTGTCTTTTGTTATGTATTTTCGGATGCAACTGAGTTCTGCTGTTATTGAAGATATTTGTGTTTTGTCTTTTTTCCCTCTTGATATTTTCCTACTACCGTCTTAATCTTGCCTGACTATTTGGATGTTAGTATAGAGCACATTGTATTAAGATATTAGCAGGTGCGATTAGGAATCAGGAAAAGGCCAAACTACAGCACAGGAAAGTTTTTATCGCTTGAGTTTGCACCCTTAACATTAACACCAGTACACACTAAACATCAATACCGGCTAGATATGTGCATCTCTGATTTCTCTTTTTACTTCTTGATACCAATGGAAGTTTGCCTCAGGAAAGTCGATAGTCATCTAGCGAGGATATTGGCACCAGCAATGTCTGCTCGTTAAGAAACCTAGGTTAAACCGTGAATGTGGATGCACGTTCCCCATTCTACTGGCATTCGTGTCTTCATCGTGCGCACTTGGGGGTCCCCAGGGGGCAAGATCTGCGCCAAAATTTTGCGTGCAGTCAGAATTTCACCCAACGAACACTGTTCCTTTTCTTTTGTTCTTTTGGCTGCAACTCTGGGAATAAAATATTGCATGGCGTAACGTCTTCCATTTGATCATGCATGCATCGAAAACAGAGGGGCACATGCCAGAACTTGTTAGCAGTCCACAGAAATCGACACATTGCGTTATTTCTGTTGAATGCACGACAGGTGGTATTGGATTACAAGACACACACTACTGAAAAAGTATCACCCATCTATGCATCTAAGGTTATCATCTGAATGCTGTCTGAAGAACCAGAAAATAATAGCAAAACAGCAATTCATACAGTCTAGGTGTTGTCCTTGTTATTGGCAGCAAGCACAAGTGCCAGTGAAGTTTAGCCCTAGAAGTACGAATACTAACCCTTGGAGATAGAGATTAAAATAATAGCTAGTCTTCCCATGGAAGACAAGGTTGTATGATGCACAGAAGAAAAGAAACACCGAAAATCCAATCTCAGGAAAATTAATTCTGCAAGAAAAGGACGATGTCAATTACAACATAGCATATGGTATCTGATAGTTTGAGATGTGCATAACCTTGACTAAGAGGTTTACCTGTCTCCTAACCTTTTCCTGGTTTTCTGAAGCAAGGGAACTCCATTGTCATCCTTTAAATTGCTTCCTACCTTCCTTGTCACAATCCATTGGTTAAACTCTGATGATTCTAGTAGACCAGCCAGTGCAGCTCTCATGCGATGCACTGTCATCACGCTCTCAAACAAAATCCAAAATGGCATTATGTGTATATTTCTGCAGAGGAGACAGATTGAAGGACATTAAATTTTAGTATGTGGGGAAGCAGTGATGAGTAATTGTATTTTTGGAACTAAAAGGACAGTTACTTGAAAAACTAACTTTGGATTTCTTATGGCTGTGACCACGGTAAGTGCCATAGGAATATAGGCGACACCCCAGATTGGTAGGAATAACTCCGGGATCATGACTGATATGGGGACTATAACATTGTAGAGAATACAGGCGACGGTAGGGGCCACAACTTTCCGCACCAAGAAGAAGCTATAGAGCATATGGAACTTCTTGAGGAGTGATACATCCTAACAGCACGACAATGGGATGAATTCTCAGTTTTTTTGTATTTGTCAATGAAAGTAAAAAGAAGCTCACCTTAGCAGCCAAAATTTCCTTTGCTATCTTTCGGAATAAGTTTGCACCACCACAGCACCACCGGAATTGCTGTCGACAGTAGGCTTTGTAAGTGGACGGCAATTCACTCTTAACCTATAACAAGTTTGCATAGTCAAATTATTATAGAACTATTTCACTTTTGACAACATTATTGTAGGATGAGGTCTACTTACTCTGATGTCCCCAACATATATAAATTTCCAACCCTTTAGGGTTGCTCGAACTGCCAAGTCCATGTCTTCAACTGTAGTGCGGTCCTTCCAACCTCCTGCCTCATTGATGGCTGTTGTACGCCACACTCCAGCAGTTCCTTAGAATAGACATGCTTTTAGAAGATTGTTTGGTTTTATAATCTATGTTCTGGAGTCCTTTTTGTTTAGTTCGTAATCTTTAGAATCCATAAGTTGTAAAGATGTGTACCATTGAAGCTGAAGAAGGAAAAGGTTGCCGATCCTGCTTCTTGCTCAACTTTGAAGTGGTAATCAAAAAACATCTTTTGTACCCTTGTCAACAGGCTTGTAGTGTCATTCACTGCAAAATTCTGTCAATTAAGAATTGGATCGATCAGAGTAAATAAATGTTTATGAAGTTAATGCACTAGCAGTATTTTCCGTGTCAAATTTTCTTGGAACTGTTTCTATACCTTATTGCTGGCATCGTCATGACTCGAACGACATGACAGAGGTACACGGGATCAATCGAAATACATTTTCCAAAGAATGAGATCTGGAATGGAGAAAGCATTCCTCTGTGGCAATTTACTGACATGTGGAAGCATATATGACAAGTTTAAAATGGAGGGCTCAAAAATACTTTTGTAATTTAGTTTCGATTCTGTGGCCTAATCAAAACTGTCATTTGTGATAGACTGGTAGCTGGAGAGAGTAAAGCCCTAGAGCTCACAGGAAATGGAGTACTTACCGAAGGCCCACCGAGCTTGAACAAGAGCAACTTCCGGATTGTGCATGAGGAATGGAACTGTTCTGAGCAGGAATTCTGGTTCGGGCTGGAAATCAGCATCAAATATAGCAACATATTCGCATTGCTTGGCATAGTCCCATTCCATTCCTTTCTTCAGGGCTCCTGCTTTAAACCCCTTGCGGCTGCTTCTTGTGGCATACTTGATGTTCACATCCTTGTTCGCCCACCTCTCACATTCAAGCTCCACCAAATTCTGCAGCAAGAAGTAATACAATCAGCATAAATGCTTTAGATTGCATATCTACTACATCCATTAATGAGTGTAAGATGGTTGATATCTTGTGCTCTGCTAGCGTATCTTAGCATGATACTTTTGTTATCCCCCCTGTGAAGTCTGACTGTCTGGGGCTAGCGATTGGCAACTCGGAAGTCCTATGAGTGGGGACATGGGTGAAATAAAATTTCAATCACTTGGTAGCATGTGTCCTGAAGGCTTGTTTGCAATTGAAAAAATGACCTCGGGCAAGGTTTAGTTTTTTGCTGTGTCAGCACAAATGGTTGCAGCAGTGTTGCCATTCTATGCGGAAACATTGTGTTGTCATTGGATGACAGATAAATCCGATGGAGAAGGTACAGATCTGATGGCCAAGTGAGGTCTACGGTCTACCTGCTTACTATACTACACTAACAGACATTTGATTGGGAGACCGGCCCTGCTTTATCTAAAGGTTTACTTGCTTGCCAACTAGTACTTCTGCCCCATCCTGCCATCACACTAAGCCAACCCATCCACGGAACATAACTATTCTAGAATGTCGACTGGAATCTAGTCTGTAGCTTAATCTGCCACTGAAGAGAGATGGGGACAGCTATTGTTTCATTTATGCATACTCTATGGCCTAAATTTTTTCACTGAAACGGGCTTCACTTACTGGAAATAACCCTTCATTAAATAGCACGAGTTTATTTTATACTCCTACATATGCAAGAGTCAAGTGTTAAAAAGAAGAGCAAACAGCAAGGAATACTGCAGTTTTTTTATTTTTAAAGAGTAACAAATAAATGCCTCGTAGATATCTTTTCTTATCAATCGAAAATATGAAGTAATAATTATTGGGCAGTTGGGGAAGATCCCTCGTAAAAGAGAAGAATATGCTCACCAATTATTGAACCATTTCCTCAGATCCATGGGTCTGTATAAACATTGGACAAGTGGGCAGCGAGCCAGAGAGGTTGCTCAAGGTCAGGGGCCACTTGATGCAGGGAAATGTCAGGATGAGCTCATGTGAATATGTTGTATAGCGCATTTCAGGATTAAGGGTTAAACTCAGTTAAATCCATGCTGTCGATTGATTGATAGTGTTCAGTGATACCCCATGTTTTCAGGTATAGTCAGATCCATAAATTGTTGCATTGGCTGCACCTGTGCGATGACTGATTGGCGAACCCATCACACAATACACAAATATCTGGTTGGTTGTCCAGATAAGGTGCAGAGCAACTGAATAACATTAAATCTAAATGGTCATTTATTTTTGTGGCCCAATCCTGTCCTCGGAGCAAGGCTTTGCCTTTGGCAGTTGAACTGAAACTGTTTCCACAGGGAAAAAGAACAACTACAACTTCTCACTTCTAATACTATTTTCTCTTTTGATTTATCTTTTTTTTTTGCCTCCATTAAACCACGTCTCCCCTCCTGTTGTAGTCAGTTATATACTTGTGTTTCATACTCCATAATCACATGCCCGAGAATAATACTAACATTGTAATTTGTAACACACTCCTCAAGTCGTGCTCTAAACATTCGGCCTTCGTCTCGTCATAATCTCTTATTTTTCCCTATTTCGATGGTGACTTGTGAAGTTCTGCTAGTGAAAGGTTTTACCCAGTGACAATACTAGGCTTAGTTCCCTCAATGCCAAATGTGAAGTAGCTTTCATCTAACTAATCTCATAAAGCCCACCCTTTCCCTATCCAAAGGGCTCTCTCTGCACCCACTCAACCAGCTCAAAACAAGTTGCATGCTCATATGACAGTCAAGTCTTCTGTCAAAACTTTTAACATCTTGCTATTGCACAAGAAGTCTAATCTAATTATTCCATTGCTACCAACAACAACATGTGGAATCATGCCTCACTTGTCCAAGATAGAATATAAAAGGCAGAAGAGTAGTTCAGCAGGAGGAAAATCCCCAGCCATGCAACAAGGAAACTAGAAGGCAGAAGAGTAGATCAGTTTACCATGATAAACGGATCCGTGGAATCGTCCAACACTTGGACTATTATCTTGTCCTTTGGCCACTTGAGCTGACATGCCGCTCTTATCGACAGCTTGTACACCTACACACAGCCCAATCACAAAAATGAAAAAAAAATAACATATCAAAATATTTAATCTCACAAGACAACAAGAACAAGAAAAATTCATCAGACAACCGGTGAAGGAACAATTATTTTTCTTTTTGCAATTTTTTTCTTCTGATCTCCTCTCACCTCCAGCTCATTGTACATGGGTATCTGGACCAAGACCATGGGGTAGCCGCCGCTCCCCTTCTCCTCGTCGCCGGCGCCGTCGAGGGGCTCCCACTTGAACCGCCACTCCGGGCGCCACCCGATGGCCTTGACGCCGAGGCTGACCACGCAGTTGTACGTGGCCTCCACCACCAGCATCACCGACATCACCATGCACGCCCAGACCGCCACCTGCAGCGCCGGCGCGATCACCCTGGCCCGCACCCGCAGCCACAGTTCGTACACCTGCCCCGGCGACACGCCCCCCGCCGCGGAGGACGAGCCGTTGAACACACCAATGAACCAGGAGATGGCCTCCTGGAAGTCGAGCGGTGCGCCCACTGCGAAAGGAGGAGAAGAACAGAGAAAAAGGATGGCGCAAGAAACGTCAGATCACGTGCGCGGCGGCGGGGTGGGCGAGGAAAAAAGGGAGAGAGAGAGTAATGTACCGGTGAGTGGGTGGCTGAAGTCGACAGCGCCGATGAAGACGGCGGCGGCGACGGCGGCGGCGGCGGCGAGGACGAACAGGAGGGCGCCACCGATTTCTCCAGCCTCCATGGTTGCAGTGACGGATGGGAGGGCCGGGGGAGAGAGAGGACGACTGGACGAGACCGACGAGGCCAATGGGGCTTTTCCTTGGGTCTACACCTATCCTGTACCTTTTTCCTTCCTCTTTTGTTGTTTTTCCTCAGGCTTGGATTTCAATTTCGCTTGCACTAGTACAGTATAGTGGACGCTCCAAATGGTTTATAAGTCACAGTTTATAATTTATTTTACACTATAATTATTATTGATTTATTCTGTATAATTAAATATAAAAATAAAAAATATTATATCAATACGAACAATATAAAAGAATAAGAAAAAAGAAAAGAAACCTAAAAATTAAAAAGTCAAAAAAGACAAAAAAATTATAAATTAGAAGTTAGAAATAGAAACTGTTTGGAGCGAGACCGCATACTCTCTCTTTCTCAACCATTAGATAAAGATAGCGGTTGAGATTTGAGAACAATTGTTCACGATTGATGTTCACTTTAAAATTTTCAATCGGATGGTAAAACATGAGAGCATGACATACTAGTATTCACCTTCAATCCCCTTTTGTTGGTGTTTCTGTGTAATGTATCATTGATGGTTTGCAATGCTTAGAACTTGGATTCAGATGTCTACACTTACACTATAAGTGGGCCCACCTTGCTATTTTTGCTCATCGACAAATAGCAGTCGGATGGTAAAGCACGAGAGAATGATACGCTAATACTCATCTTCAATGCGGTTTTGTTGGACATATCTCTACAATAAATATGTATCAACTATGTTATGCTTTGACTATTTATTTATCATCAATTTAAATTACATCATCTATCAAAATTCACCAAGATTATCCTCTATTCTCTCTCACATGCTCTTTGGTTCAACAGCTTTAGTCATTGGCCAAGTTTTTTTCAATTGTGACTTATCACTTATTTCAAACAAACAAATGGAACGATTTTTTATCGTCGTTTCAAAGCGGCTTATTAAGATGGTTTAACGGCTTATCGATATTTAGTTCGTTCACATAAATATTTACACTAGAGAAAAAAATTATTAATCATAGCTATAAATCATAAATTATAGTTGAAAAGAATCTGTCTACTGGGGATACGCCGCAAGTCAATGTTTTTGAGTTGTGCCTTGTAAGTGGAATCTTAGGTGCACGTTCATGGGTATCTAGCATTTATTCTTTGAGGTAGTAGCTTAGTGTACCACTGCTGTATTTTACATCGTGCGGTGTGCAGATCCGATGCGGTAACGAGACGGACGGCAGCATCTTCCGTCATCTGGGCGCACGTCCTGGCAGCTTTATTGCAAATCTGAGGCGTTGGTTTGTGGACTTGCTTGGGTAGCAGTAAGGCAATTCTCACTCTTTGGTGCTGATTAGCAAGAAATAGTACTCACAGAAATTCTGAGATCTTTTTCAAACAATGCCTCAATTCTGCAGTATATGACGCAACAATGGTGTGATTGTGTAGGTTCGAGTATGACAACTAGAGGAGGTGAATGGAAAACTAAATTAATTTTGAGACTTTTTAAAATCTTTTCTTTTGAGCGGAAGTAAGATTCTTCACCTCAGTAGCAATGGAAACTATGAAGATCAGAAACAAATAATTACAAAAAAAGATTCGATTAAAATCGAGCAAAATATGCTTTGACAACCTCCGATGGTCTGATCTCTACATATATGACAGCCTGGCCTCTCTAAAGGGGGCGGTCTGACCTCCAGGCCGGTCACACCTTTGTTTCAATGGCTGTCAGGCCGCTATGAACAGTAAAATCAGAAGATAAATAATTTCGGCGCTATTTTATATCTAAAAATCTATACAACTTTTGATCGGTTAATCCAAATGATTTAAAACTTTGCATACACTTTCTTTAGGATAGCATGAACCTATTTCAATCAACGATTAAGAAAATCGTTGCCAAAATCCCGACCTTTTTCTGTTTGAAGAAATGGTGCACCAAATCCGATCAAAAGAGGAAAAATTTCAATCTCCTTTTGCTCGTAAGTCCTATATGGTCTAGATAACTTAGGATGGGTTCTCACATGTCATAACAAATTAGAACACATCACGAATTTAACCCAAAACAACCATAAGAGCAAAATCAAAAAAGCACTTCTCTATTGAGAAAAACCAAGCAAAGTTAAGAACTTCCTCTAGATCATGTCTAGATGGATGAGATTTTGTCACAACTCATTAGACAAAGTTTGGATATTTATTTTACTTAGAAAGGAATATTTTATAATCAATCTCTCAGGATAATAGAACTCTAAGTATAGAGCGTACACACAAGGTTTTAACACAAGAAAATCCTAACCCCAATCTCTCATCTCTCTCACAAGACTTAACTCAATACAAGACTTATACAGTGGAGGCTATCACCTCATACCAACCAGCCACTCCTTAGCGGATCATATCACTTACATATAGAAAAACCTGGTAACCCACACACAAACTAGTTTTACATTCTTATATACTTGCACGGTTTTCAAAACTGACTTCCAAATGCCCCATAAGCCCGATAAGACTTCAATCCACAAAGATGTGATTTAAACAACTTAGGCTAGTGTTGTGGTTTAGAAAACCGCCACTCTTTTCGGTTTTGGATAATTTCCTAAATTACCACCTGCTAGTCTTCATGACGATGTGATGCGAATGACTTGTCGCCAAAATCGTACGCTTACACTAAGACTGTCACCACTTGAAATGCCCAAGTCTCATGGCATACCAATATCACTCCACAGTCCATGATGCCCAGCGCCTTATCGTCAAAATCGTACGCCTGCTTTGAGGAATGTTAGTACTTTAAACGCACAAGTCCAATTGGCACATTATATGCATGTATTGCCTCTTTACGACTCTTGTCTTTCTTCCGTGCTTCTCTACTTGAGATGTTGATCACCCAACCATCATCAAAGCACTTGCACACTGATGAACAAAGCAATCGATCTGAGCACAAAAGACGTGCACTTGACTCTCTATTCGTAAACCATATGTATGGACATAAGCCATGACTCACATGTATGGACTCCCCCATAACTAACAATTGCACAGACTCACGCCGTGACTAACACCCAAACCAGAACCAACAAAACGAATTTCACTGAGGCCAGTTTGGCCGTGGTACACAAGTAGGTCAGATCGCCCAAGCAGCTACTAGTCAGACCGCTCAATCCCAGCGATCAGACCACCTAGTCCCAACGACTAGACCGCTTGGGCTGACCGATCTGATCGGTTTTCCAATACAGCACCAATCCATTTCACAAATTCAAAAGTTCAAACTCAAGCAATGAAATCAATACACGATCAATATCAAATACTTATCACTGACATAGGGTTACCACCACATGATCCTTCAGATTAACAAAAGTTTTCTATTGGGTCCTGCGTTGCATGTACATCGGTGACAAATGTTGGTATTGTAGCCACTTTTTTCTTCAAATTTGGCACTCGGACAACTGTTTTTGCAAATCTAGCCCCGTCTTTGGATCTACCGAGCTCGACAGATCACCGGTTGTCCGCACTTAAATTAGCGTATGTGATTTAATTAATGCTAATCGTATTTTAATTAGTGCTACTTGTATTTGATTAGCACTAATCATGGTCACTAATTTGTTGTCGCACGGGGGGAGCTCGATGGCTTTTGCTGCCACTAGGGGGGCTCGGCAACTCCTGTTTGCGGAGAAACTATAGCTCAGTAACACCTACTAAGCTCCTATAGTGTGTTAGTCAACACGTGTCGTCTGTCACGGCTACCAAGCTCAGAGAGGGAGCTAGATTTATAAAAATGAGCTTTCGACTGTCAAATTTTAAAAAAAGAATGACTACAGTAATATCTATATGACAATTATGTCAATTGTGATGCAACAGTGTGAATTATGCCGAATCCACGTACCCCACGGAAAACGAACGCTAGGTACACTACCGCTCATATGAACTTAAGCTAGTCAAATAGCAGCATGAGTGATCTGGAGAAACAGGCCAACTGGACCCTACAACGACCGTGATTTAAACGGAAGGACAACGGGACATTTTGTGATCCTTTTTGTACATCATTTCTCACCATCAATGATTGAGGGGCATGATGGATGATGAGATAAGGAGACGCGATTTTTATATGGGAAAAGCCATGAAGTTTTGGTGAAGAATGCATGTCATCGTGACGCGCCAACTATCTTCCCTGAATTATTTCCATAAACTATAAGCGGCCCAAAATTTTCATTTCTTATGTTCTGCTCGAGTTAGCTTTTTTAGTAATTTATAATTTTTTTACTATAACTAATTTAATTTATACTATAACTGTTTATAACTTTTTTATATAATTAAATTTTATAAAAATTTAAAAATAAAAAAATAGGTTGATCTATGACGGATAGTACAAATGAATGTGGAAAAAGATAAAAAAAATTCCAAAAATCAAAAGTAAGAAAAAGATGAAATTAACGTATAGTAAACTAGAAATTAAAAGTCAGAAGAACAAGATTATTGTCTGCTTCTGCTGTCTTCCTAAGTTTGCATTTGTGATGCTGTTGCAGTCGATGTGTGTGCCTGAATGCGTAGGCCCTAAGGCCGATTTGGTCACGATCACACAACAAGAGCTGCTAATGCTATAGAAGGTTAACATTTATCAAAAATTCAACCTTGTCTGTCACATAGTTAACAAGTTGAAGTGTCTGAGAATTCAGAATTTTGCTTTCGTGACGTGATTGCCTGCAAAGCCTACCCATCACCATGAAATTCAGCATACGCTTTTCTGTATTTGGAATTTCTGTAGAGGCGTGCTATTACATATACTAAAATGCAGCACAATACAATATCAAATTTTACATGGTGAAGGCGTAAAGCACTAATTGTCTAGGTATTGTGTGCGTAAGCATTGTGCTATTTATGCTACTCAAATCTGTTCTATGCCCTTCCATGTACAAGTTCCCTGCAAATAGCTCAAAACTGTAGTGCTACGAGAGAGGGAGGAAAAGGACACGGTGGTGTGGGGTGGGGGTGGCCATAAAAGGGGGCAAATCCTGTTTATCTTTACTGGGTGGATTGGTCGGATGCCCCGACGGCCTTTTCTGTCTTTTCGTGGTTCAAGAACTTAAACTCCGCTCGTTTCAGTTTTATCTTTTTTTACTATTCAGTAATTCATTTTTTTAAAAATTTTTAGAATTTTTGAGCTTTTTTGTATTTTTCTTTTTTTCTCATATTCCTTTGCATTGTTCGTGATGAGCTAATATATTTTTTCTATTTTTACATTTTTGAATTTAATTATGCTTAAAAAGCTAAATCAGTTACAGTAAAAAAATCAGCTACAGTGAAATTTCAATCAAAAACTAGAAGCCATCGCTAAAAGCCGAGCAACCTGCAACGCGTGATGAAGAAAGGGAAGAGCTGGTTGTTTTCGTGTTCTTTGAGAACCTGTACCGAATCTCTTAACTACGCTCGCCTGGAAGATGCACGAAGTTAGTATCGTCTTGTGCCTCTTTCGTGTTAGTTTCCCCCCTATCCGGGTGAAGATAGAACAGAAGCAGCACCGACAAAGTGGGAGTTTGGGACAAGATCAAAAGGCCAAGCGAATTACAGATGCTGAAAACAACCGTGCATTGCCCTCCTCTGAATCCGTTCGGGAGATCCACAGAAGAAGCACCGGGCGAGATTAGCTCGTTGCTCGATCCGGGGACTAGAACGCGGGGAACTCGACCTTGTCGGTGCAGCCGCCCGGCATCGGCACCGGGCAGTGGACGGGGCTCCTGCGCGCCGGTGAGGTCGACGCACTGGTACACCTGGTAGAGCTGCGTCTCGTTCAGCAAGCTCCGGTTGCACTCGATGCTGGGCGCCGACCCCGTCGCCTCCCTGATGGCGTTACGACCTCTCGTTCCACTCGAAGCTGCCGAAGGCCGTGCTGTTCTTGTTCCGGCACGAGAGCGTCGCCCAGTTCCGGTGCAAATCTCTCTCGAGGTCCGTGATCTGCATGCGCACGGGCGGACGGACGGTTCATGCGTCGTCAGATCACAAAGGCAAAAGATCTCATGGAGTTGGAGAGTAGCACGTACGTACCAGCAACTGGATGAGAGGGTTGCTGGCGTTGCAGAAGTCCGGCCAGCACTTGCTCTTCTTGATCTCCCCGGCCACGCCGTCGGCGGGCCGGCACGCGGCGTAGTTGGGCCAGAGGCCGTGGATGCCCAAGTCCGCCGCCGGCCTCTCGTTGCCCGGGAAGCAGCAGCCGCCCGTCGTGTCGCAGTAAGAACCAGGCCACTACAATACAAGCACAAACACCAACCCGTTGTTTAGACACACAACCGAGGCAAGAAATCAACAAAGGTTGAGAAAAATGCGTCCTTTTCATTGATTTACCTGCTGAACGTGGTAGAAGAAATCAAAATCAGTAGCTGAGGAGACGAAGCAGGAGGACTGCGAGTGAACAACAGTAGTGGAGTCTCATGCTTGCTCTGCTTTTCTAGTTTGGACGGAGCTGTTCAGCTGTACTTCGTGATTGAAAGGTAGCCGACTTGGGAATGTACTATAAATATTATAGAGGCTCGAAGCGTGAGTATGATCTAGCTATTAGGTCGTCGCGGCTGCGATGCTAATTAAGTAGAATTGTTTTTATGTTAACTCGATCAGGATCGTAGGGTCGGACAATAGGATTGTATTCTAAATATTATAGCAGTTGGACTATTGTTCGTACTGTTCTTTACCTAATTTATCAGAGATCTCCAATGATCCTAGCTAAGTACTATCTATAAGGATTCCACATCATCTATAGAGTATACACTAAAAGCTAGCATTCCAAAGAACTATCTATAAGGATAGCTATTTGATATTTACATACACACACGGTCATTTATAGAGCCTACCTCGTTTTGCGTTATAGACTAGAGACGAAATAGTAGCTAGCTGTTTGTGTTTTGCATACTTTCTTTCCTCCACATAGGATATATGCTGATGTGTACATGCAAATAGCCAGTTGACTCAGCACCATTGGAGATACCCTCAGAGTGGTACAACACCAAGCAATAACGGTACACCTGGTACGGTTGCGCGCCTCGTTCAACGCGTTCCATTTACACCGGATGCTGTCATTCATTTTAAAGAGAGTGTGCATAAGCATTATTTAAATATTTTTTTAAATAATCATTTAAATTTATGGTCATTGGATTAGAGATCCAACGGCTTCTTTTTTTTTGGAGGAAGAGAATTTGCGGTCGTTGGATTTCTAATCCAATGAACATAAATCTGGATGATAGTTTAAAAGAAAACATTCGGGTGATGTATTTAAAAATAAAAAATATATAACATCACTAGGAATGAATATATTTGTAAATGTATGTACTTCCCACTTCACTAGGGAACGAATTAAAAACATAGGAAAATTCAAATAAATAAATGTAAATCAACGGGCTACTCACGTGGGGCATATATAACACAAGTGGATTCTTAAAAGTGATGAGGTTATTATTTCGTTTGATCGACTATCGTGATCACGCATGTGGTGGCAATAAATATTTGGTTCGTACGCTTTGTAGCTAGCCATGCATGGTGCATGCGTGTAAGTTCTCAATCCGTCCCATCGATAAGACTGCTACTTGTAGGGGTGGTAATTCGCCCCGCGGGGGCGGGGTTTCGCGGGGAATATCCCCGTAGGGAGCGGGGTCGGAGGGTAATATCTCCCCGCGGGGGGAACGGGGCGGGGCCTTGCGAAGCTAGCGGGGCAGGGACGGGGGTTATCCTCGCCCCGCAGGGCCCCACAGGGATCCGATAAAAAATAAAAATATTTAATAATAGATTATTATTTTTAATATAAGAGATTGTATTCTTTTCTTGTATATTTAAACTAAAACTTGAATTTATATGTTAGAATATATATTTTGAAGCTATATTTTTAAAAATAATATGTTTAAGTAATTATAAATTAATAAATAAAATCAAAATTTTATTTTTAAATAATAAATTTATTTTTTTTAATCCCCCGCGATGACCCTGTGGAGGTCGGGTCCCCGCGGGGATCGGGGACGGGGGGCAATCTCCCCCCGCGAGGCTAAACGGGGCGGGGCGGGGGGCGGGCTCGCGGGGGGCGAGGCCGCGGAGGCTTCCCTCGCCCCGCCCCGCCCCGTTTACATCCCTACTACGTTGAGAGTAGTACTGTACATAAGCCAAGCGGAGAACACGTCAGCATGAGGCAATTAACAATGCAGGCAGACACTGCAGTTTGATACTCCATATAGATAGCCTGCAGATCGCCTACGCTCCATTTTCCAGTGTGATATACGCGAATGAACTTCTCAAATTAGTGTTGAAAAGTCACCAAATTCGTCGCAAAAAAAAGAAAAAGTTTGTAAATTGAGTGAATTCCCGTAAGTTTGGTTTCTAAAAAAAATCCGTCAAGTCTGGCTCGTAAGCGGCCGCAGTGCCACAACACACGTAAAGTCCATGGGCTATAGCGAATAAAATCATGGAACGGGACGGCTTGCTTCCCAGCGGCCTAGTGGAAAGGAGCTGTGAGGTCTTAAAAAGATTACGGCAGAACAGGCCCTTATCTCGTACTATCCATCTACTAAATTTCTGGATCGAAGAAGCCAAGAAAATAAAAGGCAGAATTTTGATAAAAACTCATCATTGTCTTATTCAACTGGGTCTGATCAGGAATGCCAATGCAGACGTACACGTCCAGGAATAGAACTGGACAGATCCTCGAGGACCTAGAACAACACAAACGTACATCCATCAAATCCAGCCGTGCGCCGCCGTGCAGCCGACCGGTCGGAAATTCGCTCAATCAGAAGGTGGGTAGCTTGACCTTGTCGAGGCACTTGCCCTGCATCGGCAGCGGGCAGTCGATGAGCCTCTTCCCGTCGCGGTCGACGCACAGGTACACCTGGAACAGCTGCGCCTCGCCGGACGCGTCGCGGTTGCACTCCAGGTTCGCCGCGAACCCCGTGCCCTCGCGGATGGCGTCCCGGATGCTGCTCAGGAAGTAGGTCTCGCCGTCCGACGGCACGATCCCGGCGTCCGCGAGGATGGCGGTGAGGTTGTGGCGGGCCTTGAACCCGAGCGCCGTCTCGAAGTAGGCGTGCTGGCCCAGGTCGGAGCAGGTGCCGTGCTTGTTCCACTCGTAGCTCCAGAACTCCATGCTGCGCCCGCTCTTGCAGGCCAGCGTCGGCCAGTTCCTGTCCAGCTCCTTCACGAGGTCCTTGATCTGCGCACCGGCGCATGCAACGGCGTTCGTCCGTCAGGTTCCAACGAAAACATGCGTGCATGCAATCATGTGATCGCAACAATTAGGGCAGCTGTTTTGGGTTTTACCTCCCAGAGGCTGAGGGGTGTGTCGTTGTTGCAGAATTCCGGCCAGCACTTCTTCCTCTTCCCGACCATGTCCAGGGCATCGTCGAGAGCGCTGCCGGTCTTGCACTTGGCGTAGTTGGGCCACAGCCCGTGGATGCCGAAGTCCGCCGCCGGCTTCCCGGTGTCCGGGAAGCAGCACCCCTTCTGCGTGTCACAGAAGGAGCCAGGCCACTACAAACATACATACATACATACATCCATGCATCCAAAAATAAGAGTTATGCATACTTTAACAATGCAATTAATGCATGCTAAAATCTCTCGGAAAAAAAGTTATGCCACGATCACTGTTGAGCCGATCGGTCGTTCACCTGCTGCACAAGGTAGAAGAAATCGAATTCTTCCGCCGAGGAGATCACAGCCAGGAGAGAGAGCAGGAGCGCAAAGGAGAGGCGCACAAGCTTCATCCTTGCCGATGCTAATTACTATTTCGCTGCTGTTTGTCGTGTTGGAATACACCTGCAGCGATCTACTTATAAAACAACGCAAGAACAACATGTAAGATGTTTACACAACTATCCGGCATAAGATATTGGGACGGATCCGGTCAGAGGAGAATACGCCGAAGACTGGTCGAACTTCGAGGAAACAACATACCGCAACATACTCCTATAGAAAACATGCAAGTAGCAAGGTGCCTAAGCCGGATCCAATCCGTTAAGAGTCTACGCTGTCTTCTTCTTCTCATACTCGTGGAAAATTTTCGTCGTGGCCACATGCATTCATATCTCGTTGATGGGTCGCTTCCTTCACCACGCAAGGTAGGTGTATATGCAAGAACAACGAATCCGAGCGAACAACGCAACACAAGAATGGGTTGTTTTGTGCTACTGGCATCGAGCCTGCACAAAATTATGCTTAGCCAAATGAGATGGTTATGACCTGGCAAAATGCAACGTGTCATGAGGACGAAATAGCAACTGAATAGTGGCAGTTTTTTTAGTCATTGGTGCGCAGCCAGTTAGTTCCAACTTCCAAAGACTAATGCGGGTTTAAGGATTAAACTAAACTGTGACAACTTGATGAAGAGCCGCCAGGCCGGTCCATTGCATCTTCGCATCAGCTGATGCCATATATATACTCCGTATATTAAACGTGGGGATTCTCTGGTAGCAGCCCATGCCACGTCATGCTTTAGCTCGTGCTTGGCCCGGCGAGCCTGCGTGCATCAGGAGCGCTCCGGCCGGTCGGTTAATGGGCCGTTGTGCGCTCGGCTGGGCCGACGTGTGCTTAATTGCACGTTAAGAACGCTGTTTGCTCTCTATGTACCTGGCGCTGTGTGGCGCCACGCTTCGGCAGCTAGTTGAGAATTATAGCAAGAGAATAGTTAAGGAGCAGCAGGACTAGGACATCGTTCTGTTAGTACCGTGCTGTACAAACCCAGCTATTCGTATTGTTACATACTTGTTGTTAGATCATGTGGATGATCGTGAATAAAGTGATGATGAATAATTAATATTTGGACTGTTTTGAATTCTGTATTTATGAAAGTTTTAGTCGATTGCGGTTGAAAGTTTCAAGATCGAGGGGTTTTTGTCTTCTCCGAGTGGTTTTTGTTTTGCTACGAGTGGTTTTGGGTCTGAGCGGTTTTTGACTGCGTCGAGTAGTTTCAGGCCAGTCTGATCGGATAAGTGGCATCGGGTGGCTATCGAGTAGATATGGAGATTGGGTGACGCTCCGTTTCAAGGATGTTCGGACCAGTTCGATCGGCTAAGTGCATTGAACAGCTTTCGAGTAACATCAAAGCATCAGACAGCCTTCCAAGTGGCATCGAAGGATCCAACGACTTCAACCACGTTCGACTTTGACCACATAGGTACATTATTTTTCATGGTCATAGCTACAATACTTTTCCATAGTCGTAGATTTTACTAGTTGATGTTATAGACTTTACGGTCGATGATTGTAGACTTTATGATCGATAGTCGTAGACTTTGCGGTCGATAGCCATAGACTTTGTAATCGATATTCGTAGACTTCTGCAGTCTGTTGTCGTTGTCTTAGATTTTTTGATTAGTTGTTGTAGATCTAGCGATTGGTAGTTGAAGGCTTTTTACGATCGATTGGCATAAGCTTTGCGGTTGGTACTCGTGGACTTTATGATCAGTACAAGTGGTTTATTTCTTGTGATCCTCAAGTACTTCGAGTATTTGGTGTTCATGGAGTGCAAGTCTAATAGTATGCTAGATTAGTTTTTCAAAAGAACCCTTTTGGTCAAAAATTAAATATCTTATTTAAAATGCTAAAACTGACAAACTAGATAAAAGTACTTAAATATATATTTCAAGTGTTTCCAAAGCCTTTTGAGTAAAAATTTCTATTTTAGAAACCAAACGGATAATTTAGCCCTAAAATGATCTTATATGATCTTGAATTTGGATTAAATGGCATATTTTCTCAAATCAAATTCTATTAAGTATTTAAAAAAGTGGTCAACACAAAACTCAAATGGTTGGTCATTTCAAATATTTCTATAGTTTAAAGTTTTTATAAAAGACCAATCGTTGAAAAATTATATCCATTTGAAGTTCGCCGAAAATCTAGTCACGACCTAAAATGATATATTCTTGCATATTATGAGTGTGGCTATTTGAGCCAGATTTCTTTATGTACTTTAGTTTGAAAAAGTATTTCTAACTCATACAAATTCATGAAAGTGAAAAACTCCATGAAAATCCAGTTGAATAGGTTTTTAAGCTCTAGTTGAAAAATAAGTATATCCTCTTGCATTGAAAATGCATTTTACCATATCTATTGAAAGAAAAAAAATTATCAAGAATTCTTTCTGGAGAAAACTTTAATTACTCCAAAGTTAAAATCTAGAAAGTTTTAAAAATTTTGAATCTCATTTGTAAGGTTTTTGCACTTCTCCTCTCATTATGCAAAAGACTGTAAAGAAAAACTCTTTTTGCATAACTTTCAAATGGAGACTCCTTTTTTCAAAAAATTTTATTGAAAAAGTTTCTTAAGAGTCCAAAGTTTTTCAACATCATTTGAGAAAGTTGTATACGTTTCTCGTTTTGACATAATGTTGAAAATTCAGAGTTTTAAATTGTTTTGAGCTATTTTGTGAATTTTGTATCTTTAAGTGGGCTCATAATCTGATAAAGACATAACAATTACTTTTGATACTCTATTGTTGATCTATATTGATAAATTTTATCAAATTTATTGGACTATTGTAAGTCAGGTTTTCAACTAGCTTTTGAAGCTCAATTAGAATGCAAAAAATATGAAAATCTGCAACTACTATTGGAGTGTCCAAGCCTTTAAGGAGCTATCAAGAGTAAGATTATTAGAATATATTTCAAATATCTTTTCAAATAAGTAATCAAACTCTCAAATTGGTCATATGTATCTATTTCATACTCTTTATGATCAAAATTAAGTTGGATCAATTAAAAAAGAGGGAGAAGAATACATAATAGACTTGTTAGAATTAATCATATTGTTTTATCAAAACTCCATTCTAGCTTCTTCATGATCAATGTTGCTTTTTGGTGATCAATACCAAAAAGGGAAGAAATATGCAATAATAGAGACCTGTTAAATTTACATGTTGCCAAAAGGGGGAGAAATATAGCCATATTAAATTTAAAGTTAAATTTAAATAATGCCAAAAAGGGAGTTAAATTTGAATTGTGTCAAAAACAAGGGAGAATAATTTGACAAAAAATTAAATTTAACATATTTGGATACTTGCGATTTCACCTTGCCTCATGCATTTGCTCTATAACATGCATGAATAGTTAATCTCCTATCATATGTTTATTTTTATCTAAATGCTATTATTGTTAATAGATTTATCATTCATCACCAAAAAGTAAGAGATTGTAAGTTCAAACTCTATTAAATTGGTTTTGGTGATAATGATAAATACAATTGTAAGACTAATATGTGTATTAGTTATAATATCATTTTGTCTCATTTGGATATAATGAATGGCAAATGCTATTATGAGACTAACGTGTTTGATTGATTATGATCTCTTAAGTCTCACTTGGATGAAGAGATGAAAATCATAGAGATATGCACTCAACATTACATTCTTATACCTTAGTGCATTCCTTGTATCCAAAATATATATTAAACTCCACCAAAAGTTTAAGATGAATTTGTGTATATATTTTTCACTATATTCTTATATGTACATATTTAAAGAGAGTTCACTCTATGCTTTGTGGTTTCATTAGTATTGATTTACGTTTCTATTTCTACATATTAAGAATCTTTACTTTGAAACATATTCCTTGAGTATATATATATATAGCTTGTGTAGTTCATACATACTGATAATCGGGTTGTCATTTACTTTATTCATTATGTGTTAATAAGTGAATAATTAATGACAAGTGGATGTATAATATTTACTAGCAATTAATCTCAAAGACAAACACACGTTCAAATGAATTAATTGTCTATGAAAAACGGTGGTGGTCTTCTCCTCCCCGGAAAAACGGTAGTTCTAGATGTGTGGAGCGGTACTATCGGATTACGAGAGACCGTACTTTGTGTAGCGGAACTACCAATTTTGCTGATAACGACTATTTTATGACTGTTGCAAGGGGAACGATAGTTCCAGTTTTATAACAGTGGAACTACTGAAAATCCTAATTTTTCGAGGGTTTTGCTTTCAACGGCTAGTTTTTATGGTGTGGGTATATATACCCCCTTGTGACCGGTTGGAAAAATAATCTTTGGTACTACATTTCACTTTCTTGAGCTAATGTGCGGTCCTCCTCTTAATTGTACATATGTTACACCTTGTGAGCAAGAAGGAATGATCTAGATTGCATGTGTTAAATCTAGAGTTAGATTTTTTAATCATTTGAGTTTGTGCATTCGTTGTACGTGGTGAGAGCCAAGTAAGGGGTTTGACTTGTTACTCTTGGATTTTGCCGACTCCTAGATGATTGGATGTGTTGTGCGCGGTGATCTTCTCAAAGAAATTTGTGAGAAGACCGGCGAAGTGTGAAGGTTGGAGCTCACCTACCCAGAGCGATAAAGAGCTACCATCTGTGTATTTGAGATGAAAGGCTTAATTCTTGGAGCCAGTCCAATTCATTTGGGTTTACTTCAACGTAGACTAGGGGAGATCGGTAAGTTTTCTAACACCACGATAAAAAGCAACCGTGTCATTATAGTTTATTTTCTTATGCTCAATTTACATTCATGCAATTTATATCCATAGAATTAAATTGATTGTTTGTCATCATTAGATTGCAAACCTTTGACACAAATTTAGATTGTTGGTATACTTAAATGAACCTAGTTGATTTAGACTTTATTTTTGCTAAACCAAATTGATTTACCTTCCGTATTATAAACTTGATTTTAGCCAAAAAAAATTTAAAACTATCTATTTACTCTCCCTCTAGTTGGCCTCCTCGATCCTACAGCAGGCCGAGCAGTGCCATCAATATGTCGCTTGGTGCCATACTTGTCGACGAGAACGAGAAAGAGCTTATGCCAGTGGGTGTAATTAGGTGGGTGTAGCTCAAGGGAGAAGGGAATGAAAGCCTTAACATTGACGACGTTAATGGCTAAGGAGGAGGGCTTGGAAGCATTGCTGGCCATGGTGGAGGCCATTGGTGGAGGTAGTGCGGAAGGTGGAAGAAGGTTGGTTTTGGTTCGGAACCTTGTCTTATACCATGAAAGCGTATATGTTGATCACGTAATGAATCTTTTTCATTAATACATTAGAGTATTTGTAGAGATACAACAAGAGAATATTACATGCATGGAAACAATCTTTATCTATGGAAACTGACTGAAGCTATGGCAACAGATTTCAGTTGTCATCTTGCCAGATTACCGAATGACCAATAGTGCCATGATTGTCGGGTGGTCTTCAGGCCGAAGGCAGTGCAGCGACAGGGTCCAAAGGCCAATACTAGTGTGGCGTATTCAGCAGCAAATATAGATAGTTTAACATTAATGACAGTTTGATAGAGCATAAGGTGGGTTCATTTTTGCTAGGTTGATAGTTTACACCTGCGGCTGATAGTTTTTAGTCTTAGTGTGAGCGTTTGTACAAATGAATCAAATACCGATAAACCGTTTTGAAAAGACTATTCTAGTAAGCCGCTTCGAAAAGATGATAGAGAAATTGTCATATTTATTTATTCAAAAAAGTCATAAGTAAGTAATCATAAATTTGAGCTCGAGTAGATCAAGTAGTCAGTTTCGGGGCGCACGAAGGGATGTTTTGACTAGATTTGCTCTAGTCGGCAAACATTCTAACTGGACTGGTAAACGGTAACCCTGACAATTGGCACAGCTCTCTGCTTCTTCTCTCGCAGCATTCACGTTCTTGTCAGCGCATCCTTTGTTTGACCTCCTCGAGTCGTACTACTGTTGTTGCTGGTCCTGCTCAGTTTTTTTTGCGTCAATTAAAGCAAAATTCTGACGACTTGTACACTTGTTTGGTGGAGTACTATTGTACTTGCCTATGGTTCATTTACTGGTCGGTTTGCTAGTCAATTCTTGAAGCCGTATCGAGTTGCTAACCCAATAAAACTCCTGTCCTTATCTGTGCCTACATTTCTGAAACTATTTCAGACCTGTTGGTTTGAT
This sequence comes from Melocanna baccifera, assembly GCA_036346265.1. Lineage (NCBI taxonomy): Eukaryota > Viridiplantae > Streptophyta > Magnoliopsida > Poales > Poaceae > Melocanna > Melocanna baccifera. The sequence continues at coordinate 23,246,091 of CM070694.1, read as the reverse complement.
GAACCGCTTGAGTTGCCTTCTTCTGGCCCTATCGACGATAAAACTTGTAGAATTGGCCGACCCCCATTAATACTGCCATTTATAGTGCTTAAGGAGATATACAATGTACCAAGTGTACTATCGATCAGAGATTCATAAATAAAGTTTGACATTTGAAGACGACTTTGTGAAGAGTTTGGGTTTTCACTGATACGACATTACTGAATACTATTACTACCTACTTCAAGATCCATACTGTCCTGTCTAGAGTAAAGTTTTTGTACAAAGACAAGGCGGTATCATATTTAAAAAGGGAAATGTATAACGCGGATGCTAAAAAAATTATCATCAAGAGTTGAGTGGAAATGTAAACAGCTCGACGCAATCTTTTCCCCTTTTTCTGAATTCTGAAATCAGCTCGATACAATCTGAAGCAGAAACAGCTCGTTCCAATCATCGAAACGGGAACATCATCAGCCAAGTTGATCGATGGTTGTAGTCAATGTAAATGAAGAGATTCATATGACCTAACTAGATAAGTGATCTGTCAGGTTCAGTTCGGCCTGATCTGTCATGAGCCAATAACTCGCCATATCAATAGACTTGTCGTGCGATACACATTCTCTCATCTTGATCTATTCTTCTTTCAGAGCATTTAAGCTCTCGCCTACCTAGTGTGGCGCCACTGTTCGCTCCTGTTGCTGAGGAGGCACTGCTCGTTCTCTTCCTTCTCATCTTCCGCCATACAAGTCCAAGCTTCAGACCTTCAGTATTGTCTTGTTGTGCTTTTTCCCTTGGACATAACGTATTAATGTAGAATACGGCACCGGCATAGTGTATTCAGATGGTGTGAGCACGGCTGGATCATACTATGTATCTGTGGGAGAGGTACGTATTGTACACGGAAGATTGATGCTGTCTAGAAGCATCTATGAAGCCTAATCCTAACATGCTTTGGAATGGGCCGGGTCCCGTTAACTTGACTGGAACGACTAAAGATAAATTAGTACGTGGGCCCGATGTCCTAGGCCGGCCAACCCAACCCAGTCACGGGAGCCACTGTCACGTGCCTCGAGCTCGATCGGCCCCACGCCGCCACGCGGCGAGAATGGAACGTCAAGGCCATGGTACGAGCCGACCGCGACGTGCCTCCCGACCTCGAACGGTTGCAGCGCGCGTACGGCCGGGCTAGCTCGCTCCTACGGCGTCTACCGGTGACAAGGGCAGTGGTGGAATCAGAATTTTGTTACGTTTTAAGCTGAATTTTAATAACTTAAAATTAATATTAATTTATATCCATACAACGATATAATAAAAGTATATCATAATTAATTAATTATATTACTGATATGAAATTTTAGTTTAATACTAAACAAATAAATATAAACCATAATAAGAAAAACATAGCATGATAACAAAATATAAAAAATGTAATATAATAGAGATACAATTTGAGTACCTAAATTACGAAGATTTATTCTCTATCCTATTCTGTCATTTCTTCATTGATAGTTGGATATGAACCAGAACCTGTAAAGATAACATATGAGAGTAAATCAAACATGTGTATAAATAAATACGAACAACACGAAGTTTACATTTATAAGAACAACATCAATCACAAGTGAGATGGGGCGGCGTCTTGTTCCCCACCAGCGGCAAGTCGTCCTGTGGAGATCCGAGATGGGGCGGCGCTAGATCGGCGAGCTGGATCTTCTCGGACGGCGCGGCGGACGAGGAGGAGGAGGGAGCGGCAGGGGATCTGGGGAGAAGGGAGGCGGGCCCTGCGGCGGATCTGGCACAGGGAGAGGAGGAGGCGGGGAGGGGAGGAGGAGGCGGCGGGGGGAGGAGCCGAGGAGGAGGCGGGAGGGAGGAGGCGACGGGGGAAGGGGGAGGAGGGCGGGGGCCGACGGGGGGAGAAGGAGGAGGACGGTGGGGGCGGCGGCGGGGGGAAGGGGAGGAGCCGAGGAGGGGAGGCCGGGAGGGGTAGGGAGAGGAAGGGAGCAGCGGGGGAGGCCAAGAGGGGGAGGGGGCGGCAGGGGGAGAGGGAGGAGGGCGACGGGGGTAGAGCGAGGGGGAGGAGGGCGGCAGGTGGGCGGCGGTCGGGGTGAATCTGCAGAGGGGGAGGAGGGGGCGGCGGGGGGAGGGATAGCGTTGCGCGTGAAGTGATGGGCCAACCTGGGCTGACGGCCTGACGGAATGTGAAATAAGCTATTAGGCTATCTGGGCTGAATACTAATAATACTATCCCAGGCTAAGCTAAAAATACCTAAGCTATATACTGTATATTTTTTCACACCCTCGGCTAGAGTTCACTTTGTCAGGGGCCTAATTCCATCCCTGGACGAGGTGGACGTAAAGTTCACGGCTCGTCGTCCGGTGGTGCCTCCGCCCCTGGCCAAGTGTGATGTTTCCACAAAGGCTTCATTTGTGCGTGCATGACAAGCGGCACACGAACGCTCCAGGCGTCCAGAAGATCGGGGCATGGAGGGGAGTCAGCTCTGACGTGAGCGAGCCAGCCACCAGTTGATCCAAGTAGCAGCCAGGTCGGTACAAATACAACATGAGCACGTCGTTTTTTTTTTTTTTGTCGAAGACATGTACGGTCGATCGCGCTACGTGGACAGGCGTATACTGGCCGTAGGAGGCTTACGGGCAGTTACGCACGAACACCACTGCACGCGTCCATGCTGTTCTTTCCTTCTTTACGATTAGTTTCGTCGTGGATCAATCTCTCGATCCTTCTTCTGTTCTTTCGATCAGTGACCTTTGTTCCGATCGGCCGGTCTGTATGTCAGGATCCGTTGTACGAGGTGTAGTAGTTCTATCCTGGACTCCTAGTCGTTCATTTGTAGATCCATTTGTAGTGTGTTGCCCATTTTTCTGCGTGTAGTTTTCCGTGGTTTTAGCGTTTGGTTCATTTCTGGCTCCACCTTGCTGTTCGGGTGGAGCTCGTTGCTGTCGAACACGCACTGATGTTGTCAACGATTTCTATTTTCTTAGTAATATAGAGACACGCAAATCCGATCACGCATAGACATATTTAGCCTAGCTGAGAGTTCTTCTCCAATAAGATCCAGACGGATGATATTCTAATCTCGGCCGTCGAATTGGTAGCGAACAGACGACATAGTGCCAGACGGACTCCACCGATCGAGGATGAGCCCTAGCTTTTTAGTACAGTGACGTGTATTCTAGTCTTTTATAATTGTAAAAAAAATCATATAGCACCTTAAATTTTATTCGAAAGTCCGTTCAGAATTCCGAACTATGAAACCGAACATTTGACCCCTCACTCCCCCCTCCGAACTTTGCAATCCAGTTTAAATAATACTCTAACCCGATTTTAGATTGTCGTACTGCACGCATGACACGATAAGTGGCCAGTTTTACCATGTAAGATAATACGTTAGTCAAGTTTAGGTAAATAACAAGTAGGGTCCACTGAGTCTGCTCTCTCAAATCGAAACTTTTGAGTAAAGTTTAGAGTGTTATATGGATTTATTCCTTTAGGATTTATAAAAGGTGTATTATAATAAGTTTTAGATGAATTATAATAGGAATAGATTTTTCTACTTTCTTTTATATTAGGATTTCTATTCCACTTTAAACGAGAGTTAGGAGAATTATATAAAAGTTATGGGATGTGGTTATGAAGAACTCAAACAACAAAGCAAATAAGCCACATATCCAAAGGCAAGGTGTATGAGATGATTATAGACTAGTTATTTGTAGCACTAGATTCTTGTATAGGATAAGAATATGATGTTATAATAAATTCAAAATGATTTGAGAAAGTTATGAGAGAGCAATAATCCTTCATACTTTTTTAAAATTATGTTTAATAAATTTACGATCGGTTTCACCAAATCTGTTTCTCTCTCGTCGTAGTTGCTTGTCGTTTTAGTTTTCTCTACAATATTTATCTTCTTCATTGTTAATATTATATATATTTATATTTTATAAATTTTAATCCAATCTAAATACTGCTGCGAATAAAAAAGAAAGGGTAGCAGAGCTTGACACTAGCCAGGAGATCGACGCTGACAAGTTTTGACCAATCCATTTTTCCACTTCACATCGATCGATCGTGTCCAAATTAATCTTTGCCGCCAACAAGGACGGCTTTAATTAATCATGCCTACCTGCCATGTTGTTGCTCTACTATCAATAACTTCGAGGAGACCTGTGAAGTCGATTGCCTCAAGCCATCACCTAATAAGAAATTTTCGATATAGTTATAAATCATAGTTATAAGTTATCACCTATTTATAATAAATCATAGTTATAAATTATAAGGCATAATCCAAAACAAAATGGACATAGCTAGCCACGCAGCTACCAAGTTAAACGATCACACAACAAACACGTTTCCGTAAGCGTCAGATCGTTCAGAGAGGGAAGGAACCGAAATGACACATGAACCACTTCATTGACCAACGAAACTCTCAGTGGTACTGCCAACTACTTACGGATAGATCAGGCGAAAACTGCACAGACACATGCATAAATGCTCTGTACTACGTACGACATCTTGTAGTGATACGTTCTATAGTAGATCGCTAATTTCGCGGAATGTGCAGACATCTTTCAGCCGGGTTTAGTGGTGTTCATTTGGCTTGTCCGAGCTTTTAAGTCTTAATTTATACGGTAATAATTTTTTACTGTAACTATTAATAGCTTTTTTAGTATAATTAAATTTTAAAAATAAAATAATTATGTCATTACGGATAATAAAAAGAAATAGAGGAAAGAAAATATAAAAACTAAAAAAAGATAAAATTAAAATTTTAAAGTTAGAAGCTAAAGTTTTAGTGAGCAGGTCTTAGGGGGTGATCGGAATAGCGATGGCTTTTAGCTTTTGCTAAAAAAACACTGTAGCTGGCTGAAAAAACACTGTAACTGAGTTGGTTTATTGAGTATAATTAAATGTAGAAAAATATAAAAAAAACTGAAAAACAAAACGAAAAAGTGTAACTACATTTTAAAAAAACCAAAAAAAACCAAAAAATACACATTTTACTGTAGCAGCTACAGTACTACTACAGTGAAAAAGTTAAACGTCCAACGCAGAAGCTACACTGATCGGGGCCTTAATTGGCATGGTACACCAGTACACCACATCAATTCAGCGGATGGCGAGATGTATCGGTTGACCAAGTCTTAAGCTAGCGATGCCATGCCTCACCAGTAGCCATGCCAGGCAGTTGTGGCTTTGATCGCGGCGGATGGCATGTGGGTTTGGTCAATAATTTTTATCTATATTTTATAAGATAAAGATAAATAGTAAAAATACTTATACAGATGATATATATAGTTTTAGATTTGAAAAACTATTTAAAGAAGACATTTCACTTGTTTGACGCTAGTGTCTTGTTCGCTTCCTTCAGTTCTCGCATTCAAACGATGTGGATCGTGGAGTGGTAGATGATGAAAAAAACTATGGGAGTGAATACTCGCATAAGCAAACCCTTTTAACTCGTATGAATATATACTAGCATGTAGTAGATCAATCTTTTTCTAGAATCGTAATTGATTGATATTATACTCTATTGATCGAGTTCGACTTCAACCTAGAGATTGAAGGGTTCGATCTGTCGAGTGTTTTCCGTTGAATATCTAGTCAATTTTTGACATATTTTAATCTAAAAATTCAGCATATAAAATATGATATATAAAAGCATGAGTGATTCAATAATGATGTATTCATATTCGCTTACGAACAAGCTAACAGCAACACCTATTAACATATTCATAGCACACAGAAACAAATACACCAGAGAAGTTTTCAGGTTATACCCTCGGGCGGAGCCAGTGTCGGTGACACCGGAGGCGCCGTTACCATTAGTCGACATGATGGTCTATTCGATGTAGTCGATCGAGGCGTGATGCAGGACGAGGCGTGATGCAGGAAGATGTTCGCCGTGCAGTCTCGCGAACAGTTCACCACCAGAAAGTAGATGACGTACTTCGCAGATTGAGCAGTCGCGCCAGTGCGCTCTCCAAAAACTTGATTGCCCGTCTACCCGTGCTTACGCAAACGGACGGAGTTTCGGAGGCCTACTCGCCCAGAACCCTTTGCGCGCAAGGTTCTGGACCGGAGATTACTGAGCACAGCCACAAAAACACAACCAGAATACTATGGCCCTGTTCTTTACGGCTTCTAAAAGCCGCTTTTGACTTTTGCTACAGTAACTAACTTTGAAACGGAGTATTTTTTTAAGATGAGGTCTACAAGTTAATTATAGTACACGTTAAAAAACTAATATCTGTATCATCAAAAATCGCAAGCGAGTATCTCTCTTTCCACAATCTCTGTCGCAAACAGCCAAAAAGCCATCAGCCGCAGCCAAAAGCCATCAGCCACAGCCGGAAAGAACAGGCCCTATATATCATCCCGTATGGAGTGGAGAGCCTTTTTTATGCTCTGTACTTTTGTAAGAGCAAAAACGAAGAGCCAGAGTAACTGTAGCCATTAGTCACTAGTAACTGTAGCCATTACTCGAAAGTAACCGCAGCCATAATTCACTAGTAACTGTAACGTTACTGCCAGCCATTCGTTAATACTATTTACTGCGAGTCAGTGCGATACGATTTTCGAATAGATAAAGAAAAACGTGCACGCACCCGACACGCTTTCGCGCACGTGCACGGCACGGCTCGGCGTGGCGAGGCGAGCGCGCGCGCGTGTATTGGCTCTTTCCAATTCCACAAGGGAGTTACCACGTTCCACCTTTTAAAGTGGTGTAACTCCCATTCAGCTCTCCATATGGGACTAAACAGTTTTTCCATATGGGCCTAAGAATTTCATTTGACTAAACAGGGTTTAGGCTTTCATTCTTCGGCACACAAGCTCCTGCACATGAAATTTTCAATTGAAAATGCTTTGTATATAGTACTCCATTACACTTGTATGCCTTTTACAGAAAGGGAAATTTCTATGCACGCGCGCGCGCGCGCACACACACACATATATATATAACTCCAAAGTCTGTACGTTTGTTATATGCCACTATAAAATTATGACTTCGAAATATACCTTGCAAACCCATCGTTTTCTAAAAATGCCACTACCATATGCGTGTAGCACACATTGGACCAAATTACCCCCACCTTCTTCGTCCATGATCCTTACTGTCTACTGCTGTCCTGCGTGCCCCTTTTCTGAAAGCAAGAACAGATGGAAGTGAAAGGGAGCAAGAGAGAGAACTCTGTCCTGCGTGCCCCTTTTCTTAAAGAAAGATGGGAGTGAGAGGGGGCAAGAGACAGAGCTCGTCACCTACCTACCAAGCCTTGCATGTTGGGTTGATCTCGGCTAACTGCCCCGAGATTTCAGGGAGGCACGCCTAGCACTACAAAAAGAAGAGGGGTTTCGGCAGAGCTTTTGACACACATGACAGTTGTTCGAGCCCGCACGATCCCAAAAATAAAACCGATCTATTACGAGTGCTGTGGTGAACGAAGGCCGGACCTCTTCCTCCGTCCCTATCCACGGCCCTATCGACGTCGGCCGACCACCTCTGCTTCACGACCGCATCAACTGAGCACCGACACCATCTCCATGGCTTCGTCAGGCTCGGGTACGCTTCCGCACTAATGTTTGTGTTGATGATTTGAGCCTAGGATTAAATCTAATGTTCATGTTTAGCCATATATTTTTTTAGTCTACATTGCCGTCCCTAGCTTATTGTTATTGTGCATCACTGCTCCGCCACCCATGGCCACCATCGCTAACTACTTGGGCCACCCAAGCTAAGCCATTACCACCATCAAACTTCCCTCACCTCCTAGATGCTCAATTCATCCCCAATTCGATCGAAACTTTGCCACAGCTACGTCGTGCTATGCCCCTATTCCAGCCAAGTTCCGCCATCTCCAACCGTCCTCAAGTCACCACCGCGCGTGTGTGCCCAAAAAAGTTTGCTCGTGTAAAGCCGTACTCTCTTATAATAAAATTTTAGCTTTTATGATTAAACATGGACAGATTCAATGTACACTCTCTTCATCGCTCTACAACTAGGGATGGCAACGGGGATGTTCCCCGCTCGGGAGTAATGGAATGTCCCTGTTCTCGATTCATCCCCGGTTCCCCACCCCGCCCCTAGATTACATGCCCAAGAAAGAATTCCTCCCGTTCTCCATCCCCGGTGGGGAACGAGGCTTCGATGGGGCCCATTCTCTGATAATAGGTGACAACTTGGAATATGTAAATGATTACAATCAACAATAATATGACAATTAAATCAATAAAAATTACAAGAATTCACTACAATAAATATACAATAGGTGCATCAAAAAATTCAAACAATTATTTATTTCTTGATTTAGGATTTTACTATATATTAATAAGGTATCATATTAGATACATGGTATGGTATACAATGATTCGGATCCCCAACGGGGAACGGGTATGGGGGCAGGGAAATATCCCTGTCATCTCCTACGGAGAATGAATTTGCTTGCTACCTATCCATATGGAAAAGAAATCTCCCTATCCCCGCCCTGTAATAGAGGAATTCCCCATCGAGAATGGGAGACGAGGCTCCATTGCTATCCCTATCCACAACTAAAATTTTCTGAGTAGTTGCGGGAAAACCCAACAGCCTCATAGATCCAAGGTCGCTTCTCCTTCCACATCAAGGACGAACATCCTTCACCTGCTTTGACCTAGACGATGGCGTTGTCCACTCGTTCGCCACCTTGCTGCCAACACCCTACGGACGCCAGATGGTAGGCACGCTGATTCTGAGCAGCAGAGAAAGGCTCGGGAGGTGACGCCGTTGTTGCTGCAATTAGGGAGCATGTGGCGGCCATCGAGTCTAAACACGCGGAGGGGGCATGGGATGGAGTGCTATTGTTCAAAAAAAAAAAAAAACTCCAATTTCCCCTACTTAGGAATGGCATATAGTGAATCTGAAACTTTACAAGGACGTGTTTTGAAACCGACAACTTAGCGGTGGTATTTGTATATTATATCTAAGTAATCTTTTAAAAAATGAAGGGTTTAATGGGAGACAAACCCAACGAAGCATGCAAGCTACACCTAGCTCAGCCTTGCACTCCTGTCCCGTGGACAGTGTTGACTTCCCGTCATGCTCTTTACTCCAGCAGGTTGACCTTCTAGACTTTGCAGCTAGCACACGCATGTGCCGGTGCTAGTACCACCAGCTGCATACATCTAGCTGGGCGCCTGGGCCGACGACTGAGATCGATCGGTCTTCTCCGGCGCAAGTAGATTCCAAGGGCCCGCTTCAAAGGTTTAAAGCTTCTTGTTTATGCTTTGTTTTTTAGTTTTTTATTACAATTGTACTGTTGTAGCAGTTATTATTTTTTCTAAGTTATTTGATTAAAAAATAAAAAAATAAAAAAATTATTATATCATCACACATAATGCAAAAAATAAGAAAGAAAAAAGTTTTAAAAAATATAATAAAATAAAATTAGAAACCAATATATTTAAAATAATTTTTAGTTTAAATAAATTAAAAACTAAAAAAAAGCTAGAAACTGAGTCTGTTTGAAACGGAGCAGCGAGTTTGGTGTAGTCCTACGTTAAAGTGCATGTGTGCATGCGTATGTAGGCATCCATGGCGCTTAAAGTACCAAGGTAACACAAGCCGGCCATTACTCTACTGCTACTGCTACTCTATTCATGCCTCCTGCGCTGCCCTGCTCTGCGTCGCCTAGCGATCCCGGCCTGCCTTGCTGCCGCACGCCCTCACAGGGATCGGTAGGTTACACAGGCCAAAAGGCCACCTGTGATGCATCCGGAGAAGATGGAAAAACAGCGACGTGGATGCAAGGAGAGGCCAATGCCACGTACGCACGCAAACAAACTCAGTATATATACTACTTTCTTCAGGATCTCCGGCGGAGTATTTATCCAGGTAAATTTGGTTTTTGGATGCTGCTTTATTTGAATCTCCTCCTCCTCCTTCGATGGGGGAATCGAAGGGCACATGAGATAAATAGGGCATTGAAGGAGGAGCAGGGAAGGGGAAAGAGAAGAGTCAGGAACATGGCATGATCGCACACGCCGGGCCAAGCGATGGAGCCCAAGTGCGTTGCAGCGCGCCGTATGCGGCCACGCACCGGGCGCGATAAATGCACGCGGCATCGCACAGGCGCGGCGCGGCGCGGCGGCGGACAGGGCCGGGCGGGCGGCATGCAGTGGCCACCAGCTGACAAATGACTGTTTAGAAGCCATTAGCTGGAGCATAGAAGAGTAGGATTTGCCACGATACCAGAGTAAATGCACGCTCACTGCTACTAGCTCTCCCCCTCAAATCACTACATTTCTCTCTCTCTCTCTCGAGGCCCTCTCTGCATTTGACTCTTCAGGGAAGCTATCTTTGCTTTGCTTGGCTGAAGGCTGCTTGCAGGCTTGCAGCGATCTAGCTGTCTCGGTACCCTGGCCGGGGTAGTCCACATGAGGTCAGCGCTGTGCTTTGGCCGTGGCCGCCGGTGTATAAATACGCGCCTACACCTCATCACCCCCTGCCTGGACCCTTCTCCTTGAGCCCGAGCCACCAGCAACGCAGACGCACGCTAGCTCTTCGATCTCGCAACAAGAGCTCCACCTCAGCCTCCTCGGCCTCTTGTAGTAGTGTGTAGACCGCATCATCCATCCTGTTGTTATACGGCGCCAGTGGGTGGCTTCTTGTCTTGTCCCGGCACCATCGCCGCGCAGTTCACACACAGAGCACAGCACAAAGCTCTCTTTTGTTCATTTGCTGAGAGAGAGGGGGGTCTTTCGGTGAGCAAGCGAGCGAGAAGCGACCATGGTGAGGCCGCCGTGCTGCGACAAGGAGGGCGTGAAGAAGGGCCCGTGGACGCCGGAGGAGGACCTCGTCCTCGTCTCCTACATCCAGGAGCACGGCGCCGGCAACTGGCGCGCCGTCCCAACCAGGACCGGTATGCATGCATCACCGCTCCTAGCCTAGATATCGTGCCATTTCAGACACGATCGATGTGACCTAATTCTTGGTTCTGTATGCACGGCTCCCGGATTCTGATATGTAGGACGTGTTTGTCGATTAATTTTGCAGGTCTGATGCGGTGCAGCAAGAGCTGCCGGCTCCGGTGGACCAACTACCTCCGACCGGGGATCAAGCGCGGCAACTTCACCGACCAGGAGGAGAAGCTCATCGTCCACCTCCAGGCCCTCCTCGGTAACAGGTAATACGGGAATAGCTAGGTATAGATGCCATTTCTTAGGATTGCAGTTTGAGCAAGGAGACTAATGGGTCGAACACATGGTGCGTGGCGTGCAGGTGGGCGGCGATAGCGTCGTACCTGCCGGAGCGGACGGACAACGACATCAAGAACTACTGGAACACGCACCTCAAGCGGAAGCTGCAGAGCGGCGGCAACGGCGGTGCCGCGGAGTCCAAGCCGGCCGGACAGAGGCCGGGGTCGTCGTCCAAGGGGCAGTGGGAGAGGAGGCTGCAGACGGACATCAACATGGCCCGGCGCGCGCTGTGCGAGGCCCTGACGTCCCTCGAGGACGTCCAGCCGAAGCTCGACGAGGGCTGCGCAGGGGGCGCTGACGCCGACAGCCCGGCGTCTAGCTCGTCGGGCGCATCGCAGAGCTCGCCGTCGGTGGCGGGGTACGTCCTGACCACGGCGAACATCTCCCGCATGCTTGACGGGTGGGCCAGGAAGGGACGCGCCGGCGGCGGCGGCGGTACCGGCAGTGGGCCGACGATGCCCGGCGCGGCGGAGAGCGCGTCCGGGTCGTCGGAGGCGTCGGACGTGTCATACGGTGGCGCGGCCGCGCGGGCGCTCGGGTCCGTGTTCGAGTACGAGAAGAAGCTGACGGTGGTGGCGCCGGAGCAGACGCAGCTGTCCGCGATCGAGTCGTGGCTGTTTGCTGATGACAGCAATGACCACCATGGCCAGGGCGGCAGCTTGCTTGACGTAGCCATGGATTACGCTTTCTAGCGTTCTAAGCGAGAGTACGTAGCTTTGGTGAACCATGCGAGTGTATTTTACAGCCCAACTAAAGAAAACTACATTCTACATAGCTCCTATAGTATCTGGGCGGCTAATTAATTGTTCATCACAAATTAGCCTCTTGGTCTCTTCTTTACTTGGGTTCTATGTAGTTTTCATTTAGAAAAAAAAAGGGACATAGAAGCACTCATATTATTAATTTGTGTTATCGTGACTTAATATGCTCTTGGGCTTTTGTTTTAGTCTTGGAAGTAAGCAGTGACAACTTTTGAGTAGATCCAAGTCTCCAAGCTGCAAAGTGTGGAAGAATAAAGTCGGTATGTCATAAACTTATCATATATTGATCGCTAACATAAGTCAGTAAATTAATAAGTGCATATTAAGTATTCTTTTCTCCTCTCTGAGTGGTACTGCAATCAATTTATCTGTAAAAAAAACTTTATTTAAATTATATTATTTATATATATATATAATATATATATAATATTACATACTTTCGGTAGTATGTACTTTCACTTCTAATATATCCCTTTAATGATGTTATACCTCTTTATTTATTTGAGTATACTCTACTCTACTAATAATTATAAGATATTCCAAAGTGAGTTCTACGAAAAATTCATCAAAGCCTACTTTTTACAGCATAATTTGTACATGTACTCATTTTATACATGAAAAAGTATATATAGCAAAAATAAAGCGCCATGATAAAAAAAAAATTTAACCAAGTCGCATTGGAGTATCTTAGAATTAGTATTTTAGTATATTAAAAGTGATAAACAAGTATAAAACATTCATTTAAGGGGTATATTGAAAGTGTGAATATGTACTCTCGATAGTACGGAAAGGCTTATATGTGTGTGTGAAAATGATTATATAATTCTGAGAGTATGTACTCTCACTTGTTATATATTCCCTCTGTTCTTTTGTAATTAATGTTTTTTTATTTTTTATGATCTTCGAGATATGATTTTGACCACTATTTTTTATAACTTTACACTAATATATACTCCCTCTATCTGCAATTGTAGGCCGTTTTTAATTTTTCATAGTCTCTAATGCAAAATTTTGACTATAATTTATTATCATAATATACTAGAACAAATAACAAAAAATATATATTACAAAAGAATTTTGCAAGACAAATTCAATTGTTTTATTTTCATGTAGTCAATCTACATATTTTAAGATATATTAATAGTTAAGGCTTGAAAAGCTTGACTGTACGAAACCCACGGTAACCTACATTTGTGGACAAATGAAGTAATAACAAATTTGTGACTTTTATCATCAAAATCTACTTTTTATAGTATAATTTGTGTATATACTTATTTTTTATATGAAAAAGAGATATAGCCAAAATAAAGAATTCTAATGAAAAATTTTCAACTAAATCGCATTGGAGTATTTTATAATTAGTGTTTAAGTATACCAAAAGTAATAAATAAGTATAACATGATCATTTAAGTGATATATATAATGATTATATACTCTCAGGAGTATGTACTTCTACTTCTTATATACACTTAAATAATGTTGTTATAGTTCTTTATCCTTTTAAGTATACTCTAATAATGATTATAATATACTCTAAAGTAAATTTCATGAAAAATTTCATCAAAGTTACTCTAAAATAGTGTTACTCCTTTTATATATATATGTAAAATGGTATATAACAAAAATAAAGGATTCTGATGAAAATTTTCAATGAAATTGTATGGTAGTATATTAAAATTACTATTTAAGTATGACGAAAGCGGTAAAGAGGTATAACATATTTGTTTAAGTGGTATATTTGAAATGAGAGTATATACAAGGCTCCACACATACATACGTACGTACGTGCGGTCGTACATCTATACATACATACATACTCTCTTTCGCTCGCTCTCGCTCTCTCTGCTATCGCTCCATCACGCTCTCTCTCCCCCTGATAGAGGGGCGTCGCTACCGCTAAGAGGTTCATCGTGCCCCCAGATGTAGAGGCAGACCGGGATGGTGGTGATTTGGCGCGAGGGGGTGGCGGAGGTGGGAGGTACGACGAGACGGCACATTGAATATTAGATTGGACGAGGGGAGCAGCAGGGGAGAGGAGACGGCAGCACGGTGCCAATGTCGGTGAAGAGAGAGGGAGAGGAGGGGAAGCAGCAGGGGAGAGAGGGTGAGCTCACCGGCGGGAAAAGCTGCATTGGTGCTAGAGAATACAGTGGGAGGGCGCGGGGAAGCTATATCGTCAAGAGCTCACCTGACGGTATAGCATTCCCTATCTGCTCTTTATTCCTAATGTAGTCCTACATATACATACTGGCTGCAAAAATTCTTGACCTCCATGCTAATGTGGATTGTTTTCAATTTTTTCAATAAATATTTCAAAAATAAACTAGCATTTATGTATTAGCACACGTACGTTGACGGATAGATAACTGATTAGAAAGAGCTAGCACAACCAAATTTCCATGCTAGTGCCACGGCACAACCGAGCACACCTTTCATGCTTTGCCCGAAAGCTCTAATATTTTATCATTTAGCGCCTCAAATATACGAGACATATCATTTGGACTTCATTGCCCGTTGAACGTGACTCACTGACTCATTAGCCAGCTGGATTCACAATTTCTTTCCAAACTTAAAAAAAATACTTCACTACAAGTAGTACACAGCGATGTATTATCAAAGTTTGCCGGTCCTTAAATACACGACATGTGAGGGGCTTGACTCCCACAGAGACAAAATAACGTATTCGCCAACCTTTAGCCAACCCATGCATCGACCAACCATGCTTGCACTGCACTCCGTTTCCAAGCTGTAAAAATGGTGAAAAAGGACAAAGGAGAGGCTATCATTCATGGACACCCTGCATGCCCAAATGGCCAAATTGCCATGTTGCTGCCATGCATGCATGGCCCTAGCTCCTTTAGTTCTTGTTGAATTGTAACCTGAAGGGCCTCTGAGCCACCAAGAAAACTTTGCATCCAAGGCCTCGGATGCTCTAAAAGTACATGCATCATGCATGTATTCATTCCATATGGACTCACTACCTTTGAGTTCAGATTAAAAGGACTGTCTATACATGCAGTCCTTACAAGAAAAATCAGAGGAATTTTTAGGCCATTGGACAATCTTCTTCTTCTTCTTTCGAAAAAAAAAAACAGATTTGATTGTTTGGAGATCAATGTTCAAGCATTTGGTTATTCTTGTTTTTTTTTGACAATGACACAATGGCCCATGCTTGCCCTTACAAGACAGCATATTTTCTAGGGGGCATCGCAGTACATCATGAGATCCCATGCTTGTAATATTTCATGCTTTTGCATTCAAGGGTTCCCCAATCGCAACTGATGGTGGCCGCCAGCATCTCAATAGATGAAGACAAAATGCAACATAATAATAGCGTATGTCACTCTAGAAATGTCGTACGAACGGGAGATTTTAAGCCGCGTAACCAACATTATGCTGATCTCTTTTGGTCCTGTTTGCCATACTATATATCTTGTTTTAGGCACTGTTATTGGGTTTTCTCCGAGAGTACTGTACACGCATCTTTGTTCTAGGTGAGTCTCCCCGTCTTATCCCTGTACCCACTGACGGAGCCAACCCCTGCCGACCCTAGCCGGCCGCCCGGGCTCGCTGGCGAGCAGCCGGTGAACCCTTGCCATCGTTCGAGATGATTTCGGCATCCATTCTCCGGCAAACCGCATATCAACCCAGCCGGCCAGCACATCTGCTGGGCTTCCAAAATTGGTTGGCTCCACACCGAGTGAGGCTTCCCTGTTTCCGTTTCCGTGTTCTCTCGATCTGGACCGCTCGTTGCGATCAACGAGCGGTCCAGATCGAGAGAACACGAAGAGGGACACGGAAACAGAAACAGGGAAGCCATTTTCCTCCACACCTGCCTGTACCATTTTAGTACTTTTGATTAATTAAGGATTTAATTAGCAAAAGTGCAAATCACTAACCATTTTAATTACAAAGAGGAGGGTATATATATTACAGTTCAATATCGCTATGGCTCATGCACGCATAAAAACCATTTCGGTGACAATGGAGTTGCATGCGTGCACTTTGTATTTGTGACCACATCGCGCTAGCTCACTGCTCGTGATCGCACAGTTTTTTTTTTTTTTTTTTGGAGCTGTGATTGCACAGTGTTAACAAAACCGAGCGCATCAGACCCGTGGACAGACGTGGAAAAGAACGAAAAAAAAAAGGGAGAAGAAAGGAAAAAGGGCAAAGGCCAGCCAATGCGCCATGGCCTTATGGGGCCCATCTGTACAGTGGAGCGTGTGTCCTAGTCTCCGGTGGGCCATGGCAGATTGTGTCGCCCAGGCTGGCCGACATGTCATGTGTTCTTCATTAAGGGCTCTCCAAGAAACCAACATCAGGATTTATAATTGCCAAATTCCACTGCTGGCACAGGGCAGCACTACCAGCGGTCGTACTCCATGACGCCTACGTTTCAGCATATGCTTAGTTTAATTTTTCTCTGAGTACACGTGTATGTCTTGGTTGAAGTTTGGTTTCAAGGCAGTGATCGGAACGGCTCTGTGTCTAGCTTCTGCTGTTGCTATGAGTTTTTTTACTGTTATTTTTTAATTTTTTGTATTTTTTATATTATTCGTGATAGGTTAACATATTTTTAAAAATTTTTAAATTTAATTATATTAAATAAATTAACTCATCTACAATAAAAAACAGTCAATTACGGTAAAACACCACGAAGACGACTGCTGATAATCGGTGCCAGCACATTATTTTGTCCAGAGAAGCAACAGTGCGTGCGATAGCTTTTAGTGTGACAGTGCCCAGGGATTTCTCTGGAGACCGAGAAAGTCAGCTCGAACGCATCTTTCTCCTCCTAATTCGTCCAGAGAAAAAGCAATGCCATGCTGTAACGTGAGTTAGGTCAACGAAATCTATGGCACGTGATCGATGTGCGTCGATCGATCAGTCAAAGTGGAATCGTTTAGATTGTGGTGTCCGTCTGCACGCTCTCACGACGTGACACGCTCGAAGTTAATTACTTCCAACGAGGTAAAAAAAAAAAACTCCCATATATCTTCCACGAGCAGTCCGGCCATGAAGACACTCCATTCTTGGATCGAGATATGATGGGATGGGCACGCACGGCGCGTGCGTTACTTGACGTGCACCGGCGAGCAACACAAGCAAGCGAGCAAGCAAGCGCGTCCGTGATGCCTCTGCGCACCGCGCGGTGGGCGCGGCGCCGGTGCGCGAACGAAACCGGCGGAAGTCGCGGTCAAGCCGAAGCCTAGCGCGCGCGGCAGGCGAGCGTCCGTGCCTGTCGCAGTCGTCTCTGCCTTATTTTGTCTTACGGCTTCGGTATCCGACTTGTATGCTCTATTTAGAAGGTTTTATCAATTTTTTATTAGATTTTGATGTCGATTTGCTATGCTTTTTAATTTTTAGAATGGTGGTTACTTTTTAAAAAAGTTTTACACGATTTCTTTGTAAGATTCTAAAATAAACTCAATAGGAGGCTATGAAAATATGTTGTATACGTCTAGGACACTTGGACAGTAAATATGTTGCTAACTTGAAATCTAGTGGATTCTAATGAACGGAAATATATGATTGTCTGTCCCGATTACAAACTCCTATATACCAGAATTCAACTAGCAACACACTCTAGATCTCCGTCTTCTCACCACACCAACAAAGACACTTTGCTAGCCCGCAAGGAAAAATAAGAACACTGGTAACCGATAATTTGGTGGAACGTTAACTTGTTGGCTTCTCAACTCTCGTGGTAGCATATGGCATAAACCAAACAGCAAAAAATTGTTTTGACTTAAAATTAACGTTCGATGGTTATAAGGGACGGTGGCAGAGGCTTTACACCCTCGTACAAGTCCAACCGGACTAAAAGGAGGGAAACAACTAGAATTCTATTTTAATTCCTAATTTAAACCGAAAGCAATAAAAAGTGGCTGGCTAGTCGTCTTGGTTTAGGTATCCATGAGGTGGGCCTCACGTGGTGGTGGCCCATGAGAGTAGCACGCAACTTTCTTAACAACAGCCTAACTTCTCTTACGACCCAAATATTCGTTTTTAGTCCGTTTGAAGCTTCGGCACCGCCATCACCTCAAAACTGAACCAAAACGAATACTAAAACCAGTACATGACATATGGAGCTTAGCCAAAAACTCAAACCAACTGAGAATTGAAGATTGGACACAATCGAGCTCTTAAATAGTAGTATTCTCTAATCTTCAATTTAAAGTTTAAAAACTTCATTCTAGTATCTTGGTGGCATTTTTTTTACTAATATAAGTGAAGTGTCATCGTCTCATTCTTTTGGATTTTCTCTTAGTGCGCCGGCCTCCCTTACCTCCCGCTTAGTAGCACCAAATTTTTGTTCTCCTAATAACCTGAGAATACATAAAGTAGAAGTATTAAGTTGCAAGCTATCCTTAGCAGTGAAATAAAAGGAACTTAAGATCAGATTTACCTGTTTACTGAGTCTCTTACTCTAACTTTAGTGATTGATCCCTTGTACAATTACCCCAAAGTTTTAATCGTTGGATTAACACTAGTCTTCTTATTATCATTGTTACTTAAATATAATAATTGTTAGACAAAGCCTTAATAATAATGATATTCTTATCATTGAGGATCGCAAGCCACTCTGGCTCGAAATCGGCTCGCTTGAGCTCAGAAATAAACCAACGAGACCAACAGAGGTCTTAGCTCGGCTCACTAACGATCTAAGCCCGAGCTATGCACGAGCCACCAGTGTGATCGATCGAGCTGTGCCGGGGATCAACCCTGAGTGACTGACTCCTTGAGGAAGTGAGCCGCTCGATGATCATAGACTCGTAGCAGAAGTGCACAGGGACATGGAGGGCAACCAAAAGCTAGATCTGAGTCCCAAGATACCCCCTTCTCTCCTGGCCTTTTTCTCCCGATCCATCGCCGCCAAATCTCCCCCGCTTGCTGGTCGCCGCCGCTCTTTCTCCACGTAGTCGCTTTCCCCACCCTGTTGCGCCCTCTCTGGTCACCGCCTGGGAAGATATTGTGGGATGAGAAGCACAAGGTGCATGGTTGTCCCATCCAATTTAGCAATTTGTTTTGGTACCAATCGAATGGAAGGGTCTCCAAAATTGAATCTTGGAAATGTCTCAGACTCAGAGCCTCAGCCCGGAGATCGACCGGGTCAAGAAGGAGAATGACAACATGCAGATCAAGCTCAGGTCAGTGTTTCAAGTTAGATTTCCATTTTTACTTGCACGTACTTCGGTGTTTATTGCGTGTGAATGTGATGCAATTGTGGTTGTTTGTGCCTGGTGATGGTGTAGGCATCTGAAAGACGAGGATCTGAACTCCCTGCAGCCCAAGGTGATGATGTATTTTCTTATTTCGTATTGACCTTTTTTGGATCAATCTTGAATATCATGCCTTCTGTGCATTATGCACATTGACATTGAATTTGTGGAACTGATCCACCATACATTGTGCCATTTTTGTTTCTCTCCTGGAATGCATGGTCCTTAGTATCTAGTCCTTAGCAATTGTTCAGGGAGTGTACCTTGGTATAGTATGCACATGATTTATCTCTCTTTATTATCTATTCATCTATTTGTGAATTTTCCACATGTGTCTGCAGGAGTTAAAATGTTGTACAACTGACCAATTCTTTTCTCATCATTTCATTCAAAGGATTGACAGATATCTAGCTAGCACACTGTTTTTGAAACTGCTAGCTAGTACACTATTATCCTTCTTTTGTATCAGATTAGTATTTCTATCTATAGAATTTTGTTTAGGTGCACTCCATCCAAACTACAGTTGTCAGTCCTTCAAGTGTGCTAAATAGGTGTGTTGGAATTTTCTTTTCCCCGTGGCAGATCATATCAGAGTTACTAATTGACCATGAAAAGCTTGGGTATTCCTGTCAGCTTAGCAATGTGTTGCATTGCTACTAGTTCTGTCAGCTGGCTTGTGAGCCGCCCAGCTCGACCTGACTTTCAAGCCGAGCCAAGCTTTGATTTTGGTTTTCTTAAATGAGCCGAGTCGAGCCACACTCAAGACTGAGCTTGGGCAAATATGGCTCAAGCCGGCTCGGCTCAGCTTGTTTCCAACCCTAATCTCGTCTTGCAACTAGTTAGCCTGGTGATTGTGTGGCCTACCTCTGTACGTATGTGCCCGGGCAACATGCCCGACAATGCAGTGACACATCTTTCCTGTCAAATCCTCCACGGATCTTCGGAGGTGTTTATAATGGCGTTGGGTTATAGCTTTTTTTTACTGTAGTTGACTTATTTTTTATTGTAGCTATGTTGGCTTATTTGGTATAATTAAATTTTAAAAAATTAAAAATAGAAAAAACATATTAGTCCATCACCGACAATGCAAAGGAATACAGGAAAAAAGAAAAAGACAAAAAAGCCCAAAAATAAAAAAAGAATTTAATAAATAGTGAAAAAGCAGAAGTTAGAAGCTAAATTGAGCGGTGCCTCTAGATGGCCTGTGCCGATCCGTTGGCTGTTTCAAGTTCAACAGGCCAGGAAATCTTGATGACGTGATTTGCATTCATAATTGGAGCACATTTAAGGCAGCGCTCAGGTGGGCTTCTGCGATGGCTTCCAACGGCAGAAAACACTGTAGCGCACTGTAGCGTTTTGTCACGTAGTGCTTTTTTTTAATTTTATTTTTTTCCGTATTTCTTTGCATTGTCCGCTCCAGATTAGCATGCCGTTTTTATTTTTATATTTTTTAGATTTAATTATGCCTAATAAACTAAATCAGCTATAATAAAAAATAAACCAGTTACAGTAAAATTTCAGCAAAAATGAAAAACTATCGCTATTCCGAACGCTACCTAAACCAAATCCCATTTAGTACAACTCAGGTCGTACCTACATCTCAGTAGTACCATGGGCACAGCATGCATGCATGACCCTCCTCACCTACTCAAGTGGGGTTTTCTGTCCGATCACGCTACAATATTGTTTGATCGGGCGGTTGTGAATTACGTGTCTACATGGGACTGATATAGAGGAAAGCCCTTTCGATCACCGAGAGAAAAGTGGTTACAATCTAAAGAAATGTTCCAAAAACTCGTTGCAATAGCGGTAGTCGTAGCTCTAGCCATGAACCAAACAAGTTTTAATCTTAAAGCAAAAATACCTTTTTTTAGTTAGAAGGTAAACACGTGCACACACAACACCATGCATACAGCCTGCAAGTAAGTGTAGCCCCAAATAGTTTATATGTCAAAACTTCTTATTTTATACTATAACTGTTGTTGTCATGTTCTGCGTAATTAAATATAGAAAATAAATAATATAAAAATGTTATATCAGCACAATCAGTGCAAAAGAAATAAAAGAAAAAAAGAGAAAGAAAAAAAACCAGAAAAACAAAAAACTATAAGCAGAAACTGAGCCGTTTGATACGGGGCCACATCCTCTCAAAAAGGGCGGCAGGTTCATTTCGTCCCCCACCGAGGGAGGATATCCACCCACCGTCCCACCGTCCTCCAACTTGGAAACCGCATGCGCGCGAAAAACAGCAAACCAACCCCCACCGCGCGCCATTTTCCTTGCCCGCCAAAGAAACCCAAAACCAACCAGATCGCCGCTATTTCTTCTTCCCTCCGATGCCAAAACTGCCTCCCCCAACACTCAGTACCGACCCCCACCAACCTACCGGCGGCCATGGACACGTCGGCGATTGCCACCCGCCTCGGCCTCTCCGGGAACCGCCCCGTCGTCCGCAAGGCTGCCGAGCTCCGACGCCTCTGCGACGTCACCTTCGACTCCTCCGTCCTCGGCATTGTGAGCAACTCGGACTATCCCTTTTCTTCTCTCTGTCTGGTGTGTATGTATCTCTGATGTTGGTGCGTGCGCAGGGGGAGGTGTGCAAGGTGATCATCTGCCTTGAGATCGCGGCATCCAAGTGAGTTCGGTTGCTCGTGAAGTGTTCGACGAATTGCCCATGTGGGGAGCCGCGTTTGACCCATCTTGTTTTATCTGTGCATTGCGCAGGTTTCAGGTGATATTTGATCGGGCAGAGGCAGTGCGGATGAGTGGGATGTCGGATAAGGCGTACATTAGATCGTTCAATGCACTGCAGAATGGTCTTGGTGTGAAGTACGCCTATTTACACTTTTGTGTCACCAATTGATGCGTTCAAATAACGACATTTGATGAATAGACCGAAATTTCTTGTAGGACAACACCGGATGTACGTCAGTTGGGCATCCAGTTTGGCTGTGTCAGGCTGATACCTTTCGTGCAGAAGGGATTCGCACTATAAGTCTGCTTCCTCTTGACTCTTTGGTTGTACTGGAATCCTGGATATGTGCACATTAGTCCACTGCTTAAGAAGTGATAGTCACACCGATTCTTCGAATTGAGATCATTAAGACCGTGAGAGTGTTGTATGGCCAAGCAATGTGTGAGATGTAAACTATTTGATGCTTCAAAATTGTACCGAGGGTAGGATTTTTCTGCTTTCACTACAAGGAGCGTTTCTTGGTGCATTGCCACCTTCTCGCCGGCAAGCACCGACTTGGCCGGCGGTGTTTATCTCAATGACATTCTATTTATGTGCAAAGAGGCATAAGGTGCTAGCAGAATCAGTAATAATGCTTTATTTGCACTTTTGCAGTTGTACAAATGATCCTGCCTCTTGTAGCATTGAAGCTTTCCCTATTTTTCTTGCAGCTCAAAGTTGACAAACTGAAGCTGATAGACCTATGTGGTACATCTAGCTCTGAATTTACAACGGTAATAGACTTGAACCATCTCATCTTTCCATGCGCATTGTTTGTGCTTGCATATTGTCTTTGCAGGTGACAGGTGGGTCTGGAGGGTGTGTATGTGTACAGATGCACATGTTTGGATTGGTTCTTTGTATCATCCCATTTTGACTGTTAATTGTGCTGATTGCAGGTTTCAACATCCATGGCAGACCTTTGTTTTGATGTTTTTGGGATTGCCAAGGAGAAGAAAGATCCAAAATGCATCAAAGGGAATAGAGGTATCTTCAGTACCATGCTCTATCATTGATGCATCCACTCTTAGTATTCATGAGCTACTCATTCATTATACATGTGACAACTTAGTATGGAAAGTTTGTAGTTTGTGAGGATTTTTGTATAGTACTCATATGATTTGTAATTGTTGATGCAGAGCTGCTGGATGTTTTGCCTAGCAAAAGGAGACATGCAGATGATAGTGATTTATCCAGTGAATCCTCAGGGGATGACCAAGATGAGCTAGTTGTATGTACTCGCTTGGTGTTGATTACTTGCAGATTATTGATCACTCTTTTTCTTTTTGAAGTGCATTCCGTAAAGCTATAGAAAAGAAGTTAAGCTAAGCTGCATTTTATTTTCTGGGTTCTGGTTAAGTTAAAAGGGCTGCAACTATGATGCTTGGTACTTGATTAAACTAGAAGACACTCATGATTCCTGAAGCAAAATGGTGCTTATTTATTGCCAGGAAAAAACAGTAGCAATATACGCCTTGCTTGATGAAAAATGGTTTTAAAGAGGCTTTTTTTCTTACGACTTTTCCTGTAACGTTAAACCAACAGGCCACGATGTTGTAGATTTAAACAATATTACTTGTTGCAATTGTTTAAAAAAAACAAAAAAGAACTTGTTGCAATCTGAACAAACAAACATGGCCGCAGATGCATTTCAGTAGTTCCATAAATATGGCCTGATATTTACATGATGCAGGCTGCACTCTTTTTAAAGAATCCAGATCTCAGCAATTAGGTTATGGGTACAACTATACAAGCATAGCCTTTTCGGTCACCGCTTTACTTCATGGAAGTACGATCAAATAAAGTCGCATTTACATACTGAATGGCTTAAAAGAAACAAGACAAATGTATCATGCATTCATGTTAATATGAGCAATGATTCCTTCAGTACCACCGTGTGGAGTCTTTGCAAAAAAAGTATCAACATGGAGAGAGTAGAATATTTTTCTTTAGTCTGAAGAAAATCATGACTGTTGGCTCAATTTGTGAAGCTACCTTATATCATGCAACTAGTCCTTGTTATAGCTTCTAATTTGCTGGACATGTAGCTCCACTAGCATGTTCCTGATGAGTATATACATTATTTTGGGAGAATTTTTACGGTGTATTCTACTGGTAGTAAGGAGCGATAGTAGAAATTAAATCCAGCTATCAATTTCTTAAGGACATTATAGGCCTTTTCTTTCAACCCTAAATTATCTCTAACTAAACTGACTCTAACTAACTCCTACAAGCCCTTGCTAGACAATTGTTTTGCCGCGCCGCAATGACAAAGAACAAGGTCTCCACATCTGATTGATTTTCATCTATGGAGAGAGTATATGATGAATTTTTCCTTTGATTGATTTCAAAATTAGTAAAAGCAGCGTGCGCCTAACTATCAAACTGATTCATGTATGCATACGGCAGCGGTTGTTGTACAATCTGGGGTTGATTTGGAATTGGGCTTAATTACAATGTGATTAAGCAGTCATGGTGGCTATTATGGCCACAGGCCGGCCGGAACCTGGAAATTGGACCTGCTTGAGCAAATGGCCATGACGGCTTCTCGTAGGGAGAAATGGCTTGGTGCTGGTTTTGATCCTTTGGAGAGTTAGTATTTTACCCTTTAAGAAATCGCACTTCAAGTATTTGACAAGGTAGTATAAAAAATCCTAACCAATCTAATACGTTGGATCAAAAGATTGAACGGTTGAGAAACACTAGGAGGTACCGTAAAAGAGCTCTATTTTGGATCATTATTGTGACTGCTGCCTGATTCTTCTAATGACAGCTACCAATTTACAAAAGGCACAAGAAGATGGAAAAACAAGCGTACGATCAGTGGAAGTCATCGGTTCTCTCCAACAAGCAAACCAAACCAGGTTTTGATTTGGACTGCTCTACGCCCTTGTCTAATTAGTAACTCTCTTATCCACATGGTCGATGAGCTCATTGTTCTCTTTTGTCGCAGACCCCACTAAGCCCCGGAAGCAAGCTCAGCTTAACTTCAAGAAGAAACCTTCAGAGATCACCCTGGAAGTGTCATCAGCTGTCAACTGAATTGATCTGAACTCGTCGCAAGAATGGATTGCTGAGACTGAAAGTGCTCTAGCATCATATAAGTTTCTTCTGAATGCAGAAATGACACCTCTGTTCCCCTTCCTTTTGATTTGTTTTAAGATGCTGATATAATACTATCCATGAAAAATGTTATGTAGCAGCATTCCTGTAAATGGTGACATGTTTATTTGTACATGAGGAATGTCTCGAATTGTTCACCCTCATGCTGTCGTCTGTTCCCTTGACGCCATGTCGCCATGGCGTTAGGTACTCCGTAGTCAAGTGTTCGGAGACTAGACAAAAAAAAAATCTCTTCAAATGCCGAGATAATTCAGCTGTTTGTGTTGGAAAATGCAAACTAAATATGCTTCATACATATCAAAGTGCACGTAAGTATTCAAATTGTGTGGAGAAACGGCCTTTTGAGCTGCTCTTAGGCGACACACTGCCCAAAAAAGAACCATCCTTGCCATTGTCTTTCCTCCCTCATCATTGCCGGCGAGCGGCGGTGGGGCTTTTGCAGTCGTTTGAGCTGGTGGTGTAGATCAGATCAGTTCGTCTCCATAGCGGATTTGGTCGGGATCAGAGTAGTGCTGTGAGGTCCGTCAATTGAAGGCGACGCGGGGGGAGTTAGAGGTGGCCGGCGGGGCCTCCCACAACCCCTCAATCTGGCGGTGTAGGCCAGATTTATCCGTCTCCTAGGTGGATCTGGCTGGGATGGGAGTGTCGCTGTGAAGCCCGACGACCAGAGGCGATGCAGGGGGAACTAGAGGCGGTCATCTCTGGCCGACTCTAGGCTTGGTGGGGGCCTTCTTCCTTTTGCCACCCTTTGCATGTCACCGCCGTTGCAAAACGCCATGTAGCCAACGGCCGTGGCACAGAGGCGTTGGCTTGGGCGGCCGCTGGCGTCGACGTAGGCGAACATGCAGAAGAAGGTGAACGCCGGAGTTCACCGGGAGTAGCCGCTTGAGTTCTTTGGTGGCGTCGGGGTCGCAGCTGCAGGCACCGGTGTGCTAGGGTGAAAACCTCAGGTCATGTTCTTGTCGAATCGGGCGAAGCGATGCCTTCGGTGTCGTTCCGTCCTTGGAGGTGTTGCCTTGGGCCACTTGATCCTACCCTCTTTGCTTTTCAGCATGTGTGTTAGCTCAGCGGTGTGGTAGTCTGCTCATCGTTAGGGTGTGTTAGCTATAGACGTTTGTCTTGTCGGGCTATCGAAGTCGTGTTCTTTGTATTCAGTCATATTTTGGGCTTTTAGGCCACCACTATACTGCTCTTCATCTTAATGAATGAAATATAACTCTCCTGCGTTTTCGAGAAAAAAAATCAAAGTGCACGTCGCGTTTGTCATCTGATGCAAACTTCGCGCATTTACCCTCCAGTTGCCTGACTTTGTAGTACTCTTTTACATGTTGACATGATGCCATCTATGAATTATTTGTGTTAATGGTCACATGCTTATTTGAAGATGATGAATGCCGTGAATCGTTTATTTTCATGCTGTCATCGATCATCACACACATCCAATGGCGTTAGGTGTTTCGTAGCGAAGCGCTCGGTGATGAGGCAATAATCTCTCTTCGATAGCCACGATACTTGTGTCGTTTTAGATTGAGAAGTGCAAACAAAATGTTTATCATATCATACATTTTAAAAGTGATTCTCCAACTACTCTTTCATCCTTCTCCTCTCTTTCTCTCCTTCACCTCCACTGTCTCCCTCCTCTATCGCCGCTGCCACCGCACTGGTCACAACTCTGCACATCTCCTCTACCCCTAGCCCTGCCCCTGTCTCCCCCGCGGTCAGTGGCAGGCCCGTCGCCTTATCGTGCCACCGCCGACCATACCACCCAACCTAACACTTTCTTAGCTCTCACCTTGTTGATCTATCCTCCGGTGTTGCCCACCACCCTCCATCGTTGCTCATCGCTTGTTGTCGTCGCCCTGACCTCCCTCTACAACTAGTGGCGTGGTGAACCCGTTGGCCATCGCGCGAGAGTGAGGGTTAGCGAGAGAGCAAGAGAGAGAAGTTAAGGATAGTATACTGTTGGAATGGTGAATGCTTTCCTAGTTTTTCTCTTTAAAGAGCACACATAGGTCGTCATCCAATGTGGACTTTGTCCTTTTACCATCAGGTAGCATTGTATAGTCTCAAGGTTATTGTTTTTGTAGTTTTTTAGTGCTAACCAGTACGATTGTGCTATTATCTTGTGCTTGTACCTACTACCCCTTAGGGGCCGGGTGGGGATGGGATATGTGGTTGGAGCCAAGGACAAAAGGCAAGCGGCACAAGGGACCGAAGGCCATCGGGCATGAGCAAACTCGTGTTATATATAACTTAAATTGCAAGTTTAAACCGTCGTAGAACCAGTTTCCTTTGCAAAGTATGAGTCATCGAAAAATCTATGTTGTTTCAAAAGAAAATCAAAGTTGGCTCACTTGTACACAATTTTTATTCGGTTTTAGCCATGAGAAGAAAAAGGGTTGGCACACGAGGGGAAGTGAGTGATGCCATCATAGTGGGAAGTCCACGCAGAAGCACGGGCCAGGCCCGGAGGCGGAGCATCCACCCCGTCGCACATCTAGCCTTTTCCACCGTCGCGTGGGCCAGCGCGGGCCCCTGGCCCACGGTTCGGTGAAACAGCAGGCGCGTGGCACGGCAAGTGGCCTCCCATCGTTTTCTCCCTCCGCCCTCTGGCCTCTCGCCGTGGGACCCTCCCTCGTCCTCCGCTTCTTCTCCCCCTCGTCCAATCACAGAGAAGAGCACGGTAAGTAGAAGAAGCCGCCCTCGAATCAGACCACCGCCTCATACTCGCATCAGTCATCGACCCTTCTCCGCTTCAATTCGTGGTGATTGATTGTTGTCGAGGTTGGGGGTTGTTTCCTCCATGGCTTCTTCTCTGTGATATTCTTTTGGTGCTGGATTGGCGTGTGGGGGAACTGATGGGGTTTCCTGATTTGCGATTGCAGGCGAGGTATTAGATCGAGTTTCTTGGTCAGCATGGTGCCCAGGGATATGGTAAATGTCACCGGCGCCCCCTCCGTCGGCACCGCCGAGAGGTTCGTCCAAGGGTGAGTAATTGGGGCCTGTAAGTTCGTCCTGAAGAGGAACAAGAAAATAACATTCTGAGCTGGTTCTTTATGGATAAGAGTTCTGTAGGTTTCGGTAAAAGTGAAATCATATAGCATCCATGTTAAGCTCGTTCCTAGACAAATGTAGGCAAAATACAGATGTCGATATCTATATGCTTTGTATTTTCCTCCCAACTTGAAGCAGAGGGACAAAAAATGTGGATGGGGGTTTACCCTAAACGAATCATTTTTTAGGAAATTACAATCCCTCTTGGAGCATCCATTAAATGCATAGTGTTGTGGTTGTGGATGAGGGCTACTGGGTTAGGCTTCTTGTATTCTTTGGGAATTACAAATTTAACGGGCCAAATCGTGTTTACCACCATAGCTTCCGATTCAGCAATCTTCTCCAGTTCTCCAACTTCATCTTGAACTGGTGCTAAAAGAAATTGATCCAAACAGTTCTAAAATCACAAAACTGGATTCTATCGCTGATGTTTGAACATTACACAGGCCTATATTGAACAAGAAGTGTGAAAAGAAGGTTCCAAAGAAAATCCATAAATCCGAGAGGGAGAAACTGAAGCGTGACAAGCATAATGACCTCTTTACTGAGCTGGGAACCATGCTAGGTATGTATTTCTTACAAAATTGCAAACTGCAGCAACATGAATTCAGATTGCGTTACAGCATTTGAAATTTTCTTTCTGAAATGTGCTTATTTTATGGAGTGCCATTCCCTATTTTTACATCACTCATTCCAGTTCAACATTGTAGTTTGCAATTCAGCTAGAGACAGACATATGTGAGCTTGCAGTCGGTGGTCATCTCTATCTAAATTTTATGCCTCATGGTAGAGCTCTTTGGACATCCAAATCCTAGGTTACTTTCAGAATCGATCAACATTACAAATGTAACAGTTGGCAGACATTTAGCTTGTGTTTACATGGTCATCTGGCACAATATAACCTAATTCTACCCTTGACATAAACAAAATTTGCACCGAGTGCAAGTATCTTATCGGTATCCCCATGTGTTCCATATGTCTATGATTAGCTGTCTCAATTCTTAAACTGCATTATTCTATTATAAATACACATTTATATTTCCCTAAGCAATGTGCAAAATCTCTTTTCAGAACCAGATAGGCAGAACAATGGGAAGGCATGCATACTGGGTGACACTTCACGAATATTAAAAGATTTACTTTCACAAGTGGAGTCTCTTCGAAAGGAGAATAGCGCACTGAAGAACGAATCTCATTATGTAAGCTCTTTTCGATCGAGAAATCGTATTCGATCTGCTGTAAACTACTAGTTAAATTATTTCCATTCCTTTGATTAATTTGATGACCTGTGGCTAGTATATCATGAATATGAAAAATGTTAGGAAATATTCTTGTGCTAAGACTTTTTTAGAATAGGATTTTCTTAGAATAGGAGCCCAATTTCACCGACTGTTAAATTCATGCCAGTAGCATCATTTCAGTATAAGTCAGCAATTGGTTTATGCCATCATCATTACTCAGTAAATATTGCTACCTTACCACTGATTCAATATTCTACTTTCCTCATTCTACAAAACAGGTTGCATTGGAGAGAAATGAACTGCATGATGATAACAGTATGCTTCGCAAGGAAATCTTGGAGCTCCAGAATGAGCTTAGGATGCGGCTGGAAGGCAACCCTATTTGGAGCCAGGCCACTACAATACCAGCTCTCACTCTACCTCACCCCACAAGCGGAGTGTTCCCAATACAGCATTCGCCACATTTACCAGTCATCACTACGACGGCACCTCGTCTGCAACAACCAGTAGTCATTGAGCGATGCTATGCTGCCCCACCTCGAGAGCTACAGCTCTTCCCAGGAGCTGTATCCACAGAAGACAGTGAACTGTCACAAGACCAAGCAATTTCCAATAATGTGACACCGCCCCAGGCAAGGTACCCAACACCAATGGCGATGTTACCTGTAAACCGATTTCCAATCCTTCCAAGAATTGTAGACGAGCAACAATGTAGCAGTGGCGCTACTGGCACTAGCGAGGAATGTGGCCTAGGCAGGCCCTAAAGACATAACGAGAAACCTGCTTCACGATTTGAGAAGTTTCTTAGTTTCAAGTTTTAGCATTTGGAGTGTAGTGAAGGTGCAACAGAAACCTATGCGGTTGTGCATGTAAATACCACGTCAATCTGTATCTCTGAGTCTGAGATTAACTGGTTAAATAGGTGGCTATAAAAAATGTGTCTGAATCTTATGTACCATATCTGTACATGTATGGATTGCTCTCAACAAAATCAGTCCACATGATGATACCGTTGTTAGTTACCTATACAGAAGTACATATTTTCGCATTGACAATACCACATATAGATCAGTTGGTGGTTGCTTCAATTCAGCAAGGCTAGACCGCTAGATATATTAGCACGACACTTCTATCGAGCTGCAGCCAGCTTCTTTCTCGTCCATGTCCATTTTCTGCCCTTCTGAATCCCTGACCCGTGCTATCTCATCCCATCGGCCTTCCAATGCGTATGCGTTTGACAGCCATGATAGAGGGGTGTCATCCAACTGCCATTGCTGATTCAACCAACAAATGGTACTTAACGTCATCTAGGTTTTACATGACGAACGTATGAATAAATCCAATGTACACGACATTCTCGGTTTAAATACCTGAATCGGTTAAACGTCCAGGGGTGGTGTTGGAATCCATCCTTGTTGGACAGCCCTTTTGCCGTGCTCATCGGTTGTCCCGATCCCCTTGCTCCCCTCGCGACGGCCGGCCAACCCCTCACCCGAGGCGCCACCTGTAGCCGGCACTCTTGGGCGCTACCTAAGGGCGAGGGCCGTTATGGCTAGGGCTAGGGTTCAGCTCGGGGAGGCTGCTTGGGGGACGAAGACTCAGGAAGGAGACGGCTCGGGGGGAGCCACGTGGGAGGGGCTCTAGAGGAGGGGCACAGGCAGGCAGCGGCTCGGGGGAGGAGGGGCAGAGGTGGCTGGTTGATCGGGGGAGGATAGGCGGGGCGGGCGATGGGGGGAGATATCTTAGGGGGGGTGGGGGGAGGGCAGGTTGGGAGGGTATTTTGGGGGATGCAACTAGAGTGGTAGATGATATTTTCATGAAATAGGACGCAAGTTTGTGTGTGTGTCGGATGGCCGATAGCCGTTGCATGCATGCATGCACGAGTCAGAGGGAACTGAACTTGCATTTAGGCATACCGGAGAAAATGGCATTACTAATTACTGTGCTAATGGCATTTGAGCTCTAAGAAAGCAATTTGACATCAATGGAACAATTCTTCAGTTGTTCTGTCTAAGATCAAGCTGTAGATATCAAGCTGCAACACCTTGTGCAGTTGTGCCAATATCCTATTGACCAACCTGTGAAGGAAAGAAACTATGACAATCTACCGACACGATTGTGGCTTCTCTCAAACCATTCAGCGTGGATCTGGGTTTCCCTATGCTCCCAAACTCATCTACTAGGCTTAGAAGAGGGAAGGGTGCTTAGAGAGAGGAGAGGATGGGGGTGTGGAGTGGAGGGAACTTGGAACTTAGGAGGCATTAGGACAGGGTGCCTATCATAGCATGTGGAATGGGGAGGTGGAGACAAACAAACCACCACCACCATCACCGGATCGGGAGTGGAGGAGTGTCCACGCGTGTGGTGGGCTGACTCACCAACTCTCTTTAGATAATATTGCGGGTAATTATCTCTAACTTTAAAGAATAATTTTCTATGGATAGAATGGATGATGACCATCAGCTCCAATTTTTATAATAGTAAAGATATCTCCGGTTGCAATGACCACACACACACCTGGCTTTTCATTCCCTCGTCATCCCGACAACTATAGCTTTTTGCCATGCTAACTTTGGCGAGTCTTGGGCTCCTTTTCTTCTCCTTTGCCACCCTTTTTCTTTTTTACAGCGGTAGTAAAGGGAGGGAAAAAATGAAAGAAGTTTTTATTTGATTTTTTTCATTTTTGAAAAACATTTTTGTATTATGCACTAGATATGAGCTAAAAGGGGGACAAGTTACTGAGATAAGGATGTATGTCGGTTGCTGACTCTTGAAGGCATTGGTTTCATACACACAACACACCTCATGAGAACTTTGTTAATTACTTGCTCTTTGCAAAGTCACTGAAGCATGGTAGTGACAGTGATGTGTAACAAACACGAGTAAGCAATGGTTGGACCAAAATAAAAAAAAAATCTTTCGTGTAACTTGGAGATTCTCCATTAGCCGTTGCATCACCTTTTGAAAAGAGTTTCTTGAAACCGAAGAAACAATGGGCTGAGGCCTGAGGTCACAATCACGTATAGTGGACAAATGACGGGTTTCACTAACTAGTAGGTTGCCAGACCCCTAACTAATGCTCCGTTCAAATCCTCTTAATTACTTACTACCAGTAGCTCGTTCAAATTCTGAACCATGTTTTTTCAAACCATGGCAGTTGTGGGACAACGTACGTGTACATGTCATCCCTCGACTTTCACTAACTTGTCCTTTAATTTGGATATATGGCTGAAACCTGATTACCTGAAAGATATTTAGAGTGCTTACCTAGTTAACTCCACGAACAAGCAAATTAATTTGCCGTCTCATTTAAGTATGGAACAAGTTTAGTTTTGAAACAATCAGTATTTCATACTATATATATATATATAATATTCTGATTAATCCTATATGTACTATATAAGTATAATTTCGTGTCAAAGGCGAGCAACCTGAATGAGCTAGAACTTAAATCCATGCAGGGTTAAGAGCAGCCTAAAGTTCAAGGTGAAAGCTAGCTGCAGAAATGGAAAGAAAGCTATCCACACTCAAATTTGAAACAGGGAAAGTTGGAGATTTTTGTGCGCAAAGATGAATCAATTTCACAAGATTCTTATGCTTGGGTAACCGTTCAATTCCCTTTCAAACAGTCGACCAAACGTAGCCGGAGCGTGGCACCATAAATCGAGTCACACGAGCTCACCACTCCGCCCATGCATGCACGACACGAAGCATGTATGATGCAGCTCATGAAAACAATTCACCAGCTACCGATACAGAAAAAAAGGAGAATAAGTACTGTCCTGGTCATATCGGATGCAACAGATGATTTTTTTTTTGTTACGACTGATTATTTTTGACTAAGAGAATATTTATTTGAGCTAAAAATTAATATTTATGATTGAATTTGTATTGTAATTGATTTATTTTACACTGTAACTGATGATGACTTATTAGACATAATTAAATTAAAAAAATTTAAAAATAGAAAAAAAAGGTTATCGCATCACGTATAATACAAACGAGTATAAGAAAAAAAAGAACTGGCAAAAAAGCTTAAACAAATATAGAAAAAGATGAAATTTAAAAATAGTAAAAAATAAGTCAGAAACTAGAAACTTAAGCCGAAATGAGCGGGATCTAAAAATAAATAGTAGTGGCTAAAAGAAGTGTTTTTTATAAGGAAATGTGAGCAGTAGAGAAAGTGAGTGAGTGATACATGCGCGAAATGGGAACTAGAGGAGTGAGGGTGTGTAATACGTCAGTAACTCTTATATCTGGAGCGAGATGAGAGAGAGAAATGGAGAAGTTAGTTCAAAGAATTAATTGTTCATATTATCTTATGACATGGCAAGTTTATTGTGACTAGACGGTAGGCAATGAATAAATTGTGGTGTAACACATATTAAGGTAGCGTTCGGAATGACGATGACTTATGATTTTTTTACTGTAATTGAGTTGACTTATTTGACATAATTAAATTTAAAAAAAATTAAAAATAGAAAAAATATGTTAACCTATTACAAATAATACAAAGGAATACAAGAAAAAAATAAAGCAAAAAAAAAAACAGAAAACAACAAAAAATCATAACAGTAAAAAAAACCCGAAACCCATCGCCAACGCCAGCGTCAGTGGACGCTGAGCGCGGCCTTAGGCTATCCTAGTGGTGGGTGCTAACATTAACCAGCAAGTACGCACCCTTTGGCATTTGTCATCAACATGCGCTTCTAGAATAAAAACCAAAATTACACGGAATTGCCACTTTGGTAATGTGCACATGAGCTCTAATACAGAACTGAAAATTTTAAATACGATGTTTCTCTTCGACAAATACACTTGAATACTAGACGAACTTATAAGGGGTTGTTTGGACAGAAGGAATATGGATTTGAATCCATGTGAGCCGGTTCATATTTGAACTAAAGTTTTTCCAAAGGAATCCTATTATCCAAACAACCTTTAAAGGATTTCATTCTCCCCTCCTAATACAACTAAATACCAAAATCTCTAAAGATATCCCCTTCGTCCAAACACCCCAAGGATTTCATTCCCTTTTCCTCACAACTATACACACCCTCTTAAATTTGAACTAAATCCTATGATTTCCTTAAAAAAAATCCCATTCATCCGACCACCCCCAAAGATTTCATTCTGCCTCTTTACTACAATATAACCCCTCTTAATTCTCACATGAACCGTAACTTTACCTTATCATAATTATCATTACTCCACCACTCACACTTCCTTCCTCCCCCGCCCCATTGGCGACGATGAGGTTTGCTAGCGTTTTGACCCCTTACCTCCTCTTTATCCTCCTCTACACACCATCACCTCCCACACCACCCTTGTTGCGCCTCCACCTCCTGCATAGTCGCTTGAGGCGTCGCCATTGCCAAAGCTACCATGTGATTGCATCCCGCCGCATGCCCAAAACCCTAACTCATTTACCTCACCTCGTTGCCATACTACCCATCCTCTATCTCTATCACCCACCATTCTCTGCCGGTCCTATGGTTAGTGGCAACACCACTGCCTTGCCACACTACCTCTTGCTAATTGTCTGTCACGATATTGCCGATCACTCATCGAAATCTACGGCTAGAAGGCAGGGTTTAGGGATCTGTTTTTTACACTATAATGGCTATTAGTTTTTTTAAGTAATTAAATTTTAAAAATAAAAATATTATATCATCACAAATAAACAAGTACAAAAAATAAAAGAAAAAACTAAAATAACTAAAAAAAATCAAGAAGTTACATGCTAAAGTCGTTGAGAGCGTTGCCGAAGTCTGCACGTGCTTCAGTGAAAGTTTTCACACTCCACACTGTGCCACCGTTCCGTAGGAGTCGTCCCCTTTCACGCCATGGCCTACCTTCAAAAACCCACCTCCACTTCCCTCCCCATCGCTTTTCATCCCTTCTTCGCTGGCTTCTTCTCCAGAACTCGGGTTCAAAAATTCCTCCACTCGCGCCCAAATTCCAAACCCTAGCCGCCCCGATTCGGCCCCGTCCGAGCTCTATATCCGCGGGATCCGTGCACGGAACATGCGGGATCTCGGCCCATGGCGACCGGTCCCGATCTGATCTCCTCCTCCGCCGGCCCCGCCGCGGGGGCGCCGGCGTCCAAGAAGGACCGTCACATCGTGAGTTGGAGCGCCGAGGTGCGTGCGAGTTTGTGTTGTTTCGTGTGTCCCGTAGTTGCATAATTTTGTGTGCGTTTGTACTTTCCTGTTCGATTTCGCTGCCTATAATTTGGGACTCGACTCATGTAGCAATTATTCCCCTACTTTTTGTTTGGAAAAGGTGTTTTTTCCGCATAGTTTGACATAATCTGTATAAATTCGAATTTTTGTCTGTGATTCATGGAAGCCATAGCCTAATTTTGTGTTTAGAAGGTATATTTCGACTTCCTAGCAGAGCACGTGCGTGTGTGTTTAGTGTGAATCCTAACTTTGTGTTCGCATATTTCGACAAATTCTGCATAAAATCGAATTTTTCGTTTCGACTATTGGATTCCTTACTTAATTTTGTGTTCAAAAGGCGATTGTTTTTCTGCCTAATAGTGTATGTGTGTTAAGTGTGAACCCTAACTTTCTATTTCCTTATGAGAACTGCGATTAGTTAGTTTGAATTTTGTCTTTTTGATTAACTTTCGATGCTTTTGAGTGTATCCTGGGTGCGCCTCTGCGATTTCTAGTTAAGGGTTGAATTGTTTTCTGATGCTCACACCTTTCTTCTCGTAGGAGGATGACGTGCTTCGTGCTCAAATCGCGCATCATGGAACCGATAAGTATGAATTCTTTGCTCTCCTCATCCCAATTAAGTGCTTTTTACTGCCTTCTCGATTTAATCACTGTGTTTTTGTACTTCTTATCTTTCTGTAGCTGGGCAATTATAGCGGCACAATTCAAGGACAAGACGGCCAGACAGTGTAGGAGAAGGTGTGCACCTCTCTCTACTGATGAAGGATGGATCTTTAGTTGGAAATTGTTCAATTTTCTAATGTTATTTGCGTAACTCCAATTTTTTGCTTGGTTGTTGCTGCAGATGGTACAATTATTTGAACTCAGAGTGCAAGAAAGGCGGGTGGTCCCTGGAAGAGGACATGCTATTGTGTGAGGTGAGATCTTGATGTGTTCTTGCAATTTAATTATTAGGTCCAGGCTGTGGATTTGCTTGAAACCAGGCAATGCTGCATGTTATGATTTTTTTTGGGGGTCAAAATTTAGATGTTGGAGCAGGATGGTATGTGTTGGATACTTCCTTAGTGAACATTAACAACCAAACAGACAGATAATTGTGACCATGTATTTTAACACGTATGCACATTGGACCTTACTCTACCTTTGGAAAAAGAATGGGGTTGTTTTGTGCTTTATAGGACATAGGACTGGTATGTTCTGTTTTAGATACATGAAGCCTAGAAGGGATCATGCATCTCTTATGATCTTTGTAATATCATTTCCAATCCCTTAATTTGGTTGCAAGGTTTGTGTTCTGATACGTTTGCAATGGTTCATATCAGAAATGAGAAACCACTTGTTGTGCATTGTTCTGCTATTGTCTTCATAGCTATTTGTTCTTGCCGTAGAACTTTTACAATGACAAATGATGTATTCTTCTCTACTTGGAATTGCCATGCAGGCTCAAAAGGTTCTTGGTAACAAATGGACTGAAATAGCGAAGGTTGTCTCAGGCAGGTGTGTGTCTTGCATTTGGTTACATTTTGCTGTTAGGTGAAGAAAAGCAAGAAAATATTAGATATGTGAAATAAGATATCTGACATGCTTGTTGGTTTGCCTACAAAAGAACTGATAATGCAGTGAAGAACCGGTTTTCTACTCTATGCAAAAAGCGGGCCAAGGTTGAGGAGCAATTCGATGAAAATGGTGCACTATGTTCCAATGCAAATGCAAAGAGGGTACTGACACAAACCAGATGCCTCACATCTGGTGCAGCTGGTTCATCACCGCCTATTAAGCAGATGAGGTATACATAACACCAGCGGAAGTTGTTGGTTTGCTATGTGAAGCAACTTACACATTTTTACCTTCTCTTCTTCTGGAACTAGGTCTTGCAAAACTGATTTCAAGGAGAACATAGCACCAACTATGGGGTTATTTGGACAAGAAAAGAGCACACAACAAGATTCTCGGCAACCTCTTGCAATCATTTCTCCAATCAATCAAGATAATGTGAATATAGTGGAAACCCAAGATCTTGTTGCTAAAACTGCAACAGAACAATTATTTGGTAGGGAACAGAATATTGAGTCTATTCTCCTAGATTCTGAGCATTTGATTCGATTTATATGTCCTGTGTCAGTGTTTGAATCAGCTCCATGCACATACTTTCAGGTGTGGAGCAGGAGGGTAATTTTTTGAAAAAGGATGATCCCAAATTTGCTACTTTATTGCAGCAAGCTGACTTGCTTTGCTCCCTAGCAACAAAAATCAATACTGAAAATACAAGCCAAAGCATGGATGAAGCCTGGCAGGTATGGCAACACCAACACGATGGTCTGAAGTTTTATACTTAGGCTCATAGTACTCTATTTAAAATAATCTGTTTTATACTTGACGTTTTCAGAAACTACAGCATCATTTGGTTAAGAAAGATGATAATGACATGTCAGAAAGCAGCATGTCTGGAATAGCTTCACTCCTAGAGGAGCTTGACGATTTAATTGTAGACCCCTATGAGAATGAAGAGAAAGATGAACAAAAGTCAAGGTAAATAATGAATAATCTCTCATCCTTTGGTTAAATCTATTGCCTCAGTTGTTGATCCACCCTCATTCTAATGAACAGGGAGCAGAATGGACAGATTGATGTGGACAATAAGCACTCTAATGGTTCTTCGCAAACTAGCATGGAAGTAACATCACAAATGGCTCCTGATAAAAAAATGGATGATTGCCCAGTAGATAAGAGCATAGATGATAATAATCTTTGTAGAAACATGCTTTCTAATAGTATGGAACCTTGCCCAGGTAACCTCTGCTCTTACTCATAACTTAGGTAGATGTTTTTTCATCCACATCAAAGAAAATTAATTGAATTCTTGAATCTAAAACAGGTGCAGAAATACCAGCATCTGTAAACTTGAGTGAGGCTGCTGAAGATAGCAGGCTTCAATGTATGGAATACACCTCTCCTGCTCACATGGTTTTGCAAGCTAAAGCGGATGCAGAAATGCCAGAATCAGAGAACTTCAGCGATGTTGCTGAAGATAGCAGGCTTCAATGTGTGGAATGCACCTCTCCTGCTCACACAGTTTTGCAAGCTAAAGCAGATGCAGAAATACCAGCATCAGAGAACTTTAGCGAGGTTGCTGAAGATAGGAGGCTTCAATGTATCGAATTCAACTCCCCTGCTCACACAACTATCCAAGCTAAGGCAGGTGCAGACATACTTACATCCGAGAACTTTAGCGAGGTTGCCAAAGATGGCAAGCTTCCTTGCATGGAATTCACCTCTCCTGCTCACACAGTTTTAACATTCCAGCCGTACACAGATGATATGCCAACTCCAAAAATTACTGCCAGTGTAAGCTTTTCGACTTTCTGTAACCAATGATTGTGGTTCATATTTGGGCATTTGGCAAAGATTATCATACCTGAAGCACATACTTTGGTTCATATTTGGGCATTTGGCAAAGATTATCATACCTGAAGCACATACTTTGTAAAAAGCTATTTACATTTGTTTTTCTTGAACTTTTCCAGGAGAGGAATTTTCTGCTGTCTGTGCTTGAGTTGACCTCACCAGGGCCGAGGCCAGATACTTCTCAGCAGCCTTCTTGCAAAAGGGCTCTTCTTAATAGCCTTTGAAAGGGGTGTCATGCTCACGCACATACATCTCACATTTTTTGCATTTTAGGTTTGCACGGGATCCAACTCCAAGCCTATCATGCTCCTCAGCATGTACATTTTGGCTGCCCTACATCTTGTTTTATCTAGAGTGTAGCAAGTAGTTCTGCCTCAATACTCCTATTTGCATCAAGCGTGACTACCTCATATCCGATCCCAGTTGTTTGTATGAGATCTCAAATGTTGTTTCAAGAGCCTCATAGTTTGGTTTGTTCTTGGTTGTACATACTGCATTGTGGTGTTGTAGTAGCATACGGAAATTAAAGTGGGTGATGTGCCAGAGAGTTTACAGCTTGTATTCAAATTATAGAATAAGGACTTAATTCTTTGTGTAATTAACTCTTGTAACTCTTCTATCCGGTGCGAAATATATTGGCTTGGTGTGTAGTGTGATGTAATGACTTTCCTTTTTGCTGTACTTGTGAGGTTGAAGAGTATATATAACCTTCCTCAGGTTGGGTACTTAATACTCCTTTGATGTCCAATTTGTTTGCCATTTTCACATCTATTTCCTACTGCTCCACTCCAGAGACGTGCATATTTTTGCATGGTACAACATAGCATGAGTAAAGTCTCAAAACAGTTATGTGAATTGATTGATGGCTTTCTCCACCACTCTGACCCGATTCCAGGAACATGGTGAATTTATCTTTGAAGTTAAGGCCTATTTTTCAAACCAGATCAATATGTTCTTGTTTCCTCTCCGATAAATCATGTGGACATCGGCTTCTCGACAAGGTGACATGATTCTTCGGGGCCACAGCAGCTATGCTCTCCGGCGAATCGCAGATTTAGTACAGTTTACCACATGAGATGCGCATAATTTATCAGATAGGATAACCATATTTAGGCTTATGCTTTTAGCTTTCGGGCTTATTTAGCATTGTTTGACATTGTTTGAGCTTTTTTCACTGTAAATACTATAAACGTTTTCAACATAATTAAATAAAAAAAGAAAAAAAGTTCTCCAGTCTCGGACAACGTAAAGGAATACGAAAAAAGAAAAAAAATAAAAAAAACTCCAAAACAAAGCCAAAAAGCTAGAATAAGACAAAATTAAGAATCTAGAAGCTAAAAGCATAAGTCATAAACCCAAATGAACAGGATTGGAGAATCAACGTGTTGGTTTCTTAATTTTCGTTTTTTTAGCTTTTTGACTTTTTTACCTTTTGCTTTCCTCATTTTTTTCTTTGCATTGCTGTGGATATATAACGATATTTTATTTTTTTAATTGAATGATTTATAAAAAACTAACTGCTGT
Organism: Melocanna baccifera; assembly: GCA_036346265.1. Lineage (NCBI taxonomy): Eukaryota > Viridiplantae > Streptophyta > Magnoliopsida > Poales > Poaceae > Melocanna > Melocanna baccifera. The sequence goes on along the minus strand of CM070694.1, from coordinate 23,205,608 downwards.
TATAACGTAATTTTAGCTAAAAATCAATAGTTGATAGCCAAAACCTTTGAAAAAAAGGCCTAAATGAACGCTACACACACAGCACACAGCATCTAATTAATATCTCGTGATCGAGCTCGTACATATGGACAAAGTTTTTATCACATGAACCCAAGTATATCTCAGGGGAAAAAAAGGAAGAACAGAAAAACAAAGAGACAAAACATAAAGAAAGACCAAACAGCCCAAGCCCACGGAGGGTATTAACTGGGCCCGGCCCTATCACTAACTGCCAAGCCCGAATAACGGAATCCGAGGAGAAGTAGGTCCACGTGTACTTTAACCTGCCCCACCTCCCTTTCCTTTGTATCATCATCCTCTACTTCGTCTTCACTTCCCGCCCGGCCGACCACGCAGCCGCAGCAATGGGAGCGTGACCTCCGTGCGTGCGAGAGCGAAGGGGAGGAGACTTCTAGAAGATTCCCGGCCACAAGGTGAAGGTGCAGCTCAGCCTCACATCGTCTATCGAGTTCCTCTCAGGGTTTGGAGTTGTGACTTTCTCTTCGTTTTTTTTGGACTTTTTTTTTGAGATTTTTGCGGGCACCTGATACGTCAATGCCTGTCTAATCAAGGGGCTTTTCTGGAGGTTCCTTTTTTGGAGATTTTTTTCGGTTCGATGATCTCTTCGTCTAGGAGACTTCGGAATGGCTCAGAAATTTGATCGATTTCCGAGCACTTTTGTTGAGCATTTTTGGATTTTTTAAGATCCTGATCCGGCTAAAACTCTGTAATTTCCTTGTCGATTTCGTCAATGCCTCTCTAATCAAGGGGCTTTTCTGGAGGTTCCTTTTTGGGGATTTTTCCGGTTGGATGATCTCTTCGTACAGGAGACTTCGGAATGGCTCAGAAATTTGATCGATTTCCGTGCAGTTTTGTTCAGCATTTTTGGATTTTTTTTAGATCCTGATCCGGCTAAAACTCTGTAATTTCCTTGTCGATTTCTGCAACATTTGGTTCAATTTTTTCAAAGTTATTCCTCTTTTGAAAGGATTTTGAATTCCATTCCATTCCCCAATCCAGAAATCCCGACCAAAACAAATTGTTCGATCCCTCATGCGTATTAATCGCGAGTTCGTAACCTCTTGCTTGGCCGCATGAGTCCTGCCGTGAAAAAGGGCTTTTTCTCTCGATCCGATGTTTCCTAACCATGGGAGCCCTAGTTTCCGGTTCAAATTCGAATTTCATTTCCCCGAAATTCTCGCCATCTCGAGACGTGAACCATTTTTGGTGATTTCTGCTGCGCAGGTGCGGGTGAAAGCTAGGGAATCGCGATGGGCTTCGATTGCGTCCCCGCCTCCCCCGGCAGCCGATGGTTGGGTGAGTCGGCGGCGCGGCGGCGGCAGCGCCGCCTCTCGTCCCCGTCGCTGAGGGCGTACCTCACGCCAGCCTTCGACGCTGTCGCCGCCGGCGAGGGAGGCATCCCCGGGTCCTCTTCTTCGTTGTCGTCGGGCGGGCTGGACCTCGGGTTTGACGCCTCTCTCCTCCGCTTCCGCCGCGCCTGCATCTCCGCGTCCACCGACCTGGACGGCCGCCTCCTCCTCTACTCGCCGCAGTCGCCGCCTGCGCGGGCGGTGTACCCGGCGGCGGACGATGAGGTGCTGGTCGCTGGCGGCGGACGCTATGGCTTCAAACTACAGGTAATTACGCTTCTCTAGATCTAGTTTCACTGACATGCTGGGTCGGATTTGTCATCGGTAGAAGTATCTAACTGATGGGGGTCAGGAAATGGTTACTGATTTGTACAGGTGGTTGGGTAGAACCCTATATGTCTACTAGCTTGGTTAATGCCATGATTGCATAATTCCAGTACTTTCTGCTGTTGATCCCATTAATGCCTTGGTTGCATGATTCCAATTCTTTCTCTTATTGATCTAAAAGAAAAAAAGGGGAAATAATCTAATGTTGAGTTTTGGATTGTGTTGTTAAAGGTTTACATGTTAGGTAATTAGTTCTTGTGTCATACTATACATTTGTTGTAGGACTTAGGTCTGAGAATGAGGATTGCTGAGAGTGCAGAAAACAAGAAACAGATTACATCAAGCCAACAAATTTTAGTGTCTGTTCTCTGTAAAGATTATGGTATATGTAGACCATTTTTTATTTGGAAGCATGGCATGTATGTTCCTAATGCAACATGGTATCAGACTACATTTGCTTGTAAGCTCGCTAAGTTTATTCTTGCGGTAATAGTAAAGTCCATTTCTTTTACTACATTAGTTAATGCTGTGGTTTTCATTTATTCTAGATCATGAGATTTGATAATGCATTTGAGCTAATGCAATAGCTAGGTTACTACCTGCTACAAATTCTAGGAAGTGCATGACTGTGATGCGTGATTTTTATTCTAATGTTGTTTTCTCTTCTAGAAGTGTAGAGTTAGTTTTGGATTGGCTTCAGTTAACCTTAGCTTCAGTGCATAATTGCTTGCATTCCCTTTGCTCGTTGTTCTTGCTAGCAGATAATAAGAATTTCTGATGTATCATATACTAGACTTGTGTTTCTGCTCTTCTAGAAGTGGAGAGATAATTTTGGATCTGGTACAATTATTAGCTTCAGTGCAAAATTGCTTGTCATTCCCTTTGCTCGTTGTTCTTGCTAGCAGAGAATAAGAATTTCTGATATATCATATAGTAGCGTTGTCTGCTCTTCTAGAAGTGGAGAGATAATTTTGGATCTGGTACAATTATTAGCTTCAGTGCAAAATTGCTCTCATTCCCTTAGCTAGTCGTTCTTGCTAGCCAGAGAAAAAAAACAATTCCAGATAGACATGACTCATATGGATCAAGGTTATTAAGTCGACACTACCCTTCTCGTGACCGACTTGTTGACTAGTCGGCCGATTAGTCATTGACCAGTCGACTGGTACTATTTATACTATTTATATGAATATATATATAGAGAGAATGACTTTATTGCAATTTCAGAAGTTAAGAGGGCTAAAATTGTAAAATACCAAATCTCTCATAACCCCCCACCACTGCCTGCCGAATCGTCATAACCCAGCTGCCTCTCGCCCCCCACTGCCTCGCCGACCTCCGCCCCAACTGCCTCACCGACCTCCGCCCCCAACCTCCGCCCCCACTGCCTCACCTTCTCTTCCTCCGACCTCCGCGGAGACGGTAGATCCGGAGGCGGCGACGGCAGATCCGGCGGCGGCGGTGGCAGATCCGGCAGTGGCACAAGTCGAGTCAACTGCTCCAGTCATTCCTGCGCCACCGACTTGTCAACTTGATAACCATGATATGGATTTGCCATTGTAATGTTGTTGTAAGCAAGTTGATCTACCATTCTACCTGCAGAACATCAGGCCTGCAGAACATCAGGCTTGTTTTTAATCTAGTAATGCTGTTAAGATTCAGCATAAGAATTTTTCATTTCCTTGTCTTCTTATTTCTTACTAGCTGAATAGCGGGATTTTTTCAGTGTATTAGGTAAGACTGGATCAAGATTTTAAAAATCGGTAACCGGTAGATCACCCACCTAGTAGTAATTATACGGCATAACTAGCCCGATTATGCAGCATAATAGGCAATTACACGGTAACAGGTAGGGGCACCCGTTACTTGTATATGGCCAAGTGTATGGTCTAGTAGACCCGTTTTAGAACTCTGGACTGGATTTATTAGACTATGTAGGTGATCTTTTTGCAGCACGGGGAGCATGGAACTATCGGATAGTCCTCCATCTAATAAGCCCAAGACATCATATCATCTCCGGTTATTTATTACCTGCTATGCTACTCTTTTCTTCATTCCTTACCTGATTTGCCTTATCAAACGGTTAGCATGTTTATTCAGCTTCACTGTCAATCAAAACAACCATAAATCAACAGTACATAAGATGGTTCACTAACATAATTCTTTGAGGGTAGTTTGGTCGCTAACACCGTTCTTTTACAGTCCCCCGTTATCAAAATTTCTTCACTGGGTTGTACGCAAATAACAGATCTTTATCCTGTTTCCTGTTGCATAGGCGGGTGGGCTGACTGGTGCACCAGGTTTTCTGGACTTCAAAGACTGCAGTTCTTTCATCTCGCCATGGCGTTCAAGCGTCCATCTTCCTACTGCTGCAGGCGCCTCCAACTCCATCAAGCTACCCGCTGACCTCCAATCACCAGAAGGCACCATCCTAGCAACCAAGGCAGAGCTTTCAATACCAAAACCTGAAGCAACACCTTCAGCTCAGGCGACATCTGCAGAGCCACGGCCAACTGAGGAGGAAGATGACCTCATAACTGAAGTTCTTTATGGTCGCAGTGGTCGACGCAGGCTGGCCATTTTCAAGGATATCTGCCCGGAATGAGTAAAATTCATCCTCAACATGGATAATGTACTCCTTTGTCCTGTATATTCTGTGTATCTCTCTTGTATTCATAGTGCTAGTAAGTAGTAATTACCCTGAAAGATTATTTCTACTAGTTTCCTAGAGGAGAATCTGTCTTTAGGTGAGAAGATTAATGCTATAGTTAAGTAAGCCGGCAATTGATTCATTTGCTTGCCGTTGGTTAAACCATGCTATGCATTGGACAAGTTCTTTGCTAATGTACTCTCTTATGTAACGCAAGCTTGGCATCTCTGCTCCAGAAGTATTCCACGATACAATGGCCAGGATACAACGGTCATGTTTGTTATCACCTTGACTCTGACATTTCATCTACATGTATGCGGACCGCTGTTACTGGCCGATTGTAAGTAGTTATAACAAATGTAATTCCTTCCATAATTATATGGTCGATTACCAGCAATCACTTTTTCAAGATGCAATGTTCCCCGAAACTGCCTCGCTTCTCCAGGTTTGTCGGCCCAAGGACTGACCGAAGCACTCAATGCACCTTCGATGCATCATTAATTATGATGCATGGCGGCAATACGTTAACATCTCATATCCACACGGGTACAATAGAATAGGAGAGCATAATACTAGGGTTGACAACGGGCATAAACCCGTTGGGTTTTGCCGTCCCAAACCCGTGCCCGCGAAAGTTGGATGTGCCCGCTAAAAAACCCATACCCGTGACGGGTACAGATTTTTGCCCAAACCCATACCCACTGGGTTAACAGGTACCCACGGGTCGCCTATGCCCAGACCCATGCCCACTGAGTTTATAGTTCATAGTTCACTGAGTTCATACTATACTAACAGAACAGACAACTCACAATGAAAACGTACTAAAATTACTTATAAAGGCAAACTACAATGGTAGCTAAGTTCTCAAAAGCCAACATACCCGAACCTGTATGGGGTTATGGGCTGGCTTGCTGGGTTTATAACTCCTATGGGCCGGGTTTATATTACCCATGAGTTTACGGGTTCGGGTACTATAGGAACGTACCCGAACCCGTAGACCCGATGTGTTAGATTTTTTGCCCATTAAGAGATCCATAGGTTAGAAAATTGACTCAGACCTATGCTCTAATAGAGTAAAAACCCATCGGGTATCGAGTTTCGGGTACCCATTACCACCTGTACATAATACACATACACATTGCAACGTTGCAGACTTACGCTACACCATCTTTTTTTTCACAGTAGTAGAGGTTAAAAGAGTAGAGAATACAGGGGCTTGCAAAATTTTCCATTCACGTCACAGGTCTTCATCGAGGCGCCGCGCCAACGGCGAGAGCTTCCTCCTCACCTTCTCCGTGGTCTTCTCCAGGGTCTCTTCCGCGGCCCTCGCCGCCGACTTCGCCGCGTGCTCCACCGTCTCCTTGCCCATCTCCAAGCTCTTCTTGGCCGCCTTCTTCACCCACGCCGTCCTCCCCGCGTGCTGCTTGCTCCCGCCAGCGATGCGACATCGTCGACGCCGTCTCTTGTTCTGCATTTCTTGCCTCCCATGGTTGGGACTTGGTGACGCAGAGAAAGCCTAGCTATGAGGATTGGGCGTCCATGGATTGGCTCGGAGCGTGATGGTGATGGCGTCCTGTAGTTCTTTTATTATCTGCAACCCTTTATTTTTCGTACATAGTTCTTTTATTATCCATCGTATATGTATGCTAATCTAATTAAATATGCTTTAGAAATGATGCCGGCATTGGTGTGCGGGCTATCGTGCTAGTTAGTAAACATAATACATGGAAACATCGTTCTAGTGCCCATTTGGAAGGTTGTGGTTTCATAGTTCCTTTCATCTGCAGACTTTTAAACGGCATATCACCGCAAGTAATGAACAATTGTTCGTCAAATAACTAAAAAGATCAAATGAGAAAGGAAGAAAAGAACAGGAAAGCCAAAACTAAATGCAGAAACCACCTCCCCATGATCTGAATCCAACAGGATAGGAAACTAAACTGCCGACCATTAATTCTAAGAGAAAAACTAGGTAACATTATATCGTTCAATGGTATAGGTTTGCTAGCTCTTCCCCGCTCTCTCTCTCTCTTCCCCTCCTTTTCTCTCTCTGACTCGCCGGTGGAGCACCATAAGAATGACGGCAGAGGTCTGCCAATGGGAGTGCCGTTGTTGCCGACAATGAGTTCATTGTGCCCCCGACCATAGGGAATTTTAGGTTGGATAAGGTGGAAATAATGGGGAAGAGGAGGGCATCGCGATGATGCTACGGGGTCGCCACCGACCACCAGTAGTAGAGGAGGGAGCAGGGGTGGAGGAGGAGTAGAGCTACGGCCAGTGCAGGGTTACAACCGTCTGACCTTTATCTGTACCTCCGTCCATATAAACTAGCATTTCCCTGAAAAGCTCGGACCCAAGAAAAGCACCGCCGAACTACCAAACCCAAACGCCACACTTCATCAACACAAGCAAAACGCACGCATCTCTGCTTCCTTCCCGACTCCCCCCACACACCAAGAAACCGGCATGCCCCACCACCACGGCGCGCGCCCCGAGGAGGCCCCGTCGCCGCGGCCCTCCGCCTCCGGCTGCTACGCCTTCCTCCGCTCCGCGTCCCGCCGCGGCGGGTACCGCCGCCTCGACTCCGCGCTCGCGGCCGTGAGGGTGGAGGTGGGGACGAGGGAGAGGAGCGTGTTCCACGTGGACCCCGCCGTGCTGGAGGCCGAGCCGGTGCGGCGGCTACTGGCGACAGCCGGGCGGCGGACCCCCGGCGGCGCGATGGCGGTGGCGGTGGACGCCATGCTGTTCGAGCACCTGCTGTGGCTGGCGACCGGCAACGAGGGGCTGGATGACTCCGCCGCTGACCTGTCCGAGATCGTCGAGTTCTACTCGCAGGACGACGACGACGACGACCGGTTCTAATGCTATTAAGTTCCTTTAAACTTGCGTCATTTAGTTGTTCTTCCTTTCAAGTGTATAACATCATAGTCCCTCGCAAAAAAATAAAAATAAAAACCATCGTAGTTATGAGGAGGAGTATTAATAATCCCAAAAGAAAAAAGAGTGAGAAATAAGGTTGTGTTCTATAATCTATCTATATATGCGTTTATGGAGGAGTTAAATGTAATATGGGGTTCTAATTACACGTATGGTTAATTAATGTCTCTCTTGTGCGATGAATTGCTACGACGCTGGACAACTCTTGGGCGAAGACGTGCCAACTAGCCATGCGGGGCGTCTCACCTCACAGGTCACGACTCCACTCACGGCTGTCGTCATCATCATCGGTAGTCCTTGTCGGCATAATGCATGAAGCAAGTAAAACTGGATCATGCGCGTGACAGATCATGACGCTGCCCAACGGACGAACTGTGTGTCGGCAGATCACGCGCGCTTGTCGGCACACTTAGGCACAGTTTAAAATAGCTTGAAGTCAGTTTTTTACTTTTGATTTTTATTTTTTTTACTATCAAGTAATTTTGTTCTTTTCTGGTTTTTTAGATTTTTTTACCTTTTCTTTTTTTATATTTTATTTATATTATCCGTGATGGCTAACATATTTTTTTCTATTTTTTAAATTTAATTATATCAAATAAGCCAACTCAGCTACAATAAAAAATAAATCAGTTACAGCAAAAAATATCATAAACCAACACCGAACTAAGCGCTACCTTAATCCACCCCTGCGCCGTCGGTCCGTTGCACGCCACACGTGCGTGGGTAGGAGAGAAAGGAATATGGCGGTCATTGTCATCATTGTCGCCGTCGTGTATAGTTACTTCGAGCTGGCATAGCACAAACATCGGTATAACGGGTTTTAGGCTGTGATTAGGCTTATCGAAGGCGAGACGGACTAGCACAATTCAGTAAGATAACTAGGTTAAACCGTCATGACACGAAATAGTCCGAACACAGTGGACCTGCGTCGTACCGGTATGAAACGGCTCAAAATACGATGAATCTAAGTCGTATCGACACTACACGGTCTAATTCAGTAAGATAACTAGGTTAAACCGTCATGACACGAAATAGTCCGAACACAGTGGACCTGCGTCGTACCGGTATGAAACGGCTCAAAATACGATGAATCTAAGTCGTATCAACACTACACGGTTCAACTCTCAGCTCTACTCGTGCCCCCTCCATTCCAACGAGCCGCGACGTCTTTGGTTTGCCTCCGTCGCGCGTCAGCCTCCATGAAAACCGTCGCGCCGCTACGACTTTTTCCACCGGGCGCGCCGGAGGCAGCCGGATTCGGCGGTCTTGGAGCTGATCGGACGGATTTTTTTCGACCGTGAGGTGGGACGAGCTGGTCCCGGTCTCCCGGATCGTCATGGTGTGATCTGACTACACAGTACAGACTCCAACCCAACAGATGGACAGAAGCAAGAGGCCCGTCTATTCTCGTAACACAAGTCGCTCGCTCCCAACGATCTGCAAAGCGACGCCTCACCACGTAGCAGCATAAGATAAGCATTGGTTGGACTCAAGTTCAAACATCGGTAGGACTAAAGTTCAACTCGTGACTTAGAACCCGTTTAGTTGGGATGAAAAATAGTAGCTTATGACTGAATTTATACTCTATATAGTTTATTTTATACTGTAGCTGATAATAGTTTATTTAGAATAATTAAATTTTAAATAAAATAAAAATAGAAAAATATATTAACCTATCACGTATAATGCAAACGAATGCGAGAAAAAAGAACTAACAAAAAATATCAAAAATCCAAAAAAACAAAATTTAGGAATAGCAAAAAATAAACCAGAAGGTTAAGCCGAAATTTACGGAACCTTATACTCACATCATACTGTAGGATGCACTTATGTGGTGCTCTGGTAACCTTGTTTACCAGGCTCCTAGATACTGCCTTGTTTGTGCTAGGGAGAATTCTGTACTGTCAAGGTTTCTTATAATAGAAATCGGAGATGCTCTATCTTCCAAAAAAATTACTACGGGATGCACTTGTCCCATGATTTCCCAGGGTAGATACTAAGATAGAGCACACAGCTCACAGGCTCTGACGATGACGGCAATGGGTCCCAACTCCCACTAGAAACACCATCATATTCTCAAGTGAAAGGAACTTCAGATCTGAATACAGATCTACAATCCAAGATATGATGAGTGCTGTTCTTGATTACGTCAGCAGCAAACCAACGCATGGAGCTATCAAAGCTTGCCATTTTGTAGCCCAAAACTTGACATGTATCTTACTTGGAACAACCGGCCTACTCGATGATGGATGATGTATAGCTACTTGCTGCTGTTAGATGAATATTGTGTGCATCTATTCATGAGGCCCAAGGGGCAATATATATAGAGTCTGAGGGATGTCTGAAAGGAATACAACACAAAGATAATAGGAAACAGCATATTAGGAAACAAATAAAAGCCCTAATCTATTCTATCCTTAACACCCCCTCAAACTCATGGTGGATCAACAACACCGAGTTTGGAGAGGTAAAGTCATCTTTGTGCTCGAGTCCGGCCTTCGTGAAGAAATCCGCTATCCAAGCTCCAAGGCACATATCAAGAGTAATCACCGATCTTGCACACAAGACCTCATGAAAGAAGCATCAACACCAATATGCTTGGTGAGCTCATGCTTCACAGATCACGAGCAATACGATAGCACTGTCTTGTCGACAAGAGAGGAGTCGGTGTAGTGACGAAACACCAAAATCCTCAAGTAACCACCGTAGCCAAGTAATCTCTGCATCAAGAGAGCCATAGCTCGCAACTCGACCTCTGCACTCGAGCGGGACAACTGCGATCTGCTTCTTCGTCTTCCGTGCAATAAGAGAACCACCAAGAAAAACACGAGAGGCGAGAGAGACCGCGATCGAGGGATCGCCGCCCAAGTAGCATCCGAATAGGCTCAAGTCAGAACGAATCGAACGTGGAAAGAAGAGACGGCGAGAGATAGTCCACGAAGGTATCGCAGAACTCGAAGAAGGTGGTCGTAGTGGACTGAGTGGGAGCCAAACAAACCGACTCGAAATATGAACGGGATAAGTGATATCCTGACGAGTAACAACAAGATAAACAAGACTCCCAACAAGGTGACGATAGCGAGTCGGATCGTAAAGAGGCTCGCCATCCGAGGGTCGGAGGTGGACATTGAGCTCCATGGGAGTCTCAACGATCTGATCGTCGAGAGAGGCGCGATCAAGAAGATCTGAATATATTTCTCTTGGGACATAAAGAAACCATCCGGAGTGGAAGTAACCTCAATCCCAAGGAAATAATCGAGAGGACCAAGATCCGACATAAGGAATCGCTCACTAAGACGAGCCTTGACAAAGGCAATGTACTCGAATCATCTCCGTAATGATCATATCATCAACATACGTAAGAAGAAGAGTCCGACCACGAGGCGAAGTGTGGACAAAGAGCGCAGATCATGATCACTAGGTGAAAAGCCAGCAGCAGTGACCACGAGAGGAGAAGCGCCAAACCAAGCACGAGGGGCTTGCTTAAGGCCATAGAGAGAGCGGCGAAGCGGCATGCACCATGCCCTCGAGAGCAGAATACCTGGTGGCGGATGCATGTAGACCTCCTCACGCAACTCACCATTAAGAAAGGCATTCTTGACATCAAGTCGAGAAATGCACCGGTGACGAATGCACGCCACCGACGTAAGAGTGCGAGCGGTGGTCATGTGGGCCACGAGAGCAAAAGTCTCGTCGTAGTCAACACCATGCTCCTCTTGAAGCCACGAGCAACAAGACGCGCCTTGTAGCGCTCAAGAGAGCCATCGAGCGAGTCTTAATTTTATAGACCCACTTACACGTGATGGGACGAGAATGAGATGGCAAAGGAACAAGATCCCAAGTACCAAGATGCGCTCGAGGGCAGCAATCTCTCGGCCATGGCAAGCCGCCACTCGGGGTGAGTAACAACATCCGTGGGAGACAAGCTCACGAGTAGCGCGCCAAAGAAAGGCAAAGCGGGCAGGAGGCCGAATCGACCGGCGATCGCGGAGAGCGTAGCGAGGAGAAGATGACCCATCAGGGGACGATGGAGCATCAGAAGAAGGTGGATCATCAGGAGAAGATGACTCAGCTGGAAGAGCCTCAATACGAGGTCGACGAGTGTAAAAGAGAAGGGAGGTGCAGTAGTGAGAGGAGCACTGGGGAGTCGGAGGAGACGACGCAGGCGGTGACAACGGCGGAGAGGCCACAGGGGGAATATGTGGAGACTCAGTCGGACAAGTGGACGAGGGCAAAGCAGATATAGGTGTATCTGGAAAGATCAAGAAAGACAGAGACTCCGCAGAGGGAGTCGAAGGAGAGGCATGACGTGGGTAGAATGGACGAGACTCGTCGAAAGTCACATCCCGAGAAACCCGCATCCTTCGACCAACCGGATCCCAGCACCGATAGCCCTTGTGCTCGGCACTGTATCCCAAAAAGACACACTCAACAGACTGAGCGGTCAGTTTGGTGCGTTCGCGAGGGGCGAGGAGAACGTAGCAAACGCAGCCAAACATATGAAGGGCAGAGTAGTCAGGAAGAAGACCACAGAGACGCTCAACAGGGATCGCACCCTGAAGAGCAGAAGAGGGCTGGATGTTGATGAGATAGGCGGCAGTGGAAACAAATTTCGGCACAAAAGTGAGGTGGGGTAGAGCGGCGATCATCGTGTGTACGAGCCGTCTCAAGGAGGTGACGATGCTTGCGCTCGGCGACACCATTCGAGCATGAGCACCGTGACAAGAGAATCGAAGAGAGTCCTGCGCAGCAAGGAAACTGCGCAGGTAACGAGAGAGGTACTCGCCAGCAGAATCAGCACGAAAGACACGAATAGGAGTGGAGAACTGTGTGTAGATCATAGTGGTAAATTGTTTATAGATAGACAAGACCTCACTACGAGAAGACATGAAATATATCCAAGTGTGGCGAGAGAAATCATCTATAAATATGATATAATATCGATGACCCCCTTTCGAAACGAAGGGAGCCGGACCTCAAACATCTGAATGAACAAGGTCAAAAGGACGCTGAGACACAGACTCACTATGAGGATAAGGAAGCTGAAATTGTTTACCTAACTTACAGCCCTGACAGTCTAAAGACACGTCTCTGAGAGCAGACACTTTAAGACCACAACGAACTAAGGATGACAGGCGAGATCCACACAGATGACCAAGACGGTGATGCCATCTGCTGAAAAGAGCCGTAGACGGCGTGGCGGCGGAGAGACGGCGGCGATGGTGGCGGCGGAAGGAAGGTGAAGCGGTCAAGCTCCCGAGACGCTGTGAGTCACGCGCGAGGGCCGAACCAACCGAGCTCCGTGTGGCGGTCCCGAACACAACAAGAGTCGAGTCGAGAATGACACGATAACCAAGGTCGATGTCATCCAGCAGAAAGAAGTCGCATAGTGAGGCGAGAAATATGAGCAAATGAAGGAACATGAAAGGATGAGTTGCTAAGAGATCCTCGACTGAGACGCGAAAGAGATGTACCATCGCAGTAAGAACACGAGCGGAGAATCAAGAGGTGTAATAGAAGACAGAGTGGAAGAATCAGAGTCATGTGAAAAGATGCTCGTAATCAAGAATCCACGGGAGGTACCGATCGTGTAGGGGTGGTTTCTCGCTGCTCAAGAGTCGATGAGCGTAACTCGCAGAACTGTCGAGAGAGAACTGGCGGCAAGCGGCGCCGAAGTCGGCTATCTCTTGCTCGGTGAGAGAAATCTGCCAAGAGGTCGATGCGACGGCGACGTAAAAGCACTAGTGCCGGGAGAAGAACGGCGTGACGGATGCCGCTTCTTCTTATAGCACTGACTCAATGTGGCGGCCTTGTCGCATAGAGGAACAAAGTGAGGACGGCCACCTCCAGACGGCGGCGGCCACCACCACCGTGGCGGCCGGCCAAGAAGGCGATGTAGCGGTAGACGAGCGGCGAGCACAGAGGGGAGTGGCATCAGACCAGCACCACTCAGACAAGTCTCCTCTGCGCGTATCTCGGTGAGAGCCTCCAGGAGAGTGACACGAGGGTGGCGTGCAAGAAGTTGAGTACGCCTTTGCTCGAACTCAGGACGAAGGCGAGTAAGGAACTCGTAGACCCGCCGAAACTCCAAGTCAGCACGTATATCTAGGCAAAGACGGATAGGAACGACAACCAGCAGTGCGGAGAGAGTCCAAGCGACGCCGATGCAGAGAGCTCGAGCGTAAAGGCATCAACGAGCATCACCTGCTGAAGAGAGTGCTCTTGGCGAACCACGGACAGATCTGAGGCATCACCGGAGGGCTCGTGCGCCGACGAAGATGAGTCCACATCCGAAAGCCGAAGGAGTCCCACAACCTCGTAAGAAAACCGAGGCCGGATATCGGCGATGAAGACAAAGAAGGCTCGGCGTCGTCATCGCACCACCGAGTGTAGGTGGTCGACGATCCTTGTAGAAATCCGAGCCTCTGGTAGGCGAGGCGCTTCATCATCAACAATCGGCGACCTCGGTAGCAATCTTGTCGGTGTCGGGGCAATGCAACGAGCGTGGGCTCCATCGGAGGAATAGGGCAAGCGGGCGGTGACATCGCCGAGAGGATGCCCTGAGACGTAAACCACGCATGTGAATGCGCATGTGAGACACGAAGTCGGTGTAATTAACACCATCAAAGACCACCGGCGAGGAGGAGAAGCGGTGCCCATTGGTAGGCGGCGCCGACGGCGCGCGGTTAGATCGACGTTTTTGAACCAAACCTAACTATTAACGGCCTTCGGCCGTTAGCAACACACGCACACACGCACGCACAGTGAGCGGCGGCGCGCTTGCGAGCAAAAATCGGCGGCACGGCGGCGGCGCGGCGCGCGGCGCGGGCGGCGGCGGCGGCGGCGCGGCGGGCGGCGGCGGCGGCGCGGCGTGGCGGCCGCGCGGCTGGCGCGGCGCGCGGCGGTCGGCGGCGGCGGCGGCGGCGCGTGGCGCAGCGCATGGGCGGCGCGCGGGCGGGCGGCCGGCCGCCGCCGCGCGAGCGCCGGCGCCTCGCGGCGGCGCGGCGGCGCGCGCGCGCGCGCGCGGCGGCGGCGGCGGTGGCGCGAGTGCCGCCGGCGGCCTCGCGGCGGCGCCGCGCGTGGCGACAGCGGCAGGAGTCGGGGGCCGACGGCGCAGGGAGTCGACGGCGGTGGCGAGTCGACGGCGGCAGGCGCGTCAAGCGGACCAACAGGAAACCCTAGGTACGCTCTGATACCATGTTAGATGAATATTGTGTGCATCTATTCATGAGGCCCAAGGGGCAATATATATAGAGGTACAAAGGGATGTACAAAAGAAATACAACACAGCATAATAGGAAACAGCATATTAGGAAACAAATAAAAGTCCTAATCTATTCTATCCTTAACAGCTGCCACCAAAAGCCAGACAAATGAAAATAATTGGATCCTACAATGGACATGGCTTTGCCTGTGCTTTTACAAGCTAATTAGCTACATGAGGCGTTTGATTTCCAACAGGTTATAAAAGCTAAGCTTCATAGCGTTCATATCAGGCAGCAAACGCAAACAAATCAGTGTGACTTCAACCGGCCAACAAAGCATCAAAAGACGATCTGAATTCTCATCCAGGTTACATCTCAAGGATCGGTGAATACTGTCAAAGTTGATCTGTGATTGATCAAACAAAAACTATACACAGAAGTAGACAAATATAGTTTTGAAGGAACTGACCATACCCAGAGATTCAATTACATAAATAATTGGGTACATACAGAAGTGTGATTCCAAATACACTATCTGCACAGCAATGTAAATGGCAGCTCTGCACAAAAAAGAACCATGATAAGAAGAAAACCATGAAGACAAACCATACAGTGCCCCACACATTCGAGGTGAACGCTCTAACAAGATTAACTTCAGGAAAAAGAACAAGCAACGGGAGAGCTTCAGTGTCTTCTCAAGTAGCGTATGGCTTCCACCAAGACGCAAATAAGGGACCGAGAGGTGAGAGTACTGGAACAGCTTCATTATCTTACAAGTTAGATGGTTCCTGTGAGCTTCCAATCATGTGAAAGGGAGGGCAGAGCATTGTATCTCACTGAGTCGCTGGAGTTCTATACACTTCCATGAGTTCAAGTTAGTCTAGCAATGGCCTTGCATCAAATCCCCCTTCCTTCCGGCCGACTAAGTTGTAGGGCATGTGGGTTCCTAGAATTCTGTCCCAGACTGAGAAGAAAGGCTGAGAGTAATTGTATTTTGAGCCTTGGAGCTGATGGTGGATATCATGGTAGGCAGTATTATTTTGGAACAAGTGCTGGAAGATGTTATATGGTAACCAAAGTCCACAGTGATCATCGACTGTCTTGAGTACAGCAAAACAGAAGAAGAATACAGCAGTCATTGGCGTCATACCAGAGACCAAGAAGGAAATTGCACCACCTAAAGTGTCCAAAAGGAGCCCCTCCAATGGATGGTTGTAGAGAGCACCAATAGCATAAGGAACAATCAGCCGATGATGTTGTGAGTGGACATGCTGATAGAGGAATTTGTTCTGGTGCATGTAGCAGTGCACAAAATATTGCCATGCATCCATCACCAGCATTGCAACTAAAAACTGAAAGATTTGAACGACGATAGGTGGCTGGACTACAACTGTTGAGCTACCCGAAGTAACCTGCAAATATTTATGTAGAATTGGGTTAGAGAGGTTAAACAAGGAATTAGTTGGCCATTAAGAAAATTTAAAACAAACCACATGTTCACATATTGAAACTCCTCACCAACCTGACAGAACATCACAAGCGTAACATAGACATGCCCACACACATGCAAGAAAGCAACCCCCAATCTAGTACAACCTTTATAATGTCATCAGCATCAGCAAACAATTCTCTTGCTTTCTGGTTGTTTACTATGTCATACACTTGTACCATGCATGCCGGCCATGCACTGATGAAATAGTTACACTAAGAAAGGATCATGTACCATGCTTGGCCACTGTAGACTGTGCATCCCTATAGGGAATGGCAATTCGACATATGTGCCCATGTGCCCTGTCAACCTAGCGAAGAATCCGGTCCAAACCCTATCACCATCCAAATATATATTGCCCGATTAACTGAAATTTAGAGCAATAATCTAAACCTAACTGCACCCTAATCACCCTCAGCTACAAACAAAACGTAAGAGGTACCACAATTTTTGCGTAACCAATACTTAGGAACAAAGCAGGTAGGCTACAGAAGCTATTTTCCCCCAAAAAATTGTAACATCACACGATAACATGTACAGGGCATAACCATGTGATAAATTTTTTTTTGCACTAATACATACAACAATTGCTTATCTATATGTACTCCCCAGGCCCTCTCACAATGCCACGGACCTGATGCTTATCTATATGTACTCCAACACAGACTTGGCGCTTCACTGCTGTGTCCATGCATCATAGGATTGCGCACAAACACATTGATGTGCTGATGCATGTTAGGAATTCACAAGCTGCTGACCCTAGTAATGAATAGTGTGGACTTTTCTTAAATTGGAGAGTAATGTTCTTGATCTTGTTCTGAGAAATTATGGGTTGTTATCTCGTGTTCAGTTAAGCTACCTGTTTTGGTGAGAAAGTGAATATCTGCAGTCATTGTTCATTGAATGAGCTATTTGTTTCACAAGACATTATGGCTGGAATAGAAACCAGAATGAATCGCCATCCTGATACCAAGAATGATGATACTACATCAATTTCTCGTATCTATTAGCCTATGTAGTAATTGTGCAAAAGGATGCTTTTCTTCGAAATGTCCAAGCTCCTAACTCACAGCAGATTCTCTTTTTTGTGCTGCTTAAACTACCTCGAAAAAATCATCACCAGAAAGACTACAAAATTGACTCTACATTCCAAAGGTTTTCCATTGTAGTAATTGAGTAATCTATCGGTTACCATTGTATTGATACAGTAATGGTGGGGGGGGGGGGCAAAATTACCTGATAACGGTTACTGTAAGAAAGACCAATTTAATGACTGTTTTGTTCATCTCCATGGCAACATCAAAGATGGAACGTATGGAAATTTCACAACAGTGTCAACGGAAGAGAGCTGATTATATCCTTACCATGAACAAAATCATCGCGGCGATGGCCTGCACGAGCTGCTGCAGGAGCACGCCGCGGACGATGGCGGGGAGGTTGACGAGGTTCTTCTCCTCCTCCTCGGCCCGCGTGTGGAACCTGTAGCGCTCCAGCGGCCGCCGGTGCAGGATCAGCTGGTAGCCACCAGCGTAGACCCAATACAGCAGAATGGGCGCGAAGGTGCCCATCGTCTCGTCGCTCACGTACCCTTCCCACGGCACCATCTCTGGCTCCCTCCTCTCCTTATCACCCGCAACAACACGCAGGAACAAGAAGAGGAGGACGCACAGGCGCCAAGATTGGATTTTTGACAGCAGACTCGCGCGCTCCTGGTTATCAATCAGAAACCCTTCTCGCGGATTCGAGTTTCTTGAAGCCTCCACGCAGATCTAGGGAACAAGAACACGACTGTGAGGCCATCCTGTTGGGGGAAATGGGGATTTGATGAGACAAACAGAAATGGCAAAACCGAGGAACGAACGTCTCTATAAAAATTTCTTCTTTTGCTCGGAAATACAAAGAGAAGGGGGATCAACTGATGGTTCGCGAAAGACTAATAAATCTTTGGTGCTGTTAAAACCGTGAAGAAGATTTTGAAGGGAATCAGGAGGAAACCAAATGGAAGAGAAGAAAAGACGACGCCTTTAATGGATCCGTCAAGTGTGACGCAAATTGCTGGTCGTGTCTTTGTCGGACTCGGTATCAGACGTCTCCGAAAAATGCATGTATAAAGCACGTGATAATCGCTATCGTATCCGATTTTGATTTCATTTTCTTCTCCATCTGATACCCTAATTTTTAGTGTGTGTGTGTATATATATATATGGTTTAAGTATACCAAAAATTTTCATGTCTATAATTCTTTTTGTATAGTAAATTTTGTCTTCGCATGTCTATAATTCTTTTGTAAAAATTTTTCACGTAAAATTTATATCTATTATTTCTTTTATTATACTGTGTATTTCATAACAAATAGTACCAACGCTGTAGATTCGAAATCCTAGCCGTTACCCTCGAGAGGAGGTGACTCCTGGACGGCCATAGCGCGGCACCTGGTGAGCATCTTTGCAGTGTCTCTCCGTGGTCTTGACAGTTCAACAGATCGAAGCATTGAATTGCAGATCGAATTTGAAGCGGAGGCCGCACGTTTTTTACGCCGAGTCACTATCAATTTAAAAACCAAAACTGAGCCGTCCATAAAGCTCGGAAACATAGCAGCAGCCGTCCCGATCGGTCAACCAGCGTCCCATCGGCATAGGCGGGAATCCGATTTCGCCGTTCAACGACTCGGCGACTTACTCAAGCCAGTCTCGTCGAGGAATGCCCGTAAGTCTAGGCGACTTAGGAAAGTTCTCTATCCATGTCACCGAGTAGAGCTCTCTTTCAATGATTTATTATTAAACAGAGCAGGCCTTAGTCCTTGGTTCCTTGCGTCGGGAGAAAAGAAATCAAAGGATAGAGCAGTGTCGCACGTCGCACTAAGCAAGCAGCGTCAAGATCTCACTCATATGGGTTTAAGTTTCTAACTTTTCGCTTATTTTTTACTATTTATATTTTTTTATCTTTTTTTGATTTATTATATTTTTTGAGCTTTTTATCGGTTCTTTTTTTCCGCATTCGTTTGCATCATACGTGATGGGCTGAACTTGTTTTTTGAGTTCTTTTAGACTATTGGTATAACTTTTGCTTTATGAATTTTAAATTATGGTTGTTCATGAGAGACAGTACAAAAAGAAAAATAGCCGCATACGATTTTGTCCAGTATAACTGAATTTGGTACAGTATTTACTACAATCGACTTGTAGATCCCACCATGAAAAAGCATTGTTTCGAAGTTAGTTCCTGTAGCAGGAAGTGAAAGTAAAAGCAGAAAGTGAAGCCCAACCCACTCTCTTTTTTTTGCCGATTTCTGACAAATTTTCTATATGCACACAGAAGGTCAACCAAGACACTTCAAAATTTAAGCTTCATGCACATGAAGGAATCATACTATGAAATTTCAGCATTCTCAACTTAGCGATTTGACTCGCCTCAACTTTGTTCCATGATTCGACTCCATACTGAGCATCGATCCGTACTCTACCATAGTGACTGTTCCTATGCTGATTTCATCATCATCATCCCCACGCTACTTCATGCCATGCCCTAGCATAATATCGCGTTATCTCCATCAACGATCTTTTGCCTCAATTGATCATCATCTTCCATAAAGAAATAGTACCGTTAGTTCTGCAAGTTTTCTGTTGGATGTGGAGTTCATTGCAATTCGGACAGTTGTGCCTATTATTGATGGCATCCATGCGGGATTAATCATTGACGATTTCTTCGGCGATCCATAGTTTACTAAGGGTTACTTTGGCAAGATCCACACATATAGTCTAAGGAAGACTTATAGGTTTTCAACATAATTTGGTCTACACTTGATTGAGGAGACTTTAAAGAAAAAAATAATATCAGTTGTGGGGACAACTCAATTTGGTGTTTTAATTACTGTTTAAATATGTTAAGATTTAGATTGCTTGCGCAACAATTATGAAGACTTTGGCAACATGAATTCTTAAGAATTTTGATGAAATCTTTATGATAGCTAGCATGATACTCTCGGAGCTTTACTGTTTGAAAGTGAATATTTTTTCTTCAATTTTTAGTTTGAGATGAAGGATTTAAGTTTAAATTGACTTACGAAACACAAGGTCTATTGATGAAGAGTTATTTTGATGAGATTTTCATATTTCAGCTAGATGAGCGAATTCATCTCAAGGTAAAGATTTAATAAAGTGTGATTTGAATTCATTATTGTGTCCTTACTGAACACTGCACCAAACGTGGAGCTGAGTGGTGCATGCACCAAACTATGTCAAATATAGCAACGGCTAGCGCATCCGACCCTGATTTAGTTTCTTTGTCCACTCGGGATTCTGGTCCTAAGCTATATATATATATATATATATATATATATATATATATATATATATATATATATATATATATATATATATATATATATATATATATATATATATATATATCCTCAGTAGTCACACAATTTAGATACACCGTAGTTTCTCATACTTATAATTCTTCTCATATAGTAAATTTTACGTTCGTACATTTGTGCTTTTTTTCAAATTCGTGTCTCTTATTCCTTCTATTTTGTTGTGTATTTTATAACAAGGAACATGATGCCTCATGCGCATAGCTCCTAGCTTCAGCTTTGGGAATCACGGTTCCTCGTAGACTCAAGCACGGATGTCGACGAAATTTCTTGTCACCTACTGGATGCCGCCAAATGTCATGCCATGTGTGCTGTGCGAATGGCCGCCCTGGAAGTGGTCTCCTTCTGAGGCAACGGGTATACTTTTGAATCCAGATCTTTAACACCACTTGTTATAAAACCTACGACAAAAAAAATGATCAAAAAAACATGAGATGAAGATTTAACGTGAAAAAACCACAAAAGCTAAAGTTCCATGTGCTTATAATCCTCTCCATATAGTGATTTCCATCTTCGTGCGTCAGTAGTTTTATTCCGCAAAAGTTGTCTACGTTAAATAATCATATCATATTATTTTGATCATCTATTTTTGCCATACATTTTATAATAGAAGGTTGCCAGAATTATTGCATGTGGATATTCCTTATTAACCGAGACATGATACTTCTTCTGACCGCAACTGAATTTCTAGTCTATTGTGGAATGTATGACAACTCTATTCCCAAAAATAGGGTTGTTACACATAGCATTCCATGGCTTTGTGCCTGTGCAGAATGCCTCTCTTGATAGCAGGATGGATGCTCTTGATGCCTAGATGCTTCCCGTTTGGGAGCCTCGTGTGCTTCAGGAACAGACCTCCAAAGCTTCAGCTCCTTTGCGTGTGCCCCTTTCTCTACTTTTTTTCCTCCTCCAATGCGTCCGCCTCGGCTGCCTGTTATAGGCAAAGGTTAGGGCAACGGGAAGGAGCGCGTGCAGCTTGGCGCCGTCATGAGTTGTTCCATGGCCTCCGCAAACATGCTTTGTAGACAGGATTAGTTGCTAAGCTAATAATCACCAAAGAGAGAAAAGGAAACATTGGAGTTCCCTTAGGCCGCTCTTAGATGACTCATGGGGCGACTGCGCCACCCAAAGAAAAGCCCCTCGCCATCGCGCTTCCTTCCTCGCCGCCGTCGTTGGCGAGCAGCGGCGGCGGGGCCTCCCACAGCTGATCGCGCTGGGGGTGTAGGCTAGATCTAGCCATCCTCTCAGCGGATCTAGCCAGGTCTGGAGTGGCGTCGTGATGCCGATGGTCAGAGGTGTCGCAAGGGGAGTCGAGGTGAACGGCGGAGCCTCCCACAGCCGTTCAAGCAAGCGGCTTCAGCCAGATCTGGTCGAGACCAGAGTCCCGGTGGGGCGGAGGCGATGTGAGGGAGCCGAAGGTGGCCGGATCTGGCCGACTCTGGACCAGGGCATGGCGGGGGCCTTCCTACTGCCCTCCTCTGCACGTTGTCTTTCCGCAGCCGCTTGAGATGCCGGCGTTGTGGAGGGAGACGGAGGTGGCCGGGCCGGATCTCGCACTAGTGTCACCATTGTCATTGACTCCCGTGCCATCGTCACCGCGGTTGCCACACCATACGAGCGCGCAAACACTTCTTCTTCGCGCGCGGGCGGCCACGGTGGGGCGGGTGAGGGAGCAAGACGGCGGCGATGCTAGGTTGTAGGCGGCTGCGCGTGTGAGCAACACACCATCGGCTGGCGTAGGCGCCACCCCTGTCAACGCCGCAGATGTGACTCGGCGGATCAGGCTTGGGCGGTTGATGGCGTCATGAGAATGAGGAAAGCGGCGAGCGCTGAGGCTTGACGGAGTCAATGGGGACGTTGGGGTCGCTACTATAGGCATGGTGTGCTGGGATGAAAATCTCAAATCCGGTTCTTCCTAGATCGGGCGATGGTGTCCCTATTAGATCAACTATAAATGTATAATTCAAATCACAAACAACAAAATGCATCTCAACTCAAAAGAAAATTTCACCATAATCATTCCAATCTGAAGCTAGAAAAATGAAAACAAGCCACGAAGGCTAAAATGCCACCCAAGTCTCACTACCCAACCTTCATCAAGTACAGGTCTAGGAACTATGGTTTAGCATCCATCGTATGGAATCAGAGTAGCTCACAGCTACATGAACAAACCACCTCCCACCGCATCAAATACATAGCGCGTTGCTCACAGTGAAACCTAACAGTTATAAATCAATACTAAAAAACCTAAGCACGTGCTACTTCTAAGTGCTGTAATCTATTATAGCCCCCAAAACCAATCTGTCTACAATTCGAACAGCAAAAGCAGCGCATATCACAACCACGATGAATCAGCATCAAACCATTTCAATTCGAAACTAAGTAATCAAAACCCTAATCCCCTACATACTACCACTAGAAGCCTACACTATAACCACAAGCGTCAAATCTAGTATTCGCCATCACGATGGACCACTGGAGGCTACGGTTGTAGTACCTCATCCTCGATGTCCTTGATCTTCTGCAGGACGATCGCCATGGGTGCGACTCAGGGACGGGACTGTGGCTTGGGAATATTCTAGAAGGTTCGCCTGGTGGATGCGGGAGGGGGTGGCGAGGAGAGGAGGAGAGATGGAGAAGTTTCGCAAAGTGGGTTAAGGGTTTTGAGCGCATTTGATATGGGCTTTTGCTTTTGCTGAATTAAACATTATGGAATCTCTAGACTACTTCTTGAAGTGACTTGATCATATTTGCTAAAACCTATGCCTCACTTTCCTTACCTACCCGCATCGCCGATCTTGTGCTCATGCGCCACCTTTCCCCCCATGTCGCTAACTCCCCCTCCGCCGCCTCCCTCCCCTATTGGTTGTTGCCGCCTCCACCCTCCATGTTGTCGCCCCTGTGCGGCTCCACCCTTATCTGTGTTCGGCCTCTCCGGAATCTGTCATTGTTTTCCCCTTGTCCTCCACCGTTTTTGACGTTGGCTCCGTCCTTTTCGCTCCTATGCTGGCCTAGCTAGATATGCAGCATCCTCGTCTGATGATCAAGTGTGCATGTGAAGTTCTGAACTTAAATGTGATAAATTTAAGATTGGTAAACCCCTAAAAACGACAAAAAAAATTAATAAGACAAAAAAATGCAAAGTTGTAGGACTATTTAGGTAGCATTTGAATCAGCTCAGCCAAAAGCTCTATCCAAATCAAACACCTGCTACTTTCAGCCACTTCTACTTCTAACCGTTACTATTCCATCCAGCCAAAAGCTCTAACCAAAATACAGAAGCTCTAGCCGTTTTAAACGGGGTAGAGGCTAGCCTCTGGGATTATTTATGCAGTGGCCCTGTTCATATAAGCTTCTAAAAGCCACTGTTCTACAGTAAATGAGTTTTCTATAATACTTACATTTCAAATTGAGTATCTTTTCAAGACAGGATTTATTAGTCGATTGTAGTATACACTGCAACAACTTTATTTATATCGGTCAAAATCAGACACAGGTGTCTCTCTATAAACTATTACTGTTTATAAGCCAGAGCAATATGATCAGACCGACCATAAGAAGGAAAATGGGTTGAGCTTAAGCTTCTTGTTCCCTTCGGTTGGGCCTATGTGTTTGGAAAGAAATAGAGAGGCCCAAAAGTAGTAAATGGCAAAAAAGAAAGAATGGGTTGTGCTTAAGCTTGTTGTTCGATTCGGTTGGCCCTATGTGTTTGGAAAGAAAAAAAAAGAGAGGGCCCAAAAGTAGTAAAAGGCGAAAAATACATAGGTGTCTCTCTATAAACTATTATTATTTATAAGCCAAAGCAACATGATCAGACCTTAAGAAGGAAAATGGGTTGGGCTTAAACTTGTTGTTCTCTTTGGTTGGGTCTATGTGTTTGAAAAGAAAAGGAGAGGGCCCAAAAGTAGTAAACAGCAAAAAAAAAAAAAGAATGGGTTGCACATAAGCTGCTTAAATGGCGAAAAAGAAAGGGACCCTATTTATAAGCCAAAGCAACCTGATCAAACCTTAAGAAGGAAAATGGGTTGGGCTTAAACTTGTTGTTCTCTTTGGTTGGGTCTATATGTTTGAAAAGAAAAGGAGAGGGCTCAAAAGTAGTAAACATTTATAAGCCAAAGCAACATGATCAGACCTTAAGAAGGAAAATGGGTTGGGCTTAAACTTGTTGTTCTCTTTGGTTGGGTTTATGTGTTTGAAAGGAAAAGGAGAGGGCCCAAAAGTAGTAAACGGCAAAAAAAAAAGAATGGGTTGCACATAAGCTGCTTAAAAGGCGAAAAAGAAAGGGACACTAATTGGACCGGGTTTGAACCCGACGTGAATCGAACACGCAACCTTCTGATCTGGAGTCAGACGCGCTACCATTGCGCCACGGATCCGGTTGTTGAAATTAACCATCCTAATATTTTCTAATTACATCACTGTCAACGCCATGGTCCAGCACACTCAGATAACAATAGCAAGATGAGCTGGGCTAATTATCATCTAGGAGAAATCAATCAAGGGGCTCGTATGAATACTCGCATTGAGAAACTCTCCATGCTCCGGCTTCCGTGCGTTGACGACTCCCGTGATTATAAGCCTGCTTATTGGACGTTTCCAGTTACCCTTCTCCTCAATCCCTCTCTCTCTCTCTCTCCTTGCCTCCTTCGGCAGAAGCCATTGCCGACGGTCTCCACCGCCTTCTTCCACCTCCACCAGGAGTCCGGAGTGCACTCCGGCCTCCGTGACGTACTATATGTTAGTCGCCGTCTTGGTTAATTACATTTTTTTTCTTCAGAAAAGATCTCTGTTTCATGTATTCTTTACAGTACTTCTACGTGTATCCAAGTCTGCACTGCTCGTTACAGTACGTCTTGCGTGTCTTTCATCTCCATTTCTGGAGAAAACAAGCGTGGCAAAAAAATCTCTGAATTACCGCGTCCTCTGAGAAACAGCTGCGGGGTGGGCGGCGCGATGACGCCTGGTTTATCTTCCAGCACGAGGCGTCGCCGAAGGCCGCCAGAAGAGCCTCTTCTGCGCCGACGCTCAATCCCGGCGAGACCTCTCGAGGTTCGGCGACGTCGTCGTGCTCGACACAATGTTCCGTGCGAACAGGCACGCCCCATTCCTCGGGCTGAACCATCACCGGAGCCCCCACGGTCCTGGGGTGCGGCGTAGTCTCGGACGAGTCCCCGGACTCGTACGTCCAATATAACGAAAAATATCGAAAAGAACTTAGCCAATATAACGAAAAATTGAGTGCTAGCTAGGAGGAAAACAACGAAGTACGCACCGCCTTTGCTAGTTTACTACTGCATACTCCGCATTGAGAGTAAAATTTTTGCTTTTTAATCTAAAATTTGAAAATTTGTTACAAATAAACCCCTGGAGAAACGATTTCCAAAAATGAACCCCCCACAGCGCCAAAACATATGGCGCCGAGGGTATATATCACGGCGCCATAATATTTGGCGCCGATATATGCCACGTAGGAGCCAGCGTGGCGTAGCACGGCGCCAAAGGCCATAGCGCCGTGCTATATAACAACGTCGCCAAAGGTCACGGCGCCGTGCTTGGGACTTAAGGCTGAGCAAGGCCGCCCGGCCCCCTCACCCCCTCATTCCCTTCTTCAGCCCGAGCAAACACAGCTCTGCCCCCCCCCACTCTCTCCCCTCCAAATCCACGCTAATCCGTTGTTTTTTCTCGCGATTTTGCTTCCAAACCGACCAAGTAAGGTAAGCTCCCTCTCCTCCCTTGATTTTTTGCAATAGATATATTGTGTTTGAGGTACATTTCGTGAGGGGAAGATTTGAAACCCTAGATAAAATTAGTTTGATTTGGCTCGGTTTTAGGTTGTATTAGCGTTGAGTATGCGTAATATAAAAATAGTTGTAGGTGTAATTCGTTTTTATGGTTTGATTTAGGGTTTGATTTGGGTAACAATGATAGATACTCGTTTATAGTTGTTTTATTAATTTTGTGTTTTAAGTTGTAATGGACTTCACCCGTTTGCCACCTCCACCCGGTGTTGCCATGCCGATGTGTTTTTGCGGCGATCCTTGCAAGGTCGAGAGGTCGGACGAACCGGAGACATAGGCAGAGGTACTGGATGTGCGGCAACTGGGAGTTCGATCCACCACGTGGCGCTGTCGTCCTCGATCAGATGGTATGTTGTGTTGTCGATTCATCGATTTGGTATTAATCATGTTGGTTTAACGAATGCGTACATCTCTAGGAGCCTCCACCGCTTTGTGATTTTGAGAAGTGGATCGACACCGAGATCGCTGAGGATGACAAGAAGTACCTTAACACCGCCAAGAAGTGGGATGAAGAAAGAAAGGATAGGTGGGAAATGGAGATGAAACAGGAGGAGGCCACGAGGGAGCACCGCGAGGAGGAGCGTAGGAGGGACGCGGCAAGGCTCAAGGGTGAAAGGAAGAAGAAGATAGAGAGTGCGCGACGTGTCAAGGCAGCCCTTAAGGAGTACCCTGATGCACAGAGGAAGGGGAAGTGGCCTCGATGTACTCGATGAGGTTATTGATATGTATGTTTGATCCGGGCGTATATGTATGTTTTGAGAATTTATGAACTATGTATGTGGACCTATTTATGTTTTTAGAATCTGTGAAATATTCTATGATATTGTGTCGTAATGCTATGTATCGTGCTTAGAATTTCAATTGATATTGTTCTACGTTATTGAGACTTGAATGCTATTTGTGAATTTCGTACAATGCTGACCGTGAAAAATATGATCAACTGGCAATAACATTTTGCGATCATGTTATGTTGTTTTATTGGAAGAAATTTAATGATATTTTTGAGGACAATCGTGATAGGAATAATCGGACGAAAGGAAGGAAAGTGATATTGAACACGTGGAAAAAATGAATGCGAAAAGATGAGGAGATCTTATATTGATAGTTAAAATAGAAAGTACTCCATCATCAACATGGCACGACGCACATACAGAAAATATAGAAAGTACTACAAGCTTAATAACTCTCTCTAGTACATATCATAGCGACCGTACATACTGGTAGAAGATACAACCATACATCTCGTTGACTATATGCCAAACGAGCCTCGTGGCACCCACATGGAGTGTTACTGAGGGGGCCGCCTCGGACGTGGCTGATCGTCGTGGTAGTGGCACGCACATATGCAACTAGGGTTCGCGCAGCAACATGTGGGATCATACGAGCTTCCTATGTTCACCACCTCCTCGTTGCCCCTCTCGCGTTATATCTGTTGGCGGAGGTCGTTGTTCTCCTCAGTGAGAGTCTCGATTCGCTCCTCGAACACAAATATCCGATCCCATAATGCATTCACATAAATGATAATGTAAAGTTGATGAGGAGGGTCGATCCAGCGGGAGAAGTCGCATTTCGCCATCTGCAGGAAAGGATGGTAAACATGGAGACTCCATAAGCAATAACAAAATATGAACTACTAGCAATTTGTGCCCCAGAGCGTGGGCATCGGAAGAAACGTCGTCCGCCATCCAAAGGGGCATCAATGACCTGCACGACCGTGTCCCCATTGTGTGTGCATTTCGGCCACGCTGGTTGAGCACGCCGGTTTGGCATCAAGCGGTACTGTGGACCGAAGTTGTCTCTCTTTTCCAAGGGAAAGTCTTCCTTCGGTGACCCATATCCGACTGGCCCATGAGCTTTCGACATGGTATGTTTCACAACAAAAGAGAATGAGCTCGCAGTGTTGGATTTGCAGGGTTCTCTAGATACCATGGCATGGCACCCCAACCGTGCTATTTATATCAAACGAGATAACGTACTGTAGTTACCACATGACAAAAGAGGGCAGGTTTGTGTAGCGATATGACAAAAGAGGTCAGCTTTGCGCAGTGACATGATAAAAGAGAACAGCTTTGTGCAGTGACATGACAAAAGAGGGCAGCTCTGCGCACAGATATGACAATAGATGGCTGCTTTGCGCAGAGACATGACAAAAGAGTGCAGGTTTGTACAGGGACATGACAAAAAAAGGTTTGTGCAGTGACATGACATAAGAGGGCAGCTTTGTGCAGTGACATGACATAAGAGGGCAGCTTTGTGCAGTGACATGAGAAAAGAGGGCAACTTTATGCAGTGACATGACAAAAGAGGGCTGCTCCGCCCAGAGATATGACAACAGAGGGCTGCTCTGCCCAGAGATATGACAAAAGAGGGATGCTTTCCGCAGAGAGACAGGACAAATGAGGGCTGCTTTATGCAGAGACATGACAAATGCTCAACTTCAGAAAAACAAAACAAAGATTGACTCCATCATATTTCAAAAAAGTTTCTATCGCACGAAATACTAGTCTAGTCAAAATTGTTTTTGCAGGGTCAGGCAGCACGGCGCCATAACATACGGCGCCATTCCTGAGTACCTCGGCGCCATAACCTGTGGCACCGTACTTGTATAGTAAGGCGCCATAGATTATGGCGCCGAGGTACTTATGCATGGCGCCGTATGTTATGGCGCCGTCTTCTGACCTACAAAAAATAACTGATCACATGCGTTCAAACACATGCACATACACAGATACATATACACATACAAAAACAGCTGAACACCATCACATATTTATAAAAACATTCAATAACACTTAATAACATGTGTCTCGAAACACGTAATAACATGAACATCAAAATAGAGTCAATCTCATTGCCTCTTGGCCTTTCCCTTGCCCTTGGCCAGAGCATCAGTCCCCGGAGTATACGTGCGTGGGGAACGAGTCGAACGACGAGGCCGCTGCGAAGCCTGAGTGGATGGTGCGTCGAGCATCTGCGATAACCCAATCTCGTTGTGGGTAGGAGCCTCCTCGGCATCCTCGTGCTCCTCCACGGCGTCCTCGTGCTCCTCCACGGCGTCATGCTGCTCCACCTCGTCCTCGTCGTGGCCGTTGTCTTCGGCACCGACGTCCCAACTGAAACTCGGAGTCGGAGTGCGTGACGCGCTCCTCGTGGACGCTCGCCTAGTACGATGTGACGACGAGCCTGCAGCTGTGGAGGCACCTGAGCGCTGGGAGGCCGCCGGTATGCTCACGTCTACCGATGAGCGTACGCGGCAACCTAAACGACCTGCCGTCTGAGTGAGGCGACGTTTAAGTCTCTGCAAGTAATGATATGTTAGAATAGTACACATGCTTAATTGCTAACCTGTGCGTCTCTGGCCTCCACCTGTTAGTAGTACACAGAGAAAAGAATTAGTTACGTATGTAGAGTATAAAAACAAAAACAAACGGATCCGAAACAGATGTACCTGTCGATAAGTGCGGTCAAGGCTGCGGGGTTGAAGGCCGCCATTCCCCGACGCACTAGGTTAGCAACCGTGTGAAGGCCAGCACGGCGCAGCAGTGGGGTGTAGCGGTCGTCGTAGACCATCAAGTTGAACCCACTATGGATTCGAGGACGAAGTATGTGAAGCTCCTGCGAAATACTTTAACAGTTAGCTGCATGATGACAACATATGTAACACGAAAAAAATACATTTCGATAACACATCTACCTCGCCGTCCTCTGTGAGCTTGCCGCGGTGCTCCTCCTCGTAGAACGGGTCCAGTAGCCGATACCTCGCCATCCTGTTCATTCAAAAATACATTAATGAAAAGACTAACAAAATACGTTAAAAATAAGAATAACAAATTCATGTGCATTCTAAAATTTATGCCCGCCGCTTACCTGACCAGAACGACGTGACGTTGACACGTCCGTGAATTGTGACCCATTAGACCGCACGTACTGCAGTGTGTCTCCTGTGGGTCCTCAACGAAGGGATTTGCCCTACCCCTCCTGGTGCGACCAGGTATCCGATCCATGTCCATCTTGTACCTTGACCGCTTCCTGCTGCCCCTCTTGTGCCAACGTAACCCCTCGTCCGCTATGTACCTGGGACCCGTGTAAATTGGCCACTCGCCTTCATCACGATATGGCTCGAACCGTGGTGCCAGTCGACCAGCAGCCACACCGAACACCGTCGGAACTTTGGTGTCAACATCGACATTCCGGGCCCTACATGCGGTCACCATGTGGGAGCACAGAAAATGGAACTTGTCGGGAACACCGCACGTGCATGTGAATGATGTAATCACGACCTTATGCCTTCGGGCCTCTCGAAGCTCTCCATCCTTGGTCGTCCCCCCACTCTCACCAATCTCATACGAGCCCGTCACATGGTCAAAACACTCGTACTCCTGTTCATTGGCCTGCGACCGCTTTCTCAAGGAAGCCGTGAGGACGAGGTAATAACGTGCATGTGCCCTCAACATGTCCGAGACTTCCCGGTGCCGGTTAACAAACCATGCAACACACTTGTAGAAAGTGAAGGCGGCAATTGCGGTAACTGGCAATCCCCGTGATCCCTTAAGCAGTGCGTTGAAGCATTCTGCCATGTTGCTAGTCATGAACCCGTACCTCCTCCCCCCTGCGTCATGAGCCCTTGACCATTTATGCACATCTCTCATTAACCCCCTGATCCAATCACGGCCCTCGGCATTAGTTTTTGTTTTCAACTCCTCCAACTTCTCCTCAAACAGCTTGACCTCCTTCTGCCGACATACCTCCTCGAAAAGTGCGAAGTTATCCTTCACCCCATCTTTTTTGAACAAATTCTCCGCAAGGTGTCGTGTGCACCAACGATGATGCACAGGAGAATGTCCTGGCATAACTTCTTTAATGGCGCTCAAGATCCCAGCGTGCCTGTCAGACAACACACATACCTCCCTCCCCGGACCAACCACATGGATCCGTACAAGCCGTAGAAACCAAGCCCAGCTGGATTTGTCCTCCTTCTCCACCAAACCGAAAGCCAATGGCACAAGCGAGTTGTCCGCATCACAACCAATAGAAATCAACAATATCCCCTCATACTTGCCCAACAAGAACGTCCCATCAATTGACAGAACATACCTGCAATGTTTGAAAGCCTCGACACACTGACCAAAGCACCAGAATGCTCAAAAGAAAACCTGCCTCCCATTAACCCATACATCGGGCTTAGGCACGTACTCATACTGCATTCCTGGATTCACCGCTTTCATTGCGTTTAACATGGCCGGCAAACGCTCATACGCCTCCTCCCAATCACCATAAATCAACTTCAAAGCACGTTGTTGCGCCCTCCATGCTTTCCCATACTTGATTGTGTAATGCCACTTTAGCTTAACGGCCTCTATCACTGCTGTCACGCGCATCGTCGACATGTGCTTTATCATAGGGTACAAGCGGGTTGCAATAAACCGAGAAGTCAGCGGCGATGTTTCGGCGGGCTCGAGGACCCACAGCATGCGGTCCATCCACAGTTGTAATCTTAAACTTCTCCGTACCCTTCACCTTCCTAGCACAGACTTTCCATGCACACCCTGCGCTCTCACATTTGATGGTGTACCGACGTTGGGCGTATGAGTTCTTAACCTGGTATGGACGGTTGTGCACGATCGAGTACTCTTTCAACCACATCTTGATCTGACATATCCTCAAAGACATGACCCTTCTGAATTATGATACTAGCCCCAGGCCTAGGTATGTCCCTCTGCGTTTGCCCTCCATCCGCTACAGCCATATGTGTGTTGCTTAGGTCATTGTAATCGGACACCAGCGGGTCACGACCAGGAAACATTCTTCTCAATAGCTCAATTTCGCTGGACGTCAAACCTGGGACCGGCCTATCATCATCTGAGTCCACAGCCCTCGCATCCTTATAAGCAGCCTCATCTCCCGCAAGCTCTACATCCACCCTGTTAGATGCTTCACAAACCATGGGTTCCTCAAACACTGCCTCCTCGTCGAATCCACCAACAGACCGGTCATCGACATCCTCAAACTCAGCTTCTACCTGAGTCAATGGAACCTCACATACTTGAGCCGAGGGTTCAACTTGCATCTCGACCTCTTCATGACCCGATGACCCAACCAACGATGAGTCATTGCGATCGAATGCAGCCCTAGGAGGTGATGGATCTCTCACCACCATGCGCACAAACAAGTCAGGTGCTCTCACCTCTCTGCCCAAAATGACGGCCACATAGTCAGCCCATTCACCGTCGCGCCAATCGGAACCAATCTCTTTATACGCGGCCCCTTTGACGACCCAACATCAATTAATCCTTCCATAACGACATCACCATGCTCATCTGTCCATCCCAGCCTCTCTTTCAAGCGACAAATGACATCACCATACGACGGACTTGACCTAAATAGCAACGTGGTCTCTTCCATACCCTCCAAATCAACACCTTCATTGTGACTTCTCTTCACAATTCCACCATGGTGCAAAGTCACAATCTTATTCATCTATAATCAACAAACAAACATTCCTCAGTCCAATCGGCCACGACAACAAAATGCTATGACTTTTAACGAAAATTAAACTCTATTTCTAAACCTATTTCTAAAATCATATCAAACCCTAAGCCTAACATTTCAAGAAATGGACCCTACTTTCATATCAAACCATATCATATCTACACCCTAAAATCAAAACCTACCACATAGATTCATATCATATCAAATCAAACCCTAAAATCAAACATATATCATATTTCTAAACCTACCACATGGATTCATCAATTTCTTTCAAATCAAACCCTAAAAACGAATCTACACCCATAACTACTCTTATATTTCGCATATTCAACGCAAATCAAACCTAAAACCAAGCCAAATTCATCAAATTTCATCTAGGATTTCAACTATTCCCCCACAAAATGTAGCTCAAATAAACAATATATATTCGAAAAAATTAAGGGAGGGGAGGGAGGTCACCTTGCTTTGTCGATTTGGAACAAAAATCACCAAAAAACCGAGCAAAAACGATGGATTTAGAGGAAGAGGAGGGGGCGGCGGCGCGCCCTTTGGGGGAAGAACAGAGAAAACAACGAGGGGGTGAGGGGGCCGGGCGGCCGCACTCGGTCTTAAGTCCCACAGCTACGCCATGCTGGCTCCTACGTGGCATATATCGGCGCCAAATATCATGACGTCGTGATATGTACCCTCGGCGCCATGTGTTTTGGCACCGTAGGAGGGGTCCATTTTTGCAAATTGTTTCTCCAGGGGTCTATTTGTAACGATCTTTCAAAATTTGGACTAAAAAGCAAAAAATTTTCCACCCCTGCTCAATGGGCCCTTGGCGAGTTTTAGTGTACTTCACACATGAGATGAAATAGTAGCTACCCATACACTCACACACAGACCACATATATATACATACACACACAGACCACATATATATATATATATATATATATATATATATATATATATATATATATATATATCTGTTGAAAATTAAGCAATTTCAGCAATAATTTTAGTTTAATCCTAGATGTTAGATTTAAGCATGAGAAATAATGTAATATTCCAACATACTTCATATGACATGAGAATCTAGGTATTTAAGTATAGAAATACTACTTCATTCATATGAAGAAAGGAATATCTAAAATACTAAGAACATGTTTGCATCAAAATCTAGCATTATGCACAGATTTGTGTTTAGATTTAGGGGGTGATCGGAATAGCGATGGCTTTTGATTTTTGCTTGAAAAATATCATGTAGTCATTGAAAAACATCAGAATCGAGTTGCATATTAGGCATAATTAAATTTTAAAAAATGTAAAAATAAAAACGGCTTGCTAGTCTAGTGCGGACAATGCAAAGGAATATGAGGAAAAAAACGGAACGCAAAAAAATCAAAAAACAAAAAAAAATTCACTACGTGACAAAAGTGCTACAATATTTTAATCGTTGCTACAGTGTTTTAATCGCTGAACAGTGTTTCCATCTCCAAACTGATCGCTGCCTTACTCTTAGGTGTCGAGCTGTACGTCAATAAACACGGCATCCTCGCCACTAGTGGTCAAGCTTTCAATCAGAGTCATGCGACAATTCTCTAAAGATAAATGAAGCTTTGAGGGCAGTCCCAATGTTTGAAACTATGACTAGTTTCTAATCTTCTAAGACACTATGATACAAACTACAGCTCTAATCCATGGTTTCTTCGTGTGGGACCAGATCAAATCGTGATCAATCCTTTTCATCCCCTTCCTGCACATGCATTGGCTGTTTCGTCTAAGACACTATGATAAGAAACCAGGTTCGCTGCAGCGCATCTTTTGCTGGTTTCCTCGGCTTTGGACCTCATGAAGAAATAGTTTCCTTATGAAGAAACCGTTTTCTTATCTCTCCTCTTTAATTACTATGCCATGTCAACAAAATGCTTACATGGCAAACCTAATTAATATAAGAAACTATAGCATTGGGGACTGCCCTGAGCTCTACAAATATTTACCAGGATCTGACAGCTAAGTATAAATCATTGATCAAGTAAACTACCGACAGTACAATGAAGTAAGCTACTGACAGTACAATGAAGAAAACTACTGGCAGTACAAATATACTTTCAGACTAACATTTCAAAAGAGATATACTGCAATAATCACAAGGTAAATACAATGAATCATATGAACATACAATCAACTCACTGCCTCACTTATATTTCTAAATTGTCACACAAGCATCAGAATGACCAATCCTTTTTCCTAAAGAGCAATCCCACAGCCCACCGGAATCATGCAAAAGTTACCCAGCAATAGTGATCTTCTTAATTCAGTGATGAACAAGCATACAACTATCACTAGCACGACATACTTAAGCAAGATTGAATTGAGAAAGCACCGAAATACTTACTGCAGCGATGGCAATCAAAACCACCAAGTTTGTCAAGGCAAGGCACGTCACAAAGACGTTATCCTAGAAAACCAATCGCCGCTGAATGCCACGGTACCAATGGTTCTCAAAGATACAATGCCCAGCTCTGGAAACTCAGAGTACACCAAGTTTTCAAAGCCAAAGCGCAAGTAATACTGCACAAGATCAACAGGAAGCAAGAACCCGTCGCGCACACAAATCACACAAGGTGATTTTAACCCCCTTGAAAACCAGAACTGACCTCAAACAGCACACCAGATCGGCGACTGCCTGAAATCACAGACAAGATCAAGAGCAGCAAGCCCCGGCACCGAGGTCACCGATGTCGTGCGGGCCGCGGAGCGACGTCGGGTGCAGCAGCACCCTCGCGCGCCACCGCCGCGCCTCCTCCACGGTCGGCATCATCTGATCATACCCCTCCGGCAACTCTTCCCCGACGCCCACCGCGGCCGCCTAGCCCGGAGCCACTGCCATCGCGGCAAGGCAGGCTATCCGCACGGGAAGCCCACGCGCCCGCACCTGCGCAAGCGCGGGGGGGGAGCAGCGACGGAGTAAGGCCTGGGTGAACTGCGGGAGCGGGAGCTGGAGGCTTCGCGCGAGAACCATTGCGGGGAGGGAGAGCCGGAGAAGCGTGCGGGGGTGGAGACGCGGAGTGGAGTCGGGGAAGAGGAGATATGGGATTGCATGGGATGACACGTGGGGCCCGCCTGTTGGGTGCGCGGACCGGGTCGCGGGAGACGAGGCGTCGGACCACGTAACAAGCCTCTCGTGGCGCTGCTGGCACGTGGACGGTGCCGTGGGTGGGCGGGGTCCACAACCCTGAAATACTCTTCTTACTTTATATTACGTATAACAGTCTCCCCGTCTAAGTTACGTACCAGGCAAAAGCTGACTTCCGTAATGGTATGTGCAGTGTAGGGCGAATGCGTCAGGAGAAAGAAGAGGCTACTTAAGCTTCAATCCAAGAATTCCAGATAAATCTGGGAGAAGTAGCTTTTGAAATTTCGCTGCTCCTTGATCCCTGACATGAATGAAGTATTACAATCGATAGCGCCTCTGTAGGTATGTTCTTTTCAGCTTATAAAATCAACTTTTAATTTTTACTACAGTATCTAACTTTCAAACAGAGAATTCTACAAATTAATTATAATACACATTAAAAACCCAACATATATACCAACTAAAATTACAAGTAAGTATCTCTCTCTCTCCGTAATCTATGTCATGAACAGTTAAAATTCAAAACATCCAACCAAAACCATAAGCTGTAGCTACAAACATCAGACTACTTACAAGCAGGGCAAACAGAAGACTTTATTCACTCTGGGCATGTGGAATAAAAAAAACTAGAGCTCTCTCCAATATAAAGCCTCTAATATTTTTTTATTTTAGCTCATTACAAAGGTTGATGTTGATCTGATCACCCCCTTTCTCTGTTTCACATCTCATATTTACATTGTGGAATTTCCCTACAACTACAACCTACAAAAATTTCGTGATTCTGTGAATCCTTCGGTGGTACTGACTTCCCACCTTGTACAGATACCTCCTGCAATCCTGTTATTGAATCTTTTTTACTATTACCTGACCTTTACACAAGGGAAAAGATTGACCTTTACATAAGGGAAAAGATTGACCTTTCTGACTTTACCATAATGGCAATGTAGTCTTCCAAGAAAGAAAAGGAAAGAACTCTGGGCCGTCTGGGCATCCAGTCGATCAAAATGGATAGATAAGTCAACGACATGATCTTTCTTCGGGTGAAGATGCCGAAGGTGACCATGAGTGGAGTGTCATTCGTGAATCAGTTAATCCTGGTAACTGAAGTCACTACTGCGTTGCAAAAGAAGCACCTTTGGCTGTTCAGGAGATGCCTGCTTATGCAGCCGAAGCAGGACTTGTGATGACATGGCTCGAATGTTGCATCTGAATCACAGTTGTAGCAAATGCAACAGTTGTCCTCTTCTTCCTCACCGCCAGTGCTGAAACCTTGCTCTTCTTTACCATCCACTGAAATTGTAATGCCTCTGAAGTAATGGGAGAACTCTTCAAGCTGCGCTAGCTTCGCAAGGGAGCCATCCCCTCGGAGGACATTGCTCTGAGAAAGATATATGCATATTGAAACACCATGTTAGCAAGCGGGCAACAGAAAATTATAAAAGAATAATAATCATAATCAAGCAAATATGACTAATAAATTTTATTTATCTGATCAATGAGAATGACTCTACTTATTAGTAATAACCAAGCAAATCTAAGGAAACCAAATATGAAAAATACAGAAATCTAACCCAGTTGTAGCTCAGTAGGTACTGCAACCCAAAATGGATTGTAGCAGGACAATCCATACTTGTGAACACCGCAATAACATCATTTAACTCCCTATGGCCTGATTTGCTGCTGCATTCCATAAGATTTAGGATAATGCCAACAAGAGGAGCTAAGATCATAGTACGGTTTGTTTTTTCATGATGCTGCCCTGGCCGTCTTAGTGTCCTGCAGACACAAGTTTTGACTGGTTAACACAATGTCCATTTACTTTTCTACAACAAATATTACTAGCTGAATAAAGGAAGCATCCTGGGTTTACTGTAAAACATAAAGGAAGAGCTACCAAGATATAAGCACAATGATTAATACTCAACTGAGTCACCTCAAATGAATTGTGGTAGCAATGCATTTAAGGTTCTGATGTTGTAGGTGTTAACTGGATACGAGCGTTGGTTGGGTACAGATTCGAGAACCGAGGGTTAGGTGCCCGCCTTTGATCGGCCGACCATGCCGCTACCAAGGCTTTGAGGCCTGGTTGAGTGGAGGGGGGAGACTATAGACTTTTCTTGTTTATTTCTTTGCTTAATTTCCTGAGTACGAACTAGATGTCCTTTATATGGAGGGCTAACCGACTAACCAACCATATCCGGATCGAACAGATTGCTATCTAATCGTATCCTTAAGGGATACTGCTTAACCAACTAACTTAACTCTTGCCAAACTAACTTATCTCTTGCCAAACCTCCTAACAAACGAATCTATCTCAGTGTTCACCAAGGCACTAGGCGCTAGTCAGACAGCAGACCGGCGCCTAGCGCCTAAGCGGGAAAAATCAGCTAGGCGAGCAAGGCATGAGGTTGGCGCCTATCGCCTAGGCGCCGCCGAGGTGGGCTAGGTGGCCTCCTTGGGGAACAGAGATCTATCTTGCCTTCTTGATGCACAAGGAAGGACCATATTATAAACCTTTGTTCATAAGGGGTAAACATCGCCGAGAGGATGGCCAGGCGGCACCGGCGTAGAGAGAGGGAGAGACTATAGATGAGAATGGTTTTGTTATTTCTTACTTGGTTCCAATAGCATACGACAGCCCCCCTTATATAGATGGGTTCCCCCTAACAAATAGAATCTAACTGCAATCATATCTCTAACAAATAGAAAATAATATCATATCTCTAATAGATGGAAACTAATCTCTAACTCAAATAAAAACTCGTCACTACTTTCTAATAATGAAATGGGTGGGCCTAAGGCCCATGTCCACAATATTACACCTCTCCCAGACATGCAGCTCATCCTCGAGCTGCTAGGCAGTGGCCATGGTTGCAAAAGACGCTTTCAGCTAAACGACGCTTGCAAAAGAAGAATTTTTCTCTTTTTTTGAACGTGGTCAAAACTACAAATGTGGTCGTAAACCACAATGTGGTCGTAAACGAATTACGACTACTGAGATCGAAGCACATGGTCGAAACCCAACAAGTTTCCGGCTCCAGCGGCGATGGCTCTGGGGTCGGTGATGGGATTTCGACCCGCACCGGAAAATGGATATGGGATCGGTGGCGATAGCTCCGAGGTCGTAGCTGCGGTCGAGGACGAAGCCGTCGAGGATGGTGGGGCAATATTGTCGGTGTGGAAGCCGCTGACGGCCTTCTCGGACTCGAGGCCGACGAGGACCACATCGTCACAGTGGAGGCGGAAGCCGAAGAGGGCGTCGACAACCTTGGCGGAGAAAACCGTGGAGGCGGCGAGGAGCCAAGGCCGGAGCTGAGGGGGGAGGCCCTTGGTGAGGTGGATGACAATGGCATGGGAGCGGACGTCGAGGGCGCAGAGGGAGGCGTCGGCGCACCCAAGGAAGTCGAAGCCCAAGCCGAGGTTGGCGACGGTGGCAAGCACCAAGTAGGGCAAGGCCGGATTCGAGAGAGTCGACACACACGAGCCAGATCCGGATCCGATCCCAGAGGGATCCAACGGCAGCGAGGACCCCTGTGGCGGCGGCTGCCCAACGAAGAGGGCGGCGGCGGCGGAGGCGATGAGGGTCGTGGCTAGGGAAGACGCCGCGACACCGACGGCGGCAACGGGCTAGGCGCCGGCGCATCCATGGTGGAGACGACGAAGATGGCCGCAACAGCCAAGACGGCAAGGGCCTTCGATCCGGCGGAAGCCATTGCTTGGGTTGGTGGTGGTGAGCCGAGAAGGTTCTGGAAGAGCGGATTTGTGGAAGTGGCGGTGGGCGGATTTGGAGGTGGTGGTAGTTGCGGTGAGGCGGTCAAGGATGGGGCAGGGGAAGAGATCATCGGAGAGGAGGGAGACGAAGTGGCAGGAACGATGGTGGTGGTCGGCGATGGCATAGGAGACGGCGAAGGCAGAGCTGCGGCCGATGAAGCGCCAAAGGAGTGGGCACGCGCACGGCGGGTGGTAGGCGATGCAACTGTGGTTCGGAAGAAGGATGCAACTAGACTTTCATCTCCGCGCCGCGGTTTGGTGGATAGCTGTGTACTGAGTTGGGCCATGGTCCGGGAAAGGCGAGAAGGCCACCGTAACTCTTTGATCCATAATGGACGGAAGATTTCTTGCCACGACGAAGATGATGAGGCAACGGTGGACACCGTCGTTGCTGCTTGAAGATGCATCACTGCCCTTGCCGGATGAAGGAGCAGCATCGTTGCCGTGGCACAGCCACCATTGTTCCTGCCCCTTGTGTCGTCGCAAATTGTGCAGCAACAATCGCTCGTGCCTTCTCTTTGGTTACCATCATCTTCCTCAGCATGTTCTCTATATTCTTGAGTCCGGCGATGATTTCTTCAAAACCAGTGAAGATCTTGCCACCTGTTAACTTGGCAGCAGAAGCAATGGTATTGGCTTTGATACCAAGCTGTTATGAATCTTGGTTCATAGGGGGTAAACATCGCCGAGAGGATGGCCAAATGGCGTCGGCGTAGAGAGAGAGGAGAGACTATAGATGAGAATGGCTTTATTATTTCTTACTTCGTTCCAATAGCATACGGCAACCCTCTTTATATAGATAGGCTCCCCCTAACATATAGAATCTAATTTCAATCATATATCTAACAAATAAAAACTAATATTATATCTCTAATAGATGGAAACCAATCTCTAATCCAAATAGAAACTAATCTCTGCTTCCTAATAATGAACCGGGTGGGCCTAATACCCACGTCCATTACAGACCACGATCAAAGACCATGTACTGCTTCTGCCTTGCAGCATGCTTATCCTCTGGTCGTATGGCCGGCCAGCCGGCGGCAACCCTATGCATAACCCCTTGCTGCTGTACTTGGCACATAACATCTGAGCTCACTAAATTGAATAGCTTTCAAAGATCGTACTCCAACTTACAAGAACTGCAGCACAAGCTAATTTTCAGACTTCAAGTGAGGACATTGAACCACCCCCTTCATATTTTTCAGAAACTTACAGATTAAGATGT
Organism: Melocanna baccifera; assembly: GCA_036346265.1. Classification (NCBI taxonomy): domain Eukaryota; kingdom Viridiplantae; phylum Streptophyta; class Magnoliopsida; order Poales; family Poaceae; genus Melocanna; species Melocanna baccifera. The sequence continues at coordinate 23,164,809 of CM070694.1, read as the reverse complement.
GGACTTACATGTCAAAGAACTCTGCATCAGCTGCTGACATGATGTGGTTCAGAATAAAGACAATTAATTCAGTCAACCTCCGCAGATTCATATCTGGTCCCATGAGGAATGCATAAGGAATCTCTCTGGTGCAGAATTCCAAAATCCTTGCAAGACTACATGATATATCAAAAATAACACTGCACTTTCTTTGCTGCAAATCAGCAACCTAAAAATAGAAGAAATTGGTTATAATTTCATATTTGCGTGGCCACACCAGAGGAAAGAAAGAATATAGATTTTTTTCCCAGGTTGTAATAAATCCTATTGAAAACAATTAACTGGAAAAAAAACAAATTAATGAAATTGATCCCTATCAAGGAAATACAATATTGTATTACTGCGTTTCAAAGCAAGATGCTTTTCAGTTTTCAGAATGCACACTGTCACGAGAAAAAAGAGCTGGCATGGTATTACACTGTTACTTAAGTCAACAACGTTGAGGGAAATAAGCACTACAAGCTAGCATCAATCAGCAAAGAGTTGAAGTTCTACACCAATAAGGAAAATACAAAAGAATAATTCACCTGGTGCTTATCTTGCATCTCTCGGATGGACATGGAGAACTCGGTCATAGTCCAACTGAGTGTGTTGAAAAGGCGATTGAGAAAGGATAAAAACAATTCTTGCTCATGAATACATGTCTCCCTGAGTAGAACCTTCAAAGCAAAATTGCCAAAAGATCAAATAGAAGGTTCGCATACAATCACACGGTAACATGCACACAACAGAAATAGAAGACTGAATAGAATTAAAACAGAGGTCATAATATTAAAAATACCTGGAAAGTTGCAGATGATGAAGATTCAGCATTCTTAGACGAAGCAAATCCTGAACCTTTGCAGAGCCGAAAAAGTATGTTGGTAACAGGTATCCATGATCTATTATCAAAAGCTGACAGAAGTGACCTTGGCATTCTATTTATAGCCTCCCGATTGTTCTCAAATACAAGCATGAATTCTTTGTACTGTACAAGGACTGATATTGATTGAAGAAGAAGATCTTTCAAGTCTGCACTCACTATCCTCAGATCATCAAAGTGTTTAACGACAAGAGTGACCTATTAATAAGAAAATAGAAACCTTAAATAATACTGAAACACTGAAGAGCATGCTAAACACACATCAGAAAATTGCCCAAGACTTGGCTCTACTATCAGTTGAAGTAGTTTTTTGTTCTCTGCGATATTTTCCGAAGAGAGTAGCATATCGTGAAACAAAGGAAAAAATACAAAACGCTCCTATTATACACAGTTGAGCTCACAATTTCGCCATTGAATGTAAACCAGCAAAACCATTTCCAAATTTACCTCAATTTCTTCAGTCATCCAAACATTAGTACGACAGGATTGTAAGGTTATGAATGATGGGTGTAATTAGGTTTTATAGCAAGAAAGATGGATCAAGAAGCAACAAGATGCTTTTGTACATACAAATGAAGCTAGCCCTTGCTTGAGAAATACTGCAGGCGAGACAAAAGGAGGATCGCTCCTTCGCAGAGCATGGAAACAGTCAACCTGCACAAACAAGTGAACAACAAAAATATCCACTTGAGATTGTTTCAATGCAAATAGCCAAGTTGGCTGCTAAAGGACACATCAAACCTACCAGTGATTCCACATAGAACTCAGGAATGTAGTGGAAAATGGAATCTGAATCACTGAGGACCAAAAGAAGCTCCACAACCCACATGCAGGTTGCATACATTCCTCTTTGCTTCCATGAAGAAAAAAGAGTGGCACGGTACCTGCATGCACCATAACACAAGTCAACAGGTTAGCTCCCTAGCCTACAAAATGACTGCACCAGTCTGTACAGATTGTCCTGCTGCAACTTGCACAAATGTTATTCATATCAGGGAAAGCAAAAGAATATAAATTAATGAATACATGTACAAGTTAGAAGCTGGCACCTAAATGGTGTATCATGAATATTTCTAGAAAGCTCCTACTTCAAGAAGAATATTTTTCCCATCTTTTACATACTGATAGCCTTTTGAATCTATTGTGAATATGCCAATATGATCATTTCAGAAGCAAATGTGATCTAAAAAATCATGTCATGGCCGATAGTGTTTGCTAGTAAACCTTTTTTTGTCATTTTACCATGGAACAGTACGGTAAGATAATAAGATAGGTTTATCCTTTCAGAAATCATACCAAACACAATGCCTGACACAATCCACCAAATCCTCATGATAGCTATTCCGGGCTTCTTTCAAACGTCTTACTTGATCAGGGCATGATTTTTCTCTTATCTGCCTATCAGTTTCTTCTAGTAAAGAAATGGATTGTGACTGCTGGGACATGAAATAGAATGCCTGGACAGAACAAACTTATGTCAGTTCCATAATATAAAGCAGAATATACAAATACCCTAGTGCACTGATGGATATCAATGGGTAAGTAGAATCGGAAAATAGACTGGCTAGGGCCATGTGATTCCTTTTGTCTGAAAGGGTGAAGTCAATAAACAATAACTAAATACTGGCACATCTGGACCCAATGTTCAAGAATCGCACAAAGTGAAGCCATTATCTAGAAATTTTGCATATGTTGGCCAAGCAAAACGCACACATTTGCAAAGCACATGCATGTCTAACCTCCTGAGGTTGAACACATGCAAATGCAAGAAATTAAGGCAACTTCTACAGATACTAGTTAGGAACAGCATGTCAGTAAGTTTGCAGGTCATGAGAATCTCCATGGAAGCAAAGTGATGGATCATTGCTGCAGCATGCATGTGTTTGTCTAATTCAATAGAAGATCAAACAAACATCGCTTGCCTGCCTAAAATTTGGTGAGATGCCCAAATGATATAACAACAGCATAATATCAAGCAGCTCTTCTTCTTTTAACGCTTCTGATGAAGATTGATTTGTCATTGGCATGCTTTCAAAAGTATGCAGTGCTTGGTATCCATATTCAATTTCTGATTGAGCACTTGTGCTAGGTTTGTCTTCAATCTCATCACCCAGACTTCTCCCACTGCACTCAGCAGCTACATGAGCAGATCTTTCAGGCATAGGCTTGCATGGGCCTTTTGAAGTTGATGGTATGTACTTGGCATTATCTTTCAATCTTAGGCCAACAGTGATATCTGTGATTGAGCAGCAGCAAGGCTTCTGTACTGTAGTGTGTGTTACTTGTGTCTCTTCATCATTCATGCAGCCTTCATCCCACTGTACTTCATCTTCTTTGGTATCAACTTGGTGAAACATCAACAGGTGACTTACTGATCCACCAATTCTCGAAATAACGCTATAATAGGCATCATTCCTGAATAATAACTGTGTGGGAAACCTCCGCTTACCACCCTTGTGAAGAAATCCAACACCATTCCCACAGTTCATTCTAGAGGATGATGCAGACCCAGAAGAATCCATAGAAAATCCTTCAGACAACAAATGGAGGATTACAGTGTACAATGAGACAAGCACAGTGTTGTTGAAAGTCCCATTGACAACCATCCTGTGATCTCCGCCTCTAGCCTTTAGTATTGAATTTTGTACAAATGACCTAAACACAGATCCTGGAAGCTGAGGGGGAGACACTGGTGGAACAAAGCATATTACCAAGCTGCAAAGTTCACGGTGCATCTCCTCAATCTGCAAAACACAATGCCATGCAAACTAGTACAAACAGGTATTAAAGGGGGAGAAAGGGAGGAGGGAGAGAGTTCCAGCTATTTACAACCAAGCATGTCTTCAGTTAAAATTTAAAAGGCTAATCCCCAATGGAACAAAGCATAAAACTTTAAATGAATAGAGACAACGTATAAGAGAATAAAAGCTAGCAGACGGAAGTTCACTAACCCATGGAAGCAACAACTATCCAGTTATAACAATGCAATTCACTGAGAAACTAAGAAAAAACAACAACTCAGTCAGAACTTGGAACTAGGCCAACTACAATACACCATGCATATCAAACCACCAAATGGTGTAGCATGGATATCCAAGAGTCGAGACAAATAGTGGAATAATTCAAGCCAACAAACAAATGAATGCAGAATCAGAATCATCAGACTGGAAATTTTTGTGATGCTAGAATATAAGTTATTGCAGTGGCATCATTATGTCAGAAGTTCACAGAGTTGAAAAAAACTTCTCTAAGCATCACGGAATTCCTGATTTTTTTGAGGAAAAATATCTAAGAGTAAAAAACTCCCTGTGTAGCTAGAGAGGCAAGGGAAAATTTACCTTCTTAATTGCATCGGAGAGTGTTGTCATCGACAATGTCATGCTAACTTCATCCTCAGAAGACCCAGGCCACCAAACAGAAGGTACAAGGCACTGCAAGTCCTGCTTGTTTGGAATCTTCCTTGTGAGAAACCCTTCAAACGAGAATGCAAAATCTTCTGACTTCCACCATAGATGCATTACACCTTTATGCCTAAGGATGTGGCAAGCCAGCGCTAAAAATGGATATGATCCAGAATATGGGCATTCTGTCAACACAAGTGGTGCAGCTTTGCACATACAAGAAAGTGCCACAATGAGCTCCTGCAATAATGAAGTGCACCCTGGGAACTGAAGAAAAAGGTCAAGAACCCGATCAAGGCATAAGTAATCATGTGGCTCACGTGCACTGAAAACATCTATAAGAAGAGTGGTGAAGGACCCCCAAGCAATATACTCAAGACACCCCTGCCTTCCTTCAATAGCACTGAAAAACTCTGCACATATCCCTTCTGAAATTGGTTTAAACAGTTCTTGTAATGGTGCAAATTTCTTGACCCTCCTTAGTTTTTCAAAGTACGCTGATTCAGATTTCTCCAGATTTTGAACTTCTAGCAGTCGGAACAAACATCTAAGAAGATATGCCGCAAACATCCAAGAACATGGTGGTGCCTCGATCGGATCAAACCCATCTAAAGGATACCTGAATGGATGTGAGCCAAAGTTTAGATGGCAACGCTCACCTTCTGAGAGAGAGATTGCAGGATAGTAGCCCTTCATAGGCCCCACTTTTCGAATCCCATCAAATGCAACACCAAGAAAAGTCCCATTCCTGTAGAAGTTGATCTCTCCTGCATCCAAGTTGAGGCAGCAGCTGATCACATCCCCTACTGACCATGGCTGCCCATATGGCTTTGGCTCATTATTCCATTTAGTCACCCTCTGGCCATCAAATGCGTATGAATCATCAGCATCACCAACTCCTTTCTGATCAGTGAAGGGGCACGAGAGAGTAGCCCATCCAAGCTGCTGAACTCCGGAAGTCTCCAGGGTCACCTCATACATCCACTTGCCCTTCCACACGCAGGCATTAGCTCTAGCACTGCTGAATGGTGCAGAGCTCTCAACAGTCAAAGGTTCCCGAATGCTCTTGAACTTACCACAAACGCTCGACTCATCAAGAACAACCTTTGTTTGCCCGGCACCTTTATCCACAATCAAGACGCTGTCATTGTACTTACAGCTATCTCTGTCCCAACCAAGATCAAACTTTCTTGCCTGGTTCCGCAATACCAAGCGCACAAAGCCCGCATCAATTGGTCCAGGAGGCCAGACCACTGACTTGTGAGGGAGATCAAAGATATGCTCTATCGTCCTCTCAACTGTCTGGTGCCCAATCTCATCATGGTAGGATACCAAGTGCGACTTCTGGGGGCTAGCCCTAGCTTCATCACCAGACAACAACACAGCCAGCCCGGGGGAGAACCCACTCCTCCTATGGCTACTGCTTCCTTCTGCCATCAAACTCTCCAATCTCCAACCTTTGCCAGCCTTTCGAGGCTAACCATCTATTGTTCGATCAAATTAAATGCTTCTCAACCAGATTAGCCAACAAACTATCTCCAAGGTCCAAACATCAAACACACACCAAAATGTTCAAATAGCCACTTCAATTTGGACTCCGAATATATGATTTTTTTTATAGGAAATTCCGATTACCTGGGCGAATTGGACGAATTTTAGCTATGTGATGCGAGGAAACGGAACTAGATGCATACGTATGCAATGGAACTTTTGACGACAAATGATTTATATTGGCCCAAATCGGAGCACCTTACCGGGCGGACGGAGAAACTCGGAGACGAGGTGGCGGTGGAGGTGCTGTGGTGACGCGCGTGACGGCGATCGGCGGCGGCGGCGGAAAGGTTGGGGCTAGGGTTACACCTTGGAGAAGTCGCGGGGAAAGAGAAGAAACAGAAAGAGTGAAATTAATTGTAATACAGAATTTTTTGGGTCGTCTTTTCAGTTTGGTCCTTTCCATTTACGGGAAATACATTTCTATGGTGGCTCGTGCTGTGTAGAATTCAACTCTTCCTTTATTCAGTAGTTTTTGTAAAAGTCGACATCAATTTGGATGGTTGTACTTGTACATATGGCTTTGTTCATATAAATTTTACTCCTGTGGTAGCAAAGAGAATGTCTTTTTCTATATAAGTATCTCAATCTTTGTTAATCTTTTTTCTCGGGCCAATCGTGCGCCTAATCAATTTAATTTTGTCACGTAAAATTAGGTGCAAGGTATTAGTAACCGCCAAATTTATTTTTAAAAATAAAACATCATTGCGAAAAGATGCTCCTTTCAAAAGAAATGTGGCGAAATCCCTCTCTGATAATTTACTTGCACAGTGTCTATTTTGCTTTTGCTAGTTTGATCGCCCCTTTTTACAAACAAAAAAGTATTCTTGGTACTTCAAAAGAAATGTTGTCAGCTGCAACTCTGTCAGTCTCCCTCTCCTCTCTTCTCCGGCAAAGTGGATGGGGACATATTGACTTTCGTTCCTAGATTTTCTAGTTGTTATTCTTCCATGAGTTTTCAAAGAGATTTTCTTTTTACCAATCACTTAAAAGACGATGATGATGCCTACGCTAAAAATTAACATTAGTCGAATTAGGTATATAAATGAATCTTCATTGATTTTCTTTCAACAAACAACATCATGTTTAAGCATAGGTCCTACACACCATTGGGAGTCTTCAAAAATCTACTTTCCACTATTGCGATCGTCGGAAAGATTGGGAGTCTCCGCACGAGAAAGATAAAGAAGTGCAGAATCTCACAGACTCTTAAGGGGCACTCGTTTTAGCGATGACTTCTAACTTTTGGTTGAAATTTCATTGTAACTGACTTTTTTTACTGTAGTTGATTTGACTTTTTTGGCATAATTAATTTTAAAAAAAATGTAAAAATAGAAAAAAACATTTTAACCCATTAGGGACATACAAAGGAACACGGAGAAAAAAGAAAATACAAAAAAAGTCTAAAATATCTAAAAAAATTCAGAAAAAACGAAATACTGAAAAGTGAAAAAAAACAGAAACTAGAAGTTAAAACCGAAACGAGCAGGGCCTAAAGGTATCAATGGTAATTGATTGTTAATCTAGAATGTAAAAGTTGGGAGTGGTTACGTGCCTAGTCAATGAGTTATTGATATAAACTAGGTAGAGTCGTGCGCTACGCTACGCCGGAGCACAAAACGTTGAAATTGCAACACAACTTTGTATGTGTTATAATTTTTGGGACTGAGAATGATGTTCAGGTTGAAGTCGATTATAAATATGTACACAGAAAAAGAAAAAAAAATAAAGATAGACCCTGATCCTGAACACCGTTAACTGTTACAGGTTTTTTTAAATGATAATGGTGCTCGAGCCGAAGAAGACTACAAACAACATATATATAGGAGGAAGATACAAATACACAGTGGAAACCATTGTTTCCATGACATACCACACAATGACGAATATAACAAATGACAGAGCATATACGGAATACAAAGGCTTCTTTGCCCAGTCCGGTAATGCTAAAATTTTCCTCAGCCTCGTAACTTTGGTGATGAAAACCCAATGGGCTTGGCTTAGCTCATCTTGCTCAATAGCATTGGATAATAATAACCAACTCTTGTGATGCCATCTACACAAATATCTTAAATTCAATTGCAAAGCAGGCACTTGTTTCACTTTCCACTGTCAATATATTATTTGGCAAGGTCTTAGAAGCTAAAATTTTACCTTGCACACTGTAACGACTTTATTTTTATCGGTCAAAATTGCATGTGAGTTTCTCTTACTCTGTACTCTCTCTTACAAACAATCCAAAAGATATAAACATACAAAAGTCATAAGACAAGCAAAAAAGAACACGCCCTCCCCCTGCTTTAACGGTGTTTACATGATAGGATCTTTTTGCAAAAACCAGAACAGCTTGCTACATATTTTCTCAGCAACACAATTCCAGAGAAATAGCTGGGGCTCTGTGTGAAACCGCCAAATGGAAACACGGAACGATGCCAAAAGATCGAACAGGGAAGAAGCGAAGGGAAACCTTTGCTTTCCCGTCCACGTGCAACGCGCCGGACCACTCTCCACCGCACGCCACCCCGCCCGTGCCAAAAAACGCGCACACGGCACAGATTTCTATCCACCATTAAAATCCATCGCCTTACGTACCTCAAAACTCATGTGACAAATCACAACAGTTGTACGCACAATCCACCGTTAAAATCCATCGCCTTACGTACCTCAAAACTCATGCGACAAATAACAACTGTTCATTAGTTCAGTGCTTTTTATAATGTGCAAATTGTGCGGCGCGACGAAGTGAGAAGTCTAATCCTTCGAACTCCGACCCCGTCGTTTGAGAAGAGAGTTTTGGAGCCAACTGGTGAAATTTGGGCATATATAGCTCTTTATGATCACTGAAATTCCAATACTAGCCTTCAGAGCACAAAAATTTCAGTTCTAACTCCCCCCGGTCCGGTGGTGCGGTCCCTTTGATGTGACTTGGTGGTGCGGTCCCGCATAGCACCACCCCTTTGATGTGACTTGGTGGTGTGGTCTCCGACCGCACCACCAAATGGGAGGGGTTAGATCTGAAAATTTTATGTTCTAGAGGTTAGTATTGGAATTTCTGTGATTAAAGAAGCTATATATGTCCAAACTTCCCAATTGGTAACATACATCTATGCAGCATGGGCGTATGGGCAGATGTGTAATTTATGAAGATAATAAAATGTCAGTGTTGTTTGTGCCAACGAATTAGACCGTGTTTTTTCCCCTGGTAGAAAGGGCTTTTACTACTAGTCCAGTTCAACTATACGAACATACAAGGGAAAGCGTAGAAAGCTTGGGCGTAGAGGAAAGAAAGGAAAAGATGCTTTCTAGACATCGAAGCAGACGTAGCCTACCTGCGTAAGATTCGTCGATCATTACATGCACCATGGACGGATGGGATTAATTTATCGAGCACGCCAAATCTTTCCAAGAAATTTCCTAAATTCCTTTTCTCTCTGCCTTTAGGGGGCGTTCGGAATAGCGATGATTTTTGACTTTTGCTAAAATTTTACTGTAGCTGACTTTTTTACTGTAGCTGAGTTAGTTTATTAGGTATAATTAAATTTAAAAAAATATAAAAATAAAAACGACACGCTAATCTAGAGCGAACGATGCAAAGGAATACGGGAAAAAAAACAAAAAAATAAAATTTTTTACTGTAGTGCTACAGTGCGCGGTACAGTGTTTTGATTGTCAAACGCCGAACCCTAGCGATGGCCGAAGCCACAATGAGCGAGGCCTTAATTTATTTCTTCTTTCTTCCGTACTTGCCCTTTTTCACTCTGATGATGAGGCCTTCAATTTATTTTGATTTGATGGGGATTGTGTACGTGGTCGATCGAACAGCAAATACGGAGCACACTCATAAATTTTGATTTTATGTTTAAGTTTTAGCTTATATTTATATAGTAACTTACTATTAAATGATGTGTTTTTTAAAACGTAGTTTACAGATAAATTATAGTATAAACTATACTGATATCAGTTGTACCAACTAAAATCTAAAATCTCATACAACTATTTTTCTCTGTATACCGCCTCTTACAAACAAGAATTCAAAAACCTTACAGATAAATTATAGTATAAACTGTACTGATATCAGTTGTACCAATTAAAATCTAAAATCTCATACAACTATTTTTCTCTGTATACCACCTCTTACGAACAAGAATTCAAAAACTACAACCATAAACTATAAACCTCAACCCAAAAGAACCTTATCACCAATTGATCATGCACTTGTCGTTGCCCACGTTGCCGCCATCCCATCCCATTCAGCGATGCGTGCTGGCCACATGACATACGAGAAAACCTAGGAACGTACAGGTGCCACCCCACCGCGCGGTCGCGCAGAAGCAAAGCCGCGCTCGCTCTACCACTCACTATTTCGAATGGAGAGCAATTTATGTGACACGTGTTCTTCAACAATCTCAAAGTAAATCGTTCTGGTCCATTTAGGCCCCGCTCATTTAAACTTAGATTTCTGATTTATTTTTTATTATTCATAATTTTTGTCTTTTTTGGTTTTTCGGTATTTTTTGAGCTTTTTTACTGGTTCTTTCTTTTCCCGTATTCGTTTGTATTATACGTGATGAGCTAACATATTTTTTCTTCTATTTTTAGGTTTTTAAAATAATTACACCGAATAAATCATCATCAACTACACTGTGATTTCAGCTAGTTATAGTGTAATTTTAATCATAAGTCATCAATTTCGGTCCATCCGAGCGCCTCTTAATCCCATGTGTAAAACTGTGCAACAAGGACCAAAATGTCCGGACGGTGAGCTCACGTGCACGTGCGACTTGTGCAGCATGACCATTGGGGAGGCATAGGAGGCGAATGTGCCAATGCTGAAGGAGACGAGCCGCGGCACGAAGATCTCTTCGATGACGTCCTTGGCCTACGCAAGAAAGCCGTCATGGACGAGCAGATCTGGCCTCGGCTCGAGCGGTGCGAACACGGCCACGAACGTCGGCCGGAGCGCGACGACCACCCGAGGAAGCCATCATGGACGAGTAGATCCGGCCTCAACTTGAGCGGCGGTGAGCATGGCTGGGAACATTGGCCGCCGGACCGCGGCGGCCGCACGCGGAGAGGAAGTCGGTAAACAGGGACACGGACGGGAGCTCGTCCATGGTCTGCAGACCACATCGGAGGGAAAGGGTAGCCCAACGATGGCGTCAACGTCGACAGGCCCGTGAGGATGAAGGGCGGTGCAGACAACATCCGAGGAGGAACCCTACGAGGTGGAGCAGCGGCGTGGCGTGGCCCTGGGTCCTGAAGGGGACTGAGCTCGGAAGCGGGACACGCGTCACCCTCGGAGATGAGGTCCCGCATAAATTTTCTCCGTTTCGGACAGCATGCCACGCACCGACTGCTCCGTGCTTCCGTACCGCTCCAAGCACGGCGCCGCATCTTTTTGTCTCATCGGAAATGGACGTTCAGATTTAACAGAGACGAGGAAAACATACAGTTATATAGGTGTTTTTCTTTCCTTTTTCGTCACGAACATAACAGAATGATAACGCTGAGCCGCTTTGGCCACCGGAATGGCCGTCGTTTGCTCCCGTTCCTTCCCCAGGATAAGAGATGATAACGCCCACACGACGATGACCCTTCCCTGAACACAGTCGACAAACACCCACCCACAAGCGACCCCGCAATGCATCGCTCCATCCAAACGCCAGCTCCATGCACCGAAACACCATATCCACAAGTCCATGGACAGACAAATCGTACACCACCCAAACCAAATGGCCGGACCCCTCCACGTCTCCGTTCGCGGCCTCGCTCCCACCCCCATGCACGTCCACGCGCCCCACCTCCTCCCCCCCCCCACGCCTCCCAAGCCCCACCACCATGCCGCCCTCCGCTTCACCGTCGCCGCCTCCGCCGCGGCACCCGTGAACCCCACCGCCACCCGCAAGGCCGTCATTGCTGGCGGCGGACTCGCGGGCCTCGCCGCGGCGACCCACCTGGCCTCCCTCTCCGTGCCGTTCACGCTGCTGGAAGCCTCGGACCGCCTCGGCGGCCGCGTTGCCACCGATGAGGTTGATGGTTACCGGCTCGACCGGGGCTTCCAGATCTTCCTCACCGCCTACCCGGAGTGCCAACGCGTCCTTGACTTCCCGTCGCTGCGCCTCCGGCCGTTCTACCCCGGGGCGCTCGTCTTCCTCGGTGCCGGCGAGCCCTTCCACCTGCTCTCCGACCCCTTCCGCCTCCCCCTCCGTTCCCTCTCCTCAGTCTTCTCCCCCGTCGGCTCCCTCTCTGACAAGCTCCTCGTCGGCCTCACCCGACTCCGCGCGGCCTCCACTCCGGACGACGTCATCCTCTCCTCGCCGGAGACGACCACGGCGAGGCACCTGGAGGAGCTCGGTTTCTCGCCGTCCATCGTCGAGCGATTCCTGCGGCCGTTCCTCGCTGGGATATTCTTCGACCCGGCGCTCGAAACGTCATCCCGCCTCTTCGAGCTCGTGTTCAAGCGCCTCGCCCTCGGCGACAACGCGCTGCCGGAGGCCGGCATCGGCGCCATCGCGGAGCAGCTCGCGGCCCGCCTTCCCGCGGGCTCCGTCCGCCTCAACTCCCGCGCCACCGCCATCGACCCGTCCGGCGTGACGCTCGACACAGGCGAAACCGTCTCCAGCGAGCTCGGCGTCATCGTCGCCGTCGAGCAGCCGGAGGCCGAGAAGCTCCTGCCGCGGCTATCGAATCCGACGAGACCAAAGAAGGCCGAAAGGAGCACCGTCTGCCTCTACTTCTCCGCCGACCAGGCGCCAGTCCAAGACCCCATACTGATCCTCAACGGGTCGGGCAAGGGGATCGTGAACAACATGTTCTTCGCCACCAACGTGGCGCCGTCGTACGCACCGGCGGGGAAGGTGCTGGTGTCCGTGTCCCTCGTCGGCTCGTTCGCAGGCCGGGAGGACGCCGAGCTGGCCGACGAGGTGGTCCGGGAGCTCGGCAGGTGGTTCGGGGCGGGAGTGGTCGCGTCCTGGAGGCATCTGAGGACGTACCGTGTCGGCTTCGCGCAGCCGGACCAGACGCCGCCCACGACGCCGGCCGGGCGGGACCCGAGGGTCAGCGACGGCGTGTACGTGTGCGGCGACCACTGGTGCTCGGCCACGTTCGACGGCGCTCTGGTGTCCGGGAGGATGGCCGCCGAGGCTCTGGCCAAGGACAGGGGACTGTCAGAGGTTGAGCTGAGCAATCGAGTGGGCTAGTTTCGACCGAGGGAAATGGTTTCCATCGAACAGAACCTTAACCGTGCACGTGGAATTTTTTTTCCTTTGCTTTTCGAGTGACAGCACATCTTTAATTTTTGTAAATGTTAGCGTGTGTGTGTTCTTTTTCTTTTTGGATTGCCATTCGTATGCACTCGAACAAAATGCTAATTTATGAGTGGCACTAGCTAGTGCCTTCTGTCGCATTTGGATGTATTTTCTCTAACAAACAAACGGCAGGCAATTAATTGGAGCGTTTAGTGAAACATGCTGAATCGAAAATATCAAAACGAAGTGTTAAAACTAAAACACACATGCTAAAAAAATAAACTATTTTGAATTGGAGGTAGTAGTACTAGAACGTACCGATTCACCTCAGCACAACAACAAATGCAGTCAATATTGTAGATCCCTCTCAATGAACTGTGATGACTTGCAGTGTTCTTTTTTGAACTGTACAGTGCCAGATCGAGCAGGAAGGAATATCCTCTCTAAAAAGTTAGACTTCTTATCTAAAAATGAACAGGAATTTGATTATTTACCCAATAGTTAATGTGCTCTTGATTTGCTCCGTAATGTCTTACTGATATGTGGATATCTTTACTACTTTAAAAGAAGGAGTTGGTGGTTGATGAGTCCTCCTTCACTTTTTCTTAACCATTCGATCTGATTATAAGATAAAATCCAAACCGTCTATCTCGCAGTCCCACCCTCCCACCCCGCGCCGCCCCTCCCTCACACCCCGTGCACTTCGCAGTCCCGCCCTCCCACCCCGCGCCCTCCTACCCCGCGCCGCCCCTCCCTCACACCCCGTGCGCTGCCTCCCCCCTCCCTCCCACCCCGCGCGCCACCGCCTCCTCCCCCCACCCCTCCGCTCCTCCGTTCTCCCCCTCCCCCACCCCCCCACCACCCCCGCCTCCCCTCGCTCTCCCCCCGCCGCCGCGCTCTCCCACCGCCTCGCCGCCGCCTCCCGCAGCGACGCTCCGCCATCCGCGCGGCGCGCGCGCGCTCCTAGCCGCCGCCGCCAACTGCGTCCTCGCCAACTTCCCCCAGGGGATCAAGGTCCGTCGCGCCTTACCGCTCGATCGTCCATCTCCCAGCTCCGCTCGTGCGGTTGGTTGGATCCGCGAGCTCTGTGTTGCGCTCGTCCGTCATTGTCGGTGGTGCATCATGGTTGTGTTTGTTGCCAGGTGGAGCCGGGCGCCCCGATGCGGCGAATGCGGCGGAGGCGCGGAGAGATGTGGGCCCGGACACGGTGGCGTCCATCATCCTCGGCGGCGGAAAGGACATTTGCAAAGATGGTGGCATATTCAAGAAGATACTGAAGGAGGGGGAAAAATGGGAGAACCCAAAGGATCCCGATGAAGTATTTGGTTTTTTTTTTTTTGCTAAAACAAGCTCCTATCATATGAATTTCAATTGTTATTTGTGTAGCTGACCCTTTGCATTGCTGTAGCAAAATATGAGGCTCGGCTCGAAGATGGTACAGTTGTATCAAAGTCAGAGGGAGTTGAATTTACTGTTAAAGATGGTGATCCCCCCCCCCAACACAGTCCATCTGTACATGGCCTGTTATTGAGCTCAATGAACTGCTTACTAACAAATAAAAATCTGTGTTAGGGCGCTTCTGTCCCGCACTGGCCAAAGCTGTCAAAACCATGAAAAAAGCAGAGAAGGTGCTTCTTACAGTCAAGCCACAATGTAAGCTTCTTTGATTTCAAACCTTCTTTTGCACTGCTCTTCTCTTTCTTTTCCTAAGAAGGATGACAAGTCTGTGAGCTTTGCAATGGCAGATGGATTTGGTGAGAAGGGTAGGCCAAGAATGGTGAGGAAGGTGTTGTACCACCAAATGCCACTCTTCTTGTTGACCTTGAGTTGGTTTCATGGAAGACATCACGAAATAGGGATGATAAGAAAATCCTAAAGAAAGTTCTTAAGGAGGGTGAAGGATATGAACGTCCCAATGAGGGTGCAGTTGTTAAAGGTATTCTAAGCTATGACAGTTATTGTTCTAACTCCTGGGTATTCGTATAAGTCACTGCTATCTTACTAATGAACTACTTTATCTTGTAATGAGTAATAACCAAATTATATTTTTACTGTTGACAGTCAAAATAACTGGAAAACTTCAAGATGGCACATTATTTTTGAAGAAAGGATATGAAGAAGAGCCATTTGAATTTAAGACCGATGAAGGTTCCTTTTCTCTTTCATGTGTCTATGCATGTTTTGGTTAATAAGTAAATGCATTAAGCTTAACTCTGATACAGTAAGAATGACATGTTCCTTTGGGTTTATACTCTGTTTCCAGAGGAGGTTATTGATGGTCTTGATCGTCTTTGTGCTAAACATGAAGAAGGGCGAGGTTGCCCTTGTAACAATTCCTCCCGAATATGCATTCGGTTCTCTTGAGTCGAAGCGAGGATCTTCTTTGTAGTTCCACCTAACAAAGACTATTATTTGTGAAGTTGAACTTGTATCGTTTGTGAAGGTGCACTTCTCTTTAAGTAATATTCTTGTGCGCTTTTCTGATCCAATTTCCTGAGTGCAATCTAAAGAAGAGCAATTTTTCTTGATACACAGGATAAGGAGTCATGGGACTTGAACAATACGGAGAAGATTGAGGCTGCTGGTATGAAGAAAGAAGAGGGGAATGCATTGTTCAAATTGGGCAAATACACCAGAGCTTTTAAGCGTTATGAGAAGGTCTGACATTTTCCTTTTGTTTCACAACTGAAAATATCACTAAGCTGCCATCAAGGTTTGGTTGATTTTCCTACTGTGCCTGATTGACCGATGAGAAATCTATTTAATCCCAGGCTGCAAAGTATATTGAGTATGATACTTCATTAAGTGAAAGACTACAAGCTGAGCTGAGAAGCTTTGCACCAAGGTACCAATGTCTATTCCTGCAAAGACCCCTTCGGTATCACGTAGTAAACCAAGGTGACATTGGGAGTCTTTCTTGTTTGTTAACGTGTTCGGAACTAGACAAACGAAATGTCAAGGCTTTATACAGGAGGGCCCAAGCTTACATTCAACTTGCGGACCTAGAGTTAGCAGAGGTTGATATAAAGAAGGCACTGGAAATCGATCCTGCTAACAGGCAAGTTTCACAAATGGATTCCCTAGGAGGGTCTATGCACTCACTGTGCCTTCAATTTGATATATTACAATGTTACAGTGGTTTCAATTTGACATTGACATTGTCACTGCTAATATCAGGGATGTGAAATTGACATACAATAGACTCAAGGAAAAGGTCAAGGAGTACAACAGAAGGATGCCAAATTCTACAAAGAATATGTTTGCTAAGATGACCAAGCGGCAGGCAAAAGACAGCGTAAGCATTTCTGCATATTTCACTGCGAACCTACAACTTCCTATTTTCTTTTGAATCACCCGCATCGATCCAATTCGACCGTCTCTGAATCACGTAAAAGCCGAATGGGGCGAACAAGCAAGGATCGGAACACGTCGGTGCTGCCTAAGGACTCGCTTGTTGCTCTTTGCTTTTGTGGGCTGGCTAATCCTGTTGAGATTGTGTTGCGTCTGAATGCGCTAATTGTGTGCCAGAATCCATAGCTCTGTCTGCGCAAAAGGGTCTACTGTTTCATAGTATGCATCATTTTTATTTGGTTTTTCGTTGTAACGCACGGGCACCTTACTAGTATTATTAAGATATAACCACATGTTAGTAATATATTATAGGATAAATCAAGTGCAATCAACTACGGGACAAATGATGGAATATTTCTAAAATTAACATTACCTGTGAAATTGGGTTTTTCGCTGACTAGGCCCAATAGCAGCTACTATCGGAATTGGGCCGGAGCACACTGATCGCGCTCGTTTTGGCACAAAAGGGGCCACACGCAATACAGTCAAACTGCAGCAGAGAGAGAGAGAAAGAGATTCTTACATGTGGGTCCCACCAATGACGAAATCATTCGAACTATCCGGCCCGCGAGAAGATCGGCCAAGAGGCCCAAGCGCCCTACCCCAAACCGCTCACTCGGTCACTCCCGATCCGCTCCGAGCCTCCGACGACGAGATGGGTTCGATGGAGGCGTCGACCGCGTCGGAGAACGGCGCCGCCGCGGGCGCCGCGGCCGCCACGGCGTGCAACGGCGCGGGCGCTGCAGCGAACGGCGGGGTGGAGAGGAGGCTGAGGTCATCGTCCGCGTCCGCGGCGTGGGCGTCGCATCTGCCGCTGGAGGTGGGCACGCGCGTGATGTGCCGGTGGCGCGACCAGAAGCTCCACCCTGTCAAGGTCATTGAGCGCCGGAAGTCCTCCTCCTCCCCCGCCGACTACGAGTACTACGTCCACTACACCGAGTGTAAGCAACCTCCCCGCCTCGCCCCCATAAGGATGCTTCGTTTCTAGGGTTAGGTTTATGTTGCTTCAGGCTGGGGAAATTTGGGGTTTAAATGGTTAATTGGATTTACAGTTTATGGAATGCGATGGGTTCTAGTGATGAATTGATCTCTAGGTTTGCTTTTGTGCGTGCAGGGGATGGTCGCTCCCGTGGTCAAGAGTTTTAGTATAATCGCACAATTCTACCGCGAAATTTTTGCTGGAATGGGAGCTTAGCACTTCCCGAATAGTTGCAATGTGTTGTATTGAGGACTTGCGGAGTTGTGCTGTTATAGAAATGAGTTGACTTAAGAGTTATCGCGCTTGTTCTGATTTATTGACTTATCCATGCTTACTGATCGTATTTAAATGATTTGAACTTGCAGTCAATAGGAGGCTCGATGAGTGGGTTAAACTTGAACAACTTGACCTTGATACTGTCGAGACCGATGTTGATGAGAAGGTAGAAGATAAGGTAAGGGAAATGTATGCTGTTCAATTGTGGTGTTTTACATGTTAATGATACCCATACCATTTGCTTTAACATTAGATCTGTGGTTGTGCTGTTATGGTGTTGGTTGAGATAATCTTCCTGAAGCAACATGTATAACTCTCCTTTATGTGAAAGAATACTCATATGTCTCTTTTGACATTTACTCAGGCAACAAGCTTGAAGATGACACGACACCAGAAACGTAAAATTGATGAAACACATGTGGAGGTATGTGATGGATTGTTAATACTGTGGATAATTTTACTACTTTTCAGTCAAACTCTTATGAAAATATTTATTATCAGAATGTGGTACCTCAGGCTTTAATTTGCTATTCATTGGCCACAAATAATGGTTCTGCCTCATTTCTAACAATTTTGGAGAAGTTCTTGGAATAAATACTTAAAATTAGATTTGTTGATTGTCTTGTACTGGAATTATATCTTGTTTTTGAATTAATGTGCTGAAAGTAATTGTTCACTTGATCTTGATTGCCCTTGTAGCAAGGTCACGAGGAGCTTGACGCTGCTAGCTTGCGGGAACATGAAGAGTTCACAAAGGTGAAAAATATAGCGAAGATAGAACTTGGGAGATATGAGATAGATACCTGGTATTTCTCCCCTTTCCCACCAGAGTATAATGACTCTCCAAAGTTGTTCTTCTGTGAATTTTGCCTCAACTTCATGAAGCGCAAAGAACAGCTTCAGAGGCACATGGTGAGCTCAGCTACTTATTTGTTGTTGTGTTGTAAATTCCCTGACTGTCAGATATGCATTGCTAACTTGCTATCTGAGAGAAAAGCTCCTTGTACTTGCCTAGATACTCTTGTGTTTGTCTCAGCCCTTCTATCTTGATATTCTGTTCAGCTACCATATGAGAGGTTTCTTTAGTTTTAGGCCCCGTTTGGACCGTGGGAATTTTCCCAGACTGCCACAGGAATTGAGCTATTTCCTTTGAATTTGCTGTGTTCCAAACTGGCCCTTAGTTTTTTTTGCTAGTGTTTTTTTGCCCTTCCGGCAGCTGCTATCTCTGAATTGATTGCAGTTGTTGTCACTCATTTAGTATCTCTGAATTGATTGTAGTTGTTGTCACTCATTTAGTACAAGAAACTAAATTAAGTAAAAACACAACCCCCCCTTATCCACGGCTTATTTTCCTGGTGTCTCAGCAAAGTCACCTTTAACAGGATGAAGTCATTGCTGTCGGTTACTATCATTACAATTCTATGGCTTAGATGAACCTTGCTGGCGCAACATATTCTGTTCCCTAGTGTTAGAATAGGAATTATTTTGTATTTCCTTATATATGTAGGGCATATTTCTTTGTAATATCCCTTTGTACTCGCTATACGTACTGCCCATTGGGTCTCATGAATATATACATAATATTTATAACATGGTATTATAGCTAGGGCACTAACCTAGCTCCTTCTGTGGTCATCCCACCACCACTCCTGCCGTTGTCAAAGGCTGCCCCTGTCCTGTTTCCGGTGGTTCCTTCTGTACCCCTACCTCCTTTGCTGCCTCCTGTAGCACCGCCTCTTATTCCTATAGCACCACTGTTTCTTTTCTCCGGTGTTCACTACGCTAGACGTCCTCATCCTTTACCAACCTTCTTTCCTGGTATCTTGCCAACACCGACATCTGATCCTTCTGATGATGCTCCTCATTATGTCCTTCATGACCAGACATTCATTCGGCCTCCTGATCGTTTTAGTTTTGATTCGACAACTCATGCTCTCTCTATCATTGAGCCTAGTTTTTATTGTGATGCTGCTTCTCATTTTGAGAGGCATCTGTCTATGGCAGAGGAACTTGATGTTTTTCGGCGAATGGAGACTTGGGATATTGTACTAACATCTGTGCATGCTCGCCCTTCCTTGATAGCCTGGAAGACAAAGAAGTAGACTGTAATTTCCCGTTCGAGTGCAGAGATTATGTTGAGAGCTATGGTAGCAGTGATAGCAGAGGTTACTTGGTTGAGGTGGGTACTTGTAGATTTTGGAGTGCCTGTGATGGGATTTACAATTCTTTTGTTAGACAGTACAAGTGTTATCAATATTGCTTGTGACCCAGTGAAGCATGAACTCACCAATTACATTAGTGTGAATGATTCATACACTCGCTCACAGGTACAAGAGAGTGCTTGCTTTACAATTTTTGTCCTCAGTGTTACAGATTGTCGACTACTTCATGAAGCCACAGATTATGGTACAATATTTGTATTTTCTCTCCAAACTCAATGTGTGTGATTCAACATGAGTTTGAGGGGGGTGTTAGAATAAAAATTCCTTTGTATTCTTTTATATGTGTAGGGCATTTGTATTCTTTTATATGTGTAGGGCATATTCCCTTGTAATCGCTATATATACTGCCTATTGGGTCTCATGAATATACACACAATATTCATAACACCTAGTTGATCTATGATCATGTTCTGATGCATTTTTTGTATCTTGTTTGGTGCACATATGTGTCGTTTTGTTGAGTTCTGATTCTCTTTCACGTTAAACCACCATAAGTCATAACCAAATTGCTAATGTCATTTTCTTTACTTTTACAGAAGAAGTGTGATCTTAAACATCCCCCAGGTGATGAAATCTACAGAAGTGGAACTCTGTCAATGTTTGAGGTAAGTTTGATATTCATTTTGACTTCCTCTAATGGCATTTTCTTAGCCTAGCATTTTAGTTCATACCTGTTAGTCTGTATTTGCATATTATGTTGATCGGGTTCTGAAATTGTATTGTTGCCGCTTTTGAGCTAATAAGACTGCTATAGCTGCATATCTGTAAATAGTTGCTTACAAAGTATACTGTAGCAGGCCAGCAGCTATTGTTGCCAGTTCTCCATTCTGGCTAGAATATCTTAAGGCCCTGTTTGGAACAAAGGAATTTTACAGGAAACGGTTCAATTCCCGTAAGGAATTGGAAAATTTTTCCATGTTCAAAACGGGGATAAAGTTTTGAACTAAACAGAGTAAAAGGCCCTGCATTCATTTTTTCAGCAACTTCATCCAGTTTGGTGGTTCTGAAAAAAAAATCTTGGCAGAATAGATGGAGGGTTGTTTTTGGCCAATTAGCACTGACCACTAAAATTTTAAAAACATTCTGCCCAAAACTGGTGTTTCAATATTTACAAACGCAATGATTGACATGTTTTGTTCAATAATCAAATTTCAAATTGTGTTTTATGTACAGAGAATAAATAATGCGTATGAAATTTAGGATCCATTGGTATCATATAGTTAGCTGTTATCGTCTATTTCTATCGTGCAGTTTTGCTTTTGAATTGCTCCATTACTACAGGCAAACTAGGACCTCCGCAATGGAATTGACTAACCTGATGTGTTTCCTTAATTATGCAAAAGACGACCTAAAATGGATATAAAATGTGACTGGAATGCACTTAACCTTGTGTGTTTCCTTAATAATGCGAAAAAATTTGTATTGTTTTTACACATTCATTACATCATCTAAAAAAGGGATATACATTCATTTTTTTGTGAGCAAAAATGGCAGGCTGTACTAGATATAACAACCGTCGGTTAGTTCTTATGATGCCTAC
Source organism: Melocanna baccifera (assembly GCA_036346265.1). Classification (NCBI taxonomy): domain Eukaryota; kingdom Viridiplantae; phylum Streptophyta; class Magnoliopsida; order Poales; family Poaceae; genus Melocanna; species Melocanna baccifera. The sequence goes on along the minus strand of CM070694.1, from coordinate 23,143,341 downwards.
ATGTGAGGCAGGAACAATTTGTGCCACTTACCAGTTTTTCTTATGAAAAAGCAAATGCTGTCTTGAAACTGCTTGATTTTTATCTTTGGAAGTCCTGTAATTTCTCTCTATTCACTTTTTTTCTTCATATAGTAACGACAAGAGTGTTTGCACAATGGCAGGTTGATGGCAAGAAGAACAAGGTTTATGGACAGAACCTTTGTTATCTGGCCAAGCTATTTCTTGATCACAAGACACTTTACTACGATGTTGATTTGTTCTTGTTTTATATCCTGTGTGAATGTGATGATCGGGGATGCCATATGGTGGGATATTTCTCCAAGGTAAAGTTCACAGCGATTCTCTTTAAGAGGTTATGAACTTATGATATTTGTTTTTGCCAATGGTCAAATTATTTTTAAGTGGAATGAACTGAAAATATGTTGTGTGAAGATGCTTCAATAATTTTTGTACAATATCTGATTCACGTTAATAGTAATGAATCATTTGATGCTACAGAACAAGTGGCCACGTTTTGTTAATTGGCTTTATCTCTTTGCAGGAGAAGCACTCCGAGGAATCTTATAATTTGGCTTGCATTCTCACTCTCCCTCCATACCAAAGAAAGGGATATGGAAAGTTCTTGATTGCTTTCTGTAAGCTTCACCTCTTATGCTATATTCTGTTATCTCATTGTTAAATTTTGATTCTCTTGTGAACCAAACCTATTCTGCATTCTAGCATTTTGTTCATAAAGGAATTGTCTTTACTATGGCAGCCTATGAGCTTTCTAAGAAGGAAGGTAAAGTGGGGACACCAGAGCGTCCTCTCTCCGATCTTGGTTTGCTCAGTTATAGAGGTTATTGGACTAGAGTGCTTCTGGAAATTTTAAAGAAACATAAGAGCAACATATCTATTAAGGTAAGCACCATCTTCCTTTCCTTCTATCCAGCTGTATTGCTTTAGTTTTTATTCTACCCTTTTCAACAGTTGATCAAACTGTGATACAATAGCCATTCTTTATTGGATCAAGAATATGCATTTGATCTGCTTGATCTTACTGATTGCTGATCTCAGCCAAATTTTCTGCTACTGTTCCTTGGTTTTCACTGACAAGCAAAACTAAGCTAAAGTGCCATTTATCGTTTCCTACTATTGACTTATTGGAAGATAGTTCCTTTGCTGGGTGCATTCTCATGGAATAGTTTCATTTTTATGAAAATTGCTTTTTAATGATGCATATCCACTTCTCACTTCCAAACAAACTACTAATTTTATATGTTTGTTTGCACTTTTGGTTTTATATTGTGTCAATGCCAGGACCTTTATGTTTTGCCATTTAACTTGCAAGGTTTTTCCAATAGGTCCAGTTGCCTAAACTATTGCCCCTCAACTTTTGGCATCTTTATTTATATGTTTGTCTTCTCTGCGCTTTTGGCTTTATATTATTTTAACTCCAGAAACTTTACATAATGCCATTTGGGCTACTTTCTCTTGGGTCTAATTCCCTAAACCTTTGTCATCTGTTCTCTGACAAAAAGGGTGATCCTGTTTTAGAGATTGCACTAAAGATAAACCAGTAGGTGGACATTATATACTACAATGCTGCATTGGTCAAACATTCCCTAATAAGGAAATTCCAAAGTATTATTCAGGAACTTAATGTTTGCTAGAAGGTCAGGTGGAGCCAGCAGTAAGTACCTCCGCACAAGGGCATTGTTGTACTATTTACTGGCTTTTCACCTTATGCCTTCCTGTTCGTCTTGCCTGGGCCCTGAAAACTTTTGGATGTATGCAAAGCAGACCATTTGATGCTACATATCAACATTTGGATGTTTCTGGATGTCCACGGGATTGTGATCTTCAGCTCAGTGTACTGTGCCACTATTTATGGAGACAGTAGATACATGCAATTCAGTAGGGTTAGGGTGAAGTGGGATTCCTATATTTGGCTTAATTTTTCTTTAGAAAGTTAACAATAATGGTAAACCAAGTGGATATAATAGTGTAGTCGACGTCTTTCCGCAACTAATATTTCGTTTATGTAGCTGTAAGCACTATAGTGGTATTATAGGCAGCTATACTAGTAAAATACATATGCTCAGCTGTTTTCTGAGCAACACAGTGAAGTTTTTAGGTCTTGGGATTGCACAAAAAATCAGCCGTTAGATTCTCCCAGCTGCATTATATCCTCGGAAAAGGTATACTGAATATCTTTTTCCTGGAACTAAATATATGTAGACAAGAGTCACGTGCAACTAGTGTAATCTGCAGAAACTTCCTCCATGGAAGGACATTGATCCATGTGTTCTCTGGCTCCTCGGCTTGTGCCTTCCTGTTCATCTTACCCCGGTCCTCTAAAACTTTTGGATGTATGTACAGCAGACCATTTGATGATACAAAAGAACAATTGGATTCTGGACGCCAATTGTTCTTACTTCCTTGTCTCTGACCAGTACCTCAGTGTTTCTTGTTAGACATATAGCTATAACAGATCTTTAGGAAAATTGGCTTGTACTTGATAGTTTACTTTTGACGCAATACAGTCTCTATGGCTGCATCTACTGATGTTTCTGAATCCATACCCGTAACTCAAAATCATCATTTTCTATCATACGGTTCCTGTGTTCAGCCATAACTGTTTCTAACAAGATCTCTCACTTGCACGCAGGAACTTAGCGATATGACTGCAATAAAAGCAGATGACATCTTGAGCACGTTGCAGAGTCTGGACTTGATCCAGTACCGGAAAGGGCAGCACGTCATCTGCGCTGACCCAAAGGTCCTCGACCGGCACCTCAAGGCCGCGGGCCGGGGAGGCCTCGACGTCGACGTTAGCAAGCTGATCTGGACCCCGTACAAAGAGCAAGGCTAAAGCACATCTTCCATGCCATGTGAAATTAGATGAGCTGACCAACCCAATCCAATCCTGTACATGTACCAGGAGCGCGCTCTGACTTGTGTACCGTGACTGTAGTCTGTGTAACATCCAACATTGTTGTTTGTGCTGCAGTAATCTCTTGTGAAAGAAATAACTCTACATACACGGTTTGCCAAGCTTTACCTATATCCGAACATCAATTATGGTGCCTTTTTTCCTTCTCTTCACAGCCAAATCCATCCCAAGGTGAGAAACCAAACCGGCAGCAAACCGAGACTGGTCTTCCTCCTCCCATAGGATAGGAGGAACAGCACACCACATACTGTGGTGCTGAATGCTGATTACCGGATACAGATCCTGCCCAGCCACTCACCTTGAAAGGAGGGCCTGGCCCCATGCCTTGTTTAGTCCATGCTTGTACATTTGGCAGTACAATAGCCAGCAGCTTGCGTTGGGTACACCTGTGTGCCCATATGGGTGGGGGCATGCATGTATCATGTGTTGAGGGAGACAAACTGGGGAGCAAGGGATGGGAGAGAGAAGACAGACGCGGTTGGGGACTGAGGCGAGGCAGGACAGGAGACGAGGTGCGATCCATCATAAGGGGTGCCATGTGTGCTCCGCCTGCAAACACAATCCACGAGCCCTCCTGCGGGGGCACCCGTCCCGGCCCCGCATTATAGTGAGAGTAACAGAGGGAGCGTTGAAAGATTCATTATTTTTTTTAATATACTTCGTATATTAGAGCTCTCTAGCTTCCCCCCGTGCCACGTCGCCTTAGGTCCCATTCATTTTAGTTTTTTTTTCAGATTCAGCTTCTAACTTCAGCTTTTTTTCACTATTCAGTAGTTCGTCTTTTTCTGGATTTTTTTTAGATTTTTTAGGTTTTTTGCATTTTTATTTTTTTCCTGTGTTCCTTTGCATTGTCCGTGATGGGCTAACATATTTTTTCTATTTTTATATTTTTTAAATTTAATTATACCCCAAAAGCCAAATCAGCTACAGTAAAAAAAGCTAACTACAGTAAAATTTTAACAAAAAATCAGAAATCATCGCTAAAATGATCACCTCCTTAGTTTCTCCTCGGCCTGGCGTGTGTACGTGCGTTAGGGGTGCTCTTCCGGGCCGGATAATGGGCCGCGGTCTCTGCTCGCAGCCCTCGGTCGTTCGCCTCTCTGCTGCGTGACCAGCGATGGAAGGCTAGGCTAGCATACCAAGCATCGTGTGGTAGTAGCAGTAGAATGGATTGCTGACAATACATGCACAGCAAAATAGCAGGAGCACTAGGGAACGGAGATCTAGCGGCAGTAGCCATCAAAGGCCAAAAGGGGTCGATGAATACTTCGTGGATTTTGCTTCCTCTTCGCTTTGACGCGTGTGCGTGTGTTTATTTCGCTCCTGATCAGCGATTAATGGGTCGCGGGCTCAGTTTCCAAGCCGGTTTGGCACGACGTGACGCCGAGCTCCTGAGCTAGTAATAGGAGAGGGAGTGGCTAGGGTCTAGGCACGCGCATGTTGGAACATCTATCTTGCTTGTTTGGCGAACAGTAAGGCATGGCATATGCATGTTTTTGCCTTTCCATGTTGGAAGAGCAGAAGCTGTTTGTCTGATGCCTCTTTTTAGCTGCAGTTGATAGATTTTATCTGTATTTTTTAAGATGACAATGAACAACGGAAATATAGTCATAGACGATACATATAATTTTAGATTCAAAAAGCTGTTTAAAAAACTATCATATTTATTTTAATTTTTGAAGAAATTAAAAGTAAAAAACAAAAACAGGACCGAAGATACCTTCGCTCCCATATTCAAGAAGAGAGAGAGAGAGACCGAGCCAAAACAAAGCCCAAAAGGGCTCGTTTTTGGAAGGGAGGGGGTACACGCAACACCAAGGCAACGCATGATTGGTGCCGATGGTCGGTTCTTCCACCTCCTCACCCACGCCACGCCACGCCGCCCTCCTCTTTACGCTGATACCGATGCCGCCGGTTTTTCTCACGCGCCCTAATCATGCGCCGGTGTTGCGCTGGCTCTTCCGGTGAGCCGTGAGGAGCCGACTCTCTTGCGGCCCTCGCTTTCCCTTCTTTTTCCGTTGCCCCCGTTGTCCGTTGATCTCTTCCCCAGCAGGCCCACATGCTCTCGGCGGTGGCACGCCACGCCACGAGACGAGCATGATTGTTATTAGATTAAAGATTAGACGATGGATTGAGGCGAAACGCCTCGACCTTAAGCCGAATAGCTTATTGGGTTAACCGGCCACACGCCCCCTTCCTAGCCCTACCCACCCTTGCGACCAGCATCATTTTGCACGAAAAAGTCCAAAGGTAACGTGGTTTCGATATCGTTTCCGTTCTTTTTGATTTATTGATTTTTTAAAAAATAAAATATTTTTTTAAATTAGAGTCTATAAATTAATTATAGTAGATATTATACTAACTTCAGTTTTATTAAGTAAAATCGTACTTAATATTTCTTACCGTACTTTTTCTAACAGATAAGCATAATTTAAAACTATAAATTATAAGTCATAACTTAAAATAATGGCATGATCGTCTGTCTTATTTTCATTTCAAGAGAGCATTGCTACGAATGCAGAATACTCTTCCTCTCAGGTGCACCTACGTGGCCTCGTGCTTCGATCCTCATGTTACGGACCTTACGGTACAATACCGAAAGGAAAACACAAAACGGAGGTGAAAATTAACCTCGAGTTGTCATGCGAGCTGGCGGGGCTGGACAAAAGAGAAAATGATCAAGGCACACGAGGAGACATTTGCCCATTCTAAACAATAATGGTTTTTGTCTTTTAGAAATTAAAAACCATTTAAAATAAATTGATTTCTTAATGTATTTTTTCTTTTTCTTCCGTATTATCTGTGGAGATACAATAATATTTTTTATTTTTTTATTTTTATTTAATTAAATAACTTGAAAAAAACTAACAACTGGTACAATACCATTTCAACTAAAAGCCACAAGCAGACAAATTGAGCAGGATCATTAATCTCCCATGCACTTTTGCTTCTTAATCACATGCGTGCACGGGACCTGGCCTCTCTACATGATCTTTAGCGAGTTAGACCCGTTCTAAACAGCGATGGATTTTGGTTTTTAAAAGTTAAAAGTCGTTTGTTGTTTGAAACGTGTTGGCTTTCTTAATGCGGTTTTTTCTTTTCATTTTTTCCTTATTTCGGAGAAACAACGATGTTTTTTCTTGAACTGAATATCTTAGAAAAGTTAACAACCACTCCCGTACTATTTCAACCAAAAGCCACATCACTTTTGGCCATGCTCAACTTAGCTTTTTTGTGGTTTATGGTTTTTTTTACTGTAGCTAACTATTATAGCTATGGACCAAACAGTAAATAAAGAGACTAGCAGAGTGTGTAAGAAAATAAGCTATATCCCCTTCCCTTGTTAACCTAAGAAAGTATATATACATAGCCGCAGGCCTCATTATAATAACACCCCTATTTCGGTGTACTGTTCCGAGGATACATATGCCTTTTACGTACCTCATTGGGCCTTTTGATCCAACAGGCCGAATGAATTTAGGTGTGGGCTATCCCCACAACATTAGTCTTTTACGGTAAATGGCTTCACCTTGGGTAGGTCAAAACCATACCGTCAAGCCCTTTTGGCCCACTCTGTCCCTTCAGCCTATTGAGCAGGTAGCCCATGGGCCGGGTCACATTGACCACGGTCGCGTGCCATTACTATCGCGCGGGACACACGTGCACTCATGATTGGCGCGTCGTGCGTCATTTTCTCGCGTGGCGTGGGTTCTCAAGAGCGGTTCTCTTGGATCCCCAAACCTATATAAATACTCGTATCATTTTTACTCTCATGGACGATGGCCCATCATATGCGCGACGTCCACCCCCTCACTTAGACGCCATTGTTTTTCCCAAGCTCGTGGCTCGCTCGTCGTCTCCACGGACGACGCCAACTATTATAGCTACGGATCAAACAATAAATAAGAGGACTAACAAAGTGTTTAAGAAAAGAGCCATATCCCCTTCCCTTGTTAACCCAAGGAAATATATATATATGGCAAGAAGGCGCTATTACAATAATACCCCTATTCCAGTGTACTGTTCCAAGGGTATATACATCTTTTACATGCTTCATTGAGCCTTTTGCCCCAGTAGACCGAATAGATGTAGGTGGACCATATATAATATTGGCTTATTTTACACTATAACTGTTGATAACTTTTTTAACATAATTAAATTTAAAAAATAAAATAAAATAAAAAAGATTATCCTGTTACGAATAATATATAGGAACACGGAAAAAAAGAAAAGATAAAAAATCTAAAATAAATAATAAATTAAAAAAATAATAAATTAAACCCGAAAAATAAGCGGGACCTAATCTGACCCCATAGCAGCGGTGGCCTGCCCTACAATCATTGTCGTAAATGGCTCCTGGTCGCACATGGACGCAGCTGGACAGGAGACATACCTACATACTGACATGAATGGTTTCTTGATTATTTCTTCTTGCCCGCGTTCCTTTTTGTTTAGACTCGTGTGCCTGGATGGTTATACTAGACTAGGTCTTTGCTCTAACTAGTTTCTGTTTCATAAATCTGCCTCTCTTTTTTTTTCTTTTTTCTTTTTTTAAAACTTTTTTGGATTTTTGTCTTTTTTTATTGTTCATGATGATGTAATGTTTTTATTTTTTAAAAAATTTAATTATTTTAATAAAGCTAACAACAAATATAGTATATTTTTTATCTGTTACAATAAAAAAGATGAGAAATCTAGATTTATAAACCTAAATAAGTACTACCATGCAATTTCGAGCACATTTGTTTGTCCAATCTGTAATCGATCGGTCTGCCTGATCTGTCCAGTCTGTTTAAAAGCAGTTTGTTATTCTTTTGACCCGCAGATATCATTCAGTTCTGCACACGAGATCAGATTACACCATTCTATTATACTCTAAATTCTAAATTACTATATAGAGGGTAAGGATGTGAGATGTGACAGAAGAGTGGACTCGAGAATATGTATGGTTATATTCGAATTGTATGCTGTTTTAAAAGCTAAAAATTAATACGAATACTAGTTTTTTTATTTATTTTGCTACTGTTTTGTTCCAGAGACAAGTCAGGATCACAAATGAATCATGAATCTTAGGGGGTGATCGGAATAGCGATGGCTTTTGGTGAAAAACATCATGTAATTTGAAAAAACATCAGAATGAGTTAGTGGATAGTGTAGTGAATAGTGAAAAAAAAGCTGAAACTAGAAGCTGAAGCCGAAAAAAGCCGAAACGATCACCCCCTTACTCCTCTCTCTTTCTGTTATATGCATGTATCTCTGTCTTATTTTTTTCATCGCTCACTGTTTTCTTCTTAAAACTATTTCTTTAAGTTATTACTATTTATTTTTAGTTAAAAGTTATAAGTTATAATAAAAAATCATAAGTAAAAGTAAGGAAGGGATGTGGATTGAGATTTTGCATGCAGAAGAGGCAACGTACGAACGGCAAGAAGATGCGGCGTGCGCTGTAATCCGCGGGGATTACTTCTGTAAAGCATATGATGCCACGGAATGGAACACGCAGCCACGCAGGGCGGTCTTCCTTCCAGGTATTCTATTGTTCGGAAAGCACTTGTTTTTAGTTGTTGCTGTTCGTTGCTTACCGCTTCAAACTATTTCTGGTTTTTGGTTTTTGAAAATGTCAATTTCTTAATTTTATCTTTTTTATCTTATTCTTTGCATTGTTCGTTATATATTTATATATATATATATATATATATATATATATATATATAGTTTTTAGATTTAATCACTCAGAAAAATCTAAAAAAGCGTTACAATGCATTTTCAGCTATTATTATGCATTTTAAGCCATAAGCGAGAAGTCATTTGAACCACTACCTTTTAGGGGTGAGAAATAAATATGAATTATCTAGTTATTGTATTCAATAGGACATGAATATAGTATATATTATTTGTCATCCGATTAACATTTTTTTCTTATATTCATATTCATATTTGAATTCACATAAAAATATATATGAAGTGTTTCTTTAGGTGAAGTAAATGAATTAAAATGATTAAGTATGACTGTATGAGGATAAAATATCATTAATATTTTCATACTATATAAGTTACGAGGATATCCGGATCCACTGAATTGAGTAGATATTTGATTCGAATTCGTTACAATATTTAATTCATATTTATATTCAAAAATATTTAATTTATATTTATATTCAAAAAATATTTAAATTTATATTTATATTTATTTATAAAATATAAATATAATAAAAATACTATTTAATTTATGTTCGATCCGTTTCCACTTAACTACTTTCACTACTTAAATCTTCTGTCTCGCCGTGTGGAAGACTTTGTGGAAAGCAAACTTGTTACTCCATGCAGGCTCAGGCTCACAGAGAGCGAGTCTTCAGCAGCAGTCAGTCACTCTTCTGACATCCTGGGTCCATGCTCCCTTTGGAGGAGGGAGCCTTTTCCTTGTGGACAGAACGGACTGTCAGTCTCTGGGGCCCACTAGCAAAGGATAAGGGTAGAATGGGAAGACCGCATCAATCCAACGGTCATGTGCATCCTTAACCTTAGTGGTCTACTTCACCATCATTCAGGTTAGGTTTGTGTCTCAAGTCTCAACTGCCCTTTCCCCTGAGTACACAGTACCATTCGGCATGGGTGCATGGCTCAATCGATCGAGTTAACCAACCCAGGTTTAGCTGCAAAAGACGCACGAAAAACATCATCTCATGCACCGAGTGGCAACTTTATCAGATGTTGTCAAACTGAAGCAAGCTCACCTAGTCATCGAGGACGGCGAGGGAGCAGCTTTAAGCAAGTGGCGCGAATAATCTTTGTTCAGTGATCTTTTTGCAGTGAAAGTGTCCTGGTTAAACTCACGCCTTTTGTACTGCCCCTGTCTTTGCAGTCCTTTCCCATTCAGCCACAATAATTTTCCTTATCTCGCAGTACAAATTTGCCAATTTGCTGCAAGAATATCGGGTGACCTAAAACATAGGTGGTGCTCAAAACAGCGGTGGTCTTATGGTTTTTTTAGCACTATAACAATTCTATATCATCATGGAAAATGCAAATGAATAAGTAAAAAAAAGAAAACATAAAAACCAAAAAGCTAAAAACAGATGAAATTAAGATGCCAGCATGTTCCAGAATCAGAAGTCGTTTAGGGCGGTGCCATAAAAAAATACTAGTCACTTTTTTGGGGGTCTTACTACATGCTAATTAAGAGGGTATTCGTTGGTTTCTGTTTTTACTTGAAGAAGCTATAAGCCAAGCTACATCTCTGTTCGTATTAGCTTTTACTTTGAGAAGTTAGAAGTCAATATAAACCTATGCCTTTTTAAAGTAGCTTCTCCACTTCTCTCACTCCTGTCTCGTTCCAATAATAAATCAAGGGATTACGGATACATCACATACTCTATTCCCCTTACTCCTGTCTCGCGTACGCATCTTTTCCTTAATTTTTGCACTACTCGCTCCTCCTTTTAAAATCCACTTCATTCAGTTGCCACAATTTATTTTCAATCAAAAACTATCAGCAGAAACCAATATGAACGTCTCCATAAACACACAACTTTTCGAAGTGACTTCTCCACTCATCTTAGTCCGAGGATAAAGCAGGAGGTTATGGACACATCACGCATTTCACTTCTCTCGCTCTCGTCTCGTACAAGTATCTCTCCCTCATTTTTTCAATCGCTCATCCTTTTCTTTTAAAAACTATTTCTTTCAGTTACTGCTATTTATTTTTAACTAAAAACCATCGACGGCAGCCAATAAGAACACCCGCTACGGTCGTTCTACTCGGTTTGGTTTGGTTACAGCTCATGCATTGGGTTGGTAGCCTCAACAAATTTCTACTCGGTATTGCTTGATTCTTTAGTGTGAAACATTACTTAATTCCCTGCATAAATTAGTACTAGCATGTTCCAAACCAACTGATTACCATTGCATTGCATTGTCCCCCAAGAATTGCAATTCAGAGTACAGTACCAATGAATCTCATGCCTAACCAAGCTGAGAAACTTCCTAAGCACTTCACAACGATTAACGAGAACATGCATGTACACACGTATATGGGATTCATAAGTCTGTTTAATTGCAATAATTTATAAATACTCCGCGTTTCCGCATGTAATGTGATAGTGGGCTTAATTAAGTAATCACAGACAACCGACAACTGCTTCAACACATGGCTGGATACTGAATGCAATATTAAGCTCAGTTGTTTGCACCAATTAGGCAAATTCCACGCAGGAATTACATCCAGCTCAGGACCAGTCAGGACTCTCTCTCTCTCATGCACAATGCACTTACATATTAGAGGGAAAAATATGAAGAATATTTGACTTGTGCAGCTCCAATCATGCTGGTCCCTTTTAAACTTAAAATATATTCCCTGTCCTGACCTAGCGCTCTTGCAAGCCTAATTAAGCTTCATGTTCTTTTTTGTCCATCCTGCTAATAATTTTTTTGGCACTGATGTCTGTCACGGACAACTTCTAGCTTGATGTCAAGAAACTACAAAGCCCATCACTCTCTCGGACTGATTAGTACACTCAACACCAAGTCATTTTCAGAGCCTATTTCCTCCTAACAGCAAGCATTCTGGATTAGGATATCATCCATGTAAATCTACCATGTACTGTATTTTTTAGCTTGTTTATTACTCATCCTTAAACTTCAAAAAACTACATATTAAATATGAGCATTGATAAAATATAGAGAAAATTGCATAGACTTTAGAGCACCAGAACTTAAGGAAATAAAGAACAGTTGAATATCTTCAGAAAATACTGTAATTTTTCCCTTTTTACTAGTACATAGACAGGGACAGGAGAACAGTAGAAACATGTCCTGTAAATCGTCAATGTTAAGCCCTAAAAATTTGCAGGAGAGATAAAATTTCCCCCTGATCTACCTGGTACAGAAAATATATAATTGGATACGTGGACAGGCTCCTGAATCTAAGGTCCGTATGTCTCTCTAAAACTCTCTGAGCTACTGAAATATATACCACACTCCATTTACCAGTGCATCAAATCAACCTTGCACAACCTAGATTAGGAGACTCTCATCTCATGGTAATTTTTTTCCATGTCAAAATTTTAAACTCCATAACTGTTGATTTTTCCAGTTTTGTTTGGATTTTTTTTATCTGGTGTGTTCTTTTGTTGAGTGGTGTGAAGAAAGTATGGGAAGTTGAGGAAAGGGAGGAAAGAAAGCAAGGCAGCTCAACTGAGCTGGAGGAAAGGGGTCAATGTCTGAAACAGCCTTGGGGCATGTGGGGCTCTTGCTTTCCTACCAGTACCCAGTGTCTGCACACATCATTTGGTTGATTCTTTTTTTTCTTCCTTTTGCCATCTCGATTTGGAAGAGTATTGTCTGCCTTCCTGATTGTTCACAATTTTACTTGCTGTTTTTATAGGGTGGCATGCTAATTAATGTTTAAATAAATAAAGTTTATCTCAAATTTACCATATGGTTCTGAATTTAACCTTTCTTGAGATATCAGATAGGTACTGTACCATACTGCTAACAGTATGTACATGTAACATAAATAGTTTTTTGGTGTTAAAGTGAGGCTTGGCTTGTAATGAGTGTGACATGTTGGCATTCATTTACAACTAATTTTGTTGCTAAACACTTTTCATGTTTCTATTATTTGTTTGACATCATGTGATGCACTTCATTGCTAATACTATGACACAATTCTGTCAAACAAATTACAAGACTACCACAATACCAATTAGAAGTTACCACAAAAAAGAGCATACTGTTTAGTCTTTACAACCCCCCCCACCGGCATCATACAGCCAAACCCAAGAACATACACATGAAAGAAATATAAGCAAGTGAGCTAAAAACAGCAAATTTTACCCACACACAGTTACACTTTGCTAAGTAGATATAGCACTGTATAATCCATATCCATAACTACTTAGTAAACAGTTCCGTTATTTTGGAGGCGGTTTCTTAAAGCGGATTCTATAATCATATCCATAACTACTTGCACAGTAACAAAGAAGTAAAATGTTTCGCTATTTTTGATTTTTGGCTTCTGCGTAAGTCAAAAAACTAAATATCGAAATGGGATGGTTTCTTGAAGCGGATTCTTCAAATGAATTCCCAATACCAAAATCTTGTGCGTCATTTGTGTTGGCATCTTCGTTATCCATTACAATATTCAAAACACAGACAAAAACTATCAGCCGCAGCACAAAAAGAAAACCCCGACACCAAGTTGCAGCAGTCTCACATCACAGCTAGCTAAAAGCCTTCGGCTTCTGGCTGCTAGAAGACAGAAACTACTTGGAATACATCGCCTTTTTAATTTCATTTGTTTGTTTTTTTTGGTTTTCTTGCTTTCTTTTAATTTCTTTGTATTGTCTAAAAAGATATAACAGTGTTTTTAAAATTTTCTTATATTTTCTCTTTTTTAACTTAGAAAAAACTAATTACTACTATAATATAATTATAGTCAAAAGTCAACGGCAGATGAAGAGCCTGGCTTTTAAGCCGCTGGAGCAGCACCAAAACACCACCCCCTGCACTACTGCTGCTACTACACAACCACTCGAAACTTTCCAGTCTGTACTGGACTCCTCTGTGTCTCTCTTCCCTTGCTGTTATTATTACCATCCATCCCCTCCATTTCCAAAGATTTGGCCTTTCTCTCTCACATCTACACCACCTCTCTCTTCCTCTCACACCCAGGCCCCTCCAATGGCCGCCGCCACTACCTCCTCCTGCTGCTCCTCCAAACCTTAACCCTAGCCCCGACTCACCTCCCAAGCCTGCATCCATGGCCGCCCTCCTTGTTCTTGTACTTCTGCTTGTCTTTGGCGGCGCCGCCGGCGACGACGTGGCCGCGCTGCTCGAGTTCAAGAAAGGCATCTCGGACCGGACCCAGGACCCCGTGCTCGGATCCTGGTCTCCGCCGGCGACGCCTGATGCCGGTGGCGGCGGCACGGCGTGCCCCTCCGGGTGGTGCGGCGTGGTGTGCGACGGCGGCGCGGTGGTCGGCATCACGCTCGATGGGCTCGGCCTCGCGGGGGAGCTCAAGCTGGTCACGCTTGCCGGCATGCGCGCGCTCCAAAACCTCTCCCTCGCCGGAAACGCCTTCTCCGGCCGCCTTCCCCCCGCCATCGGCTACCTCTCCTCGCTCCGCCACCTCGACCTCTCCGGCAACCGCTTCTACGGTCCCATCCCCGGCCGCCTCGCCGACCTCTCCGGCCTCGTCCACCTCAACCTCTCCTACAACAACTTCTCCTCGGGCTTTCCCACCGACGGGATCCGGCAGCTCCAGAACCTCCGCCACATCGACCTCCGCAGCAACTCCTTCTGGGGCAATGCCGGGGATCTGCTCACTGAGCTCCGCAACGCGGAGTACATTGATCTGAGCGACAACCAGTTCACCGGGGGCGTCGATTTGGAGTTGGAGAGGTTGACCAGCATCGGGAACACGGTGAAGTATCTGAACCTTAGCCACAACAGGCTGGATGGCGGCTTCTTCCGGAATGAGACGGTGGGGGCGTTCAAGAACTTGGAGGTTCTTGATTTGAGCAACAATGGGATTGGTGGGACGGTGCCGAGGCTCGATTCATGGTTCTCACTGGCGGTTTTCAGGGTGGCTGGTAATGGGCTTTTTGGGATGATGCCTGAGGCACTCCTGCAAAACTCAATGCGGCTTGTCGAGATTGATCTCAGCCGGAATGGTTTCTCAGGTATCTTCCTTTTCCTAGTCAATGGATGTATCTTATTGAATTGTCATGATCTATTAGTAGGAATCCCAACATAAGTTGAAATGGTGGTGATCTAGTAGTTGGGTTGTTGTGTTGTTTGGATGCCTTCACAATGTGGATGACCAGTGAGCTGCTACAATGTGGTGCTTAAATTGCAAGCAGCGAATCAGGTGTTGAGCATCAGTGGCATTCGTAACACGAATATTCCAAATGATGGCAAATTCCTTGTGACGGCATTGCAAAATGTTCACTGCATCTTGAATCTGGAAATGTCCATTTGCTTGGAGGATTCAATGAGCATACGTAACAATTGACTGACGGCATTGCAAAATGTTCACTGCATCTTGAATCTGGAAATGTCCATTTGCTTGGAGGATTCGATGAACATACGTAACAATTGACTCTTGCGTGGATGCTGCTTGTCGTGATGTATAAATTATGACATTTGCTTTTTAAAGGAGATGATCGTCAGCCTTGCACTTGCATGGCTTATAACTGATTTTAGCAGCTGTGTTTTTTGGTTTTACTCATGTGTGTTGCTTTCATAGCAGTTGTCATATTAGCAATAGTTATTTGTATAGCTGAACATAGTATTAAGTATTAGCCAACATTTTTTTGCTTGACGGTGATTGATAAACTTTAAAGTCAAATAAACCCTTTTATGCTTACTAAGCCAACTATCATGTTGACTCTTGATTTCTTCTATGTTAGACATATTGCTGGATCCATGCCAGCTAAGTGGCTAACATGATTTCACACATGGAATTTCTTCAATCAAGAACAAGAATGTAACAAACTATTTCAATGCTATGACACTCTCCACTATTGCAGTTATATATAGAGTTTTCTTGACATTTGAGCATGTACTACTTTAAATAATATGCCACCTTGCTATGTTTTTTCTATCTTGTTTACAGTTATTCACAGTTATTCACAGATTCCCTGGCCATTGACATTTGCCTATAGCTGTAAATGACTGCCTTGTAATTTTGCAGGATCAATGCCAGTTGTGAACTCGACGACTTTGAAAATCTTGAATCTCTCTTCAAATGTGCTTTCAGGTTCATTACCAGCCACTGTGGGCAAGTGTATCTCAGTTGATCTGAGTGGTAACCTGCTTTCTGGGGAACTAGCTATATTGCGTGCTTGGGATGGTATAGTGGAGGTGATTGATTTGAGTTCAAATAAACTGGAGGGAAGCTACCCAAATGATGCCTCCCAGTTTCAGAACTTGGTCTCCCTGAAGTTGCGGAATAATTCATTGTCAGGATCTGTCCCTTCGGTGTTGGGAACCTATCAAAAGTTATCCTTCCTTGATCTCAGTCTGAATGCACTTGGGGGACCTGTTTTGCCTGTTTTCTTCCTGTCACCTACTTTGACAGTGTTAAACCTTTCTGGAAACAACTTCACTGGGTCTATTCCATTTCAGAGCACTCATTCAACAGAATCAATACTGCTATCTTCTCAACCTGCTCTCAAGATGGTTGATCTGTCCAGTAATTCTTTATTTGGTCCGTTGCCACCAGACATTTCTAACTTGCAAAGACTTGAATTCCTTGCTCTTGCGATGAATGAATTGTCCGGGGAGATTCCAAGTGAAATAAGCAAGCTTCAGGGACTAGAGTATCTTGATCTATCACACAATCACTTTACTGGCAGAATTCCTGATATGCCTCAGACTGGTTTGAAGATATTCAATGTATCTTACAATGATCTACAAGGAACTGTTCCTAAAAGTGTTGAAAAGTTCCCCTTATCTTGCTTTAGACCTGGAAATGATTTATTAGTTTTCCCAGATGGTCTGCCTGCTGGAAATGATGATGATACTGGTATTGCTCAGAGTCGATCGTCTCATGGACATAAGGCTGGCATTCAAGTTGCCCTTATCGTTGGCTGCATTGGAGCTTTTTTGCTTGTGATCTTCATAGCATTGGCACTCTATGTGGTCAGGTCTCAAGAGCTTTGTGGACGAAATGGATTTAGGGGCCAGATTACTTTGAGAGATCTAAAACTGGGGAGATTAAGCCGTCCAAATCTGTTCAAGTCTTCAAAAGATAATGTTATACCAACTAAAACAAGTTTCTCGAATGACCATCTATTAACATCTGCAGCTCGATCAATGTCTGCCCAGAAAGAGCTATTAGCTGAAGCAGCTGTTGAATATGTCTATGCTGATCCAAAGGAAGTTGTTGAGTCCACGAGTTCTGGTGTGGTTGAGACCTCTGCCGCAGTCTCTGTTCAGGAGTCTTCTCTACAGTCTGCGTTGCCAACATCACCACATTTTGTTGATTCTAGATTCCATGAGGAACTTGTGGCTTTTGAGGTGTACTCACCAGACCGCTTGGTTGGAGAATTGATTTTCCTAGACAGCACTTTGGTTTTCACAGCTGAAGACCTGTCCCGTGCACCAGCAGAGGTTCTTGGAAGGAGCAGTCATGGCACAACATACAAAGCTGCACTACAAAGTGGGCATGTCCTGACAGTGAAATGGCTGCGTGTTGGTCTTGTAAAGCATAAAAAGGAGTTCACTAAGGAGATAAAGAGGATTGGCACCATCAGGCATCCAGATATAATTTCATGGAGAGCCTTCTATTGGGGGCCTAAGGAGCAAGAAAGATTAATTATTTCTGACTATGTCAGCGGCGATAGCTTGGCACTTTACCTTTATGGTAACTATCTCATGCTCATTTTCTTCTGAATCAGCAATCTTTAGAATTCATTCCTTTAGGTTGATATTTGTTGCTCGTTTATGATGGAATATCTTTTATACTCACATCGTCTGCGAAATTGTTTTTACTGCTATTTGTGTATATATTATTATCGAATATGTTGCATGTGATTGCTGAGTCATTCATTTCTGCAGACGTAACATTTATTTCTGTAATCGCCTGAAAATATGATCTCCTTGCCTATGCTGCAGAGTCAACTCCCAGAAGATACTCCCGCCTGTCAGTTTGTCAACGGCTCAAAATTGCCATCGATCTGGCTTGTTGCCTACAGTTCCTACACCATGAGAAGGACCTGCCTCATGGCAACCTAAAGCCAACTAATATATTCTTGACTGTTCCTGACCTCTCTCCAAAGCTGGCGGATTACGGTCTGCATCGGTTCATGACTCCAAGTGGAACAGCCGAGCAAATTCTGAATTTAGGAGCACTAGGGTATCGAGCTCCAGAACTGGCAAACACAGCCAAGCCTATGCCGTCATTTAAGGCTGATGTGTATGCATTTGGGGTGATTGTTATGGAGATGTTGACACGGAAGAGTGCTGGGGACATCATTTCGGGCCAATCTGGCGCGGTTGACCTGACCGACTGGGTTCAAATGTGCAACAGGGAAGGACGGGGAACTGATTGCTTCGATCGAGACATCGCAGGCTTGGAAGAATCTCCGAGGGTGATGGACGAGCTGCTTGCAATATCCCTTAGGTGTATTCTTCCTGTAAACGAGAGGCCTAACATGAAGACGGTCTGTGACGAGCTGTGTTCCATAACAGTGTGAGTTTTGCTTAATTTCCCGTGTACATGTAACCGATTTTTCGTTCGTCCTGATTTTTTTTGTGGGTTTTTCAGAGCCTTGTAGCCAGGGTTTGTTTGATTGGTAACTCTTAGTGTAAAGAGGATTTAATCCATCCATTGATTGATTGATACCGTTGCCATCTTTCTTGAGTTAATTAGAGACCAGTGTCTTTGCTATCCACTCGGCAATTTTTTTTTCTACAGAACAAACTCTGTGAACACAACATTGTCCATGTTACCCAACACTGTCTGCACGCTGCAGCATGCAATCCTGCAGCTTGATCTGCTTCTGTGAAGTTACTCCGATTTGGCCTGAGTATTACTAGCACATGGCACAAGCAGTTCTGGGGCCAGCTACTGTTGCAAAAGATGCGGAATAAGTATATGTTTAATTCCAACATAATGAAGCATGATTAAGTAACAATTTCAGCAGTATATAAATGGCATAAATTACATACAAATATATAATTCTACTATGTCATTTATCAAAGAACATAAATATATTACATGTAACAATTTACTACCGAAATGGACTTAACAAGTATAACCATGAACATGAGAGATACTAAAACTAGCATAAAGCTCAAATTTTATTTAAATGTTATTTAGTGCTATCAGATGTAGGCTTATACAAGATTTGATCCTGACCGTCCTGCTACTATGGTCTTAAACTTTTCATCAATTGAATATATCAAGGAAGATCCAGTTGATTACGATCACGATTTTGTCGACTGCGACCATGTGCTCGGACCTGACTACGAGTGCGAATGCTCGGACCCGACTACAAGTGCGAATGCTCACACCACAAGACGCTGTCATAGAAAACCTAGCGCCCCTTTGTACCACTGCGAGAGAGGAGTGAGGTAGTCAGAGATACAAAGCCTACCTTTACCGATCGGAACTCTCCAAGCCAGCAAAGTTGAGGTGAAAGGGACGCCGCACAAGCACATGAGACGTACTGGTCCAGTGCGCCTTGCCGAGCATCAGAGGTCACAGCTCACCATCGAGACCGGTGGTCACCAGTGAAGAACCGATCTCAAAGACCGAATCCAAGGGCAATACCCAAAACTAAATCGGAAGAGAGGGGTGAAGGGATTGGACTGATGATTTCTCTGTGTTTTTTTCCCTTGAAGGAGGAGACCTCCTTATATAACCAAGAGGAGGAGGTGAAATCGAAAACCTGAGCGATCGTAGCCAACGGCCGGAGCCGAATGTATCGCCAGCGCCCATCTCCTCCTCTTATTTTGGATCAACCGAGAGAAGCGCAGCTCGGGTAAGAGACGAAGTCTCCTCCTCCTCATTACTTCGCTCGGCTCACCGACAGGTGTGCCCCACATTCCTTTAATTTAAGAAATTATCGAAATACACTCTTTACAACAGCCACAGCATGGGCGTGATAATCCAGTGCCCCTGTAGCAACCAAACTGGCACATGATTTACTGAATGAAAACAGGAGGCGTTGTTGAGCAGGTCCATTGCTGCAGCAGCCTTCAATGTTCGCTGTGGGGAGAGAGGCAGTGCCATGTTCTCGAAGCCCTAAGCTGCTGCTGCTGCTACAACCTCTGATCCAATCCTCATCTCGCCGTTGATAGGCAGGCTATCCGGTGATGCACCGAGATGGCCATGACGGCGCCAGTCGGCTCGGAACCGCCGTCGCACCGCACGCGATGGTTTTGGTTGCCGGACAAGCATTTGGGGGCAGTCCTTTTGGTTGCAGGAGCAGAGAACATATGGGTCATGGGGCCATTATGATCCTGCTCCAGTGGCTGCCTCACTGTGGGCGCTGCGGTCCTTGCTGGAGCAGCTTTCGTATTCACGCATCTGTCAACACACATGAATTCGTTTAGCCAACCATGATTGGCAAGGGCAGAAACTTAAAATTGAATTGAATTTTTTGTGTACACATAGACAAAAAAAAGAGTTCGTTTCGTTTCAGTATTGAGGTTGTTCATGTCGCAAAGCAGCAAAATCACTAGTAGATCACGACCCAGAACCACAAGAACGCCATTGGATTGATTGCAGAAGCCCTAACATTCGCAACCACCTCTAAGTCTCACCACACCTTTTTTAGATTAAGGAATAATTTGTATTCCGAAGTCTCACCACACCTACTGAAGAGAATGTGAAAGCAATGGGCCCATGTATACTACTACTACTACTTGATTCTTGATGGGTATACTATCTGCTATACAAGTCGCCGTGCAGCCTGCGGCAAGCGAAGGCTCTGAATGTTCCCGGTTCGTCGCAGTGAAACACGAAACGAATGGCGCAGTACCATCCATCAGCGACTCCATGAACGCGGACATTTACCAAATCAGCCACTAATACTGCAGTTATTGTCGTACTAATCTGTCATGCAATCTGGGCCTAGCAGTAGACTAGCTGGGAGCAGCAGCAGCAGTAGGAAACTAGGAATCCATTGCAAGAACAGTGTAGATTCTGAAGCTGATGAAAGTTCAGCATCAAATCAGTGCTGCTGCTGCTGGTGCAGATTGGCACGTACGGATCGTGGCATTTGTATGTACGTACGTACGTAGCTGGTGTTGCTTGGCAAGTTGCCATGTTCGTCGTGGTTGGCGCACGTACTGGAAGGAGGCAGCACTGTGCCGTGCGTTTTCACAGGACGAGGGGAAGTTAATGCCGCCTGCTCGTCCGATCCGTCACAGCGGAGGCAGGACAGGACAACTTGGGTTCTTTTGGACTATGGAATTTTTGAATTATGGTTATTCGTGAGAGACATTATGTAGAAAAAAATAGTCGCACGTGATTTTGATTGGTATAACTAAATTTAATATATTTTTTACTATAATTTTTCTGTTGACTCCGTTTGAAAAAAAAATAATATACAAGTCAAAGCCAAAGCTAAACCTATTCAAAGGGAGCCAAATTAGTAGTTTCTCTTTTCTTAGTTTCTTGCACTGACCAGTCACTCGCAACTAGTTAATAGCACATATTGCAAAACGGAGCTGGATCATGTGCCCTCAAGGCTCCAATCAGCGCGGATTCTGTCAACAAAGGGGTGTTTGGCTTGCGGGATCACCTCATCCAAGTGAATCCAAAGATCGTCAGAACTACAAGGTCGGCGAGGAGTTTCAGATCTCCTCGGATGCTCCAGTGCTACTAGTTTTCATGCGATTATAAGCATTTAGGTGTCCATAAGAACACATTGTAAGCTCCAGTTCGATGATTACAGACTCGTAGGTATGAAGCATTACACGCACAGATCAGAATAACTCCTGCTCAGTAAGTAAACACAAGCTTGGATGCTTCTGCAGTATGTTTACATTTACAGAGGACCAGGGTTACACGCGGCTGGCACTTAATCGCGCTTCGACAAACAGAGATCCACCCTATCATAATTACATTTTGCATGTAACAAGTATACATATCATCTCTTGCAAGTCTTACCCATCTTTTGCTAACAATAGTGCAAGAGGATCTACATAAAATTTTGGTTGAATCATACTACGAGGCCGAAGCAATCGGCACTAATGGATCACTTCGTTTTCCTTTTCTTTCTGCTCCATGGGACAATCCTGCATTTGCACCAAGAGTATTCCTTCCTGATCCAACAATTACCAGTGTATGACTCCGCGTTTCCCATGAGGTCAATTTGTCTCGTCTTACATATTCATTAGATGGAACTTCAATGAAACCTTCAAGCATTTCTGGGATGGAGGTGGATAAAATTGGTGAGAAAATACTGGATAGAATTACTTTAAGAAAGTTTTGTCCTCATCTTCGTCTGTATCTAACTCAAGCCCTTCAGCAGCTAGAAGTCTACTGATCTCATTCTTCTTGTCTTCCTCTGCTTTCCTGCGCATGATATCCCTTTTTCGTAGGACAAGCGTATGCCTCTTTAGAGTTGTGCTGTAGAATTCCATTGATGCCTTCTTTTCCTTGGCAAATAACTTCCTTTCCTCCTCAGGATCAACCTGGATCCAGTAGTTCAAAGTAAAACACAGACATGCAGATTTAGAAATAAGAAGCATGGAAAAGCATGATGTGGACACCATGGAGGATAGAAAGAGATGTTCTATTGTTACCTTCGACCGTGAGAGACGGCGTGCGCGCAGCGTCATTTCACGTTGCTGTTGCTCAGCCCAAGCAGCTACTGCCATGTCACCACGTTTATCAAAAGCTTTTCGCTTTTTCATCACCCATTCCATCCATGCCTGAGATGCCTGATTAATGGAAAAGATGGTTTTCAGAATAGCAAGAATACCTCTTTTAAACAGAAATTGCTCTTCAGCGTACCTCAGCGCTCTCAATTTCAAATTATCATAATGATCTAACAATTCTTAATTTTGCTTTG
Organism: Melocanna baccifera; assembly: GCA_036346265.1. Lineage (NCBI taxonomy): Eukaryota > Viridiplantae > Streptophyta > Magnoliopsida > Poales > Poaceae > Melocanna > Melocanna baccifera. Next base: position 23,120,874 of record CM070694.1, on the reverse strand, counting down.
TGTGGCCTAGTGACACATAAGACAGTAGAATATTTAATTATTCCAAGATAGATAAATGGTAAGGGCCGATTAATTTGCCGTTTATTAACATCCATTAGTTGTTGCTGGATGTCATTATTCCTGGTCCAGTTTTGCGGCAAGAGTAAACATTGCACAATGAACTTCAAGAGTATAAAAGTTAGCTCACAAGGATGAAATTGTGCTAGCTTTAATTAATTTCCTTTTCTTGGTTTCAGAATCATGGAATTGGTTCAGGAGAGAAAAACTCACATGTAATTGATATTATGTCGTTAGCACTGATGGCTCTTGATTAAGACAGTAGCAACAATAATTAACAGACAAACACAAACATGCAACTGCATGCTGCATATCATCAAATCAACTCAATAAGTGGAGTAGTGGAATACGGAAATTCAGACCTTCATTGGATTCACATGATGCTCTCTATCATATGCCCTTCTCCTTTCGTCATCAATCAACAGCTCATATGCTGCTTGGATTTTGATGAAACGGGCTTCAGCAGTCTCCCCTTCCTCAAGGGTTCCCTTACCATCATAAACTTTAAGAGAACATAATAATCAGATGGAATAAAAATACAAAATTTTTATTTGGTCATGCATGCCAAATAGCATGAATCCACCAAGTAGTATCTGCTATATCTTATGGCACCAATTTCTTCCACAGTTCACCTATTAGCTGTAGGTAAACTACCAGCCTACCACAACTTTTCGTTGCTAGATGTAGTATGGTTAGTCTTGACTCTGAATTTTGTTGGTGTACATTCCCCAGTCAGTAGGCCTTAAGAGGATTACTTGAGAGATCGATAACTATGAATGAAGGAATCAGATTGCTAGTCCACCACAAGGTCTGGAATTCTATTACACTATCACCGCAGATCTAGATAAAGAAACACCAACTGCAATAAGATATTACTTGTGCATGGAGTAATAGCTATATGCTTTTTAAAACATGCTTTTAAGAGGAAGGCACACACTTCATACAGGCTTACAGCATTTTAACTTGGTAGTTAGTAAAACGGAAGTTCTCAGTGAAACATGATATTGCCCTGCAGTACATAATGCAATTGATGCTTTGCCTCTGAATCCACAGCATACTAACAAAATCAATTAATGTGTGGAATGCAGTAAGGAGAATCACTGAATAGGCAAAGGCAGAAATGTAAAGAAGCGAACCATCAGGGTGATAGAACTTGGCCAATCTTCTGTATGCCGTTTTTATGGTCTCCTCGTCTGCATCCCTGTCCAGCTCTTTAAACCATACACCGCATGAAAACACACATTAGTTTCACTCTCACCTTTAATTCCAGTCCAAACTACACAGTACATCTCAAACTAGAAAAACAAGAACACACCAGAGTAGTACTACTGCAAAAAACATCCCAATTTTGGACCCAACTATAGAACCATCACAACAGCAAACTCCTCAAACGATCAAAATCTGGCAATCAATTCTTCAATTTTGATCAATCGAAGCCCCAACCCATCAAAGCCTTTAGACAGCGGAGTTGATCAGCATCATACAACAAGCTGATCCCCAGGTTCCTGAGAGAAAATCCCAGATACCAATCCTAATTCCAAACCCATGCACTCGCTCTCAAGTCTCACTAGCATAGGTCGTAGCTTCATCGTACCAAGCGTCTCGTACGGCGACTTCTCCGAATCCCAGCTCGCCGAGCGCGTGGACACCCTCCGCCGCTCGGCCCCCGCCGCCCTCGCGACCCCGTCGAAAACGAACGCGGACGACGCCTTCCACGGGACCCGGAAGCTCCCGACGAGCGGCGGTGCGAACCACAGCAGCCTGGCGCCTTGGCCGGCGGCGGCGGCGGATGAGGAGTACGTGTACAGGAGGGTGGAGATGGCTCGGAGGCTGCTCATCGCCAGCGATACGGGGCCTAGGGTTACGGCGTGGAGGAGGAGGCGAGGTCAGAGCTTGGAGGCGCGATTTTGTGGTGGAATGGAGGGAACGCCCCCGGATGGTGACACCTGGCGCATCGTGTTCTGCACACGTGGATCAGTTGTCTTCTCAAATAAAATTATTTCCCCCCCTTTCTACTAATGTTATTTATACACTTCTTTTCTGGTTACTTGTATCCACATGCGATTGCACTCTGGCTGCAAGTAAAAGAATTCTTTTCCTTTGCAGTTGCAGGTGTAGAGAGAAGTAGAAATCTTCAATTCTCCGCACAGGAAAGAGTAGCAACATTTTCAGCTATATTTATTTATGGAAATGCTAGCGTCCGGACGTCTGATCCGAATGTTAGCTATGGACACTCAGCTGTAATACTTTTCGGTTATATTTATAACATTTTTTGTCTATATTTTTATTGCAACACTTTTTATTTTATGTATACATGATCGGCTTTTGTACCACATATTTTTGTTGCACACGGTAATTAAAATTGTTGCACACATTATCTAAGAATGTTACATCGAAATGTACGATACTACTCACATCATTCTTTGTTTTTTTGTTATATATATGACTAGCAAATGTTGTAAATATGGCTGAGAAATGTTACCGATACGAATATTGACCATCGTTCTTTGTTTTTTTTTGGTCATAAATATGGACGAAAAATATTGCATACATGGATAAAAAATATTATAGCTAAACGTCCAGGACTAGCATCCGGATCCGGACACTAGCATTACCCTTTATTTATTACCTGTAAATACTATACAAGTATATTTACAAATTACAGGTGCTGTGTATATGAGAGCTGATTAATTCTGCCCTACAATGCTCCTCTGCATAACTCATAGGTTGTGGTTAGCTCTGCTTCCATACATCAACCAAAACCTTATGATCAGACATCTAGCTGAGTCTGTTGCAGTGTTCTAAAAGTTTAGTTCCTGTTGAGTACATAAGCTGAATGTCATTTCTTTTTGGCCCCACTGCGAGGGTAGGTGTGGGCTCTCTCCCACTGCGCGACATCTTCAACTTGCGAGGGCGGCGGCGGTAGGATCTCACGCTCCACCATATCCCAGCCGTCTAAAATGCTGTCTGGTGTTCCACCATGCTTTGCCGGTTTTCCGGTGCACAAGAAGCTTGTGTCCGAGTTCAGTAGGAGGTTGTCTAGAGAGCTCGGCTGATTAAAACAAAGATTCTATCAGGCAATGCGACACACTGAAAGTAGACGCAATGCAGGCAAAGTGGCAATTTACCATGATAGCTGTGTGCATGCTGTCCATCAGACTGCTGTTAGATGAGATGGCCGAACTAGCCTTCCATATTGATCTGTTTAGTTGCTGTGCTTGCTTTTCTGATCTGCAAGCAGAATGTGGGATCAACTTTTTTCTTTCTGAGAATCAAGAATATGAGATCACACATACTCGTAAATATGCCTTATTCTAAAAACAACGTATGTTGTATACTTGTACCTTGAAGCAATGTTTGATTCAAGAGCAGCTCGAAGGGCCTTTGATGATGATAACATGTGGAGCAACTTTGCAAATGCCTCAAAAGTAGAAAGATCGGATGGCACATTCAAGCCCAATGAGTTATAGTAGTAGGCAGTAATGGCGGAAACACTTGTCTTTAGTAGTGATATTCCTCTTTCCAAGTCTTGATGCCTCTCCATGGAGTGAGAAGAGGCAGCAGAGAAGTTAAAGCTGTTGCTTCTCTTGGAGTTAAAAACCGATTTCTTGTCAGAGTCCACAGAGTCAACACCAAAGTTACCCGAACCACTTTCTGTCAATGAATTTTCCTCACCAACAGAGCAATTATTTTGCCTAGGTATAAAAAGTGGGTAAACCTTGCTGAAAAGAAGAAAACAAACTCACGTCAGCAAGGATTTTATATGTTGATGAGATGAGATGCTGCCTTTTCCCAGAGATAGTACCTCTGAGACTGTCTTGTGCTCCAGTACGAACTCCGCTGCCATACACGTGAACATGAAGCCTAATACACCAAATGTATAAATATATTAGCCACGCAACCAAACTGGATAACCAATAGAAAGCTCATGCTGCTACTCATGTTATCACAAATCTAAACAAGCATAACGTGCAGAAATATTTGCTCATAGTTTGCATAAAAATGGCACGTGAAAGATAGATCCTGACTAAGTGCAAGGTGCTATGCCTATCATGCTATGCTCAGACAGATTAGCTGACTAAGTGCAAGGTGCTATGCCTATCATGCTATGCTCAGACAGATTAGAGATACTCCAGAATCCAATAGAGATTCTCAACAAAAATAACCATATTTACAGGACAAAAATTAATCTTACAGTTCAAAATACAGTTAGAGGTTCGTACTATTTAACTGTCAGGATTAGCTAATTGAATCTGCTGATGTGGCATGCTAACTTCTATTGAGTTGCATGCACCAGCGAGTTCACCTAAAAGCTTAAGCTAATGAGGAAATACGGACAATTTACTTATGTTTCAATACTTCCCCTCACGTGTTGCTCCTACAGGCTTAAGACGTGAAATATAAGTGAACTGTAACTATTTTTTAATTACGCCAAACAGGTCTTGATCTTAAGAACTCTTGGATTTGATATCGTATTATGAATAGCGCTTTTATTCATCATAAGGCCAATAGGCCAATATATATATACAAGTACAGGTATAGCGTATATGTAGGCAACTCCTTATACAACAGGGAAAATACACATGTAATAATACACATCTAACAACTTCAAGGGCAGGCTTGCGATAATTGATTAAGGGCACTGATTGTATCTTACCCCAAAGCCAGATACATGAAGGGCTGGCGCAGATAGGATAGGGACTGCAATATTGAGGAGTTGTAAAATGTACCTGTAAAAAGAAGAAACTTAAGTTCCACAAAATTCAGAACCAAATGCACAAATTATTATTTGCAAACTACTCTACCAAATTATCTGTCCAGTCCAATAAAAACAATATTACAATAACAACTTAAATAGTTTTAATCTTGATAACAAGGAACACTATTAGTCTCCATACATCACTATCGTGCCCTGAATTTTATTTCCATGAACTAATGAAAATCGACAACAATTCTTATGGTCTAGACTCTAGACAGCAATCTGAATTTTTTAGAAGCAAGCAACATCATAAAAGACTTTTTACATGAATTAGATAGCATGCATAAGGGTAAGGTTTATCAAGGACCACATAATGAGTCATAAAAGAGCAGCCATTCATTTAATCATTCTAACTAATAAGATCAAAGCAACAAATAAACAGTAATAGAGCAAAGCAGTATAACCCCAAGGAAGCCGATAGCTCTTCTGATGGAACTGTATGTGGATTGAGACCACTAGGTAGACGAGCACCACATATTGTATCATATGTACTACTGTAGCCATCCTTCTTTTCCCCATCTATAATAACCTACACATTAAAAGGCACACATGTAAATCCTTATCTAAGCATTAAAATTCAGATGACATTACATAATATCACTTAGTATCAAAAAAGCATTCCTTTTTTTAGGTAATGAAATTCAAGAAGTGAACATGCAACAAGGGAGCAAACGGCAAAACATCACTAACATATGAAGCTAGCATGTGAAAGATGTCACATTAAATTAGTAATAAACATGCTCTAAATAAGAACAAAATTATCAAAATTGAATCTTGCCCAGTGAAATTGTCGCCGAGGATCTCAAAAGTATATATACAGAAAAAAAGGAAAACCACTAGACAGCCAAGACGATAGAACTTACTCGTCGCATTGGGAACAATCTGCAAAGCTGTTTTATAGCTTTTGACTGCCTTTTGAGACGTTCTGAGGTAGTTGCCATCTGCCAACAAAGTATGAATCTTTCAATTACAGGGGAAATACACATACAAATGATGGATAATAAATGAGGTCTTGCTACACAGATCAGACAAGAAAATAAAGGAACACATGCTAAGACTCACGAGACCCATCTGTGCTGCTTTCATGGCATTGGTGTGTATCATCGACAAATCAGGTTGCTTCTTTTTGAGCTGGCAATGGGAAACAAGATATATGCAGGATCAGTAAGTTGTTAGGGGCGAATTTGCTTTTAACCAAAGGGAAACACTGAGAAAGACATATTTGTACCGTGTCAAAAGCCAAATTCAAAGAAGCACTTCTAGACCTGAGATCACTTGATGCCTGCTCAACCTTCTTCTTCTCTGTGAAAACATCAATAACCAGAACTCAGCATCGCTAAGTGGCAACTGGTAACAACATAACATCCATTAAGAGTAAAAGAGATTAACCTATCGAATTCCGCCTCGTCAATTGACTGAGCCGATCCCTCAGCTCCTTGATATCCTGAGCCTTGCTCACTCTCCAGCTCCTCTGCTCATCCGCTTTCCTCTGTCAAAATACACAAAACATGCTAAAGCTATGACCTTTCTGCACAATTCTTCAACCAAACACCAAAATGCTACCACAATTCTAACATAAGTAGCTTGGCCATCATCATTCTAGGTTCAGGTGTATCCTACGCCTCTTGACCCAACACGCTATTTACCCATGCAATATAGATTCCAAGACTGTCGCATAAACACGTCGAAACTACCAACCAAAAGTCCGAAACCCAAATTAGTTACTAAATTGGAGGAGGGGGGGTCAGGGGTGGTGGCGCGACCGACGAACCTTGGCCTCGAGGCGCGCGGCGATGCGGGAGTGGAGAGAGTCGCGGAGGTTCCTCGCCATGCGCAGCCTCCCGTGGTACACACCCAGCCTGCAGGAACCCGAAATCCAACAGCGGCGGGGTAAGGATTGCGCCGGAAAGAGGCGAACTTGGATCGGATTGGGAAGGTCGAGACGAAGGGCATACCTCGCGTTGACGCACGCGGAGCAGCAGGAGGGGAGGTTGGATCGCTCGCAGAGCGCGCAGCAGCTGCTGCTCCGCCAAGACGCCATCCTCCCACGCGCAATTCCACGGGAGGGGAGGGGCTAGGGAGGGCTATCTGGAGGCGACGGCGTCGGCGGCCAGATCACCGACTGCGCATCGGCGGCGGCGAGGAGAGGTGCCGTGGCGTCGCGGCAGGAGCGAGGCGGAGGGGTAATACTGTGCAGAAATCGTTTGCGTGAGGAAGGAGGTGTGGGGCGAGAGGAAATTGTGGCGTAGAGAGAGACACAACACAACTACCGAGTCGACGAACATTTCGTCTTTTCCTCTTGCAACTCGTATTGGGCCAATAGAACATCTGGGCCAAGGACCATGATGAATTCTTCTCCCAGCCCATCGTGAGTCTGAACAGAATACACACAGGCATTTGATTTGTTTTTCTTTCTATCCACCAAGGTATCGATTAACGAGGGGAGATTCCTCTGAAAATAATAATAAGTGGAGATTAAATTGATTTCAGAAAAGCTGTAGATTACAAACTTGTTTGTAACTGGGTTCGTGGATTCAACCACTGACGTCCTAAACGAAAAAAAGGCATGTCCGCGATTACAAAAAACAAAAACACGAATAGAACAAATCATATTCATGGTGATGCAACGTCCACTCAGCTCAGAAGAATGGGTTACACCAGTCAATACCTGAATCACATGAAAGCAACCAGGAAGAGGAGCACACATCCCCAAGTTCATCAAAATAAAAGCAAGCATATCGTTTCAACCGATCCAAAAGTGAAGGATTGACATAAAAACAGATCGTGATTGGCGAGCAACCGTTTCAGTTTGGTAGAGAAGCGAAAACTACAGCTAGTTGCAGTTTACACTAGACTTCTCGGTTCTCACAATAAAGCCCTGCAAAGCCTCTTCACAAAATACCACCACCTACAAGCATACCTACCAACAAGTACTTCATGTGAACTGCAGCATCGGCAACGGTCAAGTCATGAGAAGAGAATCTGCTGATCATGCCACTTGTGCCTGAAGAACGGACGAACAAAAGAATGATCATTTCAGCAAGTTTCTGTTAAAAACATCACTGACAACCACAAGACACCAACATACCAGCCGGAGCAGCAGAATTGACTCCCCTATCCTCCCCTCTTTCCTTTGCCGTGTGCTGCAAGCCTGGCCGACACCTCCTCTTCTGATAAGGGCATATAGTAAATCCGCGGATAGGCCTGTGTCTTCTTGAAGAGATCATCTAGTGTCACGACAGATGGTTCGGGGTTCTTTGGAGTGGGCGGAAGCTTCTCCCGTGCTGGTCCAGGGTCAGAGGTAGGTGGTGGTTTAGTAAGAGGTAGTGAAGTAGGTAATAGCCCCCTTGAGGTACCAGAAGCATGGGGAGGTAGTGAAGTAGGTAATAGCCCCCTTGAGGTACCAGAAGCATGGGGAGGTAGTGAAGTAGGTAATAGCCCCCTTGAGGTACCAGCAGCATGGGGAGGCATGGTTTGGTTAGCCTTGGATTGTTGGAAAGGTACTGCCTTTGGTGTTGTAGCTGTGTTGGGGCTGATAGTCCCTGGCAATGGAGGAGGGGGTTCAAGTTTGAGCTTCACCTCCTGTGGATCAACAAATTCGGCAACTAAGTAATTGCCATTGTTTGGGGGCCATTGGAGATTGTAAACAGCATTCCTGGTAGCCACGGCTTCCTCCACTGAAGAATACTGTGAATCAGAGGTAGGACAAGCAGGCAAGTCAACACCAGAACATCAATTTAGAAGGAATTAGCAGTAAAACAAGTAACACATCATGAAATGCTTTGAACGAACAATCAGTCATCACAAAGCTACCGTCTCAGGTTTGCATTCTTTATACTGAGTACCAAGACCACCACAGAACAATAGATTAATTGTTACCCAGGCCAGATACAAAAGCAATTGGTCAGGACAAAAACTAGCAGTGACAGAATAAAGCACTACTGTTGTCATTACGCATTTAGCAAATTTTAGCTGTAAATTAGATATAGTATCAGGCACATGAAAACCAAAATTTACACTGCCTGGAAAAGTCCATAGAAGGGGCAAATGCTAAAATGCACTTCTGACAATATTCTGCACAGGTAACATAAGATAAGGAAGTTAAGGGCATACTGTAACATAGCAGTGTGTCTTGATATGATCCATCCAGAAGTTGCAAACAGATCCAGTTTTACCAAGAAGCATTTGCACAGCTTTCAAAGTAAATGGGCGCACAAATTGATCAATTCTCAAGGAAGTTGTTGCAGGTTTCTGAGGAGGTGGTACTGAAATATGAAGAGGCAAGAAAAGAATTAGATACCAATGGTGAAGTACATACACTATTAATGGCAGAGCAACCTCACCTATCCGCTCCTTTGGAGAATCTCCACTTGCTGTTGAATCAGACCTGCCAAAAGAGCGTTTTAGAGCAGGCTGAAACACGTCCTTTGGAGCATCAGAGCCACTTAGTTTGGATGCTTGTTGCTCTGGAATTTTGACAGTATCCGCATTCCATTGGCGCTGACGTTTGATTGATTCATTATTTGCAACAACTTCTTGAGCTGTTCATTTAACAGTGAGTTACATGAAATTATTTAACCAGTTTAACCAAAATTGTTATCAACTTCACTTGAGGAATATCAGAATATGTCATGTGAAATGATGACCACGAATCTTACTAAAGTACTGCAAGAAAAGTGGTTTGTCCCTAAAAACGTAGAAGAGCAGAAAACTTAACGTATAATTGTTTCATGCCAAAAGACAAAATCCATAATGGCAAGGATCAGATAGCACAAACAATGCACTTTACTCTGTACACTCACAACAAGTGTACATCCACACAAATACATAAACAAATGTCACACACAAAAAAAATGATGCAATGAAGACAACACAAAAGGCTTCAGATATTCATACAGGAAAGGAACATGGGAAATAACCCAATACTGTAAGGAGATAAAGACAAACCTTCAGGTTTCCTCTTTTCAGTTGGAGTTGCTGGCTTCTCTTCAGCTACAACTTCCTTTGTATGCACAGATGAACCCTCAGTAACAGTGTCAAGGAGGGTCACCTCTTTTACCACATGCTCTGATGTAACCTCAGTCTTTACTCCAAGATCATCAGATTTGATATTGGAATCAACAAGCTTACTTTCCATCACATCCTCCTCCATTGATTCATCACCTGAACTCCTGTCTAAATTTAGTTTTTCAGGGGAACCACCATCAGGACTGTCCTCTTTCTTGTCCAAGTTGATATTGGTTATAGGTATTTCTTGCAATGAGGTATCATTCTTAGGAAGCTCTTTCTCATCATCCAATGCCTGCAAATCATCACCTACAGAGGGAATGCTGGATGATGGTTTGACCATCTCCTGCTTAGCCTCGAGTTCTAAATCGGAATTGTCAGCATTCAGGTTACCCTTTACATTATTCTTTTCATTAGTTGATATATTATCATGAGAAATTGACACACACTTAATTTGAGACCCTAGATCTGGGTTGAACTCAGATACCTCGTCTTTTGGTCCAGACAGGATGGGTTTGCAGTCCCCGTTTGTGTGCTTTGAATCTTCATGGTCCATGCCATACATCAAAGCATTGTCACCGGAATTGTTCTTAGGAATCAGGCTCTCTGCATTCTGTTCTGGTGAAGTTGCAACAGCATCCCAAGGATCAGCATGCGATGCAATAGCATCTGGAGGTGATGGTACTGCTTCCTGCTCTAGAATTTCACAGCCTACACCGACACCAAACTTGCCTTTAGCAGAAGTTGCATCCAACTTGACGTCAGTACTGGCAACATCAGATGGTACATCATCAACAGTCATTTTCTTGATGGTGCCATCTTCTGGGGCCTTCTCTGCAACAACCTCACTATGACCTTCAGCATGTGGATATACTCCCTTCACCGTAGTACTATCACTTGGAACTGATTCTAGGTCATCTCCTTTAGTTGCTGCTGCATCACTTAGAGAAATTTCATCAATTGCCACCATATCAACTAGAGGGGCCTCACCAAATTCTGCAACAGCATCAAGAGTTGTCTGACTAACTTCTGCAGTAGTGACAACAGATTCCTGACTAATGTCTGTAGTAGCAACTACACTTTCCTTACTACCTTCTGTAACAGAGATAACAAAATCTCCTTCCTGTGTTGCAACCTCAGAAGGATCCTTGCCAACATTTTGTTCCATCGAAGCCTGGTAAACAGATGCATCAGCACAACAAGGAGTTTCACCCTCTTTCCGATCATCATCAGGGGGAGTTCCACCTACTGTTTCTTCTCCACCATCAAGTACGTCACCCTGAAGGGCCTCAAAGAGCCTTTTCACAAGATCATCCTTCAAACCTTTGATAGGTAGCTTCCTCCTACGGAGCTCATCCTTCAATTCAGTGACCTTCCACTGATCAATTGGTCGGCTGTTCAGCACAGGATATGTCGACATTGTGGCTGCCAAAAAAATATCTCAATTGCATCAATCAAAATGGCTAAACAATTTGAATTTACTATGAATTTTACAGGCATAATGGAACAAAAATGGTCTGAAATTTCAATCTATGAATTAAACAGATTGCTTCCTCCTTTAGTTGCAACTAAAAAAATCTGACAAGAGTTAAGAAGACATGCCATGAGTATATGTTCTTGCATTGTAGGAAGTAGGAACTCTGATGAAGTGGCAGTTTACATGCCAAGCAAAATTGTTCTTCAAAACCTTAATTATCGGATGTTGATGCAAAATTTTACACTGAAATGCTCCATGTTGAAACAAAAATTTTACACTCCAAATTTGACTAGTGCTGTTGCCAAGCAAAATTGTTCTTCAAAACCTTAATTATTGGATGTTGATGCAAAATTTTACACTGAAATGCTCCATGTTGAAACTAAAGTTTTACACTCCAAATTTGACTAGTGCTGTATACTAATTGCACAAAAAATGCCATTTGCAGTAGCTCATAACTTAAATATATCAGTTTCATATAACAAAATTGCATAGACCATTTCTGCACATAAGCAGCATGTTAAACTACATGAAACTTTCAGCACAAAACATATTAATCCCGAGGCAGAGGCTTCACTCCAGGGCATACCATAAAGAGTAAACAAAACACCGCAAATATCGCAGAACAGCAAACGCCACTGATCAGCATCAATCCCTCTCACATGCAATCTACACCTAAACCCCTAATACCCATCGTATTAATCCCAGACACTCTAAACATCGTTAAAATGGCATGGTCACTTCAAAAACTCTAGAAATTGCAAACGGATGGGAGCTCACCTAGCAACAACCGCGCAGAGAGATCTCAACAGTGAAGAGCGCACACCACCCTTCTCCAAACTGCGAAATTCCAAAACCTACAAGCAGGCAGCCACCAGATCAAGCCCCGACAAGCAAAACCCTACAAAAAGTTCACAAAAAAAAACACGACGGGAAGCGATTCCACAGACCAGCCGCCGCGAATCCGCCGAGGCCGCGCGCTCCTGAAACGAAACAGCCAAAAAGAGCACGGAAAAATTCGCAAACAAAAACAAAAAAAACGAGAAAAGGAGGGGACGGGAGACTCGATAGACTATCAGAGAGGAGCAGAAGGAACGGGCATCGAGTTTCGTGCGATCGGAATCCGCGCTTCCACCCGCGGCGGTTTCGATTTCGATTTCTACGAGGGTTTCGCCTCTGCTCCGCCGACGCGAGCGCGCGAGAGAGAAGGGAGCAGATGGCGTGGTGTTTGCGCCGCGTGTGGCGCTCCGGAGGCAGGAAGGCAGCGTGTCGTGGGCTCGTACGCCGAGTTGCTGTCTCGGAGAGCAACAGCCACCAGGTGGGGCAATCGGCAACGCATCTGCGGAATACGCCTTCGGCCGTGGTGAAACACGCTTTCGCGTTTGGAACGCTTGCTCCGGCCTTCCGGTAAGCGTCTTTGTGGCCTAAGGCTCCTTCTGAAAGAGACACAAAACCCTAGCCCCCACCACGTAATTCCCAACTTTTACCAAAATGCCACTCTTCTCCAAATTCGCAACGCTGATCCCCCGCCTCCGCCGCCTCTCCACCGCGGCGGCGCCCGCCGGCGGCGAGGATCCTAAGCTGTCGCGCATCGCCGACGAGCTCTTGGCCCTCTCCCCGGCCGAGCTGGATGACTACGCGGCGCTCCTACGCCTCAAGCTCCGTCTCTCACTCACCTCCAGCGCCGCTGCCGGAGCCGGTCCTGCCGCGGCCGGAGATGCGGCCTCCGGGGCTGCGGGCCCCGAGGAGGCCGCTGCGGCGAAGACTGCGTTCGACGTGAAGATCGAGAAGTACGAGGCGGCGGCGAAGATAAAGATCATCAAGGAGGTGCGCGCGGTGACGGACCTGGGGCTGAAGGAGGCGAAAGAGCTCGTGGAGAAGGCTCCGGTCGTGGTGCGCTCGGGGCTGCCCAAGGAGGAGGCTGAGGCGCTTGCCGCCAAGCTCAAGGCCGCCGGCGCCGCCGTCGCGCTCGAGTGATCCCGAGCGAAAGGTGTCTCCTCCTTGGTTCCTAGTGTTCTTAGATGATGCAGCGCCTGTGCGCGTCTTAATTTGTTTAAATTGGAATGTGATGGGTATAAGAAAATGCAGGTTTTGCTTGCATTGTTGTAGCTTTTGACTAGCCTCAAGCCTAATCACTGATAGATCTTCCTGAATCACGCAAATAAGGTGTTCCTGTGTTGTGCTCTTTTTAGTAGTCTGGATTGAATATTTTAACAGTGGCCTTGACTAGTCTGAGGGTATACAAAGATGCAATTCTTGTCGGCATTACTGTATGCGGGGATTAGAATATGCTAGTTTGAGCTATTTGTAGATTTGGAATGGTACCAAAGTGAAAAGGCCTCCATTATCTTTGTTCTGGTGCATGAAACTATTTCGTGATCATTTTGTTAAGATTAGATGCAATGTTTAAAAATGATGTTTAAAGGTTCGCCCATGATGGATGGTGAAGTTAATGCATTTTTGGCATGTTTATTTGCCGAGAAACTGATATGTGTTGTTGTCTGTTTGACTTTGTTGGGGATTGAAAGTATAACAAGGTAGTTTTCTTCACCATATACGAGTAGCTCATTTGAATTGAAGACATCTGATGCCATGGATAGCTCACAAATTCAGCATTTTTTAAAAAAAGTTTTGAATAATTTAGTCAAAAGACATATAGCTTATATGAAGGTTCTGCTGTGACAATAAATAGCAAGGTATTTTATCATTAAGATGCTGTGTAGTTGACAAAGGTTCCATTGCTTGCTATTTTCGACCTTTTATGGTTTTCTTATGTTTGATCATACAATTCTTATTGGATAGGCGTCATAGAATACTGGCCTGTAAAAGAATTGTTCAAAATCCAACGATAAAGTGGTTGTTTTGTAATGAATGAACCTAAAATACAACGGATTTCGTAGTTGGAAATGGTTAATTGAACATGTTTTCGTAGTTGTATGAAGTTTCCCTTCATGAGAGTTTTAGATGTATTATGTTCTGCTGCAACCTACAAGGTGACTGTTTGAATCATTGTACCGCTAGATGCCACGCTATATGCTGATATTCATGGTTATTAAGGCGTCGCTTAAGCGTCGCCTAAGCGGTAAGGCGGCCCGGGGGTGCAAGGCGTCGGCCCCGCCTTGCCATCCGTGCCCAAGGCGACCTGGGGGGGAGGCGGCGGCCTGAGGGGGGAGATGGCGGCGGCCGACCGGATCTAGACGGATCCGGTGGCGGGAAGCCCCAATCCGGCGCGGAGAGGCCGGATCCGGCGTCGTCCGGGTGGTGACGGCGGCGCAGGACCGGATCCGGTGGCGGGGAGCCCCGATCCGGCGCGGGGAGGCCGGATCTGGGCTGGGGCGGCGGCCGAGCGGGGGTGGAGGAGGTGGCGGCCGAGCCGGGGTGGAGGAGGCGGCGGCCGATCCGGGGTGGAGGCATCGGAGGAGAGGTGGCGGCGCTAGGAGAGGAGGCGGCGTCGGGGGAGGACGCGTCGGGGGAGGAGGCGGCGTCGCTCGGAGAGGAGGTGGCGTCGGGGGAGGAGGCGTCGGGGGAGGACGCTCGGGAGAGGAGGCGGGTCCTGGGCGACGACTCGACGAGATCGAGTCTGAGGAGTCTGAGATCGGTCGTTGAGTGGGTGGGGTTATAAACTAGGGTTTAGCATTTTAGTCCTCAGAATGCTATAAAATTACAATTAGGTCCTTCTCTTTAGAAATCTACCGATTTAGACTTTGATTTAGACTTCCAGAGTTCCGTTTTCTTCGCCTTATGATGCGTGTAAGGCGTCGCCTCGCCTCGCGCCTTACCGCTTAAAAGTTGTGAGGGGGATGGGTCGCCTCACCTCACCTTACCGCCTTAATAACCTTGCTGATATTTTCCCTTGTCCTCTAAAATTGTGCAATGTTCAAACACAATTGATCTAGAAATCAAGACATAACATGTGGACCAGATTGCATGGTGCATGAAATCAAGGAGCTTACAAAAAAAGAGTTGGATAGCTTACTTCAAGCATTCACTGGTTGAATATTCAAAACTGATTTTCTTATGGTTGATTTCTTAGACACTAACATAGTTTATGTATGTTGATATTTATGCAAACCAAATTTCTTGAATTCACAGATTTTCTTTTTTGCGAGGGAATTCATAGAAATTTGTATGAACAATATGGAAAACCAAACCTTGTGGCATCCACTATAAAGTTCCCAGAGTGTGCATATAAAGCTAGAAAGCAAGAATCTTGAGTGAGGTTATTTCCTTTTGCTGTTTGAAATTCTTATATTAGTAGAATGGTTACTTGGATTTATATCGCTTATAGTGAAGGTAGGGCTTGGTGGGTGAATATCTGAACTACATCATCTCTGCAGCAAAAATAGAGCTGCCAATCTGTAAATGTAAGGTAAAACTTCTAGATGTCAAATCTTGCGAATTAGCAAACATTGGCTTGTTTTAGATCACTTATATCTTGGAAAGAGATGCTTCTTGATCCATGATGTGTGTCGTCGGTGTTGAGGAATGGTCTGCAATGTGCACCGGCTCTGCATAATGAGATCTATGACACTGAACTACACAGCTATTGAAGTTGATACTTTTTGAAATAAATTTGTTTTTTAATCTATGAAATGCTGTCTTGAAACCAAGGGATTGTGGTGTTTGCAATCCTAATCTGCTATTGTTTGAGAAACTCTTGTGACAGAGAATCTGTTAACAGTAGGTTGATCTTTCATAATTGTGCTTTTATCCTGCGGCATCATCTCATCAGTTATTGCTTCTGGTGGGCTTCCATCATGTCGGGGCTTGCTTGTCTGCCAGTTGATGGTATCAAAAATCGCAAGATAGCTACTTGTAATGTTTTTCTATAATTGAATTTTCGTGGTGTTGCTTGCAACAGCTGCAGCTGCTGTTCTGTAGTAAAATATTCTTGTGCATGGTGCATAAAGTGAAATCAAGCTAATCAGACATGTTCTTTTCTTCAGACGATAGAGACATGTTAATCCGATAAGATTCTCAGCATAGGTCGTGAAGCCTGAAGGATAAGATACGGACCACGGAAGCAAATTTCTGATTCACAAATCGAACATTTGCTACTATGCATGTTAAATGGGAAAATGCATATGTGCTCTCTCCTGTGTGCTACATGGACATCTACATGTATGATCAATATTAGTGGTTTTGTGGATACTAACAGAGTACGCATGGGATGATCTATATGATCAATGTTAGTGGTTTTGTGACTACACTATGTATTTCTGACTTCTGAGGTTAATGCTAAAAATGGGGTGGTTAATTTTCTTTTTTCAACAATCGGGTGCTTGTTGTAGCAGTTCAATATAAATGTCACTATAGTTCAATTGATGCATTGGTGTACTTATTTGAAGTACTAGGTTCAAATCCTGATACATTTATACAGACACAAATGCATCTCAGATTCTCAATAGAAAATCACGTGCCCATGCTGCGTGTGCGGTGGTGTTTGTACATATACATCTACGTTGTAATTGAAAAAAGATACAGTACAATGCGCACATAACAACGGTTTGCAACATCCAGGAACTCATCAAACAATGTAACAAGCTTTTGACCTGTTTGAAAAAAGATACAGTGCAATGCGCACATAATAACGGTTTGCAACACCAGGAACTCGTCAAACAATGTAACAAGCTTTTGACCTTTCACTAGGGTACAAACAGAGCGGATACGGATGGATATTGCTTATTTCGTATCCTTTTTCATATTTTTTATTGGAGTCGAAATCGGACACAGATAATACCAGATACGAATACGAATACTGATATTTTCGGTCACGAATACGGAGTGAATACATACTGCTCCGAATACGGTTAGTCTCGGTCACGAATATTTTAATCGGATAATACGCGAAAACAAAAATCATATATATCACATATGTAAGGATCAATCACCATACTACATATCCATAATGAAATTACATTAGTAGTTTAACAAGTAAATTTCACACATAACAGAGACAAGTTAAGCAACTAGTAAATTCTAGTTACCAAAGTAGCATGTAAATGATAGAGACTAGTTAAACAAGTAGTAGCTAATTAGCTACATGCCACATAGTTCGAAAGTAAGAATTAGTCATAGCCAAGTAGTCAAGTACATCACTTGATACGGGGTCGTCCGATCTCTCTCGATGTAGGATGGATACTCGCGGGAGTCTTGATAAATTGTAATGATCCTCCAATATCAGTGCAAGGGACGAACACTTTTTAATCTGCCAAAGCACACTCGCGTTCATTTCGCTGATCACCAAGCGAAGATATACCGTACACCCAATTTTCAGCGGAAAGGTTGAACGATCTTAATTGAAGACCACTCTTAATTCTATATGGAATTTCGGCAGCAATGATGAATTCGAACAAATTTTAGTAGATTAATTTTTCTCAAAGGTAATCTGAGCCCTAAAGGTTATGACTACAAGACTTATATAGCCCTTTGAGATGTCTATATAGTCTTTGAACCGAATATAACTCAACTTATATTGTTTTAGACTCAAATTCACATGAAAATGAAACTAAATTTTATAGCGTCACATTATTTTTATCATAGCAGATGATTCATGATGTTACAACATACACGTATTAAGAGAACGGGCGAAAGATTCGCACTCTACTTTTGTTCCAAGAAAATATCCTGGTGTTACAACATATACACGTATTTTCCCATTATTACAAACTAGCTCCTCCCCTCTCGTGTACTGTGCACAATTACATTATTGTGTTATAAAAAAACACAGCGTTTCTATTATTACAATTCAGCCCTTCCTCTTCTTCTGTTCCCTTCGCTTCAACGTTCACTCGTGTAAAAAACAGTTCTAGGGTTCCTTCTATACCCCTCCCGCCTCCTTTCCTCCGCACGTGCGCCGTCACCTCCGGCGAGCGGCCGCCGCTCGACGAGGCCGCCGGAACCCTACCGCTTCCGTGCCGTGCCCTGACGCTTCCTTTAGGGATGGCGACCTCGGCTCTGCTCCGGGCTCTGAGGCGGCCCTCGTCGGAGGCCGCGCTGCGATTGGTGAGTGTGATTATCTTAGGGGCTTGATTGCTCTTCAGCGCAGGAGGCGTGGAGAGTGGTAGTATGGTAGAAATATTGGAATTTTAACGAAGTTTTTTGGTGCAATCTGTTTGTTTTTGTTCATTTAAGTTGGTCATCGATGGTGGAGGCATGGGGAGAATGGGCGGGATGAAAATTGTAGCTTAAGTGTACTGCAGAGTGCAGAGATATGGGAGAGTATTGGTGTGACTTGCGAGACAAACTTTGTGGTTTTAGTGTACATGTGTTTCTCAGTATTCATTTTGATTCGTTGTGATCTGTCCGTTAATATTGCACACGTCGGAAGGTAGTAGAATGAGAGAAAATATTCTATCTCTAGTGTAGTATGTTTGCTTTCCGTTAATTTTGCGTGTTAGCCGAAAAATGAGTTGTGGAATCGGAGGAAAATGTGTACTTTTAATTGGTCTGTGCGCATTTATATTTTTATGTGATCACCAAATGAAGGATGCTGGGATGAACAACATTTAGCTTTAGATGAAGCGCATTCCCTACAATTCGTGGTAGAGTATTGTAAGTTTGGAGCAAGGGAGAAGAGCCCGATGACGGCAATATGAGCATTCAACTATTTGTTTTGTTTGTGTCTAGAGGATTACTAAGAGAGGACAACAATGGGAAAGACCACAGCTTTATTTTTGAGACAGCCAATGAGCCTGTTCTGTATGCTGTCACAGAGCCGCCACCATGGATTAAAGTTGTTGGGCGCATAAAATAACTTCCGGGAAAATTTGTCATGGTTTCAACTAAAAAAAAGAGATAGGAGCCTTTTGCTTGCTATGTTTGTGTCATATGCGCTTTGAGTGAAAGATCTGTGTGTGGAATTGCATATTACTGCTTTTTACATTTTATTTGAAAAAGAAGCTTTCTTTTATGGTGGGATTTGTTTAATATTTCATACCAGTAAAATTTTCTATGGTTCTGTAACCAAGGAATAAATAATGACTTGAAATTGATCTGATATAAGTTCCAGAAAAGAGTATTCTGTATCTTTTGTTCTCTTCTTTAATATGAAATTTAAGGAATATGAGATGTTTGTGGATTTTGATTTACTGTGTGCTTTATTTTCTAACTTTAATCCTTGCTTTACATTGCTGCATGCATTTACTGATTGCTATACATTCCCTTAACATGGTGTAGGCAACATATGTCAATGTGCAAGCCGATACCGGATATAGGCATTTGAATAATCGGAATCTAAGTGTTTTCAACGAGTTCTCAAAGCAACTGAAGGGTGAGGCTAAGAGGTATGCCTGACATTCTAAGGTCCCACCACCACCAAAACCAAAAAAAGAAAGGAAATCATTTTACCAGGGTTTATTACTATAAATCTTTCTTTTAGGTATTTTGCTTTTACTAGTTTGGATATTTACTATCAGATCACCTTTTACGGTCCATTATGCTTATCATCACTGTTTTTGTTTTATTTATTTATTTCAATTTTTGACTGCAGTAATCCTGAATTCCAGAAATCCATGAAGGAGTTCAGTGAGAAACTTGGTGTGGTAAAGGAAGATATCAAAGTAAGGTATAAGTTGATAAAATCAATGCACTTCTTTCATATTGAGTCTTGTACATATAGTAGTACATTGAGGTATATTTTTGTATGTAAGAAGTTCCTGATATGTTAGAGGCGTACTTGAAGATATTATAAATTGACTTATGCAGAACTAAGAAAACAGCTGAGACAATTTACAAGAGTGCTGATGATGTTTGGACTGAAGCTGAGGCAACATCTAAAAAGGTAATTCAGCCACAATGGTCTTCAAGGAGGATTGTTTCATCTACCAGAACATGTCCTATTCATTTCTTTTTTGTTTGTCTCAGAAATTTGGTTTTGTTCCTTTGTAGGTTGCTGCAAATGTCAAAGAAAAAATGTCTGCTGCTACAGAAGAGGTTAGCGACAAATCAATATCACTTCAATCCAGTATGGATCATGCTTTTCCTTAAAGAGGGTTTCTTTGCCTTGATTGAATCCTTGACAGGTAAAGGAGAGTTTTGGACTAGGAAAAGAAGAGACTTCAAGTTGTAGAGATGGTTCACCTGAAGCTTCAAAACATGAGAAAACTGAGGCATCCGCACATTCAGATGACAAGTCCCAAGATGCCACAAGTAGCCATACATTGTTTGGTAAATTGAGATCAACACTTTCATCTGCTTCACCAGTGGTATCTGGTGCATTTGCAAAGTTGAGGGACACAAGAGTCTCAACTTTAGCTAAGCAGGGATATGAAATAGTCAAAGATGAGCTAAGCTCTAGCTCTAGCAGAAAGAAGAAAAATCATGCTAGGCATGCTTCTGCTGCAACAGTAGAGAAGAGTACAAGAACTGATTTAATTATTTTACCAACAAAGAAGTCAATATTGGGTGAAAAATGGGAAGCATTTAAAAACAAGGTATCTTAAGAGGAGACCCCTGAACTTTCTGCCTTTTTCCCACATGAATCTCCTATCTGAAACTCTTTTCTCTATTAAGATGCGAGGTCATGCAGTCTATAAGAGAGTGAATGAATACACTAAACCTGTCGTAAACATGGGACAAGAGGTACCATCAGAATGCTGTGAAGTTTTGTTTTATGAAACTGGTGGAACATAGTTTTTTCTTGTATTCATGTGTATGTTTTGTGCTTGAAAATGCAGGTAGCTGAGGACGTCCGAGAACGATGGGAGACGAGTGACAATCCAGTAGTTCAGAAAATTCAAGAGTACGATTGCACTCCATGATTTGTGTTATCTGGCAATGAAATTTGATGGATTTCAACCTGGCTTATGCTATGCTATTTATTTCTGCACTTAGCACATTTCTTTCTGTATGCTGAAATCACCAAGTTTGGTGACTGCCAAGTGCATTCATGGCTGCCAATGGTCACTTGTGCTTCCACATCGTTAGTAACACAAATGAGGATGAAAACCAATGCAATAATCATGCAGTTGCAAAGCACTTGATACCTTTTCTCTTTATTTGGTCATATTCAATGTGTCTACCTCTTATTCTCTGTTTATTTCTTTCTTTCTTTATTTATCTATCTATCTGTTCTTTCCTTGCAGTTTGAATGAATCTATTTTCGAAGAAACTGCAACAGCAGTGTCTTTCAAGGAAATACGGAGACGAGATCCGTAAGATGTGCAGCTTTACTTTGAGGAGTTTTAGGATGCAGCTTAATTATATTTCATCATTTTGTCCACAGATCTTTTTCATTATCTGATTTTGTTGGCGATGTTCAAGAAATGATCAAGCCTGTTCTTACTGCATATTCAAAGGTAACCTTTGTCTTGCTAAGAACAAATTCTCTCATCATTGAACTAGCATGATAGCTGATTGTCCTAATGATGTGAGCTGGTTGTATAGTTTTTTTTTAATTGTAATGTGTAGAAGTATGAAATAATTGGTGCAACTATGAAACTAGTGAGTCTCAAATAAAACTATACCTAGAAGTTCAAAGTGATCAATTAACATGCTGTCTAATATATATGAAAAATCATACGCACATTAGTATTTTTAGCAGTTTCATTATCTTAAAATTACGTATTATGCTTTCAGGGTGATGTGGAGACCTTAAAAAAGTATTGCACCAAGGAAGTAATTGAACGCTGCAAAGGAGAGAGGCAAGCTTATGCATCACAGGGCATATTTTTTGATCACAAAGTAGGCCAATGCTGATCTATATGTCTTAAACATTCCCCTTTCCTGCACTTTTTTTTTGAAATTTGATATTGAAGTCTTCGCTTTCCATTCTAAACCCAGTCAGATTAGGTCCTGTTCTGTAGATTTTGGTTCATTCCTGCAAACTATAGTTTGTTGCTCCTAAGTTGGAATAAAAGAACCACATAATAGCCTGTTGACTTTGTCAAAAAAGAAAAAGGAACAAATTTCTGATTTTCCATTTCTTTTGCAGATTCTGCACATTTCAGATGCTGATGTAAGGGAAACAAAAATGTTGGGAACTGCACCAGTCATTATCGTTGCGGTAAGTGCCTAAGTGGTATCTTGAATTTATTTTTTTTGTCATTTTTTTATTTATTCTGCTTACAATGTATCCTTTGTCTCCAAAATCTATTTCAGTTCCAAACACAGCAGATATATTGTGTTCGTGATAGAGAAGGACAAGTAACAGAAGGAGGACAGGTAGGCTATGTATAGGGGCTATATGTAGCTGTGTTATTTATGTTTACGTGTGTTGTCATGCGTGGTAGGCCGATAGATGGTAGCTCCATTGTTAACTCAGTGACTGAATCCGTCTTTTAACATGAACTCTCTTTTATGGTGACTCCATGCTCCTGTTCTTTTGGGCTACAGCTGATGGTTTTTGGCTGCGGCTGATAAATCTGATGAATAGTACGGGCTGATAGAAGCCGAAGTTAAAAGCCATGTGAAAAGCCGAAAAGAATGGAGCCTCTAGAATCTACCTGGTGCACGAATTTTTTTTTCATTTACTAACCTTATTTTTCAATGGAGTATATAACAAAAGCAATTAAGTACTGTTGTTAAGCTTACACTGTAAATCATGTAACCTGAGTTGTCAAGGGGAAATATTTTCTTATTGACTCCAAAACGAGCAGTTGGATTTGGACCTGAGACTAGTACTGTATAGATGTTTCTTGCAATTCTCAATCTGGTGTTAGAGCCTTGTACGCAGAAGCAGGATGCTGAATGTTAAGGTGGTAGGCTTATATGAATAGCTCAGGTTTTCATTTCTTTTGTATGGATGCTCAAAGTATATGTTAGCGCAAAAGCACAAATTATTGCATGTACCCCTTAAACAGTTAGAAATGTTAAGGAATAATAATGTGCTCCTATTAGTTTCGCTTAATTAACAAGTGACAGCGTAGTTGGAATTTGTAATAAGTAATATTTCTGTTTTTGTCTTGGTTTTGCTAGGATACCATTCAAACTGTCTACTATGCATGGGCCATGCAACTTATGGAGAGTGACGAGGTGCCAGAAGAAGAATCATATTACCCAGTTTGGCGGTTGCGTGAGATGCAACAAGTTGGTATCAAAGCTCTCATATAGAGTAGGTCTTCTTTCTCTTCACTCTTTGTTCATTTGGATCAGTCACTGCCATTCGGAATGGAGGAGCCTAATCATTCGAACTTTCACTGCTCGACAAGCTATTTGCAAGAGTGATCCTCTCAGGGCAAGCAATTTTCCAAAAATTGTTTCGTTTCACTGATGTATCTAATTTGTATGTTATTCGTAAAGTCAGCTGTTCTTTTTACATGTTGGCTGAAAACGATTGTAGCAGCAATTTTTTGTTCCGAATTGGAAAGGCAACGCACCAAAAGGTCCTATCAGTGCTTTATCCAAGTAATAATTTGTGGAGGAAAGCACCCGCCTTCTGCAAGTATTTCGTTGACAAAGTGGCAATAAAATGATTGTTTGCATGATGACCTGCTAGCTTGAGCCTTGCTGGCTGCAAGCATGTTCTGTGGTTTCAGAATTGAGGTGGAAGACTATAATTGTGAATTTCTAATAGATTTTTCAATGTTGTTTGCCCTTCATGTCCATTTTCTTGATACTCCCATAACATCTCGACCAAATCAAACAGAAGACATTGCAAGTATAACAAGTTGAGAACTAGGAGTTCAGTGGTATCTTGATTAAGTACATTTGCTACTGTTCATGTTATCATTGAATCAAGATTCTGCTTGTAACGTTGCTTCAATGATGATTTTATTGCGCCAATTTCCCCTATCAAACATAGGTGTGTGACAGCCAAGCCGTGATGGTTCCCCCAGGATGGCAAAAGGATAACCTTTTTAGACTAATTATATTGAAAAGCTAGTCGGTGATAGTGTTGAAATAGGCTGTCATTTCTATGACTATTGTTTGTTTCGTTTCTCCTTTTCCCTTTCAACTTTGGGACATCGTGGAACGCATGGTATGATGTCACATACAGAAGTGTAGTACTCCGTACTTGCTTCGTCCCTTAGATATTGCTGTCTTTTTGCTAGGGTCCTGCTTAATTGGATTTTAGTTTCTAACTTCTTAATTTTATTTGGTTTTTTATTTTTAATACTTTTTTGTATTACTTTGTATGTCCGTGATGAGAAAATTTTTTTATTTTTATTTTTTAAATTTAATTATGCTTAAAAAGTTTACAGTAGCTAAAATAAAAAAAACCTCAAACATTATCAAACAGTACAAAAAAAACTTTAAGCTTAACGCAAAAGCTCAAATGAGCACTGCTAACAAGCTGGCTGGCGCAGAAAACTATCCGTAAGTAAAAGCATCATACTCTTCGAGTTTATCTAAGGCCAGCGTTTTTTTTCCAGATTCCTGTAAGTGTCGAACTATCTCACGTTAAATTCTTTGTGCAATTCCTGCGTCGCGTCCCAAACAGGCCCTAAACAATTATAACTACCACTCATGACCTTTTGGAACTGGGATTTTTTTCCTCACCTTTTACATGTTGTAAATGCTGTGTCTCCAAAAGAGCTCCTTTTGAACCCTAGCTGACTAGCTCCTTGTTTCTGACTCGATGTAGCCTCAAGGCACCAGCTGTTGTTTATCATCTCACTGTAATGCAAATATGCAATGCATGTAGGCGATGTGATATTTGGGTCCCTTGCCAGTTGCATCTCTTCGTGGGCGCAATGATCTTATCTAACATTTGGGTTTTCGGCATTTGTTGCCATAATGGTTGGTAAGGAGTCAATTCTGAAATATATCCCACTATCTCTGATGCTCGGCTCTGCTTCTTGGAATTTGATCAATAGTCACTGTTAACTGAATTTCAAGTTGATGTGGAGATGATGAAGCCTCTTGTATTTTGCATGTGTGTCCCAGGTCCCAACCATATTTCTTCCTCTTTGAAAACCACAAAGCTGTTACAGTCAGCAGCAGATAAAAGATAAACCATGCTCCATGAACAAAAAGCCATCGAAATTCAGAACACCAAGCTAATCATCTGCTGATGTGCACCATGATAAGGAACACACTTGCATAAGCAGATAGGTGCGGCAGTGTATGTACTGCAAGTCATTATCACCTTCAGAGGTCACACTTATCCTGGCTCCTGCCCTGCTGCAAGAACACAGTTTGGGCACTAATTTGACAGCCCCACCATCTCTTGTTTGGCACATTGCTCTTCACAATCACACCTCAATGGTGGTCCAAATTACCCACCGAACAACAATTCCTGATATTTCTTGGCTAATTGCAGGATATTCGATCGTGACAGTAAAGTACTAGACGATAGCAATTCAGAATTAGTGGCAACCGAAAGCTATCGCCAAATCTATAGGATTTCTGAATTTTGAGTTTTTTTAAATAATCTAAATTTTACTTGAATTACAATAATATACCTGTTTTTTTTTTTGCAGAATAATCATCTGTCGCTCCGCGATTAGACGACTAGCTTATGTCACCCAACTATAAAGCGACTAGGCACTAGTTGCTCAACGGTTGGATAATTTAAAATAATAATAATTTTATTTTATTAATCGGATAGAAATAATGTGAGGGAGTAAATGGTAATTTTTTTGTAGGTAATACATTTAGCAAATCTTGTTTATAGGTTGTTATTTTTTAAAAAATAAAAGGACAAACAATGTAGGTTGGTTTGTTGAGTTTTTTTTTAAAATAATCTATTTTTATTTTGAATTATAGTAATATGCTTTTTTTAGTACTAACCACATATCGCTCCACAATTAGATAATATAGGTTAGTCGCTCAACCGTTAGACGGCACGTGACCAAGTGTTCAATGGTTGGGCAACTAGCTCATGTAGTCCAACCGTGAAGTGATATAGTTATTAATTAAAAAATATGTATATTACTGTAATTTAAAATAAAAATTAAATTATTTAAAAAATTATCTGAATTTCTATGCGTTTCAGTCCATGGAAGAGAGACTCGGAGGGGTTGTTGGAGCAGAGCAACAGTGCCTGCCGCTGTGCTCGGTTGTCGTCGTCCATGAAAAAGAGCACGCGACCGTCAATGGGACTGACGCTCCGACAGGACATGGACGCGAGACCGAGAGACCGATCGGCATGTGCGATCGCCTCCGTCCGTGTCGGACTCACCAACCGTTTAATTAATTACATGCTGCACAACAGCACAAGCTAAACTTCGACGGAGACAAGCCTTCCAGTCTTGTTGCGATGCAGACATCACGATGGCGCCGTCCTTAAATTTACGCCATGTTCAGTGTGTACACACCATGTCTATATATGATCATGTAGGCTGGTGCTATTTGTTTGCTTCCTTTTTACAGTGTTGGTTTGTTCAGTTTTACTGCGAGTGAATGTTAAAGTCTACAAGCTTACAAACATGAGAAAATACAGCTAGACTAGTTGCTAGTTCCTGCTCACCATCCAGTGAGGGAGAAAGCACACACTTGCAAGAAATATCTGAGACAAGTACAGTGCCACATTTTTTTTTCTTTCCATTTTGCTCCTTGAAACCTTTCTGCAGCAGCTTTGTGCAGCTCACAGCTTTGCCCTGTCTGTGTGCTTTTGCAAAGGCCTAGGAGCGCGTGCACACAGGGTTGGCAAGGCAGACACAGGCACAGAATGCAGGTAAGCCATAGACCAGACCATTGTAGCTTCCAAGAACTCTTTTCTTCCCCCAAGGCATTGATTTCCTTCGCAGCCGTTTTCCTTTTCTCCTTCCTGATCACACCAATACTGTTTAGATACGTATAGCTGTAGCATTATTGCTTTGTAAAGAATGCTATTTGCTTGTTCTCTCCTCTAGTATAGTAGGCCTTTGGCCCATCCTAAAACGCAAGGAATTAATTTAACATGATGTCAACCTAGGAGGTAGGGCTTCTCATCCACCCAAACCATAGCCTGCCCCCGCCACTACTGCCGTCACCGCCGCTACCATCACCGAGCTTCCACCCCCTTGCCCAACCCAACCTCAATTCATTATGCCTCTGCCCAGATCAAGCCGTCGGCCTCGTGCCGACGTCGACGCCGCCTCGCCTTCATTGCTTGCTTCAAGCCGATGCCGTCCAGGCCGTGCTTGTTGCGTCTTCTCTCGTGCGCGCTCGTGGTTCGATCCGCTCGCCCCTCGTCTTTTGGCATCAACCAACCCTGCCCGGATCCGACCGTCGTTAGACTCGACACTCCCGAATCCAGCTATCTCCAACCTTAGCTTGCAGTCCATCTTCGACTCACTAATGGTAAACCCCTTGAGGACCCTACTCAATACCGTCACCTTGTTGGTAGTCTTGTCTACCTTGGGATCATTAGACCAGATATCTCTCACTCTGTTCATATTTTGAGTTAGCTCATTTTGACTCCCACTTTACTCTACTACAGCCACCTTCTTCGTGTTCTATGATAACTTCATGGGACCATCTTTTGTCATTTTTTCTTTCTTCACTCTAGTTCTTTACATCTTCAAGCATAGATCATTCTGATCGTTGGTCTCTTTCTGCTTATTGTGTCTTTCTTGGCTCCTTTCTGATTGCTTGGAAGATCAAGAAACAGACTGCAATTTCTCGTTCAAGTACTAAGGCTAAGTTGATATACGTTTGTTTTTTTGTCTGTTCAAGAAGTAGACAGTACGGGTGCGATTAGTATTACTCATGATATAGTGCAGCATGATCTCAAAAAGCATATTGGCGTTGATACTTCCTACATGAGATCGTAGGTGCAGACACGGGTGCTTACTCTTCAGTATGTGCCTTCAAAGTTTCAACTAGCATTTCTTCACCAAGGTACAGACAAGAGCTCAACACAACTTCTAGCTCTCCAAACTTAGTGTTTCTTATCCACCATAAGTTTGGGGAGGTGTTAGACATATATAGGTTTAACATTATTGCTTTGTACATGATGCTATTTGCTTATTCTCTTCTCCTGTATAGTTGGCCTTTGGCCCATCGGAAAATACAAGCAATCCATTTAACAATACAAGCAATCCATCTACTGGTATCAGCACTGTACAAAAACGGACTGAAGATTTCAGTTTAGCGAATCAAGAAAGTGAGCAGGTATATAACAAGATGAATCACAATTATGCCCAATAATCATCAAGTATTAACATTAACATAGTGAATCAAATACATAAGCCTCTAACAAATTGTAAAGATTATATATACAGAGCATTCATGAATTGTGTGTCTAAGGATAAAACAGCAAGTTCACAATTAGCTCAAGATTGAATTGAGCCTAATTGTCATATTCAATCTCTGTATAGACACCGGTTCATTATTGAGCAATAAATCGAGCCCACAACAGAAGTTCAAGTCTCCGAGTACTAGCCAGTGAAATAAGACTACTAGTACAACACACTTGAATAGATATTGCCCACAACTGAAAGATACTCACAATGTGGATGGCACTCAAAGCCATCGAGAAGAGGACCAGGCAAGGCACGCACACAGCGCTGTCCCAGAAAACCAATTGCTCCGCTGTGCTGTGTAGAACAGATGAGGTCGTCAGAGATACAATGCCGATCTTCGTACTTTGGGACATATTGAAGAATAAAGCTGAGATATAGGGATTATGCCACACAAAACACATAGAGATAGCACTGGCCGAATGCCCTCTCCGAGCAAATGATCACCACAAATCCAAGGTGAGCACACCCGAATAAATCAAGTTTCTTACTCACTCCAACCAAGAGTCAGCCGAATCCAAAAAACAACAAGACAATCCCCAAAAAACCCTCACTGCACAATCACTAAAAGAGATAGCGCAAGAGAGAAGCCTTGGTTTGCCAGGTTGAAGATGAATCAAGCCTAGCTAGATGGAGCCAAAACGAACCAGACGACGCACATGTTGACTCAAAGCCTTAAATCCAATCTGGAAGACCCAATGAACCAGAGAAGAGATAACTTGATTTTACGTGATCATTTTCTGGGGAAAAAGCAGTGAAGAGCCTCTCTCAAGATGGAATAAAGGAGTGAGGAAGGAGCCAGTCCTTGGCACTACTAACAGCCGACGATGACATCGCCCAACCGCCCGCATGCACCGCCACTCGCGATGGGCAAAGCCAGAGACCATCTGAACTGCTACATTCCCCATCTGTTGGTTGTGACTAAGTCTCAACCTTACCTCTTCCATTACTTCCAATGACAGGTGGGCCCCACCATTCTTTTCCTTCCCCATTTCTTTTCCTTTTCTTAATTGATAATTACCAAAAGGACCCTCAGATATACAACTGTCCCCACCAATTTATCAATATAATGAATAAGACTACTAGTACAACACACTTGAATAGATATTGCCCACAACCAAAAGATACTCACAATGCATATGACACTTAAAACCACCGAGAAGAGGACCAAGCAAGGCAAGTACACGATGCTATCCTAGAAAACCAATCGCCCCATTGTGCCGCGTAGAATGTACGAGGTCGTCAGAGATACAATGCCAATCTTCACACTTCAGGACACACCGAAGAACAAAGCTAAGGTATAGTGATTATGCCGCATAAGATACTCAGAGGTAACACCGGCCGAATGCCCTCTCCGAGCAAATGACCACCACAGATCCAAGGTGAGCATACCCAAATCAATCAAATTTCTCACTCAATCCAACCGAGAGTCAGCCAAATCCAAAAAACAACAAGACAATCCCCAAAAATCCCTCACTGCACAATCACTAAAAGAGATAGCGTAGAGAGAAGCCTTGGTTTGCAGGTTGAAGATGAATTAAGCTTAGCTGCCAACAGAGCCAAAACCAACCAGACGGCGTATACTTTAACTCAAAGTCTTAAATCTAATTAGGAAGATCCGATGAACTAGAGAAGAGATAATTTGATTTTACCTTATCATTTTTTTAAAAAAAAGTAGTGAAGAGTCTCTCTCAAGTAGAAGTAAATGAGTGAGGAAGGAGCCAGCCCTCGGTACTGCTAACGGTCGGCGACGAAATCGCCCAACCGCCGGCATGTGCCGCCACTCGCAATGGGCAGAGCCAGAGCCCATTCAAACTGCCACATTCCCCATCTGCTGGTTGAGTCTAAGTCTCAACCTTATCACTTCCATTACTTCCAATGATAGGTGGGCCCACCATTCTTTTTCTTTTTCCTTTTTTTCTTTTTTCAATTGATAAATTACTAAAAGGACCGTCAGATATACAAAGGAAAGGCTTCCCATAGTCCTTTTCCAAGGTTCTGTTGTTTCCTGTCACAGCACAAGGAACAGCAAACACAGCTGCACAGCATATAAATGACCAGCTTGCTGCCCTTGCCTCCTCTCGTGTCTGTGGTCAAGGATCTCTCTAGTTCTTGAAAGCTTCTTCTTCTTGTTGTTGAGAGCTTGCGATGGGGGGCACCTTGGAGTACCTGTCTGGGCTGTTGGGAGGGAGTGGAGGCCATGGCCACAAGAAGAGGAGGAAGCAGCTGCAGACAGTGGAGCTGAAGGTCAGGATGGACTGTGAGGGGTGTGAGCTCAAGGTCAAGAATGCCCTCTCCTCCTTGAAAGGTTCTATTTCTATCTCTGTTATTCTGCTTATCTAGTTGGAAGAACAAATATGGTATATGCATGTATCATGATGAATCTTGTTGAGAGCACACTTGCATGTATGCACATAAGGCGATATGTTCCTAGAAGCAAGATTACAGACTTTGGCCTTCCCAAATCTTTTGGAAATATCAATTATTCAACCATATTTTTTTGAGAAAAGAGACCATTTAAACTGAACTTCTCCTTCTGTTTCGATGCGAAAGAATGCTTTGTGTATATTGCCACAGTAAACACTGCAACCCAGATTTTTAGCTCCAAAGATACTTGTGACACTGTGACAGTATTTTTTAATCCAGTGGAAATAAAAAAAATTCAATAGAACCTGGAAATGTCCAAGATTTGTAGTGTGCGAATTAACTTAATAACCTCTTCATGTGGTTGTTGGCAAAATTTGATCACTGAAGTTGCATCATGTCAGGGTATAACTGTCATGTATTTCAAGCGACAGATACTTATGTGCACTGAAATTTTGTAAGAGATGTTAGAGCTTAAACTGCACAATGTAAAATATGAGTAAGGCTTGCCTTTGAATATGAGTAATGCTTGCCTTTGAATTCTGCAAACTGAAATTCTATGACCTCACTAGAATACCACTGAACTTCAGCATGAATTACCATCAAAGTGTAAGACTAATGTAGGTCAATGAAATTTTCACATGAGCGTGGTGGATTTAATATTAGCCTGGAAAAAATGCAACATTATGGCCTCACTGAATTTACAACACAGGTAAAATCTTTTTAAGCATGTGTAATGCATGCAAAACTTGCAAGAAATGAACTCCACTTGTATGACTTCTTTCTGAAATGTTGTAGCCAGGCTAGAGTACTCGTAGTCTTGTATTTTCGTAGGGAAAGAATACTCGTCCTATTAACACATCTGAACTAAAAACCTAGATCCAAATTGAATTCGAAGGACATCTATTTCACATTGTGGATTAAACATTGGCATTATAACATGTTCAGGAGTTCAATCGGTGGACATAAACAGGAAGCAGCAGAAGGTGACTGTGGTAGGCTATGTGGAGGCCAGCAAGGTGCTCAAGAAAGCACAGTCCACAGGCAAGAAGGCTGAGATATGGCCATATGTGCCTTACAACCTGGTGAGCCAGCCCTACGTCGCCGGCACCTATGACAAGAAGGCCCCACCTGGCTACGTCAGGAGCATGGAGCCCGGCTACGGCTACGTGTCCAGCCAGGTCAGCAGGCAGGATGATCGGCTCACCAACATGTTCAATGACGAAAATCCAAACTCCTGCTCGGTTATGTGAGACAGATGCAAGGTTTCATTTGTAGTATGAGCTAGTAATGTCTCAAAGTGTCCAGCTGCATGTGGTCTAGTGCAATATCTACTCAAGAGAGAAGCATATATTTGAGCCCATGGATGGCGACAATATTGTAATTAAGTTCCTAGCATGTGTATGTTATATTGGAGTCTTAATTAGAGTTTTTCTATTGAGGCTTTTAATTGGTTGCTTGCAGTGAAATGGAAGCATGGAACCATATCATAATGAAAGACCTGCTTATATCTTGTTTCTGCTGAATCAAAGTCTTCTGTGCTGTACTGAGTACTATTGAGTGATGAAAAATGGCAGCTTCATTGTCTTTGCTCTGTTTATCTCATCTACCATGAATTCTGTCACTCTGTGTGCATAGAGGCACAGCGAAAGTACCTCTTGGCTTATCTAGTGTCGGCATTGTCCAGTTGCACTACAACTAGAACATAGAGGGAAGGGTAACATATATTCTGTGTCCAGGCTTTTAATAATACAGCTGTCAGCTGCCTCTAATTGCTTCGTTGTCAGTTTCCCTCTCCTTGGCTGTATATATTAGTATGATGCCAATTACATTAGTGAAGTATGTAACACTCCTATTTCTGAAAGTGCTAGTAGCCTTCGTAACTGCTTCAGGACTACTCAGTTGTGATATACCATACGAGAATGAGCATCAATACAATACATGTTTACAAACAAGAATCAAGTTTTATTACAAAAGTAAGACTTAACATTCTAGTTTTGGATGCTGTGGGCGTGCAAGCCCAAAGTTAACTTACAATGCAAAATAAACTTCACAGGCAAGCTCAAACGAGGCTAAGATCTAAAATCACTGATCATCGATGTAGTACGGCTCTTCTGATTCCTCATCAACAACTTGTTCATCATTGTCCCACTGTTCTTCTGTTTGTTGTTTAGCAAGTAATGAGTATAATCATACTTAGCAAGTCACAACAGTAGACTCTAATTTAACTATTTGCAAGGATTGCCAATGGAGGGAAATATACTGGGTTTATTAGTGAGAGTGGATGCAAATTTTATTTGTAAATATTTTAAATATGAAATAACAAATCTACAACTTCTTAAGAGTAAGGGGGTTTTCAACAGTTGCTTTCTTAGATTATAACAATTTAAAATATAAAGAAATCTACTTACACCTTGCTGTTGGAATCATCCATTAAACACAACTCTATTAACCGGAAGTACGGCATATTCGAATACTATTTATTTTAATATGCAGAGTTGCTCAGTTTTATCCACAAGATTTCTTAAACTCCCAATGACATACAATAGACACGCTTTAGCTAGCGTGTGACTGAGTTGAGAAAACAAATTTTTCACCGCTCAATTCTTTATGTAGGCTCTACCTGGTAGATCTCCACTCAGACCCGGATATCTACTGACCAAGCTTAAATACTTCTGCCCGTCTTGAGTGTATTCTATCGTTGTTCAGTATGGTTTTATCGTTCCTATACCAACGCCCCTTCCATTCCTACCACCTGTAGAGATTCAATTGAGTTGAACAACTATTAAACTAGGGTTGACAAGTCAATACCTATGGTTGAGCGATTTATATATTCGTGCTGCCACTAATGACGTAAAGCGCCAATTGCGGCCTTCATTAAGTGATAGGATGTGTCACATGCTAAACGATTTGATTTGTGCACGAAAAACTATTTTTTAGGGATCACCTGTGTGATCTGAAAGCTGAGTTCAATATCTGAAGATAAATTATCTGGTCCGAAAGCTCACTGAGTCAATACCTGAAATTCTGAACTGAAGAACTGTTGGTTCCAGCCTCTACCTGCTGATATCTACTTTCGATCGCCATCTCACTGCTCTGAATCCATCTTGCAGCACCTTCACCATCTTCCGGATCAACACCGGCAACCGGCAGCCCAGGCTCACCGAAGTCGACGGCGACCCGATCTCCGATCTCGGCAACCGTCGTCCTAGCCGCTGTGGCGACACCTCTGCTATCTTACTATTTCCTCTGAAGAGTTGTCACGTGACTTAGTTCATGAATTACTATTATGTGTAATGCGCATTGTGCCGTGATTTAGTGACTCTTTTGAGAGAGACCATTTCTGCTATCGTTCATTTTTTTTGCTGTGCTCATGCCTTGCTTACTGTTGTCTGAATTCTATCTGACTATGAGTGGTTGTAGAGTATTGGCATGGGTCTACTCAGAATAAGTTGATACACAGCCATAACGGAAGTGTTGTACTGAAGGCATGATACTAAAACACGAAAATTTAAGCTTCTGCCAGGATTACAACAAGAAAATGCCAACTATAATTATAGTTTATAAATAAAGGAATCTAGAGCGAACAAATTAAAAATTTCCTTTCTGAAATTCAAACTGCTAAGATTTTAGGCCTGGGAATCCCTGTAGCAACCTCTCAACCAGTCATCGTTGTTTTGATCGGTGTGTGGTTCAGGGGGTCGCGATGGGTGCGGATATATATACCCGCGCTGGACTGGTTCGGGTCTGATCCTTCTCTTAGATGGTTCGGGTTGGTTCTCGGGAGTCGTGTCAGTTTCTTGTTCCGCACGAATCGTCACGTGGCCCGGCTACCTCTTTATGGGCTATACTGGGCCGGTAGTGGGCTTGTAATCATTGGCTTAGGCCGAGTAATGCGGGCCGCACTCCTAGATCTTTTTGCGCTCCTATTTACAGTTTTTAGGGGATGCCGTTGTTTACATTACAGTCTAATTCTTTTTAATTTATGGATTATTATTTATAGCTTTTTTTAAATAAATAGATAGAATGAATTCTCTGTCACTGTTTCGAAACAACATATCGATATTCACTGAGCCAAAAGCTAACAGCCACAGCCATGACCTAGCTCTTTTCAGTTTATAGGGGCTATTCTTTTGGGTTGCAGTTTAAGACTTTTAGCTATAGCTTATTAATATTATAAATAATAACTACCGAGAGAAGCTAAAAACACTGAAAAACCAAAAGATCAGGGTATATGGCTTATGACTTATAGATTCCTTTGAATAAACAAATAGTATATTTTTTCTATCGCTATTTCGAAACAGCTTATTAGGATAATCTTTTGAAAGCAACTTGTTCGCTTATCGATATTCAGTTCGTTTATACAAACGCTCGCACTGGAATTAAAAGCCATCAAACGCAGAAATAAATCATTACCTGCAGCCGAAAAAAATAGACTCATTAACCACAACAACAACAAAAAAAACGTGAACTTGTGCTGCCATACGAAGCACAGTAGCATCCGCAGAGTGCTTTATACGGTGAGGTTGTGATTGGGACGTGAGAATTTTATCGTAGAACCTCACAGGAATTAAACAAAGTAAGATTTCGAAAGAACACATACAAAATCTCTACGTTATAGTATCTTATTCGAAGCGACAGGACAGGAAGCTACTTTTCGCATGCTTACCTGTTCGTACGCCGGGACGCCGCCCGCGCTGACGGCGACTCGGCAAGCGCGCGCCCACTGGCAGGCCGAGCTGGCGCGCCACGGCCAAACACGTGGGGGAGGTGAGGAGGCTTCGCGTCGAAGCCGTGGAATCGATCGTGGGGGCCACGACGTTGTATGTCACGTAGCAGAATGCATCCCGCCGTTTTCGGGGTGATCAAATAGCGATGGTTTTTGATTTTTAGTTGAAAAAACACTGTAGCTGACTGAAAAAACATTGTAGCTGAGTTAGTGAATAGTGTAGTGAATAGTGAAAAAAAAAGCTGAAACTAGAAGCTGAAGTCGAAAAAAACCGAAACGATCACCCCCTTCGTCTCACCGCTACCACGGATGGTTGCACTGGTATGCGTTGTTTGATGATCCAAGCAGGCAGAGCCACGCACACGATTCGATCCTAACATGTCTTGGTGGTTGCAAGACGTTCGTTTACTACCGAGTTAACCAGTCCTTGGTATTAGTGGATGTAGAGACGAAGCTAGAAAAATTTTATTAGATATGCGTATTGTGTATCATATCTTCTTGGATATATCCTTAACAGTCGTGCCATGCTTCTTTATATGTATGCTCTTATCGTGGCCGCTGACATCTCCTGACGCGTGTCCTTGCAATCGTCGACTCGCTGTGCTATCTACACAAATTAGATGGGTGATGGTTACTACCATGCTCTTTCTTCACTCGTCGACTATTTTGTGCATGTTGGTCTTAGCTCTAGTGTTATGAAATATCAACTAGTTGGACTTTTGTGGGTCATATAAATTACAATATTTTTTTGCCCATCTTGATTCACAACAGCGCAACCCGCGCTTCTACTCGACACCAATTGTCCATTGATACAGCTCCTTCGTCTTCTTCCGCGATCTCCTGTGGTGATCAAAATTTAGCTCAATTATATACCTACTCCTCATAGATTTTTGCAATTTTTTATTGTGCTAGCACACCTGGTGCCCTACATAGCTTCACCTCTGAGTTGATGGTTTGGTTTACACCTATTGCTATCAAGGCAGGAAAAACTTTAGGCCGCACTCAGAGTAGCGGCAGCTACCTAGCTTCACCTCTGAGTGGATGGTTTGGTTTACACCTATCACTATCAAGGGAGGGAAAGCTTTAGGCCGCACTCAAAGTAGCGGCAGCTACCTAGTTTCACCTCTGAGTGGATGGTTTGGTTTACACCTATCGCTATCAAGGGAGGGAAAGCTTTAGGCCGCGCTCAAAGTAGTGGTAGCGATGGGCTTCTGGCACTGTAGCATCGACAAAATTACTGTAGCAATTTTGTTGTTTTCTTTTTTTGTGTTTTATTTTTTCCCATATTCATTTGCATTGTCCGTGATAGGTTAGCATGTCGCTTTTATTTTTATATTTTTTAAATTTAATTATGTTCAATAAGCCAACTCAGATATAGTAAAAAATAAGTCAGTTACAGTGAAATTTCAGCCAGAAGCTATCGCTATTCCGAACGCCCCCTTATTGTGTAATGGTGGCACAACTAGGTTTGTATAACGAGCCAATCAAGCGGTGGCACGTGGCATGAAACTCTGTAGAGTAGAAAACACTATAGCATAAAGGTTTTTGGGGAGTTTTTGCTGTTTTTCTTGTGATCTACAGTGTTTGCTACATTGCTTAACAATGTTTGCTACAATGTTTTCATGCCACGTACCAATCTATGATTGGCTCATTACACAAACTCGGCTATGTTACCGTTACATAATAAATTTTTTCATCAAGGGAGATGAACTAGGGAAAAACGGTGTGGTGTGTACTTGTGATCGAGGTGAATTTGAATGTGTGGTAAGTATTGGTTGTGCGGATGTCTTGAACTGTAGTGGGAATGAAGCACCATAGTATGTGTTGGAATCAATAAGGTTTTTAAAGTTGTCCGGTTTTTGTTTAATTTGGACATCTCCTTGAGAAATCATGATATGAGAGTTTTAGCTTTGATTCCTCAGTTGATTTTGTTTGTTGTGACATGTGAGAACACATCTAGAGCCATTTTAGTTGTTCTTAACTCATAAGTAAGTTATTTCTCAAGATTTTGAGATTTGCCGGTTTTGGTGCAACCTTGTATGTTTTAAAGAAAGGTTAAGACTTTCTCAAAGATCATCCTGATCCTCAGATGTAATGGTTCTCGAGACTCTCAGTAAGATGTGTGCAAAGTTCGATCTCATTTAATCATGGATTTTGAAATTTATACCAAAAGTGGGTTGAACTTGGGCTGATTTTCTATTCTGATAATATGGGAGCCGCCAGACTGCTCCTAGGCCCAATTAGACCAGTCGTCAGTCAGACCGCCGGCTTCAAGCCAGTTAGACCACCGTTCTACCTCCGGTTAGACTAGCCAGGTGTTGTCTTGTGCATCCTCACGGTTTTGAGTTATTACTTGGTTGTAGGCCGTAGTATCTAATCTTCTTAGCTCTTTAGTTCTGAAATAAAAGACTTCTAGTACTTGGAGAAAAATTTAAGAAATCACCATTGTCAGTCCTAAAGATTAACTATCAGATCTCATGTTTTTATGATGTGGTGGAGGGGGAGCTACTCGAGTGATGGCTACCAGCAATGACTCTGTTGTCAGAACTTTTTGTGCTGAAAGATACAACCTTCTTGCTGGCTTTAGGGTATCTTCTTTTTAGCTTTTAAAAGCTATTTTTTGGCTTTTCTATAGTAACTAACTTTCAAACGGAGTGTCTTTTTAAGGCGGTGGTCTACAAGTTAATTATAGTACACACTATAGTGACTTCATTTATATCGGCTAAAACTGCACACGAGTTTTTGTTACTCCGTACTCTCTCTCATGAATAGCACAAAAGTTATAAGTCACAGCCAAAAGTCATAAGCCGAATCCAAAAATAACAAAACCCACCCTTACTTTCCTGTGGCCGGTCAATTTGTGTCAGGTATTCTGTCTTAAAGCCCCGCTCATTTTGGTTTAAAATCAGTTTTTGTTTCTGATTTCTGTTTTTTTTCACTATTTAGTAATTTCATCTTTTTCTGATTTTTTAAAGATTTTTTTGGCTTTTCTTTTTTTCTCGTATTCTTTTGCATTGTTCGTGATAGGTTAATATGTTTTTTTCTATTTTTAATTTTTTAAAATTTAATTATGCTAAATAAACCAACTCAACTACAGTAAAAAAGTCATAAATCAACGTTATTCCGAACGCCTTAAGTATTTCTACTGTGTCGGTCAAAAGTTGCCGTGACCTTTACAGAACACATCAGTGAGTTTTGATGGCAAGCTTCTTGCTGCTCTTGGTGATAGTTCTGACTGCTTGATAGCCGATACCCACTCTGGCAAAAGTATGCAGTAGATCCTCATCTTATTACAAGTTCAAATCCCCCTTCATTGCCTTGGGTGCATAAGAAAGCCATTTCTGATATTGTTCTCATATCTCAGGGAAACCGCAAGTCCTAGGGGGCGCTCGTTTTAGCGATGACTTCTGATTTTTGGTTGAAATTTCACTGTAGTTGACTTTTTTTACTGTGCGTGTTTTTCCAAAGGCAGTAAGCTAAAATGTACTTTGTATGTGTTGAGTTAGGGTAAATTATATCTAGTCTTTAAGGATTCTGAAAGGTGTATTATAAAAAGTTATAAATAAATCTTACTAGGATTAAGACTTTTACTCTTATTTAGATTACTCACGTAGTTCTTCGTGCGAAAAAAAATTACGCCGAGACAAAGGAAGATAGGGCCATGGCGAAAGGAAGCAAACGGCGGTTTAGTCGAAATTAATAGGATGATTAAGCGTTTGTTTACTTATTGCTCAGTGAGGCACCAGTGGTCTAGTGGTAGAATAGTACCCTGCCACGGTACAGACCCGGGTTCGATTCCCGGCTGGTGCATTTTTTACTTTCTCTTTTTTTACCCTCGGCTTCTGCTCACCTGCATGTGGTTGATCCAACTTTGATGCTGTGTCATGGTTTTTTTTTAAATAGCAATCACATGCTACTAGCACTTACAGCTTGATGTGTTATGTTTTGAATCAGGCTTGTGAACTAGCTATCTACTGTAGCGAATTTAGAAATGAAGTAAGGGTGGGCTTATGATATATTAGAAACCTCATTGTATTGCAGATAAACTATATCATAGCAAAAGTACGTAGACACTAACACAACAACCGATATTATAGCTACTCCATTTTTCAACTATACTTTGGTTATAAAAGAGTGGCATATTTGACTCTTTAAACTCAATATATGTCACTTTGACCCAAAAATTTTATTATCTACTTGGATTCATGGAGGAAGTAATTGTTTACCACGTCGATGGGGGGATTCAGGTTTTCGTCACATGAACTGTATGTGTGTAACATAAAAGGTATGCATTTGGACTATTCAGGTTATAAGATGTGGAATTGGATTCCAAAAAAATCATAAGTGAAGCCCGTGACAGGAATATTTTCTTTGGCAGGATACTTTGGGCATAGATACCTGCCAACAGTTGCTTATTTGGTATCCCATTTGCTGAAGTCTCGAATGCAGTGTTCTTCTAGTGGTCATCAAGCTTCAGTTGACTTGCTTTTGCAGTCCAGTACCTTCAGAATGAATATATTGGAGAATGTAGTACCTCTTTAAGTAATAACCAACAGCTAATGTGCAAAACCGAATAAAGACATGATTAAGAGAGTTTTTCTCATTTTTTCTTTTTTTTTCAAGAACATCTGAAAGGAGAGAGTTAACACTGACTAGCCACTACAGCAACTAAGGAATGTTCATGAGAATATTTCAATTAATATTCTATCCCACCATGCATTTCTCTATTACTCGAGTTGCAAGCTGTAAGGTCGAATATCACATGTGTTAGGCCCCATCCACAACTGGTTTATTATTTCAATTGGCAAGTGAAAGTAACCACATACCTCCTCTTTAATCTCTAGAAAGGAACATGCTCTAGAAAGGAATATGTGCACCTTTTAGTTAGTGTACAGTAGGTGCGTGAAATGAAGCATAAATGGATTATGGCCATCTTTCACAGAAGGATGACTTCTTACTTTTATTTTTCAGAAGCCAAAAACTGTTAGAATGCGTTAACTTCTAAATACGGTTTTTTTTTCTTTTCCTTTTTTCTTTTGTATTATCCGTGAAGATATAGCAATGTTTTTTTATTTTTCTTTAATTACATATCTAAAAAAACTAACAACCCTAAAAGTATGGAAGTCTCTGGAGGAACAATAGACAGCCGTGAACCATATACCATGGTACTTGAAAGTAATACAAATAAAAAAGCAATAACAAGTCAACATACTCGTCCTATAAAAAAGTAAACAGATGCCTAATGTTCGGCAAAGACCGCATTCTATCTCTCTTTTAATAAATCATCTTCAGTTATTATTTGCCTAAATAAAATCACCTCCAGTTGTCGATTGCCTTCCACGACGGTCGCCAATGCCACGGCCAGTTTCCTC
Organism: Melocanna baccifera; assembly: GCA_036346265.1. Classification (NCBI taxonomy): domain Eukaryota; kingdom Viridiplantae; phylum Streptophyta; class Magnoliopsida; order Poales; family Poaceae; genus Melocanna; species Melocanna baccifera. The sequence goes on along the minus strand of CM070694.1, from coordinate 23,080,004 downwards.
CTTAGGATGAGCGAGTCGATCACTAATGAAACAAATCTTAAAGCAAATCAAACTGTGAAAGCCTTTAAACAAGATTTCAAGGGTTTTTAATGAAAAAAGGAAAAAAAAATGCGCTAGGTTGTAAGTTTCAACCGTACTAGACATAAAACATTTTTTGCTGTTTGATTCTGCTCCAACTTTAATGTCCTGTTTGGAAATTGGGAATTTTTCTTGTTCCTACAAGAATTGAACCTTTTTTTATTCTTGTAAAATTCATGTGAAATTCCTACGTGACCTCTTGGGATTTTCATCTATCTTCTCTCTAGAAGTAGCTCCAAATAGAAGCTAGAGCTGAGTTTTTGGATGTTTGGGTAAGATGGTAGCTTCTTGTATTAGGGCCTGGCTGAGCTCTGTCTCTAGTTTTTTAGCTCCATAAACTGGCATCATAATAAGGCCTTGTTTGGCCGTGCTCAGGCTTCAGTTTCTAAGCTATAGAAGCTAACTTCAGAAGAAGCTAGCCTCAGTTTAAACTATGAACTGGTAAAGCTGCCCCCAAAGATTGCTTCAACTTTATTTTAGGCTTGAGCTTCTATATACTTGTTTTTGGCAGTTTTGCCCCCTCTCTGCTCTCTCCCCAATACCCCGTCCTCCCCCCAGGAGTAGTTGAGTAATTTTAGGCTCTAGGAGCAGGTGAAGCTGTCCAACCTGGCTTCTACCTCAAAGTTTAAACATAGCTCTAGCTTCTATGGCATTGGCTCTAAGGATGGGAGGCACAGTTGTGTCTGGCCACCCTGCTCCAACTTCACCATAGAAGCTGGGAGCTAGAGCATGGCTAAACAAGCACTAAACCAACATTGGACCGTTTCACCCCCACCCTTTTTCCTTTCCTCCCTTCCACTCTCCAACCATCAATCTTGTCGCCCTCGCTACTACCAACACTACACACACGCACACACGTAATTAGGGGATCAAATTGAAGGCAGCAGATTGGGATGGTTAGCGGGATTGAGCAAGGACGAGCGGTGTCGGCTAGCCATAAGCAATAACAGATGGGTAATTAACAATCTAATTTTAAGAATAGGATCGTCATATTTCTTGCAATAGTTCAAGAGTACAGTTGCGGACAGAAAGAGTACCATGTTTACTCATGAGTATTTAAAAATGATTAGTTTGATTAAAATATGACATAATGGCCAAATTATAATAACTTTACGAACGTCCAAGCCCAATACTTCATTTATATTCAGAAGAACCAATGAAATATCATAAGAACGTTTGAGTGCGCTCGTAATCCTAACATATTAACCGATGCATCTTTCCTTCTTCAAGTGTTTGTTTTGATGAAAATAAGCAAATTTGAGTATATTAGATACTCAGCAAGCTACATGGGAAGGTTATTTAACTACCATGAAAGATGTTCAATTGAACAGAGTCACAGGTTGTAATATGATAAGAATAAATGCAAGTTTGTTAATAAAGAATTTTGCATTTAAAACAATAAAATATTATTTAATTAGTAAGAGGGGTTTTGTCATCCACCATCTCCATATTAAAACCATCCAAATTCTACTTATGTATTGTTATCGAAATCACCCAAAAAATATAACTCTATTGACCGAGAGCACAACATTGTCCTGTTTATTTATTCACTTCGAAAAAACAGTGAAGAAACTGTCCTGTTTATTTATTCGGGATAAGTCCAAACTCATAAACTAAAAAGAATTGGGCTCAGTGGAGCTACCAGGCTAGCTCCTGGTGCATACTAAACGAAAAGAACTCTGTTTTTGAGTCCAACTAGTCTCTTAGCTCCATGAAATTTTTTTTGGAGCCATGGTGTTTGACTCGCCAGCTCTGGCTTCTCACCTAGAGCCACGAACCCAACTTGAGTAATTTTCCTAGGGGTGGAAAACGGTAACGGATAATCCGTTTTATCCAATATTTGTATCCGAGAAAACACTAATATAATAAGCAAAATCCATATTTAAAAATATTTGTATTTGCATTCAACAATATTTGTATATGTATTTGAGAATATTCGTATCCGCATTCGTATTCGAAAACATTCGTATTCGTATTAGAGACTATCCGATTTATATTCGATCTGTTTTCTATGCATATCGGCCATTAACCGAAAAAATAAAAAAAATCGGCCAAATTTCAAGTGTCAAAATTTGAATTTGAAACTGATAACTGAAAAATCAACCGGTTACGACATTCGTAGGAGAACATTTATATTTGACCGAATTAAGTACATATCTTATTCAAATTCGTACTCGCTATAACATTCAATTCATATTTATATTTAAGAATATTTGAATTTATATTTATATTTATTTTAAAACTAAAATTATATTCATATTTAAAACTATTCCATCGTATCCGTTTCCACCCCTGAATTTTCCACCTTGGTTTTCCTCCTTCTTGGAAAGCTCCCCTGAAGTCCAAGTCGTCTCCCGCTCCACCCGCTACGCCGACGCCTCCGGTGTCCCCACCGACCAATCGCCACGCTTCCCGCGGAGACCCGTGTGGACCCCACCCGCAGGAACCCCCGCGCGTATTTAGCGGCCACCACCTCCTCCTCCTCGCCCACCCCACACCGCAGCACGCGCCTCCTGTGATCCTACCACCACACCGACCCTTCCTCCTCGATCCACCTTCGATTCGGAGGCCAGCCCGTCCGGAAGCGCAAAAGGTAATACCATGGTCCCTTCTCCTGCCTTCCATTCATCTTGCTTGGCTACCTCCTTGTGAGAGATCTTGTTGGGCTGTGTTCTTGTGAGATCTGGTATTGTCTCTGTGTACTGCCTACCTGGAGTGTATGTCGGGTGTCTGCGTGATCTGGGGATCAAGGGAATGGATCTGGCTCATGGTTGGAATTGATGGGTCTGCCACTTTGGGATGCAGATCTGACCAGGAGAGCTCCCGGGATTGTGCGGTTGGAGCTGGATCTGGGAGTGATTGCACTAAGAATCTAGAAGCCTTCCTCGTTTCCGCGTTTAGTCTTTTAGACGGGTGGGTGATGGTTGTTGTGGTCCTCAGTTTAGAAAAAGAACTGTCCCCGCGCACGGCGGGAGCTCAGGGGAGATCTTAGTTCAAATCAGGTTATAGTTGTGATCCTCTGTTTGCTAATTACTTGGATAAATGCGTATGTTCGTAAGCATAATAGCGAATATGAGATAACAAAGTGGAAAGAAAAGAAAGATCTTTGTTGTAGAACATTGTGTGATCTTGCTCTCTTCGTTGAGGCAAGGCATGGGACAAGATCATTTTTTTTGCGTACCTCCAGAATGAGCACAGAAACGTGTATAATTTTGTCGGCTGAAAATAAGAAGGCTGCATGTAATCCCGTAGAAGTAATTCAAGAGTTTAATGAATCAATACAATGCCATGTAATGGTTTGTTTGCATATATGGACTCTGCATTGAATCAAACTTTGAGTTGGCTTTCAATGGTTGAAATCTCAAAATTGAGGGAGTCAATAGAATTTGTTCTGTCCTTATGATCTAATCAATGTTAGGTGCTGCACCACTGCCCATTTTCAACTAATAAAGTGGCTCCTTTACCTGTTGTTTTATGCTCCTCCTTTTCATTTGTGAGATGCAGATTTAGAATTTCTACACACAGAAACTGAATTTTGGAATAATTTTCAGCCATGGGCACAGTCGTGGATGCTCCAGCAGTTGTGACTGAGAAGGTGGTATGCATATGGCATTAATTTGCATTGCTTAATAATGTCACTCCGTAGACATTAGATAATTTCAACTTACTGCGGCAAGGCCCTGCTTTCATTGAGAATGTGGAACACCTTTTCTTTTCAGCATCAAAGGATATGCTTAAATTTATCGACCCTTTAACAGACAAGGCATTATGAGTTTCTATGACATGAAGGGTTGGTGCCCTGAATCTTGCATTTTTACATCTAGATTTTGAAACTGATTTGTCATTTTAGAATAGATGAATTGTACTGCTGTCTGATTCATGCCCTAAGAACTTGACTCCTTGTGCATATCACCAGTATAATTCTGTCTCCTTTAGTTACAACTTACAACTCCTGCATATATTATATAGTCATTCATGACTGGTGATTCATCTTATGGGTGAAATTGTGCTTTTCATGCAGGAGGTTGCTGAGAACATGTTGGGTGACAAAAAAGTTGTGGTTGTATTTGTTCTAGGTATCTATCTTCGATTATATGTGTGACTATTGAATATTATTAAGCGTTACATGTATTTAAAATAAATACACTTTCTTCTATATCTGACAAAAAATGCACACAGGTGGTCCTGGAAGTGGAAAAGGCACACAGTGTGCCAACATTGTTGAACACTTTGGATTCACCCATCTTAGTGCTGGAGACCTTTTGCGTGCAGAGATTAAATCTCGCTCTCAGAATGGGTATCTTATATTTCCTTCCCTAAGTTTCTTTGGAACAATGTTGCCTGTTTCTATATGTTTAGTGCTACACTTCTTGTTTTACAGAACTATGATTGAGAACATGATAAAGGAGGGAAAGATTGTTCCATCGGAGGTAACTATAAAGCTCTTGCAGGACGCCATGATAAAAAGTGGGAATGATAAATTCCTAATCGACGGGTTTCCAAGGAACGAAGAGAACCGTGCTGCATTTGAGAATGTTGTAAGCCATCTACTCCTTACACTTCAAAATTTAAGATCATTTCACTCTTCACTAGCATGATAATTCAGGAGCTTCTTCCCCTCCTTCTCTTAATGTACTTATAAATGAATTTGCAATATCACTGATTGTTTCATATTATTTCAGACAAAAATTTCTCCTGCGTTTGTACTATTTTTCGATTGTTCTGAGGAAGAGATGGAAAGACGTATTTTGGGGCGCAACCAGGTTTCCTTCAACACTTATGTGCATTTTTTGTAGCATATGTGCCCTTGTCAAATCACCTATTTCTTGTTTCCAACATTTCTTATTATTTTGCAGGGAAGAGTTGATGATAACATCGAGACTATCAGGAAAAGATTCAAAGTTTTTGTTGAATCCAGTTTGCCTGTAATTGAGTACTATAATGCAAAAGACAAGGTTAAAAAGGTACTACTGCACTCATGATGCAAAAACATCAAAGGATGGATGCCAATGCTGTATTAGGTGTTAGAAATACTCTAATGCAAAGGGGAAAAAAGATAAATGCATGTCAATATAAATACAGGAAAGTTATGAGGACATTTAGAGAACACGATAATCTGTAGGAATTGTCTACTGAGATACTAATGTTCGTCTTGATTGTAGTGAGTCACTGACCATAATTTTATTTGTGCACTTCCATTAACTACTTCCCTTTTTACAGAATCTGTTCACTTTGACACCTGTTCACTAACTTGTCATCTGATCAGATCGATGCTGCAAAACCAATTCCTGAGGTGTTCGAAGATGTCAAAGCCATTTTCGCCCCATATGCTCAGGTAAGTTATTTGTTTCACCTATGCTGTCTTTTATTTGCACATGTAGCATCTCTACATGTATCTTGTAACACCTGCATGCCTAAACATTATGGTCGTGTTGCTATGTTGCAAGCTAAATACTTTTTTCCATCTTGTTTGTGTGTACATCTAGCAATCTAAAAATCCATTTATGTGCATTTGACAAAATAGCATATGAATATATATGTTAATGTAACTCTTATCTATTTGCATATCACATTATGTCCTTATCTATCAGGCTGCATAGAGCAATATAAAGGACCATAAAGGTGATAAATGGAGCGGTTTCATAAAAGGTATACGTCTCATTGTTTTTTCCGTTTCGACACATTTCAATTTTATAAAGAGCACATCTGTTCATCTTTTTTTTTTCTTTGGCAAATTGAGCAGTAAGATCCACTTAAGTACTACTTGGCTTTGTTTGTCTGTGAGGCAGACTTGAAAATGAACTCTTCACACACTTGTTTTGGATATATTAGTAATAGAAATATTTGACTAGGGAAAATGAGATCCAGTCCTATCAGAGTAGGAGTGAGAATTACTGATCATTACCACTCGATCATATATGGATTAATTGCCCTAGATTGAACGCTAAAACCACAGATGCCATTCAAAAGTGAAATAGTTAGTTCCTTCCGAGTAATAGCACCATGCACAAATGATTATAATCCCTAGCCCAAATATGCAACAAGCATTGCACTTAGCTTTCTTGCACCGTGTCATTTTTGAACCCATTCAGTGGAAACTTTGGTATGAAGTGCTGCTGAAAAAGTGAAAATGTAGCTGAATTTGACTTGACATGGAGTTTCAGAACTCAAGTAACAATCTTATTTTGGAAAACAGTGTGCCCTCCTGCTCCACTTTCATCAGAAAATGATTAGTTAGCTATGCTCTTGACTTAGTTTCATTAGAACTGTCTTCTGAATGGATCTTGTACTATTCTGTATATCTAACTGTTACCTTGACACACCGTGGATATGTTGACCTTCAAACGGTTTTCCTTTACCTGGAAGCTGTGATGACCTTCTCATTTGCATTTCATTTGGTTGACTTTCTCGGTAATTTTGTCGATTTATATTGCTTTTGATGTAAATAAGTTAATCTAGTTATTGCTACCATGACATACTCATGTAATGTTTCTTATATTTTGCAGGCTTTGCTCAAGTGTGGCCATATATCTGTGATTACGAACCCTTAATATAGAAGAAAAGTTTTGGCTCATATGAGCTACCTGCGTATCAGTAGGCAATTCGATTTATTACCAGCAATAAGTAGATCACCGCTGTTTCTGCTGGAGTTTTTTTACCATCGTTGGTGTATCCTCTCTAATATTGTATCTATACCATTTTATAATTTACTGTGTGGACGATCAGACCTTGTGCCCACCCACCAGCTATCCGGTGGTGTTACAGAGAGTTAAACTGCTGTCACATTCTTCATAAGCGATTGAATATTATTGTAGCCCATCAAAGAGACACCATGTCCCTTACAAATGTTTGTTCACTTGGTAGCATATAATGTTCTCTCAACAGAAAAATAATGATTCCTTACAAGCCTTTGCAGACACTGATTATTTGATTGCCGACGATGATCTGAAGCATTGTACTCTCCACTGTGATGAGTGGACGTTTTTCTTTTTCTTTTTCCTGCTCTTCCCGTAATCTTCTGCTTACAAGCCGCCGTGACGTGAGGCTACCAGAATGTGCGCGCTGCCGCTGATGGCGAGCGCGGCACCAGCACACCGTCGTCAGACCCCACGACTTACCCTCTCTCTCCCTCTGCATGCGTCGAGGCCTCTCTACTTAGGCTAGCGTTTGCCCTTCACATAAAGCCGGCAAAAGCACAAAGCTGTCAAGGCTGCAGCCGAAGAATCTGCAGAGGAATAGCACGAGCTTTTCGAGATCATTCCTGTCGGTTGTGCCACTACGTGCGATGCAATGCGGGGTCTGCAGAAGGATGGGTAGTGGTTTCACAGGTTCTCCAGTTCTAGATAGGGTGCTGTCGTGCTGACAGTGAGAAGTGGCCATTCGAGTAGAACCTGCTAATTTTTTTTGTGCTTGTCTCATTGGGCTATTTATCCAGTAATTAATATTAAATCCAGCATTACTAAATAACCATGCACTATTTTATGAACTGAGTAAACACAAAATGCTGCGCTGTGATGCATTCAGTGTGTTATTGTCATATTCTTGACTAGTGTCATATGTGACTAGTTTTAGAACATGTCAGGCTATGTTTAGGCTCTCATTGCCGGTGCCCTTATTGCCAGCGAAGCGATCAAGCTTGTATAACCTATGATTTTATAATGAAGTTTGCATGAGCTATCATTTATTCCTACTGTCCTGCAGCCATGAAACTTTGAGGATGCCATCGACTGGGATGACGCGGGAAATGGTATGTATGCTGCAAAGAGATGCTGTGGTTCACTTCAAATCATAGTGGTCACATTGCAACTATGATGGAATGTGAGATCGTGAGCTGCATACAATCTTTGATGGCTTTACAAATGAGGTCAGATTTTATTTTGTTTATACTCTGCTTGCCTTCAGTTTTGACTGTTACCTCCAAAAGATGTGACAGAGCTTCATTCGAATTCACAGTATTTAGATTAAACAAGTGGGAGAGATGTTCTTGAAGGGATAAATCGAGATAATTGGGATGGATACTCACAGAGCGTTTCTTAAGCCAAGTTTTAGATAAGTTATACCATCAATTTTCTTGTATGAAATGTAATTTTGCTACCTTTTTCTTCACCAAATAGTTTCAAACCTTCTTGATTGTTGTTTGTAACTAAGATGGAGACCATTAGTTGTTTACTAGAATTATATTTAATATAAATCTCTGGGTTATAAATTTTGAAAGACATATGAACAACACATTAGAACAATTTGAGAGTTAAACGTCCTATGAACAAAAAAACATTAGCTTACTGTTGTCAACTTCCATTTTCAGTATCGATGTTATGTAGCATCATATCAGCTGTAGTGGATAATTTATTTACCTATTACTTGAGTTCCTGTTATATGATAACTTATCCTTTGTTAATTATATTAAGTGACACCGAATGATAACACAGAGAAACAAAGAGCTTGTAGGATCAAAAACAGCGATTAGAAGGGGTAAATAGGAACCAACACAATCAAATGACTTTTTTAAGACTTCCCCGAAATAAAATCAAAACTCTTCGCTCTAATAGCTATATAAAACTATAAAGATAAGAGACCAAGCACTCACATGGAAAGCTCAAAAAAAAAACTAAGCCAAATAGGACCTTTATCCTTCTGACCGGTCAAACCGCCAACTAGGGGTTGGTTTGACCTCACTCTCTCTCTCTCTCTCCAGAGCAGAGCTAAAAACATCACGATTTCAAACCAAGAAATGATGCAATTTTTGAGCCACAACTTTAAATGATCTGGAATTTGGTATGCACATTCTCTAGAATATCAGTAACATATTTTAATCATAGATCGTGAAGACTAATACCAAAATTCCTACCATTATACAAAACAAGGAAGGCTGCACCAAAATCGAGTAAAAAAGAGAAACCTCGATCTGCTCTTGCCCGTGAGTCCTTGATGATTTAGATGACCTTAGATGGGTTATTTCATATCATAGCAAACTAGATCACAACATAAACTCAAGCTAAAATACTCACAAAATTAAAACCCCAAAATCGCTCTTTCTTAAGCCAAAATCGGGCAATTATATGAACTTCCAATGGAAAGTAACTAGTTAGATTGGATCAGATTTCTAAGAGATATCTCTACCTCTTACATGTTCTTGGCACCAATAAAGATCAAGATGAGAAGGAGACGTAAAAAAAAGCACAAGAAGGAAAGATTTGGACGAATATCAGATACATATTGATACTTGAAGATAAATATTTATATGCACTCCCTAGTCCTACACAGAGTATAAGGATGATAAAAAAAATTCAACCATAAGAGTCTCTTACATATTCCATAAAGTTCTCTTCAAAAACCTTAACTCTCCTCAAGGCTTAGCCTGAACTTCCCCCAAGCTTACCATAAGCCAACACCTCTCCCTTTTTACATATGAAGGCTCGCAAGGAAAACCCTAACCAACACTTCTAGTTAGGTTTTATTCACTTACATAGGCTAACTCGTTAACCCAACGCCATACCAGACTTTACACTTATACATACACGCTTCTCAAAGAGCACACAACCATTAACCTATTAAGGAATTAACACTTGATCCACTTAATATTTTCAGCATATCTATGACCTATACCACTTAGGCCATTGTCGTGGTTTTATACACCACCACATTTTCGATATTGGTCAATTTAGCAAAATGCTCCTCTACCATCCTTCTACAAAGTTTCATGCTTTCTTCATCTTGAAGCGACCCCGTGCTTCATCTTCAACTTCATGTGGCCTCAATAACTTGCCACCAAGCTTCTCATGTATCCGGATCCTACCGAACCATCCTCTCTTGCAAATGGACATAAAGTCACTTGGTGTGCCACGTGCTTTTCCTCGCACCATGATGGCACCTGAACTTACCTGACTGTGCGGACCTTAGCTTCTCCCTGAACTCAGTCCATTATCGTTGCTTGGCATATCCACCACCGGTAGTTTTCACTCTGGTTCCTAGTCATCCCGGTTTGTAACCACTTCGCTAGCATCAGTCATCTTTCGACGGCACTTTGATCGCTCTGGACCTCAGCTCCCTTAACTTAGTCTTGATCCTTGACCGCTCTGTCCCGATCTCGTTCGTCTCACCATGATCTAGCTCCAGAGTTCTACAACCAACAAGTAAACTGTAACGTGGCACCGCAGAGACAATATCATCAATATACCTAATGGATGACACAAGAACACTTACCTCCAAAGCTTCAATCCCGAAAGCACCATCGCATAGCGTGACGTTTATCTCTAATGCATCATGGTCTTTGCTTAAACTCCGCCATCCATAGTCTTTGTCCATCTTGTATCTTACTTGAGCCCAACTATCCCACATAACCACCTTAACCGCTCTGGACTTCAGTTATTCTCAACCTAGTCTCGGTCGCCCGTCATTAACCATAGTTGCCTCCAAGCATCCCTGCATAATAATAGACTGAGCAAATATTTTCGGGCATATGTTCTTCGTAACTTATCCCACATTAGCCCACACGATGCACCATGCAACATGTATGCAACTATACCACTGATCCTAAACCCCTAGAACCTAACCTTGAACCACAGAGTGCATACCCAGCACATTGCCTGATAGCATCGGTCAGACCGCTAACACCTAGCAGGTCTGACCACCCCATTCCTCCCCTGGAACAGGAGAGTAGTCTGACCGCAGCCACCATGGCTGGCTAGACTACCGGCACCTCGGCCCGTCAAACTGCCAACCCCCGCAAGTCTAACCACTATGGCTAATTTGATCACGAGCCCCATGCCAGTTAGACCACCACACACCCCCCTCAAACCGAAAGCCTACTGGAATTTTCCAACTCTACCTAGTTTCCACCAAAAGCACAATCAGATACAAGACTTGCATAGAAGTAGTTTAAAGGCACTAGGGAACAACTGAATTTTGCTATTTTGCAAAGTTGACTTGGGCCAGTCTTACCAACGTATAAGGCCAGTCTGACCTCCGGTGCCCAACCAGTCAAACTGCCATAGTGCACCAAACAACGCCATCTCTAAAATTTCATTGAAACTCTATCTAGTTTCGGTTTGAGTGCCCATTTTTCATGAGATTAGGTGCGAACTGATCCCCAAACACTCCCACATAAGTGTTTGGTGTCCAAGGTCCTTTTTCACTTAGGGCCGGTTTGACCGTCGTGCACTGACCAGTTAGACCGCTCCTAGCTAGTGTCTGATCGCCAACACGATACTTGTCATACCGCCAGCCCTGATAGCAACTCCCAAATTGCAATATCCCAAAATCCAAACTCAATCACCTCAAATTCTCTCAAACCAAATCAATTACTCATCATAACCATTTGTGACCATATGGTCTCACAGAGCTGATTTATGCTTGATTCTTCCTCCCCTGGCTCTGAAATCTATGAGAAATTGCTCAAAAACAGTGTAAGCATCAGTAGCCGGAAGCTTGCCCTCTTTTGATTTATTGAAGCAATTCTGCGTATAAACTTCTCATAGGAGACACACCTTCTCTTGATGAACAGACATATATTTCAATTTGACATGGCAAATTGAACGAGCTTATTTTGGGACTAGTCGCCTAAGTATAGTGGATGTACATATGTAGTGGCACTTGAAGAATTAGGGACGCTAATTAGTTGGAATTGGATTTTTTTCAAGGTGAGAAGTACAACTCAAATCATTGCAACTGGAGTTTCCTGAAGGTGAGTAGTACACAAATAAATTGCTTATGGAATATATTACTAAATTTGTCGTTGTCATAACATATTTCCCCTCCTTTCATTTATGTTATATCTGACTTGTGCCAAATTGTTAAATGCTATTGTAGGATTCATGAGAGTTGATGTGTAAGAGAGCAAGAATAATTGACCATGGCATGTCCAGTTCCTTCGAGATTTCTACTTTCTAGTAGTTCTACAGTAGCATTTGTCTTCGTGTAAACGACTGACATCCCACATTGTTGTATGAGTGTTGAAATTTTTTATTAATCAGTTGATCATATTTTTTTCAGATATGTGTTTTGTTAATGTTTGTACCAAACAAATGCCCAAGTATTGATATTAAATTATATTTTTTAATTTATGATCATATATGTAACTGTGAATGCTTTGAATGATAAAGTGGTCGTAAAACTAAAAAAAGTGGCCGCTAATGTTACAAAAGTGGGTGTTGCATGTCTTTTTATATGATAAAAGATTATCGTTAGTACTATAAAGTGGTGTTAATGTTCTAACTGTGGCTACTACACTGTTAGCAACGACCCAAAAAGTAGTCGTTGTTAATTAATGATGGTATACTATTCCATGTTATTTTTTGTAACATGGGAAATTGCATGAGGTTGTTAATACTATTAACGACGACTAACAACGACAATTTTATGGTCATTAATGGAAGAGCTACAGTAGGTATATAGGGGTATAGTTGTACTTTCAAAATTTTTGCCAGAAAAACTACTATATACATCTCTTAATATACAAGATATACGCCACAAACTCTTTCCTCAATTGCAGCCCACAACCTTTCGTTCCAATATGCACAAAACACAGTACTCTCCAAATAGACTCAACCACAACTCACCAAGCCACAGCTATCACCATAGGTCACCTCCAGGATGGCAGGAACAATCCCCAAATTTCCCTATCCCTATTATTTGCCTTAGCAACCGACGAGCCCTAGGCGCAGCAGGAGAGATGGCCTGAGAGGAGGTGGGTTGTGCAGCGCGAACACGACACAACAACAGGTCACAGGGCACGGACAAGCAACGAGGGTGCAATGTGCCATGTGTTGTGGCCGTGTGTCATCGGTGCGGTGCTGCTCGGGGACCGACGTCTCCATCCCTGATGACTGGGCATAGCAATTGGGTTTTGAGAACACAACAACTAGAGGTTATGATTCTCTATTATAAGTTTTGAAAATGTCGAATCCTCAATCTTGTTTTACTTCTTGTTTATTCGATCTAATTTAGTCACAATTTCAATTTCTAGTGAATAATATTTGAATGATTACTTAGTTATATACATTGTGAGTGAGTTTTTTTCTACAAATTAATGATGGTGTTGTCATCAATCAATTTTAAAGCATGAAGGAACGCCGTGTCAAGTCATATTTTTTTTAAAAATATTTTGTGATATTAGTCATAGTACAAATATATAATTTCTCATATTTAAACTTCCATATATACTATGTCATTTGAACTTGTATTAAAACAATGTGTTTTAACTACTTTATACCCTATGTTAAAATCATAGCTCCACCACTAATAGTCGTTAATAACTTTTAACGATCATATCTTGATTTTTAATGGCTACATCTCTCGAAGTTAATAATTGTTTTCCTAGTAGTGCATGTGTATGCTGATTAGGACGCCAGCGAACATTAGCTAGCGTAAACTTCTAGTCAGATTATTAATCTTGTCAGAACAAACATGCATGTGGGGCAAGATATAATTGAGAAGCTTGTCCAAAGGGGAAAGGAATTTTATGGGAAAAAAAAAGCTCTCACGCGAGATCCTCTCTATTCATCATCTATTCGTTTAAATCAGTTTAGATGGACCACAAATGAAGAGGGGTCTCAATAGAAGGCCTTCCTCACTATTTTTTTTCCCAACAAAGGAGGGGCAACGTCACATTACCGAGCCAGACACACAATGCCATGCTGAAGCACCACATTGTTGGACGTGAAAATATTTTCTCTGTTTATATTGATTCATAAAAGCTATTTTGTACAGTGAATGGTTTTTTTCTATTATATTTAGCTCTTAAACAAAATATCTTTTTAAAACAAGATCTACTAATCAATTGTAATATATACTGCAATAATTTCATTTATATCGACCAAAATCATACACAAATTTCTTTCTCTATATGACTCTTTATAACTATTACTATTTATAATTAAACTAAAATTAAAAACTATCTACAAAAGTCAGTATAACCAGACTCATGAGGGGGCGCTCGTTTTAGCGATGGCTTTTAGTTGAATTTCACTGTAGTTAGCTTTTTTTTACTGTAGTTGATTTGGCTTTTTAGGCATAATTAATTTTAAAAAAATGTAAAAATAGAAAAAACATGTTAACCCATCAGGGACAATATAAAGGAACACGGGAAAAAAAAGAAAATACAAAAAAGTCTAAAATATCTAAAACAAATTCAGAAAAAAAATAAAATACTGAATAGTAAAAATAATTAAAAATTAAAAATAGAAATAAAAAAAACTGAAACGAGCAGCAGAGATGTTCAGTCTCATAAACCCGGGCAATAGGCTCTTTCGGTCATTGCTCGTCAGATCGGACATGTACTAGCAATATGCAGGTTCATGTGTCCTAGCGACACTTGTATGATTGTATCCTTAATTACATTGAACGCGGACATGATAGAGCTTCGAGATGCAATAATATGTCGCGTAGCTAGTCCACAACAACTCCAAAAGTCTCTAGCTTGGTAGTACCTTGCCGCTATGACCAACAGTCGCACATGGCTACAAGTAGTACCAATATTCATAGCATCTACATTGGAATATCAAATGTAAAACCTAAAATAAGTCGATGGTCCAATTAAATTGGAACAAATATTATTATCCAAAAATAACATTGGTCTCATTTTTTAGTTTTTCAATCAGCTTTTGATTTTAACTTTTTTTCAATAATTACTATTTATTATATTAATAAATCATAGCCTAAAAAAACGTGACTATTGCCAAGCAGTTCAGTTTCAACAAGTAAAATGCAATGCATCCAATAATCTACTAACTCAAGGATCTCGCGTGCAATTTACTCAATCATCTGATACAATCACTACTACAGAAAACCGTATCACAGACGGTTCAAAAACGTCATCACAGACGGTTTTTTGAACCGTCTGAATTTATGGGTCAGTGATAATCGAAGGTTATCACAGATGATTTTCGAACCGTCTGTGAAGTAAATATCACAGACGGTTTTTAACTAAAAACCGTCTGTGATAGCTATCATCGCAGACGGTTTGTATGGAAAAATCGTCTGTGATATAGGCATATCATAGACGGTTTTTAAACAAAAATTGTCTGTGATATATCAATATCACAGACGGTTTGTTACCAAAGACGGTTATTAATACAAATCGTCTGTGATAATTTCATATAATGTCTCTAGAACTGACAATACCTATGCATGTAATTCTATTTTTGCAGTGCCACCAGCAGCTACAGGGCAACGTATATAGATTCTACATTTGCCACCATGTGAAGAAAATCATGGACGCTAAGACAACTGATCTAGAGGTTTATCAATCTGTCAATTATTTCATGATTATACACACACACACACATATGCAATAATGGCTTAACACTACTAACGACAACATGTGGAATTCGATGAAAGTGCAATCCATCTTGATAAACTTTTTGAAATTCGAGGAATGCTCTCCTAATTCTTGATAGCGGAGGTCATAAATAACACTAGAGAGTTCCACCCCAGCGATGATAATTAAATATTGAAACATTAGATACAATTATAAAAATTATGTTTAATCAAATAATTCATTCAATTCTACTTAATTCAGTTGTTTAATTCATTTGTAAGATTTGTGTAACGATTATCATATACTATATATATGATCTGCTTGCATTATTTACTTTATTTGTGATATCTGAATGATGATTGTCTTGTGCTATATATTTGTGAGATCTTCTATTTACTTCAGAGGGCATGACTAGCATTTTCTGAGGCTAGCCGAAAACAGAAAATAATGTAATTTTTTTAAATAGCTATCACAGATGGTTTAGAATACCAAACCGTTTGTGATATTTACATATCACAGATGGTTTTAAAAAACAACCGTCTGTGATGTGTGTGTGTGTGTGTGTGTATCACATACGGTTCTTAAAATAAATCATGTGTGATATTTCTTCTATCACATATGTTTTTTTTAAATCATCTATGATATGTTCGCTATCATAGACGGTTAATATAAAAAAATCATATGTGATACCGACATATTGCATACTGTTGTGTTAAAAACCATATGTACTTTAACCTATCACAGACGGTTTGGAGGTATCTGTGATAATCACCTATTATTACTGATACATAAATTCAGACGGTTCGAAAACCATCTATGATGATGGTTTCGAACCGTCTGTGATTATCCTTTCTGTAGTAGTGATTCCATTGCCCTACTCCTTTCTAAATCAAACAACACATTAGTTTTCTCCTCACTTTGCTCTTCTTTCCTTCATATATTATGTCGCCTTTTCCTCCGTGGCTCCGCGCATGACTCGCCGGCCGGAGCGTGCACGAGACTAGCTACGCCGGCCGCCGCGCTTGAGCTAGCGATCGAGGACCACCACGGAATGACAAAAACCTAAAGCCACCTTTGCTATCACGTGCACGGTCTGGTCATTGCATCGGCCTAGCTAAGAACTCTTTAATCAACACCAAGCACATCGATCACCTCGTGAATGTGATTAGCATGTGATCAGCCGTCCTTGTAGCCCCGATATGTTACATGCTTAAATATTAGGGTTCCGTTCACATAAAGAAGGGAGAAGAGAGAGATATATATCCACCACAGGGGCGTCCAATTCAATATTCGTAAGCAACCCTAGCTAGGTAGATCACACCAATCATTTGTTATATCAAAACCTGCAAAAGCGGCCTTGCTTTTCCCACAGGTTGAAGTGGTTGGCTCGGAAGCCATCTTTTGCCTCCAATTATTCCAACCCGGTTGTGTGCGTGTTGGCTCCTTGTTTACGTGCCTGGGCACAGTTCATCGATCTTTTGGGCGGCACAAAGCATGGGCTTGCCCTGCATGCGTCTTTCCACGCATGCCGATGCCGGCAAAGACCAAAGGTCCCCCTCACAAACGTAACCATTATCAGGTACACAACCAAGGGTTGCCATGGGTACATATGAAAGCTTCGTGGCCTTTCTTGCTGGGGCCAACCGTTAATAGGTCACCGACGAGAAACATTTATATGAGCATAGTTTGAGGACCAGAATATTTTTCCAGTGTGCTCCAGAGTCCACATGCATGAATAGAGCAAGTGGAGTCCCAACTCGTAGGCCAGTTTTTGCAAAGGGCGGCACTTCCTAGTTGCTTTACACATTATAAGCCTGCTCATATTGTCTTCTCCTTCCAAAAACAGAAATTAATACGAGCACCCTACTTTCTATAAGCCTTTTGTATTAGTCAATACCTTTTGTTTTCATATATTGTAATATACTTTGTATTTTTATCATATCATAATTCCGTAAGTCGCATGATGGTCCAAATATTGTAGTACCTTTTGTTGCACCACCTTTCTTACATAATACGCTACTATTCATCAGTTGTTTCTATCAACCACTATTATTCATCAGTCACTACTATTTATCAGTTATAACCAAAAACCAATATGAACAGACCCATAGTGGCGTTGTCTCCTTGTGTGTTCTTGAGTTCTTCCACGTTAAGGCACGGCATTTCCACAGTTCAAGTTAGGCTGCCTTAAAAGGGGCTTGTGCTATGTTGTGGGTATGCTCCTGGTCCAGAGGCACGGGTGGTTGGCTACCCCCACATCATGCACATGCCTCTCTCTCTCTCTCTCTTCTTTTGTCACCCTCCTGCTGCCGATTCACTCTCAAGGCATCAGTTGCTGTTAAGCTTGGATGAGAAATTTCGACGAAGTTAGAGGCAGAATTTTGCATACGTCTCGCTCGTTTGGCCAAAAGGAAGCATGGAAATTAAACAAGCAAAATCTCTCCAGTGCAAGGCCATATTTGCTGATGAAAATATATACTGGATCGATGTTCCCCTACTGTATGCACCCCGAAAAGAATAGGAGTATCTTATATAATTGGGCGTGTTGCGAGTTGAAGAGGAACCAATGCCGACGACAGGATGTGATCCAGAATAGCGATCACAGCTAGCGGAAGTTCACTGCTCATATAATACCGATCGAAGTTTGTCTTCCTCTCACATCTCCTGGCCACCATATCAAGTTCGCGACGCGAAACTCTACTGCTGTTATACCAGAACAACACTCCCTTAATTCCTGCACAGTTCCTAATAAATCTCTCATGATTCCATGGAGATCATATGTACACGAAGTTAATCGATTACACCAGACGGCGGGGTGTTTAATCACAGGTCGGTGATGGTGATGTAGCGCGGAGCAGCAGTACCAGCTAGCTAGCTCGATCGTACATGCATGCGTGTCGTCGGTTGCGAAGCATGACTGCGATGGAAGCATGGGCGGCCTGCGCTGCGCTGCGTGCAGCGAGCTTCTCCCTGCGCCGATACGCCGAGAATTTAATGGGGACGCTGCGGCAGGGAAGGAGCGATGGCAACGCTTGGTCAGGGGGGAACATGTGGCCTGCGCAGGAATCTGCGCCCCAAGAAAGTCGAGCCGAGAGGCGTGCGGTCGGCGAGAACGACGACTCGGTCGATCTCCTCGCGCGGTGGCAGCGGCGCATTGTTTCGGTTGCGATCTGCTGCTCGCTTCTCCCTCGCGCGCGCATTCAATGAACTGCCAGGAAATCTAGCTACCGTCGGTCTCCCTCGCTGCCCAGGCGGAAATCCATTCACCCCCCCTTGTGGATCCCCAGTTTCTACCCGCCAGAAGCTGTGAAGAGATGGTACAAGTGGCGCCTAGTGCTCAGATATTTTCGGTGGCAACGATTCGGCACCGTCTCTTTGATGGTACATGGATATCGAGCAAGTCCTCGAAATTTGACACTATATAATTTAATATTATTTTATCTATATTTTGAAAGTATTTTTAGAATCGAACTAATGAACTGAGCCTGAGTGAAATCCAATTTCACTTGAAATCGACTAATTTTAATGTTTAACTAATTAACGATTGTAGTTAGAGTAATTTTAAGCTGAACCAATATATAGGCTTTACTAACGAGTATTTTTTCCACCCAGTGTAATGGTGTACTTTCGCTAGGGTCAAAGGGGGCCATGACCCCTCATTAGGAAAAAAAAACTGCTAAAGAAGCCCTTAGTTTTACCATTTAAATACTAACATAACACTAGAGAGAGAGAGAGAGAGTTGCATTGCATGTGTAAAGAATGTGAACTTCACTACATCTTCTAGGCTCTTGGTCTTGGTAATTGCATGTAACTGCAGCTAGCTAGGAGTAGTGTATACACAAGTGTATATGGCCCTTCTAAATTTACTGTGTTACCTGCATGCAGCATGCATCTGACGGTGCAGGCTTGGCCGTACCGGGGCAAGCAGCCTGGTCTAGTTCTGACACCTGCATGATGCATTTACGAACTGCACTGGTGCAACAGTGCAAGCCATATGCAACAATGCAGCAGTGTTCTTTCGGTTCTCCTGCATGCCGTTTCCACCAACCACAGTAATTGCAACCAAGTATATATACCACTACTGTCAGCTCAGAGACGGATTAACTGCAGGCATATTCAGCTGGATTGCCACTAGCATAATAATATCTCTAAGTGAACCACGGATCAGATCACAAAAGAGCACAGCAAAAGCAAGCAAAAAATGTGGTGCAGTGAAAAAGGAGGTTCCTCGTGTCTCTCCCATTTCTGTCACCGCAAAGGTTAATTACATGACCTTGCGAGAAGGATATAATAGACCTTCGAAGCCAAGGCCTGGGTCACTGCATGCTCTGGATCATATCGATCGATCGAACCATGCATAGTTGTTCTACTAAAAAGGATCGAACAGCAAAAGGAAAACCAAGTCCGAAAAGAAAAGGCCGCTTCTAGCTAGAGCTTCCTCGCCATGTCGAGTTAGAGCCAGCTGCTGATCAGTAACCCTTTGTCCCGTTGCTCTTAGACTTCACCAGCTTGCGCAGAAACTCCTTGACCTGTACATGCCGCAACAAAATGACCAACCCAAGTTAACGACGGCTTACATTTCAAAAACCCATGACTAAAAGAAATCAAAGTTCTAGCTTTCACGGCACCCAACTCCTGCTACTACTCCAGTAACCACCACGGTTGCTTTAGCATTCTTGCTAGCTATCTGTGCTCACCTCTAAAGTATAAAAGCAATGCACAGAAATAGGCTGCTACTACATCGATCGTATGCAGCACTGTAATGGTATTGGTATCTGGTAATTAACTGTGTAGATACCTCTGCAGGCTCCCGCAGAGAGTAGGACGCACTGGTCTCCTTTGGGAACTTGGTGACAAGGATCCCGATTCCCTGTCCCATTTTGCGCAGCACCTAATTTTATTTTGACAAGGGTAAGAGCGTCACTTTATATACGCATATGCTTGTCAAGCAGCATCACTGCAAAAAAGAAAAAGAAAAAAAAGAAAAAGAGAAGATGATTTACGCATGAACGGCGAGCTATATATATACCTTAAACGCGTCCTCATCAGTGCGGTCATCTCCTATGTATATAGGGAAGGCGTCGCTGCGCCCCGCGTAGCCTTAAGGAGACATAACGTTGCAAAGTATTAGCACCTTAATTGGCCTCAAAATCGAGCAATTAATTTGGCATGAACTAGACATGTAAGACATGCAGCATGTGCTATAGCATGTATATATGCGTGCTCACCAAGAGACTCCAGCAAGAACTCGAGGGCGTTGCCCTTGTCCCACTCGATGGATGGGCGGATCTCCAGGACCTGTCAATTTAACGAGAGTGCACGTATCATCATCATCGTCATCATCGATCGTGCATGCAGTGGCGGAGAGGGAGGGCATGGCCCCTTTGGCCCTCATCAAGCTCCGCCTCTGTGTAAGTACACACTGGTTTACGTGTGCGGTACTAACTAAGAAATAGGCCGAGGATGCCAACCGAATGTTAGCCCAACTAGCCTCTTCTTTTCGGTTTATGGATTATAACTTATAGTTTTTTTCTAAACAAACAAAATAATAATTTCTCTATGTCTTTTTGAAGCAGCTTTTCAAGATAGTATTTTCAGAACGGTTTATCGGTATTTAGTTCACTCGTATAAAATACTCACACTAGGATCAGAAGACATCTGTAGCCACAACCACCAGCCGCAGCTGAAAAGGCTTCACTAATTATGCGTGTACACCTAGCAGCTAGGCTTACGCATGCAGGAGGACGGAAGGCCCCTACCTAACAAGCATGGCGCCTCGTTAATTCTACAAGCATACGCATAGTAGTGAAACCACAGACGTTGCAGGCCCCTACCTTTCTCCCTTTGGTAAGCCGGAGGCCCGGGTAGCCCTCCAGCACAGCCCTAACTTGATCGCCCAAAACGTCCCATTCCTGGCAGGTTCAGGACACGGTCAGTTGGCCATCGGGCAACGGTGCGTGCAGGATGTATCCGTATCAAAAATGCAACGAGATTTCGGTCACCTCCTCCTCGACGCAGCGGAAATGGACGGAGAGGCAGAACTTGTTGTTCTCGACCTTCGCCCCGGGGATGGACTCCATCTTGGCCGTCAACGTGTGGTACACCTGGAAATTGCACGGTAACCTGCCGTCAATTTTGGTTGCATGCGACGTGCAATATTAAAGTGGTGGTGGTGGTGGTACTAGCTGCGCACTTGCAAGGAAGTACACCAGAGTTAATTTCCAAGAAAGACAAGCGCCTACCTCCGCGATGACAGGCAGGAACTCAGTCGCTGGTTGGCACAGAACCTCATCGGCCTGAGTAGTCAAACACAGCAAACACTAAGGCCCGTTGCAAGCAGTAGTAGCTCTTCTCGGTTCTAGTTTAGGTAAATCAAAAATCATTTGAAATAGCTTAGCGTTTTAACACGACTTTTTTTTACATTATCCCTAAATATATAATGGTGTTTTCTTTATTTTCTATTTTTCTTTAATTAAATATCTTTAAAAAAACTAACGTATGTTATAAAACTATTTTAGCTAAAAATCACACTACTTTAAAACAGGTCTGAATTAAACAGACCATGGTACTAATTAGTATACAAATATGTGTACACCAAAAAAAAGCTGTCCTTTTCATTAGAGATGTCGTCAACAGAAGTTTACAGTGTAGAGAGAGAATATATCAAGACAAAAGTGTAGAGAGAGAGAGAGAGAGAGAGAGAGAGAGAGAGAGAGATGGGGACAAACTAACCTTTGCCTTGATGTGGTTAGACTCTGCCGTGGGGCCCCTGATGTCCATGCCATGGCTCCCGGCGTAGTAAAGCTCATCCAGTTTCACAAAGTTGGACACCTATAAATTGCACCAGAGCCATGACCATAAATACAGTACTTGAAACTTGACTAGCGGTACAAAAACAAAATAAAATAAAACAAAAGAGGTAATAAAAGAAGAAAGGAAAAAAAAGGAAATTAGGGAGGCCACGGCCCCCATCTGCCTCCTATGGAGGTACAAGAAACGCTCAAAAAACCCTACTAGCCATTCGCATGCACTGTTGTGTCTATGTCTACACGTCTGTGTTCACAAACTCGGGCAGGGTGGCACGCGTGTCTCGTGGACGTGGTAAAATCACCATACGCACGTCCTACTTGACTGTAGCTTATAGTTTTTTTAATAATAATTTATTAGTTTAATAATTAATAATCATTAAAAAAGGTTAAAAACTGTTGAAAAAGCAAAAAGAACCGGCGTTGCAAAAAGGAAATCTGGAAGGTTCTTTTTACAGCAGTGGTATATTCACATGACGCGTCAGATGGTGGTGAGGAACGAGTGCTCCCGAGGACGAAAAAAATGACCTTTTTTTTTGCAGCAAGAAGAAAGTAAAAGCGGCGAGGAACCAACGAGGTGCTAACTGTTGGGGTTGGAATGCACCTTGTCTCTGCACCGTCCGCTCACGATCGCGGTCGGGAAATGCTTGGCGACGCCCCTGACCGCATCTCGCATCTGCGGTAGAAGAAGAAAGGGAGGAAAAACGAGGCGGAGTTAGCCGCGGCAGAAACAGGGCCCCCGTGCCAAGGAACAGAAACAGAGCATGCTCTGCTTCGCGAGCGGCAGAAGAAACAAAAGCAGCACGCGGGAGAGAAGGGAGCGATATTCTTTCACTGACATCCTCCGTCATGACGGCGCGGTCGGGGTCCTCGACGATCGGCGACAGGGTGCCGTCGTAGTCGAGGAACATGACGATCTGCTTCCCCTTCGCCGCCGCCTGCACCGCCTCGAAGCAGCCCAATGCCGACGGGTGATTCTCCTGCAAAACAAGACCGGATCAGGCCAGATTCTCCGGGCAACATAGGGACCTAAAGGAAAGCAAGAGGTGCGGGGCGTGTAGCTATATGCATGCGAACGTACCATCCAGTCGTCGTGCTCGGCGCTGGCGGCGGGCTTGGAGTGGCGCGGCGAGGAGGCCCTCATTGAGTCAAGCCAAGATCCCGCCCTGGTCACCCCGGCGGCAGCGAGGTCCATGCGCCCCACGGCCTTCCTGCAGTCGTGCGCCCTCGGCGGTGGGAACGACGAGAAATGCCGCGCGGCCTGCGCCGGCGGCGCGACGGCGGTGACCGCGTCCTCGGCGGCGAAAGCGGCGTGGTTCGTCATGGAGAGAGCAGCAAGAACCACCAAACGAACGAGCAGGGAAGGAAAAGAAGCAGCGGTAGCAACAGGAGCTTTGGGCTACAGGGGGAGTGAGAAGAGAGGAGGCGGTGATGGCGACGGTTGGGGAGTGGTGGAGAGGAAGGCGGGTTGGACGGCTCGGTTTGGGGTCGGTGGTGGGGACTGGGGAGGGGTATATATAGTTAGAGGGGTGGCCCACCTCTTCTGGGGTTCTTTGGATTTTTTTGTAGATTCTGGCGGTTGTGAAATAGTTTGGACAATGGAAAAAAAATGATTTCTTCTCCTTTTCAATTCCAAGCATACGCTGTTTACGTTCGAACTGCGTATGTCGCCTTACCTGACGCAATGATACCTAGTGCTTACGCACAACGTCGCGTAACAACAGACGTATCTTCTATGTGTTTCCTGTGTTGACGTCCCGCTAGGTTACATCCGCTGGTATAGCGGCACCGTTTACATGCTACGTCCGTTAACACTTAGCTAGGTTAAATGCGCGAATATGAAACATTTAAGTAAAACTTCAGGTAGCATTTCATAGTTTCTTAGCAGCGAAGATACAGATTGTAAATCGTAATAGGGAAAACGTCAGGTAGGGATGTGGTTAAAGCAGCGGATACCGAACCTACAACATTTAAAGTGATCATGACGTCGCTTCAGCTATCGGAATTAATACGAACCTAGTATGAACCGGAAACAGTCGTGGAAAGGCCACAGCAATCAATTGTGTCCCACTAACCCCACACAGTCTCTTTAGGAATCAATAAGCTCATGCCTTCGAATCAGCGTTGGATCAACCTGCGATCAATTGCTACCGAAGAAACACCGTCTTTGGTCGACTGGACCTTGCAAGATGCATGCACGGACCCCTTCATTCGTCCTTCCGATTTCTAGTCGATACGCGAAGAAGCGTATAGACTACGTGGCATACACCACGTGCTAGGCGTGGTACAGCTACGTGTGTACTAGTCGTATGATAGCTACGTGGCACACACCACGTGCTAGGCCGGGCGTACGCTACTACCATGGCATCGCAAACGCGACGCGGCGATGAACTGTCGTCGCCACGGGGAGAATCCAACTCGGCGGTTGGAGCGGTGGGCGCCGCGAGCGCGAGCCATGGGATGGGTCGGATGGGCGCTTCGTCGGGTTGGGCCCACTAGTCCGAGACGTCACCTTCGACGCTGCGCCAGCTGGTGCACCGGGCGGGTTACCCCGCGGTGGGCCCTAGCGCGGGCCACGTGTTCGCCGTGGCATGGGCGCGGCGACCGGCCGGGGCCCCATGCAGCGTGTACGTACGCTACACCCTGCCGTTGCTCGTGCCAACGGCCCCGCTCGTTCGAAACTGCTGTGATTTGACACCCCCATGAAGCCCCGTGGTTCCGTTCTGAGGTGAAAAGTGTACTACGTGTTGCCGATGAGCCTAGTTCAATCGATTCTTCCTATATAAAATAGATAGATTAAATATATAATAATGTAAACAGTAATAAATTGAACACAGGAAGACAGTGGAAGAACTCCAATATTTCTTTATTGCTTTCTTCTTTACATGTACACTTTACAATGATTAGAATATCTATTTATAGACTAAGTGAATATTGCCAATCAATGGGTATACTTGCAGTCTTAGACCCAGATTTTCCAACACTCCCCCTTGGACACTTATCCGGCACGTTCATATCTCACCAAAACTCTATAAAAACTCAGTGAGAAAAATTTAGAGAAAGAGTACATGATACATTCTATATTGTGTTACACGAATTACCTCAAACTTCAATAAAACTCGTCAAGAGAAAAAGAGTACAATCCACCTAATTTAATTTAATCTACAATATTTATTCTTTGGATATTTAATCTTCATGATCAAGTTTCAATAGTGAGCTCGAGAAGAATCTATCTCTGAATTCTGCACTTCTCTAAGTCTCATCATTCCAATTCAGTCGTACTTCGGAGCAACAACTGCTGGATGCTCTATGTAAATCGCATTAGTCCAGGATCAGCAAGTGCACACAACGGTAACAGAGACAAATATCAAGCACAGATGATGATCCGTATTAAATAAAAGAGTATGGTCTTATGACTCAAGTTTACATCGATGCTCATTTGCAACAATAGTAAAAGGGAAATAATTGTGGAAGCAACTGAACAAAGCGAAGACCAAGCCTGCCCACAGGCAGACGACAGTAAGACGCGACTTACTCATTCTGGTCCTCACCGTAATCGAAGTTGTCTTCCTTTGAGATGATAAAGCAAGGGTGAGTACAAACTTGTACTCCGTAAGTCGTACGGGAAAATACAATATAATGATTAAGGCAACAAAGCAAGGCATATAGGGTTAATTTGAGCATAAATAGCATTTAAAGAAATACAGTAAATAGATTAAAAATTGCTGAATTTTAAACTGTAAGTAAATGTTGTAGTTTCAGCAAAATAATAATAATGCAGGAACCGACCAAGCACAAACCTAATTACGGGTATCCCACCCGGACTATGTTTTTCAAAAGATCTTATATGGATTCCAACCATCCATAACCTTCTTAATCTCTTGTGGATTCCATCCATCTATAAGCTTTTTAATCTCTTACAGATTCTATTCATCCATAAACCTTTTTAAAAACTATTTTGAAAACTAAACTCCAATCTATGAAAAACTTTACTCAGCTTGCCCATGACTGTAGGCATGTCTATCTAGGATAGTTTATACACTCCACAGATATTGTACAACTTACCCACAAGACATGATCATCCCATATTACCACCACATAAGCACACTTTCTTTGGTGTGCGACGAGGAGATCATGACAAGACCTTTACAAAGCAAAGCCTTCAACTTGGCCGAGCCAACACTAAGATTTCACCCTAGTAAGGAATCCATCAGACCGAGACCCCCTTTTGAGCCGAGTGAGACTTCACATAGCCTATGCCACACTCACTTTCAAACTACAATAAGACTTAGCATAGGACCTGTACATTAGTCAGTCAGGACTGTCCTATACCAGCCTTATGGTAGTACGATAAGGGCTTTATAGCAGTAGCTCACAGACCGGTCCTTAATTGACTTAAGCTCAAACCATATACCCATTATGCCTGACAATCAACATTGTGTCACCGAACAACAATACATGCCAGCAAGCACCCACCACCTAACTATTTGCCTAAGTCTAAAACAAGTTTTATATTTTATTTTAAAATATTCTACAAACTTTCTTGACTCACCGAAGTCAAGAATACACTTTAAAAGTTCATCATTTTATATGAAAAAGTTATTCCAAACGTCAAGTTATAACTATACAAGTCTAAGTATTTACCACAAAAATTCTTTTATCATACTAGTGTACTAACTAGAGTTTTATTCTAAAGTAACAAGGTATTTAAGAATCAATGTCAAAGAAGGTAATAACAAATAGGTATTAACTAAATTTAAAAGTGAAATTGAAATACTTCGAATAAGAATATGTATGTAGAATAATTTAAAATAATATAATTTAATTTTATAATCTGGGATCAATATAATCAAGGTGTGTGACTTACGTTGTTCTGTAGTTTGATAGAAATTGGTGTTGTAATACTATCTGAATTCATCGCAATCTACATGTGAAAATAACTCTCTAAATTCAAATAAAATTTAAATAAATTTTAAATTTGAAAATATTATAAAATTGGATAGATCTTGATTTTAAATGAATTTAAAATTTTGAGTGGCTCAATCGGAGTTCGGATGAAAGAGAACGGCCTTTGGAAATTTAATTCCTAAGGAAATTGATAAAAGGAATTATTAGAATTATCTTTGTGAAGGAAAAGTGATCAGAGCTACGGTGTCTGAGATAGTCAGAAACTACGGTGCTCGAAAGGCTTCAGTGGTCGGAAGCAACAGTAGTTTTGTGGAAGGCTTTGTCTGGTCGAAAGCTTTATGTTGTTGAAGGATATGGTCAAAAGTTATATGTGTTGAGCTATGTGTGTTCGGTGGTCGAAAAGGCTATGTGGTCGAATGAGCTATGGTCGAAAACCATAGTTAGGAGGCCGTGGTCAGATGGCCCTATCGTTGCTCGTGCCCAACGGCCCCTGCTCGATCGAAACTACTGTGATTTGACACCCCATAAAGCCCCTGGCTTCGTTCCAAGGTGAAATGTGTTGAGAAATTGTTGCTGATGAGTCGAGTTTAATCGATTTTTCTTATATAAAAGAGATGGATCAAACACAGAATAATACAAACAGTAATAAATTGAACACAGAGAGATATGAAAAAACTCATGTCTTTCTTTATTGCTTTCTTCTTCACCAGTATACTTTACAATGATTGGGATCATTATTTATAGACTAAGTGGAGGTTGTCTACCAATGGGCCAGGCTTGTAAGTTTAGATACAGGTTTCCCAACACTCCCCCTTAGACACTCATCCGGCACATTCATACCTCATCAAAATTCCATAAAAACTCATTGAAAAAAATTTAGAGAAAGAGTATATGATACATGTTATGTTGTATTACACGAATTACAGAATAATTTAAAATAACATAATTTAATTTTATAATCTGGGATCAACATGATCAAGGTGTATGACTTACCTTGCTCTGCAGTTTGATATGAGAGTGAGACACAAGTGGTACCTAAGGGAGTGAATTGCCTGATCATTTTCTCAGATGTTGGTGTGGCATCCTGTGGTGTACCAATCCCAATGGCAGCATAGAGCTTTTTCGCTCTAAGTACGATCTCGACATCGGAAGCCCAAGTCAAGTAGTTTTGACCATACCAGGCTAGCCCGTTGAACTCCCGGTTTGTGATACCTGTCATCAACATGTACATGAATAAAATACACAAATTTACTGTAGGTAAATACGCATTAAATAAATTAGATAATGATACAAAATATTCTTATGATATTTCAGAATTTTCTACATATTTTCTATAATTTTAATGTTAATTTCAGTGACTAAAGGCAATTTAAATAGTTATGATTAATCAAAACAGTAAATAAATACAGAAAAGCATAGAAAATAATAAAAATAGTGCCAAATAAGCTTCACACACAAAAAAGAACTCAAAATTTGAATTCTTGAGGCCCTTTTATGCTAGAATATTTATTTTTAGTGAATTCTACAATTTTCGATAACCTCTCTGCTAATTTTGAATTCTGAGAAAATTTCTCATATATTTTTTTGATTTTTTGATGGCCTTTCTGTAAAATCTGTGCGCCCTCTCCCTCCCGCCCTCCAGCCGATCGGATCGTTCGAATTTCCCTTGGCCGATTAGACGGTCCATATTTCCTATGGTCGATCGGATTGGTTCAAATGTCCCCATGGCCGATCGGACGGTCCAAATTCATTTTGACCGATCAGATTGGTCCGAACATCCTATGGCTCATCAGATGGTCCGATGGTCCATGGTTGATCAGATGATCCAAATTTCTTTTGACCGATCGGACTGATCTGAACTTCCCCGTGACCGATCTGACGAGGCCGATCGGACAGTCCAACTTTCTTTTGACCGGTCAGACTAGTCCAAATGTCCTATGGCCGATTCAAGGGGGTAGGGGGTAAGGTTTCCCTATCCTTGTTTACCACATGGAGTTGCGTGTGGGAAAAAGAGCCAGCGGCGCGGTGCGGCTCCAGGCCAGTGACTCGGGTGGTGTGGCGCGAACTTGGGACGGTGGCGGCGCTCACGTGGGAGCACCACCGGCAAGGAGCCTGTGGCGGCGGTGTCATGTGGGAGTGACGCCGACGAGAAGCTCGGGGCGGCGGTAGCGCTCGTGTGGGAGCGGCATCATGTGATAAGCCCGGGACGGCGGCGACGCTCACGCGAGAGTGGCGTCACGGCGGCTGGCAGATCGGGACGACGGCGGCCGAACAACGGTGCGGCTTCATGCTGACGGCGGTGCGACCTCATGCAGGTGGCACGACCGCATTCAGGCGGCGGAACACGGCAGTCGGTGCGGCTGCATGCAGGCGGCGGTCATCCCAGTACAGGCGACATGGCTTCAGTCGACGCGCGACACGGGGTCGGCCGTGCTCGGGCGGCAAGGGCTGCCGTGGCTCAGCGGCGCAACCTCGTGCAGGAGGCGCAGCTGACTGAGTTGTCATTCATCATTTTTTTTTCAAAATTTACAGTGCAATCAACATCTACTATTTCATGCAATATATCGATCGACATTATGTCAGTGACTACAAGTCTGATCGCGGTAGATTAGAGCAGATTTGCACCGTACAAATAATCTAGCAAGCGAAACTTGTGGAATTTAAAGCGGTCTAGATGGATAATTCAATCTACAAATACTTCGATGATTACCTTCAATCCACCAGAGCGATTCGTGCTGATAACGTGCTGAGGAACTGTCACTGGCGAGTCTAGTCTGATCGATTCCTCCTATGCAAAAGAGATGGATCAAATGCAGAATAGTGCAAACAATAATAAATTGAACACAGAGATATAGAGGAGAACTTCTGTCTTTCTTTCTTACTTTCTTCTTCACCAGTATAATTTATAATGATTGAAAACCTTACTTATAGACTAAGTGATGGTGTTCACCAATGGGCTAGGCTTGTAGACTCAGCCCCAGGTTTCCCAACAAAAAGCAGTCGGTACGGTGAAATTTGGGTTGGTTGCCTTGTTGGTTGGTAATTGTGTCAGTTAGATTTGAATTATCTATTTTATTCGATATTCGTATCCAAACTATTCCATTAGTATTTAATATATTAAGACATAGAAGAGTGTTAATTATATACTTATTATTTGTTTTGTCCGGCATCTATATTTAGATTATTACATTCGCATTCATCCTTTGGCATCCCTGCTTGTTGGTCAGAAATGTGGAGTAATTTTTTTTCATGAAATTTGGCACAAAATGGTGTTCGCTTCGCGGCAAAGACATAAGGTAGATGGTACTTGTATTCACACCGTAACGGAATCTTAGCGAGATTCTACAATGTGCACATTTACATAGGCACCGCACAAAACGGTTTAAAATTAGTTTTTATTTTTTATTTCTGTTTTTTCACTATTGAGTAATTTTTTCCTGTTTTTCTAGATTTTTTTGAGTTTTTTTGCCTTTTTTTTCGCATTCCTTTGTATTATCCGTAATGAGCTAGCATATTTTTCTATGTATAATTGTTTGAAAATTTTAATTATATCAAATATGTCAACTCAGGTACAGTAAAAAAATAAGTTAAATACAATAAAAAAGCATAAATTAATATCAAACTGAACGCTACCATGGTGTCTCTTACCCATAAGTCGCCCTTTCTAGCAAATCATTAATGCGGAAAAGTTCTATGTAGTGGTATTATCCTGAAATCATGTCTTTTTTTTGTACGAGGAGCAATAATCTATCCTTGATTTGCACCTCCGATGAAACCACAAGAAAGAGCTAATTTGACGTGAGTGATGAAGAAAGTATATATATATATATATATATATATATATATATATATATATATATATATATATATATATATATATATATATATATATATATATATATATATATATATATATATATATACACACACACACACACGAGATAGAAATGAGAAAAGTAGGATATATGATACGCTTACTAACTTATTTTTAAAACGAGAGAAATAAAAAAGGTATTTTAAAAAAGCAAATATTTATATTAATTTATAATTTTTTTAAAAAAAACTAGAAACCAATACGATACAACAGCCCCGAAGTGCAGTGACTTTTCCATGCCACCTCCACCCACCGCCCCTTGGAAATATCTGGATCCATGGCTGCTATTCCCTCTCACTATCGTGGCACTCCGTACCAATATGACCATTTCAACACAAGGGGTAATTGATAACTGAGTGCATTGGTGTATACTGTCCTCTTGTCACATTCAAATGGTTTCCATCAAAAAGAAAGAATGGAATCCCGTGCTATATATATTCTGATGTCTCACATTCAAATGGTTTCCATCAAAAAGAAAGAATGGAATCCCGTGCTATATAGTGCTATATATATTTCCGATGTCCCAGTCAGAATGAAGCTCTCTTGCTAAACTTTGATTATTCTAACTACTAATACAACATGTCGCATTTGTCGTCTGAATTTGGTGCTTTGACATTTTCTATGACCATTAGTTGGACTACCTTAACACTTCGATCTGGAGCAAAAAAGAAAAAGGAAAGATAAACACCAATACTAACGAGTCGAAAACAAGTCTATATATATTCTAACGTCTCATGAGTCATGCCGCTAGGTTTCCCGTGGTCCTTCTCCTTCCAGAGTAAATAAATCTGGGGTCTCGAGCGCTACGAGCTCGTGGACAGCAGGTAGAAGTTTCACAGCATTGCACAACACCAGTTTCGAAGATTCTCCGGTCGTTGGTCGCGTACTCACGGAGCACTAGCGCGTAAATTCCCTGGTGCTTTTAAGCTAGGGCATATGCACGTCCAAAGATTGTGCCAAAACTTTAGGCTTTTGTGCCTACGGAGAGACACATGCGCTCTGCTGATCGCGTGCCGAGCTAGTGCTTTGCTGGGGATTATTCTAGTCGGCCACACGGCTCACACCACGCACCCTTCCGTTCTGCAGGCCGGCTCAGAAGTCCAAGTCTACTGACTCCATGGCTCGAGCCTCTCCGACCATGATGTCGACGTCTTGACTAAAGATTTCGGGACCGTTTATTGCACACAACTATTTTTTTCTTTTTTATTTTCAACCACCTTTTTATTTATTCAATAAGCATCCTTCAATAGCCCTTTTTTTTAGTGATGGGAGGTTTTTTTAGAGTAAAAAATTATGACTATGCAATTTTAGATGATTGAGAGATAAGAAGATTTTAAGTTAACTGTGCAGTAGCAAAACCGAAAGATTTTGGGGACGCTTAGTTCGGCTTATTAAGTTGGTTTATGGCTGAATCTGTACTGTAACTGATAATGACTTATTTTGCATAATTAAATTTAAAAAATTAAAAATAGAAACAAAAGTTAGTTTATCACAGACAATGCAAACGAATATAAAAAAAGAATTAGCAAAAAACTCAAAAAACTAAAAACTAAAAAAAGAAATTTATAAATAGTAAAAAATAAACTAAAAACTAAAACCGAAATTCACGGGCCTTTACCTCGCAGTACGGTACGTTCTAGAGATTTACCTTGCGTCTTCCCGTTTCTTTCTATGAACTACATGCAATTGCTACTAATTTGTCTCACCCAACAAACCAGAATTAATCTGCATCGATCAATCCCCTGTTGAAAACATCAAGTGACACCTCAGCGATTAAGACCGCAAGGAATTTGCAGCGAGTGCATTGATCGATCATGAGCAAGGTCCCCTGTTGATGAACAACTAGATTTGTAACACCCTATTTTGAGGGATTTAATTTTTTCAATAAAGTTGATGTTTTAGCACGATTTAAAATTTTGGCAAATCAAAATTCAAATTTGAGTCCAAAACTGAAATACAAATTCAAACCAAAAAGGAAATAAATTAAAAAAAATTGGAATTTCGATTTGAGCTGGTCCACTCTCTCTTCCTCCCTCTTTCTTTCTCCTGGCTCCATGCCATTCGGCCTGCCGGCCACTCCCTTTCTTCCTTTCTCTCTTCTCCTCTGGGCCCAGTGTCGCTTGGCCAGCGCCTGCCTCCTACGCTCACTCTCACTTCTCTGCGCTGACCACATTGTGGCTCGCTTGACCGCACCTATACGTGCCACATTGCCCCAGCATCGCATCGCCACCTGCCGTGTTGACGATGTGAGTGCGCCGCACTACCATGCCTCTGCCAAGCCATGCCACGCCCCCACCACGCCATCAAGTTGCTTGCGTTGCCGCTCACCCCATCAAATCATTGTGACTAGTCGAGTGCACACACCGCTGTTATCTCGCCACCTTGTCGCTCGTGCTACGCCCGTACCTGCTCCCACGTCACCCACAACACCCCTACCCATATATGTCCGCGCCTCCCTACCTACTTGAGCCTTGATGTGATCGTCACCACTTCATCCATCTCCCTCATTTTCTTTCCCCTCCATCCCCTTCCTACCCAAGCCAAGTTGAGCTTAAAAGATGCACCTCATCGTGCCAGCCTCCGCCTCCACCTCGCCACTTTGATTGAATCCGGTAAGCTCTCTCAAAGCCAGGTGCATCAAAATGTGTTCCACACGCCCCTTTACCTTTCAATTCACCCAATTTTGGGATTTATCCACATGAGCTTGTTGCGCCATCGTCTTGCTTCGCTCTAGCTAAAAACCGCCATCGTTGCCACCCTCCCTTCTCCGATGAGCCTATCCTCGATTCATCTCTATAGGAGCATCTCCATGCCTCTCCCTTCTTTCCCTGACACTCAATTTGGGATCTTCCTCACCCCAGGTTGTCGCCACCGTGAAGCTCGCCACACTGCCCCTAGCTCTCATCGCCAGCCCTCCATAGCTCCTCCCCGACCTTGTCATCCACTTCGGTAAGATCTCGTCCACACCCTCATGCTCATGCGCGTGACGCACCATACTTTTCCCCCTCTTCCTCTTTGGCAGTGCTGCCCCTTTTCCTTCCCCTGCTTCGGCCGCCGTGCTCTGACGTGCACTCACCTCAGTGCTACTCGAGCCATGACATCGCCGGGAATAGGACCGTCATAGTCCCCGCAACCCATTTTGGGGGTTGTCGGCACTCACCATCGTCCCCTCATCGGCGCCAAGCAAGGCTACGTCATCGCTGCCTCTACTATGTTTCGACACGGAGAAGCACCATGGCAATTTAATTAGCCATAATGATGTAACTAGGACATAATCAAGTTAAGTTCATTGTACGTATTAATTAGCATTAATTAGTCACAACATGTGGGCCCAATTCATTAATGATTCTAATTAAAACCATATTTCAATTCTAGTCATTGACTTGTGGGCCAACCTTACTATGTCGGTTCTACCTGTGAGTCTCTCGATCCTTCTCTTTAAACAAAATAATTTCAAAAGAAATTAAAAACCCAAAGAGTTCCACCTATCAATTACTCATGTAATTTTTTTAAGAAAAATAATTCAAAAACAAATTAAAACCTAGTAGCCCCACATGTCTACTCTGACATAATTTCCAATACAAAAATAAATCAGAAAAAAATTAAAAATAAGGGTCCAACTGTCAGTGAGACACATTGTATCTTCTTTGTTAATTTTTGGGAATTTTTCCTAAAATTAAATTTCGGAGAGCCCATTCTCACTTGTTTTAACTACAAATTGAATGAAACTTATTTCTAAATCCATCTAAATTCAAGATCTTTCTACCAAGAGTAAAATTATAAATTTTGGATTCATTTTAGTTACTGTTTGGATTTATTTGCTTTCTCTTGTATTTATTTATTTTTCATCACGATCACTCGAATCGATCTCGAAGACCCGGAAGAGTAGTAGTTCGAGATCAACCAGGACCATCAAGACCGTGAGTAAGACGAGTCAATTCTCTGATCATTTTGCACCTAATTTTTAAATACAAATTATACCGATTTAAATTATTCAATTACATACTTACTTTGTTATGAAAATTATATTCATACTAGCTCTTAGATAATTCCCTAGTAGTAAAATTATGATATTACATTCCACTCCTTGGTTTTGGACATAAATCATTTTTGCCCTAGTATTTTTAATTATTGTAATTCAACTATGACATTTCGCGAATAAAAAACATGAGTCTTCCTTTGTTACGTGTTGCATCTATATTATTGTATTCTATATATTAGCTCGCAAAACATAGTTATTTGTGCTCACCCTCACTCACTGAAATAACTTAGAAGCTACAGATCAAGACCCCTAGGCCGTCCTTGCAATCTCTCATTCTTACCTTTGTTAGGGGCATATTTTGATGATAATTATGTGTACATCTATTATCAAATCTTTGGGTAATAGCTTGTCATCCTTTACCTCCAGTCGCTTGCATGTGGCAAGATGCGGCCTCACTTTTGCTTTCTACTCCCGCTTTCGCTTTTGTTTATTTGTAATATACCATTTGGCCTAATCAGTTTGTTATATAAAACTCTATCTGATATAGGCTATTTGAACTCTGATATATAATACTAATATCTGCAATGGTTCACGCAATGTACATGTATATTCTACTAACTACTGATATAGGGAATAAGTGTGGTGAAAATCTAGAGGACTTCAGATCGCAAATCCGAGATCCGACATAGATAGCACCTGGAACTGCACGCAAGTATGTGGAGCGGCGAAACCCAGCCCGGCCGGCTGGGCAATCGGAGATTTGATGAACAACAAGCAGGCAAAGATCACGTTCTTTCTTGGCCTACAAGTAGCATCTACTCTCAGCTCACGCATGCGCGTATGCATGGTGTGTCTGTTTCGAACTTCGAACAGCACGGCAAACAAGTGTGGCAGGTGCACGTAGTCGTGCAAGATTCTAGGTAGAGCTAGCTAGCTAGCGCATGCTTGCGTGCGTCCATGCAAGCATTGGAAGCTCGCGAGGGAACGAGCATGCGCGGTGGTGTAACGATGCGCGGTTTTGTAGTACTTTATATTCCGTCATCTTTCTACGCCGGTCAAGCCGCCATGGTCTCTAACGTTGCAACTTACTAGAAGGCGCTCTCTAGCTAGTTAGTGAACACGTGCGCATTATTACGCGTATATACATGCAAACCGCAGCCCATTGCAGGTATATATAGTGACTTGTTTTTTTTTCTTTTTTGCGAGGAAGGTTGTAGCTCCCTGGAGTTGGAAAAGCGATCACAATATTTTCAATTTCCAGTGACTGTCCTAATTAGCATTAATATGGGGGATTCGTTACCTTGTAAACCGGGCTCAAGTCGGCGCCTGCGACAGTGGACATCATAGACATCCAGCTCGCGCGTTGCATCAAGGGGCGAGAGGGCATAGACATAGAGGCCTCGTCGGCATGGTTGAACTTCCACTATCTGCCAGGATATCTGTTTCTTCTATATTTTTGTCATATCTTGCGATCTTGTGATATTGTAATGGTAGAATCTAATCTTAATGAAAATAGAATGTGTTAATGCGATTACTGTTGTATTTACTTGTTTTCAAATTATATAGCTAACATTTCCTGAGGATAACCGGAAAATAGAAAAAAAATTAGGTATAGAATACAATAAATTGTCTGTGAAGAACTATCACAGATGGTTTTTGGTTCAAGCTGTCTGTGATAGTTTTCCATCACAGACGTTTTTTTGGTTTGAACTATCTGTGATGTATGAGTATCGCAAACGGTTCTATTTACAAACCATTTGTAGTGTTATATGTATCACAGACGGCTCATAAACTGTCTATGATAACCTTCGATTATCACTGACACATAAATTTAGACGGTTCAGAAAATTGTCAGTGGTGAAGTTCCAAACCATCTGTGATGACCCTTTTTGTAGTAGTGAATTTATCTTTGACATTTGGGGTGCGTTCTTTTCGGTTATGACCGATGGCTTAGTGTGAGCGTTTGTATGAACAAATTGAATGCCAGTAAACCATTTTAAAAAGACTATTTTAATAAAGCACTTCGAAACGACAGCGGAGAAACCATCTCATTTATTTATTCAGAGAAAACTATAAGTTATAAGCTTAAAAGGACAATTCACATGATGACACCAACAAGGGCGTCATAGGGGGAGAGAGAGGCGCTCCTCCCATACATCACAACTAGTTTAATCTCTACTATTTAAAAGAGAGAGTTGATGTGGTAGTTCATTGGTCTCTCCTAACCCCCTTCAGCTCTATAAGAAATATATAACAAAAACAGAAAAACAATCTACTAAAAAAATAAATTCCACAATCCTAAAAATTCTCTACAAAGAAGAAACAACGACGGAGCTCTATCGGGTGTGTGGTCGACAATATGACTTAATGTGCTGGATAATATGTTTTTTTATCTACAGCAATATAGGGGCATTCGGCTAGCTTCGGAGATAGCCCAAAGTGGCTAGAGAAAGCAATGAAGCTTCTTGAGGAATTAGAAGCTCACCTCTTGCCAATATTCTACCTCTTTGCCACTATTCTTCTCTGTTTTTTTAATTAAGCTCTTAAATACTAAATTAAGTACTATTTATCTGTACATAAACAATATGCCAAACGAACAAACAAACGCAGCCGTTGTTCGTCGCGCTAATGAATAGGAGTACGTAGTTTGTTTATTTGAAGGGCCCGAAGCTTTCTATCGTACGTTAACTGAGGTGACAAATTAACCAGGAGCCACTTGTATGCATGCTGGACAAGCTAATCGACCCCGCAGTTTAGGATCCCGAAAAGAAAGTCGTATGTATGCCTTTGCAAGTTGCAGCTTGAGGCACTCCTCCAGAGCGTGCATGGGAATATATATTCCCTTGTCCCAACATGAGTCCAAGGGAAAACATTCCACGCAGTATACATTGCATGTGTAACCCGGATCTTAGACCATAATAAGTTCTAAACTCTTGACCTAGATAGTACGTTAAGAGTACGCGTACTGCTACTCGCCGGAAAAACTTCACGAGAACACTAGCCTGCAGAAATAAGCGAGCTATATGCAATCAAGTGAAATCCAAGATCACAGCAACACTGAACAACACACACACACACACAGAGAGATATATAATCAACATGGTTAAGATCAACGTGCGGGCAAATTAACCATACTCATCGGTCGAAAACACGAGAGGATATCCAAGCGAAATCCTAGACCACAGCGACACCGAACAATCTACACCACCAACGCATTGAGCAGTGTACGTAACACGTATATATCCACATTAACCACACGTATATCTCGGGCGCGACGTACGTACTAGCGTAGCCTCTGCGTCTCAGCCACCGATGGAATGAAGGGTACGTGGTGCGGCGGCCAACCACACTGTGGAGGCACTGTCCCTTGAATCGGCAACGCAAGTGGCATAATTAATGGGTCAGGTCGTTCGGCGCGCGCGTGCAGGCGTTCGTAGGTGTGCGGCGCAGCGCTGTCGCCACGCCGGGGTCGGCGCGCGGGTCAGAAAAAAAAAAAAACCCCCGCCCCGAAACGAGCCAAAAACGCACGGACGCCGACGCCGCTGGCGCCCGGGCCGAGCCAGCACGCGAAAACGTGCGCGCACACATGCGCGCCGCGCCCGTCCTGCGCTCGCCAAGTACAGGCGCCCATCCGTGCCTGCCCGCGAAACGCTCCGTGGGCGGTGGTGGGCCACGCGGTCGGTCGGTGGGCGGAAAGGGCGCTCTCAGTAGCAGCTAGTAGCGCCGAGCGCTGCCGTCGTTAATAATTTTCATCAGTATTTTTTGAGATAGAGATATATGGTAATATTTATATATGGTATAGATATGGTTAATAATTTTTATCTATATTTTTTAAAATAGAGACAGATGATGAAGATACTGAAACAAGGATATCTAGTTTTTAAACTTGAAAAATCGTTTAAAGAAACAGTTTCAAAAAAACGTCAGAAAAACCAAGTCGAAGCGGAAAAAAAACCCCAAAAGAGCAGGGCTTGACGCCGTGGACATGCCTATACTTACCAGACGCCGGGCCCACGGGACGGCAGGTGCAGCGCGCCATGGGCAGGGCCGGCTGGATCCGCGTGGGGCCCATGTGGAAAACCAGCCCCAGGATTGTTGCCCACAGAATTGTGGGGGCCCCCTGTCCTGCTCGCCTGGCCCTGCTGCTTGAGCGATCTCAACGGACTTAACCGTCGCATTTTAAGGGGGAGAGAGAAAGAGGGTCTGGGGAGCGGGGAGAGAGAAGGAAAGAGACAGACGCAGATGATATTGTGCTACGGCTGCAGTACTAGTTTGAGTGCGTGGGCTCAATATAAAATTTGTGGTAGTGATCGCTCCACTAAAAAAGCTTCGTTAATACTACTTGGAACTGCGTGATGCCTACTTTAAGTAAGATTATAGAAATCGGTTTTGCCTGGTTCTGTTTTGATCCGGTTAATGGTTCATGAGCGTAACTTACATATAGGACACCATAAGCCACCTCAAAAATAGACATCCCTTGTAAATTACTTCATATCTCTAGTTGTTTGGTAAATTTGTTGGTATACTTTATCAGCGAAACTAGGTATACTAACTAGCGACTCCTTTTTCGACATGTAACTAGTAAGCACAACTCTTGCCAAACTAACTATACAAAATACGAAAATGAAGGCTTTTTGACAGTTTCGGTGTTCAAAACAGAAGCAGCACTGGCTACAACACTGGACGACGTAGAATTATGCTGATTTTAATAGTTGATTAAGTGCATGCGCCAACCGATTCAGCGCAGCCCATTTCTCAACGGGATCTGAGGAGACAAAGACAAAGAGAACAACCAAGAGCATATATGGTCGGAGTCACCGATCCAAGAGCATGCATAATGTTGTGGCGTCAGCTATCTGTAAGCTTTATCATATAGGATACAAGATGATATGGAGTAGAGAGAGCAGCATAGATAATTGAGTCGTCTCTTATGAATTAATCAATTGTAA
Source organism: Melocanna baccifera (assembly GCA_036346265.1). Classification (NCBI taxonomy): domain Eukaryota; kingdom Viridiplantae; phylum Streptophyta; class Magnoliopsida; order Poales; family Poaceae; genus Melocanna; species Melocanna baccifera. Next base: position 23,040,151 of record CM070694.1, on the reverse strand, counting down.
TATAAGAAAAAAGATATATTGTATGTGGATGAGTTGTCTATAGAGATATGCAAAAATATAGCTCATTACAGAAACTGTCTCTAGTTCCGTCTATAATGATATGGAATGTATTATAGACATTAGTTATATATATATACAATTTTACATACCCTAAGTCAAGTCATACGTGTTGGCCATTAAACCATTTCGCCACTTGTTGCCTCATTACATCGACAGACCGATCTCAGTTTCTTTGCAATTGCTGAGAGTAGGTAGGCAAGTGTTTGCTGTGATTTTATTAAGACGGAAGCTTCCTCTCCTTAATGCCAGTCCATTTGCTAAGCGCCAGAAAAACAAGAGGGGTTAGGCCTAACCATTCTCCTTAATTTGTTAATGCACTGTCTCTTGGCAACAATTTGCCACGTCGGCGCCGTACCTCCCAAAAAGTACGCTCTCAAAGCTGTTTCTTATACTAATTTGGTGGTTATTACACTCGCATTAACAAGCCTGATTTAATGATTAGATATATCGCGAGTGCACGAATGTGGCTTCCGATCTTTCCAACCCCTTTTCATTTGCTTGTGGCTAGTGTGCCAGAAGGAGGTAAAGAGGCAGGCATGCAGCTGCCAAGTACACGAAAAAACTAATGGGAGGTGACTAGATTTTATGATTGGGTGAGATGGAAAGACGCGATTGTTTTGTTGACGATTTGGTTTTTTTTTTTTGTGTGTGTGTCTCGTCGTGCCTTTTCTTTTTGCGCCTTGTCTCTTGCAGTGCCAAAGTCAGGTCGAAGTGGCTGCTTAATTGTTTGTTTGGGAGTGCTAAAAGTTGATTCGTAAACTCAGATCGAGCTGTTGATTTTGTTCGGTTCATTGATATCTTTAAGTCTTAATTCGGACCTGTTTGCGTGCATCAGTGCATGGAATAGGACAATGCTTTGTGCAGTTTTCTAGAGCGGTGTTAGTACTCTACGATGCCACTAAGGGACTAATCTGTAGTATATTTCACCAGTGTAGTTGTGTTAGTCTCTTGCAATCCAAGAGTCAGATATGTGATCTTCTTTTGTGTCGGTAGGCGAAGTAAATAAATAGATTGATTTGGTTGATCCAGCACATACATTTTGATATTTTGATACCAGTGTATATCTTTTAGTTGGATACGCTTGCTAATTGCATGAAAAAGGACAAAAACTTGGCAGTTTTACGCATAAATTTCTCTAGGACGGCACTAAGTGACGTTCGGCCTTTTTTTAGTTTTAACTTTTTTTTCACTATTCAGTAATTCGTCTTTTATGATTTTTTTAGATATTTTAGGCTTTTTTGTATTTTTTTTCCCGTATTCATTTGCGTTGTCCGTGATGGGCTAATATATTTTTTTTTCTATTTTTATATTTTTTAAAATGTAATTATGCCCAATAAACCCACTCAGTTACAGTAAAAAAAGCTAATACAGTGAAATTTCAGCTAGAAACCAGAAACCATCGGTATTCCGAACGCCCCAGCTCTCTAGATTGCAAATGTTTTAGTCCAAAAGTTGTGCCTTTTTGTTATACACGGTTGGCTGATTAAATACTGTAAACTAGAGATAGATTAGGTTCCACCACATCAATGCCTGCTATGTCGATACGTTTGCATAAAATATAGTACAACACTTTGGCACCTTTGTGAACTGATCTATATATTCACAGTGATAAATATGACAAGCCACTTTGTCACCATTATTTGAATTCTTGTATTTAAGATATCAATACATTTACCCCTGATCTAGCGAGTGTGCTACCCTCTACTTTTTCTTTTTTGTACCAGCTAGATCGACTGGCGAATTGGTTTTCGGTTCTTTCTGTCACCCTCTAATTAAATCCCCTTTCAGCCCGATGGTGACCGTCTCTCCTGTGATTAGGGTTGTCTGCCTGATCATGATTTGTGGCCATGCATACACGCGCACGCACAATGGTTTATGGCCCATGGTTAATTTATTCTCAAACTAGTATAAGAAGCTTAGATTTTGAGTGAGCATATACTTCTCCTCACTGCGAGAAGCCCCCCTCCGTATGTCCAATATTGTAGGAGATCGACTTTCTGCGAGAAGCTAAATTTCTTTCCATCGATCAAGGTGTCAAATATGGGATTGATTTGCAAGTGGACACTAAATTAAACCGCGTACATATGTGCAAGTTTCAAAAGCTGGTGAAAAAGTTTGCGCACTAGATACTCTATAATTAATTTGGCGGTGCTTCGATCGAATACGACTATCTGGAGCACATAAGCTCACGTGGGAATGGTAGCGAACATGACTGAAGGAAAGAAAGAACTGACAGAAAAGAAAGAAAGAAAAAGTGCGTTATGCGTGATGCGGTGCTATACCAACCCCATTAGCAGCTAGCTCTGCTTGTATCTCCAGCTAGTAGTACTTTTTCATGCGATCATGTGAAGTATATATGATGAAAGCGAGGAAATAAACTATAGCTATACATCGCATCAATATATATATATATATGCTAGCACCAAATCACCTACTACATTTTCCTCAAAAATCAGCTGGCTAGCTACCATGGAATGCAAATTTTAGCACTATTGGTTATCTTTGCAATGTTACAGTTCTTGTGGGCTGTAGGATGTTAGCTTTACGCTAGGCATGGGAATAAAATCAATGCGAGAAATTAAATATTGTACAGGGAACAGCAATATTCTTTGCCCTGACTAGCTTCAGCTTTTTTTTTACTATTCACTACACCATCCACTAACTCAGCTACAGTGTTTTTTCAGCCAGCTACAGTGTTTTTTCAGCCAAAAGCCATCGCTATTCCGATCACCCCCTAAGAAGGGCCTTCAAATTTGTCACAAGGTTAATTCTTTAGATGCGATCTATAGTCAATGGCATGTATATATTGTCACTGAGGGCCAGCTAACCACCATTATATTAGGAATCAAGATCTCTTTTGGGTTCTAAAGCATGAGTGCATGCACCTCCACATTTGACTACCAAACCATCAACCTAAACACCCCTAGACCCTCGAATTAGCGTATTTAAAAGCGAATCAAATCCCGTCGTAGGCTGTGATTCTTAATTTCATGCTGAATTGCGCGCCTCGAAGGCCGGAAAGACGAACTAATCGAAACGTGCTTAGCTAGGCCGGCAGAGCACTTTATCCCTAAAAATTTCGTTTGAAGCGTCAAGTGACAGTGGTAGCAGCATTAGTTAGCAGTACTTAGTACACTGGCACTTGCTCTTAGAAGGCAGTTAATAATTGCTTAGGGGGTGATCGGAATAGCGATGGCTTTTGGCTTTTGGCTGAAAAAACACTGTAGCTGGCTGAAAAAACACTGTAGCTGAGTTAGTGGATAGTGTAGTGAATAGTGAAAAAAAAGCTGAAGCTAAAAGCTGAAGCCAAAAAAAGCTAAAACGATCACCCCCTTAATCCTTGGGCTTGGAATCTTGGAACACAGACCGGGACACGCAAGCCTAGTTCAAAAGCTGCACGCTTGCACATTGGAATAGTAGTGGAGCGCCTGCCAGAAACCTAACTAGCTAGAGTTGGTTTCTTTGACTAATGACATCCATGCATGCATGCATGCCTCTCTTAGTCTTAGCCCATGCATTTAGCTCCTGCCGATTGTTTTGAGCATTAGGCGGTTAGGCCAGCTACGGCCTTGGTGCATGGTGCAGTGCATTGGGCGCGCTCAGATGAGCTTCTGCGTTTGCGTTTTTTGCTTATATTTATGTTTATGTTTTTTCTGATTTTAGGGTTTTTTTTTCATATTCCTTTGTATTATTTATGATGGGTTAACATATTTTTCTATTTTTAAATTTAATTATACTAAATAAACCGACTCAGCTACAATAAAAAAACCAGCTACAGTAAAAAAGACGTAAACCACTGCTATTCTGAACGCCCGTAAAGTTATGTGTAGGCAAGCGAGCATAATTGCATACGATATGATGTGATGTGATCTGGAACGAATCGCGATCCACCCTTTTCTTTTTCTGCGGCTAGCTGCTGCGTGTGGGACTGTGCACCGGGCCGGCCTTCGCCAATGGCGCAATTCTCACATGTTTGCTGTGTTGTAAAGTACCTGGCGATGCATGGACTATTATTGGTACTCCTAGTTGCAAGTAGCAACAGCAGCAATGGCGCGGCTTTTCTCATCGCTACTCGGCTCCTGTTGCTTTCTCGCTGGGCCTCTCGATCGATCGACACCCAATCGGCCGGGTCACCGGAAAACTACGAGCAGTGGGAAGTGCTTGCCGGTAATCCCGACAAAGGCGCCACGCCTTCCGCGCGGGAGGTACTGTTTCTTGAGGAGACAGATGCCTTGACCCTTTTTACGCCATTGGTCGTCCATCGCTAGCTTGTTATCATGAACCGTTCTTTACACGTTATGGCTTCCAACTTCTTTACAAACAATAATAAGTAGGATGGCTTCTTCGTCACTGTTTCAAAGTAGTTTATCAGTATTTGATTTATTTACACAAACGTTTTTACGAAAATAAAAAATCATCAATCATGACCATAAATCACCCGCCGTAGCCGAAAAGAATACGTCAAGTGCGAGTAATTAAGTTGATGAGATTGGAAATGGACCAATGGCCCTCTCTTCTCTAGGGGCTCGGCTGCGGTATAGTACTAGCCATGCCCACAGTAATGTGGTCACCGGTGGAGCAGCCAGTGTTACTGTTACATACGGAGCTCGGTGATTGGAGAACGAGAGACGCGATCGATCCATTTCTTTTGCAGTAGCGCTAGTTGATGTATCATGTACTAGTAAACTATACGCATAGCAGCTTAAAGCCTAAAGTGCCGCAGATTCTGTGTGTACCGTGATCTGCTGCCCAAACAATATATGGAGAAAGCAATGGAAGGGGCCTCTGTTCTCTGCGACGCTACTCTGCAGGTTCGATTGTCACAGGCCGCAGGCGTAGAGGTATAACGGAATTGAGCCCACGATTCGATACGGGCACCAGCCCAGCCCGTGACAAAATCCATTGTACCGGTCCAGTCCGCCTAGGACAGAATGTTGTGATCGACCACTTTGGCATGTAGGCCTATCTGGGTTTCTTGTTGATTTCGCCTTGGTAATGTGATTGCTCGGCCGGTCACGCGTCCGGCCCGGGACAGAATCATCGTGTGCCAGAAAATAATGTCCAACGAAAAGAAGACACCAACGACAAATACACCATTTGGCACTGATGTTCAATACACAATTGTCTCAGGAGCGGGCAACATGAGATCTCTCGTATTAAAAAGTCCGCCAGGAGGCTCACCCCCATTAAAATTAATATTTTTAAAGCCTGCTACTGTATAGGTCAAGGAGTGATATTTTTTTGGACTGCAGCTTATTAGTATAACTAGCAAGATGTTCATCCATTACAACAGGGTCATAAGGGAGAGTGATATATAGCATTAAACGTGAACATAAGCCGTACAATAAACATCAATATTAAGTTGCACACATATAAGGCAAACATATATACATGTACGTGTATTACAACGGATCTCAAATAAATAATACCATAAGTATTAAACTCTAAAGAGGCAAAATAAGATGAGATTTCATGTATAAATGATGTATAAAAAGCAATAAAAACTTATTTGAAGAATATAAATAAAATACTATTAGTTCACATGCCAGTATACAAAGGCTTGCTACCACAAAATATCATGAATGCCAGCTTGTTCATATTATGAATTTATGTTACAAAACTTTTAATGAATTTTTGCCCTTATATAAGCGTGTTCAAGGAGTAATAACATCGGTCATTTTCATCCATATTCTTATGAACAAGTAAAAATCAAGAGCCTACAGAATCAAATGGCAAGTGAATTGTTTTGTTGTTATGTATGTGCAAAATCAGTGCATTTTGTTGTTTCCCAGTAACATAATTTATAGAACATCTAAATTTTGTAGCAGTTACTAGTGAATGTCTACACATGGGTTTTTATTCACACACTACACTTATGTGTGCTTTTTAAAACACATAATTTCGGACCCGTTAAGTCCTTAGGTTTGATCTAACTTGATCTCTCAGCTTTTTCTTAATTTAAACCGCTCTCCCAAGTGCTGCTCAAACGCTGCAGTTCTGATTTAAGATAGTTTTTGGTATTTTAGTCAACTTACCAAAATACCCTTTCTTGACCTGATCTTCATCTTTCATTGAAGCAATCATCATGCTTGTCATGTGTAGGTACACCGCTGGCTTGTCACACATCGACAACCTCTTCCGTTCTGGTTCTACTGGACCACGCCTCGTTTAGACCGATCAAGTCATATGGTGCAACCCGTCGCTCAAAATTTTCAACATTTCCCACCTTCCTTTTGTCATGTTTGAGCTTATCCATCTTACTCAACATCCTTGATCATTCTGGGTGTCGGCTCCTCCATGAGTATAGCCTGATCCTTGCTATTTAACCATGGTTGATTCCAAATAACTCTGCACATATAAAGACTAAGAAATTATTTTTGGGTGTAAATTCTTCACAACTTGATCTACGTTAGCTGTAAAATGCACCATGTAATACATATGCACTGATCTAAGTTAAGCCAAATCATCTCATGACTCAAATTTACCCAAATCATCCATTTCTATAAGCTATCTAGAAAAATTTATAAATTCTAAATTTTTACTCTTCCAAAATGATAATGGCTTATCGCAATAAAGTCCTAAATTTCTATTTGAAATGTGGGCAATATTTTAATTCCAAGTCTTATTAGGAGACAAATACAATAAAAAAACTAGTGATACAAAACTTACAACTAAAAACAGGCTACTCATTGTACTTCAGAAAATATGCAAAGAAAATACAATATCAAAGTTGATCGAACACATAACGACTAACTGTTAGGCTTGATGAAGAATAGTAAGCAGTGCAGGCTTGATGCAGTGCAAAACGTAGATGAGTAGTGCAGTAACAGTAGCACAAATACGCTGCCTAGAAACCTTGTAGCCGCCCGGTGCAAGTACCATCTGCGGCAATGGTTCAGATGCAAAATGTCCAGGCACATATGCAGAACCAAAGTAAGCAGTATTGAAATTATTCTGTGACTGTTTTATTTGGCCCATTTACCTCCTCTATATGACCTTCTTACTTACTGGTTGCGCTCTTCCCTGCGGCAGGTACCGTATCAGTTTAATGGGCACAGATGGAACTGAGGAAGCCGAGCTCGTTCTTTTTGGCAAGATTGGTCAGCAGATCGTTGGAAAACCGCGCATTAGCCTTTTACGGTTTGGACGCCCTACCCGTGAGCCTCTTTACGAAGTCAGACGTGCTGCTCGGGCAAGGACCAATATGCCAAGTGAAGGAGTTTCTAGTGTCTTACAGAAGTATAGATTTGTTCTCTCTGTCACTGAAGAGAGTTTTTTTTGCTGCAGCACCCATCATTTCAAGTTCACAGAGTTATACTTTGGAGAGTTATACTTTGGAAAACAGCTACATTCTTCTATTTTTCATGGTGGCTCCAGCTCCTCGCAATCATCTGCCATAGAAGAACAACTCTTTGTCTCCAGCAATTATACCTTCAAAATATCTTCAGCCAGGAACATCTTCTGCCCTGCTTATAGAGCCTCACACACCTAGCAAATTCAGTACAGCAGACAAAAATGAATCTTCTAAATTGCACGCTGCTGAGGTTAGTTATCATACTATCAATGCTGCATCACTTCATGTTTCGGCAACTTTGCAGGCCATATTTACAGTGCACATAGTCATTCTTTTTAGCTTTTGTTCATGGCTATAGAGTTAGATGATTTCACGTTGCTCGTGACCATCACGACTGCTTATCATATATGATTTGGTTCTTCTTTGATGTACCTTATTATATATAGCTGCTGTGTGTCCTCTGAATATTTACTAGCTTGGAGCATGTTTTTTAGACTACGACTAATAGTTTTTTGTTGCAGCTAGTTATAAATAGAAGACGAAGCTAAAAGAAGGTTAAAAAGCTGAAAAGAAAGGGCATTCATGTCACATGCATTGCCTACGTGAGAAGTGAGGACAGTAACACACAAAGGATCGAAAAACTTTCTACGGGGATATATGAATGACCCCCCGTGAGAAGTGGAGAAGTTGGATTAAACAAGTGGTAGAAGAGAGTCCAATTGCTCTCGAAGCTAGGGTTTCTTCTTCCTCACCACATCCACCATTAGCTCCTCCCCCTGGATCTCCCGCATGGCGAATGGGAGTCCAGGTGGTTTCGATGCACACGAGTTCAGCGTGGAGGTTCTCGCATTCAAATTGGGCGGAGTTTACGGATGGCGAACAGGAGCAGGTGGTGCCTTCTTCGGCCCAATAAAGGCCCAGGTAAGGGCTCAGAAGCAGCATCTGCCATTGGAGAGGGCTCCACAGCACGGACTGGAGACGCTTGGCGGGAGTGGGATAAGGCAGAAGAGTCTACGGTCTGGGAAGGGGATTCGCGATTCACAGCCACCAAGCCCAATCCAATCTCAATTCGAGAACGAGCCCCCCTCGATCCTGGAGTGGAATCATCTCGGGTGACGCTCGCTCTTACGCGCGGGTGCTGCAACAACCGATGGATGGGCGTTCTGGCGGCGGAAGAGGGTGGCGGCCGAACTGCCATGATGGCTTTGGAGCTGGGCGTACTGGTCGTGGAGTTGGCCGGCAAGGGCGAGGTGCTAGGCGCACGTCCTAGCGCGGTAAATCCTGGAGGCAGGCGACTTGGCGTCCTAATGGTGGCCAAGCGACAGCTTCATCCGCGTCGCATCCTGGTGGTGCCAATGGTGGCCCTTCGCAAGGTCAAGCGGCATCGGCCCCAACACCTGCAGCCGCCGCGCGTCCTCAGATTCATCCACAGATCATTCAATTCCTATGAAGAATCAGCCGGAAGGGCCTCCTGCGAGCAAGGGTCCTGAAGGTGTTTGACACAATGGGGCCGAGGAAAATCGTGGTGAGTCTGCTTCTAATCCTCATGAGGACGGGTCCGGGTATGCAGAGATTAAGTGCTCTAGGTGTAAGAAAATGGGTCATTCTGCTCAGGATTGTGTTGAATTAGTACTGTACGATATCTGTCAGGCGGATGATCATATTACTCCAGATGCTCATTGTTGAAATTACTTAAACCAATTGTGCGCTTGTGTGGCTATGGTGCCGAAGGATTGGGTTTTTTTTTCCAGATTCAGGGAGGTGGTACCCGGCTGGGTGGTTCTAGTTATGTAGGTAGACTGGGAATGGTTAAATTGAAGAATGGACATGTTTCTGCATCTCAGCTAGAGTCCATTTTACAGGGTTTGGTTCCCTCGAGGTGGAAATGGACTGCAAAAGAAAATGCTCCAGATACTTTTTTGCTGAAGTTTCCTTCTAGGTCTAAATTGATCAAGCTTACCAAATTCTCTGAATTCAAGATTGAGGGGACAGATATTGATCTTCAAGTTCTTGAGTGGTCACCAGGTGTTACGGCAAAAGGACAATTACACACTGTTTGGGTAAGAGTCCATGGTAAAATTTTCTCAGTGGGAGCCTGGGAGGCAGGTTGATTTTACTTAACTCTGTATTAAGTAGTATTCCACTATACATGTTATCTTTTTCCTGGCTCCAAAAGGTGTAATTAAAAGGTTTTATTATTACAGAAAAAGATTTTTTCGCAGGAAAACCAGGGGAACAAAAAATACCATTTGGCAAAATGGGATATTATTTGCACCCCATAAGATCAAGAGGGTCTGGGGATGCAGTCTAGTAATGGGATTTTCACTATTCATTCCTTATACTTAGCCCTTGTGGATGCTAATCAAAACTAGGAAATTTTGAAAATGTTGCTTTCAGAAGGGCTCTCCATGGAACCAATGAGAAAAATTGGGATCAGCTTAAGCTGAAATGTAGAACCTTTACTCTGGATGATGATGCTCCTGACAAACTTTTTTGGACATTGTCTAGTAATGGGATTTTCACTGTTCATTCCTTATACTTAGCCCTTGTGGATGCTAATCAAAACTTTCCGTACAAGCACTTTTGGAAAACTAAGCTACCACTGAAAATCAAACTTTCATGTGGTATTTATGCAAGAAGGTTGTTTTGACGAAGGACAACTTGCATAAAAGCAATTGGAAAGGTCAACTTGCATAAAAGCAATTGGAAAGGTAAGTTTTCTTTGCTGTTTCTGCTCCATGTATGAAGATGCCCTGTTGCAAGGTATGTTTGGAGGGTCACTGCTGTGGCTTTTGGCTTTCCTACTCCACTAAGTATCGAACATTTGTTTGGTACATGGATGGATGGGTTTAAGAAGCCGCTAAAACAGATTATTTTTGTGGGAGTTGCTGCTGTATGTAGTCCTTGTGGCGCTTTCGTGATGCAGCATGTTTTGCTGATGCCCTCCTAAGGCATCCTAACCAAGTGGTGCTCTGTTTGCCATTGGATTCGATATTGGTCTCTCTTGTAGAAGCAGGAAGACAGGGCTGTGCTGGAAGAAGGTGCTTCAAGGATGTACAAGGTGGCCATAGAAGTGTTCAACCGTTCTCAAGGCTGGGGGATGGGTCGGTCTTTGCCAGATGTTGACAGGTCAAACATGGGATGGGTGCCCTCTGATGGAAGTTCGCATGATGTTCAGGCTCTGAATTTTTCAGCTCTAGATCGTTCTGCTACATAGCATGTTTTGCAGCAGGCTGCGCCCTGTTTTCCTTTAGAGCGTTCGTTTTAGCGATAGCTTTTGGCTGAAATTTTACTGTAGCTGGTTTTTTTTACTGTAATTGATTTAGCCTTTTGGGCATAATTAAATTTAAAAAAATGTAAAAATAGAAAAAACATGTTAGCCCATCACGGACAATGCAAAGGAACATGGGAAAAAAATGCAAAAAAATTTAAAAAAATCTAAAAAAATTTAGAAAAAGATGAATTACTGAATAGTGAAAAAAAAGCTGAAGCTGAAAAAAAACTGAAACGAGCGGGGCGATATGTGACAAATTCTGTATGTCTGTACGTTTTCTTTTGTTGGCAGAAACCTGGGTTGTCTACCATCTCCTGATGGTAGAGGCCGGAGATGTATTGTAGTTATCTCCATAATTGAAAAAGTCCATTGCCTACGTTTTTGTTGCACAACCAATCTTACATGCTATTCCTTAATCTAATTGTTATTTAGATGCGTGCATATTGCTTTGTGGCACCAGCCTACTCGGCAAGACACTCAGAACACCCTACTTCAGTCACAAAGGAATCTGTCTTACCTCAAGTTTCATCCAGGTTATAGAACTAGCGTTCATTTTATGACAGCATGCAGTTCCTTCATTTTCCTGCCCTTTTTCCCTACCGTAGCTCATACCTGTAACTTCTCATTTCCAGCACATAAGATGGTTCTGCATCACTGAGTGCATGAAGAAGCTTATTCCCCAACTTAAGTGCCTGCGAAGGACACTGACCTCTCTAAATCCACAATTACATTATGCAACACTTCACTGCTGATTCCACCTCTATAAGATTAGTTTATTTATGTTCTTCAATTGATCTTACATCTGCAGTTTTTTTCTTATGTTGTGATCTTTTCTCTTCTATATGTTCTCTAGGTTGTACAACGAGATCAACTGGCTAGTGTTTTCTCAGGGCGAAAAACCAAGCACCATACCTCCTGAGCCTAACCAGTCAACTGGGAGCAACAGGTTTAGCCCATCGAGCTTTCTCCTTGCCAATCTAAACTCAATATTAGTCATATTTGTTTTTGCCTCTCAATTTCTCTTTCACATCCCTCTGTTGCCTCGTGTAGACATGCGCCAATGTCTCAACAAAGGCATGGTGCCTACCAGCTCCAGCAAGAAACTAACAGTTTGCCTTCTAAAAAAACCCTAAGCAGTAGAATACATTTTGGCCAGAAGATCATGCCATAGGTATGTCACTTATTTTCAATTCTGTTGGGGAAGGGACCCCGTGCTACCTCAGACCCGCATCTAATTCGAAGCAATGACATGCCAACGCCGGCCGAAGGACACAAGGTTGGCCGGAGTACGCAATGTTGGCCGGGGTACGCAAGGTCGATTCTAGAAGGACCCCGGGCGAAGTACGCAAGGTCGGCCTAAGGAGGACCCCAGACCAACCTCGGACGAAGTATGCAAGGTCCGGACCCTGCGGGGCCCGCGCAGAGCAAATGACCAAGATGTCTCCAGGAGTAGGCCAAAACTTAAGAGCAAAGTTGTAACTACGCAGACCACCCCCTCTCCCTTTATAAATAGGACCTTTTGTATGAGAGGAAGGAGGCCACTCTTGTAACCCTTAGACACTTTTTTGAATTCACTTGGTGGTAGTGGTTGTGACACTTCGAGGTGGTTGTGCTATTTTGAGGTCCCTTCGCACGCACAGCAGTCTTTGTATCCAACCGAGGGTGCTTATAAGTTTGCTATTCGGACTCGTACCAACAGTTGATACTGTCCATGGGGACACTTGAATAAGAAGCTATGCCACCCAAAAATAGCAAGGCACGAAAGACCACCGAGGCCGGGGGGTGTGAACCCCCCTTTGAGGTCGAAGTCGGCTCGGGTCACCACCCGCGCCGCTCTAAGGTGGGGAGCGCGGGTGGAGACCTCTACGGAGGCTCGAATTGCCAACGAGGCCGCGGCTTCCCAAGAGGACGACCTTCTAAGGATCCATGAGGAATTGGAGAAAGAGTTAGAGGACCTACAAAGGCATCTGAGAGAGGCGTAGACTGAGGCCCTGCGATCCGCGGCGCAAGCCCATCAGGCAGGGGGCTCTAGGCACAGTTCGAGAGGGCACGAGCCGAGGTGCGACTCTTGCCGACCATCGAGATGCGAGAAACCGAGGAGCTAATGAGTCGATTGGAGGAGGCACGTGCGTCGGCACAGGAGGTGACATGCACCGAGACACCTGAGGTCGGAGCCCTCCAAGCCGACCTGGCTGGAGCTAGAGCTCGAGCGAACCTACAACCACCGGCTGGGGCCTAAGAAGCCGGCAACCTACGAGCATAAATTGACCAAGTGCGAAGGGAAGCCCTAGCCTCAGCGGGGTACGCTGCAACAAGCTGTGGACACCAAAGGGCATCATTGGCAAAAAATATCTTGGCAAGATGCAAAAAAAGAGCTCATAATTTCTTCTACTAGTTGCTATGCTCATAATTGATTAAGATCAAACAAAGAGCAAACATGGCTCTAATACCAATTGTAGGACCAAAGGTGGCAACAGAGAGGATAAATGTTGCTTTTCTAATTTTTTCCTAAGAATTTCATAATCCTTTACTCCAATAACTACAAAGTTATGAAGATTAGGATGAGAAAACACCTTAAAACAAACAAGACAAGTTGTTAAAATTTTGGAGAATAAGCAAAATCGGAAATACCTATGTTATAACTGTGGTACTACCGATTTTTAAAAGTACCACTTTTATAACTATGGTACTACCGATTTTTAGAAGTACCTTTATTTGCACTACAGTACTACCTTTTCTCGATGAACAATAATTTCAACATATAAATTCAAAACTAATAATTGATGCAACTTTTGATCCATAGATACAAATGATATAAAATTTTGTAGGGATCTAATCTAGGATGTAAAGAACCTATTCCAATAAAAGATTATGAAAATCATGGTCAAAATTGAAATATTTTTCAGTTTGTTGGAAGGTTGCACTAAATCCGAGCAAAAAAATTCAAATAGTAAATACAACTTACTCGTGGGTAGATGATAGACAAGATGGCTCTAGATGTATTCCCAAATGTTACAGCAAGCGTGAACCCCGAAAACCCAACCCAAAAATTCTTGAAACAAGAAATCACACGATGAAACGCAAATCAAGAAAAATTGGGTTTCTTCATGAACTTACTATTAAAGTGCCTAAATAATAGGATATTGATATGCAGAGGTTATCTCTATCTCAATCATGTCCTTGGCACCATAAGATCAAGAAGAGGGAAGAGGAGAGATCAAAACTAACTAAAATAATAGTAAATCAATCAAAACAAGAAATAGACAAAAATATCATCAAAGATTGATGTATTATCACTTGAGGAGATAGGTTTTATAGCCAACTAACATCATCAAAACGTAGCTCTGAAGTTTTACAACTAACATCAACAAGCAAGTCATTATATAGCACCGCACAATATGCAAAGTCATCAATTGACATAATCAATCTATACAATGCACCGTGCAAAAAGTATGCAACCAAAATACTGATTCTATATCTAGGACCAAATAATAAACCCATGTGCATACAAATAACAACATCCACACCATGACCACATGGTTGTCCCAACTCAAAACCCAAAATTCAGTTTTTCCGCGAAATCCGGTAGTACTGCTGCAACACGCCGATACTACCGTAATACGGTACTACCACTTCCCAAAGCGGTGCTACCGTACCTTGTAAACCTCAGCTGGACCTCTCTGGAAAAAACGTACTGCTGCATGGTCGGAACTACCGCCTTGCGGTACTACCGCATAAACCATTACGGTCATACCGCCCTGCGATACTATCGTATTTACACCTGTGATACTTTCGATATTTCTGATACTTCTAGAAAACAGTCCAGACCAAATACAATCTTTACAAAACCCTAAAAAACCAAACTCAAACTCCGCAAATACTTTAATCAAAAAGTCAATTACTTATCACAACCATGTTGTGACCTTCACATGATCTCACAAGTACATACTATAACGACTTCAATTATATTGATTAAAATCGTACACGAATTTATGTTACTCTATACTCTCTCTCATAAATAACCCAACAATTATAAACTGTAGTTATAAACTATAAACTAAGGCTAAAAAGAACAGACACAGCCTGCAGATAGTTGGACGGTTGAGCACCCGAGCTTTCAGCACAGCTAGCTGCAACTGCAAACTGCCAGAAAGGGGCGAAAGAGGAATCACCGTGCCCTGTCTTCTGCAGCTCTAGGGAAATCTCGAATCCTCCTTGAAGAAGCCGAAAGCCAAAGTTGTTGTGCTAACTTGCAGTAGCATGTAAACCATGACGCATATGCAAGCCCTAAGCTGCTGTAAATGATGAACACGTCGCTCAGGCTGCCTTTGCAACAGAATAATGCATATTACTGGTGGTCTGCTGCAACCAACACGTAGATATGGTTCAACAAGCGTATGGCTCGCAGAGGAGGAGGGTGAGAACAAAATCGTCAGGCTCATCGGCCATGCAATTTTTTTTAGGGAATGGTAAAGTTGCAACCAGGAAGTTGGAGTTGGAGGTCTGAAGTCTGAACAGTTGAATCAAACCAGGAGAGCAGCTAGCACGCCTTAATCTGGTCAACTAAGCACAGAAAAAGGACGATAAAAGAACAAAATGACCCTATGGTTCTATGAAAGAATGACTCTCAGGAAAGGATACCCTTTTTCAAAGGTGCAAAAGCTACCTAGGACATATATGTTGTCTTTTTATTGTGGAAAGTTAATTTGCATGCCTTGATTTGAATCCAAAAAGTTCTGGATGGCAGAGGTCTAAACGCATGTTAAAAGACAAAGTCCATCCAAAAAGTATGGTCCTAATACTACAAATCTAATCATGCATTAGAAGGGAACAACTAGACATAATAACTGAATTTTTCTGACAACTGATAGATGGCTCCTGAATTGTATTTTTATAGAGCCCGTTATTTCCATCTCTTTATCCGAAATTCTGAATTCACATGTTAATCGGTGGCAAAATCAGATATGTAGGTACCCAATCAAATCAAAGTAACTGGAAGAACAATTAAGCCAACATATATAATGCAGCAATATCAACTGATAACTACTCATGTTAATGGCAAGAACAGTGAGTCACAAATGTACTACTATCATCCAAAACACAGTAGAATTATAGATTCTAGGCACGAAGAAAAAATGGGCACACCTAGAGGTGCTATCTCTTGATGTACGTGTTTAACTCATTTTAAACCTTTGGGTTGCCTTTTTCTGCTTCCATTAGGAAAAGTAAAGGTGCTGTTAGGCAACGTACAATCCAATATGATTATACATGAATGCTTAAAGAGAGAATATAGCTGCATCATCAAGTATCAATATAAAACTTATTTCCTTCAATACAATTATCTCTTCCACAGGTGCTTAGATGTTATATTATCTATTAATTAGATATAGTTGTACACATAAGCACCTGTTAAGCACCAATGCTTATTTAAGCATTGATGCTTCAAAATAAGCACCTTACCTATCTCATGTGGGGCAAGAAAAATCAGTTTTTCATTGCTAAGCATCTCTGATTTTTCTTGCCCCACATGAGATGCTTAGCAATGAAAAACTGATTTTTCTTGTCCACATTGTACATACTCTATGCTCTTGTAGGGTAGAAATTGAACCACGCAGTGACGCCATATGTTCCAACCTCTAATCCGTTATCATGATCGATCGACAATGCCTTGTCAACAGACAACTTCAATTTAGCCCTTGTTTAAAAAATCTCAACTTACCACCTTGTTAATTTTATGGTGGTTGATGTAGTAATTTAGTGTACTGAGTCGAGATTTATGGCATCCAAATGTGCAATTGTATCGTTTACCCTCGAGTAAAAGGTGTGTCACATTACAGATTTGCTTTTCAAACATGAGACAAAAGCTTAATTCGATTTGCATGCTGCGAGCTCAACTGATTTATGTTGTAGCATGTTAGAGTCTTCAGAGATTGGAAAGCTTCTGTCGATTTCTGAAGTGCTAAAGCGTTAAGTTGTCATGGAGGGCTGATATTGCTCCTTATCCCTTCAAAAGAAGATCTACGGCCAGACTGTGTTTCAGTAATTACTGTTGATGTGAGGGAGGTTTATTACAGTGAATAGTTACTTTAGCGGATAATTAAGCCTAGATTTCTGAGATGTCATCTTCTTCTTACTTAAACTCAATTGTAAGACTCATATAAATACTTTTGGGGCTGAAATGAGAGGACATCTGCGAATTGTGCCCAAATCTAGTTCCAATAGCTAGGGTTTTCTTATCTTGCAGTTCCCTCCTCTCTCGGATCCCCAACTCACAGGATCTGACATTAGTGGCATCATAGCTTTCTCAATCCTTGGCGGTGAGTGAATCAGGAGTTTCTTAGGTTGGTGAATTATTTCACTGTAAAATCCCTGAGCAATTCTGGTCAGTGGTGGAAAAGATCAGAAGACGGTGAGGGTTCAGGACTAGTTCTTTGGTAAAATTCCTTAGCCGGACATTTGATCTGTGTGGTGATGACGAAGATCGTAGCATGAAATGAGGGGGAGAGTTTGGAGCTCACCGCTATTAGGAAGGAGGCGAGGAAAGCGAACAACATGGCGGATTTGGTGCAGAGTCAAGTGGGAGAACTGCAAAAGCAAGTTATGGGTATGCAGGCGCAAATGAGTAGGATGGAGCTCTGCTACATGGGATCACAGGGTCTCAAGTCCGGTCAACTGAACTGAATCTTATGGGGGGAAAATCACCTCATGGAAATGAAGAAGTACCAAGAGCCGATGCAGACCTTGTGCAACCCAATGAACTAGATCTAGAGGTCATGAGAAGAGTTAGAGAATTCAGCCAGATCAATCAAAGATAACATTTCTGCTCATGATCACCATCTTCTTTGATGTTGGATCCCAAAGCTTGTACCCTTTAACACCTTTCTTGTAGCCCAAAAAAAGGCACTTCTTTGACTTTGCATCAAGCTTCGATCTTTTATCTCTTAGTATATGCATATAGGCTGGACAACCAAAACTTCTTAGATTAGTATAGACAACTGAATTACCAGTCTATACCTCTTATGCAACCTTACCACCTAGAGATGTCTGTGGTGATCTGTTTATGAGATAGCACACCATGTTCACAACCTCTACCTAGAAACATTTAGGAAGTCCTGCATTCAGCCTCAAGCATCTTTCCCTTTCACAGATAGTCATGTTCATCCTTTCAGCCATAGTGTTTCACCGTGTTGTCTTTGTGCACTATGTAATACCACTAAATCCCCCACTCTTCACAATATTTCTGAAACTATGAATTGATATATTTAGTACCATTATCAGATCTCATATACTTTACCTTCCTTTCTAATTGATTTTTCGCCTCATCTTTTCACACCTTGAATTTGGCAAATACTTCTGATTTCTATTTCATGAAATATACCCAAACCTTATGGAAAAATCATCAATAAAAGTAACAAAATACTGAGCTCCACCCATTGATGACTTTCTAGTTGGCCCACACATCATAGTGTATATTGTTGAAGGAATGAAACCCAAACACAAGTGAGGGTGTGGACATCGACCGTCTGATGGGCCATTGTTCATGAGAGTAAAAATAACATAGAGATTTATACAGGTTTGGAGGTCCAAGATGAGTACCCTACTCCTGTCAGTGAGGTAATGGGGGGTGGCTATCTCCTGGGAGGGAGCCCCTGAGGGCTCACCAGTTTAAATATATTTCTTTATTGCTCATGAGAGCTCAAGCGAGCCCTCTCTCCAAAGGATGGATACATGGGGTATTTATAAGCTCTTAGGCCTGTAAAAATAACAGGAATACCCCGCAGTGAGATAGCTATTCTATAAGTACAAGAGAGGGGTAATATTGTCCTTTGTGGTCATGGCTACAATTCTTTGGCCTATGCATAGATGTCTTCCATAGGGTGGGCCCCCCGGTGGAGTAGGATTATTTCTCCAACATATATAATCAAAAATGCCTTCAGTTTATGCTTGCCACTTGAGAAGTTAACCTTAGACTATTTTCCAATAACACAAAACTTACAAAAATCTAATTCACAACTTTTACTTTCTGCCAATAGGTTCCTCTTATGTAATTTTGTCTTTCCACGAACACTAAGATGACCTAGCTGCATATGCCAAAGTTTTGCTATATCACCACTTGACTTAACTAAATTAATTCCACCTACAACAGTGCTTCCTTGCAATATGTAAATATTTTCAACAATTCTTCTACCCTTCATCATAGTTAATGTACCCTTACAAATTTCCATGATTTTCTTATCCTTATCAATTTTATAAGTAAGACTACTATAATGTAAGGCGCTGAAAGAAGTTAGATTCTTTTTCAACCTTGGTATGTGCCTAACATCATGCATTATTTTAATGGTACCATCATACATCTTAATTTCAATATCACCTATCCCGATAATAATATGGCATGTCTCATCACCAAAAAAATGGAACCAAAATTAGCTAACTTGTATGAGGAGAACTGGTCCCTATTAGGCACGATGTGGTACAAACACCCTGAATCAAGAATTCACACATCTATCGGCTGACTATTTGAAACCGAGAGAACACCTGCATCGCTGCTGTCTGAGTCATCTTTCTAAGCCACATATACAATCTTCTCATCACAATTTCCACTGTTTATGTTCTTTCAACTTTGGACAATCTATCCTATAATGCTCTATTTCCTTGCACTTGTAACACTTGATATTCTTTATGCTCCTTGACTTTGATCTAGATTTATGCCTTTCAGACTTCTCCTTTTCTTGCTTGTTCACATTCACCCTTTGTGTACAAACTATCACCATAAAAACTCTCTTCTATGTTCTGCCTTCATTAATTATGTGCCAACAAAGCCACAATGATGTCATCAACCTTGATGTATCTTTCCTGTGTGTGTTGACCAAGTGTTCATAGGTTTGGGAGCCATCTATGATAACAACCTATAGGTTTATCGATGGCAATTAGAGGAAGTGAATAATTGTAATCTACAGCAAGAGTTTTTTCTCACAATCCTACTAGTTTATGACTGTCCAACCTGCCAATACAGCAAGAATACGAAAAACAACAAAAGACAACAAAAGAAAAAGTAGTAAATAGCACTATTACTGTAGCAAATAATACTTTTACTGTTGCAAATAAAGAATTCATCAGCGTCGCTTTCACTACATGCTTTTACTGCTTAACTGAAGAAAATGAAAGCATCAAGTAAAAAAAGCCTACTATGTTGGGCTTATTGATCTCTGTCTGTGATGTGACTTGCCACGGTGCATTGACGTCTAGACATGAAGGAGCAGCACTTGCCTCCTCGCCTGGACATAAGGAAAGCAATGCCTCTGCTGCCTCTCTCGCGTGATGTGTGTGCACGCTTCTTTCCTGCACCAGAGAGAGAACAATAGAGAAAACAAAGTCACCTGAGTTGATCCGTTGGCTTCATGCGTGACCAAGATCGAGGGATTTGGTGCCATGAAGTAATTTGCCTGCGTACGAGACCGCCGGACGAATGAAGAGTCATCTTTCATGCCGACCGAGGAGGAGGATTGGACGTGTGCGAGACGTGATGCCACTGATTTTTTTTCTTCTGAATAGATCTAATTTTTATTTCTGGATCAACATGTTTGTGGCTATAAAGTGCCTTCCTGGCACCCCTCAAACCCTAGCACAAAAATTGTATCTGTTCAGCCTTAGGGTTAGCACAGAACCCTATCTCTATTTATAGTCTAGGACTCAAACCATGATCTTATCCCTAACCATGAGTTCTTGTCCAATTTCAACAAATAAGGGAGCTAAAACCCTTACGTAACAGGGGTTTTTTTAACTTTTATCACACTATCCAATTTTAAACACTCCAAAATTAAATCGTCACGTGTCGTAGCCTTCAGACCGTATCTCTATAGCTCCAACATGCATAATCCATCTTTGATCTCGATGCGCCCCAATTCGAGCATGACCATCTCTTCTAGCATTCTTGACCCTTTAGACCATGACTTTGCATCAAGTCATTTCTCAGTCCTCACCGTAGACTATAATCACCTCCGAGTTATCCTACACATGTAAAAACCAAAACAACATCCTTTTCCAACACAAGTTCTTTCTAACTTGACCGACATGAGTCCACACATGCCACACACCTCAAATAACATCAATGAGTAACTGTGTCAATTATTCATCATCACAAATATTCTAGACCTAGCCACATGGTCTACCACCATCTGATATCACTAATGTAATAAATCAGATAGTTCAAAAACTATCTCTTCTGATGGTTACGAACCGTCTGTGATGATCCCATATGTAGTAGTGCCTTATAATCAATCGGTACTAGTACTTAGTGTGACAGGTTACACACACCAATTAATATACAATCTCACTGTACTGTATCGGAGAACAGTTCTAACATTAATGGTACATTAATTTTGGAGGTACTAGTACATAATTAGCGTATTAAGAGTATTTATCAACGATAAACCGCCTTCATGGATGTTAAACGAGCAATTTGCAGCCAACCATACAGGCATAGTACCATTAGTTTCATAGCTATCATATTAACTCCTCTCTCGGTGATCTCTTAGGATTCTCCTAGCTAGATGCGGCACTAACGGTGATCTCTTAGGATTCTCCTAGCTAGATGCGGCACTAGTTACTCTGTCAAAGCATCAGAGTGATCCAGACCATTTGTTTCACCAATAGATACGGTTTTCCTGTGGCCACTTCGCGAGGGTTATTACCTCCCTCACATGCTTGTTCATCAACCCACATCACCAACCCACTCATAGTCAGCTCGCTCCAACCCCTTCCCCACCAAACCCTATATCTCCATCCATCCACCGCCTTCCTCCTCCGTCCTCCTCCCATGGCCTCCACCGCCAGCGACAGCCATAGCCTCCCCGCCGGCCTGCCGGCCTCCGCCTTCCTCGACGACCACCCACTCTTCCTCCCTTCCTCCTCCACCTTCCTCGACGACCAGGTCGCCTCCTTCCACCTCCCCTCTGGCTCCTTCCCCGACGCCACGGCGCAATACCCGCCGGCGCCTCCGTCCTGCCTCCCCTCGCCTCCCCCGGCTGCCATGCGCAAGCCGCCGCGGAAGCGCCCTAGGGCGTCGCGCCGGCCACCCACCACCGTGCTCACCACTGACACCTCCAACTTCCGCGCCATGGTGCAGGAGTTCACCGGCTTCCCTGCCCCGCCGCCCATCGCCCTCCCGCAGCACCTCCGACACGGTGGCATGCTCTTCGGCGCGGCGCCCTCCGACTCCGCCGCGGCGGCGCAGTCCTTCCAGCTGCTGCGCCCGTCCCCTGTCAAGCTCCCGGCTTCTCACGCCTCTCCTCCGAATTGCACCACTAGCAACACCAGTTCTTTAGTGCCCGACGCGCTGGCTCTGTTCGCTAAGACCAGCGCCGTCCCTCCCCCGGCTGCCGCTGCAGCGTCCACCTCGGGCTCCGAATTGTACGGCAGCTTCGGCCCGATGCTCGCCGGAGCCGTCCCGTTTGACGACGGCTTCGAGGAGGCGGAACACGAGAGGGCGGGCTCCGGCCATGGCCTCTTCTCGTACAGGCACTAGTAGCGTTGGGGAGAGAAGCTTATGGTTAATTTGCTTCTGCTACTTGTCTGCTGCCGCCATACGTACTGAAGATGACAAGGCTATTACTGAGCGTGGTGTGTTCGATTCTTGTTGGTTTTGGTGTGGTGTAAATATGCATGGTTCTAGTGAACTTCTTTTTGGTTGTCTTTTTCGTATCAAAGGATCAACGCATGCATTGCTTCGACTCATAGGATACTTGTAAGTGGAGTGGTGCTTCTGTTCGGTTTGGAACTTGTCCCTGTCGAGATGAGATGATACCATCAAACTCTTTCTTTGTGGTCGTAATTTGGGCTCTCTTCATCATCTTTCTTTGTATTTACCGTTTGCTTTCGGTGCTGCTTGGGGGAATCCAGTTAGTGGTGAGATATTCTAGATATGTAAGTTCGTTTTAATTTTGCTGGATATTTTAGGTGAATTGAAGATGGCCTTGTTTCGAAGGAATGACGTTCTAGTATCCCCAAGCATATTTATTCACGATAACCCCTATTTGGGAAATCCATTGATTGGCACTTATCTGGGTTCTTATTGTTAATCAGTACTTTTGGCTTTTTGGTGCATGTGTGGTTACATATATAGTAGCTCTAAGCAATAGTTATTCAAATGAGTTCTTCAAGTTTTACAAACACACAACTGCAATTTGGAGCACAAGTTGACTCCTGGTCTTGACAAGTATACATGTCTCTGCAATGTCTTTGGTGCATACTACTGATTCATATTGTCCAATTGATGATGTGCTGATCAAGTGGCAACACCACAAATATCATTTGATTTATCCCTCTATGCATGCAAGTTGCGATCCCTTTATCGGGTTCTGATAAAACACCATATTTATATCTTAGCATGTTGGTCAGATACCTTGCTTATTATCCATATATAGCTTCCCTGAACCTACTTAAATTTCACTCTCCTAGTTCGTTTTCTACTTCAAGTTTATGCAAGTCGACATTACGAGGTACCCTACTGTGCTATATAACGCTTTGCAATTCCATCATCGAATCATCCATGACTTATCTCGAACCACGATGTTGCCATCTTAGGACGACTTCATAGCTCACTGTTCCATATGTGAGAACAATAGCTGTACTAGCTGCTGCTAAAGGTGGTATAAATATGTACCTGTGTCATCACGTGAGCACATCTGAAGATATAGAGGTACATTGCACGAGAAATTAATTATTGACGTACGCATTTGCATACGTTTATTGCATTCATATGTAGCACCGTACAAAATTAAATATCGGTAATTTAGCTAGCTATAAGCTGTTATATATGTGTGTGATGCTGAAATTGCAAATGAGATCGATAGCTTTCTGGGATCATCGTGCATGCAGTGGTACTTCACTGCTTGCGCGCGTTGCAACGAGACAAACGATCTCTGCACTCCGAAATGATGCGGTTGCTGCTGTCTTCTTCAGTTTGGAACAAGGAAATGAGCAGAAGGAACAGCTGGATTATTCACTTATGTTTGTCCTCTTTTTCACGGAACGCTACATGCATGAGCTGTTCATGCTATGATCTGGATGTTTTACTGACCTCAAGCACAGAAACCATGATGCTCATGTACAACCTACATATGGGTCCTGCTTGTAAGTCATCATTCCTAGTGAGAAATTAACCTAAAGCATATATATATTTCGTCAGGTGAGACATGACATGCAAAGGGCCTTGGACTGAAGTAGTACTGAACAGCAGGTAAGTGTACTGACATACACGAACAGAAAGGGTGCCTAACTACGTGCGGCCTTGCAGCATAAGGGCTTTGCTACTACTCTTTGCATGTAATATCTCGAAGCCAGGATGCTGCTCATGGCGTAGAATTTTTTATTTACTTAGCCCACATGTGACACTTTAATTTTGGAAGTAGCCCGGACTGTAGCACGGAATTGCAAATCTAGCATTTTTCGAGCACGGAATAACCTATGGATAGCGTGTAGGCTTGTACCGTGTCAACCGAGTGTGGCACGGTAGCGACCACGGCTCTGTTCAGTCTGGCGTGGTAGGTGGTGGGGCCTACAAGGGTGTCACGCCACCCGTGTAGGCCCCGCCACCCGGCCATGGCAGGCACCAAGGGGTGCCGTGCCCTCCTAGCGTAGCAGCAAGCAAGGTGCCGTCCGCAGGCACCCGACGTGGCAGAAGTGCCACCGTAGCACAAGACACACTGTCATATTCAATTCGATGGAATTATTTGATCTTAAAGGGGATCTTCTATAATTTTGCACATAAGGGATTATTTCTTAGTTTTGTGTGGTCATTAATAACTTGATTATTTTTAGATAATAGTAGATAGAAAGAACGCTAGAAAGGAGTCCAATTGAAACCAAAAATATATAGACCTACTTGCCATCCGCATCATAATAGATAGAGTTTTCAGAAGAAACTCGCTAGTGGAGGAAGGCCTCCTAGGAATAACAGACATAGGGCTAAAGAGAGAGACAAAAAAAGGATCACTCGTGTGTAATCCTGCATAATCTTGGATGTTGTTAGTTCCAGTATGTAGAACAAATAATACAATGAAAGCAAACATTCATAGATTCATGGAGATATAAAGTAGCATGTAAGTTATCATGCTTGCATATCCATCATTTGAGTCTCCAACAATTATTCCAATAATTACATATCCGATTTGCCCTATGGACGAATATTAGGGCTGTGCAATCGGTTTTTTCGGTTTAATCGGTTCGGTTTGTACAGTGTATACTGTAAATACGGTGTTCGTAGTTCAGTTATATACGGTATTTTTAGAAGTACAGTTCGGTTTTGGTAAATCCCAATTTATTTCGGCGCGATATCGGTAAATACTGTATTTACCAAAGTTAACACGAATTGCTAATAATATAGCGACTAGCGAAACGAGTAGACGATAATATATATACTACTAGCAATAGAATTAGAATTTTAGAAACACTCCAATGAAGTATGGAGATTTGACGGTATAGACATAAAGTAATAATGCATAATAATTAATGATATGCTCTACTCATTAAAAATAATAATGCAAAGCCAGTTAGCCACCATAAGTCCATAATCATACTAGAACTAGAACCAGACGTCTAGGCTTGGATTAAATTGGGATTATGCAAAATCTGGAGCAACATGGGCTGAGTGTGACTCTGTGAGCAACGGACCCATTCCTGGGCCTGGCTCCAGACTCATTCAGAATCGGTTCGGTTCTTTCCTAGAGCAACAGGCCCGCTGGACGCCTGGACCTTTTCTTAATGATTCGGTATTTTCGGTTTTTAGCCGGTTTTTCCCGAAAAAATCGAACACAAAAAAATGCTTGTTTCTGATAACCGAACCGAATACCGAAAACCGGTCAAACCGAGTTGACCGGTTCGGTTCAGTTTGTTCGGTCCGGTTTTTCCGATTCGGTAGCAAAATGCACAGCCCTAACGAATATGCAAGCGTACGTTTCATGTTTGTTTGGTTAATAGCAAGGAGATTGCCCCAATATCATGCTTAGAATAGGTAGGATTTGCATAGGAAGATGCCATTCATTTGATGAGAAGTAAAAAACGAGTATTGAGAATTCACATGGCTAAAGCTAAAGCAACTACTTTCGAAGTAACAGAAAGAAAAGCAACGACTAGAGTGGGGAAGTTAAGAGTCAAAAATAGGACCCCCTCCCTCGGTGGCCTGTTTGCAAATAAAACATGTAGAAAAATTGTAAAACTCACAGTGTAGATGATTCAAAACATCGTTACTGTATTTTGTTGGTTGTGATCTTGTCATAACAATTATGTAGTCCAATTTTGCTGCGGGGTTTGGAGACTACAAATGCACTAGAATGTAGCAATGTGATGAAATTTTCCGACCGAAGCTGAACTACAAGGCATGGAACATAAAATATATTAGAGTCCCCAAATAGACGCATATTAGCCATGCTTACATGGCATGACGGTTCTGCTAATTGCTCCTGTCAACCTCACTACTACTACGTACAGTATGCAGTGACAGAAGTATCAAACCATGTAAGCACACATGCATGCGTTTAGGAGAAAGGAAAAACACGGCGAGCAGGATGGGGGACTACTACGGAATGGCTTGATTCACTACATGGACCGGGGCCATTTGCCCTTCCTTGCGAGCTCAACGTTGTACTCCTCGCTAGCCGCCTTGGCCTTGGCCGCCATTTCGCACTTTCTCTCGCGCTCCTTCTCGCGAACCTCGTGCTCCCACATCTGCACACCTCAAGATGAGCCTGCGTCTCCTACTAGATATGCTCACTATGCTCTTCGTTGCAACGCTGCTCCTCCCTCCTCTCGCGGTCCCTATTGGCACCCCACTCCTTGCAATCAAGACATCACAAATTCAAAGATTACGGATAGATGGGAGGAGAGATTCATGCATACTTTTAAAGAGAAATATTAGGGGAGTGTATTGTAAACAGTCCTTACCGGTTGTCGGTAGCGCTCCGTGTCCCAACGACAATCAAAATAGTTTCAGGCGTAGTTAGCGCAGCCCCAGACCCCAGTAACGCATGCTCAGGCACAGTAGCACCTTAGACTTGAACAACTTGCATGTATCCCTGCACTAACAAAGGACCAGCGTCTCCCACTAGGGCGGGTCTTGCGGTAAATCCTCAGAGAGAATGTTGTGGTAGGGTTTGCTGTTATGGGGGCATCATTATGGGTAGGTGCCCTCCTAGCACACTATCTTTGTTCATCCTGGATTGCAGTAGCCCTTGCAAGTTAACAGATCTTCTCCCATTGTTGCTCCATCTGAGCGAGGTAGTGTTATAGTCTTGATGCAAAAGAACCTAGATGGAAGGGGTACTACTTATATGCCGAGCCAGTGTGATGTACACAACTGAAGTGTAATTTGGTTGGTGCAAATTCGCATATGCAAGGCATCCACCCCCAACGAGGAGTTTTGTTACAAAGTTGCATCACGTCGCTATGCAAAGCCGCCTCGTTGGATCACGTCGTTGTCCAAAGCTACCTCGTTGGGTCACATCATTGTGCTAAGCTCCCTTGCTGGGTAGTAACAATGGAGTGATCCATACGAATTAATGTGATCCGAAGTTGTCGAAGCGGTAATAACAACTTGAGATAGTGTGTCAAGCTAATGGTGTGGACATGCGTAAACTCATGGTACATCTGGCTGTCACTTGCGCCGAGGATGTAGCTAATCCTCAGGGAAGGTGAGTCGATCAAGGGAGCGGCATACGTCTCAGAAGTCATAGTACGAGCACATGGGAACATGGCTTGTGAAGAAGTTCCAGCTTCTTGCAGGTGTAGGTCCTCCTTATACCATCCATAGTCCTACCAACGTGCAAACGAGCCTTCTTAATCTTCTTGTCAATGTACATCTGCAATACTTTGGAGAATTATTTTCCTTCCTCCAGATAATTGTTCACCATCATGGCGCTATTGATGAAGTAACCGATGCTATGGTTCCAACTCTTGTCTATGATTGCAATGATGGTAGGGATTGGACACTGTTCTAGATGTCGTTGTACACCTCAAACATGTTGATCGTTATAATTCTATATCTTGCACCACCAGTGTCATGGAGCAGGGACCATTTCTCAAAGTTGGGTGCATGCCAGTTAACCTATTGCGTGAACTCCCCAGCTCTTGTAAACCCTCCCGTCGCTGCCCCTGGTTCGACGTCGTTGGAGTGCCTAACATGCTTACCGGTCTCCTCATCGAGTTGTCTCCACATAGCCTTGAACTTCTACCTTTGGTTATGCACACAAAGCTTCTTAAACATTTTTATTAGGTCCTTGCTTTGTTGCCTTGTGTGGAAGTTCACAACAAGATTTCTCATGCACCAACGGTTCTTCACGTCATTTCACTGGAATGGGGGTAACATCCCATTCTGCATCGTGCTCAATGTGGATAGCAACCCAGCATTGTGATCCAAGATGACACACACATATGCCTGGCCTTGAACCACCGCTTGATTCACATTTACCAAGAACCATAGCCAGCTATCGGTGTTCTCATTCTCAATAATTGTGAAGGCTACGAGGTGTAACTGGTCGTTTGCATCGATTGCAACCATAGTGAGGATGGTACCATTGTACTTGCCAGATAGAAAGGTGTTGTCCATCTTCAGCATAGGACGGCAGTACTTGAACCCTACGATCGCCTGACGGAAGGCCTAAAAGACTCTATCAAGAACAAAATAATTTAGCCCCTTCGTAGGATACACCCTCTCCAACTTGTTAATATATGTGCCTGAATTTAATTCTGTAATTTGATGGAGCATTCTTGGGATTAAGTCTTAAGTCTCTTCGTATGTACCGAGCTACGCTCTATGACTTTTCGTTTTGCCTGCCATACCTTGTTATAGCTAACTGGAAACCTCACTATATTGATGACATCTACCAACAGAAACTTTGGCAAAATAGAAATATCTACGACAAGGAGGTAGCTTATCATGTCCACAACATATGAAGACGTTACATTTGCGGTGCCTGTGAAGTGGCTCAGTAAACTCGCATGCTAATCACATTGCTAAAATCATAGTTGCACGTGGATGAAAATTACCTTTTCTTCGTTCTCACAAGCCGATCTAGAACTTTTGCAACTGCGCAAACTTCAAATTCAAAATCAAAACCACTCAAAAAATTGCATTCGCATGACCTTCCTCGTCCCTTCTCTCGGTCTCTCGTGCCTCTGGATGAAATGGGGAGTAGCGGGGTGGGGCCAATTTATTGCGTAGAGCCAGTAGGGGGCGGAGGGCCAGCGGGCGTGCGCAGGACTGCTGTCGCACGTGCGCTGCGCCGGCGGGCGAGGGGGCGATGGGCCAGCGCATAGGTGCACAACGGCTGTCGTGCGTGCGCAGGGCGGGTGGGCAGTCTCCCATTGGCCACGTAACGTGTGTTCCACATGAGGCACGCATGCTTGCTGCCACGCTGGGGACCGCGGCGTCTTCCTCCCTACCACGCAACGAAGGCACAACATCGCTGTCGTGCTAGGGGGCGCGGCACCCCGTGGCCCTGCCACCTGCACGCTCGGCCGAACAAAGCCGCGGTTGCCACCGTGCCGTGCTTGGGTGGCGCAATATGAGCCCATGTGTCCCCCGCGGGCTATTCTGCTCTTAGAAGGGGTTAGATTTGCAATTCCGTGCCACATGGGGCTACTTCCGAAATTAAGGTGGCACATAGGGGCTAAATAAATAAAAAAATCTATTATATATGGCATGTTGTTTTGGGTTGTGACTGATGACTTTTGTTTATGACTGGCAGCGGAGACGTCGACATGGACAGCGCACATGATTTTAGGTTCAGGAAGTCATTTAGAGAAGTGGCTTCAAAAAATCGCTTAGAGAAGCTATCCCATTTGTTTCGACTTCTCCGGAAGCCAGAGCCAAAAAGCATTCATGTATGAACTTTGTTACATATTCAGATCCAATAACAAAGATGTCAGGAACGGATTGGAAACTTACAAGCGTTGTTTTCCACAAGGGACGATACACTTACACCACCAAATTAAGGACTAGTAGTGGAGGGGCAAATCGATTATGACATGGCCTACTTCTGAATCTCCCACTACCAATACACATGGCCGGCCGGAGGGAATCATAAGCTGTCACCATTTGCACTGACCCCAATCAGAAATTCAGAATCGGCCTGGCCCAAGGTGAAAACATGTATAGTCCTCACTTGGAAAATGATGCACTGCATGATATGCAGAGGAAGCATATGCTTCGCCTATCTGATTAGACGATCAATGGTGAGATTAAGGGCAAATAATGTAGTACCAAGTTTTTTTCTGAAGATTGAAGCTCTGGTTTATCAAGAAGTAGATTCTACCCAAAACTCCTCTAAAATTACTCTTTCCATCTTGACTATCGCTTTGCTGTGTGCAATGGTGACTCATCAAACTTTTTCCAACAAGATCTTGCTCCCATTTATCCGGTTCACTGTTTGAGTTCACCTTTGGTCAGCTGATAGGCCAAGTTGAGTTAGTCCAACACAACCCTAGCCAGAAGCAGGGAAATCTTTTCAACCAAAATTCAACGAAATTCGGTTTTCTTGGTCCACCCCGAAAAAAGCCTAATTCAACCAACCTAATTCAAACCAGCGTGGCGCCGGTAACATGTTTGTTTGTTTTTTTTAATTTGAATAGTATGTTTGAATATTTTAACCAAATTTTTTAGAAAATATTTTGAAATTTTCTAAATTTCTTATTTTTCTTATCTTTCTCAAATGGTTCTGATAAATGTTTTTCACCGAAATTGTTTTGCCTGGCCAGAAGTATGCAAGGCCATCTGGCCCCTTGCCGTTTGTAAGAGTTAAAGTTTTCTACCAAACACCGCACCCATTAGCTAGCCAATTCTTGTTGGATCACGCACTTGCCAAAGTTACAAACGGATCCTGGCATGCGTGTGTGTATGCACGCATGAACTAAGTACTATTGTGCTACTAGTATATCTAACTATGGGTGGCAACTGTGGTGTTAGTGCCGTCGTTTGCCATCTCCAGTGCGAGATCAGCTCTCTGTCAAGGTCACAGACCTCGGCTGCACCGGCGGCGCGCGCGCGCTCTTCCTCCTGTGCCACGTCCCGGCGGGCGGCGGGAGGACGATCCAGATCGACAGCGACAGCACCTAGGCCGAGCCGCGAGAGCGCCACAACGACGACGACTCGGGCGGCCGTTCAACAACCGTGGTCTCGTGGTCGTGGCGCGACGTGGCTTCGATGAGGTGCGACGGCTCGCCGGCGTGCGTGAGGGAGCTGACGGACCGGAGGAGCGTGGTGCTCGAGGTGCGGAGGCGGAGGGCGATCCTGGGGCGGGCCGTGGGGTCCGAGCTGGTGGGACGCACCGAGGTGGCGTGGAGGGACGTCGCCGGGGACGCGGCGGTGGACGGTCTGTGACGACGCTGCGCCGGTGATGTCGGTGAGGATGAGCGTGCGCGTGTCGGAGACGGCGGTGCCCACCGCCGGCCACAGCGTGGGCTCGGCGGCGCAGCGAGATAGTAGTGGGTGTGAGTGGAGCGTGGGCGAGGAGGACGTGTTCGGAGTGGTTTCTTGTGTACCGGATGATGCGCTCGAGTAGTGCCAAGTACTGTAACCTGTAAGAAAGAAAGTAGAAGTTGATCATGAAATTGGTTTGGGAGAAAAATACATGTGATCTTTCATATGAAAGCTTTTGATTACAGCCAGGTTGATGCATATATATATAAAAGCGCAACAGAGAAGATCAAAGAGATCGAAAAACTCGATCGGGGGAGCCTTGTTCTAGTTCTTGACTGCTGTTCTCGTCTGAAGAAAGAATAATTTGGAAGGGGCATAAGCATAGGGGGGTGAGGATGAGCCCCTGCAGCCGCAGTCCTCCATGGTAAGATCGCCGGTCGCCCGGTCCCCGTGACGTTCGGCGGCTTGTCCACCGTCCACAACCAGGTTGTGCCTGTTCACCTGCTTTGCATCGTCGAACGTACGCCTGCCTCGTCGCGTCCTCCAGGCGCACGCACGCACGCCATATCCCCCGCCACACCCTGCCTTTCTCGCGGTGCTGGCCGTGCAGAGGATGCTGTCGATGCGGCGCGGGACCATGACGCGCGCGGCGTGCTTGACATACGGTCGAGCGTCGAAGGCAGGGAGGCCAGGTGGGTTCTCTCCGAGCTGGAGCCGAGCGAAGAGAAGGCCCAGCCATCAACTTGGCCCAATAGCATCCGCATTCCAACTGTAGCTGGTCTTGGACGCGATCACGGATGATGGAGCAAGACCAATAATGATGGGTCTGTTTTTTAGTTACGTGTGATTATTTTTATCTATTTTTTAATACAACAGTGAATGATAGAAATTTTAATATAAATATTGTATATAGTTTTAAATTTAAAAAATAATTTCAAAAATTATTTGAAGAAGTCGGTACGTTTGCTTCGCTTTCGGAGCTGAAGCAAAAGAATAAAAAAAAAGGTAAAAAGAACAGAGGCATTGAGCCGGCCGGTTTGGGTCCTCCTACCTACACTGTTCCCTTTGCACCATAAAATAGCTTTTAGGTATCGAATTTCCCTGTTATATTAGATGACACTGCTCTCAAGTTGGAACCAATGATCCCTTGTGGCCAGTGCAATATAATAATATCGTGGAAAATGAAAAATACTTGTAAGCAAGCCATACTTCCAATAACCGGGTATACATCCACAACACCATGCATCTTGTAGCGTTCACCTTGCTGATGGCTCGCATAAGATTGTTGCACGTGTCAGTTCATACAGGCCACAAAACACACCGAATATCAACCATGCATGGGAGCGTCACCAAACAAATCTGAGCAAAACCAGATATGATCACCGACCAAACATCACCCTCATCATCACCTCCTTAATTTACGACAACTACTCCTCTGCCTAAAGAAACATTTATGACAAGCAGGAGCAGCTGTATGGTCACCCGCTAGTGCGTACCCAGTGCACCTAGTTCAGACCAGACAGGTCAGACCCGAGCCCAAAGTTCAAACCGGCCTGGCTGGCTAGCTGGTTCGCTCAGACCAGCTCACCGCATCCAAAGCTCCACACACCCCCATGTGCGTAGCACAGGCAGCTGCTCCGTCGATCTGGGCCGTCCATCCCGTTAAATTTATTATCTTGGCTTTTCCCGTCCCCCAGGTGGGGCGAAAAGTAAAATCTCGGCACGTGACGCGCCACGCCTTTTCACCCGAAGGGCGCCCTCCAGAGTTTTAAATGTTCAGTTTCCTCCCCGTGCTCTCCTTTTTCTCTCAAAAGAGACCCTCTTCTAGAGCCTTGTTCTGCTTGATGGCTTATTTGCAATCAGGCCCCTATGCAGTCCAGTGCATATGAGCTGCCCAGTGTCCACTGACATTGCAGGGGATCCAAGCTAAGCCTCCTGTTTTAAACGTCAAGCAACTAGCTAGAGCTTGGTTGCCTACGTGCTTATCTTCTACCTCTATCCATACACTAGCGGTTGGCGGTTGCGACAGGTTGCCTACGTGCCATTCTAGCTACCACCTGCAAACACTAAGATCATGCACGCTTTGCTTGCGCCAATCAAAAGAAATTCATATATTTTGTTTGGTTTAGAAGGTACACCCTCATTTTGCATTGACAATGACCCTGTTCTTTTGATCTTTTAATTTTTAATTTCTCTAAAAATCAAAATAAATAGAGCGATTTCTTAAACGGATTTTCTAAATGACTTCTCAAATATTAAAGTGTATGTGACGTTTATTGCTATCTAAAATAATATAGATAAAAATTATTAGTTATAGTCAAAAATTATTGATCGTAGTTTAAAAGCCCAAAACTAATATATGTGAAGTTTATCTG
Organism: Melocanna baccifera; assembly: GCA_036346265.1. NCBI lineage: Eukaryota > Viridiplantae > Streptophyta > Magnoliopsida > Poales > Poaceae > Melocanna > Melocanna baccifera. The sequence continues at coordinate 23,006,738 of CM070694.1, read as the reverse complement.
CGAACCATTTCCCAGAACCGGTTGGCGCGTGAAATTGCAGGGAATCCACGCAAAGCCTCCTATTGCGTGAAATAACATACATTATTGGTTGCGTGAGCTTGCCCCCCTACAAACATCGAGATCACGCACGCTTTGATTGCGCCAACCAAACGGAATTCATAGATTTTGCTTGGCTTAAATGTGCACCCTCGTTTTGTACTGACAATGGTTTCGTTGTTGTAGTCTTTTGGATTTTAACTTCTTTAAAAATCAAAATAAATATAATAGATTCTTTAAACAGTTTTTTTATGTTTAAAATTATGTACACCATCTACATTAGAATTTTAACCTTCCACTGCTATCTCAAAAAACATAGACAATAGCCATCGATTGTAGTTAAAAGTCATTAGCCATAGTCTACAAGAAAAACCAATATGTGTGAAGTTTATCTGACTACCATTTCCCTGAATGGTTGGCGCATGAAATTCAAGAGTACATGTGCAACAAAAATTTCGATAGAATTATCACAAGCAGTAGCTAACCTAACAGTTGGATACACGCTTATGTTGAAATTCAAGCAACCCATTGGTGTATTTCCATAGTACCTGTCGAAGAGAGGATGGCCAATTTATTTGTATTTGATCCTCTCAAAATGTCCGGATAAACATGAATGTTCTCTGGTGAAGTACGATTGGCCAACCTAGCTACTACACATGGAGAATGATAAATTTGCACATGGAGTTCCTCACTTTCTTTACGAAATTATGATCGAGGAATTTTCAGTAAGGACGACATTGTCCCCCACTTATATTCTCCTTTGATTGCACCCTTTATTCTTTCATAATTAAACGCCGTTCAGTTTTTCTCCTAAGTTACTGTTCTCCGAACACCACTGGTAATGCACGGGAGGCAAAAAAAAATACATAAAAGAAAATCACATTCTATCTTCTCTCTTACTAAGAAGGTGTCCGTGCATTACAACAGAATCTTAAATCTTACATAAGTATGCATGAAGAACATAACCAAGCTTTTTAAATGCTAGATGAAACAAAGATAACATTTGTTGATACTTCCGTGCCTTCCAAACATTTTAAAATTCCAGGTAAGTATGAAAGCCTAGATTCCAAGAATTAATCATTTTTGGCACGGCTTATAAAGAAGTACATCGTTTACATGTACAACTTAGCATGTTGCTTGGTTTACATTAAAGAAGTACAACATTTACATATACAAACATTTACATTAAATCTCATACTCTCAAGATTTGATTTTTCAGTTTCCAAGGTCAGGTGTTTGAGAAGGTTCAACTTGCATGGCAGACCACTTTCGGGCATTGCGGTTTAATTTCCCTGATTCTATTTCCATCGCATAACTGGCCTGCCTTGTATGTGGTTTGGCATCAGTAACAGCGGATCTCTTTGGTTGGAAGACACGACTTATGGTTCATCTCTCCAACCAGTTGAAGGTTGAACTGGGATCCCTCTCATCATACTGAAAGTGAAGAGTCTCTACCACGATTGGTGAAGCCAGAAGCTACAACATAAACAAAAAAAATGGCTTGGCACAAGAAGAAAATATGTGCAGACAGACAGCAAAAGAGTGATATGATTTGACATTTATTTGTTAGATAAGTAATGTGCATAAGAGACCAAACAATAGGATCAAGATATTGTTTTGTATATTCAAGCCCTCATGACTATATTTTGAGGCTCAACCTATTATACCTTACGAGCAAATGCGTTTGAAGAGCATGCACAAAAATGTCACAAAAATCTCCTTCCATGCATCCGTTTTAGCACCCTGCGAAAAGACAAAAATCGTGTACTGAACAATTTGGACCATATTATCAAACAGAAGGTCACATGGGTAGATATTTTAGGTCTATTCACCATTCCAAACAATGGAACACAAAGCATAAAAAAGATTCAAGAGCTTGCACAACAATGTCTGCATTTGGCATTATAGTGTTATTGCTTGCTTAAGGCCCCGTTCAGCGACGGCTTCTAGCCGCGTTCGGCGTTAGCAATGGCTTATTTTACTGTTTATTTTTTTTTGTTTTTTTTGTGTTTTTTTCCATATTTATTTGTATTGCCTGTGATGGGTTAACATGTTTTTCTATTTTTAAATTTTTTTTAAATTTAATTATACTAAATAAGTCAACTCAGCTATAGTAAAAAGCTATAATTCATCGTTATTCTAAATGTTGCCTAAGTTAAATCGGAAGGTACAAACATGTCGATATATGATGAGACATTTATGCTTGCTTCATTGTAGACAACATCGGAACAATTTAACGCTCATCATATCCAATGCAACCACAAAAACAATGATGAGACCAGTGAAAAATTACAGCTTTATCTCCTATAAAATAGTGACAAAGTTATTCAAGCTGTGGAGCAAAAGAATATCCAAAGATATACTGCAATGTTGACAACAAGCATAACAAAGTATCTAGCTTTCATTACAACTGAATGAAGCATGTACCCATTTGATGATATGAATCGGATTGCAAAAAGGAAAAAACAATACAAAACTGTAGTTAACTTCAACTGCATTTTCTGAAGAAAAAAAATCCTCTCAGTATTTTGGCGCCTAGGAGAGAGCTAGTTGGAGGTTACTCCACTGTTTTCTTCTCTATGCCACGTGAACATCCACAACAATGTACCTCAGGCAACCATCAAGCATCGGTAGAACATTTGCTTGGAAATATATAATGTGAAATGCAGTGGGTTTTTGCATTTTTAATATTAAGGTGAAGTTCACGATTGTACTTGCATATCAATACCAAATCTCCACAGAAATTTTTCCATATGACTCTTGAAGGAGAATGATGTCAATTTTTCAAATAAGTACTCAAGTGGCCTTAAAATGTTTGAACCTTAATGAAGATCAAGAAAATTGATCAACCCGTGCTTTTCTGGTTTTACCTTGATTTCGTTTGCATTTCTCAAAACAACACACTGATACAATCATGAGGAGTGTCTACTCAATAAGATTATAATAGTAACACCCACCTAAAAAAGGGGAACTATCATGATGAATATATTAGGTATTGAATGAACCAGGTTGGGCAAGGAAATTACCCCAAACTTCTGGTGGGCAAGCTTCCAATTGACTCGACTGGCATCGCTGGAAAGTCTGGCATTTGTACCACGAAGGAGAGCTTGAAACTTCACAATCAACCATGCTGCGCGAAGAGTTGAAAATGTTGAAATACGGATAGGCTACATTAGCATAAATTAAAATTTCTACCGCGTAAACCAGGAAGCTATGCGAGTACGAGATCATAGATCGTTACCACTAGACGTGTAGTGCAGCGGAAGAAGAGTTGAAGCAGTCGATTCAACGAAGAGCGCGTCGGTGTAGGCGAAAGTAGTCGATCGTCCTCCGGCCAACTGTCTCCTTGCGATCGTCCCGATCAACGTCGCAGTCGTAGCAGCGCCTCTACCGCGGTCCAAATGTCCAGGGAGGGAACACCGTACGTCGGTGTGCTAGCACCAGCGCGTACGGTAGGGATTATGAGAGGTGGCGGCTAGGGTTTCTTGGGATGTCACCCTCAGCCTCGCACCTCTCATTATATAGTCTCCAATCGGATCCATATCCAATACGAGTGGATATCGAAACCCACTCGAAAACTATCATCCGGACCCTTATCGTTCCAGTCCATTAAGTGTGTGACCCTGTAGGTGCATGTACATTTGGCCATGGGTCGAAAACTCCTTTCCGGTCCATAAGCGGTAGCAGTCCCTAGTAGGATATAACAACCCCTAAATATACATAAAGATCATATCGGACAAACCTATATAATGCTTATGTACGGATCCCTTTGCCTCACAATATCATATCAAACTCAAGGCGAAAAGCGTGACATCCTATGATAGATCGAACTCACAAATATATGAAATGTATCACGAATGTGCAAAGAGTAAACAGCTGAAAACTCACAGAGCCATTGTATTCAAAACAACTGAGAAAAAATCAGAGCAAGGCACACCTCAGGACACTATCACAGAAAACCAAACACACCACTCCGTCGAGCAAGGAGATGATGGCAATTAGAGATACAATATCGGCCTTCACACCTCGGCAAACAGAAGAGTGAAGTTGAGGGTCGAAGATGCCGCACAGGACCACCAAAGGACACCCGCCTGAGTACACTCAAGAGCAATAGAGGACCACCACTGCCTTCTTCCTTTCTTGGATAAATCCTTCAAATTTTCCCTTTCGCCCCACCGAGCCAGGGCACTCGGAAAAGCAAAAGAGAGAGCTCCAAGAGGAGATGGCACAAAAACTCCTAATCCTCTCCAAACCTGAAGACTACAGGGAAGAAAACTGAAGAGAAGGAGATGCCAGATTCGAAGATGAGATGATCACGGAGGAAGAGATGGCGATTTTAAATAGAGGAGGCAGGGGACTGCAGCATGGTGGCTGCAAGTAGCCAGCTCCGAAGAGCCCAGGCCAGCTCGCACCTCCGTCGCCGCTACTCAAATCGCCGCCTCCCCACTCGCCGCCCAATCACCCGCCGAAGAACCGCTGAGACTAAGTCCGGATCCAGGTGAGGCGTCGCTTGGGGAGTCTCCTCCCCCATATCTCTTCAGCAGAAATGTTCGGACGGTCTGAACTGTGCCTCTGTGCAAGTTTGAATGGTCCAAATTCTGTCTTGCGCAAGTTCTGACAGCCCGAACTCTCCCCCTGTGAGAGTTTAGGCGGTTCGAACTCTCTCGGGTGCGCACAATCGGACGGTCTGTAAGCTTTAACTAGAACAGACGGTCTGAACCTTCCCAGTACGCACAATCGGACAGTCCGAACCTTCATCAAATTGGAAAATTCCCAAATTACCCTCAGGAATCCAACAAGACCTTCCACAGCCTCCACTTCTAGGCCGCACTTCCACCAAAGTCGCTGCACCTCACCACAGTCACCTATGCCTTCTCCCTCCTATCCTCCCCTCTCCTCGATCGCCCTGCCCTCATTGATGCCACCATCGGCATTGCTATCACCTACCCCTCCTGCGTTTGGAGGACAAGGCGGAGGATGAATGGAGAACACCGGGAGGAGGCGACAGTGGTGTCCTCTCTTGACCGCACCACTGTGTCCCCGTGTCGCTGCTTTCCCTTCCCCACACCTCATCCTCACAAGCCACCACCCCCACTTGCTCTCTCCCTTGCCTCCGATGCGCGTGCCACTGCCGCTGCTGAGCTCTCTGCCACTTTAGCTGGGTTGGGGGGGAAGATGGAGTTGGGGGAGGTGGCACGGTCTGGAGGGGGACGGTCGGAGGCGGTGCACCCCGTCGGATATTGGAAAGGAGGTGGTGGCTAGGTTGATGGGAGGCGAACGGAGGAAGGATCGAGGAGGAGGCCAAGGGAGAGGTGGGGGGAAAGCGGCAACGCGGGCCAAGTAGGGTTAGGGTGGGTGAGTGGCGCTAGCAGATCGATCTTCATGGGGTAGGGGTGGTGATTTTGGCATGGGTGCTACTGGAGAAGTGGGATGAGGCGCCTATGTTGGATTGGCGATGAACAGCTAGATTTGGTAGTTTTAAAAGGCAAATAAACCATTAAGTAGGATGAACCACCACCAACTCCTCTTTTTTAAGTAGTAGAGATATTCCTCTCTCAGTCCTAAAAAATCTCTAACAAAAAAATTACCCATAACAAACAAATTAACTACTAAAATTTTTAATACTTATCCCAGCAACCTTGTCCTCTCCCTACCATAAATTCCTTTATATGATCTCTATCATCCCTTACTCATTCTCTCAACTTTACAGTTGCACACCAACAAATAAGGATTCAACAAATGTTGTTGTTATTAAGTCATTATATTCATCGTCGTCAAGTGAGGTCCCCTCTACCAGCCCTAACATGATCCAATTGACCCGCAGGTGACAGTGCAATGCCGATACGGATTAGATATACAGAGCCAAGAGCGTGGTGTAAGCCAAATTTAGCAGTGGAGCCCGAACCAGAGCTCGACCAGATGTTGTGGCGAAACCAAGAGCGAAGCGCATGTTGGGCCCAATGACACCAACTTGACGTGCTAGCACATATTATTTTTTATCTGTAACAATGCACATGCATTAAACTAGTGTAATTATAAATTACAATCGTCACACAAAGTGTGAATTGCATCATCATTTGTTGCTTCGTTTTACAGTCTCGAGCTTGAATTTGAAATATAGAAGCACTACATGCATTGTAGCATTGGACTTCTGCCCGTTCGTATTGGCTCTGGCTTCTGACTTCTGTTTAGATAAGCTAAAATCAATACAAACGCTCCAGTTTCTATAAACCGCTTCTATCAATCACTACTATTCATCAGCCACTACTTTGTATTTTTGTATGTTGTAACGCACTTTGTATTTTATTATATCATTATTCCGTAAGTTACATGACAGTCCAATATTGTAGCACCTCTCACTGTACCGTCGTTTGCTCTTTTTCTTACATAATGCACTTAGCAAAAAGCTAAAAGGCATAAGCCAATATGAACATCCCCAGCTTCTATAAGTTGTTTCTATCAATCACTACTATTCATCAGCAAAAACCAAAAACCATCAGTAAAAACCAATACGAACGGACCTTTGGCTGGTCCTCTCTCCGCTTTGAAACAGTCATGCCCGAAGTACACATATAGCCTAAGATTTTGGGCCTCTTCTTTTTGGCTTCAGCTTTTGGCTCTTTCTACATTAAAATGTTTTTTTACAGTGGCTAGTTTTCAAATAAAGTGTTTTTTTAAGACGGAGTCTACAAATTGATTATAATAAATATTGTAGCAACTTCATCTATATCGGCTAAAACCGCAAGGGAGTTTATCATACTCCATACTCTCTCACACAATTTCTCTATCAGTTTGTTACTATTCATCGATCAAAGTCAAAAATCACCCGTCGCAGCTTAAAACAACAGACGCTTTGACATGAAATATACAGTGGGCATTATAGTCTTCTCTTCATCCCTAAAACAGTGTCAATGACGGCCATTATCATCAACTTCTGAACGGCTACTAGTACACGAGTTGGTAAGCTTGCTGGGGTCTCACGTAGTTTTCTTCCCTGTCTAACAATCTGGAAAAGAAGAGACCGTTGCTTTCTTCATACATATCCCTAGGATGCGATGTTCCGTTCGGTGTTGTTCACCAGCTCAGGTCAGAAGCTACGCGCTCTGAAGCTCGCACCGCTGGATTCAGAGTACAATATTTTAGAAACTTCCACATCTACCGGTTGTAAGTTCTAAGCTGTACTAGAACATTCTCATCGACAAGTGGCAACAACCGAATACTCCGTACCTCTCGAAACAAACCACGTAGAGAGAGAGAGAGAGGGCGAAAAAACGGCAACGGTAACGGACAGCACGGCCGTTTCGAGCGAGCCGCAAACGTTCAAAAATTCAAATACTAGGAGAGGCGTATTGTTATGGGGTCAACGCTCCGGCGCGGGCCCACTCGTCAGCCCCTAGCGGGAGATCGCCCTGCCGACGTGCGGCCCCACCTGTCATCGACTCGGCCGGATGGTGGGGTGTGCCGGTGGGCGCGGGTGGGGATAAACACCGCACAGCGACCCCTCACCTTCCTTCCATTCGACTCCACTCCGCTCTCCCACCTCACCACACCACCGCCTCGCCTTTTTTAGAGAGAGACTCTCCCCAGCGACGAGCTTGCTGGACAGAGAAGCCTGCAGCTACAGCGAGAGAGAAAGAGAAGGAGGAGGAGGCGGGGAGGGAGATGGAGAGGCCGGCGCCGGTGAGGAAGTCCCACACGTCCACGGCGGACCTGCTGACCTGGCCGGAGGGGCCGCCGCAGGAGCCGGCCGCCGGGGCCACGCCGCCGCCCAACCGCCGGCCGCACCAGGTGACGTGACGGGAGGGAGACGCCTGTCCCCGCTTCCCCCCTCGGGAGTAGCGCCATTTTGCCATTGTCGGGGAAGGGGTTGGTTCGTTTCGTGTCTCAAGTTTTGCCTTTCTTGGTTTTTGGTGCGTGCAGCCGTCGGAGGCGATCAGCAAGGTGGTGTTCGGCGGGCAGGTGACGGAGGAGGAGGCCGAGAGCCTCAACAAGAGGTGAGACTGGGCGCGTTTAGCCGCGTTTTTGTTTGTTTCGCGCGGAGATTTTGACATTTGCAGTTAGATCTCTGGAGTTTTACGGTTCCAACCTGGGGAAAGATTAGATTTTTAGGGTGTATTCGTTGATCTGTGACTCTGACATCTAGGGAAATCCGTCGGATTTGAGTTTTTAGTTGTCTTGTTTGATATGTGCGGCGAGTTTTACTTCTGTTCCATAAGCTCCGTGCAAAAAAAATCACTAGGTTGCAGTGTCACATGGTTATGATAGTTCGTGTAATTGTGATCTGACCCACTGCAATGGAATCTTGCGATATGACTGTAGCCTTCAGTGTCAGCGTTACATGAGATTTTTCTTGAGGACCTCTTGCACTATTTTATTACATTTTCCTGGTTAGGAATATTCCTTTTGAATTTGTGTTGATCACAAGACCCTTGATTTGTGTATAGGTCGGCAAGTTCTGCAAATAATCTTAGTTTTCTTGATTCTTCAGATATTATACAAGTAACTTACTCGAACGCAGGTTTAACCTCTCTGTTTATTTACTGATTTACATGCTGCAGTGCACTAAATAAGCCGTTATTTTTTTTCAGGAAACCATGCTCTGCTCCCAAGTGGAAGGAGATGACAGGAAGTGGCATATTTGCAGCTGGAGGCGAGGTTGAGGAAGATGAATCCGGCAATGCTTCTGTGACACCCATCCGAACAGCTTCAAAGAATTACCAGGTGCTGCTTTGTGAGGGAAAAAACTAAAAATGGAATCTGTACAATGATTTTTATTCTATTTCAATCTGGTACTCTTAAGCTGTATTTGCGGCAGTGTTGTACTGTGAAAGTTCTTTTTTTTTCTTCAGATGTTGTGCTAAATGATTGAGAGGAAGCACTTGCTTAATATTCCTGCCTTGCAAATATTAGATTATTAGTACATTTGCAACTCCATTGATATTAGCTGCTGGGTGCTAACATCAAACTTGTTAAATGTTCTAACCTCCAAGAGTCAGAAGTAGTTGGGATGAATATTGTGGGAAGGGTTTGGCTAGCATTATTAATATGTATACACGTTGGTTGGTGACCTTTCCTTGTAATAGAACTGGACCTGTTGATTAAACTATTAAACTGAGCCTCAATTTCCAAGAACCTTGTTTGATAGACAATAGGATTTAGGTAGTCAGGTACTGATAGATATTGTTTGTTCGTTCGCAAGATACAGGATAACAATATAGATTTAGTGCTGCATGAAATTTCTAAAGCAGCTCAAATGGTTTCATAATTATTACTGCATAATTAACTAGTGGTAATGAACACTGTTACTGAACATTTTTTTTTTACAGAGATTGCTCAACACTCTAAATTTCGCATCTTTGGTGTTATGCATTATTTGCCGCATACATCCTATAGTAAGCTGTTGATCAATAGTGTGCTTGGTATTGTTTTGAAAATGAAAGGATGAACAACATTTGATTTGATATAGACTTCACGGTATTAAGCTAATCCTGCTTCGTGATCTGATAGAAATCAAATTTGATGTTGTCTAACTACAGGCAATTAGTACCATAAGTCACATATCATTTACCGAGGAAGAAAGCCTTTCTCCAAAAAAGCCAACTTCGATAGCTGAGGTAGCAAAGCAGCGCGAGCTAAGTGGTACCCTTCAGAGCGAGGACGACAGTAAGATGAAGAAGCAGGTATCCAATGCAAAATCCAAGGAGCTCAGTGGCCATGACATCTTTGCTCCTCCAGAAGATCCCAGGCCTCGCAACTCAGAAAACGGCTCAACCTCGCACACACCGGGGAAAAACGCACATGTTCTGATCTCTGAACACAGCTGGTACTTTCCTCATGTTTGCAGCTCGTAATGGCACTCACTGTTTGATGTCGTTTGTGTAAACAGGTAAGCAACTTCACATTTGGAGAGGCTGACACCGACAGCGTGGTGAAAACCGCGAAGAAGATCCCCACGAAGAAGTTCACCGACCTGACCGGCAACGACATCTTCAAAGGAGAGGCGACCCCCGGGACAGCGGAGAAGCATCTGAGCACGGCGAAGCTGAAGGAAATGACCGGCAGCGACATCTTCGCGGACGGGAAGGCCCCGTCCCGGGACTACCTAGGTGGAATCCGCAAGCCGCCCGGCGGTGAGAGCAGCATCGCGCTGGTTTAACAACCTGATGATGGACATAGCCTACATTCTTCATTCATCCCCGTCGCCGTCTCTAGGAGTGATTTTTAGGGAGTTTATTCGTTGATGGGACTGATCGATTGAACTGCTGGTTTGTTTTCCAGTTTCCGCGATTTGGCGCCGGTTTTTCTTCTCTGTTTTTTTTTTCCGTTTTTGATCCTGATGGTGGTGTGGGTACGGCAAGCAACGACGATGGTTGTCTAATTTAACATTTGGTGTGCATGCGTCTTGTGGTTGGGTTGGTTGTGGCGTACCTAATGTAACAACCTAATGGTGTATTGTCTAGCTCCGTGACTGGATGTTTCAGCTGCAGGATCCTAGTGATGCTTTTTTATTGCATGCTGCGTCTCTGTTGGTAGGTCTGGAAAATGAGGATGGTTCGTTCCAGTCAGTGGCACCTAATTTCGTTCATTATTGCGAGCAGCAGCGCCACTGCTAGCATCGTCTTCTTCCTCCGAAGGGGAGCTGTACTGTTCTGGGAAAATTGAAGTCTTTTCCGCCTTTTCAGGCTCTCATGTTCTAGCTTTCTCATATCGAGTACTTCCCCTGCTTCTGCCGTAGGTTCAGGCTAAGGATGTGTCTCGGACTAATCGGTTTCCACCAAGAAATACCACTTAGATGGTGTCAAAAAGAAAAATAAAAACCACCTAGAGACATAGTCATCAATAATAGATGGTCATGTATTGTACTAGCAGTGGAAGCGTGGCGTGGCGTGACACTAGCTATCATATGAACTGAAGTAAAAGAGTCGGTAATTCATAAAAGAGGCTTTTTTAAAAACTTGAGGACCTGTGCTATTTTCGAAAAAGCGGAGGGCTCTTCTAAAAAAATCAATGATCTGTGCGTAATTTTGAAAAAATCATAGGGCTTTATCCCATAAAATGAGAACTTCTCTAAAAAATCAAGGACACATACATATTTTCGAAAAAATGGAGGGTCTTCTCGCGAAATTGATGACATGGTAGGGGCCTTTCTACAAAAATCAAAGACCTGTACGCAAATTCAAAAAATCAAAGGGCCTTTTCATAAATTTGCCTACATGGCATGGCTCCCGGGGGCTTAATATAAGGAGTATACATGGTAGGGGCCTTTTTTTTGTAAAAATCAAATATTTGTACGTAAATTCAAGAAATCAGATGACCTTTTCGCAAATTTGCCTACATGACTTGGCTCCCTAGACGGAATCCCCCGGGGCTTAATATAGAAGTATTAGAAGTATTTGTACCCCATCCTCCGAAGTGAGCTGAAGATAGACCTAGCCAAACGAGTACAACTGGTTTGACCGAGACATCACATGGTACAAATAGTAAATGGACTATACTGGCCCAGCCTGACTGGGCGTGCTGTGTTTAGGACAGCACCTCAGCACAGCGGGCTAGTTCGACATCGCTCGAACAATAACTCTTCTATGGTAGTGTAATAAAATTGCTTGTGGTTTGACAGTAAAATTACTTATATTAGTATTATTGTACTCTTCTGAGTGCGGATGAGTAACTTGGTAATAAAATTATTTGCGATTGGCAGTAAAATTGCTTGTGACTGACAGTAAAAATACTTGCGACTCAGCGACTGACAGTAAAATTACTGACAGTAAAATCAGAGGACTTTTTCATAAATTTGCGGTATGATAGGAGAGGAGTGTAGGACCAGGGGGTAAAATAACGCGTACCAAGTCCAACTCTACGGCTTGACACCCCCTTCCGTCCGCGCACAAGCGGCTTCGTCGCCCGCGGCCGCGCGCACAACGGCTCCTGGGTCCATCTCCCCGCGCGGAAAGGCCACCGGCGTCGTCCGCCTCCGCAACCCACGTCGCACGAAACGCCACGCGGCGCCGTTCAACTTTGGCCCGCGCATATGGCCCGTCACGGATCGACCGCCCTCGCGTGCGCCCGTTGGCCTCCGCGAGCAGCGCAGCACGCTTACCGAGTTAGAACCTAGCACGCGCGCTCTTTGGATCGTGGTCGACGGGCACATGCCCGTTGGATAGCGGTAAAGTCGGCTTACGTGCGCTAGCCCTTTGGGGGACAGCGGTAAAGCACGGCTGCGGCTCCTCCTGTGCTGATGATTGTTTGGTTTGAGCACGCACGCTCGGCAACGAGGCTCGGCAGGCAATCATGGTACGACGTCACTCGCCGGCACGTGTGTCGTGTGGTGTGGTGTTTCTCACGGTGAATAGCTCCCTAATCACGAAGCAATTTTTTCGGCACGCCAAATGTGATGCAGTAGTGCCATGATTGCCGTGGGATGTGTTGAGGTAGTGTTAACATGTACACACATATTTCGAGACGTTTTATACTTATTTTTTGTTTCTACTTTGTGTTCCCCTTAGAAATTCAAAGCAGACTTCAAGAATTATTTTATCAATTCGAATCCATAAAAAGTTCAAAATAACTCTGGTCCGATTATCGAAGGGCCCAGAAACCCTCCTAGTAGGCCGTAGGCCCAAACACCATCCACGCGGGCCCTGGTCCTAAGCTGAGACGCTCCGTCCGAGTCCACATCGGTCCGAGCGAACTACCTACCTGGGTTCAGTGTTCAGGTTACCGCACAAGAGAGAGAGCTAAGATCTGGGTTCTTTTGATCTGAGGTTTATGTCTTATGACTATGATTTTTGAATTTTAGTCTATTTGTGAGAGATAATATATACAGAAAAATAGTTGTATGTGATTTTGATTAGTACAGCTGAACTCAGTATAGTTTATACTACAATTTATTTGTAGATCCGTCTTAAAAATGCACTGTTTAATGACGAGTTACTGTAAAAATAGGAACTAAAGTCTAATCATAAACTCCAAAAGAACTGAACCCTAATGAAGGAAGAGAGAGGAGAGAAGAAGCAAGTAGTTGAAGAGGAGTAAGGAGAGGGGAGGCGAGCATGAGGGGTGACGGAGGCAGGATGACGGAGGACAGGAGGAGGTTGACCTGGTGGGCCATGGTAGATCTCAACAAGCTTCGGGCATGGGCTCCGAGCCTGCCTCCGTTGCTGCCTCGTCAAGACCTACAACTAGGTACTCCCCCCTTACCCATCCATCTTGGGCTAGGGTTAGGGTTTCGTGTTGGTTCAACCTCTACCTGGGTGTTGGGTAAGCCCAGGGGATGTGATGTCGGATTTGGGGGTTTTGTTTCCTTGGGGAGCAATATGTGCTTGCGATAGGGTTTAGCAGCTTGTTCTCAATTTCAATTCCGTGTTTGGGTTGCGTTTTGTCGTCTGCCACTTCTTAGGATTCTTCCATGAGAAATTTGTGCGATTTTGTGGCATGAAATTCCTAGGGCAAGCCATGTCGCTCACATCGATGATGTTGCTGTTGCTATTTACATTCTCTCATGTCTGATTTCTATTTGGGCTGTCTGTCCAGCTCAGGGAGAACGGCTACGAGAGCTGCCCGTTCTTGGAGACGGACAAGGAGCACGACAACGTCGTCAACTGCACCACCCCTAACTTCACCCAGCAAATCAATGCTTCATAGCACTCAGCCTGGTTCTTGCAGTTTTTTTGTGTTATAGGCGCTCTCATCGGTTGCTCACTTGCTGGGGATGCAGCAATTCCGTGTTATTGGAATTTCATATGTATCTTGTGCTTTGACTTGCAGCAAATTAACTCACAAACAGATAAGAAGGCGAAAAGAATGCAATGCTTGTGGGAATTGGGTTTTTCTGACTTTCAACCTTTTTCTTGATTTTTGAGAACAGCTCATGAAAATAATTTTCATTGTGGAACTTCATAGCATATGGCAGCGCTCAGAAGAGCTTCTGTGTTTGCTTTTTTTTGTACTGTTTGTTTTTTGTTTTTTATTTTTGGGTTTTTTTTATTTTTTTCTCGTATTCCTTTGTATTTTCCATGATGGACTAACATGTTTTTTATTTTTAATTTTTTTAATTTTAATTATGCCAAATAAGCCAGCTCAGCTATAGTAAAAACTAAGTCAGTTACAGTAAAAAAGCTATAAACCACCGCTATTCTGAACATGACATATAGGGTAACTCATCGAATACATTATAGTTAAACAACCATAGATTCTTTTAAGAACGTGCTGCTGCTAAGTTTCATAAAGCTTTTTTTATGCAGTCCATTGTTTCCTTTATTTCGAATTATATTACATAATACAGTTTTGAGGGTGGATGGGAGCTAATGAAGATGATTTTCTGGCATACAGAATAATCTCATTGATGGATCCAAGTAGGAGTTGGACTGCTCGTTGGTAGAGAATTGGTGAGTGTGTAGTCCTTAATTATGTTTTTCTTCTAACAACCTTCTTCTTTTAGTTTGCATTCATCTATCCTATTGCTTTTCCTAGCTCAGGGTGATACGCAAATTTTTGTTGAGATTATTCTAAAAAAAGGGTCTGCTGGGCCGTGTACAATGAACAGGTGTCCCTTTTACTGTACAATCCTCCGGTTAGGCATATAATTGCTACTAGGTGGGGTAAGCGGACGAGTACCGGTTACCCCTTTTTAAAACATTTTGGGGGTGATCGGAATAGCGATAGCTTTTGGCTGAAAAAACACTGTAGTTGGCTGAAAAAATACTGTAGCTGAGTTAGTGGATAGTGTAGTGAATAGTGAAAAAAAGCTGAAGCTAGAAGCTGAAAAAAGCCGAAACGATTACCCCCTTTGAGATTCCATTTTGAAGGACTAATGTTGTATTGGTTATAGTTCAGTGTCCGCTCAGTGCCCTTTTGCATTTTTTTTATGGCAGGGCCTAGACTAGTTGGTAAGCATCCGTCCGAGTATGTATCGATTTTCCATTGGATATATGTACCACAGCACGTTAAGTCGCATTGTCGGGATTGCACTGCTCGGCCACGCCGTTGGCCCCGCCTTCGCACCCTTAGTTCTACCGTGCACCGTGTACTTGGTAGAGTTATGTTTTTTTTTTTTTGTTAGAGAATTTATAGGGTAGTAAAATTTATTGTTTGAGAAGATTACTTTTTTTTGTTTTTGTTAGAGATTTTTAGGTGTAAGAGAGAGTTGAGAGGGACAGATAACTGTTACCACTATCAACTTTCTCTTTTAAATAGTATATACACTACTCTTTTTTTTAAGTAATAGAGATGACTGTTGCGGTCCTTGTTCGATTCTCTTTATTTACATTTTGTTGGCACGGCTTTCCAGTTTTGTAACAGCAGCATCTTGTGGAAGATGCTGATGACGCTTATTTATCGAGTTACATGTGTTCTATTTAGCATCACTGTCAAAAGAAAATCCCAAAGGATGATGAATTTCTTAGGCCTCGCTTATTTCAGTTTTTTTTCAGGTTCAGCTTCTAGCTTCAGTTTTTTTTTCACTATTCAATAATTCGTCTCTTTCTGAATTTTTTTAGATTTTTTAGACTTTTTAAAATTTTTCTTTTTTCCCATGTTCCTTTGCATTATCCGTGATGGGCTAATATATTTTTTCTATTTTTACATTTTTTTAAATTTAATTATACCTAAAAAGCTAAATCAATTACAGTAAAAAAAGTCAACTACAGTAAAATTTCAACCAAAAATCAAAAACCATCGTTAAAACGATCACCCCTTAACCGAGTTCTAGTACGTCCTTTTTAAATCATGTGTATGCTTTTAGGGGGTGATCGGAATAGCGATGGCTTTTAGTGAAAAACACTCAGTAGTGGTGAAAAAACATCAGAAATGAGTTAGTGGATAGTGTAGTGAATAGTGAAAAAAAAGCTGAAGCTAGAAGCTGAAGCCGAAAAAAGCCGAAACGATCACCCCTTAGTCAAGTACAGCTTGGCAGAATTAATGCCCGTACGATATGACACTACGCATTTTTTTTACTCTGGCAGTCACTTTGTTGTAGACTTGCTAGGGAATCACTTCTGGTTATTGTGTAATACACGACCGTGTTGCACCATAGCACTATAGCAGTAATTGAAACCATCCACTTGTGTTCCTTTGTCAAACCGCAGGGAGGTTCATTCCCGGGTGCTATACACTGGCAGACTGGCTGTGTCAGAGGAGCTCCCGGAGGAGTATCAAGTAAAACTACATGCCTGCTTTTTAGCAACATTAATTGTTGTGTTAGAGATGCACTTGTTGATCCAACATTTTTCCTTTCGCCACTCCAGGGGATCTGCCAAGATAACAACGTGCACTATGTACCTCCAAAGCGTGTCTGAGCAAGCCCAGTTTAACGAGGTGTCCGGATCCTGAAGCAATACTTTCACATGTATTTGCACCTGTAATGCTCACTAAGGAAACTGCTAATCTTAATACCTGCTGTGAGCAGCTAATCAGCAAATTGATTGGAAACTTTTGTAAGCAGCACTCGCTTTAATTTATGCAACTGATCCGTTGCCCCTTAGCATGAACATGTACGCAATTGATCCGGAGTAGTAATTCTTGCCGAACATGGAAGCTGGGGATCACAAGTCCATACGTTAGCTGTCTCGACGCCGTCGGCGACGAAATGAGGTCCTTCCCCACCGGTGCCAGATTGCCGAGCGTTGGCGATCTACCTCACGGTGAGCGGCACAGTGCTCGATGCGCCCCGTGTCTGCAAGCAATTCAGCTGAAAGATAGTCCATGCGTTAACTGATGATCAGAAATGTTCAATTAAGGAGGGGGACGAGTGGTAGGACAACTTCGAAGGGGTGCTGGAGCCGGCGGCATTCTGCGAGGTGGTGGTTTGCGACGGCGAGAAGGTTCTGGGCAGGGCCGTGGGAATCCAGCTCTTGTCCTTTTATATGGGCCGGCCTTTCAAATACAGGGCTTTATATGAATCCAGCATGTACAAAAAAGTTTATCATACATCACATTTTTCAAATACAGGGTCACGATTTGCAGCTAATCCTCACTCCTCAGCTCAGCATTCACATCCAGAAGGCACCAGGGCAATCAAAGCGAATGTAAATTTAGTCTGCCCCACAACACACTCCCACTCCTATCGCTGCAGGGTAGAGAGCAAAAAATCCTACTATGCAAAATCTTTTTACAGCTATAAGGAGTCAAGCAGGTTACACGCCATGATACTTCTTGAACCATGCTTCATAGTGTGAATGCAGTAAAAAAAATTGACACGCTTCATTAAACATTTAACTACCAAATATGTGTGCGTTTTTACGAACCATGGGTTGGATACTAAAATGAATTGTGAGCATAGCATTATACCATTTTCGCATTGCTCTATACATAAACTCTATTCACACGAGCATAGAGCCATATACACCACCTTATCTTTTCAGACCACAGCAAAACAATTTTGAAGCTAAGCTGGATCAAAACCGTAAGATTAGCGCTAACAACAACAAAAAGTCCTAGTGTTTGTTACTTCTGCATTGTTGAAAAGATAAGCTCTGGTGCACAACCAAAAAAACGAAGGGCAGAAACAAAACTAAAACATTTCTAAAACCCAAGTTTTAAATTGCTAGCATGCACAATCATGGACAAAGTATTTCACTATTTTATGATTGAAAACAGATGTAGTAGTGAACTCAGCTAAATCAATGAAACCTTACTCAGTTACTTGTCAGCATAATAAGTGCAGACAGCAAAGGATGCAAGCAGGCAGCAAAATGATCAGCATCACCAACCCCCATCATCATCATCATCATCACATCATCATCATCATCATCATCATCATCAAGGCAAACAGCACAAACAATATCAACCTCAACAGCAAGCAACTTGCGTGTTGACCACTTATCAGCCAGCACCTCTTCACTCCATCATGTAACTAGAAAGGTGCAAGTTACCATTTATAGTAAGTAATCCAGCATGTAACTAGAAAGGTGCAAGTTAACATTTATAGTAAGTACCCAGTACTGAAAAGAAAGCGATAATATCGAATGCTTAGACAAGGTTGAATGAGAAGTGATTGAAGTACATATGGTTCTCAACAAGCGTTCAGATGCCCATAAGAAAGCAGTATTCGCAGAATGAGGCAGAAACTGACAACGAGCACTACAGCATTGTAATTTGTAACTGAGAGCATTTATCATCATTCAACCAAACAGCCTATGATATGAGCAGCCCTGTTCCATTCATCCTACTATACAGAAACACAAATTATGTTAGCACATATTAGAGATTAACTATGATGATATAAATAATGTGAACAATCTAGAGACCTCAGCTGTTTGATGCATTGTCTATGATATTCAGCTTATGTTGAAGGGCTACGAGACCGTGGAGACTGGTCATCATAGCGCTTGACAGGAGATCCCTCATGAGAAGATGGTGTCCTGCGAGGGGAGCGACTAGGGCTTCTACGCACAGGCGACATACTGCCAACAATCACAGAACAGAAGGACATATCAGTGCAATTCAGCAAGACAAAACAACAAAATTGATTCTCTAGTGTGCATACCTGTCTCTGCCACGCCTCTGGTACTCATCAGGACTATAGCTGCGACTCCTGCTACGACTAGGGATTCTACATGCAGCCAATAATCATAGAATTGAAAAAAGGACTTACAGTACAATCCAGCAGACAAAAAGCAAAATTGATTGTCTGATGTATATACCTGTCTCTGCCACGGCTCCTGTAATCATTAGGACTGTAACTGCGACTCCTGCTACGACGACGGTAATATCTCTCTCTGTACCTGTCATGTTCGTATCTATCTCTACTCCGACTATGACTTCGCCTTCTATAATCTCTGTCTCGATAATCATCACGGTACCTTGAAATGTGGTAAGCATATGATTATTGGCAAGACATCATTACAAAAAGAACATCATCCCTAACTAGAAAGAACAGGACTGGAATAGGCTTGCCAATACACAATAGCGAATCTCAATTTGACAGCTCATCTAAACATTAGGAGTATGACTTGGTCCATCAGTGTGGCAGCATGGCCAGAGGACAGAGGTGGAGCTAGAAACTGACAAAAGGACTGGCCTACTATGGAACTTTAATAAAAAGTGATGTATGAACTAAGGGAATAGAAAATTGTAGTGCATGGGTGTGGATTCGCCACTGGGCATGGTGGCAATGCCAACAATAGAAGTCAAAAGTTACATCTATCCTAATTCTTACATGTATCATAAAAATGAAATAGGCTGTTTGAGCACGCACAGACATAGAATAATGACATGGGGTGGGTTCGGCTGGGCTTAGGCTATGGCTTTTCACTTCTTACTACAGTAACTAGCTTTTAAACGGTACATTTTTTCAAAGCAGAATCTACAGGTAGATTGTAGCAGACGTTGTACCGAGTTCGGCTATACCAGTCAAAATCACATGCGACTATTTTTCTTTACGTACTATCTCTTGCGAACAGCCAGAATTCAAAAACCATAAACCAAAAGTCACAATCCAAAAGAACCCACCCATGTACAATGGCTTGGTATTGAAACCTATCTATCAACTCTGTCAGTAGCACCTTCATTACTTACACAACTACACAAATTTATGGTTAACCAAGTCTGAACTCTTGTGGAAAAGCTAAAAATCACTGCAAAACATCTTTTTTCTGCACAGTCAATCCAATGTCCAGCATCACTTGAAGAAATATATGCGTAACATGTATAACATTTAGAAAAAAAATTATGGTAATGTCATACCCCCGTCTAGGACTGCGGCTTCTAGAACGACCCCTTGGCCTTGGAAGAGTCTCCATGATTCTCCCTTTATGACTGCAAAATCCAGACAAAAGAATATTATGTACAGATGTAGTTTAAATGCTAACAAGCAAAGCAGCTTTACCACAGACACTAGTTCATTCTTTTAGAAAATTTGAAAGAAAAAAGTAGACTACTTTGTGTATTCCTACAACATGTAAGATGCATTTACTTTTATCACTACATGGCACTATAAACCATTTTACGTATCAGAAAAGGCTCTTAAAAAATTATAAACATAATCAGAGGGTTCTGTGGCTGGTGCATGCACACTTCTTGCTAATTTCAAATAAAATTACAAGAAAATCAGTACATGTCACATTCAGCATTATTGCAAATAAAACCACAGATCCCTGAGCCCTTGACAGTGTTGTACATGCACAGAATAAAAAAAACTTTGGGATGTCATATTTGTCAATAAAAATATGACAAGTTGAAATCCAGGACACACTAAGAACTGTTGATGCCAGTAAAACTGACAATAACAACATACTGCATCTTTATCTGATGTAAACTAAATAACTTTGGACGTGACAATCAAAACCTAAGATAATTCATAAGGGCATTTAAATGTAGCAAAATCTTCAGAACCGTCGATTAAGGCATGACAAATGCTCTGCGTACCAGAGTTGTTTCTTTGCTTTAATACAGAGTATTTTACCATTGTACATGGCAAAAAAGTTTATGCATTGCCTAAGACATCCAACCAGGAATCAATAAAGGTCACATTTAGGAAAAGAAAAATCCGTAGCTCAACTGCATCGAGAACCAACACAACACATAACAAGTTGGTAAGTGAAAACTAAGTTTCCATATCGAGATTTCATCCACGATCATACAAGCAGTGTTAAGAAGAGACATCGTATCTTACATCCGTTCAGCATTTGGACCGTACTTGGCAAACTGCACCATGATCTCCCTCCCGTCTACCACCCTCCCTGAAAAAAAAAACAAACGAAGTGAACAACAGCCCAATCTCAAAACTAGATGCATCACATAAATTTTCGTGGATGAGAGTTAACTCACCGTCAAGCCGATCAACTGCCTTCTCCGCCTCGTCCTCATACTTGTACCTCACAAACGCAAACCCTCGGGAGTCCCCAGTCCTACAGACATAGAGGCACAAACACACAAATCAACTCCCAAAACCTCAAAATTTTCGCATCCCTATTCCTAAGCCAACCAGCCAACCTACACGCCGCACACAGATCAACTCCTAAATCAAGGAGCCAACCAACCAAAGCTTCACTCACCTGCGGTCCCTAGGGATATAGATGTCGACGACATCGCCGTACTTGTCGAAGAGCGGGAAGAGGTCATCGGCCGTCGTACCTGCAAGGCATACACGGGAGGATGAGGACGAGATGAGCGGCCGATTGGGAGGCCCCAGGAGAAGGGGGGAGCGGACGAGCGGTCCGTGGTAATAAGAGGCGGAACTCACGGAAGGTGATGTTGAGGACGAGGAGGGAATAGGTGTCGCGGATCGGCGGCGGGCCGGAGCGCCCGAAGCGCGACATCTCGCCAGAGCGGAGCCGGAGGCGGCGAGAGGCGGGGGGTTGAGACGAGGCGCGTGGAGACGGGACGGGGAAACGTGGGAGGGAAGAGGAGAGGTGGGAGAGGACGGGAGTGGGTGTGGCCACGAAAGTTTCCGATTCTTCTAGGCTCGCACGCACGCGGCACGACGAGGCAGCAAGTGGGCCTCACCGGATCTGCACGGGCCGGCCTTCTCGGACCTAACCCGGCACGGGCTGGTTTGGGTCTGCGTCGGCCTCTTTTCAAGTGTGCCTTTCTGGTTTCACGTCAGAGCACATACCAGCTCCTCTCCTTCTAGGAGTATTTTTCCTATTTTCCACCTCCCATTCTTCCCTCGTCTAAAAAAACTAGCTACATAGATGTGACGCCACACCGCGCTAGCTACCGTGTGAACCGAAGTAAAAGAGGTGAAAATTCGTAGCAAAAAAAAGCGTATGGGCTTTTTTGCAAAAATCGAGAACATTTTCGCAATAAAAGAAGAGCGGATGGGCTTTTTCGTAAAAAAATCAGGGACCTTTGCAGAAGAAATAAGGATCTGTACGTAATTACGGGAAACCGCGGGCCGTTACCCAACAAAAAAGTGTGCAGGGGTTTTTTCGCAAAAATCTAGGGACCTTTTTGCGAGAATCGGGCACCTATATGCAATCACCAAAAACTTGGGAGCCTTTTCGCGGGAGACACCACGTGGGTGGGCTGAGCGAGCCGAAACCCCCCCTCTTATAATATAGGTATGATCCCCCATTCTTCCCAAGCACAGGCGCACAATTCAGTAAAACATCAAACTGATTCTTGCTAATATATCCCTCCAAATCTGGGAAAATCGAAAATTTTCAAAGATATTGATGGTAACAACATCAACATTTTTTAAAAAATAATATATTTTTTATTAATATTATATAAATATAACATCTCTTAAAAAATTACAGAAATAATCTATTGCCACCATTCCAAATGGCGACAAATCTCTGTCGCCATTTTCAATTGGCAACAGTCCTACGTGGAATCCTGCGAGGCAAATTGAACTGGGTACAAATATTTTGTCACCAAATGAAATGGCGATAGAGTCTCCGTCGCTAATTGGTTGATAAAGGGCGTGGGGCCTCTGATGCGATTTAAAATGATGACTAAAGCTACGGGGCTTCTGTTACCATTTCAATTAACGATTGGTCTCTCTGTCACGAATTGAAATAGCAATAGAATTCGCGACGTCGACGTGGCACTCTGTCGTCCATTCATTCGATGACAATGGCGACAGAAGCTCTTTTGTTAGTAATATTCCCTAAAGGCAATCATGAAGATGATTGTATCACTTCTATGTTTATGATCTTTTGAATAATATATTATTTTATCCCTTGAATAAATATCTTTAATATTGATCAACAAGTATGTGACTTGTTCGTAAAACTTTTTATTTATGTTTTTGATATTATTCTAAGTTATCTCTGATCTTATATCATTATGTGGGACAATTATGATTTACAGATCAGCACATGTATTGATTGATGATCATGTTTCACAGATCATGGATATGGATATCAAATCAATAATGTGGACACATGTTAGAGAACATGATGTTGGATTGACTCATTATGGGATACTGCGGGAATTGTTATATTCTTAAGTGTCATCAGTTGGTCTCATATATAGTGTATATACGATCCTTAGACCTGAGATCGTCATTGTTTCCTACATGCGTAATAGTTTGCTTAGAGATTACCAAATACTACTCCGTGACTGGGTGGTTATAAAAGTAGCTTTCGGGTTTACTATGAAATATGCAGAGGAATATGAGCGATCAAGATGGAATTTTCCCCTCCTATATAACAGGAGAGATATCTCTGAGCCCCTCGATATGGTTGAATTAAGAAAGTGCATGGCCATGCCAAATGTGGTTGAAGAATTAATCACAACTGAGTAATCCATCACATGTTCGAGTAAAGGATCGAGCTATTATAAAATGGTACGCTTCTCGCCTTGAGTTCGATCTGGTATCGTGAGGCAAAGGGGGTCGGTACATAAATATTATATAGGTTCGTCCGATATGATCTTTATGTATATTTGGGGGTCGTTCTATCCTACTAGGGATCGCTACTGACCTATGGACCGAAAAAGAGTTTTTGGCTCATGGTTAATTGTACATGAACCTACATGGTCACATACTTAATAGGCTGAAACGATAAGGGTTCAGATGATAGTTTTTGAGTGGGATTCGGTCTCCACTCTTATCGGATAAGAATTCGATTGGAGTATATATAATGAGAGGTGCGAGGGCTGAGGGTGACTTCCTAAAAACCCTAGCCGCCACCTTCCATAACCCCTGCCGTGCGCGCTGGTGCTAGCATACCGACGCACGGTGTTCCCTCCCTGGACATATGGACCTCGGTAGAGGTGCTGCTACTACTGCGGCGCTGATCAGAACGATCGCAAGGAGGAGATGGTTGGCCGGAGGACGATCGACTACTTTCGCCTACACCAACACGCTCTTCGTCGAATCGGCGGCTTCAACTCTACTTCCGCTGCACTGCGCATCTAGTGGTAACGATCTATGATCTTTTACTCGCATAGCTTCCTGGTTTACGCGGTAGAAATTTTAATTTGCGCTAGTGTAGTCTACCCGTATCGCAACATCTTTCCTAGATTCAAATGGCGACATAGGATTATTTCTGTAATTTTTTTAAACGGTGATATATTTTTGTAATATTAATATATATATATATATATATATATATATATATTATTTGAAAAGGTTTATAGTGAATAGCCACAGTACAGTACACACAACATGGAGAAACATGAAGAAAGGTGGTGACTGCTAGGCAATACAGAAATTCAAATGTGATACCTTCATGAGATGCATATTTCAGTGCCAGTTCAGCTGAACCGATATAAACATGAAGAGACTAGTTGGCCAAACTATTGGCTTGTAGTAACGGCCTTAGACCCTAGCACCGTGCTTGTGTGGATGTTTCCAACAGAAATTCATGAGCAAGGGGGAGCTATGCTGCTAGTACACTACCACTACACTAGCGCTAAGGCACGGGAACGCTGTACTTTGGAGTTGCAGAACTCTCTAGCATAACAACTTCAACAGAGACGCTGATACAAATTTACAGAACTATGTGGCGCAGGTGCTCCCTGCCGGTAATCTTCATCGGCAGCATCATTGAGATTCGGAATTGACTTCATTTGACTTCACCTCGCTCCATGACAGATACAAAATTTTAGTTACGTTGACAGCAGTAGACTAGATATTCTGATGTCAAAATGCTGAAGAAGTAATGCTGCAGTCACAATATTGATACAATCATTGACTCAAGGACGTTAATATAGGTAGCTTAGTCTTTGCTGATATGTGTACACCCTAGAAATGTGAGTTCATTTATGCAAGAATGATCAGAAATTTGAATTGTTCAATTGAATTAGGGATACTTGTGCAATAGTTTGATACATTACCAACCAAATGCTAGCATGAAATACAGATGATTCTATTTCAAGGCACTTTGGACAATAATTCATAACTAGCCAAGGAATACATTTTTATATTCTTCTAGGTGAGAAAAAAATTGGGTCTAGCACTCCGTATTTCCTGGATAGCTTGTGATCAGATTTTAGTATGGTAAATGCAATGGCTGAA
Source organism: Melocanna baccifera (assembly GCA_036346265.1). Classification (NCBI taxonomy): domain Eukaryota; kingdom Viridiplantae; phylum Streptophyta; class Magnoliopsida; order Poales; family Poaceae; genus Melocanna; species Melocanna baccifera. The sequence goes on along the minus strand of CM070694.1, from coordinate 22,981,798 downwards.
GAACAAAGATCACAGTAACTTGTCACACAATAAGCAATTCTTTTACTTTGCAGGTTAGAATCAAATCCACAAGTGCCAAGGTGACTTGCAAGTTTCTCCCCACACTGCTTCTGCCAATCTTCTGTCACCTTGACCTCAGGAGTTGTCCACCCGACAACCGTTGCTTCCTTGAAATCAATTGTAGCAGAAGTAACCTCAGGCTGCAAAAGTGGTTAAGAGTGTCCCATGGTGATGAGTGCAAGCAGCAGCAAAAGGGCAAAGAAGAAACAAAAGGAAGGAAAAGGATTTTAAGTGTAAATAATACGTACGAAGTACAAACAGATAAACATAAGTAACATCCAATATACAGATATTGCTCAACTAAGGTGCCCCCATTAACTCTGAACATTGTGACACTATGCATGCTTTGCGAGTCTCTCTCTCTCTAAGAACAAAAATGTTGTTTTGGGCATATTGCTGCCATGACCGAGATTCATGCAGAAACATGTCACAAAAATAAAGCAAGAATTTCCAGGTATTCACCTCCCTCCCCCACAATTCGTTCCTTTCCCCTCCTGTGCCCCATCAATCTCTAGCAGAAATTTCTAGAATACACAGACTTGCAACTAAAATTGTTTTAGGATGAATTCTGGATGGTGCTAGCCCAATTCTATGTCCCACAGGTTTTAAGGGTGTGTTTGGTTTGAAGCAACAAAGCAGGATACCTAAATGAGCTACCTCTAGTTACCTAAAGCTCATCAATGAATTGCTCTTTGCACTCTATGCATTAAAACCCAATGCAATGATCTGTTCTGCACAAAATTTAGAAAAAAAGAGAGCAATTTCTATTTTTTTGCTTCATTTTCATCTCCTTCCCGCTTTTCTTGTTAACAGAAGTTATATGTGCTGGATGTCTCATGCTAAACAAAAGACGATCAACTGTAATTCCACTCATTGTGCATTTGTTCTGATTGGTTTGGTCAAACATGATGTTACAACAAGAGAAAAGAAAGCAAAATTATGATAGTAAAGAAGAGTAAGAAAGAAAGAAAGATGTACACTTGGCTCTCCAAGATCAGCTTCACGCTCGCAGCACAGCCATTGCACATCATGCCCTGCAAGAGCCAGACAACAGTCGCATCATGCTTGGACCTTGACCCTCTCACATGTAATTCGAAGACAAAACAAAAGGGAGAAAGCTCCATATAGGCTAGTGGTTTGGCTGAGAAGTGCACCTGGACGATGAGCAAGATGGCATCGGAGCTGGCGCCCATCGCCTCGCCGAGTGCCGTCGCGGCGGGTGAGATCGTCGAGCCAATGCCAGTATACCCGCCGCCACCGCAGGGACGCAGGACACCACGGCCACTGCCGGAGGAAAAGGAAACAGAGGCGAGGCGGCGAGCTCCGGCGACGGCGAAAGGGGTCCGGACTTGGTGGGAGAGAAGACAAGGGCCTACACTTCCCACTGTCGTGCTACTCGTAGTCATAACCCTAGAGTAGGGGAAACAAGTTTAAGAGCTGAATACTTTCAGATAAATATCGGAAGCAATACGCATGCCAACTGCAAGAAATCGTCAGGTCCTTCACAATTCACTATAGAATTACAGAAGCATCACAAAAGGGTAACAGGAACTACTAATATTGGGTGACAATGTGCTTGTCGACGTCGTAAATGTATATGTAAATCCAGCAGGGGCATCCTCCTGCTTGTTGCTGCGAGTTCGACTGGCTGGAGGTCGGCTTCAGGTTCACATCCACCATGTCCTCCTGCTTCGCCGACGAGAGTGTCTCCATCCCCGGCAATGAAGCCGCAATCTTGCGAAACAGCGGTTGCATGCAAAGTGTGAAGAGGTGAAATGAGTTCATCTCTAAAGATACACACACACATACATACGGTACAGAGTTCATGTAAGTATCAGGTGCAAACAACGATTTTTCAGTAAAACGTGCAAAGTCCTATTTCAGAAGCTCTCCAAATAGTACTTTGTATCGAAATTTCACGACCTAGATTCCAAATAGTAGTTTTTTTTCCCATTATAGCATCTTAAACTTTCGGTAGAATTTTGCAGTTGTCAAACAGTGTGATGTCCATACGAGGACCATTTTGCACTTGATACCATCTGATGACATATATTGGAGAGAAGAGGTGTAGTCTGACCTTGATGTTGAACCCAGCTTTCGCGCTAGTTTCGATGAATATAACGTTTAATTCTTTTGCATTGTTCTCCCCTTCATCTGTAGAAACTTGTCTGCAGAGGATGAAGCGTCATTGTTACATGCTTGCAAGTTACATCAGTCTGATTTAGAGTATTTGAATAAGTCACCGATACAGGTGTAAGACTGGAAAACATCGTGGTCACCTTTTGTCGACAAGATCAGTTTGGTTCCCAGCTAGCACAATGATCACATCGCCACCTCTCTCAGTGCGGACTTCATCAATCCACTCTGAGGTGTTTAGGAATGACTGTCTATCTGCAGAGATCAAATTAGAATTGTATTCCGATTTGCAAAGATCACAGGCTCAGAGCTAAGGTTGGACTTATTAATTGCATTATAAACATCTCAGTAAACTTAGAAATGAAAAATCAAGAGTGTCTATTCAAAAAGGAAAACTAACATTGCATAACGCTTGCAAATATTAAGCGCTTGCATGTAGCGTAATCAAGGTGAAGTTTGTTTCTTTTTTTATATTTTATTACCACTACCGTGTCATGGATTTTATGCACGTAGTGTAATAAAAGCTTTATTTTATTATTATTGTTGTTTTTTCTCGTCTTGTATTACTACTGCCATTGCATAGCGCTCACGGATGTCGGACACTTGCATGTAACGTAACCGAGGCGAAGTTTGTTGTTTTAATATTTGTTCATGCATTTTTTTGCAGCATACCCTCACCCCTAATTCGTATCCATTTGAGGGGACCGAATTGAGGAGATGTGGTTTTTAATCTTCTCACTCTCAGTTTATATCCATTTATAGGGGACCGAACTTAAGAGACGAGAGATTCTAACCCTTGTTCTTTGCTGTATCCACCTAACGGGATCGAACCGAGAAGATGAGGTCTTTATGCCTCGCCTTGATTTGTATCTATTTGTAGGGTATCAAACCTAAGAGACGAGAGATCAAGCACTCATTCTTCGGGTTTGTATCCGCCTAACGAGACCGAACCAAGGGGGGCAAATGCATAAAAGAAAAAAATGAAGCACCTCGATTTGTACCGCAATGGCTAAACCTAGGAGCGAAGGGAGATAGGGAGAATGCTCTTTTAATTCGTACCGCAATGGCCAGACCCAAGAGCCAAGAGAGAAAGAAAAAAGAAAACTAAGAACTTCACCTTTACTTGTGCAGCCCTCCCTCTCTAAGAGCTCTCGCTTTTTTTTCCTAGTTTCTCCTATGCCCAGCTTCTCCTTTCTTTCTCCCCTGCCAAAGTTCTCCTTTTTCTCTATCTTTCACTCTCTATTTATAGAGCAAGGATGAGAGGGTGGTTCATGGAGGAAGTTATGGCAACTTCTCTCTTTGGTTTTTTTTTATTACTTTTTTCTTTTTGCTGGAAGCTTCTACCTTCTCTTCTGGCTACACACGCACAAGCAAGCGGATGAGAACGTGGGCATGCATGGTAGTTGGGCGCAAACATGAACATCTTTGGAGAAGGTTAGAAGGAAAGCAAGCAGCACAACCCTGGATCGTTTCTTGGGGTCACTTACGGAAGCACCAAATTTCTTGTCATTCCGAGCCAAGAAACGTGCTCGGCCTGGACAACTTCAACTCCTACTACGACCCCTCGCTGAAGCGCGCGTGGCAGCGTCTCCTCGAGTCGCGCGGGGTAGTGGTGCTCCACGCCGACATCAATGATGCCACGCTACTCGAGCGCCTCTTCGACGCCGCGTCCTTCACGCACGTACTGCACCTCGCCGCGCAGGCCGGCGTGCGGTACGCGATGCGCGCACCGCAGATGTACATCGCGTCCAACGTCGCCGGGCTCGTCAGCCTCTTCGAGGTCGCGGCCATGCACGCCGACCCGCAGCCGGCGATCGTGTGGGCGTCGTCGTCGCGGGGTGGGGGGAGTGGAGGTGACGGCGTTGCGGGGTGGGAGAGAGGGGAGGAGGCGGCGGCGCGGGGTGGGGAGGAGGAGGAGGCGACGACGTCGTGGGGTGGGAGAGAGGGGAGGAGGCGGCGGCTACACGGGGTGGGGGGAGGAGGCGGCGGCGCAGGGTGGGAGGGAGGGGAGGAGGCGGCGGCGACACGGGGTGGGGGGAGGAGGCGGCGTCGGAGCCGGGGGTCATGGCGCCGGTGGACGTCCACAACGTGTTCTCTATCAGGAGTTGGGAAGAGAGGGTGGGGAAGGGGACGACGTGAGGCATGTGTTGTGGGGAAGGAATGGTGTGCGGTGCCTGTGGTTGGGAAGGGTATGGGGAAGTGGATGCGAGGTTGTGTGAGGTGGAGGTGTTGCGCGATACCATGCGAGAAAAGGGGTAGGTAAACAGACAAACTTCCATGTGGGGGATGATAGACTAACCACCAACTCTTTCTTTTATAATAGTAAAGATTAATCAATAGAGAAGGAAATTAGGACTTGTAAGCTTAACACTCCAATTCGGTTAGTTGCTGCTGGTAGACATGCATGCACGCGGAATGTGGACGCCATTTGTTTTTTTTTTTTTGCATATATATAGCTGCCATGTGGGCCATTACTTCCTTCATGCAAACGTATTTGGCTTGATCATGCATGCATGCGGGCTCTTAATTTGGACTGAGTCTTTTCTTGTGCGTGCATGTGGCTCCAGTCTGGTAGTGGCAACTTCCCCTTTTTTTATTATTAATTCATGGGGAAGGCAATCAGTTCTTGTAAATATTTTGACTTGCCTTTATGCATGCATATAGCACGTGAGCGTATATAGCCATTGGCATATACTTTTTTGCTTTTGCGTACGTCATCTGACTATATCAATTTATACAAGTAGCGTTTGTCCTCCGAATGACCTAAAAATTAAACATGAGACTTTCACTTGTACCGCAAATATGTCGTAAAAATTCCCCACTCAAATGTGATGTACATTGTGCCGAAAAAATCTTGGAAGGTGGACTTGTGATTTTGTGTATGCCGTCCGGCTATATCAATTTATTCGAGTGAGCATATGTTCTCCGAATGACCTGAAAATTTGACATAAGATTTTCACTTGCCCTACAATCATGCCGTAAAAATTGGCCACTCAAATGTAATATATGTTGTGCTGAAAAAATCTTGGAAGGTGGATTTGTGATTTTATGTATGCCGTCCGGCTATATCAATTTATTCGAATGAGCTAAAAATTTGACATAAAATTTTCACTTGCCCTGCAAATATGCTGTAAAAATTCGCCACTCAAGTGTAATATGTATGGCACACAAAAAAATCTTAGAAGATAACATACCGTAAAAATTTCGGACAAAATTGGTGTCAACATGTAGGTTTTAATACTCTAGGTTTACTGCATCATATCAACGTACTGTTTGGATAGTTGATCAATACTGTAGCATTCCTACTTTCTTTAAACCACAAAATATTATCCAGTGGCTCTTGCTTCAATATCACAGCACACACACACAAAAATGTTTTTGGTACAAATTCTTATGTTTGCCATCGATGCACGAGGTACATTTGCTCAGGCCTCATTGAACAACTTAAAAAAACAATTTGGTCTACAAGCAAACATTTTGGGGCTTCTTCAAATCGCTTTAAGCTCCAGCTTCTAGTTGTGACTGTTAGCTGAAATATATTGTAGTGACTGTTAATTTTTTCTAGTTATTTAATTTTAAAATTTTTAAAAAATACCGTTATATCTTCACGAACAATTAAAAAAATAAGCAAAAAAAGAGAAAAAAAACAAAAAACTAAAATTAAGAACAAAGTGCATTCTAAGTAGTTTTTAGTTTTTGAAAGCTATAAGATAGAAGCTGAAGTCGATTAAAGCATGTCTATTATCATTGGAAATACCAAAAGAAATACTGGCCCCGCTCGTTTTGGCTTTTTTTCGGTTTCTGTTTTTTTACTATTCAGTATTTTATCTTTTTCTGAATTTTTTAAGATATTTTAGGTTTTTTTGTATTTTCTTTTTTCTGTGTTCTTTTGTATTGTCCATAATGGGTTAATATGTTTTTTCTATTTTTTTAAAAATTAATTATGCTCAAAAAATCAAATCAGTTACAATAAAAAAAATTAGTTACAGTAAAATTTCAGTTAAAAGTTATCGCTAAAATGAGCGCCTCCAAAATCTATGCATATGAGGTAGCATGTGATGCACGTGCACCTTTTGCGAACGTAATCTCGAACTCTGACCAAAGTTTTCCCCTGCAAGAAACTATAAAAATTCTGATCGGTGGTCCTTAATTTCTTAGGGTAATATGGTCAATCTGCATAGTGAGCTGCGTCACCATCTCCCGTTATCACTGCAGCCTCCTAGGCAGGACAATTACCATCTTGCCCATCGGTGATGTGGAATTATTTTACAGTAAGAACCCGTTTCAATCGAATAACGGAAGATCTTATCGACTTGGAAAAAACTTCGTTGAGATGGTCGCATATTTTTTGTGCCATTTTTCACAATCACTTTATTTTTGAGTTTTGCTGTTCATTTGTTTTTCATTATATGATTATAACGTAGACATATAGACGTACACATTATCACACATGTATAGTCTTGTGAGTATATCCTTTAGTATATATCTAGAAATACAAAGTTAAAAGGTAAATTCACGAAGGTAGACACCCTAAAATCTCAATGAAATAATCTGTCAACATTTCCAATTTGGACAACATGCAGGTCCTTTTCTTCAGAAACCAATCCCGTGAACCTTGATTCCTCTCTAACCAATGGATTGTACACTAGCGACGAGGAGACCCCACCCACTGAAGCCACCACCGTCCATGCAGGGGCACTCTCGTCATTCCATACTCCTCTCCCCACCTCCGCTACTTTTTCCACCCTTTTCCCACTCGTCACTCAGCTATGTAGCAAATATTCCAATCCGACGGCGCCGTGCTCTCAAATCCCGTGAAGCGCCTCGCCGCACGGGTAGAAATCCCCAATTCCCCTCGAAAAGCCTTCCAATTTTAGCCTCCAGACCGGGCGATTCGGAGTGCGGCCGCGGCGGCTCCGGTCGGATCATCGCATGGCGGAGATTCGCCAGTACGGGCTGTCCAATCAGCTCCCAGGTGCGTGTTCCCTTCTAGACTTTTGCAGCGGCTGATCCGTACGCCCGTGTGGAGAATTTTCCCCGAAATTTTTAGGGTTTTTTTCTCTCGGTTTGTTTAGGGTCGAGCTGGTAATTTTTGGTGATTTTTTAGGGTTGTATTTCCGGAGATTTTAGTGCTTCGGGTTGTGCTTCGAGCAATTCCTCTGGATTGCAAATTGTTGGAGCTCCTTTTGTTTCTCTGGGTTTAGAATTTGTTTTTAACGCCATCTAGAGGCTTGTTGTTGATTATCGAGTCGTAGAGAGTTGAATTAGTCAAAATGAAGAAAAATAATCGGAGCGCAAAGGAAACCTAGTCCATATGCTAGCGTAGAAAGCGAAGTGTGAGCGGTTACTGGTTTCGTTGGTAAATGACTGACTAATGTCGCTGTTAATTTGCAGATATTCCCCAGATACTGCTGGAAGCTCAGGATCGATGGCTGCGGCCAACCGAAATCTGCCAAATACTGTCAAATTACAAGAAGTTCTCGGTTGCGCCGGAGCCACCAAATAAGCCTTCAAGTATGGATTCTTCTTAGTTGGACCACTGGTTTTTGAAAATGTCAGCATTGCAGTGTTTGCTAGTTATTCTTTTTCATTCTTCTTGATGCTGTAGACATGTTCAGGTGCCATATCGTGATATAGCATGGAAGTGGCATGCATATATTCTGGACGTAGGAAGTTTTGTTTTGCTAGAAATGTTTAAAGTTCAAACAGCAGTTGCAAGGCATGAAGGCTGTCGTCTGAAAGAGTTTTAACATTGGAACTTGGACCTCTAACAGCTTGGAATAAAATCCTCTAAAAGGAACATGGGCCACATGTTGTGCTAAAAATGTGTCTTGAGGCTGTCCTTGCATCAATCATGTAAAGCATGATCCAGGGAATAACCTTATAAATTGTCAACGATGCTACTTGGTTCCTTTAACTTTTTAGAAGATGAGGGACCATGCATTCATTCATCAGTAATCATTTGATAATGGGGCCAGATATTATATCTACACATGAGTATGGTAGTAGGCATGGAAAACAATTTCGGACCGATATTTGTGTAATTCGCGAAATTTCAGTTCTATTGGTCCCCCACGAGAAAGGCTCACTCGGCCAAATATTTCGGCCTGTTTTGAATTTTTTCGGCCCATACAGCGCAAAGCACGTCATCCATCCCTAACCCAGCATGTCTCCAACTCCTTGCTCCTTTTACCCAAATCATGAAGGGTGGCAGCGCATGGAAGGGGAGGCAGTGCGGATGGCGGCGGCGGCAGTGTTGTAGCTGGAAGCAAACTTTGCTCTTGTGTTCTTGTTCTTGAGACTTGTAGATGGACTGATGGAGGAGGTGGTACTAGTGGATTCTCTTGTATTCTTGATGGATTGTTGGAGGTAGACTACAGTTGGATTCTTGTTCTTGTTCTTCAAATGGAGGTGGAGTCTTGATTTAGAGTCTTGGATTCTTGTTCTTGTTTTGCAATTGGAGGTACAGTCTTGGATTCTTGATGGATTGTTCTGCAATTGCAATTGGTTAACTATAACGGGTAGACTGCAATCTGTTTTGATCGAGATTTCATCAAGAACTCCGAGATTTTACAAATTTCAAACTGCATGTTTGAATTTTTTGGCCGAAATTTTCTAAAAAACGAAAATTTCAAAATTTCTGAATTTCAAATTTTTTGGAGGGGTCTGATAATTTTTCTGTACCGAATTTGTTTTCCCTGGTAGTATATGAAGTTTTTTTAAACTTTGATATGCACTTGTACTTTGAGGAACTCTCTGTTTGTAGGGGGGAACTGTTGCACTTCATTGTTGTCTTGGTTTCCGTTTTGCTTTAGAACCTCTACCTGTTTGAATTGCACCTGGTGAAAACTATTATTATGATATGCATATATAGCACTGTTGATTATTGTAGGGAATGGTGATATATTAACACTCAGATTGCTTTTTTATATGAATTTTTCATGCCATTCTTGTAGGTGGTTCACTATTTCTATTTGATCGGAAAATATTGAGATACTTCAGAAAGGATGGACATAACTGGAGAAAGAAGAAGGACGGAAAGACAGTCAAAGAAGCTCATGAGAAGCTGAAAGTCAGTACGGGCTCTTTTGTAGAGAAATTCCTTTTCTATTTAAACTTTGAAATTTTGATAGACATTAGACAATTGATGGCAATTGTTGTTGTTCATGGAGCACTTGAAGTCATATAATATCACTATTTTCTGGACATGTATAATTGTTCTATACTACTGCCCAGGCTGTCTTATAATACCTATGTCTGGTAACAAAAAATTTCTTATTTTGACCTTTAACAGTCTCCAAGATACAACTTGCCAATTTTTTAATCAGTGTATATTTGTAAAAGTTAATGATAAATCCATTCATCATTTGCATATGGCCAATCTTGATATTTAGAAATATATTAGCGCTCAAAGTTCAAAAAGTTCAAATGCATGTTCTCCTTGATGACATCTTTCTGGTACTGTAGGAAGTTGTTAGGGATTTCATTTCATTTGTTCTATTCCTTATCTTTCTGTTGAGAAAAAGTCTGGAGAGAATTACATGGTGCTGCCAAAATAGTTGCAATAAGTTTCTTGTATCTATTGTTCTTTTTTTATTGTGGCTTTATTACTAGACCAGTCGAGCTGAAGCTTGTCCTTTTAGGTTGGCAGCGTGGATGTACTTCATTGCTACTATGCCCATGGGGAGGAGAATGAGAACTTCCAAAGACGGACCTATTGGTTGTTAGAAGAGTAAGTGGTGAATATTGCAATAATTTCTTTGAATATAATGTAAATCGCCTTTTAAAGCCAATTTGGATGGTAGATTGATAGTTGAGATGATGTCATAAAAAATGTGCCATGATTTGATTAGAGTAAAATGCACCACAAGTACAACAACTTGTAAGGTGGGTGCAGGCAGGTCACATAATTGTAAATTTACTTGTTTATGTCACCAATTTTGTTTAAGTGATGCAACGAGGTACAAAAGAGACTTGGTGGCACATCCAGCACTGACGTGGTGCTTGGGATCGTGTGATTCATGCATGCGGTTGTCCTCCTCGCCGGCAGAGCCCATGGTTGTTTTTGCAACAATTGCTAACAAAACAACATCACTTTTTTTAGATAACTGCTCACATAACAAGATCACTTCTAGTCAATGTTTTTAGCGAAGGCTAGCTGTGTTGTCAAAAACTATGTATCTTGGCTAAGCGTAGCTCCTGAGTTCATTGTATCAGTGCTTTTGAATGAGTGTAATGTGAGTTTGCCTGATTATTGAAATAGCTAGATTTTCTCAAAAAGTTGTTGTGAAAGAACTTCCAGTGGAGTTACCAATCCCTCGGTCAATTATAGTGGAGTTTCGACGGTGTTCTATTATCCCTCGATTGATTCCCCGCACCACCATCGCCCATGTAGGTTGTGCCTGCACCACCGCCGCCCCATGCCCTCTCCACCCACAACCATTGCCCCCGCGCCCTCTCCCCCCACCACCATCACCCCTAGCGCCCTCTCCCCCTACCACCGCTGCCCTCCATGCCTCTCCACCTTGCCAGTCTCCCTTTCAAGTCCCACAACTCACTGTATATAGGCGACACTACTCTTGGTTGTCGAAGTACCAACGCCGCTATCCGTGCACGTCGGTCAGATCGTCGGACCCTCCTTCAGGTGGCGCACTTGAAGTGCCCATCTCGATCTTCGTGAGTCGTGAGAATAGGGGATGGTTTGGGCCTAACTAACGGGGAGAATGAAAATCAGGGGCTCTTTGCAATTTTCCCACGTCAAGCCTAATACACACAACCTTGAGCTATGCTGAAAGCACAGCTAGCACCACGTCATCGCCAAATATGCCACCACGTCTCGTTTTGTACCTCGTTGCATTTCTTAAAACAAAATCAGTGACATAAATGGGCAAATTTACAATTGTGTGATCTACTTGCACTCACCTTACAAGTTGTAGTGCCTGTGGTTCATTTTACTCATTTGATTATTATCTTTTTTTCAGGGATTTCATGCATATTGTCCTTGTGCACTACCTTGAAGTCAAGGTACGTTTAATTTTGACACATGATGAACTTGTATCTCTCCATTCTCTTTGTAAGTTTGGGTCAGTATCAACTGAAAAGTTCACATACATACGTACGTACTTACGCATGTACATACATTGATCGCTCGTATGTACAACCACTTCTCCATTCGCAACAGCCCCTCTCTCCCCCATACAAAAGGAATACAACAAAAGAATGAAGGAAAAAAACCTCTACAGGGCACCACCCACAATGACTGTGATAGTCAAGAGTATGTGTCTTCGCAAACTACAACTTCACTGCTAGTGCATTTCCACCCCTACTCAGCTGATATATTCTGAAACCATTTTTTTCTGGGAGCAAAGTGATAACATTATTGTTAGGGCCTTAGGGGGCAAGTGTACCTTTACATCTAGTTGTCTCTTTGATGTAAGTCCATTATTTAAGAAGATCCCATTTCCACATCTGATGTTCCAAGTAAAAATTATTTCAGGGTGGCAAACAAAGTTTCAGTCGTGCGAAAGAAGCTGAAGAGATTGCACGATTATCTAATGCTGGTAGTCCTGCATGTTCAAACTCTTTCGCTAGTCAGAGCCAGGTAGCCTCCCAAACTATGGATGCTGAAAGCCCAATTAGTGGACAGATTTCGGAATATGAAGATGCTGAAACAGGTCTGGCTGTTTCTCTATCTTCGTTCGGCATCATCTGCACTGAGTATATATTAACTGATACATATTCAATAATGTAACTTCTTTCAGTGTATCTAAAGCAAAATTCGGTGCAACAGATCATTGTCGAGCAAGCTCCAGATACCACCCTTTCGTTGAGATGCAGCAGCCTGTGGATGGACTCATGATGGATAACCTGTTGGGCGCTTCAGCTCCAAATACTTCTGTAAATACTCTAGGCAAGATTTCTATTCTACCTTCCGAGGTTCCCTGGAAATGTTCACTTCTGGCTCATATTTCTTTTACAACAGTTGCAGGTTATCATGGTGAAATGCAGCCTACAACAGCTAACTTAAACAATCATTTTGTTACTCAACATGACATAGCTAGTGTGCTCAATGAAGCTGGAGCTGGATTAAGAGGTGGTTCCAAGACTCGACTTGATTCAGTGCAGTTTGGCGAGCTCTTTCCAGAATATCCAACTGGGTTCATGGAGCCGACACTCTATTCTTCTGTTGCCACCATGGAGTCTAATAATCTGGATGATAGCTCTCGCTTAGAAACATTTATGTCTGAGGCACTTTACACAAACAACCTCACTCAAAAGGAAGCTGATGCTCTGAGTGCTGCAGGCATGACGTCGTCACAGGTGCTTTGCTATTTTCTTGTGTTAATTCCGTTGTTTTGTGGGATCATTGTTTCTGTGCGGCTGTTGGGCAACTGCTCTACACCTACTCCCCTTTGCGCCTACTATTGAGTCCTTCAGACCACTTGCAGAAATGTAGGAAGGTCCTTCCTGCTGTGCAATGTAGCAGTGCACTTTTTTGGGAACTGTGTGAATGCAGTTTTGAAATTTGGAGTACCTATGGTGTTGATGATATGTATGCATGATCCATGAGGAATATTTAAGAGTACTGTGTTCCCCTGCCATTAAAAAAAGGTGGGGTATTTTAACTCTTCAATGTCCACTGCTGACTGTATGTTAAACAAGACAAGAAACCAATTGCAGTGGTAGCACTTGTTGCCTAGCTTTAAGAAAATGTTTGTCTGAATGGTTCCATATATGTACTCTAGTTTACAATAGTATATGTAGGTACAATGCGTAGTGCATAAAAAATTTACCTACTGCCACAGACTGATATGTTACCTTGAATTCAGGTGCAGAATGATAGCTATACAGATGGAACTCATGGAAGCATCAGATATCCACTTTTAAAGCAGTCATCGTTAGATCTCTTTAAGATTGAGCCCGAAGGTTTCAAAAAATTTGACAGCTTCTCAAGATGGATGAGTAATGAACTTGCCGAGGTAGTTGATTTGGATATCAAGTCCAGTTCTGATGCTTTCTGGAGTAGTACTGAAACTGTGAATGTTGCTGATGGCTCTAGTATGCCTATCAACGAGCAGCTAGATGCATATGTAGTCAGCCCCTCACTTTCTCAAGACCAGCTCTTCAGCATTATTGATGTTTCTCCAAGCTGGGCCACTAGCTCTAAGAAGACTAAGGTTCGCAACATTCTTTATTTTTCTTATGCTGTTGTTTTGACCATAGGCATGATATAAGTTGTCCTAGGCTTACTAGTATGTTGAACATTATGTTCTAGGTTTCTAGTAAATTCTGATAATTACCTAGCATTACTCATCTTTGTTTTGCTTATCACCCAAATGCAGGTCTTAATTACGGGTACATTCTTGGCAAATAAAGATGTAGAAAATTGCAAGTGGTCATGTATGTTCGGGGATGTTGAAGTACCCACTGAGGTTTTAGCAGATGGTTCCCTGCGCTGTTACACGCCAGTACATCAATCTGGACGAGTACCATTTTATGTGACATGCTCTAATAGGGTGGCTTGTAGTGAAGTGCGAGAATTTGAGTTTCGTGATCCTGAGTCCCAGTATATGGAGACTCCAGATCCCCAGACTACTGGCATAAATGAAATGCACTTACATATCCGTCTTGAGAGGTTACTTTCACTGGGACCAGATGACTATGAGAAGTATGTTATGAGTGATGGATATGAGAAGTCTGAGTTAATCAACACTATTAATTCCTTGATGCTTGATGATAAACTTTCAAACCTGGCATTACCATCGGATGAGAAAGAATTTTCCACTGCACGGGATCAGAATATTGAGAAATTAGTGAAAGAAAAGCTGTATTACTGGCTTATCCATAAGATACATGATGATGGGAAAGGTCCCAATGTGCTAGGCAAGGAAGGGCAAAGCGTGATCCATTTAGTAGCTGCACTTGGCTATGATTGGGCTTTAAGGCCAATAATTACTGCAGGTGTACATGTGAATTTTAGGGATGCTCATGGATGGACTGCGCTTCACTGGGCTGCATCTTGTGGAAGGTATTACAAGAATGTTTATACCTCATTTCAAATTTACTCTTATGTTGAACTCATGGTGTTTCTATTGTTTTAGGGAAAGGACAGTTGGTGCCCTGGTTGCAAATGGAGCTGCATCTGGTGCATTGACAGATCCTACTCCTCAATTCCCATCTGGAAGAACACCTGCTGATTTAGCATCAGAAAATGGACACAAAGGCATTGCCGGTTTTCTTGCAGAGTCTGCTTTGACAAGTCATCTTTCAGCACTTACACTTAAAGAATCAAAGGGTGGCAATGTGGAAGAAATATGTGGATTAGCAGCAGATGAAGATTTTGCAGAATCAAGTTCTGCTCAGCTTCCTTGCCAGGATTCTCAGGCAGAGTCATTAAAAGATTCACTTAGTGCGGTTCGTAAATCAACTCAAGCTGCAGCTAGAATATTTCAAGCTTTCAGGGTGGAGTCATTCCATAGAAAGAAGGTGGTTGAATATGGAGATGATGAATATGGATTATCTGATGAACACACGCTTTCACTTGTTTCTCTGAGAAATGCCAAACCTGGACAGAATGATGTGCCTTTGCATGCTGCTGCGGTTCGTATCCAAAATAAGTTCAGAGGATGGAAAGGAAGAAAGGAGTTTATGATTATTCGACAGAAAATCGTCAAGATACAGGTATTTCTCTGTGCTAGTCTAGTGCACTACTGATTCTTGTTATTTTACCTGCTGAACTCTCATATAACCACATAATGCTTCAGATTGCTTGTAGCTTCATTTATTTGATTTGATGACAGGACAGTTCATATTCTCTTCTTAGTGTTTTTACTTGGGAATTAATATTTGAAGTTTCTAAGTTACTGACGCACTGAAGTGATTTCATGGAACTATGCTTTCTTTATATGATGGAATAATCTGTGTTTTAAATAAGGGGCAATTGAGAATATGCCACTCTATAGAATGCACTTTTAGAATTTGCCACTATAGAGATTGCAATTCAGGATTTGCCATTATATACGTTGGCCAATTTAGGATTTGCCATTTTCGGCCTTTTCCCCATTTTAGGCCACCTGAAATGTCATTTCTACCCCTCTTCTTCCTCCCCTTCTTGCTCCTTTTCTTCTCCTTCTTGACCGGCCATGGAGGCAGCGCTGTTTTGCCCCCACCCACCTCGCCCCACCTCCCTTCTTCCCCTTTACTTCCTCCCTGATCGCTGCTGGTGACAAATCCCCCACGACATCGCCGCTGGTGTGTCTGGCCAGGGTGTAGGTGGTGGCAGCATAGCTCAACTTGTCGCACTTCTCCTTGATGGAGTGATGGATAAGTCTCTGTGTTGCTTTTTTTGCTTTTGCTTTAGCATCTTTAGGACATCATCTGCTTTTTGCTTTTGCTTTAGCATCTTGACTAGCATCTAGGACAGCATCTTAGACTAGCATCTTAGCATATGCTTGACTGGTTAACAGCCTATAAATATGTATCCCCAACCCCTCAGGTTGGCATGGCATTGTGTGAGAAATAAACCTAGAAAATTACCCCATCTCCAAGTGTCATCCTCTCGATGAGAGTGAGGATCTTGCTATCACCAAGAGCAAGAATCGAGCGACTAACAAGTGGTATCAGAGCGAGGCTATCCTGTAGCCTGAGCATCTCCTGCTCAATCCCTTCTTGGCGTCGCTTCGGCCTCGCAAAGAACCCCAACTAGCGCAGCGGAGCTCCGGCCTCTGCTCGCTCACTCTCCTGCTCGACGGCGGCGGCTCATCGAGGCGCTCTCTCTCCGCAGCGAGCCCGGTGGCGCGCCATGTCCGCAGAGGCGATCTCGGCCTTCGGCCGCCTCGAGCACGCGCGCGCGGCAAAGAAGCCGAAGCTCGGCGTGGCGAGCGCGAGCGAAGCGGCGACACAGTCGCTACGGGCGCGAAAGGGCGCTAAGGTCGGCGGCGGCGGGGGCAATGCCGCCGAGCGGAGGCGGAAGCGGCGGCGGCGCAGATGCGGCAGCGTCGCGGCAGGCAGCGAGGTCGAGGTCTCACGCGGCAAAGAATAGCAGCTCCGTCTCTGCGATGACAGCCGACGCGACCTTGAGCTGCCGGAGAGGAGGCGCGCGGCGAGGCGAAGCGCGCGATGGCGTCGCGACGCGCACGCAGCGCGGCGCAGCGAGACAGCGCGACGCGCGCGCGGCGGCGCTCTGGAGGAGGCATGCACGGCGGCGAAGCGAACGGTCGACGGAGCGCGGCCTTCACGCGCGGCGCTTTCTCCCGGTTCGATATCGTGGTCACCACGAGTACTAGGTCGTCGTCGGGGGCGTCGGCCGGCGGCGGGTGGCCTACACTCACCAAGACCAACTACGTCGAGCGGCTGCGGTGATGAGGTGAAGCTCTAGGTGCGGCATATGTGGGATGCGATCCGGTGACGGCGGCGTCGACTACGACCGGGATCGACGGCACTGGATGCTCTCGCCGCTGCCCCGCCGAGATGCTCTCATCGCCGCAGCCCCGCCGAGATGCGATTCTAAACACCAACAAGCGGATCGCCAAAGTGCGAGATGCATCGGCAGCGACCGTGCCCGCAAGTCTACATTACAGGCACTACGCAGGAGTGGGAGAACACGGCCTTCAAGCCGTGAGGACATTGATGACTTTGCTCTCGTCTCAACACTCGCTGCGAGAAGATGGTGCGCCGGGACGACACTGCGGCGAGGAGAGAGCTATGGAAAAGCTCTTCCGCCGCGTCCCCGAGAAGTACAAGCGATAGCTCGCTCGATCGAGTCTCTGCTGGACCTCTCCACGGTGACGATCGAGGAGGCGTTGGGTCGCCTCAAGGTCGTTGTGCGATGAGCCACGCGCCTCGGGACCCGTCACCATTGGCGGAAGCTCCTCGCTCGGGAGCGCTGGTCACCGCCAAGGTAGCGGGAAGAAGGGGAGCCTTCTTCCATGACAGCGCCGCAGCGTGGTAAGCGCGCAAGCGCGCAAAGACGCCGACGGCGCGAGGACGTCTTGAGGTAATGACCGTGGGCGCCAGGCGGCGATCTTTGGCAAGCAAAGCCAAGACGAGACGACGCTTGCTACAATCGCGGCAAGCTCGGTCATTGGGCCAAGGATTGTCGGCGACCACGACGCGCGAGCCCACGCCGCGCAGCGGAGGAGGAGGAGCGGCGGCCTCTTTCATTGCTCATGCGAGCATGGAACTACCTCCAGGCACCGCCGCGCGCGACTCTCTCCACCTTGACGAGCCAAAGCACACGCCTCTGGCGATGCGATTCCGCAGAACGACAAGATCGACGGGTGGTGCCTCGACACCGCGCCACCCACCACATGGCCGGCGGCGGAGTACTTCTCGAGCTCGACTCAGCGTTCGAGGCACCGTCAAGTTCGGCGACGCCCGCCGTGGAGATCAAGGGTGTCGACTCTGTCGTCTTCGCCGCTAAGATCGCGAACACCGGCCGCCACCGGTGTCTACTACATCCCCGTGTTGAGGAACTCCATCATCGCCTTGGGACGGTGGATGAGAACGGATCGCGCGTGGAGATAGAGCACGGTGCTGCGCATCAGGATCATCGCCGCGGCTCTCGTCAAGGTCAACGAGAGCAACCGCCTCACGCCCTTCACGCGCGCAGTGGCGCAACCTTTGTGTCTTGCGGCCGCCGCGACGACGACGCTTGAGGTGGCACGAGCGCCGCACCTCAACTTTGAGGCCCCGAGGCGGTCGGCGGCGAGAGATGGTGCGGGGCATGCAACACATCGACCACGTGGAGCGATTCTGCGACATCTGCGTCCTCACCAAGCTGCGGCGCTCCTTCCCACGACAAAGCGAGCTTCGCGCCAAGGAGAAAGCCGGGCTCGTACACGGTGACCTCTGTGGCCCCGTGACACCGCTACACCGAGGTCGGCGCTACTTCTTCCTCCTCGCCGACGCGTGTCCCGCTACATGTGGTGTCTTGCTCGACGTCAAGGCGGCCGCGGCGGACGCCATCAAGCGCCTTCAGCCGCTGCGGAGGCGAGAGCGCGGCCGCAAGCCGGGTCCTACGCACGGACAACGGCGGTGAGTTCACGGCGGCCGAAGTTCGCGGCGTCTTCGCGCCGACGAGGGGATCCATCGTCACTTCTCGCGCGCCGTACACCCGCGCAGAGCGGCGTCGTCGGCGCCGCAACCGGATGGTGGTTGCCGCGCCCGCGCCTCCAGCGCAGAGGATGCCGGCATTCTCTCGAGGGCGAGGCGGTGGCGGCTCGCCGCCCACTTGCTCAACCGCTCCCACACCAAGGCCCTCGACGGCAAGACGCCATACGAGGTCCGCGCGGCGCAAGCCGTGGTGAGCCACCTCGTGTCTTGGTACCGCTCGCCTTCGTCAAGAGCTCAACCACGTCGGCAAGCTCGGCGGCCGAGCACGCCGGTCTTCATCGGCCACGCAGAGGCGCCAAGGCCTATCGCGTCCTCGACCTGCGACACGGCGTGCGCGTGACGCCGTGTTTGACGGCGGCGAGGCCGACGTGGGGCAAGATGGTGGATGACGGCTCGACTCGACGACCACCGATTTCGTCGTCGACCACGCCCACTTCGAGGGCGGGGGGAGGCGGCTCGCCTTCACCGAGCTCGCCTACCCCACCACCTCGTTCGCCACCACCTCCGGCGAGTCCTTCACCACCGCCACCACCAACTCCGGCAAGCCCACGAGCTCGGCGAGTCCACCACCAAGACCACCGCCACGCCGCTTCCTACACCGCGCGCTACTCCTCGGGCTCGGCGACGTGTAGCCGGCCCACGACGAGCAACGCGGGTGGAGTTCGCCACTCCGTCCAACGACGAGATCGCGATCGACGCCTACCACGGCGGCGAGCCTCGCGCTCTCAGTCATCGTGGGCGACCTCCTCGCGAAAGCAATGTCCTCGAATCCAGCGCAGCGCGACCGAGGCGAGCCGCACTCGCGACAGACGGCGAGCCTCGTTCCTTCACGAGGCGAGAGAGACGCGGCATGGCGTGCCGCGATGCAGAGGAGATGGACGCCGTCGAGCGAAACAAGACATGGGGCCGCCGATCTTCCACCGCCACCACGCCATCTCTCTGCTGGGTCTTCAAACTCAAGAAAGACGAGGCCGGAGAGGTGATCAAGCACAAGGCGCGCCTCGTGGCACGTGGCTTCGTTCGGCGAGGAGGAGTCGACCGGACGATGCCTTCGCGCTGTTGCGGATGGAGTCCGTCGTCTCCTCCTGCCCTCGCAGCCGGGAGGTCGGTGCGTCCATCACATGGACGCCAAGTCCGCTTTCCTCAACGGTGACTTGAAGGAGGAGGTCTCACGCCGCCACCACGGATTCATCATCCCCGCAAGGAGAGCAGGTCCTCTGCTGCGCAAGGCCTCTACGGCTTGCGGCAGCACCGCGAGCTTGGAATGCCAACCCGACTCCACCTCAAGCAAATGGGATTTCAGCAGAGCGCCACGAGGTCGCGGTCTCACGGCGGGGCAAGGAGGCAATGCCCTGCGATAGGCGTCACGTCGACGACCTTGTGATCACCTGTACCAAGGAAGAGGAGATCGAGGCATTCAAGGCGAGATGAAGGCCACCTTCCGGATGAGCGACCTCGGGCCTCTCCTTCTACCTCGGGATCGAGGTCCACCAGACGACTCGGCATCTCTCTTCGCGGGATCGCCACGCCAAGCGCATCGTGGAGCTAGGCGGCCTCACCGATCGCAACCCACCCCACTCCATGGAGGAGAGGTCGGCCGAGTCGTGAGAGTACGGCGGAGGAGGCGGACGCGACGCAAGATCGCCAGATTGTGGCGCCTTCGCTACCTTGTCCACACGCGATCGGACTTGGCGTTCGCCGTCGGCCACGCCGGCGGCTTCATGCAAATGATCGACGGCGAAGCACCAAGCAGCCGTGAAAAGAATCCTCCGCTACGTCGCGGGCACCTCCGACTACGGCCAGACTACCCAAAGTGCCGGCGGCGCGCTTTATCGGGCATGCAACGACAACGACCACGCCGGTGACATCGACACGAGCAAGAGCACCACGGATGTCAGATTTCCTGAAAATGTCCGTCACCGGCAATCGGTCAAGCGGCGGTGGTGGCTTTGTCTAGTCTGCGAGGCGAGTACATTGCGCCCACTACCGCTTCTACTCGGGCTCGTGGTGGCTCGGTGCGCTGGCGATCTCCTTGGCGAGACGCGAGGCGATGGAGCTCGGGGTGGGCAAAGAAGTCCGCCTTGGCCTTGGCGAAGAACCACGTCTTCCATGAGCGCAGCAAGCACATCCGGTGAGGTATCACTTCATCGGTGCACGGAGGAAGGGAGTGTCCGCCAACTACATCAACACCCAAGACCAGCTCGCCGACTTCCTGACCAAGTCTCTTGGGCGGATCAAGTTCCAGGAGCTTCGCGCCAGGATCGGGATGGCTCAGATTCCCCACAAGGAGACACACAAGACTTAGGGGGAGAGTGATGGAGTGATGGATAAGTCTCTGTGTTGCTTTTTTTGCTTTTGCTTTAGCATCTTTAGGACAGCATCTGCTTTTTGCTTTTTGCTTTTGCTTTAGCATCTTAGCATATGCTTGGCTGGTTAACAGCCTATAAATATGTATCCCCAACCCCTCAGGTTGGTATGGCATTGTGTGAGAAATAAATCTAGAAAATTGCCCTATCTCCAAGTGTCATCCTCTCGATGAGAGTGAGGATCTTGCTATCACCAAGAGCAAGAATCGAGCGACTAACACTCCTCGCTCGCCGCTGCATCGCCATCACTGACAACCTCTCTGACAAATCTGCCTTCGTGGTCAAGTGGGCATATAGAACTACCTCCGCCCTAGTGGCACCGTTGTCTTCCTTCGCGTCCGCCTCACCTTCATCCTCTTCGGCGCTGACTAGGCTTCATCCACGTCTCTGTGGCTAAGGAGCCGGAGGACGCGCAGAAGAAGCGGGAGGAGGACTTCAAAGCATTCACCTCCACCAGGGCGTAGGACCTGGCCCTTGATGGCCATCGGGTGAAGAAAACAGGAGGGGGAAGAAAATGGAGAAGAGGAAGAAGATGGGCATGACCACAGGGGCAGAAATGACATTTTGTGTGGCCCAAAACCAGGAAAACGGACAAAAAGGCCGAAAATGGCAAATCCTAAATTGGCCAATGTATATAATGGCAAATCCTGAATTACAATCTATACCGTGGCAAATCCTGAAAGTGCATTCTATAGAGTGGAATCTTTTCAATTGTCCCTTTAAATAATTCAAAAAATAACTGTTTTATGTGGTTCAGACTTCAGACCGTTTTGTCGGACCAGTACTCTTTTGTTATTTGAGAAAAATGGACTTTTTTTTTGTGTGTGATCGTTCCAAACTCCACTACTTCAATGCTGAAGCGAGTTTGTTACTACAGTCTAGTTTTAGATGAGAGAAAAGGTAGCATAAAGCAAAGTGTCGTGGTAGTAGTAAATTGAGGTCCGTGTCTCCTTTTGTGAATGATGTCTTCCCTTGTGGTGGTCTTGACTCTTGAGTTGCAGACGTTACAGTTTCTGGATGGTAGAGTAATTCCATTTATATTAGGTTGTCAACCACTACTATAAAAATGCCATTCTTCTGTTTATGTTTATGTCTGACGGAATTATACTTATATTTTTCACGAGGCCCATGTAAGAGGACATCAATTAAGGAAAAACTATCGGAAGATAGTCTGGTCGGTAGGTATTGTGGAGAAAGTTATACTGAGGTGGAGGAGAAAGGGAAGGGGCTTGCGTGGTTTCCAACCTGAGAAACAACTTGAAGGTTCATCGCAGATCCAACCTGCAGAGGATGAGGATGAATACAACTTCTTGAAGGACGGCAGGAAGCAGGCTGAAGGCAGGCTAGGAAGAGCGCTTGCTCGTGTGAAATCAATGACTCAATATCCAGAAGCAAGAGAACAATACCGTAGGCTGCAAACCTGTGTTACAGAACTGCAGGAGTCCAAGGTACGCTTTGTCTCCAGTCTCCACCGTATTATCTCAGATCTTTTTGTCTCCAGTCTCCACCATATTATCTCAGCTCTTTCTTATTGATTTTCGTTTGCTTAAGAGTTAGCCTCGTCATGAGCTTAACAAAAAGTAAGCGATCTAACTGGGATTCGTATTTTGGTGGTTTTGGACAGGTGATACAGGATAAGATACTAAGCGACGCAGTTGGCGACGATGGGGGCGACTTCATGGCTGAACTGGAGGACTTGTGCGGGGATGAGGACACACCAATATCCACCATTTGTAGATCAGTTAGGTTGTGACCTGTTCGTTATCAGACCAGCTGTAAATTCTCGTGCTAGATTTTCACACCTCATCGTTTGACTCTATATAGCTAATATCATGGGACTTATATAGTTCTACTATTATTACCCGCTTGCATCTTGTAGTTTGGCCATGCATGAGCTCACCGTTGGGTTACATGGTTGAATCTCGCGCGTACCGTTTGTTGCGACGAGCGTTGTCGCTGAGAGTCAACGCATTTTTTGGGGTCAAATATGATAGTCGCTTCTAATTATGGTCAACCCATACCTAGATTTGTTTTTGAGCTACGGTTGATGGTTTTTTATTATGCTTTTTGAGAAAGTAGTGAACGGTAGAGATGTTAAGGCTGGTGATTTTTAGATTTGGAAAGTTGTTTGGAGAAGTTGTTTTGTTTATTTAGGGTTTTGAAGAAATTAAAGTTAAAAACCATAAAAAGCAAGTATTATGCAGCCAGCATTTTTCCTCCGAGCGTAGAGGCTATGAGATATAAGATGAGTTCTTTTGAGTTATATAGCTTTTGGTTTAAATTTTTAAATTTTGACTGTTCGTGAGAGAGTACGGAGAAAGATACTTACATATGATTTTAGTTGATATATATGAAATTAAGATAGTATTTACTATAATCAATTTATAGATTTTATTTTTAAAAAAAATTTATTTAAAAATTAGTTAATGTAGTAAGACAAATCATAAATCTAAAAAGAAAGGCTCCATGGTCTGGCTTAGAACAAACTCGACAAAGAACTACTGGGACCCCCGTTCGGTTCGCTCCTTCTCTAACGCGTTCTTAAGTTTACGATTTTAAAGACGGGACACGCCGCATGATCCTCCTCGACGAGAGCACGAATCTCAAAGCCGCCAGTCCCCCCTCCCTTCCAATCCACCGTTCCGCGCCCGCCGCTAGGGTTTTATTCCGCAGCCGCAGCAGGAGACGAGACCAACCAGGGCAAGCCCGCGACCGCCGCGAGAGAAGAAGAGAGAGAGCTCGAGATGAGGCTCCTGACGCACAACATGCTGTCGTCGAACGTGAGGGGCGTGAGCAACGGCTACCCGCTCACGCTGGAGGTGGTGAAGTGGTCGACCAAGGAGGTGGAGCTCAACGCCGACTTCCTCCGCGGCATCCTCCCCAAGCTCGACTGGTCCGCGCTCGTCGCCGCCACCCGTGCCATCGGCCTCCCCGAGCTCCTCGAAGAGGCGCCGCCCACCGACGCCGAGCTCGCCGAGGGCGCCGCCGACGTCGAGGGCAGCCCGCTCCGCCGCCTCCACCGCGCGCTTCTCGAGATCCACGTCGAGGAGGGCACCCTCGTCTGCCCCGAAAGCGGCCGCTGCTTCCCCATCTCCAAGGGCATCCCCAACATGCTCCTGCACGAGGACGAGGTGCGGGTCTGACTTGCGATTCTCGCCGGCTGTCTTACTTGCTCGTCACATAGGGTTTCAGGGCTTGGACTTCTAAGTACCAAGTATGGAATGTGGATCGTGAAGTTATAATTTGATAAATACTAGTCGTGACGTTTTGCCCGTAATTGCACTTATGTTTCGGTAATCTGGTGCCTAAACCTTATGCTTTGTTGGGAATTGTGCTCCATGTTTGTGGCATGATGTTTGGCGTTCTATGGTTCTAGAACTTGAGGGGCAGTACTTGCATTTTGTAGACAATACTACTGTAATTTCATCAAAGTGCGGTTTCTTTTCAGTATGGAAATGGTGAATCACGAATGATTTGGTACAAAGTATAATCTCATTTACTACGAATTTCGGCCATCTGAGATTGGTTTTGGTGTACTGTGACAAAAGAAAACCGTTTGTTATTAGGTCGAATTTGGAGTTCTATAGTGAGGAAATTGCTTTTTGGTTGAGTTATCTGGAGCCAAACTTTGCTGTTTCCTTGTAGATGAGCCTCAGGGGAGATCAGTGTGTTAGAAGCAATTGCTAAGGTGTTGTATGCAAACTAGAAGCAATTGCTAAGGTGTTGTATGCAAACTGTTGTGTTTAAGGCTTTTAGGGATTGAATTTTTGAAATGGCTTTTTCTTTGCTTAGCTTGATGCTTGATGCGCAACCTTACTCTCGCTGAGGTGTGAGAAGATTGGTACTTAGGAGTGTGTTTGGTGTTAGTGTTGAGACTTGTGATGAAACATCATATAGCCTAAGTGGAAGTTTGCTTATGCTTTGTTCCAAACTACCGATTAGGGGTTGTTTGGATGAGTGGGGAATTTTCAGGATTTAATGCAGAAATTTTCAGTACACCCATCCAAGAATTCCTTCATGTAGGCTTAGTCTACATCATGGATCTCATCATCCAACTTTGTGAGAATATAGTGTTGATGTACCTCTGCGGCACACATGCATATCTGAACTATGCATCCAATCCAACTATATCGACTCTGGAAATTGCATCCATGTTGAGATCATGTGGATAGGTGTATCTAAAGTTTTACAACTGTTTTCTACATCCAAGTATTGTTGTCATGTGTTTTACTTGCGACGGTAGCACGGTCATTCTTTGGGCAATTGATATGGCTTGCTCATCTCATTTCCTCATTGGGTTGTCTTTATCAACCAACATGCTCACTGTTGTGATATGATAGGTGTTGCCTTTTCAAATACAGTTAAACTTGCAATAACAACTTAGCTGAGATGTCAATTCTAATAATTCTGATAGCAATTTGCTGGTCAATGGTACAAAAAGTCCCACTATAGGGGTATACACGTCACTACTTGCATTGTTCTGATACTTAAGCAGAAATTTCATTCACTTGTATTGCTTTTGTGCTTTTAGGCAAGTATTTCCTCCTTAGATAGTTCAAGATAGTTATGCCGATGGCTATTAATATTAGAGAAAATTCGGTCTATGCCACTGATGTTTTGTAGCTTTTGTTTTTTGCCATTGCCTTTTGCTTTATTTGCTTTATGTCATCAGAATTGTAAACTTCTTTGGAAAACGCCACAATGATAGGTCAAAGCCTTTTTACCAAGCCAAAATGACCCTTATGCCCTTTCCAATTCACAAAGCTGCATGCTGCCGCATGAGAGAGATTGGGTTGAAATTCCAAAATAGAAAGGAGAGAGAGATATAGATGGGTGATGGGTCACGGGGAGTACACGAGAGTGGTGAAGAAAATGGTAAGGGCAGTTATGTCATTTTGAGAAAGGTTAGTCACTAATGGTATATTCTAAAGAAGTTTGTTATTCCGATGGTGTAAAACCAATCAAACAAAAAGCCATGGCAAAAACCAAAAGCCACAAAACATTGATGGCATAGACCGAATTTTCTCCTAATACTAAAATGAATACAGATGAGAATATCGTTTTGAAAGAGCAAGGCACGAAACAGTTTGTATGTTTTTACAGATAATATGCCTTCACAAGTATGTTATATACGATTTGCGAAATTTATATGTTGCACAATCTTTTCTGTTAAAATATACTCTAGTGAAGTGAGCTCATGCCTAGAAACATGCAGTTAGTATTTGAGGAGTACATAGTGCACGCTACACATATATAGTACAGTCAGAATTTGCATGGAGTCCGGAGCATCATTGTGAAGCTCTGGGATTTTTTAACCACAAAACCCAATAGGAGAAGATTATTTTCTACCACATTTGAATTTGTATTGGTTTTCACAAATCGCTGTTAATTTGAAAGAGCACTAGATGTAAGTCAAACCAGCCTATGAAACCACACTGTTGGTGGGTGAGTTGGTGACAAATACAAATACTGTTTAGTCTTAGTTTAACTACGCCGGGTATATCGCACTTCATGACGCATTAACCGGATTTGATTCTACCAAAGTACTCTGATTCTGTATCGTGAACTTTGACATGATAACTGTGAGCACTTCCCAATTCTGGGTACGATTTTTTTTTGGGGTTTCTGAATGACCAATCGAGTTTATGACGACATGGAAAAGGAAGCATTCGATGATCATTTGGACGCCATATTGCGCCGTACAATGCAATGCGATCATTATTAGGGTTTGTTCTTTTCAGTTTTAGCTTTTGCTACAGTATCTAACTTTTAAATAGAATATTTTTTTTAAGATAGAGTCTATAAGTTAATTATAGTATACGTTAAAAGTCCAACATCTGTACCATCCAATATCTAAACAAGTATATCTCTCCGTAATTTCTGTCGTAAACAGCTAAAATTCAAAAATTTCAGCCAAATACCATAAGCTACAGTAAAAAACAGACCCTAAGTTTAGCTAGTACTATATTATTTGAGCCTTTCAGCTTAACGATTGCTGCTGCCGTTCATCACGAGTGCCCCATCTGCGACTTCGGATGTTTCTCTCTCGGTCCTCCTTGAAGCCATGTCGTAGCGTCTCTCTCCTTCTGCAATAGGCCAATAGAAATCCTTGAAAAATCATGTAGGGTTTGCCGACGTTATTGCGAGTCACGGAGCAAGCTGGGCGAAGGTGGTGGAATGGCGTGAGGCCATGTTTTTGTGTTTAACTTTGCTTGACCTATGTACAGTAACACTTTCTGCGCTGGTCCATGCGTTTTACACTTTTTAATGCCGAAATTGGAATTGGCTAGAGGGCCGAGGGGGAGGGCAAGGCCTCGTCACTAGGGGTGGCAATTCCCATGAGGCGAGGCCCAAGGAAATATCCCGTGGGGCGGGGCGGGGTAATATCTCCGCGGGAACAGGCGGGGCCCGCGAAGTTAGCGGGCGGGGCGGGGTCATCCTCACTGCATGGCTCCACTGGGACCGATAAAAATAAAAATAAATATATTTAATAATAGATTATTATTTTTAATATAAGAGATTGTATTCTTTTCTTGTATATTTAGACTAAAACTTGAATTTATATGTTAGAATATATATTTTGAAGCTATATTTTTAAAAATAATATGCTTAAGTAATTATAAATTAATAAATAAAATCAAAAATTTATTTTTAAACAATAAATTTAATTTTTAAATCCCATGAGGACCCGTGGTCGGGTCCCGCGAGGATCGGGACGGGGCAATCTCCCGCGAGGCTAAACGGGCGGGCGGGGCGGGTTCGGGGCGGGCGGGCGGGGCGCGGAGGCTTCCCGCCCGCCCGCTTACACTCTACTCGTCACTGCCCTCACAGTGATCTTACAAATCTCCAGGCACGATCGAACGGTGCTGGAGGTAGTCCCAGCTCCAAGTGGCTGTGCCTTCTGCCTGTTGACTTTTAATTGAAATTACACTATAACAACTGTTAATTTTTTTTATAAATTATTTATTTAAAAAGAAAAAGAAAAATATCATTATATCTCTATAGACAATTAAAAAAAATAAGAAAGCAAAAAAGCAAAAAAAAACCAAAATTAATAACTCGATACGTCCATTCCGGCTTCTGACTTCTCAAAACCGGAAGCTAAAAATTGAAGCCACTTGAAGCGGAGTGCATTAGTTGAAGTGATGATGGAATAATAACTTTAAGGATTAGTACCTTAACTAGTAGTTACTAGTTAGATATCAACGTATGTTTCTACCCTTAAACATAGTATGTTTGTTGTTAGTTTTTCTTATGCCAACTATGTTCATGTTTGAGCTCAAAAAATGTTTTCATGTCCACGTGCAGGCATTTGCCACCACGGCCCATCGAGAATATTTTTGTCCCCTGGCAGTCATCAAATCTTCAACAGGCCCTACTAAATGCAGCCCAAATTGGTGCACATTCATTGACGAAAAAAAAAAGATAAAACATTCATTAATGCTGATGGGCCAATCTCCTCCTCTGACCTGCCATCTCCAAACAGTGCCACACAGTTCCAAGATTGAAGTAACAGTTTCGAACGTCTTTTTTAATTCTACTGGATTGGTGAAATGTGTTCTTGATCTGACTGGATTCGATAAGACAGGAGATCGAGTCCCTTTTTTTTTATCTCTGCATGGTTTACAAATAAGAAATTCACCACACTAACGCATGATCTGAAATTCACAACAATTGATGGGTGCAGAGGATGCAGTGTGTGATCGGGGAAACAAAGGAGAAAAATTTTCCTGAATGCTCGGCAGAAATGTTGTCTCCCAGTAGCAACGCCATCTTCGATAGGGACCGGCAGGTCTTAAGTAGTTTAGTTGCAGAGTTATAGGGCAGCTGGTGGGGTAGTGGGTGGTCCTGCAGCTTTTAATACTGCTATCCATGGCATAGAAGCACCTCCCATATGGGTAATGGAGTGTGGAAGTAAGTTGGAGTCCTTAGTGCTTAGCACAACAATTGAGTTCTTGGTGCTTTGGGTACTGGATTAGGTTTATGAACTATAGTATCACCTTTAAGGCGATTTACCTGTGTGTTTTTTATACAAAGGTGGAAGAAATCATTTTCTTGAAGGGAAAATGGGGTTTTTCTAGAGTTGTCCTAGGCTATCTGAGGATTTCTTTGACAAAAAAAGAGAGAGAGATTGTACTAGCGGAGTTTTTGTTTTCAAAGATTTTGCTTTCAGCAGGAACAATTGGTCTGGTTTCTCCATACAGTATAGCACCCCCATAGTGCCTTGATGCTCGTCAAAATATGATGATAGCCTGTCAAGATTGTATCTGCTCTATGATGAGTTTTTCTATTTTTATGTTTTTAAAAAAATTTAATTATACCAAATAAGTCAACTCAATTACAGTAAAAAATCAGCCAGCTCCCGTAAAAAAAAGTCATAAGCATGTGGGTTTTGTTATGCTTTCCTTCTTTCTTTTCTTTTGTGCACAGACTTGGATATCTGGTACGGTAGTGGAGTAGTGCTGAAGTTGTAACCTCATGTTGTTCGTGATCACTTTGCTTACACCTCCTTGATCGGATATATAATCATCTATGCGCCTTTGTTAATTGTTATTGGGGAAAATACAAAATATCCTGTGTTGATGTTCTGCTACGTCCCCGTGCTTCGCATGATAGCATTTGTTCAACTGTCATGACCCGTGAGGCCGAGCTCGTGTTCGGTGTATATGTTTTGTTGCTCCTGCATC
This sequence comes from Melocanna baccifera, assembly GCA_036346265.1. Lineage (NCBI taxonomy): Eukaryota > Viridiplantae > Streptophyta > Magnoliopsida > Poales > Poaceae > Melocanna > Melocanna baccifera. The sequence goes on along the minus strand of CM070694.1, from coordinate 22,952,436 downwards.
TTCGACGCGGACAAGTCTCGCCCAGCAGGCGAGAAAATGAACGTCGAGGCGGAGAGAGGCTTTACAGGTGTGCATGTATGGCCGGCCGGGCCGAGTGGCTGACCCGGCCCGCCCAGATCGGGCTAAGCAGTAGCTTCGACGACCCTGCTCGTGCAGCAACGCGCCAACTGCCAGGGCCCAACCCTTTACTCGCGTGGCCGAACCGCGCCGCCCCTACACGGCGTGGGCCGCGCGAGCGTCCGAAGCGGGGCGTGGGCTTCGGGACGTAGAAAAACCTCCACGACCACGGCGGCGGTCGTTGAAGCGGTAGCCGCCCGCGCGCGCGGTGTCAAGTCCCAGAAGCGCGCGCGGCGCGTATACCGGCGGGCCGAGCCGAACCTGTGAGGGAGAAGAGGGGGAGCAGACGAGCGGCCGCCGGTGGTTTCTGTCGGCCGCGGAGCCGCCGGCGTCTGTCAAGCCACGGCTCACTCTCAGGTGTCACTTGCTGTCATCGTCCCATGACGTTTCTGAGTGCCGGCGCGTGCTGCCCTTAGATAGGGGTGGGCATTCTTCCCCGTTTGTCTAGAGGAAGTTGTTGGAATACTAGGATTCGATCCCAGTATTCGAGACTGCTCCAAGCCTCCAACGCATGCTCAGAATCACGTCTCGCGTCGGGCAGAACCGATTCCAAATTTGAAGTCCCAATGTGCTGACATGCCGTTCGGAGTTTCAGCCTTGCGGTTCTTTTTCTGGTGCGAGCTAGGTTGAGAAATGGGTGTTGCTAGAGCTCGAATGTCCATCCGGACGCTAGCGCCAGTCGGCCGCAAAATATTTATTACTCATGTATGCAACAATTTTTGGCCATAAATGCAACAAAATATATTGATACAAATTTCGATGTTGCATCGGTTATTGCTTATTGTTGCATACATGAAATCAGAATGTTACAGCAAAAAATAAACACTTACCCTATGGTAGGCGGTGGCGGGAAGATAGCGTGCGCGAATGCGGCTTCCCTGTTCCGCTCTCCTATTTTGACCTCCTTGTTCCGCTCTCCTATTTTCGATATGTGTTTCCGATCACGTGGCGTTCATCCAGATTACTTACATATGTCTCACAAGGTCGTAAGTGAACTGGGATGCATGCCACGTACTGAGGGGACACAATGGGAACACCGAGTATGGAATAGGGAAGCCGCGTACAGCATGCGCGGCTTAGATCTGGTGTCGGACGAGAAGGCCACCCTCATTCTCGTGGCGCACTCAATCTCCTAGGTTGCCAGGGGAGGGGAAAAGCTGGATCTGACGGCGCCGCGTTCGAGGACAGTCGATGGCGATGGCTAGATCTAGCGGTGCCAACGCCGGGGACATGGTGGCCAGGTTCGTGGTCATCGCTGCGCTTGAGTATAGTTGGACGAAGAGGGTCAGAGAAGGGAGAGAAAGAGAAGAGAGTGATAGAAGGTGGGACGAGAGTGAGTTAAGGAAAAATTGAGTGTGCCAAGGAGTGAGTCGCGTCCATGTGGGCCGGTGTCCAATATGACTGGACATCCTAGCCGTATCAATACCTTAAGAAATTATGGACTGTGGAAAGTTAATTGAAGAACCTATGTAACACCTCCGAAACAAAATTCCAAATTTAGTTTAAAGAAACAAGTCTAAAAGAATTTTCTATGACACTTGAGCGAAACGGCTGTGAAACTTATCAAGCTGGGTTTGAACTAGCTTATTGCTTATGCTTATGAACCGTAGTTATAATAGATTTTTCAAAAATAGTGCGTTTTTTTAAGATGAGGTCTAAATGTCAATTGTAGCAAAAAGTGTATTGAGTTCAGTTGAATCGGTCAAAATTATATGCGACTATTTTTCTATATGTATTGTCTCTTGTAAACAGTCAGAATTCAAAAATTTAAATCGTAAACTATAAACTACAGCCCAAAAAATCCTAATAAATTAAGTTCAACTTTTGACGGTCCCTCGCTTTAGAAAGCAAGATGATATCAACTTTTTTTTATTCTTCCGCATCTATACTTGTTCCATCTTCTAGCATTTGCTATCTTCTTTTGGCAATACCATGCTTTCTCATCGGATACGCATTTCATTTCATGATTTGTTACTTGTGCACCGCATAAAAACCACCAGTGAGGTGACGCACTGTTAATCAATAACATAATTGCGTAACCACCAGACAAATTCTAAACTTAGGGTCATCGACTTACAATTTTTTTACTATAATAAATTTATTTTTTATTATAACTAAATTAATTTATTTGATATAATTAAATTTAAAAAAATAAAAATAAAAAATATGTTAGTCTATCACGAACAACGTAAAAAATATATATATAAAAACCTAAAAACTAAAAAAAACGAAATTAATAAATAAAAAAATACAAACCAAAAATCAAAAGCTGAATTAAGCGGCACCTTAGCAAAGTCCCAAAGTTAACCACATCTCGCCCCTCACCCCACCACCGCCAACCCCTCTCCTCCTCAAGCCTCCACCCTCATCGGCAATCGCCGGACACCCCGGGCCGGCGATCGCCAGCAATGCCTCCCCCTCCGCCGCTGCCCGCCGGCAGGCGGCGGTGCATCAGCTTCGCGGCGGCGCGGGACCGCTGCTTGAGCCGGCGGTTCCTCGCCGCCGGCCTCCGCCCGCTCGCCATCCCCCTCCCCGCCGGCGGCGACCCCGTCACCACCGTCCACATGTGGGTCCCCGCGAACCCGCCGCGCAACCCCCTCCTCCTCCTCCACGGCTTCGGCGCCTCCGCCACGTGGCAGTGGGCACCCTACCTCCGCCCCCTCATCGCCGCCGGCTTCGACCCCATCGTCCCCGACCTCGTCTTCTTCGGCGCCTCTTGCACCCGACTCCCCGACCGCTCTGACACCTTCCAGGTCGGTCTCGCAGACACGTGTGCCCCTTCTGTCGCCCTCTGCGTCCTTTTAACTCTGTACGTGTATTTGCTTGGCAGGCGTGGTCGATCAAGGCGGCCATGGATGCGATAGGGGTGACGAAATTTGGGCTGGTGGGGGTGAGCTATGGAGGCTTCGTAGGGTACCGGATGGCGGCGATGTACCCGGAGGCGGTGGAGATGGTGGCGATGGTGTGCGCGGGGGTGTGCCTGGAGGAGAAGGACCTCGCGGAGGGGCTGTTCCCGGTGGCTGGGGTCGGGGAGGCGGCGGCGCTGCTGGTGCCACGGCGGCCGGAGGAGGTGCGGCGGCTGGTCAGGCTCACGTTCGTGCGGCCGCCACTCATCATGCCGTCCTGCTTCCTTTGGGACTACATCAAGGTTAGTTGCCTCTTCATTTTGATTTTAGTATAAAATTTTGGTTGAATCCGTTTGAAAATTAATATGTCTACTGGATTACGCGAGTATAGGACGTCAGATAAAATATTATAAAATAGGGGGATATTAAGGCACCTCTAGATGAGAGAATGTTGTGTTTCGTGTGACGTTGAGCGCAGTTGTGTCGAATTGTGTATTTCATTTTCCACATAGAAGAATGTCTGATGCACATGAAAGGTATCCTGAGTGGTGCAGGAAACCGAGTTGCCCACTAAAGGTTGGGATACACTCCTACACCATTTAAATGTCTGAAATCGCCAAGCTTGGCTGATCTTAATCACTCGAAGCCTCTGTCAAATAAAGGATGGTTTACAATTGAAACACAGGATTCTAATAGTCACAGATTATCCATGATAGGTTGCTTGGTTGATTTGTTATTGTCTGTGACTCCACAGCCATCGTTGTTCTTAAGCCAATTTAATTTGAAAATCAAACACTGCCACGAACTGACTTTTCAGCACCAAAGTTAAGCAGCAAAAATTGTATGGTTGTTTGCCATCCAATTTGTGCACACCATTTGCAGGGGATGATTTGAGGGGAAAGTATATTATGCAGAGGAGATTTGTGTTGTACTGTTGTCTGTTTCTTGTGGTTGACTACAACCCACTGGATATCTTATTACAATCCTTATAATGGACACCAGCTCACTGAATCTACTCTACTGGCTAATGTAATGCATGTGTAGATTTGATGTAGCCAACAAAGCCTCAAAATATTCACACGTGTCAGTAGCTTAGGAGCAGATCATCGTTTTGGTTTTGTTCTCATGCATACATTTACATATGTTATTTGCTATCTGTGGCAGTGGCATGACCGCCCAGCCACTTGCATGTGTAGGGCCCATAGTAAATTGGTGACAACACATGTGATTTAATAGTTTAGTTGCTCCATCAGTTCTTTGCTCACCCATGTACTCCTATACTAAAGTACACACTTTTGGCGTATAATTAGCACACTGAATTTATTAGCATAGTATGCTCCTTTAGTGCTTTGTCCTCCCACACAAATAAATTTACAATCTCGGCACAGAAATGCCAACGATTATGCACTTCCCTAACTTGCATGTTGGAAATTATTTGGGGTTGGATTTCGTTTGACTATGCAATCTCAGCACAGAAATGCCAACAATTATGTACTTCCCACAAAAAATAAATTTACAATTTTGGAGTATGACACAGAAGCCGAACATTTGGAAGTAGTTCTTCAGTGCCATGAAAATCATGCATTGCTTCAACAGCTCTTGTTCAATTTCATTCATGAAATGATCTCTGCTTTGAGTGTTCTCTTCCTCTTATATTAGCTCACAAATTATAGTAATAAATATTGTGCTGGGCTTATTTTAAAAAAGGGGGTATGCTTCTTCTGAGTACTTACTGTAACACAGCAGAAATTTGAATTTCCCATTTACCCCAGTGAGTAATCTATCATACGGATATTGCCTTGGTCTATTGTACCAGGTGATGGGCTTGGATCATATCCAAGAGAAGACTGAGCTACTATATGCTTTGATTAATGGAAGGCAACTTTCAAATCTTCCAAAACTAAGTCAGGTAGTTTCTTCCTAAAAGTTTGCTCGTAAAGTTGAAGGCCGAACGGCATACTTGAAAAACAAAAGAAATTTGACTAGCATATGCTTGTGATATGATATATTTAGCCCTATGAGATCCAAACAAATTGCCTGCCGATCTGTTTAATTGATAGTGTTTTCCCACTTAATGCAGCCGACGCTGATAGTTTGGGGGGAGCAAGATAAGGTGTTCCCAATGGAGTTGGCTCATAGATTGAAGAGGTTTGATGCTACCTTTGATAAACTTTTAAACCACAAGTTTACATTACCAGCATCCCTTGAAAGTAATTACAGTACCAACAACTTAACAATTTGCCAGGCATCTAGAGGACAATTCTCGATTAGTAGTTATAAGAAACGCTGGGCATGCTGTCAACCTTGAGAAGCCCAAAGAGGTGTGCAGGAGCATCATTGAGTTTTTCCGAGAGCCGGTCGCCGAAGCTTCAAACGAGGAAAATGTATGCAAACTTCACTATTGTTCAACAGATCATGTAGCATTAACACACTTGCACACAAACGAGCACACATCGTGAAGCTTTAACATGCGTATATGTTGAGTGTTTCTGCGGGTATCTTATGTTCCTTGGTTCACCTCGCAGGTGTAGCTTTCATCTATGGAGGACAGGTCTTCAACGGGCACATCAGCATCTCCTTGTGCCTGTGGTACACAAACCGAGAGAGGCTTGCAACGTTTCTCCATGAGTATCTGATGTATCAGGTTCAGATCCAGTGTAATCACAAGCGTGTAAAGAAAAGGAGCTCTAAAGAAAACGACTACTGGCATGCCAGCAGGACCTCGTGCCATGTGCTCATCGAGGCAAAGGTGACGAAATTGCTTGGCCGTGGGTGGATCACGTTTCGCACGCTACAAGCTATTGTCATGTCGCTTTAGTTAGCATCACTTGACAGTATATAGGACGACAACGCCGTGATCGAACGATGGAAAGAGAAGCTCGGCTAGAAGGGTGTTTTTTAACATGGTTTTTAGTTTTTAGCTGAAATTTTATTGTAGTTAATTTTTTACTGTAGCTGATTTGACTTTTTAGGTATAATTAAATTTAAAAAAATATAAAAATAAAAAAATATGTTAGTCTATCACGGATAATGCAAAGGAACATGAAAAAAAAGAAAAATACAAAAAAACTTTAAAAATCTAAAAAAATAAATTACTGAATTGAATAGTAAGAAAAAAACGAGCGGAGCCACAGCGGAAGCCATGGTGGGCTGCAGCTTGCAATCGTCTGATGGGACGGTAATTTAATTAGCCGGTGCTTGGAAGAAGCTTTTCCGGTAGGAGTTGGTAGCTCAGCCGTCCTGAAACCAGATAGCTGGCGTGTGAACGAGGAGATGGCCTAGGTGGATAGCGACCACCGCGCCGGGACTATTTTCGCTGTGGGTTTGGCGTGTGAATGTGTCACATAGGTCCATCTCACGAAAAAACAAAATCTGCCTCTGCGACGAAGGACAAAAAAGTAAAAAAAAACAGTGGGGTGAGAGAGGCTCGAACTCTCGACCTCAGGATCACTCACGTTTAGCTATGAGACCTACGCGCTAGCCAACTGCGCCACCACCCCGTAGTGCTTAATCGCACATCTGGCCAATATATCACGGAATTTCGTAGCCTGATCGGCAAAGACCCCACCAGAGAGTGAATCACGAGGCAAGGCGGATGATCAAGATTTGAATGAAAAACTAGTCTGGGGGAGGATCTCAGGGTAAGACCTCCATTATCTACCGTTGATCAAAACTGATCAACAGTGGATGAGGGGGTCTCATCCTGAGGTCCTCTTCCATAGAAAATCCTTCTGATTTGAATACTCCTGAGGAGGCAGTTTTCCCATGTATGCATGTGGCTACATGCACTATCATAGATGTCCATAGTGTTTTGAGATTCACGTGCTTCCTTCACCACCTCTCTCTTCTCTGACTTCTCTCACCTCCTTGCTCCTCAGGCCGTGCCACCTCCCTTCGTTGGAAATCTCACCGTCGGAAACCTCGCAAACCCCGTTGAAAACCTCGTCACCAGAAACCCCAGCCTACTATTGGAAACCCCACACCTCTACCAAAAACCTCAAGGTTTGGCAGGGTTTCCGGCGGCGACGCGGCTCAAGAGAGGAGGGGTTTCCGACAACTCGTAGGATGTGAGGTTTTCGGTAGCCGGTGGTGGCTTGTCCTGAGGCAGGAGGGAGCGGGCTTTGCCAAAATAAGAGAGAGAAAGCATGAATCTCGGAGTGTGTAGGAAGATGGGGATAGTGTATGCGGCTATATGTATAAAGTGGTTTGGATTTTTTTTTTGTACTGGGAAAAAAATACAAGTGCTAGTTAGTGATTGCCATTAAATGAGCACATCGACTGAAAAAGAAATGCACTGTCACACAACCACTTCAAAAGAAAACGTAACTTGATTAGTTGTTTGTCGACCTTTTTATGACTAAAACAAGTGACCCAATTTCACTGTTTTTTAACCTAATCTCAATGTGAATCACAAAGTTTACAAAACAATTGAAAACAAACACTCACACATCAATCTTCCACCAAGAGTGAGCTGAATTTTTTTTTTTCTATCTGGCCACACGATGCCATTTTTTTGCACATGTGCTTTAGTGACAGGTGTGGCTACATGTATACTAGTACATATGTGTGTGCTAGTACATGTGTGTGGCTTATATAAGCCTATACGATCAGATTGTTCAGGTAGTCGAATAAGCAGTCGTAGTATGGTACTATAGCAGTCTTAAGTTAGAGCAGGCTTAGAGTTACTATAGTAGTCGTGAGTACTGTAGCCCTCGAAAATACTTTTGTAGCAGTCAAAAGAGATAAATTACTTGGGTTGATTGTTGATGGCTAATGGATAGTTGATAAGTGGGCACAATCCGGTCTGCAAATATGAGCTACTGAAATTATTGGTTTAACAGTATTTGAATGGTTGGGTTAATAGAACCTTGTTTGTTGGATATTCAAACTTACAGTTCGTGTGTTGCGATGATCAGGTTTGTAACATCCCAAATTATAGTGCATGTAAAAAATGAGAAAAATTTTAAACTCTTTGAATGCATTTTGGCATTTTTGGCTTTTACTGGAATTTCTTAAAGCAAATTTAAAATCAAAAGCACATAAAACAAAAATGAAGTCAAATAAGTACAGCAAGAATTCTTAGATTTCCTCTCTAGAAAAAAACTTTAATAGAAGTTGGACCAACGTGGTCGATATAGCCTTATTAGACCGATGTGGTTGACGTGGCGTGGTCGACACCACGTAGTCTAGCCAACGTGGTCGATACGAGGTGGGTGAACCGACCGAACCCCTCTCAGCACACCTCTTCCTCTCTCTCCCTCTCGCTGCCATGAGGGGCCCGATTGCAGAAGTCATCGTCCACCACGCGCGCATGTGAGTGCTAGCTCCACTGTGGTCGTGGCTGAGCTGCTCCCTATTTTGGATGACCATGCCCACGGATTTCCTGTGCTGTTGCCAAACCACTGCGAACCGTCACCTCAGACACGATGTACAACCTCCCCCTTGTCCCCATCCTCGCCTCGCACTCCACGGTGAGTTACGACTGCTCCGCCATTGCCTGGTCGAGGTCTCTGACCGCTTGCCTAGTCATGATTTTCGAGCGCTGCTATGTCGAGGTTTTTGACCATGGTTATAGTTGAAATCTCTTACCGCAATCGTAGTCGAAATCTTTGACCATAGCCATAGTTGAAATCTTTGATCACAGCCGTAGTCGACATCTTCGACCACAGCCAGAGTCGACATCTTCAACCACGGTCATAGTCGAAATCTCCGACCGCAGCCGTAATCGAAATCTTTGACCGCAGCCGTAGTCGAAATCTTCGACCACAACCGTAGTCAACATCTCTAACCATAGCCAAAGTTGAGATCTTCGACCACTATCATAGTTGAAATCTCTAACCACTTGCGTAGTCATAACCTTCAAAGCAGTAGTCGTAAGTCACATAATTGGTCGGTAGTCGGAAGACCTGCGTGGTCGAAGCATAGTGATTGTTAGTCGTAGTCATAATCATAAGCCCTAGTTGTCAATAGCTATAGTGGTCGTAGCTTCAGTAGTTGGTAGCCATAAGTGGTCGAACAGTCATAAACCATAGTACCCAATCAGTAGTTGTAAGTACGGTAGATCGGTCGTGCAATACAGTAGATATGTTGTAAGTATAGAAAAACATTGATCGTAGGTGTGGTAACTCGGTCGTAAGTTACAATGCCTCATCGGTAGTCGTAGTTCGTAGTCGAAACCTACAGATCCTAGTCAGTAGTCGAAATGTACAATACCTAGAGAGTAGTCATAAGAAACAGTAGACTGGTCGTACGCATAGTGGATTGGTTGTAAATACAGCAAATTGGTCGTAAGTGTTGTAAATTGGTCGTAAGCTAAGGAATGTGGTTGGTAGTTTTCAGCCACAGAATCCAAGTTGGAAGTTGTACAAAATAGTACTCAGTTAGTACATGTAAGTTACAGAACCTGGTCGATGTTCGGAAGGCCCGTATGGATGAAGATCGGTAGTATTGGCTCTGTGCAAGCGGTATGATCGAAGACTTGAGTAGTTAGAGCATCCTGGTCGGTTGCTGGAACTAGATAGTTGGAGCGACTGAGTATCACAACAGTAGGAATGTCCGAGTACCAAGGAAGTCGTAAGAGGACTCGTAAGGTTGGTAGCCACAATGGTTGCAAGGTCGTAAGCTGCAATGATCGTAGTCTTCAGTAATCATAGATGGATTAAGTGGCAATCGAGGAGTGTTCAATAGAACACCATGGCAACCGAAGAACGATAGTACTCATAGAAATTGCAATACCAACCTAGAAAGAGTACATCAAACCAAGCAAATCTCGAACACTTATAACTTTTGCGTACGAAATCCAAATTTAGTAATCTTTATTTCTAAATTCTTTTAAAATCATGATCTTTTTTATTGCACAAAAATATTTTGGTCTTCTCTCTGTTTATTTGGATCTTACTGGTTTTCATATGGATTTATCGGATAGACGACCCCGCGCCAGACAACGCCGAGAACGCCTCGGAAACATTCTCTGAGCAACAAGAGCAAGGCAAGTACCCTCTTTGACCATGTTGATCCCAATATTTCATTTGTCATATATTGCTTACAAAACCTATTATGCATGCGTGCATGCTTTATTAAAATTGCTATACTGTGGGAAAGATAGTTATAACTTATGACCACTTGAATGCATTAAACCTTCCTTGCAAATTTGATACCCTCACTGTTGAAATCCCTAAGACATGGTTTAGACAAGTTATACTATCAAATTGGGAATACTACATCGATATACAGTCTAGATGCTTAGCCAAGCACTAGTTTTGCTAAGTTTGAACTTTTGAACAAGTTTACACGTGGGCATGATTGTTTCAAAATGTTGAGCCAGAGGAGCAACCTCTGTTAGTTTGGTATAAAATAAAATAAAAACCTAGTTTTGGGACACAAACGAGTTATATAATAATATGTAAAATGTGAGGAGGAATCTCGCATGTAGGTAGCGGGAGATTCTCACTCGGATCAATTATGGACCGAACAATATTGCCGCACATGTAAGCCACACCGTACATCCACATGTGCTATATAGGCTATGGCATTTAGTTGATTAAGTTATCTAGGTCTAGCCTTACATTGTGGCAGGCGTAGAAGCAGTAAGAGCATTCCGAGTGAAGGTTTGGCTCGTAGGGGCTCCCACATCACGTGATGGGGTCAAAATTTACTAATATAATGGTGGATGCTCACTTAGGAGAAGGACACACCTAAGTGAGGGTCTGTCAGTCAGCTCAATTAAGATTAGATAACCTAAAGGCTATAAGATAATCAATTTCGTCACACGCCAAAGGAAGCGTGTAGTTGCCGATAGTACAATTGATTATCTTATGTGAGAAAAGTTGTACAATCTATGCAGAGTATTAAAAACTATTAAAATAGGCGTGCTCGCAGTTATGAGTAAGCTTGGATGTAGCTACAAAGGGTATAATTTTCATTTTGAAAATTAATTCACTGAAAATATGAGATGGCATGTACGCAACCGTATGCCATACCCATGGATGGGAATTATGCGATGATTCACAGTCGGGGATGGCTGTGAATGGATTTGATCTACTGTTATAGAAACTATACAATGTTATTTTCTTACATGTCAAATGCTCTTTACCATTCCGCTTACAAAGTTAGTACTTATTGATATTGAAATAAAAATTTGCTTCATGCTGAAAATAATTTAGTGTAGAGCCACATTCCTTTGACAACCTTGCATATATGTAAAATTTGTGATATACTACAAGTCTTACTGAGTACACAATGTACTCAATCTTACTTAAATTGTTGTTAATCAGAGAATAAAGATTACATGCTCGAAGATACGTATTTCGCCCCAAGCACCGGGGAATTTGACAAGGGTTTTTGCTAGGGTTTGACTCCAGTTGGTTGCATGCGGGTTATGATGGCAAATCACTAGATACTAATTTGACGAGGGTTCTTGCTAGGGTTTGACTCTAGTTGGTTGTCTGTGGGTTATGATGGCAAATCACTAGATACTTTTGTATTTAGACTTTCGTTGCATTTTGTTCAAGACTTTGAAGTTTATTTCAGCTGGTCGGCCCTATGTGTATATTCTCTTTTATGCCTCGCTTATATACCATCCTTTTGTTATAAGCTGTTTATGTGCGATGTATATGGATATGATATCAATATAGTGAATATATGTACTAGCTACTGATCATGGGACTAGTACAGAACACATGCGGGTTCAAGGCCCCCACAGGGTTAGAGATGGCTAACTGGAGTTAGTGGATTACCATTTTCTAAAATTTAATAATGAGATCGCTAGTTAACTGTCCTTAGTCAATATTTACCTATGACAATGGATTACTTTGAACTACTGGATCCTTGTTTAATGATTTAACAACATGCATCATTATTAATATATATATATCGACTCTCAAACTTCATGTTCTATATCAGTTACCATTACCACCTCTTAATGACCGTCTTTACCGATCAACTTTTATCCCTAACATTATGTTGTAATCACCTTCTTTCCAGATCAATTGTCAAATACTCCAATTATATATTTATTACAATTTCTCTATCTAGTCATCACATATAGGAGGTAATAGCAGTACCTACCCAACATTATACGTGGGGTGGGGGACGTATAGTCTTGTTGTTGGGAAAATAACATCTCGTCACAGATATACAGTTGAGACGAGGGAGGGAAGGAGACAAAGCCGTGTGATAGTTGAGGGGCCGAATGTGTTTTTTTATTTTTATATAGGGAAACCTCCTCTCTCAGCCGATCCTAACAACTAGATCTCAATTCGACGACCATGAAAAAAAAGGTGATGTGGCCATCCCCCTTTGGTCCCTCAGCCTAGCCCCTCGGAGTCTCCGCTACTCCTTCCTCCTGTGTGCCACCATGCTGCTGCACTATGACGGTGAAGAAGACAGAGGAGGAACAGTACTTGGTGGCGAAGAAAAAGAGCACAGTGGTGTAGGCAACAAGGCGTTGGTGTATACCACAGAGGATGGTGATGGAATGAAAGTGTATACCACCGAAGTCGATGACCAGAATGTGAAGTACATCAGCACGGACGACGAACAGGGAGGCGAAGTACACCAGCTTGGACAAGTTGTACACCATCGGAAGTGAAGAAGAACCGCAAAGCCGGTAGGGTCAGAGAGGGCAGATCCATAGTGGTGATATCAACAATAGCGGATTTGACCGCACTGACATCAGTTTTGATTAAGGATGTCTCTCTATTTTTTAATGTTTATTATATGATTAGGATTACGTTTAACGATATGTCCATTGCAAGGCATTGGCGTGAGTTCACTGTACACTCATAGAATATGATAAAGAGCCTGTTCTTTGCGGCTTTTAAAAGCCGCTTTTGACTTTTGCTACAGTAACTAATTTTTAAACGGAGTATTTTTTTTAAGATGGAGTCTACAAGTTAATTGTAGTATACGTTAAAAAATTAATATCTGTATCATCAAAAATCACAAGCGAGTATCTTTCTTTCCGCAATCTCTGTCGCAAACAGTTAACAAGTCATCAGCTGCAGCCATCAGCCGCAGTAAAAAAGAACAGGCTGAAAACCTGTGACCTTGATTGATTGCTTTATTACCATACAAATCCTGAGATCAGCCATCGCCATCCTGCTTGACGGACTGCGGAGCAGAGATGCATCTGGCCAAGTCGTACTTAGCTGGTTCAAACATGCCGGCCAAGTCTTGGAAAGAAAAAGCTTTGTGTTTTTGTTTTTGAGATCGTGTCGCATAGTTTATGGTCACGTTTTTTTAGTCGCGACTGATGTTTTGTCCGTGTTTTTCAGGATGACAGTGGTTGACAAATACACAAACACCGATGATATAATTTTAAACTGAAAAAATTATTTGAAAAATCCACTTTAAAAATTATTTTATTTTTTTAACTTTTAAAAAGAAACCAAAAACTCAAAAGAATACCTGTTAATTTGGGTTGTAGCTTATAGCCTTTTGTCTGTTCGTGAGATAGGACACAAAGAGATAGCGACTTACGTGCGATTTTAGAAGATAAATAAAGTCACTGTAGTTTATGTTACAATTAACTTATAGATCCGTTTTAAAAAGATATTTTATTTGAAGATTGCTTACGATAGAAAATTATTTTACTATAAAAAGTGATTTTTAGAATAAAAAAAGAGAAGCGAACGAGCCATACACTTTCCAGGCGGTATCCTCTGCGTTCTTCGTTGACACTGACATACCGTCGTAAATTGGCCGCAGTTTACCACTGGCTAAACGTATGGAGACCCAAGTTTGTACGTGGCGTCTCGGAGTAGATCGACGCAGTTAACCTTAACTCTGCTTGTGGCGAAGAAAAGCCGTCGTTTTGGTGGGACTAATCTGCGATGGCGCACGCATGCGTGTTTGATCGGTGCACGAGTAACGGACGCCGAATCGATCAGCGCAGACTAGCCAGTACAGTACTTTGTCTGGACTTTTTTTGCTTTCTTGTTCTGATTGAGTTTACAAGATATTTTAATTACGTGCCGTGTGATTAGTTGAATTATTACTTGGTCGTGTGATGCTCAGCTCAGCTCGCGATGGATCGCTTGTGGCAATTGGTGCGCGTGTAATGAATCGTTCGGAACGAACGAATTTTTTAAGCTTACCATCTTAAGTGAAGAGATTTATGGTCCCAATTGCAGCATATGGGATTGTGTCATGTGATCGTGATTACGCACATATTAGTCCCAAAACATTGCCTTGACTATTGATTTCGACCTAATTTGGATCGAGCATCGAGTAACATGGCATTTTCTTAGAAAGTGACATGCATTTTTGTGTGTCATACATACGATCTGAACGTCCTATAGTCTAGAATATTGCCAATGCAATCAGGGCAAATATTAATCCTGTTCTTTTCAGTCTATTTAACTTGTTACTTATGATTTTATTCAAATAAATAAATAAGACAATATCTCTTTCACCATTTCAAAGTGATTTATAATGGTATAAGGGTAAATAATAGACATGTTCTTTTTCACTTATTTTAATTTATGATTTATAATTTTTTTTAAACAAATAAATAAAATAATTTATCTATTACCGTTGTTTCGAAGCGGCACAACTTATTATGATAGCTTTTTATGAATAACTTACCATCTTTCTATTTAGTTCATATAAACACTTAAATTAAAACCAAGAGTCACAGACAGTAACCATAAGACAAATCACAACCTAAAATAACAGTCTAATTGCATCAAATGCGTCGAAATCTAGCGTAAAAATGCAGTGGAACACGTACGTGTGGTCGCCACATAATTGCGCTGGGTCCCGAACCCCCGGGCCATACGTGCCACGAACGAACCCCACCGACTCGCGAGTCGCGACACAGACGATGTGACTTTCACACGAGCCTTGAACCTCGTCGCGCTCGGTGGCCGGTGGGCCCAATGAGTGTGGGGGATCCACTATGTCAGCGAAATAGGTAGAACCGTGGTGTTCGTGCGATATTTTGGAGCTGTTGCTGCTGGTTAGCCGAGCCGACCAACTAGCCATGCACAGGCCTACTCCAAATTAGTTTCTGAAACTGCAGGTGTTGTTGGCGGAATCTCACGGCTGAAAATATCAAGATAAGCAATTATACCATATTGTGTTTGACATCCTGAGAGGAAATGAAGTGCCTTCGGAGAAGTTACAGCGGTAATGCTCTTCTTTACCGTGAAAGTTAATTTCTTTCGGAGAAGCTATCTCAATAATTGCCCTATTAGAAAATTAATTTCTTCAAAATACCCTAAATATCTAATTAATCGTAGTAAGCATATGGCTAGCAAGAACATGGGCGACTTAGGTTTCATTTCTAATCAGGTAAATATTATCCTTAGCAAGAGTTGTAACGGGACCAAGGGTGTTAAGAGAGGCCCGCATGTTCTGTTAGGCTTAGCAGAAAGGTCGTACGGGGACCTCTATATTGATCCCCACAGGATTAAAACTATGCTATATTATTTTTAAAAATAATAATATGATTTTGTTTATTAATTTATAATTATTTAGATATATTTTTAAAATATAGTTTCAAAATATATATTTTAATACATAGTTTTAAAGTTTTAGTCTAAATATATAAGAAAACAATACAATATCTTATATTAAAAACTACAATCTATTATAAAAATATTTTTTATTTTTACTAGATCCCCAGGGTAGGGCAATCCCCGTCTCCGCCTCGCTAGCGTAGTGGGTGAGGGAGGGGGGATCGACCCCGACCCTGATGGAGAAACTCCCCATGGGCCTCACCTCCACAGGGGAAATTGTTGCTCCTAATCCTTAGTATGTCCTTAACCATGAGAGATCAATAATTTAAATGCCTTTAAATTTATAGGTAATCTCATACACATTTTATGACAAAGGAAGAAGAGTAGTAACAACCATGCAAAATGAGAAAAAAAACAAGTTACTGATAGATTGTAGTGACAACCATGCAAAATGACAAAACTAAGAACATCTAATATGCCATAATTACAACCACAAACTGACGCAAAGAAATTACACAAAAGAGAGAAATTACAGCAAAACCTTGAGCGTGGTAACATGAGCCGAAAACCAGACAAAGTACAAGGCAAGCAGCTCCAGCTCAGCCCAGCCGATCTCAAGCAGAGCTGAACCGAGAACCAAAAGCTACCCATTGCGTTTCTACCGAGCCCAAACCTACCCCACCGCCCAGGCGCGCGGCTCCACAGTCATCCTTGCTACCTAACCCTCAAAGTACCTTTCCAAGTAAAGTCTCCTCAGTAAAGCCTCCAAAGTAAAAGTCTCCGGTCACCAGCAGGAAATCCCCAAACTACCCCTTGCCGCTTCCCCCACATCGCCTCCCTCCGACGCCAAGCTAGCCATCCGTCCACACCCCCGGTTCTCACCAACCCATCCCCCCTCGCCGCCGCCTATAAATATCCCCACGCTCGCCACCTCCGTCTCCTCAGAGGAGGCGCCTTAGACAGCACGGCTCCTCGCCAAAACCCCTACCTACCCCTAAGCTACCGCCCCTCGCCTCCTCGCAATGGCGCTCGCCACCAACTCCGCCGCCGCAGCGACCGTCGCTGTGTCCGGCGGCGCAGCCCAGCCTCGCCGCGCCGCGTTCTTCCCGCTGAAGAGGCGCACCATCTCCGCCGTCCACGCGGCCGACCCGGCGAAGAACAACGGATCCGTGCCCGCGGCCGCGAAGACCTCGTCCCCGACGGTGGCGCCGGAGAAGAAGCGGCCGGCGGCGGGGAGGTGGACGGTGGACAGCTGGAAGACGAAGAAGGCGCTGCAGCTCCCCGAGTACCCGAGCCAGGAGGAGCTGCACGCGGTGCTCAAGACGATCGAGACGTTTCCGCCCGTGGTGTTTGCCGGGGAGGCGCGGCACCTGGAGGAGCGCCTCGCCGACGCCGCCATGGGCCGCGCCTTCGTCCTCCAGGGCGGCGACTGCGCCGAGAGCTTCAAGGAGTTCAACGCCAACAACATCCGTGACACCTTCCGCATCCTGCTCCAGATGGGCGTCGTCCTCATGTTCGGCGGCCAGATGCCGGTCGTCAAGGTACCAATCAACCCATCAAATCCAACCAAATACGCCCGTTGGGCATGCGATTTGTGAGATCTGATCCGATCTGCTCCATTTTTTGCGCATGGTAGGTGGGGAGGATGGCTGGCCAGTTCGCCAAGCCGAGGTCCGACTCATTCGAGGAGAGGGACGGGGTTAAGCTGCCGAGTTACAGGGGGGACAACGTGAACGGCGACGCGTTCGACGAGAAGAGCCGCGTGCCGGACCCGCAGAGGATGATCCGGGCGTACGCGCAGTCTGTGGCGACGCTCAACTTGCTCCGCGCGTTCGCGACGGGAGGCTACGCCGCCATGCAGCGCGTCACGCAGTGGAACCTCGATTTCATGGATCACAGCGAGCAGGGAGACAGGTGAGAAATTTTTTCTCCTTTTCCTACGATTTTTAGCAGCACTTTTGGTGTGGAAGGTGTTAAGTCTCTGTCTTGTTGAAATATCTCAATGCTGAATTTCTTCCACATATCTCCTTATCATGATAAGGCAAGAGCTGGTTATAGGCTGCTGGTGATAGCAAAAATTCACCTCTTTTAGTATAAATGTTATCATGGAAGTAACGAGTGGTGAACATGTTCCTGAAAATTTGAAACTAGATCCTGTTCTTGAAATGTTCAGATATTTTAATTTGTAGATTGAATAAGTAAAGAAAAGCATTTTATGTGGTGGTTCATTGCTCGTCAACGTTTAATAATCACGTGGTAGTTCTGGGTTCATCAATCAGTAGTTGGTACGGGTGGTTATATTAGAATAGGAAAAAAAATTCCGTATTTTGTACTGTACTTTCAAGTTGGTCCAATAAGACCTTGTACTGTAATCGATTTGAGGAGAGGCTGCAGCTGCGCCAAATATGGAATTAAAGTACAGAATTATTCCCTCGCATTGGAGTTTAGAATTATTTGTGTCTCACTAAGCATTGGCGCGTTGGAGTTTAGAATTAAAGTATGCCACTCATCCATGAGATTCCCTTCGGGCGTGTGTCTACTTAAGTATCTGTATTCTTTTTTGGATTTAGCTTTTCAATTAAGTTGCGTTTGTAGTTTATGTTTTCTTCAGGCGTGTGTCTATTTAAGTCTATAAGTAATATATGTTGAGAAAGTATTTTTGAGTTTTGGAAAAGATGGTGCTCCGAAAAAGTTCTCACCAAGTCATCATCGTAATAAGACATGTTAAAATGACATTTTGTTCATGGGATTTACAAATAATAGCAATTCATTGATAAAATGCACAAATGCTATTGATATGTTATTGCTATGTATCTGATTGTTTGGGTTTCAGGGGAAATTATGTTTGTAAGTGCTGTAGAGTTTTTCTAATGATCTGAGTGTTTCAATGGAATGGTGTATAGGTACCGTGAATTGGCACATAGGGTGGACGAGGCCCTTGGCTTCATGACTGCAGCAGGGCTGACAGTGGACCATCCGATAATGACGACTACTGACTTCTGGACCTCCCATGAGTGCCTCCTCTTACCGTACGAGCAGGCTCTTACCCGTGAGGACTCCACAAGTGGCCTTTTCTATGACTGCTCGGCCCACATGCTGTGGGTTGGTGAGCGCACTCGCCAACTAGATGGGGCTCATGTTGAATTCCTCCGCGGTGTTGCCAACCCTCTTGGCATAAAGGTCAGCATTGAGTTCATTTTCATATTTAGTGAAATCCAAATGCTGTCTTCAATGTATTGTGGGTGCTGACATTCAAATTAATGCACGACTTGTGGAATGCAGGTGAGCGATAAAATGAACCCAAGTGACTTGGTGAAGCTGATTGAGATTTTAAACCCTTCAAACAAGCCTGGGAGGATAACCATAATTACCAGGATGGGGGCAGAGAACATGAGGGTGAAGTTGCCTCACCTCATCCGCGCTGTCCGCAGCTCTGGACAGATTGTCACATGGATTACTGATCCCATGCATGGGAACACTATCAAGGCCCCATGTGGTCTGAAGACTCGCCCATTTGACTCCATTCTAGTGAGTATCTTTCTACTCTGGAACCTACTGCATGCCTGCTTTGGTAGTATGCTTTCCTTGTATGATGCAGCCTGTATAAGCAATCTGATCAATGCCACATAAGCAACTATCCCAAAGAGCCCAAATTTTTACTGCCCATTTATGTAAATGTGTTGCAAAATTGGAATGATACCTGAAGTAGTATATTACTCTGTTTGTCAGTAAGGAACTAAGAATGTTACACTTGTGAGCATATGTTCACTACCTGTAAAGAAAAGTCGTACACAAGGATTTGTTGGCATCTGTTCTCCGGTATGAAAAGAAAAACGTAACGAATTATATGATAACACTGCTGGATTGTCAAGCAATCTTATTTGCCCAAACAACAGCAGATACTACTATAACAAAGCAACATATTGCATATTATAGGCTATATTCACAAGCTTGGAGCTTATTCTTTGAACTGCAAATGTCACATGTCTGGTTGTAGCCACTCTTGCTAGTGATTTTGAATATCTGATGGCAGCCATTGCCTGATGATCCTCTGAATAATCGAGAACATTCCGTTCTTTTATTTTGAATATAGTAAAGCACAACCTTTTAATCTGACCATCGGTGAATTGGTTTGAGATAATGGCTTTGTGTAAGTTCCATGTTTAAACTCATTGGACTAAGCATGGCCTTTGATGTGTCTTAACAGGCTGAAGTACGTGCCTTCTTCGACGTGCATGATCAAGAAGGAAGCCACCCAGGAGGTATCCACCTGGAAATGACCGGGCAGAACGTAACCGAGTGCATTGGTGGATCGCGAACTGTGACCTTCGATGACCTGAGCGACCGCTACCACACTCACTGCGATCCAAGGCTGAACGCTTCCCAATCTCTGGAGCTCGCCTTCATCATCGCCGAGAGGCTCAGGAAGAGGAGGATTCGGTCCGGGCTCAACAACAACTTGCCACTGCCTCCATTGGCATTCTAAACGGAGGATCATCGGGGAGGGGGGTTAGAATAGTTGCAGCTTGCAAGCGGTGACAGATGCGGGTTTTATTTGTTGATGTTTGTATGGTTAGTGGGTGCTCCTGGCACAAGCTCGTGAGCTATAGGTACTTGTCGAGGATAGTAGCATACCTGTTGTGTTGTGCTATGTTTTTCTTCGTTCTTTTTCGAATGTTCTGGATGCGCCCCAGATGTGTAGGCTTTGAACCGTTGATGTCGGAGACAGGAGAAAATAAAGCTAGTGGGTTCGCTTGGTGAGCTGGTACACAAACTTGATGGTTCTGTTTCTGTAGTGACGTGAGGTGTGTCGCGCAGTTTGACGTGGTTGTTTTGCAAATGGTAGCGGCGGGAAGTCATACGTTGAATGCTTTGAGCGTGTTGTGATGATCCGTACTGTAGACTGCCTATGCTTGTCAGTTTCCGCTCGAGGTGCATGTCTGCACGCTCGAGCCGGAGGTCGATCTGAAGCGCAAGTAGTATTACTTGTCTGGCAACCTATCTTTACGTATTTAAGTCTTATGTCTGGCAACCTATCTTATGTGTTTAAGGCAAAAAAAGAAACAGACGTTACCAGAGATACCAAATTCAATCGCAGCGGCAGCGGATTACACGGACAGACCAGATTCATCCGCTGGCTGGTCATGCGACTGCAAGCATCTCCTGCTCTCTGCACAGCCTCCCGTAAACCTCACCGTCACGACCCCTCTCTCTCTCTCTCTAGTTTCAAGCCCGGAGACGGAGCGTACTTTAACCACGCCACCCCGCGTCAAAACAGCGGTACGATACGGGCTTGCTTCAGAGTCCTATTTGGTGAACATATGGACAGGAGATCCGGACCATCCGCCACAAAATCGAAGCAGGCGATCCCACCTCTCCGCTCGTGGCGTTTTTTTTTTCCGAAAAAACCCCCGCACGCACAGGAAAAAAGCGAGCCTCGTCCAGATCGATCCCCTCCTCCTAGATCCCACAATCCGAGCTCGCTAGGATAAAGGAGAGAGCCCGCCGCCGCCCGTGACCACTGAACCAACGCCCGTGGCCGCCCCTCCGCCCTTCGTGACCCCTGTTGCGTCGCCCGTGGCCGTCCCTCCGCCACCGCAGTCGCCGCTGCGCATTCGGAGTCTGCGCGTCACGCACTCCGTGTTTCTCTACTCGGGCACAGAAGGTAGGTTTCCTCATGATCATCAAGAATGAGGCCAGGCTCTGGACGCAGGCGGGGGCAAGGAAGCTCTCAGTTCTTCTAGTTGCGGCCTTCGTTTCCAGCTAATTTTCCTGCAATATCAAACTCTCTGCGGTACTTTTAGCAGCTGTTATAGCCCTTCGCAGCTCATAGCAGCCCATTTGTTTTCTCTGGGCCTTCGTTTCCCTTTTGTTTTTTTATTCTAGCCTCTTCTCCTACCGTTTAGCTGACCATTCTGTCTGTGAAGTGAGTCTAATATTAGCTATATCTTAACTAATATCAGTTTCACTTAAGTTATCCTAGTCATTACTTGTGAATGAGTGTGCCTTCCTACTTTTCGATTTTGCTGTCTTTCTGTCGGCCCTATGTAAGATCTAATTCTAATGTGAATTTATTTAAACTCTGATATTGTAATATTAATATGAAATGTATCGCATATGAAATGATCCAATCATATACCTATAAGCATTATCTATAGATTCAGAGAATAGTGTAATATACTTACAAATGATTCAGATTAGCCAAATCCGAATCCAACAGTTTCTCTAACAATAACTTTTGTCAGGTGGTTATCTCTCAAAGCGTCAAGGCATTTTTTTTAGCACGGAACAACGGCCACTACTTCGTCAATTATATAAGAGTTGTTGTCGGTGGAGGAAGGGATCCAATCCTGAATGGAATACGCTTAGAGGAGCAAGTAGTGCAAGGCTTTTTCCACATTGCATTCTCAGTTATAATATTTTCTCAGTGTAATAGGCACACAGGAAGTAGGATTATTATTCTCTTAGGAGATGATCGAACCTGTATAAAAATTTCTGCGTCTTCTCTCTATGTGCTCGTAACTAAGTCCTTAAGAGTTTACCCAGGATCCAAACAAATCATACGTAAATTTGGTATTAAAATACCAACAAGTACTAATCATGATTAATTAGTGCTAATTAAAGCACTAAATTAGTCTCAATTTAGTGCTAATTGTAATTATTTATCGGTTATCATGAGCTTAATTAATCGTGATCATGTACATGATTGCTGTATTTAATTACATAGTATTATTTATAAGATCCAGTAATACAAGCTATGTTACTTTGGCTATTAAAAACCTTAATTATTATATTATATTTTATCATCTTGAGACTTGGGTGATCGTTTCGGTTTTTTTTGGCTTTAGCTTCTAACTTCAGCTTTTTTTTCACTATTCACTACACTATCCACTAACTCATTCTGTGTTTTTCACCAACTATAGTGTTTTTCATTTAAAACCAAAAGCCATCGCTATTCCGATCACCCCCTTACAACAACAGCATATAGGAAAGGTCAGCATTTATAATAACAATAATAATAATAATAATAATAATAATAATAATAATAATAATAATAATAATATTTTAAAAATATTGAAATCATTGGCAGTTTCATATATGCATATATTTAACTTTGAATATTTAGCTAGTAGATTTACAATAAGTACAATAGCTAAACAAGTAGCTAATCAGCTAGTAGCGTCGCCTTCCACTGCAAGCTACGGTCCCTGGTCCTGATCGGCATACCTTATCGGCATCACAGCTCCTCGAGGAAGCCCTCGGCCGAGACCTGTCCTTTGTCCGCCTGGCGGGAACAGCCATAAGGAGGAGGCGTTAAGAATAGCGATGACTTTTAAATAAAATTTTATTATAATTAGTTTTTTTTATTGTAGCTAAGTTATCTTTTTAGATATAATTAAATTTAAAAAAAATAGAAAAATAGAAAAAATATGTTAGCCCATCACGGATAATACAAAGGAATACGGGAAAAAATAAAAATACAAAAAAAGTCTAAAATATCTAAAAAATCAGAAAAAGATGAATTACTGAATAGTGAAAAAAGTTGAAGTTAGAAGTTGAATCTAAAAAAACTAAGGCTCCACTCATTTCAGCTTTTTTTTCAGTTTCAACTTTTAGTTTCAGCTTTTTTTCACTATTCAGTAATTCGTCTCTTTCTGAATTTTTTTAGATTTTTTGGGCTTTTTTAAATTTTTCTTTTTTCCCTGTGTTCCTTTGCATTATCCGTGATGAGCTAACATATTTTTTCTATTTTTATATTTTTTTTAAATTTAATTATGCCTAAAAAGCCAAATCAACTACAGTAAAAAAAGTTAACTACAGTAAAATTTCAATCAAAATTCAAAAACCATCGCTAAAACGATCACCCTTTGCGGGGCCTCCGACGCTAAGCGCACAATCCATCCATCCACCCGACAGGCGAGTTAATACGCATCACGTTGCCGAGGCGCGCGTCCGGTGCTTGTCCATGGCGCCTGCGGCGGCGGCCGATTATCCAGCCTGTGGCGGCAGCCGCAAGGTGTACGTTGGGGAAGAAGACCGCTGTTTTAATAAAAGCGACTAGCCTAGAAGGAAGGAATCTCGTCGGATTAGCAAGCCACTTGCCTCTTGCAAGTCTCTCAGGGGATCCCGTTCCAGGTTTATTCAAGTTACCTTAAACCGCTTCGGTGTTTTAACGTAAAACCATCGCTCCATATCAAAATATCCAAGTTCCAACAAGCCGCACATCTCTGTGATCTTCCTCAGCAAATTCATTCTTTGCGGTTAGAGGAGATAACATCAGGCTATGAGATGGAAACACGTACAAATACGCTGCTTAGTATGTTGTTGGTATGGATAAGATTGGAACATAGGAGAAAATTGGGGTTAATTAGTTGCGCCATCACCAGCGAACCCACCAAAAACCCAAGGGAGAATGCGATTACAAACTAAAGATGAGAGAGAGTTGGGGGTAAGGCCCCGCTCGTTTAAATTTTTTTCAGCTTCAGCTTCTAACTTCAACTTTTTTTTTCACTATTTAGTAATTTATCTTTTTCTGAATTTTTTTAGATTTTTTTTTGAGCTTTTTTGTATTTTTATTTTTTTCATGTGTTCCTTTGCATTGTCTGTAATAGGCTAACATATTTTTTTATTTTTACATTTTTTTAATTTAATTATGCCCAAAATGCTAAATCAGCTACAGTAAAAAAAAGCTAACTACAATAAAATTTCAGCCAAAAACCAGAAACCATCGCTAAAACGATCACCCCCTAAATAGATTAGGTTCCAAAATTAAGGCACGATAGAATAGCCAATGGGCTGCACTGTAATCCCTAGGGACGTTTCTGCCTATCAACTTCAACCCAAAGGCAGTACTTAATCCCAGAAACCTTAGAATACTAGCACATCCAACAATCTCGCCTTAACGCTACACAGTTCATGTAACAGTCATGTGGAGGTATAATCAAATAGCAAAATCATAAAAGTTAAGAATTGGTGCAGAGCAAACTAAAGTAGAATATAGCTAAACCGGGCGATACCATGCGGTAGCTGACACTTCAACTTGACCATAGAAACAAACATAGTAAATCTCCAGTACAAAAAAAATTCCGACAAGCCAGTATCATGTTCATGCAAAATTGCACCAGTAACTCAAGAAAGCTGAGAGTAGCAGGTCGATTGATCCAACACAGTGCAACAGGTTCTTCGGCTATAACTTAAGAGTTTAAAACATCTCAAGCTCTAAACATCTTAAGCAGTGGTAGTGGCAGCCTTAGCGGCAGCAGAAAGTTTGGACCTCCGCTTGGCCAAGCTCTCACTCCGGCGCTCCCTCTGCTCCTTGAGCCTCTGTGCAAGCAGTTTCTGGTACTCTGCAGCCTCGGACTTCTTCTTGGCAATCCTCTTCTTCTTATCAGCAATTCTAGCACGCTTCCTCTGGAGGGTCAAGGGAGTCACAAGACGCTGGATCTTAGGAGCCTTGCTCACCTTCTTGCCTGCAATAGAAGTAAGCAACTATTAGGTAGGTAACAAGAAAGCTAATTGGACAAACTCCAGAAACAATAAGGACACAAAAGATTCATTTCAAGTCAGTGTCACAAGCAAGCATTATGACACACTATAGATTACAGAGAAGATAATAAGCTTTTCTCAAGAAAAAAGGACATAGTGAGCAATGAAACACAACAGTAGGATGCATGCTGGAACAAGAATAGAACTAAGGTACCAAGGTAACAAAGCAACTTTATGTAGGAAAGCTCACCATTCTTGGTAGTGAATGTCCTGCGGTAAGTGTTGACGTATTTGCGGACGTCATCATCCTTGGCAAGGTTGAAGAGCTTCCTGATCTTGGAGGCCCTCTTGGGTCCCCTCATCCTGGGCTTCTCAG
The DNA here is from genome assembly GCA_036346265.1 of Melocanna baccifera. Lineage (NCBI taxonomy): Eukaryota > Viridiplantae > Streptophyta > Magnoliopsida > Poales > Poaceae > Melocanna > Melocanna baccifera. Next base: position 22,927,150 of record CM070694.1, on the reverse strand, counting down.
TGTCAGTCAGGCCAGGCAGATCATTCTCACCCTTCTTGACAATCACCAAGTTGATAACAGATAGGTCTTGGCTGACAATGCAACCACGGACTGACTTTCTCCTGCGTTCACCATCACGCCTGCCATACCCACGGAAGCATGGTGTGCCTGCAGAAATAAAAAAATCAGGTAAGAGACTTGATCCAAGAGGGAAAAGAACTGTATGTAATGAAGAGTATTGTTGAAATAAAATTTTACCCCTGTGGAGCAGAAGGCGGACACGCCCAGAAGTTAGTACTCCTTGCTTCATTGGGAAACCTTGCTTGTCACAACCCCCCATGATCTTGAAGACATAACCCTTGAATTCCTGTAAAAGCCAATAAATGTTACATATCATATCTTTGAACAAAAAATAACTGTAAGGATTAAGTATCATGAAATTGGTTGCTAGTAGATTACCTCGCCCAGGGCATCGCCGCTGACCTCCTGAGAGATCCTTTTGTCATAAAAGGCACGCCTGTAGTTCATAAAAAAGGCATTAGATATCCATATGAAAAAGCAGAACAGGTGCAGAAAAAGGGATTGCGTGAACTTCTAGAAAGGTAGACAACAAAAGGCACCCACATTGTTTATAGATCATTAAACACTCAAATGCCTGCTACAATTTTAATATTGGAAGTAAACTACGTAACTTTTTGAAAAGAACAGTTGTGGTCTAAAAAGCAGTTGATTTTCTGTCCTGACAATCATCCACTGTCATATTTGTGGACAGTGCAAAGAACAAGTTCAAATAGTAATTTTAAGATCTTGTTCATAGGGTCTGTATAGTTTTCTATACTCACTATAAACTGATGAGTAGTTGAGTACTAGTGAGGGCTGATTATTACGAAATAGTTGAAATTATTTGTCAGTGATTCAATAAGTAAACACTTATCTTAAGATCTAGCTGTGCATGTTTCCATGCTCTGAAATCCACCTAAGCAAAAAGTGGCATATGAGATTTATCCCTCTAAATGCTATTTATTACTTATCAGTCCAACAAGCACTTCACAACTAACCCCGACAATTCAAATTGCAGCCCCAATGAATAACGCACTGAGAAAGATAACTTTCTATACCTTTGTGTCCTAGAAATATAGGACCAAAGAGGACTCTTAAATGCAACCAACTTGTAAAATTTCAGATTAAGTTTGAACACAATCAAAACCACAGAGCAACTCCTGTGGCTCACTGCTACTGTCATCAATATGGTTAGTCCTCGCAAAAACTTTACACTCTAATACGTCACAAATACCAGCAGCTCAACAGCCATTAAGCACTTTTAAATCCAACATTTATAAAAACGTCATGTTTAACACGTACTAGCAGCAAATATTACTTTCTAATTTGTATCATCCAAGTTAACCAAATAACACAACTCGTGTTTCTGACACACTAAATATCAGATGCACGAAAGGGACAATAGCATAACGAATCCACCAAACTAACACTTTTCCATCACACGAATCTACGAAATCCAATTACAAGAGGAGCTAAACGATTCCTGAAAGAAAACACATTCGCCAGCAGGTTTTATCACTAATCCGGCTTTCTTACTAACCACAAACCACAGCGGGGAAACAACATTCCACCCCGCCCGGATCTAAAGGATAAGAACACGATTACAAGAATGGTGAGACGAGAAACACTCACAGCTTCTGGTCATCATCGATCTCCAGCTTCTTCTGGCACCCGGTGGTCGGGTTCGCGATGTTGAACTGAAACCAACGCAAAAACCACAGGAATCAGAGGCCAAACAGCCACAAACCCCATCTAGGCGCATCGAAAGCTCGCTCATTTGGGTGAGTGAGGTGAGGAGTAGCGCGTACCTTCATGGTTGCGAAGCGGCGCGAGCTCCCGGGCGGCGAGGAGAGCAAGCGCTGGGGGGTGGCGGCGGGCTAGGGTTTTGGGCGAGAGAGTTGCGCGGTGAGATGGGTGGAGCTTATAAAGGGTGGGCAGAATCGCAGGGAGATGGGTTGGGGTCGCGACGCTCGATCTCGGCCGTCCGGGGCTGTCTGCACGGGTGATTAGATGAGTGGACGGAAAATAGATACACCCCGCGGGGTTAGAATGACCCTGTCCTCACCCCGTTAGTTTTGTGGGCCCTGTCCCGTTCCCCTCGCGGGGGATATTACCCCCTGGTCCCGCCCCCCACAGGGATATTCCCCACGGGGCTCCGCCCCCACGGGGGAATTGCCACCCCTAGCCTGGACACCTCAAGCTCCAACCGGGCACCGGGCCTTTCATCCATCCGTATGGCTCCAAGCCATGGACCAGCCGCCTATTCCATCCCTCTCTTTATGGATCTGTTCTTTTTAACTACGGTTTATGAATTTTGATTGAAATTTTAAAATTTTAGTTATTTACGACAGAGATTACGAAGAGAGATACTCGCTTACGATTTTAGATGATACAGATATTGGGCTTTTAACATATAATATAATTAACTTATAAACTCCATCTTAAAAAATACTCCGTTTGAAAGTTAAGTACTGTAGCAAAAAGCTAAAAACCGTTTTGAGAAGCTGAAAAGAACATGCTTCTTAAGAGTGAAAACAAATTAAATAGTACTTAAATCATATTCATATCTACATTTTTTTTCTCAAATTTGAATATGAATTACACAAATATCATATACAAATATAAACCAAATAATAAATATCGGATACACATTTAGATCGGATCGAATTCGACTTTTTTTTAATTCCAATAATTATCTGTTGCCTCTCCTATTTAAAACATGATATTAAATTATTTTAATATTTTAAATTAATAAATAGTTGACTCTAACATGTAACTGTGTATTAAATAATGATAGCAATAAATGAATTATTTATCTCACGTATTTGTATAATACAACTTTGGAGGAAAGCTTCATATCATGCGACACAATGAAATTTAGCAAATTGATATCAGTTTTATAGTAATATTTATGCCATTTTTTCTCTAGTTTAGCACGTAATCATTGATCATTGGTGTCATTTTGCTACTAATCCTAACCAATTCTAGATATATTACAAATAAATTAGTTATAAACATATCAAATTTGACTTAAAAAGAGCATACAAAAAGTTTTATTAGGGTGCCAAAATAAAAATATAAAATACCAAATTAGAGTTTACCATGACGATGGACTCGTCGAGATGATCGAAATACATATATAATATATCCAATTTGGATGTCAAATACAAAAGATACGTATTACCTAGTTACTAATATTATATCTGCCGAATCCGGATATCCGGCTCCAAATCAACGTTAGGCCATACTGGATTCGCATATGACATCTCGAACTTTGCCAGTTTAACATCTAAATTTGGATTCGTTTTCTATTTGGATTCATATATGATATATGTAGTATTTGGATTGGTATCCAGATCTGTTTTCGCCCTACTTCTTCTCCTTCCTGCAAATCTCCCACCTAACCTTATCCATCCACATCACTCCAAACCAAGCACTAACCACCCATTCCATCTCTCTCTTCATGTCCAGGTTGATCAGTTAGAAAAAGAGCGGAGCCATTTTTACAGAATAACCCCTTACATAGAGTGGCTTCCTTTCCTTCCACCACACTTCCCAACGGAGCTCCGGCCGCCACGACAGCGGACTAAATCGACCTGGCTGCTTCCAGCATTGGCGGCATATCTAGCAAATCCTCTGAGTGGTTACGCTGCTTCCACGTCGTCGTCAGAGCATCGTCGCCCATGCCCTTATTGTCTGTTATTGCAACCACTATGTGTAGCACCTCACATATCCATATGAGATACTACTATAGAACGTTATTGCCAAAGCAAAGAATAAATAATAAAAGCAACAATAGAAATTGCAAGGGAATTAAAACTTTAAAGTACTTTACTAAAGAACTAGCGGAAGTTGTAATAAATGTTTGAAACATAGGACCGTTTCACTTCTAATCAAAATAGCATAAATGAAATAACATAAATAATGGTAACTCACGATGCTGAAAACTCAAGTGCCCCCATCCATGCATGCATGATGCTATCACTCCACTGGCCTTTTACTTGAGAATGAAAAGAGTAAGCGTGAGATTTAAAAATCTTAGCAAGTACCCAACAACGATCGCAACACGGTGAGTAAAGGACAAATAGTACAAGCAAGTAATTGACACAGATTAATTGCAATGAAACTAGATTATCGAAAAAAAATAATATTGATCGAAGATAGAGGTAACAGGAATCGTGAAAATAAGGATATTTATTATATAGCAAGTTATGGCAATATCATTGGCAATTACTTTCCACATAACCGGTTATACGAGAATAGTCAGACACGTCACTGTTCTCGACTGTATAACCGTAGATGAGGTGTAATATTCTGAGTAACGAAAGTGTACGGCCCTCATACGTTACTAGGTGGGTGAAAATCTCATCTATATGTGAGTAACCCCAGGCTAGGTAACTATTATATTATTACCAAATTGTAAGGAGTAAAAATTAAATAAACTAAGGGAAGACTAAGATAAGGTTATGGAAAAATATAGGATTTGCCAAGATTGAAAATAAAAAGGCATACTACTTGATGGGGCGATGTGAAATGATAATATGGTGATAATGTAACTATTACATTATAAGCAAATTAAATAATATGAATTTATGGAAATTAAGGGATGGAAAATATAAGGCTATGATAAACAGAATGGTTTGTTAAGCCTGAAAATGGAAGCATAACTTCCGATAAGAGGGCGTTATGGAATGATAATAAGGTGGTAGAGATCTAGGAATTAATCTAAAAGGAGTATTATAACATAGCTCACGCAAGGGTTGTCAACCATCCAAGTTTTATTATGTGACAAGGCACTATTAGTCAAATTAACTGGTATCATGTATATATAAATCTGTCATGGCTCATATACAATATCATACAGCTAATGTATCATGGTACCAAGAACTAAAACATAGCAGCCCTAATATAAAAAAGTGTTAATAGTTTTAAACCTAAATTGAACATGTTCATATGTTACCCCCCCCCCCCAATTGATGATTGAAGCATTAATTTTCAATCACTAATTAAAAGCATAAATTTTAGAACATAATTAACTAAGTATACTAATAAGCCTAAAAGTATGTAAAACCGAATAACCTAGATCATCAAGGCATAAATACTAAATTAGCAGTCTATGACCAGGCGTGCACTAACAATATGATAATAACCAGGTAATTTTTAGTGATATGATAATAACTAGACAATTACGAGTGACATGATAATAACTAGGTAAGCTTTGGTGCTACGATAATAACCATGTAAACTTTGGTGCTATGATAATAACCAGGCAAGTATAAGTGACATAGCAATAACTAGGTAAGCTTTGGTGCTACGATAATAACCAGGTAAGTTTTTGTGTTATAATAGTAACCAATCAAGCATGAGTGGTATAATAATTGTTCTCAATGGCAAAGGTGACAAGTAATCTGGAGACACGTGGTATGTAAAACGAAAAGGTTACGCCCGTGAGGTACTTGCCTTGAGCACATTTAGCAGACACACTGCACGAGGGATCCGAGGTGCGCAACTGTCCGACCGTTTCCTCAAAGGCCACGTGCGAACATGCAAGAAGAGGATGGAGGCAAATCAGGTGAGGGATAAGATAAAACTATGGAAGGATGGAAAGAAATCGTTCGGTCGGAAGGAAATGCGTTCACTAGAATTCGTCGTGCGAATCGCCGTTTGGCCAAGCGAACAATGTTCGGCCACATGAATAGCATCCCGTTGTGCGAATTGGCAAAAAAAACCCATGCGGATCAACGTTCGGCCTGCTTGTGCGCCGCTGCACCCGTGTGCATCGCGTGCTGCCTTCGGCGTTGCCCTTCGGCCTGCACTCCGGTCGGCTTCACTGCCTTAACCGGCTACGTTGCCTATGCGTTGCACACGCCGCTAGCCTCACCACTGCCGGTGCACCAACATTGCCTCTGTCGGTGGCCGCTTGGCCCGCGCCGCCCTAGGGGAGAGAGAGATATGGGAGAAAGAGAGAGGAACCTGGGAAAACAGGGAAGATGGTGGCGGCTGAACAGGGGAAGGGTTCATTCCTTTTAATGAGCCCTTATGCCTAGATTAGGCCCAAGTTTTGAAATACCATATCCCCTTCTAATTTTCGAGCGCTACACTACGTGTCGCTGAGTGCAACCACCGATCAAATTCATCAAGATCGATGTCATGCTGAGCCGCCGGCTATGGAGTTTCGCATCTTTCCTAGCACCACCACCGTCTCTCACATGTCAATCTGGAACACCCCTCCTCGTCAGGATGTGTTCCGACAAGGGCTTCCTGCAGCAACTAGCTGTCTTCCAGATTCACGGGAAATAAAGTAAGTTGAATTGTTGTACTAGGTCTTTTTTTCATGTTGTAATACCTCTTCTAAGCTATTTGCAATAATTCCAACGAGTGTTTCATTTGTTACAATAATATTTTATTTTTGTTGATGGTAGTTATTGTATTGTTGTACAATTAGTTCTCATTTGTTGCAAAAATCAGGGTTATATTTTGTGTCAAATGTTCTATTTATTGTAAACATTGTTCCTAGTTATTGCATATGAAGACCCAAAATATTGCATCATATGTTGGTTATAAATGTTGCATATGTTGGTTATGATGTTGCGAAGGTTGTTAACTGATGTTGCTCTGAGTGTCTGATGGGAAGTCTCCCGTCGGACGTCTGGCCGCTAGTTGGACCCAAGTAGATAATTGGCTTATATGTCCACATATGGTTTGCGCACTTGAAATGTCTTAATTGGTTGCTTTGGAAATGAAAATTTCTAGGCCCCTTAGGTATGGGTCAGGCTGAATCGTTATTTCATCAGGGGCGACTAGTGCAATGTGAGGCTTTCCACGTACCTTCACCGATAACATGGATGAATAACACACAATATTTATAATCAGTATGTGTAATAAATTTGCAAAACAACAGTTGAATCGTCAAGATAGAAAAACAAAATCTTCTTTCCAAAATTGGATGAAACCATGGGTATATAATTTAGCTACATTAGAAATCCCAAATGAATAAATATACACCGTTAAGCATTACAACATTTTGAAACAACAACAAAAACATTTTATAGATGCTCATGAAACAATTCGAGGCATTGTTTGCAACAAATTAAATAATACATAGTCCTAAAAAAACACATCTATAACGTTACAGCTCTGCAACTTTCAAAAATACTAGTTGAAACATTTTACAACCAAGAATACAACAAGAGGAAACAAATCTGCAATAACCAGAGAAATGCCACAACACCGGGTATGTCCTGCAATAATTAGAGAAAAGGATTATAACAAAGATAAAATAAAATAAAATACACGCAACAACCTTACCAGAGCTAATCTTGTGAGTGGAGGAGGGACACAGACGCTAACATCATCACCTCATTGTCCGACCAGCCTAGATCTAGTAAGGCCAAGGCCGGCCTAGTACCGTTGTCTCGTCGTCCCCTGGTTATGTTGTCCTCCACTCCTTATCAACGCAAACTCTTCCTACCTCGGCATCACTAGATCTAATGAATTCCAGCCGCCACATGATAAATCCAGTGAGATCAATCCACCCTTGGATTGGGATAACTCAACGCGGTGCCCTATCCTTGTTGGCTGGTCTAGGGAGAGGTAGGGGGTGAAGTGTGGCTGTGGTGGTGGCTAGCTTCGGGCACTAGCGACTAGCAAAGCAAGTCACCTGAGAGGGAAAAGAAATGGAGGATGTTGCGTAGAATGGGGTTAAGAGTGGCTCGGATGTATGAGTTGTGAGCAAGGTCTACGATATTTTGCATTTGGCTTTTGCTGTGTGAAAATCTTGGAGGGTGTTTTGAGTGGGCTAAATAAAATTGTACATACAGAGAAGCACATGGCCAAAACATCCAATGCTTTTGGTAGCATCGTATATATGTACCGTATCATTACCCTATTCCACCTTAGTATAAGTATACAACTTTTTTTCTAGAGAAAAAATTTCCTTTCTGCCACTAAAGAGTGACATATCTCTCTTCTATATGTCATCGAAATTTTGCATATCTAAAAAAAAAGAGAAATTCTGCATCTCTCTTTTCACGTTTAGTGCTACTTCGCAGGCGAAACTATAAAGCAAAAACACAAGAAAATTTAACATGCCCAAGTCTGCTAGACTTAGTACTGCAGCACCAGCATGCAATGAATCAAGAAACCAGCCCAAGAACCTGATAAAACAAGTCCTGATTCGTGAACACTGCGAGATTCATGGAACTGCTCAATTCATGCAAGGTACAAAGGGAAGAAGGATACCGAGAATTTATCTAAGAACACCAACATATAAGAAAGAATTCATCTAAGAACACCAACATATAAGAAGTATATTATTTATCCACAGCGTCAGCACCTAGGTTACAGAAAACCATGTAATACAACAACAAAACGGAACTCTCTGAAATGAACAACGGTCGATGGTCGAGTTCTTTTTGATTTATGATTTTTTTCAAACAAATAAATGGAATGACTTCTTAGTGATCGTTTCAAAATAGTTTACTGGGATAATATTTTTAAAGCGATTTATGATATTCGATTTGTTCACATAAATATTTACATTAGGACAAAAACCATAAAACGCTACCGAAAAGAAATCACCCAACGACATAGCAAAAGGATCAAAACATTACAAAGACCACAAAGCGAGTTCACGGTGGCTTCTTCGCCTGAACCACGTTTGCTCGTCACAACGCGCACACGAAGTCGCCGCTGTCCTCGATGTCGACGTCGTCGGCGTCGATGTCGTCGAGGTCTATGCTCCCTAGGCCCGGCAGCTGCCCCGAAAACTTCGTTCCATCACCCGGTTTCCGCGCCTCCTGTATGATGGCCATGATCTCCTCCAGGCTTTGCGAGGGGGCGTTGATGTCGGCCATCTGCAGGCTCATCTGGTACTCATCAGTCATCTCGATGGGCAGGTTCTTGAGGAACCACGGGTGTTTCTTGATCTCTGGGATGGTTATTCTCTGCACGAAATGAACTGATGAGAATACGGCAGTTCTATGTTTTGTCTAGAAGCACGACTGTTTTGAGAGGAATTACTTGCTCAGGGTTCGCCACGAAAATCCGGGACAGCAGATGCCTGCACTCCATTGAAACTCGGACATAATCAGGAACCGAGTATTGTACGCTGAGTATCCGCTGCAAGGATCTTATAAAGTTTTATTCCCACACATTAAGGTGCAGCATGAGCTGAGCTAAACAAAACGAAATGAGGAAAGGAATCTCATTGGCATTGTAAGTTGATCGCCAGACGAACTCACAGTAATTGTCTTGCGGAAGTTCCTTGGTTCGTCAGGGTCATCAAAAGGATAAGCACCCACAAGCATCACATATAGAGTTACTCCACAAGACCAAACATCAGCGACCTAAATTGTACATCGTGAGAGGTTTGAGGGGTGACTTGTAGAAATTAGACTATTGGAAATGAGAAATAGCAAACACAAATTACCTTCCCATCATATTCCTTTGTAGAAAGGACCTCAGGAGCGATGTAAGCTGGAGTGCCGACAGTTGATTTTGGCTGAGAGTGCAGCACAGAGGACTGTAAAGAAAATCAAGAGTTAGTAACCAAGTACAATGATCTAGTTGGCAAGTCAGTGGTTATTAAAGGTCACAATCTGCTCTGGACTACCTTGGAGTAACCGAAATCGCATATCTTGAGCCGGGGCGCTGGGCTCCCATCCAGGAGAGTATTTTCTAGTTTCAAATCTCTATGACATATTTGCTGCAGACGATGACAGAAGATAGTATTATGTACAATGTACTACTTTTAAGTTGCTATTGTAACTTAATTTAAAATAACTGTGTACCATGGAATGGCAATAGCTAACTCCTGAAATCAGTTGTTGGAAGAAGAACCTAGCCTGTTGATAAGGATGAATAAGCCATCAATAGAATAACACGCCCTTAACTACTTAAGTATCACAGATTGTAGTAAATATTCTCTACCTCATCCTCGCCAAATCTCCCAGAAGAGCAGATCCTTTCGAATAGCTCACCGCCAGCAGCGTACTCCATAACTATGGCCAAATGTGTGGGAGTTAGCACAACCTGAAAAACTAAGTGCTGTCTTTAAGTTTGCAATCTGGATATGGCAATAGATTTAAAGTTTTGAGATATAAGACATAGCAAGTTTTAATGCTCAAAGGAAACAAACAAAGTTATTGGTATATAATTATCCACTTTTTTCGAGAACACGCAGGATGTCTGCACATCTTTTGCGTTAAGAACTGGAGATACCACAGGTTTACAAGTTACAAAGACACTTCCACCACCACTCTACCTGAACACGAAACTAAACTGCCCGAAAATTGTTACCGCTACCTCTACTCCTAAAAGAAACACTAAAATATAGGCATCCTCTTAACTCTTTAAAACCTAGTTATGTCAGATAAACTCCTTAAAACCTAGTTATGTCAGATACTAAGTATTTTTCTGACATTGTAAAAAGCATGGGCTGCAGATTGGTCACTCCAGGGAGATGGTTAAGGACCTCAGAAGATCGAGGAGGGCACCAAGCACAGATTTCCGGAATACTTCCACGGGGAATGAGCATTCTCCATATTATGCCTTGATAGAATCAGGAATATGAATTACTAGACCAACAATTTATCAGTATATCTTGCAGGCACTTCTGTTACAATGAACATAACCAAAACAACATTTCTTATTGTGCGTGCCTCTGTGATATCCTGAAGAAAAACAAGAGTGCATTTAAATTATATTATGGGGGCTAAAATTATACTAATTTTGGCTGGTCCTTATTTTCATCTAATAAAATGTCCCTCCCTCCCTCCCCAAAGCCTCTTTTTTAATAGTAGATCAGTTAGCATGAACTGCAGCGGCATGTATCGCATGCAAACAAGACTTAACACCAGAAATAACACTGACCTGCAACACTGAACATGAGGCTGTAACATCTTGCTAGGTCACTGTCACTTCCAGTAGTCATTTAATGAATGATTGAATTACAGCCTTAAGCAATTATGCTATCTTCACAAAAAAAGGCATGGCAGTCTCCAGCCTCAACCACAAAGTACTTACTCAAGTTATAGCTTCTGAATGGTGATAAGCATGCAACATAATTAACACATTTTTCCAAACAGTTGAGAATAGTAGCCTACTAGTTCTAAGCAGGCAAAAGAAGAAACAAAAGAATCACCCTAGGAAGTACTCAGAGCAAGGATCTCCAGAAATATTCTACCAAAGAAGTTCATGGCCACACATAGCATATGCCAAGAACTACTCAAAATAGCAAAAGCTCTGAGGACGGCTATACTAGAACATAAAGGTATGAGTCACTGACAGAGGAGTCCTTCAAACTCTGAAATTAGGATAAACTTTTTCATTACATATTCCATTTGTCCTATTCGAATTGGAGGCTGGAATACAGATAAACATCACTGTTATAGCTTCATATTCCATTACATATAGGGCGTGGCACTTGGACAAGGTACATACAGCTTCTGAATGCTGATAAGCATGCAACAGAATTAACACATTCTTCCAAACAGTTGAAAGTAGTAGCCTACTAGTCCTAAGCAGGGCAAAGAAGAAACAAAAGAATCACCCTAGGAAGTACTCAGAGCAAGGATCTCCGGAAATATTCTACCAAACAAGTTCATGGCCACACATAGCATATGCCAAGAACTACTCAAAATAGCAAAAGCTCTGAAGACGGCTATACTAGAACATGAAGGTATGAGTCACTGGCAAAGGAGTCCTTCAAACTCTGCAACTAGGATAAAGTTTTTCATCATATTCCATTTGTCCTATTCGAATTGGAGGATAGAATACAGGTAAACATCACTTTCTTGCTGGACCTGGTACTGGCCAGAAGCTGAGAAGAGGTTAGAGTTAACCATTCCATAATACTATTTTTGTTTTGGTAATCATTCAAATATAGGAAGTTATTTTATGCATTTCTACACAAAAGTTTTATGACATTTGAAGAATGTTTTGTGAAACACAGTGTGCCAAAGTTCTATGAAGTTTGAAGAAAGTTTTGGAAAACACACTGTGATAAGTTTAGCAGATTTAGAAAATGTGTTCTGAATTTTCCAGAATCATTGGAATTTGTTGGTACTTACAGAAGCCAATTTATAATCGAATTTCATGATAATATTGAATTTAAAGTTTTGAGTGTCTATTATTTCCACAGGCAGAAGGGACTTACCTCCTTGAATTTAACTATGTTTGGATGCCTCAGCGATCTGTGGTTCATAATCTCCCTTTGGACATTCTCGACGATCTGTGAAAGCAGAAGTAAAAAAATTAAAGCATTAGTTGACAAACTGAAGATACTCATACACCACACGAAAAACAACTTTGTAGAGCTCAAATGAGTTAAAGTGAACATTATGTTCGAAAGAAGCAATGAAATGTGAAAAATGAAGATGGTAAGAGGTGGTGACTATAACAGGTGGAAAAAAATTATGGTTATGTGTAAAAAGATGTAGTAAAACATCAGAACACATATAATGAACCGTAAGATAACATAAGCAACTAATCAACTAATAAACCCAGATACATGAACCCAACTTCTCATTGTCAGGCAAGAAACACATATAATGCCGAAGCAGCATAGTGCACCATAACAGACTAATAGTAGTATCGATTGACTGAAAGATGTTCAGGGCCCAAGGTTGATAGCTAAATGATGCTAGAAGCGTCCGTGGGAAGCTGAAGTGAACTTAAAGCCGATGGTAGAAGCGAAGCTAAAAAAAAATCAACTAAAGCAGCGGCAATTATATTACAGTGATAAAATCCATTTAACTAAGAAGTAGTAGCCCATACTGACAGATATGATCATACGATTTGTTTTTAGTAAAGTGCGTTTACTACCATGACAGATTTTTGCTGCTTCTGGACTGGTTCAACTCTACCAGCTTCATAGAAACTGATATGACTACTTAACTACTGCACCTTAAACGAAGCAACAATAGATGAGGTTTGCATTATCTAATAAACTTAATGCAAACCAAGGAGACCTTACAAAATTGGACAGAACATTCACTTTGGTCACAGCATAGCTGCAAAATGGGGCGCAGTTTTTGGAATTGGCCCATAACCCAGATGCCAAAATGACCTCTGAAGAAAACTTTTGTCTGGCTAAAACTAAGGTACGTAGAAAGAAGGTATAAGCATCCAAAGGAGCTGGACTAATCAGTACCCAGGTGCAAAATTCAGCTCGTTAATTGGAAACTGTGAGAAGGAGAGGAAGACCTGCATTGATCAGTCAAGTGTGATGCGAATTATGGAGGTGGTCAAAATTCAAGACCCATGTATAAAGCTTTTTTTTGTGATCACATATAAAGCTTCAGTTCTTTTAGAGAAAATTCCAGATGAAGAAACATAGTAGATCAGGGGAACAATAGCACAGTGGATCATCCAATCTTTCGATCAAACTATATCTAGGTAGGAACTGATCAAATCAGCAAAACTATCAAGTACCAAGTAAACGGCAACAACCCAAAGAAAGGAGCCCTTTTTATGCACCCAGAACGCCAAACCCAAACGAAACCTAGGAAGTTCACAAATTAAGATTCCGATCATAATCCAAAATTGGGTTTATGGATCAACCTAACCAACCAAAAACACTCCAAGATCAAGCCTTTAGACCAAGAGAGGAGAACAGCCAAATTAACTACGGGGGGCAAAAGGACAAATCAAAGAAAATTCATTCCACCGCACCTTGTGCCCCCTCTCGATGAACTTGACGGCGAAAAACTCCTTTGTCCTCACATCCCGGACCAGCTTGGCCACCCCGAAGTTGCCCGACCCTATGTCCTTGATCACCTCATATCGCTCCATCTCCACCCCTCTCAGTCACAGCCCTGAAAGCACTTAAGGACTGAAGCAAGAAGTAGTACCGGCAGCTAGCAGCTCAGGCCGGTCAGTCAAGAACTGAACAGAGCCGGTCTGTCAAGAACTGAGCAGAGCCGGTCAGTGGAGTGGACTGCGGAGGAAAGAACGCAAGGAGGAGGGAAGCAACCACCGAGCAAGGAAAGGGAGGAGAAGGCGAGGGCAAGGAAGGTTTGGAGTGCTGCGGTGTGGAAGGGGGTCGGGGCCTTTTGATGGGGCTGGCTGGGTCGAGGTGGGAGGAGAGAGACGTAGTCACGTAGCCATGTAGCCATACCATCCGTCGTGGTGCTGCTGCAGTCGTGGGCTCTGAAGTGGTCGCCCTTGCTGGTAATCATTATTTGCAAAAACAAAAAAAATGAAGGAAATGAGTGGAATTTTCAATTCAACGGTTCAATCGGACCGGGAACGAACCGTAGTGCCTTGCCTTTACTTTTCTGTTCTTTTGGAGGTTTCATACAGTATATAACAACGGATTCAGACATTGGAATCGACTGAGGAACAGTAGCACTGCACTGTATATGCCACTTGCTGAACTTCATTTCATCATTCTTCAAGCAACACAAATCCACGGGAGAAATTCTGTGTCGATTCGATTCCCCTATTAGCCTTGCCATTGGAGATTGGACTGAACTGCAGAGAAATTCCCGTCCTATTTTGCAAACGTTTGGAATATACCATTTCAAGTTTTCAATCGTTCAAGATTTGTCAAAGATATTTAGGATGTATTCTTTTCGGTTACGACTAATAGTTTATAGTTATAGCTATTAGCTTATAGTCTTAATATAAGTATTTGCATGAACAAACTAAATATCGATAAGTCAATTCGAAACAGTTGTTGATAAATCGTTTTAAAAAGACGATAAAAAAACCATTCCTTTATCTGTTTGGGAGAACTGAAAACAAAGAACTGCACCAACCACACTAACTGCCTAAAGTTGTGTGGAAGTGAAACAGATAAAATTGAGGTAAAATGAAAAGCGATGTTGCTATCGGAGATATTGATGGCATTGTTTGCACCTTTCCTAATGCGATTCTCACTTGCTGCCTGAAGCCAAGCCACGAAATCTGCGTGTATGTTCACCTACTTCTGCCTAAGAAAAAGATTATATTTGACGAAATGATTGCTGCTGCTGCTGCTAGAAGCACGATACTGTGTATTCGTATTGGCGATGCCATATGAATTTTGGCTATGGTGGATGATTTTTAGTTGAAAATAAATAACGACAGCTAAAAAAATATCTTTTAGAAAGATGGAACGAGCAATAGAAAAAATGAAGGAGAGATGTGTGTGTGAGATAGGAGCGGGAGAAGTAGGATACGTAATACGCTCATGGCCCCCTACCTTATCCTTGAAGCGAGATGAGTGAAGAAACCGTTTTGAGAAGTCAGATGTTTATATTAGTTTCTGACTTCTTTAAACAGAAGTCAGAAGTAGAAGCCAATATAAACACCCCTAAATTAAAGATGTGTTTAGAGACCGAAATAATATTAATCAATTTCATCATTGGAATGTACAAATTATTTCAAGGGATGTACCTAAAATTGTCAATAATGCTACTGTGATTACGAAATTGTTCTATCTGGCACCTAATGCAGCTTAAAACAGCAAATCACTGGCAGGCCCTTCTTTTTTCCCCTTTCGAGTTACTGGACTGATATGAGACAGGTATTACAGCTCTCCTCCTTTGAGAGCCCTCTCCACTTTTCTGAAATCTGAAGCCGTGTGATGTGGCAACTTTCTCTGATCCGAGTATTCTCGGAAATTTGCGGGTAGTTGCCATGGCTACCTGCTTGCTATGGAGCTAAGTAACCTGGAATTGCGGCAAAATTCCAACAGAATGATGAACTTTGGGATGGAACATTCCATTAAAAATTGCCAGGAGTGGAAACTTCTGGATGAGAACTATTACAAAAATTTCTCCATCGCATTGCTCGATCAGTGGATGGCAAGGAGTGGAAACTTCTGGATGAGAACTACTACAAAAATTTCTCCATCGCATTGCTCCATCAGTGGATGGCGAAAGCTGCCTCTAGAAGAAGGGGATGGTCATTCGTGGCTGGCATCACTCCTGGCTACCTGTTTAGGTCCATGCCCTTGCTGTCAGGCACCAAATTCATGAACAAACAATGAGTAGATGCCGATAAAAGAATCGGTAGATGCCTTGAAGTGGAAAGCAAACGTCACCACTACTGGTGCAAGCTTTTGTTTGGTTAAGACTTTGTTGCTTGCGGGGAAGCAACTATTGTCCTATTCTTTACGGTTTTTAAAAATCGTTTTTAACTTTTACTATAGTAACTAACTTTTAAATGAAATATTTTTTTAAAATAACGTCTACAAGTTAATTGTAGTACACGTTAAAAACCTAATATCTGTACCATCAAAAATCGCAAGCGAGTATTTCTTTTTCCGCAATCTCTATCGCAAACAGTCAAAAAATCATTAGCCGTAACAAAAAATTATCAGTCACAGCCAAAAAGAACAGAACATATGTACATGTTATGGCCTAGTTGGCATAACTGGAACCAAGTTTTGCTGCGTCGCTTAGGAATAGGATATATTGCAGTAGTGCTAATCATTAAAGTTTCGTGTCGTGCTATTGTACTCCGTATCTTGAGCAGAACCCTCTTGCTGATCAGTTCCTTGCCTGAACTGACCCACTTTTTAAGTGGTTCTCTCTGGAACCATCTACATACATAGTACATAGCAGTATTAAATTTTCGAATTAGAATATCATGTCTATACTTTTACTCCTGCAATCATGAACATATATACCTGCTGCCCGTTGAGTGAGGGTACAGAACCGTACGTCGCTCTAGCACCTTCTATGTGACTCCGGCGAACTTGGGTAAATCCATAATAAACACACTTTATATGTAAGAGATGACCCGTGGTTATAGTGAAATTACAGTGCGGTGATCTAATGGCTTATTTGCCTAGATTCACCCCTGCCAGTGCATGCATGCCTAAAAAAGTTCGCATGTAAGCCACCCGCTATGACATGGAAGACGCGGTGAGCATTTTTTAGGTTAACAGAAAAAGAAACGGTCCACGTAGAGCCGCTCCAACCGGTTTTTCGGCTGTTGGCTGAATATGTACAGTAATAACTGTTAATTTTTTTAAAATTATTTAATTTAAAAAATTAAAAAATAAAATACTGTTATATCTATGTAGACAATGTAAATTAAAAAGAGAAAAAAGCAAAAGCAAAAAAGTCGAAAGAAAAGTTAAAAGCTAAAAAAGTAAAAATTAGAAATTGACACGTTCTAAGTGAGTTCTGACTAAAAAATTAAAAAAAAATAGAAGTAAGACCGTTTAAAGTAGGACCATAATCAGCTACCAACACCCTCGGTTTGGTTCAATAGTCTTCGTGAGCGGCCTCGTCAACATTGCCGTCAAATGACGGCGTTAACCGTGTAGAACCGTAGATCGATCGACCGTGGCGCCGTGGCGGGATATTCTAACTGCTTTGGTGCACCTGGTCTACAAAGAGGAGACCGACCACTTGCTGGAGATTTGATCTAGTCCATGGACCCGGTCTAGCATGGAAACTTGAGCGCAGCGCACATCAGTTACTGGAGTGATACGTGAACTGGCGGGTGCTTGGTATCTGCTCATGGATACAGTATTTTATGCACTTCCTGCTTAAGGTTTTGTTTTTTTGTATTGATATGGTTTTGATGTCCGGCCGTATTGAATACCGGCCCATGTATCAGACAGACACGGTCCACTCCTGGCCCATTTAGATTTCCTTAATTTGCTCGTTCTCCTCCCACCTTCTCTCACTCTCTTTCTCTCCGATGATACCTGAGCATGGCAACGACCACGATCCCAGCCATCCTCATCCCCGGTGCCGGCGTCGTTCTATCCAACTAGCATCGTCAACTTCCTCTTCGACTGTCCTCAGGTGTGGCACCACTAGATCTAGCCGTTGCCGTCGAGTTCCTCTTCGACCACCCTCGGGCGCGACACCGCCAGATCTGACCTTCATTCTCTCCCTCGGCAACCTAGGAGGTCGAGTGCGCCATAAGGATACGGTGGCGTTCTCCTTCTGCGTCGGATCCACGCCACGCACACCATCTTTCCGCCGCTACCTGTCATGAGGTAGGTGTTTGTTTTTGTTATAACATTTTAATTTTATATATACGATAATTAGCAACAATCAGTGTAATATCAAAATTTTCGTACGATATTAATGTCCAGATTAAACGTTCGGGTGCTAGCAACACTTTTTTATACTTAGCTGCTTAAGTTAACTGTGCACCACTGCTCCATATACGGTGAACCCTAGAACATTCGTCGTGTAAGTTACGAGGACAGCATGAAATGTTGTGGGCGTGCATCGTTTTATCTTCTGACGGAGAGTTTGTGAGTACTGAGCACCGTACTGTCTTGTTTGGTCCATCGGGCAACGGAGGGACATACGACGATGTCCATTGGGGATGCGTTTTTCTTTATTTTTGTTCTTTCGAAATCGACGCCATATCTTCGTCATGTCGATAGCTTTGTTTCCTTGCGAGCATTCGCCGCACCGGTAGAGGCGTTAGCTGTCTAGAAACGGCAGACAGCAACATCAAGCAAAAGGCCTACATACGTCTGAATCGTTCCTTGTGTTTTGTCCATGATTAAAAATATACTTAATATTTTAATTCTAAATTTTACGAGAGATAAATATCATAAATAACTAGTAATGCATAAATCAATACCAATAGCAGATAACATATTGCATTTCGAATTATACTTAAGAACATTATATAACATAATCAATCGGTCATACGGATGACTTACAGTTGGGCTTGATGAAGAACAGAAAATAACACAGGCTTGATGCAATATAGAACATAGATGAAATAGTGAAACAGGCTATCATACAGATGTGCGCTACCCAGAAAATTTATTGCCGTCCCGTGCAAGTGTTCTCTGCTGCAATGATCCAGAGATCCTACTCTCATTCCTTTCCGATGCACGTTGAAAAGAAAGGCCAACTAAATTCAGCAGCTCAACACTCCAACATAGCTCATCAAAGCAGGAAAAAATGTGATAGATAAATTAAGAAATTCGAGTGTTGAACCTGGTCTTCTCCAGTCCTTTTAAGAACGCATGACAATTACTTTCTAGTAATTGATGCCATTAACATGAATTAAATTGAATTAATCCAGCCATTTGAAATTGCATTCAAACCATCGTTAACTACCATCGTTAATCCACATGAACTAAAGATATACATGAACTAAGCATGGTTAACTACCAATTTCTGCACTATCAAACCATCGTTATGATAATTAAATGTAATCATATATCTATATAAATTAAAATAATAGGTGAGATTCAAGTCACATTCTTCGTTTTGAGGGCAACAAAATCTCCACAATAATTCTAAAAAAATTCTAGAAATTCTTACATTAATCGAGAAAAAAAGAGAAGCATCTCCATCACTTATTTTGGTGTGGCCAAATTATAATAGTGCAGATTAATCATATATGTATATTAGAGTTATATAGCAAATACAATTGTATTTTAATTATAGACAGTAGAGTTGTATACGAAAGACAATTATATCATAATATCTAGCCGCACAATTATGGGGGTAAATTCACTAGTTAACAAAAAAACACTTGTGTGCAAATGGGACTTCTGTTTCTTGAAGCTCTTGAGGCGATCTACATTTTTTAGAATTTGCAAATATTCTAAATTTAAACAAAACAACCACAGAAAACAAATTGAAACGCTTTTTTCGTCGCTCTCTCCTCTCCCTCTTTGTTGTTTTTGGTGGAGCCTCAGCTGACGCAATGCAAAATGAAAGCACTAGGGGAGAAAGTGACTGTCGATAGGTTTTATGAGCGAGGGACTATAGGTGACAGATTCCTGCCGCGGTAGGCGCTGACCTCCATTGCTTGGCATGCCCGCCAAGCGCCGAGGTCCTCTAGTGCCCATGTTCCATGGTAGGTATGTGGGCCCTACCACCAGCCACACTCACCACTCGCCTCTCGCGCCCGATGTTGTTGCTGCAGTGCCTTTGACTTGTCACAATGGAGTGGCACTAGAAGTGACACGTGTCGTCTCCCTGTCCTCCCACGCTCAAGGAGAATGCTACTGTGCAAATGCGTACTTCACTAGGTTAGATTTAAAAAAGTGATGCTAGATGAGCAAACAGTAAAAAAACTTCCAAAAATGACCGATCTGACGCCCTGCGTCCAGCCAACGTAGGCGACTTCGCACTTTGGCGGTGTCACGGTGTGGGATAGTGCGAGCTGCTGCTGCCCATAAATTGCAACAGCCAGCCTGGAACGTGCAACTGTGAGTGCATTTTCAATAGTATCATTTCAGCTATATTAAATTAGTAAAATTCTATGTGGAGGAGAGAGGAGGTGAGGAGAAATAATATGTTGTATCTTATGTAAGAGATGGGTTGAGTCCGTAAACAGTGCAAATAATGAGAGGATGTGTGATAGAAAATTATAACGAAAATAGTATAAAATAATTAGAGAAATAATTTAATGTTGAAGAGATTGTTTTTCGTGCAATCTTTAAGAAGTTGTTGGAGGCCGCGCGTGCGGACGTTGGCCGAGTGCTGGAGTGGGTCGGGCTGCCTCCCGCGCGTGCCCGCAGCGCATGGCATGGTAACCGTAAAACTACGAGAAATTTGGTCGTCCGTGCGTGCGCGTGGGCCGGTTAGAGCGTTGCACGGCCTTCGTTCGTTCGTACTCCTAGCCAACCGGCCTAGTTGCGGCCTGGCCCGACCCAACAACGACGCAATTGATGGATCGACTTGCACTGTGGCGCACGCAGCTGCTCGATCACCGCTCAAGGGAGCGAGAAGGTTGTTTATTACAGCTTACCTGCATCTAGGGGGCCTGAACATGTTGTACCCGACGCAGTCACTCAGGTCACTTGGTCAGCGTGTTGCCCCAGGTTGAGCAGTACACAAATGACAAGACACAGGGGGTGATCGGAATAGCGATGGCTTTTGGCTTTTAAATTAAAAACATCAGTAATTTTGAAAAAACATCAGAATGAGTTAGTGGATAGTGTAGTGAATAGTGAAAAAAAAGCTGAAGCTAGAAGCTGAAGTCGAAAAAAGCCGAAACGATCAGGGCCACAGTGGTCCCAGGGCGAGTACTTTGACAGGTCTGCTTAATCGTGTGATAGCTTTTGTATTTTGGCTGGAACGACGTCGTAGCGTGGATTAGATTGTTTCGAGATACTCTATTCAAGAAAAATAAATGAAAATAAAAAAATACTATTATAATTTTATAGACAATGTAAATAAAATAAAAAATTATGTTTAAAAAATAATATATTCTAAACGACTTTTGACCGATTAAAGAGAAAAGCTAGAAGCTGTTTGAAGGGACCAGCCTCACCCGCTCGCCTCCATCGGTTGCTGCGCCGCATTACGCCCGTCACGAGTACTAAATGTGTTACGTGAGCCCGTTCCACCTACGTGCATCTTCTGTGCACATCCTGGGTCCTCAAGCCGTGAAGTGTGCGTGCTGCTCATGCAAATTAATACCACGTGTGAGCCGGAATTCGTTTCCACCTCTCGTGTCAGATTCGGTGTGCAACGTTCGTACGGATGCGTGTACCCAAGCATGAATCAATGCGGAAGTCGAGCCCATTCCAGCCGGATCGGTAGCCGCATCACATCATTCTCGTCACGGGTTGCAGGCTACGGTTACTGGTCCGTGTGTCAGTGCGCGCGCCAGAAGGAACAAGAACGAACTGCGCTCCGCTTGCTATTTCTTTTTCTTCCTTTGCGATGGGAAAAATCCAACCCATTGCATATGTTTGTCAGAACTATAGAATGTTTGGAGGGAGAAATGCTGGCCATCTTTCATTGTTTCTCCTAGCGATTCATGATTCTCAGCAGGGTCGGGTCTATGAACGTGTAACTCGTGCGACTGTACAGGGTCCCTCAATTTTTAGGGTCTCAAAAATCAGCCAGCAGTGTGGGTGGACCGAGTACTGGGCCCGACCGTCGGCCGAGCGGAGCCGCACGCCGAGTCGCCGATGGTTCGCTTTGCCTCGCCGCACGCTGTCGCCTTGATTCCCGCCGCTGCGTCGGTACCATCGGTTTTTCTGCTGCCATACGCTTAACTCCTCATCGCCGCATGCATGCACGCGCCGCCTCGATTCCGCTGATCCGCTCGGCCCGGTGAACGTTCGTTCTGATTTTCAAATGCACAGTTGGACTAACACCGCCAGGTCGCACTACAACGAATGTAGAAAACTGCACAGGCCACAGGCACCTGTTAATTGTATTCGTTGGACTGGCTGGTCTGGAAGAAAGCGTTGAAAAAGATTAGAAGATAGACATTTGAAGGTATGGTTGCATAGAGCACTTTTCTACATTCGTTCTGATTTTTTCTTTTCCTGTTGTCCTACATTATGCAAATTTGGCAATGTAGTATCATACCTTTTTACGAAAAGAAATTAGTATCAAAGGTATGGTCCTACATTTGAAGGTATGTTTGCTTGAGCTGGATATCAGCATAATATTTCGTAAAAAAAAGAAATTAAAAAAAAGAGACAATTTGATGAGAACCTAGATGACACAAATGTTGTCACACAGTCTGCAGAGGAATCATTTAGAATCAACTATTTTATACCTATTGTTGATCAAGTTATTTCCTCACTTACAAGGAGATTTGAACAATATTAGGATTACCAAAAGAATTTTGGTTTCTTATTTACTTCTGACTCATTGCGGTCATTGGATAATAAGAGCTTGAAATCTTCTTGTGACAATCTTGAAGCAACCCTTAAAAGATATGGAAAATCTGATATTGATGCCAATGAACTATATACAGAGTTGAGGTTTCTTCAAGATTTCATTCCAAAAGAAAATATGAATCCTCTTGAAATTCTTAAGTTTCTAAAGCGGCATGATTGTTTTCCCAATGCAGCTATTGCATATAGAATTTTATTGACCATTCCTATTACTATTGCATCAACGGAGCGAAACTTTTCTAAGTTGAAGCTATTGAAGTCATACTTGCGTTCTACAATGACACAAGAAAAACTTAATAGTTTGGCTACGGCAGCACTTGAGAGTGGATTGCTGGAGAAGATTAATTATGAGCATATTATTGAAGATTTTATTTCAAAGAACACTAAGAGAATGATGTTATTCAAGTAAAGATTATGCAAACCAAGAGTTCAAAAGGTACTATTCTTGATATATCGTATTTGCTCTACAATACATACATTATTTTGGTTATATTTGGTACTTTGGTTTAGGCCTCACTTAGAGTTTTGTATAGGGCCTCTAAATTTGATGACACGACCCTGTTTCTCGGACGAGCTAGACATCGAAGCAGAAAAAAAAATGTCAGGTCCAAATTAATCTGCATGGCCCGGCCACTAAGTAGAGTACTCGGTTAAACCCAACCAGCTAGCTAAGGTTGGTGGTTGCACCATATTACGCTCCTCACGAGCCATAACTTCTCATCGCCTCTCTCGAGTCTTTTGCAAGAACGTGGCATATATGGAGGCCCGGCCCTTTTCCTCGCAACTCTCGAGTCCAACGGAGAGAAATTAATCGGTCCAACGTGATTTGTCGATGGACAACGAACTACTCCCAGGCAATTTTGGCTAAATCCAAGCCAGGTTGGTGGTTGAATCACTTGAAGCTTCTCACGAGCAATAATGTTGCAATCTACCAAAGGAATGTCGAGTCTTTTTTGGTAGGGGGTACATGCACGGCCAAGTCCTTCTAGGCTGGTGGTTGCATCGCGTTACGCTCCTCACGAGCGCCAACTCCACGAGCTATACAATGCAACCATTTCTCCATTTCTCCCACAGGATTACTTCAACAAAGGGGAAAAACATGGATCCATCTGCATTTTTTTTCTAAAAAAGAAAAAAGGAACGAGTCTGCCGATCGATTAAAGGAAGCAAGGGTGTGCTGTTACATGATAGTTCATGACCTATTCGAAACGTATCTACTCTCTGGACGATAAACCTGCTTGTTTAATGGTGACACAGTCTCCCCAAACACGAAGTCAACCTAACCAAAATGGTGGCCCAAATGCCCCGATATAACTCGAGTAATTAAGATCAGCAATTAACGCGTTAGCTGTTGCATCACATTAACCACATCACGAGTAATAAAACCGGGCACCACACCCACCGGCGCAGAAGCCCTCCTCCGGCCCACGCATGCACGAACACGAACACATGACACGATGCTCCTGATTCCACGGACATTACACATCCACAGTCATCTCCAAACTCCGCGCGTCCTTGTCCCTTGTGCAGCACTGTTTTTTTTAGCTTTTCAGTTAATTTTTAATTTTACTTTTTTATAACAATTACTATTTATTAGACTAACAAGTTATAATTTTTAGCTTTTATTACCATTTATTACCATTTTTTTATATTTTCAGTTCATTTTTAGCTTTAATTTTTTTATAACAATAATTATTTATTAGATAATTTTTTATAATAGTAAGTTATAGCTAAACATTATAAATCGGACGTCAAAAGTCACGCCCACAGAGTGCTCCTGCCAGCCGCTGCACGCGCTGGCTAGCTGCCACCCCTGCATCGAAAGGTTTATCTCCTTTGGATCCAAAGGAGATATTTGTCACCGCCACTGAATATCTCCTTTGGATCCTTTCGACATCTCAAAAAAAAGAAGAACAAAAAGTCCTTTTGCCCATTTTCCAAGGCAAAATTACAGAGCCACGCCTGTAATCTTATTGCCAGTTTACTCCTGGTTTACTGGTACTACTCACAAACTTGAGTGGAAGATCAGTTGTAACAGGTGACTCTTGTCGCTTGCAAAGGGGATGAAGCGACACTGTAACAGAGGCGTTAGGAATTATGCTCGGTGTTAGTGTCCAGTATGATACTACCACGAGCACAGACTTTTTGTTTGGACGCTCATGCGTTGGCTCGTTGCCTAGACAAGTCCCCATCTATGCAGTGTTGCAGTCGCAGAGTCGATGATAGCACAAGGATACATACAAGGGGATGGAGCCAAACGGCGTCTTTGCCATCGCCAAGGAGAGCGCAAACGACGAAGGGGGCGCCTGGGCCGCTCTGTGCGCGTCTGTGCTCACATTTTCCCCACGGCGAGCCAACGTGGCAGCCTTACTCGCGCTGCTGTACGCACCCACTCCGCTCCGTTGCTGTATGTCTGTATGAACTAAAAACTTAAGTTAATTATTAGATGTCTCGGTTTACATGTTAGATGTCATGGTTCCTAACCCATACTTAAGTTATGACAATATGACATAGTTTCCCACTTGCTCTCTCACCTGCCTGGCATGATTTCGCACTTGCCCCTTAATCTATCTGACATAGTCTATATATGTAACTTTGGTTTTTCATTCTATTCATAGCGCGATTGCCCCAAATATTCCACGCTCTCATAGTGTCATCGCTCCTGTAATTGCAACCTTCTGCTAATTCCACTAACATGGACGGCACAGACAACGCCGCCGCCGCCACATGCCACGAGCAGGAGGCCGCCGCCGCCACCGTGTGCCACGAGCAGGAGGCCGCCGCCATGGCCGGCAAAGACAACGCCGCCGCCGCCGCATGCCACTAGCAGGAGGCCGCCGCTGCGCACCGCGCGCAGGGTACTACCACGCGCCAGGAGGTCACACAGGCACTAGCCCTCTCCGAGGCCGCCACTATTGCTTCCCTCCATGCCCAGGTATATAGTGTCCTTAACATCAAGGCCATTGTCCCTGTCGTCCTCAACATTGCTTCTCCAAACTACAACAAATGGTGTGGCCCTTTCCTCGTCACCCTTGGCAAATACGCCCTCTCCGACCACATGCTCTCCGACGACGCCCACCCTGACGTCGCCGACTGAGTTCGGATTGATTATCTCGTTATCTCATGGCTCTATGGCACCATCTCCGCCGAACTCCTCGAGATCGTGACAACTCCTACCTCCACTGCATGGCTCGTATGGGTGGGCTGAAAACATCTATGTCTCTAAAAAAAAGTTTTAGTAATTAATAATAATATATGAATATGGGACTAATATGTTTGTTTAGTGTTAAATAGATTTAATCTCAAATGATGAACATGATAAATTGAAAATGCATGCTAAAGGTCAACAAGAGGATCAAGATGGTTTAAGACAAATGTACAAGTAGTCTAAGATTTGTTTTTAATTTTACTGGTCTTAGAAAAAAGGTTGGAATACCGGATAATAGGTTTCTCACCATTGACAAGGATATTGGTCCACTCCATCATTTCCTGGGTGTTTCTGTCAGTCGTCGTGATGGTAGCATGTTCCTCGCTCAGCGGTAGTATACTCTCGACATTCTGGACCATGCCAACATGACCTCTTGCAAGCCTTGCAGCACCCCTATTGACACTCACTCCAAGGTCTCCTCTACCGCTGGTGCTTCTATGGCTGATATGACGTTCTACCGAAGTCTTGCAAGTGCTTTGTAGTACCTCACCTTCACTCGTTCGGATATTACCTTCGTCGTATAGCAAGTTTGTCTCCATATGCATGATCCTCGCAAGCCGCACCTCACCACCGTCAAGAGCATTCTTCGGTATCTTCGTGGCACCATCGACTACGACCTTCTTCACCGAGTATCCTCTACGGATCTAATTGTCTACTTCAGCACTGACTAGGCTGGTGTCCCGACACGCGCAAGTCCACTTCGGGCTACACTATGTTCCTAGGTGACAATCTCGTCTCCTGGTCCTTCAAGCGGCAACACATTCTCTCGTTTGAGTGCGGAGGCTGAGTACCAAGCCACAGCCAATGCTATTGCTGAGACGTGCTGGCTGCACCAACTTCTTCAGGAACTTCACAGTCCTCTACGTCAAGCTACCCTCGTCTACCACGACAATGTCAGCACGGTCTATATCTTAATAAATCTGATGCAACATCAGCGTACCAAACATGTTGAGATTGACCTCCACGTACATCATCCAGGAACGAGTTGGTCTTAGCAATGTCCGCATTCTTCACATTCCGACGTTATCTCAGTGCACCGACATCTTCACCAGAAGGCTTCCTACTTCTATTTTTCAATGAGTTCCGATCTAGTTTAAACATCCGCTCTGCCGATGCTCCAACTGCGGGGGTGTTAGATGCATTGGTTAACATGTTAAACGTCTCGGTTTCTAGCCCATACTTAGGGTATGATATGGTTTCACATTTGCCCTCTCACCTACCTAGCATGATTTCATAATTGGTATGGTTTCACACTTGCCCCCTCACCTGCCTAGCATGATTTCACACTTGCTCTCTCACCTGCCTGGTATGGCCTATATATGTAACGTTTGGTTTTTTATTTTGTTCATAGCGACATTGCTCTAAATATTTCACACTATCACTAATATTTGGTATTTTTGTATTTTATTTTTTCCCGTATTTATTTACATTGTCCGTGATAGTTTAACATGCCGTTTTTATTTTTACATTTTTTAAATTTAATTATACCTAATAAGTCAATTTATCTATAGTAAAAAATCAATCAACTATAATAAAATTTTAGTAAAAGATATAAGTCATGTTGTTCTAACGCTAGCTATGTCTCTCAAGTCAATCCAAATGGACTGCCGCGTAGCAACATAAACTATCAAGTCACATCACTTTGCTGATCACATTACATTAGGCCCCGATCAGAACCAAGACAAAATCACTGTTGAGCGACCGAAACACTGTAGCAGCGACAAAAACACTGTAGCACTTTTGTTATGTAGTGAATTTTTTTTTGTTTTTTGGTTTTTTTGCGTTCCGTTTTTTTTCTCATATTCCTTTGCATTGTCCGCACTAGACTAACGAGCCGTTTTTATTTTTACATTTTTTAAAATTTAATTATGCCTAACATACCACTCAGCTACAGTATTTTTTCAGCTAACTACAGTGTTTTTTCAGCAAAAATTAAAAATCATCGCTATTCCGATCACCCCTAAGAAGCAAAGCATTTGCCAATCACGTTCTGAGCACAATACGTATTGATCGGTAACAGCCTGAAAACTCTTTTCTATTCTACTGTCAGGCACGAACACTTCGACGAGTTATATATTTCTGGAGCATCAATCCCAATGACAGTATAATGTGGAAAAATTGCACGGGAGACAAACGTACAAAACCATTTGGTAATCATGTGCTACGGTGCTAATGTAAACAGCACAGACATAGTGACATGTACAAACTTCCCAAGAAAAATCGACTAAGGGCCTGTTAATTCAGCGTTCATCGCTATCAATTACTAGTAGTTCATCTCCATGGATGTGTTGACAATATACTGCCCGCTTGTAATCAGTTCTCTAAAAATAATTACATCAAATCGACGTGAAAACGTCAGGCACAGACAAGTACAGTCTTATTAAAAAGTAGCGCCAACGTACTGCGCTAACTTATGGTCAGCCACAGTTACAAACTGTGGCTAACTTGTCAGCGTGGTGAAGTAACAGTAATCAGCAATCACTAGATTAATGCTAGCTGGAAATGAATTATACATCCGGATCTTAAGGGATGCTTGTTTTAACGATGATTTCTGGTTAAAATTTTACTGTAGCTGGTTTTTTTACTGTAGCTGATTTGGCTTTTTGGGTATAATTAATTTAAAAAAATGTAAAAATAGAAAAAACATGTTAATCCATTAGGGACAATACAAAGGAACACAGAAAAAAAAGAAAATACAAAAAACCTAAAATATCTAAAAAAAATTCAGAAAAAGACGAAATATTGAATAGCGAAAAAAAACAGAAACTAAAAAGTTAAAGCAAAAAAAAAAATCGAAACGAGCAGAATCCTGTTAGCAGTGCAAGTACTTGCCATTTGGTTACATAACTAATTTGCCGATGTGTGGATTACCGATGAGACTTCTTACTAAACAGCATGCATGGATGTCATACTCTGTTTTTCGTTTGCGGACTACTTGGCACCTCTCTGTGCAGTGAATCCTGTCTTCCCCCGTTCGTTATGCACCCTAAGATTGTTCGGAGATTTTCTTAATGTAATGTCCCGTGATTTAGGAGAGCGCTTAGTTTGGCTTATTAAGTCTATGTTATGGCTGAATTTATACTGTAGTTGATTTATTTTGCATTGTAACTGATGATAACTTATTTAACATAATTAAATTTAACAAAATAAAAATAGAAAAATATGTTAGCCCGTCACGTATAATGCAAACGGATACGAAAAAAGAACCAGCAAAAAACCTCAAAAAAAGATAAAAAAGGTAAAAAAAATAAAATTTAAAAATAGTAAAAAATAAGATAGAAATTAGAAACTCAAATTGAAATAAGCGGAGTCTTAGTTCACAATTCGACGAGAACACTGCCATGTCATGCTAGGTGGTCATTTTAATTTGCTGCAAAATAGGAGGTGAAATGAATGCAGTTGCTGCTTGACAAGGGTGTGCAGATTTGATCTCAAAATCATATTTGAATCCCATTACATGAACCATATTTCTCATCTCATAACAAATGTAGAAGTCTATTGGAGTGAGTACTGTTCAGTAACTAAAGAGACAGAAATTTTAGGGACTTGTAGCAATTTTCGGGGGCTTTTGAGTCCTCTATTCAATTCTAGTGGCTCAGTTGGTGTCTGGCCTGTGTCAGGACTTTCATGAGAAACAAGCAGGCATGGTTATCACGGCCCCACCGCCCTTGCATGCAAAAACAGTTGGCTTGGCTGCGAGCTGCAGTCTTGCACCGCTCAATTTAGTTTTGATTTCTATTTTTTATTAATTTTATTTTTTATATTACTTATAATAGGTTAACATATTTTTTATTTTTAAAATTTTTAAATTTAATTATATTAAATAAGCTGATTTAACTATAATAAATAAATAAATTAATCATAATAAAAAATTATAAATCAACGTCATCCTAAACAACTCATTTCCTTAAACAGCTACGTCTCAAGGTTGCCTTCACACACTGTCCTCCCTATATGAAAAAAGAGCCGCAGGCACCAATAAATTTTCATTCCAGGCTGTTTACCAGCCTTTTTAGGTGAATTTATTGAACCAGTCATTCATTCAATCAATCCTATCCCCACCACTTCCATTAAAGACTACAATGCAAGTGAGATTATTATAGTTTATGATTTATGTTTTTTTAAATAAACAAACAAGACAGTTTTTATCATCATTTCGAAGTGGTTTATCAGAACAGTTTTTTTAAAATGGCTATCAACATTCATTTCATTCATATAAACGCTGGGGTCTAAAAATCATAAACCACATCCATAAATTATAACCCATAGTTGAAAAAATCCATCTTATGTTGAAGGCTAATGTGGAGATGAATCCCATGAGTGGTCTATTTAGCATTGTCATGCTAATGAAGACTACATGGCTGATTTTTTATTTGAATTGGCTTTTGGTGTGGCTCCAAGGTTCTCCTAAAGAGGAAAAATGATCCTAGAAGGTTTGGATCACATCAGGTAGGTATGCTTTCCCTCTTGTTGTCTATTTGCACTGTTTGATTGAAGAAAAGGGACAAATAACAAGAACCAAAACATAGACAAGGCCACGGAGAAGCCATGATGCCATCATTAGTTGAGGATTTAAATCATATTGGATTAGCTTATTAACCATAGCTATTAATGGCTAATGGGAGTTCAGATGGGGGACCCATTTGTTTGTCCACTACTCTCCATCTCACTAACACACAGCAATGTTTGCCATTCTTTTTAAAAAAACTGCACTGTTTGTTTTATATGTGCAAAGCCATACCAAGATTTGTACTTATGATTGGTTCTCTTCATAAAAGTATGGGGGCATGGATTGGTTTTTTAAAACATATGGGGCATGGATTGGTTTCAAAAAAATATGGGGATCGGAGAAGTCACGCAGACAAGCAGTCAACTCAGTAAAGAGGAATGCATTTATGAATCAGGAGCACACCTTTTTTTTTTTCAGCATCCGGAT
Organism: Melocanna baccifera; assembly: GCA_036346265.1. NCBI lineage: Eukaryota > Viridiplantae > Streptophyta > Magnoliopsida > Poales > Poaceae > Melocanna > Melocanna baccifera. The sequence continues at coordinate 22,896,394 of CM070694.1, read as the reverse complement.
GAAGAAAAAATAACTGAAACAACAACAGAATTTCTCACACCAACAAGCTTTTTTTTATACGGTGAAAGAACAAAGGAACAAAAAGCAAATCTATTTTTGTTGATTTTCTCTCATCATCACATCCCCAATCTCATCATATCCACAAAGATCTCCCTGCAAATGCCTTCAGAAAAAGAAAAGGGAAAAAGAAAGAAAGAACTAACAGACGCAAGAGGAAGGGGAAACAAAATTGCAGGAGGAAGAAGACTCCCTCCTCTCCTCAAAACACACCCTTCTCTCCTTTCCTCTGCTTGTCACAATGCTCACTAATTCCTTCTGCACCACTACTTGTTACCCTGATGATCGATGGGCTCTGGGGGTAAGATGATCACCGAATGGACAAGCGGAAAGCAATGCCAAGTTATATATGTACGGTGCACCAGGTTGGTGTTGTGCTTAGCCTTCTCCTCTTGGAAGCTGGAGTAGAGGCCTGATTGTCGTTACTACTGCTGTTGTTTGACTCTGATGATCCTAGTGTTGTGTCATCACTCCTAAAGCTGAAGCATGCTGCATCCAGCACGGCGATTGGGCTATGTGGCACTGAAGGGCTCGCATTGCTGTTCCCTCTCTTCTCCACCAACGCCTTCTCTTGCATCAGCTCATAGCATCTCGCAATCATCTCCTGCAGATGCACACATCACATTCAGTAACAGTGTAAATACAACGGAGCATCAATCTGCGTTTTGCACAACTCAAGAGGATGCTCACCGTATTTACAGGGATTTCAGATGCTGCAAGGGCACTGCTGAAGCCAACGACCTGATTCTCAGCAAGCGCTGATAGCACCACTGTGGCAGCAATCTCAGAAGGTCTGAATGACAAGAACCTAGAGTCTGTAAATCCATTGCACATGGATATTCTAGTTAGTACACCACCATCAGATGTTGCCATTGGCAATGTAGGAAAACCTTTGGGTTAATAACTCATCAAGCAATACGGTCAAACCTTTCAGAGTGCCAACTATGAGCTCGGCGCACCGTGAGGCCAGTGTGTAACTCGGTGGCTTCCCTTCATTGAACTTGTCCAGGAAGTAGCTGATGAAAGAGAATGGGGTCACAGCCTGCATCCTCCATTTCAGGGTCTCCATCACAATGAGCTCCATTCTCTTAATATTCCTTGCTTCAAACACATACTTCGCATCGCAAACCTATTGCATATGGAAAGATTATCGATATTAGCAAAAATCACCGAGCGATCATTGAACAATTATCGATTTTACAGTGATGTAGCTTCTTCTTCACCTGAAGGTCCACAGGAAGAGGGACCACGGTCTCCTCCATCTTGACAGCAAGAGATAGGCAAGCAACTGACAGCAACTGTTGCATCCAAGATTTGTCATGCTACAACAACAACAAGAAACAGAAAAACGCAATGATTAGCATCAGATTAACTTGCACAGTAAGTAGCAGTGTACAGGTTCAGATTCTTACTGGGAGATTAAACGAGGAAAGGAACCTATCAAGGTAGTTCACGGAGAGGTAAAGACTCAGTGCTCCAAAATTGTAGTAGGAATGGACCTGCAGCCCACATAAGAGAAGATAAGATCAGCACCTCGTCAGTTTCTACTTAAAACAAATTTGTCCAGATAAAGGCAAAGGGGCTAGTGCGCGCATTGCTCTCTGGTACTAGCTGTCGAATTGGCAAGAAGCCACAAGATGCAAGACACAGCCAAAACTGGATTAACACAAAGTCAAAGATGTAATGTAAGCACGCAACAACCTACCTAAAATCAATTAATCCGCCATAGAAAAGAAACTGCAAGAAACCAATAAATCCTAAGATTTTTCTCTTTTTTTCACCTTGCAAATCCAATCCATGGCGTCTTTCCTCCAAGAAGACTCCAATCCTCCATACTCCAACCTCTCCACATAGCCGCCCTGAGGCAGATGATCCATCTCCTTCTCCACGAGCACCCCCACAACCTCATCACTATCCACTGGGAACACAGCACCGGCGTCCGCGAAATCAAGGCCACTCCCCACCTCCACCACCTCGCCGTCGCCGTCGCAGCCGCTCAGACCAAGGACGCTGTTCCTGTCCTCTCCACAGAGCAAGGTGGAGGAAGCACCGAAGCAAAGGATACCCATCTCAAGATCGCAAAGAACGGTGGCCTTTTATTGGCTCCTCCTCCTCTTCCTCCTCCCGCTCCTACTTGAGGAGTACTCGGAACAAGAATCGCCGTTCTTGGGGCCTAAAGGTTGCTACTCTTTTCCTCAGCTGTGGCCTAGGGAGGCGAGATAAAGAGGACCCAGTGGAGAAGACGGCCTCTCTCTCTCTCTCGGCGTCTCTCTTAGAAAATGGCGAAGAGAGAGAAAAGATGGGAGAGAGAGGGGTCTCCTGGGGAAGAGAAGGGAGAAGGGCTTTGGGTGTTTTATAGGGTCTGTGGTTTCAAGGGAGGAATGATCAAGCAATTATCTGGACACACTGGGTTATCAGCATTTGCTTCGTCCACCCCACAAGGCTTCCTCACATGGAAGCCCACTTCGTGGTAGTACTAAATCTGATTTTGTGAATAATAGAGAAACAAGGAGCGAGAAAGAAGCACTTACAACAGATAGTTTATAAGGTCTTTATAGATGATTTTTTTACTGTTATACCTATACTATTTGTAGAAATTGTAGGATCAATCTAGAGACAACCTATTATATGAGTTATCTTTAATTTTGTTTATAAATAACAGAAAGTACTACGGACAACAGCCATTTGTACTATTGTACATACCTTTATATGTTCCATCGATCACAACAGAAAAAGAAAAAAAAAGAGAAAGAAAAGATCACAACATGAAGGAATAGCTAATGCTCCACTCTAAGATGCCAAAGACCTGAAAATATGCATATATGTGACTAAACATCAGATAGAGCAAGGCATGCAAAAAAATGCATTTATGTGATTGAACATTTGAACATTCGATGGAATTATGCTAGATGCCGAATGGCGAATGGATGCTGACTTTGCAAACATCTTACCTCACGCCCAATAAAGATGAGCACAGTAGGAGCATGTATAGGACTCTTAGGGGGTGATCGGAATAGCGATGGCTTTTGACTTTTGGCTGAAAAAACACTGTAACTGACTGAAAAAACACTGTAGCTAAGTTAGTGGATAGTGTAGTGAATAGTGAAAAAAAAACAGAAGCTAGAAGTTGAAACCGAAAAAAAGCTGAAATGAGCGGGGCATTAAAGCCCCTAGAGGAGTGTACAGACGATTAACGAACCCAAGAAAGGTTGCCACTACGAAGCTACCTCGTAGATGCTGACGCTTTTCAGCATGCGTGCCGAGGCATACTCTGCTGCTCTTTTTGGTTATTTAGAGAAACTAGCAGGCGTTTCGTGTACTTACATGGCTAAATTAGTTTTAAAATTTATAGTTTTAAATAATATAATTTAGATACTTGAAAATATATTTATATATCTTGTAGAATATTTAAATTTTTAAGATATCGAAGATATTAAAATAACAATAGAAGTTTGAAGGAAAATATAATTTGAGAAACGTAATTGATGTATGAGATTTGAAGGAAGAAAATAATTGATCATAATAAATTATTGGAGTTCTTATAAATATAACCTCTCTCCATCTTGTATGGATTATATAGTTGCATGTCCCTATTCTTCCTCCATTATTTACTCTTTTTCAAAATGTATATATGCACATGTTCCTCCATTTTAATCTCAAACAATACAATGATTATATATGCAACAAATAATCTTATCACTTTACATGGTATTATATATTAGACTACCTTATCTTGAACTTATCCTCCCCTACACGCCGGCTGTCTCATTAAATCGCATGTTTTCTATCTTTTCTTGCCGCCACAGCTTTTCTACTTCAACTTCTAACAATAAACCTAATTCTTGATTGATTCCTCTAGTTGTTATCTCTTTCAATGCAATACTCTGCCACATAGTTATCTTCTACTTCACTCCAATTCAATTATTTTGATTGGTTCGTATACAAATTCAATTGCTTTTTTTTTTTGGAAAATTTTGTTTCGAACTAAAGTTATTTAAGGATTTTACTTTGGAGTTTGTATCAAAATCAAATTGCTAATTTTTTGATTCCACATTTTAGTTATTTTTAGTTGAAATTTGTATAAAAATCCCATTGCTATTTTAAAAATCATTTTTAATTATATTTTACATATTTTACTTAGGAATTCATATGAAAATTGAGTTACTATTTTTATTTTATTTTTATTCTAAATTTTAGTTATTTCTAGTTGTACTTGACATGGGCTCTTTTCTTTTAATTTGGAATGTTATAATCTGGATTCACTACAATCGATGGTATGGATCTTTCACTTTTTTTACCGATTAACGTGAAAATTTTTAGCCCTTGAGAGCGAGCATGATGATTTCTCTTTTTGTCACTTTAATAATATAATAAATAGATAGATAGTTGGTCCAGAGGTGGAAATTACGTACAGTGTATGCCACTACTCATTCACTAGTACAAGATTCATCATAGAATAACAAGAGGAATTACAAAATGTCTCAAGTACCATTACATTTTCCCCTTTGAGTAAAAGCCATAAGGCGGTGATTTGCCTGCATCAGTCAATTGGGCATTAGTTGGGTTTAGTTGGGCCATGTTAAGTTGGGTTTAGTTGGGCCATGTTAAGGCAAACATGGACTCGGACATGATTTTTGTTGTCTAGTTTTCCTTAAATTTCCTTTGTGCTAAAGATGAGATCGAGTTTATCTTGTATTTGACTGGATTTATGCCATACTTGACATGCTGCTAAAAATGACCATGTATACCTTGCTAGAAAAGTTGAAGTCAATCTATTTGAAAGGAGAAGTGCTTCCCCATGATCATATTGTCCCAACAGTTGGGCTTAACATTGGACGCATTGAAGATGCAAATGTAAAGCTTGTCTTCTGGGATCTGGGAGGTCAGGTATGGTTTCTTGTGCAGAGTTATAGACCAAAAGTTTCTGACAATCTCTTCATTGAAAATTTGCATTCATTTATTGAGGTTGATATCTTAATTCAATAGGTCATCAACTAATTGAAGGTAGCATCGTATATTTGCATTTACACCTTGTCTCTGTAATGGCTGGCGATATAATACATTGCAGTTTGCAAACCAAAATACCTGATCTAAGTGGCAAGTGAAGGCCAGTTTTAACCACTTACTCAGCAGCCTCAAACATGAGGTTTTCCTGTGGATTGGCAAACTACTAGAGCATTAGAGCAATTGTTTATATTGAAGGCATGTAATGATCATTTTTTTTATTTCACGTCCACGGCAAATCTGCAACAAGAGGAATTTGTATCAGTTATTTTATTTTAATGCACATTTAGTAAGAGCTTATACTTAGATGCTACAGAGATCTTGATCTACGTATGTCACCTGATGCCTAATGGTTGTGCAAAAGCTTTCTCATTTGCTTCTGTCATCATCTATTTTCAGCCTCTTAAAAACATAAGCTTTGATCTTGACCAACAATTGACAAGTTTCATTTTTCCCATTATGTGGTTTGTAGTTTACTAAAGGAAGGACGAGATATATTGTCCATGTATTAAACACCTTCACTTTGTAACAACTAACAAGAGGCAGAAGTCAACTTCATGCCATAATTTCACAAACACGAATCAGATAATATGATTGTAGTCACTGCAAATTATAATGCTAATAACATATTTTGACAGCTTGGCCTAAGAACTATTGGGATACGGGTAGGTTATAGTAGCGCAAATTAAAAATTCTACCACGTAAACCAGGAAGCCATGCGAGTAAGAGATCATAGATCGTTACCACTAGACGCGCAGTGCAGCGGAAGTAGAGTTGAAGCAGCCGATTCAATGAAGAGTGCATCGGTGTAGACGAAGGTAGTCGATCGTTCTCTGGCCAACTGTCTCCTCCTTGCAATCGTCCCTATCAGCACCGCAGTCGTAGCAGCGCATCTACAGAGGTCCACACGTCTAGGGAGGAAACACTATGCGTCGGTGTGCTAGCACCAGCGCGCACGACAAGGGTTATGAGAGGTGGCAGCTAGGGTTTTTTGAGATGTCGCCCTCAGCCCCCGCACATCTCATTATATAGTCTCCAATCGGATCCTTATTCAATACAAGTGGAGATCGAATCCCACTCAGAAATTATCATCCAGACCCTTATCGTTCCAGTTCATTAAGTGTGTGACCCTATAGATTCATGTACATTTGGCCATGGGTCGAAAACTTTTTTTCGGTCCATAGGTCGGTAGCAGTTTCTAGTAGGACATAATGACCCCAAATATATATAAAGATCATACCGGACGAACTTATATAATGCTTATATACGATCTCTTTGTCTCAAGATATTAGATCGAACTCAAGGTAAGAAGCGTGTCATTCTATGATAGCTCAATCCTTCACTCGAACCTGTGATGGATTACTCAGTTGTGATTGACTCATCAACCACATTCGGTATGACCATGCACTTCCTTAATCCAACCACATCGAGGAGTCTAGAGATATCTCTCTTGTTATATAGGAGGGGTAAATTCTATCTTGATCGCTCATATACCTCCGTATGTTTCATAGTAAACCCAAAAGCTACCTTTATGACCACATAGTCTCAGAGTAGTATTTGGTAACCTCTAAGTAAACTATTACACATGTAAGAGTCCCATGCTATAATGTATGTTATTGACTCTGTAGCTGCATAAGCATCTGAAGATGCCAAATCTGCTCTGGGTAAGTTCCTTCCATTAGTTTAATTATGAAACATTAGTGTAATGTTGCTGTTACCTGTACTTTCTGTTGTAGTAAACAGTAAACTAGGACTGCCATAACTAAGATCTTACTGGAGTGAATGTTAACTTGAACATTTTTGTTGCAGAGAAAGTTCTTTGTCATGGGGATCTGCGAGGGGCACCACTACTCATATTTGCAAACAAACAGGTTGAGGTTTAACTTCCACCTATCTGAAATGGTTTATATATTATACTAATTTACCTTCTAAAACTCCATGCATTTTACTCTCAGTTGAAAACTGCAATTTCTTGGATGAAAATTGGCGCTTCTGGGAAAAATAGTTACCATGCGCATACAATGCAGACATTCTTTTTGTTCTCATGTTGGGTATCACAGCACCTTTAAAGATGAGAAAGACAGACAAAACTAAGTGTTCATATTATTCCTTTGAGCCCTATCCAAGCTCATTTCATCATATCGATATGTCGTTTCAACCATTTTTCTCATGTCTAACTCTTTTTGTTCTCATGTTTGGAGGTTTATCTGGATCTGTCAACAGGATTTACCAGCAGCAATCACAGAGGAAGAATTGGCCAGATATCTTCACCTTAAAGAGTTAGACGAGACGCCATATATGTTACTGGCTGGATCTGCGTGTGATGGGTGAGTAAAGCAATACCTGTAGTTCCCAAACTTATTTGCCTAAAACTGAAGGATGATAAGTTATTGTCAGGTACTGAGGTGCATATTTCGAAATTCTTCCCATAACTAGAGGATGAATGATGCATGTTGGTTCAGCAACTATGCCGTTTAATTCATCTTTGTCCAAATTTACACCATTGCCAAATATATTAGTCAAGGATAACATTGAACATTGAACATTTTTTTATGGCAGGATGGGGATCATACTTGGTATCGACTGCTTGGTAGAAGAAATGGAAAAGAGTAAACGCACCGAGGCGCTGAGGGCACATACAGAAACAGCTGGGAAGATTTAGCACCATGATCCACAGTGTCACCTGTGATTTTCAGAAGCACATAAAGCATTTGAGGAGGATGGCTCCTATTAGTCTCATCAATATACACATTGGCTCCCATGATCAGTTGAAGCTCATCTTCTCAGTCTGCGCTGGATTGCCCCCAGAAAAAATCCCCTTGGTTGTGCGCCTTTTGCAGTTGTAGCCTTGTAGTATGAAGTCTGTTGTAGTAATGGCAGAGGCGACCATTCGTTGGTTGTATCTAAGGATCTAAAGTCGTTAGGATTCATGTTCATATGATAATTTTTTCGGGCATGATAAATTCTGAAAGTGACAATGTGGAGCACAAAGAAGTTTTATACATCTGTGATGTTCATCTAAAGAAAGAAAGAATGCATTGTAACTTAATTCATGGGATGTGCGCCAGTGTCAAAAAATCCCATCTCGTTATACATTCTATTTTCAGTGCTGTATTGTAGAACCAGAAGAAATTGGACGGTTCATCTTGAGAAATGTTCAGGCTTCAGGTCAGCACATGGCAGGTTCACTAAACACAGCCACTAGGACGCGAGAAACATTATGCTCTTATTATTTGCTACCATGTAAAACCCCCCTATTGGCATTACATCAAACATTTCTCTCGCTCATTAGTGTAGCTGATGTGACTACCTACAGAAAATCGTAAATGAATTAATTCACAAGGCGAAAGAAATACAATTAGGATGCATTGCGGCGTATATTTTGACTTCTGTAAAGCTCCAAGAAGTGCGATGAACAAGAGCTTCATTCATTTTTAAGCAAAAAAAAAAAATGAATTGTGTATCTCCTGCGTATAGCACAAGGAAAATATGACCCTAAAAAATAAGGTCAGGTTCGAAAGTGCTCGAGCTTATAGCTTTTTGTATAAATGAACAGTAACACATCGTTAAATGGTACGTTTTTTCAATACGAGATCTACAGTTAAATTATAGTACAAATTATACCAAGTTCAACTTTACTGACCAAAATCATACGCAACTATTTCTTTCTGCGTACTGCCTCTCACAAATAAGCTAGAATTCAAAAACCACAACCATAATCTATTAAACTTCAGCCTAAAAGAATCCACCCTAAAGTTTAGCTACAGGAGCAGAGTGATGTTTGGGATTCAACTATAAAGTTACAATACATGCCACTCTGACCATGATAATCGCGCAAGGAACAAGGGGGATTGACCAGAGAAAGTGTACAAACATCGTCTCCTCATAGACGAGCTACGTAGGAGTTAGCCTGTGTCACATATCTCACCCATCTATAGGGGTTGTATGTCTTGGATTTCTTTGCTATCTGAAGATATCTGACCTGCAGGGGTAAAAGGAAAAAAGCTCATTCGGGTGGATCTGAAACATTCTGCAAGCCAAATTATTTGAGTATTGAAGGCGTTCAAGAATCATGCAAGTTACATACAGCTACTTGCTATTCAAACGTGCAGAATAATACAATAGCTCAGCAAGTGTCCCAAATCATTCATTAGTGGAGACATTCCACAAAGGTAGCATACTTGAGCAGATGGCCTTACCTGCAACTTTGAAGTATTGTACATCGGTATAGTGAAATTCATGTTTACTGGTCCAGCTTCCTTTGTGATATTTCCTGCAATCCAGAAACAAGCATGTCACAAGAAGTTTAACAGGGAAGTCAATTGGAGCATAGACAAGTCATAATCAAAATCGAATATATACCATGTGACTCCTGGGAAAATGTGAGCTTTGCACGAAGGGTGTGCTCAGAACCACCAACAATCTGTCAAAAAAAATAATATTGTTCAGCAAAGTATAGCGAACTGGCTAATAAATTCAGGTTAACATTGCATCTGCTACAATCTTCGAGGTAGGATGTGCATATAATAGAGTTCAAACTTTGTGTGTGTGTGTGTGTGTGTTTTGTTGTGGGGCAAATAAAAGATCAAATCCTTGTTGACACTTGCCTTCTTTAGATTCCACTCAAGTCTCCTAGATCCTTCTTTAAAATCTGTTGTCTGCCCAATTGCTCCAGCTTCCAATTCAAAACTTGCCCTGCAAAGAAATCCATGATGCAACCCTTTAACTAATAACAGAAACAGCAGCAGTTAATGTAACACTTTTTTCTGAACTCAAAAGGAACAAAATAAAGCTGCAGTTGACCTCATTGTGTAAGAGGGCACTGGCATTTGTACTGTGATTGTGTTGGCAGTGACGTTTGCAGAGAAGTCTGCCCGTATTTTCAGTAGAACTTCAGCCTGTGTAAATAAATGAAGATGTTGGATAATGGATACAGATTCACCAAAATTGAAACAATAATTTTATCAGCGCCTAATAGAAACACAAACATGCCATACCCTAGACGGTCCGGCTTCTTCAATTAGTGCAGTTACATGGAAAGGAGGCTTAAATTCTTGAGTCATCCGGTAGTTCATCACAGCAAATTCTCCGTCCGGAGGTATCTATTCAATGGTAAATATAATTGTCAAATTTTGCTGGAGTAATACAATGACAAATATGTTGCTTTAAGTTCTGCAGCAAAAATATCAAAAGTAAACAAAATCATTATATCAGCACTTACTAAATGCAGAGTTCTGTCAATGTCAAAACTGTCCAGATGCACTGACTCATGGAAGTTACAATCATCAAGAATGACTGCTCCTCCACCAGAAGAACTCCTGTAATCTGGTATCAAACGTTTGTAATATTGTGAGATATCAGCAATATCCATAACATGTAAACAAAATAGAATGATAATACGCGGACCCAGTTTTTCATGATAGGAACAGCACAATATTTGAAAACACAGTGTGGTTCAATTGGGGAAAAAACACAGTAGTAAACACTCAGATTTCAGTAAAGAAAGGAATTGTATAATAAGACTTTAAAATGCAAACAAGTGGCCTAGTCTGGTAGTAACGCTTAAATGTAAGAACTGAATAACTCATCACATTCAAAGTTTTAGAATAAGTAAAATGTCATCATAACTGGTTTCCAGCGTTACGCAAAAAAAAAAGAGAGGAAAGATCAGGAACAACATATAAAGAAAAATAAATTCCATATTGTGTTTATACACATATCCATAAGTCAGTGAAAACAGTTCTCTGTTTGCCTAAGTCAGCTGAAAAAAGAAGAAAAGCTAATGATCATACCATACGTAGAAGAGCCAGTTCTTCCAATGCTCAAATCCTCATTAAGAGCTAGACGGATTTCTGGATTTCCACTAAGGTAACTTTTCATTTGGATGGTTCCATCAATCTCAGACGTAAGTATATAACCCTGTAAATGAAATTTCAGATAGAAGATAGCGAGCACATAAAAGCATTAGTGCTCCATTAAAACAATACTATGAGAGAACAATAGCCGTCATAGCTATAGCAAAATAAAGAAGATAGCAAAATGAATTGCCTTTTAATTACTCAAGCAGAACCAATATATCTTGTGCCCCACTAAGTGCAAGGAAATCATAGCACTTCCTATCAGATTCAGAACTAAATGGCCATCACAATTAAATTCCCTATCTCATGGATTGGACTTCTCACAGTAAGAAGCAACATGATGGAGATGTTAGATGGATATGTATTTACTACTTTGATGGAAATGTATTATGTGATCTTCATTGATGACTACTCTCATCATATTTGGATTTATTTTATGTCTTCTCATAGTCAGGTTCTTTCTATTTATCAGTCATTTGCTACTATAGTTTGTACTCAGTTTGATTCAACCATTCATATCTTTCATGCTGATCCTGCTAATGAGTACATGTCTATTGTTTTTCGTCAGTTTATTTCCGTGAAGGCACTCTTCCTCAGTATTCCTATCCTGGTTATCACGTTCAAAATAGTGTTTATGAGCGTAAGCATCATCACCTTCTTGAGATTGCCCGTGCCCTGATACCGGCCTCTTCTGTTCCACCTCATTTCCAGGCTGAGGTCATTTGTACTGCCACCTACCTTGTTAACCTACAGCCCTCCACTACTCTTCAGGGTTCTACTCTTGTTGAGCGTTTCAACTGTAGGTCTCCTCAGTGTAGTCACCTTCACACTTTTGGTTGCGTCTGCTTTGTTCTTCCACCTCGTGAATGCATGAAGATGACTATTCAGTCAGTTGAGTGTATTTTCCTTAGCTACAGTGTTGAGCATAAGGGTTACTGCTACTATGACCCTGTTGCTCGTCGGATGCCTTGTGACACCATTTCCATTACGAACTCTCTTACTAAGTCGATCTCCTTTCTAATTTTTCCTGATCCTCAACTCTGCATTTCGTTGGTTTCGCTTCCGTCTCCTCCACCACCTCCGCCGATTTCACCTTTGGCTCTTTCCCCTCCGACTCCCATTGCCTCCCTACCGAAGGATCTCTCTAGCTCTTTGGTTGAGGTCTCTCCCTTTCCATTCCACTACACTTGTCGTCCTCGTTCTGATCCTTCTCCACCCACTCTGTCACTCTTTACCTCCACTCTTTCGTCCTTGTTGGGTCCTGCTCCAGTACTTTCTTCTCGCTCCTTGTTGGGTCCTGCTCAGCGTCTCCTCTGAGGTACGCTCTTCGTGATCGGAGTGCGATTCTGTGTCCTGATCGCTACGACTTTGCAGTTTCTGCTACTTCTCTTACTGCGCCTACCTCTTATCATGATGTTGCATCTCATGATAAGCTATGTTGTCACGGCGACAAGGCGAGGCGAGGCGCTCCGGAGGTGCCATGACGCCTAGGTGCCTAGGCGGGCGTCTAGGCGATGATTAGACGATGGTAGAGAACGGAAGTCTAGAAGTCTAAATCAGGATATTTCTAAAAAGAAGGATCTAATTGTAATTTTATAGAACTCTGAGGATTAAATTTTAAAACTTTCAAACCCTTTTATCCAGTCACCCCATGCTCGATCTGCTCGATCTCTCGTCTCTTCGGTCTCCTCTCCTCCCCTCCGGATCCACCGCCTCCTCTCCGAGCGCCGCCGCCTCTCCTCCGACGCCTCCCCTCCGGATCGGCCGCCGCCTCCTCCACCCCGGTCCCTCCACTGCTCGCTCGCCGCCTCCTCCACTGGACGACGCCGCCGCTTCCACCCGACGACGCCGGATCCGGTCTGCGCGCGCCTCCTCCACTGGGCGACGCTGCTGCCGCTTCCACTGGGCAGACGCCGGATCTGGCCTCCCCGCGTCGGATCGGGGCTCCTCGCCACCGGATCCGATCCCGCCGCCGCCGCCTCCACCCGGACGACGCCGGATCCGGCCTCCCCGCGCCGGATCGGGGCTCCTCGCCACCGGATCCGGTCCTGCGCCGCCTCCCGCCGCCGTCTCCCCGATGCTTGGAAGCTCAGTCGATCGTCTAACTTTGACAAACTAGGCGACAGCCCCTGGCGTCCACCTTGAAGCGCCAGGACGCCTAGGCGTCGTCTAGGCGACGCCTTGATAACATAGATGATAAGAGGCGAGGCTGAGTTGAGGGCTTTGCCGTCCATGACAACAGATATCACCTGGCTACGGTGGCTCCTTAAAGACTTTAGTGTTTTGGTTTCTGCACTGACTACATTATTGTCAGATAGCACTGGTGCGATCAGCATTGCTCAAGATCTGGTGAAGCGTGAGCTCACCAAGCACATTAGGGTTACTGCTCTACATGTGATCGTAGGTGCAACAGCAGGATGTCGCTCTTCAGTATGTGCTTTCAAAGCTTAAACTAGCTGGTTTCTTCACGAAGGTACAGACTAGAGCTCAACATAGCTTTTCTCTCTCCAAACTTAGTGTTGTTGATCCACCATGAGTTTAAGGGGGTGTTAGATGGATATGTATTTGCTATTTTGTGTAGGGGGTTTTATGCAATTTTTCCTTTGCCTTGTACATGCTTATAATGGCCCTTTTGGCCCCATTGAATTGATGTGCTCGCTCTTTCCAACCAGGAGACTTGCCTCTTTATTCATGTCCAGTTCTAAATTGTAAACAGTAAACACCGAAGTTACTTTGACACTAGCAGAACAAGGAATAAAATAATAAAGAGGCTACATTTTGACAGTAAAGACAATCAGCTAAACACTAACTATGGTATTTGAAAACTAAACTTCCAATGGGCATCATCACCATGTTGAAGTATTTAGTACTACAAATTTCAGACATATACAATATAAACACGTTTGGGATTTCAGTTAAGAAAGAAGAATAGCAAAAACAGCTTGATATGTTTCTTGAAGGGAAAAGATGTAGTAACTGTTAGATGTGTATTATTACCTAGCGCTATTCATAACAGTAACAAGGCATGACATTTATCAGTACTTACACTCGAGCTGAATGTCACACTTATTTTCTCAATGATATCAACAAAAATTTCTTCCCTCTTCTTCCCACCAGGCTCTGTAGCAACAACTGATTTAGTAACAGCTGTACCAGGCATACGTTTCGTGCCTTGCTGAAAAAGACACAGATGCCAAATGAGACTATGCCATTGACAAAAATAGCATGGAGAATTGCACGTTGCTTGCTCAAGTAACCCTCTAAAGTCATGTTTCCATCTGATAATATGCAGAAGCGTTACCATGAACATAGCAGCAGGACCAAGCGGCGGCAGCCGTCCGGCATCAACCATGATTGGTTCATTGAATATGTATGACTTCAGAACCTCAGTGGAGGTTGTTTGTGGGTATCCAAAGTCCTAATTATACAATGCAACACATAAATAATGGCATATAATGCTACCAAAAGATGATACTAATCATTCTCATAAACAGTTGAATGATACGAGTCACTTCAAAACCACACTACTTCCTTGATAAACACACATTAGACTTTGCTAGTGACCTAAAAAACAAGGTCAGAAAAGGTTGGAGTTGATATTGCTATGAAGAAAGGTAGTGTAGAGTACTTACAATGACTTCATCAAGCAATTCATACACTAAAATGAAATTCTTCCGCAGTGAATCTTCATTTAGAACACCAAGATAATCTTTTGTGACACGTGCGATCCTTTGCAGAAGTTCTAAGAGAAGAGATGGAGAGACATTAACCATTGTGGTTACCACAAAAAATAGTCCTGCGACTTTGACATGGATATAGTTTATCCCATCGACATTCTGTCATCACAAAATGTAAAAAAGCCACATGTCAGATCAAGTGGGAAAGCAATGCATCAATAAACAGAACAAGGAATGGAATCACTGTGGTGTCATACATACACATACATGACTGTTATTCTTTCAAGTTTATCTAGGATAAAATATTCTACAAACTCTTTCTCATGATCTCATCTAACATCCCAAGCTAACCATGGGTCCTCCATGGTTAGCTTCATACGCAACTGATACGGAGCCAACGACACATTACGCTGTATCCCTGTTCACTGCCCAAAGAAGCATAGAGAGAACAAGCACTTAAAGGTCCCTTCCTTGATGAGCTTGGTTCTCACTACTCGTAAACAGTTGCAAAGTTGCTGGACTAAATCGCATGAGGTACTAACCCCAGTTTTATCTCAGTTCATCTAAAGCATTTGTCCTAGGAAGCAATTAAATACATCACACGCAAAAGTGTCCCCTCATGCATAAACCAAATGCTCAATTATCCACTATCCAATGGCAACAGAATTGTGAGACGGAAACACTATCACGAAACAAATCAAACGTGTCAGACACAATGATCCCAACACAACAGAACTTAGGCTGCGATTCATCCCAATTTCTAAGCTAATGCTCTTCTATCTGGAATGCGGTGCTGCTATTTAGCTTCTCAACACATAATTTTTGAAAGAATCACCGTGCCAGCCTAGTTTCGAACAACTAACAAACACAGCTATCGATTCAACCTAACACGAACACAACTTAGACTACGAGAACCTTCAAAATACCGCTAAAAACCGCAACGTCTCTACGACGGTTTATCAGAATTTGCAGTCTGAATAAAAGGGCGAGGGAAAGGAGCGGATAATTACGAAGACTGGCGGCGCCTCCTCGGCCTCGTCGTCGTTCCAGAACTTCACCTTCCGGAAGAAGATCTCCGCGCTGCCCTTGGGCACCTCGCCCCGATCTGCACGCATTCCACCACCCCAAATTCCAACCAAATCAGCATCATATCACACCAATTTAGCTGTAATCTACGAAAATTTCCCCTCAGATCGGACGGGGGGCGGGATCCAGATCTTACAGTCGCGGAAGACGATGTGGTCGCCGCGCTGCGACAGCACGAAGAACTGCGAGATCATCTTCCCCCTTCGCTTCCGTTTCCGCCTCTTCTCCTCAGGCCTCGCGCGCCCGCGGCTGTAACGCAACGCTACGGCGATGCGAAGAACAGGACAAGAGAAGAGAGCTCAAGCGAGGAGGAGGAAGACGACGACGAGACGAGGTGGTCGATAGGTAGGAGAGTGACCGGAGAATACCCTGCAACCTGTTTGCACACGAGCCGACTTCCAGATCCGCACAGTAACGCCGCTTCATGAAACGATCGCAGCCGTTGGTTCTTAATCGGACGGTACACTGGACGGGATATTACGCTGTCGAACCGGACGCGCACGAGGCAGCAGCCACAAACAAACCGGTGACTCAGACATTCAGTTACCATAGCAACCACCGAATCATCACAACCAATTCATAAGTAATAAAAAGGGTGATCACAACCAAGTACTAGGGTTTGGAAATGCAACGCGTTACAGAGTATATCTGATTCCTAACATGCTCATATACTTGGAAAATGTGGTGCCTTTGGCCTCTTTTTTCCCAGTATAATCTCACACAAAATGATGCATAAAAAAATGCACCTGAGTTCAAGAATGAAGTCAAATATTCAGATTTCCACCAGTAAGCACACATACAGGATGCAGCTAGTAACATGGAGAGTTGCTGCTCTACAGCTTCAGGCTTCAGCACCACAGAACACAAACCCAGCAATTCCAGCAACAAAAGAAGTACAACGCCTGTTCTTTTTAAGCTGCGGTTTATGAATTTTTAGCTACAGCTTATTAGTCAAATAAATAGTGATTACTAAAAGAAACCAAAAGCCGCTGAAAAGCTAAAAAGAACTGATGATTATGAAGAGTCAGAATAGCCACCAGAGCCTGATAGTTTAACACGGCAAACAAGTAGCACAACACCTACTGGAAGCATTTTCTGCTTATGATGGGAAACAGGACGCGGACACGTACACATAGCCCATATTTATTTCAGGCTAGGAGATCAGCTTAGCGAACGACAAAGAAGAGAAGTATAGTTTACAAGCTACTAATATCCAATAAACCGAGCCATGCGCTTCTCTTATTCAGCTCCTTTGATGAGTGGTCTAGGCAATCAACTGATGCCATGAAATACAGAGAGCATTTGTGATCCAGATATCTGAAAGAAAGGAGCACAAAAATCAATTCGAATTCAAGCATGTTTAATTGAGCAAAAGTCAGTATATAGTCCATGCAATTAGAGGACATAAACCATACACACGGGAAAAAAGGGTAACTCAATTGTGGATAATTTCAATACACAAATACAGACAAGTATCGCCAATAACTTATGATGCTTATGGCATGAGCTGGTATACAGAGTGCAGCAGTTCACATAAAAGATCTTCAACATCCCCCTTGTCTAAAGAAGATATTTTTGCATTATAGACTCTACTTAACTGATGGAAAATATACTTGTAGAAAGCAATTGTTGGAATCCAATACACATTACACAGGCTGGTATAAGGATTGTGTCACAATTTCAGGACAATATATTCTATGGAGCTACTTTCATAGATCTGCGCCAACTAATGCAGCTATGATTTGCTGCAGTTTCAATTAAGTTCTATAGAAATATTTGCTAGAAGCCTATTGTGCTCTATTGAACTTGCTGTTAGTCATAAAAGAACAAAACTTGCTGTTGACTTGAATTTTATGATTGTTCAGCTCATTGAATGTATGATATGGTATTACCCGTAGCAGATATGCTCAATAATGCATCCGGTAGAAAGCATATTCCAAGCCCACCAAGTGTTATACAAACTTTGATCACATAACTGCAGCATGCCCGCATCTGTATTTTGGCTACAGCCAGATGTGAGCTTTATTAACACAATGTGTAATTCATAATTGTTCCACACAATCAGCGTAACATTTGCATTCGCTTGACAGTACAAAAAGGGAAAAAATGGAGGAACACAATTGTTTAAAATGCTTGCCTGCCTGTCTGGTGTAATTTCTGATTGAAGAGAAATAAAATCCTAAATTTTATGAAGCATACGTGGAAGTTTTTTTTTCTTTTTTTTGATAAACACGTAACAGAATGGAATATTGGTCAGATGAACGAATACTAACAACAGGATGATCATGACAACTACAAGGCAGGTGATTTATTGAATAGAAGTCACCATTTAATTTCCAAGGGTATGGATAAGCAAATCAAAGGCATTACACTCTCAACTTTGTGTAGTATTGAACAATGCAAATTGAGTCAAGAGTTAAATGACATAACTAAGATAGGCCTTCTAAATAAAGGAGAGCTTTATGTACAGTTGTACACTGAGAAGAACTTAAACTTACTTTTCTCATCAACTATTCTTTGCCAGTGCTCCATCAGACCTTAGTTGAATGATAAACTCATGAGAGCCTGACCGATCATTTGATAAACTCTTGAGAGCCTGACCGATCATCCATGCATGGTGCATTATTTGCTTCACCAGTAAACACCTTAAGTTCATTTGGGGATGACAAATACTACACATCCCCCAACTAATTTCGGGTTACTGAACAATCTACACTCTAAAGACTTGTACAGAATACCCATCCAGATGCTACAACAGATAACCAGCTAACTACAAACACAAGGTAGATTACTAAGAAACATAAGATCAACATGAGAGATGGTGACAACACAAGCAAGAGCGACAGCAAAGGATAAGTCTATGCAGGAATTCCTTCAACCATGCTATCATACACCACTTCTATGGATTACCTACACCGATCACAGCAACTAAAACATCCGTCTGGCATTGTCACCCTCCCTTAAGAATGGCAGGTGCTGCAAATTCCCCAATATAGCATCCGTTGCATCAACATCCAAATCAAACCCAATATCGTCATCCCCACCAAAATGCACCATGCTGCTGCCATCAGTTGCCTTTGCCACCTCATTTATGTTAATTCCTCTTGTATCCACTGTCGGTCCACTCTCCACATTCCCATTCCACGAGTCGGATCCAAGCAAAGATGGCTCAATACCGCTCTCCACACCCCCGAAAGCATGCTTCTTGAGATCGGCACCAACCTTCTTGCGGGCCGTTGTCTTCTTGATACTACCTCTAGGTGGCCCTACCCCAATGCCGCCACCACCACTCTTATTTGCCGGCTGAGCATTCAATGGTGGTGATTTGGCATTAATATGTCCACCATTACTCTCGACATCTTGCCTGTTTACATTTTCAGTGTCCGCAGATGCTGGCTGCGGAGAAGACCGATTCCATGGATACATCGGGCAAAATGGCTTCCAGTTGGTGCTCACATCAGCGGCCTTCGGGAAGCCCATCGGGAAGAACCCCCACGCGCAGTAGTACATGTTGGTGCCCGGCACAATAGGCGGCGCGGCCGGAATCTCCGTGGCCACGAACGCGCGCCTGCACCCGGCGCTCGGGCACCTGAGCGCGCGCCCCACCAGCGTGCGCTGGTACTGGTACACATGACAGCAGTAGGGGCATGCCGTCCAGAACGCATCGGCCGCCGCCGAGCCGTCGCCGGAAGCAGGAGCGGGAGGGGGATTAGCGGATGGGTTCTTGGAGGGGTCGGAGAGGTGGGCGAAGGCTTCCTGGACAGAGCGCAGGGCGGTCTCAGCGCCGGGGTGGGGGTTGCGCTGGGAGGAGAGGAGATTGGCGAGGCGGCGGAAGGACCGCTTGACGTCGATGGGGTCGGGGTCGGGGCCGGGCTGGAGCTGGAGGACAGCTTGGGGATCGGGGCGGCCGGAGGGTAGCAGGCGCTGGGAGGCGAGGAGGACGTCGGCGACGGCAAGGAGCTCGTCGGCGCCGGGGAGGAGGGGATCGGCGTCCACCGCGCGCTCCGCGAGGCGCTTGCATCCGACCAGGTCGCGCGCGGCGAGGAGCTTGCCGGCGATCTCCAGCCAACGGGCCGGATCGCCGCGGCCGGCGGCGGCGGAGAAATCCATGCGGGTAGGAGTGGGTGGAGGAAGGCAGCAAGTGCTTGTGGGGCTCAGCTGTCAGATGCTTACGGGCTTTCCGAAGAGGGGGTTGCGAGATTAGTGGCTCCGGTGATTATGGGGTGATTGGAATAGCGATGGTTTTTGGTTTTTAGTTGAAAAAACACTGTAGTTGGCTGAAAAAATACTGTAGTTGAGTTAGTGGGTAGTGTAATGAATAGTGAAAAAAAAGCTGAAGCTAGAAGCTGAAGCCGAAAAACACCGAAACGATCAGGGCCTATATTAGGGTTGATCGCTACTGCCAGAGCAAACCTCCAGTTCTAGCTGACTTACCTCAAACAAATAAACCGGGTGGTTCATTTCGAAGTGGTATAAATCGCAGTTAAAATTGTCAAAATCTCGATTTTATCACACAATCCTACGATTTTACGATCCAAAATTAATTAGACTAATCCGATTCTATAATAGAATCTTACGATTTTACCGACACTTTTTTAGGATCATATTCAAAATTTTCATAAGATCCTATTCGATATATTGCTTTATTATAAATAATTACCTCTATATTTTCTTTCAGTTGAAAATTTTAACTTTATCTCTTGATGTTCACTATAATTATCATAAAATAACACATGATCTTACCTTTACAATTTTGTAAAGAAAAATTCAAAAGGTATAATTTTAAAAATGTATTAGTGTTGCAATTCTAACAAAGAACCTCCGATCTAATTCAAAATCATAATTCTAATAACCTTAGTTGTAGTTAAAAAGAACCCATCCCACCATCCCCACTGGTGGTGCTAAAAACACAATTTACGGATATATGGTCTATTTCTTGGGCCATTTCAAAGATGCAAAATAATCTGGGCCAGTTAGTTCTTGCTAAGACCTAACCAGGCCATTTGGCCCACGGCTGCATTTTAATTAGTTCACCAAATGAACAACTAACAACTTGCATGCTTGATTTCAACACAGTACTCGAGAAATGAAAATTTCCAAGGAAAAGTTTTATCGTAACAGCTCGTCATCAAAGCGAGCAACAGAGCAAACTGTGCATGCAAGATGCAACCTCCATTGTTACCTAACGAACGTACGTACGTCTCGCCCTCACGATAGCAAGAACGTCCGCCTCAAGCTTTGGCAACGTTGCACAAGAAGCTGCCTAGCTTCTTCACGACCAGGCGCGTCCTCCCGCTCCGGCTCCACGGCCGTGCCCTCCTCGCCATCTTGCCGAGCCCGTCGACCTCCTCGTTGTGGCGGCGGCGCCCCTCGGCGGCCTCCCGCCTCCTGGTGCGCGCCGCCTCCAGCCTCGCCACGGCCGCTGCCCGGCGCGCCCTCGCCGCGCGACGAAGCGCCTCAGCCTCCGCGACGCGCGCCTCAGCCTTCCTCTCCTCGGCCTCCACGGCCCTGCGCAGCTCCTCGTGCCTCCGCGCGGGCAGCGCCACGACGTCGTGGTGCGCGGAGTCGTCGTCGCCCCGCGCGGGCGCGATCTGCTCGGCGGCCGCGCCTGCGGACCACGCCAGCGCGTGGGTCTCCGCCGCCACGGCGCGCTCGGCCAGCTGCAGCGCGCGCGCTGCCTGGCGCTGGATGAACACCCGCTGCTCCATCGCGTCCTTCGACTCCCTCGCCGCGGCCACCTCCGACCGCAGCAGCCGAAGCTCGGCACGGCCGCGGCTGACTCGTCGACGGAGCTCCTCCACCGCTGCCTGCTTCTTGCCCTCCTCCTCCTGCTTCGCGACGAGGGCGCTGTTCATTGACTCGACGAGCGACTTGAGGGGCGGTATCTCGGCCGTCGTCGCGGCGAGGCGGTTCTTGGCCGCGGCCAGCTCGGCCCGGAGCCTCTCGAGCTCCTCGCCAAGCGGCATGGAGGCGAGCCACGCCTGCACCGCCACCTCGCGGGCGCGGTCTACCTCGTCCCTTGTCCCCGACAGTTCTTTCAGGATGCTGGCGGTTGCGCTCAGAGGCTCATCTGCTTCGTTGCCTTCCATTGCCAACGAGTTCTGCAAGTTAAGATCTTCAATCCTTTTAGATAGAATTTGTTTAGGAATCAGGATATGCATCCAGCGTTGTTATATTCGAGGGCTTCTTCTTGGTATATCCTTCGGGGTTTGTAGTTTTTTTTTCGAGGGAGTTTTGTTGTGAGTACATAATTGCACTCTCTCCGTATCTCTCTGCTTGGAGGCAAAATCAAAGTGTGTTAACTATTGTTTTATGTTGCTGCCTTGCTACGTTTTGTTCTTTGTTTTTCGAGTCTATCAATGTTTTATTTTTTGCGATAATTTATCAATGTTTTCGTGTAAAACAACTATTAAGAAATACTGCTTTGATTACAAATATAATTTGTTTCAATATTGACATTGGTTAAGAGGTATCACTTCGACTAGATCCAAAGGTGGGAAACCCAAGTACTCTCAATTAAAAAAAACGCATGAATACTAGTTAGCACACGAAAAACCATACTAAACAAGGGAAAAAGCATGACGAGTTAAAATTCTACATCAAACTGCTTTTTCTTAACATTTTACCAAAAGGACCTTCTACAATTTGTCAACTATTTCTTTTTGTCAAGTCTAAAATTTATGACCATTAGATCAAAAATTTGTCAAAAATCATTCATGCCTCCTCCTCCTGCTCCAATGCCATACCGATCTCCGCCATGCCGCTGCATCCCGTAACCCCTACCTGCACGCCCCTTAATTCCATCCCCGTCGCCGAGCTGCTCCTGCTTCCCAACACAGATGCCAAAGGTAGAGCTGCCCACCTCCTCTATCACCAGCTGCCACCATTTCCCTCACCGTTGTCTGCCTTCCTCACCGGCCTTGGTGGCTTCACATTCGAAGTGACAAAACAGATTGACGGAAGCTTGTTTTGTCACTATTAACCATACTTATAGTGAGTAAAAAAGTTTACTCATTACTTTATCAATTATTACTGATAAAATGCTAAATCGCCATAAGATATAGTAGTAATGATTCTACAGTGACGAGCTATCATATCTTCATTTGCAAAGAGTGTCACAGGACGCATTAACAGTGACGGCTTCACAGTGATGAATTATTATATTGTCATTGCTACATTTATAATTAGTGGTAAAAAATTATGTCATCATAACATACCTTAGTAGTGACAATTCTACGGTAACAAACTATGATGTTATCACTACTTTTATTTATAATTAGTGGTAAATTATTATATCATCATAGGACATAATAACAGTGATGATTCGATAGTAAAGAACTAATTCGTTGTTTCTATTTTAGTTGTCATTAGTGGTCAAATATTATGTCATCATAATAAACCTTAATTGTGATGATTTTATAGCGATGAATTGCCACATTGGTAGTGTTAATAAGTGACAGCAAATTAGGTCGTCACGGGACATTTTTGTAGTGGCGACACTGCAATGACAAATTTTGTTCTCGACACAATTTCTTCCATGAACAGTGATAAAATAATATGGCATGGGAAATTATGTTGCTTTTTTGGGAAGGCCTGTTCTTTTTAGTTTCTAAAAACGGTTTTTGGTTTTTACTACAATACCTAACTTTCAAACGGAGTATTTTTTTTAAGATAGGGTCTACAAATTAATTGTAGTACACGTTAAAAGTCCAATATCTGTATCATCCAAAATCGCAAGCGGGTATCTCTCTTTCCGTAATCTCTGTCACAAACAACTAAAATTCAAAAATTTCAGCCAAAAACTATAAACCGCAGCAAAAAAGAATATGTCCATTTGGCACTACTTAGGGGGTGATCGGAATAGCGATGGCTTTTGGCTTTTCTTTGAAAAACATCAGAGTGGGTGATTTTTTTTATCAGAATCGAGTGGCATGTTAGGCATAATTAAATTTTAAAAAATGTAAAAATAAAAATAGCTCGCTAGTCTAGTGCGGACAATGCAAAGGAATATGAGAAAAAAATGGAACGCAAAAAAACCAAAAAACAAAAAAAATTCACTACGTGACAAAAGTGCTACAATGTTTTAATCGCTAAACAGTGTTTTAATCTCCATGATGATCAGGGCCTTAAGGTTTCTGGCAAATGGCCCCACATGCCACTAGGACCCACATGCCATCAGTGCCTTAATTCGTGTGTTGTTTTTATTAACCAAGACAGGAGGGGAGGTCGTAACAATCCTAAAAATAAATAAAAAATTCTAAAATAAATGATAAAGAAACCTGGCCAAATAAGGAACATTCAAAAATTTTCTATCTCAGGTAATTATCTCTTCCTCCTGTTATATCTTGGCATTGTTCCCATCTATCCCCATTTAGCCATCGGGTGCAACTTTTCTTCCGTCCCCATCCTCATCGGGGATTTTGTGGAGACGGGTCCCCAATAAATGCTTAAATTTGAATTGTATTGGGTTTATTTCATAAGTTTATCATATGTCTAATAGAAAAAAATATTTACTAATACGCAAGATGGTACGTAGAGCAATACTAAACAAATTATATCTATAGATTATACAAAAGTATGTATGGCTATAGACAAAATACTTATGTTTTAGACATAAGAAAGTACCAAATTACATGCATATGATATGTATTGGGGGTATGCTGGGGAAGGGATGGGGGAGTCATTTCCATCCTCATCCTATGTAGAGTGTCGAGGATAAATTGTTCCCCATACCTATCCCTTAGTAGAGGAATATAATTCCTCATGGGTTTGCAGGGAATGGTCACGTCGCCATCCACCGAAGGAGGACGTACTATCTTGACTGACGGTGCAGTTCTTCCTGCTCGATGGATCATCAACTGCTTCGTCAGCTTCCTCGAGTTCTTGTTCTACTTTGGTACAATAACTATTAAAATCCAATGAAACTCCTGATTGTAGGGCATCAGTATATATTCCTTATCGTGGTAAGCCAGCAGTGATGCTGCAATGTACCTCTCGACGACACCAGCATCCTCGTTGATGGTACTACTGGAGACCAAGTGTGGGTCCAAGAAACCAACCGATAATTTGGATGCTCTAGCTTGAGTCAACATGTGTCTACATATATACACACACGAAAGCAACAAATTATATATGACATTTATCGCTATGACATGAACAGAGACTGTGATTGTACACACTTACAGCGTCCAGCATCGAACGAGTGAGGCGTCGAGAGCGTTGAGCGTGAAAAGATAAAATAAATCATCGAAGGTCACCACGAAGACACCATCTTGAAATTCGTGCTGGAAATGATGCTCCTTGAATTTGACAGTGAGACCTGTGCACCGTTCATCCTTTGGCTTATTGGATTGTTCCATATACCAACCGTGTAATTGCCTGCAACTTACCGATAGTAATGGGAGGCGATCACGGGTCGACCATCGGCTCGCCAAGCACGAATTTGCGGGCCAATGGCGGTACGGATATCATCATCGGTCTTCTTTGCTTTGTCCTTGCTACCTCTACCGTAGGTCGATCAGTAAAAGTAGCACCGGTGGAAGTTGTTGCACCGAATAGCTCCGTGGACTCATCACCGCAGGGTAGCGGTGGTGGAGGTAGACCTTGTGGAGATGGCACTAGTGCAAGTTGCTCGGAACGCCTTGCCCTTGTGAACCTACCACCGGTGCGAAGCCTCCGGCATATGTCACTTTTGGGCCACGGATGAAGGTTCCAATGGCTTGCCCTAGAGTCACGATCTCGCCGTTGGAGGGCTTCGTGGCGAGACGACATCGGTTGGCATGCACACCATCCACGACACTTTTCCGGCTCGAGCTAAAGGTGCACGGTGCACCATGGCCCCTTCACCGGACGGATATGCCAGGCCCCAAGCAGTGCACAAAGCAACGGAGGCATATCTCACTTGGAGCTTGCACTTCGTAGCTTGCAAGATGTCGTCCACAGGAAATCTGCCCTCGCATTCCGTCGTAGGATTAGACGCGCAGCTACTCCGACGGTTGGGGGCAAGCTAGCACGGAGCGCGCGCTCGCTGATTTTCTTCTCGCTTGTCTTCGCACCTCATCTCTGACGTAATCAGCAAGCTCCTCTCTAAGAGATGCCTTGATCTCCTCTCGTAGCCGTGCGTCATGCTCGGCTTTGTTTCTCTTCCTACTCCGATACAATTCGGGGTTATCTGAGAAACCTTGATTCCAAGGAACATAAAACCCAAGGCCACTCGTACGACCCGGGTGCTCCTTGTTTCCTAGTGCTGCGGAGAGTATATCTTTCTCCCTAATTGACTGGAATGATCCCTAGGAAGATTCGACACTCAGTGCATCCTGCAAGAGCCCGACATGTCATTTAGTTTTCAGGGAAGTAGTGGAGTAATTGCAAGCTACGTAGTTCGATATCTTACCAGGCGGTGGGACACTTCCTGGTCTGCAGGGTTCCGGAAGGAGATGTCCCCCGACGACGTGGTAGATGACCTCGCTCTAATCCAATTTCGAGCGCTTTCATCCGGGATCGTGGCAAATGGTGGGGCGGTGTTCCGCAGGATTGCCTGTTCGTCCTCCCGCCTCCACTGTGGGATTTTACCCGCATACCCAACTGTGCCGAGTCTATGGGGATGTGTGTTTTAGCTTGGAGGGCCCTGTGCGCCGCGCTTGCACTTCTGAAAGCTTCGGTCGTCTTCATCGCTTTAAACTCGTCCCATTGTGGTTCCAGAAATGGATACCTGTCAAAGGGTGTTAGATCCTTCTGCACATAATCCTTGACAAGCACGCTCTTGAAGTTCTTTCATGCTTTGCACGCCGCTGCCAACGCATGTCGTTGCACGGAGTCGTGGTGTTCTTCTGGGATCTCGACCGATGCAAAAATCTCTTTCAGCAGCTCACGTTTCTGAGTCTCACTCACGCTCTTCCACGAATCGAATGTGATCTCAATTCGTTCTCGTGCAACTATTCCGATCATTCTTCGAAATGCCCTTACTGCTTTGTCAGGAAGGAGAGGGGTCCCAGATCTATCGACCTGTGTGATGGTAAATCGGCCCTCGGGCTTTTTTGATAGTCCTCTTGCTTTGCGTGTTGATTTTGGAGCGACGCTCTTCGCGATGATGTTGAAGAATGCGCGGATGACATGTTGGCCTTCTCATATATACGTAAATAGTGCGGTATAAGCACATACTTAAATTTAATTCCAATATATGTATACATATATTCAAGTATACATATACATATCTAAGTTCATTAGCAACATATATATACATATGCATATGCATATGCATAACAGTAAGATTTAACAACAATAAGATTTATGAAATAACAAGAATATATGTTCAAGTAAGTGCCTATTCTTTCCTATATATACAACACGCATGATACCAGAGGCATAAAAATGACTTAATCAACATATACACATATAAACATTTTAAGTTATTCAAGTAGAAATTTATGCCCAACATAAATATCATGTATCTAAAATCAGCATAATGCTATGCAACAGTTATATGACAACTATATATTAGATCTTAAGCTTAAATCAACATTTTCTATTAAAAGAAATTAATGACTCGGGACGGAGGCGGCGGCGGCAGAGCTCGGGACGGCGACGGGCTCGGGGCTCGACGGAGGCGGTGGCGACGGCTCGAGGACGACGACGGCCTCGGGGGCGGAGGCGGCGGTGACGCTCGGAGACCGGAGGAGGCCGGCGACGGCTCGGGGCTCGACGAGGCGGTGGCGACGGGCTCGAGGACGGCGATAGGCTCGAGGACGGCGACGGCCTCGGGGGGACGGAGGCAGCCAGTGACGGGCTCGGAGACCGGAGGAGGCCAGCGACGGGCTCGGGGGACGGCGGCGGCGACGGGCTCGGGGGACCGGGAGAGCGACTAAGTCTAGGTTGGTGTTGCTAATAACTGGCAGTGTACGCGCAAAACCCTAGCTGAGGGTTTTATATAAAGGTTTATTACAGACGGTTCTAAGTTTAGAACCGTCTGTGATATTTATTATCACAGACGGTTCTGAGATAAGAACCGTCTGTGATAATGAACTATTGCAGACGGTTCTTAACTAAGAACGATGCAGCGATATCTATGATATCACGACGGTTACGTGAGAAGAACCGTCGCAATAGTTATTATCACGAGCGGTTCTTATCTCGTAACCGTCGTGATAATAATCCTGCATCGCTTTAAATTTTCAACCGTCTGTAATAAGCCTTTGCCCGGCTGTAGTTAATATAACTGCACCAACCAGCATTCAATAAGCCTTTGCCCAGTTGTAGTTATTTCTTTACAACAACCCGGTATATTTATTTACAACAGCCCAATGAACATAGAGATACATTTGTGTGACTCATTCTCAAAATTCACCTACATATCACACATATGCATGCATTAATTGTTATATACATAAATGCCAATTCATATGCATATACATCCCATACATACATATATGTCGTCATTCTCATTCCACTTGCTTATTTTCTTTAAAAATTAACCCTTCATGATGATCAATGCGTATATAACTAGTTTCGTCACATTGTTCGTCGTTGACACTTATGCCATTTCCAAAAGGAGGTAACTCGTCAAATTGAGTGTATTCTTCCTCGTCCACTACATTCTCTACTTCGACAATTCTCCTTTTTCCATGAAGAACTACATGGCGCTTCTTATTTGCCGGGTCGGTTACATAGAAAACTTGAACAACTTGGTTGGTGAGTACGAATGGTTCGTCTTTGTACCCGACACGTTGGAGGTCCACGGTAGTAACACCGTACTTGTCAACCTTCACCTGTGGGAGATGCACCCAACGACAGCGAAATAAGGTGATCTTGAAAACCACGTAGTCGAGCTCCCAAATCTCTTCTATGAACCCATAGTACGAGTTTCTTACCACATCAGTACTGAATGCATCTATGCGGATACCGCTGTTCTGGTTAGTGCTCTTTACATCCTGAGATCGTGTGTAGAATGTGTACCCATTTATGTCATATCCTTGCCATGTCACAACTGTAAATGTTGGCCCTTTTGCCAACCATGTCAGCATCTCACTTGACGAGCTTCTAGCGATTTGCTCCTTCAACCATTGGTTGAACCGACTGTTGTGTTGTCTCATGATCCAAACATCCGATCGCTCCGGATTCTGTTGCCGAAGCACATCCATGTGCTGGTCGATATAAAGGGCCACTTCAGTCATGTGTTACAAGACCGTGAAATGGGCTTGCGCATACGCGTCCATATCTAGAGTGATTGCTTTCCTTCCTATAGTTCCGATACCCTTGAGCCTCCTCTCATGACGAGATTAAAGCACACCTATGGGATGAATCTGAGCCATATAATCGACACAAAACTCAATGACATCTTCGCTTGCATAACCTTTGACGATGCTGCCCTCCGGCCGAGACCGATTCCGTACATATGACTTGAGAATTCCCATGAAGCTCTCGAACGGGTACATGCTACGTAGGAATACGGGCCCACATATTTTTATCTCCCACACAACGTGAACAATGAGATGGACCATGATATCAAAAAATGAAGGAGAAAAATACATCTCAAGATGACATAGAGTCATCACCACCTCGTCTTGCAGAATATCTAGTCCTTCGGGATCGATGACCTTCTGAGCAATTGTGTTAAAAAATAACATAGCCTCATGATTGTCTCTCGGATTTTGATCGGCAAAATATTTCGAATAGTAATAGGGAGCATCTGTGTCATCAGCACATAACAATCATGAGACTTCATTCCATTTAACTTCAAATCTTGCATCGAAATAAGTTTCTTCACATTGCCGGAGTAACCAGACGGAACTTTGACACCACGCAAGCACAGGCACAATTCTGTTTTCTCGGCCTTGGACAGAGTGTAACACGCAGGGGGAAGGTACGTTCGTCCATTATCTGTTGTTCTCGGTGCTAACTCACGCCTGATGTCCATATCAGCCAAGTCAAGCCGTGCGTTGACGTCGTCCTTTGTTTTATCACGAATATTCAGTAAGAGACCAATCAAGCTATCACACACATTCTTTTCTACGTGCATGACGTTGATGCAGTGTCGAACATCTAGGTACTCCCAATAAGGTAAGTCCCAAAATATTGATCTCTTCTTCCAGATGTTCTTCTCACGACCCCTCAATTTACGTCCCTTTCCGAGGACAACATCTAAATCCTTAACCATATTATAAGCCTCTTTTCCGCTTAAATGCCTTGGAGCTGAACCGTCCTCCTTCTCTCCGTCAAATTGTTTCTTCATCTTGCGGTATGGGTGAGCCCTCCGAAGGAATCGGCGGTGACGCATGTACACGGTATTGCGTGAGTGTTTCAGCCACACACTCTCGGTACCACCTACGCAGTGAGTACAAGCTTTGGCACCTTTTGTACTCTGGCCCGACAGGTTAGCAAGGGCAGGATAATCATTTATGGTGCAGAACAATAAGGAGCGCAAAATGAAGTTCTCTCGTTTGTATGCATCTCATACCTGTACCCCTTCGTCCCACAGTACTTTTAGATCTTCCACCAACGGCGCTAGGTACACATCAATATCATTCTCAGGTTGCTTTGGCCCTTGGATAAGTATCGACAGCAAAATATATTTTCGCTTCATACACAACCAAGGAGGAAGGTTATAGATGCAAAGAGTCACAGACCAAGTGCTATGTCGGCTGCTCATGCTACTGAAAGGATTTATTCTATCTGTACTCAATCCAAACCTTATATTCCTCGGTTCTGCACCAAAATCTGCAAAGCACCTATCGATGTTTCTCCACTGGGTGGAATCAGCAAGGTGTCTCAGCATTCCATCCTTCTTGCACTCCTCCGAGTGCCATCGCAGCAGTTTTGTCTCCTTTGGATTCGCAAAAAACCGCTTCAAACGGGGAATTATAGGAAGATACCATGCCACCTTTCCAGGAGGTCCTCTCTTCACCTCTGTTCCCTCGCCATCATCATCTGATTGATTGTTACGTTTGTATCGGGATGCGTTGCACACCGGATAGACATGCATGTTTGCATACTCTTTACGGTAGAGGATACAGTCGTTCGGATATGCATGTATTCTTTCTACTTCCATTCCCAATGGACAAAGAACCTTCTTGGCTTTATACGTGGTTTTAGGCAACTCATTGCCCTCCGGAAGCATGTCCGCTAAAAGACATAGCAGCGCCGTGAAACTCTTGTCGGACCAACCGTTGCTTGCCTTCAATTTCAACAGTTCAAGCACAGCTGACAACTTCGTGTACTTTGACCTGCAACACGTGAACAAAGGTTTTCTGAGTCCTCCATCAAGCCTCGGAATTTAATATACTCTCTCTTATCATAGTTCTCTTCTACATCATGAAGCATCTGATCCAGATTGTCATCGTGCAACCTATCCGAATCCGAACCACAATCATCATCCGGCAACATATCATTGACTTCACCGGCGATGTCATCCGGCGGCATATCATTGACTTCACCGGCGATGTCATCCGTCGGCATATCATTGACTTCGCCATGACTGGTCCAACACGTATACCCCTTTTTGAAACCCATCCGAATCAAGTGCGCTTCAATCTGCTCTCGATTCTTAAACATCTTCAAATTCTCACAGTCAGTGAATGGACAATACATATATTCCACCCCCTTATTCAACATATCCTCCTCGGCAGCTCTTGTAAAAGCTGACATGCCATTAATGTACTCTTCACTCACACGGTTTGCGGTATACATCCAGCTTGGTCCTATATAATGTACATATATAACAACTTAGTATTAAAATTAATTTAATTAATTATTACTACATATATACCACATGCATTGAGGCTAGCTAAATCTAAATAGCTAGATCTTCAAAGTATATATATATAACAGTTCACCAAAAATTAATTAGCTAGATCGAACAAATTTCATTACTAACCATATCTAGGGCAACCAAGATCTCAATGAATCTTCAAAGCTCTCCTGCCAAATAAGCCTCTTTCCACACAAAAAAAATTGGCCTGAAAGCCTTGCCGCCTCCAGCTGCAGCACCGGGCTAAGATCTGGATCGAAATGAAGACAGATGTGGTCTGAGCGGCGCAATAAATACATAGCAGCATTATCACAGACGATTTTTTAAACAAACCCGTCTGTGATACTTACTATCACAGACAGTTTATAGTTAAAAACCGTCTGTGATATCACAAACGATTTTTGATTATAAACCGTCTGTGATATTCCAGATTATCACAGACGGTTCATTGGTAAGAACCGTCTGTGATGTTTGACTATCCCAGACGGTTCGTTAGTAAGAACCGTCTGTGATAATCATCACAGACGGTCTCCAAAATAAAATCGTCTGTGATAGCTCCATCGGGACTCGGTAGCACTATTGTTATACGAAGCGTCTCGGCATACGAACTATCTCGATCATTAATTTGGTATACGAACCGTCTCTGCTAAAGGTTAAATATGCGCGCCGGCCTAATTCTCAACGCAGTACATGCAAAATATGGCTTCAGTGATCATCTCCTTCCTCTCATTTGTTCATCAAGAGTTGTTCGGCCGGAACCTTGCACAGGCGGCCAGCAATTTACGTCTGGAGCAGCTTCTCCGCACACGCCCTGCTCTCCTTCCCCAACTTTCTTACATCCGTCAGCTCGACCTGATCATCCGCCGTCGACGAAGGCGTCTCGCTGCCGCTCAAGAAAGGGAATTCGCCCTCACCCTAGTTCTTCTCAACAATGTGCACAGAGCGGAAGAAGCTCTTGTGGCATTGCACAGACTAATGGATAGCATTTCCGATCAAGCAGAAACGGCAGAGTCTGAGGAAGCTTTCAATGCAATCCTCTTCCGATTATGGACTATACTCATCGATCATTTGCCCGTGCTAGAGGAGGAAGTGCCGAGGGCAAGGACAATCTTAACGGTGTTCGAGAACTCGTGGTGATCCAACGGATGACAAATTCGAAGAAGAAGCGTCACGAAGCCACAAGATTAGAATCGGGAATCTCTTTATGTGCGACTTTTGTAATAATTTCCCTTTAATTTATGATCTTTTATCTCGTGAGTTCTGCACGTAGGTTATTATAGTTATTAGAAGCAACTCAGTAAAACAAACCGCTCATGCGTAGTTATATTGTTTTATATATCCACTTGTGTTTTAGTGGTTGTTTGGTTTCGCTTTTGATTTTCAGCTTTTGATTTTCATTTTTTTGTTTTTAACTTTTTCTTATTCATTTGTATTGTCGCAAAGGTTAGTGCAATTTCACCAAAAACTAACAAGCGGCAAACCGGCTAAAAGCTACTGACCACTTAGTCTCAACCTCTGTTTAGTTTTTGAACAGAGGCTTCACTTCGCTTATATATTAACATCGGAAGGACAACATCACGCACGGGTTCGTATTACAAACCGCTGCGTGATAATTCTAAGATTATCACAGACGGTTTGTAATACAAACCGCTCTGTGATAAGGCTTATCCTGCGGTTTTAAATAAACAACCGCCTCGTGATAATGACAGATTATCACTGCATTTGGTTTCTATTACAAACCGTCTGTGATACGGAAATATCACAGACGGTTTATTGGTAAGAACGGTCTGTGATACTCGTTTTCTTCGACACCATTAACATAGACGGTGTCCAAATTAAAACCGTCTGTGTTAATGTCATTCACAGATGGTTTTGTCAAACCGTCTGTGATTTGGCGTCTTGTATTAGGCTTTCTGTAGTAGTGCTAGATCGATTCGCAAGCAGTTTTTTCCCCTATATTCGAATAAAAGAAATACTGGGAATGAATGTTCCTCGGATCTGTGGGTACAGCCTTCTTAATGCTTTTGATGTCATGTCGCCAGGGTCAAGCGCTCGCATAATCTGATCGATGGTCTCACCGGGGATCGAACTAGAGGTGTTTCTTTAATCTGAATTAAATTTGGATCGAACTAGAGGTGTTTCTTTAATCTGAATTAAATTTCCTTTTTATTTATAAATACTCTTGTCCATCACATATACTTATTCAGTTGATCCTTTCTCGGTTAAGATGGATGCCCTCGTCTAGATGTCAATTCATTGGTTCAGTATTCCAGCTTGGAACCTGTTTACAGAGGATATTTTTCTTATAGACACGCTTCAGTGAACTGTTGTACTACAGGAGCTCCAATTAGTAAGACGAGTCTATATTGGTCATTATTATTTTCAATGTAATAATTTTATGTTTGTTCACAATGATCTCTACAGTGACTAGTGCTGATCTGAGCAATCTAACGGGAACAGAGGATCTCTCTCCACTAGACAGAAAATCGAGTAAATAAGGTACAAAACTATGTATACTTTATTTGATAACACTACCACACAAATGGTCATCACAGATGATTTCTAAACCGTCTGAATTTTTGTATCTGTGATAATAGATAGTTATCACAGACGATTTGTAAGTTGTCTGTGATAAATCAGGACACATACGATTTATATAAAAAACCATCTATGAAGATATACTATTACAGACAGCTTCTACAAAAACCATCTGTAATATGTCGGTCGTCATAGACGTTCTATGTAACAACCGTCTATAATAGTCATATTATAGACGGTTGGTAAAAAGAATCGTCGGTGATATGTATTTGAAAGTGCATCAATAAAGCTATATTTCAACTCCTTATTAAACAGAGTTGGCTAGGAATGTTGTAAGTTGTTGATATTTCCAAGTATAGTATTCTTGTACTGGTATGTGCCTTGATTAGAATGCACAAATTATAGATGGAACAACACTTCAGCCACCATATTCACAAGAAAGAAAGAAAAAAAGAGGGCATACTTTCTGTAAAGAATCAAATAAGTTTGCCTTCCGTTTCAATTTTCAGTTCAATTCAAACAACATATCTACAAGATTCCAACTAATCTATTTACTTTGGAGCTCAAATACCATTTCCATCGATAACAAACAAACAAACCCATGACAATTTAGAACAACCAAACTACTTAGATGGCCACAAGCATCTGCTTCTGGCACTTCAATCCTCACGATTAGCCCAGCGGCACAACATCGATGACAACAAAAGTAAAGGCGAAGTCGAGGGCCCGTCGGTGCCGACAGGGACGTCGGAGAGCAGCGCCAGCACGTGCCTCACGCTCATGGACCACATCGGCCGTAAGCTCAGGGATCAGGTAGACCAACCCCTGGACAAGCACGAACACCATGACCTTGGTGAGCGCGTCGGTTCCATGGCTACCGGCGGCGCGAGGAGAGGTTTGCAAAGCAGATGTGCAAGTGTGTATCTGTGCGTATGACTGGAGTGAAATTGGGGGAAAGGGAGAGAAGGATTAATAAGGTGCGAGAGGTGGGAGGAGACCGGTGTCTACTGTTCGTTGAGGAGAGAATGGATGGGTGAGATTGGGATATTAAGGGAGATACCACGGATCGATGACATGGTATTATTACAGATGGTTTGAATTAAAAATTATTTGTGATGTATGCAATTATCACATATGATTTTTATCAAGAATCGTCTGCAATAATTGCATACATAACACATGGTTTTTAATCTGAACCGTTTTTGATAATATCACAGACAGTTCTTATTAAGAACCGTCTTTGATAATTATGTATCACAAACGGTTTTAGCCATTGCTAGTAATATAAACGATCACGCTTGTAGAATCGTCTGTGATAATTGTAACACTAACGGTTCCCCGAAATCGTCTATGATGAGATATCTAATATAGCCTTTTTTGTAGTAGTATAAGCATGAATCATGATAGAAAAAATGAGGCAGCATTCTTATATTTTTCATAAAGCACAAAGTTGACTAATGTTTTGTCATTAAGATTTTGACATTAATCTGAACTGCAGGGATATTAACTCTTGAAACTGGAGATGACACTATATAAATTATGGTCTCACTATCTTAATAGCAATGTTGTCATTTAGCTCAAGGCCTATTTTGTATATCTTGTTCTTTTCCTTTATTGTAGTTATTCTTTTGAGTGAGAGAGAGAGAATTTGTAACTAAACAATGTACTTCCTCTCATTTAAAAAGCACGTCGTTTCGAACATCGACATGGTTCCAAAAAGCAACTTTGACTACTAATTTTTATTATAATATATTTATAAAACAAATAATATTATAATATTATGATAGTACTTTTTGAGATGAATCTATACATATAATTTTTTATATGCCAAATCTAAATATTTTTAAAAGATATCGATAGCTAAAATTTCAAAGCTTGATTGCATGTATCCCAAAATCATATGTTTGTTTAACTGAAGAAAGTACTTGTCATTGATCAATAAAACCCGATTGAGTGTTGCACATGGGAAGATGACACTTTTGCAAAATACAAGTATCAATTCAATTGCCACAAGTGTAAATGAAGCAGTGCAAAAGAACGTGGTCACAAGGATCAGTTGTGATAAACTATTATCACTGACATACACTAAATCATGATCATATAAGTAGTCATAGTTACATAATATAATTGTGACAATTCAATAGCCACTAATGTCTATGAAAAAGTGGTGAATGTAATGTTACTACAAACATCATCATTGATGAAACTATGCTTGCCGATCTAAACATATTTGTGACCACATATGTTGTCTCAAATGTATGGATAGTGATATTGTAGGACCGAAGATGGCAACAGAGGGGAGTGAATGGTGCTTCAAATTTTTTCCAAAAATATTTCCTAATCTTTACTCCAATAGTTATAAGAAGCTATGAATATCAAGAGTAAAAAATAAACCAACGAGACTAATTTGATAGAGAAAAACAAGAGTGGTTGACCAAGACCAGAGTGGTCAAAGACTAGTGTGGTCGAAAAAGACCAGTACAGTCGAACAAGACTAGAGTGGTTGAAGACTAATGTGGTTGAACAAGACCAGTGAAATCAGGAGATGAATAGAAACTTCAGAACTGTTTCTGAAAAATTCATGTAACTTTTGATTCGTAGAATCAAATGACATAAAAATTTACAGGGATTTTCTGTAGGATATCATAAACTTATTCCAAGAAACAATCATGAAAAACATCACCAAAGTTGAGACCTTTTTCAATTTTAAGACAGATTGCACCAAAACCAATCAAAAACCTAAAACGGTAAATGCGACTTGCTCGTGGGTGGTTGATGGTTAAGATGACTCTAGATATATTTCTACATATCACAACAAGTTAGAACACCGATGAAATTAAGTCAAAAACCCTCAGACCAAGAAATCACTCTAAATATCAAAAACGTGCAAAAACCGAGTTTCTTGATAAACTTGCTACTAAATTGACTAGATGGGAGGAGATTGGTTTCGAGAGATTATCTCCATTTTCTATACATTTTTGACACAGTAAGATCAAGAAAAGAGATGAGAGGAGAGGAGAGAAAAACCAACCAAATCAAGAGAAAATCAATCAAGACAAGAAATAACCATAGATATGATCAAAGATTAATTCCATTGCTACTTAAAAAAAGTTTTACAAGCACTTCACCTTAGAGGACAGAGAGCACACAAAACAGTTACTCTCAAATCCCAACTCTAAAAACAAGAAAACACATGAGAGGTGAGTTGGATGGTTAACCACATGTCTCCATCCCAACTCCCTTTTATAGATGGGCTAGCCAGCCATATCCACCCCTTAGTGGATATTATCCACTTAGCATAATAAAAAAACCTATTAACTCCACACACCTTGACCTGAATCGCTCTCCCAAGCGTCACTCATGTGCCACAATTTTGATCTAAGGTAGTTTCTGATATTTTAACCAAACTACTAAAATACCCTTTGTTAACCTAGTTATCACCATTCTTTGCAGACAATCGTCATGCTTGCTATGTGTATGTGCACCACTAGCTTGCCATGCATCACCAAGTCTCTCGCATCTCGGTTCCACTGAACCACGGATCACTTGGCCCATACAAGCCACATAACATTTCTTGTTTTTCTCATACCATGCTTGAGCTCACCATCTCACCTGGCATCCTCGATCGTCGCTGACCATGGTTGATTCCAAGTGACCGTACACATCCAGTGACAAAGAAATCATTTTTCGATATAAATTCTTCATAACTTGACCCACGTTAGTTAAAACATGCATCATGCAACTTTACTACAATGACCTAGGTCATTCCAACTTAATCCATGACTTAAATCCCAAGTCCTCAATTTTTGCCCAAAGCAGTGCTACCTCTCCCATCAAGCCGGTACTACCGGTTTCCCTGAAAAATTCAGAAACTAATCCAGATAAAGTGTGACTTTTGCAAAATCACTTGACAACTTTATAAAACTTGTAATGATTCATCACAGCAATAACCTGGACCTTCTCACATGGTCCTTTAGATACTTGTTTTTTGTCACTAATGAATAGGATTATTTGTGAGGAGCGAAAATTCATCACCATGTTATTTGTGACCTGAGTAATAGTGACGACTGAAAATATGGTCACAAACATTGATTTGTGATGAAAAATTAGCCTTTTGTCACAAAAATTTTCACCACAAAAATACTGTGATAAACCGGCCCAAGATGAGTAGAATTGAGCCCGTGTGATGTGGCCCATTGGTGAGTATGTGCATGAGTGTGGTGTTTAGTACCACCTTACTGGTCTAGCTCGAGAATTAACAATATATAAACCAAAGGACTCCAATGGTAGCAACAGTGGGTTAACCATTTTGCATGAGTTGACTTAAGAAATGCAAATGTGTTGCTATGTGTGCATGGTCTATTCTGAGTGGGAGTGGGCCTGAGCCAATTTGGACTTTGGTGTGTTACAAATGGTATCAGAGTTGACTCTCATGGTTACACGTGTGTGCGGGTTAAGGACGTGGGCATATGGTATATGGTGCATGTGCCAAGAGGGGAGATCCTAGTCATTTGCCCCAATCTAGGTATGCTCGTCAAGTCCTTTAAGGGGGGTGTGTCATAACCCGGACCAAGACGAATTGAGCCCATGTGGCCCATATGAGAATTTAGTCCCACCTTGCTTGTTGCTTGTCGAGGTTTGGGCATGACCAACAAATAACTCCCATATTGTCATTTACAATTCAACCCTCTGGGTTAATCCTTTTATGCGAAGCAAGGATGAAAGTATAAGTGGGATTGGTGTGAGTGCGTAGTTTGTCCGACGTGCGGGTAGACCTAAGCCTAATTGGAGCTGGAGCATTACAATCCTGGTAATTTGCTCCAGTCTAGGTATGTTGGACCAACGAGAACGTCAGGTTCTTTAAGGGTGTGTGTGTGTGATAACCTGGCCCAAGATGAGTTGAGTTGAGCCAATGTGGTGTGCCCCATGAGCGAGTATGTGCATGAGTGTGGTGTTTAGTACCACCTTACTAGTCAAGCTTAAGAATCACCAACATATAATCTCAAAGGCTCAAATGCTAGCAACAATGGCTTAACCATTTTGCATGAGTTGACTTAGAAAATACAAATGTGTTGCTACGGGTGCGTTGTCTATTTCGAATAGGAGTAGGTCTGAATCGATTTAGACCCTAGGATGTTACAAACACCTTTTCCTTGTAGTGTATGCGAAGCATGAATCTCAATATGGATCCGAATATAAAAAAAAATATGAATTGTTTTTCGGAGAAAATCTAATGCACGAGTAATGGCATATCCATTTAGCAAACTACTTAATTATGCTAATCAACAAGAATGAATAAACTAGACACGAAAAACGAGCCAGCGACCCATTGGTGGTGGGAGTAAGGATGTTTGTCCCACCAACTCGGGTTCAATCACATGTGACTTATTTAATCAAAGTATACATAGACACTTGTATTCCATACAAAAGTGAGAGTTTGTGCGCTCCGTGAGACCTTGAGGCCTCTGTAAAATTCTTAGCGTGTGTAGTGGATGTACATGTGACGTGAGTGAAGTGTTGTTGTGATGCGCGTTCTCAATTAACATACTTTCTTAAAACCCCGCTCTAAACGGCTTTAGGTTCTCATTTTTTTGGCTTTTAGCTTATTTAAACCAGA
Organism: Melocanna baccifera; assembly: GCA_036346265.1. NCBI lineage: Eukaryota > Viridiplantae > Streptophyta > Magnoliopsida > Poales > Poaceae > Melocanna > Melocanna baccifera. The sequence goes on along the minus strand of CM070694.1, from coordinate 22,856,815 downwards.
AGCCGTTTGTAACACATCGGCTTCTAATTTTGGCTTATTATGACTTTTCTAGTTTTTTTGGCTTTTTTCCTTATTTCTTTACATTGTCCATAACGGTATAATGGTTTTTTTTAAAATTTTTCTCAATTTGTTTCTATTTTTATTTTTCTTTACAGCCGTTATAACACAATTTTAACCAAAAAAACAAAAATTAAGTCAGAAGGTAGGAGCTTGAGCTCTTTGAGTGACCCCGACTAGACACGATCAGTGTGTACATGCATGGAACGTACAGTGCAGAACGTGAAGCACGGATCGGGACAACAATTTCGGACATTGAATTAATTTCGTGCAGTTGAGCCTTCTATTCCATCTCTTAATTAGGCGCTTCAGGCCAATACTCGATCGACGGTGCCCATATACTCCGTATATCATTTCCGGGGGACTCTCTGCCCAGCGCGTGCGTCCACGTCGCCTTCTCTCCCTGTGCGCCTGACGCGTGCGTGCGCGTTCGCCTCCGCTCCGCCTGCCGCGTGTATACGCTGGGTAGCAAGCTACGGCTCTCTCCCGTGGTTAGCGAGCCACGGCTCTCTTCCTGATTAGCAAGCCGCGCTGCGGAATATAGCTCCTTGCTTTTTGTCCCCTCCATTCCCCAGACCCCAGCCGCCCCTAGCTGCGGAGCGAGGCCGGGAGCGGCGGTGTTCGTTGCTACAATGGGTGGGAGCAAGGCGGCGGGTTCTTGGAGTTGGTGGTGGATTTAAGGCGTGGGGGATTTGGATGGTCTAGGTTCTTATCTCCTGCACTCCGTTGGTCCATGGTCGATGGGGTGGAAGGCGGCCATGGGGGGTAAGGCGGCCGGCGTCGGCGGAGACAAGCTCAAGTGCCCGCCATCGTCCACGGCGGCGCGGTCGCGAATGGCCCCCGTGTGCTCAAGTGCTGGCCGTCGTGCATCACGGCGCCTGAGGAGGCGGCACCACTCTTCGGCGCGCGGCCGCCGTCGCCGAAACCCGTCGTGGTGAAGGTCGCGTTGCCGCCCAAAAGTGAGTTGAGTTTGTTTGGCCTCGCTTTTGTTCGCCCTGTTTGAAACTGCTCTGTGTTTGGAGTCTGTACAATGCAGTTCCCAAGACATTGACAGCCGTCCTGCATTTTGGAATATCCTTCCAAAGCACCGACGTAGATTTCCTCAAACTTGGATGAAAATGTCTAGCGGTTGGTGTAGATTTCTGCCATTCAACAAAGGAGAATCCTATTGATTTTCCTTCTACACCAATGTACATGTTTGCACATTCTATTTTAATTGATTTCTATTTTCATTGGTAATTATATGTCCTTCCCCCCACATAGAAAATAGTATTTACATGGCCGAGCAACTGGCAAACGGGCAAAGTATGTTCAGTTTTCCTGTTTCCACTCAAATATTCAATGTACATCACTACAATAGTAATGCTTTATTTGTTACCAGTACAGCTTTGCCTACGGTATGTAATGCGTGTGCTATATTTGTGTTTGCCACTGATGGGATCTCCCTTCGATTGGTAGGTCCGGAGTTTCCATTCTTCTGGTCGTTGTAGTCTGCACATGGGATTGGGATTTGCGTTTTGGGTTATTTCCATGTTAGGATCGTACTTTTTAGGTGGGTTGCATACTTGCATATGCTTGGATGGGTGGCAATCATTCATGACTCTAACTGATGTTTTTGTCTTCCATAACATCCTATCATTATTCACATGGATAGAAAAGGATATCCTATCATTATCCGTCTGTGAATTAACTGTGCTGGACCTTCTCTAGCCTTTATATTTTGTAAATTAACTCTTGGTTTGTTCAATTAGCCAGTAATTCAACAAAGGAGAATTCTATTGATTTTCCTTCTACACCAATGTACATGCTTGCACATTCTATTTTAATTGATTTCTATTTTCATTGATAATTGTATGTCCTTCCCCCACATGGAAAATGGTATTTACATGGCCGAGCAACTGGCAAACGGGCAAAGTATGTTCAGTTTTCCTGCTTCCACTAAAATATTCAATGTACAACACTACAATAGTAATGCTTTATTTGTTACCAGTACAGCTTTGCCTACGGTATGTAATGCGTGTGCTATATTTGTGTTTGCCACTGATGTTTTGTTGCTATCATTGTCATCCAGGAATCTATAGGAACAATGGTTATTTGATGGTTTCATGCAATGGCGGGCTTAACCAAATGCGAGCCGCAGTAAGTATTGGAAAGCACCTATTCTCTATTCATAAAATTTCTTCAGGAATGTGCATTACAACTTTTGACTTTCAACATTGGCTTCCTATCTTCTTTGCTTTTTTTTGTTTCAGCAGATATGTGACATGGTTGTAATAGCAAGATATTTGAATGTCACTTTGGTTGTGCCAGAGTTGGATAAGACTTCATTTTGGAATGATCCAAGGTGTGGTTTGACACCTTGATATTAATTTCCTTTGCATAATTTATTTCTTGATATATTAGTGTGTTTTGTGCTTATGAGTAATCCATTCTGTGCTATAGTGAATTCCAAGATATATTTGATGTTGACCACTTTATAACCTCTTTGCGAGATGAAGTTCGCATACTGAGAGAACTGTCCCCAAGGGTAAAGCGAAGAGTTGAACTTGAGATGTTGCACTCAATGCCACCTATCAGTTGGTCTGATATCTCTTATTACCATAATCAGGTAAGCTTCATCTTGTGTTATAGTAAGGCTGCTTTGGATCACAGCATTTATTCAATAAGCTAATAGTTGATTAAATTTGAGCCAGATTCTTCCATTGATTTGGAAGTACAAGGTTCTCCATCTGAATAGAGCTGATGATAGGCTAGCAAACAATGGTTTACCGACGGAGATTCAGAAACTGCGATGCCGAGTAAATTATGCCTATCTGAGATTTACCTCACAAATAGAAGAGTTGGGCAAGCAAGTAATTAGGATGCTTCGCCAAAATGGTCCTTTCTTGGTTCTTCATTTACGTTATGAAATGGATGTGCTGGCTTTCTCTGGCTGTACACAAGGTTGCAGCAATGAAGAGGCAGAAGAGCTCACAAGAATGAGATAAATGTTTTGGAATTATACTTTAAACGTGCAGTTGAATTTCTTTGGTTAATTCTTGTTCATAGAGTGGGTCGTTATAACCTATCAATTGGACATGCTCTTTTGACAATAATTTTCAAACTATTCTTGGCCTCAGGTATGCTTATCCGTGGTGGAAAGAGAAAGCCATTAACTCAGACTTGAAAAGAAAAGATGGCATGTGCCCATTGACGCCAGAGGAGACTGCTCTTGTCCTCAAAGCCATTAGGATTTTTTGCATTTTTCTTTTTTCCCCGTGTTCCTTTACATTGTCCGTGATGGACTAACATATTTTTTCTATTTTTACATTTTTAAATTTAATTATGCTCAAAAAACCAAATCAGCTACAGTAAAAAAGCCAGCTACAGTGAAATTTCAGCCAAAAGTCAGAAGCCATCGCTAAAACGAACGCCCCCTCTGTCCCTCTCTGTCCCCCGAGCGCCCCTGCAGAAAAAGGCGAAAAGATTTGGCAATTAGGTATAGTTCCTCAGTTCTCGCAAAAAGATTTCTGGATTTTTTTCAAAAAAACCTCTGCTCAATTTTTTTTGTGGATAGCGACCCATAGTTTCTCGTAATTATATACAGGCCCTTATTTCTTCTGCAAAGGTTCCTGTTTTTTACGAAAAAAACCCTTCCATTTTTCTTTTATCGCGAAAAGTCCCTTGATTTTTTACGACAAAACCCCTACGCTTTCCTTTTCCTTTTTTTGCCTTCTTTACTTTGGTCCACACAGTGGCTGGCGCAGCGTGACATCGCATCTATGTGCCTAGTGAACCTTACAACCGTGCAAAACCATTTGAAGGGAGAGTAACCGTCCCGTTTGACCACATATCAATCTTCGACATGTGTCTGGACTAGGTGTGGTTTAGAGGCTGCTCCAACCTGTTTAAAAGCTCCGGTTTTTGGATTTAGCTGTTGGCTTTTAGTTAGAGACATATTATAGTAACTATTAGTTTTCCGTTGTCAAAAATAAAAAATAATAAAAAGGTAAAAAAGAAAAAGTGTTATATGACAATACAAAGGAATAAAAGGTAAAATAAAAAAATAAAAGCTAAAATACTAAAATATCAAAATTAAAAATCTGATACGTCCTCAGTGGTAGGGGCCCTACTCAGTGGCTCCAGTTTAGAGCGTAGAAAAATGCAATAATTCTGGAAATAATTGGCCCGTTCCGGAGAGGACGCACACCCACTGAGGCTGTCCCACGTGACTGCACACAGTGTCCCCCTGCGGGGAAGGAAAGACCTGCTGTAAAAACTGCACACAGTGCTCTAATCTATAGTAGCTTAGTCCATGATATATCACTTTCTTTTGTTATAATACATGAGAGAATCCAACTTTGCCAACTATTGCGTCGTGGCAGTGCGTCGTGGGCCCTACCACGGGGCAAATCATTGCGGGTGCAGATCTCGAGACAAGCGTCGCAGATTCTGGGGCCGCCGCCCCTTCCGGCGTAGGCCAGCCGGGTAGGCCGAATGGCAGCGCCCTTGTTTGTATTATTGTCAGGCAGGCACCACCATCATCGATCGTCTACAGCCTACACGCTCGATCCAGACACAAGCATCGCTCCTTTTCCTCGTGCGTGCACTGCTGATACTGGTACTACCATTTTTTTTACACTGCACAGGAGTCGTGAGCCATGGCTACCTCTCCGAGTGTTTGTTATACTATACATGGTTCCATGATTGATGATCCCATGCATTGCATTGCGAGTGTCCATCCGTCCTGTCCATTCTCCGACGATCTCATCCAGCTAGCCCACACACACTTACGCCGATACCCGTCACCAACAGTGCGCCGATGGCTCCAGCATCGATCTTGCGTCCCAACTGGGGAACTGCCAAAGATCAGCAAACGACGTACCACCTTTCAGGACCAAACGATTGGACTGGTTCGTCACATCTCTTAGTATAGTATAGCCTAGTATAACTACTACCCGAGGAAGTCCATCGCCTATATACTGCAGGGTGATCAGAATTATGATGGCTTATGATTTTTTTTATTATAATTAATTTATTTTTTATTATAATTGAGTTGACTTATTTAGTATAATTAAATTTAAAAAATTTAAAAATAGAAAAAACATATTAGCTCATTATGAATAATACAAAGAAATATGAAAAAAACAAAAAATAGGGAAAAAATAAAAGTGCAAAAAAAAAACCATCGCCAAACGCCACCGCTCCTCTGAGCAGGACCGTATGTTTTGCATGCACGTACCATGCATTGATCGGTGCATCCGCGGCTAAAAGCCTTACTGCTTAATTATCAAGCCAATATTGTTGCTCGATCACACCATGCATGCACGTGCAGCTATCTACGTGCGTGCTAGCCATGGCTGTGCACACTTGACACCATCTCACACTCGATCTCATGCACCCGACCGAGCTACCTTTCTCACGCCATTTGCTTCTAGATCGACGAGACTTTCTCACGCTACTTTTGCAAGAGCAAAACATTCAACATAAAAAAAATTCATAGAGATAAAAAAGATTGATGTATTGCTACTTAAGGATGAAGATTTTATAACCACTCCACCTAAAACATAAGATAACACACCACAACACTTAATTTCTTTCAAACCATATCACTAGAATGCTTAACCTCAACGAGAAAATGGTTAGATAATTAACTACCCCATCTCAACCCATTAAATAGATAGCCTAACCAGCTCCATCTAACCCTAATTGATACTATCCACTTAGCACATATAAGATAAACCTGTTAGCTCCACACAACACGGATTTTACTCACATACTACATTTATGCACACTTTTTATAGTACATAAGTTCGAATCTGCTAAGTTTTTAGGCTTTGATCCAACTTGATATTCTCAGCTTCTTCTTAACCTAAACCACTCTCCCTAGTATCGCTCAAGCGCCATGATTTTGATCCAACATAGTTTCTGGTATCTTGGTTAACTTATCAAAATGCAATTTCTTGACCCAATCTCCACATTTCCTTGCAAGAAATCGTCACGCTTACGATGTGTAGATGCACCATTGGCTTGCCATACGTCGTCAAGTCTCTCCCTTTCCAGTTCCACCGGATCACATCTCACTTGGACCGACTAAGCAACATGGTGCAACTTGCTACTCGAATTTTTCTTCAATATTTTTCGTCTTTTTCGTGTCATACTTGAGCTCAGCCATCTCGCCTAGCATTCTCGATTATTCTGGCCTCAGCTCTTCCATGAGCGTAGCCCTGATTCCTGCCGTCGACTATAATTGACTCCAAGCAACTCTATATATCCAAAGACAAAGAAGTCATTTTTGGACACAAATTCTTCATAACTTGACCTACGATAGTTGTAACATGTCTCATGCAACAAATAAACACTGAGCTGGTTGACAAAAGTTATCACGTGACTCCAATTTCCAAAAACAAAAAATTAGCCAAAACTTCACCTGCCAGCCGATCTGACCGGACCCCCATACAGATTAGACCACTGACAAGAACTGGTTTGACCAGAAATAGCCACCGGTTGATCTTGGGAGGGCGGTCCCGACCGCCCCTTGTTGGTCCGACCACTGGTCTGATCGATTCTAAATTCTGACAAATTTGTAATTTAAATTTTAAATATTTTCAAATTGCAATGGTTCATCGTAACAAAATTATGACCTTCTCACATGGTTCTTCAGTAAGATTAGGGTGTGTTATGTGCATAGAAAGTTAAAACCTAGTGTTTTACGCAATGTATAACCAAGAAAAAAATGTATAGTATGAATGTTTCATGCTGAAATTTGTAGTATACCTATGTCAATCTTGATATCATTTGTACATTGATGATCAAGTTTAAGAATGTTTAGCTTGCAAAAACGTGAGGCACGGCACGGAGGAGAACATACAGGTAGTTAGCTGTTGCCTGTTGGACCTCTAATAATTTTAGGTAGTTAGATGGTCGACCCCAATAATTTCAGCCTAGTACTCGAAAGTCCATGCATGGCTAGCGGATGGCGCCGCTTAGGGCATCTCCAATGGTGCTGAGTCAGCTAGCTATTTGCATGTACACATCAGCATATATCCTATGTGGAGGAAAGAGAGTATACAAAACACAAACAGCTAGCTACTATTTCATCTCTAGTCTATAACGCAAAACGAGACAGTCTCTATAAATGACTGTGTGTGCATGTAAACATCAAATAGCTATCTTTATAGATAGTTCTTTGAAATGCTAGCTTTTAGTGTGTACTATATGAATGATGTGGAAGTCTCCTAGCTAGTTGCTAGCTAGGACCATTGGAGATGCCCTTAGATCAGCTTTTCGCGTCTGCGTTAGCGTTTTTTTGCACTGTGTATTTATTTTGTTTTGGTTTTTTTTATTTTTCTTTTTTTCTCGTATTTTTTTGTATTACCTATGATGAGTTACCAAGTATTTTTCTATTTTTAAATATTTTTAAATTTAATTATATTAAATAAGCTGACTTAATTACTGTAAAAAAATAAGCTAACTATAATAAAAAAATATAAACGGATGCCATTCCAAACGCTGCCGTTCACCGCTCTTTTGAGGGGGGCTCACTAAACAAAAGTACAAAAGTGCTATAGTGATTGAGAGGCAGGCCAAACGCCAAATGCTACAGCCCACCAATCTTTTGAGTGATTCGGTAACCAGCCAAACGCCAAAGGCTGCGCCCTGGCGGCTGGCCCTGCGGCCTGCAGTCTGCACAGCACAGCAGCAGTGCAGCACAGAAGTGACCGAACTGCTTCCAGCTGGCTGCCCCCTCACTGAGTCAATCAAGCGCTTGCTTGCAGCTCTGCAACTGAACAATGGCCATGGCAGCCCCCCGCTTCCGTTGTGCTTTTGTGCTTGTAGTTGTCTTCTCCCACAGCATGTTACTCTCTTTTCCCCTCTGGTAGTCTTGCAGTTTTTTTTCCTCCGTTGGTTTAGGTCTCGCATGTGAGCATCGGCGCACGGGGGAGTTGGGATTTGAGGAAGGAAGGCTTTATGCAGGCCTATATAAATGCTCGAGCATAGCACGAGCTAAACACACCATCATATCGATCAACACAACTGAAGCAGCTAGCTTTATACAGGCAAGAACAGCTTATTAAGCTTGTTTGTTCCCTTGATCCAGGTAGCGAGCTAGGCTCTTGCTTGCTTTTCTTGCGTCCTAGCTTGACCATATACGTACGTAATGTCTGGTACGATGGCCTCCGCTGTGGCTCGCCGTCCCCCGTTGCCGCCTCCGACCAAAGATGGGAAATTGATGATCCTCACCATCGATGGGGGCGGCATCCGCGGCCTCATCCCGGCAACCGTCCTCAAGTTCCTCGAATCAGAGCTCCAGGTACTATATATATGTTCCTTACACATACACTATGTGTCTTCTCACTCTGTTTGCATATTTTGAGAGGAGACAGAGATTACGAAGGCTACAAAACCAGGAGAACGAGCATCTTAATTATATCGTCGCTATGGATCCAATGAAAATGGGAGAGAAAATAGTTAGTAAAGCGTGTTACTTATGAATGCGGGAGAGAATTAAGATTCGACAAATAAGGATAAACATTAATAAATTCATACACATGCTTTATATTATTATGCAATAACATATATATATATGCCTTAAAAAAGAAATGGAGAGAGTAATTAAGCAACGATATATATGTATGTACAGAAAATTGACGGGGAGGACGCGAGGCTAGCCGACTACTTCGACTACATCGGGGGCACGAGCACCGGTGCCCTCGTCTCGGCGATGCTCGCCGCTCCAAACGAGGAGAAACGCCCGCTCTTCACGGCAGAGAGGATCGTCGAGTTCTACGCGACACATGGACCTGACATTTTCACGACGAAACACCTGTACGTAAGACCATGCATGAGATTAACTAGCTGCTCAGTTAGCAAAGAACAAAAAAAAATTTAAAACCTGGCATGAGATCGACCAATTAATTAATTAAACCGCACGTACGTTATTCGGTTCCCTTGGCTACAGGTCCTGGCCAGAGTTATGGCAACACATACTCCAAGCCGTCAGCGCGCAGCTAGAGAGCTACACCGGCGACGATAAAAACCTCCAAATGATACGCAAGATTCTCAGGATTCTCGAAGAGATAAATGGCAATCCTGAGAAGCTGATGCAGTCGGTCCGCGAAGCCCATGGCTCCAATGGCAATCCTGAGAAGCTGATGCAGGACAGCCAGACGATATGGGATCGGATCCGGGCCTTCGTGGATTCCATTCCCCAAACATTGGAACACGGGTACGAAGGCGTCGGGGACTTTCTTCGTAACTTGGATTACACGGAGATAATCAGACGACTATTCGTCGAGCCAAAGTACAACGGCGCGAGCCTCCACAACGCGATGCTTCAGGAGCTCGGCCGGGCCAAGCTCGCCGAAACCCTGACGAACGTCGTCGTTCCGGTGTTCGACGTCAAGGGCTGCCATCCCATAACCTTCTCCACCTCCCAGGTACGTCATCCGGCCTGTTTTTAGTTGGTCCGATACGCAGTATTCTTATATATGGATTCTTTTGAGCTGTAGCTTACAGGTTATAATTTTGAATTTGATATATCAAAATTATATGTATAAATTATCTCAAAAAAATACTTTCATAAGATTAAATTTTATTATACTTTGTCAACATATTGATATAGAAATTAGTAAAGTTGTGTTTTGATAATCATGTTAAAGTTCAAAACATCACTATCTTGTGATGGGAGGGAGTAATATAGTATATTTTATAGCTGCACCTCCGAGGTGAATACGCAAATTCTTGAAAGTACATATCTTGTATATTCACACAGCCATCTTAAAATTCTTGGTTTCCATACCTACTGCTTATATCGATTTTGTGTGAGCAAATGTTAATGGTATGTTCAAACAACGTATATATGTGCAGGCGCTGACGGATGCTTTGTTGGACCCCTACCTCTCGGACGTGTGCATCGGCGCAACCGCCGCGCCGACTTATTTCCCCGCCCACCGGTTCGTGATCAAAGATGATTGGAATGATCTTACGCGAGAACATAACCTCATTGACGCCGGGGTATTTGCAAACAATCCAGTAAGTGCTCCAGTTGTACTTATACACAGATTCACAGGATTAACAATTACTCCGATTTTTTTAAAGAGCACACCCACCTGTGTTTTTGACTTGATGTTTTAGACTTGCGGTATCTTCTTAAACATATTGGGTCTGTTTGTATTATCTTGTACTTCTGAAATTGATATAAACATTCTAGTTTCTCTAAACCGCTACTATCAATCACTACTATTCATCAGTCACTGCTTTTCGCTTTCACATATTGTAACGTACTTTGTATTTTATTATATCATAATTCTATAAGTTGCATGACGGTCCGAATGTTATAGTGCATTTTGTTGCACCTTTTATCTTACATAATACACTATTGTTTATCAGCTACTACTATTCATCAGCCGTAGCAAAAGTCATCAGTAAAAGCCGGTATGAACAGATCCATTGTCGCCTAAACCACCCATATATATCTAATCGCAGTGGCCAATAAACAAAGGGATTGAGCCTTGTAAACTGTATATATGCGTATACATGTATATATGTATTCGCTCATTTATGTACTGCGTATGTGTAGACTATGGTCACGATAAACGAGATATGGAGGAGGATAAACAGGAGTCCGGATGAGCTCCCGGTAGGGACGGATTGCAGGAGGTTCCACGTCCTCTCCATCGGCACCGGTGTAGCCAATGTCAGTCACTCCTACACCGCGGAGCAATGCAAATGGTGGGGCATCTCGTCGTGGATGATGAACCTTTCAAACAAGAGCATGCCACTGTTGGAGATGCTCCAGTACTCCAGCGGCGCGCTGGTGGACTACAACGTTACCCTCCTCTTCAAGTCGCAAAACTGCCAGAACAACTACCTGCGTATTGAGGTATGTCTCTGTATACATAGAGCCTCTTTTTTACTCTTAGGTGTATTTATATATATCCATATTACTTTCCATCCATCATCCTCGAGATACTCCCCTACTGATCGGGTTTGTGGGTGCAAAAATGTACAATCGGTAGCAACCCATACAATGGAGCACCCATTCAATTAGAAGTTGCATTTAGTAACAAGTGTAATTAAATTTAAATACGTGTGCATGCATGGCTCTCTTCCATACAGGATGCTGACTGCCCGGAGGACGTTGGACCCATGGACGATGCGAGTGAGACCAACACGGAGAAGCTTATCGCTATCGGCAACAAGCTCATTCATAGGAATGTCTACAGGACGGACTGGGATACAAGAAAATACATGCAAGTTCACGGTGCAGGGACCAACGCAGAGGCGCTCAGGAAACTTGCAGAAGATCTGTGTGCTGAGAGAAAGGCAAGGCTCGCGGCCGCCGCGTCGCGCCGCGCCAGTAGTCCGGGCAAACTAGCCGGAGGACAATATGGCAAGCATGAGAACGAAGTCAACGGCAAGTCTCCGGCAAACTAGATTCGATCCTACGTACGTACGATCTAGCGAATAAAGCCTATAATAGTGGCTGAATAAGCACGCGGGTGTGTGCGTGCCTGCCTGCGATCGATGAGTGCTTGGTAGTTTCCTCTTGTTTCGTTTGTATGGTCCGGGCCTTCTCTTAGAAAGAATAAGAACCATACTCCTGTATGGCTATATTGATTGTTGTTATTACAATCAGGCGAAATATCTTGCATTACTTCTGTTGTGTGTCTTCCTCTCGGATGAGCGGAGGCGGAAAGGATGCCATCCTCTCGGATGTGTGCATCTGCGGCTCCTACGTTTTTCCCTGCCCACCATTAATTTCCGGATCGAAGATTCCAAGGAACATCGTGAAAACCGACGGTTCGGAGCGTTGCACGGGAGGGGAAAAGAGAAGAATGTTGCTAAGCTAAACAACAAGCTAATGTGGTTGGGGAGTAATTCGACACCTCCAAATTAATTGCAATCATGCGCACACAAGTCAGAGAGGATTTGTAGCTAAATCTAATGCGTTATTGCCATGATGCCATCGGCCTCTTCCAAGTCAACCATGATGCCACACCTGCACAGCTGCAACTCCTCATTCAGTTATCCTTCCGACGCTGCCAAATCGTACCCTAATCGTAGTACTATATGCATGTACTACAAGTGCTATTAATCGATACAAGGTGCTAGTTAATTCTATATATGCAATCATTGTGCATGAAAACCATAGTCTCTCTCTCTCTCATCTCTCTCTCACTATATATCATCCAATCCCCCTCTCTCTCACTACATATCTATCTCACCATGAGACTGTGACCATACTCTACAAGTGGTTTGTAGAAAAAAAACTTGGATATATGCAAGACGTACTTATCTAGCTAGGTATATCTGGCCCATTCGGCCATCGGGGTTAGCTAGTAGCCTAGTTACTGGTAGTTTTTGTAGTGGTATATTGCTCTTCACGATTGGGGCCATGTAGAAGATAGCTAGAGTCTAGAGGTGCTGAGTTGGGCTATAATAATAGTTTTGTACAAGTTGCTAGGGAGCTGGTATTGTAAACTGTTTTTTTTTCATTTGTACAAGTCTTATAGTATAACCTGCTCATTGCCAATATACATACGCCCACTTGTATTTAGACGAACATGCATGCAAACAACAAGGGGTTTAAAACAATCCAAGGGCTAACCCCACTCATCAAAGATACTTGGAACACAAGGAATACGATCTTATATTCATATATACAGTATAAATCAAGCATCTCAGAAATACGTACGCAAATTAAAACACACTCGGAACGATTTTAAAAAAAAAACTCGGAATTTGACCTTCCCCTTTTGCCATGCACATGAACAGCTGACTTGCAATTAAAAACATAAAAACTAAACCCCTTAATTAATCTCTCGAGAGCCATTCCACCATTGGTAGGTTGGGTGATGTGAAAGCATGTGTTAGAGCATCCCCAATATAACGTCATCTTAGCTGCAGCTATATTAAATAAGCAAAATCTTTTGTAAAAAAGAGAAAGTAAGGAGAGATAATATATTATCTCTCATGTAAAAGATAATTTAGCCTGCAAACTAACGCAAATAGTAAGAGAATATGAGATAGAAAGTTATGGTAAAAATAGTATAAAATAGTTAGAGAAATGATTTACTGTTAAAGGTATTATCTCTAATGTTGTCTTTAAGTGAGGCGAAAATTTTAAAGATAATCTTAAAAAATAAACTATTTTATATGTTAACGCTCGTTCGGTACTTGACTCTGCAATTTTGTAGTGCCGTGCACTGCTGTCACCGAAGTATCAAAATGCCCAAGCTTACCGTTTTGGGCCTATATAAACCCTAAGTATGTGCATCACTAATCAACACCACCGATTCAAAGTTAGAACAGCTAAAAGTTCATATATATATATATATATATATATATATATATATATATATATATATATATATATATATATATATATTATAGTCTATTATTTTCAGCTTCCGATTTTTGGTTTTTCTACAAGAACTCACTTTCAAACAAAGTATATTTTCAAGACAGGATTTATAAATTGATTGTAGTAGACCTTATAGTGACTTTATCTATATCAATCAAAATCGCATACGATTATCTCTCGCCATATCTCTCTCACGAACAATCACAAATCAAAAAATTCTCCCAAAAGATATAAGCTGTAGTCCAAAAAAACATACTTACAACTATCTCTTTGCTCAATTTGTCTCATCCCTAATTGTAACTAGGGGTGGAAAATGGTAACAAATAATTCATTTTATTCAATATTCGTATTCGAGAAAACGCGAATGTGCTAAGCAAAATTCATATTCAAAAATATTTGTATTCATATTCGGTAATATTCATATCCATATTTGAGAATGTTCATATTCGCATTCGTATTCGTATTCAAGTCTATTCGATCCGTTTCCTGTGTAGATGTGTCATATAGATAGTGTAGTCATATAATCATGTTATATAAATTTATTCTACCAAGATTTGTTACAGAAATTGTAGGAGGATATTCGTATTCGACCGAATTAAGTACATATTCGATTTGAATTCGTATTCGTTACGACATTCGATTTATATTTATATTTGAGAATATTCAAATTTGTATTCATATTTATTTGAAAAATATAGATTTGTATTTATATTTAAGACTGTTGGTCATATCTGATCTGTCTCCATCGCTAATTGTAACCGAAGCACGCAGGTACAGTTGCATATATCGATCTATGGCTAGCCGTGATGCACCGCCGGCCACGGGGAGGAGGGTGACGGTGCTGACCATCGACGGAGGTGGCATTCGAGGCCTCATCCCCGGCACCATCCTCGCCTTCCTTGAATCAAAGCACCAAGTACGTACGCCTGCTAATTAATGCAGAAACTTGACGGGCCGGACGCATGGCTGGCTGACTATTTCGACTACATCGCCGGAACCAGCACCGGCGGCCTTATCAAAGCGATGCTCGCCGCCCCTAACAAGGACAAGCGCCCACTCTTCACCGCAGAGGACATTAATTAACAAGTTCTACCTGCAGAATGGGCCACACATCTTTCCCCAAAGGTAGAATTTAATTTCACCAATAATGTTTTTGACCCAAGAACGGGCGGTACCATAGCACGTTTCTGTCCGTTTAACAACAATAACGGGTCATTTTTTTCTGAAAAAAAGAAACGGTCTGCAGGAAGTGCTATGTGCACAGGCCATAGTTGACGGTTGAAATTTAGGCTCAGGCTATAGTTGTAAAGTAGAATCTTTCATTTCATTAACGAAACTTGTCCAAGCAGTCGTATATCGATAGCATCGCTTGTTCCATGCACTGGGTATATCCAAGCTTGTTTGTCAAAGACCATTCAGAAATCAGAATGATGCTCTTGTTGTCTGTTTGGTTTGAGGGATGGAATGGGTTCCAGTCATTACAACCTCATCCATCGTATAAGCATAAGGCCGGTATTTCTCTTTAAAAAGGACAAGGCTAGTAGGAAAAATAAAATATGGGGTCATCCATCTCAGCAAAATCACACGATGATCCTAACCGAACACATCATAAGAGGTCATTCAGACGCATCTGATGATTATAATGCAGTATCCGGCCGCGCAGTTGGTTGCTAGCTACAGATAACCACCAAATTGCTGTGGAACATATTGATTTGGCCATTATAAAAGCACTTAACTCTGTTTAGAAATGGACGGTCGCTAGATTAGACAATGGATAAGTTCGAAGCATGCGAAATAGAAAAAAGACAACGTGCAAATGATTACATTGAATTACTAACCAGATTCCGATTCATTCTACAGCTCCCTAGCTAGTACTTCCCTTCCCCTGTCTTGTCGTGTGTGTAGGCTGTGTTTTTGTCCGGTTGTTAATTACGTACGTCTCTGGCCGGCCGAGCTGACCAGGTAATCCAATTGATCGATGATTAGTGTTGAACGCGTAATTAAATAGCCAACTAATCAGAAACAAAACATGCAAGTGACGACTGATGACAGTGAAGACAACAATAAACTTTTCTGTCAAGATTAGATCTAATTTGGTTTGGCGAAGTTTCGTGCTGACAGTGATATAGGCCTTGCTCAGCGTCAACGTTTCGCTGCAGCAGCTAGCGTTTTTTTACTATTTATATTTTGTCCTTCTTTAATTATTTTATTTTATTTTAGATTTTTGTCTTTTCTTTTTTTCGTATTTCTTTGTATTGTTCGTGATGAGCTAACATGTCTTTTCTATTTTTAAATTTTTTAAATTTAATTATGCCAAATAAGTCAATTCAACTACAGTAAAAAATAAGCCAACTACAATAAAAAAATCATAAGTCAACACCATTCTGAACACCTACATATTCCTCTAGATCGCTCGCAGGTGACAACCAGCAGATACTGCTATCGAGATCGCGGGGCCAAAGTACAACAGCAAGTTCCTGCACTCCAAGGTACAGAGCCTCCTCGGCACGACCAGGCTGCACCAGACCCTCACCAACGTCGTCATCCGTACCTTCGACGTCAAGAACCTCCAGCCCACCATCTTCTCCACCTTCGATGTAATGCAATCCACATAATGCAGATTAATTTTGATTGATATATATCAACAGTGGTGGAACCAGAATTTAGCTACATCTTAGGCTAAACTGAGCTAGTTGTTTCTTATATGAACTCATCCCTTGAAAACACTCCAAAATCTTATCATTATTAATACTTGCAAATATATCTAGCTCGATATAGAATACTATAGTATAATTTATCCACTCATCATTTGTCTTATTACATAAGACAATTTTAACAATCTTTATAGACAAGATTTATTTTTTCACATCTTTCTCTGTGACAACAGCCATCACAAAATCCAAACCCTCCTAGGTATATATGGCACATTCGGCCATCGGGGTTAGCTTGTAGCCTAGTAGATAGTAGTTTTTGTAGTGGTATTGCTGTTCACGCTTGGGACAGTGTAGAAAATAGTTTTGTACAAGTTGCTAGCTAGCTGGTATTGTAAACTGGTTTTTTTCTTTTGTCAGTGTTTATAGTATAACCTGCTCGTTGCCATTATACATACGCCCACTTGTATTTAGACGAACATGCACGCAAGCAACTAGGGGTTTGAAACATTCCAAGGGCTAACCCACTCAACAATTAAAGATACTTGGAACACAAGGAATATGATCTTATAATCATATGTACAGTATAAATCAAGCATCTCAGAAATACAGCATACGCAAATTAAAACACACTCGGAACGATTTCAAAAAAAAAAACAACCTCGGAATTTGACCTTCCCCTTTTGCCATGCACATGAACAGCTAACTTCCAATTAAAAACATGAAAACTAAACCCCTTAATTAATCTCTGGGGAGCCTTTCCACCATTGGGAGGTTGGGCGATGTGAAAGCATGTGTTAGGTTGGGCGATGTGAAAGCATGTGTTAATTAATATGCTCGTTCGGGCACTTGGCTCTGCAATTTTGTAGTGTTGTGGCTGCTGTCAACGAAGTATCAAAATGCCCAAGCTTACCGTTTTGGGCCTATATAAACCCTAAGTATGTACATCGCTAATCAACACCACCGATTCAGAGTTAGAACAACCAAAAGTCCATATATATTGCATCTGTCTCTTTGCTCAATTTTTCTCATCCCTAATTGTTTTTTTTTTTTTTTGAAAGTGGGCAGCGCTGCCCTCTATTGATTCACAAGGAGAGTAGAAAGAAGTGTATAGAGAGAGTCTTGAGAGACCAAGAGGGCGAGAGGGAGTTGGCCAGGAACTAGCCTAAGGAAACAAAACTTAGATTGTTACAGGATGTTTGGGAGGACCGCTAGCTTGTTAGCACCCGCTAGCATCCAGGAGCCAGCCTCCTCCTTCATGGCAGCGATCAAAGGCAACGTAGCGGTCACCGCCGTACGGAAAACACAGGCATTCTGTTCCTTCCCAGTTGTAACTGGAGCACGCAGGTACAGTTGCACACATCGAGCTATGGCTAGCATGGCTAGCCGTGATGCACCGCCGGCCACGGGGAGGAGGGTGACGGTGCTGACCATCGACGGAGGCGGCATTCGAGGCCTCATCCCCGGCACCGTCCTCGCCTTCCTTGAATCAAAGCTCCAAGTACGTACGCACATGCATGCATATGCATGTCTCTGTTCACTTACTATATCATGCGTGACATCCACCCGAGGGTTTGCGTCGAAGTTGATTGACCGATGACTGCTAATGCAGGAACTTGACGGGGCGGACGCACGGCTGGCTGACTACTTCGACTACATCGCCGGAACCAGTACCGGTGGCCTTATCACGGCGATGCTCGCCGCCCCTAACAAGGACAAGCGCCCACTCTTCGCCGCAAAGGACATCAACAAGTTCTACCTGGAGAATGGGCCACACATCTTTCCCCAAAGGTAGAATTTAATTTCACCAATAATTTTTTTGACACAAGAACAGGCGGTACCATAATTTCGCCATAGTTGACGGTTGAAATTTAGGCTCAGGCTATAGCGGTAAAGTAGAAATTTTCATTTCATTAACGAAACTTGTCCAAGCAGTTATACGTCGATAGCATCGCTTGTTCCATGCACTGGGTAAATCCAAGCTTGTTTGTCAAAGACCATTCAGAATGATGCTCATGTTTTCTGTTTGGTTTGAGAGATGGAATGAGTTCCGTCATTACAACCTCATCCGTCGTATAAGCATAAGGCCGGTATTTCTCTTTAAAAGCACAAGGCTAGCTAGTAGGAAAAATGAAATATGGGGCCATCCATCCCAGCAAAATCACAGGATGATCCTAACCAAACACATCACAGGAGGTCATTATTCAGACGCATCTGATGATTATAATGCAGTATCCGGCCGCGCGGTTGGTTGCTAGCTAGAGATAACCACCAAACTGCTGTGAAACATATTGATTTGGCCATTATAAAAGCGCTGAACTCCGTTCGAAGCATGCGAAATATAAAAAAGACAACGTGCAAATGATTACATTGCATCACTAACCAGATTCCTATCCATTCTACAGCTCCCTAGTACTTCCCTTCCCCTGTCTTGTAGTGTGTGTATTTTGGCTCCTTGTAGGCTGTGTTTTTTTGTCCGGTTGTTAATTACGTACGTCTCTGGCCGGCCGAGCTGACCAGCTAATCCAATTGATCGATGATTAACATTGAACGCGTAATCAAATAACCAACTGATCGGAAACAAATCGTGCAAGTGACAACTGATGACAGTGAAGACAACAATAAACTTTTCTGTCAAGATTAGATCTAGTTAATTAGGTTTGGCGAAGTTTCGTGCTGACAGTGATATATTCCTCCTGATCGCTCGCAGGTGGAAGCTAGAAAACCCGGCAATCGAGCTCGCCGGGCCAAAGTACGACGGCAAGTTCCTGCACTCCACGATACGGAGCCTCCTCGGCACGACCAGGCTGCACGAGACCCTCACCAACGTCGTCATCCCCACCTTCGACATCAATATCCTCAACCCCACCATCTTCTCCACATTCGATGTAACGCAATGCACGATAATGCAGATTAAATTCGATCAACTCATCTCAAACTCAGAATAATCTACGCTGCTGTGATGTGAACGTACGCACTACATACGTGTATGTTTGCAGGCTAAGAACCGGCCTCTGAAGGACGCGCTCCTCTCAGACGTGTGCATCGGCACATCGGCGGCGCCGACCTACTTCCCCGCCCACTTCTTCCAGACCACAGACGCCAGCGGCAAGACCCGCGACTTCAACCTCATCGACGGCGGCGTCTCGGCAAACAATCCCGTATGTGCGGTGCATATATATGCCACACGTCGAGAAGGTTAATTCTGGGTAAAAGAGCACGGCCTTATATACGCGTGTTTATGTATGTACGCAGACGATGGTGACGATAAACCAGATATCGCGGAAGATGATCGTGGACGGGGAGGAGCTGTTCTTCCCGGCGCAGCCGACGGACTACGGCAAGTTCTTGGTCGTCTCTGTCGGGACCGGCACGGCCAAGAACGCCGCGATGTACACCGCCAAGGACGCCGCTGGGTGGGGCATCCTCTCGTGGCTGAGCAAGGACGGGAACACGCCCATCGTCGACATGTTCAGCTACTCCAGCGCCGCGCTCGTCGACTACAACGTCTCCATCATCTTCCAGGCGCTCCGCAACGAGAAGAACTACCTGCGTATACAGGTGCGCATCTCTACACATACGCACCAACAAGTCATCATGGAGTACTCACTAATGCAGAGAGTTTGATGCATGTCATGTATTGATATGAGTTGTGAGCTAGCCTTTGGATTGATTTTGATCGATCTATTACGTATGTATGTGTAAAGGATGATTCGTTGCGTGGCGCGACGGCGGAGAACATGAAGGAGCTGATCAGGATCGGGGAGAGGCTGCTCGGAAAGCCTGTGTCCAGGGTGGACATGGAGACGGGGAAGTTCGAGCCGGTGCGCGACGAAGGGACCAACGCTGATGCGCTCACTGGCTTGGCAAAGCAGCTCTCTGAAGAAAGGAAGGCTAGGGCATCGACCAAGGCAGGCCCGTAAGCAGTGCTTTATGATAACTACAAATGTGTGTGCTACTTGTTACTACTTACATGTCATCAAAATAAAGTATCCCCCATGTGCTCGTTGATTTATTTTCTGGAATAAGATAGCCCAGTTGCTGTCGGGTGGTTGCTTGTAGTTTTTGTCTGTATCAACTGTACAGGCCATTTGGCCTTTTTTCTATACAAAAAACTCAGATTACATTTATGAGATAACAGAATTTACATAGTTATACTTTAGTATTTCTTAGCTATTGCTATTACGGGCTTACTGTTTTTTCCCCTCTATTCCCTGTCAAAATGCACCAAACACAGCAACAGAAGGGACCTGAGCGAGAAAACCAAAATTAAGGCAGCTGCAGTTCGAGCAAAAAACAAAAAAAGAAATTTGATAACCAAGTTAGATACAAAAGACTAGTTTTTTTGTTTTTTTCATAGGAGCCTGAATCTATCATCCTGCGTTTGAGAGTGTTTTTAGCTTTCTCTTCTCAGACGTCCTCTCCACTTTTATATCCTGAGGGCTTCACTCTGAAGTATATTAGCGTTGGCCACCAAGACCTCCTTCTTCTCTTCCTTGTGAAGTCTTGTCTAAAATTTTAGAAAGATGCATATATAATATATGATCTCAATTGAGAATCTAATCAATTTCTTCTCAAAACTTGTCTTGCTGCTTGGTTTCCACATAGCCCAGCATACACGCGAGATACCAACTATGTGAAAACTTGATTTAGTAGGTAGATAATGACTAGCCCACCACATGTATTAGTCAAAAGAACCAGACCTACAATTGGCTTCTAGAAATAATCCAATAACACACTATATATATTTAGCAACCGCACAATCAAAGAAAAGATTGTACTGTATTGAAGGTTTGCTATGTACTGTACTGAAGGTTTGCTATGTACTGTACTGATATTCCCATCCTAGATGCCAATGTAATGCCACTTGTTCCGATTACAGCTATCTTACTTCTGATCGTTTTTTGAGTGCAAGTTTTGGACAGTATTTTGAGTGGAAATTAATCATGGTGGTTAAGGACGTCGAAAGAAAAACTTAAGCTCTAGTCGTCCTACTTGGCCCAGCCAAATCTCATTCAGGAACGGCCTCACTACTCCAAAACAAAGGTTTTGGTAGCTTGAGGTGGTCTCTCGCTAGTGGCCTATCACTTGGCCCGCCCAAGTGTCACACCAGACGTTTGCTGTCTTGTTGTAGGATCGTCGATGGTAATCAGAGAGGGTGAATAATTGCAGTGTCTAGCGAAAGTTTTTCTTAAAATTTATTTTTAAATTGCAATTCACGGAAGCACACACAAAAATATCTAACCACAATACATACAAAACAATCTATATTTGTTTTCACCAATGCATGCATGAACCTCAAACGTAATGCCAAAAAGAAAATTAATTAGCCTTTACTAATTACCTCACTAATTACCTTTTCCTCTCTCCTCATGCACAAAGTCCACATGAGCTTTTTCTTTTCTTTCGCGCTCGCACGGCACAAAACAGCTGCTGCCCTCTATTGCTTCACGAACAAACTCACGGCCAAACAGACTGCCGCCGGGCTCCTCTTCAAAAATCACAGAGCAAAACAAAACAGCCGCCAGCCACTTTTATTCAATCAAAAAGTCACAGCGCTACACAGCCGCCACACCCTATCTTTTCTAGTCGCACAATTTTTCGTTTCGCCAAAAACTTACGGCCGAGCCATGCAATTATCTAGTCCCTCAAGAACCTTCATTTGGTTTTACCTGTTCTGGCAGCAGATTGATAATGGTGCTATTGATGTCCAAATGAAACAAAACAAAACAAACAAACAAAAACAAGAAAAACAAAAACACTATTGAATGATGGCCTACTGCTTTGAACGTGACGTGACCTCCTGAAACAACCCGTACAATTACCAGAGGGTAATTATGCTAGTCAACGGATTATTATTCGTTTTAGGCGATAGAACATCGCGTTAACGAATAATAAACCCATCAGAGTGTTGCAGCGGAACAATAATTAGAGACAAAATACGATATTACAAAAATATTACCACGCAGGGCTAAAGTTCATTACAAAACCGCAAAGGCTCGAATATTACCATATAGAGGAACCTAGGAGCAATTCCGGTCGTCGCCTCCATCTCTTATTCTCCGTATTATGAGTGTAGTATTCCACCTGGTTAATACTTAAATCCATTCATATGGTCTTCACCAGATTATAGCAATCCTCCGATCTATCATGCATCTAGAGAAAGGATTTAATAGCAAGGGTGAGTACAAAGATACTTAGCAAGCGTTATTAGTAAAATGCACTGATGCTCATCTACATTTCCAGGAATATACATTTATATTCCCTAGCTCTTGCTCATTCTCAAACTCTTTCTCATTCTCAATCCTCTTCTCAGGATTATAGAAAATAGGTTTTGTTGTTCAGTTTGGAAAGTCCATATTATTAATTTAGAAAGCTATCGAACATTCGTATGAACTGCAAAAACCCCCCATAAGTTTCCGTGATCTCCTTTCCCGGAGACAGGCATGAATTCATGATTTGTATAGCACTGCGCAAGCTTGTATCACTTTATCCATCATCATTCTGATCCTACTGGCCCATGGGTTTCCACATTTCCTAAGATGTGAAGCCCAGATCAGAATACAGAACTTTTGTATCTATCTCAGTATATTATATCTCCACCCAGTTATTCGCAATTGGCAGTCTGTGCAAATTATTACTATCACCAGACTCACCAAAAGTGACAACCGTTGGTTGGGTCGGTTTGCTCAACCCTACCCAACACTCCACTGCGCTAATATATGCGCGCCCCCACCTCTGGCTTGCAACCAGTCCTGGGTTCTTGTGACTATGGATCCCCCACCCCCGGCTCTTTACCGGCCCTGGGTGCATCCTCTAAATAATACTTACCCCTGTGGAGAATATAATAACTTTGATAGTACTACTAACTCTGTCCGTCCGTAGACGAAATGTTGGTTGATACGTTTAGTACGGTCCATTCATACAGATGAAGACTGATTAACCTTATATCTTATCCCTATGCAGAAGATTCCCCACACCTGCCCTTTTTCTCCTGCCCTGGGGATCTTCCACCCACTTATTTACCAGCCTGACAGTGACTTCTCCAACTGTCTGCCTGATCTCTTCCTTTTCTTTCTTACCACAATCATTCGATTTAAAGATGATTTTCTTTTTCATGCAAGGTGATAGTAATTTAATAGGGAATTACTTTATTTTACTGAAGATACTCTGATCATATGATCAAAAGAAAAACTTGCCTGGATTTTTAACCATATATTTGGATTCAAGTAGGATCAGGTGGTCCTTCCCATGACTCGGATATTGGCCTGTAATTAAATACGTCGGCTACGACTTAATCCACAAAAATATAATAAGGTGTAAGGTGTGGATGAGTTTGTGCGCCTAAGGTGAGGCTTCGCTTAATTCAACTTCGATCGTGGTAAACAATATTAATTTCTATGTAATATTCATTGTTTAACACTATCGTGCTAGCGTCCGGAGCTACGATCGATCTAGGATGTATGTCCGACATTTTATTAATTTCTGGCAATTTATTGATTAAGCAGAACTAAAGAAATGCACGTACAACTATAATAATAAAATTTACTTCTAGTTGATTTCACGTATGCAATTCTGTTTATTCAGTTTCTCCTAGATGCACATGCATTTATCCACCTATCAAATACATTTTAAGTCTAAGGGTTATTCTGGTACATTCTTCTTTTTAGATATACTAAGGTGTCCCTGCACGATCCTCAAATTTTATTGTAGTTAGATGCGGATTTTTACCACTTAATGCTATTTAAATCGTCGCGTAAAAGTTTAATCGATGTGCGAGATTTTAACTCATCTGACCGCAATTAATTAGTTCTAAACATCCCAAATAATTATGAGTGGACTTCTGCAAATTAATTACGACTAACAAGTTGACGAAGAATATAAGGAGTTAATAAAATGCGGCAATATCGTCGTGAGGCTTCTAAGTCTTCTAAGTTTTGGGTTTGGGTGGCTATCGGATTTTCGAGGTGTCGTAATTGTATAAATGGGTTAATCCCTTAACGATCGGTTCAACTAATAATATTTTTACGGCGTATACTACAGAAATCTTACACTGACACGAAGCACAAACTAGATTAGGGTTTCGAAAGAGTTTATAGGGATTACCACTATTCTTATGCTACCAAAATTTAGGTGCAGGTTTATAAATACTTTTCTTCTTCTTTAATTTCTCCCTTTATTTTTTACCCCTCTTTTCTTTATTTTCTTCTCCCCTTGTATTTTCCCCAAACAGGCCGGCCTTTGGCCCACTCCCTGCCCCGGCCCATTTCTCTTTTATTTCCCCTTTTCTTTTCCTCCCTTCCACCGTCCGGCTCTCTCCTCTCCTCTCTTTTTTCCGCTGCCGCCCTCCCCTCTCTTCTCTTGCGCCGCCGCTGAAAGCATCTAGGCCCCTAATTTAGTGTTTTGGTAATTAATGACAAATTACGAATATGAGACTAATATATGTGTTAAGAATGTATAGCTAAGGTCTCACATGTGCAAAAGTGAAGAACAAGGTACAAATGAAGTTTGAAGCACAAGAGGCATCAAGATTGAGGTACATAATTTTTTAGGGTCTCTTTTTCGGTTTACCAGTCTTAGGAGAAAAAGTTGGAAGACCGGATTATAGGTTAGATGCCGTACTATTAAGAGGGATAATTGAAAGTAGCTTGATAGCATGTTTGGGTGCACACTGGATCAATCTAGGATCATACATGGATTTGAAAATGTGTTTAAAAACTCACTGTGCTCTCTCAGGAAAATCGGTAGCACCACACACTCCAGCGGTACTACCGCAGTGCGGTAGTACCGGCGTATAAACAGCGGTACTACCGCACCACGGTAGTACCGATTTATTCGCGGTAACTTTTTTCCAGAAAGCATCTCCATGGGGACTTCACCTAAAATAAATCGGTAGTACCAGAATATGAATGGCGGTAGTACCAAGATCGCGTAGTACCGCATGGCACAATGGTAGTACCGATTGTCGAACGCTTTTTCCGAAAGCTCCCCAAAAAGAACTTAGCTGAAAATAAATCGGTAGTACCGATTTATGCGTGGCGGTACATCCGCAGTGCGGTTGTACCGCACCTTCGTGCGGTAGTACCGCACTTTCAACGGCGGTAATACCGCACTAAAATCCAACGGCTAGTTCTGACCGCCTGACATAGCCGTTACTGTTTGCTACAATAATAAATCGGTAGTACCGCACTTTCAACGGCGATAGTACCGATTTCCCTGATTTTTCAGGATTAATTTTATCCAACGGCTAGTTTTGGTTGGTGAGGATATAAATACACCTCCACCTGCACTTGGGCAGGTTGCTGATGTTCATTGAACTCATTTGAGCCCTAGAGCATTCACTCCACTCCCTTTGCATACTTGAGCATTCATTTTAAGCTAGTGGAGAGATTTTCGAGTGCATTCAATTCTAGTTGATCCATTGTGCACTTGAGAGCCGTCAAGTGGAATCAAGGTCTATTCTCTTGGTGCTTGCCGGCACCTAGACGGCGGGAAGGTCGATTGCCGGTGATTTCTTCAAAGAAGCTTGTGAAGAAACCCGGGCAAGTTTGTGAGTGGTGTGGAGCTCGCCATCTCCGGAGCGGAGGAAGAGCTACCAAGAGTGATCGAGGTGCTTTGGCTTAATTCGTGGAGCCGGTCCGATTAGTTCAGGCTAACCTCAATGTGGACTAGTGGAAACCGGCAAGTTTCCGATACCACGGTAAAAACATCAAGTGTCTCCAAGATTGTCTCTTGTTTTTACATTAAGTTATCTTGCTTATTATTGCTTATTATCAATTGCCTAGATCATTTATCATTGTGTAGAATTACTCATAGGACAATTGATTGCTTAGTGTCTTCTAGCCCTTAATAGTTAAATTTAGTAAAGAATTTTTAAAAAACCTCCTATTCACCCCCTCTAGTCGGTTATCCTTGATCCTACAGCCGCTCTCACGCGCCTCCTCTCCCCCCACGTCTGCTCTCTCTCCCCCTCCTCTCTCTTTCTTTCTCCCTCTCTCTCACACCCACCACCGCCTCTCTCTCTCTCACTTCTCTCTCTCTCCCCCCACTCCTCCTCCCTGGCATACACCGCCGCCTCTCTCCCCCTTGCTCTAGCGCCGCCGTCCCCCGGCCCTTCGCCTGCTCCTCTCCCCTCTCGGCCTTGCTGCCGCCTCTCTCCCCCTCTCCCTCTCCTTTTCCCTCTCTTCTACACCGCCGCCGCCTACCTCCATGTACGGTAATCCTCCCGATTCCTCTTTACTGCCGGTTTGTAGAATTTGTGCCAGTGCTGTTGTGTGTTGATGATGCTATGTGCTTGCACGGTTGCTATACAGTTGATTACTAGGGTGCATGATGATCTACTAAGAAAATACTAGTGTAGTTGGGGAGGGCTTTGTGAGCTACCTTTGCTTGTGGATGATTGGTGGTTTGGATGAGGTGCTGGTCGATGCTAATGATCGTTTTCTAGTTTGCTGTGGTGCCTATGGTTCAAGTGGTGGCCTCCCTTGTCGGTGACTTGTGATCCCTCGGCTTGACCCCTTGCTTGCCTTCGGTTGGCTGCTGCTAAGGTTGCTTCTGTGGTGTTGATTTGTGGGGGCTGGTGGTGGTGGGGTTTCGGATTGGGGATGGAAAGAAGGAAGATGAGCTCTCTTTGCCCTTCTCGGCTAGCTGTGTGTGCTTGCTTCTGTGGGCTTGTGGCTGTGGCCTCTGGGGTTTCCCTGGGGCGGTGCTTTCTGGTGACTTGAGCTGGCCTCTGTGTTGTGCGATGGGGTGGCTTCTGGATGTTGGTGTACTGGCCGCTGGCTATGGCCGTGTGGGTTAACAAACGGAACTTTGCCTCCTGTGCCTTGCTGGCTTCGGTCTTTACCCCCCTCTGTGTTTGCTGCGTTCTGGTGCCTTCCGGTGTGAGGTGGTTGTACTATGCTATGGTCTGGGCTGAAATATTTGGTGGGCTGGTGTGCCTGGAAGAACATTTTAGATTTGTTTTTAATGCCGAATGATGACTTAATAGCTGTGAGAGGTGCCGACCGGCCCCGGACGGTCTAGGAACCTCGGTGAACGAACTGCCTTGCCTGAATTTAAATCCTAGGGCTCTGACGGCAATCCTTCTTGTACTTATTTCTTTTGTTCGATCTTTTTCGGTATCTTTCTATTAACTCTTCTCGCACTTAAAACTGTGGCTATTTTAGAAATCAACTATTTCGTATTTGTTGTATGAAATGATATGCATGTAATTTATATTGTCCATCGCTCTTGGTTAATTGCAAATGTATGAAATGCCTAACATGTAATCTTATGTTTATGTTTGATGTAATATTACTCTGAACCTAATTACAGGTTTCAGCGAGTTGTAATATTCGTATTTAACTCCAATATAAATTTTAGTTTTCATTTAATGGATGCAATTGCTTTATTGTATGAGAGTTGTAACTAGTTAACTGTTGTATCAGACTGATAAATATATCTTTTAATTAAGTTGAATGCTTTTACTTGTCGTACCGATGAATGCTATCTCTCTAATCTATATCGATTGTTCTATCTTCGTCGATGAGATCGGGAAAGTACGTATTTGTTTAATGTTCGCAATAACGTATTCGTCTAACGTTTATCGATTGCAATTTAGATTATACAAAAATTTTAAATTCCCTCGTATTTTAGATCATTAGCTACGTAATTAATCTCATTTAACCTAGTAACATGCCAATTAAGGTTAATTAAAAACGTGGGGCGTTTCAGTCTCCCCTCCTTAAAAATGATTTCGTCCTCAAAATCGGAACAGACTTAGGGAAGGTTGAGGTAAGTCTCTTATTAACGCTTTACGAAATCTACGGTTATCTATTAAGGTATTTTTCTTTAACGTCAAAATTTTTCCAAAATAGAGTTCATAACTCCCCTCCTTCTTTAGCTAGGACTGGATTCGTTGGGTCGGTCCTTCCAACAATACACCATAAGTAATATCATAACCAACGTTGTCGATTATTCATCATCTAAAATAGTCTAGACCTGACCACATGGTCTAACACTTGTCGCATGGGCAAGCTGAACTAACCAATAACTTGGGCGGGCCAGAGCATCGAGGATATGTCTTACAATTTCGCCACCTATATTAATTGCGCCACTCAAAACCATGGCTTCTATTTTGAATTCCTGATCTATGCCGGTGCTGCACGTGGAGGCAAGACTTTCAGGCCATTTAATTTAGTAGAAGGAGGCTAGCTATTTGGCAAGAGAGATTAAAGATTCATCAAATTCTTGGTTACTCTTGATATGGTTAGTAATGTAATTTATTTTTTGTTGCATCAAAATTTAGATATAACTTTTGATGACTATTATTGGAGATGGTTTGCATCTACTTGGCCATGTATAATCAGTTCCCATCATGTAGGAGGCTAAATTTGTCAAAATTGTTGGTTATAATTGGTTCCTCGCTGGGAAACAGCTTTTGTATTAATTAAACTAGCAAAGTCTCAATGCATGTGGTATATATGTAGTATACTAATTAATTAATTTAATTTTTAATACTAAATTGCTATATATATGCATAACATAGGACCGAAGCTAGATGTATGCCGTGAACTGTGTGAGCGAAGAGTACATTAATGACGTGTTTGCTTTTACAAGAGCTGCCGAGGAGGATATGTTGAATAAAGGGGTGAAATATATGTACTGTCCATGCATTGACTGCGAGAATCTAAAGATATTTAAGAACTGAGAGCAGATTGTAGTATACTTGATTTGAAGGGGTTTCAAAAAGAGGTATACGTGTTGGACCAGTCCTGACGAAGAGAAGATTACACAGGAAGATGGTAATAATGACATCGCCAACGAAGTCAATGATATGCCGTCGGATGATGTCGATTGTGGTTCGGATTTGGATAGGCTGCACGATGACAATCTGGATCAGATGCTTCACGATGTAGAAGAGAACTATATTAAGAGAGAGTATGTTAAATTCTAGGGCTTGATGGACGACTCGGAGAAATCTTTGTTCACATGCTGCAAGTCAAAGTTCACAAGGTTGTCAGCTGTGCTTGAACTATTGAAATTGAAGACAAGCAATAGTTGGTCTGACAAGAGTTTCACAGCGCTACTAGGCCTTTTAGCTGACATACTTTCTGAGGAAAATAAGTTGCCTAAAACCACGTATAAAGCCAAGAAGGTTCTTTATCCATTGAGAATGGAAGTAAAAAGAATACATGCATGTCCGAACGACTATATCTTCTACCGTAAAGAGTATGCAAACATGCATATATGTTCGGTGTGCAATGCATCCTGATACAAATATAAGAATCAATCAGATGACGGCGAGGGAATAGAGGTGAAGAAAAGACCTCCTGCTAATGTGGCATGGTATCTTCCTATAATCAACTATCACAGATGGTTTGCAGTTAAAACCCATCTGTAATAGTTCCATCATAGACGGTTCAAAAGCCATCTGTGATGACCTCATTTCATTACAGACCCGTAAATTCAGACGGTTCATGAAACTATCTGTGATGACGTTTTTCAACCGTCTGTAATAACGTTTTTTTGTAGTAGTGAGAGGAGATTGCTGAGACGACGAATCCATGATTGACTAGACCGATCCAATTCTATAGTTGAATCTTGATATGGTAGAATCTTAATGTTCTTACACCACACTTTCGTAGGATCATGATCAAAATTTTTGTATGATCCTACTCAATTCTATTACTTTATTATAAATAATTACCTGTATATTTCCTTTCAATCAAAAATTTTAACTTTTATCTCATCATGTTCACTACAATTATCATAAAATAACGCATGATCTTACCTTTACTCTAAACTTTGTAAAAAAAGTTCAAAAGGCATAATTTTAAAAATACAGTAGTGTTGTAACACACTATAGATTTTTTTAAATGTTTCTTTATTAGAATAAGGTGAGATCTTAGATTCTACATCGATCCTATGATTTGCAATCCTACCAAAGAACCTTGATCCGATTTAGGATCATGATTCTGACAACATTAGTAGCTGTCCAAAAAAACTCACCCCACTGCTGACGCTAAAAACACAATTTACAGATACGCGGTCCATTTCTTGGCCCATTTAAAAGATGCAAAATAATCTGGCCCAGTCAGTTCTTGCTAAGGCCTTACCATCCCATTTGGCCCACGGTTGCATTTTAATTAGTTCACCAAATGAACAACTAGCAACTTGCATGTTTGATCTCAACACAGTACTTGACATGATCCGACTTGAGAAATGAAAATTTCCAAGGAAAAGTTTGATCGTAAATAGCCATGATGTCGTGGTGCGTGGAGTCGTCGGCGCCCCATGCGGGCGTGATCTGCTCGGCGGCCACGCCCGCAGAACACGCCAGCTCATGGTTCTCCGCCGCCACGGCGTGCTCGGCCAGCTGCAGCGCGCGCTGCTTGGCGCTGGATGAACACCCGCTACTCCACCATGTACTTTGACTCCCTCGCTGTGGCCACCTCCAACCGCAGCAGTCGAAGCTCAGCACGGCCGCGGCTGACGCGTCGACGGAGCTCCTCCACCGCTGCCTGCTTCTTGCCATCCTCCTCCTGCTTCGCGACGAGGGCGCTATTCGTTGACTTAATGAGCGACTTGAGGAGCAATATCTCAGCCATCGTCACAGCGAGGCGGTTCTTGGCCGCGGCCAGCTCGACCCGGAGCCTCTCGAGCTCCTCGCCAAGCGGCATGGAGGCGAGCCACGCCTGTTTCGCTGCCTCGGGGGTGCGGTCTACCTCGTCCCTTGTCCCCGACAGTTCTTTTAGGATGCTGGCGGTTGCGCTCAGAGGCTCGTTTGCTTTGTTGCCTTCCATTGCCAATGAGTTTTGCAAGTTAAGATCTCTAATCCTTTTAGCTAGAATTTGTTTGGGAATCTGGATATGCATCCAGCGTTGTTATATTCAAGGGCTTCTTCTTCTTGGTATATCCTTCAGGGTTTGTAGTTTTGTTTTTTGTTTTGTTTTGTTTTGTTTTTTTTGTTTTTGTTGCGTGGGAGTCTTTTTTTGTGAGTACATAATTGCACTCTCTGTGTATCTCTCTCTGCTGGAGGCAAAATCAAAGTTGGTTAACCATTGTTTTTTGGTGCACCTTGCTACGTTTTGTTCTTTGTTTTTTTTACTTTATCAATTGTTTCCTGTTTTGCAATAATTTATCATTGTTTTTATGTATGAAATACTAGTCTGGTTACAAATATAATTCATTTCAATATTGACCTTGTCTAAGACATATCACTTTGATCGCTAATTCGTATGACACTACATATTGTTATATATTAGATCCAAAAGTGAGAAACTCACGTGACCACCGACAAGTCGACAACTGAAGAAAGCTAGAACTCACCCATTTAAACCCCACACAAGATCCCTAGACACAGCTGAGAGAAGGAAGTCAAGGAAGAAGCCAAGACTGAAGGACACCAGAGAAGAGTACTATGACTAGAGGATGGCATCCACAAGCCTCCATAGAAGAACTAACTATATCAGGAAAGCACAACGATGTGAGAGCAAATACATCCCCAAACCCACCTAAATAAAGCCCGACAACGCTAGTAAGGTATACCTTTCCATTTTTGCCAACTCTAGAACTCCAAGAACTCAGCCAACAGAGCCATGAAAGAACACCGCCTTCGGCAAACTGCACTAGAGCCACGAACCCAATACCCAAGCACCCACATGGTTCCTCACCCACAGGCCCAAACCTCCAAGCACTCATACGAGTAATCACCAAGCAATGCACCACATTCCATAGATAAGCCAAAGATAAAATGAACATTGACGAAGTAAAACTAGAAGGAGTACGGTAATGTAGGAGTAGGGAAGGAGGTAGAACCGGGAAAATCGACCATAGCGTCGGAGGCGTACAACCACTGGGATGCATGACGCAAAAGATGAATAGTGGAAAGACGGGCTGACAAGTATTAGAGCATGGCGTCGGCATCGTGTTGCCACCGGGACGCCATGCGTCTGCGGCGTACGACCGTCGTGACTCATAATTTTGATAGAGTGAAGAACCGACAGAGCCGAAGGGTGCTGGCGAAGCTGTTGTTTCATCGAGGCGCAAGGCGATGGGGACGAAGGCACCGGCAAAATGGGAAGAACACTAGAATGACTCACCTCATGATCGGATTTGGTGAAGTTGAGCCCGATCCACCACGAGGATGGCCGAATTCGAGACCAGTGGCGAATTAGGGGAACAAGAAGAAGCAGGTGAAATCGGGCACATTAGGAGGGGGAGGAGAAATAGAGCTTAGGGATGGCACAAGGAGGCACACCATCGATGACATAGGCAGGCGAGACCAGATCGGTGAGGGAGCCGAGAGATGAGGAGAGGCGAGCAGAACCGAGAGAGTCAGAAGATAAGATGCGATTAGATAGAGGAATGAGTTAAGAGAGAGAGAGAGAAAGATGGTGATAGAGTTGGCAGGCTGAGCCAAAAATGAAGAGAATAGTAAGAAGAGGTTAGAACTCAATTTAACTAATAAATTAAATACTCAAAACCTGACAAAATAATAAACATTACTAAGTAAAGTAGGAAAACATAACTTCTCGAATAATAGAAAGGACTTTAAAAATGAGTGTAAAAATATTCAACAAGGGTTGTTGGTTTATCTAGAATATAATCAAAAGTCCAAAATAATTTTGACCACAAATAATGTAGGGAAAGAATTATTCCAAAGGGATGAAACTAGTCAGACAACCACTGAGACTGCTACCCTACATTCAGGCAAGTAGAGCAGACTTTTTAAGCATGTTGTGGTACATGAATTATTTTTATACATTTATTTTATGTGATCACTTTGCATCAAATTAATTTATAAAAGAAAAGAGAAATGAGCAAAAGAAAGGAAACATGATAATAAAGAAGAACATGACCACTGAAGGAGAAGTGGCCTACAAAGATAATAGTAAAGGAGAGTAAAGGGTGCTCTGACAGGGATTCAAAGGCAGGTGAGACCCTCTACATATGAATATAATATAAGAACAAGAAACGCTCTTCATTTTGGAATGAGCTGAAAAATAGTATTAACCATATTTCCCATCTCAGATGGCAGAATAGGTTACTCTCTTCTTTGGCTTCAGCTCGATAATGGGTAAGTAATATAAGACTAGGAGAGGAACTCAGAACCAGTGTAGAGCCTGGAAGTGAGGCATCCAAGGCGCATATGTTAGCTTGGTGGAGTGTTGACTATTCAGACCTGCTCGACCAATGGCTATTCTATAGTCAGATGGAGATATTGTGATGAAAGGTGAGAAAACATTCTGTATTTTGAATTTGGGTCACATCGAAGGAAATGTGAAAGACCTAGTGTCCACAAGAATTCAGAATAGCTATGGGTAAAAAGTGATACAAGTTTTTTTCATCATACATAAGGTAGATCTAGCGTACCGCGGGCAGGCAGATGCATGCATATGTAAGACATGCAATGTTGCACAATAAAGCGATTATGAGTATATGACAACCCGATTATGAGTATATATGAACTACACAAGCTATATATACTCAAGGGATATGTTTGAAAGTAAAGATACTTAATATGTGTTGAAAGAAAATATAGATCAATACTAATGAAACCATAAAATATAAAGCGAACTCCCCCTAAATATGTGCATATAAGATTGTGTAATAGGAAACATATGCACATATTCAAGTTAGACTTTTTGTTCGAGTTCAATCCATATTTTGGAATTAAGGAATACACTAAGTTATAAGAATGTAGAATGCATACCTTCATGATTTTCACCTCTTCATCCAAATTAGACTAAGTCATATTATAATTATTAAAATATGTTAGTTTCATAATTGCATTTGTTTTTCATGGAGAAATAAGGATTTGGGTCGGTTTGGTTCTATGGAGATTTGGGTAGATTTGGGAACAGGGGAGCTAGGCCGGTGCACCATGTGGGCCTGCATGGGGAGGTGGGCTGTATGCAGTCGACTGGTTGAAAAAATTCAAACGGCGATGAATTATTTGACCGAATGCAACTTAGGGGGTGATCGTTTCGGCTTTTTTCGGCTGTAGCTTCTAGCTTCAGCTTTTTTTCACTATTCACTACACTATCCATTAACTCAGCTACAGTGTTTTTTCAGCCAACTACAGTGTTTTTTTAGCCAAAAGCCATCGCTATTCCGATCACCCCCTTATTCCGTTGGGTGACGAAATGAGCGAAAAAAAAATCAAAGTTTCGATGAAATTTCACCAAAAGTGTTAATAATGAGACTAAGCAATATCATAACTAATAATTATATTAGTCTTACAATTGTATTTATCATTATATCTAAAATCATTTATCATTGTCACCAAAACTATTTGTCATTAATTGCATTCAATTAAGACTAAACAATATTATAGTTAATAAGTAAGTTAGTCTTACAATTATATTTATTTTTATCACCAAACCCAACTTAATAAAGCTTGAACTTATACCGCGCTCCTGGGGTGTAGCAAGTGCCACATGTCTATCGCCAATACATCCGCGTTAAGGAGTGGGCGAAATCCAAAAAAAGTGGCAAGAGACCAGATTTGCAAAAAGAAGACACCGGGGGGCACGAAAGGAAAACAATTCTGAGGTGGGTTATAATAGTTTGTACATGTTGCTAGCTGGCTGGTACTGTAAACTGGTTTTTCCTTTTGTCAGAGTTTATAGTATAACCTGCTCGTTGCCATTATACATACGCCCACTTGTATTTATACGAGCGTGCATGCAAGCAACGAGGGGTTTAAAACATTCCAAGGGCTAGGTATATGCAAGACGTACTTATCTAGCTAGGTATATGCAAGACGTACTTATCTAGCTAGGTATATGCAAGACGTACTTATCTAGCTAGGTATGTATGGCCCATTCGGCCATCGGGGTTAGCTAGTAGCCTAGTAGCTGGTAGTTTTTGTAGTGGTATTGCTCTTCACGCTTGGGGCCATGTAGAAGATAGGTAGAGGTGCTGAGCTGGGCTATAGTAATAGTTTTGTACAAGTTGCTAGCGAGCTGGTATTGTAAACTGGTTTTTTTTTTCTTTTGTCAGGGTTTATAGTATAATCTGCTCGTTGCCAATATACATACGCCCACTTGTATTTAGACGAACATGCATGCAACCAACAAGGGGTTTAAAACAATCGTTCAGGTACTTGGCTCTGCAATTTTGTAGTGCAGTGCACTGCTGTCACCGAAGTATCAAAATGCCCAAGCCTACCGTTTTGGGCCTATATAAACCCTAAGTACGTACATCACTAATCAACACCACCGGTTCAAAGTTCGAACAACTAAAAGATCATATATATTAGATCTCTCTCTTTGCTCAATCTGTCTCATCCCTAATTGTAACCGAAGCACGCAGGTACAGTTGCATATATCGATCTATGGCTAGCCGTGAAGCACCGCCGGCCACGGGGAGGAGGGTGACGGTGCTGACCATCGACGGAGGCGGCATTCGAGGCCTCATCCCCGGCACCATCCTCGCCTTCCTTGAATCAAAGCTCCAAGTACGTACGCCCATGCATGCGTATCCATGTTTCTCTGTTCACTTAGTAGATCATGCATGCACGACATCCATGCACGGGTTTGCGTCGAAGTTAATTGACCGATGACTGCTAATGCAGGAACTTGACGGGCCAGACGCACGGCTGGCTGAATACTTCGACTACATCGCCGGAACCAGCACCGGTGGCCTTATCGCGGCGATGCTCGCCGCCCCTAACAAGGACAAGCGCCCACTCTTCGCCGCAAAGGACATCAACAAATTCTACCTGGAGAATGGGCCACACATCTTTCCCCAAAGGTAGAATTTAATTTCACCAATAATTTTTTTGACACAAGAACGGGCCGTACCACAGTCCACAGCACATTTCAGTCCGTTTAACAACAATAACTATAGCACCTCACAAACCAGGATGAGATACTACTATAGAACATCATGCCAAAATAAAAAAAATAAAATAATAATAAAAGAAATTGTAAGAAAATTAAAACAAAATTGATTCGGCCATTATAATTAAAAGCACTGAACTCCGTTTAGAAATGGATAAGTTCCAATTATGTGAAATAGAAATAAGATTACATTGCATTATTAATTAGATTCCTGTTCATCAATTCTACAGCTCCCTAGTACTTCCCTTCCTGCGCAGTGACAGTGATATATTCCTCTTAATCGCTCGCAGGTAGGGGTGGGTATCGAGCTAGCTCTTCGTCTTATCGAACTTTTTCTAAAATTGATATAGTTTGATTTAATATCATTTTATTAATAGTTTGAAATTATTTTTAGAATCGAGCTAACGAGTCGAGCCGAGCCAAAGAAAAATTTAATTCCATCCGAAATCGACTCTTTCAATGTTTAACTAATTAATAAGTGTAATTAAAACAATTTTGAACTGAGCAAACGAGTCTCACTAATGAGATTTTTTTCCAGCCCTACTCGCAGGTGGAAACTAGTAGCCTGGGCAATCGAGCTCGCGGGGCCGAAGTACGACGGCAAGTTCCTGCACTCCACGATACGGAGCCTCCTCGGCACGACCAGGCTGCACGAGACCCTCACCAACGTCGTCATCCCCACCTTCGACATCAATATCCTCAACCCCACCATCTTCTCCACATTCGATGTAATGCAATCCACGATAATGCAGATTAAATTTGATCGATATACATCAACTCATCTCAAACTCAGAATAATCTACGCTGCTGTGATGTGAACGTACGTCCTACATACGTGTATGTTTGCAGGCTAAGAACCGGCCTCTGAAGGACGCGTTCCTCTCAGACGTGTGCATCGGCACATCGGCGGCGCCGACCTACTTCCCCGCCCACTTCTTCCAGACCAGAGACGACTCCAGCGGCCAGATCCGCGACTTCAACCTCATCGACGGCGGCGTCTCGGCAAACAATCCCGTATGTGCAGTGCATATATATATGCCACACGTCGAGAAGGTTAATTCTGGGTAAAAGAGCACGGCCTTATATATGTGTGTTTATGTATGTACGCAGACGATGGTGACGATAAACCAGATATCGCGGAAGATGATCATGGACAAGGAGGAGCAGCCGACGGACTACGGCAAGTTCTTGGTCATCTCTGTCGGGACCGGCACGGCCAAGAACGCCGCGATGTACACCGCCAAGGATGCCGCTGGGTGGGGCATCTTCTCGTGGCTGAGCAAGGACGGGAACACACCCATCGTCGACATGTTCAGCTACTCCAGCGCCGCGCTCGTCGACTACAACGTCTCCATCATCTTCCAGCCTGCGCTCCGCAACGAGAAGAACTACCTGCGTATACAGGTGCGCATCTCTACACAATACGCATACGCATCAACACGTCATCATGGAGTACTCACTAATGCAGAGAGTTTGATGCATGTCATGTATTGATATGAGTTGTGAGCTAGCCTTTGGATTGATTTTGATCGATCTATTACGTATGTATGTGTAAAGGATGATTCGTTGCGTGGCGCGACGGCGACCGTCGACGACGCGACGGAGGAGAACATGGAGGAACTGATCGGGATCGGGGAGAGGCTGCTCGGAAAGCCTGTGTCCAGGGTGAACATGGAGACGGGGAAGTTCGAGCCGGTGGACGACGAATGGACCAACGCTGATGAGCTCACTCGCTTGGCAAAGCAGCTCTCTGAAGAAAGGAAGGCTAGGGCATCGACCAAGGCAGGCCCGTAGGCAGTGCTTTATGATAACTACAAATGTGCGTGCTACTTGTTACTACTTACATGTCATCAAAATAAAGTATCCCCCATGTGCTCGTTGATTTATTTTCTGGAATAAGATAGCCCAGTTGCTGTCGCGTGGTTGCCTGTAGTTTTTGTCTGTATTAATTGTACAGGCCATTTGGCCTTTTTTCTACATAAAAAACTCGGATTACATTTATGAGATAACAGAATTTACATAGTTATACTTCAGTATTTCTTAGCTACTGCTATTGCGGGTTTACTGTTCCCCCCTGTTCCTTGTCAAAATGCACCAAACACAGCAACAGTACGGACTTAAACGAGAAAACCACAACCAAGGCAACTGCAGTTTGACCAAAAAGAAAAAAAAAGAAAACTAATAGCCAAGCTAGATACAAAAGACTAGTTTTTTTTCATAGGATCCTGAATCTATCATTCTACGCTTGAGAGTGTATTTAGTTTCATCTCCTCAGACATCCTCTTCACTTTTATATCCTAATAACTTCACTCTAAATCATATTAGCGCCAGCCACTAAGACCTTTTTCTCCTCTTCCTTGTAAAGTTCTGCCCAAAATTTTAGGAAGGTACATATATAACATATGATCTCAGTTGGGGATCTAATCAATTTCTTCTCAAAATTTGCCTTGCTCCTTAGTTTCCACATAGCCCAGCATATAGCCGACAAATCAACTATGTGAGAACTTGATTTACTAGGTAAATATTGACTAGTCCACCACATGCATCGGTCAAAAGAATCAGACCTACAATTGGCTCTTAGAAATAATCCAATAACACTCTATACATATTTAGCAACCGCAAATCAAAGAAAAGATTGTACTGTACTGAATGTTTGCTGCGTACTGTACTGATATTCCCATCCTAGAAGCCAATGTAATGCCACTTGTTCCGATCAACAGCGACTTAATCATTAACAACTTACTTCTTATCATTTTTTGAGTGCAAGTTTTGTTTCTTTTTGGAGAGGATTTTGAGTGGAAGTTAATCATGGTGGTTAAGCACGTCGAAAGAAAAAACTTGTACAGCCCAAGTCGTCCTACTTGGCCCGGTCCAAGTATCATTCAGGAACAAAAGTGGCCTGACTACTCCAAAACGAGGTCTTTGTAGCGTGATGTGGTCTCTCGCTAGTGGCCTATCACTTGGCCCGGCCCAAGTTTCACACCGGACGTTTGCTGTCTTGTCGCATGGGCTAGCCGAAGTGGCCAGCTACCTGGGCGGGCCAGAGCATCGAGGATATGGCTTACAATTTCGCCAACTTTTGCGCTCCAGCGGAGAGGCTGTGTTTCGGCCCCGCCACGGCGCCTCCAGCCACCGGCGCGCGGGCATGCCAACCCAACCACTCCCCGCGCCGCGTGCCTCGCCGAAACTGCAACCGCGCGACGGCGCGAGCAGATGAGGACGCCGACCTTCCCCCAGGTGTAGCGTACCGGTGCGTCGACGTCACGACCGCGAGCGCGCGGCACGATCGGCACACGGTGGTTTTTGGTAAAAACCAAGCGCCTTTTCTGCCCGCTGACCCACGAACTGTCTTGCACGCTAATCGACCGGCGCCCGCGGTGACCCTTGCTTGGCCCCCAGGAAATGTCAAAGACGACTTACCTAGTGCTTAACGTAGCTTGTGGCTTCTAACTCATAGCTAAAAAGATATTGAGTAACTAAAAATGCATTATAACATCTGTTAAAATTTTTAAGTAATTAAATTTCAAAAAATAATAAAGTTATGTCATCACAAATAATACAAAGAAATAAGGGAGAAAAAGCAAAATCAAAAATAAAAAAAAACAAAATTAAGAAGTCAACACATCCAAAGTAGAAGTCATTTGGAGCGGGGCCTTAAATGGAGGGGTATTGATTACTCCCTCCCTTACGGGTGTATTCTTTTTGACTGTGATTTATAATTTTTTTGTTCCAATAAGAGTGTTTGTATAAATGAACCGAATGCCAATAAACCACCTTAAAAAGGCTGTCTTGATAAACTGCTTCAAAACGATGGTGAAGACATTGTCCCGTTTATTTATTTGAAATAAGTCATAAATTATAAACTATAATCCATAAGCTCAAAAAGAGGCCTACATCCCCAAGTTAACTGGCCATTTAAAGGCTGGGGTTCCACCTAGGGATGGTAATTGTATCCATTTACCCGTATACCCACGGGTTAATACCCTAATAGAGCCGGGTATGAGATGTACTTTTTACCCACGGGTATGAAAACGGAGGGAACATCTTACCTATCGGGTAAACGGGTACGGGTATGGGTGAGCTCCACCCGTACCCGTCTAGCCTGTTTACTTGCGAGTTCACG
This sequence comes from Melocanna baccifera, assembly GCA_036346265.1. Lineage (NCBI taxonomy): Eukaryota > Viridiplantae > Streptophyta > Magnoliopsida > Poales > Poaceae > Melocanna > Melocanna baccifera. The sequence goes on along the minus strand of CM070694.1, from coordinate 22,816,804 downwards.
ATTTAACAGGTCGAATGTTATATATGTATGAAAATTACTTTCTTAAGGACATATATATTTGATGTGAATGTGATGCTTATATGTATATGTAAATTTGAATGTGATGCTTTTATATTTCCTAACAACAACTACTGTTTTTATGTATCTGTCATTAATTCAACTCTCGCTGACTCTCAGTTTGCGGGTAAACAACATGCCCACGGGTGACGGGTATGGACAAGATTCTTCGCCCGTCGTCCTTCGCGGATATACCCGTGGGCGTAAATCGGAGTCGTAGGTATGGGTATGGACGAGCACTACTCGTACCTGTTACGTCCGATTGCTATCCCTAGTTCCACTTGTTTATATGGATGGGTTAATTGAACATAATTTGGAGTAATTTTCAAGCTTTAAATGTACAAGTTCGTCTTTTCTTACTTTATTCAAACATCCTTTTTTCACCCTCTAGAGGTTTGTTTACTTAGATCAGAAGTCATTGGCACAGCTCAGATCAGCGGTCGGTGGTGGCTTCTGCACAGTGTTCGGCTTCCCAATCCCTGTAAAACTTTTGTCCTGTTTTTTTTTTGGTATTTTGGTTTTTTTCTGTATTCCTTTGCATTGTCTGTGACAGGTTAACATGTCGCTTTTATTTTTTATATTTTTTAAATTTAATTATGCCCAATAAGCCAACTCAGCTACAGTAAAAAAATCAGCCAGCTACAATAAAATTTCAACCAGAAGCTATACACCATCGCTATTCCGAAAGGCCCCATTACTTGCTCAAAAAGATTACAAGTGCTTATGTTAGAAGAAGTTACCTACATAAACGTTTGAAAGTTTGTGCTGTTATCTTTTGCCATAAGACGTGTGCTACAAGAATTTTCATCAGATTTGAAACTATTTTTCAACTGTAATTACAAAAATAGCCATATAAAAATAGTAATGGCAAAAATAACGTTTTTGTTGACTAATGGCCGGGCGGCAGCAATGGAGGGGTGACGCGTGGCCCTGTCATTCCGCGGACAGACGGCAAGCCGCCTACCGCCCCACCAGCAAATGACAGGGAGGCTTGCCGCCCCATGAGGAGATTACATGTGATTAGGTCAGCTAATTAGTTGGCCTAATCACCTATTTTTTATTTTATTTAAAATTTATAGATAATTTTTTATATAACAAATGAGCTCAAAATATTATAAAATTTTATGTACAGTCTTCTGACATAATGTAATTGACTATGCAATTTTTTTGTAATTTTATCCATTATGAATATTGCTCCAAAATTCATATAATTTTGATATTTGTAGAAGCTATTACATATAGCAAATGAGCTCCAAAAAATACAAAATTTTATACAAATCCTCCAGACATAACCATAGTAATTATATAATTTTTTCAGAATTTTTTGTATTCAAAATTTATAATGTTAATTCATATTATTTTAATCATAAAATTATGACTACATAAAATTAACATGAATTAACATTGCAAATTCGAAGTACATAAAACTTCTAAAAACTTACACAATTACTATGGCTGTGTTGAGAGGTTTCGCATAAAATTTTTTCTATGAATATCAAAATTGTATGAATTCTTGAGCAATATTTACAGTGGATAAAATTACAAAAAAATTACACAGTCAATTACGTTGTGTTCGAAAACTGCATATAAATTTTTATAATTTTTAAGCTTATTTTCTATATTAAGAAATTTATATAAAGTTAAAACAAAATTAAAAAAAGGCAGGTGGTTTGGCTGGCTAATTAGTTGACCTAATCTCCTGTCGTCTCACCACTGAACGATAGGTGCCTGCCATCTGGCCATAGGGCGGCAGGCGGCCTGCCATTCGGTGGTCAGACGACAGGCGCTACGCGTCCGTCCCCATGCATTGTCATCCGTCCACCGGATGGTATAAATGCTACACTGCCAAATAGTGCTAAATGTGATGAAAACTTATGCTACAAGCCCTATACCAAATAGCAGCTTTTATATGCAACAGCCAACAATCAACAATGTGCAATAAGAAAACGGAAGCTACGATAACGGGTTTAGCTTACTTGAAACTTTGAAGTGGAGGAGGAACACGGCGTTGGCCGATGGGGACTTGCGGAGCCAAGGAGGATCTTCCAACTTCCAAGTGGAGGAGGAACATGGCGTTGGCGTCCGAGGACCGAGGCTCCAACATCTATGGCGGCCGGCGGCAGAGAACAAATGTGCTTACCGCCGGCGTCGGGGCCGCCGCACCGAAGTCAGATCTGGAATGGAAGCGGGGAGCCGGGGAGGGGACAGCGAGCCAGGCGAGGAGGCGGCAGCGGCAAGGGGGCAAGGAGGCGGCGGGGAAGGGGGCGAGGAGGGGGTCGCCGGGGGGGGGGGGCGAGGAGGGGCGGCAGCGGGGGGGTGACGGGACGGCGGTGGCGGGGGTCGACGGGGGGCAAGGAGGGGCGGCGTTGGGGAGGGGGAGGGGCGCTGGGGGCCGAGGAGGAGCGGTGGGGGGAGAGGAGGGGAACGGGGGGCGAGGAGGGGCGGCGGCGAGGGCGAGGAGGTGCAGCGGGTGGGAGGCGAGTGGGAGACGGACGTGGGGACTGGGGAAAGGGGATTGGGGAGTGGGGGAGTGCGTCCGCACGGGTGTGGGAATTTGGTATTTGGGCGCGCGGCACGGGAGCGGGACTGAGCGGGAGCGGGGTAGTGAGTGGGGATGTAAAAAAATCTCAAGCTCGCGAGTTATTCGAGCTCAGCTCGTTGAAGCTTGTGAGCTTGAGATCAAGCTTGAATTCGGCTCGGTTGGAGCTCGAGCCACGCTCGAATCTAGTCTAGAGCGAGCCAAGCTTGAGCAGCTCACGAGCCTTGAGCTTTTTTTACAGCCCAAGTCGTGCGCTCCAGCGATCGCAGGCGATTTGAGGACTGACTGAATGTTGCCTTGGTTCATGGTGATGTTCTTGGTTCCAAGTAGAAAGCCTTATCTTTAGTTCAGTTTGGTGTCGAGTAGGCCGATAAACAAAAGAGTTGGTGAAATCCAAAGAATGTCGTATGAATTTAGCATCGCATACTGTCGTGTATTTTCAGTTTCTTACAAAAATATTCTTTTTTTGTATATCCATATTATTCATCTATATTAATTTAAAATCATTATATATCCATACCGATATACCATATCTGGATACTCTGAATTCATATTTATATCTGATTGTACCGTATTCAATATTAAATCTAGAAAAAATAAATTAGAATACAATTTAAACAATATCCATTCAAACTCAACTCGATTACACCATACATGCAATAGCCAATTGAGCTTAGATCGAATACACGATTTAAACTTCAGCTGAGCTACGAAGAATCTACTCCGTGTAGTAGGTTGAACATTCTGCAGCACTGAGAGGGCAAAAGGATGTACTTTGCTGACACATCGGTCCACAGTGCTTGGGTCCCGTGTGCTGCCCAGTTGGGTTGATGTTTTCTTTTCTTTTCCCTCTTTTGTCCTTCTATCTCTTGCTCAAGTAAGGGGGTGATCGGAATAGCGATGATTTTTGGCTGAAAAACACTGTAGCTGAGTTAGTGGATAGTGTAGTGAATAGTAAAAAAACTGAAACTAGAAGCTGAAGCTGAAAAAAGCCAAAACGATCAGGGCCTAAAGCAAAGCCCAAAATAGAAGTAAACACGTAACTCTCAGATCCTGTTTTTTCTTTCTAACAGCTTTTATCTTTTGTTTTTTCAGTACACTATTTATTATATTAATAAGCCATGAATCACAGCCCACTGTAGACAAAGGCCATGTCTATGCGATGCTGTTACAGATTCTTTTTTAGCTTATAACTTATGATTTATTATTTCTTCTGAACGAACAAATGTAATGTTTTTTTATTGTCTTTTTGAAATAACTCATCGGGACAATGTTTTTTGAACAATTTATCGATTTTTGATTTGTTCATATAAATACCGTACTAGAACTATAAACTATTAGTTATAGTTATAAATCATCAGTCGTAATTAAAAAGAATATATGTATATAATGGATGGATTTCGTTTGGCTAACTACTCCATGCATTAAAAGAAATCGTTCATGTATTCTCTAAGCTTTCCATAAGAGCTGCACCAGTCCAGAGTGTCCTAGGCCCGAGAGAGCAATTGCTCGTAAGATATGCACAAGTGACAGTAAACATCTCTCTGACAATTCTGTTGACCAGTGTCATTGATGGCAAGCCAGAAGGAACTGTGCAAGCTGGCATCCACTTCGTCATGCGGAGGCCGCGTCCGACAAGCTGTGCAAACATGTACACGTGAGCTTAACTAATACCGCTTCCTTTATCATACCTTCTAAGGCTCTTTTTTTCAGCTTTTACGAGATATAACTAACTTTTAAATTAAATATTTTAAGATAAATTTTATAAATTAATTATAGTATATATTATAGCAATTATATTTATATCAGCTAAAACTATATGAGAGTTTTTGTTACTTCATACTATCTATTATAAACAGCCTAAAAACTATAAGCTACAGATAAAAACCATAAACCGAGGAAAAAAACCGTCCAAGCTGCGAATTGCCTGCTTCTACATCTTTGCTTTTTGTTTTTTCCCTCTGTGACCATTTTTGCCCCGCTTCATACGCTTGGATTCGTCTATTTGTGTGTGGACCCCTCACGGGGTTTAAAGTTGTTTCTTGAGCCCTTTCTTTCGATAAAGAGGTCGACGTCTTGCTTGGTTGCCCATCGCAAAAGGCGATATTCCGTTTAGTCTTTTGAGATTGGCTGCTGGTTACTACATAGAATTTGTTAGCTTCTTTAGGGTAGAGTTGATGTTGATTAGTGCTAATCTGGATTTATCGTGACTTGTCTCGTGCGATCGTGCAACTATCACTACGAGATGGAGAAGGACACGCTGCAGTGGTAATCGGGCACTTCTTACATTTGATTTGGACCGCACAACTACGCATGCCATTTTTTCCTTTGAGAGGATTAACAAATTAGATCATGCCATTACAAAAAGGTCTATACTTTTTATATAAATTATTATGTTCAAACATAACAGGAAACAAGTATTGATATCTCTTCTTCTTTTGGAAAGCAAGTAATGTTACCTTAAACAATGGGTGGAATAAAGATGATGCCAAAATCCAGCAAAAAATTGGGCAAGATTATTCCATTTAATCTAAAATGGACACAAAGCTAATTTCTAGGTACCACGGGAATGACCTTAAATAAAGATGGCCTAATAGCATAAATGGTAACAACTTATAGACAGAGAAACATTCGTATATGATTTTAGCTGGTATAAATAAAGTTACTATAGTGTGTACTACAATAACAAATCTCTCACTGCCCAAATTTCCCCATTATATGGGGAAAATATCAAGCATGTAAATATCCAAAACTTCATCCAATGCATATGGACCTCATTTCTAGATATGATCTTTGCAGTTGTTCAAGATATTTTGAAGCTGACTTTCAAAATGTGCCCAAGACTCCAAATGCAAAAGGGAAGATGGCATACTTTGACAGTGCACTTGGTACGGTGATACATCAAGGAGCAAACATTCCAAAGATACCGAGTCGCAACGGTCGTTTTCTATGCATCCGAGCAGAATCTAGAGTGATAACAGAATTTCATTTTCTGATACCAAAAAATCAAGCTGTCGGATCATAAATATATATGGTTGGGTTCTTTTTAATTTTCAGTCAACTTATATATATGGTTGCGCAGTCTTCAACTGTTGGACGATTGGACTTGTAGTCGCCCAACGGTTGGGTGACAGGTCGCAATCACCCGATCGTTGGGTGACTGTAATTATATTGCCCAACGGTCCACGAGCTGCCTGCATGTTATACGGTCGTTGGGCGAGAGGTTCCAGTCGCCCAACGGTTAGGCGACTGGAGGCTATTCTTGTAAAAAAATTCACAGATATATTTCTGTTTATTTGAATAAAAAATAAATTATTTTTTAAAAAAATTCTTGGCTTATGCCTTATTGCGAGAGAGATCGAAGGATTAAGAGACACTCGTATTGAGAAGTCATTTTGTTTAAAATAACTGCTGCAGTGACTCTTATAAATAGTTTATAAAAACTATCTTGAAAAATTATTTCATTTAAAAGTTGACCTTTAAAACTCAAAAGCCAGGACTGTTTGGAAGAGTACCTTAATGATAGGCGCAGTTCGTCATGACTACTACTACTTGAATCGATGGATGTATAAATTATATGGCTTTCAAGCTTTGCATCTACTGTACTACCGGTAAAAAGGACTATGACCGCTGTTCAAAGATCAGGCTTTTAGATCGAATTCCCTACTCACTAATCTGCACTTTTTTTTTGTGTCTCTGCATGAAGTCAGTGATACCACTGTGGAAGGAGGTGCAGTACTTCAAGGAGTACCGGCGGCGACTGAGGCGGTACGCCGGTCGCGCCAAGGCCAAGCACATCGTCAGCAACGCACTCTACATCGTCAGCATCGGCACCAACGACTTCCTCGAGAACTACTTCCTATTCGTCACGGGCCGGTTCAAGGAGTTCACCACCGAGGAGTTCCAGGACTTCCTCATTGCGCAGGCGAAGGACTTCCTCACCAAGATCTACCGCCTCGGCGCGCGGCGGGTCACGTTCGCCGGGCTCAACCCTATCGGGTGCCTGCCACTGGAGAGGACCCTAAATATCCTCCGTGGCGGCTGCATCGAGGAGTACAACCAGGTGGCCAGGGAGTACAATGTGAAGGTGAAGGCCATGATCGGACGACATGCATAACCTCATCAATAATCCTTCTACATTGGGTGAGTGTGATTGATACATCATATGATTATACTCTTTATAATCTAGTGATGTAGGATGTCTAGTAGTGTAGATGATTTGCCAGTTACTACTGAATATACTGACCAAAACGTTGTAGTTGTTGTCACGGACTCCAAAAAAAAGTGGCAAGAGACCAGATTTGCAAAAAGAAGACACGGGGGGCACGAAAGGAAAACAATTCTGAGGTGTAGTTTTTGTAGTGGTATTGCTCTTCACGCTTGGGGCCATGTAGAAGATAGCTAGAGGTGCTGAGTTGGGCTATAGTAATAGTTTTGTACAAGTTGCTAGCGAGCTGGTATTGTAAACTGTTTTTTTTCCTTTTGTCAGGGTTTATAGTATGACCTGCTCGTTGCCAATATACATACGCCCACTTGTATTTAGACGAACATGCATGCAACCAACCAACAAGGGGTTCAAAACAATCCAAGGGCTAACCCCTTTTGTCATGCACATGAACAGCTGGCTTGCAATTAAAAACAAGAAAACTAAACCCCTTAATTACTCTCTCGAGAGCCATGCCAACATTGGTAGGTTGGGCGATGTGAAAGCATGTGTTAATATGCTCGTTCGGGGTACTTGGCTCTGCAATTTTGTAATGCCCAAGCCTACCGTTTTGGGCCTATATAAACCCTAAGTATGTACATCGCTAATCAACGCCACCGATTCAGAGTTAGAACAACCAAAAGTCCATATATATTGCATCTGTCTCTTTGCTCAATTTTTCTCATCCCTAGCTAATTGTTTTTTTTTTTTTTTTTGAAAGTGGGCAGCGCTGCCCTCTATTAATTCACAAGGAGAGTAGAAAGAAGTGTATAGAGAGAGTCTTGAGAGACCAAGAGGGCGAGAGGGAGTTGGCCAGGAACTAGCCTAAGGAAACAAAACTTAGATTGTTACAGGATGTTTGGGAGGACCGCTAGCTTGTTAGCACCCGCTAGCATCCAGGAGCCAGCCTCCTCCTTCATGGCAGCGATCAAAGGCAACGTAGCGGTCACCGCCGTACGGAAAACACAGGCATTCTGTTCCTTCCCAGTTGTAACTGGAGCACGCAGGTACAGTTGCACACATCGAGCTATGGCTAGCATGGCTAGCCGTGATGCACCGCCGGCCACGGGGAGGAGGGTGACGGTGCTGACCATCGACGGAGGCGGCATTCGAGGCCTCATCCCCGGCACCATCCTCGCCTTCCTTGAATCAAAGCTCCAAGTACGTACGCACATGCATGCATATGCATGTTTCTCTGTTCTAATTAGCAGATCATGCATGACATCCATACGCGGGTTTGCGTCGAAGTTAATTGACCGATGACTGCTAATGCAGGAACTTGACAAGCGGCCGGACGCACGGCTGGCTGACTACTTCGACTACATCGCCGGAACCAGCACCGGCGGCCTTATCGCGGCGATGCTCGCCGCCCCTGGCAAGGACAAGCGCCCACTCTTCGCCGCAAAGGACATCAACAAGTTCTACCTGGAGAATGGGCCACACATCTTTCCCCAAAGGTAGAATTTAATTTCACCAATAATTTTTTTGACACAAGAACGGGCGGTACCACAGTCCACAGCACATTTCTGTCCGTTTAACAACAATAACTGTAGCACCTCACAAACCAGGATGAGATACTACTATAGAACATCATACCAAAATAAAGAATAATAAAAAACAATAAAAGAAATTGTAATAAAATTAAAACAAAATTGATTCGGCCATTATAATTAAAAGCACTGAACTCCGTTTAGAAATGGATAAGTTCCAATTATGTGAAATAGAAATAAGATTATAGTTTGATTTAATATCATTTTATTGATATTTTAAAATTATTTTTAGAATCGAGTTAACGAGCCGAGCCGAGCCAAAGGAAAATTTAATTCCATCTGAAATCGACTCTTTCAATGTTTAACTAATTAATGAGTGTAATTGAAATAATTTTGAACCAAGCAAACGACGAGCTTTTTTTCAAACCCTACTCGCAGGTGTAAACTAGTAGCCCGGGCAATCGAGCTGGCGGGGCCAGTGTACGACGGCAAGTTCCTGCGCTCCAAGATACAGAGCCTCCTCGGCACGACCAGGCTGCACGAGACCCTCACCAACGTCGTCATCCCCACCTTCGACATCAATATCCTCAACCCCACCATCTTCTCCACATTCGATGTAATGCAATGCACGATAATGCAGATTAAATTTGATCGATATATATCAACTCATCTCGAACTCAGAATAATCTACGTTGCTGTGATGTGAACGTTCGCACTACATACGTGTATGTTTGCAGGCTAAGAACCGGCCTCTGAAGGACGCGCTCCTCTCAGACGTGTGCATCGGCACATCGGCGGCGCCGACCTACTTCCCCGCCCACTTCTTCCAGACCAGAGACGCCAGCGGCAAGACCCGCGACTTCAACCTCATCGACGGCGGCGTCTCGGCAAACAATCCCGTATGTGCAGTGCATATATATGCCACACGTCGAGAAGGTTAATTCTGGGTAAAAGAGCACGGCCTTATATATGTGTGTTTATGTATGTACGCAGACGATGGTGACGATAAACCAGATATCGCGGAATATGATCGTGGACAAGGAGGAGCAGTTCTTCCCGGCGCAGCCGACGGACTACGGCAAGTTCTTGGTCATCTCTGTCGGGACCGGCACGGCCAAGAACGCCGCGATGTACACCGCCAAGGACGCCGCTGGGTGGGGCATCTTCTCGTGGCTGAGCAAGCACGGGAACACGCCCATCGTCGACATGTTCAGCTACTCCAGCGCCGCGCTCGTCGACTACAACGTCTCCATCATCTTCCAGGCGCTCCACAACGAGAAGAACTACCTGCGTATACAGGTGCGCATCTCTACACAATACGCATACGCATCAACACGTCATCATGGAGTACTCACTAATTCAGAGAGTTTGATGCATGTCATGTATTGATATGAGTTGTGAGCTAGCCTTTGGATTGATTTTGATCGATCTATTACGTATGTATGTGTAAAGGATGATTCGTTGTGTGGCAAGACGGCGACCGTCGACGACGCGACGGAGGAGAACATGGAGGAACTGATCAGGATCGGGGAGAAGCTGCTCAGAATGCCTGTGTCCAGGGTGCAAATGGAGACGGGGAAGTTCAAGCCGGTGGACGACGAAGGGACCAATGCTGATGCACTCACTCGCTTGGCAGAGGAGCTCTCTAAAGAAAGGAAGGCTAGGGCATCGACCAAGGCAGGCCCGTAAGCAGTGCTTTATGATAACTGCAAATGTGCGTGCTACTTGTTACTACTTACATGTCATCAAAATAAAGTATCCCCCATGTGCTCGTTGATTTATTTTCTGGAATAAGATAGCCCAGTTGCTGTCGCGTGGTTGCTTGTAGTTTTTGTCTGTATTAATTGTACAGGCCATTTGGCCTTTTTTCTACACAAGAAACTCGGATTATATTTATGAGATAACAGAATTTGCATAGTTATACTTCAGTATTTCTTAGCTATTGCTATTGCGGGTTTACTGTCCCCCTTGTTCCTTGTCAAAATGCACCAAGCACAGCAACAGCACGGACTTAAGCGAGAAAACCACAACCAAAGCAGTTGCAGTTTGACCAAAAAGAAAATTAATAGCCAAGCTAGATACAAAAGACTAGTTTTTTTTCATAGGATCCTGAATCTATCATTCTACACTTGAGAGTGTATTTAGCTTCATCTCCTCAAACGTCCTCTTCACTTTTATATCCTAATAGCTTCACTCTAAATCATATTAGCGCCAGCCACTAAGACCTTCTCCTCTTCCTTGTAAAGTTCTGCCCAAAATTTTAGGAAGGTACATATATAACATATGATCTCAGTTGGGGATCTAATCAATTTCTTCTCAAAATTTGTCTTGCTCCTTAGTTTCCACATAGCCCAGCGTATAGCCGACAAATCAACTATGTGAGAACTTGATTTACTAGGTAAATATTGACTAGTCCACCACATGCATCGGTCAAAAGAATCAGACCTACAATTGGCTCTTAGAAATAATCCAATAACACTATATACATATTTAGCAACCGCAAATCAAAGAAAAGATTGTACTGTACTGAATGTTTGCTGCGTACTGTACTGATATTCCCATCCTAGATGCCAATGTAATGCCACTTGTTCCGATCAACAGCGAGTTAATCATTAACAACTTACTTCTTATCATTTTTTGAGTGCAAGTTTTGTTTCTTTTTGGAGAGGATTTTGAGTGGAAGTTAATCATGGTGGTTAAGCACGTCGAAAGAAAAAACTTGTACAGCCCAAGTCGTCCTACTTGGCCCGGTCCAAGTATCATTCAGGAACAAAAGTGGCCTGACTACTCCAAAACGAGGTCTTTGTAGCGTGATGTGGTCTCTCGCTAGTGGCCTATCACTTGGCCCGGCCCAAGTTTCACACCGGACGTTTGCTGTCTTGTCGCATGGGCTAGCCGAAGTGGCCAGCTACCTGGGCGGGCCAGAGCATCGAGGATATGGCTTACAATTTCGCCAACTTTTGCGCTCCAGCGGAGAGGCTGTGTTTCGGCCCCGCCACGGCGCCTCCAGCCACCGGCGCGCGGGCATGCCAACCCAACCACTGCCCGCGCCGCGTGCCTCGCCGAAACTGCAACCGCGCGACGGCGCGAGCAGATGAGGACGCCGACCTTCCCCCAGGTGTAGCGTACCGGTGCGTCGACGTCACGACCATGAGCGCGCGGCACGATCGGCACACGGTGGTTTTTGGTAAAAAAAACCAAGCGCCTTTTCTGCCCGCTGACCCACGAACTGTCCTGGCACGCTAATCGACCGGCGCCCGCGGTGACCCTCGCTTGGCCCCCAGGAAATGTCAAAGACGACTTACCTAGTGCTTAATGTAGCTTGTGGCTTCTAACTCATAGCTAAAAAGGCATTGAGTAACTAAAAATGCATTATAACATCTGTTAATTTTTTTAAGTAATTAAATTTCAAAAAATAATAAAGTTATGTCATCACAAATAATGCAAAGAAATAAGGGAGAAAAAGCAAAATCAAAAATACAAAAAAAAAACAAAATTAAGAAGTCAACACATTCCAGAAGTAGAAGTCATTTGGAGCGGAGCCTTAAATGGAGGGGTATTGATTACTCCCTCCCTTATGGGTGTATTCTTTTTGACTGTGACTTATAATTTTTTGTTTCAATAAGAGTGTTTTTATAAATGAACCGAATGCCAATAAGCCACCTTAAAAAGGTTGTCTTGATAAACTGCTTCAAAACGATGGTGAAAACATTGTCCCGTTTATTTATTTGATATAAGTCATAAATTATAAACTATAATCCATAAGCTCAAAAAGAGGCCTACATCCCCAAGTTAACTGGCCATTTAAAGGCTGGGGTTCCACCTAGGGATGGCAATTGTATCCATTTACCCGTGTACCTACGGGTAAATACCCTAATAGAGCCGGGTATGGGATGTATTTTTTACCCACGGGTATGAAAACGGAGGGAACATTTTACCTATCGGGTAAACGGGTACGGGTATAGGTGAGCTCCACCTGTACCCGTCTAGCCCGTTTACTTGCGAGTTCACGATTTAATAGGTCGAATGTTATATATGTATGAAAATTACTTTCTTAAGGACATATATATTTGATATGAATGTGATGCTTATATGTATATGTAAATTTGAATGTGATGCTTTTATATTTCCTAGCAACAGCTACTGTTTTTATGTATCTGTCATTAATTCAATTCTCGCTGACTCTCAGTTTGCGGGTAAACAACATGCCCACGGGTGACGGGTATGGACAAGGTTCTTCGCCTGTCGTCCTTCGCGGATATACCCGTGGGCGTAAATCGGAGTCGTAGGTATGGGTATGGACGAGCACTACTTGTACCTATTACGTCCGATTGCTATCCCTAGTTCCACTTGTTTATATGGATGGGTTAATTGAGCATAATTTGGAGTAATTTTCAACCTTTAAATGTACAAGTTCGTCTTTTCTTACTTTATTCAAACGTCCTTTTTTCACCCTCTAGAGGTTTGTTTACTTAGATCAGAAGTCATTGGCACCGCTCAGATCAGCGGTCGGCGGTGGCTTCTGCACAGTGTTCGGCTTCCCAATCCCTGTAACACTTTTGTCCTGTTTTGTTTTTTTATTTTTTTGGTATTTTGGTTTTTTTTTTCCTGTATTCCTTTGCATTGTCTGTGATAGGTTAACATGCCGCTTTTATTTTTATATTTTTTTAAATTTAATTATGTCCAATAAGCCAACTCAGCTACAGTAAAAAATCAGCCAACTACAATAAAATTTCAGCCAGAAGCTATACACCATCGCTATTCCGAAAGGCCCCATTACTTGCTCAAAAAGATTACAAGTGCTTATGTTAGAAGAAGTTACCTACATAAACGTTTGAAAGTTTGTGCTGTTATCTTTTGCCATAAGACGTGTGCTACAAGAATTTTCATCAGATTTGAAACTATTTTTCAACTGTAATTACAAAAATAGCCATATAAAAATAGTAATGGCAAACATAACGTTTTTGTTGACTAATGGCCGGGCGGCAGCAATGGAGAGGTGACGTGTGGCCCTGTCATTCCGCGGACAGACGGCAGGCCGCCTACCGCCCCACCAGCAAATGACAGGGGGGCCTGCCGCCCCATGAGGAGATTAAATGTGATTAGATCGGCTAATTAGATGGCCTAATCCCCTATTTTTTATTTTATTTAAAATTTATAGATAATTTTTAATATAACAAATGAGCTCAAAATATTATAAAATTTTATGTACAGTCTTCTGACATAATGTAGTTGACTATACAATTTTTTTATAATTTTATCCGTTATGAATATTGCTCCAAAATTCATATAATTTTGATATTTGTAGAAGCTATTACATATAGCAAATGAGCTTTAAAAAATACAAAATTTTATACAAATCCTCCTGACATAACCATAGTAATTATATAATTTTTTGAGAATTTTATGTATTCAAAATTTATCATGTTAATTCATACTATTTTAATCATAAAATTATGGCTACATAAAATTAACATGAATTAACATTGCAAATTCGAAGTACATAAAATTTCTAAAAACTTACACAATTACTATGGCTGTGTTGAGAGGTTTCGCGTAAAATTTTTTCTATGAATATCAAAATTGTATGAATTTTTGAGCAATATTTATAGTGGATAAAATTACAAAAAAAATTACACAGTCAATTACGTTGTGTTCGAAAACTGCATAGAAATTTTTATAATTTTTAAGCTCATTTTCTATATTAAGAAATTTATATAAATTTTAAACAAAATTAAAAAAAGGCAGGTGGTTTGACTGACTAATTAGTTGACCTAATCACCTGTCGTCTCACCACTGAACGACAGGTGCCTGCCATCTGGCCATAGGGCGGCAGGCGGCCTGCCATTCGGTGGTCAGACGACAGGCGCTACGCGTCCGTCCCCATGCATTGTCATCCGTCCACTGGATGGTATAAATGCTACACTGCCAAATAGTGCTAAATGTGATGAAAACTTATGCTACAAGCCCTATACCAAATAGCAGCTTTTATATGCAACAGCCAACAATCAACAATGTACAATAAGAAAACGGAAGCTACGATAACGAGTTTAGCTTACTTGAAACTTTGAAGTGGAGGAGGAACACGGCGTTGGCCGATGGGGACTTGCGGAGCCAAGGAGGATCTTCCAACTTCCAAGTGGAGGAGGAACACGGCGTTGGCGTCCGAGGACCGAGGCTCCAACATCTATGGTGGCCGGCGGCAGAGAACATATGTGCTTACCACCGGCGTCGGGGCCGCCGCACCGGAGTTAGATCTGGAATGGAAGCGGGAGCCGGGAGGGACAAGCGAGCCGGGAGGAGGCGGCGGCGCAGCAGGGGGCAAGGAGGCGGCGGCGGGGGGAAGGGGGGCGAGGAGGGGTCAGCGGGGGGGCGAGGAGGGGCGGCGGCGGGGGGGGGGTGACGGGACGACGGTGGCGGGGGGCGACAGAGGGCAAGGAGGGGCGGCGTTGGGGAGGGGGAGGGGCGCTGGGGGGGCCGAGGAGGAGCAATGGGGGGAGAGGAGGGGAACGGGGGGCGAGGAGGGGCGGCGGCGAGGGCGAGGAGGGGCAACGGGTGGGAGGCGAGTGGGAGACGGACGTGGGGACTGGGGAAAGGGGATTGGGGAGTGGGGGAGTGCGTCCGCACGGGTGTGGGAATTTGGTATTTGGGCGCGCGGCACGAGAGCGAGACTGAGCGGGAGCGGGTTAGTGAGTGGGGATGTAAAAAAATCTCAAGCTCGCGAGTTATTCGAGCTCAGCTCGTTGAAGCTCGTGAGCTTGGGATCAAGCTTGAATTCGGCTCGGTTGGAGCTCAAGCCACGCTCGAATCTAGTCTAGAGCGAGCCAAGTTTGAGCAGCTCACGAGCCTTGAGCTTTTTTTTACAGCCTTAGTCGTGCGCTCCAGCGATCGCAGGCGATTTGAGGACTGACTGAATGTTGCCTTGGTTCATGGTGATGTTCTTGGTTCCGAGTAGAAAGCCTTACCTTCAATTCAGTTTGGTGTTGAGTAGGCCGATAGACAAAAGAGTTGGTGAAATCCAAAGAATGTCGTATGAATTTAGCATCGCATACTGTCGTGTATTTTCAGTTTCTTACAAAAATATTCTTTTTTGTATATCCATATTATTCATCTATATTAATTTAAAATCATTATATATCCGTACCGATATACCATATCTGGATACTCTGAATTCATATTTATATCTGATTGTACTATTCAATATTAAATCTAGAAAAAATAAATTAGAATACAATTTAAACAATATCCACTCAAACTCGACTCGATTACACCATACATGCAATAGCCAATTGAGCTTAGATCGAATACACGATTTAAACTTCAGCTGAGCTACGAAGAATCTACTCCGTGTAGTGGGTTGAACATTCTGCAGCACTGAGAGGGCAAAAGGATGTACTTTGCTGACACATCGGTCCACAGTGCTTGGGTCCCGTGTGCTGCCCAGTTGGGTTGATGTTTTCTTTTCTTTTCCCTCTTTTGTCCTTCTATCTCTTGCTCAAGTAAACACGTAACTCTCAGATCCTGTTTTTTCTTTCTAACAGCTTTTATCTTTTGTTTTTTTCAGTACACTATTTATTATATTAATAAGCCATGAATCACAGCCCACTGTAGACAAAGGCCATGTCTATGCAATGCTGTTACAGATCCTTTTTTAGCTTATAACTTATGATTTATTATTTCTTCTGAACGAACAAATGTAATATTTTTTTTATTGTCTTTTCGAAATAACTCACCGGGACAATATTTTTTAAACGATTTATCAATTTTTGATTTGCTCATATAAATACCGTACTAGAACTAGAAACTATTAGTTATAGTTATAAATCATCAGTTGTAACTAAAAAAAATATATGTATATAATGGATGGATTTCGTTTGGCTAACTACTCCATGCATTAAAAGAAATCGTTCATGTACTTAGGGGGTGATCGGTTTGGCTTTTTTTCGGCTTCAGCTTCTAGCTTCAGCTTTTTTTTCACTATTCACTACACTATCCACTAACTCAGCTACAGTGTTTTTTCAGCTAGCTACAGTGTTTTTTCAGCCAAAAACCAAAAGCCATCGCTATTCTGATCACCCCCTAAGCTTTCCATAAGAGCTGCACCAGTCCAGAGTGTCCTAGGCCCGAGAGAGCAATTGCTCGTAAGATATGCACAAGTGACAGTAAACATCTCTCTGACAATTCTGTTGACCAGTGTCATTGATGGCAAGCCAGAAGGAACTGTACGTCTGTACCGTCCGCATCCACTTCGTCATGCGGAGGCCGCGTCCGACAAGCTGTGCAAACATGTACACGTGAGCTTAACTAATACCGCCTCCTTTATCATACCTTCTAAGGCTCTTTTTTTTCAGCTTTTAGGAGATATAACTAATTTTTAAATTAAATATTTTAAGATAAATTTTATAAATTAATTATAGTAATTATATTTATATCATCTAAAACTATATGAGAGTTTTTGTTATTTCATACTATCTCTTATAAACAGCCTAAAAACTATAAACTGCAGATAAAAACCACAAATCGAGGAAAAAAACCGCCCAAGCTGCGAATTGCCTGCTTCTACGTCTTTGCTTTTTGTTTTTTTTCCCTTTGTGACCATTTTTGCCCCGCTTCATACGCTTGAATTCGTCTATTTGCGTGTGGACCCCTCGCGAGGTTTAAAGTTGTTTCTTGAGCCCTTTCTTTCGACAAAGAGATCGACGTCTTGCTTGGCTGCCCATCGCGAAAGGCGATATTCCGTTTAGTCTTTTGAGATTGGCTGCTGGTACTACATAGGATTAATTAGGTTCTTTAGGGCAGAGTTGATGTTGATTAGTGCTAATCTGGGTTTGTCGTGACTTGTCTCGTGCGATTGTGCAACTATCACTACGAGATGGAGAAGGACACACTGCAGTGGTAATCGGGCACTTCTTACATTTGATTTGGACCGCACAACTACGCATGCCTTTTTTTTCCTTTGAGAGGATTAACAAATTAGATCATGCCATTACAAAAAAGGTCTATACTTTTTATATAAATTATTATGTTCAAACATAACAGGAAACAAGTATTCATATCTCTTATTCTTTTGGAAAGCAAGTAATGTTACCTTAAACAATGGGTGGAATAAAGATGATGCCAAAATTCAGCAAAAAATTGGGCAAGATTATTCCATTTAATCTAAAATGGACACAAAGCTAATTTCTAGGTACCACGGGAATGACCTTAAATAAAGATGGCATAATAGCATAAATAGTAACAGCTTATAGATAGAAAAACATTCGTATATAATTTTAGTTGGTATAAATAAAGTTACTATAGTGTATACTACAATTAACTAGTAGATCTCTATTTGAAATGATATTTCGTTTAAAAGTTAGATATTGTAGAAAAATTATTTACTATAGAAAAATAACTTTTAGAAACTAATACAATCATGACAAATCTCTCACTGCCCAAATTTCCCCATTATATGGGGAAAATATCAAGCATGTAAATATCCAAAACTTCATCCAATGCATATGGACCTCATTTCTAGATATGATCTTTGCAGTTGTTCAAGATATTTTGAAGCTGACTTTCAAAATGTACCCAAGACTCCAAATGCAAAAGGGAAGATGGCATACTTTGACAGTGCACTTGGTACGGTGATACATCAAGGAGCAAACATTCCAAAGATACCGAGTTGCAACGGTCGTTTTCTATGCATCCGAGCATAATCTAGAGTGATAACAGAATTTCATTTTCTGATACCAAAAAATCAAGCTGTCGGATCATAAATATATGTGGTTAAGTTCTTTTTAACTTTCAGTTAGCTTATATTTGTACTATTTACAATAATAAGCTTTTAAACGATATATTTTTTCAAGGCGATGTTAACAAAAAAAATTATAGTAAAAAATGTACTGAGTTCAGCTGTATCAACCGAAATTATATACAACTATTTTTCTATACGTACTACTTCTTATGAACAGTCAGAATTCAAAAATTTAAACCATAAATCATCAGGAAAAAAAACCCATCCGTTTCACATGCCATAGTCCACTTTGCAAGTACTTTTTTAGATACCCACCCAGGCAAACACCTCTTGATGTACAAGTTTACCCCGATAACTACTTAATTGTTTTAAAAAAGATCCGCCCTAGACAATAATCACAAGATAATGACTCTGGGTTCTCCCAAATCTGCGTCACCAAAACACATATGAAAATTCTTTCATTCACATGCCCCATTTCTATTTTTCCAAAAATCACAAGCTCACATCCACCCAAAAGCCCAAACCAACAACAAATGGTAGGACTAATCCGACCACACATCAGCTAGAAAACAACCCTCCAAACCCTTCCAAAATCAAAACAAACCTCTCCAATCAAAACTCAAAAAAGAGAGAAAAAACCTAGAAACCTCATAAAAATCACACCCCTCCCTCCACTCACAAGCTAACAACAGACATTAAAGCCATCAACCCCTAGTATCTATTTGTATTAGCTTTTGTTTGAACAAATCTGAAATTAATATAAACACCCAGATTTAATCACTCCTTAGGCTCCGGGATAAAACAGAAGGTTACAGATGTATCATATATTTTACTTCTCTTATTTTTTTATCTCATATAAATATCTCTCTTATTTTATTCATCGCTCGGTCTTTATTTCTAGAAGCCATTTTTTTCCGACAATGCTATTTATTTTTTGAGCAAAAAGGACATTAGCCAAAAACGTCACTACTGGCTAGCCGCTCGCCACCTTGTGGCCTTTACTCCTTCCCACCCTCCCATTTCAATTCACCACACTCCCCAGTCCAGTTCCCACTCGCCACTCCAAAGCTCGCCTCCTCTCCCCTTCCGCCATGGCCTCCTCCTCCTAGCAGGCTAGCATAGCACGCAACCCCGCCCAGATCCCGCGCGCAGCACGCCGCCTCCGCTCGCTGGGCGCCGGCCATGGGGGGCTGCTACGCGAAGCCGCTCACCCACGAACCCGACCACTCGCCCCCGCACACCGCGCCGGCCATCTCGCCACGGGATTCCGCCGCCGCCACCCCCGCCGCGAAGAAGCCCTGGGCGTCACCCTTCTTCCCCTTTTCCACCCCGAGCCCCAGCCCGGCCCACCACCTCTTCTCCTCCGCGACCTCCCCTAGGAAGTCCCCCGCTCCGGGCTCAGCGCCCACCACCCCGGCCAGGCGGCTCCTGCGGCTGCCCTTCCCGCCACCGTCGCCCGCCAAGCACATCCGGCAGGCCCTCGCGCGGCGCCACGGACCCTCGCGGCCGGCGATTCCCGAGGAGGGCGGCCCGGGGGAGGGGGAGGGCGGGAGGGGGCTCGACAAGGGGTTCGGGTTCAACAAGGGGTTCGCGGCCAAGTACGAGATGGGGGATGAGGTGGGGAGGGGCCACTTCGGCTACACCTGCGCCGCGAGGATCAGGAAGGGGGCTCGCAAGGGGGAGGCGGTCGCCGTCAAGGTCATCCCCAAGGCCAAGGTGATGTGCCAAATGTCTGGATTTTGATCCTTGTTTTGGTGTGTTCTCGGTTGAATTCGAAGAACCGGGTATGCATCTGCATGCTAGTTTTTTTTTATTTTAAAAAAAGTGATGCTGCGGAAATTTAGAGGTGTTGTAGATTTGTTAATGACTATTGGCTAATATGATGTTCTCATGACACAATGCTGCTGCTTTTGAACAAAATATTCATCAAATTATGTGGTTCTATGAATGTCCTTAATGTTTATAGAACAGAGAAAACTTGAAGCTTGTTTCTCTGAAAGCAACCAATGATTAATATGTTCTTCAACTGATTTCTTAAGAAATGTGGCCCCCTTCATGTAATTGAAGAAACTTCTATGCTTTCCTCTCTAACAAGAGTACCACTAATCTCAAATCACATGAAGAGGTAAGTAATATCTACCACCATTTATCGAGCTTTAAAAATTATACAAACCACTGTTAAGAAAAGTATAGAAGCAACTTCCAGAAACAGAAGCTTCTACCTGGAGGAGTAGAAGTGCTGTTGTTATAGAGATCCCGAGGCCAATGTTGTCTTCTCCTGACAGCATGAGCAGGTGTACTAACATGGTACTATTCCACATTGTGCACTGCAAACAAATGACCAACTTCATTCCTTGCCCTTATGATTATATAGAGTATATATATGATTTTCCGTTTCTGCCTTGGTAAGTTCTGGGTAGCATATAAGATTTTGTGCTGTAAATATGCCCATTTGAACGATGAGATTTGATTAACTTCGGGCATTGTTTATTACTTGTGGAATACTGGAATTTACATTGATGTGTCTAAACTACTTGCCTTAATGCCTTTATCGTTCTATTATTGTTGTGGGTACTGGTACTTTGGTACTGGTACTGGTACTTGCCCAATAATTCTAACACCTCAGTACTTTGGTACCACATTTCTTTGTCCTTTTTTTTGGAGAAATAAATAGCCTCAATTAGTCATAGCTGTACATGAACTTAGTCCCTGATATGTAATAAGTTTTAACATCATCTGTGGGTTGCTCTGATCTTTTGTCAGATGACAACATCCATTGCTATGGAGGATGCCCAAAGGGAGGTGAAAATTTTGAAGGCCTTGGCAGGGCACAAGAACTTGGTCCAATTTTATGACGCCTATGAGGACAATGAAAATGTGTATATAGTAATGGAGTAAGCTTCTAATACCAGGAAAGTTGTAATGTGTTTTCACTTTATATTATGTATGCTATGAGTGTTGTGGTCGGTGGTTGGGTACGGGTCTGAAGACCGGGGATATGGCACTCGCCCTCATGGCCTCATCTAACTGCTACTAGGGCTTTTCCCTGATAAAGTAGAGAGGCTTATTTGGAGAACCTTTGTTTATTCATTACTTGATTATGAATGGTACGGCTTCTCTCTTTATATAGATGAGATTAGCCCCTAACAATATGGAAACTAACACAATCTAATGTAACCAATTAACTAAAGATAGTATCATATCTATACTATTTAAATATAAATATATGCATCTATCTATTCCTAATACAAAGATATACATCTAATTATTCCTGATACGAAGATATGCATATAACTATTCCTAATATAGTTTTTAGTGTCACCCATAATGTTGGATCAAGGTAGCATTGCTAGTGTATATAATTTGGCAGCAGACGTCACTTATCATCGCATGATGAAAATGAACTTACATTAATGTCCTTTGCTTGGGTTAGTCCTCTTATTAGAAGGCTAGTAGTGCCATCCAGATGTTCTTTTCATTTCCCGCCCAAAGTTGACTGCGAATATTCTACAAAACCTTTTGTTTTTTTTGGGGGGGGGGGGGGGGAGTAAATCCTTCCAGACTTGCATTATAACAGTTTTTTTTGCATTTATATTTACCTTTATACTAGTTTTGATCTTTGTACACCCCTTTTCTGTGTTTAACATGTTGCCCACACCAACTTTTTCTCTCTCGATAAATTCATATTAATTAATCCAAAATCCTGTTGTTTAGGTTGTGCGAGGGAGGAGAGCTTCTGGATAGAATACTTTCCAGGTATGTTACAACTTACAAGTAAACTTAAATTGTATGATACAACACTATAGTCCAGTACAAATTATGCGCTTTAATACAATTGTTTTGCACTTGCTTTAAGTAGAGGTGGGAAGTACTCCGAGGATGATGCAAAAGCTATCCTGGCTCAAATATTAAGTGTTGTTGCTTTTTGCCACATTCAAGGAGTGGTTCATCGGGATCTCAAACCAGAGGTGAAGTGCTTTATCCTACATCTCAACAGTTGTCACCATTTTTCATGTTATAGAGGTTTAGAAAGTGACGATTTACAGTGGTGCTGGTAAACTATCCATGTCTTCGATGAAAATGGCGATGATTACCTAATTCTAGTTCAATTGTATACTACATCTATGAATCTTTAGCATTGCACTATTCTATTATCCTTTATTTATAACATTCCTTGCATGGTCTGTTTATTGCATTACCTTTCCCTTCTCTGTGAATAGGTTCTAATTTTAACTGTTTTCATTTTTGACATTTCCATGACTTCGAAAATATGATCCTTTTTCAGAATTTTCTTTTTACTTCGAAAGATGAGAGCTCTCAACTTAAGGCTATCGACTTTGGTTTATCGGATTTTGTAAAACCAGGTTAGTTTCTTACAGGTCAATCTGCATATTTATTAATTTATTGATTTGTACCTGCCGTCAACGAAGATAGTAGTATTCACAGGTAAAAAATCTTAAATATGTTGTACTAATATTTTATGCAGATGAGAGGCTAAATGATATCGTTGGAAGTGCTTATTATGTTGCTCCAGAAGTTCTGCATAGATGCTATAGCACAGAAGCTGATGTCTGGAGTATAGGTGTAATTGCATATATCCTCCTTTGTGGCAGTCGTCCATTTTGGGCACGGACTGAATCTGGCATATTCCGTTCTGTTCTCAAAGCTGACCCTAGTTATAATGAGGCACCTTGGCCTTCTGTGACTCCAGAAGCAATGGATTTTGTTAAGCGCTTGCTGTGCAAGGATCCACGCAGAAGGATGACTGCAGCACAAGCTTTAAGTGAGTTTCGGTCTATCCATATGGATTCCAATTGAATATTGCTTTGTTCTGAGTGTCCTTCATATCATGTTTTTCAGGTCACCCATGGATCAGAAATTACAATGACATTAAGCTGCCATTGGACATCCTTATATTCCGACTTATCAAAGCTTATATTCGTTCCTCATCATTACGGAAAGCTGCTTTGAGGGTCAACACTGATAAAACATGTTCTGGTTTTTGTCATGTTCTACTTAAATATGGGTGCATTTGCATATGCTTGTGGCTTATGGCTTTTCACTTTTGCTACAATAACTACCTTTCAAATAGTGCTTTTTTTTTAAAAGCGGAGGTCTACTAGTTAATTGTATTACACACTATACCGACTAAAACTATATCGGCCAAAATCGCATGCGATTGTCTTTCTCTTTATAATCTCTCTCGTAAACAGCCAGAATTCAAAAGTCAAAAGCCACAGTCCAAAAGAATCCACCCATATGTTGTTGCTTCTTCTGTTTTGCACTTGCTTGATTTTATCTAAAAGCAAAATTTCTACTGAAGGTTTTTAATGGTTGTTGTTATGGATCAAGATTAGTACACGCGTGAACAACACCGCTGGCATTGTAGCGTCTCGCGAACAACACTCGTAGGACACTGTAGCAACGTGTGAACAGTACCACACGGGTATTGTAGCGATGCTGCATGTTTGGATAGTTTGATAGCATTGGTAGCATATCACGGATTAAGAATATAATACTTAGTTTTCTTTTTATTTGGTTTTATTTTCTTTTAAATTTATTCCATGCATTAGGGGTAAGTTTCCTATTATTAGGTTAGTTTCTTTAATATATGGATAGGTTTCTTAGGGGTCAATTCTAGCCATCCCTATGAAAGAGACAATACTGCACATATTATCATCAAGCAATGAAGAAACAAAGTTTGTAGTCTCTCTCTTCTTCTAAAATCAAGCCTCAGAGACTCTCTATCACGTCAGGGAAGAGCCCTGCCGGTGGCTAGATGAGGGCGAGCGCCCTACCCTTGGTCCTTAGACCCGTACCCAATCGCTGACAACAACATTTGGTATCAGAGCCAACTGCTGCTGCGCTATCCATGGCAAGCAGCGGGGGTTTCGATTCCATGAAGGCCCGAGCTTCACGATTCCACTATCGGGCTTTCGATCTTCGATGGTAAGGAAGACCCGCAACCTTGGTTGAATCGCTTCGAGCAATTCTTTAAGGAGTAGCGGATGATGGAGGAAGAGGAGTGGTTGGCATCACACCACCTGACGGGGAATGCCGCCATGCGGTATCGGCAGCTTGAGTGTGCGCTCGGGGTGCAGACATGGTCAAATTTTGTTAAACATGTCAACCTCCGTTTCGCCACCACCATCACGCCGTCTCCACCCACGTGTCAAGCCTCCACCGAGTCAATTATCACGGCTTCTGGTGCCGAGTTATCCTCCGTCGAGATTTGCGCTAACTTGATAGCCTTGATGAAAGAGTTCATGGCCAAGATGGAGGAGAGGAGAAGACACAACATGTTGCGGTTCCTAAGTCACCATGGCTGCCGGTTGCGATCATGTCCAAGATGAAGGAGCAGCAAAAGGCAACGCCTGCCATTGCAATGGCGGCACTGCCATCGCCTTCTCCATTGCCATCATCGGTGTTGGTCTCGCTACCGCCTTCACCAATAACAACTCCTCTCCAGGCTTTTATCTTTGGTGTCTACGCCGAAGAGGAAGGTTGCCGCAGTCCAGCGGTGGTCTTCTACACGTGGTCGGTCGACGCCGTGCCTTCGAAGATGTGGAGCGCAACGGCTGTCATGTGGCTGTCAACGATATCACCACATCACTTCCACAACCGTTGCATCATGAGATGAGAATGATGCTACTGTCCTACGTTGGTTATCCTTGCCGCCGGTGACTCCTGTGACGTCAACAAATGCTAAAGGATTGTTGTCCTCATTGTTGTGCATCAGGGCTTCGCTGATTATCTTCCGCACCGCGCAACGTCATCATTGTGCCCTTTCGTTAGCATGGGGACGCGAAGGCTTTAGTCCGTGGCTGCCACTTGACTTGACAGCTCGACAAGCTGTTTTGCCACGAGGGGTGTAATGTTATGGATCTAGATTAGTACACGCGTGAACAACACTACTGGTACTGTAGCATCGCACAAACAATGCGCGCATGGGGGGGGGGGGGCTGTAGCAGCACGTGAATACTACCACGAGGGTACTGTAGTGTTACTGCATATTTGGATAGTTTGATAGCATTGGCAACATATCACAGATTAGGAATATAATAATTAGTCTTATTATTTGGTTTTATTTCCTTTTAGATTTGTTTCATGTATTAGAGATAAGTTTTCTGTTATTAGGGATTAGTTTTCTTAATATAGGGGTAGATTTCTTACGGGTCAAGTCTAGTCATCTCTTTAAAAGGGGTAATATTGTATTTATTATCATCAAGCAATGAATAAATAAAGTTTTTAGTCTCCCTCTTCTTCTAAACTCAAGTCTTCGAGGCTCTCTACTATATCAGGGAAGAGCTCTGCCGGTGACTAGATGAGAACGAGCGCCCTACTCTCGGTCCTCATATCCAATACCCAACCACTGACCACAACATTTGTGCAATAACCTAGTATTTTTTTTAGTTATCTCCTGTAAATTATTGATCAAGATCATTGCATATATGTACAGTTTCGTGGTATTTTTTTTGGGCACATACCATATGTAGCTTTGATTTTATTTGTTCCAACTTCCAAGGAAAGAAAACTAAATGCTTAGACAACTCTATTGGTTTGCATTTTCTTTTCTTTTTTTTAAAAAATATAAAAGGGTAACTTTTGTTGTCAACACTTACATTTGAAATTTGAAGTGACGTTTTCAAGCTTTTCTTTTGGAACTCATGGCTATTCTCTTTTACTTTTGTCTGCAATCTGCAGTCATTGATGTATGATCTTTCTTGATATGTTACAGGCTCTATCAAAGACTTTGACTGTTGATGAGCTTTTCTATCTGAAGGGACAGTTTTCTTTATTGGAACCAGACAGAAATGGATGCATCACTCTAGATAATATCAGAATGGTTGGTTCGTCGTAGAGCTCTGATATGCTCTGTCCTGTTCATTTTTAGGCTACGCTGGTGACTCTTGTTTCATTCCGTTTAGGCCTTGACAAGAGAAGCCACCGATGCAATGAAGGAATCACGAGTTCAGGAGTTTCCTGTCTCGGTAAATATGTTGTTGATTTTAAGACAGCATTTTCATTCATGCACAGGTTGTACTCACTGTATAACTGCATCTTCTCTTTAGTTGAGCGCTCTTCAGTACAGAAGAATGGACTTTCAAGAGTTCTGCGCGGCTGCAGTCAGTGTGCACCAGCTCGAAGCACTAGATAGATGGGAGCAACATGCCCGGTCCGCTTATGAACTTTTTGACAAGGATGGCAATCGAGCCATTGTAATTGATGAACTAGCTTCTGTACGTGATATCTTCCTCCCCATCCATGTTCGTTCTAACTGAACAATTTGGAGCCTCTCCACATATTTCCTGATACGTTACTTGGTCTTTCAGGAGTTGGGTCTCAGCCCTTCCGTGCCGTTGCACGTCGTTCTGCAAGATTGGATCAGGCACACCGATGGGAAACTGAGTTTCCTCGGATTTGTCAAGTTACTGCATGGCGTGTCCAGCAGGTCCCTGTCAAAGATGAGATAGCTGTTGATAACCCCCAACAACAGCGCGAGTTTATGCTGACCTAGCCCCTGCCGGCCCGGTTCACGGACAAATTAGCAAGGCTAAGGAACCGTCGACCGGAGCTTGCATACCGAGGACAACTGCGTGTGCTAGTGCCACTTCGTAGTGCCACTTCGTTCGTCACTAATTTGAGTATAGAGTTCTGTTGTCGCCTGCCAACTGATCATCATCATCAATTAGTAGATAGGAAAAGGAAAATCTCACCCAAGTCTCTGCAACATATGATGTTTCTAACAGTCTTAGAATAGCTGGTCATGTTCCGTTGTTGTGAACAGCGTTGTAATTGTGAATGCCCTGGTTCCTGGAACCGGAGCGAGCTCGGATAGGCATTTGGAGCGTGGACATGTCACTTACTTCCATTATATACTGATTGAGATTAAAAATGTTTGAATTTTGCGTTGTTAATCTGGTTCTCCTTCGAGCTTCTTCCTCTTTTTGCTACCTACTTCTTTTTGACTTTGTCTAGATCTGGCCAAATATGCTAGGCTAACTGTGTCAGCTAAGGCACGCTACTGTTGGTCTATCTTAGGCATAGTATAATAGTAAAAGAATTGTGCCAACCCGGTTTGATTGGATGTATCGTGTTTGGACCAACATTTCGCCACGACGAGCCGGTCTAGTATGGTACAAATAATAATTTTTGTAGTAGTGCAGTAAAATTTTTTGTGATTAATAATAAAATTACTTATGTTAATGTTACTGCACTCTTTTGAGCGCAGACGAGTGATTTGGTAGTAAAACTAGTTGTGACTGGCAGTAAGTTACTTTTGACTAGTAGTAAAAATATCTGCGAATTAGTGTTTGGAAGTTAAATTACTTGCGACTATTAGTAAAATTAACAAGCCATCGGCAGCTCGTTTGCTTAAGCATGTTTGGGCTAGTCTGGCATGGTTCAACCCCTCCTTCGTATCGTGGTTGGGTCGGAATGCAAGCACGGTATAATAACTCATTCGGATTAGTCGTGCTGGGCTTAATTAGGCTATGTTCTATCCGACATGTGCCGTGTTGTGCCAGACGGTGCATTTGGCCGGGTCTGATCTTGCCCGTTGCTAGCGAGTGTTACTTGAATACCTGATTGCTGCAGTGCACGCACGACTGTCCATCACGTTTTGTAAGGCTGACGTTCGAGGTAGGTGAGATGTTCTAAGGGGGTGATCGGAATAGCGATGGCTTTTGACTTTTGCCGAAAAAATATTGTAGCTGGTTGAAAAAACACTGTAGCTGAGTTGGCTTATTGAGTATAATTAAATGTAAAAAAAATGTAAAAAAACCGAAAACAAAAAACAAAAAAAAGTATAAGTAAATTTAAAAAAAAACGAATTTTTTTATTGTAGTCCACGACTAGAAGGCAAGCTTATCATGAGCTACAGTACCTGCTACAGTGAAAAAACGTCCGCCGCCCACGATCAGAAGCCAAGCTTACCATGGGGAGCTTCCGTTGTATGATCCTGCGTTGATCTGAGCCATTGATGCTTTCATCGTCGAACACGCCAACTCAAACGTCCCTACCGCCGCGCGTTCGAATTTGGATTTTGAAATTCGAAAGAGTGGGAGGGGGTAACGTTATTACTACTTGCGGAAAGGAAGTAAAGGTCTAGTATTACACGGTAATCTAAACGCTCCGTTCCATTCCGAGGCAGACGAAAAGAGGAAAAGCGAAAGCGGAGGGCAACCGGAGGAGGGCAAGGCAAGGCCAGGGTGGCGACGATCGAGCGCGGCAGAAGTCAATCGGAGGTGGCCAGGTGGGGCAAGGGCGGCGACGAGCGCCACGCGTACCGCGATGCCGATAACGAGGAGGCGCGCCGCGGCGGCGGCGGTGGTGGAGGAGGATGGGCGCGCTGCCGCGATCGACATCTCCTCGGATTCCGACACCGGATCGGAGTCGGGGTCGGAGGAGGAGCCCACCAGCGACGAGGACTACGTCGACATCAGCGACAGCGACATCGACGCCGATGATGACGGGGAAGGCAGCGGCGCGGGTGACGATGAGGAAGCGGAGGCGGAGGCGGAGCAATCCTGCGTGGATCAGAGCGAGGCTGCCTGCAGCAAAATTGCCGATCTTCTCCGCAGTAACCATCTCAATCCCCTTCTCTCTCTGCCCGTGCGCATGCCCGCATCGTCTGCTCTCAATTGCTATTCGGATGATCAATGTTGGAACGGAATCAGGAACACGTAGATAGAGCTGGATGCCGGAGCCCCGTTGGAAAGTAGCATCACTCGAATGAATTCTATCCACGGGCGACTCAGTCCGAGCACCTGCTGGTTGGTGAAATCTGGTGCATCTGGAATGAGCTGTGAAACTTACGTTTCCGTTCTAGTGATATTGGATACCATAGGAAAAAAAAATATGATTCCCAAATTATCTTGGACAGGTATAATTGTTTCGAATATTGGCAGAATGGTTGTACTGGAGTATTAAAACCCCACTGGAAGAATTAAGTCTCTAGGGTCGGAGGCCTATTGGGGCAATGTAAGCATGGATATGAGCAATTGGGTGAAGCCAGCTCCAATGGAAACTGTTGGTTGAATGGAGCTGGATGCACCTCTGTCATGTTTGAGATAAATAAGTTAGAACAGTGTTGTATGATATTGGCATATTGCTAGCCTTTGATTTACCTCAATGTGTTTCAAGAGTGAAACACGAATCAATTGAATACCATGGTCCTTTTGTTTGATAGTTCTGTTATTTCCTACATAACC
This sequence comes from Melocanna baccifera, assembly GCA_036346265.1. Taxonomy (NCBI): domain Eukaryota; kingdom Viridiplantae; phylum Streptophyta; class Magnoliopsida; order Poales; family Poaceae; genus Melocanna; species Melocanna baccifera. The sequence continues at coordinate 22,787,565 of CM070694.1, read as the reverse complement.
TAAAGCAGCATTTTTCTTGTAGGAGGGAAATATCTTGACGGGATTAAGTTGGTGGAGTACAAGGCATATTTAAAGAAGAATGGTCTTAGCCAAACTGGGGACATGGCAACTTGCGTAGAAAGAATAATGCTGCATTGGAGGTCAGTTATCAGTTATTTCTCAGTCATGAATTATTCAGTAACTTGTTGCTTATCTTAGTTATCGGGATGAGCAGTTAGTGCCTATCAGAATTCAAATTTAGAAACATCACTTTCTGTGTTATTTGTTTGCACTCAATTTTTCCTTGTGATTTTTGCCATGACATTGTTATGCATTTAAGGGTTCACCTAGGCAATACATTGATCTTGCTTCTTTTGGATGCTCTTAGCCTTAATATATAGTAATGCGATATTTTGGAATAGCTAGACACATATATGTAAATTCTTTCTCTTTTTCTCTATAGGTTGAAAGATGGGGATCCGGAGAAGATTTATCCACGGTCATCCTTTTGTATTAACTGTAAAGGTGCCATCGTACTTGGACACAAGCTTTCGTCTATCTACATACCAAATTATCCACTATCCAGGCAAATGACCATGGTCTCTCAATTCAGGTGATGTCTGTAGAGGTGATGCTGTTTTATTCAAACAGAAGGTTTACGAGAAGAGGTAGTCATCTGCATTTCTGTACTATACAGTCTCTTTGAAATGGTAATGAGAACTTTTCTTTGGTGTCTTTTACAGTGGCAAAAGGCATTCAAAATGTATAGGAAAGCGAATAGTAGCTGGGAAAGTTGTTAAGGAAAGTTATGGTAAAGAAAAGCAGCAACACACTTTTACTGTAAGGATTGGTTCAAAATATAGTACTGCTGTGTCATTTGGGTTTTGATGGCCTTTACAGACTATGTTGGCTATTCAATTTAATAGATTCAAGTGTTCTGGAGCAAAGGGTTAGGCAAATTACCACTTTTGTATCTGTTACTTGTCAAAGGGCGCAATCTCTACAAAATGATGACTCTCCGTCAGGTAGGAAGCGCTCTTTACCTGAATTATTCTAGGCTTGTTTTTCACCTGTTTCCACAACGCCATTTTTAGATAAAAAGAAACACTTCAATATTGTTCAAGGAATGTGAATGGGTTTATGCATATCTAGTTTATGTTGCTTTTAGACATTGTATGAGATTAGTGGAGATCATCAGAGATATTCAGATAACCTTGTTGATTTAATCAGTTGTCCAGGGATGCATTCATTATAGCCCTGAACCATATCAACCTAAATGTAATAAGTGAACTTTATGTTATGCTTTTTACCATTTTTAGGATATCTGCCACAAGATATATATCAACATTGCCACAAGATGGACTTTTATGATTTTCAGCTCCACATTGAAATTCTTTTTTTATATATATCTAGCCTTGGCCGAATGAAGCGGATAGATTGAAGGTTCTAGAAGAAAAACACAGCAGGGGAGATGCTGCAAGACGTGTTCGTGCTTTGAATAGACCTAATTCTGCAGGAAACGGTAATTCCTATTCTCAAGATTAGTTTTGCATAAATCGAAGCTAATAAATGTTTCCCTTGATTCGCTTGTCCTTGAATGAGATCTTGATCTCTCTATTAGCACTTGCCCCAGTTCTAAACTCACTGATACTATTGCATATGTAGGTTCTTATTCAGCCGCATGCACCAGATGTGGTAAATGTTAAAGTAGTTGTATTTGTTTAATAAATCATCTTTTTTGGAACAAAGTATATTTTCTGGTTTGATGTTTGAACCTTTCTATTTGATAATGACTTTTAGTTTGACAACATAATATGGGAACCATAAGTTTGTGAGCATTTCTTATTGATATTTGGTAGACTGTAAACTCCAAAGTTTGGATTGGTTTAATCAATTGGCATTGGGAGCTTTACAATTCCCTTGTAGAGCCAGCTAGAATCAATTAAAAATCCGTTTTACATAACAGCATAGTAGTTACATAAGCTGTTGTAAAATGAGTAACATATCCAAATTCCGACCTATCTGATTTAAACTAGGAAAGATGCACGCATACACTTTTTTTCCTGCTAATGAATGTTATACATTCTGACGTTCATGGAATCCTTTTCTCGCATCTCATTCTATTGATGACTGAAGCTACGTTCTAAATAACTAATCATAACAAGTGAATGTTGTCTCTTTTCCATTTGTTTCACTAAGCTATTGAGTCAATCTGTGGCTCTTAACAATTGTTCTTTTCAGTTTCCAAGTCCATTACCTTGAAGTTCTATGTCTGTTACCAGAGGCAGTCTAATTATATTCCCTCTTCCATTTGTATGTCTTCTGGCAGTTCTTAAAGGCAATAATTTGATGGAAAAAGGAAAACATCAGTCTCGACCTGGACGGCCTGATGGTGGATCCAGGATCACTAAAGGCAAAAAACGTGTTATGCAATCCTCCAATTTTGATCTTCCTACCAAAAGGTCAAGGAAAGAAGAGCACGTACCGTCTTCTGGGAAAAATTGCAGTGGTGGTCAGAGGGCAAAGACAAATTGTCCCCGCCAGGATAAGAATGTTTGCTCCAGCATTAGCAGTTCTCTATGCAATGGCAACAGGGTGGCAAATCATGTTACCCTGCAGAAAAACTGGCACGTGGCGCCCCTCAACAATCGTTCATATAGCGCAGAAGTTAGGATGAGCAAAAGAAAAGGTGATTCTGTGCCAAACACCACTGTTGGCAGCAACCATGCTCAATTTCAAGGAAGGCGTGTAAGTTCAGCTTCTCATATGTCAAATAATGCAAATTTAGTTGGAATACAGCGGGCTTTCTTTGGGAGGCCCCAGCAGGCACCTCCACTGCGTGAAGTTGGTAATGCCTGGCAACCTCACATTGATGGTAGATCAATAGCATGTCCAAACCCTAGAATGGGTTTCCAACATCCAAATGCAGCACTGGCTGGTTGGCATGCAACTGCTTATTTTATGGGAACTGCACCCAATCAACTTGTAGTATCTCCATCAATTAACATGTCACAAACTATGTACCATACTCATCCAGAAGGAGCATATGTGGTGCCACAATTCAGATATTCTGGTGGTAGCAATGGTTTCCCTCGATAGGGCAGTTTGGCAGATCCCAGTTGCATTGTTGAAGACTGTACTAGTGGTCAGAAATGTGGAAATCACGCTTTACTCTTCTGAATTTCATTGTTGAGCAGCATCTCCTGAGGTAATTCTGCGCATTTCTCTCCAAAACATCTGGCCAATTTGGAAAAATGTGGTGGCCAAATGAAGGATTTGGTTTCTTTGTATTTTTGCAGGTTTGCAGGAAATAAGGTGCCAATACTATTCAGTAGTACTCATCAAATCGCCCGAAATGACCACTGTAATGGCCACGGAGGTGAGGACATTCCAACCTTCCAAGATATGCATAAGATGGCTAAGAAAACAATAGCAAGGCTTCATGTGCAACTGGAAGAGAAGATAAAACAAGAACGATTTATCAATATCACCATTTATTTGCTGAATGAGTTCATAAACGAAGTTATCCTGCAAGATTGAATCTAAACCTTGTGATGTCTCTATACACCAATCGCTTCTGAAACATCGTATGAATGATCTGAGTAAAATTTAAAATGGTACCAATTTGTTAACTCCAGTTCCCTCTTAAGCTTATGTGGGGGAATATGACCGTTGGCCTAATTAAACATTGTAATTTTTGTTTTCAGTTCAGTAAAACCATCATTGCCAATGCATAAGCTAAACTGAATAATCACACAAGCTTGGATAGTCTGAAACTCCGAATGGCTAGGCACTACCATTTCCATGTGCTTCGCATGCGTGTGCACATGCCAAAAGAACACAACAAAGAAATGGTCGGCATTTGGCTGGGTGCCGTAGCGATCTACCTATAATGGCATCAGGTTTCATGTCAGTTTTCCACTTGCACCTCTCATTTATTTGATGCGATGCTGCGTTCTTGCGTCGCGTATCGATAAGCTTAATGAGGTATTTACATTTTTTTTCGGCCGTCTCGGTGACCTTTGGAAGGGCGTAGATCGATGAACAACCCAAGATTTTGTTATAAGCAGTTGGAAACTTGGAATAATTTGCACGCCCTCCTAAGTCCTGATCAGGGATGAAAATACGGGTTTATAATTCCTGTGCTGCATCTTACCCAATCGCTTTACTATATGAATTTTTCAATATATTCTAATGGAGGATTTTAATTCGTAGGAATTTTTTCTATATAGGTTGTTTGATTTGTAGTATTGAAATAGTACGATTTCTATAGAATATCTTTCTATGCACTCAATTATTCAGGAAGCTAAAAATTAGCCTAAAGCTAATGAAAATTTTTCTGTGTTTTTCCTGTGGTGTAATCAAACATCATTTGTTGTAAATTCCGGCGGCTTCCAATTCTATAGGATTCAAGAAGCTATGTCATTACAATTTTACGTTTTTCCTATTCTTATATTTTTAGAATCTTATGAATGGAAGAGGCCCTGAAAATATCAAACTCTGGTAATGAATTGAGCAAGCAACTATTTACCCGGACATAAATCCCAAGCAGTGTCTAATCGAACACCATGTAGGCACAGTGAGTGGGGTACCGGCAAAATTCTCGAGTCATCATTCGGGCATTCTTTGTGAAGCACGAAGTGGTCGTCAGGTTGCATGCGACCTTCTTCGCCTTGGGAGTCGAGGCGCGACCTGTTGATGAGCCGTCGGTGACTAGTGTACGTGCTGACTAGTCCGGCACAGCCGCACGCACGTACACGAGTAACACGTCTCTTCTCGTGTATTAAACAGTGGTCAATGTTTTCGACTGAACAAACCTCTGCTCTCCTCCGGATGGCTACACACCGGCTACCCACCCTCACATGCTAGTTTTTGATCGGGTCAAAACCGTATCATATCCGATCTATTTATAGGCTCATTTATATCATTTTTTTGGTTTTAGATTATAAATAATATCAATTTATAGATAGACACTTGCGTGAGTTTAGTCGATATAACAGTATATATTACAATCGACTAGTAGATCTCACTTTAAAAAAACACTCCGTTTGAAAGTTAAACACTGTAGAAAAACTATTTGCTATAGAAAAATAGCTTTTAGATGTTAATATAAATAAAACATATATCACGTAATACTCGACTGGCAAACATAAATTTTATAGATACCATCATAATTTGAGAATTGTTCTAGCCAAGATGTCTGCGTATGAAGTCAACTCCTTTCAACCAAAACACTTTAGTCTATCAAAGCATTGGATGTCTTTCTATGCCCATGAGCTAATCTCCCTTACCTTTTGCTTCTAGTCTATTCTCCAATTAGTTAGGTAAAACACTAGACCAAAACTTCTCCCTTCCATACTCCTTTCTCTCCTTTCATCTCTCTCAGGTTAAACTATTACCACGCAAATATCATTCTTATCCTCTCCCACTGATAGTTTTCTTTAACTGTCATTGCCCCACCATGTCTCACTGATGGCCAGGAGTTCGGTGCTCTCACTCCCACCCCTAGCCCCCCTCTCTTCTCACAACTTGCGCTCAAGGAAAGCTATACAACATGACTTGAGCTCACGTGGAGGTGCCTTTTTCGCAGAGGCTAGAGTTCGCTAGACCTATCGCCATTGCGGTCGAATTTCACCGAATTTAGTGGGGCCAAGGCCAGAGGAACTCGGGTGAGCAGTGCTAGCCTCATCCTGCTAGATCCTAGCCCACTGGTGAATAGGATAGCTTGTCTCCATCTTCCTCTATGCTTATCTCAAATGTTGATATTAGGTAAGTTGAGTTGTTGCAACAACTATTTTCGAATATTGCAGTACAAGACATCAAATATTACAGATATTTTGATATTTTCTTTGTTATTGTAACAAAGTCTAATTTTTGTTGCAATAGGTTTTTATATTTATTAGCTCAATAGTTCAAATTTGTTGCGCAATTTATTTTTTGATTTCGTGTTTGTTGCAAGCTTATGAACTAATTGTTGCGTTTCTGGGTTTGTTATTGCACTAGATCGAATTAGTTGTTTTATCTACATAGAGAGGCTAGCATTCACTAGACCTGGCGCCACCATGGTCGGATCTCCCCCGATTTGGTAGGGCGAAAGTGAGAGGAGCTAGGGTGAGCAGTGCTAGCCTCGCCCTTAGATCCGAGCCCACCGGTGAATGGGGTGGCTCATTCTCATTCTCTTCTACACTTATTTCAAATATTAACACTAGGTAAGTTGAGTTGTTGCACAGTTGTTTTCGGATTATTCTCATTCTCTTCTACACTCATTTCAAATATTGACACTAGGTAAGTTGAGTTATTGCACAGTTGTTTTCAAATATTGCAGTACAAGACATCAAATGTTGCAGATGTTTCGATGTTTTCTTTATTTTTGCAATAAGATTTATTTTTTGTTACAATAGATTTTTGTGGTTATTGCCCAATTGTTTAAATTTGTTGCACACTTTTGTTTGTTGATTTCATGTTTTTTCAACCAAATCGAAATTTGTTGCAAGCTTAGGAACTAAATATTGCGTTTCTAGGGTTTTTTGTTGCACTAAATCGAATTAGTTGTTTCATCATCATCCATTCATTCACAAGTCTATACCTCATAATCCCTATTCTCACATCCTAGCATTTCTCCCCCTCAAGTAGCTAGCCACGGTTGCATCTATGCTCCTCTCGCTCTTCCCCTAGCTCTCTCTTACTTTCTCTATATGGGCCTCTTTTGTAAATTTATTGCAATCAACTATGTTCCTTCTTCTCTGTCCCTCCCACTCCTCTAATAAGTTAGGGCTCTGGTGAGCTGATGGTGGTCGAGATATCGCCCTCTCCCTCCCTGCGTTTACTCTTTGGAAGCAGACTACGACCACTGATGCCATAAGCCGTTAGCCTAAGGTCTCCGCTGCTCGTGCTCAAGGGAGGCCGTCTGCCATAGTCTCCTACTCCTTTGGCAAGCTGGAGCTCCAGCTAGGCAGTGGTGGCTGGAGATCGAGCAAAGATGAGTTTGCCTGTTGTGCCAAATCGAACAACCGAAACCCATTCATGTTAGATCTAATGTTGGGGGAAGCATAGTTTTCCATCATACGTATGGGTGCTGGTGGTGCCTCTTAATTTCCATAGGAATTATACAAAGTTTTATGAAAATCGACTATCCTGATTGAAAATATATAGATATATATATGAGTGTGTGTATACATACACACACACACACACACACATATATATATATATATGTATGCATGTATACATACATATATGTATGCATGTACGTACGTACGTGCAGTCTTTTCCGTACTCCCGGGAGAACATATTCCCACTTTCAACATACCACTTAAACAATTATTTTATACCTCTTTATCACTTTCAATATACTTAAATACTAATTCTAAGATACTCTAATATGATTTGGTTGAAAAATTTTCATCAAAGTTCTATGGTTTTGCTATATACATTTTTCCATGTATAAAAAGAGTACATACACAAATTATACCATAAAAAGTGAACTTTTATGAAATTGTTTATGGAACTCATTTGGAGTATTTTATACTCATTATTAAAGTATGCTCAAATTAGATAAAGAGGTATAACAACACCTTTAAAGGTATATTAGAAGTGGGAGTACATACTCCTAAGAGTATGAAACTATTTTCATATATATATATATATATATATATATATATATATATATATATATATACGCTGAAATAGAGCATCATGATTTCAAATGTGCGAGTTCAATCCAAATTCGGGTGTTTTTTTTTTGAAAATATCAGTTTTAGGGTATATACTCATCTATAACAATTCAAGGGAAATGTATACCTTTGAAAAAATATATTTAATTTTAAAATTTTGAACGAATTTAGATCACACGCTTTGCTGATTTATACATATAATCAGCACATATTTACAATCAAACTATCATAAAAAAGACAAATATAATTCGAATTTCAGTTTAAACTTGTTTGAACTAATCCTGGGTGTATTTACTACATATATCGTATCTCGCAAAGTAGGGAGTATCTAACGTAACGAAGGGTATGTACGTATAGTATATGAGTATATCCCTGTATATATATATTATCAGTGGGCTAATCTGATCCATCAACTGCATGATCCAATGGCCCACACCTGCTCCTATGTTATTATCTACAAATTTGTTCCCTCAATGACACAGCTACTGGGGATCCTTTGCCTGGTTGTCTAGTGTTCTTATCATCATGTGCGGCAGTCCTACATCGAGAGCTTGCTGCCTCCATAATCGAGATCCAAAACCAAACACATTCACGTGAAGGATCTCATCTCATCTGAACGGCTAGACCTCCATGCTCGAGTGTATAGCCAATCTGGCCTGCCTCTACGCTTTCGTTTCCCTGTCCTGTACTACAGCAACAGGCAGAATCGCCGGTACAGTCACAGCCTCACAGGCGCATGCTGTAAAGTAAATTAGCTGCTGGCCAAGCGAAGCATGGCAGCAGCAAATCATGTCAAACTGTGCAAGCCTAGCCTATACTTGCCTGTTTGCTCCCCCGACTGGATCGGACCCGACCACAGTCCTCTCCACACATGCATGCTTCCTGTGCCTTGGATGCATCGAGTATGATTTTTGTTTGCCTTCGTAGGTTGCCAAGGGTTTAAATTCAAATACAGAAGGTGTTTGTATCTTCTGCCGTTCAGTTCAAACTTCAAACACGAGGATCGTGCGAGCTGTCTGATTAGAAATCAACGCCCGAGATGAAGCGGGACAAGAATGTTCAGGTGTGGAAGGATTGAGCCTGACAAAATGTTTGCCCATCTTCGTCTCAGTTGGTGCTATTTGACCGGACGGTGAATGATAACACCGCGGTACGGTAGGTGCAGGCGAGTGATCAAGCTCGCCTGTATTTATATGCCGGGGAGATCATTCCAATTGTACCCAAACACGCCACCGATTTGAAGACCGGTAGTTTGGGTGGCGTATGGGTTAGGGGGGCCCCTTTGTTCCTGACCGTTCTGTGCGCAAGCTGCCTATAAAAGTTTGTGTCAAAAAGTTGGGGCAGGAGATGCTGGTAGGTGTTGACTTGGAGAGCATTCACAACTGGCAATCTAGGGTTCTACTGGGTGAGTGCCATTGTTTCCCTGTTTGGTTTTGTTCCTTTGCCTTTCTCATGCCTGTTTCCACTGTGCAGACAAAAAGATCACCATTCATGGTCTCATGTCTTCACACACAGCAGCTTGATTTTCTGGAATAAAAAGGGCCTGTCACATACATTTGAGGCAGTAGTCTTTTCTTCCAATGAGCCATTTGATTTGGGCAGAGGTGTTCAATTGGGCAGTGTAAGATAATTCTACCTTTATAAAACAGGCAGGGAAAATTCAGATGAGAATCCAAGAAGCGGCAGATGGGTGATGCGGTTGCTTGCATCATAAAACAAGCAAATATGTTGCTAAACATTAGCACTCTAATCATGTCAGTTACCATCATCCAAGCATTTTTAACTCTGAGAATGTCAGATCGCCCTGTTTATCTTAACCCAAATTATTCCATCCTGCGGTAACCTATGAAACAGTTGTGAAAGTTTGCAGCATTAGAACACATCGTCTCTCCTGCAATGCAAATTAACTGTCTTGATGTCCTAATGAAATTTCAGAGAACAAAAGGGCTTCTGAATTGAGGCTGAACCGTATAAAGAGAGCCATGTACTAATTACGTACATATGTACACTGGTATGAACACCTTCTGGTTCACAGGAAACGAAAGAACACAGAGAAAAATCAAGCAGAAATGAACGAATAAAACGGTGCCACTTTCCGGCCATCTCTGCTGTGCGCCTGTGCCGTCAAGATTTCGAGACAGCATCATGCATGCATGCGTATCAAGCAGTAGGCCTGCCGCGGTTGGATGAGGAGCTGCTGCCCAGCTTTCTGCTGATGCTGTGAATTGCCGGATTGGACCTCAGGTACCCGAACAAGCTGTTCCGGTGGAACGGCAGCGGCGTCGTCGTCCTCCGCCGCATGTCCTCGGCGGCCGCCCTGCTCACCGTGTACGGCATGTCGCTGGCCGACGCCGTCGACCCCCTACCCTTCCTCATGGACGCGTTGCCGTCGCCGCCCTTCAGCTTCTGAGGGTGCGAGGACGACGATGACAGCATGGTGTACTTGAGGAGCGGGTCCTTGCTCCCTGCTCCGGTGGCGCGTCCCTCTGACGCGCTCCGGAACAGGAAGAGGTCCTTGAGCCTCCACTTCCTGCTCCCGCTCCCGCAAGCCCCCATCAGGGAGGTTCTGGGAGGAGGAGAGGAAGGGAACTCATCGGCGGCGGCCTCTCCCCTGAACGGGGAGAGAGACCGAGTAGCTCTCCTACTCCTCGATGAAGCACTCGAGACAGGGGCCGGCCTGCTTGACCTGCCCCTCTCCGACTCTACCTTCGCTTCCGCTCCACGCGCCCCAGTTCTTCTCCTGGGAGACCGAGGGGAGGTGGAGGTATCATCGACAAGCAGAATGCTCGGGTGAGGATTATTCAGCGGCCGGATCCTGCCGCCCTCGAAGAGCTCGTCGGCGGCGGCGAGGATCGGCGTCGACTCCCGCAGCTGCCCGCTGAACCCGAACGCGAAGTCGAACGTCGTGCCACCGTCGGCGGGCGTGGCGTCCGCGCCGTACCTCGCCCTGGACGGGCTAGTCGGGGCGCTGGAGAAGAAGTAGCAGTAGCTGGGGAGGTGGCCGCCGTTGATGGCCGCCGTTCTCGGGCTGCACGGTGCACTTGGCGCCATGACAGGCACCACCACCTCCATTTCTCTACCACTTTTGCTCCCTCTTTGCCCTTCTCTCTTAACCTCTTTAAAAGGCTCGGGATTTTGTTTATGTAGCTAGTGAGGTTCTAGTGAGAGAGAGAGAGGAATGGAGAAGGAAGCTCGTAGGGGGGACGGCCAAGAGGAAAGCAGAGACGTTAACGTCAACCATGTGGATGTGGTCTTAGAAGTTTTTTTTTGGTTTCCCTTGTATTCCTATGTTTTTTGGTGGAGGAGGACCTCGCCGTGGTTTCGAGAAGACCAAAGGCCTTTCTGAAAAAACGGTGACGTGGATAGTCCCGGAAGGCCGGCATCCTTTCACCTTTAATAGTTGTACGATGACGTGGTCTTAGAACTGTTCACTGAAATAGCACGTTGTAATTCTTTTTTAAAAAATTGTTTTTACAAATTTAGTCTTTCTCATAGACCCAGCCACACGACAGACACTTACGAGCCACACAGCCGTGGTGCATAGTTGGCCATTAGCACTTCAATTAGCAAAGCTAATTGAGATTAGCAAGCACTAATTGAGGACATGCCGTGATGGGTGGCTTGGCTTAGCAGGTAGATGTACGAAGGAGATTATATTTATAAAAATAGGTCATCGATACCAATTTTGAAAAAAAATTGCAGCAATGCCGGTTCGTGACGCAACTTGTTTGATTTAATTTGACATGAACAGTTCGTTATGAAATTAGCTTCGGGGTTTGAAAATAACGCACCCTTCGTTGCCATACATGCAATCGCAGGCCAAGTAGGAGACTGCAGGAGCTGGTAGGTAAATGCGTATGTAATTAGAGATATGGTATTAAAGTGAAGGCGTGAATAGTAAGTAACTTGACACGATATTTACGTGAAGAGATAGATTAGTAAGAACCCATGGGTATTATGCAGACGGTTACAGCATGTGTCAACATACAAGTTAACTCTGAGTTCGATCTTCGGCTAATACTCGTTAATTTGCCTAGTACTTAGTATCAACAATTCTGCTGTGCCAAAGCTATCAAAGTAGCGACGATTAGTCGATGACGGCCAGTGCCTGCTGAATTATCCAGATGAGATCAAACAGTGACATCACGTGGAGGATTCCATGGGGAAGTGGCTGAAAAGTACGTTCATTGCCGTCAATTGTGGACATTTACTTCTGTGTCCGGGTGACGTCGAGAGGGGAGCCCGGGAGGGGGTGGCACGGTGATCGGAGGTTGTCGTCATGATAGAAACTTCTGAAAAAGCTAAAGGTGGGTTTTTTTAGCTATGATTTTATTTTTTTTTCTAATGATTTTTAAATTTGATGAGTTGCTAGAGATAGTATAAAAAACAAATAATTGTATGTGATTTTAGTCCGTATAGCTGGACTTAGTACCGTGTCTACTACATTTTACTTATAAACCCCGTCTTAAAAAATATAATATTTAAAAATTAATTACTGAATTTGATATATTGTCTATTATATTTTATCTGTAGATCTTATTTTGAAAAAAAATATATTATTTAAAAATTAATTACTGTAGCCGAAGTGATAAACTAAAATAAAAGCTGAAAGAACCAGCTGTGTTGAAGAGTTGGATGTTTGTCCCACCACGCAAGCTTTCGATGGGGATTTTGAGCGACATGTCGCCGTTTTGCGCGAACAGAAACCGTTGTTTTCACCAATTGCAGAGTTTGCACGGCTTGTGGGGGGCAGAGTTTTCACCAACTTATCCCTTTTCTTGATTAATGGAGCTATGGATTATAGTACGATATGAGTGAAATTATACCTTTTTCCCTTCAAATTTTAATATCTTATCAACTGTTATTGCGACGAATTTAACATGAAAAACTTAAGGGAATTGAACATGCATGTTCGCATTGGCAAAGCATATTTAGTTATTTACACCAGAACAGTCATGTATGTCTCCCTGCTGCTTGAGATTCTCCGTTTTATCGATGCAGCTAGGAGGATAGTGTTCGTAGAAGAAGAATTCCCGTGGACCATTGCCACTGAAACCCACTGCTAAAAACTATGAAAACCAACTCCATGTCTGTATATAGAACTAGTCTTGATGTAGACTCTGAACTATATGTCAAATGAAACAAAACCGAATTTGCAAAATTCGATTTCTTGCTTCTTTTGATTTCTTGCTTGCTCCTGTTCCTTCCCAGCCCAATCCCGCGCCCAGTGGAGCCCAGCCCAGCCCGGTCGCGCTGCCAGCTAGCTCCCGGTAGCGGGTTTTCGCGCATCGTTTCACCGTCCGAAAATATCCCGCCGCTGCTGCTCGCGTCGCCCGCACGCCTCTCGCGCCTTCTCGCGCTTGCGCGTCCCTGCCAGCGTTCTCCCCACCTGTCAGCAATAGTACCAAGCTCCTTAATTGCCCTCCACCGCTGTCCTGTACCTCCCCGTTGAAAATCGGCCGCCGCCGCCCCTTTTTATCCCCTCGGCCGACCCCCCCCTCTCTCGGCCGACCCGACCAGCCCTGACAACCGTGACCGCCGCCAAATCACCTCTGTCACTCGCCATAACTCGCCCCCACCAACCACGCCACCTACCCGCGCCAGCTCGAGCTCTCCCGCGAGTTCTTCCCGCCGCCGGAACCAGGGCATGCCCGCACCGCCTCTCCCGCCTATTTAAGGACCCCGAGCCCCCTCCTCCAGGTAGCATGCACCTACAGCAGCCCCCAACTGCGCCCAATTGCCGCCGAAGCCTCTCTGCCGCCCGTAGTCCCAAAAGTCCCGAGGTGAGGCTGATTTTGCAATTGAGCAATCCGTTTGGTTTTATTGCAATTCCCTTCTGCTGATGCCTCCTCAGGGTCCCAGTAGCGCACCCCAAGCTTCCCCGAGGCTCCCGTGATCTTTCCCGCCCTAGCCACTTGCGCCACCGCCCGGCCATAATCGGCCACCGTGGACCGCCCAAGCCAAGCGTCCCCTAGCCAAGCCACCGGCACGAGTAGCCTCGCAGTGTACCCCTGGTGCTTAAAGTGGATAATCTCACCTCAGTGACCCTTAGATAGCACGTTTTTATTCAGAGAACCATCTCGGTTCTGGGCGCTGCGGCGATCGCCGGAACCCTAGTAGCCGCTAGAGCTAAAAATGGAAACCCTAGAGTTCCCTGAGCCCAACCCTAAACCCCAAAGCTGTCGCGAGAAACCCTAGTGCCCTCCCCGCGCGTCGCTTCTTCCTCGCCTCGGCCGAGCAAGCCGGTGGAGGTAGACGGCGACCAGCGCGCTAAATCCCAGCCCTCCGTTCCCGCTCTATCCGACAGCCGCTAGCATCCGCGCGCTCAGCCGTTCGATCGGAGATCCGACGGTCGTCGTCCGCGCGGGCTTAAGTCAACGCCCAATGGCCGCGCGCCGATCTTATGCCAGCGCGCGCGCGTCGATCCAGCCGGGCCCGGGCAATCATAGCCGTCCGTCGGAGATCCAACGGTGGTCGATCGCGCCCGCGCGACCGCGCCGTTGCCCGACCGCGCCCGATCGATCGGCTCGGTTCGACCGAGTCAGCTCGCCCGCGCCCGTTGAGCGATGACGAGCGAGGAACGATGAATCGACCGAACCCAATGAACAGTAAACCCTAGAAGTGAGTTTATACTCATTTGAACCGGTTCGATCCCACGAATCCATTTCCGAGGCCCGTTTTCCCATACCAAGCTTCGTTAAGCCAGAACCATTTGATTTATAGTTTCCTTTTTGATTTTTATTTGTTTTTCCGGTCCGATTTCAATCCTTCTGAAAGTGGACCTAATATATTTATTTAATTGTTTGCGATAGCCTCGTACGTCTTGATCCACTACGCGGGAAGAGGAAGCTTGATTCGATGCAAGATCCGTCGAATCGAGTTATTTGAAGTTTCCGATCCGCAAGGCAAGTCACATATATTTTGAACATATTGATCCTCGCTTTCCCAAATGAATTATCTGTATCGTAATTTCATTATGTTACTTTTGCTCTGTTATTTCTTGTACTTTAAATATTTTGAATAACATGTTAATAGCTATGTCCTACCACCCAAATAGCCCTATTTAATTTGTGACCACATTCACTTGACAAGGCGTAAGTTTTATAAAATATTACATTATTAGTAAGTCATTGTAGCGTAGGAATCACATATATACATATATATATAATATTTAGACTTTGGTTGGTTTAGCATTGGAAAAGTCAAATCGGAAGTCGGCAAGGGTCGGTTTGGATCCAACGACTTTAACAGATGGTGGAGGTGGTATTGGGAAGGTGGCGATCTGGTGAGTCTTGAGATTGGGGTTGTGCTTGTTGCCTCGAGTAAAACATAAGGACTAGACCCTTGTGCTAAATGAATGACACAAGTCATCGCCCAACCGCAAGCGTTGAATTATTCAAACCTGGTCTAGTAGCTGCTCAACTTCAATTGAACCTCCGCATGGCGGCAAGGGGAGTTGGAGGTGAGATCGTATGGGAGGTGGTTAACCATACAAGCTGTAGGGCTGCGCGAAGTCGGACGAGACCAGCGGGGTCATCCGAGCTTGTCGAGATTAACACCTCTTTGGCGAGAGGCTATATATTGAATTGAGCGGTGAACACCCTGTTTTCCTAACTCATCGCGGGAGTTGCGAAATCTTGCGGGTAAAGCAGGGCAGCTTTGCAAAGCGAAAATAACTAATGTTCGAACATACCGTGCTTCCGGTTAACGAAGCTGTGTCTAACGGGTGAATCCGATATTGAGGCATAAGTAGTTTTGATGAGAGTTCAGTATTATAAAAGTGGGAAAATTCAGTTTGAAAAACCCATTAAGTTTTAAAGGAAGTTTTAAGGTCACATCGTTTGCTTTCAAACTCAATTTGCATCCACAAGAAGTAACAAACTTATTCTCCCCACATTTGTCGTACCATGCATATAGCTATCGATAAGCTCAGTGTGACTTGTTGAGTCTGATTGCGGTACTCACGCTTGCTAAAAACATAAGCGAAACCGCACTTTTGAAGAAGCGGTGAAGACGACGAGGTGGTGTTTCTGAAGTCGATGAAGCGTGGAATTAGGGTCGTCCTCCGCTCAGCGTGCACGTGGCTTCTTTGTGTAATGTATTTTAAAGGCCGTAGGCCTTGTAGTAATACTGGCTTCCAGCCCTATATTTCAATAAAAATCGCTTTTGCTGTAAGCATGTGTTGGCAATGTATACGCTCTTTGTAGATACCCGCAGATTGAGCAGTCTGGCATTGCGAGGATGTCTTGACGCTCCGAAAGCGGGGTGTTACTGAGTGGTATCGAGCCCGCTTGCTTGACCGTAGGAAGACCTAAGTGTATTAAGAATTATTGTGAAAACTATATTACTTATAAAAACAAATTATAAAACATCTATAATACTGCGGTATAATATCTTCCTGTTCATCTTGTCTTTTATTTTTACCTTAAAAGTTAAGTTTTATCCCTTTTATTATTATTACTCTACTTTGATTCAAATTTTGGCGTCGGGTAAGATGCGGCGCCATGTTCACCGGATCTGAAGCTTTGCTTGGATGGGCGCTCTCTGTGGCGTATGCGAAGTATCTTTATCGACGGATCGCAACGTCCGATATTCTGCGTGAGAGCAACCGATGGTTCATGGTCGTTTGTATGGTGGAAGGCATGGGTATACTTGGAGCCGTTGCCCTCGGGCGGATGTGCGACGGAAGTTCTGACCTATCGTCATAAGGAATCGACGCCATCCATGATGCGTGAAAGCGGTGAAGTATCTCCGTCGATATTATGATGAAGAGTTTGACGAGTCGCCGTTTCACCTCATTCCGCAAGAAGGCGAAGAAGGCGGTACCTTAGTACCCAATCCTGAGTTAGAAGACGATCCCAGGATGAAAGAGGTCGCGTCGATCGTCGCCTGTCAAGAGAACATGTATGCAAGGATGACTGAGGAGAATCAGAAGATGCACTTTCAGCTTTATTCAGCTCGGCAGAGTGCGGATCTTAAAGAAGAACTGCGACACCTTCAGAAGGCGGAGATGAAGCCTCAGTGCGATGAGACACCGGATGGCCCAACGAAGATCCCCAAGGTCGTCGAGAGATGACGGCGCCTCAAGGCCGTCAGTTCATCGGAGGATCCACTTCACACGTCCCCGAGCAGTCCAAAGCAGCGAACGGCGAACCTAAAGGCAAGGAACCCGCAATGGACGACGAGGAAGAAGACCGAGAGGAGAGGGAATGGTATTCCTCAGTGATCTTCTTGGGCTCGGGTGGCTTAGCGAGGCGAGTTGTGTAGAATAGCTTTGACCCTTTTGTAGTAGAGATTTTGGTATTGTAAAACGAGTTGTGGTATGGACTTTGTAGAATAGTATGTACCCAACTTGTATATGGAATGAATAAAGACTATTTTGCTTATGTGATAATTTGTTTGCTAACAGTATCTTTAAGTCTACCTTTTCAAATTTCAGTCCATCTATTTCATCCAGTAAACTTACCTATTTCATTCCAATCTTACCTAACTCTAAACTCTTACTTACATGCGATTTTCTTAAAAGCTCACTGCAGATCTGAATTCTCGATCCCATCGAGGAGAGTGAGATGGCGGATTTGGAGGAGGATCTCACGGCGGGTGACCCTCGTCGAGAAAACGTACCACAACCGAATCTGGCCGACATCTTAGCTAAGATGGAAGAGAACGAACATCAAGTGAGCTGAACCAAGCACGTATGATGGAACAACATTCAAAGTTATTGGAATTAATCGCAATGAGAAGTGAAGGGCGGTGGCCAACCGCACTGTTCGATTTTCAACACAGCCAATCTAAGTGGGCAGATTTCCAGAAGACTCGACCCCCAACCTTCTCTGCTTCACCCGACCCAATGGTGGCAGAAGATTGGTTTAGGGATGTCGAAAGAAAATTGAATACAGTCCAGTGCAACGAGAAAGAAAAAGTGCTGTATGCGTCTCATCAGCTACAAGGCCCCGCGGCAGCTTGGTGGATGAATTATCAGACTATGCTCGGAGATCGAGATGTAACTTGGAAAGAATTTGAGGATTCCTTCCGTCAGTCACATGTACCAGCTGGCGTGATGGAAGCTAAGCGTCGAGAGTTTCTCGCGCTGCAGCAGGGAAATCGCTCGATCACTGAGTATCTGCACCAGTTTAACACCTTAGCTCGTTATGCCCCTGATGACGTAAAGACTGAAAACAAGAAAATGGAGAAGTTTAAAGAGGGATTACACATAGCCCTAAGACACCATATCTCAGCTATGGATTTCAAGGATTTACCTTCAATGGTAAATAAACTTATTATGTCCGAAGAAACTCAAAGATTGTTGGAAGAAACACGAAAAAGGAGAATAGTACACATGTCACCGTCACGGGAGACCCTCGAGCGGATGTTCATAGCCCCGCAGTCCAAGGGGCAACGAGGAAAGAAATATGTTTTTAAGCCAAAGTCACAGTACAAGACAGGTCAGGGATCCACAACGTCCCAACAGAATGTTAAAGTTACCGCTTTAAAGTGTTTTAAATGTGGAGGGAACCATCTGCAGAGGCAGTGCCCCCAGTCTAGTGTAGTTTGTTACCATTGTGGTCAAGCCGGCCACTACAAGAATCAATGTCCGAAAGGAGGATTACCATCAGAGACAGCCAAGGCACAAGTTCAGGCATCGTCAACACCTCGCCAGTTTATAGCAGTACCGAAGCAGGAGGAAGGGCAGAATCGTCAGTTCATAGTCAAGCCCACAGGTACGCAGGGTACTATTTCAACACCAACTGCAGATAAAGGCAAAGGAATCCTGAAGCCAATACAAGGGAGGATCAACCATATATCGTGAGGAAGGCGGCGAGGAGCCAACGACGTCATCGTTGGTACGTACCTCGTTAACTCGAAACCTTCCTTGGTATTATTTGATCCCGGAGCTACGCACTCGTTTATCTCTATGGCTTTTGTTATGAAAAATCAACTGCCATTTACGGCTTTGCAAAAGTCCTTTTCATTTCAAACGGCTGGAAGTAAAGTGGAGTCCCGCCTTGGGTGTAAAGAGTTGGATCTAGACATCCAAGGAGTTAAATTTAAAGCAGACTTGTTAATATTGGAGATGAAAGGACTGGATGTTATATTAGGAATGAATTGGTTGACCAGGTGTAAAGCTAATGTGGACTGTGAAAATAAGGTAGTAACATTAGTGAATTTAGAAGGACAGAGGGTAGTAGTGAAGACAGATACAGTGTTGGTGGAAAAATTAAAAGCCTGTGCTCATAGCGTAACGGTGGAAGAGGGAGTCACCCAGGTGCCAATAATTCAGGAGTACCCGGATGTCTTCCCAAAAGAATTACCCGGAAAACCACCTGATAGACCTATTGAGCTTGTTATTGAATTAGTGCCTGGAACCAAGCCAATCACAAAACGCCAGTATCGAATGTCAGCACAAGAACTGAAAGAACTTAAGAAACAGATGGATGATTTATTAGAAAAAGAGTTTATACAACCCAGCGTATCTCCGTGGTCAGCCCCGGTGCTGTTTGCTAAGAAGAAAGATGGGAGTCAAAGAATGTGTGTGGATTATCGGGGACTGAATGCGGTGACAATTAAAAATAAATATCCCCTGCCACGAATAGACGATTTGTTTGATCAACTCAAAGGAGCCAAGGTATTCTCGAAAATCGATTTAAGGTCAGGATACCATCAGCTTAAAATTCGAGAACAGGACCGTGAGAAGACCGCATTCACTACAAGATATGGATTGTTTGAATTTTCAGTAGTACCATTCGGTCTGACGAATGTCCCTGCATATTTTATGAACCTAATGAACTTGGTATATATGGAACAGTTGGATCACTTTGTGATAGTGTTCATTGACGATATTTTAATATATTCCAAGACAGAGGAAGAGCATTGTCAACATCTTCATATCGCCCTGAATAAGTTAAGAGGGCATCAATTATATGCTAAGTTCTCTAAATGCGAATTTTGGATGAAGGAAGTTGCATTTCTCGGACATATCGTTACAAAGGACGGGGTGAAGGTAGACCCAGAAAAAGTTAAGGCAGTAATGGAATGGAGGCAACCAACAACGATGTGAGATTCAAGCTTTTGGGATTAGCGAGTTATTATCGCAGATTTATAGAAGGATTTTGAAGATATCGAGACGTGACACGCTACTTAAGAAAGACGTCCCATTTGAGTGGACCAATAAGTGTGAGGACAACTTTCAGGAATTGAAGACAAGATTGACTACTGCACCGGTTCTAACATTACCTAATCCTGAGAAAGACTTTCAGATTTATTGTGACGCCTCAAAGCAAGGACTTGGTTGTGTGCTTATGCAAGAAGGCAAAGTGGTAGCGTATGCGTCGAGACAGTTGCGACCGCATGAGAACAATTATCCAACACATGATTTAGAATTAGCAGCAGTGGTACATGCATTAAAGATATGGAGGCATTATTTGTTGGGAAACCGATGTGAAGTCTTTTCGGATCATAAAAGTCTGAAGTATATATTTACTCAACTAGACCTAAATCTCCGGCAGCGAAGATGGTTGGAGTTAATCAAAGACTATGACCTCGATCTATTATATCACCCTGGTAAGGCAAACGTCGTCGCGGACGCGTTAAGCAGAAAGAAGTACCATAATGTAGCTACCATTATGGAGTGCTCTACACCACTACATAAGGAAATGCAACGACTAAATTTGGATATTGTTGAGCAAGGCTATATAGCAACCTTGGAAATTCAACCAATCTTAACCGATCAGTTAAGTCGAGACGAGAAAGGATGAAGAGATCAATGACTTATTAAGAAAAGTCAGGAAGAGGATTCTACTGAGTTTGTTATAGACGAACAAGGGATTTTGAGGTTCAGGAATCGTTATTGTATACCCGATGATAAAGGGTTAAAGGAATTAATATTGAAAGAAGCTCACTCGTCTCAACTCACTATCCACCCAGGAGGTACTAAGATGTATCAAGACCTAAAGAAGGGGTATTGGTGGAGCAAGATGAAAAGAGAAATAGCGGAGTATATCGCCCGTTGCGATGTTTGTCAGAAGATAAAGATAGACCATCGGAAACCCTCGGGATTGCTAAACCCTTTGTCAATCCCAGAATGGAAATGGGATGATATCGGTATGGACTTTATTACGGGATTTCCTAAAAGTCGAGAAGGTTACGATGCCATTTGGGTAATCGTAGATCGACTTACAAAGGTAGCACATTTCATACCGATCAAACAGACTTATGGTAAAAATAAATTAGCCGAACTCTATTTAACAAAGATTGTAGTCTTGCATGGAGTACAGAAAAGGATTGTATCCGATAGAGAGCACGATTTACATCCGAATTTTGGAAAAAGTTACATGAAGCTATGGGGACAGATTTAGCATTGATGCAGCGTATCATCCACGAGATGACGGTCAAGCGAGCGAGTAAACCGAATCTTTGGAGGATATGTTACGAGCATGTGCACTAGTGTATGGGGCAACATGGGATACGTGTTTACCGTTTGCAGAATTCTCATACAATAACAGTTATCAGTCTAGTATCAAGATGGCACCATTCGAGGCACTATATGGGAGAGAATGCAGGACACCCTTGAATTGGACTGAGACCGGAGAACGACAGTTCTTAGGACCTCAAATTGTACACGATGCGGAAGCCCATGTCCGGATTATTCGGGATAATATGAAAATAGCCCAAAGCCGACAAAGAGTTATGCCGACAATCGTCGAAAAGACTTAAGTTTAAATCGGAGATTTGGTGTACCTTAAAGTCACTCCATTTAAGTCTGTAAAAGATTTCAAGTTAAAGGAAGTTGGCACCAAGATACATTGGTCCGTTTCAAATTCTCGAAAGAATCGGAGAGGTGGCTTACAAGTTACAATTGACACCAAATCTGGCAAAAGTACATAATGTATTTCACGTGTCACAATTGCGAAAGTGCCTTCGTCACTCTACAGAGCAAGTGCCAGTCGATGATATTGATTTAAATGATGACTTGTCATATGAAGAAGAACCGTTTCAGATAATAGAAACAACAGAGAGACAGTTGAGAAATAAGACTATCAGATTGCATAAGGTGCAGTGGAGGAACCATACAGCAGATGAGGCAACATGGGAAAAAGAATCGATTTACAGCGAGAATTTCCCAACTTTGCTACTCGGTCCGAGTTGATCTCGAGGACGAGATCCCTTTTAAGGGGGGTAGGTTGAAACAAAACCGAATTTGCAAAATTCGATTTCTTGCTTCTTTTGATTTCTTGCTTGCTCTGTTCCTTCCCACCCAATCCGCGCCAGTGGAGCCCACCCGACCGGTCGCGTGTGCCGGCTAGCTCCCAGCGCGGGTTTTGCGTGATCGTTTCACCGTCCGAAAATATCCCGCCATTCTTGCTCGCGCGTCGCCACGCCTCTCGCGCCTTCTCGCGCTTGCGCGTCCCTGCGAGCGTTCTCCCCACCTGTCAGCAATAGTACCAAGCTCCTTAATTGCCCTCCACCGCTGTCCTGTACCTCCCCGTTGAAAATCGGCCGCGCCGCCCCTTTTTATCCCCTCGGCCGACCCCTCTCGGCCGACCCGACCAGCCCTGACAACCGTGACCGCCGCCAAATCACCTCGTCACTCGCCATAACTCGCCCCCCCACCAACCACGCCACCTACCCGCGCCAGCTCGAGCTCTCCCGCGAGTTCTTCCCGCCGCCGGAACCAGGGCATGCCCGCACCGCCTCTCCCGCCTATTTAAGGACCCCGAGCCCCCTCCTCCAGGTAGCATGCACCTACAGCAGCCCCCAACTGCGCCCAATTGCCGCCGAAGCCTCTCTGCCGCCCGTAGTCCCAAAAGTCCCGAGGTGAGGCTGATTTTGCAATTGAGCAATCCGTTTGGTTTTATTGCAATTCCCTTCTGCTGATGCCTCCTCAGGGTCCCAGTAGCGCACCCCAAGCTTCCCCGAGGCTCCCGTGATCTTTCCCGCCCTAGCCACTTGCGCCACCGCCCGGCCATAATCGGCCACCGTGGACCGCCCAAGCCAAGCGTCCCCTAGCCAAGCCACCGGCACCAGTAGCCTCCCAGTGTACCCCTGGTGCTTAAAAGTGGATAATCTCACCTCAGTGACCCTTAGATAGCACGTTTTTATTCAGAGAACCATCTCGGTTCTCGGAGCCGTTGCCGGCGATCGCCGGAACCCTAGTAGCCGCTAGAGCTAAAAATGGAAACCCTAGAGTTCCCTGAGCCCAACCCTAAACCCCAAAGCTGTCGCGAGAAACCCTAGTGCCCTCCCCGCGCGTCGCTTCTTCCTCTGCCCTCGGCCCGAGCAAGCCGGCTGGAGGTAGACGACGACCCGACGCGGCTAAATCCCAGCCCTCCGTTCCCGCTCTATCCGACAGCCGCTAGCATCCGCGCGCTCAGCCGTTCGATCGGAGATCCGACGGTCGTCGTCCGCGCGGGCTTAAGTCAACGGCCCGGCGCGCGCGATCTTAGCGCAGCAGCGCGTCGATCCAGCCGGGCCCGGGCAATCATAGCCGTCCGTCGGAGATCCAACGGTGGTCGATCGCGCCCGCGCGACCGCGCCGTTGCCCGACCGCGCCCGATCGATCGGCTCGGTTCGACCGAGTCACTCGCCGCGCCGTTGAGCGATGACCGTGCGAGGAACGATGAACCGGCCGAACCCAATGAGCAATAAACCCTAGAAGTGAGTTTATACTCATTTGAACCGGTTCGATCCACGAATCCATTTCGAGGCCCGTTTTCCCATACCAAGCCGTTAAGCGAACCATTTGATTTATAGTTTCCTTTTGATTTTTATTTGTTTTTCGGTCCGATTTCAATCCTTCGAAAGTGGACCTAATATATTATTTAATTGTTTGCGATAGCCTCGACGCCTTGATCCACTACGCGGAAGAGGAAGCTTCAGTTCGATGCAAGATCCGTCGAATACGAGTTATTTGAAGTTTCCGATCCATAAGGCAAGTCACATATATTTTGAACATATTGATCCTCGCTTTCCCAAATGAATTATCTGTATACGTAATTTCATTATGTTACTTTTGCTCTGTTATTTCTTGTACTTTAAATATTTTCGAATAACATGTTAATAGCTATGTCCTACCACCCAAATAGCCCTATTTAATTTGACAGCCACATTCACTTCGACAAGACGTAAGTTTTATAAAATATTACATTATTAGTAAGTCATTGTAGCGTAGGAATCACATATATACATATATATATAATATTTAGACTTTGGTTGGTTTAGCATTGGAAAAGTCAAATCGGAAGTCGGCAAGGGTCAGTTTCAGATCCAACGACTTTAACCGATGGTGGAGGCTGGTATTGGGAAGGTGGCAGTACAGTGAGTACTGAGATTGGGGTTGTGCTTGTTGCCTCGAGTAAAACATAAGGACTAGACCCTTGTGCTAAATGAATGACACAAGTCATCGCCCAACCGCAAGCGTTGAATTATTCAAACCTGGTCTAGTAGCTGCTCAACTTCAATTGAACCTCCGCAACTGGCAAGGGGGAGTTGGAGGGTGAGATCGTATGGGAGGTGGTTAACCATACAACTGTAGGGCTGCGGCGAGTCGGACGAGACCCGCGGGGTCATCCGAGCTTGTCGAGATTAACACCTACTGGGCAGAGGCTATATATTGAATTGAGCAGTGAACACCCCTGTTTTCCTAACTCTGTCGCGGGAGTTGCGAAATCTTGCGGGTAAAGCAGGGCAGCTTTGCAAAGCGAAAATAACTAATGTTCGAACATACCGTGCTTCCGGTTAACGAAGCTGTGTCTAACGGGTGAATCCGATATTGAGGCATAAGTAGTTTTGATGAGAGTTCAGTATTATAAAAGCTGGGAAAATTCAGTTTGAAAAACCCCATTAAGTTTTAAAGGAAGTTTTTAAGGTCACATCGTTTGCTTTCAAACTCAATTTGCATCCACAAGAAGTAACAAACTTATTCTCCCCCACATTTGTCGTACCATGCATATAGCTATCGATAAGCTCCGTGTGACTTGTTGAGTACAGTTGCGGTACTCACGCTTGCTAAAAACATAAACAGAAACCGCAGCTTTTGAAGAAGCAGGTGAAGACGACGAGGTGGTGTTTTACGAAGTCGATGAAGCGTGGAATTAGGGTCGTCCTCCGCTCAGGCGTGCCTGTGGCTTCTTTTGTGTAATGTATTTTAAAGGCCGTAGGCCTTGTAGTGGTACTTGGCTTCCAGCCCCTATATTTCAATAAAAGTCTGCTTTTGCCTGTAAGCATGTATTGGCAATGTATACGCTCTTTGTAGATACCCGCAGTTGAACAGTCCTGGGCAGCTGCAGGGATGTCTTGACGCTCCCGGAAACGGGGGTGTTACATCAAATATCTGCTTTTCGGTTAGGTAATCTTGCTTTTGCTTGTGCCGTGTGCATACACGTAAAACCTAATTGCTTTTTATCCAATAGGCTAGTAAGAGCAATAGGCTAGTAAGAGGACGTGCCTAGTGTACTCAAAAAAAATTTCACTACGTGACAAAAGTGCTACAGTTTTCCGTCGCTGCTACAGTGTTTTAATCATTTAATAGTGAAAATATCTCCATTTTGATCGGGGCAGTATGTTCTGAACTTTTGGAGACAGATTGAGATAGTCGTGGCAAACTAGCAACAGGATGCACCAAACACAGTGATAATTAAGGAGGGGGCTGTACAATTACCTGCAATTAATTAGCGAGAACTTGCAAGCAACCGTCATGACTTGATGGGGTTTAAGGACAGCAGGTGTGGGCTGGCTGGCTCTCCCCAAGCTGACCTGCGCCACGCATCCATCCATCCATCCATCTATCCGTGCACCTACCCGGCAACCACCACCACCACCCAAGCCTGTGCTGCACATGCACGGTACGGCAACGTGACATGATATGGCGAGCCATTTCGTCCATGATCGGTGGCATGCAGCAGGTGCGCATGCACGCGTCGATCGATCACGGCGTGTGCAGGAGAAACGAGAGCGTGGCGCGCGATTGGCGTAGGCCATTCGCTGCTCACCGTCCGCCCATCCGTGCGCTCGGCTCGGCTCGGCCGTCACATCGACCTGATCTGATCGTCCAATTCAGGCACCGTTTAAAAATGATATTTTGTTTTTAACTGGTTGCGAGGAAGATTGAGGAAGACGGTAACACTCGCACTGAGAAACCACTCCATTCAAAACGACTTATGCAGTAACTTCTACATATAACTTATAAAATTAATTTAAAAAGTCACTCTATTTAAAATCTGATTTTTAAAGTCAAAAGATAGCAGCTGTTTGGAATCGGGCATCAATAGCTTTCCTGTTCGCTTTCGCTTCTCTTCCCATCAACCTTCTTAAAGTAGCGTTTAGAATAGCGATAACTTATGATTTTTTTATTGTAGCTAGCTGATTTTTTTACTGTAACTGAGTTGGCTTATTTGACATAATTAAATTTAAAAAATTTTAAAAATAGAAAAAAATGTTAGCCCATCACAGATGATACAAAAAAATACAGAAAAAACAAAATATAAAAAAACCAAAAAGAAAAAAAGAAACAAGAAAAAAAGACGATGTCCATCGCTGAACGCCAGCGATAACAGAAGCTGAGCTGGGCCTAACTTCCGACGTGATGCGAGGCAGATTTGATGGGCGTTTGTGCCGTACTGCTCACGCCTCGGACTTTCGGGGACGCACCTCAGCCGCAGGGATCCTCATGGATGGGAGAATTCAATTGATATGGCACGATAGACAAAATGATAAAAATAGCCGATCTCTAAATCGAAGAATTCGATGGGGGCGGCGTGGAAATGTTGATAAGGAATTCTTTTACGCACGTTTTTGTGAAGAAGATTCAAAAACACAGGACTTTGCAAGCGTGCGGAGAAGATAGGAAACCCGTACACGAGTCTGTCCCCCCTCCAGCTTATTTTAACCTCGTCGATAAACTGAACCGGGGAAGTGAGTTGATTTTGCAACTGTTACAGGTAGCTAGCTAATCGATATTGGGCTGCGTGACAAGTCTCTTCGATGGCCCAGAGAAATTTGCACACGTGTTAATTAGCCTCTGGGCCTTGCTCTTCTTGGGCTAGGCCTTTAGCTCGGTGGAGGAGCTCCCGGCGCTAGTCTGCTGCTGCGTGCTGCGGCCGTCGGCCAGCTCGGCGAACCGAACGGGCGGCGAGATCACCAGGACAAGGCCCGCGCGGCTGGCGACTACGAGACCTCCACGGCGTCTCAAACTGACTGCGAAAGCCGCAGTGTAGTGGTGGACCCACCCGACCGGCGCGGCACCGGGACCGTCACCCGGCCGTCGCTCGTTACAATATTGCAACATACTGAATTGTATATCTCTACTGTGATATACAATTCACGTTTCAAGTGGGCAAACCAGGTGCCCCAGCGGCGGATGGCCTCCCGGAGCTCCTTCCTGCTTATCCAGCCGGCGTGGTCGATGTCGAACCGCATAAGCCATTCCTTGAACTTCTCAACTGTGATCGTGGCTTTTCTGAACTGTATCAGCCACCTTCACTACTATAGAAAAACGATTTCATAAATCATCTATGATTATAAATAAGTAATACTCTAAGGACATTAGATAATTTTTTAATCATCTATGACAATCGTTATCACAGAATCATCTATGAAAATCTTTATCACAAACGATTCTTACTATAAATCGTATCATAGTCTATTATCACAGACGTTGCGTTCTCACGTTGTTATAAATAAGCCTCATTCAGTTTATCAATATTTTCTAAATTGCGCTATAAAATAGCATAATATCAGATAATGCAAATGAACCAAAGCATGCATATTTATGAGAACAAGATCATCGTGGAAGAGGTGGCTTCGTTTATCTCGGATTCCTGTTGTTTTCTCTCCTCTATATTAATCATCACAAGAAAAAAGACATCAATAATTAATTTTTACACGTACGAACATCAAATTTTACATAGCCGAAACCCTAGCCATCCAACAATTTCGTAATTTCATATCCAAACATAAAGGAAGAGAGGGGAGGCAGATCGAATAGGGGATATATATACCGGCGATGGAGAGGCGGCGACGGCGTTATCGTTGTGTCACGACGGTGACACTGCACAAGACACTTACGACAAGAGTGGCTTGTGCAGTGAACCGTGACGTCACAACCGGAGACTGAGGAGCTTAGGGCGTTAGTCGGTGTCGTTGTGCCAGGGAGGCGAATCTAGCTAGCAGGCGGTGTTTCAGTTTGGGGAAGGTGTTTGTGTATAAGGGCAGCATATATAAGGGCATTTGGGTAGCAGAACCGAGCAGTAGTTGAGAGGTTGCGATGTTTCAGTTTGAAGGTTTGAATAAAGGGGGCAATAAAATTGGGCGAAAAATATCACAGACAGTTTTTAATACAAATCGTCTGTGATGAGTTAATATCACAGATGGTTCATATTAATAATCTTCTGTGATATTTCACAGACGGTTCTCAACATGAACTGTTTGTGATATTATCTTTTCACAGACGGGTTTCGGCGCTGCTAGTAACACGGACAGTTGCTAAACTAAAACCGTATGTAATTGTGTTTAATATTGACGATTTTGATAAACCATCCGAGTCATCTAATATTAGTTTTTTTAGTAGTGCTCGAGCTATCAGCCAATTACCTCGTACGCATGGCTGGCCGGCGTGCTTGATTCGAGCTCCCACTTCTTCTGGGCTGGCGCTGGGCTGCATGTTGGAGCTCGCGATTGTTCCCCTTTTATACCGCAGGTTTTGATCCATGCTTCTATCGTAGCTTTATTCGTCTCCATCTGCAGGCTGCGAGGGTTGTCTCACTAGCCCGTAGTGGAGGACACGCTACTTGCCTGCTGTTCACTTGCATCATATCTGCGTGTGTGGGTGTGTATCACATCGTTTGATTCGGTTGGTTATCGATCTCTGATAGGCCAAGGCCCAAGGGAGAATATATGGCACATCGATCTCCTTTTCTGATGCGGAGGGCTCCTTTGCCTGCAGCAAGCTTTGCATATATGTCAGATCAACTTTGGTATTCTGAAGATCTATGGATGTCTTCAGGTGTTCATCTTACTTTTCTAAGCAGATGTTGTTAACATGTATGATGAAAAGTAACGGATAAATATTTGCAAGAGCTGGCCCATCTCACTTGTACTGTTGTACACGTAGGATCAGTACTTGTGTGCCATGATATTTGAAACTTTACTATACATTCGGGGATCACCTCTGGAGATTCTTGCCTTTTAGGCAAGGATCAATGTAAGTACTGTACCTATCTCCTTAAATTATCACCAAGTTATGAGGCAATCTGGCAATGTACTTCGTCAAGCCAAGTTCTAAACCATGCTTCTCCATTATCCCTGTTAAACAACGATTGGATGTTCTCTGTGGGCCCTTAAGAAGAATAGAATATCAGAAAGTCTGCCATCATGCATGTGGGAAGTGGGATGGACAAATTGCAAGTGGGGACATACACAATCACTGTTCAAAAATACTGTGGTTTTTAATTTTTAATTAATTACGAGAAAAAATAAGAGAGTAAGCTATTTCGTTAAAAGCAGCTCCTGTAGTGATTTCTACAAATATCTTATAGAGACCATCTTGATAGGTCAATCCGTTCAAAAATTGACTTCCAAAAGTAAAAAAACCAGAAGCTGTTTGGAACAGAGTATTCGTAGTGGTAGTGCCTGCATGAAGTAGATTCTTCGTGGACCGACTAGTCCAAGATTATAGCGCACTGGCTGAAGAAGAATCAATGCTCTAAAGGGGCCGCTCAAAGCGGCTTAAGGCTTCAGGTGTTGGCTGAAATTGCATTATAGCGACTATTAATTTTTTAAAAAAAAATTAAAAAAATTGTTATATCGTCATAGACAATGCAAAGAAGTATAGGAAAAAAGTAGAAAAAAGCTTAAAAAAACTAAAATTAGAAGCTGAACGTTTCAAGTGATTTCTAACTTAAATAAAATAAAAACTGAAAAAAAAAATGAAAGTTAAAACTATTTAGAACGGATCAAACTTGTCATCATTCAATTCGTGCGCCAGGCCGGCCGGCCGGCCGGCAATGGCCTCCAGTACAGAACAAAACTAGTGAACAAAAGAAGAGCCTGTTCATGTTCGATTCCTTCCTGTCCTGACCACGATCTTTCAGAAAACATCAAGAGTCTTAACATGCATGAACCAAACCAGGTAAGAGGTAAGTTGGAGGTACGCACAAGTGGGGCTAGTTCTCAAAGCAGTAACGCCGTTAGTGAGTGAGCAGAACAGACCGTGTTTGGCACCGTACTTTTCGGCTTTTAAATTTGACTTTTATTTTTTGCAACAGTACGTAACTTTTAAATAAAATATTTTTTAAAACAAGATCTATAAGTTAATTATAGTACATGTTAAAAACTCAATATCTATATCAACAAAAATCGCAAACAAGTATCTCTGTCGTGAATAGCCAAAGGTCAAAATTTTCAGTCAAAAGTTATAAGACATAACCATAAAGAACAGACCTAACCTAAAAACAAGACGAAATGGCACTCACGGTTCCACTCGACCCGCGCGGCCGCCACGGTGAAACAGCCATGCGAGTTGCAAAATAGTTGAATCGAGTGATGAGGTGCACGACTGCACGCCCATGCCCATAGCCGGAGGCAGGCAGCACGTGGTCAGAACAGCTCGTGGCAACATAGCACATGGCTGACCCGAGACAAAGAGGCCGTTCGGTTGGGTTGAAATTTAGTAGCTTATGGCTAAAATTGCACTGTAGCTGGTTGAAATTATACTGTACCTAACGGTGATTTATTTGGCGTAATTAATATTAAAAAAACTAAAAATAGAAAAAATAGATTAGCTCATCACATATAATACAAATGAATACAAAAAAGAATCGATAAAAAGTTTAAAAATATAAAAAACAAAAATATTAATTGTAAAAATAAGTCAGAAGTTTAAATACAAGTATACGGGCCGGTACCAAGAAGTACCAATTAGACGACAAACCGGTGCGGCACGCGGCCGTCGTGCCCAAATGGCCGCACCACGAACCCGAGACGCCTCGCCAGCCCGCGAAAACAACCTGCGCCGTGGAGCAAAATCTCCCAGCGGCAGCACGCCCTGCAGTGTCGCGGCACCGCGAGCATTGCATGGCATGGGCGGGCGGGCAGCCTTGCATGGCATGCAACCGCTAGTCTGTGCCGTATCGTGTTTTCTTTTCTTTTTTCCTTACGAGAGATAGACATAACCATATATTAAAATTTAAATATGAAAAGTGCTAAATAGTATTTGAGTATTTTTTGGACTTAGAGTACTCAAATTTTTCTCCTATATATGCACTACTCCAAAAAAAAAATATGAGTACTCCGAATCATAAAAAAAATTATGAGTACTCCGAATCATATATTATGGGGTGGGTTTTTTATGCTTATGGTTTAAATTTTTATAATAACTAATTTTTAAATAGAGTATTTTTTAAGATAAATCTATAAATCGATTGTAGTGGATACTATTATGACTTTATCTATATCGATGAATCAATAGTATAGTGGAGCAGTGACTAAGTAAGTGGGTAAGCATATTTCTCTTTTCTTTTTTATGCTTCCACACACATTAAAAAAAGAGTGAAAAACACAAATTTTGAAGCACACTGAGAGTTTGATTTTTGACCACTCACTATTCCACTGTTAACAGCGCTACGTTGAGATTGCGCTTTTCACCTTTTGAGAGCATGGAAGCACCTCTTGCCCGGTTTTTTTAAACCTAAATTAGGAAGCCCATTTCTAAGATCAACCTCCGAGCAACTCCACAAATTTGTACCCTGCACTTCTGCAGTGCACGATTGCAGGTGCTATCTAACTAGCAACTCAAGTTTGGTCTTTATGCGCGGCAGCTTCAAGCATCTAACCAACACACATGGCTTCATACAAGCACTTAAACAGCACTACAGCAGATTACACCTTCTCCTGCCTCCACACACAAACACGTATTCAGGAGAAATTGGCGTGTCAAGCTGAGGCTGCTACACACAAACGAAAGGAAAATAAAAGCCAGCAGTACCAGTACAGTACAGTACAAATCGTTGGGGGTAGCTTAAAAACTAGTATGAAATCTTTCTAGCTACCAGGCAATAGATCCCTAGATATATTGAAGCCCAGCTCCTTCTCGGCAAACTCGATGAGGTTCTCGATCTCGTGGTCGTCTATGAACCCGTTGCGATCTCTGTCGGCGTGCTGGAGGGCGCACCAAGCTCTCAGGTTGGAGAACCAGGCGCCCCGGCGGCGGATGGCCTCCCGGAGCTCCCTCCGGCTTATCCGGCCGTCGTGGTCGGTGTCGAACTGCATCAGCCACTTCTTGAACTCCTCGACCCTCATCTTGGTCCTGTGCTCCTTGCCGAAGTTCAGGCACCTGTCCTGCATAGCCGCAGGCATGGCCGGCTTCAGGCACTTAGCCGTAGACATGGCTTAGCTAACTGCATGTTGCAGCTTGCAATTGTTCCTCCTTTTATATGCAGATTTTGATTCCCATGTGTTTCTTGCGTCGCTTTATTCGTCTCTATCTGCAATTCCGCAGGCTGCCCGTTGTGTCTCGCTCACAGTGGAGGACACGGTCCGTGCTGTATGTTCGCTCTAGCACCAATGCATCGGAATTTTTGGCACAGTTAACACCGCTGGTAACCATAATTATAAAAATAGTCGTATGTCTGATATTTCGTTTTTACTGTTCGGTGACTAGACGATAATGCTGGAGGGTTGACACGTAGCCCCTGCTGCCCTATCACTGGACATCAGGCAGCCTACCGCCACACCACCAGATGGCAGAGGCCTACCGCTCCATGGCCAGTCGGCAGGTGATTAAGCCGGCCGATTAGCCGGTTTAATTACCTTTCTTAATTATTTTACATACTGTTTGTTTAAAATTTTAAATATAGTAAATAACTTCAAAAAATTATAAAACTTTATGTGCAGCATCTCGACACGATGTACTTGACTATTTACTTTTTTTTGGTAATTTTACACATTGTGAATGTTGCTCAAACATTCGTATGATTTTGATATTTATAGAAATTGTTATATATAGCAAATAAGCTTCAAAAATTATAAAATTTTATGTGTAATACTAAAAAAATTGATCTTTATTTATTTTATTTAATTGGATTTTCTTGATTTGAAAATTCCTTTTTCTAAAATCTTTTAATTAAGCCTAGAGAGCAAGTTATTAAAATTATTATGCATTTGAGGTAAAATCAAGTTAAACTATTTTATTTGTGTTCCTTACTTTTTTTGAATTTATATGAATTTTCTAAAATTTATTTAAACTTTTTTGCTATTTTCTAGCCTTTATTTGTATTTCTAAGATCTTCTAAAAATTTATAACATAAAATAAAATTTCAAATCTTCCCGCCCTCCTCTCTAGGTGATGCGTGGACGGTTTAGATGCACCCACGTCACTGCTCGCACCATCTCCGCCACTCCTGCCCCCCTTCCCCACCACGACGCGTGGACGGCTCGGATCGAGCCACGTCCCGCACTAACCCTATCCCACCACTCTTTTCTTTCCTTCTCTTCATCGATCATTTGGACCGATCCAAACGTCCCTTATGACCGATCGGACGCAAAAAGCCCCTCTAATTGATCGAACGGTCCAAACCCCTTGACCGTTCGGATCAATTCGAACGTTAACATTTGTTTAAGTCATATTAAAACACTTCTAGCAAATGTTAATATTTATTATAGTCATATTAAACACTTTTAATTAATAAAAAGTATTTAAGCTTGAATTAAATACAAAAAATTCTAAATGGTGAATTTTAATTTCAAAGACTTAAAATAACTCCAAAAATAGGATGTTACATGGACTGTCCGATCAATAAGCTTTCAAAAATAATTAAAAAATAACAAATAACTCCATAACATTTGAAAAAAAGTTCATAAAAATTCCTGGAACAATTCTCAACTTATGAAAAATATTTTTTAATCTTAAAATTGATTTTAAATTCTAAAAGATCCAGATAAAAGCCAAATAATTTTAAATAGTTAATATGAATTTGGATTTTTTAATAGAAATTTGAAATATCTTTTATGTAATTATATTTTTTATGTTTTTACTTAAATTACTTTTCAAGGTAAAGGCTCTTTAAAAGTAGGAAATCTGGCAAATAAACTTTGAAAAGATGCGAATGACCGAAAAATGCCTAAGTATCGCTAATTTTATGATTAAAATAATATAAATTAATATGAGAAATTTAGAGCACTTAAAATTTCTAAAAAATTACACAATTAGTTTGACTATGTCATGAGGCTTTATATAAAATTTTATAATTTTTGAACCCCGTTTGCTATATGTGACAACTCCTACAAATATAAAAATTTTATGAATTTTTTAGCAATATTCATAGTGGGTAAAATTACTAAAACATTACCCGATTAAGTATGTTATGTTGAGAGGCTGCACATAAATTATCATAATTTTTTGAGCTTATTTGTTATATTTAAAAGTTTAAATAAATAGTATAAAAAATTAGAGAAGGTAATTAAACTGACTAATTAGCCAACTTAATCATCTGTCGTCCGGTCGTGAGACGGCAGGGGCTCCCTCCAACATTGTTGCCCGGCCGCCAAACAACAAAAATAATATTTTTGTAAATACGCTAATCATATGACTATTTTTGTAATTATAGTTGCAAACAGTGCCAAATGTGTCAAAAATTTAATACATCGTCATATCTTCCGTATGTGAATACGCCATCACGTTTTGGTTATTTATCTTTAAATGGTCAACGTAGAGAGAATATATGGTACTTTTTTTTTCTGATGTGGGGGTTTGCAATTATTTGTGTAGGTTCGTGACTAGAATAGGAGCCTAAATTAATTTGGAGTTTTTCAAAGTCTTTTTCTCTGGGTGGAAGTAAACTTTTTCACTCTAATAACTATAAAGCAATGGAGATTAGAAATAAATAACCACAAGAAAAGTTCTAAACAAAACCAAGCAAAACGGGCTTTGATGTGCCCTATGTGGTCTAACCTCTCAGCGGGAGCAGTCAAACTAGATGAACAGTATTGATTAGATTGATGAACAATACCGGTTAGGCTGGGTGAACAGTAGAATCAACACAGGAAAAGAGCTGATTTCAGGCACTATTTCTAATATGAAAATTGATGAAACTTTTGATTCACAAGTATAAATGACTCAAAACTTGAACCAATGCTAGATCATAATCTTAAGAATTGATTCCAATCAAATATATTGAAAGAACGTAAGAAAATTATTATCTATTGACTCTTGAAGCTCTATTGCACCAAAACCAGACTAAAACCACAAATTTAACTAACTCTCAAACCAAGACTTCCAATCACTTGAAATTTGGTATACATCTTCTTTAAGATATTAGAAATCTATTTCAATGAACATCAAGAAAATCATTTCAAAGTTATGATGTTTTTCATTTGAAGGAAGGTTGCACTAAAACCAGACAAAAGAGGAAAATCTCGATCTACTCTTACTCGTGAGTTCTTGATGATCTAGATGACTTTAGATGGGTTCTCATATGTCATAATAAACTAGATCACAGCATGAAGTCAAGCAAAAATGGTATCAAGGTCAAAACCCAAAATCACCATCTCTTGACCCAGAACCAGGCAAACACAAAAACTTGCAAATAATAAGTATCTAGATGGATGAGATATAGTCTCCAAGAAACATCTTGATTAATTGCACATCCTTGACACACAGCAAAATCAAGAGGGGAAGAGGAAATACAAAAAATTAAGCCAAATCAAGATTTCATCACTTGAGAACAAGAGGAAAATATGTTGACAAATTTTGATCTCTATTGATACTTAAAGGTAAAAGTTTATAGCCACTTTCTAGCCATACAAAAGGTCTAAGAATGTCAAAAAAAACTCAATCACAAGAGGTTCTCCCATCACCCACAAGTTTCTCTTCAAAAATTCTAACTCCTCTCTACTTAGCATGAATGGTTTAACTCTAAGCCACCCCTTCACCCTTTTATAGTGGGGGCACATGAGAAACCCTAACTAGTGCTTCTTTTTAGTTTTCATCCACTTACATGGGCTAACCCGTTAACCCAACAACATATCGGATTGTACACTTACACATACACGCCTCTTAAAGCGCACACACACCTATTAACTCATTAGTGAATCAACACTTGATTCACTTTACATTTTCAGCACAACCAAGACATAAACTACTTAGACCAATGTTGTGGCTTTGCACACCATCACTTTTTTGGTATGGGTAATGTACCAAAATACCCCTCTACCGCCTTCCATGAAGTAAGAACACGAAGCATCGCCCATACTTCACCATCTTTTATATGGTCCTAATGACTTGCTACGAACCCTCTCACGCATATGGAACTCATAGAATCATCCTCGCTTGCAAATGACTCAAGTCTCTTGGTGCACCACATGCTTCTCTTTGCATCATGACGGCACTTGACTTTCTTGACTGCACAGGACCTCGACTCCTCCCTAAGTCTGGTCCTGGTCTACCTGTTGTTGTCCGTTATATCCTCCATAGTAGCTTTCACTCTGGCTCCTTGTCGTTCTGGCTTATAACCACTATGCTAGCCATGATCACCATCGACGGCTCCTTGATTGATTGGACCTTGGCTCCTTCTAAGCGTAGTCCTGATCCCTTGATTGTTTTGAACATAAGCTCTCCTAACTTAGTCTCAGTCCTGTCTGTCTCACCATGATGTAGTTCCGAAGACCTACAACCAATACAAACAAGCAAATTGTTGCTTAGCATCGCACGAGACAAAATCATCAATATGCCTAATTGATGATAGTGATAATACTTACCTCAGTGCTTCCATCCTAGAGGCATTACAGCAAACTATGACGTGCATCTTTAATGCATCATGGTTTTGCTCAAACTTCATCTTTCATGGTCCTTATCCATATTGTGTCTTGCATGAGTTCAACTATGACACACGGCATCCACGACCGTTCTGGACCTCAGCTATCCCCAACCTAGTCACGGTATCCTCGCCGTTGACCGTAATCGCCTCCAAGCCACCTACACAACAATAGACCAAGCAACCTTTTCAGATATAAGTTCTTCACAACTTGATGCACATTAGTCCATAAATACACCATGCAACATGAATGCACATATGCAATGACACTCATGCCGTGCACACACTCAACCAACTCACACTATAAATTTCCAAGCCAGTCAAATCGCCAACCAAACGTCAGTCTAATCGTGGCCCCAATGCCAGTCAGACCACCAGCAACACAAAACAACTAAAAAATTGCAAACTCTTGAAAGCCAAACTCAAACTACACACTCTCTTTGAACCAAAAGTCAATTATTCACCACAACCATGGGGTGACCTTCACGTAATCTCACAATTTGATTTTTATGCCTATAGGCAGCTGGCTATTCATGCAATATCAAGGATCAATGGTAGTATCGTAGCTATCTTCTTAAGGACATGTACTTATCTTCCCCAAGTTGTAAAGTACAATGCTCCATTATGCTTGTTTAGCAACGATTGGATGTTCTATATATGCTCAGGAAGAATAGAAGCTCCAAAAGTTTGGTATAATGCATGTGGCAATCTAGGATGGACAAATTCCTAATGGGGACATATAGTAAGGGCCTACAACAAACTCTGCATTGACTGACTATTCATAAGGGGACGAAAATAGATTCTACCGTACTGGCAAGAAAAATGGATGATCTTGCTATGAGATAATTAGTTGGTGGACACCTCTCTAAACCAAATCCAGTAAGACCCAGAGGCCCATAAGCATGATAGTCTCGTTTAGTCTCTCCCTATATAAGGACTTACGAAGGGACATATGATAACTAGCTCAAAGCATCACAATATTTTTATTGAACTCTCCCTTACACATTAGAAGCTAACTAGCTTCTCTCATATGAATCTACAGCTAACATGCTTAGCTTTCACAGGAGAGTTACATGCCTATTTATAGGCTTACAAATCGATTTAAAAGCACCGACTCAAGCATTTGTCATTTCTCTGCTTGCGTGGAAAGTTTTGTTGATTAAGTAGGGCCAAAACAAGCCGACAACATGGCCTATGTAGAGTCAGTTTAGTGCATAGACATGACCAATCCATCTACGTCTCCGGTTCAAGCACATTCTAGTAGTAAATACAACACTACACATTTTAGTAGTAAATTTGTATTTTTTTGGTACTATTACTACTGCTACTCGTTAGGTCAAGCAAATAAAAATCCATGGAGCTAGGCGCTACCACTCTATCAACCAGGCAGATATCTTCATGCCCAGATCTTTTTGAGCAAAGACGACGAGGTTCTCGATCTCAGAGTCATCGATGAAGTCGTTGTTGTCCTTATCGGCGCGGC
Source organism: Melocanna baccifera (assembly GCA_036346265.1). Lineage (NCBI taxonomy): Eukaryota > Viridiplantae > Streptophyta > Magnoliopsida > Poales > Poaceae > Melocanna > Melocanna baccifera. Next base: position 22,749,628 of record CM070694.1, on the reverse strand, counting down.
GGACGGCACGCCCAGCTCTCAAGGTGGTGAACTAGCCGCCCCGGCGGCGGATGGCCTCGCAGAGCTCATTCCTGCTTATTCAGTGTAACATCCTGATTTTCAGAGATTTTTAAAACCTTGAATTTAAAAATAAATTTCTGGAATTTTCTGAAATTAATTAAAGCTTAAAATGAATTTTTAGAATTTCTTTTGATTTAATCTGATTAAAATAAACATTAACATAAGTTAAAAATATTTTATTTGAGTTCCTTGTGTCACAAGAATTTTCTGGTATTTTTGGTGAATTTTTCGGATTTATTTGCTATTTTCTAGAGCTCCTGGATTATTATTTGAATTTTCTGAAAAAAGTTATTTTGGGAAAATACCTCAGCCGCCCGATCTCTCTCCTCCCCACGTGTCGGTCATCCGCCCCCTCTCCCCGCCGCCGTACTCCCTTTTCCCGCTCGCCTCTAACGCCGTCGCGCCGCTTCGCACTGGCGCGCGCATCCGCAAGCGCCACGCTGGCGGCACCAGCAGCCGCTGCGCCCGCTCTCGCCTCGCGCGTCCGATCCGCCCGCGCCGCATCCGGACCGTCCATCCCGCGCCGCGCGTGATCTAACCCTAACCCTAGCGCCGCTCCGCCCGCTGTCGGATCCGCGCCACGCGGCGCACATCGGCCTCGCCCGCTTCGGTCGCGCCGACGCTGCGTCCCCGCCGTCCGATTGGCCGCTGTCGCCGCCGTCTTCGTCTCGGTCGCACCGCGCGCTCTCGTCCGGACTCCTCGGTTCGCGTGCCATTTAACCCGCCGCCGCCTCGGTTCGCGTGCTCCATCGCCGCCGCCGCCTTCTCGCGCCTCGCGCCGCCGCTGCTGCGCGCGCCGCCTCGCGCGTCCCCCACGCCGTCGCCTCGTCGCCGCGCGCGCGCCGAGACCCCGATCCTCCCGCCGGTGAGTCCTCGCCGCCGCCGCCGCGTCGCCTCCTCGTCGCCGCTCCGTCGCCGCGCCTCGCCTCGGTTCCGCGCCGGATCCGCGCACCCCGCGCGCCACGCCGCAGCGCGGCGCGCGCGCGCAGCGCGCCACGCGTCGCCCATCGCTGGTCCTCCGCCCGCGCGGCAGATCTCGCCATCCATCCGGGAGGCATAAGCGCGCGCCACGCGTCTCCTCCTCCGCCGTCGGATCTCCGACGCGCCCCCGCGCTCGCGCGCTCGCGCGCGCGCGCGCGCGCGCCGCTTCTGCGTCGGCGATCCCGCCGCCCGCCTCGCACCGCCCGATCCGAGCGCTCATCCAGATCTGGCGGGCGGCGGATGCGACCACGCGTCGTCGTCCGGCCGTCCGATTCCGCCGCGCGCGCGCGCCGACCGAGCCACGTCGGCGTGACACATGGCAGCATATCGTGTGCCACGTCAGCCCTAGGCCACGTGGCATGACACGTGGTATGCCACGTCAGCGCCACGTCAGCCCTAGCCGCCCCCCCGAGCCACGCGGCGACCACGCCACCGCCACGTCGGCGGTGCCACGTGGCGGCATATCTTCCGCCGCGTCGCCGCTCCGCCGCGTCGACACCCTCTCTCCCGTGCACTCGCTCCGTGCGCCGGGTTCACCGTGGACCGGTATTCGATGGACCGGTTCACGAAGATAGTGTAATTTCTGAATTTCCCGATTTAATTTTGGAATTAATTTTCCGAGAGCCCGTTCTCCTCCGTCCTAGCTCCGATTGACCCCGTTCTTTTTTCTAAATTCATCTAAAATCAAGCTCTAGCTGTTGGTTCTGGTTTTGTGAATTTTGGAGTTCATTTGCTTGTCATTTTATGTGTTTCTTTGTTTTCGGTCGTTTTCTCTCTCGTTAGATTCGGATTCCGGAGGAGCAGATTTCGCGCCAGAAGACCAGGAGTACCCCGCTGAGCATAACGAAGGCAAGTCGTGTCCCTTGATCATGTTGAACCCAATTTTGCAAACTATTATTTAATTATTTTGCTTTAAATTATATTGTATTGCTATTTTTATTCAAATCTTTGCACAGGTAGCTATTGTCCCAATTGCAATTAAACCTCCTTGACACTTTGAAATACCATGATGCCTTTGTCACCATAGGTTGGGAGATTTATTAGTGATGCTAGTTTATTTATCACAAGGGTTGGTGCGATAGATTGCTTAGCTTTGCTTATAGCTCCGATTGGGTTTATCATCACATGTGAATTATCCAAATTTGACTTAATGAGATATGGAACTGTGGTTGGTGCCACGTATATTAAAATTTGTGCCATGACGTAGGTGCGTCATCGGTGATGATTATACAAATCGGTTTTGCACTCGGGCAGTGATCGTGCGATAAAGGGGAAATACGGTTGTACTTTGGGGATGTGGTAGTCTCGCCGGGTAATGTTAAGGACTTAACTTTGTGCGCCATTGATCCGAGCCTTACTGCAAACCACATGTCCGGTATGGGACGGACTGGTGACTAATTTGGGAGGTTTCAATCGTAATCTTGCCATCGAGATGAACATGGTTGCTTGATTTCCATGTGGCGCAAGGGGTGTGATCACGAAACCCTAGCGGGCGGATTAAGTTGTAAACTGAACTTTGTAAATGCCTTGTTGTGATTTTCTTTAACGTGAGGATTATCACATCGTGTGGGTACAGTTGTGCAACCTCTGCAGAGTGTAAAACTATTCGAATAGCCGCGTCCTCGGTCATGGACAATGCTCGGGGATTTCACACGAGGGTTAGTGTTTCATTTATAACTTGGTGGTTTATGTTTGGGAGTGGACAGGTAGTTCACTGTTGGATTAACTTGTGAATTGGTGTTCATAAGTGGTTCATGTTTATTCCTTTGATTATCTATTGTTACTGATTTCAGTTAACTTTCGCTTTCAAGTTATTTAATATATTTCATCGATAAATGCATTTATGCAAATTAACCTTTCAGCCTTCCTTTGGTAAGCCTTGCATATTATATTGCATTTATTGTTACAAACGACTTGCTGAGTACCAATGTACTCACGGCTTTACGCCTATGTTGCTCAGTTGAGGGAGAGGAGTACTATCAGCAGGAGGTGCCAGAAGGAGAGTACTACGACGACTTCACGGATTAGGCTTCGTTCTCCACTCGATAGCCTGTGGCTTGTCGATTGGTCGCTACGCTTTATTTTGGATTTCCGCTGCTATTTTGTTAAGCCCTTCCGGCTAGAGTTATTGTAAGCTTGGCCATAAGGTCGTACCCTTGATATTTTATCGATATTTGAGTTTTCCTTTATTATTATCGTGTGTATGGTTGTGATGACATCTATGTTTAACTGTGTGCACTAGCATGATCCTGGGACTAGTGCAGAATACACAGAGAGTCCGGATTTGCATATTCGGGTCTCGACATTCAGTCATCGTTGTCGGTGTCGAAATGCTTGAGCCACTCCTTGAAGTTCTCCACGGTCATCTCGCGAGAGGAGGGGACGCCCCTGATCGCCATTGCTATCTGGCCTTAATTTACAAGCTCGAGTCCTTGTAGACTGCTATTCTAGTTCTTCTAGCTAGGAGTGCAGGTAGTTGGAGCCTCGCAGCATCGCTCTCAATGGAAGGCGAGCTACTTTAGGCTTTGCCGGTTTAGCATCGTATCTCTTTTATATGTGCAAGTGTGTAACTATGTATTGTTAGTTTGATCTCAGGCCAAACGGCCAAGACTAAAGAGACGTGGGGAAACCCATGTCTCCTGATTTTCAGCACCCTGATCGGAGGTGCCCAACCGACGTGTGGTTATGGTCCCCTGTTGCTACAGCGCAAGATAAAAAAGGGGGTTACAGCCTCTCACGGGGTTAAGTTTTTCTCGTGAGAGTCTAAACTCCGTACAATCCAAAAGGAGGCCCGATCTACTGCGCACTGCTAGCAACGGGAAGGCCGTCGCCGCCACTGCAGGACCTCGGCGGCGACGACCCTCTGCACCGCTCCGACGACTACCCGGACTCGCCCTCACGCCTGCATCACGCAGGCACGAGGTCTTCGCCTAATGGCTTTCATTGGCGACCGTAAGTTTTCAATTCCCCTCGACTCTAGGTGTTCTAGCGCTAAACTAGCAGATTATGTCATGCATAAGGATTAGGATCTATCATGTATCACATTATTTGATTCCATCTTTTACTTGGTGGGCCAAGGGAGAATGGCATCCATCGCCTTTTCTGATGTGTAGATATGCAATTATTTGATTCCTATGCATTGCTTGCAGCAACCAGCAAGCTGCAAATGTAAGATCAACTTTAGTGTGTTCATTAAGATGGCTTATTTCTTTTACTCAATCAAATAAACTACTTTACTTTATATATATCTAAGCATCTCATGCAATGTATTTCACCTAACCTAATTTCTGAATTATGCGCTACCGCTACTCCATTATTATGCTTGTTTAGCAACGATTGGATGTTCTCTGTGAGTCCTAGGGAAGAATGGAATCTTGGAAAGTTTGGCAAGATGTTCTCTGTGAGTCCTATGGAAGAATGGAATCTTGGAAAGTTTGGCAATGCACGTGGGATGGATTAATTTCAAGTGGAGAAGTAGTACGGTCTTCATGAAGCAGAATCTTGACTGACTGGTCCAAAGAGGGAACAAAAAGGAGATTCTACCACACTACCTGAAGAAGTATCTAAGTATGTTCTTCCCCTAGTATTTTTGTTTCATCTTATTTTCATGCCAAACCTTGCTCGTTCTGTTCACTGACGGTTTTGCTTTTTGCAAGTAACACCATGTCCTTCTACCAGAAGGCCCAGAACTCTAGCAGCAGCAAAGAAAGCATGACTGAACCAATTAACCAAATCACATAAGCATGAAACACATAAACAAAGGGAAATGATACCAATAAAGAGGGTTGGCAAGTTGGCTTGGAAATAATACTACTGAGAAAGAAAATTGGTCATTTAGTATATTCTCTTTTCCTTTTTCACGAAAACACAGAAGATTTGTGTTTCATTCGTTAAGGAGAAAGAGGTTTACAAACAGAGATTACAAAGATGGCATGACCAACGCAGAAGATTTATGTTTCATTCTTTTTTTCTTAAAATAAATAGCAGAGCTCATGCCCTTGGTTTTAAAAAAGGAACATTGGTCATTCTTTAGCTAGTGTGATAGAATCTCTTTTTGGCTTGGTCGGTCAACAAAAAATCTGTTCCATTTAGGCCCTACTAATATACTACCGTCCCACTTGAAGTTTGTCTACACCACAAGCATTCCCAATCTTTCTAAGATCCTATTCTTCTTCCTAAGGACCCACATAGAATAGCCAATCGTTGCAAAAACAAGCACAATGAACTTGTTCTTTTCAGCTTATGATTTTCCTTAAATAAACAAATGAAATGGTTCTCCACCATTATTTGAAAGCAGCTTATCAGGATAATCTTTTAGAAGCGATTTATCGGCTTTCGGTTCGTTTGTACGAGCACTCACATTAGAGCTAAAAAGCTATAAGTCGCAGCCCAAAAGAATAGGCCCAATAACTTTGCACTAGTTTAGATAAGAATCTCGACAGCCGATGGGCACACCAGAAAAATGAGATTGTTTGGATAAAGAATAGGAAACTTTCTGCCATTACATTCTTCAGAGGACCAACGAAAGCACAGAAAGTATTAGAAAGAAAACACAAAAAATATAAGGAGTGAATTAGGACTAGGGTTCTGAAAAACGGCGGTAACCAGCCAATACTCGTTAGTTTTTGGTCAAACTACTGGGTACCTAGAAATTGCAAACCTGTTAATACCACTCTGAGTTCAACCCCTACACTCCTTTTCTATCCCATTTTCACATGAATTTGATGCGGGTGAGGGCCTAGGGTTTCCAAATAAGCCATGGGTAGTCGACCTTGATGCTGCCGGCAAATTGGAGTTGGTAGGCAGAGCACGTGGTATACACGCCTATCGCGGATACTTTCCAAATGATGGTGTCCAGCTCTGAGGTGAGGCAATGGTGGAGAGTGCTCGCCACAGTGTGAAGCAGGTGTGCCTGGCTGAATATTGCGGGCACTATGTTTCTAGATGCCACACCGTCAAGCCAGCTGCTATTCCAGAAGTCCACTATGCAGTCATCCCTGACAACTACTGTGGTGGCAGCATGGAAGAGTGACTTCTCCGACTCATTGCAAGGTAATTGGGTGTTTGCCCAAGGCTTCTCACTCGGGGACCAAGATTTGCCAAAGCCAGTAGACTCTGAGCGTGCGGCCAAACTTTTCCAAATCCAGGGCCCCTATGTTAGCGATATGTCCTAAATGCCATCATAGAGATGATTTCATCACTTCTATATTTATAATCTTTTAAATAATGTATTATTTTGTCTTTTGAATAAATGTCTTTCGTATTGATCAACAAGTATATAACTTGTTCGTGGAACTCTTTATTTATGTTTTGATGTTATTCTAAATTATCTATAATTTTATATCATTATGTGGGACAATTATGATTTTATAAATCAACACATGTATTGATTGATGCTTATGTTTCATAGATCATAGATATGTGATATCAAATCGATAATATAGATATATGTTAGAGAACATGGTGTTAGATTGACCTACCATGAGACACTACGAGAATTGTTATATTCTTAAGTGTAATTAGTTGATTTTATACATAGTGTATATAGGATCCTTAGACTTGAGATTATCATAATTTTCTATATATACAATAGTTTACTTAAAGCTTTTCAAATACTACTCTGTAACTGAGTGGTCATAAAGGTAGTTTTTTGATTTACTATAAAATATGCAAAGAAATACGAGCAATCAAGATATAATTTGTCCCTCCTATATAACACAAGAGATATCTCTCGGCCCCTTGATGTTGTTAGATTAAGAAAGTGCATATCCATGCCGAATATAGTTAAGGAATCAATTACAACTAAGTAATCTATTATAAGTTTAAGTGAAGGATCGAGCTATCATAGGATGGCATGCTTCTTGCCTTGAGTTCGATCTGGTATCGTGAGGTAAAAGAATTGGTATATGAGTGCTATATAGATTCATTCGATGTGATCTTTATGTATATTTAGGAGTCGATATGTCCTACTAGGGACCGCTACTGACTTGTAGATCGAAAAGATGTTTTTGAGCCATAACCGAATATACATAAACCTACAGGATCATACATTTAACATGTTGAAACACATAAGTTCGGATTGGATCCATTACCAATGAACCAAGTGGACTTTGCACATTGTTGGGTCCCTAACGTAGGGTTCCACCAAGGGGCTATATTAAGAGAGGCGTAGGGTTGAGAGATGCATCTGGTACACACCCACCGAAACCCTAGCCGCTACCTCTCACAGATTCTGACATGGCATTGGTGCTAGCACACCGGCGCATAGCGTTCCTCCCTAGACGTGTGGATTTTAGTAGAAGTGCTACTGCGACTACGGTGCTGATCAGGATAATCACGAGGAGGAGACGGTTGGTTCATAGAGATCGACTACTTTCGCTACATCTATGCGTGCTACATTGAACCAGGCTACTTCAACTCTACTTTTGTTGTACTACGCGTCTAGTGGTAATGATCCATGATCTCTTACTCATATAACTTTCTGATTTACATAATAGAAATTTTATTTGTGCTAATGTGGCCTACACAGGGACCCCACACCTTAGCCCGCCAAACTTAGTGGGATGGCATAACTTTGGCTAGGTGATTGAATAGCAGCTCCTCACTTATATTGATAGTTTCATCTCATGATTACAATTTTTGGCCAAATTTCATGAAATCCACTAAAATTCAGTTTTATCAGCCCACCTTGAAAAAAGCCTAATTCGACCAAAAATTTTGGCCATTTGAAAAATTTTCGGCCCATCCACCGACCAGATTTTCCAACTCACCCACCATGTCTCTCTCCCGAGTTCCGAGTAGATCCCCTCCCCTTCTTCCTTCCTTCCCTACCCCCATGCCGCCACCCCACTAGAGCTGCCTCTCACTCGTCGCCTCTCCCCTCCCCTTCTTCCTTCCTCTTCCACCCCATGCCGCCTCCCTACTGGAGCCGCCTCTCGCACGCTGCCTCTCCCCTCCCCTTCTTCCTTCCCCCCACCCCCATGCCATTGGCTGCCTCCTCCTAACCTGACAAACCCATGGCCACCGCCGCCACACTCCTCTGCCGCTCCACCTCCTCCCCCCCATCGCCTCCTCCTCTTCCCCCTCCTCTCCCACCTCCACCGCCCCGCACCCCAATGCCCATAGTTCCCGTCGCTTCTTCTCATTCGACACAACTGCCGACTCTGAACAAAAGCTGCTGCTTCCACCTCTTCCTCCCCTCGTGCCTCTCTCGGGAATCCACCGAGTGACTCCTCTCCCTTCCGGCCGAGGAGGCCCACACCCTCCTCCACCCAGCCTTTGCCGAGTTCTGCGTCACCCACCTCATGGATGAGCTGAGGCGGCACAAGTCCTTTATGGCCGCAGGCGACATTTCACCGGGATTAGGTTTTTTTTTAATAAATTTCTATTTTTAATTCAAATTCTATTTTTGAATATTTTGGCTGAATTTTTACAAAAATTTTGAAATTTTCAAAATTCGATTTTCTCGTAGGGGTTCAAATATTTTTCTAAATCAAAATTGTTTTCCCTAATTCCATCATACACTGTAACTGAACTACTGAAGTACTCCAAATTAACAAGATACAAACAGGACACTCCTGCAGTTTGGAGTTGTGAACTATATCAGTTAATAATATGATGTACACTCGAAGGAAAATAAGTCTTCAGAATACAGAAGTTCATCGCGCAGCTCCAGCGTGCTGCACGCATAGGAATAAAATAATTTCAAGCCTCCACATCAGAAAAAAGCGATGCCATTTTCTGATAACTGTAAGTTCTGTCCCGTTCCATCGCTGCCACGGGAGAGACGATGCTGCAGTGAACAACACGTAGCGCACTCGCCCTCCACTGAGAGAGTGAGAACCCTCGCAGCCTGCAGATAGAAACGAATAAATCTACTACTATTATACAACCAAAAAAAACCAGCGATTAGTTCCAGTATAAAAGGAGCAAGAAACTGCAAGCTTCCAACCTGCACTCCAAGAAGAAGAGCAATCTCCTGAGAGGCCAGCAAAGCAATGGCTATCACTGTTCTTGTTCCTCACCATGCAAGGGACCGTCCTAGTGAACCCGACGAGATGACAGCCAGGGGGTTCAGGAGGTGGCTCAACAAGTTCGACACCGACCACGACGGCCGGATCAACAGGTCCGAGCTCCGGTGCGCCATCCGCGAGCGGGGCCGCTGGTTCGCCACCTTCAGGGGCTGGCTCGCCTTCCACCACGCCGACAAGAACCACAATGGCTTCATAGATGACGACGAGATCGATTATCTCGTCGCGTTTGCTCAGAAAGACCTGGGCTTCAAGATAACTGCGTAGCAGGCTACTAGAGCGGTGCGTGGTAGCTCCATGGATTCATCTCTTTCAACTGCCCATGGATATGAACTATGTAGTTGCTAGATCAATTAGGTTTTTAAGTTAATGGCATGTCTTATTTCTGCTTTGTGTGGTAGTGGTAGCTTCGACGTAGCATGCATCCATGTCAACTTCTCCTCAATAATATGTGCAAAAGCAGGAGAAACTGCATGCAGGTTACCATGCAAATATCAGTTATCAGTGTTTGTGTGATGCTACTTTGCTATGTATATGCGTATTTGATGCATGCAGTTCATCGAGATGAAATTCTGTTGCTATGTTACTATCGTCTTAACAGATTAATTAACCATCTCCTGTCTCAAGGCAGGAGACACGACATGGTAACTATGAATTTTTTCTACTCTTGAACACAGCAATATTTGTTCAGGTACGGCTGAAATGTACAAATGACAAACACAAACCTGAGTCAACAACAGATAGCATGGTGAATCCTATTCCTACATCATGCTTTCTGAAGCCTGAAGTTTGTAAGAGCATGCGGCCGTGGCAGAACCCTAGGAACCACAACAAAAGCAAGAGAGAACTACAGATAATGTAGTGTTATTGCAACGTGTTACCAACTTCAGGTTTCAGAGAAACGTGCTGGGATTAACCATGTTTGCTGGGCGCCCCTTTAAGCAGCTTCCCCTTATTTTCTTGGCAGATATTCACAGTTGCCAATCTTGCCTTCAGTCCAATCACATTTTCTCTGTTCATTCTTGAATCCTAGTGTATAGCAAGCTCAGTTACACCACGTAGCATAGGATAATCTATATCTGCATGAACCAACATTTGTTTGAGAATATGCTGCCAGGCTGATGCTCTGATCAGGGAAAACAATTTCGGACAAAGTTTGCCAAATTTCGGTTTTCTTGACGGGGTCCGAAAATTTGCTAAGTCGGCGAATTTTGGTTCGAAATTTGGAGTTTAACTAAATTCTTTAACTAATACAAGGTAAGAAGTACTTAGCTAGGCTAGTAGTAAGGGATGGTGATTGGTGAGCATTAGGTCTTGAGTTTGAGTCCCAAAACTAACACTATTTTTTTTGTTTTTCCATTTCTACTCAAAAATCAGATTTAAAAATTTTGAATGAATGTTTCCAAGAATTTCCAAACTTCGGATTTATCGGTGAGGGACAAAAAAAAATCTGAAAAAGATTTCCCTGGTTCTGATATCGGACAAGTCCATTGGAACACACTTCTAAGTAACTTCACAATAGATGCTTGAGCTACACTGCTGGAGGAGGGTTACACAACCATTGTATTCATCAACAAAAAGATGCACTAATCAGTTCCCTCCCAAGTTTCAGGGAGAACAGAACAGGACAGGACAGAGCTACACTTCTAGAGGAATGCCCATGTTCCTCACAAAATTTATCCCGAGTTGCCAAAAATGATATAGACATGCTGCAGTATGTCCTCCGGTGTTTATACCAACAGATTACAACTTACACCAGACACCAACTAACAAGACAAATTAAATTAACTAATCACAGAAATGTACAACAATAAGCTTGTCCAAGCCTTAGGACCTCGTTCTCTTATGTTTGTCCCTGAGTATTTCTGGATAAAAGTGATCCGATTAGAGGGAAGAACGATTTTTTCCTCCTTAACTTCCGGGCTGGAACAAGATCGTCGTAACTACTACCTGACATCTGTAATTTTGATTCCTGCTCTTTGTGGTAAGGAGCCTTCTGTTCAACAAATCTCCTAGGTGGGCTACTCAAAGGATTAACTGCACGTTTCGCAGCTTCTTGAGCTCTTCGGCTCTGCTCGTGCTCAGCTCTCCATTTCCTCAGTTCCTGCTCAGCGGCTAATTTCCCTCCGTTGGCCCTCTCGTCTCTCTCCAATGCAATTTCAAGGGCTTCCTTCTTTTCATCCATCTCCTTGGATGCTTCATTTAGACTATCTAGGCTCTTTGATTCAGACCCTTTCGCTGACTCCACCTGCGCCAGTGCTGCTGTCACCCTCTCATTTGCCAGCTCTTCAGCTTCATGCGCTTTCTTACCAAGTGCATAGTACTCACTTAAAGGAAGTGTCACTCCCCTGGGAGAATCCTCAACATCTCTTGCCTCTTCGCTTTCTTGCAACGCTTGAACTGCCGCAAGCGCTAGCCTCTCAGATGCTTTGGATGCTTCCGTTTCTTTCAGAACAGCGCATAACCTGATCTCTGCGGCAGTTGCACTAGCCTTGGCTTGCTCAGCTTCTTCCTTGGCCTTTCTCAGTTGCTCTTGTGCTGAGTGAGCTATCACCTTGGCGTCCTCAGCCTCCTGAGCTGCTTGCTGTAACAGCTTAGGGAGCTCCACGATCCTCTCTTGGGCATCTGCTTCCTTGGACCTCACAGATTCTATCGATTGTTTCGTCCTGTCGAGCTCAGCTTCCAGTGAAGAAACTGCAATACACGCCATACCTTCCCTCTGCTGCAACGTGATAAGCGAAGCTTTCTCATTATTCATTTCGGATCTGAGGGTTGTGGCAGCTACTCTTAACAAGTTGGCCTCATTTTTTGCCTTCTCTATGTTCCCTTTAACCTCCTCAAGCTCTTTCTGCGTTGAACCTAGAGTTTCCTTGATTGACCTGCTAATTTGTCTAGCATCTTCAGACTCATGCCTCTTGGCAACTCCTTCAGCTTCTTCACTCGGTATATTCTCTACATAGACTGACAGCTCAAACTTGAGACTACGCAACTTGCACAAATTTGCATCTAAATTCTGCTTCACATCATTTTTGGACAGAAGCTTATTGTTCAGTTGCTGCAGCTCCTTTTGTGCCTGCTGAAACTCTCTATCCCAAGCAAGGCAATCTTGCTCTTTCGCCAATGCTGCATCAATTCTATGTTCTTCTGCTTCATGATGTGCAGCATGGGCCAACTCAAGAGATCCTTTAGATACAATCAGTTCTAAAGTTAGTTCCTCAACTCGCTTCTCAATCTCCTTCCCGGCAGAAATAACTTCTACTGCTCTTCTGATTGCTGTCTCTCTTTCATTGACTAAGGTAACATACTGTTCATGTAATGTTCTCAACTCCTCCTTTACTGAATTAAGTTCAGCAACAGCCTTTTCGTGTCTTTCTTTGGCGACTTCCATTTGCGTCCTGGCTATTACACTAGCTTCATCAGCTACTCCCTGCTCAATTTCTTGCGCCCTGAGATGTACAAGCTCGGAATCCTGTTTTGCTTGAACTTCTTCAATCTGTGCTTTCTCCAGATCATGCTTCAGCTCCTCTATAATTCTCTTAGTGGTCTCTAGCTCATCAACAACTTCTGATTTAGCCATCTCAGCAGTTTCTAGTTCCTCTTTGCACTGTGGAATTCCTTTTTGAACCTTTTCAAGTTCAAGTTGTATAAGCTTGCGTCTCTACATAAAAAATAAAGTTCTTTTAGAGTACTCTACATGTTTAAAATTCAAGTATGTAGCACATAATTTTAGTTATTTGACTAAGAGTATATGATCCATATGCAGTGTTAAGAGTGAGAAGAATTACCTCCATCATCTGAACTTTGTGAGCTTTCCAATCAACAATTCCTCCAAACTTGGTGACAGCCTCTCTCACAGACTCAAAAGGTGCAGCAGTGTCAACGAGACCTCTATATGGACTGTCAGGTTTTGTTTCTGACTCTTCTATCACATTTGGCTTTACAGCAATGTATGTCTGATAACATATCTTGTCTTCTTTAGATTTCATTTCGTCAGTTGGCATAGTTCCAGCACCGATTGAGACATTGACAGACATATGGTTCACTTCAATAGCATCTTCTGAAGAAGAGTGATCTGCATTATCCTCCATTGAGTGTTTTAATGCCTCAATTGGTCCTGAATTAGAGAGCATTTCAGGGCGTGTAGCTGTAGGGGAATTCGATTCCACATGGTGCTCTGTTAAATCAGGATGAGACCTTTCTAGGACCTGTGAAGATGAATGCAATCTATCTGCAGCATCTGGCAGCCCATTAGAAATATCCAAAATGGCTGCTTGGGCTGACTTGTCCTCATGTGCATTTGGTTTTTCATGATCACTGCTGTAAGTGACTTCCTTCACAGAAGGTGGAATTGGTAAATCCACAAAAGTTTCTGAACTTCCTCTTGGAGATGACGATGTATTTATAGAAGACTTTTTTGAGTTACTTTCTTCGGAGGCGTAAGTCGACTCCATTCCTACGCCTTTGCTAAGCACCACCTGGTCTGCTCCTAAAGAATATTTTGCAACGATAATGACAATCAGGTTACAAGACATGAATTATGGCACAAATCCAAGCACTTAGAGTAAGAAGAGCATACCGCATGGCATGCACTCATTATGGGAAGTAACATTCTCATTACGGTTTTTTGAGTAGTATAAAATAAAGCAGTTGTCAAGCTGTTAAACATTAGCATGAACTTTATTTTGTAATGCCAGTTCTATAGCAAAGTAGAAATAACAAAAAAAAAGCGCATTACAGAACAATACATGGCTATTGTGCAGTAACTGGATATGCAGTCACCAAAAGAACTTTAGTGAATCCAGTCCTACATGCACTAATCATTGCCACCACCTGACATCGAACCAACTTTCTGTCTGCAATAATTCAGGTACTATTGCACCCAACCTTACATGTGTATAAACTGAACCATCTTTTTCTAAACAAAGAACAAAAGCAAACAACAAAACAAAGCCTACCCATTTTTATAGCACCTAAAAACAAAATAAAAATGCCATACTGGACCAGCTAGAAGAAAAAAATTCTTGTCCCAACACCAACACCATCATTATTTGCCAACAATTATGAGCTAAGTCCCTAAATCCTCCTAATCATGCTCAATCCTGTGTGCATCAAACTTGAATATTTGACTTCCAGAAGAAAAAGGGCCTGTTCTTTTTTGTTTTATTGTGGATTTTGATTTCGGCTTCTCTGAAAGCCAAAACAAACGGGGCGACTTCTGGAAACCGCTTCTCCAAATGGGTTCCCGAGCCCAAAACGTTGTATGCTATCTACATTGGCATCTCTGCCGTCTACCGCTGTCTCAAAAAACGCTGCCAAAAGTCATCAAAACAGAGCTAGTGACCCGTACAAGTCCACAGTAATCTTTGCGTAACCTCATTAGTCATTACCTAACTAGTATAAGTTTATGACGATCAAACAAGTGTATCCTAACAAAGTTTAAGATTACAGAGCTAATTGTACCTAACAAGGTGAAACATTTAACTCTGTTACAGAACTGATTAACTAAAAGAGATAATTTTCACGGCAGAGAGCCGCATTCTCGTCGTCTTCTTCCACGCAAACATCAAGAAAAGAACATTCCTTTCTCGGGAACGATTTAATCGCACTATCAAATTTAGCTGCCCTAATCCATGATATGAACCATAGAGAAAAAGGAAAATTTCTATCTCTAGTTGCTACCTCAGTTCCAAACCAAAAACAGATTTGCCCTGCAATTGCCTGTATCCAAGGGAATGAAGATAACTGAACCCCAAAAGAAACAACAAAACCTTACCAAATCGTCCAACCAAGAGCCTAAATTCACATCAGTTGAAGAATCAAGAATTCACCAGACTCCCCCGGTTAGCTAGCTCAAACCTCAAAACCGCACCAGATTAATCGCGGATTGCAGCTAAAGGGGCAGGAAAACTTACTCGATTGAGCGGAGGATTTCGTGCGGGCGAAGCGATCGGGGCCTTATTTTGCGCCGATTCGGATCTCCGCTCTGCGTGCTCGCGATTTTTCTCTTCTTCTCTCTGTTTTATTATGAGGAGAGGTGGATGTGTACGTGTGTGCATGTGCTGCTTGGTTTGTCTGGCTCGCTAGTCCACTGGTCGGTGTGGATTAGTTTGCAATATTCTGGCTTCACAAGCTAAAAGTGAAGTAAATATGCTGATTTTTAATATAATTTTTTTATTTTTTCTGTTTTATTTGTGTTATCTGTAAAAATATTATAGTGTTTTTTATTTTCTTTATTTTTATTAATTAATTATCTTAGGAAACTAACAATCGTTATATTATTATTTTAGCTAAAAGTTGTAGCATTTTTAAATGGGCTTTAGGCTCTTTGCAAAAAGCACCTCCAGCTTTTCTGAAATTGCAGGAGTCCTTTTGTGTAGAAAGTAAAACAGTCCGAGTAACCGAGTGAGATGCACTTTACAACCGAGTGACTTTACACCACTATTTATATTGGCTTCTAAAAATTTTTTTAGTAAATAATTTTTTACAGTAACTAATTTTTAAATAGAGTATCTTTTTAAGATAAAGTCTCTTAGTCAATTGTAATACACACTACAGTAACTTTATTTATCTCGGTTAAAATCGTACGTGAGTTTCTCTTTCTCCGTACGCTCTCTATAAATTGTTATTATTTATAAGCTAAAGTCAAAAGGAATCATCAAAAGTCAATATGAAATTTAGGTGATTGGGGTGATGTAGGTTCATTTGGATTGGAAAGATTCTTGTATTATTTGGTATTTTTTTATATTTTAAGTATATTTTGTTTGTTTGAAATCAAAATGTAACGTGGCTTTTAGTTTAAACATCTATGTACTTAAATTAGCAAATTCTTCTGATACTACTCATGGACCTCATGATTTGACTCGTAGTTTGTATTTCTATGTTAAAAGGACTTTTTAGATATTCTCTCAAAATCAGGAATAGCCGCCGGTATTTTTTTTTTGTGTTCACGAGGACCACTAATTTTAACAAATATGTTGTCAAATTAACATACTGAAAACTTTATAGACGCAAACATTTTCTGGAAGCCATACTGAGTGACTGATTATGGGGGTGATCGGAATAACGATGGCTTTTGGTTTTTGCTGAAAAAGCACTGTAGCTGGCTGATTTTTTACTGTAGTTGAGTGGCATGTTAGGCATAATTAAATTTAAAAAAATATATAAATAAAAACGGCTCGCTAGTCTAGTGTGGACAATGCAAAGGAATATGAGAAAAAAACGGAACGCAAAAAAACCAAAAAAAATCACTACGTGACAAAAATGCTACAGTGTTTCCGTCGCTGCTACAGTGTTTCCATCGCTAAACAGTAAAAAAACTCCATTCTGATCGCTGCCATAACCCATGCATATAGCAAGGGTCGATATCACAACACCAATCATTAAAGGTGTGAAACAGAAAATGTGACAGATAACGACAGAAGTGATTGGCTAGATTAATTACTACCCAGGAGTACGTACCACTAATTAATTACTCGCTCCGTCCCGTGATAGAAATTCGATATATATACTTAGAAGGTATATTATTTAATATTTAATAAAATCAAATAATATTTATAAAAAATAGTAGTAGTATCATATCTATCTAATAGAAGTGACTATAATTCAATTCTGTTAAATATTATTTAAATAATATATTTCTAGATCTGCACACCGAATATGGTCGCGGGACCGAGGAAGTTACTAATTTTCCTGAAGTGGGGGCAATTTGGAGTGGGAGCAGAAAAAGGAAAAGATTCCAATAAGGAGGGCTTTCGGTCACCGAAACGGCGACCAGCCCGCAGGCACGCTCCCGTGCGGCACGGTGCATCCGCCGTCGGTTCCCGCTAAGACTGAGAAGCGGACGGCTCGCATGCGACGGCGGGTCGGGGGCCGGGTGAGCGTGACGTTGGGCGTGGATGCGTTGGACTTTGGGGATGACACTTGTACACGCAAGCACATCTCCATCGCATAAAAAAAAATGCTCCAGCTACGCAAGGCGTACCCACGACGCGCTGTATCATACGCGTAGTATACTCGTAGAAGATTCAGAAACTATTATGATCATTACACTTCAAGATAGATGCGGATTGGTCGGTGCAAAAAAAAGGGATTATGGTAGTAGAATCAACTGCGAGTGCTGAGTTACATTGGGCAGCTTCTCGTCAAAAAAACTCAGCTGGGCACACAGGATTTTCAAAGAAAACAGAACAATTCTTGTATTTTTTTTACTTTGGTTGTCGTAACTCCAAATGGTCCTAATTTTTCTGGTAAACTGTACTCGTACATGCTTCATCCGGCAGGCGTGGATACAGTCATTAGGCTCCAACAACTGTACTGTACATGTTTTTGGTAGTGCTCCAACTAATTTCCAACAATTAGTTTTTGACTTAAAATATACTATAACAACTGAAAATATACTGTTACGACTGTTAGCGAGAAATTTAGAAAAAAAATAAAAAAACATCGTTATATATTCACGAACAATGCAACAGAATAAGAGAAAAAACAAAAAAAACTAAAAATAACATCCTTATATATTCACGAACAATACAAAGAAATAAAGGGAAAAAACTAAAATTAAGAAACCGACGTGTTCCAGAAGCAGAAGCCGTTTATCCCCCATAGAATAGAAAGCCCCCTCTCCCTATCGTGGAGCCTGTTAACGTAGACGAGACGGACCAAATAAACTCTGTTCATTTCGACTTTAGCTTCATCAAAAGTTAAAATAAATATGTTGCCTTCTTAATTTCAATTTTTTTTCGTTTTGTTCTTCTTTTTTGCTTTTGCTTTTGCATTTTTTTTCTTTTTTTCTTTGTATTATTTGTGAAGATATAACAATGTTTTTCTTTTTTTATTTTGTTTACTTTTTTAATTGAATGATTAAAAAGATTAATAGTTATTATAGTGTAACTTCAGCCAACAGTTACAAGCTAGAAACCGCCAAAGAAAAGCCAGAATGGACATGGCCAATTCTGTGGCAACGGCGACGTGGGGACGTGGAACTGACGCGGTCCGAGGAGGAGCGCGCGGCGCGGATGGATGGTCTCGGCACGGCCCGCGTGCTGCGATCCAGGCGAGAGGTGAGGACACGCGCGGCCCGTGCCGCGGCGCTGCAGCCGCGCTGTGCTGAACCGCTAGTCACCCCGTGCACCAGTGCACCACTGATTCATAATTGAGTAGACTGGCCTCTTCTGGAAGCAGCAGAATGGCGCAGCGCCATGATCGTAGAACAGTAGTACCACTACTGTGATTCATAATAATTGAGTAGACTGGCAGAAAGAGAGAGAGAGAGAGAGAGCTGCAGAATGGAGACTGTACCATCGCCCGTTCGTCCGAGGTGTATGTATTCGACCTTCTTCAGACTCTGGTAGTATTTATCTCTCTTTCAGAAATGCTCATGGTCCCGGGCTCCCGGCACAGAACGACGAAATGAGGATTGGGCCTTGCATTTGTGGACATTCTATTGTAGGGAAGTTGGGCAACCCGCCGCTGCGACGGCGGCGAGGACAACGGGTAGCATATGAGGCGGCGGCTTGCCGTTCGGAGGTAGCGGCGGGTCACCGCCTCGAGGGATG
Organism: Melocanna baccifera; assembly: GCA_036346265.1. NCBI lineage: Eukaryota > Viridiplantae > Streptophyta > Magnoliopsida > Poales > Poaceae > Melocanna > Melocanna baccifera. The sequence goes on along the minus strand of CM070694.1, from coordinate 22,731,003 downwards.
GCGAACCATGATCCTCGCCGCCTGGCATGAATGCGTAGCGGTAGGCGACCAGTACACCAGCTGACTGGATTAGTTGGGTGGGTTGCCAGAAAGGAACTACCGGCTAACCAAATACCTGCAGACACTGCCGTACCGAACATTGCTGAAACTGATTACACTATTAGTGTTCTCGTATGGATCTTTTAAGCTGTGCCTTTAGCTTTTAGTTTATGAATTCTGTTTATGAGAAACGATACATGAAAAAAAAGTTATATATAATTTTGATCGGTATAACTGAACTCGATATAGTGTTTACTATAACCTACCTATAGACCTCATTTTAAAAAGATACACCATTTAAAAGTTAGTTATTATAGCAAAAAGTGATAAACTTAAGCTAAAACCGAAAAGAACTCAATCCATACATGCACCATTCTGTATATTATCAAACCAAATTTCAGGAACTCACTTCACAGGACAGCGACAGCTTAATTTCAGGTCCGTACCAACTGGTTGGTGCCGCGATGCAATGGCAAACCTGGACCATTTGACTAGGCAGAACACCTCATATTTGCAATCAAAGGTAGAGGACAGTACAGTCGAATAACACAGGTACATAGATGTGTTACCATACTTGAGTACACAGAGTACAACAGAACTGTTCAGAGTAACTACAGCAGTAAATACATTAGGCATACGCGGGGTGGTTATAAAACGGCTACACAAGATCAGACACTCCCAGATACCATCTACCTAGTAACCATAGCTGGTTCTTCTCATCATCCTAGTAAACTCATCGAGATCTATCTCACCATCACCTGTAACAAGCCAGAAACGGCGTTAAAAATCAGTTATTTTTTCAGTTTGATAAAGATTTTAAAAAGGTTCTTCCGAAGAGAAGATTGCCAACCATTTCGATCAGCCTCTTGCACCATTTCTTGGATCTCTTGATAAGTGAAATTTTCACCCAACTCTTTGGCAATCCGCTGAATATCAACATCTGAAATCTTCCCCTGCATAAGTGACACAATATACTCGAGTTATGATAACATTCTTCAAAAGGATAGCTTGTTAGAATATCGTAGAGTTATAAGTATTTTGTTTCATTCATGAAGTAAACTCCATTAAGCATTAGAAAAGATCAAATTAACATATTGCACCAAGAACATCTAGAAGTAAAAATAAATAAATTATTTAAGGAGTTGATCAATCCATTAAGCATCTAGAGGTAAAAAGCCAGTAGGTCAGTTGTCTACTAAAGAAAAATTCCACTTAATTGATTGTCTACTGAAACGAAGCTGACATGTTTGGCAACATAAAAAATTGCAGTTAACCACACTTACATTCTAGACAATATGTAAAATGAAGAAAGAGGGAGGATTTTTACATTTTTATCTTGATCAATAACGTGGAATGCTTTTGAAAGCTCTTCTTTAGTATCCCTCTCTCCAATCTTGGCAGTCATCATGTGCTCAAACTCCTCATAATCTATCGATCCACTACCATCTTTGTCTACATCAGCAATCATCTGGTTGATTTGCTGCATTATCCAAAAGAATGGTGGAGCGTCAGTAGGAGGAATTTCCTCAACAGATTATAGGGCCATACTTACACATGAGCAAACACAGAAAATAACAATATGAGAAAAGTGTGGGTGGACATATAATATTAACTGGAAAATTTCATCTACCAGCTAATTCCCTTACAGCTTAACTGTACCCTCATTTTTAAGATGCTACAGAAGATATACTCAAAAGGAAATGTCCAGTGCAAAACAGCATCAATAAGAATTCCCTTCCAGCTTAACTGTACCGTCATTCTAGCATTGCTTATAGAATATTGCATTATTTATTCAACAAGCAAGAATGCAAGCACTCTATCATCAATAGCTGGTTGATCATTTCTAGGCTCCTACTGGAACAAGACAACTGCAGAACACTCCCGAACGGGTGGGAGGAAATGCAAAACCAAAGGACTTGGTAAGTGGAGGAGTGGTACCTCTTCTGTCATCTCAAATCCCAATGCTCTGTAAACAAAAATAACAATTTCAGTGGCATTATTGCTAACACAAGAAAATGGAGTCAAATGACAATGGCCATGAATTTCTTACCTCATGGCAACATTCAACTCTTTGGCGTCAATGGTTCCTGAGAGATGAGCATGTTTAAGTAAGTCATCACATCAATACAAGGAAGCAATGCCATCATGGAAATAAACGAATGAGCAAACAAACAAATTCCAGTACCAGAGTTGTCCGTATCAAAAAGATCAAACGCTTCCTTAATTTCTTGCCTCTTCTGTTGCGTGAGGCCATGGGGACGAGCTCTAGGCCTTTCTCTCCTGGTCTGTCCCTTGACAGTAGACTACAAGCCCACACAGCATAAGAGAATCAATGCGCATGAAGTTATCAATCAAAATTAACAGGATGCTTGGAATAAATCACTCCAGAAAACAAGACAACACATGAATAATTTTCATGCGCGGTCTTCACGAGTCATTGCTTTACATGTCTACAGGACATCAAAAGATTCAAAACAGCTACCACTGTGCGCTGTTCATACAGAAGTAAAAATTAAAAGAAAACTAAATAAGCAACAGTCAGCGCGACATCAAGTTCGAAACAGCAATGTCGCCTAAACATGACAAAATCCATCACTAGCTCCACTCAGCTCTGATCCTCTTCGGCTACCAAGAAGAAAACCCCAAGAAACCGCACTAATTTCATCGCCGTAACACCAACCGAGATGCCGCAGCAGATCTAGCTAGGGCTTCACTTCGCTACGAACGTCTCTACCAAATCAACGCTCCAACCACGAATCCCCATGGTGCGGAAACCCAGATATCTACCTTCCCCTTCATCTCCTCCATTCACCCCAAGAGCGGAGCAACCAAACCCGGAACAGATGATGAACTCTTGGGATAAAATCCTGGATCTCGCGTCGAGTCGAGAGGAAATGCGGGTTGGGGGAAAATAAGGAATAAAAAGAAAAAAAAAGAGGAGAAATTTCGTGCCATATTTGAGAGATCCGAGTCGCAGAGAGACCAGAGGGTGCCTCCGATCTCCGGGTATCCCGCGGCGCGAGGAGCGGGGGTTGCAGCGCGTGGAATGGAGTATCAACTCGGGAAAGGAAAGAACGAGCTCCTCTTGCTGCAAAATCCGTGGGCTTAACTAGAATAGAGCTCCTCAGCGGGCCGGGCCAGACGGGCTGTGGAGCCCGAGAACCGTGTGGAGAAAACGATGGCGCGGCCGAGACTCGACACCAACAGCGCGTAACAACTAGAGTCCTTGGGACGTTCCATTGCTCGCAGCAGATGCCTGAAAATATAACAGTGGTACCAAAAAGTGATTTTTAAGATAAAAATGTTAGTGTTAGAAGAAGTAAGTAAAAGATACGTGTGTAAGATAGAAGATAGAGTTACAGAGAAGTGGGGTGCGTGATGCTTTCATAACTTATAGGTCATGGTCATAGTTTATCTTTAACTTTCAAGATAAGATAAGAGCGAAAAAAGTGAAACAGTTATTATGAGAATGTAGATATTTATATAAAATTTTAGTTTCTCTAAATAGAAGATAGAAAAAAAAGCCAATACGAATTTGCATTCTCCACACGCCGTCAGGACTCACGCGGCACGCCACGCAGGTGGGGCACGCCGACTCGGCGCCTCTCACCGTCTCACGACGGCCTTGCGCGTTGTGCTCAGCCTCGGCATGACGGCTCCGCACACTACGATTGGCGTCCACTCGCCCAGCGCGCCGCACGCTGCCTGGGCGCCTGGGACGGTTGGCCAACCGCCGCCGCGCTGCATGCCAACCAGTGGTGAGCGAAGCACGAATAAGTTGTAACCGCAAGCATTCCAAGGTTACAGTTGATCAACAGAAGAATTCGAGTGAGCAGCTAAATCTATATAAATTCGTTTAGGTAGTATATTACAAATGAAAATAATACATGAGTACTCCTAGGCTTAGTGTATATATTTCTATCAACTATGGTTACTTCCATAGTATCTATTATTAATCAACTTCTGTAGCTACAGTCGAGCTTAAGTAGCTCGTAAATCTGGAGCTTTTTTTACAACCTTATTGATTGTGCACAACAGGTGCCACATGTTGAGAAATTAGACGTAGTAGCAAAAACGAAATGTGCACAAATGGAAGGATAACAAACAAAACGAGCATATTTTCGATAGCAGAAACGATATTACACATATTTTGAGTGGTAGGAATAAAATTTTCCCTCACAAATAATACAAATGAAAAAGAAAAAACCACGTTAAAAAGCCAATATTTTTTCAAACAGTTTTTAGCTTCTAAAAAACAGAAATCATCGTGCTTGAAACGATACCATAGTCTTCAACTCAACTAGCAGGCATCCATGACATGCTTAGGGCCTTAGGGGGTACATTAAACAAACAAATCATCCAGAGTTGGAATAGCCTGCAAAAACTACTTCGGCTATAGCCTGCAAAAACTACTTCGTCTTACAAACTCGCGCTATTTAAATCTGCTGGCCTTACAAGCTTGCACTACTTGAGGGTTACAGTCTAATCTCTGTTCTATTTCTAGAGCTTATGGCGATTATACAGTTATACTAGGTGAGCCGTGAGCGCGTTAGTCAGCCCCAAAGAGCATTCCGTGGACGCGAATCATTTTTTTGGTTCATGACCTTTGCGCGAGGATGGCCCAGGTCCTGCATCCAGTGATGCGCCATCACGGTCATCTGAGCCTTTTTCCCTTGCATTATGGCAGCCCACTTGCTGTGGTTCTGCCTTCACGGATGGAACCACCTACGAAACCATGTGATGGGAAGAAGTTAGAATATGTTTGTAGAAAGATGAACATTGAACAGCAATAGAACACAATTAAAAGGTGAAGGCAGATCTCTCTGCTACTTGATCGTCCATCATACTGTCAGCAGACTTCAGTCGCTTTTTGCCGCATCGTCTTCTTGATTCTCCTTTTTCTTTGGCCTCCTCATCAACGAAGTTCTGATCCGACCCCTCTGAGGAAATGCACGAGTAGTTCTCTTGTAAAAATCTGGCCACGTCACTCAAGTAAATGAAAATTGACTAACTTCAAATATTCATAATCTAGTACCAAGCAAGCTACAGTGAAAGCCAAAATATACAATGCTGCGACCAGTAACATCATCCCAAGGCGCACTACAATGTAAGTCGAAGCAAACAACAAATGGAGACTTCTTAAGTTCTTATACACAGTTTATGTGCATTTTGATTTGACTATATATAATACATTGGTATCTTTCAAGTAAGATTATGCCTTTTCCTCAAGACAATAGTTGCATATTCAATTAAGGAACTTGCCTGGTTCATTCTTGTAATGAATCTGAGTCAGGCTGACGAGACATTTCTTTTCAGTAAAACATGGAATTTAGTAAACTGGTGATTGCTGTGAAAATTTTACTTTAGACAATCAAAATTTTGACATTTTTTCTAGGGGAAATTTTGTTCCTGTCACTCAAAATATGTGCAATATTGTTTCTGCCATCGAAAAATCTTCTTATTTCATTTTTGCTATCCTTCCGTCCATGCGTATTTCGTTTTTGCTACTCCGTCCAATTTTCCATTAAGTCAACAGACTTTGACCGTGCGCGGCAGATGACACGTGTTGGGAAATTGGACGAAATGGCAAAAGTGAAATGTGCACGGAAGGAAGGATGGCAAAAATGAAATAAGTAGATTTTCAATGGTAGAAACGATATTGCACATATTTTGAGTGGCAAGAACAAAATTTCCCTTTTTTCTGCTCTTTTTGAAAAAAGAAACTATAGTGATATGCACTGATATCTTGCGGATACAATCTACCTGCACTCCTAGAAGAGGAATGTTTGTGCTTGCCAAAATGGCATGTAGAAGATTGTCCAGAGTTCATTGCTCTTGCATGGGAGCTGGCCTCTTGTGACTCGGTGGCTGATGCATTATCATCCATAGATTGGACTTTTCCATCTTCCTGATTTTCACAAGAAGGTGATCTGATCTGCTCAACCTTTATCCAGGGCTTCGCTCTGTCAACCTCAACTACCCCCAGATATCCCTGCCACATGGTTCAAAAACAAGAGCGTAATTTGATATGTTACAACTTACAACTGTATTTTTCCTTCTTTTTTTTTGTGTCAAGGAATGAGGGCATGTGGCCTTTGCCTATACCTGATTTGCTTCTGAGTTTTTAACACTTCTGTTTGATGATTGTTTAGGTCTAGAAGCTCTTGGAGAGTGATTGAAGAGTCCCTTGAAGCTAATTTCACCTTCATGTAATTGTCTTACAAAAGATTCTTCCAATAAGCTAAGATAGAGCATGTGCTTTTGATCTGTCCATCCAGCAGAAGAGCATACCACCAGAACGTCCTACCAGATGAAAGAAAGAACTTCATGATAGACCCTCCATAAAAATGATCTGATACAAAGTTCAAATACCAGTCTACAATCTAGATATGACTGAAGAGCAACATAGTAGGCAATTAGGCATGCTGCTCAGCTATTGTAGTATTGGTATGACTAGGCAGTTTGGTATAGATTCAGGAGGATCTAGGACAGTGAAAAAACACATCAAAATAACACATCAACAAGATGATAACAGTAGTAAAACATGTAAACCAAGAAAGGTGAATAATAATAATAATATAGCGTTTTTTCTGAATAAGGAAAAATTTTCATGAGATCATGATTACATTATACGGCCAATTGGTTCCAGGGGAAGAAACAATTCTGCAAAAGGGACCTAATGGACTCATGGTTGGTCATTTCACATAATTATGAGAAGCGCGTGGCATCATTCCTCTGCTCCTTTTCTCCTTCAAACTTTATTTCATGTTATGCATTAATTACATCCCTAGTGGAGGTGTAATAAAGATCCAATAAGGTTTAGAGCTAACAACTTGCATCCAGGCTTAGTTATGATACCATTTTTATTATATTAGTGCTTTTAACAAGGTTGGATTCAAGATGCAAAAGGTAAACAAATAAATACTCATGGGATTCATGCTTAATTGGCCCCAAACGGAAGTTTTCTTGTTCCCTTCTAAAGTCCCAACTCTTACAAACAATCAACTGGAATATCAAGCTACATATGCCGAGTTCCATGAGAACAATGCAATTTGAGTGACCCAGTTGCACAACCAATTGGCCAAAACAGTTTAAGCATAGTATTACTATTTTCATACATCATGGACTCTACTCTCAAGTACAAGACAAGAATTGGGATTCTACCTCCAGTGGACAGTTCACACCAAAAGATTTGCTATGATTCAAGTTGCAGAATACATTTTACATTGTCCAACGGAACTGTAAGCAACTGAGTTCTCAAGCATCACATTTTAACACGTGGGATACAGCTAATGCATTGGCAACTTTGCATCTCTTCCTCTCTTCCATGCAAAACTAGACGATCCAACAATTAACTGGCCCTTAATTACATCCTTGAAATTTATAAGCTCTATAGTTTTCTCGAGAGACTATATGTTCTACAATTGACAAGTCCTTATTTCTACTCATCCGTTTCTCTTCTCAAATTCTGTGTCATCTTCCCCATTCTTCTTTTCAGTTTCTTCGCAGAGTATACTAACAAAAGCGGACATGACAAACCTAGCGTCCAAGGTAGCAGCTCCAACAGCAATCCTTTTAGCTCGAATCCAAAATTTTGTTCTACTTTCGGCACGCCTAGCTAGCTCACGCACATCGCCAAAATTAACAGCTAAAATCACCAAAATCCGCATCAGGCCTACACAACAACCAAACAAATCCGCTGGAAACAGGCAAGGAAAAAATGTTACCGGCAAACGCACAAGCTCCCGCAGATCGGCCGTCGCCTCCTCCATCATCTCCATCCCTTCCCCCAGAGAACAATCCACCTGCAAACATGTTCCACCACCACACCAAATCATCATCCGTACAAACAGAGCACAATACAAGTACAACGAGAACAAGGCTGCACCGAGAGGAGAGAGAAAAATTCGCAAACCCTAGCTCGTCTGCGTCCGTCGCTGGAGAATAGTGTGCGTCGCGGTCGCGGCCAACCTCGCCTCGCCTCGACCGATCCGTGGACGGAAACGGGAAAAGGGTGGGGAGGGGGCGCTTTTTATTATCCGCCGTGGCGTCGCTTTTCCACGTGGCGTCGAGCCTTCCCGGTCTGTCTCGACGTGGCGACTATTACACAAACAGCGACTATTTTTTTCTTCAAATTTAATTCCTTACTATCCGTTTTTGCAAATCTCTCTCTTCCTGAGCTCATCACGTGTTGCTTTCCGAGCCAGGCAGGACTCTGTCGAGCAATTGTGAATCGGTGATTAGGTTTAATCATAGTTAGCGCCTAAAGAGTTCCATAGGTATCTACCAAGTTTAATAAAAGAGCTAGATTTATAAAAAAAATACCGTAGATTGAATTTTTGAAAAACTGCTGCAATATATTTGCAAACAGTTCGGACCTGGCGTGCGGCAGGTGGGATGCCCCCTGCACGCCGAGCTCGTGGCCTCGTGGCTTCATGCTTGTTCTTCTCTTTCTGATTCGATGATCACGTCAACTGGATGGTGGTTGCGAGATATTTTCCAGACCATGTGTTGCATTTCGTGGCACCAGGAAGCTGTTGCAGTAAAAAAAAAAAGAAACCATGCAATTGTACAGTGTTTGAAGATGATATTTGTCGGCAATAAGGTTAGACAAGTAGCCGTTGCACATCTTGATAGTGTTATTCTTCCTTCTCTGGCTGATTAATCAACCTTGTTTTCCACCTGTTTAGGTGGAACACCAGATGTTTATCGTACAGTTACAACGGCCAAAGCTACATTTCTAATCACTCCATTTTTCTATAGAAGAAGTACCATCTATCCGAGTCATCGCCATATCCAACTCTCACGCGCCAATGAAAGTGAGTCATCGCAGCGGAATGGAGCTGGCTTAGGTCAGAGCCAGAAGACCGGGAGAGGAGCGCGCGAGATATTTTCGTGGGCGCGGGGAATGAGAAGATCTGCGCCGCGGCGGCGGCACTGACGAGGCTGCGCAATGCACTGACTGCATCCGTCAACGGTCTACCGGCTAGCGCGCACGACCGTTTGGGCCGCGGCCCGTGCGGCGCCAAAAGTTTGAGGGGCAGCCCAGAACAGAGGCTGACATATGTCATTGTTTTTCAAATCAATGCTATCAACACAACAAATGCATTCTGCTCACCAAAAAAAATGTCAGAACATATACATGGGGAACAGGAAGAACTCACCGGGTCCAAATATGGATACATGATGTCATCGATATGAGATCGGACAGTAAACTTAGAAGTATCTCCGATCGGATGCGGAGTTGCTTAAGGAGAAACACTCAAATGTCCAAGTGTACTTAATATGAATGTCTAGATTTACAAATGGTCTCTCCATCCCCACTTATAAGACGTCCTATTTATCGAGTGGGAGGAGCAAACAAGTGAAATTATAAGTTTACCCTCGGGGCCTAGTTTACTCCTAAGGGTATTTTCGTCCTTCCCGCCAAGTGGGTCCCACAGCATCCGAGGGACTCCAGGGCAGATCCGTGGTTCACTTCAAACTCCGTCAAGGGCAGGTTCGTGGCTGACTTACCCGAGACTTGGGCGTCTCCACATAGCTCCCCTCCGGTTCGTCAAAGGTCACTATCGAAACTTGGCTCATTTGGCTGAGCGCAACTGGTGAGGCAGCCAGGATGTTAGTGCCGGGTTTTCGGCGCTACTGCGTAAAGGCTTCCACTTAGGTCCTACTTACCCCCCTCCGGCTGGTGGGCTGCCAACACTTCACGACCTTCGGGACACCTGCCTACGAGGTGCTAAGCTCTGTTGACTTGGATGGGGGTTGGAATGCCATCATCAACCATGTTTGTTCCTTCTTCTCACACGTTTGGAGTTCGCGTGGGCTGAGCTACCTCGATGGGCTCATTCGTTGAGCCCGCGCACGCCTATCTAAAGGACGCTCCTCTGGCGTGTGAGAGGGGAGCGTCAAGGTACTGGACTCACCTAGGTGTGAAGCTTGTTACTAGTATGTTAATGCTAGCCACTTAGCTCTTTTTTGTATTTTAGCTCATCGAAGTGTCATGTCGGCGCCCGCCTTTGATGTAGCCTTTTGTATTTCCTGGGAGGTGACCCCCTTTTTGTAGTTATGGTGCAATCTATGGAATCATGTCCTTTAGTTCGTTGTTCTTGGATGTGCTTGTGTAGTGAAAAGTTTATAACGACTACTTGCCTTTGGCCCGATGTGGCGCTTGTTGCTCTTCACTAGGGGTATCCCGCTACCTCGTCCACCATCAAAAAACTTGACACTTGTGGCGAAGCCCACGAGTGGCTATTCACTTGGAGAGGTGAAGACATCACCGACTCTCATCGAAAAAAACCTGGCGCTCATGGTGGAGCCCATGAGTAGCTATTCACTTGGGGAGGTGAAGACATTGTTGTCTTCTATCGGAAAAAACTTGGCATTTGGGATAAAACTTGCAAGCGGCTAGTCGCTTCGGGAAACGAAAATGTCACCGTCTCCTATCGAAAACAAACTTGGCACTCGGGATGGAGCTCACGAGCGGCTGTTTGCTTAGGAAGGCGGGAAAGTCACTGTCTCCCATAGGAATAAACTTGGCGCTCGAGGTGAAACACACGAGCGGCAGTTCACTTGGAAAGATGAGAACGTCACCGTCTCCCATGAAAAAACTTGGCACTCGTGGCTAAGCCCACGAGCGGCTATTTCACTTGGGGAGGTGAGAACGTCGTCGTCTCCCATCGAAAAAACTTGGTGTTCGTGGCGAAGCCCATGAGCAGCTATTTCGCTTGGGGAGGCGAGGATGTCGCCGTCTCCCATCGAAAAAACTTAGTGCGACTGGAGTCCGAAGGTGGAATCCAAGGCATCTACGCTCAAATAGAGTTTAGAGAGTCCAGGGCATCTCCGCATAGACGGAGTCGAAGACGAAGTCCGGGGCGTCCCTACACGAATGGAGTTCGGGGTGGGTCCGAAGAGTCCAGGCATCTTCACGTGGATGGAGTCTAGGGCGTCCCCGCGAGTTTGGGGCGGGTCCGAGGCACCTCCGAACGGACAAAGTTCAGAGGCGGAGTTTGGGGCATTCCCGCGTGGACGGAGTTCGGGGCGTCCTCGTGCGAGCATAGTTCAGGGTGGGACCAGGGCACCTCCGCGCAGACAAAGTTAGGACCCCGCGCAATGACCTTCCATGCCTTTATCTTCCTAAGCAATGTGGCTTCTCTCTCAAGTCCCCATGGATGGTGTCAACTTCATTGATACGAGACCGGCCAGTAAATTTAAAAGCACCCCCAGTTAGATGCGAAGATCACCAAGGATGCAGAAGGATTCAAGGAGAAGCACCCAAATGTTAAGTGTATTCAATATGAGCGTCTAGGGTTACAAATTTCATTACTTTCTCCACTTACAAGAGATCCTATTTGTAGAGTAGGAGGATACAAGTGAAGTTACAAGTTTACCCTCGAGGTCTAACTCACACCTAAGGGTATTTTCGTCCTTCTCACCAAGTGGACCCCACCACATCTGAGGGACTCCAGGGCAGGTCCGTGGCTGACTTTGAACTCCGTCCGGGGCATGTCCATGACTAACTTCGAACTTCGTCCAAACTCTCCCCAGGGTTAGTCATGCGAATCTCACCGAGGTTGATCTTGTGGACTCTGTCCGAGTTGGCTTTAGACCTCCTCCAAGGTTGGTCCCAGACCTCGCTCGGGGTTAGCTTCGAACCCCTCCGAGGTTGGTCATGCAAACCTCACTGAGGTTGATCTTGCTAACTCTGTTCGGGGTTGACCCTGGACATCACTCAGGATTGGCTCCACACCCCCTTCGGAATTGGTCATGCAAACCTTGCTGAGGTTGATTTCGTGGACTCCATCTGTGGTTAGCCCCGGATCTCCTCCGGGGTCAACCTTGAACCTCGCTCAGGGTTGAATCCAAACCCGCTCCAGGGTTGGTCATACAATCTCGCCGAGGTTGATCTCGTGGACCTCACCAAGGTTGGTCTATTGACTTGGCTCGAGCTAGACCTTCCAACGGGTGCCGTCGCTCCAAGTCGGTCGTGAGCCCAAGGTAGCACCTGGACCCTCCAACACATGCTGAAATAGCAAGATTATTAAGCAGAATAAATTATTTAGCGGAAAAACAACCACTTGTAACATTCCAACGTTTCTAGATGATGTTGTCATCCCGAAATGAGATACTATACAGCCAGCAAGAAGCTTTCGGTTGTGAAGTGGTTTATTCATAAGTCGTAACCATGCAGCGGAACACCATCTTTGACACATGAAAGAACACAAAAGGGGAACAGCTAGTACAAGCCCAGGTGCTATCTATCACTCGGGTCGTTGAGATGCCGCAAGCTCTTCCATCTTCTGGCGCATTTTGTATTGCAGCATGGCTGGAGCACAATCCAAAGGAGTTTCCCCTGCTCAACAAATTCATGAATGTTAGCAACTCCATCGCTGGCATAAATGAAGGTAGATAATAAGCTCTTTCCAGCTAGCATGAAAAGGTTGTCCGGGAAAAGCCGAGAGACAGATATGCTTTTCTTCTAGAGCACAGTCCAAAATAAGCATGGATATGTGCACAGGAGCTGGTGCAATTCAAGCAACTTTGTCCATCCTAGCTTGCTTTAAGAAATTGAGTGGAACGGCAAGTTGAGAAGGAACACGTTCAAACAACTTCTGTGCTTAATGGTTCCAGATTAATCAACTTCAAGAGCACATAGATGTATGGTATTTTAGCAATAAATGACATCCATTCCATGACATAAATGGGCTCAAATGGTAAAAAGAAGCAACCTTGTCCATTTTTGCTTTGACCATTTGCTCCATTATCCATGAGAATAAGAGCAATCTCAGTCTGGTTAAATAGCGCAGCCTGCAATTGTCCACAGAGGGAAAGACATTAGATGGAGGTTTGATCTTTTGTATTTGAGATGTATATGCCAATCACCAAGATCTACTGTAGCACAATAAAGGATATGCTGTTTACAAATGAACAGGATAAGTGCTCATGCAGTCATACTGACATGCAAAGGGGTTCTTAAATTGTACGAAAAAATAGAATCTGCATCTGGCACATAAGGAAGCAACTAATCCACAGAAGACAGACTGATTTGGACAAGGAGTTTCTTTTGATATTTTGTAGATCAGCAGATATGTTATTTTTCAGTATTAATGCATATGTGGTGTATGCTGTCATGCTGGATGGTTGTGCTGTGATCCTTACACTGAAAATTTTATTACGCTTATATGATCGGACATTTATATGCAAACGTACAATGATGTCCGCATATAAGTCGACCACAATGGAGATATTTAAAAAGCACATACCAAATGTAACAAAGTAAATCCTTGCTTGTCGCAGTAGTTAGAATCCACTCCCTGCCCAATGTTGAACATAAGAATCAAGTTGACAAAATGAGACAAAAAAATAAATTGTATACCTGGCTAAGAAGTTTCTTCACAGCTTTAACATCCCCACTTTTAATTGCTTCTCTCAGTCCCTAAGAGGAGTAAAGACTGACTTAAATAAACTCCTACATTGCCAGGCCAGAAAGACCGTCTGTACCTTATGGGTTGAATAACGAAACAGAAAAGGAGAGCTATTAAGCTATTTTTTAAATACGCTTACCTCCCCACTAACATCGTAGTCAGACAAAACCTTATCGTTGCTATCATTGCTCATCAGGCCAAGATTTAAGAATGAGCTGCAACAACAACAATAATGAGGCAGACTAAGAGATAAGATTATCAACTCAAACATCTGTGCCTAATGCAGATATGTTAATCTCCCTATTACAAATGTGCAAAAGCTGCGGCAGTAAAATAACGACCAGAATATGTTTTTAGAACTTGCCAATCAAAGTTGAGCACAGATCATGAATGTATACTAAGAAGATTAGTAGGCATATACGACAAAGAAGTTAAATGTTCCTCTTAACAATGGCTGAAAGTGAAGTCTAACAACCTTGAGTTGCTGCAGGAAGTAGTTGAGGCCTTCTTGGCAGTTGATTCGGCTGGTTGTTGGTTGCTAGTAGATTTTTTTGGCCTTGGGTTTGATTGTGCAGTTGAGGAAGCGGTGCTGATATTCTGCTGCATAGGATCATTAGGCAGATGCACACCTAACGCAAATTTTGATGAAATGGATTATGATCTACCTTTACAGGTGCAGGTTCTGGTTTAGGTGCCTCACATATGCACAAAGGCATTCCGCATTTGCACTCAACTGCTGCTGCACTTTGAACCGCCGAATTCTTTGTCGGCGACGAATCATCATCCTTACCCAAATTTAGCCCTGAAAAGGATTCAGTTGCACTCAAATTGCTCCCAGGTGACCCCGCATTATTGGCACGCCCATGACTGCGACATCATACAGGACAATACCAATTACATATCCGAGCAAATATACTTATTTCGAAACCAAACATAAGTGAGAACACAATTAGACGCCAGCAATCAGATCACCCATATGAAGGCTACCTGGAAGATTTGGTGAAGCAATCGTAGCAGACTCTGACGTCCGTGTATATCCCGTACTGCGGCAGAGCCTGGAACCAATCGAAGCAAAGAGTTCAATCAAGCTCGCAACCCCATCTAACCCCCAGGCACTTCCATAGCCAGAGCAAACATGATCTTGACACAAAAACGTCCTCAGTTTTCTGGTTTCTTACCATGTGGTACGAAGAGTGCTCGTGGCAGAGCGTCCTCCCGCAGCTGCGGCAGTGATGCTGCCAAGGCATAAATTCGTCAGAAACACGGAATCCCCGTTACTACTAGCCGATCTATGATCCGATCGACAGTAGCAGGCAAACGAATAAATTTACACCCGGGAGATTCGATTCGGGGAACAACAACCAATTCAGAGAGAGGATTCGTACGCGCCGGCGGAAGGTGCTGAAGGTGCAGCGGCAGACGTCGCAGTGGGCGGACTCTTGGAACGGCGGCGGCGCCTCCATGGCCTCCGCGACGGCCGCGAATCTGATACCGAACTGCTCGGCGAGGCCGAACGAGGGGATCGATCCGTCGGTCTCTCGACGCTTCGCCGATCTGAGACGACGGCGACGGCGGGAGGTCCGGAGGTGGTGGATTGGGGAGAGCCGGAGAGGAACAAGGGGGAGTACAAGGGATGCGAGCCGCTGGGCGAATCTGGGCCGTGGATGGCTCGTGTACGGCTGAGATTGCACCTCCCGTGTTTCCCTCTCATTTCTGCTCCGTCTGGGAAAAGAAATGGTCTTCGTCCTCGATTGCAAAGATCATCACTGGAAAACTGAAAACACAGCAATGGATAGGGATGATGTACAGATTTCACTTCTTCTTCGGAGTTCAGCAAGCATTGCCTTGATGCACATGAGTCACCAGACAAGCATATAACAAAGTGAAGAGGTCATGTTGATCTTGATCGTGATCAAATGTACTTGTTCAATGACTTCTCGGACTATTACAGCTCTTTAATTTACAAAGAATTGAGCGTGCTCATGCAGGAAACAATCCAGGACTTGCCTTCCTTTTGTTTGCAAGCCTTCGCCGAAGCTTGGCAGCGCCTGTGGGAGCAAACCGATCAGTCGATCGAAGAGTGAGCATCAGAGGCTCAAGACAATTGGCAGCTTCACAAGTCAGAAACAGTAGGAACAGTCAGATTTTTGGATGCTCATTGTCAAGATCCATCCGAACTTCCACGTTCGGCTTTTGCTGGCTGATCTGCATTCACTTATTAGTTCCTTCGGCCGTTCGTTACATTGATCGAATTCTTCATATTTGGGGAAAAAAACTTGGATCTATGCTATGATTCAATCCTGCCGGCTCTCCTGATGATCACTGCACTTCAGGGGAAGGGAAACAAAAAAAAAATTGATTTACAAATCGGGCATCTTATGAACAAGCAAGTGCAAGGAAATGTCCATGACAGAGAAATTAGAGGAACGCCGTCAGAGACAATTGGCCATATCACTCGCCTTTGGCATTTGCCAAGCCAAAGAATCATACGGCACTTGCTATCTTAAGGCCACATCATTAGGCCTCTCACCAAAACATTCTCATATAACGGATCGATGTGTGTAGCTGGAATACACAAAACAAAGCCTAATAAGAGAACAAGATGCAGAAAGTATAAAGAAGTGGCACCCTCTACATATACAGAAAGTATAAAGAAGTATAAAGTAGATACCCATCTACCTTGTTCCCTCAGAAGTGGCACCCTCCAAAAGTTATCTGCCCTCAGAAAGCATTGTGCAATAGATATGTATGACTCGCATACAAGTCTCTGTATTTTCCCAACTGCACTATATATTTTTTTTTCGAAAGTGCAGGAGAGCTACGTATCATTATATTAAGAAGGAGGAGTCAGAGAAGACTCATACAGACCCTCGCCAATTAGACGAAACTAAATACAAAAAACATCACTAGCCAACACTATACAACGACTAAAAGCAAATTACAACACTTGTGGCCATATGGTATTAAGGCCCTTGGCCCCTGCCATACACCACAATTTAGTCTCGTCTCTAATGTCTTGCAAGACAATACTGACATTGGGTGAGGTGCTATCAAAAATACAACCATTCCTATGTTTCCAAACCCACCAAGCCACCAACATGACCAAAGAATTAAAGCCGTTGCGCTGCTGTTTAAGAACTTGATGCAAAGCTTGAAACCACCACAAGGTAAAACCAACTCGTCTGGACCTGGAGTTAGTTGCTGCAATCCCACCAGCGATAGAATAGAGGACCAGACACTTCTTGTGAACACGCAAAAAATGAGTAAGTGCTGAATATTTTCATCTACTTGATCATATAGAGGACAGCATTCAGGGTGATCAAGTCCACAACGGGCCAAACGGTCAACGGTCCAACAGCGATTAAGAGCGGCTAACCACATAAAGAATTTGCAACGAGTAGGAGCCCAGGTTTTCTAAATTTCCTTCCATGATTCAAACTGCACTATATGAAATTGGGTGAATGTAGTATATATGAACATACGATAAAAGAAGTCCAGTAAGTATCAAAAAGAGAAGCCCTCAGAAACCTGAATTGATATCATGGACACGGCCATTCTTGATGACAGTTTAATCATCCGGCACTTGCAGTTCTTAAGGTTTCGTCACTGGACATAGCTAGGAATAAAAATGCATTAGAAGCCACCCATGGATATTCTTTAAAAAGAGCAATAGAAGATCTGAATCAGCATGAGAGGTCGAAAGCAATTCTAGCAACAAATAATGCCCTTAAGTGGACAATTTCGAGCAAAGTACATAAAGAAGGTCTTGCATCTGGACAATAAAACCCTCAGAAACCTGGTTAAATCCTAGACCGAGCCTTGAGGCCTAGTATATCATACGGCACTTGCAATACATGAGGTTTCCTCGTTGGGTAGAACAAGGTCAAAAGACAATTATAGCGTTACAGGGAGAAGTTTCAAAACAGGCAAGATGGAATAAATTCAATCTATACAACATATTTGAACTACAAATTATGCAAAGAAACTGGACTTAAGACAATTTGAAATTCTGAAATATCAAAACTCAAAAGCCTTATAAGGTTATTGAATTAAAATAAATTATACCGGAAAGTTATCTAATATAGGACCAAAAACAATATTATCTGCGACTTACTAGCAGCCTTCGCAACCTTGTTTTCTTGGCTACATTCTCTGAGTGATCTGAGTTCGACCATTGCTTCATTGAATATTCTAGAAAGGAGGTGGCACAACAAAAACTTCATCTTTGATTCACTGTGACAGTTATGAACACACACGCTTTAAATGATGATACTCTCTCTACGGTATAATCTGAGAAGCCAATGTTGTGGCAGAGTAACTATTCTACATCAACATTTTCTTGTACAAAACTGGAGTTGGGTCTGTAATGTCTATTCCATTCAGGTGGTATGTTTTCTGCAATGATCTTCTGCCCTTGCGCAATGCATCACAGACCTTTGCAGCGGACAGGGGAGTTTAGACCCTGACATTCAAGAAGAGAATCGTCAATCTAGGTCTCATCGTAGGGTTCTGGCGTTGTGGTCGACAGCGCGATTGCTTGAATTGAGAGGCAATCGTCCAATGGAAAACTTGTGTTCGCGTTCGTGTTCGCACGCGAGCGGTGTGGCAGCCGTGAGGTGCTAGCTGGCGTGAGATGCTCACGGCCAATCGGCGGCAGTCGTGAGAGCAACTCCACAAACCTAAAATATATGGTCGTTCTACGTCGCGCAGTTCCAGTTGGTGATTCATTTAGTTGAAGATTTGATCTGAGAATTGAGAGGTTAGTCTGCATCCTGCTAGTAACGACCACAACAAACATTTGTATATCTCTGCAATCACTCTGTTAATTCTGTGATACTCCTGAGATGTTCTGTTAGTAGTGATTACCCTATGTTTTCGTCTACTGATTAGAGCTGTCACAAGATGAAACTGAGGCCTGTCAGGAATGATACTGGACAAAACAATCCAGTGGATGATTACTGCCATTATCCCAATCACAATTGGAATTTTCATTGAAGTATCATAATGTAGTAGCAAATTGTCGCTGTGATCCTACACAACACGTGACAGCGGGCACTATCTACTTGCTGGGATGGAAGAACAGAAGGAAAGCGTAGGGTTCGGCAATGCCAATGATCAAACTGCAAACTTGTGACTACCTTGCAATGTTCTCTGAATACTTTCAGGCGTATATACAATACAACTGTGTTTCGCTTATAATGTGTAGTCACCAGATTCAAGATAGCGCCGTGAGTAATTCTCGCTGCTGGACATTTTCGTCATGTTTGTTCTCTGCACAAGACGGACTAATGATTGGACGACCTCGGACATCGGTGGCCGGAACTCTGGCTCGGGCTGTTGAGGTTGCAGAATAAGCATCAGAAGTGTGCAAACATTTGGAAGCAGAAGGAGAATTGCATAGATGATTACGATATTTACCTGAACACAAAGGGCAATTGCGTCGGCGAAGCGAGACAGGGATTTTGAAGGGTACAGCCCCTGCAGTGCTGGATCGACCATCTGATCTAGCGCCTCGATGTCATGCAGCTGCGGAGTAGCCCATCGGACTAGTAACTGCTCAGATCGTGGTCGGGACCTGCAATAGTTCAGACAGCAAGTAGTGGTTCAGACTTCAGAAGAATATTTATTGTTATTGCAATTTACAATTATTCTTGGGGGGGCTTTTGGGGATTTTTTTTTTTGAGGAGACATGATAGATAGTGTAGTAATCCTATGATTCTATGTGCTCACCTGTCGAACGGTTTCCGGCCAGTCAGAAGCTCTAGCATGATGACTCCGAAGCTATATACATCACTCTTCAGCGAATATTGGCCAGATATGGTCACCTCAGGTGCCCTATATCCTGAGTTCTCCTCACATTCCTGAAATTGTCGTTAGATAAGTACTTCTGGACAGAAATCTTAGCATCTACATTTTGTTTATTAGCATTTGCATTACAAAAATATGCAGAACACGTAACTTCGTATCATCTAGCTTGTTGGATCAGATACTAGCTAGCCTTGCAGCTAACTACCGAATACTAGTTATCTGATCCTGAATACCTTTATTCTGCTATTGTTAACGATAATTCACATTTGCTCCGCTGAGTATTTCATATAGCATTATGTTAAATTGAATACTAGATACTTACATAAAGAAAATAAACAATTTACAGCATTTCGGCTGCAAAACAGGCAAAAACTTCAAGCCATTTCTTCTTGGTGATTAATCATAAATTGTGTGATAAGTTCCTGAAAACAGGTTGTTAGACAGTCGGAGGATATGATGCACGGCATTTACCTGAAATTCTTGGTTAGGAATAAGGTCTGCAAACCCAGAATCCGAAAGGTGAGGGTTCAGCTCATTATCCAGTAAAATGTTGGAAGACTTGTAATTCTTGTGGATCACAGATGGCGAACATGTTTCATGTAGGTATCTGAAAAAAATGCATGATTGACATGAATTTTCACTTTTCAGTTCTAGAACAAAAAGAAGGGTTTACAGGCCTGTTTCACTTACTCTAATGCCCGTGCCGATCCAAGGGCAATCTTCACACGGCTATTCCAAGACAATGGTTTGCTTTGTTCATCCACCAGATGAAGTAAGTCGTGGAGAGAACCATTTCGGTAGAATTCATATGCCAACAAGCACTGCCCATGCTCTGAGCAGTAGCCAACTAGCTCAGAGACGTTTGGATGATTTAGCCTAGAAATATTTGCAACCAACTCAATGAACAAATCTGAAGGATGATTTGGCAGTGCAGAAAAATTGATTTTCTTCACAGCCAGGACCTGAAAGTACCAGGAAATGATGATGATGCTATAGTTTGGATCATGCTTTGAAAATAACAAAGGAGTAATTACTTTATTGAATCTCGGGAGTAATTACTTTATTGAATCTCGTACTATCTTTAAAGAAAAATCAGACATAAGTCCTTGTAATGAAAACGAGAAAATTGGACACTATTAGCACTATAAAACCAAGCCCACTTGAATATGCTAATTAACAGCTACATTAAGTCTATATACTACAAGAATGCTCAAGTACTTGAATATGATGTGACACAAGCATAAATTGCATATTTTCATGTAAACAGGCAAACAGCAAACTTTCATGATCGTAAGATCAAAATAAAGGTCAAGTGAAGCATATCATCTTGGCCACCTGTCTAGATATAGTACATGGGTTTAACATGTTGAAATTTTAGCATATTCACTTAATTGCAGATTTCATGGCAGTGCAAAAACCCAATACTGTGTATGTTTAGTACAAGGAACTTATTTCAAATACAGTTGATGCTGGAGGCTGGAGCCATACATCTAATGTTGCATCCGGGGAATAAAGCATATCAAGTAATTAGGGAATCACCTTCTGATCATTGAATTTTGCTTTGTAAACACGGCCAAATGACCCCTCACCAATAAGATTGTCAGCGCTGAAGCTGCCTGTTGCCACCTGCAGGTCTGCCACTGTGTATGCAGGTGTTCTGATGGAAGACAAACTTATTTTCCTTGTGACAGCCTTGCTTGTGATATCATTATCATCAAAGGACTTGTGCAAGTCAATTTTTGTTGGAGGTTTTAAATTCATTGAAACAGTCTTCTGCAATTCTTCCTTGCCAATTGTTGAGATGATTTTGATGGACTTCATCTCTGAAAAGAGCAGTTTTGACTTTTGAGAACAAAGGACAACATATTATTTACCTGTTTTTGCAAAATGGAAATGATATGCACAGCAGAAGGAAGAAACTACACCTCTTTGCAAAAGGAGGAGCCAACAATTTATTCCTTGATAGAAGAACAACAGATAGATGAATATGTAGAACTCGGCTACAGTGGCACTTACGTTTAAGTCCCAAAGCAAGAGGGCTGAGAGGTTCATTCTGTTCAGGGTCTTGTCCCCGTGATAACTTCCAAGATTTCCTCTTGATTACAAGGAATGCAACTATAGCACCAACAACCAGCAAACATATTACAATTCCTGCTACTGCACCACCTTCTGGTTTAGAGCGTTTGCTACCACCGTCGGATGGACTATTGTTGCCATTAGTACTTGAAACAGCAGGCCGCTGAGGCGACGTTGGAGCTGTGTATGGTGGAGGTGGTGGAGCGGGACCATTGCTAAACGAGTTTCCAGTTGTCCTACAAGAGGACGGCTAAACTGAGGTTCCATCCTATATGCCTACAGTTGCCAAACCATGATAGTGCCGGCAAAAATACTTACTGGAGGGTTCTTATTTTCTTTAGCTTATCAGGTATCCATCCGGTGAATTGGTTGTTTGCAACATTTCTGCAAGGATGAATCAATGTTGTATTTATAAGAGAATTCAACTGTGAATTAGAATAGGTGGTAAGCAGATCAACTCACAAGTCGGTAAGAGGAAGATTGGCAAGGACATCTATTGTGCCACTCAATTGGTTGTTCTGCAGATAACTGACAAGAGATATTGCATTTGTAACCATATCAATTTTTATTCTCGCTGATGAAAAAAATTAAACAGAAACATATGAAAACATTGGTACTCACAGCGTTGTCAAACTTGTCAAGGAGTTGAAGCTTTGTGGAATATTACCAGAAAATGTGTTGAATGAGAGGTCCCTGTGGGAATTGGACAATTGGTTCAATTTTCCACTAGCTTGCAAGATTACTGAACATGAGACAGTGAATTGTATGGTAACAACACAAGCATGGGCACTTGGGCGGTCAGAAAAGAAAGGAAAAGAAAATCACTCACAATGTTGTTAGGTTAGTGAACTGGTTAAACATATCACTGATAGTTGAGAGCTGATTGTGACCAAGATTTCTACATCAAAGAGTAACATAATTTGGTCAGATCTTACCAAAATGCCTGAGAAAGGAAGCACAATACATTGCCTTAAAGGCGATAAGCAACTTACAAATTCCTAAGTGCAACCATTTGGGAAATAGAGTATGGTACGGTTCCAGTGAAGTGATTTCCCCCAAGATTTCTGCAGATCAAGTTCTTAGTGAGAACTTAAAATATTGTTCTGCATAAAGACAAGAGGAGCTTGAGTTGCATGTCCCTAGTGTTGCTTACAATCTCTCAAGATTTGGAGGAAGATTATAAGGAATGTCGCTGCCTCCAAGATTATTGTTGCTCATATCACTGCACAAAACTAAATTAGATTGAAGATGCGCACTCAAATGTAGACTGTGTAACCATCAGTGCATTGAAACTTGCGAGTGTGAGAGATCTCACTAACAGTTGAACTACTGCAGTCAGCAGATTCATGTTGTACCCCAAAGTCCCATTAAGCCTCATGCCAGATAACTTTCTGCCAAGGATTTACGAGAAAGAATATCAGATAAGAAGGGTAAGTAGAGGTGAGTAGGTGACTCAAAAAAAAATACATCTTGTAAAGTATCGGCTCACATTGTTGTCACTCTGGAACCTGAGCAAGTGATCCCAAGCCACGACTGTCCACAGGGATCTCCATTTTGTGACACCCAGTTTGTCAGCTGGGGTGGCGAATTCATGCTTGTATAGAAGACATTGAGGGCAGTCACTGCATAGGCAAAAACAAGATTTGGGACAATCAGTAATATTAAGTGATCAAAATTTCACGTAAATTACCATAACGATGTTTTGTTCCTACTTTGGTGTTCTCAAAGAAAGACTTTTTAGAGAGAGAAAATCTAAAAGGAATTCATGTGCACTGTGCAGTAGTGTTTCCTTTCGTTTTCTTCTGCACTGAGCTCATGTATCCAATAGTACATCATTCATCTTTACTTCCAATTCAGATATGAGACTTCTATACTGATGACACTTCGACGCTGATGTTTCAAAAGAGCATTAGAGTATAATAATGTATCTCCATCATTTCATAACCAAATGACCATCAAAACTACTTTGATTCTGGAACGAAATGAAATATTACTAGAACCAAGAGCTTAGCCTTTTTTTTGTAATCAACACAAAGATGAGTTAAATAATCACACTAACTGCAGCCTCACACAAAACCAGGCATTAAATAACCATAGGATCTGCTTTTTCAGAAATTATCAGGTAACCTCTGACATCTGAGTGCATAAAACCAAACAATTCCGGTCAAATGCATTATAGCACCCATTGACTGGTAACTTTTGGCCGGACTAGTGCGAACAGCAAAGATCATGCCATAAATTTAGCATCATTACTAGGACAAGATTACGATCTTAGCAAAATTAGAACTGTTCAACTCTGGAATTTGATCAGTCCCAAGCTGCAAGAACACTAAGAGTTCCTCTCAGAGAGGACCAAAGAGTGTTGAGAGAGAGAGAGAGAGGACCAAAGAGCAGAAGTAGGAAGAAAAAAGGAAAAAAAACTGAAGAAAAAGAAAGGTGTCTACGGAATTCCTATGCACACAAGACAACTCTAACATTGACCCAAAATGCCAACAAGGAAGCAATTAAATGGGACTGTGTTGGTAAAGCATAGTGGTGCATCCTTGAATTCCCACATGAGTCGGAATAAAACTTCTCGGCACAATAATTTCCTGTTTTTATGTAACCTAAAATTTCAGGATTCCAGTGTAGTAGGTACAAAGTGGCCTATCTACAATTGCAGTGAACTGACAAAAACAGGGGGAAAGAACCAAGAACACAGCTTTCCCATCCCTTGCTAGCCAAACAATGAAGCTAAACTAAACCACGGACGAAAATGCATTGTCTCTTGATTTCCCAAAGTGAAAGCATACTCAAAGAAAAATGATTACAAGAAGTAAAGATCACGTACCATCATTTGAGTCGGTGTTGGCATTAACCCCCAAGAAGGTGGTGGCCAAGAACAGCACCACCGCTCCAATGCACACAGCCATGTCCGCGGCTTCTGCTTCTGCGGCTCCTCTCCTCCTGACCTTCATGCCTGCCTTGACCATTGCAACATTGGTCTGCAGGCTTCCAAGAAGGAAACCAACTTATGCCCAAAAAAAAGAGAAAAAGTCTCGCCCTCCTTTCCCCCTCCTTCTATATAGTACTATGCTTTCTCTCTCTGCTGTCGTGTCAATGGATTGTATGTGTCATCAAGCTAGAATCAGGGAGATGGACAGAGCAGTCGAGAAGCGCACTTCACACACACAAACCCCTTAGAAAATGTCTTAAATATTTTACTATTTGTCGGCAATGTGAGGTGGGATAGTAAACTTAAAAATATTATCGGTTAGATACAGAGACTGCTAATGATACAGAGACATTCGAGAAAAAGCACACGAATGACTAAGTATATTCAATATAAGTATCTAGAGTTATAAAATGGCATTCCCCTCTCCTGTTATAAGGGTAAATAGAGTGAAAGAGGTTGCCATCAAAGTCTAGCTTACTCCTAGGAGTATTTAGGTCCTTTGCTTTGCGCGGGTCCTACCACGTCCAGAACTCTGGGGTCAGTTCATGGCTGACTTTGTACTCCGCCTAGGGTTGACCCCGGACCTCCTCCGGGGTTGCCCTTGGACCTCGCTCGAGGTTGACTCTGGACCCCCTCCGGAGTTGGTCTTGCTAACCTCGCTGAGGTTGGTCTCGCGGACCTTGCCGAAGTTGGTCTTGTAGACCTCACCGAGGTTAACTCGTAAGCTTGGCTTAGGGTAGATCTTCCAACAGGTGTCGTCACTCTGAGATGGTCATGGGTCCGAGGTAGCATTGGTACCCTCCCCCAATCGTAGCCCTCGTCGATCTGGATAGTCGTCAATTGTCCATCTGGACCGACGCACCGACCTATAGAAGGGGTCGACGTGTGACCCCGGACCAATGATTCCTCTAGTAGCCTATAATAAGTCGACAAAACATTAAGATACCTTAGCATTGGAGCAAGCTCATGGTGGTAGTCCACTGTCTGTTGGCAGTTGGGGCGGACTTGGACTCACAGATGTCGGGTTGCCAAGGTGGGTCTGCACCCTTCCCGAATGCATGCGTCCTTTCACAAAATATCATGGACCCTGTCCTTGGCGTGTTACGAACTGGGTTTGGCAGCGGCACACACTTTGAGAAGCATTGCTACTTGGGAGACACTTCGAATCACTGTGCATGGTCGACCAGGTATTGTCCCGTGGACCGGATGCGTTCTACGCCGTGAACCTTATGCCCTCACAGCCCTAAGGGATCGGGTGGACTTTGTCCACCAAGTCCTTGGCTATAAAAGCTGCCACCAGCGGGCCTCTAATCCTTGCCCACACTGATTTCGTAATCCACCAAACTTTCCCTAAGCCTCTAGTGCTCCCTCCCCATTTCCCCTCACTAGGCCGCTTCCTCAACTCTAGCACTCCATCCCCACCCAACACGCATGTTCGACCTTTAGAACTTCACGCACCAAACCCCACCTAGGTGAGACTGCCCTAGATTTCGGCCCCTCCAAAACTGCTCCCTAGAGTCGAAGCACCTTGGCCATCGAACAGCTTCTGCCACCAACTCCACTCCACGACAAAGTTCACTAGCACCTGAGATTTGGTTGCGGTGTAGGAGACAAAAGTGATTGAGAATGGAGCCAGCTCAGTAGCCCACTTCCCCACTCGTTTAGACGCTTCCTTGTTGCGAAGCATCTCGTCGATCGGGAATGATGACGGTATTCAGATCTTGTGTGCCATGAAGTACTACCAGAGTTTCCTTAAGGTCATGAGGATGGCGTAGGTGAACTTCTCCAACTCGGTGTATCTCACCTTAGCATATTGCAAAGCTTCAAACACGTAGTATACGGGGTGTTGCTTTTTTTTTTCTTCTTGGACTACCACAACACTCACGGCGACAGGAGTTGCTGCGACATAAGCGAAGAGGCCCTTCCTTGGTTTGGGGCTATGCAATAGTGGGGGAAACTAGGTACTTCTTTAAGTCGTCAAGGGCGGCTGGATTCTCAATAGTCCACTCAAAGGTGCCCGAGCCTCACAGGATTTTAAAGAAGTGGAGCCCCCTCTCGGCCGAGCGAGAGACGAATCACCCTAGTGCGGCTAGCCGGCTGGCCAGCTTCTGCACCTCACGGATGTTTTTGGGAGGCTTCATGTCAAGGATGGCTCGGATCTTTGTAGGATTTGCCTCTATCGTGCATTTCAATACTAGGAAGCCCAACAGCTTTCCGGCTTGCACTCTAAGATGCACTTCCCCGGTTGAGCTTCATGCCAGCCTAGCGTAGGTTGCTGAATATCGGTGGTGTGTGCTTGTGTGAGAATACTCTTGATGATGATGTCGTCTGCATAGGCTTCTACGTTGCGATCTATTCGAGAATCGAGTGCTTTGTAAACAAGTCTAGGGAAGGTAGCGCTGGCGTTCTTCAGCCTAAATGCCATCTGAACATAGCAGAACATCCTGGAGGGCATGATGAAGCTGGTCTTTTTCTCATCCTCCTTAGCCATCCACACCAGGTGGTACCCCTAAGTAAGCATCAAGGAATCTCATGAGCTCGCACCCTGAAGTGGCGTCGACTAGCTGGTCGGTACTAGGAAGCAAAAAAGTTGTCCTTTGGCATGCGCAATTTAGTTTAGTATAATCCACTCACGTGTGCCACTGCCCGTTAGACTTTTCAACATGAACCAAGTTGGCAAGCCACTTAGAGTGCACCACTTCCAAGATCTTGTCATCATTCTGAAGTTTCTCCACCTCTTGTCGTGCCATAGCCTAGCACTAGCCTAACATCTTTCGGAGCCTCTACTTGATGGGCTTAGCATCGGGCATCATAGAGAGTCAGTGATCAATGATATCTTGGGACACCAGGGAGGTCCTCGGGCCCCCAAGAGAAGATATGATGGTTCGCCCGCAAGGTAGCCAATATGGTATTTGCCATTTCTAGGTCGAGGTCCGTGCCAAGCAGCATGGTCTTGGTGGGATCAGCTTCTGAGAGGGGCTTAGCTTGATCCCATTAGGCATCGGCTTGGGGGATCATTTGCTAGAGGAAGGGGCCAGGACCCCTGGCCCAGCCCCCACAACTTTTGAAGCGATGAAGTGCATGTATCAAATCACCACTTGGATACCTCATCTATCTTTCTTGAAAGTTCTTGGTCACTACACATGGTGATGACCCCTTCAGGGCCAGGAAACTTCACACAGAGGCAGGCATAGTGAGGTACCACCTTGAAGCGATTGAGGACAACCCTATTCAAGATCATGTTGTATTGATATGGGATATCAACGATGTCAAATACCACGCTCTCATTTAGGGTGCCCACAATTATCTCGATCCTACCAAGGGCTAGGCTTATCGGCCGTAGCCTAGAGTTGTTGTCAACAGAGTTGTCGGGCGTAGGTGATGAGCTCACACCCCAAAATGTCATGGTAAGTCCATTCATGAACATTGCAGAAGCATTGGTTGTTGCTACAATTGGGGCATTGCTCTCCTCAGCTCTGGCTGCCTTTTGTGCTTGTGCCAACTGTGGTGGCCTCGATGGTCACCCCGACGGTCATTGCTATGGTCATCGCGGTGCACCTGGGCATCTTCTGATTTGACTTGGTACATAGGGCGGTGGCGACGTTGCTGTCTTTCAGTTGTTTCAGGGTTGGCGAGTGCGCGAGGGTCACGGTGGCTGTGGTTTCTGCCTCCTTGCGAGCCCGCCCCACCTCAGAGAGTATTTCTTCATGATGGAAAGTAGTTCTGCCACTATCTTCAGTTCCTTCTAGTCTAGCTTGTCAGTCAACTCCCCTTATGGAGAGTTCGGTGTGCGGCCTCAATGGCACTTGTGTCGAAGATGCCCTGGACATTGCAATAGATATAAATGAATTGGCACATAAAGTCTCTGATGGACTCGCTTGGCATTTGCCTGAGAGCGTGTACGTCAGAGGACGTGACCGACTTGTTCTAGCTTCCTTGGAAGTGCTTGCCCAACTTCTTCCAAAGTTGCTCCCATGAGTACATCTTGCATAGTAGGAGAGAGAGGTATTGGGACTGAGTGACCCCCGAAAGGGCCAAGGGTAAGCTCTTTGTCATGATGGCTTCGCCCCTACTGCCACTATGGCGATCTCATAGACACAGACGAACTCCATCGAGTCGGAGCCCCCGAGTACTTGGTAACCTCCAGCATCCAAAAACACATCAGCTACGATGTGGCTTGCAAGCTCGGGCTCAATGGGTTTGAATGGTCAATGAGGTTGACGACCTCGTGGACAAGAGCCCTATGAGGTGGGAGGGCGTGAGGGAAGTTTGGCACGAAGTTGGATGCTAGATCTTGCACTTGTCTCACCTAGGTTGACCCAACCCCTTGGTGTCCACAACTCATTCCTGCACCCCCGGTTGAGGCCAAGGCTTCTCTCTACACTTGGTCGAGTTATGCTCAGAGATCACCGGCTTCTTGGACTTTGACCAAAGGTGGCAAGTTCACTCAAGCGTAGACTTTGGCTAGCTTAACTCAAAGGGCTTTGACCTCAGGGCGTGCTGTCTCCCATGCCAATGCTCGTGCTTCCTCTAGCTAATTCCTTAGCTCCTCGACTTCCTAGGCTTCCACAGGTAGTGGGGGTCTTGCTTTAGCTTGTGCTAGTTGTGCCTGTAGTTCTCCCGCTTAGCGAGCCTCGGTTGCGAACCATAGAGCATCGGCCTATGATTCCCTCAACTGCCTTCGAATGTCCTTCAACTCCTACTCCACCTCCTCGCGAGCAATCGGAGGATCAGCCTCCCAAGAAGTCATGGTATCGTCGGTGACCTGGGCCTCCATAGAGAGGTCCAGCTATGCCTCTGGCCCCGGGACAGCGCGGGCTATAATCCAGCTTGACTTTGGCCTTGTAGAAGGGTTCACACCTCCCACCTTGACGACCTTCCTTGTCTTTTCCTTCTTAGGTAGCATGACTTCTTACTTGAGTCCCCACGGATGGCGCCAACTGTCATCGATATGATGATCGGACAGTAAACTTAGAAGCACCCCTATCAAATATAGAGATCGTCGAGAATGTGGAGAGACTTGAGGAAAAGTACATGATGACCAAGTGTATTTAATATAAGTGTTTAGGGTTACAAAATGGCATCTCCCTCTCTCCTTACAAGGGGTCCTATTTATAGAAGGGGAGAGGGAGATGAATGAAGTTACAAATTTATCCTCAGGGCCTAACTTACTCCTAGAGGTATCTACTCCTTTGCCCCATGTGGGTCTCACCATGTCTAGGAGTCAGAGGTCGGTCCGTGGTTGACTTTGGACTCCGCCCGAGGTTGACCCCGAACCTCACCCAAGATTGGCTCTGGACCCCTCTAGGTTGGTATTGCCAACGTCGTTAAGGTTGGTCTTATGGACCTCACCGAGGTTGGCTCGTAGGCTTAGCTTAGGATAGACCTTTCAACGAGTGCCGTCACTCCGAGGTGGTTGTGAGCCCGAGGTAGTATAGTACCCTCCCCCAACACTATTTGACTATTAGTGTGGTTTTTGTATTGTCACTTGGATTTCCAGAGGACAAACGACGCCAGCACACAAGTACAACGCAGACTCGCAAAGGGGGGCTGGGGGCGACGGGGCGAGGGCGTGAGTAGAAGGGGGAACCGCTAGACTGGAGTCAGGGGAGCCTGATCTGGTGACGAGCTGGCCTAGGGGAGGCTGATTTGAGGGTGGAGCCGGACCGGGACGGCGAGGGGGCCCGAGCCAGGGTGGGGGGAGCCTAACCGGGGCAGTAAGGGCCGAGTCGCCGCCGGTGAGTGTGGATGGCGCCACAACAAGAGCACCGTGCCGGCTACACGGCCACGCCCTGCGCTGCCTGGAGAAGACGAACTGACAAAGACATGAAGACTGTGGAGTGGAGTTTGTTTGAGAAATTGAGAGAGAGAGACTGAGACTGAGACTGAGGGAGAGTGGACTCAAATAGGGAGTGTGGAGATGCTGAGCCAGTGAGCCTGGTCAGCCGGATTTGGACCGGTGGACTGACTGAGTGAGACACAGACACAGTGAATAACTTTTCCTTAATTCCTTCCTTCTCTATTTAGTATTTTAGAGTTTAGACTTTCAGATTAAGTGTATATAGATAGTTTAGTCCTTATAATTTATTCATGGATTTATAGCTTTGTATTTAGATTTTGTTATAATGGAGAAACAAATTTTGTGTAATTATTTCGCAAGCAATTCGAGTAGTTCTCGTCCAATCGATCAGAGTACAACATCCTGAGGTCTTGTTGGAGAAGCTAGAGAATGGTTTGATTTCAGCCGGGGCTGGACTGCATCTGGAAGCTGGACTTGCTAGACCTGGAGATACTCGGTGGAGCTCACATCTCAAAACCTTGCTTCGCATATACCAAACGTGGGAGGCAATGGTGGATGTGCTTGAGCTTGTAAGTGAAGATGCTTATCAAGACTCAAGTCATGGTGGAGCAACAGGTTTGCTAAAAAGATGGAATACTTTGAATTTGCATTCATCATGCATTTCTTAATAACCATGTTAAGTATTACAAATGAGCTATCACTTACTTTGCAAAGGAAGTATCAAAATATTGTTGAAGCTATGGGCATGTTGCATGATGTGAAACAACGCTTTCAAGATATGAGAGACAATGGGTGGGAACCATTGTTCGACCAAGTCAAAAGCTTTTGTGAAATATATGAGATTGATGTGCCAAATATGGATGATCTTATTGAAGTTATGAGTAAATCCGTATGTCAGAAGTCTAAAGTGACTCAACATCATTATTACAAAGTTGATATTTTTCAATGTTGCTATTGATGCAATTATGAATGAGATGAATCATTGATTCAATGGAGTTTCCTTGGAGTTATTGATATGTATGTCTTGTTTAATCCAAGCGACTCATTATCTAAGTTTGATGTTGATAAAGTTGCTCGACTTGCTGAAATTTATGTTGATGATTTCATGGATGCCGATCGGGTCTTGTTAAGAAATCTACTTCAAACATTTATTCTCAACATTAGAAGTAAAGAATTCAACAGATGTTGTGATATATCAAAACTTGCTCAATTCATGGTTCAAACAAGAAAAGATAGAACTTTTCTGTTGGCATATTGCCTCATCGAGTTAACATTGATACTTCCGGTGGCAACGACATCTGTTGAGAGAATATTTTTGCAATAAATATTATCAAAACAGATTTGCGCAATAAGGTAGCGAATAACTTGATAGTGTGCTACACTGAGCGAAAGATCTTTACAAGCATTGATGATGATCAGATTATAAACCGCTTCCAAGGCATAAAGTCTTGTAGAATGCATTTGCCCCATGATTCAAAGTTATCTTGTGATTCAAATTAGCTTAATTCTGGTATATTTTATATGATCTAAATTTTTATTGTCATTCATAATTTTCTATTACATCAATAATTTTGATATGTTTCATACATAGATGACTTATCGCTACTTCGCACTCATGGCAGAATAATTATATATTTCTTGTATGTGCTTTCTATTATCGAGGTAACTACTTTGTATTTTTTTCATTGTTTGTCTCCATCTAATTATGTACTTTCTATGTGAATTTGAAATTCTATAAGAGTAAAAGACTAAATTTGTATCAACTTAGTTTAGCCCTATAAATAATTTAATTCATCTTGAATTTTATTCCTAGTTAGGCCACCGACTTAGGGCAATGTGAGTAAAGGCAAGATTTTGATGCATGAACTTGGAGTTGTTAGAGCAACTATGGTCTTCTAGATAAGTGGGATTTCGGTTAATGTTTTTTTTAAGAAAAAAGGGGAAATGCTGAAACAAGAAAGAATCCTTTAAAACGTATTTGTTTACAAGAAAAAGGATCGCTACAAAAGATGGAGGAAAAGTGTCATTAAAAAAAATTAGTAAGAAAATGGCAACTTCGGTTGATGCATGCGTGTTCTGAAATGGAGCACTTTCATTGATTCTTTATAGCAAAATGTATGTGCAGTGACACGTTGAAGAAGAAAGTGGAAAATATTGGCTCACGTACGAAACGTTGCCGTCCATGGCTGTCGCTTTTGCTGGTTGGCAATGATCAATCGTACAATGCGTGCGTTTGCTGTCTTCTCTACAGCTCCTCTTTTTGACCAGCATCAGTATGGCTACAGTAGTTTCGTTCCGACAATCGAAGTTACGTGCACGAACATGAGGCAGGCCAAATCGGCTAAATTTAGATGGTTCCTTGTCATTCGTTTTCAGTAAAAAGAAGTGTTTTACTGTGCGTCAAGCCGTTTGGGACGTAAAAGTTTCACAGGAAGTAGCTCAGTTCTGGCAGGAACCCTCGTTCCAAATGAAGCCTAAATTGGCCTTCCAC
This sequence comes from Melocanna baccifera, assembly GCA_036346265.1. Taxonomy (NCBI): domain Eukaryota; kingdom Viridiplantae; phylum Streptophyta; class Magnoliopsida; order Poales; family Poaceae; genus Melocanna; species Melocanna baccifera. The sequence continues at coordinate 22,698,433 of CM070694.1, read as the reverse complement.
CCATTTCAGCTTATATAATTTAGCTTATATTTCTAACTTTTAATTTATTAATTTTGTCTTTTTTTAGTATTTTTTGTTTTTAGTTTTTTCATATTTATTTGTATTATCTGACATATGCTAATATGTTTTTTTATTTTTAAATTTTAATTACGCTAAATAAACCATCATCAGGTACAGTAAAAAAATCATAAGCCACCGCTAAACTGAGTGACCCCTTAAAATGTCAGGTATTATTACAGCTCAATTCTTACATTTAGAGAGTATTGCCTATTAAAATGTCAGGTATATTATTTTTCCTTAAAATGAAATCACATTGGTTTGCAAATCTCGCCGTATAGCATGCTCGCTTGTGATGAGCAGCAAGGTGCAAGGAGTAGGAATGATGGCATCCATCGCAGCATCGGCACTACCAGAGATAAAGGCAAATCTGATCACACGAGAGATAAAGAAGAGGAAGAAGGGAAGAGCTCGTTGGCTTTACCTCTGCAAAGCGAGTAATATTATTCTCTGCATGATTGCAGCGTGCAATCATGCGGAATAATTAACTAGTAGTAGTATCCTTCAATTTTCTTCTTTTCCCCAAGTTTTCCCCTTTCCCACTTCTGCCTAGCTATCATCTGTTTAGAAGAATAATTGTGGTTTGACCTCAGTTTTATGCAGCATTACAGGTGATAACAGGTGGCCAAACTCATCCAATCAGCCGGTTACATTACATTGCACCCATAAATTTGTCATTTTCATGAGTTGTTTTCAACTTCAGATGATCAGCTACTTCCCTCTCTTGCCACCATCCATCTGTGCCAATAATCCAGTGCAATCTGGTTTCTTCTGTCCTTTTGCTGTGTCAACACGCCGATTTATCGCCAAAAAAGAACACGCTGATATGACTGCCAATTACGTGGATCTATACTAGTACAATGTGATCCCAACTGTAGTGATCAAATTGTTAGAATTACCAGTGACCAAAGAAATTGTGCAGTACTTGGATGCCAACTTGTGATGCCCAATTGGCCAATTAAGCACTTCGCATTGCATATTTGCGTTTGCAATGAACTTTTATGCGAGCCTTATTCACCAAAAGTTCTGAAAGCAACAGATTGCAAGCAAAAATAATATATCTTTTTTCCTGAAATTGGAGAAGTGTAGCTACTAGCTAGCGCATGTTTAAGCCTTTATTTTTCGTCATCAAGGTCAGGTTGTTTGGTCTAAACAAAGGTCAGGTTATTTAATGGAATGGATGGAACCAGTTGTTGATGTTGCCTGCACGATTTGGTAGCAATTGTTAATTAAGAAATGCTCAGTGCAATGCTGAAGCAAGAAAATTAACAGGATCCAGGATGACACATTTGATATTTCTAAGCACTTGGTTAGTTGATTAGGTTATGAGGTGTGAGTTTATTTAAAAAATTTCCCTGACGATAGAAAATAAAATAAATGTGCCATCGAAGTAGTAGTTGATTCCGTGACCTACCTTGGAAGGACGACAATCCGTGCACTATGCTGCTGCTGATCATTAGAACGTCAGCTTAACTAATGCAGGCATCCTAACCATTCTTATATTTGCAAAACCTAGCTAGATTAAGCTTACTTCTGTGCATGAATTGTGAATGATTGGACAAATTAACGAAGTAGTAGGTTGCCAATTCTGTTAATTCAAGTTAAGAGATGACGATGGGGTCATAACTAAGTTAGACTACCTACTGAGCATTACTGACGCCAAGAACATGGAAAGAAATGGAAAGCAGTCTGATCCTGGCAGTCTCTCTCCAGGACAGTTAATTCGGCTGGCCAACTCCAGGGCCCAGAGTACAAAGGCATTAAGCTGGCTTTTGGCGGAATAGCGATGACTTTTGGCTTTTGACTGAAAAACATCAGAATGATTGAAAAACATCAGAAATGAGTTAATGGATAGTGTAGTGAATAGTGAAAAAAAAGCTGAAGTTAGAAACTGAAGCCGAAAAAAGCCGAAACGATCACCCCTAAGCATGGTCAAGGACCTAACAGGTGAACAAGGCCCACTGCTTTGAAGTTCGCACTGCATGTCAAATCAGATAGATAAGGCTCAGATAGTCAGATCACCGGCTCTCTGCTGCTCCGCTCAGCAGGTGTCCCGTGTCTGAACAAGATTGTACTGTTGTTCCTCAACAAGGAGAGTCTTCATCCGTAGTCCAGGCCTCTAGGGAAACCAGCAATTCGTCAGGAGTAACCTTCGTCTTCTCATCGATGTATAGCTCTTGCAATACTGATTAGTTCAGTGAAATGTTTTCAGCTCTTGCATTGTGCACCTTGGGGGCTTAGCTCGGCAGGAGTAAGAATCAATGGTTGCTCACGGGAGGATAATATCACGAACGGACACGATCACAATAATCAAATGCTACGCCACTAACCACTGAACTTTTGTCAACAACGTCAACGTCCTACCATGTGCAGATGTTTTCAGAACTTGTAAAGCAGAACATACGTCACACCGAGAAAGCGACACGGCCTGATCAACTGTAGGCCCAGCTCCCTTGTTTCTGGGCCGAACCTAGCAAACGGCCCAATTCCTCTGCATGCTGCGGTCGGGTGACCAACCGGGCCGGGCCGCATATAAAGGACACTAGGCGCGCTGCGAAAGTGCGAAGTGGGGTAACAAAAAGTTTGCCGGTTTGTTGCGTGTATGGATGCACCAGAAAGCCTTTCTGGCCCCAGCACGGTGCATTAAGGCATCCTTGAAGCAACTTGCGCGCATGATCCGGTGCAACTACTGAAAGGGCGCTTGATTTCACGCGTAATTGCGCTGCGCCAAGGCATAGGATGCAAGTTTGTTGATGGGGGCCAACCTCGGAGGGCTAGGTTATCCGTTCGTAAGGATCTTATTTTGGACGAGCGTCCGGGCAAAGAATCTGAATCTGCTCTCCGTTTTGGCCTTCCAAATTAAGTTGATGTTGTATATTTGAAGCAACTACGGAATTGGACTAGGTAGGCCGATTTAATGGAGTATTGTCCATCAGTGGTCCAACATCAGCATGAAAAAGAGAAACCGGCAAGGCATGATTCGTGAATGAAGCATCAAACTTTGATCATTCGTCCATATGCAGGGGGCATCATCATCCAATGCTTCACTAATTGTTCCATCTTATCGCCTCACGGATCCCTGCCCCTGGTATGCAAAACATGCTGCCAAGCTTGGTCCTAACTCCAACAGGTCCCGATTACTCGGCAGAAACGTCAGGTCAAGTGGCGTTTTATACAAAATCTTTCTGGCCGACCAGACACGTTGGTTCGAGCTTCTGGTCCCGTGGATGTCGCCATGTCGGCTGCACTGGAAGGACACCCCACTGCCGAACTCATGCAGTCATGTTGGACTCGAACTTCACCCAAGACATTAGTTATTTGGGAACCACATGTTGCATGGTTAAATCCCAAAAAAGCCTCGAACTCTGGAGCTTAACTAGATAACCAAGATGCCACGTTGCTTGTCCTCAAGATTCAGAGGCCCCGCTGAGGACCGCTTTTGCTTCTGCAGTGAGCAATTGCGTTCGTTTTTTTTATCATTTTATGTTTTTTTTGGTATCTTTGTGTTTTTGTTTTTTTCTCGTATTTCTTTGCATTGTATGTGATAGATTAACATGTCGTTTTTATTTTTACATTTTTTAAATTTAATTATGCCTAATAAGCCAACTCAACTATAGTAAAAAAATCAGCCAACTACAGTAAAATTTCAGCCGGAAACCATAAGTCATCGCTATTCCGAACGCCCCCTCTAGCTAGAGCCGGACGCTTATTCCTAGGGACGCCCAGTTCAGTTTATTAAGCCTATCTTATGGTTGGATTTATACTGCAATTAATTTATTTTTATACTATAACTGATAGTGACTTATTTAATATAATTAAATTTAAAAATAGAAAAAATATGTTAACCCATCACGTATAATGCAAACGAGTACGGAAAAAAGAACCGCTAAAAAAGTTAAAAACCAGGAAAAAATATAATTTAAAAATAGTGAAAAGTAAATCAAAATCTCAAACTAAAATAAGTAGAGCCTTAGAGAACACAGTGCAAAACACGGCGTCCTTCCTACCAAATCAGCCACAGCCGGCGGATCACAAGGTAGTGCCTCTCTTGTTTAGAAAAAGTCTCCTCCAAAGGCCCACTTCGAGTAATTTTTCTTGAAACAATCCACACGGAAACCGAATTATAAATTCATAGCCTGTGAATGTAAGCGTTTTTTAAAGAGAGAAGAATAGTCTGCACCACTCATCTTAAAGGTGTACTTTGCGATGATCCGACGGTCCGAAATACATGCATGGGACAGGCATGCAAAGTTAAAAACCAGAGTTTAGAACTCGGACGGCACACGCAAACATAGGCCCTTGTCCAATTCAGCCTTTGCTGATATCTTTCGGTAAAAATAACACTATAACGACAGATAGTTTTTTTAAAATATTTAATTAAAAAATAAAAATATTGTTATATCTCCACCAATAAATAAAAGAAAAGGAAAAAATATGTTAAAAACCACCATGTTCTAAATAATTTTTGACTTTTAAAGGCTAGAAGGTGTTTGGAACAGGAGTAGGTCATACTTGTACCTCTAGATGTGTACTTTATGGATCCAACCCAAATTAGTATGATCCCTGAAAAAACTTAGTGTCGTACCAATTGACTGTAACTGGCTAATCACAGGTCTACTCTTTTTAGCTTTGACTTATACTTTTTAGCTATGGTTTATAGTTTTTAGATTGTTCGTGAGATAACGTACGGAGTAACAGAAACCCACGTGTGGTTTTGACCGATATAAATAAAATCGTTATAATGTATACTATAATCAACTTGTAGACTTTCTCTTGAAAAAACACTTCGTTTGAAAGGTAAATTAAAAAATAGCTTTTAGAAAATAAAAAAGAGACCCACAAGTGCCTGCCCTCTTGTTAAAAAAAAACGCAAAACCTGCCGGAAGAAAACCATTTTGATGCCGTCAGCCGGCCGGTCAAAGGCAGTAGTAATCCACGGAGGAGCACCCGCGAGCGCGCGGCCTTCAGCATGATGGACGCGTGCGTGACACACTTTTCCGCCTTTAGCCGACTTGATTCGCTCCCAACGGAATCATGGGTTCAGCCGCGCACGGGACCGGACCGCCCGCTCGTGCGCGCAACGCCGGGTCCATCCCCCAGTCGCCGCCGGATAAGGGTCGCGAGTGGCGGGCAGCCACGTCCGGTTCGGCCCCGCCCTGCCGCCGAGTCAGCTGCTGATTCGGAGGAGTTGTCCTCCCGATTTGGTTAGGTTCAGAGGACGGGACCTCTGCTCAAGATGCATGCTCCGAAGCGTCTAGACGCACGGGCGGCACGGCTAGTTGAGATGGCAACATGGACTTGGCCTGCTTGCTTGGCTTGGGTTATCTGGATTGGGTTGGGTCACGGAAAACGGCAGCCGTACAGGTGCTTCATGCTTGTGTGTTCAACCGCCGACGAGGATTTCGCCGAGGTGGCCGTCTGATCTCACACAAGTTACTACTTACGACTACCGTTCAGATTCTATATCAACTGGTAATTAAGCCACCTGGTTGATGTACTAAAGATTGGTGTCTAACTGAAGTCTTGTGTTACAGGAGCATGTGATGTTTGTATTTATCGGAAGTATATTTTAAGGGTGTGCTTGTAGCACCCTAAAAATAGAAAGGATGACAGTGTTTCTAAATTCTCTCTCTCTCTCATAAGTATCTGCAGGTTCTCTATTAAAGTGCTTTTAATATTTTAACTTCCTTGCAATTTCTATTGTAGCTTTTATTGTTTATTCTTATTTTAACGATAATGTTCTATAGTAGTATCTCATATTGATATGTATGGTGCTACAGTGTTCTAACCAAGTAACCAACCAAAGCTGGTATGGGCTAACTACTTAGAAATGTAGGTCAACCTTTCCAGACTTTCCAGCCAAGTAAGATAAGGCCGCTTACTTTAGGGGGTGATCGGAATAGCGATGGCTTTTGGCTTTTAAAAAAAAACAGAATGGTATTGAAAAATCATGGTGAGTTAGTGGATAGTGTAGTGAATAGTGAAAAAAAAGCTGAAGCTAGAAGCTGAAGCCAAAAAAAGCCAAAACGATCACCCCCTTAGAATTCAGCCACACCCAAGCCTAGCCGGCCATTCTCCAGTTGCTTCCTAGAAAAGTCCAAGCCAGAGAGGAGAGGTGTCCACCAATTGGGTTAGCTTGCTCCCCAAACGCATACTAGAATAGAAAGGGACGGGGAGGGAGCACAAACCGCTACACCGAACCTCCCCCAACGAAGGCAGCAAGCCAGCAACAACGGTCCACCCGGTCCGTACATTTGGCTGCCTTGCCTGCAGCTCATTATTCTTTCGTAGCTTGCAGCGTATTGATATCAAGTTATCTATCAGCTGGCTCCATAAGAACCACGTTTCCTGGAGGCAGTCGAGAGCACAAAACATGGGAGGCAAAGCAGGATGAACCACAGGGACAGCAATCCGCCCGCATGTTACTAGTCTTATTATCGAATGGATTCCTGTACAATAATCACTTTTACAATGTTACCGTCATACATATGAACAATTCTTCGACTACAAACCAAGCTCGAATGGTTACACGACCAACTGGTGTCAGTTTAGAGGGACCTACTTGTCAACCACTGTTGTACCCGCTAGCACCAGCCCGCGAAAGCGGTCCATTTCCAGGTTTACCGACCTGTATGGTTATCGGTATTTTCTATTTCAGCTTTCTTTGAATAAACAAATAAAACTGTTTTTTCATTATATTTTCTAAATAGTTTATCAATATTCGATTCATTCGTACAAACAATTACGTTAGAACTAAAAGCCATTATCTAGAGACATAAGTTATCAGTGATGAAAGATGTTACCTTAGAAGAACCCACCCTGTATCTTGGTGCAACGGTGCAGGTCGGAACATAGGTGACGCCATCACGGGAGATTAGACGGGGACGGCCGCCGGAGCGAGGTCCAACGAACCCGCGGCCGGGGCTCGCGTCAACACTTTCAAAACCGTCGCCATCCTCGCTTTCCCTCCACAGTTCGCTCACCTTCCGCCTCCAAACTCCCGCGAGCACCCCCATGGCCATCTCGAGTATCCCTCCTCTTATCCTCTCCAATTCTACGCCTCCATATAAATAGCAGCGCTTGCGCCATTGCCGTTAATCCCATCTCCAACACGCACACTTAATTATATCACGCCTAGAAGCTTGCAACAACAGGGAGAGAGATACCAAGAACGGCTGGGCTGTTGGTTGCATAAGGGAGAAGCGATTCTTGGGAGAAGGGAGGGCGGTTGATGGCGGTGACGGCGACGACGGTCGCGGCGGCGACGACGATGTTGGCGGCGGTGGCAGCCGTTTTCCTCACCTTCGTACTCTGCTTTTATATATTCCTCTGCGCTAAGAGGTATAGGGGCGGGGCGCCGCCGGCGGGGGGCGGCGTGGCGGCGCGCCTGCGTTTCTTGTTTGGTGGCAGAGGGGGAGGAGATGGCGCCACGGCGTGTTGCTACGAGGGGGGCCTGGACGAGGCGTCCATGGCGGCGCTGCCGCGAAGGGAGGTGGGCAAGGGGGAGGCGCTGGACTGCGCGGTCTGCATCACGGAGCTCGCGGCGGGGGAGACGGCGCGCGTGCTGCCCCGGTGCGGCCACGGGTTCCACGTGGACTGCATCGACATGTGGCTGCGGTCGCACTACACCTGCCCGCTCTGCCGCTGCCCGGCCGTCGACGAGCAGCAGGTGCCTCCCCCACCGGCAGCCGTGCAGGCGCCGGAGGCCGACCCAGAGTGGCCCAACTTCCCCACCAACGTGCTCTTCTTCGGCTCCCAGGACGAGGTGAGCACCGGCGGCGCGCAAGCGCAACAGCGGTCGCCCAACATGACGACACCTGCATCGCCGCCCGCTCCATCGCAAGCGCCGGCCGCCGGGGTTGCGGCCGTCGTGGAGGCGGCGAGGGTGCGTGGATTGCGGCGGCTGCTTGGGTGTGGCGGCGCATCGCCAACCCCGCCACCGCAGCAGCAGCAGCAGGATGACTTAGACAGGGACATAGAGATGGGGCTCGCCGGCGGCGAGAGTAGCGAGTCGCGGCCGGTGAAGCCGCCGCAACCGGGTTCCTGAGGCTGCGGCGTGTGGTTTCTTTTCCAACTTTTTTGTGCCGTTTCTCTGAGTGCCGTCACCACAGGTTTTGCCAGTGTCTCCTGTTCATCGCGTTTGTGTTTTACTATAGAGATTAAAAAAAATGTACAGATTCTTACAGATGTTTGATGTACATGTCTTACGTGGATTGAAAGAACATGGACTGGCGAGAGACGGGGGGAAAAAACGCTTGACCTGCAATTGCTCTTGCGAGCAGTCAACGCAGCAGTAGCTCTAGGTATCAACGAAACAAAAGTCAGTTACCACTGCCGTTATGCAGTTACTTTTTAGGGAATTGTCTGTTGCCGAGTACCTGTAAGTAGTGGAGTAGTACTAGTCAATACTAGTATATTCACCTTGGCTAACTTCTTGTCTTGCTCCTCTGTGTTATTTGACCACTGATTGCCTTGCCCAATGTCAAAATCGTCACATCTTTCTCTCAAAATGCAGCATCTGTCAAGAGCTAGGGACCTCATCCGTACACTCCAAAATTGCAGATTTGACAAGAGATGGGCTCAGAAGAACATGTGTGCATCCTGCTCTCTACAAGTACACCGTTACCAACCACCGTAGACCCCTGATGCACTAGCATTCGTTCGATTCTTTCATCCTGAAGCAACTAATCAGTCTGAACAACCACTCGGAAAAATCCAACGCAGCCTCGTACAAATTGAGCCAGGATTTTTATGCATAATTGTTTCTTTTTGCCTTTTAATTGTCCCAGTTTTGCCGGCCAAAAGAAACGAGGTGACTTCAAAAGATAGTTGAGTTAGCAGCAAGCATGGTTGTGCCTGTTAGTTGGCCAAACAAGCAACCAACAACAGCAACATCAACAAATTGGAGATAGTTGAGCTAATCGCTTGCGAATTTGTTATATGATACCACACAATTCTCTTTTTGGAAAAAAAGATATGTGGCGCCACACGGTGTAAGAAGAAAATTTTGGTTCGCTTGAGTGGCATCAGCAGCAGCATGGCACCGATGGTCGGATAGATATCAGACGTGTCGTGCTCATAGCTCGCCGTCAAACCAAAAGGACGAATACACATACATCAGCATCGATAATAAAAGCTTTTGTGTCCAAATACATTTACATCATCCACAGTGTTTTGTTTCTTTTCTTTCTTGCTTGGTTTGTTCATCTTATGATGGATTCTTTTGCAGATATATCATGTTCACTAGATTGGTTACTCTTCTTGATATTGCACTTATTGAAGAAAAAAAAGAACAAAAAAGGATTGATATGTTGGCCTTGCTTACTAATCTTGTTAACACGGTGCTTGATGAGCTTTCCTTCAATCCAAATGGAAGAGCTTTCTATGTTTCATCACCGAGTCTGTCTACAAATATCCCTTTCTTGATCAATGCTTTTGTTGTATCATAATCAGATATTATCCTCTAAAAAGATTCTAAAGATGTAGCAACGGGCAAAATAAACTTCAGGTTCTGAACACATAAGACTGACAATTGCGATAAATCCTTATCCAAATCGTGTCACTTTCTTGTTATGGGTTAGACTTGCTTACACGCTGGAGGCTGGAACAGGTATCTCGAATTTTTAATGTGGAAACACTGCTTAAGTCTGACAAAAATGATTGAGAAAAGATACAAAACTGACGAGATTTATAGGTATGAATTTCTTTAGGGACTTTTAATGGTACAGGAGGTACGGACCATATGGTTGCATTGCATCCTGGCACAGAAAATATGAGTTATGGGTCTGAAATCGACATGAATTCGTTGGCCATCAAGCTCCATGGATTGCGCTTTCGGAAGGAAAAGATGGATAGCAAATTGAACATAAGAAGTGGTTACAATTAACCTTGGGAACAGGCAGGGTGACGAAGCTGTCCCAGCAATGGATACCCGAGGGGTAGCAACTCGTGTAGTTTCCATCTACATTTCTTAGAAATATTCCGAGTGCCATCGTGTAGTTTCCATCTACATTTCTTAGAAATATTCCAAGTGAATCTAATCCAGGGACCAAGGTATATACACATGTACACTTGTCGGACAAATTATGTGTTGGAAATTGGCCAATAAGTTGAGGCCCATTCTCTTTAAAAAATTCTAAAGTATGCATGATTTATCATCACATTGTCTAGCCAAGTAAAGGTAACATAATTTATAAGGTGGAATTCTTACTACTCCTTAAAACTAGGATGACATAAGGAGGATGTTGGTTAAACACACACGTGCACATATTCATGTATTTTCACATGAAAAATTGTATGAACTGTGACTTGCGATCGCGTCGTAGTATGCCTCCTGGCACTTTAAATCCATCTTTTATTTTATTGAATCATGCCATCATCTCACTCATTTTAACTGATCAAGAGACTGTTTAATTATCATTATTTAGTTTGAATATTAACAGTTATCAATGAAATATTTCAGTTTAATTGTGTTAGTTACTGGAAAGTAATTTGCATGTCTATAAAATATTTGAAGACGTCCAGATTTGGTAGACTAAACTCCTCCATTTTGTTGCTCACATTGTCTTCTTCCTCTCCGGTAAATTTGTATTGATTGTTGAGCAACGGAATCTCATCTGCCTTTCTTCTTGGTCTGCACCGGGAATGAGGGAGAGTGGCTATGTTAGAGCCATTGCCGCAGAGAGTACCTGCATGAGGCGGCAGCAAGGTTTCTGAGCAGCGTAACACGCGCAACTGCTCCTACTCTGCTTCATCTATGTTATGTATTGTATCGAGTCTGCGCTATTTCTTCATTAAGCCCAACAGTAAGTCATTCACGCAATTGATTGATTTTATTATAAAATTTTCTTTGTGTATTTTTTGAAGCACAATGATTAGCCTACCGTTAGATTCATTTATTGGATCGCTGATCTTTTTCTGTATTTGTTTCCTAATAATTTTTAAAATTAAAATATTTTGCATACTTCTAACCGTACGGACGTGAGAAAGCACGCGAGGGTGCCCTCGTTTCTATTTTCTTTTCCCTGGAAGCAGGCTGCAAAGTTGCAGGCATGTGTAGCAGCATATTGATTAGGCTTGCCAATTGGCATCATCTTGGATGATGCTAAATCGTGATGCGGCAAGAAGACATCTATACCTGCCCGCTAGGCTGCGAGTTGGGCGGGAATGTGGGACGACGGAATGCCGTGCACCGGTGCATAAGAGCACTCGCAGAATGCTCTGTCCAAAGTAGACGTAGACCTCAAGGAGAAACGACAAATCTGATTATCGACGCGTCCAGCTATTTTGTATGGAGTACTAATTCAGAATCCAGAGGCTGGTATGCTGATTTTGTAGAGAGAGAGAGAGAGGCTGACGATGGCTGCTGCGTTGAAGTTTTTTTTTCAAGGGAGCTGGTGTCTGGAATCCCGATCTATCGTTGAAGGGCGGATGCTAGTTACTGGTAGCAAAGGGAAGCGTCCATATGCACGAGCGCGAGGACGAACGGAGAAGAGAATCTCCCGTCGGCGTTGGCCTGGTGTCAGATCCCAGATTCCACACCAAGATTTCCAAGAACAAATCACCGGAATAGAGCTTGGAAAGGAGACAATGAGAGTAAGGGAAAGTTACGCTAGAGCTAGATAAGAATATGTCGGCAAAAACAATGCCTCTTTCAATGCGCAACAGCGTATTTGAGTACAACTCTTAAGTTAAGCTTGGTAATTATTACAGCGATTATGCCCAGATAAACACTGAATTAAACATCAAAGTAGCAAACATAAGTAAGACTAATATGGTCCGTTGATACTGCCCCTTCCATCCTGGCCGTTGATGGATGCGATCTCAGTAATGGGTTTCCCAGATTCTGACATTTCCTCCCCCTCAAAACAATATTTGTCCTCAAGTATTCGAATCAGGAAACCAAGATCTGATAGTTTGCGAATAGAATTCAGGAAATGCCCCCTTAATGAAGTCAGCATCTTCCCATGAAGCATCCTCGGTTGGCAAATTCTCCCATTGGACCAGCCATTGAGTTACCAGCCGATCATGCCTAGGCGAGCTCGGTCTCGATCTGACAATGGCTCGATCTTCAATTTCCCATCCTTGCTGACTAATGGAAGATCTGGACTGGGAATTGCATTTGGACCACAGTGTTTTTTGAGCTGGCTTACATGGAACACTGGGTGAATACCTACTCCCTCAGGCAAATGGAGTTTATATGCCACTTTTCCCACCTTCTGTACCACCATTCAGCAAGTGATAACCAATATACCCATCTTTTCGGTTCTTGAAAAGCCATGCATCGCAGATATGTCTCAACACACTGGTTAACCCGCTCAGTTTGACCATCCGTTTGAGGATGATATGCAGTGCTAAACCTTAACTCTACCTTTAAAGATTTAAAAAGTTCCTGCCACAATTTGCTGGTGAAGATGCGATCTCTGTCAGAAACAATTGCCATGGGAAAGCCATGCAACTTGAAAACATTGTCTATGAAAGCCTGAGTGACAGACTGGACTGAATACGGGTGAGCCAATGGGATAAAATGTGCATACTTTGTAAACCGATCAACCACAACAAAAATTACTTCATACCCTTTTGATTTTGGCATCCCTTCGATGAAGTCCATCGATATATGAGTCCAAGCCATGTCGGGAATTGGTAGAGGTTCCAAGAGACCAGGATAATGACAATGCTCGGCTTTGGATCGTTGGCAAACAGGGCAGTTCTGAACAAATGTATGCACATCTTTTTTTAATCCCGGCCAGTAGAACAACTTCTTAACCCGTTGGTAGGTGGCCACCATGCCAGAATGTCCCCCAATCGCTGAAGAATGGAGTGAATGTACGAGTTGCTGTCTTAACTCTGCATCACTGCCCACATACAGTCTGCCCTTGTACCTTAACACCCCTGAATGAAGAGTAAAGCCGGATTCAGCATCCGGAGCTATGGTGAGGCGCTCCAACAATTCTTTACAATGCACATCTGAGGTATAACTGTTCTCAATTGTTTCTATCCAAACCGGAATAGCCATTGAGATAGCTAATATTTCGCTGCCTCTTCTGGACAAAGCGCATGCCACTTTGTTCTCCTTTCCCTTCTTATACTCAATCAAATAATCAAACTCAAGTAACCTTAACATGAGTTTGTGTTGGATCCCTTCACCAATCCTTTGCTCCATCATATATTTAAGACTTTGCTGGTCTGTTTTAATCACAAGCTTAGTTCCCAGGAAGTAATGTCTCCATCTTTTTAAAGACTCAATTATGGCTAAAGCCTCTTTGTCATAAGTGGATAAGGCTGCAGATTTTACTCCCAGTGTTTTGCTGAAATATGCAATGGGTTTCCCATTTTGCATAAGAACTGACCCAATTCCTTTAGCACTTGCATCTGTCTCAAGTACAAAGGGTTCTGAGAAATTGGGAAGAGCCAACACTGGTGCAGTAATTAATTTAAGTTTTAACTCCTCGAAAGCCTTGTCTTGAGTAGTATCCCAGTGGAAACCTTCCTTTCTCAACATATCATGAAGAGGCCGGCATATCAACCCATAGTTTTTGATGAATCTCCGGTAGTATCCTGTCATTCCCAAAAAGCTTCTTAGCTGAGATACATCTTGGGGCTTGGGCCAATCTTGGATAGCGCTAATCTTCTTTGGATCGGTAGCTACCCCTTGTTCAGAAATGATATGTCCCAGATACTCCACCTGATTAGCTGCAATTACACACTTGCTGAAATTGACAAACAATCTCTGTTGTCTCAAGGTTTCCAAGACAATAGTTAAGTGCTGCAGGTGCTCTTCTTCATTTTTGCTATACACTAGTATGTCATCAAAGAATACTAGAATGAATTTCCTCAGGAATTTAGCAAAAATGGTATTCATTAATGATTGAAAAGTAGCTGGTGCATTAGTGAGACCAAAGGGCATGACCAAGTATTCGAAATGATCCAAATAAGTTCGAAAAGCTGTCTTGCTAATGTCTTCTTGTTTCATACGAATTTGATGGTAACCAGATTTCAAGTCTAATTTGCTAAATATGGCTGCCCCATTTAGCTCATCCAATAAATCTTCAATGACAGGTATTGGATATTTGTTTTTAACGGTCAATGCATTAAGCTTACGGTAATCCACACATAACCTCCATGAACCATCTTTTTTTTTGACCAAAATGGCTGGAGAAGTGAAAGGACTGCAGCTAGGTCGGATAATAAAAGATTCCAACAGTTGGTGTATCTGCTGCTCTATTTCGACCTTCAATTGATGTGGAACTCGATAGGGACGAATATTAGGAGGATGAGACCCTTCTTTAATGGGAATAGAATGATCACATTCTCTTTGAGGTGGAAGATCTCGAGGGTCCGAGAAAACATCTTGGTATGATTCAACCAAGGACTGATAGAGTGGGTTCACCGAAGTAACTGCTACATGTAATTTATGGTGTTGAAGATCAACCATATACCCACAAACCCCTTTTTTTGCTATTTTATCCCAGCTCTTCCGACTTATCATTTTGACCATAGGAGTAGGTTGTGGGTCTTCAAAAACTACCTCAGTGATTCCATTTTTCATAATAGTTAACCTTCTAGCCTTCAAGTCTAGCTTCACTGGACTATGACGATATATCCAATCACAACCAAACACCAAGTCATAACCTTTCAGTGGTAATACCTTAAAGGAATCAGTAAATTTTTCTCCACGAATACTGTAATCTTCTTTTGAAAGGAATGAACCAGTCATCAAAGTACCACCCCCAGCCACTGTTACCTTTTGCAAGGTAGTCACTCGGATTTTACATGAAGTCCTGGTAGCAAAATGCAAATCAATGAAAGTGTGAGAACTCCCACTGTCAACCAATGCTACCCCATGTCTTCCCCCGATGTTAACATCCAATGTGTAAGTGGTTATTCCAAACTGCCCATTAACAGCTTGAAGAGAGATCTGCATCAGCTGTTCCTTTGCTTCAGACGGAGAAGCTGGTTCTTCACATTGTTCAGCTTGCAATTCTTCCTGCTCAATTTCAACTAGAGTTGTTTCTTCACTTTCGGCTGCCATCAAGTTTACCTGTTGATATTGCTTGCACTTGTGACCTAAAAACCACTTGTCACCACAGTATCGACAGATTCCAGGTATAAATGGCTTAGTTGTTATCTCTTTCTTCTTAAAGTTAGACTCAGGTAAAGATTTGCTCTTTACAAAGGTTGACAAGTTCTTGTGTTGACCCACTTGAGCACCCTGAACACCCCTTGGTCACAAGTCCCTTTTCCATATCCTTAGCCATCCAGTATGCTTCACAAAGATTTTGTGGCTTTAAGGGTTTGAGGAAATGTTTGATATCATTTCTCAACCCATTAATGAAGAACTTAACAAAGAAATGTGGGTTCTGCAAAGGGTTCACATTCTTGTACACTGCCATCAATTCTTCAAATGCATCATGTAATCAGCCACACTCAAGTTGTATTGCTTTAATGAATGGAAATTCTCAAGTACCTCATAACCACTATGCTGTGCAAAACGATCACAGATCATAGCACAAAAATCTGGCCAAGGTGGTGGGTTCCAGAGTAATCCAGTACTCCTCAACCATCTATCAGCCCTTCCTACCATGTACATCTGGGCTAAATCAAACTTAGCCTCATCTGGAACATTGGCCATTGCAAAATAGGTTTCACTTTGTCTGATCCACTCCAAAGGTTCGCCCCCATCAAATCTAGGGAAATCCAATTTAGGCCCCTTAGCAATAGACTTATAAAAACTGTGTACTCTTTCATTGCTAGGATTTGGGTTCCACTGTCTAGCATGGTACTGAGAGTGAGGTTGACTCAAATACTCCCTAGGGTTCTGAGGCCACCGTTTAACTAGAGCTGGTTCTTGGTTAGGATTTAAGTGATTCAGGGTGGGAGAAGCCAAAGAAGAACACGGCAATGGATCTTGACCCCAACTTTGTGGCAACTAGAAAAACCGATGAAGGGTGGTTGTAATTACCTTCCAGAGTACCCATCAAATGAACCCCTTGAGTGCTGTTGAGGTTTATATGCCTCAGATCTTCGATCCTCCGAGTCATCTCCATCTCAAATTCACCAGATTGTGCCAACTTTTCGATATTGCGAAAATTTGAAGCACCTCTTCCATTCACCTGCTCGATCATCCTTGTTGGGGGAGGTGCTAACCCTTGTAGAAGAACCTCCATCCGATTCATCTGATCTTGCAAACCCGACACTTGCTTCTGTAAATCTCCCATTTGACGCTGCAGCACATCGGCCTTGTGACTCGCCTCCATCGCTTCTTGCCTGACTTCCGAGAACTCCGAAACTTCCGCTTCATTTCTTGCCGTAGTTTTTGTCATCTTCCACAAATCGAAGCGAGGTTTAGGGATTTTACCACGGATTCGAATCCGGAACCTTCACCCAACTCCGATCTGGTTGGACGCCCAAATAAGATGTAGTCGGGGATTTTACGAGGAACTCGAGAAACCCTAGTTCCCAACCCAATCGCTCCGATCACTTCTTGCCGAGAATCGAGAGCTCTGATACCACAATGTCAGATCCCAGATTCCACACCAAGATTCCAAGAACAAATCATCGGAATAGAGCTTGGAAAGGAGACAATGAGAGTAAGGGAAAGTTACGCTAGAGCTAGCTAAGAATATGTCGGCAAAAGCAATGCCTCTTTCAATGCGCAACAACGTATTTGAGTACAACTCTTAAGTTAAGCTGGGTAATTATTACAGCGATTATGCTCAGATAAACACTGAATTAAACATCAAAGTAGCAAACATAAGTAAGACTAATATGGTCTGTTGATACTGCCCCTTCCATCCTGACCGTTGATGGATACGATCTCAGCAATGGATTTCCCAGATTCTGACACCTGGCCGGTCGGGCGCAAGATGTGCTCGAATCGCGCAGCGGCACGGCGTGTGCGGTAGCGGCCAGCGCGCGGACCTAGAGAAGACGGGTGGCCGATCACGTACGTCCGGGAGGGAGGGACGGGCAGGCACGCCGTCAACACCGCCCGCCCACCCGGCGTGCAGCGGAATGGATCACTTCTGGGCCTGGTGGTCCGTGGCGCGCGTGGAAGCAGTTGCTCGGCCGCGGCGCGGGGCCAGACTTACGCGGCGCCACCGACGCTGGGAGATGGGCCAACGGGGTGGAGGCCGGGTGGCCTTGTGCATGCACACGCTCCAGGCAGGCAGGCAAAAGCGGGGCCCGGGACGGATACATACAGCTTTTTAATGGGCTAGAACCTCCTTTTCTTGGACTGGCCTTATGCGGCCCATATAATCCAACCAGGCAAAGGCACATGCTTAGCTCTTTGTACAATTTTAGTTTGACGTGTCCTAGACTCGCTCAACACTCATCCATGGCTATGCTCTTTTATGATTTTTATCTATATTTTTAAAATAGCAGTAGATGGTGAAAATAGTTTTAAACTTAAAAAGCTGTTTTAAAAATCCATTCTAAGAAGACATTCTATTTTATTTTGTTTTTAAATAAGCTAAAAACCTAATGGAACAGAGCTAGTCTAAGGAAAGGACATTAGGAAAGGCGCAAGATCCTTCGGACCCATTTGAAACGTGAAACTTTTCCTAGATTCTTATATAAAACGAATTATTTCGTGTAATTCTTATGTTCCCAAAACAAAACCCACAGTTTAATTCAGAATCGAAAAAAAAAATCATATTTCAAACATGGCCAACTAATACACACTCTGTATCCTAAATTGTTGAACCAAAAAAAGTAAAGGAGATACCGATTTCTCACAGGTTGGTTTCGATCGCGTAATTTTCTGTCATTTAACCCAATAAAGAACAGACCTAAGTAACACACACTAGAGATGACAATCAGACGTGATAGGTACAGATAGTGCTCGCTCATATATATACCCACGACACTGATTTACGCCTACAGGTATACCCGCAAAGGACAACGGGCGAAGAACCTCGCCCATACCCATCGCCTGTGGGTACCCGTTTCCAGCGGGTATGCCCGTTTACCCGCGAACTGAGAGTCAACGTATGAGAATTGAACTAATGACATATACACAAAAGCTGCAGCTGCTACCAGGAAATATAAAAACATCACATTCAAATTCACATATACATATAAGCATCACATTCACATCAAATATATATGTTTTTAAGAAAATAATTTTCATACATACATAGCATTCGACTTGGCAGTGCATAAACAAATAAACAAGAGTGCATAACTACTGAAAATGCATAAACATTCATAACTAGTAGTGCATTCACATTTTGTTATATACTGACAGTGTATAACAAAATACATACTGACATGGTTCCTCACACATAAATAGATTACGTTTATAACAAGAGTGGAACATACGAAAATTGTTTAATTTCAACAGTTCAACAAATAAATAAAAGATATGTCTAAAAACGGTTTGCTAATCAGAGTCAACGATCGAGATTGAACAACAATCTTTAAGCTCCTCTTCAATGTCTTCAAGGCATGTCCATAAAACCTCAACTCCTTCACCTAAGTAAACATTGCATTACATTTACATCATTAGCTTCAAATCACACATAAATTTTGAAATATTTACATCATTAATTGTATACCTTTAAGGTCATTCCGAAGCCAGCTTTGTGAGCACATCAATACCTCCAATATAGCTGGAGTAAGACGACTGCGATGTTTACTTAGCACTCAACCACTAGTGCTAAAAGCTCATTCAGAAGCTACTGTTGTTATTGGAATAACCAAGATATCACGGGTAATCATCCGCAATGTAGGATAATGTGTCCCAGCCACCTTCCACTAACCCAATATATCAAATTTCTCATCTGTGTAAGGAAGAGTTTCTTCTTCCAAATAGCGATCCAGCTCACTTTTGACCTTTACTACACCAATATTTTTCTTACTAGCAGCTAGTGTTTTAAATATGAAAAAGCACCTCATTAGTACCATATCCTGTTCCAACACACCTTCCATTACAACCAAAATGCACTAACACTAAGCATGCAGACAAAAAGACAATTGAGCAGCACTAGCCAGTGTGTGGATGTGCATGCATCACTGGCCAATCAAATGCAAATTTTTGGAAGGCCAAAACCAGTGGCCGGCCTCCTCAATTGGACAATCACCTCCCCTATTGGTAGGTTATTGGGCACCCCCATTGCCATATTGCAAGCTCCCTTTTAGTTGTAAAGTGGCTGGCCTCCCCTTGCTTTCTTTTCTTAAGAACAAAGTAGTAAACGAAAGGGGGAGCTAGTCTATGAACAAACTAGTAAACTAAAGCCAGATTGTATACAACATACAAATATACAATATCTAGTGCTCGAAGGAAATGAAATGATTGTCATGATGGCTTTTGTCCATTACAATCCTAGATTACCATGACATATGTGACCAATTCAGCCTTTATATAGCTAGATTACCATGACATAACTACTAACTAATGCTGAGGTACACTAAGCCGAATAACAAAGGCATCGAATTTGTCAAATACTTCCGATGATGGGAGGAAAATTTGTCATACTTCTCTCTAAAATATCTAGTGCAATACCTAAAACACAAATTGCAAAAAGTTTGCTTGCTAAGCTGAAAGCCAAAGGGGAACGCCAACCAAATGGAGCATCCTTATCACATGAAAGGTAAACCGTTGTTCAATACGAAAGAAATGATTGATGTTCTGAAAAAAACCAATTTAACATATAAATCTTCTCATGTACTTTGAATAACCTTAGAGGCTTGGAGGCAGTTGCAACTCGCAAACTCGCATTCCTCGGCTACACGTTGAGGATGGCGTTGAGGAGGAGGCTAGGCCACCAGGCATCCAGACGGGAGGAGGGCGTAGAAGAGTCAAGAGTAGGCCGGGTGAGAGGAGGGGCCGATGGGCGGCAGGTGGCCGGGTAGGGGGCGAGTAGGCGGCCGGGTGGAGGACCGAGGGTCGGCAAGCGGGAGGAGATGACTGGATCTAGATCTGGAGGATAACCCAGGCTGGCGGCTGGGTGGGAGGCCGATAGGTGGCAAGCGGTCGGGTGGTGGCCTGGGGGACGAGGTGCGGCCGCGCGAGGGGCAGCAACCGGGCGGGTGGGAGCACTAGGAGTGGGAGGTAAGTCTCAGGCGAGGCCGTGAGGGATGGCCAGGAGTTCAGGACCAAGAGAAGAGGACTGAGGAGGCGGCTGGAATGATCTAGATCTGGACTCTGGAGAGAATCAGGATGAGGATGATTGAGTAGATCTGGAGGCAGCTGGATCGGAGGCTTTGGCGCTTCGTTGGGTGGCTGAGTGGGGTTTTGGGGAATAGGGATAATACTAGGGTTTCAGAGACTGTTTTTGGCTGGTCCACCTATTAGATCGTGGACTCGCGAGTAAACAGGCGAGACGGGTATGGGTGGAGCTCACTCATACCTGTACCCCGTTTACCCGATGGGCAAACAGTTTCCTCTATTTTTATACCTGTGGGTAAAGAATATATCCCATACTCGACTCTATTAGGACATTTATCTATGGGTACACGGGTAAATATGTACAACTGCTATCCCACATACACACACAAAACAAGTCTAGTGTCTTACAACAAGCTATAAAATTCATCTAATTTCCTTTTGATGCGCTAAGAAATCTAATTTCCTTTTGATGCGCTAAGAAATTAGTTAAATAACGTAAACAAGACGACGGGACAAATTTAAGCGCCTCGAGTTTTTTTTTTCGGTCAAGCAAAATTCATCCGCAAAGCGTATCTTTCTTTCTTGCCGGGGACGCAAAACCCTCTTAAATAACGAAACAGGAACAAGAAGAAGAAAAAAAGAGGGCAGCTGCGTTGCGCCTCCATCCCTGCTTTCATCTCCCGCTGTCGCGATCTCCTCATTGCTCGAAGCACATCGCCGCCTCCGCGTCCCGCTCCCGGCCCCGCCCACCATGCGCCGCTTCGCCGCCGACAGGGTGCGCCGCGCGGTGGCCGCTTCCCTGCGCGCCGCCACCAGATCAGCCGCGCCGTCTCCCGCCCCGGTGCCCCCTTCCCCGGCGGCGGGGTCGGCGGCTATGGCGGCCGCCATGGCGAGGGCCATGTCCACCGCGGCCGCCGGCGCGCGGCCAGTGTCACTCGACACCATCAATCCCAAGGTGCGGCCTTTGCCCCCTTCTTCGATTCGTTAGCAAGCTGCTTGGGTTGGTGGTCAAGTGGGCAGTTAGCCCGATGAACGAAAAGTTTCGATCTTTGGTCAAGTTGCTCTATTATAGCACTGTGTTGGTAAGCATGGGAGTGGGACTCGAATCTTGGTGTGTACTGGAGAATTAGGTCGAAGTGAGATGTGTACTTCTCTGCAGCACTCGGACGCTAATAGCACAAATTTATGCTTTAAGAACCACACTGCATTATCCTGTCTGATGTGATTTGTTCTGTTCCTTTAGGTCTTGAAGTGTGAATATGCTGTCCGTGGAGAGATTGTTACACATGCTCAGGTGCGTCGAATCTTTTCCTTTCACACTAACGCAGATCGAGGAACCACGAAATGCATAATTTCAGTAGGGATTTTTGTTGTCACGAGTAGCTTTGCAGAAGTCAAATGGAGTACCAAACTACCAATTGGTCAATTACTGCTTTATCTTAGTTCATGATGGAATAAATCGAGAAGTAGTTATCCAGGGTGAAAGCTGATGCTGTATGCTGACTTTGATATGCTCTAATGCTTCTGAGTGAGCGACCTGTGCTCTTGAAATTTTGCTAACTTAAATTATCCTCTCCGGTTTTTGAGAACTTAGAGACTCGCGCATACTAATGTAGTAGATATAAGATTACCTGCACTGGGGCAAGCATACATGCCTATCATATAGCCTTATATGTAGCTAATACTTACCTGTTAAATGGTGCTCCAACTTCTTGCATAATGAGTAATGCATCCATGATTGGCCGATGCTACCTAATGCTTCTACGTGTCATCGCTAGGGATCTTCTTGAGGATCCAGTTTGGCTGTTATACATTTCTGTCTTGAATATTTTGACCATGCAATGCCATCCTTCATGATTACTAAGAATCAAACTGTATTCCAACATTGATATCATTGTCTTTTATTACTTTACGTAATGCTGCAGAATTTGTTCTTATTTGGGCAGCTTCATGTCTATGTTACTTTGTGTGATTCTTTAGGAACTTGGATTATGATCTAGTTTTTCTTTTACAGAACTTACAACAAGAGTTGCAGAAAAATCCCGAATCACTTCCTTTTGATGAGGTTTGCATTTTGATTTCGTCAAATATATCTCTTGTCAAAAGGTTTTTCTACTACACTTACTCCCAATTATTAATGGATTTACATGCATTTTCTGTTTTAATGGCAGATACTTTATTGCAACATTGGAAATCCTCAATCCCTTGGTCAGCAACCAGTTACATTTTTCAGAGAGGTGAGTTTGTATGCCTTGGATTCTAGTTGTGTGATGAGTGTTTGTTTCATGGTTGCTTACTTGCTTGTGCTGCTTTTTTCAGGTCCTCTCTTTATGTGATCATCCAGCTCTCCTGGACAAAAGTGAAACTCATGCTCTATACAGGTACATAAAAGTTAAAATAACTGAAATCTTAGATAATTAGTGCTAAATTGGTTATGTTGACTTAATGTTGTACAGTAGGTTGTTACACTAGTAATAATTTGCAAGGAGACTATTGCAATGTGGACTAAGTTGTTTCAAGACACCTTTTTCTAGTGCGTGCATTGAAGTGTGAGAAATGAGAGTAGTTCTAAGGCAGTTATGAAAATTAATAGCTGTAATTGCCTGATTATGGTTGCATGCTAATAGCATTTGCGCTTATTTAGTTTTAGACAGCTTTTCTGCACAAGATTGTGGACCATTTAGGCATCAAGTTGTATTCTAGCTACTCATATTGCTTGTCGCATTTTAGAATGTTGATTTATATGTTTGCATACAGTTCAGATGCTATAGAGAGAGCATGGCAAATTCTAGATAAAATCCCAGGAAGAGCTACAGGAGCATATAGCCATAGTCAGGTATGTATATATATTCTTGGAGGAAAACCGTCATGATTTGATGAGCTTGATCATTCATGTGGCTGTCTATTCCAGGGTATAAAGGGTTTGCGTGATGAAATTGCTGCTGGAATTGCTGCCCGTGATGGTTTTCATGCTAGCGGAGATGACATCTTCCTAACAGATGGAGCAAGCCCAGCAGTATGTATAAGAGATCACAAATTCAGTGTAATTGCCCCACTGTACATATTGTGTCATTACTAATCCAGTTTAATTTTGTCACCTAGGTGCACATGATGATGCAATTACTGATAAGGTCTGAGAAGGATGGCATTCTCTGCCCTATTCCACAATACCCGTTGTACTCTGCATCAATTGCTCTTCATGGCGGTTCTCTTGTATGTTCTATGACAATGCTTCTAATGCTATACATTTCTTTGTTGCTTGCTGAAGCAGACATCCATTTCTGCTTGCAGGCAATAAAATTGCATTAGATCCTTCGCTGAAATTTGAGTTTGGTCGAATTAATTCATAATGAATTGATCATGACCGATTGGTGTTGCTTTGCATCAAACTTACAGTGATGGATCTCCATGTTCGATGATCTAATTTATAGAACAAATTCGATTTCAGGTTCCTTACTTCCTTGACGAAGAGACAGG
Source organism: Melocanna baccifera (assembly GCA_036346265.1). NCBI lineage: Eukaryota > Viridiplantae > Streptophyta > Magnoliopsida > Poales > Poaceae > Melocanna > Melocanna baccifera. Next base: position 22,674,786 of record CM070694.1, on the reverse strand, counting down.
GTGGGGGCTGGAGGTTGATGAGCTTCAGAAACAACTGGAGGAGGCTCGATATAAGGGTATCACTGTCAGAGCACTCGTCGTCATAAATCCAGGAAACCCAACTGGACAGGTTAATATTGATCTGTCTGTTATCTGCAAAAGGCTAAAATTTTGCATAATGATTCATGAGAAAATTTTCTACCTCATAAGTATTAATTCTGCCTATTGGAAAATGATTGTTAAATAGTTTACGAACCAATCCTCCTTTTTTTTTTCAAGAATAATGGTCTTGGTGGGGTGGCTACTGAACATTGTTCTACTTTAACCAGACACTCGCTGAGGAAAACCAAAAGAAAATTGTTGAATTCTGCAAGAATGAAGGACTTGTTCTGCTGGCAGATGAGGTGAGTCCAGTACTTGCATTCGAGGGTCTGAACACCTCATGTGAACTTTGATAGGTCTTCTAACCCAACTTGTTAATTCATTTCCCCTAGGTATACCAAGAAAACATATATGTTGAAGATAAGCAATTCCACTCGTTCAAAAAGATTGCACGATCAATGGGATACACTGATGATGATCTTCCTTTGGTATCATTCCAATCAGTTTCTAAAGGTAATCAAACTCAGGAGCTTCTACTGTGTGGTTTCTTTGTATGCGGTCCCTTTTTATGAGCATCTCCTAGCATATGGTAAGACTTACTGTTTGTTCTGTTAGGTTACTATGGAGAATGTGGAAAACGAGGAGGCTACATGGAAGTAACTGGATTCACTGCTGATGTAAGGGAACAAATTTACAAGGTGGCATCAGTAAACCTGTGTTCCAACGTCTCGGGCCAAATTCTCGCTAGCCTCATAATGAACCCACCAAAGGTCAGTATAGTGTGCATAGAGCAATTATTAAGATAAAAATGATTGCGGTAACATAGATGGTTACTCCTTCAACAGGCTGGGGATGAGTCCTATGAATCCTTCATGGTAGAGAGAGATGGTATCCTTTCGTCGCTGGCTCGGCGCGCAAAGGTTTGTCCCACCTCTTCTAAGATTGGTTGATGGTTAGCACTATACACTGCTGGAACTGCAGCCTTTATGTGTCATTGAACATTCCCCCTACCATGCTTTTATGTCCTAACATAAAAGAACCATAATATCACAATAACTTTTATAGAAAAAATAGTAAGGATTGCAACCATTGGTCGAGTTTTCACATATGCAAGATCAATTTGTGGAGACATCTTCAGGCTAAGATACCTTCTGAAGATTTTAAGCACCTTCTCATTGTTACCTTTCTCCACTTTATACAGGCACTGGAAGAAGCATTCAATAGTTTAGAAGGCATCACGTGCAACAAGGCCGAGGGTGCAATGTATCTGTTCCCTCGCCTTCATTTACCCCAGAAGGCAATTGGAGCTGCCCAAGCAGCTGGAACTGCTCCAGATGCATATTACGCTCGCCGCCTTCTTGAAGCTACTGGAATTGTTGTTGTTCCTGGCTCTGGATTTGGGCAGGTTGGTAATCTCAAAGCCTCACTAAAAATTATGAGGCTATTGTTGGTTCAAAACATTGTTGAGTTTTCACTGATACATTTTCCATTGGATTTTTTTTGGGTACTACGAAGGTTCCTGGAACATGGCATTTTAGATGCACAATCTTGCCCCAGGAAGACAAAATTCCAGCAATAATATCCAGGTTCAAGGAATTTCATGAGAAGTTTATGGATGAATACCGTGATTAAGCATCAACCAGTACTCAAAATTGCTGACATTAGACGGCCATCTCAAACTTTACATAATTTTTGTTGGGAAATAATAAGCTCATCCATTTGCGCTGCTTCATTCAGTGGATGAATCAACCTAACTTTACCCGACTTTTTCTTACAGATAAATCTTAAATGAACATTACAAAATCTTGAGAATTGCAGATTTGCAAAAACCATTCTTCTATTTGCCTTGTGAGAAGTGTCGGAGGCCTGGGAGATGTAAGAAATTACTCGAACTTTGAGGTCAACTGAAATGTCCCAGCACATCCCTGAAATTTTGGCTAATGTTACGGGGAATCTTACTGTCCAAATGACCAGTTCTGTGTGGGAGCTTGAGCTTCTTCTGCTCCTTCGACAATAGCTACATGTAAAGACACCCCTATGTTCTGAATTGACAAGAGAGGTTTGATCAGCAGGAGTGTCAGGTTAGTTTGTGCTTGCATTCTGTTCCAAATATGACCTTACAGAAGTTCCAACAGCCAATTAAGAAACATTGTTATCCGAAATTCTCAGCTAGTCACAACCCCGCTTTATTTGGAAAAGCAAACACATCCTTATGGCAAAGTTTCTCCAAATTCAAGGCTTTTCACGAGTATACTTTAAAAAAAACTTTTGAAATGCACGTTCAACTGCAGAAAGGAGCCTTGGATTTAAAAGAGTTTCTTTATTTTCTTTTGTTTTATCCGCGATACAGTAGAACATGTTTGTTGGGACTCAAGTGGCGACCTGTGCAGGTGGTCCGCCCACACCAATGGGCCCAAAAGTCTCTCGACTCGAGTCTCGGCCAGCCTGGACCAGCTTTGCCTGCTTCAATTCTTCATGAAGCATATTACTAGCTACTAGTAGTAGATTCAGGGCGTTCGTGTTGTCTTTTGTTTTGTTGATGATTTTTATTCACGGTTTATAATTTTTGATTAAAAATAGATAGTAGTAGCTGAAAAAAGTGGTTTTTAGGAATAAGTGAGCGGTGCAAAAAGTAAGAGAGAGATACGTATGTGTGATAGGAGCAAGAAAAATAGGATGGGTGATACATCCGTGAACTCTTACCTTATCTTCGGAGCAAAACAGTAATAAGGCTTTTGGTTTTTTTTAAGCAGAAGTCAATGTGATCAGAGCCTTCAGCCTATAAAACGCCTGGTTTCGTTAAATTACTGTCAGTTAGCAGCTCATGATTCACGAAATTGTGTGTTTGTGTTTCGGTTTGTTGGTTGCTTGGTTTGATTCACCAACCTTGGTCCTTTTTTTAGAGCGTACGAATTTATCAAAAATTCCGCTCTACAAAATTCCCTTATTCTAAACAGGACCTTAGGAGTTACAGTTCATCAACGTATCGACAATAATGGGTCACTTGTAATCCAGCCAGCCTCTAGATGTCTAGCAATCTGAAAGGCAGGAGCACGCTGGCTTCTGTGTTGTTGGCTGTCCCTGGATCGGTGGCTGCAAGATATAAACGTAATGATAGTAAATAATTCCCCGCCACATTGTCAGCCATACCATCATTTTCATTGCATCAACTAATGATTCCAGGTCCCCTGCCATTTCGCCCCCAAAGCAAGTCTTAAGACCCCGCTCGTTTCGGCTTTTTTTCTGTTTCAGCTTCTAGCTTCTGCTTTTTTTTTCACTATTCAGTATTTCATCTTTTTCTGAATTTTTTTAAGATATTTTTGGTTTTTTTGTATTTTCTTTTTTTCCCGTGTTCCTTTGTATTATCTCTAATGGGTTAACATGTTTTTTATTTTTACATTTTTTAAAATTAATTATGCCTAAAAAGGTAAATCAATTACAGTAAAAAAACCAGTTACAATGAAATTTCAGCTAAAAGTTAGAAATCATCGCTAAAACAAGCGCCCGCCAGATAGGCACGCTCCATCTGGAGCAGAACAAAATTTTGCCCATCACAATTCACGCACCTGCTGGTCGATCGCAAGGCACAATTCATCATCAAAACATCACATGTACGAACTGTGGAAGAAGTTCTTGGCATGTCAGTATAGCGGTTTCCTAGGCACGGGGCGGGGACGAGGCCCCCGTTATCCTAGCAGGGCGGGACGGGGGACAAGCTTTCACCATGGGGTCTTGTGAGAACCAGCTAAGGCACTAAATATATTATTTTTTATATATGTTATAGTTTTGAATATCAAAAGTATATTCTCTTTCATATGTTTGAACTAAATGTGTATTTATATATATTATAAATTATGTTTTGAGGTTATAATTTGAGGAAAAAAGTATACCTCTCTCTCTATATATATATCAACTATTTCTAACCCTCACATGTCAGGTCCTCACATGGGATGGGGATGGGGTGACTCTCTCCGTTAGCCTTCGCAGGGGAAAACGGTTTCTCTGTTTCCGTGTCGGTGTTCCCCTATCACAACGAGCGGTCTAGATGGGAACACCGACACGGAAACAGAGAAGCTCTGTCTTTCGCAGAGTGGGGGCAAAGAAGGTTGGTGAGGGATGGGGCGGGAGCGTAGGCCTAACCCGCAATCCCCAGTTCCGTTGCCATCTCTGATAGGAATTCTGCGCAGGATTACTGTGGTAAGTAGTGTTAGGGTAAAGGGATCCAATGGAAAAAAGCCTCTGCGAAAACTGTAACCACACTTTGAGAGAGCTTTGTTTGCACTTTGCTAAAGCGGCACATCCACTGATCCGCGGCTCAAAACAAAGCAAGCAGCGCACACGGTCGCTCGCACGCACCCTAGGCATTCACACTACCGATGCAAACTCCGTTTGGAACAGGAACATTTCACATGAGATACTTCAATTGCCGTAAGAATCGAGAAAAATCCCGTTTCCCAAATAACGCGGTGCTCCAATGGGCAGTTATTAGTTTTTGTTGAAAAAAAATAAGAAAAATTGAGAAAACAATAAAACCATTATATCATCGTGACATTGCAAAGAAATACAGAAAAAAAAGTAAAAATATCAAAAAAAAAGTCAAAATTAGAAATCGATATGTTTTAAGTGGTTTCTAACTTACATAAGTTAAAAGCTAAAAAAGCGATAAGCCAAAATTGTTTAGGGCGTGGTCATTAACCCAACGCAATGCAACTATCCAGTTCTGCGCCCAAATTTTGCTCCTTGTTTCTTTTTGGTAAATGCATCGAAGAGATAAAAGAGAGGAGGCGGCAGTAAGTAGCATAGCACGAACATGTAGCGATGTAGATGACGTGCCCAAGGATTCTGCATACGACTTCAGTTGCCGGCCGGCCGGCCCTGCCGTGCCTCTCTGCAAAGGCAGGCTCTGACCAGCGATACTGCGTCAGCGGAAGCAAAGGCCGGTGCCCGGCAGCCCGCTTTTGCTGTTGCACGGGGTATGCAATGCGCCTTTAGATCATCTTCATCTTCAATATTATATTTTAGCCAGAAGATATTAAATTGATTTAATACATTAAACGAATCGATACTAACAAAAAAAATACATAAAATCATATTCTACTTAGGAGTTAATTCAAAATATTAAACAATTTATATAAATATCAAATAACTACATAGTAAAGCGTGTAGTTTAGAGAGAATGTTACTATTTTATAATTTTTTAAATATAACATGAGGTCTTAATTATTAGTAAAAGTCGATTCAATGCATTTAAAAAAATAAGCTTAGTTTTTTTAAAAATACTTAGGTAACATGACTTTGATTCGACGGTTCAATCCATTAAAGATGGCCTTACTGTACTTTCTTCCATAGACTCTGCAGTTCTACCATGCACGTTAATAGGCATACCAATAGAATGCACATCGCAAATGCGCAATTGGCAAGCGCTAATTAAGGAATGCCGAGTAGTTGCTGGCACAAAAATGGAGAAACAACCGGAGCTAGTCAGGCAGAATTGGCAACACCAACAGATCCGAGGAGACAGGCGGGTGACTTGATTCCCATGAAACAATCTCAAATCACCGGAACAAATCACGCACACAAAACAATTATCCATCTCACTACATGCACTACACATCAAAGCAAGCAAACTAGCAGCAGCGATGCGCGCTCTGCAACACACGACCAAGCAAGCACCCACTTAGACGGCGACCTCCATTCTTGGCTCGAAGGAGAAGGCGGCCACGAAGTCCATGGCCTCGCCGTTGCCGCCGGCGCACGGCGGCAGCTCCTCCCACCGGTTGCTCCTCACATCGCACATGAAGCAGCCGTTGGCCTCGCCGGAGCTGACGCAGACCATGACGCGGTCGCCGTGGCCAACGCAGTTGACGTCGGCCTTCTTTCCGTAGAAGGCGTGTGACATGGCCGGGGGCATCGCCGCCACCTGCCGCCACAAGCCGTCGGCGAACTCCCACACCCGGAGGCTCGCCATGTCCAGGAGTTCCGAGAGGACGACCACGTAGGCGCGGCCGTTGCACGCCACGACGTCTATCGAGTACTCGAAGTACACCGGCAGGATCCTTGGGAGCTCGGCGAACACGCGGCGCCCCAGGTCGCAGGCCACGACTGCGCCCGAGTGGCTCAGGAAGTAGGCCACGGCCTCGGCCTCGCCGTCGCGGCACGTCACGACGGACGAGTACTGCCTCGACGGGCTGCGCTGCATGTTTGTCGCCACGACGTCGCCCGACTTGTTCAGGAAGTAAACCGTGCCGTCGTCGCAGTCCGGCGCTGGCGCCTCCTGGGACAAGTTCTCCGGCTTCCGTGACAGCGCCACCGCGTCCTCCCACGCATTCTTGGAGGAGTCGAACACCGCCATGGAGAGGTCCGGGAGCTCGCCCAGGATGAGGACCACGCGGTAGGGGGAGCCGTACATCGCGACGGCGTGAAGCGCACCAAGCGCGGCCGGCGGCGGCGGGAGCGCGCGCGACGCGCCGGTGAGCGGGTTGGCCACGGTGAGCGAGCCCGTGTCCGGCGCGCGGTAGAGCACGAGACCCCCAGATGCGGCCACCGGTATGGGCCCCGGGGCGCCACGGCACCGCGCCCAGGTCCCCTCGGCGGCGTCGAACGCGACGGTTGGGCAGGGCGGCTGCCGCTCCTGTTGGTCGGATAGCATGAGGAACCACGGATCGCGAGCGGGGACGCGGGCACAGGCGGCGAGGAAGGTGGGCGACCCCGCGGCCTGGCGCCACCGGCGGCACACGCCCCGGAGGCGGAAGAAGCTGGCCGGCTGGAGGCGCGCGAGGACGCGCTCGAACACGTCAGCATGGAGCTCCCCAAGCCCAGGTGACCGCTCGCACTTGCGCCTCTTTCCACCGCCGCCGCCGCTCGCTGCCACCGCCGCCATCGTGCCCGTTCGAAGATCTCTTAGCAGACAGAGGAGGTGAAACAAGAAGCAGAGGAGGACGAGGGAATCCAAGCGCTGGCACTAGTGGCGTGAGGTTGCCGGCTTTTATATCCGCGCGAGTGGAAGCGCAACGAGGGGAGGAGGGGGGAGGCGGCGGCGGTGGAGGAGGAGGCTCTTTTTGTTCGCGTTGACGTGCAAAGCGAAAGGGAAAGATGCAACTTGGAGGGGGGAGGTGAGATGCGAGGAGGAGCTCGTGGGCGTGGGAGTGGTGGTGGTAGGGTGAGCGTGGCGCCTGCGAGGCACCACCTTGGCACGGCTTGCCGTGCGGTGCCTGCCCTTGTGGCTGTCTACATATAGCCGAGGCCAACGGCGGCGTCGCGTCGCGTGGGCTGAAGCGACGCCCGAGAGAGGAGAGAGAGAGAGAGAGGTGGCCGAGCGGTGGTTGCCTCTCCCAAGGGATGAAGGCCCAACCAGTGCTGGCCAAAATGGACGCGGCACAGCTCGTGCTTAGTACGGTACGGATATGTCACGGCACAAATCTGTGACGTCTGGACGAATTTGGCACTGTCATACGGTAAAATACCAAATCTATCCTTCTACATCATGAAATTCTAAATCTAGCTTCCTTCCAATGTATAACTCGCGTGATAGGTATTTACAAAATTTTGCGCCTTATTTTCTACGTTACAAAATTCGTACAGACTCTACAAATAAATAAATTACGGATGAAAATTTTAAAATTTTCTAATTACAAAAGAATAATTTATTTGTAATTACAAAAGTCGTGTAGTCTTTAATTTTTTAAATCTTTTGTAATTAAAAATATTTAAAATTTTCATCTATAATTTATTCATTTGTAGAGTCTGCACGAATTTTATAACGTAGGAAATAATGTACAAAATTTTGTAAATACTTGTCACGTGTCACACGAGTCATGCGGTCGGAAGGAAGCCAAGTTTGGAATTTCATCGCACAGTGGGCCAGATTTGTTATTTTATCATGTAACAGTGTCAAATCCATCAAAAATTTCAAATCTGTTAGGTACATACCATTTGGCCTATCAATGTAAATAAATCGTACTATGCTAACCCATAGGATAAGTCATAGACTCAGGTAGGATCTAGTGAGCTAACGGGCCATGCAGCATTGGTCCAGGCCCATTTAGGGGGCGTTCGAAATGGCGTTGGCTTTTGATTTTTTTTTACTGTAACTGGTTTATTTTTTTACTGTATCTGAGTTGGCTTATTTGGTATAATTAAATTTTTAAAAAATAAAAATAGAACAAATATATTAGCTCATCACGGACAATACAAAGGAATACGGAAAAAAACAAAAATGCAAAAAAAACCCCCCAAAAAATATAAAAAATAATATAAATTCATTTACCACTAATTCAAATTACACATCTCATTCCCATCAATTCTCATATATATATATATATATATATATATATATATATATATATATATATATATATATATATATATCCCACCCCAAATTCTCTTATTAACACAATGTACCGCTCATGATCAAGTCCTTTTCTCCTTTCGTAGCTCATACCGGTGCGCACACCAGTCGATATCACCTTCTACCTTCATCTCATGGAAGTGCCTACCAAAGTAGAACTTTTCCTCCACCCCGTAGAGGTGCCTACTGAAGTAGGTATTTTTTTTCTCCATCATGTGTAAATGTCTACTAAAGTAGGTCTTTTCCTCAATCCTGTACAAGTGTCTACCAAAATAGATCTTATTCAAACATTTTTACTCATAGCTATTGATTCTCACCACCATAACTCATAATGCATATGTACTATCATGAATACCATTTTCTATTATTTTATCATATATCACAATTATCATCAAATTAATATCATACTGATCAAAAGGATAATCAAAATTATTATATAACATGAATAATTCAATAATAGCATGCAATTATTAATCATCATATATCATTCTACTGAGCACTTCCCTTTATCGTTACGACGACTGATATGATTAGGAGATGACAACATAACCGACGCTATCTCTCTTATAGCAATTACTCATTCTCAATACAGGTCATAACATCACAAGACAACAAATAAAAAACAATGCTCCTACACCCTTCTCAAACCCGCAACTTTCCCTTTTAATCAGACAGTCAACCTCGCTATCCTGGTACTAAAATTATCATGATTTTCAAATCTCATATTGAAATATAGCAAACCATATTAGTTCAGAAATCTATACAAAAAGTTTTACCACTTCTTAGTTGATAACATATTCAAATTAAATCATCTAGACCCCCGTTATTAACGCAGAAGACAAATATGTTATTTTGTAGATAACAGACTTAATAATTTCATATCTTTTAATATACACTTGCAAACCTATTAACTATGGCATTTAAAGAAACATCAGATAATTATCTACCACTTTCTAATGTTTCCTAAAATATAACTCTGTTATTAAATTAGTCAAATTAATGAATTTTCATAATTGCGTCAAGCTGCAACCCAATACTAGACAGCAGCCTCCCAAAAATCATAACTCATATTCTACTTATCTAAAAACTATGTTCGTCGACTTCTAAAAACCTTAAGAAATTGCCTACAATTTTTAGGTTGAGTAAACTCCAAAATTAGTTCATTTACTATTTTTAATATAAAGATTAATACGTGCTGCCAAAATATGACAAATTTACAAGACAACAGGCTTATAAAATTCATATATCATAATCTATTTATCCGATCGATATGAATGAAAATTCTACATAAAGTTATCAAAGGTTTTTGCAACTTTTTAGTAGATAGAATTTTCAAATTATGACCATATGTTACTCAACATTACAATAAAACAATATAACAAATTATCCGACCTGCTAATCGATCTCCTTGATAAACACCTGCTACTACCCGCTGTAATTAGGCCTCTATTCTCTATTAAAATTAGCAAAATAGAAAGAAAACATCTAGGATGTTACCTATGTGAAAACGCTAAGACCATCATCTCTTCCCCCACTTTTCTCCCTCCTGATCTTTTCTTGTTGCTCTTCCCTTCTTCATCGTTTTCTCTTTTGTCTGGCTTAGTGTTGTGCGTAACACACCATGGTACATCTAGTAGCAAGCCATCTATCGGAAAATGCTAGTGCCCAGACGTTCGATTCATATGCTAGCTCTAGATGCTCGGCTAAACATTTGTCGCTCATATATGCAATATTTTTTTTTGTCTATGTTTGCAATAAAAAAACAAAGAACAATGTGAGTATTCCCACTCACAACATCTCGTCCATATTTGCAACATTTGTCAGCTATGTCTATAACAAAAAACAAACAACGACGTGGGTATTCACATCATATGCTCTGATACAACATTCTTAGATAATGTGTGCAACAAAAATGTATGATACAAAAGTCGATGTTGCATACACAAATAAAAAATCATAACAAAAATATGGACAAAAAATACTACAAATATAAGCAAAAAAATATTGTTAATATAGATAAAAAATATATTTCCTTTGTCTCCTTGGGAACAACGTGATGGGTTAATATGTTTTTTTATATTTAGATTTTTTTAAATTAATTATGTCAAATAAATCATTATCAGCTACAGTATAATTTTAATTAACTATAATACAATTTTAACTATAAACTATTAAATTTTAACACAACCGAACGGCCTCTAGAAAACACCATCATTCCTACACGCGGGAGGCGATCCTGTGCTCAGCTCGCTCCATTTCATCACGTTATACAGCATGCAGCAGCATCAGGTTGTACCGGTAGTATTTACGCATTCGTGTCACGATAACAAGGATGCCGTATGAGGGTTGCCGCTGGCCACCGTAACAATGCACGAGCCATGCACGAATAAAATAAAAGGAAGAAAGACACGAGCAAGCTAGCTAGGCTACTCGCACATGCGCCGTGTCTTTGATGTATGTTAGTTTTTTCAGAGTATAACCTGAACGCGGGCACACAACACCCCCACCCCCCCACACACACACACATTCACGCGGGCACACAAGATGTAAGATGTAAGCCTTATAGAGTATGAATACACATTTTAAACATTAAACACATCCACGTTATTACAGACAAAAAGATGAATATAAGACACCGACATATTCTAGAAACAGAAGTCGTTTAGAGCGGGACTGCCATTTGGTCAGGCTCAGCTTCTTTCTTTTTGACTTCAAAATCAGGCTCCAAAAGAAGCTACGAAATCTAGGCTCCAAATCTACGGTTCATTTTGGACTTAGCCTTAAATTTTTTGAAGCCTAAAAAGCTGAAACCGGGCTCAGCCAAACAAGGCCTTAATAAGCTAATACATTCAAAATTGTTTCCCGCTCCATCTACTCCTATCAACCTCTCCCCTCCGGTCCCGTGGCTTTTGCTTTTAGCCGGAACCAACGGAGTTTGCTCCCAATCCCGTTCCACACGGACGTCGTGGCGGTAAAACTCACCGCGAGCCAGTACGTCCTTACCTCGCCGGCGGCGATCAACGGGTCGGTGAAGCAAAGTTTTGCCGGCTTTCGCATGCGTTAGGCACATATTCGCTTACAGCCCTGGCCCCGTCTCTCTATGCGTGTACTGTGCATACGGAGATACCTAGGGGCTAGCTAGAACATGCAGAGCACTTTCTCTCTGTCTCTCTATAGACGGAGAAAGTACTATGGTCGTATATTTCATCTTGCACGACCGGTCGCAACCTTTTTTTCTCTCTCTCTCTCGACCCAACTGTAGGAAATGCGATCCACACGTTACGCAACCGAATTTCGTTGAGCGAGAAAAAGAGGGCATCGATCGACCGAGAGAATATGTCGGGTACACTAGTGACCAGTAGAAAGATACATGTGGCATCTAGAAGCTAGAGCTAGACCATATGCAGAGCGATTGATGGGTATATATATATATATATATGTATACCGTGGAAAAGAAAACGAGAGGAGAGAGAAGCAAAGAAAACGAGAGGAGAGAGAGAGAGAAAGCGATGACGTGCGTGGCGGTGTCTGCGCGTGCATCGCACGTAGTAGCCAGGTTCTGCCCGCCCCTGGTGCACACACGCACAGACGCGCAGATGCTGAGCGTATGGCGCCATGTCAAAGGCGAGGGAATCGGTCCGCGGCTGACCCTGGCACAGCGCTGCGCCACAGGCCGCGGCTGGCTGCAGCGCAATAAAAAAAAACCACCGCAAAGCAACCAACGGACACGGAACAAACTGTACACCGCATTGGTTGCGCTACACATCTTGCGCCGCCGCCTCGTAGGGGGAATCTCTCCCTCCCCCCCCCCCCCCTCTCATACTAATGGATATCGTGCTAGTATCGCTCTGATTTTCTGTGGTTATGTTCCTATGGACGACTGATTGCTTTTAGCTATAGTTGATGTTTTTTACTGTATTTTTTAAACAATGGTGATAAACGACGGAGAAATTTATACGGACAACATACATGCTAGCAAACTCAGGAAGATGTTTACAGAAATAGCTTAAAGTAATTATTTTAAAAAATTATTCTATTTATTTTAAATTCCGAAGAAATTAAAGCCAAAAACATCCTAAGAGCTCAAAGGACCATGGCCTATCTCTACGTGGGTCTTGACATGGGGAGCTTTTGCTTTTGCACAAGTCAAATGGATGGGGACCTCGCCGGAACAAGACAATACAAGGTGGCCCTCCCCGTTGTTCTCCCTTTTCTATCTCTCAATTAAATATTTTCACTTCGAATAAGTAGTAGTACTAAGTATAACTGAAACTTAAGTATGGTGCTGCAGTAGGTGTACCTTAGAAACATGACGGGGGTGATCAAAAAAATCAAAACGCAGCAACGCACACCGAACTGTTCATACAGTGGTAATGTAGTAATTTTTTTAAATATTCTTTAGACACCCTTCTTACAAAAATAGCCTCGTACATAAGCTCCTTTGTACATAAGCTTGGCAGGCGACATCTATCTCCTGCCATGCCATCAGAGCCCAACAAGACATGGGGAGCGTGATAGACGAGTCACACATAGGAGTCGGTGGGGCCCACTGACCTGCCGAGCTCCAATGTCTTGGTAGGGTTTACCAGCTCTTGTCGAGTAGTGGGAGCTCGGTAGGTGCTTGGCTCGGCAAGGGGCAGGGGGAATCCCCAGGTGGCCAACTGTGTCGACGTGATGCAACGTGACGTCTGATTCCTGTCGCTTTTGGCAGGGGATTCCACGGCCCTTCGCACCCATGTGCACTCGTGTAGGCATGTCAGTCGCAAACATCTTCCTATGCGTATAAAATAGGTTGCCCTGCTCTCTACCCCTGTGTAAAATGGTTATTTCAGACTAGTGCAAACATATATAAGTTATGAAAGCTAAGTACTAGGTGCAGATCATGATCGCTAAATTCCGCAAAGAAGACAAGGAAAAGGCACCAAAAGATTCAAATGTATATGATGAATGACTGCAAGCATAACTCTCAAAGGACTCAAATGTATCTTAACTGTAGTTGAGGTTGATGGTTCGTATATGTTGTCATTTTGTATTATACATATAGTAAGGCAAACATATGTATCTAGTAAAACCCTATACGCCATGTAATTTACATATTCATTGCGAAGTGTTATGTCAAGCTAGACATTGTCCATCACGATAATTTTTTGCAATAACATATCTGTGCTACTTAACAATGTGGAGTTGGTGATGTTGGCTCATCTGCTCCTCTGAACTTCCCTTTACAACTTCCTAAAAAAATTCTACCGTGATACAGAAAAAAGCAATGTATCAAACAAACAAATTTACAACACTACAAATTCTCTAACAAAAAAAGTTCTACCAGGTACGCGGCAAAGTTGAGAGGGCGGAGGCACGTTAGGTGACATGGATGCGGAGCAGACGGCACGGGCCAGGCAGGCAAATCCCGACAATGTCAACCTGGCGTGTCGAGATAATATATTTTTTATGCGTATCAAAGCAATGATATTCACGTAATTAGCACAAAAAGGGCTAACAGGGCCTGCGACCAACCAACAGGCTACTCAGTAGGGTGCTGTTGACTCCTCCACGTGCCTCGACTACTGTTGTCACCTCGACTACCGTGCTGCTCATGTCCTGCCGAGCTCTAGTGGTATGACAATAGACATGTATTGTCTGTTGCACATGCCTGCTCGTGGTCAAAGTTATTTTTGTACAAATAGACACCTGAGGTGCTAAATTTTTTAAAAAATGCTACAATGACATTTATGTGAACATTTCACATGCAAGATATAGTACTACATCTCTGTTCTAAACAGCTTTCTGCTTTTAGAAGATGTCTTTTGAACGAATTGTCTTCTCAAGATAGTTTATATAAGTTATTTGTAAAAATTATTATAAAAACTATTTTAAACAAAATGGCTTCTCAACCATTGTCTCTTATTCCCTCAATCTTAATAATAATTAGCCAATAGCTATAATCAAAAACAAAAAACCACGTCACTTTTGTACAGAGCTGACAACCCAAACTAACAACTGAGTAGCCTGTACGTGAATTTACAATGTAGTATTACAAATTAACCTGCACAAGCTTAGGCATGGAAATGCAGAGTACACATACATGCGATTCAACGAAGACATGGAATCAAGAATGCAGTACTAATAGGAGAGGGGTGGAAACAAACGGATATCATTTTTTTCGTTTGAGTCAAACATAAATGTTATCAGATGTCTATTTCTTTATTTTGTATTCGCTCTATAAGTCTTCGAACGGTTAGTCGAACAAAAAATATCTACTTTATTTACACCTCTATACAGGACATTGAAAAATATAAGTGTAATTAGAGTGAATTCAAAGAGACTAATAGCCGAAATGTCAAGCAAGAGCACTCAGTATTTTGGCCCGTTTAGAAGCGACAATCTACCTGTTGTGGCTACAGGCCAAACAGAGAGAGAGAGGTATGGTAGTGGAGAGTTAGGTGAGCAAATGACCTCTTGGTCTCTCCCAAGGCCCTATATCACATATATATGTGTCTCCTCGAGAGAAGCGTGTTTACAATCGTAACCTCCCACCGAAGCCTCCAACCGAGGGCAACTACGTCCTTAATACATGGTTTATAACCTTCTTAGCAGGCTAGCTGGGTTTAGGTGGGGGCCACCCCTACACGCTGTTGAAGACGTCAAGACGAGGCGGTGAGGCGGTCCTTGGTAGCGATGTCGTTGAAGATGAGGCCTTGCGCCTATGCCGGTCGGCGAGGACCTGCCTCCCGCGCCGTCGTCGCCCATGGTGGTTGCCACGAGCCTTCCGCCTGCCCTGGGTCCGGCGACAACTGGAGCGGCGGAGCACTCGTTGTCATCGCCTGCTGCAGCTACCGCGGACATGCCGCCCGCTCCGACTGGTGTAGGTACTGGAGCGGTCGAGGGTGCATCACTTGGCTCTCCAGCGGCGAAACGCCGCCGGGTGCGATCGCCTTCGCGCGCGGGGTAATTCCATGTGGCGAGCGCGGTCGGCGGGGGCCTGGGATCCGATCGCGAAGCCACTCCGACCGCGGAGGGGGTTATCGCTTCCCGTACGGGGCTGAGCCGACACATCCCCACGCTTTAGTGGGGGGTGGCGGAGGTAGACGTAATTCCTTTTCTCCTCGTGACTTCGCGAAGCTCTCTCCGATTTGTTCGCTCATGCCGTCGTCGACGTCAGGAGAGGGGAAATCGCCCAGGCGCGGCCAAGTGTCAAGCAGCGGTGGTGTTTGCGAGGTTAGTGGTGACGTTGTGCAAAACGCAATGTGGACACCTGACGCTGCAGCAAGGCTCCCAAGGCTTGCCGCGTCTGACTTCGTTCCGCAACTAGAGGCACTCCGTGTCCTCAATGGAGCCGTGGAGTGTGGTGATGGCAGGCTGGATCGACGAGCGCTGTCGTCAAGCTGGGGGGACCTTCTTGTCCTCGCACTGGGCGCCGCGGGGATGAAGGTAACCACCTGGGCCCGCTGTCGATATCGCCTACCACGTGTGTACTAAAATAACGATGTCCTCCTGCTGTTAGGAGGTCGCCATCGGCGGGCGCTGGATGAGGCGCGCCTCCGTGAGCAGAGGGCGCTGGAGAAACAGCTTCGCGCTGCCGACGAAGCTCATGCCACGAAGGACGACCGCATCTGTCTATTAGAGGCGGAAGTTCGCGTGGCGGCGACGGCGCAATGTGCTGGGGAAGAGGCCCAACGAGCCGCGGTAGAGGAACGTGGTGGTTTACTTGGGCAAATCAGCGCGCTGGAGGAGGAGAAGGCCCGGCTTATCATGGCTCTGGAGGAGAGGAACCGGGCTCTTGGTGACACGTCCGCGGCAGCGTGGAGGGCCATGGGGTCGCTGGAGGGGGCTCTTCGGGACCTTTTCGTCGTCGTGCTGGACCTTGCTCACGACGCGACGGACGTGGCGTAATCGTTGGCACGGATTGAAAAGGGCTCGAGCCTGGCGCTCCGCGGTGCGAAAGCTTTTGGCGATCACTGCGGCTTCGCCAGCGCCTGCCACGCTTTTGCCACGCTCCACGCCCGGGGGTGTGAGCATGTGAACGAGTTGGCCGCTCCCGACTTGAGTGTGCTGACAGAAGCCGGGATATTGTCCGGCGTGTTCGCACCACGCTGCCCGCCGTTCAGAGCTTCTACGAGCGGATCTGGGGCCACCTTGGAGAGGAAGCGACCAACGTCTTGTTACGACGGACGTTACACCAGGAAGGTAACTTCCTTCAGTGGCTGGAGGAAGCTCGTTAGCGTAGCGAAGACGGTGCTGACCCCTAGTGTGATTCTGGGAGCTGGTGGTTGTGATGTAACTTGTGCTTTTGTTGTTTTCTTTTGCTTGCTGACGAAAGAAAGGACCGTTGTGCCGAGTACTGCACAACTGCATGCGGCTTGTACAGTTAATTATTAATACGGCGAAGAGTGGGAGCGGTGAGGCTGGCTCCAGTTTGCACTCCGGAGCACGCGTGGGACAATCAACCACGACTTAGTTAGGCTCCGGAGGGTATACCAACGCGTGCGCGGGAAATCCGCGCCTTGTTTAGGCTCAGTAGAGTGCGCAAGGAAGACATTCACATCTAGTTTATACTCCGGAGCATGCGTGAGACTATCGACCACGGCTTAGTTCGGCTCCGGAGGGTACGCCAACGTATGCACGGGACATCCGCGTCTTGTTTAGACTCAGTAGAGTGCGCAGAAAAAGCGTCCACGTCTAGTTTATACTCCGGAGCATGCGTGGGACTATCGACCACAGCTTAGTTAGGCTCCGGAGGGTACGCCAACGCATGCGCGGGACATCCGCGTCTTGGTTAGACTCAGTAGAGTGCGTAGGGAAAACATCCGCGTCTTATTTATACTCCGTAGAGTGCGCGCGAAGGCGTCCCCCCGCTGCGTCTTATTTATACTCCGTAGAGTGCGTGCGGAGACGGACCTCGACGCTACGTCTTATTTATACTCCGTAGAGTGTGTGCGGAGGCGGACCTCATCGCTACGTCTTATTTATACTCCGTTGAGTTCGATCTCCATGGATGGCGCCAACTGTTGTGGCTACATGCCAAACAGAGAGAGAGGGGTATGGTAGTGGAGAGTTAGGTGAGCAAATGACCTCTTGGTCTTTCTCAAGGGCCCTATATCACATATATATGTGTCTCATCGAGAGGAGTATGTTTACAATCGTAACCTCCTACCGAAGCCTCCAACCGAGGGCAACTACGTCCCTAATGCATGGTTTATAACCTTCTCAGCAGGCTAGTTGGGTTTAGATGGGGGCAAACCCTACAACACTACTCATTTGTTATCTTGTTCTAAATAAAATCATAACAGACTTACTTATACCATTTGACATACGAATATCACTTGTTTCGTATCCTCTTCCGTATTTTTCCTCAGAGTAAGACTCTAACACGGATAGTGCTGGATACTCATTTACCCCTTTCATATTCATTCCGTAAATCTTCGATCGGTTGCTCGAATAGAAATTATCCGCTCATTTTATACCCTTATATACCGGTATTGTATCTGAATGTCCATCTAATCAAATAAAATTGGTCGAAATCAACGGCAGAGGTCTCTATGCTTTCAGCATGGGAACACTACCTAACGGAAACGAATTCTACCTAGATTTGGGCCTCACCTCACCTCCCCTCCCCGGATGCTGCCACGTGTCTCCCTAAGTCCCGTGCTCCGATTCTCCCTACTTAAAACCCTTCCCCCATCAGGAGCATGCCTGCAACCAGGCCTTGGGTCCCCCTAATTCACTTCAGTAGTTCAGTGGCTGCTGGCTGGTCGCTGCCCCGAGTTTATTACTGATCCAGATTCAGAGGCAGGCCTGTGTCGCTGGCCGCTGCTGCGTGATGCGGCTGAGCCGCTGCGCCTGCGTAACATTTGCGGCCAGCGAGGGAGTCAGGCGAGCACAGTCAGTCAGATACCAATCCGGGACAGCTAAAGTTTTCAACGCCTGTATCATCTTCGCTTGGACCTGTCAGTGGCAGCAATAACTTGGGGTAGTATTACTACAGCACTGGTACCATTATCTCTCTCTCTCTCTCTTTATTGCGTATTCAGAATCGTGGCGTTTACTGTTCCGTACTACTGGTACTACCAGTGTTCCTCGGAATTAACGTAGAGAGAGGAGACTACCAATACATGTGCGGTGCCTTGACTGAGCCGTTGGAGTGTGGCGAATGGGCCATTGCTCTTGGCGTTTGCATGCTGCTGCCTAGCTCGTTGATCTTTTGTTTCTTGGATTAGCATAGGGCTTCAGGTCAATGCTTCCTTACCTGAATCTTGCAGGCCTGCAGTGCTTCGATTTATTAAGTGTAGTTTTCAGATTGTTTCGTTGCAATGTTAACCGATGCTAGCTGCTGCAGTCATCTACCGAAAATAAGGCAGTAAAGAAAGGAGGATGATCCGTCCAAGACTTCCGGAAACCCAAGAAAGATGCTGCAGGACCGTACGTTGGAGCACACATCAACTCAAATCAACATAAAGAGGTGACCGATGAGGGACGGAGATGAGCAAGAAAAAGAAAAGAGAAACAAAGGAGGAGAGAGAGAGAGAGAGGGGGGAACATGTACGATCACTGACAAAGGCTAGCAGTTGCAATGCAATGCAGTGCTGCGGCGGCAGGCTCTGGCCAGATGTACACGCATAGATTTGCTACTCGCTGCTTGAGCGGTGCAGCGTTGTGTGCAGTGCAGCAGCCCTGCCGCAGCAGGCGGTACAAAAACTTAAAGCGGGACTAAAGACACGGGCGGACGTGACGGGACGAGGCCCCGTCTATTGTTCGTGCGTGAGCTGGTCTGCATGATCGACTGGCCGCTGCTGCGACGTCCGTCTATTGTAGCAGCACTGGCACGTACGTGCGTCCGTCTATCGTTCGTGCATGCATGAGCTGCTGTGCACGATCGATTGGCTGGCCGCTCTTTACACCTATTCAAAGAAAAAAGTGTTATGGTTTTTGTTGTGATTTTTGCTTTGCGATCAATCATGAGAGATTAAAAGAGTAACAGAAATATTATTTTACGTTAAGAAATTATCTTAAAAACCATTATATCCGAAAACATACTTTTAAAAACTAAACTATTATATTCAAAAACAGACCTTTAAAAACTAAAAAGGCAGAAGCTGTGTGGTAAAGAGCCTAATCTGCTGTCGCAGGCAACTGCTCTGGTTGACCTGTGTGTGGCTGGCCTTGGCCTGGAGCATCCGGATGGATCGCAGGGTTGTTATTTTGCAATTGGCTTCTCTTTTTTGCTTCTTGACTTCTTATAAAATTAAAATAAAATGCGGTGATTTTTTAAAAGCAAATTTTTTAAATAATTTTGAAGTCTAAAAGTATATATAACCTTCATGTTAATATTTTTACCGTTTACTGCTATCTTGAAAAATACTGATACAATCTATTAGCTGCAGAGAAACAAAAGGAAAGTGCCATACGTGCGCAGCTCTACACTGCATCTGCATGCACATGTTGCTGCAGTGTTTCACTTTTAGGAACATATATAGGATTTCGGTGGAAATAAAGAGAGATTGCTCCGTTTGCAATAAAGAAATATTTTGCGTCGTATTAGTATTTGGGCTTCTCTGAGCTCTGATGAGTAGCCGCGTCCTGTTCGAGGAAGCTTAGGGTCTGTTTTTTGTAGCTTCTAGAAGTGGTTTTTGATTTTTGCTATAGTAACTAACTTTTAAACGGAGTATTTTTTTAGATGGGATCTACAAGTTAATTGTAGTACATATTAAAAAACTAATATCTATATCATCAAAAATCGCAAGCAAGTATCTCTCTTTCTGCAATCTCTGTCGCAAACAACCAAAAAGCCATCAGCCACAGCCGCAAAGAACAGACCCTTAATCTTCTGATAACTTTAAGCTAATGCAAAATCCCGTTCTTCCTAATCAGGCACTAAAGGAGAAATATGTTGGGTAGAAGTTACTGCTAGGCTGGTAGAACAGCTAGCGAAAAGGTAGTTAATTGAGGCGCTCCAAGCAATTTATAGCTGTGGCTTCCGATTGTTAATTGGAATTGTATTATAACAGTTATTAACTTTTTCTGACTCATTTAATTAAGAAAAATAAGAGAAAATAAGAAAAATAAAAAATAAAAACATTGTTATATCTCTATGAATAAAAAAAGTACAAAAATAAAGAAACCCAAAAAACTAAAATTAAAAATTAATATATTTTAAATAACTTTTAACTTAAAAAACTAAAAAACAAAGAAGTCACTTAGGGGGTGATCGTTTCAGCTTTTTTTCAGTTTCAGCTTCTAACTTCAGTTTTTTTTCACTATTCAGTAATTTATCTTTTTCTGAAGTTTTTTAGATTTTTTGAGTTTTTTTTGCATTTTTTTTCCCGTGTTCCTTTGCATTGTCCGTAATGGGCTAACATATTTTTTCTATTTTTTACATTTTTTTAAATTTAATTATGTCTAAAAAGTTAAATCAGCTACAATAAAAAAAAGACAACTACAGTAAAATTTTAACCAAAAGTCATCGTTAAAACGATCGCCCTTAAAGCATGTCCTGCCTGCTCTAATCATGCAGCGTGGAAACCCGCACCTCATCATAACCTCGCATCGAAATGCTGCCATGTAGTAGTTTAGCATGGACTACCATCACGAAGCGTCCGCAAAAGCTGAGACCTCGCGACCCAGTTCGATCGTACAGCCATTAAAGCATGCATGGCTTATGTCTTTCTGCATGGCATGGCATGGCATGCATGCTGCGTTCGCAAGCAAAGGAATCGACGGATGCGATGCGATGCAATCAAGTGGCTTAATTAATCACTAGTAGTACAACAGAGTAGTTTGCTAAGGGGGTGATCGGAATAGCGATGGCTTTTGGCTTTTGGCTGAAAAAACATCAGTGTGGATGAAAAAACATCAGAAGTGAGTTAATGGATAGTGTAGTGAATAGTGAAAAAAAAGCTGAAACTAGAAGCTGAAGCCGAAAAAAGCTGAAACGATCAGGGCCTAAGACGACAAACAGAAAGCAACTCAAACCTGCAGCTGTTACGGCTCACAGTTAGTATTTTGCAGAACAATGTTCAGGGAATCTCCGTAGACCATAGCCCTTGTATTTCTAGCGTGCTGTCTTCACAGTATGTGCTGCTACTCAGCACTGTACAGCTTGCTAAGTATATCGAGCTAGCTGCTTGTATTCGTTTCTCATGACTTCGTACTAGTGCTCGTGCATGGCATCACATGTGGGAGACGGAGGCCGGCTTCTCCTCCTCCTAGGTACTTGCAAAAGCCAAAGCAACAGAGCTAGCCAAGTGCGTGAGCGTCAGTGTGTTTTTGCCTTTGGATACTGTTAAAGCGAGTCTCTTTTTTTTAAAAAAAAATATAGCACTACTTACACATGTAATTACGAAAATAGCTATATACATTAAGTATTGATAAAAATAGCGTTTTTACAGTCTAGAGATTGGGCGGCAACGCTGAAGAAGTGATACGTGCTCTTTGCAACCCCACCATCGGGCAACAGGCTGCCTACCGCCCCACCACCGGACGACAGGCAGCCTACCACCCATGGCTAGACGGCAACAGCTTGCCTCCCCATGAGCAGACGACAAATAATTAAGATGTCTAAATAGCCGGTTTAATTACCTGTCTTTTTGTAAAATATTTGTTCAAAAATTTAAATATAGCAAATGAGATCAAAAAATTATGAAAATTTATGTGTAGCCTCCTGACACAATGTAGTTAACTGTGTAATTTTTTGACAAATTTATCTACTCTAAATATTGCTTAAAAATTCATACAATTTTGATATTTGTAGAAGTTGTTACATGTAGCAAACGAGTTTCAAAAATTCTAAAATTTTATGTGAAACCTCCCAACACAGTCGTAGTAATTGTATAATTTTTTAAAATTTTATACACGATGAATATTAATAGAAGTGTATGTAATAGTACAAAAACGCATCGCACGGGATGCGATATGGCACACTCATCTGATCCACTGCTATCTCGTCACTGCGTCTGCCTCTCTATGCATGGCCTTATCTTCCGTTGAGCACGAGCATGTCCCATGGGGCACGTCAACTGGTCTGGAGATTGCGTCTCAGTTTGGAGAAGGTATGGAGACCATTCTGTTTCTTTAGTGAGCAGCGACGGTCTAGTAGGCTAAAGTACAGCAGGCTGGGTCCAGTAAACATCGAAGTCCTCCTGCTGAGACATGTCAAACTACGAGCCTCCAGCAACAATGTCATGAATGAAGGACTCTAGAAATACCCCTCATGGTGCAGAGGAGCTCTGCCTTGACCGCATGACATGAAGCGAAGCCAGACGAGCTTTGCCCACTGAAGTCTCCAAACCCTAGGTATGGTGTGAATGATGAGCTCTACACAGCGTCACTGCAAACCCTGGCACTGTGTACCGCTCCCTAGAAGCATCCGGGAGGCCCGTATCATTATCGGTAGAGTCGACGTCATCCCCACATTGAACTGAAGACTGCAAGATGAAATGATGTTAGTGACAATAAATATTTTGGATGTAGAATGCGAATCTTGTACCTCCCGGATGTACAGCGAAGATGAACGACGGGGAGCGGTAGTCTGTGTAGGTAGCGCGGAGGTCAAAAGTAACGCATCTCGACGACAGACCTATGGCTGGAGAATGCCAAGATGTTAGCAAAACGTAAGACCAAACAGAAAAATAAAATGTAGGTTCATTCATAAGTTACCTCCTGGTTGATACGGTCTGTGGATGATCAACGAGTAGCACTACGGTGCTGGGTAGACTCGGTAGATTGCGATGTCCGGTCAGACTCGCTAGTTTGTTACTAAATTTTGTATCTATATTAGAGAGAATGACTAGTATAGACAGACATGGTTGGACTAAGTTCTTGATTTCCTAAAAAGGCTAGATACTTAGGCGGCGTTTGGATGTATGAATGGTGGGGGAATGGGATGGAATGGTTCCACATATGCTGTCGTCCGTGTGTTTGGTTGGTTGAACGGAACTGATCATCTCAAACGAGTTGGTTCTGATCTAGATAATATTAAGGACAAATGCCAAACGACGTCATTCGAAGAAATCAGGCGAACGACGCGGTATTGGAGTTGGTTGTCCTCTCCATATGGGGTGTCCTCACCCCTCACGTCGCCTCCCCTCTTGACACCATTGAGGTGCCTCGAGTAGCCTCCATTCACGCCGCCTCCTTGCTGGGCGCTCCCTTACCTCACGAGGGGCAGTGGTGGCCGGAGGAAGCCGAGGGTAAAGGGCGACAGTGGCCGGAGGAAGCCAAGGGCGAGGCGCGGTGGTGGCCAGAGGAAACCGAGGGTGAGGGGGTCGGAGGAAGCAGGGCGATCCTCATTCCTCTCCCACCGCCATCCTCACCTTTGGCCGCCTCTACACCCTGTAGTGCCCATGCTCTAGGCGGCATAATCGATTCTAACGAGATTCACCGTGCCAATCACTCCTGCATCACCACAGGAGCTGGCACTGAGGGGAGCCAGAGGTCGCCGTCAAGGGGAGCGGGGCCGAGGTTGAGGTCGCCGCCAAGGGGAGCTGAGGTCGAGGTTGCCACCGAGGGGACTGGGGCCGAGGTCGCCACCGAGGAGAAGGGGAGTAGGGCTGAGATTGCCACCGAGGGGAAGGGGAGCACGCCTAAGGTCGCCGCCGAAGAAAGAAAGAAATAGAAGAACAGAACAACCGAGAGGAAACAATAAGGAAAAAAATAAAAAGGAAGAAAAGGAAAAATGTATTCTTACCACCTTAGGAGGGAAGGTTACCTAACCAATCCCATTCCATCTAATTCCTCCAACCAAACACCAACTAGGACTATTTCATTCCATCCCATTCTTTCAACCAAGCAAAATTTCAAACCATTCCATCCTCCTAACCAAACACCCTACTCGGATCATCCAATTCTATCCCATCCCAGAAAAAAGGATGATCCCATCACATCCTACTTGGTTCCACTAACCAAACAGCCTCTTAGATGAGTATCAACCTTCTTCTCTCTCCCCTTTCTTCCTTCCACCTCTCCAAAAACATAATATGGCATTAGGTAAGTATGAAGTGAGTTGGACTATTGGGAGTGCCTTAAGACTATCTAGTGCAATTATAACCATAAGAATGTGCACTTTTTGTATGTATTCTTTCCTCTATTAATCACTATCTAGCTCTTCTGAGAAAGCTGTGGTTTTCGCAGTTAGCGGTAGTATTAGGGGAAACTACTACACTTTTGTCATGTACTCTACAAACCATGATTGTGTACTAGAGTTTTGTCAGGTGCACACAGACCATAATCATGGCATCTACCCAGTCTAGAAAAGCGTTTTGATTTTGTAGCTAGCACCATGCATTGGCATTGGAGTTAGAGCTGGGAGTTGGGCCGTGCCGTGCCGGCACGGCTCAAGCCCACCGTGCTTCGGGCTGGTTCGTGCCGTGCCGGCTCGGCCCAGTCATCCCACCGTGCCGTGCCGTGCCGACCCGCCTCACCTCCGGTCAGGCCCAAGCACGGCCCAAAGCCCGCCGTGCTGGCGTTCGTGCGTGCGTGCACCAAGCCCGGCCCAAAGTTACTATGCACGACAAAGGCTGCGTGACAATTGTGGCGACATCCGTCATCTTACTTTCTCTCGCACCCGTCTCGTTGAAAATTAATTCAAGGTCTTAATACGTGTAATTTTTTTGCTAGTTGCCTGGTTGGGGACGTCGGCACGCCGTGGAGGAGGTCGTCAACTTCTTGGCGGAGCTCGTCGACGTGGAGGTGTAATGCAGCAGGAAGCTGAAGAGGGCGCTGACGCCGAGGGACGCGGCGGTGGGGTTTCGGCCACGGCTCGGCCTCCTGCACGCTCCTTTCCTTCCCCTCTACTCCCTCTGCTTGTGTGTGTGATCGTGATTGTGATTGTGATCTGGGATGGCGACGGAGGGCGGGGCGGGGGCGTGGGAGGGGAGCCGGGAGGCGGGCATGCCGCCGTGCCCCGTCGCCCGAGCCCGCCGTGCCGCCCAAGCCCGTCGTGCCGTGCCGGCCCAAGCACGACCCGATCTACCGTGCCGCGCCGCGCCGCCCACGATCTGCGGATTTTGAGGCCGCGACGCCCACTGTTCGTCGCGTCGCGCGACGGCCATGCGTGTCGGCCGGGCGCGTGCTGGGCCGTCTTGCGTCTTGCGCCGTGCCGGGCCGCCCAAATAAGCCCGGCCCAAATCCCAGCTCTAATTGGAGTGACCGGCAAGAGCTCAATGAGTGTGCATTCCCACATCTATCCGCCGAAGACATAGTGAGTGGCCAGGTACATGGATTCAGAGATGGAATGGATGAACCCGCTTATTTTGAGTTTAGCTGCTGGCTTCTAGTTTATTATTTTTTAATTTTATTTTTTTCTAACTTTATGATTTTTGTCTTTATTTTTTTTTGTATTCGTTTGTATTGTCCATAATGAGCTAATCTATTTTTTCTATTTTCAAATTTTTTAATTTTAATTATGCCAAAAAAAATCACAAGTACTTATAATGTAAAATAGGCTAATTATAGTGTAAAATAAACTATAGATCACAAAAAAAACTCAAATAAGTAGCCGATCTATCATCTATCTATCGAAGTGTGAAAGGACAGAAGGAAAGAGCCCTAGCTGAGAAGAGAGCCAGAAGCAAGACATGTCATTCGACAAAAACTCAGGTTCATAATTTCATCGAAATTTCAGTGATTTTGGTCCCTTGTGAATTTTTTTTGTAAGATCAAAATTTGAATTCAAATTCAAACCTTAAGATGAACTTCAAATATTAGAGCAAGATACATCTATATTTTCATCTCTATTTAATATATAGTTCATCATTGCCATCTTTGATAACTTGTTTTTTCAAAATTCTAAGTTTCATCAAAATTTAAATTTAAATCCCCAAGATGACGGCTAGCCTCTGAAATTTTTCTCCAAACAAAATCTTTAACCCTGCTTTAGCTAGCAAGCTCACAGATGGATGAGTCTTTTGCCTTTCTACTTCCCCAAGGAGGCCAGCCAGGCTGGCCGCCTGTTCTGGTCAGCCTTGCACGCACAACTGGTTGATTGGTTGCATTTCTTTTTTGCTTGCTTTCAGTAGCTATATGAATCCTTTATGCTTGCTTGGTCTATGTGAATTTTGATTAGGGCTGCTAATTGTCTTGGGTCTGTCTAGCCTTTTGGATCAAACTGGTTTAAAATTATAAATAGATTAGATCAAATTTGGACTCTTCTTTATTGGGCCAGACTTGAACTAAATTGGACCAGGCCTTCGGCTTCATATTTTTGTACTAATTACTAAAAGTAGATGAGAACTGATCCTAATTAGACAACTAAGAATGTAGAGATGCTTGGTCTAAGTTAGGGTCTAGATTTGTTTTTGGGCTTGGATCAGGATTGAACTGCTTTTCAATGCTCCTTTTCAGGTTAGGCATATATCTACTAACCACATTTAATGATTGAGATAAATCGGGGCCAGAATATACCATAGCATACATACGTGAACCAACTGCACTCATATATAAAACTTTAGACATGTACTCTATTTTATCATTAGATTGTGGACATAACGCTAAAGAAAGTCTGAAATATATAGCTAAGGAAGTATTCACAAGTTTAGCGTTATGCATGTTGAAACGACGAAAAACTTTTTTAATATACTCTTTTAACTTAGGTATAATTTGCCAAACTGTCTGTCTTTAATGATTTCCAAACCAAGAATTTTCTATGTTGTACCAAGTTCTTTCATCTCACACTCACTGCTTAATTGTGCCTTCAACTTTGAAATTTCAATCTTGTCTTTTGCAGCAATTAACATATCATCAACATATAGGAGCAAATAAATATCTGAACCATTAACAGTCTTCAAATAACATAGCTATCATAATTAGATCTTTTAAAATCCTGAGATATCATAAAGGAGTCAAACTTTTTATACCATTGTTTAGGTGATTACTTCAAAACATAAAAATATTTCTTCAATTAGTAAACAAAATTACCATTTCTCAGAAGAACAAAACCTTCCAGTTACTTCACATAAATGCCTTCAAATTTCTCATGTAATAATGCGGTTTTCACATCCAATTATTCAAGCTCATAATTATGCACAACCACGATACTGAATAAAGTGCGAATATAACTATGCTTCATAACAGGGAAAAAAATATATGTGAAATAAATACCTAAAACTTGGTTGTATCCTTTAGCAACTAGCATTGCTTTGTATCTAACTTCTTCGGATGATGAAACAACTTTTTTTTAAAAAAAAACCATTTGCAGCAAACAGATATTTTCTCAAATGGCAACTTGATTAACTCTCAAGTGCTATTCTTATTAAGAGGTGTCATATCATCATGTATAGTAGCCATCCATCTTTCTGAATTAATAGAAGAGATTGACTCTGAATAAGATGAAGATTCTGCAGTATTTTTATTTTTTTCTGACATATTTAAACTATAAGCTACAATATTGGCTTTTTTAATCAATCTTTTGGAGGCTGAATATTCCTTATTTCTCTATTAACTACAATGGAACGTTGGGTTGGTGGCACAATAATAGAAACTTCAAAAATATTTTTCTTGTTGATTTCTGATATAGATCATGAATCAATAATATGCTCCACTTGAACGCCTGATTGCTTCTCAACAGGAACATCAATGATGGTTTATTATACAACATAGCAGACTCATCAAAAGTAACATATCTGCTAATAAGCACCTTTCTAGTTATAGAATTCCATAATTTATATTCTTTTACACCAGTTTTATAACAAAAGAAATGCACTTAACTGCTTCAGGCTCTAATTTCCCGTTGTTGATATGAACATAAACATGAAACCAAATATTCTTAAGTTTGAATGATCTACTAAAGAGTCAGATTATATCTTAATTAGAGTTTTCTTATAATAACTAAATTTGATAATCAATTAATCAAATAATATACAGTGACCAATTTGATAACAAACAAGTACCCACCGCTGTTGTCGGCCTCATGGCCGAGGCCTACGTCTCCCCAAACAACGTGCCCACCGCTGTTGTCGGCCTCATGGCCTACGTCTCCCCAGAGAGAGAGAAAGAGAGAGAGATGTAGATGGGAACTTGATTAAGGAAAAGCTACGTACGGATAAAAAGAATCAAACCCCTTTATTAGCCCTTCAGATTAGAAAAGCTAATTAGGCTTTGGTGTTTTGTGGGGGCGCTACACACCGACGAAAAGTTACATATATAATAGCGGCAGCTAGTGGCCGCCATACATGAGCACGAAGAAGTCGAGCTCGGAGACGGCGGTCACCGGCGATGTCTTGCCGAGGAGCTTGAGCAGGTAGTACCCACGGGCCAGCTTGAACCTGCCGGTGCCGCCCACGATGCTGCGCTCGGCCGTGGCCGTGAAGCTGAGCACGGGGCCCTCAACGGACAGCGCGCTCCCGCCGTACTCCCCGGCGGTGAACACCACGGTGGCCACCGTCAGGTACCCGGGGGAATTCTGCCCCGTGCCGACCATGATGCCCTGGTACCGCGCCACAAGCGGCGACGCTCGGTCCCGGCCGGCGCGGAGCTCGTTGTCGAACACGGCCACCTGCCCGAACGTCGAGTTGGCGGCGAACGGCGACGACACGATGCCTCCCTCGGTGGCGTTCGGCCCCGAGAACGTCTCGTGCATGTACAGGTGGATGTGCTTTAGCTCCCCGCCGCCGCCGCCATTACCGCCGGCAGCAGCAAGAGCGGCCGCCGACGAGGCTAGGACAACGAGGAGCAGCGGCGACGGTATCGGCGACATGGGAGTTGGGAGGTGATCGAGCTAGGTGTGCCTTTGGTGTGGTGAGAATGTATTGAAAGCTAGCAGAATGTATACGACGAACACTGCGCATTGTGGCTGCTAGTTTCCTATAATCCTATTGGGCCACTTCACTGTTGCAGATAAGGTACGGAATTGCCGCTTTTCGGTGTTATAATCCGCAGAAGTGCTGCATACTGAACTGAGGACTGAAGAACGGAGGGCATGCATCCTTTAAGCGATGAAGGATTGAACATCTGAGCAAGCAACTCTGCTTCTTGATCTTTGGTTTCTATTTTCTAACCACGTTGACGCCCCGGAAAAAGAGTGCTATGATTACATGTCAAACAGCAGATAGCGAAACTTCGGGATGTCTGAAGACTAAGATTCGAATGTGGGAAGAAGAGTAGAATATTTATGATAATGCTAATAGTCTTACAATTTCTCTTCCGAATCCTCTCTCTCCCTCCATGTTGGCATAGGGGAGAATCTTTACATAAATGCTCTATTGAGGGGTTTACTACTAGAAGTATATATGACTTATTCTTACTATATCCTAACTAGGTATATCTTTTACTTACGTATAAGTACGTTTGGGGCCATGCATGATGGGCCAAAGGGGCCACAGTGTGGGTTGCTCCTCGAACAGTAGCTTCTCATGGGCAATAGGTTGAACTCATGTGCTTCACGCTTTGGCCCCCTCCATCTCTTCGGTCCAATGTTGCGATTGCTGACAGCCAGGCAAACCGAGTTCCTGAGGGTGCCTGGGCGATCACGCCATTATGCATGCCCAGGGTCCCACTTGGGGCTCGTTGCACAGGGGTCCCCTGGAGGAACGTTGATCTAGGGCTTCGCTTGGGGGGTGGGCTTTGTCTTGAGGGTCCTTGAACAGGCAGCAGTGCTTTAGACTTTAGAGGATCACCTAGGGCACTGTGTCGAGGCCCATGCCTTAGAAGTGGGGTGGCGGGGGCGTACGTGGGCCGTTGATCTCATCCGCATGGCGACAATCCACTGGGGCAAATATGAAAGGTTGTATGATAAGATAGTAAATCTATATAATAAAGAAACTAACTATTTTTAGTTTTATCCTAACTAATCCCATATAATCAAGAAACTAACTATTTTTTAGTTTTATCCTAACTAATCCTGTCCTGCCATACGTGGCTGCTACAGTAGCATATGTACTGTTTACGCACATAAACAATGCGCCCAGCCAGTAATTCCACCGTGGGACAGTTACATGCTAGGGGTCAGCCAAAGCCAGCCGCTAAGCTAACTTGTATGAGGATCACTATCTATCTATGCTTGAGTTCATGGCACAAATCTTGTGTATATATTCATATTGTTCAGCTTCAGCAAAACTTAGTGTCCTTCGTTGTACTTGATTGTGGTTATTTTGGTATAGTCCCGCTCGTTTCGGCTTCTGTTTTTTTTACTATTCAGTATTTCATCTTTTTTTTGAATTTTTTAGATATTTTAGGCTTTTTTGTATTTTCTTTTTTTCCCGTATTCCTTTGTATTGTCCCTAATGGGTTAACATGTTTTTTCTATTTTTACATTTTTTAAAATTAATTATGCCTAAAAAGCCAAATCAGCTACAGTAAAAAAATTAGCTACAGTGAAATTTCAGTCAAAAGTCAGAAGCCATCGATAAAACGAGCGCCGCTAAGGCTTTTGCATGAGTATCTTAGATTTGCCTGCAAGTGTGTTATGGAACTAGTAAACAGAAGGAAAGTACAACTTGCGCTGCCTTGTCATTGATTTTTGTACATTGCAAGTGCAGTCGCCTTCCGAATTATCCTGAGTTCAATTATGATTTTTTTTTATCTACTTAACTGGAGCTTCTCACGAGAATACATGATCCGTAGCCATGTCTGTAATACAGTATCATCATTACTACAGTGCTCTACAAGAGACAAAATTAAGGCCAATTGACCAAACCTACCGCAAGTCAATTGTCAAGATACATATGACCTCACATATGTGTGGTACAACTCAGACAAAAAGCAAGCTTAATCGTTTTTTCCACAACCAATTTGCTGGGAATCTAAGAAATTTGCAGGTAGAATTGAAGCGCATGTACAACTAACATTATAATCCGACAATATATTGGCATACCCCTCACAAAAAAACTTAATCTGACTGCTAAATCAGAGAAATTGATGCATTTCTACCAATGACATCTACTTAAAAAACACCTCAGGACATTTGTGTCAACTGAGCCATCTCGGATCACTCTAGAGTGGGAATCAGTGGCATCGTCGCCCCAGTGAGGAAATACATCGAACAGCTCCCGTGCAAGACATGAACCAAGCCTAGAGAAATAAGATATAAGATGACTGAGAATGCGAGGAGATGGGGAGAGGAACCGTGACACCTAGAACGTCTCTCCACAAATAGGCACTGTAACATACTTCTACCGAGCGCACATGGGGCGGCGAGCGAAGGGTGGGAATGGCCTCAGCTCCATCGAGCAGCTCTGCACCGCCGGCGCCCGTCGAGCCGCGAATGAAGCGGGCACGCGGCGCATCCTTCTCCCGGTGAAGAGACCATATCCGGCGGCTGCTTTCCGATTCGGTAGGCCTACCGGCCTTGCTCGGCGTCGACGACCGCACGGTCGGCGGCGCGCTGCTAGCCTCTGGCCGGAGCATCGCCGAAGTTCTGTACTAGAGAGTTTCGTGAACCGTTGCGTCAGGTTTCCACGGTCCAGATTGGAGAAACTGTGGCCGAGGAGTTTTGCGAAACGGCCCCTTTAACTAATTTATGTTATCGTTTGTGCCCCAAACTGGATTATATTCCCGCCCCTCGCCGCCGGCGGCCTCCCTTGTCATGACGTCATCCCCCTCCCCACACTTGGCCACCTCCACTGGCGGCTCCAGGGAGGAAGGATGATGCGGCGGTTGGCGGGGATGTGGCGAATATCCAGCCATTGACGGTGACGGTGTGATCTGGGAGGAACCGTTCTTGCGATCGAGCACGCCGAGGTGGGTCGTTCGGTTCTCGGACTGGTACGGCCTCCATCCATGGCTAAGGGCAGCTTCGGATTAACAAGACCATGGATCAAGAAGAGGCATGTATTCTATGATGCTACAGAATGATGAATGGATCAAGTTCAAATTTGGCTTCGTTGCCTGTGAAGCACGGATTATTCTGCACAGCGGTAAGCATAGAAATAGCATGCTCTGTAGTCTTTCTTGTTTCACGTGCATATGTCCTCTTGCATCCTGTAGAATATTGTGCGATGGCATGTTGTTTGCCAAGCTTTGAGAAGCATAGTCGGGGACGACCAAGGATCGCTGGAATTGTGTTTGATTTAGTGGTTGTGGCATTTGACCCTGACCGGGATTAAGTCTGAATATTCCTGATGGAAGCAGAAAGGTATCTGCTTGTGAGGGAGGTGAAGGACCATTGTGTTTTGCCCGACTGAATATTTTGTTGCCAGTTGGTCTGCTTGCCTCTCCATGTCTCGATGTGTGTTCGGGTATATTTATCTAAGATCAGTTCTATTCGACTATTCCTAATGTCGACTGAATCCTCTCAGCCAATTGTGCTACTTTAAGACATCTAGTGACATGAGTGTAGACGAAATCAGATCTAATTGAGCAACAGTCCCTGAGGTCTTGATTCATATGTTGACAAAAACCATGTTGCTTGGAGGATCCATGATCTCCGATTTACATCTCTCAGACTTATGGAAAACCAACCACTTGAGAATGTGGGGGTCGTGATCCAGCAATGTTTCAATTGCAAAGGATTATACAGAATTGAAAGACATTACAATAGTGCATTCGTGCACCTGCTAATAAAAAGTCCTCCAAATAGGAAAAAACCTAGGTTGGAGACAGAAGTATAAGTCATTGTAATGACTAAATTTAAAAAGGCTAAAACAAAAGAGAATAGCTTATGCTATATGTTCCAAATATTTACATCCATATAGTTTCCGTGAGTATTGTGTTTCTTCCATTCATTCGCCTTACACTTTATTTGATATGCTTGACATGATGCTACTTTTGTACCAAATAAGCCTTTGTTGTTGTTTGGCCTACTGGCTTTCTTTTGCCAACACATACCTGAAAATGAAATCAATCTACTTGTTATGTAACATAATAGCTCACTGTACAAAGTAATTCTTTTTTTCTCGAACACGCAGGAGAGCTATGTATCATTATATTAAGAAGAAGAAAAAGGAGTCATACAGACGCAAACAAAACCGAAATGGCCAGGCATACCAAAAGCATACCGCAGCCCACTCACAACACCAAGCTAAGACCAAATACGCCTGAATCCTTTAGCCCCTGCCAAACATCACATTTGTGCTTTATTCCTAATCTTTTGCACTAAAGCGCTAGAATTAGGGGGAGACCCTTCAAACACACATCTATTTCTATACTTCCAAAGCCACCAAACCACCAACATAACTAAAGAGCTAAAACCCTTTTGGTGCTGCTTATGAAGATGCCGTTGGTACAAAGTAATTCTTAAAGTTATGCACATTAATTGAAACTTACTCATTTTGACCTGATCATATTTCGTCTGCTAAAAATCCAGAAAGAATACCGATATGACCGAATTTAGCTGCAGATTTATAAAACCATCAAAAGCTTGAAGGTTCTTTTTTTTGGTAATTAGCCATGCAATGCCAAATCAAATAAGCTTGATACATTGTAGATTTGTAACTCTGGCCACTGCGCTATCACAAGTTGCCAGCTTGTTCACAAAAGATCTTGTACTCTTGTTTACAGTTATTCGATTTGGTTCATGCCTCCACACTACATCCCAATGCAGAAAGTTTGCGTCCTGGCACACCAATGCCAACTTGCCCATTTACCAACTCCACTTGCACTATAATACTCTGAAGTCTGAACTATGCTACTATATATAATGTGTGATTAATTAGCTCACCAAGAACAAGCCAATTGCGCTACGAATATACAAGCACAGCTTAACTATATAAAACCATAAGTAGAACAAGTCACCAGCCCACCACCCACCCTTGTATTTGCCAACTCCATTGTTAGATCCTTACTACGTGAAAAAACTTGGTGCGAAAGTTCGTTCATCTGCGATGTGTGGTGGGGCCATTCTCAATGATCTCTACTCGCCAGAGCGGCGGACGTTCCCTGCCGGAGACCTGTGTGCAGACAGCGGCAAGAGCAAGAATGGGAAGAACTTGAAGGGGTGGAGTTCTTGGGAGTTTGATAATGACGAAGACGACTTTGAGGCTGACTTTGAGGAGTTTGAGGATGGTGATAGTGCTGACGATGTGGATTTCGGGCATGAGGACCAAGGTTGATGAGTAGACCTCTCAATCTTTGTTTGTTTATCCTTTGGTTCTTGCTGTTTGTTTTTGCTGAGTTCTTGATTATGTTGCCCTTGTTCTCATTTATTTGGTGTATCCTTTTTTCTTTTCATGATGATAGGCTGTTTTGCAATAGACTTCGTTATATCAAGGTTCAAGTACTGTAGGTCTTACTGACCTGATTATCATCTTTTGGTATCCTTGCATCTGGTTATCGTCAGGACTGGAGATTCAGCGTGTATCTTTCAAGGATCGGGATATTTATTACATTCTTGCCACGGATCCTTGTGATGCAATTATAGATAAAAACCGGCATTTGCTCTTTCATAACCTGGGCTTTTCAACTTCTTTCTGATGCAGAATTCCACGTGAGCAGTTTGAAATTTGTGGAATTCAATGGGCATACCGCCAAACAGTCCAGCAGGAAGCGGAAGAGCCAGTACCGAGGGATCCGGCAGCGCCCTTGGGGTAAATGGGCAGCTGAAATCAGAGACCCCTGCAAGGGCGTCCGAGTCTGGCTCGGCACATTCAGCACAGCTGAGGAAGCTGCAAGAGCGTACGACGTGGAAGCCCAGCGTATACGTGGCAAGAAAGCCAAGGTGAACTTCCCTGAAACCATCTCGACTGCCCCGAAACGCCGGCCTGGACGTGTGGTTCAACCAGTGCAGAAGTCACCGGAGAGTCTGAAGCTGAGCAATGCCTCTAATCATGTCAGCTCAGCTGGCAGCAGTACTGATGTTTCCATTGTCAAGCTTGAGCTGTCAGAGTCAGCTCCACTACCAATGGCCAGCGCATGGCTTGATGCATTTGAGCTGAACCAGCTTGATGGATTAAGATACCTTGAAGCTGCCAGTAAGGGCACGGCTGAACCATTTGGGCATGAGACTGGGGAGGCAGATATGATAGTTGTTGACGGTGCAGAAGTGAGGCTTGCTGATGATTTTGCATACTATGAACCTTATCCGAACTATGTGCAGTTACCTTGCCTTGAAGGTAACTCGTATGAGAATACTGACGTTCTTTTCAGCGGTGAAGCCGTTCAGGATGACGTGAACATCGGAGGTCTCTGGAGTTTTGATGACATGCCGATAGGGCACAGTGTCTATTGAGGTGCAGCTGCGTGAAGAATCAACACTTCAACTTGTAAGCACCCTGATCCTGCATAAGCAATCTGATAGGTTCATCTCTGTCAATAGTTCTTTGTAAGAGTTATTGTCTTGCATCGTTGCATTGTATTTCGTGTTGCTTTCTTCAGGGGTTTTTTTCAGAGGTACTCTCTTCGGCGATTGATACTAGGGGAGACGGAAGAACCAGCTTTGCTACAGTGATTGAAAAGAAGAGTTGCCTTTTGTTCGTATGTGGTGCTAATCCAAGATGATTCCTATTTTTCTCCTTTTGGTATTCCTAAGTGTGATGCGTGCCAAAAAGACTGTAAGCTGAAAACCTGTTTAAAATGTTGTTTCTTTCCTGTTACAACGCTCACTTTTTTCTCCCAACGATTGTTCTGTAATCAGTACTCTGATGACTGTATCGTGCTATTGTTGGCCTGATGGATTTGGAAGAACCAATTTTGCAGATTACTGAAATTGTTCTTTACCAAGAGACTGTGATTAAATTCAGTTCAACATGGTTTGTTCAACTCATCTGAATATCACAATGTTCCAACTCTCAAATTATGTTTCTGGAGAAATTTATGGTGTTAGATTTGAAAAAAGTGCAGATGCTAATGTCATGACTATGTAAGCAACCTGCTAGATGAAAGAAGACATCTTGTCAAGCCAGCTTTCCAGAGAGGAAGTGGTGCAGAAGCAAAGACGAACTTGTTAACCTAACTGACGAAAGAACCCATCAACCTAATTTTTTTTACTAGTAGCATTTTCCTTGGAAGGTGAGAAGGAATCCCTTCGCTTTGACGAGGAAAGCAAGAGGAATCTTTATTAGATTGGGCAAACCGCCGGCCACCGTTGTTTGATTGAACACGACGGTCTCTCTCTGGTTCATCGAGTAATTGCTTTTCACGTCAGACGTTGACCGATCATTCATGTGAGCGGCTTGCCTTCATCCTCGTTGTGCTCGTGGCGGTCGGTGCCGGAACAGACTATGCATGGGGAGGCATCAGTCACGGCCGGCAAGCCGCGTGCAGCGCGGCGAGGCGTCGGCTTGGTCGTTTATGGTGGCGTGGATGGTCAGGACCGCGGAAACTTGTATCGACGAAAATTTGCCGATAACAAATTTTATACAGGTTAAAAAATTTCGGATTTATCAAAATTCATATAAAATGTTCTAAAAAACAAAAAAAATTCAATTTCAATTCAAAAAATTCCATCCAAGCATAAGCAGCAGGCACCTCGCATGGCGAAAATGGTTCCATCCAAGTAGCTACTGAAAAACTGTGAGCTGCTCAACGTGCTTAAATCAGGCCAGAAACTCCTTACGTACTAAATTTCACAGTTTTGCATTGCATGAATGAGGCCACAGCCGCACATAATATTTACATGTGTTGGTTCACATTAGAAAGGAACCATCCAATAAAAGCTGTACATTTTCCTGCAACCTTTTTTTTC
Organism: Melocanna baccifera; assembly: GCA_036346265.1. NCBI lineage: Eukaryota > Viridiplantae > Streptophyta > Magnoliopsida > Poales > Poaceae > Melocanna > Melocanna baccifera. Next base: position 22,637,815 of record CM070694.1, on the reverse strand, counting down.
CGAGGATTTTCCTGGTATCTTTTATATATGTACATCACTGAACGCTAACAATCGGGCCATGCAGTCATGCAGACTATCATGACTAGAACTAGCAGACCATTTTGGAGAATAGATCATCTAGAGCTGAGTACAAGGGCTGGGCAGCTCTGGGCCTCTCCACCTTCCCAAACAGGATATCGCTTGTGGTCAAGTAAGCGTCCCCGTAGAAGCGCAGATTGGTTTCTGATCTGGTTGTCACGACATTTCCTTCCAGTGAGACCCCAACGAAGGCACCTATTTGAAGTTTTTAAATAAGGAAGCTTATGAATCAGGACGATATTGAGATAGCTGTGTTATGACTTACAAACTTCCTAAAAGGTAGAGCCAAAAATAGAAGATTATTTTCTACCTGCAAAGATTTGCTTTGGCTAATGAGAGGATTGAATCTGAGCTTTTTTTTGTTTTTCAGAAATGCAACTACAAAAGTTACCTTTCGAATTATTATTTAACATGCAACAATAAACACCAAAGCAAAGACTGTTAAAAAGTGATAAGAGATATTAGAAAGCTCAGTCCGGTATTTAAAAACTTCCATTTGGAATTTCTACTTGATAACAATACCGGAGACATGCTGGTTCCCATCCATTTTTATTTTTTCTAATATTAAGCATGTATTAGATATCATTAGTACCTTTGCTGCAGCTGTAAGTGTAGCATATCCCAGAACCTTTTTCACTGGCCCGAACATCTGCTTCAAAGGCTCTGCCTATTGGCCCTGCTGCCGCACTCAATCCTGCCCCAAGAGAAAGATGCATGCGGCTGCTGAATGCCTTGACAGCTTTACGATCATGAAGCACAATTATAAAATCTGTCAATTCTCCCCCAATCTGGAAAATACAAAGAAAGGCCTCATCAAAGGGAGATCAACGATGCTAACAACAAACTGTAGCTCAGTGTCCAAATCATCACAGTGCTTTCAATATCAACTTGTTCTTTACATTGTGCAAATCTCCTATGTAAATGGGCCATAATGCTTAAATCTTTACATTGTGCAAATCTCCTATGTAAATGGGCCATAATGCTTAAATGCATTTCACAGAAGTTGTTCAGCAAGGTCATGCAGATTATTGGGATTCCATGGTTTCTTTATGGACATATACATGTAGTAAATCAAAGCAAGGCATAGAAATTCATTAGGTTAGTTTGCTCATCAATTGGTGCATTTATTAACTTGCTTATGCCTAATCTGATCAGCCTATCTTAATTGAATAGCATAAAGGTTCTTATTTCTGGTTAAGACCACAAGATTTTTATATCTGACCAGCATGAACCATAGATGCTATCTGCGCATTAAGAGAAATAAGATTTTATTGGACAAGTACCTGCACTCCCCATCCCAATCCAACAGATAAAATTGCTGATGGGGCAGACCATGATCCATCTGATCTGCGAGCAACAACAAGTCCAGTGCCAACTTTGTACGTAAGAACTGCACCCACCTTAGCGACTGTTAGCACAGCAAGCCCCTTTGCTCCCTTGAGGATAGATGATGGGATGGACTTCTCAGGGTTTAATCTGGCAACCTACACATTCCAAATCAGAAACATTTCTCAGCTCTGGATGACAGGGTTACATCTCCTTGAAGGGTAAAACATCACACTTACCTGGCAATATTTCTTCATCGTATTTGTTGCCTTGTATATCTCATACTCCATTGATAAACCAACAGGCAAGTTCAACCAACTTCTTGTGCTTGTCCAATCCATGACATCATGTTTGGCTGGCTGCATGGCATTACTATTGTAGTTGATCAATATGCCCTGAAGTGGATCAAGTCTATCGTAGCAAGCATCACAAACTCTCTGAGGATCACGCTGTCTGAACTTCATGGGCATCAAGCATCTTCCCTTAGAACAATCTTTGCAGAATATACCCCCACAGAACCGGCAATGGTGCCTTCCACGAGTCAGTGCTGTGAAAGGAGAACTGCACTGCAGGCACACATTAGTAGAGCTATCTGGTAACCACTCTGGGGGATCTGCCTGCAACACCTCCCTGTATGCACTGTACTGTAAAGCATTTGCTTCAAGTAGTGGCGGCGCACTTGGAACACAGACAGATGGATGCACGTTAACATCACCATCCTTGTTAGATCCTAGAAATGATACATCTGTGATGAAACCTTGCTGCTGCAATGTATTATCCTGGCTCTTGTTTCCGCCCGAAACGATTGCAGCCAGCCCGCCTAAAACAGTCTTCAAATTGATAGTTGGACTAGCTCGTGTTGGAGTAAATGGATCTTCTCTTGAATCATAGTCTGATGGAAAGTCTGGCTCCAGAGAAGGCTCGTAGAGATAATCGTGTGCCGGATATTTGTTTCCTGGAACTAGATTGGGTAAAGGAGCTCCCTGGCTGTGGTTGTTATCGATTTTGGAGAGGGAAGAGTATGACGTGACTTCGTTTGGAGTCCCCATGGAATCATTCAGATACAGCACTCATATAGTAATAACACAGCACGGCCTGCAAGTGGTTGTACTTACATTAGCAAACAGATAATGAAATAGAGAAACTCATACTTCAACCCAATTCATTCAGCGTATTGTGTACTATCTTGCCCACAGTTCACAAAGAACAACTTTTGACAGATACATGAAACTGTACACATATTTGAGAATCAGATGGCTATGGAAAATACGTGATTTGAACTACGATTAGCATTCCAGCTCTGTGCCGTCTACAGCAATAAGCATTGCAAAAGAACCATGAACGATCCATCCAATTCTATGCGCATCATGCATCTGAAGAAATCTAATTGAAACTAGAGGTGCAACTGCGCTGCGACAAGTAAGCTCGAAATAATTCCCAAACAACGATGACCTGCAGCATGTATACCTAACGTCTATAGTTAAGCAATTGGGACAAGAATTCCGAAACCCTACATGGCATAGATGGATCGATGAGACGATAAATTAACCCTGTCGAACCAACAAAACGGCAAATCAAGAACAAGCACCACAAATCAAACCAAACAACTACGTGATCGGATCAAACGGCACGGCAAGGGACGCTACCTAATCGCCTCCATCCATCCTAACGAATCGCATCGCCGTAGAAAGCAAGAACCAGGGCAAATTCAGGGCAAGTAGAAGTTACCGAACTTTAATCGTACCGGATCGGAGAGGGTTTCGAGGCGATCGTCGCGGCTGGACGCGTGAGGAAGCTTCGGGGGATGGAGATTGGGTTGGTTTCTTCCGTTCGCCGGCAAGGGAAGGGGAAGAGAACGGGGAGAGGCAGCCGCTGCCTCCTCACCCTCATCTCCTTATTATCGGGCTTTGGGTTTGGGTTCTCCGATCGATCGGGTCACGGGTTGATTTCCGCTAGTGCAAGGATCCGAGCTGGCTACGCCATAGCGGATCCGGTTTGCTCAGACGTGTGGGGCCAACAACCCAGGCCAGGCACAGTGGGACATGTGATGGGCTGGTTGATGTGTTATTGTGCTGCCGTGATGGGCCGAGACACCGCACGCCACAGCACGGAAGCGACGGCCTTTCCGGCGCCGACATGTCTACATGAGTGGCACGGTACTCATTTAGGCATGATGGAGGCCTCAGCCATAGACGCAGACATGGCTTGCTGAGCTCGTAGGCCCTGTTATGTCCCCTCTTAGTATGTTTAGCCCATCTTGATCTAAATTTTTTTAAAAATTACAATATTTCAAAAATATATGGAATTCAAAAATACAAATTAAAATAAAAAGGATTTTATATCATAAAAATATTTATTGAAAATGTAATAAAGAACTTTATCGTGCCTACAAAATTAAAAGTTCTATGTTATTATGCACGGGTAGTGCTCGGGCCAACCTGCTGGACCACGATGTCGATCCAAATATGAGACACATTTAGATCTTGAGCCATGTTGTATCTGGATCGAGCTAACAGTGTGTGTCTCGGATCGTGGCTGCAGTGGTGAGCGGCTTTGCGTGGCAAACCCATGTCACACGTCGTTCCCTTGTTTCTTATCGTCACTCCGCGGCTGCAAGCCGGACGTGTGCTAGAGTCGTTCACATGGCCCGGCGACGTCACGTCCAAGCGTGGTTTCCGAGATTGCGTACTTTGCTGAGCCACCGAGACGCCCTCCACGCCGGCGCTGTGCCGAGCCGCCACTGTGGGAAACCTTGAAATCTCGCCACCGGAGATCTCACCGGAAACCTCAGCGGCCAGCGGTGGACGGCGGTGCGGCTTAGCCGGTGACGGCGGTGCGGGTTGCCAGAGAGGGAGGGGAGAGAGAGAATGGAGTATAGATCTCAAAGTGCGTTGGACGATGGAGATAGTGCATGCACTTGCGGGAGAAACCAGAGTTTTGGCTAGTTTTCAAGGGAACAGGAAGAAGATTGTTCCATCAACAGCACCGAGGCCATCTCATTCATACCCTCCATGGAAAGGCAATGCACTCGTTCATTCTCCAATTTCTGCTTCACTTGCACCCCGGAGTCAAGGATGCAAAAAATGGAGCGGTCATCACCCATTCTCTTCGCCGGTAAGGCCAGATCATTTGCTTGAGGGCTCTCCCTCAACAGCCAATGGAACAGTGTTAGCCTGCACACAACAAAAGGCACGGAAAAAATAAGCCTGAAGCCACGAACTAAGCTGAAATGAATCAAGGAGAGCACAATGTTCCGGTTCCGGCACACACCATTTTGCGGTACTTGAGGGCGTACAACATCTCCAAGTAGCGGCGAGTCTCGCTCGGATCCGGCGAGGAGTGAACAGGCGGAGGTTAGATCCGCTTAGATCTGATCCAGAAGGAGGAGGAGCGGCCGAAGCCGAGAGAGGAGCAGCGGCCAAAGACCGAGAGCGGAGGAGGAAGAGAGTGGCGGCCTAAAGCCGAAGGGTCAATCGGGAAGAGGAGAGGAAAGCGTTTGGTCGGCTGAGAGAAAGCAACCGAACAGGCGTGAGGATTAGAGAGGTACGAGCCAGCGTCGAGGAGAAGGCGAGCGGCGTTTTGTCAGCCGCTGGCCGTGGGCCGAGCGGTGGTCGTGGGCCGAAAGACATTTTTGGCCAAAAGGCCCAGGCTTTTGAAATATCATTTGTAGTCCAAAAACCGCCGGCTAAAGGTTCAACTTCCAGTAGATAGGTTAGAAATCCACCGAAGCGGAGAAGGAAAAATTTCCTCATCTATTAGTACCTTAAATAGCTAATTTCTTATCGAAATGCGTCTGCCTATAATATAGAATTCGAGCAAGCCCAAGCTGAGGTAGCAGAGTAAGTTGCCGTTGATTGCATCACTTATTGCTACTCAAACAAGCTAATTCTTGATCACGAATATAGCTATGTCAATTGTACAAATTATTTTCTGTATCATTACAGTATATATGTGCATTTAAAAAATGTATTTGAAAAAGCCAAATCGATAAAGATGATGAGTAAGTACTGAATGAGAAAAGAAAATAGGAGAAAAGGAAAAAAAAGAAAGATGAAGAGAGGTGTTAAATAGTAGTCCGGCTGAGAGGAGTAGTGGGATTACAGGTATATGTATAAAGTGGGTAAAGGTGACCTTGTAAAGGTAGAGAGAGGACAGGCAGGATTTCTTTACATATGGTTAGTATATAAGGATCTACCAAACTCTTACTCGGAGCAGGGATCATAAATAATGTGCCAACCATTCCTCCATCCCAGACGGGCAAAAAATATTACCCCATTACGTTATTCATCTCTTCATATTGGGTAAACAATTATGTGTGAGTAAGAGATGGAAGAAGCTCAAGACCAATCACGCTAGTCTGGAAGTGAGTAAGTCCCAAGATGCTATGTGCGTTAGGTGGAGTGTTGGGTTGGGAGTCAGTGCCAAACAAACACTATTAGAAGTTGGTGGAGCTCGAGTGAGCGACTCGGTATACCGATGGATAATAGATGGGCTAGAGAATTGAGCAACGTAATTCGAGAAAAGTTTTGTACTTTGAATTTGACCCCACACCAAAGAAGTATGAAAAACCTAGTTAAGATGGTTTAGAGTAGTTATAGGTACAATGGCACAAGCCTGCGCGGTGCTAAATAAAATCATAAATTCATGCTAGTCTCTTGGATTGCAGACTACGGTGATCACTAGGGATCTTTCTTCACTCGAGTGAATAGTAGAATTTTCACAATTAAAAGATGTCAAGTAATTTATTAAAGCTAATTTCTGACACTCAGATGGACATAATTGGACTTAAGGACAGAGAGACATACAAGTGCATTTTACTACTATTATGCTTGCTGAGTACGTTAGTACTTATCCTTGCTATTATTTTTCCCTTATTATACCCCACTCCGTCTGAAGAATACATCGAGCCGGATGAAAGGGTAGCAGGCACGATAGAGTTTACGGGACAAGAGGATGGCTATTACGAGGAGCTGGGGGAGGTGGACCCCCTATATTTCGGTTGGGACAAGTAGATGTTCTATTGAGCCAAGCAAGAGAATTTTATGGTACTGGTCCATGTCTTTTGCCCATATGTATTTGTAAGTAAGACCATATCTCTCGTGGCAAGTACTGTAATAAAGAGTACAATCTCTATATTATTGTTCTGCTGTGTAATTCTGATAAATAATTATTATTTATCAGAACAGTGTTCTACTGTTAGGTAAATAATAAACTGTACGCTTTTGTGTAATTATCTTTGAGATAATAATACGGGGCACCACTGTTATGTACGTCTTTGCCTTGTAAAAAACAAAACGATGAATTTTATCGTTTTGAATTGAAAAACAAATAATTTTATTGGGTTTGAGACGCATGCAAATTCATGGTTAGTACAATATTAAGTATTACATGGATGTAAGATACGATCCGTATGATTTAAATTCTCATGTGTATTTTTTTACTTCCTGTTTCCAAATCTAAACAGACCCATAGCATGCATTTCACTTGTTGATGTAGCTATCATTTCGACAATTTAATTCAGGCTGAAAGCAAAATTACTTGCACGTTACACCTTCGTAAATTACATAAACTCAAATAGTTCCCTCTTTGCTGAGAAAGACCCAAACAGAGAGAGGGGTTGAAAAGGAAAGCCGCAGAAGATCCCTCGCTAGGGTTTTATCCCAAACGACCCCGCCAATATAAATATTCCAGCCCCAACCCCTCGCGCCGCCACCTCCCGTAGCACGGCGCGCGCGCCCGAAACCCTAGCCCCCGACGGCGACGATGGCAGCGGCGGCGGCAGGCGGTGGCGCTCGGGCGCTGTCACAGCGGGAGCAGGACATCCAGATGATGCTCGCCGCCGACGTCCACCTCGGCACCAAGAACTGCGACTTCCAGATGGAGCGCTACGTATTCAAGCGCCGCACCGACGGTACCAATTGGATCCCCTCAAGGCCATGCAAATCATAACATCTAGTGTGTGCTGTGTTAGACATTACAGATCCGTTCGTGTCGTTGGTTTGACTCGGTGCGAAAAATGCTGTCTTTAAGCTGGCCTATATTTAGATCTTGTTATGTGCGAATGGTTATTAGGCTGGTTTAGTCGAAAGATTGCTGATGAGTTCAAGTGCGAAGCTATGCCAGTTGGTTATTATACAAGTGTTACAAATGCCTTCTCGAATCCTATGAACATGTTGTTGTGCAAAACTACTCCTTTAGTGCCTTCAGTAACTAGTATTACTTAATTCAGTTTGTTGTGGCATGGTAGCTGTTGAGGCTTATCTAACGTGAGGATTTAGGTGGTGGGGGGAATTTGAGCGGTTTGGCCAGAACATTTGATTTGTGGCTCAGCAGAATGTGATCTCATAACCACGAACCGTGGCAATGATTTGTGGACACCGGACAGCACCAAAACATGTGTATTTTTCTGTGTGGTGTTATTTGACATATGAGAATTTTAGCATAGTCAAGTGCTAAGACGCTTTACCCTCAGGCGAATGAGTTCCTTTTGACATTTTACTATTGTGAACTGCAAGTTAATGAGGTGGCCTTTCTGTACTATCTTGTAGGTATTTACATTATTAACCTTGGCAAGACCTGGGAGAAGCTTCAGTTGGCTGCGAGGGTCATTGTTGCGATTGAGAATCCGCAGGACATCATTGTGCAGTCTGCTAGGCCCTATGGCCAGAGGGCTGTCCTCAAGTTTGCACAGTACACCGGTGCTCACGCCATTGCTGGTAGGCACACTCCTGGTACATTCACCAACCAGTTGCAAACGTCATTCAGTGAGCCACGCCTTCTTATCCTGACAGACCCCAGGACTGATCATCAGGTAAAATTTTATATTTGTCTACTAGCTTTTGTGTAATTCAATTTGCCAGTTGAGGGCATTACCAAATCTGCCTGTTCAACTGTGTGCAGCCCATTAAGGAGTCTGCACTTGGAAACATTCCTACCATTGCCTTCTGCGACACCGACTCTCCTATGCGATATGTTGATATTGGCATTCCTGCCAACAACAAGGGGAAGCAGAGCATTGGTTGCCTATTCTGGCTACTTGCCAGGATGGTTCTGCAGATGCGTGGTACAATTCTCCCAGGGCACAAGTGGGAAGTCATGGTTTGTTAGCTTTCACAATTCAAAGCAGTATTCTGCTTGCCAATGTTTTTGTTTATAATAGAGTACTTCTCTTTATCTAATTACTCCTGCCTGTTGTTTCTCTTTTGTAGGTAGATCTGTTCTTCTATAGGGACCCAGAGGAAGCAAAGGAGCAAGAGGAAGAAGAGGCTCTGGTTGCTCCTGAATATGGTGTAGTTGCAGAATATACTGCCCCTGTGACCGACAACTGGGGTACTGAATGGCCCGGTGAAGCTGCAGCTCCACCTGCTGCCCTTCCAGCACAAGCTGGGGCTGACTGGACTGCTGCTCCAGGTTCAATTACACTTATTTTGTAATAGCATAATTAATTTTAAGTGTATGCCAGCCAAGGGAAAATCAACCTAATCTTCTATCAATTGATTTTCCAATCATGAGCATAGTTTGTCTTGATTCTTTTCTTACTTGAATGTCAATGCCGTATGCTATGTTGGGCTGTATGCAAGAAGCTAAAGCTCCTGACATTATTTTTTTGGAGGTAGTTTAGGGTTTAGCCCACATTTGTGTTGACAAAGTCAAGCTGCCCTCTGGCCTATGGACTAATGGGACTAACATAGAAACTTTAGCTCAATATAAGGTCTTTGCATACTAAATGAATAATAAGGCTCTGAGAGTTGGACCATGGTAGAGTTTGTCGACATTTATTGGTTTCTTCCTTTATTTTCCATGGTTGGTCTAATTGTTATATTGACTATTCGACTAATCACTAAGTGAAGTGTTATACCTTTACCAATCAAATGGGAACTGCTATTATGTAGTTCTTTTTTCCTCTCCGCCTTCACAGATTTGTTTGATATATACGACTACCTGATTGTTGATTCAGAATGTGATCACATTGCTATTCTGAATTGCAGCTCCTGCTGCTGATGGTGGATGGGATGCAGCTGCTGCCCCTGCTCCTTCTGCCCCGGGTTGGGAACAAGGCAGTGTCCCTGCCCCAGCGGCACCTACTCCTAACTGGGAGTAAAAGAGTAAACCAATGATTCATGGGTGGAAGGCTAAGTTATTTGGCGTCAGGAAACTGTTGGTAGACCCTGTTTAAGTAGATTTAATTTTTACAGTACAAGTTATATTAGATGCAAATCAATTTTGTGTTCTTGACTTTGCTGGGACTGCGTCCCCCAGCCTTTTTTTTGTTACTCCTCATGGATAGCTTTATTTTAAGTTCATTTTGCGAACAAGTGTGTGTCATGCAACAAAATTGGTGAGGTTTTCTTGTTCGTATGGTGTTTACTGTTCAATCTTGGATGATCCGACTATGTTCTTATTTACTTTGTAGTACTATTAGCTATCACATGACATGGTACACAGGATATGTACTTTGAATGAAAAAAATGTCATATTATGTTTAGTCAAGAAACAACGTGAAAATTGGCGATGGCTGAACTACGGTCTCGAGCCAATTCTGCACTTTTGTTGATCTGATGTGTACTGATCACAAATTTATGAATACACACACAACTTGGATCAATGAAATATGACCCTGCAAGCTGCAGCAACATGTTGCTGCCCAAAAAGCTAGTATATGTTATGATCTTTGCGAACGGTAGATGAATCAGTTTGGAATGTGCGAGTCCATTTATATGTTCAGGTTCGGCTTTAGTGTGAACCAGTTTTGCCCTGCTCATTAGGCTTTTTTTTGTGGTTTATGGTTTATTTTTCACTGATTAGTGCTGTAGCTGTTTTATTTACATTGTAGTTGCTGGTAGTTTTTTTAGTATAATTAAATTTAAAAAAAATTAGTCTAGCATAAATAATGTAAAAAAATGCAGAGAAAAAAGTCTAAAAAAGCTAAAAATCAGAAAAATAAAATAAAAAAAATAAAAAACTAGAAGCAAAAGCTGAAACCAAACCAGTGGGCCTAAATCACAAGAATCGGGCGTAGCACAAGCTTTTTCCTTTTTGCGACGAAGCATAAGTGTCTGTATTAAAGCTTACTAACAATCTAGTCACAACGGTCTTCAGTAAAGAGTGAGACCCCACGATTAGAACAAGCATACTTGAAAGCGAACTCCCCGTACTAAGAAGTGAATTGAAGAAGAAAATCATGTGCACCAATCAAAATCCATACCTCAGGAGATTCAGAGGAGGAAGGATAACTACTAGAGTTCGGAATAGCGATGGTTTCTGGTTGAAATTTTACTGTAACTGCCTTTTTTACTGTAGCTGAGTTAATTTATTGGATATAATTAAATTAAAAATGTAAAAATAGAAAAAACATGTTAACCCACTACGAACAATGCAAAGGAATACGAGAAAAAAAATAAATACAAAAAAGTCCAAAATATCTAAAAAAATAAAAAAGGACGAATTACTGAATAATAGAAAAAAAGTTAAAGTTAGAAATTGAAACTGAAAAAAAAGTCGAAACGAGTGGTGCTAAAAGGGAGAGTGGGCTTACTGTGATCTCTTCTTACATATATATACTCAGAAATCAGAACAAAGGAAGCTAGCTAGCGACAAGACGGATCAATGCTGGCCACTCAAAATCAAAGTATCAAACCGACAGTAAAATCAAAGCTGCCCTCTTCTCATACTGCAATCCTGCATGGTCCATGCCATGCTCACTCTGAAAGCCTGAATTATTGCCGAATCACAACTCACAGCAGGGACCTGATCCGATCGCCCTCGGTCTGGACATGGTTCCGGGCGATCTCCCCCATGCTCCGGCAGCCGCAGAGCGCCATAGCCAGCTCCAGCTCCCTGTTCAGCATCTCGATCACGTGCTTCGCGCCCGCCTCTCCCCTCGCCGCCAGCCCGTAGAAAACCGGCCTCCCGACCTGCAATGCGGCACAGCTTCGCACGAATTTTCCCGGTTCGGCCGGATAATGGGTAGCGTGCGCCGTGGTTGGACACGATCACGCCGGATGCCCCGGCCTCCACCGCTTTCCTGGCTGTTTGTTGTTGTTGTTTAAGGTAATGCAGAAAAATTCAGCGATAGTTAACATGGTGTTAGCATTGACATTACGTTTTCTCTGCGTGTCAGTGAAGAGGATGAACAGTTAACAGAGCAGTTACCGTCCTCGGCGGTGACGATGCCCTTGAGTAGAATCGGCAGGCTTGTTATGGATTTCAACCACTCTACGTCCTGCAAAAGTTAGTCAGGATTTATGTTCCAAAACAAAATAGTAGGTAGAATCATTTAGCAGCAAGGAAGTGCCTTCAAGACTACTACATTGGCTCGTGACTCCTTGTTTTCAGACTACAGTACAGCAGTGTGGACTCTTGCCAAGCACCGAGGCAATTTAAGGTTAGTGTCCTTATGGTAGGTTTTTGTGTCTATCCCAGCATGTTATACCAAGGGCATATGCTGTTTGTACAGACCAGAGCTTTGAATATATGTAGTGTACCATCTGATGGCCGATTCAGACAAGTCCTTGTAACTACTGTTGAACGTACTTATGAAGAACTGGATGTCGGAGCACATGCTGTAGAATCTAAAACTTCATTACATGTGTACCAATGGTGCTGTCCTTGTACCTTCCATGATAACGACGGATCCAGTGTCTCGCGCGCAAATCGCTCGAGCTTGGAACCGCCTGTCTGCAAATGAGGAAGGGCAGCTTGTACTTGAGTCTTTCAGAAAGAAAAAGGAGTTTATCCACCGTCAACAAGCAATTTTTTTTCATCCACCATGAACCATTATTTCTAGAACTAATTTCAAGAAAATATACTTCAAATCAGACAAATTCCTTAAGCAAACATTTGACTCACAGAACCAAGATCGTCTATTGACATTAATAAACCTTCGAGGTTTGCTCTCTGGGGTACAACCATCCTGCACGAATCGGCACGAACAATCAGCTCCGTAATAGAACACAAGAATTCTGCACCATGGTGATTGTTTAAGTTCTAAAAATGCTATGTGATGTCTTCTAGTTCTAATTCTGGCCTGAGAAACCTGTATGCTTATCAAATTTAACCTTTGGAAATAATATATAGTTGGCTAAATCTTCGTAATAATTTTGAAAATAGAATTTTTTTACTTGTTTCTGATATCAGCTTCACGCCGACCGAGCACAGGAGTGTCAACTGTCAAAACAATTCCTTTGAAGGGACTGGAGCCTTAACGGTGGGGAAAAAAAAGAAATTACAGGAGAGGGAGCCGACCGGGCAAGCCTACCATACCATGAACAGCGCCAACAAAATGAACAGTACAGACCGAAAAACCTGAAAGTAGAGAAACCAAGCGACTTGGACCACTAAAACCAGGAGCAATCGGCGCCGGGGTGGAGATCTCCCAATCTGGAATTTCGCAGCGAAGCCCAAGCGCAGAACTCGCGCCTCATGCGTTGCGCGAACACTTGGAAGTCCAGCGAAGCTTGATTATGCCAGATCGAGTTCCTTTCCTTCCAAGTCATCCAAATCAAAAGGACAATCAGTGAGTCAACCCCTTTGCGCTTGGCCCTTGGAGCGAGGATCTTGCGGTTGTCCATTGATCCTTTAGCAAGTGATCGGACAGAGGGCAAGCGATCCCGAGCGACAACGAAGAGAAAAGACACCACCAGAGCTGCCTTGCCACTAGACAACTGACCAGTAGGTGGTCGATCATCTCCTCGCCTTGGTCACAAAGAAGACGCAGCATGGGTCGGGGATTGAGCGTTTGCGAAGTCAGGAGAAGGATCACACTCTTGTATTTTAGAGCTAACCAGGTAAATAGTTTGGCTTTCAGAGATGCCAAGCTCGTCCACAAAGCAGAATAGGCAGATTGAGGGGAGAACTTGCCGTCTGCAGTCCAACGCTAGTGAACAGCATCACGCACCCCGTCTTGCAATTGGACCGGAGTAAGAAGTGAGCACAGAGCAAGGAACTCGAAAATGGCTGGGATGGTAAGGGGGCCACGAAGGTCAGCAATCCGCCTACGGCTTTGCAACGCTTCGCTAACCAAGGTGTGCCTCCTGCCGTGGTATTCGTATAGCAAAATTTAAATTTGGACTATTTTGAAACCAATAACCGGAAAATCGAACGGTTACTGTCCAAAAAATAGAGAAAAACAACTAAAAACCGGAAATACCGCTAAAAACCGATTATGGGTAATTAACAATTGAAAATTCCTAATACATTCATAGTAAAAATCATCAAGTCAAGAACGAAAGGTCCTAATACATTAGATTAGTGTTAAACAATGTAAACATCATTAGGGAATTCAATTTTTACATTTAAAAATTCAAATTTAAATTTAAACAAACCTAACAGTAAAGTGTTTCTTGGTACGTACGGGTAAATCTGGTTATCGACGGGATTACAATCCCTGACTACAAATCACTGGATGCAACAAAACTAACGCTGCTTCATAATTGAAGGAAATTTCAGATATTCCGTTTTGATCACTCAAAGTGGAAGACTTGGAAAAACCAAGCGAGCAACGTCCACAGCGCGAGTGAAAGAAGGTGTCCCACTGAATTAAACATGAAACCCAGATCGGCGGAAATCGGAGATAAAGAAGAAAACTGTGCATAATCGGCAGTGCCCTCTGATGTAATAGAAATCCTTTTATTGCGCACAGTTGGGGAGCTTTCAAGATTCACAGTAACATGGCCATCTACCTGGTGTTCCACAGAAATCAAGAAGAGCAAAGACCAGGCAGGACTAGAGCCCAGAGTGTCCAAGCAAAAACCGAAAGCAAAGCCTCCATACGATACAATGGTGAATTGAAGAAGGGGTCGTGAGCACACAGTACCTCTAGAGGGGAGGTAGGGCAGATGTCAAAGGTACCAGAATTCAGAAAGACGAGTGAAGGGGGCTCGGAAAGACAGGCGAGGTGAGTTAGTGCGATGTCAGGAGACGAGTGAAGGGGACAAGATGGATGCCGGCCACGTACAGGTCCTACACTCAGTATCAAACATGATGCTTCGCTCACCAACCAGACTGTCTTCCGCTCTTTCCTCGCGGGTCAATTTTTAAAAAGTAAAATACACTCAGGATCAAATGGTAGTCATGCTTCACTCACCTACCCGGCGGCCGGTCTTCCACTCTTTCCTGGCGTGTCAATTTTTAAAAAATAAAATACACTATAGATCTCTAAACTTATCATATTGATTTATTTAGATTTCTAAACTTTGAAACAATAGTTTTATATACCTAAATTTATTTAAGTAGATCATAACAGGTCCTAAGGATGATTCGCTGGTTTAACCACTTGTAGCCTTAGTTGATGCCAACATGATGTAAGAGTCACATACGTCTTTACCACTCGCTCTCTCTGTCTCCTCTGCAACCATGCCTACCTCCCTCCGAGCTTCCTCCCCCACCACCATTTCTACCTTCCATCCTTAGCTGCTTCACTTCTGCTACGATTTGGAGCCACTATTTGTTTATCTCTCCTCCTCCTCCGACCAAATTAGGTGGTTAGAGATGAGGGATCTGGCGGTTGCACCTCCATAGCACAACTCAGATTCGGTCGGCCGTCGGGGAGAAGGAAGACAATGGCAGAGGGGTTGGGGGTAGGTAGATCCAGCGATGGAGATGCTGGCGTGGACGAAGACGGTCCGTCGTCGGGAAGGAGAAAGACGGTGGTGGAAGGATCAGGGACGGGTAGATTTGGCGACGGGGGCAACAGGGATGCTAGTATGGAGGAAGACGGTCGGCCAACAGGGAGGAGGAAGACGGTGGTGGAGGGATCTGGGATGGGCGGATCTGATAGCAGGGATGTTGGCATGGAGGAAGACAATTGCCTGTCGGGGAGGAGGAAGACAGTAGCGGAGGGATCGGGGATGGGCAGATCCAGCGACACTAGTGATGGGGA
Source organism: Melocanna baccifera (assembly GCA_036346265.1). Classification (NCBI taxonomy): domain Eukaryota; kingdom Viridiplantae; phylum Streptophyta; class Magnoliopsida; order Poales; family Poaceae; genus Melocanna; species Melocanna baccifera. The sequence goes on along the minus strand of CM070694.1, from coordinate 22,622,532 downwards.
TGCTAGCATGGAGGAAGCTGACCACCACCGGGGAGGAGGAAGATAGTGGTAGAGGGGCCAGGGATAGCCAGATCTAGTAACAACATCGACGAGGATGCCGACGCGGAGGACCATGAGGTCAGGGAATGTAAAGGATCCCAACTACAGGGGGTTAAATATCAATTTTATCTTCCACTCGGCTGGTCATATGAGCCACAGGTGTTCCCTACACTATACTAGTATCGATCAAGGCTACACGTCAATGGTTAAGTAAGTGAATCATCCTTGGGACCTGCAATGACCCACTTAAATAAGTTAGGTACATGAATATGTAGTTTTAAAGTTTAGGAACCTAAGTGATTCAACTTGACAAGTTTAGTGATCCAAAGTTATTTTACTCATTTTTAAAAGTATTTCTTACTAGATAAGAGATATTTACGAGTACGGAGGTGGTACTGCCACCAGATGAATATCATTTGCCATTGATTAGTACAGAGCAATATTTTTTTCGATTACAAGGAATATGTACACACCAACACGAACGTATATCACACTTGGTACAAAGGCGATTTTTAAGTTGATACATGTCTTACAACCTAAGTTCATTTCTCATTATAGTGAAGAGGTACATTGCAATTTGCTGCAGGTAATGAGCATTCTCGTGATTTCCATGTTTAAGAGAAAACATCATTAACTAAGGGGCAACACAAGGACCTAGAAACTGACTTTTAGTTAAATAATAATTTTTTATCTGCCAAATTTCTCGTGAAAATTAGTTTTTTTGGTTAATTTGATATGTATGCTATCTGATGAGTCTCGTCTTCCTAGTGAAGTGTAGCATGAAAGTTGGACAGACGAATTTAGTGAACTGGAATGCATTTAAAACACTGCCGTCCTTCTCAATTCAGCATGTACTCCTGCCAGTTATTATTACCAAATCATTTTCTTTGCCTAGGACTGCAGGACGGTACAGCGTTACATTATTATTATTATTATTATTATTATTATTTTGTTATTTTTGCGATATCCTTGTCACTCCTACTGAAGCCCATGAGCCTTGCAAGGCATCAGCATGTTTCGTGTGAAGCTGAAAATCTGAAACTGATAATCACCCAAGTGAATATTCACTATATGGAAGGGAAATTTACCGTCGATAATCTAAGATTATCTCACTTGCACGAATACTAAATCTCATAAGAAATGTTTACAAATAATTTTGGTAAAGCTGCTACGACTTGGTATTGTGTACGCTGACTAGAATTTATCATTGGGCGAGACTTGGCAGTAGTAGATGCTGCATTTTTAGCAAGTGATGCCGCAAACACACTGCAAACACGCACATGCTATGATCCATGTTTCGTACGTCAGTCTGTGTTCCCGGCGACATCAACATGTGTGTTTTGTTGCGCTTCATCAGTTGCATCGGCAACATCACAACAAGTTGGTGAAGTGAACAGAAGGCGGCTTATTGTAGCTTCCTTGTGTTAATGGTATTTGTATCCTTTTCCATTGTCTAGAGGTTAAGGTTGTATGTGTTAAGTTAATACTATATAAGCCCCTTTGAGGTGTGCAATACACAAGCAAGCATTCCAACTAACATGGTATCAGAGTTTTGATTCCAAAGCTAGCTCACCTCTGGTTGTAACTTCTGTTGCTGCCCCTGGGAGAAGCTAATTCCAAAGGTAGCCATCCTCGCCGGCCGCTGCACCCACGCTGCCACCGGCCGTCATCGATCGCCGCATCTCCTCCTCTACCTGCGCTCGCACCTGGCCACCAACGTGTCGTCGCGTCCGCCCGTGCACGCCTCTGCGTCGTCCTCGCCCGCGCTACACCGTTGCTCGGATTTGGCCACCTCTGACGTCGCCAAGTCCAAATCTGGTCGCCTTCGAGCTGGATTTGGTCATCTTTGTCGCCGCTGAGCTCAGATCTGGCCGCCTTTGGTTCAGATCCGATTGTCTCCTGAGCCGCTATTGCGTTAGGCAAAACCCCACCCAGATCCGACCACTGCCGTCCACCGCTCTGCCTCCTCACGTGGATTTGGGCCTCCTCACTCGCCTCTGGCTGGATCTGGGTGGATCCAGCTGCGCCCTCCTCAGCCGTTGTCGCTCCGACCGACGACGTCTTCGGTCATCTCCACCAGGCTTCCTCCCCTTTTCGGCCAACGCCGCCAAATCCCACCGTACCCAGTCCCAAGGAGCCGCTTCCTTTGCTGCCCCGGTCAGCCTTCTCTCAACTGCTACACCCATTGACGCCGCCTTTGACCCGCTCGCCGGCCGTCGTGCCAGCCGTTGAAGCCGTTGCCCACCCACAGCCGGCCGCGCCCTTCTCTTCCTTGCTCTCCTCGCGTTGCGTTGGGCATCTCCTCCTCAGCCTGGGTTCGGATTGCAGGAGGAGAAATGGGGAGGGGGAGAGAGAGGAAGGGAGTAAAATATGGGGTGCTACTGCCACTTCTACAGACAGTTCTATCACAGACGGTTCGGAATCGTCATCACAGACGGTTCTCGAACAGTCTGTGTTTATGTATCAGTGATAATAGGTGGTTATCACAGACAGCTTGGGAGCCATATATGATAACTTACATTACAGACGGTGACGGTTTTTGAGACAAAACCGTCTGTGATAGTCGACTTTCACAGACAGTTGTTATAAAAAATCGTCTGTGATGTACCTGTCCAGTATAGCATGTTTTGTAGTAGTGTGCATGCCTTGCTCAGCGAGTGAGGATGCATCCAGATATCTGTTCGGTGGATTGAAAGATGGTATGCTACTGCTAGTATCCATAGTCATTGAGTCTTTTTTTTGTGTCTTCCATTGCGACTTACATGGTATAAGAACCTAAGGTTCTCAATCTAGCTCCTCCGCCGCTGCCGGTCACCACCCCGAGAGGAGTGTGCTCCACTACCGGGGGTGGCCACCTTCTTCTGTCTCCCGCCATCGCCACGCTGGCCCGAGCTGATGCCTCTACGTCGTGGTCGCCCATGGGCGCCTATGCGCTGTGCCCCACCTGTCCGGGCTGCCGCCCCACGCCAGCGCGGATCCAGCCACCGCTGCCTTTGATCTAGCCGTCGCCACCTTAGATCTGGTCGTCGCTGCCTCGGATCAGACGACCGCCGCATTAGATCCAGCCGCCACCGATCTTTCATGCTTTGGTGGAGGAGGAAGAAGCTAAAAGAGGGAGGTCATGCTTCGGCTTGTCCGTTAGGCCTTTACGCGCTATTGCTTTCAGTTTAGCTGCTAGTCTTTTTTTTTCTTTTGAGTCTTTCGTTTGTGTCCTTCTAAGTTTGTAGCATCTATCTTTCAGTTCGTCAAAGCCGTGTGAGTCCATAAAATTCTTATCAATCAACTGACTGCTTTGCTAGCCACGGTCTATATTCTTGGATGAGCGTAGTCATATCTTTTCTTTCGCATAGCCACAGCCACCACTCTTCTTTGAGCCACTGTAGATTGTAGAAGTTTTTATGATGCTATCGCTTCTCTTTGACCCGTCGCCCCAAACTTTTAACGCCGCCGCACTTTTTCTACATTGCGCCTCCACTGCGCTTCTTGTACACCATGCCGATGCTGTCTCGGGCTTCGATCTGTCCCACTTTGCTTTTATCTATCTTTTCATTTTAATTTGACAGCTATCTCTACTTGTGTCAACATCCACATCTTCTACGTCGTGTTGTCACGGTCGACTTTACTCTCGCTTACCTCTACCGTCTCGGTCTCTGCACCTTTTGCTTTATGGCTGCTATACGATTTCAGATGGAAGGTGATCTTTTCAATATAAATTTTCCAGGAGCTACACACTATGACGATGACTTCAAGGCACATACTTTGTATTTTCCATATTTTAGTATCATTTTTCTCAAACGTAATACTATTGTATATGTCTTATATTTAAGAGAGTGTTAAGAGTATCAGTGTCTTTTTTCATTGTTTAGGGTTTAGAGTTATGTATATTAAGTCTGTATTAGTCCCTTTAGAATGTGACACCTCGGAGTAATGTATCGATCAGATTCAGGCGACTCTGCTGCTCACACTTCATGCACTATGCACTAAATTCTATGGGACGGGCCCCAACTCCTACCTCGTACGACCCCTCTTAAATCTGTACCACGTAGACGAAATCAATCTCAAAGCAACTTTCTTCCCTGCCCAGAAGAGTAAAGACTTGTTTCGGTGGCATCTTGGGGGCATGTGAGGTGCTGGGGTTTATGAGAGACCGTGCTCATGTTGTATAGTTATTGTGGCACACAGCTCTGTACCCTCTCAAAAAGAGACGCAGCCTCGTGCCCTCGGTGTGCACACTCTTATTGCTGCCTAAACGACTCTTAGCCATGGAGTAGTGCATGGCCCAGCCATGTTAACCTGTGCTTAAGGACTTTGTAAGCAAGTCATACTCCTCCCTCTACTGACATTCAATGGGGAATGAATGCTGCTTGAAAACATGCATACCACATTAGATTTCTAAGATCAATACTGACATAGTAGCAGCAGTACTAGCTCCATTGATCTGAGCACCCCATGCATGTGGTCAGTCTGTATCTGTGCTTTCATGGGATTAATTTGGCTTGCATGATTCATTTCACCATTTGTGACCGTAAAAGTAGCCTTTATAAATTGGTCGTCAGAACTATTGCAACCTAGTATGCGAAGTACCGTAAAAAAAACTCAAGAATGAGTTACTACCTAAAATCCTAGTGGTCTGTTTAGATAAAGAGTTCTTTTTGGATACAGTTTCTGAGGATTTTGGTATTTAGTAAGATTTTGTCTAGTTTGCAGCAGCAGCTAAAAATAGAGTCAGAGACTCAAGAGTTGGACTTGGAATGTAATGTAACGCATGCTTTCATGTTGGATGCAGAAGTATGTTTTTGCTGAAGTGGTCAAGTTCTGTAGAGCAGCCAGTTTGCTACAAAGGACAGACATATGGTCCACAGTCCATATATCTGATTCACTGTTAAAAATGCGTCAGGAAAACCATATGAACTGCCAATAGCATGCATGTGGCGCTGAATTTCAGGGGACCAACAAATCTGTGGGTTCTCGTAATCTCGTTTATTATATTTTCGTTTCATATGATGCATTAGATTGACAGGAAGTACTGTACAATAAATAGACTCCCACATTTTGTTTTTTAGTTGGTCAACACTCAACTCAGAGACTGCAAGCTTCATAAATCATGGTTGCTGGGCATTCAATTCTGATTTACATCCCTCGAAAAAAATTGATGTAGGATCGAGTATGATGAGTCAAAGTGAGTGAATATCTCTCTCTAAATCTTCCTTTAGGTATCGACATAACGTAGCAGAAATACAAACCCTTAGCACTCAAAGCCAAAAGCTAAGACACCTGTCTGACCACAGGCAAATTTGCGGTTTAACCAATGAACTTCTTATTCTTTTGCTCCTCTCCATTGCTTGAAGTTGTAGGATCAACACCACTCACGTCTAAACTATTGATGGTTGTGAGCAATGACATGGTCACTTTTTTCATTGCGTCATTGTTCTTGCAAGGTCGGTGAGACTTTTGTAATATTTCTTATGGTCTTTCTTGTACTCCTTGTAGTCCTTCCTTCCACGATTATCGCCATCCCTTTTCACAAAGTTAGGACAACGGGCACGAAAATGTCTAATCTCATCACACTCAAAACAAACAATTAGACCACCTCTTCTATGTTTTCTTACTTTGTGGTAGGCACAAGTGAATCAACTAGTAATGAGAATAGATCATCTATGGGAAAACTCTCAAGTTGTTCATCGCTCATGGCTTGAAAATAAGATAAGGAAAGATCAGAAGAAACATTCTCACAAGAAGTGTCATTCTTGATAGGATTAATTACAAGAGCCATCATCTGGGGAACTTTCTTGGCTATGATGCCCATCTTATGGGTTTAAGACGTGAATACAACTTATCTATAGTCATAATTGGAAAGTCTGCCCTGTCACTGATGGATGTGACTTTCATTTCTCAAACGCTCATGTCAACGAGCACTCAAAGCATGAGCTGCATTGCCAACATCTAAATAGGTCACACCTGTTAAGGGTATTAGTAGTATTTTCTATTGTATTATGGTTTAGTCTTGTGTTCATTTTATACCCTATATATATTGTCTATTGGATCTCTTGAATACATACACAATATTCATAAAACTTTTTTAAAAAGGGACACAATCTAGTTTAGGCTTGTTGTGATATCTCTCCAACGCCATTGTACAAGATCGGTTAAGATCAAGCAAATAGCAACCTTGTTATGATACCACTTGTAGGATTAAGTATGGCAAGTCAAACGAGAGTGAATGACTCAAAATCTTCTCCCAAATATCGATAAAACACAGCGAAACACAAATCGTGAATCATTTAAAGCCAAAAGCAAAGGACACTGGTATGACCATAGGCAAATTTGTGGTTTGATTGCTTGCTGGATCAACCTCCCCAATCTAACCGCCAGGTTAACACCGGTCTGGCCAAATGCCGGTTGGACGACCTGAGGTAATGGTCTAACCACAACACCGAGGAATAGTGCACTAAGCACTGCTTAGATCCAAGAAAACATCTAACTCTCAAATCACTGATCCAAATGCAGTGAAACTTGGTACAAATACTTTCAAGGATGTTAGGAACCTATTCCAATCATGAATCATGAAGATCGATGATAAAATTCTGATCTTTATCTAAAACAAGAAGAGTTGCACGAAAACTGAAAAAAGAGAAAATATCGATATGCTTTTACTCGTGAGTTCTTGATGATTTAGATGATCTTGGATAAGTTTTCACATATCATAGTAAGTTAGATCACAACACGTAATCAAGCTAAACCCTTACAAGAGAAAAATCCACAAATCACCCCTCTTGAGAAAAAAATGAGCAAACTCAAGAACTTTCTGTAGACCATGCCTAGATAGATAAGATCTTATCTTCAGAAGATATCTCTACCTCTTACACATCCATACTACGAAACATCAAGGAAGTGAAAAATTCAAGCAAATCAAAAGTACAAGAGGGGATCCATAGCACAACTCACTTAGGCAAACTTTGGATGGTCATTTCACTTGAAGACGAATGTTTTACAACTAATTCCTTAGAATAGCAAAGCTCTAAGTTTTGAGCACACACACAAGGCTCTAATACTAGAAACCCTAATCTTGGAGTACATAATGATTCAGCTCAACACAAGACTTACATAGTGGAGGCTACTACCTCACACCAAACTAGCCACTCCTTAGTGGATTACACCATTTATATATGAAAAAACTTGGTAACCTACACATAAATGGATTTTGCATTATGGAAAAACCTAATAACCTACACACAAACCCAACAAGACATTCAACCCATAAATATGTGACCTAAACCATTTAGGCCAGAGCTGTAGTATTACAAACCGCCACTCCATTCAGTATTAGACAATTTTTGTAATTGCCACTTATTGGTCTTCATGAAGAAGCGATGCCCAATGATTCGCCTCCAAGATCGTATGACTGTGCCAAGGTCGTTACCACTTGAAACACTCGAATCCAGTGGCACACCACATTATACCATAGTCCATGATGTCCAACGCTTTACCGCCAAGATCGTACACCTACTCTGAGGAACGTCACTACTTGAAATGCACAAGTCCAATTGGTACATCACATACACGCACTGCCTCTTTATAGCCCTTGTCTTTCTCCTGTGTTCTCGGCTTGAGATGATACCTTACCCGGACTTACATGATACTTCATGACCACTAAGCCTCAGTCCTACCGCTGGCCGCAATCCATTATAAAAGCACCTGCATACCCAAGAACAAGAAATCGATCTGAGCACAAAGAACATGCACTTGGCTCTTAATTAGGCAAATATATGCATAGATCACTACGACTTACATATGCATGGACACATCATGACTAACACCTGCATAGACTCCGCTGTGACTAACACCACCCAAAAACCAACACTCAAAACCAACTCGGCACAAGGGCCGATATGATTGTGGCACCTATGCCGATCAGATTACTCAGAGCACGCCGATCAGACCATCATGACAAGGCCGATCAGACCGCTCCCAAAAACCTATCGCAATTCAATGAGGACTTCTCTGAAAACTAGCTAGCGTCAACAAATGGCCGGTACTACCGCTTTTCAGTCAGATTGCTACCACGGCCAGTCAGATCACAATCCAAGCGCCAATTGGACCGCCAGTAATGGCCGGTCACACCGTGTCGGTCATATGCTGTCTCAGGTTGATCTGACTGCAATCGCACAATGGTTAGATCGTCTCTCCAAGCTGGTTTGACTGGTGCTACCAAAACAATACAGGTTAAAATGTAAATTCACAAAAATCAAATTTAAATAGAAAAAGCAAGGCATCGATAATATCAAATATTTATTACCCTTATGGGGTTGCCACCACGAGAGTGATCCCCTGTTGATTTCTATCCTAGAAACTGTAATCAGGTGGTGCATGCGTACAGCGTTAGCGACACACGGTAGAAATCTTGTTCAGGGTGATCCCCTGTTGCTCATCTTCAGAACCCTGACCTTGTCATTTATGCTGAATTGTTGGCGCATCTAGTACCCCATAATGTGGATGTTGGCCGTTATAAATTGAGATATCGACGTCTCATTCTGACGTGATCCGCTACAGTTGGAAAGCACACATAAATGCCTTTTAATTGCTAGACATTTAGACCTCGCTTGGAATGTAGGATATATGGTCTATTCTTTTTAATTTTTTAAAACAGCTTTTAATTTCTGTTATAGTACCTAACTTTCAAACGGAGTATTTTTTAAGATGGAGTCTACAAATTAATTATAGTACACATTAAAAGCCCAACATCTATACCATCTAAAATAGCAAGCGAGTATTTCTCTCCATAATCTTTACGCAAACAGTTAAAATTTAAAAATTTCAACTAAACTTTATAAGCTATAACAAAAAAAACAGATCCTAAATTTTGTGGAAAACTGCACGTACTGCTCCAACTTCACGTCCAGTCAGAGCAGGCGGAGGTTTTCCCTCCTACGAAATTCCAACGTCCGTAGTTCTTGTAAGCGGTACAACTTACCACATGCTATTGATTTGATCTCTGAATGTACAGCGTGCTACTAACTAATTTTCAAGGAGAAAAACCGACGCATCTCATCAAATTAGGGAGCGAAAGGGACTGGGCGCCGGCGGTGGGGCGCCGGCTAAGCCAGAGAGACATGCTACGGCGTACGTGCGTGCCTCCGCCGCCGCACGTACGCGCGCGACGTCGCCGTCGCACCGTTCGAGTCGGCCGGCACGAGGGGTCTGCAGAGCCCGCCGTTGTTTTGCTGATCAATCGCCGTCGCACCGATGGTTCGGCTCGACCCGCGATCGACTGCGCAGCAATACCGCAGCAGATCGGTCCGAGAGAGCTTCTACTAGCAGATACTTCGTCTCGGAGGTGATTATAAAGTTCAAGGGAGTACGCATCTCATCACAACGAGTCGATTCGATTACTCACCGGTAAATCAGTTGGCGGTCAATGCTTGAGTCCGTTCGAAGGAAGCATCTCAATTTCATCTAGATAATGATCCGCACCGTCCAGTCCGTGTGCGACAGCGGATGTGACAAAACAAGAGATTGACAGGCTTGGCTGCGTTTTTTAGTTGGACGGTAGAAGACGGCCGGTCTAGTCATATTTATTTTTGTTGATGACTTTAATTAAAATCAAGAGGTTGACCGTTGTATTATCTTTTATGCTCTACATCTTGTAAATAATTTTGTACTCTAGACAAAAGTTTGAGTAGTAAGCTAACATCTCTTCTAGCACTTAGTGTAAGAACTTCCTTTGCTTACATAAAATTACATTAATCATTGCATGTGTGCGTATCACTTATATTTTAGGCATTGCAACTAGGTTTTTGATAACTTTGTGGATAGTTTATTGGCTTTACAATATCTTGAGCATTTGAATTATGATAGGATTATATACTAACCCTATCCCATCTCCACATAAACTTGATGAGTGCAGCTCCTGTGATTGGTTTTCAGCTAGTGACATCTCCTACTTGTCTCTCACCGCTCAGATACGTAATAGTGCTATTCGTAGGAATTGACAAGATACTTGGTTAGTGGTAGCATTAGGTATTTTTTTTGCGTAGCATACATCGTATCTATTATTTTCTTGCTACGCTAACGATGACAGGGGACAAATCAGCTGAGCACCCATAAGAGGATTGCTTTGCTAACATGGATCTCATCACAAGGGAGTACGCATCTCATCACAACGAGTCGATTCGATTACTCACCGGTAAATCAGTTGGCGGTCAATGCTTGAGTCCGTTCGAAGGAAGCATCTCAATTTCATCTAGATAATGATCCGCACCGTCCAGTCCGTGTGCGACAGCGGATGTGACAAAACAAGAGATTGACAGGCTTGGGTCTAGTCATATTTATTTTTGCTGACGATTTTAATTAAAATTAAGAGGTTGGTTAGTAGTAGTATTAGATATTTTTTTGCGTAGCATACATCGTATCTGTTATTTTCTTGCTATGCTAGCGATGACAGGGGACAAATCAGCTGAGGAGCACCCATCAGAGGATCGTTTTGTTAACATGGATGACGTTAAGCGAATTGTAAAGGAGTTTAATGAAGTGCTTATGGAGATTTGTGCTGATTTAAAAGAACTAAAAGAATAGCGCAATAATTCTGTAACTAAGACGAGACGTCCATCTATCTCGACCTATGTGTCCAGAGATAGGCCCAAGATAGATATCAGTAAAGGTATGTTCAGCAAACCTTCAAATTCTAACACATAATTATATGCTGCGTCTAATGTTTCGAATATAAAATCTACTTTATCACCTAGTGTTAAACTTACTAGTTTATCTAAATCATTGTAATCTTCTGCTGTTTCTAACACCAAAACAAGTGCAATTCAATATTGGCATTGTCAATGACGTGGTCATTATTCTCATGATTGCTCTAATGCCAAGATTATGATTGTCACTGAAACTGGTTATGATTCTACTTCTGATTCTGAAACTGAATCTATTCCATGTGATGATAATAACACTAAGAACGAATCTGATTCTGATGATCAATGCCCTTGGTGAAGGTGAATTTGCTTTGGTTGTCACTCTATATTTATCTATGCTTGTTAAAGAAGACAACCAATTTCAACGTTGTAATTTATTCATGAATAGTGGTAAAGTGAAAGATACTAATATTAAAATGATCATTGATAGTGGTTCATGTCAAAATCTTGCTAGTGTTGAGATGTGTGAAAAATGTAACATGAAATTGCTTAAACATGATAATCCATATTGTGTGCAATGGTTTCTGAGGGAAACAATGTTAAAATTCAGTACCGTGTGGAAGTTCCTTTCAAGGTTAATATATATATGAAGATACCATTTTATGCAATGTTATGCCTATGACGGTATGTTATTTACTGCTGGACCGTCCATGGTTATTTGATCGCAATGTACAACATGATGGATGAGCCGGTACTTATAGCTTCTAGTAGGAGGGTAAGAACATAGTTTTACTATCGCTTACTCTTCACAAATAGAAGTCGCTGAACAGAAACATCACGAGAAGTCACAGCTTGTTGTTCAACAAGGTAAGGCAAATGTAAGCACTCAAAAGGTCCTGATCATGACGAAAACATGTTTGAAAAAGGTAAGCAATGATCCTAGTGTTATGCACTTTGTTCTTATTTATAAGAACACTATAGATATGCTTACAACTAATGATATAAACACTCTATCTAGTGTTGTATAGTCGTTCTTCCAGGCATACAATGACGCTTTTCTTGAGGAGGCACCACTCGGACTTCCACCACTTCGGAGGATTGAGCACCAGATCGGCTTTATGCCAGGTGCCTCGCTGCCGAACCGATCATCGTACCGCACCAATCCAACTAAAACCAAGAAAATACAGCGGCAAATGCAAGAGTTTTTGGACAAAGGGTATATACACGAAAGCCTTTCTCCTTGCGATGTCCCTATTATTCTTGTTCCTAAAAAAGATAGTACATGGAGAATATGTGTCGATTATCATGATATTAATAATATTACAGTTAGATATCGTTATCCCATACCTAGTCTTGATGATATACTAGATGAGCTTAGTGGAGCACACATTTTCTCAAAAATTAAACTAAAAAGTAGATATTACCAGATTCGCATGATGTCATAATTCAATTTCCTAGTAGAAAAATAATTCAACCAAAAATAAAATTCCTTTGGTGACATCATAATGCCAAATTTCCTTTAGGAAAATAATTCTTAAATTCTTTGCTGATGTCATAAATACCTTTTTTAGTAGAAAAATAATTATCTAAATCCTAATTTATTCTTTATATCTAAATTCAAACTTCTAGAGGCCCGTTCTTCTTAATCCTAGCTCCGATTGAGCCTGTTCATATTCTAAATTAATCAAAAATTCTCCTCTACCCATTTTAACATCTCTTTTTTACTATTTAGAGTTTATTTGAATTTATTTAGATTTTATTTGAATTAATCAAGAATTCGACTTCGACGACTCTCACCCATCAATGGAGTAGGGCAAGTCACACACCCATCTTGATCCCAGATTGCAAAATAAAATTATGTTATTTTAAATTATCCTGCATGCATATTATTATTCAATGTATTTCAATTCTAATTTTAAATTTAGTTAATGCATATTTGTTATTATCTCATTGGACATTGATTCCTGAATAAGTTGTCACCCTAGAATAAAACTCTAGTTATTACACTAGTAAGGCTAGAGACTTTTTTTAGCAAATGCTTAGATCTGCATAGATATAACTTTAGGTTTGGGATAACCTTTTCACATAAAATGATAAGCTTTTAAAAAGTATACTTGGCTTCAGTGACTTAAGAAAGTCTATAAAATATTTCAAAACAAAATATAAAATTTAGTTTAGACTTAAACTAATGGATAGGTGATGGGTGCTAGCATGTATTATTGTTCAATGACACAATGTTGGTTGTCAGGCACAATGGGTATATGGTTTGACCCTATGTCAAGTTTAGGACCGGTCTATGAGCTACTGCTATAAAGCCCAATCGTACTACCATAAAGTCTGGTATAAGACAGTCCTAACTGACTAATTTACAGATTCTAACCTGAATCTCGCTGTAGGATGAAAGTGAGCATGGCATTAGATTGGTAAGGTCGATCCTGCCAGTGTTTTTACTGTCGTTGGTAATTCAAGCTTAGACCTTGCTTGCAGACTGAGATATACAGGTGACACATGTTTCTGAGACATACATTTGCACATTGCGATGTTTGGGGTTTGATAGTTGAGTTGAACCTTGTGCACAATTTAGTTTTTTGAATTGAACCATGTAAGATATTGCTTTCAGAGAAACAAAATAATGACGTAAATTTAACATTTTGTTTCTTCCATGTTATTGTTCTACGCATTGAAAAATAACTATAAAGTCAAGAGCATTTGGTTTGATCTAGAATTATGATCACTAGCTTTTCAGCTTTCAAATTAACAAAAGGATAATTGTGTATGCATCCCATGTGCTAGCTGCCATAATAACAAACTATTTTGGTAGCTATAAATTACTCTAAGAAATGTATATGGATTTGCGTTTTTGGATTCAATAGCATTGTATGGGCACTTTGTAATCTCGCTTACTTGCCCTGTAGATATAATGAGAGCTTCAAAGACTTGCCCATTTACAAAGCTTTAGCTTTGTATGCTTCACACAATATAGAAATTATTTGGTATAAAATATGTATTTTTATTGTAATACATGTGCACTTAACTAGTTAGAAAATAAATCCCCAAGTCACTGAAATCTCCAATATTTTATGGCCTCTATCTCTTCCATGATCCCAAACCCCGCTCTTAGAGCCAGTGCTCCAACGGTTTCAACTTCTGTCTTTTTCTGGCTTCCGGCTTTTTTAAGCCAAAAGCCACTTAGAACATGCTGACTTCAGCACTTGTCTCTCACTCTCTCTCTTGCCTTTTCATCTGCTTTTTTTTTTCCTTTTTCCTTTTCATTGTTTATGGAGATATAACAATATTTTCATTTTTTGCTCATTTTTCTTTATTTTACTTTAATCGAATGACTCATGAAAAGTTAACAGTCACTACAGTGCAATTTCAGCTTTAAACTAGGAGCTGCAGCCGGAAGCCGCAACCAACAACCGGTTGGAGAAACACCTTAGGACGGTTGTGTCGTGCGGTAATAAAATCTACTCAGTAAAAGGAATCTTTAAGAATTTTACCAGTGATATGTTGTTACAGCTAAAAAGATAATTTCAACTCATTGTTGTAACCAAAGAAAAAATTCTTTTAAAAAGCTATCTCGGTACCAAACAAAGATCTTGTTTGTATTTATTTCTAAAAGTCATTTTTCTACAGTATCTAATTTCCAAACGAAGTGTCTTTTTAAGACAGGGTCTACTAGTTAATTGTAGTAGATACTATGATGAATTCATTTATATCTGTCAAAATCGCACGCGAGTGTCTCTCCGTACGACTTCTCTAAAGCTGTTGCTATTCATAAGTCAAAGCCAAATGTTATCAGCAAAACACAAGGGCCCATTCATATTGGCTTTATGCTTTGGCTTTTGATTTTAACTTATGGATAATAACAGTTCGTAGATAAGTTTATAGAGAGAGATACTTATATATGATTTTAGTTTATATAAATAAAATCACTACAGTGCGTACTACAATCGACTAGTAAATTCTATCTTAAAAAGATATTACGTTTAAAAGCTAAAAAACTATTTACTATTAAAAAAGTATCTTTTAAAAATTAATATTATAAATCAATATAAATAGGACCATAAAGTCTAAAAATACCCCCAAAACTGAAGAAAGAGAGAAGAAACCACACAATCTCCCCTTTTCTTCCTATATAAGCCCCCAACCCCCTCCTCCAGTCCTCCCTTCCACACCTGGCGTCGAGCACTTGGCAATGGCGGCTCCCGCCTCTCCGATGCGCCCAAGCCACCCCCTTTCCTCGTGAGATCGGCGCGCCGCCTCGTGCTTCGCGCCCTCCTCGTTTCTCCAATCCCGAGACCTCACGCCCCGCATCTCGCGCTCCCCCGGTCCGCGGATCCGCCGTTCTTGGACACCTCCAGGCTGGTGCGTGACTTGCTTTCCGCGCCGAATCCGAGTAACTCGCGTCCCGGTTAAGTCCACGAGATCCGCCAGACCGTGAGCGGAACGAGCATCGCCGGGGGCGGGCAATGGCGGCAGGGGCCCCCCCTCTCTGCACGTGGTTCGTCGCCACTTGCTTGTCCACGGACTGCGGCGCCGAAGAGCATCAGCAGCAGAAGCAGTGCTGCGGCAGCGGCGGCGGCGGCGGCTCCAGTGTGATGTTCGGCCCGCGCCGCGAGCGCCGTCGCCTCGGGGCGTGGCGGCGCGGGGCGGCGCGTTCTGGTGAGACGCACCCACCATTTCTTCTGCCTTTGTCTTTTGTTGGTTTTCCTCGATCGTTGCTCGACTGTACGCGCGAATCGCGGTGCAATTTCAGAGCATCGGTTGTATCGCCCGGGGTAAAGGTGCGAGTTTTATCCCGTTTTGGGCGTCAGCATTGTGCGTGGGATTGCGTGTGCATTCCCTGGATTGTGCCAAGGATCTTGGTGTAGTGATTCAGGTGGCGTTTTGGTCTCGGCGTCAGGTTCCGTGCTTCTGCGTGGGATGCATACGTTTGTGGTGAATTGGCGTCTTCGACATCGTTTTCGCTTACCATGGCTGGCTCTGCTTGTTTGCGCTTCTTAGCAGGCAGTAGCACAGGGGTTTGACTATAGAGTTGAGATTGACTGAGCTTGCACTAGTATAAAATAAAATTCAAGGTGACAAATTGAAATGAAGGGCGTGAAAGACTCCAAAAGGCTGAAATATATTGTAATAAGAAACACAAATTTGAGTATCCACCAACTTGCAACTTCTATGACCACTTACCTGCTAGCAGTGTTCATTCGGTTGAGGTTTTGATGCGCGCCTCTTGGATCAGCAAAGGAACCATAGTCGTACAATGATTTTTACTTTTTCGGCGTGAATTAAGTTGTGTACCAGCGGCATGGGATGGCAAATTGGCACTTAAGGAGGCGTCCAACCTACGTGCATGTTTGTGGAGAATGTTACGTGCCTACTTCTTGTGTCTGCCGTTTATTTGTTGTATGTGCTGACTCAAGCGGACAAGGGTCTAAGGCCCTGTTCCAAAATGCTGTGACTTTTGGCTTATAGAAGCCAGAAGTGCATAGCTATTTGGAACGGGGCCTAAATGAAGTTCGTCATGATTTGCAGGAATGACCATGGCTGTTGCCTTGCAGCCCGAAAGGGGAGTTATCGAAAAGAAGAGAACTGATATTAAACAACGGAGGGTTGTTGTCACTGGCATGGGTGTGGTGACACCATTGGGCCATGATCCCGACGTGTTTTACAACAACCTTCTTGATGGTGTTAGTGGAATAAGCGAGATAGAGGCGTTCGACTGCTCCAACTTCCCCACGGTAATACAGAGAAAATGGTTTTCCTCCATTTAGGCAGGATCAATGATTCAACTTAGCAATTTGTTTTAATATTTTCGTCCAGTCCTTGACATGTGGACTTTTCTACAGAGAATTGCAGGAGAGATCAAATCCTTTACTACAGATGGTTGGGTTGCACCTAAGCTAGCTAAGCGGATGGACAAGTTCATGCTATATTTGATAACTGCTGGAAAGAAGGCATTGGAAAATGGTGGACTCACTGAAGAACTCAGGAATGAATTGGATAAAACCAGATGCGGGGTTCTCATTGGCTCTGCAATGGGTGGCATGAAGGTTTGGATTTCCATACTGTACTAATTTTAGCTGTATTCCTAAAACGAAGTTTAATTTTTCATAGATACCTGTTTTGCATAATTTCACGCAAGCTATGATGCAATATCAAGCAGGTATTTAATGATGCAATTGAAGCATTGAGGGTCTCTTACAAGAAAATGAACCCGTTTTGTGTTCCTTTTGCAACTACTAATATGGGCTCTGCAATACTTGCAATGGATCTGGTGTGGCATGTTCTGTCCTTTCATTCTTTTGCATAACTTTGTACGTTGTTAACAACGATTATGGTTCTTGATGGCTCATATCTTCTGTGGTTCATAGGGCTGGATGGGGCCAAACTATTCTATTTCAACTGCTTGTGCCACCAGTAACTTCTGTATCCTCAATGCAGCAAACCATATCAGAAGAGGGGAAGCTGTAAGTAGCTTCATGTTTGCATGATCTCTTCTACAAGTGAGTACCATTTTGTTTGATCCCATTTCTAATCTTCCAGGATGTTATGCTTTGTGGTGGTTCTGATGCACCACTCATCCCAATTGGTAGGTGGTCCACTGGTCCTGATCACTGAAAACTAGAAAAGCATTTTTCTCAATTTGCACTTCGTCGTTCTTTCTTCTCCAGTTTTCCACTGTTCATCTCTATACTTTCTGTTATGAGTGTTTAAACTATTACATGCAGGATTGGGAGGTTTTGTGGCCTGCAGAGCTCTTTCACAGAGAAACAGTGACCCAACAAAAGCTTCCCGGCCCTGGGATGTGGTTAGTACACTTTGTTGTGCAAAATCTGTGCTCGTCATTGTAGCCAAACGATTTGCTTCATGCACATTCACCCGCCCCATTTATTGAAGGATCAGTTTCTTGACCAAATGTTATAGGCTTGTGAATTATGTAACTATCGTCATTTAGCACAACCCAACATACCAGCACCTTGCTGGCGCATGGGTTTCTCTAAAAAATAAACTTACTGGCTTGGTGCATGCATTGTACCAGATTATGATGATGTATCTTTTGTGTTGCAGGACCGTGATGGTTTTGTTATGGGAGAAGGGGCAGGAGTGCTTGTATTGGAAGAACTTGAGCACGCTAAGGTTCTGTGCATGCAATTTCCTTGATCCCTTTTCATACTGATCTGTTGCTTTTTTTTCCCAGTTGGGTGACTTGTTATTATGTTAAAATGTTAAGATTTTCTAATATGGGTGCATTTTCCGCAGCAAAGAGGTGCAAAAATATATGCTGAATTTCTAGGTGGAAGCTTCACATGTGATGCATACCACATGACCGAGCCACATCCTGAAGGTGAAATGTGCATCCTAACTTTGTTGCTCGCCCTTTTTCTTACCTAAATCTAATGGGACCTTCTTATGCCAACATTTTCATTGATTCAATATCAGGAAGGGGGATTACTCTCTGCATTGAAAAGGCACTGGCTGATTCAGGGGTAGCAAGGGAAGAAATCAACTATGTGAATGCCCATGCAACATCTACACAATCGGGTGATTTGAAGGAGTATGAAGCTATTGTTCGTTGTTTTGACCAGAACCCTCAGGTATATTACTTGATGCCAGAAATGTTGTAGCAATTTTATGAATTAAACCAAGTGGTTTTTTTTTTGGGTGCAGCTAAGGGTGAACTCAACAAAATCAATGACTGGACATCTTATAGGAGCAGCTGGTGGAATAGAAGCTGTTGCTGCTATACAAGTAAGGAAGTCTTATTTTTCTTTTACAGTGTTTGTAATTTGTATTTACTTTTGTTCTATTACTCAGGTAGAGTTTTACTTCCTGGACTAGGGACTATGCCTTCCATGTTCATTAGATGTTCTAAATATCGATCCAGTGTAGTGATTTATAGTGCAATTGGTAACAGTTCTAAAAAAAAAGCTTTGTACTTGACAAATTGGTATAGCATATGTTAGAATTGTGAGAACATATGGCCATTTTCTTTAACCAGGTTAAACAATCTACTTCACCTCTACATGGCTATTTTGTATATCATTTATCATTAACAGAGAGCATTTAAACTGGGTTTATTTGGAGTTCTGTATGGGATCTGAAGCTCCAAATTAGGGAAGGCTAAAGTGTCAAGCAACATAAACACTATCAGACAGTACTTTCAGGGTTGTTCACTTAATACTGAAAGGAAATATTGATATAGAATTTTACTGAATGTGTACCAGGTTCCATATAATGGCACATCACATGATACTACCGCATTTTTGGAACTTCCATCAATTTTTGCTCATGAATTCAAATGTTTTTTTTATCTAGTTGAATGCTGATTAAAATTTAGGATTTCGCCTGAGTTTTAGTACTGATGAATTCCAGTCTTGTGACGGGTCATGTTTTAATGCACTTAATTGAAACATCCGTTGAAAACTCATCTGTAATTGTTGACTAGTAAGGTGCCCGTGCGTTGCAACGGAAAACCAAATAAAAGTGATGCATACTATCAAATATGCATACATAATACAAAATCTGTTAGCAACATCTATATTACCCCATTCTAAATGCATACATAATACAAAATCTGGCATTATCCTTTTAAGCCGTTGGTTCATACTTAAGAGAAAATCCAGTACATTTAAGTATCCAACTATAACTCTTTCTGTTGTATATATTAAGTGGTCTGCAGGTTATCATTTGAATATTGTGAAATATAAGCAAAATGTATGTTCAAACTCACTATTTTGTATAACAAAATATGATCCATGGGACTGGACATTCAAAGTCGCCTTGAACCATCTTATACACCATTCCACCGAATTTTTCATCAATGGCTTTTAATGCATTTATGGAACATTACTCGGAGTTTTGAATTACTCGGTGTTTCAAAAAGTAATGCACCTGTAATGTCACACCTAAAACTCTTTTAACTCTAAACCCTTTAACCCTAAAACCTGTCTCTCCTACACCACCCATCCCCGTGTGCCGTGTTCATTCCGCCTCCTCCTCGCTTTTCTTCCGCCTCGCCTTCCGCCTCTCCATCCTCCCGCATTCGCGCCTTCCGCCTCCTCGCCTCTTCTTCCGCTCTCCATCGCCTCCCGCGCGCGCCCGCTCTCTCCATCGCTCCTCCCGCCGCCTCGCCTCCTCCCCCGCCCCACCGAACTCATGCGCTTTCTCCATCGCGACTCCGCGCGCGCCGCCTCGCCTCCTCCCCCGCCTCGCCACCTCGCCTCCGCGCCGCGCATCCTCCTCCCCGCCGCCTCCTCTCTACCCCGGACGCCTCCTCACTACTCCGCCTCTCTCCATCGCCTCTCCGCCGCCGCGCCTTCCGCTCTCTCCATCGCCGCTTCCGCCGCCGCCGCCTCGCCTCCTCGCCTCGCCTCCCAACCGAACCTGCGCGCTTTCTCCATCGCGACTCCGCCGTCGCGCCGCCTCGCCTCCTTCCTCCTCCGCCTCGCCACCTCCGCCACCGCACCGCCGCATCATCCTCCTGCCGCCTCCTCCCTAGCTCCGCTGGTAGAGCATAACAATTTCAGCAAACGGTTTGCAACCTTGTAGAGCATAACAATTTCAACAATTTCACTGGTCTTGACGGAGCTCAGCTGGTTCACCTTCACGGCGAGCAGATCCTTCTGCAAATCACCACGATACAACAACACAAACGCACGATTCATTTGTAATTTCAGCGCGTGAAGACTCGCCGGATCAAGAACCAACCCAACCTGTAAGAAGTGCGCGAGACGGGGAGAGCAGGAGGAGAAGAAAAGGCAGACCTTGTGGAAGTCGGCGGAGCGACGCCGGGAGGTAGAACCCACGGCGCGCCCGATGGAGTAGGCGAGGACGAGGAGGAGCACCAGTTGGGCCGCCATGGGTGGGGTGGGGGATCACCACTTGGAGGACGAAGGCGCAGCCCATGGCGGCGTCGGTGAGTCGGTCCTCCTGGTGCCGCACCTCCCGGCGAACACCACCAACAGAAGGTCTCGATCGTCTTGAGCACCGCTTCCGCCTCCTCGGCTCGGTACTCGGGAGTTGCGCGCCTTCTTCGTCTTCTAGCTGTCCATCATTCACCTTTGCGCCGCCGGCGCTTATCCGGCGCCACCATCGGAACGAAGTCTTGGCCGCGAGAGAGGGAGGATGCGCGGCGAGGAGTGAGAGGATGGGGGGTAGGAGGTGGCGCGCGGGGACGAGAGGGAGGCGCGCGCGGGGTTGGGGAGGAGGAGGCGCCGGGGGCTGGAGGTGGAGGCGGCGGTGCTGGGGAGGAGGAGGAGGAGGCGGCGCGCGGGGGGGGGGGGAGGAGGCGGGGCGGCGGAGAGAGAGAGGGCGGCGCGCGGTGGGAGGGAAGGAGGCGGGGCGGCGGGAGAGCGAGGCGGCGGGAGAGCGAGGGGAAGCGGGCAGCGTGCAGCGGCGCGGGGGAAGGAGGAGGAGGCATGCGGCGGGGAGAGCGAGGGGGAGGCGTGGGAGCGGCGGGAGGAAGAGAGAGGAGGAGGCGTGGGGGCGGCGGGGGGAAGAGCGAGGGGTAGGCGTGGGGGGAGGGGTGATGTTGGGATTTTAGGGTTTAATCAGATCGTGTGGCTGAGAAGAGAGGAGAAAGATCGAATGGTTAAGAAGTGAGGGAGGGTGGATGTGACAGCAACCACCAACTCCTTCTTTTTAAATAGTAAAGATCATTCTAGTGCTTTTATTTGGTGTGTAAACATGTGGTGCATCTTACGATTGCATTAGCCAGTGGTGTCCTTTTTTGTTTCTTTCTGGAGTGGGGGAACTGCTATAAAAATGGATGCTTCACCTATTTTGGCACCTGCTTATATAAATGACACATGTTGCTCCTCCTACTGCTGTTTTGGTACCTTTTCCATGAAAACTAGATGCTAATTATTTGGAGAGGACCATGTTGAGAACCATTATCATATTTGTCTTTTAAAAAAACCATTATCATATAATTTTGAATCTGAAGATCTCAATTGGTTTCTCTTGAAAGGAAATATGCTTTTTTTTTGCCTTTTTGAATGGCAACAACTTTTGAAAACTCATCGCATATTTATTCCTGGCACTGTTTATTCCTTACGCTTCCATGAGCATAGATGACATAATAATAGGTATTTTGTTCCATCCTGCTTCTCAGGACTCTTCAACTTCCCATTCGTGATGTTTATTCTATGTACTGGTACAGATGCGAGCTAGTTACTCGAAAACTTCATGTGTCTGGTAGTGCCTTATGCCTGAAACTATTGAGAAAGGTGTCATTCTTTTTGTTGGTTCCCACTTGATTTTCTGAAAGCAATAGCTTTTGCTTCACCCAATGACCTTCTCATACTTTTTCTAGAAGATTCATAGTCATCAGTCATTTGGAAGTTACTCCCAAGTCCTACACCAAGTATGGCCAATATGAACATGCAGACATCCATTATTTTCTATTATGAACATGTCCACTTGCATTTCATTTCCATATAGCCACTCACCTGTCTTTCACTCCTTGTTCCACAACTCCTGCTGTTTGGCGGTTTTGGCTTCAGTGAGCATGAATGCCATCATGCCAGAGCATAGTATTTATCATCAGTTTCAATGCGACCATGGTGGGCTCATCATGGTTATATTCCTCATTATTTTCTACTGTGTTGTTCATTGCAGGCTATAAGAACTGGTTGGGTCCATCCAAATCTGAATTTAGAGAATCCAGAGAAAATAGTGGTAAGCTCTTGGGTTGCAAATTTCAGGCTTCCACTGCAGATCCACCTTTTGGGCGATTTTAATTTCCTTTTTGTAAAAATATCTTACATAGAATCAGGCATGCCTTGTTAAGAATAGTGATGCGAGATTTAATATGCTTCCTGTCAGACTTCTTGCTGCTTCCACTAAGCTAGATATGAAAGAATAAAATTTACAGCAAATATATATGCTGAGTGGTGCAATTTTAATCTGCAATAACTTCATTTAGAGCTGGGTTCATCCAAGGAATGTTCCTGTTTCAATCTTGACCACAGGATGTGGGCGTGTTGGTGGGATCGCAGAAGGAGAGATGTGAAGTGAAGGTGGCGCTATCAAACTCATTTGGATTTGGTGGGCACAACTCATCAATTCTGTTTGCACCCTTGAGGTAACTTGGCCGGTGATTTGCTTGCTTCCTCGTTGTCTGATTATGCCATGGGACTGGAACTGCATATACAAGACAGGTGGACTGAATCACGGCTTCTCCGTGCTGTGGTTTTGCATGGAGGTCCGAGCTGAGATCAACATTGTGACATTTATAGTTGAACGAAGAAAGCATCAAGGCGACAAGGCCTGATGAGTGATGACCCCTGCTAGGTTCATTTGTATCACCATTGCAAATATATCCGTAGCAAAGGTCCGATTTTCCTTTCTCAAGTGAAGAATCGCATGTAGCCTATTGCCTATGTTAATTCTGTTGTCAGTATTATTGGATAACTATCTCCTCTAGAACTTTCCCTACCTGGGCCGGTATTTTTCGCCTCGCCGTCTGGCTGTCGTCAGTACTCTTTCCTAGATCTGGAGCAGTCGCGTAGTTGATGAGAGATCCTTGCAGAGGTGCTGGGATTTCGCTCTTGTATTGATGTTGTAGTAACTGTGGTTATTGGCCGTGAAATGCTGGATTATTGTAAGCATGGCTGAACTTGTGATCAGTTGTCTTTCTCTTTCCGTTGCTCTCCTGCTTGTCCATGTGAGTATGCACATTAGCTGAGTCAGAACTTGAGATTTGCGAATGGAATGGACATTGCGCCTGGTTATTGCAGTACGTGCGATGGATGCTTATGAAACACTGAAAGCCTGAAGGTGTTATCTGAGATATAGCGAGCATATTGTCACAGGTTGCAGATGAAGCCATTTGTACATCCCTAAGTGTGGATCTCAGAGGATGCGATTAAGGGCGAATAAAGCTGATGAACTTGGTCCAACTCCTTGAAGGCGGCCATCTGTAATAGCATGCGTGCGTACGCTTACCCGTTTGAGGCTATAGTACGTCATAGGTAGGCTGAAATGAAATGGCAAGCAGTGACACTGCTGCTTGTCGAGCCAACCTGCAGTAGCTCGGAGAGATGAGCGGCATGCGAGCAGCGGTGGAGCAACAATGGGTGTTCTTGACTACAGTGACGGTTTTCTTGGCTCACCGGCGGCGAATAAGTCTCCAAAAAAAAAATTCGTGGCTCCGCCACTACATACGTGGACAAAAGGGCGGTCACCGACGAGTGCAATGCTGGTTGTGAACAGACGCTTAGTTCGGTTCCTACGTATGGTACAAATTAGTATTGAAATATAAGTGAATTGTCCGTTTTTTCTCATCAGTTTAAGTTTTTAAATAAATTGATTGATATATGCAACTCAATATGGTAGATATGTTCGCTCAGTACACAGCGAAACACGTTAGACATGAAGAATTAATGGGGGCAATCTTTTTGCCCGAAATTTTGGTTCCTTCGAGCAACGCGTGCCATGGTCACGATATCTCATCGGGTAAATGCATGCTGTGATATGATCATGGGAACCACTCCCCGTCCCATCCTTCGATCTCTCCAATTTCCATGCTGCAAAAACGAAAAGGGACCATGCCATTAGCCAAGAAACACTTGAGCACATGCGCGCGACAAATCGAAACATTAGAAACAATCAAAACCACTAGGAAATTACTTGAACAGTTCACGAACTAGTAACAGTCAATTCATACATCTCTGCTCGTATATATATACGTCGTCTTACCACGGCAAGGTGATGTCTTCGCCGTCGCTGTCCCCTTGGCGGCGGTGGTAGTAGTAGTCACCAAGATGCATCTCCAAGACGCCGTCCGGCTTGCTGCCCACCGTAACCATCATTTGCTCGCCGAGGCCGTCGCACAGCCGCCCTGCCGGCATGCCCACCACGTTCCCCGTGAAGCCAACGGTGCCTCCCTCCTGCCCGGCTGCCGCGCCCACCCCGCCACCGCCGTCTTCCGTGCTCTGATCGAGGAGGAGCTTGCTCCACCACGCCGGCGTGGACACCTCCACCGTGTCGCTCCACTCGTCGCTGCGCCTCTCGCCGATCGAGAAGATGGCCGCCATCTCCTCATCCTCCAGCACCGGGTGCAACGGCGCCGGTGACGGCGCGTTCTCCGCGGTGTCGACTGCTGGTGATCCATGGCTCGCCATCGCCGCCGATGGAGACGAGTACGCCGAGCAAGAGGAGGCAGGCGATGGTTGGATCAAAGGACGGTTAAAAGAATTGTTATTGTTCTCGCCATCATACACAAGGCCATTAAAACCTTGGAAGCTAAGGTTGAGCCCTAGTGGCTGAGCAGGACGGCTGCAGGCCAAGTGATCTAGGCCACCATTATTGGGTGGTGCAAGTGCAACTGGTGTGAGATAAGGAAGTGTGGATGATGATGAGTAGCTAGTACCACTACCAGCCATCAGATGTGCAAGTGCAAGTGGAGAGTTGAGGAAGTGACTGGAGAAGAAAGCATCATAGCTCACAGTACTCATAGGTGTTATTATTGCAGCAGTAGCTCGTACTGCTTGGCTTTGCTCCTGCAATGGCACTTGCACTTGTTGCTGCTGGTGCTGTTGCTGTTGCAGCAATTGCTGCTCCCGCTGATCTTTGGCTTGCCTCATGGTGGCCCTGTGGATCTTGAGAGCGGTGACGATCTCCCTCCTGGCCTCCGCCATGTCGAGCAGCCTCTCCTGGTACGGCCTGCTCGTGTGCAGCCTCCTCCTGACCTGCTTCTTGACCTGTACTGGTTGCAGTGCTACTAGAGGCGTTGCTGGTGCCTGTTCCTGCTGCTGATCTTGTTGCCTGTGCTGCTGATCATCTTGCTGTGGCTGCTGCTGATCATGTGGTGTGCTGCCCATGGCCGTGTTGAAGTTTTGGCCTTTGGATCTTGCTGTGGATGATGAAGACCTCAGCTGCTTCACCATGCTCCCAATGTGAGCCCCTGAGAGGTGTGGGTGTTCTTGCCTTGTGTTGCTGTTCTTGGAGTAGGACGAAGGAGAGGAAGCTGCAGCTGGTCTAGTGTGGCTTCTCATCTCTCAGGTTCACTCAAACCATGATATTCCTTTTCTCCTTAGTTTTGGCCTATATGTATGGGTGTGCAAGAATGTGACGGCGAGGGTGGCACTAGGATGTACCATGGATGTTGTTATCCTTTGAGCATTATGCATGGCATGGTCATGTAGTAGGCAGGTTCGTAGAGTGTCATGTAGTGTGACTGGAGCTGCAGCCTGTAGGTAGCGTGTAAAGTTATTGCCTTGAGTCATCTTTTTGGGACTTGAATAACATTGACCTTATGCCACCCACACATGCATCCTATCTCGGCGCTCAGTGGCAGACATGGACGCTCTATCTCCATGGATTTTTACTAGGCAAAGATGGAAAAGGCTAGGCCTCGTGTGATGCAATTTAAAAAATGCATCGATTTAAAATCAAGTGAGGCGTACTATGACTGAATCACACTGAACCCATATGCATGATGAAACCTCACAAGTGTGCTAACTTCAGGATCTGAATTTCGTATGGAACAAATATACAGAAGCGCCACTAAAGAACGATCGATGATATTGTTGCTTCTCATTAGTTGATCACACACTGAACTTGCTGACATGTCGAACACGTATAGCTACTGTTAGGCAGCACATTGTCGATCCTTCCAAATGAAAAGGAAAGCAACTGTGTTGCTCTCAAGTCTCAATTTTACATGCATTGGTGTCTTATTTCCCCTCCTTTAACCGCTCGATACTGTTCTATCCATGTCTTCGGCGCATGAATGATAGTAGTTCTTTGGAAGTACTACACAACTGTACCGACAAAATTATGACAAGTCTACAACTGAAATATGCACTGGTAGCTAACAAGTAGGCATGCATTATTTCTCATTTCATTTCATAGGTGGAGGCCTGGAGGGCGATAAATAGATAGATCGAGATACGTGCTGTCAAGGTAGCCGCAGGGGCAGTCACTCCCATCCCTGCTGAACTGATACCCCGACGGTAGAGCGTACTGTAGCCTAGAGCGACTGCCCTTTGTACTGTTCAGAGCTACGCTACATGTGTCCAAAGTTACAAACTGAACCAAGAAAAAATGCCCCCGTATGGAGTGAAAAGCACAAATTGAAGGTGTGATTTACAGTCACCTACTACACTACTAATAGTGATCACTTTATTGGCTTTCGGCTTTTAACTTTTATCTTTTGGCTTCTCCAAAAGTCAAAATAAATAAGTCCAAAATCGTATGTGTATCTTAGGTCGGTGTTTCCACCGTCCGTTGTCTTCTCAAAAAACAAAAACAAAAACTATAGACTGCAACTTTTGAACACGACCAATATTACTTAGGTTCAGCAAAACATAAGAAACCTTTTTTAGGGAAAGGAGCCGGCCTGTTTTTGTAAAACCAGTCTGCATGAGATGTGTTATCGTCCGGTTTTTTTTAAACACTGATTTAGACGGAGTTTGATCCGAGTCCGATTTCCAGTATATTGGCTACATTCTATAAACCGTCCAGTTTACGGCAAATTGATGCTCAAAAAACTAGACCTATTACGGTTTTTGTAAGTCCTGATAATACTTCATGATTTGTGTAACTTAGTCTTTGTCAGAGCATAGAAGTTAATTATGGAACGTGTTTCCAAATGATGAACCGATGATACATGAAGCATTGATGACTTAAAAGTGCATAAGATTGACGTAGCACTTTCCCTCGTAGTATTAGGGCATGTACAACCCATAGACAACTACTGTCTTTATCATGCCAACACAGCAAAATCATCTGATGTGGACTGTAATTAAAGAAGGGAGAGACACAAGCCGTCTTCTCGCGAAGAGACGGCTCAGGCTCGTGCTTCTAGGCGAAGAGACGGCGTTATGAGCGTTGTACGAACCGTCTTTTTTACAAGCTGTCTTTTTTGATGAGATTGCAGACAACTAAATAGATAATCTATTGTACAAGCTGTCTTTTTTGTTGTCTATATGTGATGTGCATATATATATAGACAGCAGTCGTCTAAACTGTTGTAAGTGCCCTTATAACGTTTATGGAATCCAAAAGGACCAAAGGAAAGTTAATTTCCCTTTTAATGCAATTTAACTTGTCACTTGTAATAATTGCAAGCAATAAACTAAAGGATGATCGTAATTGCAAGTATAAAATAAATAATTAAAATAACTGAAAGTGTTGGAGGAGTAGCCTCCATCTTAGCCCAATCGACCTATTGCACCAAAATGCCCATTAAGTGTAACCGTGTGACAGACCCAAAATGGCCATAACAATGGAAAAGACATATTTACCTCTACTATTGTAGATCCTAATAGGCGCACTTATGTAAGCAACCTCGTCATAACGTCATAACTATAAATACGTTTCTTCGGGCATCATGGAGGAGATAAAATTTATTTTTTAGAGAAAAGGAGCACAATATATATTTCTATGTTCACTTCGTACTGCTAGTTTCAGGCTCTAGATAGCCCATTTATGGTTTCCCCTTAGCCCTCATCATTCACTGTTTGGTCTGTAACCACAATAATTGACGTCATCTGTAGGGAATGGCATAGAAACTACAAATCGAAGTGAAGGCGTTTGAACGCAATGGCACTAAGAAAAGTGATGACGTTGATCTCCAAACAGAAGAGAAGTACTACGGCCAAGACTATCGCGACGAGAGTACGGGAGATAATGGTCCAAGCCCTACCCCACCCCCATGGTAGCGGCTGCATTTGGGGCCATGGCAGGTAACGAAGACGGCTCTTCAACAGCCGCACGAATGATAGAGCGGGAGGTGTTGCGAGCGAAGGACCTGACCATGGCACCCCTCGGCAACACCGGGGCCTGTACTACACAAGTGGTGGCCTCTGCCAACCTTAGCACCATTGTCGTTACCATGCAAAGAGCAGAGAGCATCCTAGTCACTATGCCAAGTGTGAGCGGATGCGCCCTGGAGACAATCTGTGAAACGCTGCAGCAGGAGTTAGTGGACCTGCGGAGCCATGCGCGAGATGCAGGAGAGTCAGAGTCAGCAAACTCTGTCTGTGGCAACAGTGGAGATGGCTGCAGAGAGGACAGAGAGTCAAAAGGCCAAAGCAGGAGCTTGCAGCGCCCCTTAGTGGGTGGACTCTGAGTCCCACTCTGCGTAGATTTGCAACAAAGCACCTAACTAGAGGACTTTAAAATGTCCCTGGTGGAGCCGTATAAGGGCGACACGGACCCCGTGAGTTCCTGCGAGTCTACGAGAAGACCATTGAAGCAGCAGAGGGAAATGACTCAATAAAGACAAAGGGACTCATGCTATCCTGTTTTTCACCATTGCCCTAGCTCGGTATGCATGGGAGCAGGTACGAGGCCTCATGCACAACAAGTTCTAAGGCAATTACGTGGAATGGGTTGATGCCGACCAGCTCTTTGAGGTGAGACAGGCGCCGAGGAAGAAGTTGTAAACGTATTTCAAATGCTTCATGAAAGGTCCGCTACCGAGGTACCCCCAAAGGCGCTCACGAAATGTGCGGATGGACTTCCTTGTCACGTGAAGAGCATGCAACATCGTCATGTTGCCGGTGGGAAGGTCGAGCAGGGGGTTCATCAGCTTGTCCACGTGCCTGCATTTGCAGACATGCAACAACCCTAGAAGTATCTGTGTCGTAGCCTGCGAGCAATGGTTAGCGTACGCCCGGGCTGCGTGCAGCGAAAGGGCCGACGGGTCACATAAGCACCGGATGCTCGCTAGGTCCATCAGCGTGCTCTCTAGGGCCTCCATGGACTCCCAGGCCAAAATGGCACATTGGTCG
The DNA here is from genome assembly GCA_036346265.1 of Melocanna baccifera. Taxonomy (NCBI): domain Eukaryota; kingdom Viridiplantae; phylum Streptophyta; class Magnoliopsida; order Poales; family Poaceae; genus Melocanna; species Melocanna baccifera. The sequence continues at coordinate 22,593,116 of CM070694.1, read as the reverse complement.
CAGAGGTGGTGGCCCTCTGCCACATTCGACTACAGGCGACCCTTCTCCTGCTAAAGGGCGATAATCTACTGCAGGAAGTTCTCCCGCTCCTCCACTGCATGGGCACTAGCCTGCAATGCAACGACCTTCATGCCCTCCGTTTTGAGGAAACATATGGGATCAGCATGCTCCGCAGCCAGAGCCGAGGCCTCCTCCTCGGCCTTGTGGGCAGCGTCGAGCTCCGCCTAGGCATCCTCCTTGGTCTTGTGAGCCAAAAGGGCCTCGGCCTAGGAAGCACATACCTGCTCTTGCAGGCTCGCTGACTCCCAATGTGTCACCGCCTGCAGCGCCCATGCCAAGGCCACCATCTGGACAATAGCGATCAGTACGAGCATGTTAAAAAAGAAGAAATTAGAGATAAGGCCCATTATACCCTTGCCTCACTAGCTTCAAGGGCCTCGAAGAGGAGCTCTATGTTGCATGAATTAAGCATCCTCTTATCAAACATAATGTGGACATAGTCCGCCGCGGCACACATGGTACGAGGTACTTCTGGCCGGGGATGAAGTCCCCCATAGATAGTCACCGAGCCTCCGTGCCCACAGCCTCTATAGTGGTAGTCCACGAAGCATCCTCTATAACAAAGTTGCCTTTGAATCCCCAAGTGGAGCCATCAGCGAATGGCTGTGCATCCACCACCGAAGAAGGTGGTGTCGCTGATGAAAGGCGACAACGTAAGGGAGCATATCAGAGATAGCCTCACAAAGTCCCAGGAAGAGGAAAAAGAGCTCAAACGTGTGGTGGGCCTGCAAGAGACGCACATGGGACATCGTCTTCAGTACGCACGGAGCTTCCCATAGGAGTCATCGTAGTGGAGGTATCCCAACCTCAGAGCTTGAGTCCTCATCCAGCATGCCCACTGCAATGTGAAACCCTGTCTCGAGGTTCACCGACATGGCTCCAACTAAGCACGCTTCGTAGGGTGCATAGGCGAGGTGGATGAAGCAGGCTCCACGAAAGCCCCCAGAAAAGCAACAGGGGGGATAGCAACATCTGCCGTGCCGCCCCTCACAGCAGAAGTCAGGCGCCATGAGGGGAGGAGCAGTGAGGGCACTGCGCAGGGTAGGAGTGGCGGCGGAAGGGAAGCGGAGGTCGGCGGGGCATGCATTTTTAAGAGACTCCTCTCTTCTTAAGTAGTAGAGATATTTTGGATGTGATAACTCTTGACAACACATCGACGTCCGATGTGGTTTGGCGAGGTGGTGCCATCAGAAGTACGGTCACGGGTGACCGTACCCAAATACGGAAGTTGCTCCAAACCATATCTTCTATGCGCTAGAAGCCTTAAATCACGGGATTTTCACCTATATCTTGTGATATGCTCAACAAATACCATTCTTGTAATATAATAATAAATCAATGGTAATTATTGCAACAAAAAAAGTAAAATTGTCGTGAGAACAAGGCTAAAAACCCAGGAAATATATGATGCGTTGGGGACGCATCAGCAACTCTCTAACGCCGTATGTGCAGAGTGGAGGCCCCTCTAGTCAGCCAATGACGCAACTAAGGCATTGACACTTCAGAGAGAGAAATATGACCGCCAAGTGAAAAGAGCAGATGGCACTACTACACTACCACCGCAACTGCGCTTGACAACGTAGCCACACACAAATCTCGTCCCTTCTCTCCTGAATCTTGACTCTTTTTTCCCTGCTTAAATGCAGAAGCCAAATGTGGGGATGAACACAGTTAGAGAGAGAGAGAGAGAGAGAGAGAGAGAGAGAGATGTGATTGGTTTGCATGGACGGTGACATGCCCTAGATTGGGGCTTACACTAGATGCTACAAGTGACAGGGGTGTGGAAGGCTATACAGTAGCAACTCACTAGTGCTGCAGTGTGCTGTAACGCACGCGTAAGCATCCTGTAGAAGCTGGACATACTTACATCTGCTAGAATGCATGGATCTGTCCAGAAAGGCTACCTGTTTTCCCGCAAGTAAAGGATAGTTGATGTTTGGTCATGTCAATGAAATATAAATCCAAGGAGAGCAGAACAGTCCACCCTAAGCGAGCCTTCTGTAAAGGATTCTGGGATAGTTTGTGCACAATCATTTCGAATCAACTTACACACGAGGGATGGTTCAGGAAAGAAAAAACTTAACACAGAACGGAAGAAAGTGCCCGTACAAGGGGCAAACGAGTGAGGCACATCGTGCGTTATACATCTATGTAAATATGAAAGAAGTTTATCTATTACAATAGTTCATAGAGTATATATATGGATCTGTTCTTTTTTTGCTGTAGCTTTTGGTTTTTGGTTGAATTTTTTAAATTTTAATTGTTTGCGACAGAGATTACGGAGAGAGAGATACTTGCTTGCAATTTTAGATGGTACAGATGTTGGGCTTTTAACATGTACTATAATTAACTTGTAGACTCCATCTTAAAAAAAATACTCTGTTTGAAAGTTAGATACTGTAGCAAAATCCAAAAACTGTTTTGAAAACTTGAAAAGAACAGGCACATAGTACAAGACACAAACTCTAGTACAATGGAAAAAGATCTAAATACCCTTAATACCTCCCCTCAAATACAAGGTGTATACAATAGCATTGTATCTAAAAGGTTGACACAAAAATAGGAAAAATCTAAAGTCCGAGTCTTAAATATGTCGTCATAGCGTACGGCTTTTGAAAAATTATGTCATGTACAAAATGATCTCCCATCCGAAATCGTGCGGCAGCCCATAAAGCACAATGTATGGAGGCTATAAAAGTAGATGTAAGCAGGAGTAAAGTCGGCTACGTCAACACGATGAAGAGGATATGCAGAGTGACACAAATAGAGATAGCTGTCAAATCAAGACAAAGAGAGATATAGAAGCATAATGGCGCAAATCGAAACCCGAGGTGGTGACGACGCAGAAGGAAAGTGCATCGGCCTTAGAAGCTCAGGGCGGCGGCTCAAAGAGAAGCGGCTACATCATAAAGACTTCTACGATCTGCAGCGGCTCAAAAAGAAGAGCGATGGCTACGGCCATGTGAAAGGAATGAGAAGACCATACTCATACAAAAGATGAAATATGGCTAGCAAAGTAGCCGACTGACTGACACGGATTTGTAGACTCGCACGGCTTTGACGAACTCAAAGAGAGAGATGCTACGGACTTGAATGGATGCAACGGAAGACTCGAAAGGAAAAGGACTCAAAGACAACGAATTCTAGCAGCAATATCCTTCATCAACCCAACAACTTCTCCAAATTCCGTCACCCAACCAGCCAACCTACACCCATTGCTATCATCTCCCTCCAACTCCAATGCCCCGTCTCCTCACTCATCAGCATCCTCCCATCTCTCTCTAGTTGAGGGCGACACCCAGGAGGCGAGCGAGTGCTCTCCCATCTCCTCAGCATCCTCTCGACGGTGAGCGAGCGAGGAAGCACCGTGGTGGTCAGTGACAGAGAATAAGACGACATCCCCAAGCACGCCGTCACATCCAGAAGGGAGGAAGCCTCGCCCTACCCTTGGCTGATGGCGCCCTTCTATCCATCACCACCGGCCACAGGGGCAGGCAGAGGAGCGACGGAACGACCGCAGCAAGGTGGCCAGGAGTGCTTGGCGGTGGCGCAGGCGTGACAGGGATCTGGCACGAAGGAAGCTGGGAAGCTCAACCCCTCCTCCAAGCTCCACAAGCCGACCGATGGTGTGGAGGTGTAAGTTCAAACTCCATTATATTGGTTTTGATGATAATGACAAATACAATTATGATACTAATATATTTATTAGTTATGATATCATCTATTCTCATTTGGATGTAATGAATGAAAAATGCTATTGTGAGAGTAACGTGTTTGATTGATTATAATCTTTTAAGTCTCACTTGGATGAGAGGTAAAAATCATAGAGATATGCACTCGATATTACATTCTTATATCTTAATGCATTTCTTGAATCTAAAATATAGATTAAACTCCATCAAAAATCTAAGATGAATATGCGCATATATTTTTCACTATATTCTTGTATGCACACATTTATAGATAGTTCACTCTATACTTTATGATTTCATTAGTATTGATCCATGTCTTCTTTTCCACATATATTGAAGATATCTACTTTGAAACATATTCTTTAAGTATATATAACTTGTATAGTTCATATATACTTGTAATCGAGTTGTCATCTAGTTCGTTCATTAGGTGTTAATGAGTGAATAATTAATGACAATCGGATGTATAAACTTTGCTAACAATTAATCTTAAATACAAACATACACATTTAAATAAGTTAGTTGCTTAAGAAATCTTATTCTAGATTATACAATTGTTATGTACATAGCGTATATTCTCAAATCAATTTCTATCTTATTATTTATTGAGATTATCATGAATTACCAAAAAGAGAATATTATAGAATCAAATCCCTTTATTATGTGTTAATAGTGAAATTTTGATAATTGATGGCAATTGGTTTGTGGACTAATATTTTTTATGAGTTGGATGAATAGGTTAGATTCCACGAGTGAACATGACTTAAGATGACTTCATGTGTTGAAGATCATCAAGTCAAGATATGAGATGGAATACAGCTTTATGAGTTGAAGGCATTAAGTGAAGGATGCATCATGAGTTGATGCATATTCAAGAAGAGATGATCATGAGTTGATCATCAAGTCAAGTGAAGACTATGGAAAGTGAAAGATGCATTATGAGTTGATGCATATTAAGACAATAATCTAGACTTGAAGTGAGGATGTGTGTCATCAAGTTTCAAGAGGATATTCAAGATATGACTAGTTAGGGCTAAGGATATGTTCCTAGTATTTTACCGATTTTGGTGTTTGGTTAGAAGATCGGATTGCTAGTATTGATTGTCGTACTATTAAGAAGGGTTATGTCTAATAGTTTGAGTTTCATCATATGTTGTAGCTCAACCTCACTTGCTCTACCTCTTTTTGGTATGATACTTGTATTTACGAATATGTTTTATAAATAGTTAAAACTCATGTGTTGGATCCTTGTAACTTGGGTCTATATATTGCGAATGTGTTTTGCAAATGTTTGAAATCTATATTTCCTACTCTTTGTGGTATGATGCTTATATTTGCGTTTTGCAAATGGTTAAAGCACATACATAATTCTTGAAACATGTAACTTAGGTTTGTGAATGTGTTTTGCAAATGTGTTAAGTCCATGTACCAATTCTTTGTCATGATTTCAAAGGAATGCAAATGTGTTTTGCAACTTGTTGGGAATCATGTATGATTATTTTGTGCATGATACTATAGTTTGCAAATATGTTTTGCAAAATCTGTTGAGGTATCTGTATTTTTCAGTATAATCAGAACTACCGCTGTGTATTTTGTGATACTACGGAAATTAAAATTACCGGTATGTGTTGCGTGGTACTACCGATTGTCGAAAGTACCTGTGAAAGTACCAGCTCTGTGTGAGTGGTACTACCAGCAAGTGGAAGTATCGGCTCTGTGTGAGTGATACTACCGGAAATCGGTAGTACTGGCATGTGTTGGCGGTACTACCGGACCGCGGAAGTTCCGGATTTATCCACGGTATGTTTTTTCCAAAGAAACGCCTTGTGGTGGTCTTCTCCCTAGGAAAATGGTAGTTCGGCATGTGTGGAGCGGTACTACCGGATTGCGGTAGTACCGGACTTTGTGTGGAGAAACTACCGATTTTGCCTTATAATGACTAGTTTTCTGACAGTTGCAAGCGAAGCAGAAGTACTAGACTTTTTCGCGTAGTACTTCTGATTTCCCTGATTTTTCAAGGGTTTAGCTCCAACGGCTAGTTTTCATTTAAGATGTATAAATACCCCTTGTGACCAGTTAGAGAATAATATTTGGCACTCTATTTCACTATCTTGAACTAGTGTGTGGTCATTCTCTCAATTGTGCATGTGTTGTACCTTGTGAGTAAGGAGAAAGAATCTACATTGCATGTGTTGCATCTAGAGTTAAATTTTTGTATCATTTGAGTTTGTGCATTCGTTGCACATGATGAGAGTCAAGCAAGGCATTTGACTTACTACTTTTGGAGTTTGCCGACTCCTAGACGGCGTTGGAGGCGTCGTGCGTGTTGATCTTCTCAAAAAAGCTTGTGAGAAGATCGGACGAAATGTGAATGTTGAAACTCACCCACCTGGAGTGGGAAAATGCTACCACTAGTGGATTTAAGGTGAAAGGTGTAATTCATCGAGTTAGCCCAATTCGTTTGGGTTTACCTCAACATAGATTAGGGGAAACTAGTAAGTCTCCGAACACCACGATAAAAAGAAATTGTCATTGTGGTTTATTTTCTTGTACTCAATTTATATTCAAACAATTTATATTTATAGAATTAAATTAATTACTTATTATCCTATAATTGTAAATCTTAACCTAAATTTAAGTTGTTAGTACACTTCAGTAAATTTAGTGATTTAGGCCTTTTGTACTAAACCAAAGTTGATTTACGCTTCCACATTATAAACTTGATTTTAGCCAAAGAATTTTAAAACCGCCTATTCACCTCCGTAGTTGGCATCCTCGATCCTACAAGAGGAAGAGGAGCAAGAGAAGTCAGAAGCCTAGGGCAACGACAGCGTCCGAAGGCGACGGTGCGAGCACAATTGTGACCGAAGGAGGCAACAGGGTGACCAGATTCGGGCGCCAGCAAAGCCAAGCAGCCCCACAAGACCACGCAGGCGCGGGTGATTGGGAGGCTACCGAGGCAACGTCAAGGTGGGGCGCCAGCAAAGCCAAGCAGCCCCACAAGACCACGCAGGCGCGGGTGATTGGGAGGCTACCGAGGCAACGTCAAGGTGGCCAGATCTGCGTGCCTACATAGCCAACCAGCCTCATGCTCACCGAATCCGGCATAAAGGTGACCAAATCTAGGCCAGACGACACGATGACAGCGGGATCCGACACGGGTTACACGAATCCGGCTCGAGCGACCGAGGCAATGCGAGGGCTCACGAGCGCGCGGTGGCCGAAAGGTTGCCCAATGCTGGAGCGACGAAGCGGTTGAAGGTGGCTACCCTCGAGAGTGGAGATTGCTCCTCCCGAGGGCAATAGCAGGCAGAGGCAGATGAAAGTAGAGGCTAAGGTGAAACCTAAAACTCTAATACCATATAAATATGAAAAAAAAATTTATCTATTGCAATAGCCCATAAGGCATATATGTAGTATAAGATATAAACTCTAATACAATGGGGGAAAACCTAAATATCCTTAACAACATCATCAGTACAAGAAATGCTCTAGAAATCTGTAAAAAAATATGTACATGGACGAAATTGGCATGGTCTACCGAGCAACACACAGCTGATCACACATTTATACCAAAACAATTGTCTTCAATGCAGGGCAGAAAAGACTGTTACTACGAAGAACAAAGCACACCCAAGTATGAGAACAGAAATAAATAAACATGAAGATGCTTGAATGTAGAAGTGACCTGCGTATGCCTTGCAGAAGTCCAATTTCGAGGCTCTTTTTGGCAAAATTGCCATATATCGTGAATTTGTGACATGTGAATGACGAAACAAATGGGAAGGGAGATACAAGCATATCACAAAAACGAGAAAAAAATACAGTGTCTCTGGGCCAATTGAAACAAAAGATTGAAAAAAATCTAGAGGTCCAATTCTACACGAGGTGAAAGAAAATTAAGAAAAAGAATTATCAAACAGCAACAGTGGAAACGCTCAGCTGGCAGCTTATATGAATTACCATAGATACAGAATATGTATTTATATATGACAAGATAGCTGTGTCCGTGTACCATCCATGAAAATTTGATACCGGTACCTAGTTTCGGAAGATAGTTTATACACTCCACCTCTGGTGCTTGAGGATCACCTGAGCCTGGCATCGCCGCCCTTGCTTCGGAATGTTGAGAGGGAAAAGAATGAACGTGGTGCTGCATTCTCGGGAGAATGTAGTTTTAGTGAAGGTCAACACTCCCAGAACAAGTAATACTAATTTCTGATAAAGATGGTGACAATAAGAAGCAACACCTTCATGTGCTATGTGCTAAATGAGCAGCTTAGCATACGGATATTCATGTCTAGAAGTTGTGTACCTTTAAGTGCGCTTCCAGTGAGTTGATCCTCCCTCAATCTGAAATTTGCAGGGGGGTTTGGAATGGAGCTGCGCAGCGATTGTTCTGCAAATTAAGATCTTAAGTAAACTAGTGTGCTTAAATAAGCAGACAAAGTTGTATAGCAAGAGAAAAATGAAACAATAGGCGAAGGTATACATATATCTGAAGACTCGGAAGTCGGATGTCTATAAGAACATACCCATTGATGTGAATGTATCATTCCCATCAGCAAATCCTTTTCGATACCACATGTACATGATTATCTAGGAAAGTCCTATTTTTGGATTCCAGTTTCTGGTTTTGGCCCTTTTTAGGGCCCATGTTTCAAAGGGCTTTGCTCTTCCCATGACATTGACAAGGAGGACTTTGTTCCATATGTCAGTATCACCAAAAAAAGGTAGTAGGGAGCGAGAACATATGCATGATTAGTGCAAACAGGTGGGTGAACGAAGGAATTTTAAAATTGGTTACCCAACAAATGTTGTGCAAACAATATATTCAGTCAAGAGGTAAAAGAATTGCTTCCAGGGTTAATGTACGTAACATGTACTGAGACTCTGAGAGAATATTAGCTTGTCTCTGGTGTGCCTCATGAAGGATGTGAGTCCATGAGTAGCATTCTGAAGAGCCGGATCAATCCTTGCTTTACTTTGTGTGGTTGAAATACTGAATCCAACTTAAAATAAGCACAAGATAGTGTGTCAATTTGCACACAAATGGTTAGATATCTCAAGAATCACTCTCTTATAAAAAAAATTGAAGGACACTGAAAGATTCTTATATTAAAAATAAAGGCCTATTAATTTTTACTCTTATCTCAAATATGGAAGATCTGTTGGAAAGCAGGCATTTTTGTACTCTGCAATGGCCAAAAAAATTGTGGCCTTGTGGGCCTAATATCCTAAATGAGTTAAGCAGCATACCACCCAATCTAAACTCAAAGATGCTGAAAAAGTGGAATGAGTGTAGAGAGATCGGGCAGCAAAATACCTTGTTCAGCAAAAACCTCATTCTCAACAAAAACATCATATGAAGGATAACCCATTCTTGACTTCCTGAAATCATCAGAAGATCCTATGGTCAGATCCCGGCCATCTTCCATGTCATCATCACATTCCGAGGCAGTTGAAGCAGATACCCAATCATTTACTAAACCATCACCACCCCTGTTCTTCCTCCCAAATTTCAACAGCTTCTTAAATCCTTTTGTAACATCTTTGCGTGGCTGTTGAGATGCATTGGCACCAATGAAAGGCATCTGAGCACTCCCCCACTTTTTCCTCATCCGGGAAACATCAGCATTTGTTATTTGATCTAGTGAATGAGAATTCCATGGTGATGGACTTCCATTTGGTGAATCAACAAAAGCAGCACCATCTGAGTTATCATTCGCAAAAGGGAATAGGTGTGGAAGGCGTGAGCTCCAGGGCACTGGTAATTCGTCAGGTAAATCATGCATGTTTCCTGCAAAAGCATTGAACTTGGTACCACCAAGAGTAGGTGCTTCGCTTGGAAAAGAAACATCGCCATTTTCTGATCCTGGGTCATCTGAATTTCCGAATTCATGACTTATTCTTGGGTTCTCACTGTCTGAATCAGCAGGAAAATCACTTTCCCTAAGATTCTCTTCAACGCTTTCATATTCTTCATCTTTGGCATCATCTAGGGAATCCTCTTGCTGATCTTGAAAATCATCATTCTCTCCATTCTGGAAGACATTTGCAATCATGGGTGCCTGAAATCCAGCTATACCGACAGCAGGGTGATTACCATTGCCTTTCCTAAGAAAAGACTTTGGTGCACCAGTTTTACGGGTGTTATAACCAAAAGCTCCCTCAGCTTGATCCTTGGAAATTCTTGAGGGAGCCCAATTGTAAATATCCTCATCTACTGATGAAGAGTCCCTTAATTCACCAGGATTTAAGTTCTTCCTCATAGACTCTGACCTCCTTGACTGATCTTCTTTCAAAATACTCTTTGACTCTTCAATGATGCTCTTACTACGGGAAAAACTTTTTGGCTGAGCCCTTGCACTAGATCTGCTAAGACCAACTGATGGCTTTGTATTTTCCTTTCTTAAGTCGGAGAAATTGGGGACAGACTGTGCAAGAGGATTTTCTGGTGGATTCCTGCGATTTGCATAACCAGAGCTTACGGTCCTTGATGAATGCTTACGGACAGGAGCAATAGATGTCTTTTGAGTGTAAGAAACTTTATTTGAAAAATGCTTCCTGGAATCAGCACTCCTGGAAGAACCGTCACCAGATAGGTAGTCACTATTCATTTCTTCTTCTACCAAGAAAGAATCTACCTCCTGGAAAAGGCAAAGACAACAAACTATAAACAAGCAAAATCTAAAACCGTGCATTATTGCAACATTTGACATGATTGTATGGAGCTATAGGGTTCCAAGAGATGCACATGTCAATGCAGCATTTACATCTGTACTTATTGAAACACAAATTTTTAGTACCTCACAAAATTCAAACAAACATTTTATGTTTAGTGGAAATCCCAGAGTAACGCACTCGGGGTGTATGTTACCATTCTGAAATACCAGAATTTTCTGTACTGTTTTCAGGTTTTGAAAAGGCTAGTACAAATAGAATGTAATACCTGGTCCTTATCTTTCATAACCAATTGCAAAGGAGGAATCTTCTTTGCACAACGAGAAACATATGTTGAGTCGGGGACATCTGCAGACTGAGAGAATTTGGCTAGCATCTCAGCCTTGCTTCGTTCTAGGCTCTGATGCATTGCCTTTAACACTGCTTCCTTCTGTCCTCTCTGCAGTTTCCAATCCTCCTTTAGTTTTGCATCCCTCTTCTGCATATATTGATCATAGAACTTTCCTCTTGACTCCTCTAAGCTGAGAATGCCAAGTTTTTGTGGTATGCTATTGTTATACCCTTCACTGTCCACCATCTTCAGAAGCTCATTGGCATCTAAGTCGTTGGTTATACTCTCCTTTGCAATTTGCTTCGTATAAATCTTCTCTGGAAAAACCGGTGTAGGCTTTACCTCACTTACCTTAGGTGTGTTATCAACCTGCACATCTGTGGACTTGCCTCTGCGAGGGGTGGTTAGCTTGTGCGCAGCAAATAGTTTCTCCAACTCATTGGCCTTCATTTGCAGTTCATCATGCTGATCTTGATTCCCTTTTGTTGTTCTCGTCACCCTAGTTTGCTCCAAAGGAAAAGCATTTGCATCATTTACTAATTTAATTTTACCTCCCTGCAAACTCAACTCCTGTTCAGCATTAGATGACTGCCTGCTCAAATTTGTTCCGTGACGTCCAGAATAATCTGATGGAGGCAGCATTTCAGAGCCAACTGCAACCTTTCTCCCTGCATCCTCTACTTTCCATGGTAGACTTTTCCGCTGCAAACTAACATCATGGACTTCAGTTTCTGTAGAGGCAGCTTCATCCCTACCAGATGAACCCCTAACATTAACACGGGAATTGGATGGGGCTTTTAATTTGGGATCAGCACCACCTGATGTCTTTCTAAATGTTCGAGAGGATCGATCCTTCCTTCCAACCACATCTGCTTCAGCACGAATCTCTTTTGAACGGAGGCGAGAACCTCTAGTATCTTTCTGTCCAATTTGTTCACTTGTAACTGATACTTCATGAGCAACAAAAGTGATTTCCTTGTCTATCATTTGTACATGCTCTTCTGATAATGGACTAGTTAAAGCATCATTATCTTTTGGCAAGGCTCCCTCAGATGGCCTTGGAGATGTTTTCAGTCGGGTTCGAGTGCAAACATTCGAAGCAGCATGCTCTGACATCCCTGTGTCGCCTTGCCCTTGATTAACTCCCTGCTCCTTTTCAAAGGATGACTCACTCTCAATGCTAGAGGTTATAACCATGTCATCTTCAGCACAAGATCTAGTCTGTTTCCGAGGAGCAGCAGTAGCGCTGGTCAATGACGAGGATGAAGAGGTAGTATTCAAAGTTGCCGATGAGCAAGCATTTGTAGTGGTAGAATCCATGGATGTGTCATCCGGGGTATACTTTTGACATGACCAAGACTGAGATGTGACTGGATGATTCAGGCCACTAGCATCCTTGTCAGCTCTTGATTTAGAATTAGCCTCCAAATTGGCAGATGTTTGGGTCCCAACAGGAGTTCCACTTTCCTTTTTGTCATTTAATCCACTGCTATCGTTGTTGCTTAGGTCAATACTCATGTCACTGACACTACTCCACCTCCTTACCAACTTGTCCATGGATGCACCAGAAGGCACCCTGCGGTGCTCACCTTTCCCTGGAACAACCCTACCAGTACCTGCAGAGTTGCTGTTACCAGAACTTGAAGTTTGCTCCTTCTGCTTATTCTCAAACATGTTTATCCTGTCTTGCACACTCAACCGCCTTGAACCCCCTCCAGCGGGCGCAGGAGGAGCATCTGTTTCTTTTTCTTGTTTCTCTACTGCCTGCTGGATGGTTGGCTTAGAGTGCTGTTCTATGCTGGGTTCTGATGGAACATCTACTGAATGTTGGCTGTGGCTTAATCTATGGATATGAGAGTCACTACCACCACTTATAGATTTGTTGTTGGATCCGCCTTGATCAGCTTGTGGCTCATCTATAGACATGTCTGAACTGGAGGAGCCACGGACATTTCCATCATCAAAGCTCTTCCAGTGTGATGAAGCTGATGGCGGTGCATGCTGAGGAATGATGTCTGGATGCCGCTGGCAAAGTGACAGGAATTTGTTGCATGCTTCACTGGATAAAACAAGTTTAAGTTGTCATACATGTCTAAAAATTATTCATCAGGAAAGACAACAAAGGAACAAAAAGGAAGCAAAGAGTGGGACAGAAGATAACTCAATGCTATCATGGAAACCACAACATAATAATGATTTGGGGACACATATATGTTGAACATTGCACAACCGAATCTGTCATCAGATTCCACTTCAACATGATGTCATGATCTTCCCTCCTAATTCCTAAAAGAACCTTCTTCTCATGCAAACTTTTCCCACTTTCCCAGAATAATAACCCCTAAGGTGTTTGAAATGTGCCCTAAACATCAATTCTAAAGTTTCTAAGTTTACAGCTTCCCCCATCTAGCATCTTAATTTCTTACATATTAATTATATGTACTGGTTCAAAATGAACTAAGTACAATTTGCCATGCAACGTAATGGCATTTGGAAAAAAATATGTACTTTCTCTTGACAGCTACCTGCTGTTCCATATCTTAAATGAGATATGCTTGTCTGACATCTCCTAGAGATACCAAAACATAGTGTGGTGGCTAGATGGCTGATGATCACACTTTTATGGGATCTACTTCCCGAGTAAGTTGTTAATCTCATTGAACTAAATAATATTGACCAGCAAAGATCTTAAATGATATCCATAAGCCTATATGGTTATACCTAAATTATGAGCTTGACAAATTTTGAGCATACCTTAGCCGGTTGGCACCAAAATGGTTTGCGAAAAGAAGAAGCTCATACACACTGCCAGGATTGAACCCTACAGATGATGCCCGGGAACAAGCCGTGACGAGGTCTTGTTTAAGAGCACTTAGACGGACATCAATCGCTCTAAGAAGTTCCTTCCTGCACAAAAAAACACCCAGGGCATAAATTATGACGATTCAGATATTTCAGCTTGCACCAAAAGAATTAAATCTGTAAATTAATTGATAACACAACACAGCCTACAGACAGAAAATAAGCACATGGCTAACCAATTCGAATTAAAGCAAGGTAACTTATACATGAGGAAGCAACACAGATTTACATAATAGACATTTAGTAATAGGAAAGATAACTTTAAGAGTGATCAAAGAAGGAACAGTCTATTCCTTTATAATCTGGAACCTATGGCATGTAAGTACTACTAACAATGACACTTTGGCGACAACTTTCATTGGTAAAGCTTCAGCAAGAATCATTATGAATTAATGATGTTGTCACTCTGCGCAATTTCAGTTTTTTTTACAGGATGCTTATTTGAATGGAAACTTGGAGCAGTGAGGCCAGCAGGCAACTAGAAAGATGAATGTTTTATTTAAATAGGTAAATAATGAGGTGTTTTACCACCCATTGGAGGGCATGGCAAAATGATGCCTTCAAATGCATAATGTTAATAAAACAAAATTTTGGTGCCCATGTAAGAGTGAGTCCCCATTTGCGCAAAATGTGATACTTGCATTGACGAACAGACCCAAACAGGTCAAACTTTTCACCTTTATCTACTTATCTATACATTCAAGTAATATGTCTGTCTAGCAAAATACACAGCACATTGCATAGCTGCATCACTACATCAAATGTATTAATTCAATAAAGAACATTGAGCTTTGTATGTACGTAAACAAAGGTGTTTGAGAAAAGGATATCCAATATTTGAGTCGATAACATTTGCTCAAACACAACAAATTATTGTATAAGCGTCATAGAGCAATGAAAGGATGAACATGGTTTGCTTGACTTAAAGCCCCCTCAGAAGGGGGAAAGGAAAAACGATCATGGAAGGTCCCCAAGACTAAATACATATTCAATTATTCATCAAGGATAAAGAAACTAATTTCATGTTACAGTTATCATGCACAGGCATCTGCACTCCGAATTTTAGTTGGAGGTTGTAAATAGCAGTTGACATGGTGGCAACACTAATAATAGACACAAGAGTGTACAAACCATAAATAGACACACACGAGTGTACACCTAGCAGGAACTGCACTTAATGTGTTTTATGTCTCTCAACAAACTAATTGTGATCATCTTTAACTCACTTAAATCAAGTTTATTTGGCAAAGGAGAAGTAAATGAACAACAATTGAGATGAGAGAGGAGCATACTTTGTAATGTCCGCAGCTGCTGCTAAGCCTGTAACATTTTCAGCTGACAAAAAGCACGACAAGAGATTACATAAATTACATTGAGAAGCAGTGCATATTCCCATACATAACTGTAATGACTAATGATGCCACATTAAAACAATTCTCATGAAACATAAGGTTGCCCTTTAACACATGCAATGATTGACTATGTTCTTCATTTCTTCTAAATTAGAAATAGATTATTTCTTATGTTCCCTTATTGGTTCATGCGATGAATTATATAGATATAGAGGTATTGAATGTATCTTGTCATTAATCAAAAGTTTATCGAACTTCATGCAAACCAACTATCCAGTTGCCAATTCGATAAGGGTATAATCAAAGACCTTCCTTTTTTTTGCTTCCCCGGATTTTACCACCAACCCGTTGAGTCACTCAAGCTAAGACGGACTCAAGTTCCCATGATAAAGAGAACTACAAGAGGTATGATCAGACATAGAACTAATCTAAACCCCGTTTGATAAGAAAAGAACACTAAACAATATCGTGCATACCAGCTCCACCCGAGATAGCACCTCCAACACCCTGCATAAGGTATACCATTTTTAGACAAGTGCTACATCATAAAGCACACAAGCTAAACAATCCAACAACTGATTGGCACTTACTCCCTGTGCATAAATCTTCCTAGCCCCTTCCAGCTGCGACATCTCCCCATCAAAGGTATTCGCCATCTCCAGTACCTCCGGCGTGCTCACGAAGCGCACGAATCTTCAAGCACAAGCCAACCAAACACCTATCAAAATTCAATCTTTTCCACACCACCAACTCGAGAAACACAACATAAGCCATATCAAGAAACCTCTCGAGGGTGCCCTTGCTGAACCACGCGGCGTGCTGCTCCAGCTGCAGCCGGATCGCCACCGGCGGCGGCTGGGCCGCTGCCTGCTCCTCCGCAGCCCGCAGGTTTGCCACGAACGGCTTCACCGACCCCGACGCGATCTTCTCCGTCCGCCCATTGCCGGACACCACCAGCTCGCACCTGCACAGACACCCAAAGGAGTCACCTTTAGCACAAGAACCGCACGAACCCACCAAAAATGCGAGATTGTTCTCTTCCTAGTTCCCGGCTTCCTCACCGGGAGCGGCGAGGGGAGAGCTGAAAGAGCGCGAAGTCGAGCAGCGCGTCGGGCTCCATGGCGTCGCCACCACTGCCGCCGCCGCCAGCGATGTCGGATCTGGTGGATCCCGGACAAGACCAGCTCCTCCCTTCGCTGCTGGAACCGCCCAAGAAAAACCGGAGTGGCCGCGAGGCGGGCAATGCAGCTCCCGCGGCGACAAGATCGCGTGGAGCGGCAGCCGCCGAAGCGTGCTGCGGCGGCCCGGATCTCGCCGACGCGCGCCCGAATCCGGTAAGCGTGCGCGTGTGAGGTGAGACAGCGGAGTTGAAGAAGAGAGGAGAGAGAGACTAGGAAGAGAGCCGCTGGTTTGGTGGTGCCGGAATGCTGGAGGCTGGAGCTCTGTGAGAAATGGGAAAAGGCACCAAAGGAGTTTATTTGGGAGAAATTAGTGGCTTAAGTTTAGAGTTTTGATGAAGCTTAGGTGTGATTATGGAAGCTGGTTCTTTTCCGAGTGTGTAATTGTGGCACCAAAGGAGTTGAAGGGAAGCTACTTTTGTTTTGTTTTCCCTTTTATTTTCCATTTGGCCTTGTGTGTTCTTAACTTTTCAGGACAACAACGGGTTTGGCTCGACTGGTGTTGGAAGTTACCATTTTGCCCCCCTAGGAGAAAAAAACTAGAAGCTTGTTTTTGAATTTTAGAGGAGGGATTCTTGCTTTGAGAGGGATCATTTGGCAGTGCATGATTACTTAACCAGGGTCAAAATCACTGTCAATACTACTGACACGAGGGTGGTCGATGTGTTACTTTTGTTGTAATTGTTGAAATTTTGTGTTAGAATGTATCGTTTTCATGTTGTCGATGTGTATGTCCGGTTGCCGATCTTAACGTGGCAACCGGAAAAGTTTGTTATTAACATGTCTTTCATCTTCGTCTAGTGCATTTGATGCGGCCATATGAGGTGTTTGGTGTATTAAGTGAATTGAAAGCCTTGTTAGTTAAGTTATGCTTTGCTCCTGATCTTTTGATTAAGTACAGTTGTTTCATGCAGCATGATGTGTGTGTACTATCAATCTGAGTTCCTTCTTTTGTGGCGATGCCAGTGCCTGCTTCCCAAGGGATAGTATTGGTACAATGAACAGTGGTCCAAGATAATCAGCACCTCAAGGTTGCTTGCACCCAAACAGGCAGGTCATCTAACCTGAACTTAGCATTAGAACGACAAGGGCCCCAAGAGCTCAACAGTGACATCCCTCGTTTAGAAAGATTTAAGCAATTTATTTAAGTGGCTCCTGTCTTCTTGTCTCTCCAAATATAGCTTGTAAATTATCTACTAATCATGGGTTGCTGATACCAATAAATGAAGAAGAATTGGTCTCCCAATTTCTTTTTATATATCTTCTCCTCCAAAACAACATGAACAAAACAGTAACTCCCAAACCATGACGCAGCCTGGATGCCAATTTTCCATCTCTCTTGTCGGTGCAAACAACTTCAGAATTGAGGATTGCAAGCAGTGGCTTGTCCATGACAACAAGCATCATACCTTACACATTAACAAGATTACAACATGTTCATATTGCATCTGACGGGTGGTAGCATGTGCTACTCATACAACCGTTTTGTTCGAGGACACTTTGCTCATCATTTCATACCCATACAACCGTCAGATCAGAAACAACAATTGACAGTACATGTTACCTCCGTTAGCATCTGCCCATGTAACACTGTCAAGAATGAAAATGGCCTTCCATTCCTACTGTTTGAAATCGTATGAACAGATCGCAAAAAGAAAGTGTGAGAGGCAGAGCAATGGTACAATAGCTAAGAAGCGAGGGGGAGTAGTTGGCACATTAAGCTCACATATCACCCGACGCAGTCCCTTTCATCTGAGGTCATTAGATTCTGGCTCAATTTCTAACTACTTTTGATTTATCCATTACTTTGTTTTTGTTTATAGGTTTCTTTGATGTAATATTGGCAGCTTCCTTTATTTTTAAGGAAAGAAGAAACTTATTACAACTTTAATGCTTATATCAAATTTAAGTTTTCTCTTTGACAATTCATGAAACTTTAGTTGCCGCTGATGTAGTAACAAAATTCAGTCCTGCACAAGTGATATACTTTAAATATGACTTCAATAGATTGATGCGGAAGGTCTATATATAATACGACACTGTTACTGCATTCTGATGCATTAAACAGTAAAGGTTTATGCTTAATTTAACTGCTAATTGTGTTGATGAGATTGCAATGTTTCACCCCCTCTAGCTTTTCTTAAAGTAGGTCAACTCCAGGATAGGGGTTGATCACCTGCCTTATAGTACTGTAGATGTTGAGTAGTCATGGTTTGTTGGTAGCATTGTTGAACCGCAATTATGAACTCATTGTACAAAGAAATAAGTCCATATAATACCCTAAACTTTGCTTGAAAATTCATCTAGCACCTGGAATTATGTAATCAGATATTTGAACTCCCAAGCTTTACAATCCGGTTCAAATAACATCCTATCTTGGTTTCGTATAGTGATATTGCCTATGTGGCACGATGAGTGGATGATTTTACCATGTAGAATGACACGCTGACCAAATTAGGTCAATAACATATAGGGCTCATAAGAGCTTCTCCCCCATCGAGCTCCTAGCCGTACTTCCATAGCCACCACTCCATACAGCTCCCACCCACTATTTTGATTAGAAGGAGAAGGTTTTATGAGTTTCATCTATCATTCACTTAAACTTGATCAGTGTATTATTTTACATAGTAAAACCGCTCACTCATAATGTTACGTGGGCAATACCACCATAAGACTATGTTAGTGTGTTATTTGAACTGGGTTGTAAAGTCCGGATGGTCAAATGTTCAGTTTCATAGTTAAGATGTTGAACGGACTTTTGAACAAAGTTCAAAATATTATATGGACTTTTTCCTTGTACGAAATAGCTAGCCAAAAACAAAAATATTTGGAGCTTTTGTTCAACTAGCTTTTAAGTCTAAAAAATAGTCCGAGTTTAGGGTCCTTCAACCCAGATGTCAGCAATAGAACATGCGTGTAGCCACTTATTCTTTGATTAATAAAATAGGGATCACACTTCACAAGGTTCAGTTTCTCAAAAAGAAAGGAGCAGGGTTTTGAAATTTGATTTTTTTTTTTACCGGAGGTCACCGATAGAGTCAGTTTTACCGATTATTGGAAAATTTCGGCCGATAATTTCAAATCAAAATTTGAATTTTTTATAGTTAAAACGAAACGACCACAAAAGTATAGTTTTGAAGGTTCGAACCAACGCCCTACTCCTTCCAAGGCAAGGGAGGTTACAAACAGATCGCATGTACACTTATGCTTTAATGCTGTTATGAATTTCCTTTATATTTAGCAAGCAACAAGCAAATCTGATTTTTTTTGCCGATTTGAAATTTAACCAAGAGGGTCCCGATAGAACCAGTTTTCCCGAAAAAAATCGGCATATTTTGTGAACGGTGGAAAGGAGTACATCTTGTACCATTAAAAATGAGGGGGTGCATCTCTCAATGGAGCTCTGGTTGATTATTCCAAGCAATTTAATTAAGGAAAACATACACCGTTTGTTGAGGCTCGAGCAGAGCATAGCACACAGTGATTAAGGGGTCAGAGACAACAGACAACCTACTAATCTGAACATGTAATACTGCTCATGATACATTAAGACATTCTTCAGTACAGTACTCTACTACTTGCATGCATGCCCCCTCTGTCAAGTCAGCCTGGCCTTCTTATCTGATTCTGAGCTTCTTAATTAGTTCCATCTCCTGCCCCATAACCCTGCATAATACTATAGTCTTGTGCAGCTCTGGTATTTGACTTTTGTGCGGTATAAAAACAAGCAAACAACACTTGATGCATACTTACAAATAGGTGCCTCATGTATAATCTATTTGGAAACATACACCTGTGCTTCATGTGCTATTTGCAATGTGCATAAACTTGTGATTCCATTTTTCTCTTAAGCAATTAATTAACCAGCCGACACTAGGACAAGATGGAGAGTGACCAAGTGTTCCTTTTTTTTTAACATTTTTTAATGGAAAGTTGCTGGTGCTCTGGTTAGGAAGTATCTTGCTTTGTACTCTAGTAAGCATGTTTTTTGGTCTCCTTTTCCCTAGATTTGATCGATTAATCGGAGATATTTTAGCAGCAGTAGTACTACTGATTGATGCACACAAAACTTCCCTCACGGGTAAGACTCATGAGTTACCGACGAACACATAATCAATTGCGGACTTAGTAGAGATTATTCTAAGGGCCTGTTTGTTTTAGCTTCTGGCAGCTGCAGTTACTCTCAGAATCTGCAGCTCCCTTAAACAGTCCAGATTTTCATCTAGATTCTAAGTAGCCAGAAGTTATAGAATCCAGAAAATGAACTAGTAGCCAGAAGCTGGGGTTATCCAGCTTCTCTAGATTCTGACTAGCTAAATACTCACCAGCTGCTTCTCAGAATCTACAGCTAAAACAAACAGGCCCCAAGTAACCAGATTCCACGGTAAAACCGCACTAGCGATGACAGTCGGAATGAACAATACGTCCGTGCTTAGCTTCTTAGAAGCTAACGTTCGGCGTCAGCTTTTTGTTTCTCTTCTACTGTTTATTTTTTGTTTTTTTTTATTTTTTATTTTTTGTGTTTTCTTTTTTTTTGTATTTCTTTGTACTGTGTGATGGGTTAATATATTTTTAATTTTTAATTTTTTTAATTTAATTATATTAAATAAGTCAACTCAGTTACAGTAAAAAAATCAATCTATTACAATAAAAAAATCATAAACTATGTTATTCTGAATGTTACCTATATCGCGTCTGCACATCCATCAGCGAAGGACGTCCACTCTCCTCATGTAGTGATTACGGCAAGACAAACACGCTCGGATTAAGGAGGAGGCACGAAATAATCACGTATTAGTACTTATTTAAACTTTCGCTTCTAATTTTTGGCTTGTAACTTTTTAATTTTATTTTTTTTATATTTTAGGGCTTGTTATCTTTCCTTTTTTTTCACCACTTTAGACTCCCGCGAAATTGCTTTGGAGTTAAGTTGGGATTGATAGAGCTAGCGCAGAACGCAACAAGGCTAGCTCCAAGCTAGCTTCTCCTAAGCGTCCAGTCAGCTTTGGGTCCATTTTTTATTTTAGTTTATAGCTATATCTTATGATTTTTAGTTAAAATTTTTGAATTTTATGCTGTTCGCGATAGAGATTATAGAGATCAATTTTAGCTAATATAGATGTTGAATTTTTAACGTGTACTATAATTAATTTGTAAATTTGTCTTGGTAAAATACTCCATTTGAAGTTTAAGAACTGTAGCAAAAATCTACAGTCATTTTTAAAAACGGTAAAGATCAAAACCTTTGTCTTTTTTTTCTTTAGGCTTCTTTCTGCGAAAGAGACATCCAAAGAAGCGAGATTTGGAGGCCCAATCAGCTCGAAAATTCACAAACCACTGCAGAAAGAATCAGATCGTACCATGCAGAAATGCTTTTTAATGGAGCAGGAGGACAGAGAAAGAAAAGAAGGCAGAGGCGAAGGCAATCTCCATTACAAGCAGGAAATTTTGTGCTTTGTGACGGGACTTGGCGTGTGTTTTCAATCGCGGTGACCAAGATTGATCAACGACCGGATCCCATGTTTAACGGCTTTTCATTTTAAGTACCCGTACAGAAGCTTAACAGTGTTTTTTTTCTTTTCTGAAGACTGCTCAACAATGTTGAAAATAATGATAATGATACACATGAGACCAAGATTGAAGTTGCTTCCGTGGTGGCTATCTTGTGTAGGTGAGATATCGAGCTGTAGTAAAAGGGTGATCGGAATAGCGATAGTTTTTAGTTTTTACTGAAAAAATACTGTACCTGAGTTGGTTTATTGAGTATAATTAAATATAAAAAATATTTTAAAAAACCGAAAACAAAAAAGTATAAGTAAATTTTAAAAAAACGAAAAAAATTCACTGTAGCGCACACAGTGCGCGCTACAGTGAAAAAACGCTGAACGCTCACAGCCAAAGCTGTTCTGAGCGCAACCTAACTTTGATCGTGTGCTTCGGATAGCATAGACTCATTAGGATTTCTCATTTCTAGCTCTCTCTACCGATCGAAATGAAGCATTGGCTGAAGAATACAGTGCCTAGAATCCACTTCTTATATATATATATATATATATATATATATATATATATATATATATACTAGTAAGGTGCCCGTGCGTTGCAACGGAAAACCAAATAAAAGTGATGCGTACTATCAAATATGCATACATAATACAAAATCTGGTAGCAACATCTATATTACCCCATTCTAAATGCATACATAATACAAAATCTGGCATTATCCTTTTAAGCCGTTGGTTCATACTTAAGGAAAATTCAAGACATCTAAGTATCCAACTATAACTCTTTCATTGTATATATTAATTGGTCTGCAGTTTATCATTTGAATATTGTGAAATGTAAGCAAAATGTATGTTCAAACTCACTATTTTCTATAACAAAATATGATCCATGGGACTGGACATTCAAAGATGCCTTGAACCATCTTATACACCATTCCACCGAAATTTTTCATCGGTGGCTTGAATGCATTTATGGAACATTACTCGGAGTTTTGAATTACTCGGTGTTTCAAAAAATAGTGCACTGTAATGTCACACCTAAAACTCTTTTAACCCTAAACCCTTTAACCCTAAAACCCGTCTCCTACACCACCCATCCCCGTGCGCTGTGTTCATTCCGCCTCCTCCTGCCTCTTCTTCCGCCTCGCCTCCGCCTCTCCATCCTCCCGCATTCGCGCTTCCGCCTCCTCCTGCCTCTTCTTCGCCTCTCTCCATCGCCCCTCCCGCCGCCACGCCCGCCTCTCTCCATCGCCTCCCCGCGCCGCGCGCCTCGCCTCCTCCTCCTCCGCCTCGCCACCTCGGCCCCGCGCGCCGCATCCTCCTCCCGCGCGCCTCCTCCTCTACCCCGGACGCCTCCTCCCTACTCCGCCTCTCTCCATCGCCTCTCCGTCGCCGCGCCTTCCGCTCTCTCCATCGCCCCTCCCGCCGCCACGCGCCTCGCCTCCTCCCGTCGCCTCCCCAACCGAACCCGTGCGCCTTTCTCCATCGCGACTCCGCCGTCGCGCCGCGCCTCGCCTCCTCCTCCTCCTCCTCCACCTCGCCTCCCCGCGCATCATCATCCTCCCCTCGCCACCTTGTAGAGCATAACAATTTCAACAATTTCACTGGTCTTGACGGAGCTCACCGGTTCACCTTCACAACGAGCGATCCTTCGCAAATCACCACGACACAACAACACAAATACACGATTCATTTGTAATTTCAGCGATGAAGACTCGCTCGGATCAAGAACCAACCCAACCTGAAGGAAGTGCGCGAGAGACGGGGAGAGCAGGAGGAGAAGAAAAGGGCGGGACCTTGTGGAAGTCGGCGGAGCGACGCCGGGAGGTAGAACCCATGGCGCGCGCCGGGAGTAGGCGAGGACGAGGAGGAGCACCGCTTGGGCGCCATGGGTGGGGTGGGGATCACCACTTGGAGGACGAAGGCGCGGCCCATGGCGACATCGGCGAGTCGGTCCTCTAGGTGCCGCACCTCCCCGGCGAACACCACCAACGGGAAGGTCTCGATCGTCTTAAGCACCGCTTCCGGCTCCTCCTGGCTCGGTACTCGGGAGTTGCGCGTCTTCTTCGTCTTCCAGATGTCCATCGTTCACCTCCGCGCCACCGTCGGCTTCTTATCCGGCGCCACCGTCGGGAACGAAGTCTTCGAAGCCGCGGAGGGAGGGGAGGATGCGGCGGCGGAGGAGGGAGAGGGATGGGGGGTAGGAGGCGGCGGTGCGGGGACGGAGAGGGGAGGCGCGCGCGTGGGGTTGGGGAGGAGGAGGAGGCGCCGGGGCGGAGGTGGAGGCGGCGGCGCTGGGAGGAGGAGGGGAGGAGGCGCGCGCGGGTGGGAGGGAGGAGGAGGAGGCGGCGCGGGGGGGAGGAGGAGGCGGGGCGGCGGAGGGAGAGCGGCGGCGGCGGCGGGGTGGGGAGGAAGGAGGCGGGGCGCGGAGGAGAGCGAGGCGGCGGGAGAGCGAGGGAGGCGTGGGGGCGGCGGGAGGAAGAGCGAGGAGGAGGCGTGGGGGCGGCGGGGGGAAGAGCGAGGGGTAGGCGTAGGGGCGAAGGGGTGATGTTGGGATTTTAGGGTTTAATCAGATCGTGTGGCTGAGAAGAGAGAAGAAAGATCGGATGGTTAAGAAGTGAGGGAGGGTGGACGTGACGGCAACCACCAACTCCTTCTTTTTAAATAGTAAAGATATATATATATATATATATATATATATATATATAAAATAGAATGCACTTCTACCATGACCTTTTTGGAACACGGAGATTTGTAGAAATATTTTTGATACATCAACTCTTCTCGGTGGACGTGGTGCGTGTGCACCCCGGTCTTGGAGGAGGAAAGCTGAGAAGCCCCAGAGGAGCGTCACATCACATGCGCGCCGTACGGTGCGTGACGTGAGTGCGGGGCAACGGTAATACCGCTACAGGCCCTGTTTCAAGGTACGTCGGCGTTTTGGTTTTTAGCCGAGAGGATAGCGTAGCGGATGTTAGTTTTTTATATATATTTAATTAAAAGACAAAAAATAACAAAAGTGAAAAAACTAAATATCTTTATAAATAATGTAAAAAAATAAAAAAAAGTAAAGAAAAAAACATTAAAAAACTAACATATTCCAAAAGCCATTGTTGTTTGGAATACATCCAAAACTTCATGCGAAATGTGCCATTGACAACCAGCCTTTTACTGTGCAACTAGTAGGTGGTCCGTGCATTTGCGTACCTAGATTTATTTCAAAGTTTTTAGTATCAAATTATGCAACTTAGATGTTTAAGAATATGTTTGTATGTCTTGTAGACTATTTAGGATTTTAATACATCATAAACATTGAAAATGATAGTAGAAATTTGAAGAAAAATACAACTTGATAAATACAACAACAAATATGTATACACATGCAACTGTTGCTGATCCCTACCGTGCAATTTGAATATTGCAATAATTTATATTGAAAAGACGATAGCCAATTTATTGGCTAGTTCGAATTCATATGTGCAATTCGTATAATTATGATTGTTGAAGCCCAAAATTCAAGTCTCTTGGCTCTTTTCACGCTTTCTCACAAACGGATTAAGAAATATATTGCAGTATTTATTTGTTGAAGTTTGGATAAACCATTGCTTCGTCTGGTGTCTACAATACATATGACTCATATAGTACTAATTTCATTTTTACCAGATCGAAAATTTTTATGTTGAAAAGGAAAATTTATAGATCCAATGTCACATTCCGTAAAAATTTATGATACATGTATAGGATGCACTCAATGTGTACGAGCTTGTCCAACAGATGTATTAGAAATGATACCCTGGGATGGGTGTAAAGCCAAGCAAATTGCTTCTGCGCCGAGAACCGAAGATTGTGTGGGTTGTAAGAGATGCGAATCCGCCTGCCCAACAGATTTTTTAAGTGTCCGCGTTTATTTAGGGCCTGAAACAACCCGCAGCATGGCTCTATCTTATTGATACGTTACAAAAAACTCCACTTGAATCGTCTGATTCCTCTTTACCGAAGAAGCCTGTGCTTGAACCTCCACTACTTTTGTACATCTATATTTCTATTTGTATAGATGCATACACAAATATACACATTCATAATGTTATACGTGCTCGATATCTCTCTTCTCTCATGTCAATCGCACTTGTTCTTCAACATTGGCCACCTCAACTCTATGATTTTCTCACTAACCACGGTGATCTTGCATCTTCACTAGTATTAGTATGTCTGCTTTAGTCGCTGTTTAATGATATAGAGAGTGTTCTCGCCATCGTAAGTGATGTCGTGCCCTTACCAGCGATGGCACGCTCCTAGCCACTTGATAACCCATATCATTATAGCTCATATTCAATACAAAGTTTTATCTCCTCTTTGCCAAAACTTTCTTATTATCGAGCTTATTTAGACACCAACTTCTTTAACAATACTGACACTCACCACTCATCGTCGTGGCCCTTGGCTCCTTTGACTCCAGTCTCTCTTCAACGACTTTGGCAAGTAGTACAACACTATTCTTGTCGAACGGCTAAGGTGAGCAGCACAACATTGTCATCATTCCCTGGCCATCACCTTAGTTCTTCACTTCCCAATGGATTAATGTCTACTTATTAAACAAATCGACATCTTTGTACTCTTTTATGGTCTTCTTCAACACCATTCACGCTATATTTATTATAACTTTTATTTTTATTAAAATTTTTAGTTGTTTTTATTAGAGTTTGTATACGAATCAAATTATTAATTTTATTTAATTTATGTTAAATTTTAGTTATTTAGATATTTTACTTTGCAATTCTATAGAAATCAAATTGCAAATTTTATTTTGTTTTTACTAAAAAAATTCAATTATTTTTTATTAAAATTTGTATACAAATCCAGTTGCAAATTTTTATTTAATTTTATTAAAAATTATAACTATTTAGGGATTTTGTTTTGAATTCATATCAAAATCAAATTGTTAATTTTAATATATTGTAATTCTAAATTTTAATTAATTTTTTGTTGAAATTCGTGTACAAATCCAATTGCTACTATTTTTATTTTTTATTCTTAATAATATTTATTTACAAATTTTACTTAGGAATTTGTATGAAAACCAAGTTGCTAATTTTATTTAATTTATTCTAAAGTTTAGTTATTTAAGGATTTTATTTTAGAATAGTATGGAAATTAAATTGTAAACTTTCTTTTATTTTCTATTTCAAATTTTAATTTTATTGGTTAGAATTCATTCGCAAATCCAATTGCTTTTTTGTTTAATTTTTATTGTGATTTGTAATTATTTAGAGATTTTAATTTAGAATTTAGACCGTAATCAAATTACCAATTTTATTTTATTTTTATTCTAAATTTCAGTTATTTTGTTGTTAGAATTCATATACAAATCTAATTGTTAATTTTTGTTTAATTTTTATTTTAGTTTTTATTTAATTTTACATAGAAATTCATATGAAAATCAAATTGCTAATTTTATTTTACTTTTTATTTTGAATTGTAGTTATTTTTATTGTATTTTACATAGACTTTTTCTTTTAATCAAGACTGTTATAATCGAGATCTACTACGATTAGAGGTGGCAACGGGTAGATACCCGCTGGGTATAGCCACCCCATACCGGTACCCGATACCCGCACCCGCTACAATACCCGTACCCGCACACGGGTATAGAAACTTACCTATACCCGCACCCGTGCGGGTATTTGTACCTGACGGGTAACCCATACCCGAATTGACAAGGGTATATACGGGGCACAGGTATATACGGACGCAGGTATTTTCATTGACTTCATTTCGAATATATATATATATATATATATATATATATATATATATATATATATATATATATATATATATATATATATATATATACACACACACACACACACACACACACACACGGGCCACAGGTATATGTACCCGTTGCTATCTCTAGTGTATTATGTATATGAGCCGTCGGGTATATTTTACTCGCGGGTATGCGGGTACGGGTAGTATACACCGCACTCGCTCTACCCGATGGGTAGAGATTTTTGCCCATTAGCATACCCACGGGTGAAGATATCTTTCCATACCCGCCTCCTTATCGGGTAAAACACATCGGGTACTCGGGTTTCGGATACCCGTTGCCATCTCTAACTACGATCAAGGGTGTGAATCTTTCTCTCTTTTCTCCAATTAACGTAGGAATTTTTACCTCTTAAGAGCAAATATGGTGGCTCCTTTTGCCTTTACTTTAATAATATAATAGATTTTTGTAGGAATTCTATAAAATCTCTGTGTTCTAAATGAGACCTCGAAATCTATAGCATCGGAAAGAAGGTGCACACCGTCACCGTGTGTTTTTGTTTCCCTTTCACCGGAAAGCAAGCAATCAAAGGCCAACAGGAGAGCAACAGGAAAATTAGGCAGGAAGCAAGCCCAGCGGCTGCCCCCGAGAGAGAACCATCAGCCGTGGACCACCACTACCCCCGAACTTGTTCCTGATCGTTTTGCCCACACGCTTCGCCAACGAAGGACAAACAATCGTCGCAGCAGTGCAGCGATGGGATCACTCGCTCTGCAAACGTCGCGGTTGCAGCAACGTTCAGCGAGAGTGGACGTTTTCTTTCAGACAGAATTCCAAACGTATGGTTGGTTTCATTTCATAGCACAAAATTAGTTTTCATTCGAAAGCTCCATGGATATTTCAAGGACACGTGCTAGCAGCATTCTCCAACATAAGATCATCGATTGAAGATGACATCACATTTGCATGCATTATGCAGATGTGTGTGTATATATAGAAAGGCAACATGAGACAAGCGCAGCCAAAGATACCTTCTGGGAACCAAAAATAGCATGGCAGGCTTGAGCATCGCTGCCCACCGGAGCGTCAATGGTAGCTTGGCCGGACAGGTTAAGATCCACCGCCAAGCTGGTTTGTCTTGCTTCCAACGTTTCAATGCATGAGCTGACCAGCTCACCTGCAGGTGGAACTCCAGATCTGAATCTAACTGAGCCCTTGGATGATCATGAGGGGTCTTCTTGCTCTGCACATAATGGTCAGGCTGTCTGCACAAGTTTCAGATGCAGAAGCACGAAAACACAGTGTGTTTATGCATCTTCTTGAGCATACAGCAAGTAGAGATACTAAAACGACAAGCTTATCGGACCGCCTGAACATTTTTTTACTTGTCAAATGGGCTAGGATAACTAGAGACTGTTTACAGAATGCACAAAATTTCCGAATTATTTCCCGTGTAATACAAGCATGATTTCATATTAGCATCCAGTCTACGCTAAGGATGGGGGCCTCAATAGCTGAAATTTCCTACAGCTGCATAATTTACAACTTATTCAGCGAAGCTCGAAAGTGGCCTATTCACTGCTTCAACCGTCAGTATTTTGAAGTCTAGCAAGGTACACATACACATGGAGTCATCTTTGGAGTCAAAGTCACCTGCATGACAACTGAAGCAAGTAAGTTGCTGGATTCGATAACAGACTCAAAGTCAAAAAGAATATATCTGAATCTAGTATATGTTTAAAGTCCCAACTGTTTGATCAAACAGTTTTTCCGAAGTGTCACCACAAGCTGCTATTAAAAATTGTACCTTAATTGAGGTAACGCAAAACAGTCAAAAGTGCATTGCATTTAGCAAACAACATATGAGATTATTTATTCTTTCTAAAAAAATGCCATGCATTTCTTTTGTAAAGGCAGCAGGCAGTCCAACAGCCTCAAGCCCACAACCCAAGTGGGAAACCTAACAGAAAAGCTCATCATGCAATCAAGCCCTTGTGTACAGATATGTACAGACCATGACAAGAGTTGGACCCTCCAAATGGATGATCAATAGCCTGGATTTCTGTTGGCAGGCAAGTGAATTTTGAATTTCTCAACATTGAAAAAATAATAATTTTGGTAGCGAACTCATCAATGACCTAGATTGTAGCAGGTACCTTCTATTTTCCATTACAAAATAGAGCCAGATAGCCCCAGAACTTATCCAGACAAAATTAATAAGAGATCAACTTGGCATATAAGAATTCATCTAACGCATAAAAGTGTGAAAAACTGCTGAATCATGTCGTGGTACCATCATCATGAGCTTCTATGAAATGAGTTCTCATGCATATTAGAAACTGAAGTGTCCTGCATTTGATCAAAAACTTTATCAGCCAGACAGCCACAACAAATACTAGGAAAAACATTTTCTATAGATGAATCTTGAGAGTTCGAGAGTTAGTTACTTGAATCATTGCATTGATGTTTTGGAGCCCAAGGTGATTTGCAGAAGGTACGGGGGCATTTAATAATGACCCATTACCATTTGCTGCATTGCCTTGGTTGTCTTCATTTGTAGACTTGGCAGTCCTTCTCCATCGCTTCAACAGATATCTCTGAGGTAACTCTTTGATATTTCTGTAATCGAGCACCTTCAACATGTGACAACATGGAATACCCACAAATTCAAACTTTCTACATGTGCAGATACAGGAGCAATCACTTGAATCAAATCTAACAAAGTGTTCCTTGGGTTTCTCAGAAGGAGCAACTTTGTACTCGGAGGTTGTCCCGGCCTCCCCACAACTGAATAACACAGAGTCCATGAACAGCTCAAACTCTTTACGGAAGATCTCAAACACCACTGGCGTATATGTATGGGCAGTTTGCTTTAACATCTTGGCTGGGGGTATTCTTGGATAACTTTGACTAGCTTGGAAGTCAGCTTGGAGCTCAGCATAGCGATGTTCATCCACTGCTCTTTCATAGTGCTTGAAGAAGGACAGCAGATCAACTTGAGGGCTCAAGAATTTCTTCAGAACGCTACTGAAACTCTCAGCTTGAAGTGCACTTATTATGTCAGCACAAAATATATGTCTGTCATATGCCAAGGCCCATCTTTCCCTCTCATCAAACAGTTTAGACAGCCACTCATTATGCCTAAGATCATACTTTTCCAGCATACTTCTCCATGCAAACAAGAATTCTTCCTCTTCCTCACAGCCAAAGACACATTTGCTAAAATCCTTTGCAAATGTCTTTGAACCTTGGAAAACATGATTGAGGTGCTTAAGAGAATTCTGATATACATGCCAAGCACAAGTTCGTTGAGTAGTATTTGGCCACGCTGCTGCCATTGCACTACTCAGCGGAATAGATTGATCTACTAAAGCTACAGTCGGTTGCTTCCCATGCATAGCAATCTTGAAACTCTCAAACAGCCACTTAAATGACTCAAATGATTCATCATAAAGCATAGCTGCACCAAAAATAATTGTTTGTTTATGATGATTCACACCAAGGAATAATGACAACGGCCTGCCATATCCATTTATTCTGCATGTTGTGTCTAAACAGAGTACATCACCAAAGTAGTCGAAGTCATCTCTGGATTTTGAGTCTGCCCAAAAGAAGTTGGTCAACTTGTCATCCTCATCAATCTGCATGGTGTAAAAGAAAGAGGGGTTATCCATTTGCATTGTCTGCAAATATTTCAATATCGCTCCACCATCACCAAGTTGCATAGCCTTCATACGCTTTGAGCGGAGATAATTTTTGTAATCTAATGGAAGGAGAGAAATACTTCGAAGGAAACCAACTTGTCTCACAACAAGATCACCAGTTGCTTTTGTTGTTGGTGTCACTACAGAATCATCTGACAACTCTGCTTCCCCAGACTGAAGTTCTGTCAATACCCTCTGTGACCTTAACATATGCATCGTTGAAGGAGGGGCCAGCTGATGATTATGGTCTGCTTTAAAATCAGTGACCCTGTATTTACACTCTGATGTGACTTTAATAATCAACCGTGCTGGACAACCAATTCTTGTATCCAACCTTGGCTTCTTTGCTTCCAATGATTTTTTATCCCTGTTGTAACCTTCTCTTGAGCATACGAAAGTCCTTACTTTGGTAATATTTTCAGAAGATTTGTGTGATGTACTTTTCCGAACACTAAAGCCAACATGACCAGCATATTTATTGTAGGATTCATACACCTTTTCCTCACTCTCAAATTCCATGCCTACATCAGGAACCAGCTTAGCAAGTGCAGTCTCATCTATAGGTAGTTCGGCTTCTATCATTCTTCTCATTTTCCCCTAGATAACCAATCATATATAATTTGATTAAAAAGGACAAAAAGAAACACATTTAGTTGTACCGGATTTTTATCAATACACTAAAATGGGAGGAAAATGGCCAAAAGAATTGCATACTTGGCCCATAATGCAAAGGAATAAATCTGAAAGTCTTAAGCTGCAAAACCAGATGTTTTACAACCCTTAACTCTTAATACCGGCTATTTTAACCTCTAGACCAAAACCACCCTGGCTTTGCTAACGAGGAATGTACGTGGACAAGTTTTACTAACATGGCGCCCATGTAACATCCACGTCATATGTCAAACCCACATGTCAGTCTCCAATTATCCTTCTTCCACCCTCTTCTTCTCCTCCCTCATCTCTCTCCCCCCTCCCTCCTGTATCCACCAATCCAAACGGTCGTCAGGCCCTTACCACAAGCGACCACTGACCATCGCAGATTAGGGAGGCAGTCCGAGCATGAGGATGCTGAGAATGGCTGCCGAAGCAGGATGAGAATGACATGTGGGCCTCACCATCTTTTTTATTTATTTGTTCATTTTGTTGACTGGGATGCTTATGTGTCAAAATCATAAACCGAAAACCCGCTTACTAGTCAAAACATCTGCCATGTTGGCAACACCTCAAAGCAAAACCACCTTCAAGATCTCAGGAGGGTAAAATAAACGGTGTTGATACTTAAGAGGGGTGAAACATCCGGTTTTGTAGTTTGAGGTTAAAACTTAGACTTTCACAAGAGTTCAGGGGATAAAGCAGACTTATTCCTAGCGCAAAATATGAAATCCGAAAGCAATTCTTCTTATTTTTGTTATAAGCAACATGTGCCATAAGATCTTCAATCCTAACATGCTAAATCAAAATTCTGTAATCAAGACTCTATTTTTCAAGGCAAAAGGGCGAATAATATGGTAGGGGAAAATCGGAACTCGTGAAGCATATAGTTAACTCTGTTCCTGGCTGTATCTCCGAGGAGGTTACGCTACACGTTGCATGTTTACATTAGGTCGAATACAAACATTGAAGCAAACGATTATACGATGTTTGTCTCAGAACATAAGAGAATGATTTTACCTTCCTGTAAGCGATGCCACACGCATTGCAAAGAGTTCTTGGGCCATCAGGGCCACGCCGCATATGGGGCGTCGCATTGCCGGATATACCGCACCGTAGGCACCTGATCAAATCACAATAAATTGTCAGAATATAACACAAATTTAAACCTATGCTTTAACTTGCAAAAAAGTTCTGCAAAAAGATGAACAAAAAGCTTCTGAAGTGGAAACAAGTGCACCGCAACTATTCCACCGGAAACAAACAAGAACACCGCGCAAAGGCGAGACCATTCCATCACCCAACGCATCAACGTTGACCAAACAGTCACACAAGTGATTTGCCAGAGACACACAACGAGCGGAAGAACTTGGGCGCGCACGTACCGCACGTGGCCGTCGAGGCCATCGTCGGCGCTGTCGCGGTGGAGCTTCAGCTCCTGCTCCGCCGGCGCCGCTACGTACGGCCGCATCTCCCCTCCGCCGCCATCCGAGGCCACCAGCATGTGCATCATGGCATCACCACCCTGCCAATGCCACACTCGCATAAAAAAAATTCCCCCAAAATACAAAAATATCGCGAAAATGCGAATTTGATTTGGATTTGTACACAAAGAAGAACCGGAGAGGGGTTTGGAGAAATTTCGTAGGATTATTGGGAATTTTTTTGGTTGGTTGGGATTGGAGTTTGGGTTTGGACTTTGGAGCGCGAGGACGAGCGGATGCAGGATCCGATGCGTCGCGGGTTAGGTGGCCCTCTGTGGTTGCGGCCATCGCCTGACACGTGTACTGCCGGTGTCTTAGATGAGCTTTGGGCCTCTGGCTTGTCCCTCATGTTAAACTGACATGTGGGGATACGATAGTGGGGCCAACCTGCCAGAGGCCATAGCATAGCAAGGTGCGCGAGAGAGAGAGAGAGGCGACGAGGACACAATCGCCATGAGCGCTCTCAAGTTCTGCGGCGAATGGGAAAAAAGCAGAGAAATTTTTAGCATTCTTCTCCAAGATTCGCTCTCCGATGATCCAAGAGGATAGTGGTTTAATCCATGGTTTATTTTACCTTTCTGTTCTTGCAGCAACAACATGTTGTACCCTCGGGAGGACAAGGAGGCGCACCCTCCTCTACGCTTGCCAATCCTACGAGCACCAGGTGGTTTCCTTGTTCCTTTGTCAGATGAATGTTTTGTGTTCGGATTTGGTCATAGATTCCTGAAACCCTAGGTTCGCTAGGAAAGCTGGGGTAATCTAGGTTCCTCCAATAGTATATTTGGTTGAACTTATGGGTTTAGGCTGGGGTTTAGTGATCCGGTGTCTAAGGGTGGATATGGATTTAGGTTTGATGGTGCATTATTGAGGCTATTATTTCTTGGTTCTTGGGGGTGGATAATTTAGGCTGGCAATGGCATATGCTCACTTATGCTCATTCTGGATTTCTGGTTTCAATTTATGATACCGCCAGCTTGGGTTTGGCCGGAAAAAAATTGATATCGCAGTGTTCTTGATGCTTGCTTTCTTGAATTGGCAGAGGGTTTTGATTGCAAATTTACACGGATTTGTTCGAGGACTAATGGTTTTTGTATGTACTTATCATACTTTGTTCTTTGGCATGAAGATTAAATCAAAAGTTATCGTTTTACTAAGGGCCTGTTTGCCCATGTTTGGGGCTTTGGGGCTTATAAGTTAAGGGCTCAAGGTTATACAATTGGCTTCGCATTAGCCTTATCTGATGAACTTTTCACAAAAAAACTGAATTCATGGAACTGTGGAGGGGGCCTTGTCGGCATATCATGGGGGTGTGTGTGTTGGTTTTTCATTTCTTTCTCTGTTGATATGTGTGTGAGCTCTGAGATGGAGATTGTTGAGGGGCCCTGTGTCCAGTCCTCAGAGATGTTGTAGCTTGCTTCCAATGGAGCATTGTCCTTGAGAAATTCATCTTCTAAGTTTTGTGTTTATTTTCTATGTCATTGACTGACTGCAAGAATTGGAAGAATGTGACGTTCATGGATACTGTATTGTCAGCCATGTTTTGTTAACAGAGGCTAAATGCTGGATTCTTGGCAATGATGGTCCATCCCCTCCGTTTATAAAGGAGCACTTATTTCGTTTTCTTTATCAAGGATTCGTTTTTATTACTTTGGTATATAAGCTGCCGTCTGGCCATTCATCAGTATCAATTACAATTAGATGAACTGCTTCCCTTCCTCATATATGTGCTGCAGATAGCGAGTCTCTTGCAAGTTCCCTTCGATCTGTTAGCAAAAGGAGAAGAGTACAGGGGAACAACAGCAAAAAAAAAAAAAAGAATTAAAGAGCCTTTCCGTTGAACGAAGTCTCGCTATGATTTTTGGCTAAAAACAAATAATAGTGATTAAAATAAGTATCTTTTATAAAGAGCAGGCAGCGGTAAAAAAATGAGAAAGATGCGTACACGTAACGGAAACGAGAGTAGGATATGTGATGCACTTATAACCTCTGTCTTATTCCCAGAATGAGATAGTAGCGAAATAACTGAAGAAGCTGTTTCGAGAAGTCAGATGTTCGTATTTCCTTTTGGCTTTTCTAACCAGAAGTCAAAAACAAAAACAAATACGAATAGGATCTAAAATAGAGTTGATAAAATTAGCATCATGTTTATATTAACTTTTAAAAACTAGAAATCAGTATGAACACTATTCTTTTCCAAGCGACACCCTTACCACTATTATTATTTTCAAGTGACACCTTTAAGAGTGTGTTCAGAATAGCGATGGTTTTTGACTGAAATTTTACTGTAACTAACTTATTTTTTACTCTAACTGAGTTGACTTATTAGACGTAATTAATTTTAAAAAAATATAAAAATAAAAATAACATGTTAGTCCATCACGGATAATACAAAAAAATACAGGAAAAAAATAAAACACAAAATACCAAAATAAAAAACAAAAAAAAGATAAAATAGTACACAGTGAAAAAAAGCTGAACAGTGCAAGAAGCTGTGCCGAGTTGAGCGCAGCTGTTACCTTCACCTGGTCTTTGGTTGATGACATCCAGTTCTCCTCGGGAAGCACCGAAATGGTGGAAAGCACCGAATACGCCATCGCTACCCTGCTCTCTCTCAAACGCCTCATACTTGGATAGAGTACCCTCTTCTAATTGTAGTTTCCAATATCATGTTATAAATACGAAATAACGATCAGATTATAACCAGTCAGCTTGCATCCTTACACATACATATACTTTTGCCATGTACCAAAATACCTCCTAAAGACAAAACTACATATACATGCAAGGAACATAGGCTAACCATAAAATCCGACTCGCAAGTTACAAAGATGAGCTCCCTGGAATTAGTAGTACATGAGCTGCTGCTGCGAAGCACCGACGTTCTGGAAACTACCATCGTATATCGCCTGACTCGCACCTGCACCCATCCCCATGGCTGCTTGCTTGAGATGCTGCTGCGCCTGAGCCTGCATCAGTGCCTGGCTTGAAGCTATCTTGTTCAAGGCAATAGTGCGTTCGTACGCTAGAAGATCAGCAGCCGTGAGGCTGGGAGCAGCAGGAGGGGGCAGAGGTGCAGAGGTGGTACCAGGGAGCGTAGGCTTGTTGCCCCAGGAACACTGCAAAACAAGAGAAAATTTCGAGGAAAAAAGTTGCGATCAGGGGATCAATTGAAAAACAGTAGCAAAAAGAAAGCTAGAAATTCAAGAAATGAAAAGGCAGCCAGATACATGCAGAAACAGTAAGTAGGAAAGGTGCCGCTCACCTTGATTGGTTTACCACCCAAAATACGACCGTTACCCATCTGGATAGCAAGGGCAGCTTCTGCATGGTTGCTGTATCTGACAAAACCAAACCCTTTGCCATGCTGGATACGCACCTCCTCGATGGATCCAGCACCAAGTGCATGGAAAAGACGATGGAGCACATCTTGAGTAACCTGGTAAAAACATCTTGAAATCAGTAAGGCGACAATTGGGACAAGTAGGATCTAAATCATCAAACTTTTCGAAATTTGTAACACACATAGTTCAACTGAGTTCATTCTGTCATATGCAAAGTGATTTGAGTTACAATGGAATTTTAGTGTACAGTAGCTTAAGGTCAGGCAAGTGAATAGCAAAACATCAAACACATGGATGCACTGATATGAGCATGCTTAAAGAGAGACTACCTCATGAGCAAGGTTCCCAACATAAACAGTTCTGTACTGTGTATTATTCTCTGGAGCATCTTCATTTGCTTTCTCCTTCCCATCTTCTGGACAAGACAAATAATAGACAGCACAACTCTCAGCATATTGAAAGCCTTTATGAACAATGAACTGCAATGCTTAAGTTCCTAGCAGCCAAGGCCTAAGAGCATCATGCAAACGTACAACATCACAACAAAAGAAGATACCACAAGCCAAGTCATAATGCGAAATAGGCTAGATCCACACCATTTTCCATTTGAACATTCTGGTTAATCCAGGTCACTTTCTTGCATAGTTAGTTACTGGTCAATTTATTAAAAGAACACCTTGAATAGTGAGTGCTTTACTCATCAAACCTCAACATCAGCAGGAACCAATAACTTTGAAGGCAGTATATATACTAATGTTAATAAAAGAACACTTGGGTTTAAACTAACATCTTAGCAAACTTAAGGAACCAAAAATCTCGATAGTATAAACACGCAACAGGTATACAAATATACCTGTCAAACTGTTAGTCACATCAGCTACACTTTTTGAATCTGAAGTCTGCCGGTCCTCACCACTGTTGGCACCCTTCATTGCCCAGTTGCAGCGAATCTGCCGACTTCCAAGCCATCGACCTACAAAAGTTATTTTTGCAAATTTGTGATCACCAGCTTTCGAAGAGCAAACAAACTTGCATGAGTTGCATCACTCAGAATGTTATTTTATATAGCGGCTCCAATTGTGGAAAATATCAAATGCAAAGGGCTAACAAGCCAACCCAATCCAAATCCTCACCACCCAAAAAAGAAGTCTAAATGAGAAAAGTATTGAGGGTGTGCAGTGTGCACGACATACCATTGAGGTCGTTAATGGCGCTCTGCGCATCCTGCAGACCAAATAAAGCATTTTTCACTTTTTCAGTAAAAAAATGAAGCAGGCAAAGCACTAATTCAAATGCTTGTGACTGAGAATTAGCACACCTGTTGATTCCTGAAGGAAACAAAGCCATAACCCCTTGATCTTCCAGTCTTTTGGTCCCACATAACTCGAGCATCACTAAACAGCAGAAATAATTGCAATTTTAAGCTCCACACTTGATTCATTTCAATAAAAAAACAAAATAAATGAAATGAAATAAGAAATTAGACTGGCAACCCAGTAGCAACACAGGCACCACTGCCAATTGACGAATATTAGGTAACTGAGACAACAGCACTATTGCAAGATCATAGTTGATGAAAGTACAAATTAAGCCCAATAGCAAAAAAGAACTGATGAATAAAGGCAATAGAAAATACTTACGAGCAGCTGGAATATCCTGAGAAGAATGCAAATAATGCAGAATCTGTCACCTCTGGGCCAAGATCACCAACAAAAATGTTGAAATGGTCTGCAAAAGGAATAAGAATTACCGTATTTAGCCAAAAGCTATAGCAAAGGATGCACGGGTATTGGTTCAAAAGCAGCAGTAGTATTAACCTGCTGTATCCTCCCTCTGTCCACTAGCATATGCCCAATTAACTCTGAAAGGCTGCCCAAAACTGCAACAATGTTATTCAATAAGCAAGTAGTTTTGGGAAAAGGAACATAACTAAATTCCAAGAAAAATAGAACTAGCAGCTGCTGCTAGTTTTTTCTCTTACATTTGCCTCCCATTAAGTGTCAAAATTGCTAGTGCAGCTGATCTGCGGTCATAGTAGTCAACAAAACCATAAGATGACTGCAAAAAATATATGTTGAAAAGGTCAATCATCAATCATGCGATCCTTGAAACACAAGACCGTTGAACTAAATCATATTCAAAGGAATTCTTTCAAAAACAACATAACTGCACTGAACCAGGGGACAGGTAAGAAAAACAAACCTTCTCTTTTCTTATAAGCTTGCATCCTTCCACCAAACCAGTACTCTGAAAAACTTCTCGGAGAAGTGCCTCTGTCACTTGAACATGAACATTGCCAACATATCTAAAATTTTACGAAAATGTAGAAAATCAGAAAACATTGTGACCATGCTTGCGATGAAACATTTGCTCTTAGATAAGAAAATTGTATAAAACTAATAGTTGTCTTAATTTCTATTAACAGAAATCATCAGATGTGCCTCAATTTTCAGGAAGGATTAATGCATATAAATCTGGTAAACATATGCAGGATACTTTTTCATCACACATTCATCGATGAAGGAAATTTATGATGTAACTTGTTAAAAGAAAATATTTGTATAACTAAGAATGCTTGGCAAATGGCCAACATGCATTTCAGACCTCTGTGGTTGACAGATAGTCTCATAAAAGCTTCACAAGAAAGTGTTATGTGCACACCTAAATGATGTCCAAATGTCCATAACCAACTAATTGAGACTAGAGATTGTCAAATTACACATGTGCAGGGAAAGAGATACCAAAAACCCAAATATGATATGCATTTCCAACTTCCAAGCTAGCAAAGAAAAGAAAAATAAAGACAAATTTCCTAATGGGACTCACACACTGCGGCATGTACTCGTATCAAAACCAGGAGGCAGATTTCCAGTAAGGATTGGCTCTATCTGCAAAAATAAAAGTGCAAAAAAACAATGAAAGAAATAAACAAAAAATCTATGGATAATTAAAAAAACAGAAGTGTTAAAGATCCGTCGACTGTTTTTTGGGTTGAAATCAATCAGATTTTTTTTGCCATGTATACAACATTTTTCGCCCATGTTTGCAACATTTTTTGCACATGCATGCAACACTTTTCGCATCTATGCAACATTTTTTTCCGAGAAATGTTGCATGCATAGGGAACATGTTGCATACATGGGCGAAAAATGTTGCATACATTGGAAAAAATCTGACTGATTTCAACCCAAAAAACAGTCGAATGTGCAATAGACAGTCCCTTACAAAAAATCAAAGGTCAATGTATACGAACTACGCAGGGCACCCTACAGATACTGCCAGGAAGTTCCAACAAGACAAGTGTAACAGAGAGAATAAAAATGCTGCATGCTTTGTCCAAAAGCAAAAAAAAAAAGCACTAAGTACAAAATCCAGGAAAACCTAATTAATCAGGAAGAGAATATACTAAGCGTCAAATACAGAAAATATTAACTAATAAAAAATAAGCACATTGCGTGAGATGAGCGACAAGCCAAATGCGAAAAATTCTGGCCTGGCCTGAGTTAAAGGGACTAACAAACTAATTGATGGTAGATATTTAACATAAATAACATCATGATGATGAAATCCATGCAAAATAGCGTCAAGATTGATGTGATTCCTAGCTAGATTTGGGTCCTATTCTTTTGAGCTGCGGCTGCTGGTTTTTGTCTGTGCTTTTCGAGAAGGTAGAAGACGGCAGAGATGCCGACGCGGACAATGCACATGGTTTTGGGCTCAGGAAGCTATTTGGAGAATCTGCTTTAAGAAACCGCTCCATTTGTTTCGACTTTCGAAGAAGCCAAAAACCCAAAAGAATAGGGCCTTGGCTGAACACACTTAATCAACCAACAGGTCAAAAACGGTAGAAGTTGACTAATTACTGGTCTGTCACCAAATAAGACCTAAAGCACCACAAGCAAACCAAATAATCAAGTCCAACCAAACACCATAGTATGTGTGCTATAGGCCAACAAATCCCCAACCACCCTAAGAGGTCAAACAATGAAAAACTCTAACATTCCCTGATTGCCTGAATATTACAGCACTGAGCATTTACTGATTACTTGCTGCTCATTCGCTACAATCAAAACCAAAAAAAACTTACAAATCACCTGGAGATCGTTCCCTCACCGGATCAAGCATCAAAACCCTACAGATGCCCCCAGAGTCTCAGACTGCTACTTTTACCTTAAAATTAGAAACGCAAACGCCTCCAGAAAAGTGAGTTGGGCCGCTCTTCCACCAAACATGCATGAAACACCACCAGAGATCCCCTCGATTTCGCGCAAATCACCTTGATATCACTGAAGACACCGACTTTTACCACATGACGAGCAGCAAACAGGCCGAAATCACTGGCCGTGCCTTCAACTGAACCACCGCGAACACTTGAAACATAAGCGACCAATATCTAGAAAGTCCCCGATTCCAAACCAATCGAGGGCTACATACATAAACAACGTATCATAATTCTAAGAATATCCGCGATCGCTCTCTCACCCCCACACAGCAAAACTAGAAGCACCTCCGCCGTCCAAGCCACTTAGTCAAAACAGGACAGGTAGACGAACCCAAGCCCTAGAACCCCCTTCGAGCGCCAAGGTCTTTAGAATCGCCAGTTTACCAGACCAAGCACCGAGAAATGAGCCAGCTTTCGCCGGCGTGGTGCGAGGGTGTGTAGGTGGCCAGGTACGGACCTGCTGGGGGGGCGCTGCCGCGAGGAGTGGGTGGTGGTGCGGAGGCGGCGGCATCGGGTACATGGACTGCAGCGCGGCCGCCTGCTGCATCAGCGCCGCGGCCTGCTTCTGCTGCTGCGGAAGCATCGCGAGCCCAGCCTCTGCTCCTCCGCCTCCTCGGACCCCGGGACGCCGCGCGGGAGACGAGGCGCGAGGCGTCGCGGAGGCTAGGGTTTTGGCGCGGTCGGAGGAGATAAGGATCGAGAAGACTGGAGAGGAGCGAGAAAGGGACAGTGGATTCCGGGAAAGGGTAAAGTTGGTTCGGGATTGTTGTAGCAGCGAGAAACGGATATCAATTTGTTGGGTTTTCTCCCTCGTTGGCGTGTCCCTGGATTGTGGGCCTGCTTGTTATTGCTGTCGCTGTTGTTTACTACTTGTTTAACCCGTTGAATACCACCTGGTTGCTACGGATAAAATAACAGGGAATTGTTAAATAATATTCAAGTGTTTTTACCAAAATATTTAATTATATATATATGTAATGTTTTTATCTATATTTGTAATATTTTTTATCTATATATATAATATTTTTTAACATTTCTCGGCTATAAAATGTTCCATACATAGAAAAAATATTATATACATGAAAAATATTGTATATATAGATAAAAATGTTGTATTCATAGAAAAAATATGACTGCTTTGAATATAAAAATATTTTTTATATAAACAGTGGTTGGGAGAGAGATGAACGACGACTGCTACTAACTCTCTATTTTAAGGAAAAGAAATATTTGCTAATCGAGTGTCCCAGTGGTTGCCGACCTGTGTTTTCGAGTGAAGTAGTACTTTGAAAGACCGCCTCAAGATTTGGTCTTATGCAAATGTAAATGTGAACTGGTCAAAGTATACAGGATAGTGAAACACATATCTGAACTGTCGTCTTCTTTTATACTCGAATATCTGCTCTAAGTAATTTTTAAGAGTTTTAGAGAGTCGGCGTAGATTACTCGCCGCTCGAAATATGATAGTACTTTATCCTAAAAAAAAAGTGATGCCGGCAGATGGATTTGCGTTGCTAGATGCTAAAGTATTGAACTATTGATGGATGGATTTATTTATTTTGACTTGAGTTTTTGAATTCTAACTTATTTTTTTATTATTTTTAAATTTTATTTTCTGATGTTTTAGTTTTTTAGCATTTTTACCGATTCTTTTTTATACTCGTTTGTATTATACGTGATAGGATAACCTATTTTTTCTATTTTTAAATTTTTTTAATTTAATTATATCAAATAAATCACAATTATATACAGTGTAAAATAAGCTAATTATAGTACAAATTCAACCATAAACCATTAATTTTCAGTCTAAATGAACATCCTCATAGTTTGAAATTGGCGTATCTTGTCTCCAATTCTGCACGTTAGTTTCGAAGTTACAGCGGCAGTTCATTGGTTTTTGTTACATTCGGGTTCAGTGAGCATGTAGTTGTTGATGAAAAAGTTTGATCATGTGGAACGAAAGTTCGGTCGATCGGTTAACCGGTAGACACGGCCGACAAACTCTGCGTAACTGCGTATGCCTTCGAGAAGAGGATGGTGAAAAAAAAAAGGCTCACGCCCCACAGTCCAGCCCAAAAGGCCCAGCCTGATCACGCCAGTGTAACGTCTCGTCTTGCATGCTCAGCTTCGCGTGTATAGTTTCTGGAAACGCATCGGCCCAATTGTCGAGTTTTAGTGAAGGCCCAAGTGTCAGGTTTGGCCTAAAATTGTACGACCGCCTCAGGTAGTAAGATGAATCCAGCCACAAAAACGGTCCGTTCTTTTCA
The DNA here is from genome assembly GCA_036346265.1 of Melocanna baccifera. Classification (NCBI taxonomy): domain Eukaryota; kingdom Viridiplantae; phylum Streptophyta; class Magnoliopsida; order Poales; family Poaceae; genus Melocanna; species Melocanna baccifera. Next base: position 22,550,014 of record CM070694.1, on the reverse strand, counting down.
TCCTCTAAAAAACTGTTTTCCTATGATAACTAGTATCTTTTTAAGATGATATATATAATTAATTTTAATAGATAATATAGCAGCTTCATTTTGGCTATAAGTTACAAGTTATAAGCTGAAAAAAACAAAGGTAGGTTCTTTTAGACTATGGCTTATGATTTATGGTTTAAAATTCTGAATTATGTCTGTTCGTAAGAGGTAGTACGCAGAGGTAAGTAACCGCATATTATTTTAGCTGGTACAGCTAAACTTAGTACACTTTTTGTTATAATCTTTTTGTCGATCTCGTCTTTAAAAAATACACAATTTAAAAACTAGTTACTATAATTCGTACAAACATAGATCAACTGAAAACGGTACCGAACCAGCCCAAATCGGACAAGAGCCACCTTCACTCGTCGGTAGGCTCAGTACCACCGTGAGTAATGCTTGATCGGTGACTTCTCATCTCTGAACCTTCTCACGACCGTAACGGTACCGTGCTTACTTACTCCCCGTCACTAAAACTTTCGCAAGTGCTAGCGGTACTGTGCTTATTTACCGTGCCTGATGTAGTATTAAAACTTTCGCAAGTGCTGCACTGAATACTGTTGGTCGGAGCACGTCCTTGCGAACACTGAAGCATTCAGCTACGTTCAGTTCAGCCTCACATGTAAAACAGGCGTATGCAGAGGGAGGCAGGGGCATGCATTCAGGCGGCGGCGGCCTCTTCTCTTGTAGAAGCCAAGTCTCAGGGAAGACATAACAACTCTGCAGAGGTTAATACTACGCAATAACATTATTATTATGTGATCCTGTTCACTGTATCATCTAAGGACAAAACGATTGCCGAGGCGACGCCTTCCAAGATGCAGAACGTGCAAGTGTGCAACCCCTGCAGCCTGCAAAGCAGCGGCGGCAAATGCGCAGTACCACAGTGCACATCACGTGTTGCAGCGTTCGGTTTGAATAGTTAGCTGAAATATTGAGATACCAGTCTGTTTGCTAACCAGACGCTGTACTAGGAAAACTAGTGTATGAACAGAGCATTTGTAAGGGGTTTCCTATCTTTGACCTACTTTCATCTCGAGCGCTGATCCCTTATCGGAAAACCGTGTAGCTGTTAGACCATGTGGCCAGGTCTAGGTTTGATGATGAATAATTGACAACGTTGGTTATGATATTACTTATGATGTGTTGCGTATACGGATTGTCGTATGTTGCATAATACGCTCGTGTGAGATATTATGCGGATTGACTTGAGTCAAGTCGTGGACTTGTGCTCGTACGTGGTTGTTTGTTTATTCATGTGCAGGTGTTGCTTGAGGCGGAACATGGTCGATGACGGGACTGAAACTAGGTTCGGGTGGAACTGAGGTTTCGGGACTAAGTTCAGGGAGGAACTGAGGTCCTATTGGTCAAGAATGTCATGCGGGATGTTCAGGCTAGAGAACAATGCATATGGAGATGACGTGGCGTTGGAGGCGCGGAGATACGTCATGGCGGAGGCATACGGCAAGGCTGCATGTGCCCGGACGGGGGCGTATACGAGTTGTATACGGATTGGAGTTGTATTTGGTGTGATGGCCGCGTACTTGTAGGAGAGTCGTATATGGAGTGGTTGCTTGTGAGTTGTTTTCGTATTAGAGTAGAAGATTAAACGGGACGAATAGAAAATTGAACGGGTATACACAGAGGTGTATACGGCTGGGAGGTCGAGTCATACACGAAGCCGTGGCGCGTGCCTCCGTCTTGGAGACGGAATCAGTCCGAACAATATTTATTCGTGTATGCTGGCCGAGAGAAAGGGGGCTCTGTGGCAGCTTTCTGGTATTGTGCCGTGGTTTTTTGAAAAGATAATATACATGCCAGGCGGCTGCTTTTTGGTGCTTCGGCCGTGATCTTTCTTGTGTGTGCGTGTGGATTCGGCCGTGCGGAGTCGTTTCAACGCAAGCCAAAATCGAAGCAGCTACGTCATCTCCTCGATCACGCGTGCACAGCCAAATCACGTCGTCACCACTGCGCCTCGGTTCCAGGAGCAAAAAACGTGAATGCAAGCGGGGAGCGGCGACGCGTTGGTGTTTTGGAAGATCAAGAAAGAGGTGGCGCGTGAAGCTTCGGCAAGAAAAAGGCGAGAAGCTTGCTGTAGCGTTGGTGCGGCCGTGGCGTTTGGAAAAATCAAGCATAGGGCAGCTGCCGTGTTTGGTCTGTTGTGCGAAGAAAGAGCGACTACTAGAACAGAAAAAGCTACGGCAAGAGGTTAGTACAAACAATTTACTTGGTTACTTCAGACGTTTCGAATAGCTTGTTGAATCACCTCATCGGCTTGGTGCATGAATACAAAAGTGTTTGCATGCATGAAAGCTAATAAAGTAACTTACACGTATACATGAACACTAATAGAGAAAAGTCCATGGTTGCATGAAAGATACTAAAAAGAAAGTGCATGTATGCATGTTTAGCAAAAGGAAATTAGAAAAGTGATTAATGGATTTCTTTCCTTTCTCTACGTGAGTTGTGATCTGAAAAGTTTGGTTAATTAATTCCTTTATTGATTTCGCTTATTCACTTAATTAGAGCTTAATTATTTTTCGGCATTATCTCGCATCAAGAAGCTTGTTTATTTTATATCTCGAGTTCTAGACCTCCAATTGATATACTTCCAGTTGGGTTAGTTCAATAACTTTCTCTAGTTTATTTTGACAAAGTTTGAGGTCAATCGGAGTTACGAATTTTTATTGAGATCTTTTTAGTAAGGTTGCAGTGTTCTGTCCGGTTTGTTTAAACGCGGTTTAAATAGGTTTTGTTTCTAGGGGTGAGTCTTAAAATTTAGCTTCCGCAATCATTCACCCCCCCTCTGATTGCCCATCTTAGTGTGTATCGATCCTACAAGTGGTATCAGAGCGAGGTTGCAATGGCATCAGATCGGGATCGTTTCTCAGGTAAACCACCTTTTTTCGATGGATCCGATTATCTTTATTGGAAAACTCGCATGGAGGTCTTTCTGCAAGCACAAGGTAATGCAATTTGGCAAAAAGTTGAAAATCCATATATTGTGCCTCTTGTTGTTTCTAGTGCAAATTCTGCTGATATTGAAGCTAATGCTAAGGCTAGAAATATTTTGTTGCAAGGTCTTAGTAGAAACGAATTTGTTAGAATTGCTCATATTAAATCTGCAAATAAAATTTGGACTACTCTAGCTGATTATCATGAAGGTTCTAAGTCTGTTAAAGGTGTTCGCCAGAATCAATTTAAAAAGGAGTATTCCAAATTTGAGATGAAACCAGGGGAATCAGTAGATGCACTTTTTGACCGCTTTAATAAAATTATTAGTGATTTGCAATCTGTTGATGTCACATATTCTGATTCTGATAATGCGCGTCAAATTTTAAATGCTTTGGATATGTCTGTTTGGAATGTGTTAGTCACTACTATTAATCATTCTATTAATATGGAAACACTCACTTTGAATGATCTTTATTCTAAGATGAAAACTCATGAGATTGATGTTTTGGCCAGAATAAATAAGACTAATTCTTTGGGCTTAGTGACTAACCAAGCTGACAGTTCTTCAAGTTCTTCTATTGTTTCTTTGTCTGCATTGTCCTCTATTTCAGATGAACAATTAGAGGAGATTCCAGAAGAGCAGCTTGTACTTCTCTCTAACAGGGTGACCAAGGCAATTTACAATGTTAGATCAAGACGAAGAGGAGGCCCAATTAGATGTTATGAATGTGGTGAGCAAAACCACATCAAGATGAATTGCCCCAAACTAAGGAGCAAGGAGGTTAAGGATGACAAGATACCAACTCGTCGCTCTCAAATCAAGATTGATCCAAACAAGAAGCGCAATTATCGCAGAGCAGTCAATAAGATAATTTCAGCACTTGATGAGATTGTTTTAAGTGATGATGATTCTCAAAGCGACGATGAGGACAATGACAAGAAGGCAAAGGAGGTAGACTTCACAGGGATGTGTTTTATGGCCAACAGTGAGGAGCTAAATGATGATGATCTTTATAGCGATCCTGATGAGGTAAAACCTTCTTACACTGATTTATCTCGTCTTTGTACTTAGATTGACAGAGGAGCTCAAAAGTATAAAAGAAAATTAAAAATCATGAATTTGTTGTTGAGAGCTTAAATTCAAATCAATAGACTTAGAGCTTCTATTCCTGATGATGAATCTTGTGAGTCTTGTCAAGTTTTACATTCTGAGTTAGAAAATGCTAGAACAATTAATACGTCAAACATGGTTCAACTTAGTGATGTAACTGCTAAACTTGATGAATTAAAATTGGCACATGACTCTTGTAATGAAATGTTAAAACTTGCAAATGATGAAATTGAAAAACTCAAGTCTAGTTCATCTATATGTTTAGAGACAAGTAATTCAAATGCTCAATCTAAGACTTGCTCTAAGTGTGAATTGTTAGAAGCTAGACTTAATTCTTCTCAGGAAATAATTCAACAGATGCTTTATCATGAGACATTTTCTTGTTCTAACTGTCCTAAGCTTAACATAGAAATAGAAGCATTGACTAAACAACTTAATGATTTTGCTGAAAAAGAAAGATTGGCTCAATCTATTGCTTCTAAGAATCTTGTGAATGAATCCTTTAAGTGCTCAACGTGTCCCACTTTAGTTAAAGAAAATGAGTACCTTAAGGACACTTTAGAGAGATTCTCTTTTGGCAAGAAAAATCTGAATATGATTCTAGATAAGTCAAAAATAAATGTGAAAAATCATGGTCTAGGATTTAATTATATTGAGCATGCCAAGAATAATCCTCCAAAGGTTGTTAAGCTTCTTGAACCTGGAAAAATTGAAGTAGAATTTGAACCGAAACAAACTGTTTTTAAGTCTCTTTGGTATTATGTCATCTAATAATCAAGTGAATGCAAATGTTGCTTCTACTTCTCAAGTTAAATATAAAGTTAAGTACGATTCAGATCATTGTGGTAAAGATGGACATCTTGTGCAATTTTGCTTTAGACTAGCCAAACAACAAATGAAAGAAAAGGCTAAGAATTGGTCTAAATTGAGAAATACACATTCTTTTGTTCCTAGAACTTATGCGAAAGCTAGATTTTTAGAGAACTTTTATGATGACTTTAAATCTGATTCACGTGCTGGTTTGGGATTTAATTCAAATAATTCACGTTCTTGTTGGCGTTTTGATCGACCACATGTACGTGATTTTGGTTCTAGTTTTGTTACTATTCCTCCACATCGTGTATCTCAGTACTGGATTCCCAAATCATATTTCACTAACCCCGGTGCTGTGAGATCAATGTTTCCGGTGATGTAAGAACAGTTGATGAGGATGGAGAACATAAGCTTGATTGAGTTTCGGTCGTTTAAATCATTGCTTGATTGGAACACTTGATAGTTCTTCATTCTCTTTGATGGCTTCTAAGAGTTGTCACTTTTTGAGAGACCATGTGGCAAAGGTGATATTGCTCTATATCCTATGGGATTATTCTGAGGGGGAGCTTATCTTTTAAAATTTTAGAAACTTTGTTTATTATCCTTGTCAAATAATTCATCAAATCCAAGTCATTGAAATCAATTAAGTAGTAGAGCTCTCTTTATCATATTTATTCATATGTTGTGTAGCATTGATCATGACTGGTTATAATTAATTTGCTACATTTGAATTAAAAGTATGACATGGCGGAATACTTTGACTAGATTGATTATATTTATTACTTTGCGATGTCCATTGAAAAGGATTAGCACGATTGTGAGTCTTATTTTAACTCTTGGCTATGAGGCTCGTATGTTTCATGTCTCCAATTTTTATGATCACTCAATTTGGCATGTCATAAAAAAAAGGTATATAAAAAAAAGGTGAAAAGATGTATGCTTCAAGCATGCCATGGTGAACAAAAAGAAAAAGCACAAAAGTGTGCAAAGTGAAAAGAAGTATGCTTCAAGCATGCCACCATCAAAAAAAAAGAAATGATACAAATATGTTATCATAAAAAGAAGTATGCTACAAGCATGCCACATGCCTAAGAATTGAGTGTGGAGCAAGAAGTTGTTACATGAGACTGCTAGCCCGTCTAGAGTTAAGATTTGCTTCACTTTTAGGCTTTGACTTTTCGTTGTGATATCTCATTGTGCTCTTTATAATTAGTCTGGTCATTATTGCGATGCCTGTCATTAATATAAATTACTTAATCATGTTGACGGACTTGTTTTGACATTGCTATGTGATATATGGCTTTATATGATCTAGATAGCTCTACTCAAAAATATGACTTGGTTGCTTTATTAAACAAATGCAACATGACTTGGATAATCTACAAAGCTTCTAGATTTTTATTTTTATTGCTCTCTCTTAGATTTATTCTTATTCACTGAAATTCCTTGATGATTACATTGTCAAAGGGGGAGAGAAATTTGAGAGATTGGAGAGTCTTCTGAGAATTAAAATTACTTCTCTTGTGTTAAGAGGAAAGTTTTTGAGAGTTTGGCTTCAGTTCTTCACTTAAATTTGTTGAAAGTCATGTTAATTGAATGTGTTGTCAATGTATTCATCAAGGGGGAGATTGTTAGACCATGTGGCCAGGTCTAGGTTTGATGATGAATAATTGACAACGTTGGTTATGATATTACTTATGATGTGTTGCGTATACGGATTGTCGTATGTTGCATAATACGCTCGTGTGAGGTATTATGCGGATTGACTTGAGTCAAGTCGTGGACTTGTGCTCGTACGTGGTTGTTTGTTTATTCATGTGCAGGTGTTGCTTGAGGCGGAACATGGTCGATGACGGACCAAACTAGGTTCGGTGGAATCGAGGTTTCGGGACTAAGTTCAGGGAGGAACTGAGGTCCTATTGGTCAAGAATGTCATGCGGGATGTTCAGGCTAGAGAATAATGCATATGGAGATGACGTGGCGTTGGAGGCGCGGAGATACGTCATGGCGGAGGCATACGGCAAGGCTGCATGTGCCCGGACGGGGGCGTATACGAGTTGTATACGGATTGGAGTTGTATTTGGTGTGATGGCCGCGTACTTGTAGGAGAGTCGTATATGGAGTGGTTGCTTGTGAGTTGTTTTCGTATTAGAGTAGAAGATTAAACGGGACGAATAGAAAATTGAACGGGTATACAGAGGTGTATACTACCGGGAGGTCGAGTCATACACGGCCGTGGCGCGTGCCTCCGTCTTGGAGACGGAATCAGTCCGAACAATATTTATTCGTGTATGCTGGCCGAGAGAAAGGGGGCTCTGTGGCAGCTTTCTGGTATTGTGCCGTGGTTTTTTGAAAAGATAATATACATGCCGGTAATTTGCTTTTGGTGCTTCGGTGTGATCTTTCTTGTGTGTGCGTGTGGATTCGGCCGTGCGAGTCGTTTCAACGCAAGCCAAAATCGAAGCGACTACGTCATCTCCTCGATCACGCGTGCACGGCCAAATCACGTCGTCACCATCGCGCCTCGGTTCGAGGAGCAAAAACGTGAATGCAAGCGGGAGCAGCGACGCGTTGGTGTTTTGGAAGATCAAGAAAGAGGTGGCGCGTGAAGCTTCGGCAAGAAAAAGGCGAAGCTTGTCAGTAGCGTTGGTACTGCCGTGGCGTTTGGAAAAATCAAGCATAGGGGCAGCTGCCGTGTTTGGTCTGTTGTGCGAAGAAAGAGCCAATGACTAGAACAGAAAAAGCTACGGCAAGAGGTTAGTACAAACAATTTACTTGGTTACTTCAGACGTTTTGAATAGCTTGTTGAATCACCTATCGGCTTGGTGCATGAATACAAAAGTGTTTGCATGCATGAAAGCTAATAAAGTAACTTACACGTATACATGAACACTAATAGAGAAAAGTCCATGGTTGCATGAAAGATACTAAAAGAAAGTGCATGTATGCATGTTTAGCAAAAGGAAATTAGAAAAGTGATTAATGGATTTCTTTCCTTTCTCTACGTGAGTTGTGATCTGAAAAGTTTGGTTAATTAATTCCTTTATTGATTTCGCTTATTCACTTAATTAGAGCTTAATTATTTTTCGGCATTATCTGCATCAGCAAGCTTGTTTATTTTATATCTCGAGTTCTAGACCTCCAATTGATATACTTCCAGTTGGGTTAGTTCAATAACTTTCTCTAGTTTATTTTGACAAAGTTTGAGGTCAATCGGAGTTACGAATTTTTATTGAGATCTTTTTAGTAAGGTTGCAGTGTTCTGTCCGGTTTGTTTAAACGCGGTTTAAATAGGTTTTGTTTCTAGGGGTGAGTCTTAAAATTTAGCTTCCGCAATCATTCACCCCCCCTCTGATTGTCCATCTTAGTGTGTATCGATCCTACAGTAGCTCCATATTTTATTTGCCTTACGAGGTTCTGTTTGGAATGCGGAATTTTTTTTTTCGATTCTTGTTCGCAGGATTGAATCCTACCCCAAACAAGATACCCACTTTTCAAGGTAAGATCTACTAGTCGATTGTAGTAAACATTATATCGACTTCAGATACACCAGTTAAAATCATACGCGAGTGTCTCTCTCCGTACTCTCTCGCGCATTAGAACAGCCGGAATTCAAAAGTCATGAACCAAAAAACTATAAGCCGCAGCTCAAAAGAATGCTAGTCATCAAGTGGCTGGTCACTTCTCGGCGAGCTCTTCGACGCCGTAGCACTATTCCTAGATACAATGGGTCTTAAGGTGGACCTCACCTAATTGTTAAGGTCGACTCTGTTATGTTTAAGATCATCATTGGGCTGTAATGAAGAGTTCCACTCAGGAGAGAGAATGACAGAATTCACAAGAAAAATTGTATTTTAATGCTTATGATCAGGTCTTTAACTTGAGGACTGGTCTTAAATCTTTTTTGTTTATGACCTGTTTAAGGTCGATCTTGTAATGTATAAGGTCGACCTTAAGATGATTTAAGATCCCCTTTTTTATACATTGTGGATGCCCTAAGCCGCAGCTCAAAAGAATGCAAGTCATCAAGGGGCTGGTCACTTCTCCGGGAGCTCTTCGACGCCGTAGCACTGTACCTAGATACCAAATGAACGAAGTCACAAAGAGAGAGGGATGCATCCTATTCCTGGCTACTACAAAACAATAGGAAGTCCGTGGATTATTCACTGGAACCGTGTACATAAGCATGCAGTGCACTGACTGAAGCAGCCTGTTATTTAAACAATCGGCATGTGGTGAATGAACCTGAAGGAGTAGCAGGAACAAAAGTTGCCCAAAAAGGGGGCAAGGAGTGGAGAGATTCCCGGCCTGCCTGCGTGCTGCCCATGATAGCTAGCTGCCCCTGTTTTCGGATTAGAATAGCTTCAGAATCTCCTTCCCTGTCTTGACAATGAGGTCGATAGACGACCGTCTCCTACGGGTTTCAGACTTTCAGTGCCTCCCTACCGTTTCCAGACCGCCGTTTTGCATAGAAATCGATGATCTATTAGCATCTCACTGCCGTGATTCATGAACAGGTAGCTAATAGACGGGTTCTTGTGTAAGAAAGAACTCAGCAAAACTTACCTGTCGACGACTTGCCCTGACAAAATCTCGCAAGAATTTCTGCTGCTGGGCAGAGTCGATCCATCGTTTGGCGCTGGTTCGGTGGGTTTTCCGGGGACCATTGGATCGATAGCCAGTGGTCCATACCGACGCAGTCCCCTTCATGCGTTTGTTTGCCCATGTGTTCGTGTTTGAAGTGACCTAGATTATTGGACCCTTAGATCCATTGGTACCAGGAACGTTTCTATCCTGGAAAGCAGGGCAAGACGTTTCATGGACCAGCTGAGGACGGTACACAGGTTTGTTGGTTGTGCTTATGGGCAACTAGCACATGGCTCTGCCTTTTTGTTACCTTCGTTTTGATTATCCTCGAAGGCAGAACAATCCATTCCATGTACGTTACGCGGGGAAACGAGTAATCCGCAAGCTAAGTTCCAAGTCTTCATAATCCTTTTGGTGCCAATAACTATTTTTCTATTTCTTGCCAAAGTACTGCAGAGAAATTAATGAACTTCACCATTTGAAAAAAAAAACAACTGAGGTTCGCTTTGGTTAGCTGAATATTCCTGCAATCGTTTTATTAGGATAAATACCAGGAAGCTAATCAACACAAGGTTTCGACAAAATTAGGGCAGAGACCAATGATCAGAGTGTCACAAATCCTCCAGATGAACAGCCAAAAGATTCAAAATGGCAGACATCAAGTTGCAAGGATGTGCACTACCTCTGAAGTCTTTGGTTAGTAGTATAATTACAAACAAGTTGAAGGAGAAAGCAAGCACCAAGTTTGCCCAAGGTGGGCTCCCATGTCCCTACCAAACATCTCTCTCTGGAGTGGACTGGCATGCATCTTTTTCCTCCCCCTGCAATTTCCAAACAACTTCCTGCTGTTTTGTTCTGCATCTTTTCTTTGCTTTAGCTGTCGACAAGAATCCTATCACCTTCCATTTCTCACATGTGCTCCAAGCTTTTGATTAAAGAATTGGGCAGGGGTGACAGGTCCTGCCTTGTGCATCTTCCTTCTCAAACCCTATCTTCAACTAGACAATGCCATCCAACCTACCAAGATCTGCCTCCTGTATTGCTCTGTATTGGCATGATGATTGTATAATGTTAACTACAGAAGAGAACGGCTTCACAGGGAATCAAATAGCATACTTGTGTTTATGGAGCAGTAAATATCACTATTCACTACTTGTGTAATTTGTAGTTGTGGTTATTATGTTAGGCTATGAGCAATCATTATTCATTTCCTCACAAAGTACAATGAAGTATGCACAAAAACTGACAGCAAGTTTACGTGGCAAAGACATATAATTGGAGACCACAGATTCATAGCAACAAACAGAACAAGGATCAATACATCTCTAAAAACTTAACCATGTAAACTGAATAATGATAGGAATATGAAGTAATTCTGAATCCATTACAATCACTTGCTTTGTACACAGCAAGGCTAAAGCCAAACACAAAGCCAAACGATCAGAGTTTCAGAAGATACATATGTGTTTCTTTGCACTAATTTTTCCTTAGCATGGCCAATTCAGAGTCACCATGTGTTAACATGCCAAAACTTCTCTCAGGCTCTCGGCACTGGTCATCGTTTGCTACTTTCCTTTACATCCAGAAATATGTGACAAGTGAATAACATAGAACAACGACCTAAAGCAAACACTAAAACACGATATGAGAGAATATTTATGATTTGGAACTCTAACGGCAAGCATATTTTTCAGATATTCCTGAAAAGGATTGGTAAGGTTGCTATGCCGCCTTATTGGCTGCATTCTGTGCTCAAGCCCAGTTTGGGCTTCACGGCATTCGGCCCTAGTCCAAGCCATGGCTGGCTCTCAGGCTCTTTCTTGACTGGTGTTGCCTCTGAAGGAGAAGCTTGATATGGTGTCTTTCCATTGAGACTATAAGAACAAAAAGTTACATGTTAGATCCAAAAGGTACAATGGTGACAAAAAACTGACCATACTGTGCAAATCATGACAGCAAGAGCAACTCACCGATCCTTTCTCTTCTCAAGGAATCGATGAAGTGACGCCTTCCTAGCAATAGGCAGATCTACACACACACAAAAAAAGTTCGATGAATAATCCGCATGATTAAGATTCAGCAAGTCATATGTTGAATATCCCAATAGATACGAACAACAAGAAAAAGCGGAGTAATCACCAGAAGCATTCGGACGAGCAGGCTTGTGAGCATCAACCTGGGCACCAGGCAAGCTACTCGCTGGGGCCGGCACGGCCGTATGGACCTTGGTGTTGTCGGTAGCAGTTGTGGGTGCAGAGGCGTTCTGGACGACAGGGCTGCCCTTACTGGCCAGCTGCATCAGGCCCTTTGCCTTGTCGGCTGGGAAGTCGTTGAACACGAGCACCTTTCCACCATAGAAGATGGTCAGCTGACGCTTCTCCTGCTCCCTGAAATTTATTTGCACAGACGAACTCTGAGAATACTTGCAGAACACCACTCCAATCTTGCATGAATTGCCTAATCAATTTTCTGAGAAGAAGTTGCCTGATCTATTTTCACCGGCAAGCACAAACTTTCTTTTGGAAACTTCGTTTTTGGTTCATGGATAAACAACTTCAGTTCAGATCAACGTTTTCTACCAACAAAGATCCAGTTTATGGTTCATTAACTACTCTCTGAAGTCTGAACAACCTAGTAGTATAACTCTGAGAATGGTTGATTGCTTCATGTCAAGAAGAAGGAAATGTTTCAACCCAGGAACAGTTCTTGCAACTAAAAAGATTCAGTTTTGACCATCTCTCTCAACTACATTTCAGACCAAAACAATAGCTTCTTGCAACATCTAATCCTGATCCAGATAACTCAAAAATAGGCATAAAGGTTTCTAGACTCAATAATTGTCCCTTGTCTGTCTGTATGATAACGAGACTAGTAGGCACGGCACCTAAGAAGCAAGAGCTGCACAATGCTAAAATGGAGCAAAGTGGCGTGGTCCAATACCTAGTAGCAGTAGCATCAGGGGCGGAAGCATCCTGCACGCCGAAGCCCGCGCTCTGCGGGAACAGCTCCATGGTCTCCTTCTTCCTCTCCGCCTCCTCGCCCTCCGCTCCAGGCAGCAAGCTCATTGTCGCCGCCGCCCTCTGCGGCTCGGTCTCACCTGAAACCAAACCAAGCTCGGCCAGCTTTAATAATATAAAAGCGACCAGCTTTAGTCAACAGCCAAATCCGAAACCACCTTTGATCCCGAGGCCGAGCTCAACCGCAGCGGCGCCGTTCTGGCGGACGTAGCGGCTGAGGAGGCTGCAGGCCATGGCGAAGCTGCTGGCCCTCTCCCCGGGCCTCGCGGACGCCGCCATCTCCGACCGGTTCTCCTCTCCTCCCCCTCACCACCACCTCGAAATCTCCCCGCCTCCAAATCCGCAGCAACCGAATCAATCAGCCCCAACTCGTCGTGGTGCTCTTGGAGCAGTAGTGGTTGGCTTGTGCCCGAGAGCGAGCGCGACCTGGCCCGTGCGCGTACGTATCGTGCGCATTTATAAAGGACGCTGCGGTTTCTGGTTAGAAAATAAGTCCCTGTTGAAAACGGGTTTAGAACGTGTTAGCTTTTTGGCCCTGTTTTAAGGACGGCTTAATAGCTTTTGAACATGACTTTTAGCTTTTAATGTATTATGAGATAAATTAAGAGAGTAAAAACACTCATGCTAAGAAATTATCCTGTTTAAAAAGGCTTCTACAGTAACTCTTACAAAAAAAATTTATAAAAACTACATTGAGAAAAAAAACTTATTCAAAAACCGACTTCTAAAACACAAAAGACATTGTTTAGAGCATGGACTTAATGTGTCTCTTTTCTTTTTTTTCTTTGCAGTTGAGATATAACGGATTTTTTCTTTATTTTATCTATTTTCTCTTTATTTTCCTTTAATTGAATAACTCAGTCAAAAACTAACCACTGCTACGGCACCTATTTTAACCAAAAGCCAACAGTTACAGCTAAAAGTCATCAGCAAAAGCCGTTTTGACCTAATCTAAATTTAATCCCACGATTAAATCATTTTTTCTTTTTCATTTAATCATCCCGAAGCCTTTACATATATGGCACAGTAGCCACGTTTTTTAATTTTGGTCCTTGGGTGTCATTGTTTATAAATCTAGCCTCCTCCTAAGCTCGGCAATCGTGACAAGTAACATGTATCTCCTACCGTGCTACCGCAGCTTAGCGAGAGGACGACAAAGCTTGGCAAGGCAGCGACATGTGCGATAGGCGACGGGCCCTACAACGGGGTGCGCTACTGCAGCTCGACAGTGCTTGCTAAGGAGCCCAAGCTCAGCAAGTCGCCCGTGGCCGACGTGCTCGGCAGTGACACAATGGGCGCGACAGGCCGTCCTGTCGAGCTCGTGCTCCTCGACACAAGCTGGGCGTGGCCCATAGTGCTCACGTGCCCTTGTCGCTCACTAGCGCGTTCCAGCACACATAAAAATGGCTCACGTTGCTCTCTGCTCTCTCATCCCAAGCCCCCCAGTTCACTTTCTTCGTTGCCCGATCGAGAGAAAGCCGAGGGAGAAGAAAGAAAGATAAAGTACAAGAGTGTTTTAATTAGTTTTTTAAAAGTAGTTTTGATGCGATTTACGGGATTTGGTAGTTGATAAAGCATAGATCCGGTGAAGACCTTAAAGAAGAGGTATGTTTCATTTGCATGCGAGCAATGTGCTTAATATGCCATTAGTGTTTTATTAGCGTAATGGTGGTTTGGTAGTATGGAATGTGCTTGGTAACCATGATTAGTTGACATTTTGTATTAGTTCGTGCGAATGATATTTTAAAATTAGTCATGCTAATGACATATTAGTGACGGTGGTGATGTTTTTTTGTAAATAGTTAAAGAAATACGCACCGTTATTTTTAATGTTTTTGGTGCATTCGCAATTTGGGAAGTTGAGTTTGTGGACTTCCAGATAATGGTGATGAAGGGTCACACTTGTGAGTTTGTGGAGCCGCTATGCAAACATAGGAATGTGACCTTGTCAATCGTCGCTAGCCTGATCAGTCACATCGTAGTTGTGGACATCACAGTTTCGCTGAAGCTGTTAATGGCTGATGTTGTGAACCTGGCTTGTTTCCCGGTGAGTTACGGTAAAATATGGTGGGAGAGGAGAAAGGTCATACATGGAATATACAATATGTATGAAGAGGCTTATAACTTTGTGCCAAGAATGCTCTATTAGATCACCGAAGTCAATCTCGGACATATATAAATAAGATAGAGATGGTGCACCTTCGAAGGGGCCTAATTATTTCATCATTGACCAAGTGTTCTGGGCATTCAGTAGGCGATCAAGGGATTCAAGTATTGCCTTACAATATTCACGATGGACGCACGTTCCTCTCCAACAAGTACAACGGCATGGTATTGGCGGTGGCCATTGACGTGAACGATCAGCTACTTCTGGCGGCCTATGAAATTGTGGAAATTGAGAACATTGATAGTTGATTGTGGTTTCTAGGTAATATGAAGTAAGCAGTAGACCAAGATCAACCAAACACTTGCTTTATCATGGAGCGCAACACCAGATTGTTGTCGACGCTGAGCACTTGCAACAAGGAATGCAATCATTGTTTCAATGGAACGACATGAGGATCCATTAGTGCATAAGGTATCTAGTGGTGAACTTCCACACTCGTGAGATCCTACGCGCAATGTAATTTGCACATTCATTAGAAGTATTGCGTCGAGCTAGACATGGTACATTATTACAATATTTTCAATAATATAGCATTAACAAAAAGCTAAACGGAGCAAACTACCGCGCCATATACTGTTTTCGTGCTCACTGACCTCAACCCCACCGTTCTGCTGTTGCTGCGCCCACCCATTCTGCTGAGCTAGTGGTAGGAGCTGCCGAACTGGGGTGGTGTGGCAGGATCTGCTTAGCCTAGGTTCCTCAGCAGGAGCTGCCAAGCTGCAGTAGCGTGACAGGCTGGTTGGGCCGCCGCATGTTGCGTGCGTCGCTATCTTGCCGAGTTGTGGTAGCACGATAGAATCGTCTACCGCGGCTGTCGAGATCAGAGAGAGCTAGATTTAAGAAAAGGGTGTGCGGTGGAGAAAAAAAAAAGCTACAGTAGAGCTAGATTTAAGAAAAGGGTGTGCGGTGGAGAAAAAAAGCTACAGTACTTGTATACGCTAAGCATTCTTTAATTTCGCGGGTAAATTTAATTTTTAATTAATGGGGACGCTGCCGGCTGCCGAGCCCAGCCGTGCCATCATTGCACGAATTCCGCACGTGGTTCGTGTGGTGGAGGTGGTGGGGTTTTCAAAGTCCCTTTCGTACACTCCTCTCTCTCTCTCTCTCGTTTCAATTTCACTATGTTTCGTTGTCGTTTCGGGACGCTGCGTTGCGTCCGCAGAGCTCTCGTCCGTGATTGGACGGGGGCTTTCCGGCGTGGGGCCCACTGCCCATGTGCGCCTAGTGGCCTTGTGAATCGCGATCGATCGATCGATCGGACGGTACACGAGCGTGAGGCGCGGCGCGGGAGAGCTGAGATGTTGGGTCAGAGTCGGGTTTTGACCCGACCCTGTTCCCTTGGAGACGGCGGTGCTGCTTGGCTTCATGGATCGGAAGCGATAACCCTAGTGGCTAAACATGTGCTGCTGCTTCTGATTTATAATTTTAGATCAGCTTGGTTTATCTTTGGATTGGGTTAAAATTGAAGGAGATGTCTACTTTTTTTGCGACCGATTTCTGCAAGTACACAAAAACATTAGGTATCATGGAGCTGATTCCGTTGCCGTTTGATTCACGACGAGAGGTGCTGTAACTGCGAATTTTTAGGCATCCTGGCTGACCTATCTACCCATATATGACGAATCTTGCTAGTAACTTTCTGCCAAACTTCCGGGATCCAGTGCTAGCCGCCAAAGGAAGTTTTCGTAAGGATGAAGCAGAACTCGTGGTTTCGAATACGCAGATGAGATGCCGATTTCCCGTCTACTAGCGTGTCATTTTCCATCTATTAGTACGTTGTGATTTGCCGAACGGCACACGTCGGAGTTGACCAGTCAACGTAGTGCCACCCCAGCCAAGATAGCAAATACTTGGAGCAGGTACTTTGCAAGCGTACTTTGTCGGCATGAAACTTCCTGCGTCCCTGTGAAAATTACCACTAGCATCGTTTTCATTCAATCTTTTGTCTGGCGTAAGTTACATCTTTTTCATAAAGTGATTATGTGGAGCTCATGATTTTTATAATCTATGGATTGAGTGGAGGTAGATAGTCAAAGGTAGCTGTAAATCTTGTTCATACGTAATCGTTTGAGAGATACTGTATACCTCACTGTAATTCTTGTGGACGATTTTAGGTTGTGCTTATTTTAATTTAAAGTTAGTTTTTATTTCTGACTTCTACTTTTTTTACTATTCAGTAATTTTATCTTTTTATAATTATTTTAGATTTTTTAGACTTTTTTCCTGTATTCTTTTGTATTATTTGTGATGAGCTAACATCTTTTTTTTCTATTTTTAAATTTAATTATAGTAAAAAAATTATAAGCTAACGTTATGCTGAACGTCCCTTAATCTGTAAACTAAGTACTCCATAGGAGAAAAGGGATAATGGGGCAGGTCGGCTCGGTGTCACTTCTAGTCAACTCCGGAAAGTTGGATTGAAAATCTACATAGGGTTAGGACTTTGGAATCATGCATGGCCACCATTAGCGCCACGCGGATGCAGAAATTACCACTGTTAGTTCTGTCACTGGAGCTGCACCGATTATCTCTTAATGTGCATGCTATATCTGAATGCGCGTATTAACTTAAACTAATCTGCTTCATTTGAAGGGTTGGGTTCAAGAAACAAAGGCATAAGGTATATTGATTATACTAAAAATATATTAGAAGATAATTATATTTAGGAATAAGTTTACTTTACCTCTGAGACATCATATTTGTCTAAAAATCAATCCTAAACTACAAAACCGGATACTTACCCCCTTAACTATTAATACTTTCACTTTACCCCATCAAAACCACTCCATCCCCAGTTTTCAACTAACATGGCGTTGTTGTGGTAGTGGTTTTTGACATGTTCACTGACTTTTGAATGAGATGGTAGCCTAATCGACAAATCCATAAAAAGGTAAGGACCCACCTATCACCCACCTTCTTCTCTTCTCTTCCTCTCTCTCCAACAGCCATTGCTGCATTCCTCACTTCTTTATCAAGAGCGGCCGCATCCACATCATCACCCTCACTAGCACCGACGACCACCGCCACACCCTGGTTTTCAGCCCAGCGGCCACTGCCTCACCACCACATTCCCTTCTACAACATCTGCCTCCCCTTACCACCAACGTCTCCCCTCCTGAGCTTCTGGTCCACCGTCCCATGGCTAACTGTGGTGTAGATGTCCCCTCCTACAAACGCTTCGACCTCGACATGGCAGCACCATCCCAAGCTCCTAGTTTGTATCCACTTACTGTTGTCACATTCACCATCACCGAGGGGTGGCTCGACCTCCACTCCTCCAGCATCGAACTTGAGGGGAGGTGGATCTGGTGACACGGGCGGAGAGTCTCAGGGAACCCTAGAGTGTCAGTCACCGGGAGCAGTGATGGAGCCGACAGTGTGGTCCAATACAGGTGACACTCTGACGGAGTCAGTCCTGTTACGGCGGCAGACCTAGGTGTCTTGGTCGTTGGGCTGCCTCATCTGCCCACTTCAGCCATAGAGGCTGAGCATGGTGGGTGAGAGAGGTAGCAACGGCCGAAGAGCTGCAGCATGGAGGGCACGGGGATGGAGATGAGGAAGTCAACGAGCTGCAGCCTTCGTTTGGGGCAACGGATTTGGAGCTTGTCCACGGGTTGCAGGATGGATGGTGGCCAAAGATGGGAACTCGTGGAAATGGGAGAGAGGGGAGGAAGAAGGGGAATAGGAGATGGATGATCCGACTGCCATACCTGTTGGAAACCAATGGTGTGACTGACTTCGTTGTGAAAACCATTGATGAAACCAGTATAGGGATGAAAAGTACCTAGTTTTAAGAGTTGAGTGTTGTAAAACATCCAATTTTACAGTTTGAGATTCAAACTTAAACAATTATAAGAGTTCGGAAGTAAAGTAGACTCATTCCTTACATTGACCACTTGCTTTTCTTATTCTTCTTTTAATTTGGCTTCTTTTTTGTCGCTTTCTTAGGGTAGACCGTTCAGTGAGAATGCATGGTACAAGCTGCTAGT
The DNA here is from genome assembly GCA_036346265.1 of Melocanna baccifera. Taxonomy (NCBI): domain Eukaryota; kingdom Viridiplantae; phylum Streptophyta; class Magnoliopsida; order Poales; family Poaceae; genus Melocanna; species Melocanna baccifera. The sequence goes on along the minus strand of CM070694.1, from coordinate 22,531,345 downwards.
AAAAAGAAAGCGAAGCACGAGTACGTTTTGAACTGACAATTAAACCAACTCGAGCCTCAATTTGGACTATGTATTCAATCTTAGTTGAATCATGCATCAGGACAGGAAGCTCGCAATCCTGCAGCACGGATTTGCATTGCTTGGCTCAGTCTGCACCAGCACGATGGATATTGTTTTCATGATTATTTACTTAGGGGACATCGATGATAATGGTTGTATAATATGAAATATACATGATTAAAAAAAAAAAAAGCTGGCGCACGGGAGTGAGCTGCGAGCCAGCCGGTTCCCGGCTCCTTCCTTACCTAGCATCCGGAAATCTGACGAAAGTGGCCTTCTAATCACGGGTCTCCTATAATGTGTTGAGCGTCGACGAGCACAAATGGAATAGTGGTGGACATTGGGCACGCTCTTTTTATTTTTCTTTTCGGTTTTTCCAATAAATAAATAAATATGATGATTTTTTGAATCCATTTCTTTCTTTAAATGGTTTTCTAAGTGTAAAACCGTTTATATTATTATCACCGTTTTAAAAAATATAAATAAAAACTATTTGCCGCAGTTTAGAAAAATAGGGCCATTAGCGTGTGGCGACTGACGGAGTGGCAGCTTTGGACTTGAGCCATTTCGATCTTAGGCTTGGAGAACGTTGTACTTCTGACTGCTAGATTTCCAATGCCGGGGCAATGCAACTGCAGGTAACAAATTTTATGAGAAGTACTCAAGTAGGAGTAAGAGGTGTAATCAAATGAGGAGGTCTGCAATTAGCAGAGAAGAAAAAAAACTACCTACCTTACTTACATGCTGATGTGTCATGTGTCCTCTCCGCTAACAGAAAAGAACTCGTCTTGCATGTACATTGACAAATTGCAGAGTCTTTATAAAATTTTGCAGAATTTTTTTTTTACAAATTGCGGCATCTTCTGATCATTTGTATTAATTAAGCCAAAGGAAGCACACTTGACTTGCTTTCTTAAAAGGAGAAAATAACAAGATGGATTTGTTGGACCGAATTGTCTTCTTTATCTTGAGTAGTACGTGCACCAAGCATGCCAATCATGCCCACACGAATTTTATATTGTCATCTTTTGGCATTAGTCATGCACAGGTGGGCTGTAGAAAATGAACTGTAACCTCGGTCATTGTTGTCTACAAGAAACTCCCACTAATTATTGATCAGTGTTCTTCACACACACTAATCTGTTTAAAGATGTCTGGTTCACATGCAAATTCTGTTCCAAGTTCTAATCGTTTTTATATAGTCTCTCAAGTAAGTCTAACCCTTCAATATACCGAGAAAAAAAGAGAAAGTTTTATCTAAACTTTAAGGGTCTGCTCATATAGACATTTGACTTTAGCTTTTAAATAGTAACAGTTTGTAAGATATTCACGTGTGATTTTGGCTGATATAAATAAAATTACTATAGTGTATGCTATAATCACTAGTGGATCCCCTTGAAAAGACACTTCGTTTAAAAGATAGTTTTTATAGAAAAATTATTTATTATAGAAAAATAGTTTTTGAAAGTCAATATAAACAGTCTATCATACTTGTTTGGAGCACATGAATTTTCCGAGAATTTTATACGCCATAAAGGATTCCCGTGGGATCTCTACGTCCCAAAAGAAAAATGTCACGATGCGTCACTATATTTCCGCTCTTCTATTTTGTTTCCCATTAATCGTGCCACTTCATGTGTGGAAGTTGGAGGGTAGCTTCTTTCAAAGTGGGTGCTCAACTAGTCGCCTCACCCCAAAGCACATGCACGGTGCTTTTTAACAAAAACACAAAACAATAAAGGTCATGATAATAATATTATTGATGAGGATATAATAATTCTTTATTTATTATATTATTGTATTATCTGAATATATCTCTTAACGATATAAAAGGAATTCCGTAGAGTAGTCATAAGTCTTACTACGACTACTCTATAGTTGTAAGATCTGCCATAACTAGGTAGTCGTAAGCTATATTATGATTTCCTAATTATTTTTCTATGTTCGACTAACCTGCCCTCACAGCGGATTTATCTGACAAGACAGTTAGAATATGCGTTTATACTCAATAATCGCACATGATCCCTCTCTCTGACAACAACCATCCTACGACGAATAGCTACCCACATCTCTCTGACAAGAAGTGTCAAGGCATCTTCTGACAAGAGACAACTGCCGTCACTTTGTCGCTAATATAATTATAAGGGTTGATGTTGGAGAAGAATGTGGAGAGAGGCTAATAGGCAATGAGTTGTGGAAACAGTGCTAGACTTTTTACACTATTCATATTTGTAAACTTTTCCTCAGTAATAGCTACACAGGATGTAGGGTTGTTATTATTCCAGAAGAATGTCCGAATCTATATAAAAATTCATATGTCTTTACTTTGCACGATCATACGATAATCTTAATAGTTTTTCTCTGAATTTAAAAAATCATATATAAGATTAATATTAAAACATCGATAATTACGATATTGACCTATTATTGTAGGAGTATTTGGACTAGCTCAGGGTCCATAATTGATCTTAAATACTGGTCGTACACAAATCTTTACTTCCTAGTCGACTCGTTCTTGAAAAATGGCTGCAGCTGATCTTGACTTTAAGGCAGCGATCATTCTGGCTTTTTTTCCCAGCGTTGGACGTCCAATTCACTGTAACAATGAGGGATGGTACTGTAGCAATTTTGTCCTTATTCAAAATTTTTTTTGCATTTTTGTGTTTTATTTTTTTCTCGTATTCCTTAATATCGTCCGCTCTAGATTAGTGTACCGTTTTTATTTTTACATTTTTTTAGATTTAATTATGCCCAATAAGTCAACTCAGCTACAATGTTTTTTCAGCCAGTTACAGTGTTTTTTCAGCAAAAGCCAAAAGCCATCGCTATTCCGATCACCCCCTTAGACATTTTTCTCTAGGCCCTAGTTCATCACCTGCCAGTCCAAAATTTGACCCAGCCGTATCCGTCCAAAACCCTGTCATGTTTAATTGAATCGTGGATGCGCAACCTTTGTTAGACTAGCCCCGCTTCAAATTTTTGATTTTTTTTAGCTTTTAGTTTATTTAAGTTAAAAGTCACTTAGAACATGTTGATTTCTATTTTTGTTTTTTTGGCTTTTTACCTTTTTTTCTCTTTTTTTCCTTTATATTATCTATGATGATATAACAATTTTTTTTATTTTTTTCTCATTTGTTTTTTAGAAAAATCTAAGAGTCACTACAATATAATTTTAACTAAAAACTAAAAATCAATACCCACAGCCGTTTGTTGCAGCCCCTAGGTCATGTGGTGTTTGGAGCAACCCCTAGGTCATGCGGTGTCTCCTGTGACCTCGTTAAATTTTAAGACCTAGACATTACTCCCTTGGATCGTAAAAGAGTGATGTTTTAGAATACGTATAGCCAAACTTTGAAAAGTTTGTTTGCCGATATTTATATTAATACATATTTTTGAAAATATTATTTTTTAGATTTTATAATTATATTATCAGTAGGAATTTGTAGCTAAAATCATGTTTTAAAAATCGTATCGGTGTCCAAAATATCACTGTTTTGAGACCGGAGGAAGCTGTAACCAAGCTCAGAAATATTCTAGCCTAAAATCGAGGCATAAAAGCGTAAATAGTGGGCATGGAGGGACAAGTTTGAGGACGTCTAGTGCGATGCCTTGCCGCCCACTACGAAATGTTCCGCGGACACGAGCCGCGTGACCAACACTTGCGTCGCAGCCTGTGTACGGTGGGCCATGCCGCGCACTACGAATCAACGAGCCAGTACTGGACTAGCGTTGCAGCACATGTTAATTATCACTTAACCAGCCAGTCAGTGTCAAGGCAGCACATAGTACGGGCAGTAAAACACCGTACGGCCGCAGTAAAAAAGGGAAAAAATATCTTCTATGGGGCGAACCCAAACTTATTAGTGAAAATAATCCCAGGTAGCCACGCCATTTTGGTGGGCGCGAGGCAAATGAATCCTGGGTGGGTTTTTTTTACTGAGATTTTGATTTTTGATTTATAATTTTTAAATTCATTTGCCACCTCACTAGCCACGCCATTAGTGAAAATATTCATTTGCCACCTCACTAATAGTGGAATGGCAGGACAGACGCCATTTTTGAAAATATATTAGAGAGGTTTATTTTATAATATTATTAAAAAGAGTTAAATAATATAAAAAATCCTCTATGTGTAGTTGGACGTCTATGCTCCATTCTTTTCAGTTTATAGCTTACGGTTTCTTCGAACAAATAGACAGGACGGCTTCTATGTCGCGTGATCAAAGCGGCTTATCAGTATTCAATTGTTCGCACAAGCGCTCACTCTAAAGATAAAAATTATCAGTCACAACTATAAACCATTAGCCACAGTCGAAAAAAATATGCCCAACAAAAACATCCCATCTGGGATTATTCCCATAAAAGTTTTCTCCGCAGAAAGTACTGTTCTAGTTTATAAGCTCTCTTAAGGGAGCGTTCGGAATAGCGATGGTTTATGGTTTTTTTACTATAACTGAGTTAGTTTATTTGGCATAATTAAATATAAAAAATTTAAAAACAGAAAAACATGTTAATCTAGCACAGACAATGCAAAGGAATACGAGAAAAAAAGGCAAAAAATCTAAAAATTAGAAAAAATAAAATTACTAAATAGTAAAAAAAAGTAAAAATCAGAAATAAAAGCTAGTTTTAAATTAAAATGAGCAGGTCTACTACAGCGGAAGCGTTGTTCTGCTCAGATCCATTCGTCTTCTAGTGGTGCTGGAGTACTGGTACAGTGCTGATTGGTGAATACTGACTACACTGACGGATAATAGTGTTTCACGGAATTTGTACAACCCTGTCCAACGAGCAGAGCGATGCGTATTGGATATTGTTACAAACGCTAGTACAACGTACCAACTACCGACCTGGGACACACAAGAAATTTCTACTCGACAAGTACGACAGGAAAACAGCTTGCGAACGCCCAAATGTTGATAGTGAATAATGATTAAAGCTTCCATCTACGGCCTGTTTTTTTTGGCGTTTATATGACTTTTGGCTTTAACATCAGGACGATTTATTCAAACAGCTTCTCAAGCTTAAGGGATGTTTAGAATAGCGGTGTCTTATGGTTTTTTTACTGTATCTGAGTTATCTTATTTAATATAATTAATTTTTTTTTAAAAAATTAAAAATAAAAAAAATATTAGCTCATCACAAATAATGCAAAGGAATACGAAAAAAAGAAAATAATAAAAAAAGAAAAATAAAAGAAAAAAGAAAAAATACACAGTGCAAAGAAAAAAAAGCGGTCGCAGATGCAGAGCGTCCATCGCAACACGCTTCTGAGCGGCACCTAAAACTATATGTGCTATCGATGTCAGCGTTAGTATCTCATCATCTCAAAAAAATACAGCAAAATTCTATCAATTGTAGCCTAAAAGCATATGCCATATGTGTTCAGCAATAAGCACGAGTGCACAGCCAATCTTGTGACATATGAACAGCACGACGCACAGTTTGGGCAGTTACTTGCAACCCATGAAGAGTACGTCAGCGTGTAGAAAAAAAATGTAACCGACTCTTCCCGATGGAGACAGCAGCACGGAGTCCCTTGTGCAGCTAAAATCTGCAAAAAAAGTCCAGTCAATTGTGGCGTGCAACTGAGGATAGCACAAGAACTTCCTGAGCACAGCCCTCGGTGACACTGACTTCCTGCTCGCTGTGCCTCACAATCGTGGCCATGCTCATTGCAGTCTCGCAGACATCAAGATTCTCAGAGCGCTCTGGGAAGAAGGGCCTGAAGGCGTGCCATGGACACAGCAGCACAGGAAAGCACCCTTGTACAAGAAGGGCCTGAAGGCCTGCCATGAAAGAAGCTGTTCTATGGAACAGAACTGAATCAAAACAGACTGCTAGAAGATTAGCAGTAGCCAAAGGTATGCTAAAGTGAGAGAGAAGATTACGCACAATAAATTCACGAGGATTCAGTAAGGTTACTTCATGGACAGTCTCTGTTTCAATATTTTTCTGCTGGTACGCAAGCTGGAACTGATCGGTGTTAGTATCGATCCATTCAATGGGAGGGAGGTTTTCGGGTAGTCTGCACATGAAAAAAGAGGAGAAAATCAGCACCTAAGACAATACGAGGGCATATAGAATAAGCATTCCAAAGATTTTGGGGTCACACCAGGCGAATGGACGACAAAGCCTTAAATCACATATCTCAAGATTGTTTTTAAGTGAACTGGCTGGCTGGCCAGGAACCTTATTAGAAATAAGCTTTGAAAAACTCCAGGTAATGGCACCAATGACATCTACGATTAGGGAATAACAAAGATACAATGCCAACTAAATTAACGAATTGACCTTCAGCGAAACAGGCACAAAGAAGATTTTGAAACTAAAAGCACAAGTAAAGGTGACAGATTTTATAGGGCCTTTATGGAAAGAACTATTGCACATGTTTCTAAATACAAAACCTGGAAAGCAGGAAAAGTTCCAAGGGGTGCAAAGGACAAGCAGAATAGAACATTTGTTCTAAAGTAATATGAGATTCACATTAATTCCAATGCTACAGAGTAAATGGTCACAGGGAATTACGGAATTGTGTGATTACCAGGATCTATTTCATCTGTGTTTGGAGCACTATGATGAGGGGGCGTAAATCACAATGGTGAGATTGGAAACTACAATATCTGTGCAGTCACAGGGGTGGAGTGACCAGAATAGTGAATCACACAAAGTAATATTGGAAATTACAATGTTTTCTGATCAATGGTCTCCACAAGAATGTATGCTGACTGCTTGCTCTGAAACTGACCACTGTGATTGACCTTGGACATCTATTGTTCCTTTATTTCCTGTAATACAAGAGAAGGAATAGCACTGTCAAGGGTCAAACATATCTCTTTTGATATACCATTGCTTTAGATTTAACTTTGATGAGAGCTACAAATGCCATCTGTGTTATACCTAGTATAAATCAGTCTGTAGTTATCTTGCTTTTACTATATCTACCATGTGATAAATTGATCCCTACCTCTTCATCTAACTGAAGGGAATATCTGGAGTGCCTTACATAAAAAATCCAAATTATTTTTCCCAGCAGAACAACCCACCTTTAAACAAAAAACTGTCGAAATCAATTGCCACTTTGCACCCGGCAAAAAAAGGCAAATAAGACATGTAGCTTGACATAGTTTTCATGAGACAAATCAAAGAAAACAAAGCGCACACATAGGCCCCATATGTTTTTATAGGAAGCTTATGTAAAATTTTGGTATTTGGAATTTCATCTTCACGATCACACCACAAAAGTTTTACAAAATCGACTGAAATTTGTTGAAAATGATTTTGTGTGTATGAAACTACTATGTGCAAATTGGTGGGTATAGGGCACAGATGGCTCCTGCATGCTTTTATAGGAAGTTATAACTAAGTGTGGGTAGTCTAAGCCTATAAATAGTTCAAATGCATTGTCAACCCTAGATTTAAATGAGTATAGGTAAAGATGGGTAAGTGGGTATTATCCTCTCTATACCCAAATCTAAATGGGTATTTTATTTCTTACCCATACTCTACTCAATAGTATGAGTATAGGTTTAGACAAGGGTAATGGGTACCCAGTGGCAGCTCTACTTGTAAATGTGCACTAGCATTCAGGTTGTTCTTTACTGTTTCTTTCATTATTTCTCCGATTCTCCGGTCCTTAGATGATCACTACTTGTAGTGACTTGCTAACAGGTTCAACCTACACAGCAAACCAAATTATGAACCTGATTGCGAGACGTCGTAGCTTGATACTAGTAGTGACATTACTAGAAATATGACCCTTGTTAGGTGAATTGAAATGCTGGTTTGATTGGCGATCGACGTATCCTCTGCCAGACCACTCTGATGCCGTAGTTAACAAAATGGGATTAATCTTGGAATAACCACTACCAAACATTATATGAATTGAAATGGTTAATGGTTACTGTTCTTTAACAACCTCATGGTGTTGCTCTACATTGAACATAGCAACTGGAACTCAGATAACCACAATCGAAATACATCATTAAAACGGAAAGAGAATATTTCTAGGTGAAAACTCGTCTAATATGAAAATAACAACATAGGTGAATTGAAGTCAAGACACGTGATAGAAGAGAGGAATGCATTAGTTGGTCCATAATTTAAATGATGCAATTTTGTTTGTTTACAAGGCCACTGATCCACACCAGCATCGAATAAGGGTTCTTTACTTGACACCTTTGTATACATACAGATAAGCAGTACTGCCTTGTTAATGTTAACGTTATATTATATCTGACAAGGGGAATACAAGAGGATCTGGAGTTCTTAACTAAGTTATTTGTTTCTATGATGCTGTGGTGTGCGCATTGTTGAGGAATTTATTCATATTTCTGTGTAGTTGTTCATGGATGACTACTTTCGACAACTCATGAATCACATTGATGGTGGGTAGGCGAAGCAGTTGAAGAACTTGGTACTCAGTGAGCGGCTCTCAAAACTTGTGCCTCAAAGCCTTGTATGAATGAGGCTAATAACGCAAGCACCTTATGTATCAGAGTGGTCTCAAGCTCTGAGCATTCAGGTTATCCAAATATTCCTTAAGTTTGTTTGGTAGTCTTAGCCAGCAAGCATTTCAATGAACTGAAAGCAGAGAGTGGTCCTGATTGATGAGATCTGCCATGCAGCATACTGCTGGAGACCCAGGATCAGATCTGGATTGGTATGTGAGGTGAACTATGCTTGGAAGCATATACTCAACCTTGAGATATGTATATGATAACTGACAGTCCACCAGTTTTGCACCTGTTCTATTGTATTTTCAGGCCCATTTTACACCCAAGTTTTATGGTATGTCTTCTATTCCACTTGAAGATCCATTCCAACTCTACAAATGCAACCTCTTGAATTGGTATTACACCTAGCTGCCGGAAAATGTTCTGCACTTACAGTATCTTACGCAAAATAAGGTAGATGAATGAGCTTCATGCATCTCACACAGTATCCTATCTTTGTGTAATAAAATCAGAGTATGTTGAACTTGATACTCACCTTCGTACCCTCTTTCTACTTACTAGGCTTTGTTCACTTCATTTCCTTCTTTAGAGTGTGTTGGACTTAGTTTATTAAGTCAGGAAAGTATATTCCAAAAATGACAAGAAGAAATTGGAAAGATATAAACAATGGCATGAATGTGTTGCTTTAGTTTCTCAATCTTTGCATCCTTCCTGTGCATGCATTCCAAGTTTAATCCCTTGTGCAGCAATCTAAGTAGATTGCATATCATGTTTCTATCTCTTCTGGGTTGGTCTCGCATATACAAGGATGCACATATTATTCTGAAGAAAATTATTGAATTGTATCATGCTGTGGACAATTGATTTGCATGTGCTCATGTCGATATTTCATCTGCCTTTTTTTAGACACGGTTACGTGATACATGGGCTTTTGTGGATCTCCATATCAAAGATGCTCTTGATCTTCAGAATACTGCTCATGAGATAGCAGATTTTGCTCAGATTTCTCTGTAACAACTGATTTGAATACTTTTATTTCTTTGGCAGTACTAAAATATTGCTAAATGTGCCATGTGCAGACTACACATATAGCAGAAAGCATGGGAGCAGGCATGGGTGGCCGTGGCTCCAGTCAGGGTTTCCTGAATAGAGATGAAGCAGAGAAACTTGTATGTTGCATCATGCTCCCATTTTCCTTTATCATCACATGTTTTCTCTTTAGGTATGTTTCATGTCCAATAATAAAATTAACAGTCTTAGAGTTTTGCTATCTGACCGTGTTAACTTTCATGGTCATGTATGTAAAAATTCATTTTACAAGACACGAGTGAATGCTGTCACAATATCGAGCTAAGCACATGCTTGGCTGACAGGCCATCGAATTTGTGTGAATGAATCTAGTGACAAGAGTGCTTGTTTGATTGGTTCCATGCGATTCTATAAATCTAGTCGAGGGGGGAAACCTTCCTTTCCTAACTTCAAGACTCATAGGTACTCATGGCAAACCAGCACATTACTTTGCTATCTGGCCATTTAATTTGTCACTCTTTTTTGGGGAATATGCAAAAGCTTTGCGTGCCATTATATTAAGAAGAAAACAGAGAACAACAACAATGCAAGGTACAGGGGACAAGAAGACAACTAGTAGCTGTTAGTTCGCGGTCGCCTGTTGCCAAGAGATTAGTTCTTGCTTGAGATTGTCCACAAGCGCTTCGGTGCATGTCTTGGTCTTGTTGAACACTCGGGCATTGTGTTCTCACCAAATGGTGGAGATGAAAAGAATGATTATAGAATCGAGATTTCTCCTATCAGCCTTGGGTACCTGTTTGCACATTGAGATCCACCAGTCTAAAAGCCGAGTATGTGTTATTGATGGTATGCGACGTCTACTGAGGAGGCGCAAGAAACATGCCCAGACTCACCGAGCCCAGGGGCAAAGGACAAGCAAATGATCGATTGTTTCCGGGTTCTATTCGCAAAGGGGACATATTGAATGTGACACAATGTTGCTCCTTGCCAGACGATCAGTCGTCCAGCATCAGTCTTGAATCGCTAGCCATGCAAAGAACTTGTATTTGAGCAGAGCCTTGCATTTCCAAATAAGGTTGTGAGCTGCGAAGCGGATTACGCCGAGGAAGAAGACATTGTAAGCTAACTTGGTGATATATTCCTCTGTGGAGTTTAAAATCCAAATAGTCTGGTCGATGGTGTGAAAGTGTAGAGGGCTACAGGTAACTTTGTTCCAAAGAATGAGGTATTCGGAGATGGCCTGAGCCGACATGGCTCCTTTAATTCCTTAGACCCAGGAGTTGTGAATTAGCGCCTATGTAACCGTGGTGGATTTTTTGATTCTATTTTGTACTAGACTGCATACGGATGGAGCGATGTCTTCCGGTGACTTTCCCTCGATCCAATTGTTGGACCAAAATAGTGTACTGTTCTCATCTCCAATGCACACCCATGTTGCCACCTTGAACATTGCCAGGATAGGTGGTTCATGAGTAACTTATAGATTTGCCCAAGCGCGGAACGGTCTATCTTTTGTCCCCAAAGACAATGTAGAAGCCACTACGCTCTTCTGGAGATTAGCGCTTAGACCAGAAGCTTGTCCAAAGCTAGAAAGGATTGCCTTGACTACCTGTAGGTCTTGCTGTGTGGGAGCAATGAAACAGATTACATCATTAGTATACAGAGATATACGATCCTGCAATCCTTGGATGCCCAGGGGAAAGGGATGAGAGTGAGTTTGCTTTGCGAAAATAAGCATTAAGAACTTTCATGATCAGTAGGAACATCATTGGGGAGAGTGGGTCTCCCTGTCTGAGACCACGCCTTAACTGGATGTGATTTCTAGGTATGCCATTCAAAAGGATTTTGGAGGAGGCAGTACCGAGCCATATCGAAATCCATTTGCTCCATCGCGCACCAAAGCTTATATGCCTAAGAATCTGAAGCAGGAAAGGCCAAAAAACTGAGTCGAAAGCTTTAGAAATATCAAGTTTGAGTAGAAGAGAAGGTTTCTTGTTGGTTTTGAGATTCTTGGCAGCGATGTGGACTAAGTGGAAGTTGTCGTGTATTGTCCTTCCAGAAATGAAGGTAGATTGGTTAGGTTGCATGAGGGCCGGCATCTCCTTTTTCAAATGGTTTGCTAAGACCTTGGTGAATAATTTGGCAAAGCTGTGGATGGGGCTAATCGAGTGATAGTCTGCAATCCCCGTAGCCTCGCTTTTTCTTAGGCAGAAGGATGATCAACGCATCGTTCAACAGATGCATGCAATGCCCTTGTAGGAGAAATAGAGCTTGGAATGTGTTCATGATACCAGACTTGATTACCGGTCATGCGTGTTGGTAGAAAGAACAAGAGAACCCATATGGCCTGGGAAACTTTGTAGATGGGGAGTTTTTTATTGCTTCCCAAACCTCGTCTTCCGAGAATTGTTGGTCCAAGTGACAGAGGTTTGCGGAAGGTAGTTGTAAGAAGTCAAGGTCAAGTGTGTGATCACGATCGACACATGTGCCGAAGACCCTCTCAAAGTGTTGTTGGAAAAGAAATGCTTTGTATTTTTCGTTACTAATGACTTCATGTCGTATGTGAATCGGGCTGATGTAAGTTTTTTTCCATCAGTGCGAAGTGTGAAGAAGGAAGAACTTCATGCTCGCATCCCCTTCTTTTAACCAATTAATGTGAGAATGTTGCCTTACCATTGTTCTTTCCAACGATGCCAAAGCCAGGCATCTAAGTTTGAGGACTTGCATAGCCACATTTCAAGGGGGAGAAAGAGTGCAGTTTTTCTTGCGCACCGTCGAGCTGAAAGATGATCTCCTTGGCCATCAGGAGCTGCATCTTGATGTCTCTGAAACGTTTTTGCCCCCAGCTCTAAAGAGCACATGCAATGTTTTTGAGAAGTGCATGAAGACGGCTTAGGGGGTCGGAGATATTTGTGTCACAAACTCATGCTTGCTTAACCACATCAAGAAACCTTTCTTGCTTAGCCTAGAAAGACTCAAAGTGGAATCGGTGTTTAGCGGAGAACATGGTCTGGGTGGAAATAAGCAGCGAGCAATGGTTTGATACTGTAGTGGACTGAGCTTGCATGAGTGCATCAGGGTGTAGCTCTTCCCAATCAATTGAAACGAAGGCTCTATCCAATTTGATAAGGGTTGGGGAGCCACATTTGTTGCTCCAGGTGAAATGGCGATCATGCAAGTAGAGTTCCTTGAGCTCGAGGTTGTTGATGAAGCGTTGAAACTTTCCCATGAGCCATCTCTGGAGGTTCGTGTTATTTTTGTTTGAAGCCGCGAGTATCATGTTGAAGTCTCCTGTGATGAGCCAAGGGTCTGGGCAAGAAGCGCGAACATCACGGAGCTCATCTAGGAATACGGGTTTGTGTTGGTCTGCGGTGGGACCGTAGGTGGAAGTAAGCCACCAAGTAGTGTTGTTAGCCCGCAACGTCACGCAAATTGTGACCGAGTAGGTGTGAACCACACTATTGGAAGAGGAAATTGAAGATTTTTTCCAAGCAATCAAAAGGCTCCGCGGTTGCCAGAGGCCAGAAGAAACTCGAAGGAGTAGGCGGAACCTAGAAGTTGCATTACAAGGGAAAACCGTATTATTTTTTATTTTTATTTAATGCAACGGGTACATGAATATGATATGCTTATTTTGCAAAGAGGATGTGGCACATCAATACATTAGACATGTCTCTCCCATCTGGTTTTCCTCATTTTTCGCTGGCAACTAACACCATGAAAATGTGGTTAGATACTGTATTCTGATTATTCAACCATCGGGCTACTTGTATAATGAAGAATGAACAAAATGGTCATTTGCTCTTGCAAATAAGATACAAGCCGAAACAACCACTTCAATAGGACACGCCAAATGCAATCCTAGGAAGGATTATTAGTATTTAGGGTAGCTGCATCTCCAAAATATTTAGAATGGCGCAAGCCTCTAACTGGGGCTGTATAATATTCACAGTTTGCACTAACAAATGTAGCAGCTATCTTTAACTGCTTCTAGTCTTAGTGTCTAGTTTTTTGTTCAGACTTCTACATAGATAGCACGCTTTTTCAGCGAAATATTCCTACTCAAGGTTGGAGGAGATCCCAAAGGCTCAGCGGATTAAACCACTAAATTGAGAGTTGATAAATATCATCTAATTGTTTTCTTTTAAACTATCATCTAGATTTCTGATTGTTAGATCAGAGATCCAATAGCCGTGAATTCTTCCCACCTCCAAAAAAAAGGGGTTGTTGGATCTCTGATCTAACGGTTAGAAATTTGGATGATTGTTTGAAAAAAAACTATTCGAGTGATGACTAGACACTTCCATATACTTTATATTGTTTTTTGTGTTCATTTTTTTTATCTATATAGGAGTAGTTCGAATATACTCTATCACAGCTTCAAACAAACAAATATATGTATTGTTTGATAATTTTCTATCTTGTTCTCTTACTTCACTGCACAATTTCACCATGTTGATGAATAGTCCATTTAATACTTCAGAATTTGTAAAAACTACTAAAGAATTGGGTGTACGCTCATCCCATCTCATTACAAGGCAATGACATAGAAAGGCGAACTGAAAAACATCACTTTGTGATGATACAACAAAAGCGTGATTTTATGGATATGCTCTGGAATAAACCCTGAATTGAGAACTCATTAGGCTTAAGGACCATCCTTTATATGGGAGAGAATATAGCCAAAAAGAAAAATATTCATGTCAAAAGAACGGTTCTGCATGCTTATATGCTCTATTCTTTTTTAGAGGCTTTGTTGATACATGCTTTGAGAATAAAGTTTTGCAATTTTATACCTGTTCTTCCCTGGGCACTAATTGGGCAGTTCTGTCTTATGAGGTCACAGTCAAGAGAGCAATTCTATGATCTTCTTGGTTGGTTTTGTTTTTCTTAATTCAACATGAAATTTCTCCCTGAAAAAAGCACCAGAAAGAAACACACCAATTCTTGAGCATTCAACTGTAATTCATGTCGACTGTAATAAAGTACTTCTCCAGCAAAGCATAATGCCATAAAATATCCTACACTTGTTCCTTTTCTTGGAACAACCTTCGCCACAAACAAAACAGAAGCTTCTGCACCATGGGATGTGTTTTTATACTTTTCTAAATAATGATTTGCATAATTTTTAAAGTATAATAGATGGTAGATAGATGTTACTTACCTTTTTCACGTGCTTTGAGATTAATACTGCTTTTGTTGAAAATGAAAGCATAATGTCTCCTTTCCCTTTGCGCTTTTATGCCTTTTTTGCCTTTTCTCGGAACTGACGCTATAAATCCAAAATTGTTATAGAATGCTGAAGTTCACAGCTTAGATATCCCCTACAATAGTACTACTTATACCAAGATTTATGCGAAACTGTCCTAAAAACCAAGGATATATTTGGTTAACTACCACATTTAGGTAGCGTTCAGAATGACGATAACTTATAGTTTTTTTACTGTAGCTGAGTTAGTTTATTTGACATAATTAAATTTTAAAAATTTAAAAAAATAAAAAAACATGTTAGCCCATCACGAATAATGCAAAGGAATGCGGAAAAAAAGAAAAGAAAAAACCCAAAAAATCTAAAAAAACAAAAAAGATAAAATTACTGAATAGTAAAAAAGTAGAAGCCAGAAATAGAAACTAACTTTAAACTGAAATGAGCACAACCTGAAACACCCCCAAATCTTACGACGTCCCTAGCTTTTGCGCGGTAAAAGGAATGGGAAGGAAACCCACCGGCCACAGGAGACTATGGCTGCGCTCAGCGCGGCTTTTTCTTCGGCGGTAGAGATGAGCGTTGGCTTCGGTTTTTCTGTAGCACACTGTAGCAATTGTTTGTTTCTTTTTTTTTGTTTTTTTGAATTTTTATGTTTTATTTTTTCGTATTCCTTTGTATTGTCCACTCTAGATTAACTGTTAATTAGACACATCAACCGCGGCCCAAAAGAACAGGGCCAAAAGCTTCTCAAACAGGGCGTTTATATAACTACTAGAAGCTTCTCAAGTAGAGGCTCCATTCTTTTCAGTTTTTCAGCTGACTTTTGTCTTTGATTTCTATCAATCGGTACTATTTATCAGATCTATCAGTCACAGTCTAAAAGAACATGACCGGAAGCTTCCCAAATAGGGCTTTGATATAGCTGGCAGCCATCCCTGACGCGCCGGGTGTTCCCAGCGCGCTCTCGCCCACCACGCCCCCACCGGTGCCCTCCTTAGCACGCTTAGCATATGCTGGTAAATATTCCCAGAACGGCACCCTTCTTCCCCTCCAAACGCTTACCTCACCGCCCACATCTTTGCGCTTATATTACGAGCTCTCGTCAATGTTGCACCCCTCACAATCCAAACACACAAGTTGTTGTTGTTAATCAGTAGGTAGTAGTTAGCTGATCAGTTTTCGGGCAGCATGAAGTTTGGCAAGTGGCTCAAAAAGCAGATCGAGCAGAGCCTCCGAGAGTGGAGGGAGCAGTTCCTGCGCTACAAGGACCTCAAGCAAACCGTCAACACCATCTCCGGCTGCCCGCCCTCTCCGGCCGAGGAGGCCGAGTTCGTCGACCTCCTCAACGCCGAGATCGACAAGATCAACGCCTTCTTCATCGAGCAAGAGGAGGAGTTCATCATCAGGCACAGGGTGCGCGCGCTAATCACTAATCAGCCGCATTGGCTTCGCTTGTGTGGTAACAACAACGATAACTCACCGTGGCGAGTTCTCTGACGACGTGTGTGTTCTTGCTGGTGGTGCAGGAGCTGCAGGAGGCGATCAAGAGTGCGTCGGAGAGGAAGGCGGCGGTGCCGGAGGCGCTGTACGAGGCGGAGATCGCCGCGATACGTAGGGAGATCGTCAACTTCCACGGGGAGATGGTGTTGCTGCTCAACTACAGCAGCATCAACTACATAGGTAACCAGCCAAGAAACGCCATATCTATTAATCCATGGAATTCAGACATGTAGCAACTGCATTTAGAGGGAACCTAAAATGGCTATAATAGTTCGATTGTCGATGATTAATTCTTTGAACTTGTTTGCATTTGGCAGGGCTGGCCAAGATCCTGAAGAAGTACGACAAGCGCACGGGCGCGGTGCTCCGGCTGCCGGTGATCGAGACCGTCCTGGAGCAGCCCTTCTTCAAGACGGAGACGGTGTCGCAGATGGTCAGAGAGTGCGAGGCCATGATGGAGGCGGTGTTCCCCACGGCGCCAGAGGGGCAGGCGGCGGCGCGCCGGGACCGCGAGGCGCTGGCCGTCGCGGAGCAGAGCATCTTCCGCAACACCGTGGCTGCCCTGCTGACCATGCAGGACGTGCGCAGCGAGAGCTCCACGTACGGCAGCCACTCGCTGCCGCCGCTCAGCCTGCCGGACTCCGATTGGCTCCGGTCCTTCCAGCTGCCATCCCCGATCCCCATCCAATGACCTCTTCTTGGTTTTCACGGAGAAATGCTACTGCTGTGTAATATTTATTTCTTTTTTTTTTCTTGTTTTGCCACTTCCTAACTAGTAGGACTACATAATGTAAGATCCCAGGATGCGAGAGAACATACAAATTCATACTGAATCTGGTGCGAAAATTACATAGCCGGTTGTGCATTAATCTTCGCAGTTTTCATGAGTTGATGCCATTTGTGTTTGCCTTCTTTTTGTGCGACTTGAGCATGCATTCTGCAAGTTAGTGTGGTGTATATTTGCATTAAATTCTGAACTATTTCACGGCGAAAGCGTCGCATTGGGAGATATAGTATGCGGAGACTGTGGCTTAACATGATAGGAAACGGAGTAGACTACACTAATATAAATTAAAATTTTTGTCACATAAACTAGAAAGTATACGAATAGAAGATTATGAATAGTTACTATTAGACGCACAGTGCAATGAAAAGAAAAGTTGAAGCAGTCTAGTTTAATATAGCGCACATCGATGTAGCGAAAGTAATTGACCGTCCAACGTCCTTGAAAAGTGATAGTCGGAAGCCAGTCGCTCTTTAGCGGTAGTTGATCTCCACGAGCTAATTGTCTTCTTCTCGGATCATCCGATCAGCGTCACAGTCACAGGAGCACTTTTACCAAAGTCTACACGTCCAGAGATGGAATATCATGCGCCGGTGTACCAGCATCAGCGCACACATCAGGACCTTAGAAAGGACACAACTAAGGTTTCAGTGGGTGGCGTGATTTCTCTCTCACACACACCTCAACCCATAGCCACAATACTCCACTTTACATAGAGCCTCCGTCCAAATACTTATCTAATACGAGTAGAGATCATATCCTATTTGAAAAATTCCTACTATATCTTTATCTAATATAAGTAGAAGTTGTATTCCATTTGAAAAGTCTTCGATCGGATCTTTTACTATTCCAACCTGTTAAATATACGACCCTGTATGTATCAGTATTGGATATCGTTTCGGATGTAGATATGACTCTAATACGTATCCTGTCCATATCCTCAAATTCTGTTTTTTCATGAAATAAAATAAAAATCCTGATACTTCAAGGATAATTCTCAGATACCTATAAACCCTAAGACCCTCGTTCAACTTAAAGTAAGAACTCCACGCTGCCACTCTTGCCCTTTCTCTTCTCGTCCCTTCTCTCCCCTGCCCCTGCCGCTAGGGCTGTGCACTTTTCAACCAAACCGAAAAAACTGGACTAAAAAAACCGAACCGAACCGGTCAACTCGGTTTGACTGGTTTTCGGTATTCAGTTCGGTTATCAGATTTTTGGATTTTTTGCATTCGGTTTTTTCGGAAAAAACCGGTTAAAAACCGAAAAAACCGAACATACCGAACAGGAAAAAAACCAATATTCGGTTCGGTTTGTGTTGGGTTGCCGACTTGCCGTTAGGCTAGGCCAGGCTGCCAGCTACGGCCCACAGGCCAGCTCGATTGTAGCAATCCTCCGAATACAATAGAACTAGCGGACAGTGATTACAACTCGCTAACCAGCGGGGAAGGGCGCGCACACAGCCCGGTCATCACGCGCACACGCGTCGAGCCAACGGCGCGTGAAGCCGACGTGGACACAGTCGTTGGTCAGGAACTCCCCCGCTAATAATATACGGAGTATTTACAAGCCGCTGATCAACACACCCTATGGTTTACTTTTCTGCATGCGCTCCAGTATTTCAAGTTTTCAACTTCCGATTGTAATTTCAACATTGCAAGACTTGCGTGGGCCAATTAGGCAATTAATATAAGCCCTTGAGCTTTTGAATTCTATTTGTTAGCTCCAATTTTATTTGCTAGCTCGTCTCGCTAGTCGCTATATCGTTAGCAATTCGCGTTAATTTCGGTAAATATGGTATTTACCGATACGACGCCGAAATAAATTGAAATTTACCGAAACCGAACCGTACTTCTAAAAATACCGTATATAACCGAACTACTAACACCATATTTACCGTATATACCGAACCAATCAAACCGAAAAAATCGATTGCACAACTCTACCTGCCGCAGCCACCATGCCGCCGTCGCTCCCCTTCCTTTCTCTGGTCCCTCCTCAGCCTCTAGCCCTCACGCCGATGCCCCTTCTTCGATTCACCCATCTCCAGTATCTCCCTGACACCTTTGAACCATAATACCTCTATCAACTCAGAAGAAGACGTTGGAATAGTTTATTACCGCTCCACAGCTTCTTCTCGCCTCATGCCGCCGCCACTGCTCCTCTTGCCCCCCTCCCCCTGCAGACTAGGGGCAAGATGATTCTTTCCACTAAACGAATATACTTCATTGCAGTCTGCTCTGAAGACTTTCTGGAGGAACGTTGCTATCATTATACAAAACTTCCTAGCAGCGACCAAGGACAAGTTAATATCATTATACCTTAATCATACATTATTACATTTCATCACACGCATTAAAAAAGAAGTCTATGGGTAGACTCAATCATATTCGTATTAACTTTTGCTTTTAATTTTTATTTAGAAAAGTTAAAATCCAATACGAACGTCTCTTCAAATGTAACATATGTGCCACATATTTTCATTTTAGAAGATGCTTCTATGATTTTTTAATAGTGATTTATATAATTTTAAAAACATGATAAATGATGAACAGATATTCTTTATTTCTTCATATGTTTTAAGATTAGTATTACCTTTATTAGATAGAAAAGTATAGAAATACTACTCATCCATTTTTCTTCTTCCCTGTTGGAAGATGACAGGAATATTCTCGGCCCAGGATAGATGGTAGGTTTGGACAGACAGATTGGACGAAAGCCGACGTATTTGTCCAAGAATGAACACAGGATATTCCCCAAAAATGCCGAACCTCCACCATGGGATGATGCCAAGTTGCGTCTCCGAGACCGCATATCTGAAAGAGATTGAAAGGACTGCAAACATTTTTTTTCTCAAGAAAATCCGTCAGAGTTGGGCGCCGGCAATAAAAGATCTGCCGTTCACCGAATGGCTCTGCTCGATTCATGGAGGCAGGCAGGAACTGACACTTCGCTGTACAATACTTGCGAGTCATACGATGCACCTGATTTTCAGAAGGGACATTAGCATGCGTGTTACTCCATGAAGAAATCATAGAGTACATGTTAGCCTATACCATCATTTCTTCAAGTGTGCATGTGATGAGTTGCCGGATAGTAATTTTTTTTACCTCATACTTCTGTTGTGAAGTTGTGAAGACTCTAGCTGAAAGTTGAAACATAAACAGAGGTAAGTATTTAAAAAACTGAGATATACCACCTCCCTCGAAAGGAACTACTACCTCAGGTGTAAAATGGATATTAGTGTTGTAGTTCCCTGTGCATAGAACAAATGAAAAGTTAATGCCCCCATCTCTAATGTATATTTTCCTCTTAGTTACTCCTAATCTCTTTAAAACAATGTTTTAGAATCCGTATGGTCATACTTTCTAAAAATTGACCATTCGTATGTTTCAAAATTGTCTAGATTGGTCATATGCAAAATTATATCATTAGGCTTGTAGCTAAAAGTACCTTCATAATGTTATACTTTGTTAATTTATACTAAATTACTAATATATCAAGTCAACAAAAGTAATAATTAAAGTCACAGAGACCACGAAAAGTTAACAAAAACATTTGCAAAGGAACACAGTGAGTAATAGAAAAAAACACTCCACATTTTTATATTTTCCTCGTATGATTTATCCTCTTTTATGAAATGCCCGGAGTCCACGAGCTTCAAACGCTAAACCAATGTTTAACCTTGAAAAGGCTCAATACTGCAGTTATTTACGTTGGAGATCATGCTCAATAGCGTACCTATAAAAAATTAAAAACAATAGTGAACGTATTTTTTTTCAAAAGCAATACTTACTCTTGTTCTATGCTCAATACTTCAGTTATTTACGCTTGCAATAAAAGGCAACCTAGGGCTCCAAAACAACTCCTAACTTTCTCCGTCTTTTAACTTTCTTTGTCTTTTGGCTAAGATTAAATGTAGTATCTATTCTTATTAATTTAATATCTATATGTAGACTATATGTTTACTTTAATATTAAATTTATTTTTGCGGGAGGGTTCATCGCAGTGGCTTTGCCATTGAAGATCTCACGTATCGCTTAGGTGTTGCACTATAGCCAGAGCTAGTGCACCCCAACCAAAACTTGAATAAAGTATTTTACATTTGGGGGGTAGATTCATATCAATTTGCAAAACTTGAATAAAATATTTTAAATTTTGGGTAGATCCATACCAATTCGAATCAAATATTTAGAATGACGGGCATGTATATCCAACTTATGTACAATTTGAACGAGAGGCATAGCGCGTAGCAACACGGGCCCTTTGCTGCCGTATGTTCTGTCTGTGGGCTCTTGGATCGCGAGTTAAAGCTTCAAAGGGCCTCAGTTATCAGTGTTGGGTTGATGGCGTGCAGTCGCTGCGGCGGAGCCGCCCGCGGCCGGCCCAGGAATATGTGCTGGCCCACCGCCACGCTATGGTTCGCGCCCGACGACCCGACGGCATTACAAAGTTTGGTTTGTAACGGGCCCACGACCCGACGCACGACGACGGAGCCCGCACCTCTCGCGTCCGCCGGTACATGCCGCCGCGTTGGATCGGATCCGACGTCCCTAATCAGCCGCAGAAAGCCAGAAACCCTCGTCTCGTATCCCTCCGCTATATCTCCTGCGCTCACCCCCACCAGCGCCTCCGTCTCCTCCAAACCCACGCCGAAGCCCTCTGCTCCTCCCGCCTCCGCCCCGATCCGGTCGAGAAAGGTTCGGTTCCTCACCGATCTCTGATCTTGGGTTCGCGTTCCTCATCGATTGGATGCGGAATTTGCGTTTTGTCCGGTCCAATTGAGCGAAAGATTAGGCCTTTAGCCTGTAGAGTTCGATAGATTTGATGCGAACCGCGTCTTTCGTTCCTTACCGTGCGGTGTTAATCTGTGCTTCGATCTTTAGACTCTCGGGCGATCTAATTGCTAGTATAGAAACATTGGCTGGATCTGTGGGTGGGATATATGTTTCGCGGTACGGTTGTCTCTTCGAGTTTGGATAGTGGATGCTAGTGGTTTGAAGCTTTTTTTCCCTACCGGATTTCTCTCTTAAGTAATTTTTCGTCGAATTCTATAGCAATACGGACGTGTGGATTTCATTCGTTAGTTCCATGTGGTTTCTCCGTTGGTTCTAGATCTGGTAATTTCAGCGGCTTGAGTTCTTGGGGGTACCATTCATGCTACGT
Source organism: Melocanna baccifera (assembly GCA_036346265.1). Lineage (NCBI taxonomy): Eukaryota > Viridiplantae > Streptophyta > Magnoliopsida > Poales > Poaceae > Melocanna > Melocanna baccifera. The sequence continues at coordinate 22,509,144 of CM070694.1, read as the reverse complement.
TCTTAGATTTGTGGTGGATGCTATAAGCGAGAGCTGCCTAGTCTTGGTTACTGTTGGGTCCGTTGGTTCTTTTCGATACCATTAGGATGAGTTGGTTTCAATTGAGTAGTTCTGTTCTGTAGTCTAACTTGCGGAAAGTTTTATTTTGATCTTTGAATTGTGACTCTAGAAACAAAGAAAAAGGTTTAGGATCAGGATTTAGTGCTGTTTGTTATTTTACTTAGTTTTTTTATTGTCGCTGTTATTCTAATTTACAGTTTAAGTAACATGTCTAGCTGTTAATTGCCCATGCATCGGTAGTTATCATGATTTTGGCTTTCCTGGTTGTTCTGACACTATTTTCTTCTGTGCAAACAGATCACCTGTGACATCTTCTTGAGGGGATATGGCGGTTTCTTTCTCCAACGTTACCTCCGAGGCTGGCCTTAAAAAGCTTGATGACTACCTTCTCACTCGCAGCTACATCACCGGGTATGTGAATCATGCCACCCTATTTACTAACTGGTCCTATTCGTTGCACTGGACTTACCCCGCAATGATCTGTCTCTAGCTACCAAGCCTCCAAGGATGACATGGCTGTGTATTCTGCGTTTTCGGCTGCTCCCTCATCAAAGTATACCAACGTTGCAAGGTGGTACAGTCACATTGATGCACTCCTAAGGCTGAGGTATGCACTTGCGCTAATTTAAGTTCAGAGCCATTTTTTCATTTCCACTTGTCATGTTCAGTGATGTGAATTTGCTATGTGGTCTATTCATGTTCAGTGGAGTCATCGCAGAGGGTCAAGGTGTCAAGGTTGAGTCATCAGCTGTTCCTGAAGCCTCAACTCCTGATGTTGCTGATGCAAAGGTTACAGTCTTTACCTTACATCAGTTTTTGCTGAAAGTTATCAAGTTGTGGTGATGGCTGAGCTGAATTGCTGTGCCAGAAGTTATCGCTGATAAATATGCTTATGTGATTTAATCTTTCATTATCAGTAATATAACAACATATCAACTAATTGCAGGCTCCTGCAGCTGATGACGATGACGACGACGATGTTGACCTTTTTGGTGAGGAGACTGAAGAGGAGAAGAAGGCAGCTGAAGAGCGTGCTGCTGCTGTCAAGGCTGCTGGCAAGAAGAAAGAATGTATGTTATCCTACGTTTGTCGTATTGTATTCTCTCATCTATAGCTTTGCATGAACACTTGTATTTATAAGGAGTATACACTTGTTATTCCTAATATCCTAATATCGTATTGCGGAAGGCTGGAAGCTATGTTTCTGCTCTCTATATTCAAAACTCAGTGCTACTGCTAACTTGTCCTTACTTTGTGTCAGCTGGAAAGTCCTCAGTTTTGCTTGATGTGAAACCATGGGATGATGAAACTGACATGACCAAGCTCGAGGAAGCTGTGAGGAATGTGAAGATGGAAGGCTTGCTCTGGGGTGCCTGTATGTTACTATACTCTCTTAACGTTTTTCTACCATGAAATTTAGTTTCACACATCTTGTCTTCTATGTCTGTTTAGTTCGGTTTTTAACATGAAAATATATCATCCTGTGCAGCCAAACTTGTCCCAGTTGGTTATGGCATCAAGAAGTTGCAAATCATGATGACAATTGTTGATGACCTTGTCTCTGTCGACGGTCTCATCGAGGATCACTTCTACACTGAACCAGCGAATGAGTACATCCAGAGCTGTGATATCGTGGCCTTCAACAAAATCTGTAAGTTGCTTCAACATGTTTAGGAGCTCCTTAAATTTCTTATCATAGCAGTGGTAGACTTGTCATACCCAAGTAGTAGATGTTATTACATGACTAGCCGTCATTTCTTTTACAGAAGTCATCTTATATTAAACACTATTATTACTATATGTATTGTGTGTATGATGGTTCAGCAGGTTGTTTATATCAAATTATCCTCCATTTCCCTACATCAATCTGGTTCTTATGGTCACTTAACAAATTCTTGTATGTCTAATTTAATTAGAAAGTTTACCCTGCATCTGTCAGGGTTGCCCCGGAAATAATTTCATCTTTTGATATGTTGGTTCAGAACTGACGTCTCGATTAACCCTTTTTTTTTTGCAGAAATTTTCTTGAGGCAGGCGCTTGCAGTCGGTGGACAATGCATTGCTAAGCACAATTTACCCGGAGTTTTTCATTGTCATGTCGTCGTGATGTTAATTGCCCGTGAGCTTTTTGGACCCACGTCGAGTCGAAATGTAGTAGTGCTACTGGGTGGTATTTCCTTCGTAAATTTGAAAGACAATCCGGTTGGATTTTTGTTACTGTTGTCGTGGGCTGCGGTTTTCCTCGTCGCTGTGTTTCGATGTCGAGTTGCTCGGCCGAGCTGTGCCAACTAAAGTCGTTAGGATCGCGATACAGATGGTATAATCGCGTGATCCTATGATAGCCGGATGACATGGACTAGACTTTAGATCGAAATCCTGTAGGATTGCTATCGGATCGTGACTCAACTCGTATAATCGGTAGAATCGTGACACTACTGCGATCGCTATCGAATCATGACAACTCATATGATCGGTAGAATCGCGACACAATTGCGTCTCTGTACGATCCCAAGTCTTCGTGGCCGTCCTTGTGGCCTCATTGTTCCCTTCTTATAGTGCAGTCATGCTGGTGCAGCATCAGGCAATCTATTCAGAGCCATCTATTTATCCTATGTGCACCTCCTCAAGGCCCGTCGTAGAGCTATTGTTTATTCTTAAAATAAGTAAAAAAAAGGTGAACTGCAAGTAATACTTTCATATATGTAACTAGATATGGGTCCTATTGTGCATAGTAACAATATTACCATGTTTTCCTAAACAAGTTTTCATAATGCCTCGAGGCGAGCCGTGAAGTTAGTGTCCCACACGAGCGAGCTGTGTTGGCGCTTGCCCTCGCGGTCTCTGCCCGGCCGGGCCGAGACCATCCAGCCGAGCGGAGCCACCAGGGCGCCATCTACTCTCATCTCGTGTTCGGACGCCTCGCCGCCACCGCTTGATCTACACGTCGTTTCGTCGTCGGTCGCTCTTGGCTCGCGCTGCCTACGCATGGCGAGCTGCCGGAACGATCCACGCCGTTCAAGCCCAACGCAGTTTTATCAGACAGCCCAGCCGTCTATTTGGGGCCGCCTTTGTTACGTTATTATTGGAGATCCTAACTCTTTTTTTTATATATAAAAAAATCTATTTGGCAACTTGATTCTGAGCAGTAAATTTGCAAGTCCTGCCTCCCCTGCGCAAAATTCACCGCAGTTATGCCACTGATCAGAGTTGACCATCCGCTAGAGACGCATGCTTCGGTAGATTCAGAAACTATTATAGTATTCCTCTTGCCAAAAGCCACACGGGCTTCAGGGCCACATCGCAGCAGCTTCTCGCTGGTTCTAGCCTTCTAGAGCAGCGCACTTGCGCCCATATATTTATGCATCGATCCATCCGTCCGCGAATGATAAATGATGAGTGTCTGTGCCCTGTCCAAACATTCTTGCACAGCGAGAGAGAAGCAAAAATGAATACAACTAAGCAATAGGAATATATAGCTCTTGATAATCCTAGTTTAATCTCTCTCTCTCTCTCTCTCTCTCTCTCTCTCTCTCGTGGATCCCTAGGATCCTTCCATAACTAACAAAGACCAAATGTCTCAAGAGAGAAGAGCTTCCCAGTAAGCATCTCAAACAAGTACCAGTGTACTGTATTATTGCACACTAGCTGCTGCAGGCCTCTGCGCATATACGTATGTAATACACTAGTACTTGTTCAGTGATCACATATTCAATGGCACATCGGCAATTGCCAAAGGTGTACAATGTTGCTTGCCACCCACTCCTCGGCACCTTTCCCCCCCCAAAGTTGGGCACAAACATACACAAATGTGCCGGGGAGCTGCCGCTGATCCAAATGCCAATGGAGATTTGCGATGTACCCCAAGCTCCAGGTTGACTTACCAATTTTGGCTATTCCAAGAATCCCAGTTGCAGTACTATTTCTGTACATTCACGGTATATATTTTTCATGCACCATGGGCAAGCCATGTTCTTGAGATGGCGACACTAAAATAAAGCATGAGGGTTCACTAACTGATCAAATTAATTTCTTGTATGCCACAGGATGAACAAGAACTATATAGGGGGAGTATACATGAAATATCGATATATCTGACGTCTGAAAAGGGAAAGTAAAGTAAAGCAAAGCTGAAAATTGTTTTCTCCTATGAACAGCTCAAATCTCGTGCTTAAACAAGCTAGCCCGTCGACGTGTGATCTTCATTCAGTACTACACCCAGGTGCATTCTATATCCTGTTTGATCGATTCGCCGTTCAACTGAACGTTCAACATACAAGGATTATTATGGCATCACACTGATGGGAATTCTCCGTCGCGTCAGGACACCATCGCACGTAGTCTGTAAAAAATTAGGCCATCCAAAATTCAGAACTTGCCTCATATGATTCTAACAGAGCATGTCAGCTCTTAAGTGTATGGTTCCATTATAGCTTACCACTCTGCAAATCATAATGATCTTGACCTTGTGTCTCTTGTTCACATCTCTAGAACAATGACTGCAAAAACAGTAAGAAATTCCACTCAGTCCAGAACTCCAGATTACCACTGAAAGAACTCTCGCAATTTTTCCATGCATGCCTCTGAAATCTGAATGTGCTTGTGTGCAAAGTAAGGCAGAGGTAAGATAGTTGCTAAGACTTACAATCTGAATCTGTTTTATCCCACTTAAAGATATCTTCTCCATTGTCATCCTCTTCATCATGGCGACGATCCCTTTGCATCTTCCCCCTTGGTTTGTCCTCCAGATAGTACTTCCTCGATGACGCCGCATTGCTCGGGCGAGCGCTCATCCTCTTGTGTAGCGTCGTCCTAAACAACTGCATACACATACACACACGAAATAGAACGATATTTTAATTTGCACGATTATACAAAAAGACATGATATATATGTTTGATCACTGATCATATCATAATCAAATACCTTCTCCATTCTTGATTCCACCGGCTCCTTCAAGCTCGGCGCGGGCGCGAATCCGCCGCGGCAGACGAACATCTTCTTGAGGAGGAACTTGAAGGATTTCTGCTTGATGGTGCCGTTGTTGCTATTGACGAGGAGATCCCTGGCCTTGCTCAGTATGATCTGCGTGTCCGGCGAGAACTCTCCGTTCTCGCCGTCGGCCGCCTGCGGCAGCTTGAGCGGGACCCTCCGGTCGACCTCGAGGCTGGAGGGGCAGTTGAGGAACCTGTCGAGCGGCAGGTTCTCCTCGTCGGCGGCCACCGTCGACCCGCAGGCGCTGGACTTGGACTTGGCGCGGCGGAGCAGCTTATTCAGCGCGTCCTGGAGCTTCTTCACCTCCTCGATGGTGAGGTCCATCACGTCCTGCGACGACGCGCGGGGGGCTCCGCCTTCTGCCACCGGCGGCGGCGACTCGTTCCCGAGCATCCCGATGGAGAGGAAGCCCTGCGGCGGCCAGTCGCCGGGGCACTTCTCCTCGCGAGCGTCTTGGCCGCGGCAACTCTCTCGGATCGGAGCATCTACGTACGTGAAACGCATGCATGCAAGAGCGAGCTCTTCAGTGTGAAGATACAATTAATCGCACGTACGGACAGACGAACCCCAAGCAGTAGATCGTGGAAACTAGGGTAAATAGCAAGCAAGCACGCATGAAATGAATTACTTACTGCGAGTCGAGCTCACGACGGCGTCGTCGGGTCGTTCTCGTTTCTTCTCTTGTTTGGCAGTGAAGCGATTTTGCATCCAGTTAATGATCTGCAGAACAAAATTAAGGTAACTGTTACATCACGCGCATACTCTGAGAATTAACGAACGTAACAAGGAAGAACTGTCATGACATCGATCATAGCTTATGAAGTACAGCTTTAATTAACTTGGCAAGTGATCTTACCCCCATAACCTTCAAGTACTGCTAACTTCTTCAGACAATTACCCTGTGAATTTGAGCAGTATGACGGCCAAAAACGCTCTGTAGGAGAAGCAGAGAATCAACAGCTGAGAGGCAACAGAAGCTTAGTTTCAGGGTCTTGCAGGTGCCCTCTGATTGGTCAGTGAGGACACCGTTTAATCGGAAGCTTCTCCTACTACTACTACGTACATTGGGAAGAAGTTTTCGAACGCGAGAGATACAGTAAAAGAAAGCAGAGGGGAGTGGCTTAGAAGCAACAAGGGCCCCTACCCATGGGGAATTAAATAGTGTTAGTGATACTGCCAGTCTGTTACAAAAACCCATGGTTAGCTTGAGCGCAGTGGCCAAATTGCATTGCTGAAATTACCCTCACTCTTAATGAAATTGAAGAGTATATCTAACTTAATTGATAAATAATTAAGAAACAAATGGCACAATTATAACATATTCAATTACATCACTATACAACCACAAATTCGAATACACGCAGAGCACAAAGTGATAAAATCAAATCCTAATTAATTACATAAGTTCCAAAATCGTAGAAATTAAAATACAAGATTATAACATTCATCGTCTTACATTCTTGATTGCATACATACTCGTGTAATTACATTTTCAGTTGTCTAAGTGAACCGTAGGTGTCATGAGTGAGTCAACGCCAAACACATGCATTAGTTAGACAGACCGAAAAAACCTAGGGACTCAACAATCCAAGAGAGAATAAGAGGGGAAGAAGAAGGTTGCCGTCAAAACTCGTCCGGTTTAAAATACCAAAACTTAGTGTCCTGGTCTGGGCCCGACTGGCATCTCTCGCTTTAGTAGGCTTCATCATCCAACGAAAACCAAGCCAACATCCACTTCAAATTTCAACTTTACTTAAACAGTGGAGAACCAAATCACAATACCAAAACAACCCCAAGGACCTTTGGTCCATAAGGGTAACCCCTTCTCTACCGCGCATAGAGAAATGAGAGGAAGCCTGGGATAAAACCAAGCCGCGAGAGAGGAGACCGTGTCCATTCTCTACATAGCCAAGCCATCGGAGTAAGAGAGGAGATGAACTCACTTCACCTTCACCCTCCATTCCATCTCCTCTCAAATCTCCTCCCATTGGCGGTGAGAGAGAGAGAGAGAGCCGAGAGTTGGCGCCTGATGTATTAAAATGCTTTTTCTAAAAAGAAATGTGGATAAATGAAGAAGAAAAAGAGATAAGAGAAAAGAGCAATTCCAGCTGAGAGAAGCAATTGGACGGTAAGCAATGTATAATAGGAGGGTAGAGGGTGCCATGGTCAGGAAGGGAAAGGGTAGGTTTTGCGACTCTCTACGTATGGTTACAACATAGGGACTAAATAACTCTCACTTGGGCAAGGAACGGTACTTCTAGTCTTAACCATCTCCTCTGATGAGCAGAAAATGCTATCCTACAACGTTATTACCATCTCCATATGGGTAAGTAGTGTAATTAGGCAGAGGAAACCAGGAATGTTATAGAGATCAGAAGTGGTGGATCCAAAATAGACAGAGCCAGATCCGGTATAGACCTCAAAAATGGCAAGCCTAGGTGCATATATTAGCACAATAAAGTATTGGGTGAGGGTTAGACTGCCCCAACCAACGACTACTTTACAGTCGGGTGAGGGTAAGAAACTGCCTTGGGCTACCGACTATGATTAGTTGGATGGAGATATAACAACAAAATTAGGGAAAATATTATGTAATCTGAACTTGACAGTACATCTAAAGAAATACGGAAGACCCAGTTTCAAAGAGCTCAGAGTAGTTATGCGTAAAGTGATACAAACCTACGCAATGCTAAATAAAATCTTGAACTCATGTTTGTCTGTTGGATTGGAGGCTACGAGAACCACTGGGGTCTTTCTGTTCACTATGGTGACTAGTAGTATTTAAAATACTTAAACCTGTAAATTTTCACTTTATTTTAAAAACATATTTGATGAAGAAAAAAGATAGAAAAATGAATTTGATGATAAAGAGATGAGTCATACAGCTATATTTTTTGCTATTAATGTTTGGTGAGTACATTGTAATGTACTCACTATTGCTATTAAATTCCTTTGCTAGATCCCAATCCAGATAGGGAATACCTTAAGTGGGACGTGGAATATACAGGCTCAGAAGATGCTACGTGGAACGATCAGTTGAGGACCAAGATATGATGGATGCCCTATTTGGCAGTTGGGATGAATAGATGACCTTTAGTGCCTCGTTTTCGAGAGATAGGATATACAAATAATCTGTTTATCCCTTTTATACCTAGTATTTGTATTAACGGTCTTAGCCCTGTGTGGCTAATTATTGTATTAATGCGCAGTCTCTAGTTATTGTTCTACTGTGTAACTCTGATAAGACTTATTATTCCTTAAGGTGTTAAACTTAGGAAATAATAGTCAGTTACCCGGTGTCATGTTATGATAATAATGACATGGGGTGTCACAATTGCCGCATCCAGTTATAGGTTTACATGTAGACATAAGAGAAAAAGATTGCCTAAGCTTTATTAGGACTAGTTAGTTTTTTTTCTAAAAGGGTGAGTTACGTGAGTACAATTGGTAAGTATAGTTAAATTAAATCTCACAACACACATTGTCACGTGTTCGAACCACGGAACTCATAGTGTAAAATCCACGTAAGTAGTCCACCTAATCTGTAGTTGGTAAGAATTAAACTATAGTCATTAGACAAATAGGCAAGATGCCTGTCTCACTGTTGGCTATGCAATGGCTGACAGTTAAGTATGAATTTGATCCTCGCTGAACAACCAAGAAATTAAAATGCTTTTTAACAAGCTATTTTTCAAAAAAAAACTTCATTTAGTTACTGTCCAGCCCAAGTTTATTGAAACCGGTTGTGATTTTTAATAGGGGATCCGATAGGGTCGGTTGCACTGATTTTAAAATTTTCAAATAAAAATAATCCAAAATCAGTATAAATCAGAGATAAAATTGGAGTAAATTGGATGAACTCAGTTAAATAAAATATTTAAGACCAATTTATACTCTAAATCGGGGCCTGATCTACGCGGGCACACACAGATCCACTTAGGCTATTGTGGTCGGCCGATGACTTTTATATGTGTTTTTTCATATGATAATAGACAATAGAAAAATTAATATAGACGACACATATAATTTTAAATTTTAAAAATCATTTAAAAAATCTACATCAAGAAACCGTTTCACTTATTTTGATATTTGATAAGCAAAAAAGCCAAAAGAAAAAAAAGGCGCCAGGCAGGGCAAGGGTTACGAGATCGGGGCCTTCGTGGCGACTAATCTAATCGTTAATCCGGCGCCTAATGGTGCGTCGGCCAGGAGGGTTAGGCGATCATTAACAAATAGGTATCAGCCCGACACGAGGGAGTCTGGTCGTGACACTTGTCCTCTCGGATCCTGATTGGCCGCACCGCCGCGCTTCCCAGGCAGCGTACGTACACATCACTCCATGCTAAGGCTTCGTTCCGCTGTTGCACGTAGTTCTAGCGCATTGTAGCACTGGCTGGGAGTTGGAAACAGGCTCGGATTATTTTACAGTTAGCGTCTACTAGTGATAATTAGCTGTCGCCGTTTCAGTGCCCAAATGCACCTCCAATCTGGTTGGCCAGACCGAAATATCCCAGTCTCGAATCGTTCCATTTCCGTTCTCAACTATAGGGACAGGCTCATAGTTGCCTTGAGCTCTCAGAATCTAGTTTGGGATCTCTCTTTTGCGTGGTAAGGGAGCATCAGAACGTCGAAACGTTTGGGATCTTCCAGAGTGTCACTAAGGGTCTGTTTGTTTCAGCTGTAGATTCTGAGAAGTAATTGGTGAGTATCTAGCTAGTTAGAATCTGGAGAAATTGGATAACCCTAGCTTCTGGCTACTAGTTCATTTTCTGGATTTTGTAGCTTCTGACTACTTAGAATCTGGATGAAAATCTGGATTGTTTAGGGGAGCTGCAGATTCTGAGAGTAGCTGCAGCTGCCAGAAGCTAAAACAAACATACTCTAAGCACACCTGGACGCAGCGCTCGTAGCAGCCGAGGCACGAGAGCGCCGCGCAGACCTGCGCCGTCAAGACGGCGCACTGGTCGTTCATCCGGTTGCGCGCCTTGGTGCAGCGGGGGCAGTCGGCGGCAGCACCCGGCCGCCTTGTTGAGTATCTCGAACGTCTCCGGCGCTTCCACGTCCCCGAAACCGGTGGTGCGATTTATTAGGCCACGAAGAGGGAGCCGTAGTGGTTCTTCAGGGCCTTTGTGTCCTTTCAGTTTCTGCTTGACCTGTTCGAGTACGACAAGCTAAGTTATAACTTCTGAGCTAGTAAGATCCGTTTCCTCTAGATTACTTTATGGACAAAGCAACATCAATATTGGTTGCAAATTACCTGAGCTTGTAAGAAGTAACATAGTGCAATGAGATTTGCAATTCACATAGGAATGCAGCCTATATGGAAATTCAGGAGAACCTGCTCCAAGCCATAAATGAAATGGAAAATGATCACCAAAACAACATGCAGCAACAGAAGCCACATCAAAGGTACTCAATATCAGTAAGTGTTCACAGTACTTCAGAACAGGCAATGTAAGAAATAGAAAATAGTAAGGAGTCAAACATCAGCAACTTGTCAAAACATTCAAACTTTAACTTTCTTACTTGTCTACACGCATGTTTAGTAATATTAACTGGTTGAGTGGAACTGCTCATGTTTTGGTGCTTCTCTTTCATCATTGTACCTGTTATGAATAGCGCTTGTATTCATCATGAGATCAATATACATATAAGTACGTGTATGACATATATGCAAAAAATTCTTTATATAACAGAGAAAATACATAGCTAATAATACACATCTAACACTCTTTTCAAACTTATGGTAGATCAACAACATGAGTTTAGAGAGATAGAAGCTATGGTAAGCTCTGATATATGCCTTTGTGAAAAAGTCTGCCAATTGAAACTCTAAAGACATATACTGAAGAGCATCAACCTGGTCCTGCATCTGTGTCCGCATGTAGGAAACATCAACACCAATATGTTTGGTAAGCACATACTTCACTGGATCGGTAGCAATGCTAATAGCATCTGTACTGTCAAACAAAAGAGGAGTCGGTGTAGAAACAGAAACACCAAAATTCTTAAGTAACCACCGTAGCCAAGTAACATCCGTAGTCAATAAAGCCATAGCTTGCAACTCAACCTCAGAACTCAATCAAATAGAGTATCTTTGGCATATTATATATGGAGGAGTGGCAACTGATCCAATAAAGATTGAGGCTATTAAAGCATTGGCTAGACCAGAAAATGTAACTCGACTGGGAAGCTGCCTGAAAATGTATCCCGACTGAGAAGCTTCCTAGGGCTTACTGGGTAGTATAGAAGATTTGTTAAGGGATATGGGTTCATATGAATGCCACTCTATGATTTATTGAAAAAGGGAGAGTTTTAGTGGAGAGATAAACAAGAAGAAGCTTTCCTAAAATTGAAGAAATGTATTACCATAGCTCCTGTGTTGGCTTTACCAAATTTTTCTGAAGCATTCACCCTAGAGACAGATACTTGTGGCACTAGCATTGGAGCAATCTTAATGCAAAAGGGTAGGCCAATTGATTATTATAGCAAATCCTTTGGAGTAAAATCAGCAGCATTATCTACTTATGAAAAGGAAGCTATGGCTATTCTTGAAGCTCTTAAGAAATGGAGACACTATTTCCTTGGAAATTTACTAGTCATCAAGACTGACTAAAAAAGTTTGTAGTTTATTACTGAACATAAGAGTTCGGAGGGAATTGCTAGAATTCAATTATGTGATTGAGTATAAAAAGGGAAAAGAAAATAAAGTAGCCAATGCTCTTTCCAGGAGAGATAATAGTTGCCATGCAATTACCACTATCACCCCAGCATGGGTTAAGGAGGTTGTCAAGAGTTATGACAGTGATACACACTGTCAAGAGCTAATCAGTCAGTTCTTTGTGCCTGCAGACCCTGAGAACAGTACATACTACACGCATATCAGGCTAGAATTTATGTAGGGAGCGAACCTGAACTGAAGAGGAGAATTATAGAATCTTTACATGCATCAGCAATTGGAGGACACTCTGGAATTGTGGCTACATATCAGAGAATAAAGAGATGAATTTTTTAGCCTGGATTAAAGGAGATACAACAGTTTGTAACTGAGTGTGCAATCTGTCAGGGATCAAAGAGTGAATATTGTCATTACCCTGGTTTGCTTGAACCTCTACCCATCCCTGATATGGCCTGGACTCATATTTCCATAGATTTTGTAGAAAGGCTCCCAAAATCAAATGGCAAGGAAGTTATTTTAGAAGTCATTGACAGACTCACCATATATGGTCATTTCATTCCACTATTAGTTGGCAGCAACCATATCCGTGTGTGTCAATTCCTAGAAGCAACTCCCTTGTAACATATTCGAAGCTATAATTCATTCACGCTCATTGCTCTCCGTGATCATTGAGCACTCTCTTATAAAACATTCCAAGCAATAAAGACATTCTATCTCCCCTATGTAATCTAGATCTAGCCTTTTCTCATTTTACTTCGTATGATGGACGACTAAATCGTCGCCAGACTTTTAAGTAACGATGACATATATATATACTGTTTACCATATCAGAATAGACATAGTTCGTATTGTTCCTAGGGTTCTTTTCAGAGGCACTCTTAGGGTTTTTACACTTCTTAAAAGAAATAAAAAATTTGAAATTCTGTACGCTCTTAATTTATTTAAATTTCTAAAACAATCTGTATATTACTTTGAGAATGCTTGAGGTTATTTTTGACCAGCTTTGGAGTTTCTTCTTTAAACTCGTTAAACCCCAAAAAAAACTGAGCTCTGAGGGTTCTTTAACCGTTTCATTCTCGAAAGTCATCTCAATTGCAAAGCGACAGGCATCGATACTACGAATCGCTGCATGTCACACTGTCATTGTTGTTCTGGAAAAAAAGGTCACATCAATCAACATTATATCTCTTGGCAGACTAATCTGCGCACCTTTTTATCTTGGCAGACTATTTGAGAAAAGCTCGTAAAACTAATCTAATTTGACAGCAACGTAGGGTGCTGAAGCGTCCATTTCTTTTCGACCGGATATATAATAACCTGGTGGTAAAAGCAAGCTGTACATGAAAGCTGCCATGGCGCGTGCAACTCCAGGCTTTTTGCGCTCGGCCGCGCCGAAGCCCGCGTGCCAAGTGCCAACTAAATTAGGTCCATCCAAAATGATTTTTTGTTTGGTCTCCTATCTTTCGAAAGCCAGAAACTATTTTAAATATGTTGATTTTTTAACATAATTCTTTCTTTACATTATCTATAGAAATATAATAGTTTTATTTTTTTAATTAAATATCTCGACTAAAAAAAAGCCGTTACAATACCTATTTCAAGCAACAACCACGTACAAAAGACATCGGCAAAAAACTATTTTGAATGGGTTATTAAGCTCCGCTTATTTTAGTTTAAGATTATGGTTTATTTTTTATTATTTATAAATTTTACTTTTTTTTACTTTTTAGCTTTTTAAAGATTTTTTGTCGGTTCTTTTTTTTCCTTGCATCCACACGCACGGTCGAGCGCTGCTCGCGCGCGCCTACTTTAAACGCGTTCTTACGTGTCGCTCGTGCGCATGCGATGTTTATAATAGACTTGCTGTGTGCGTGCGTGTTGCACGAGTGACATCACGAGATGAACAGCGAAGTCCACGCGGTGTGAACGAAGGCGGCGAGCCTGCCGACTCCTTCCTCGCAAGAATCCTCTCGCTGGCGTGTTCGATTTGCAGGTAATAGTAGACAAGATACTAGAGACCTCACTGTCTCTGCTTGTTTCTTTACGCCTTTAAGCAAGCTTTCTTCCTCTAACAAATGCATTCCATGTTCCACGAGAAGTGTTAGCGTCCATTCGCCAAGCAGACCGATACGTGTATGGACCACTTACTTCCCTCGCATTTTTTTTTCCAGTTTTATTTTGGAGAGAGCTAGCATACGCAGCTAGCCCGTCATTTTGACCGGTCCGATGCTTGCGAAAGCACAGTAGGCCGACTAGGACAACGTATTTTTGGACATAAACTCGAGGGAAGTGCTTCGACACTTGTCAAAAAAGTAATCTTTGAACAAACCAAGCGTCTGATTTGCAAACCATCCAATGCTAGCGGGAGCTAAACTCGAATGGATTACTGTAGGTACGGTAAACAGCGACTTATGCTATGTATAATGTCATCATTAAATAAGTACACTGTACTATAATTAGTCTAGAAATATTCACACTAGCACCGTACTTTGGACATACACTGAGAGTATAATTTAGGAATAAACTCATGCGTTAGTCTAAGTTTCAACACTCGACTATAAAATCGAATGTTTTCACCCTTAAAGCGTCAATACCATTTATTTTATCCCTCTGAGACCATTTTAAGGCGGTTTTACTCCAAGTTAGCACTGATATGGGCAGTGGAGCCCACCCACCAGTGGGCAAGTGAGAGAGAAAGAGAGACATAGAAAAAAAGAGGTTTAAGTTCGCACCCTTGTGGTCAACATTTTAGCTCCACCACTGTAAATAACTAGTGTCCGTGTCACAAAAAAAACTGGCTAACCTGTCAAAAACCACTGCCATATCAGCGACACGTAGATGAAAACTGGGTGGAATAGTTTTTTTTGGGGGGGGGGGTAAGTTGCCCGATTTTGATAGTTAAGAGATGCCATTTATCCGGTTTCATATTTAAAGGTTAAAACTTATACCAACACCATACTTCAAGGGAAAGTAGACTCTACTCCGATTAGTCTAGAAATATTCACACCAGTGCTATACTTCGGACATACACTGGGAGGAGTGGTGGACCCAAAACGAAATTTTAGAGGGGGGCTAATGGGACATGAATAACAAAAGAAAAATGAACTAAATATAAATCAAACTATCTTTTGCTATCTAAAATTATACATAATTTGAATAAGGACATAAAAATAATGGGTAATGTGTCTCTCCAAGCCTGTAAATATTTATACAATGTTTGTTTCTCTATTTCTTGCAACTCTACTAATCAATAAATGACAATAGATGAAACTAAAATACCATATCAATCACAATTGCGCAAACTGAAAAATAGATTTGTGTTTTATATCTATTAATGCAAAGCCGATAGTCTCCTATCAGGCGCTCAGGCCCTCACAGCCGAGTAGTCAACTCCACTCCACACCAGGAATTCATATTGCTGTCAAGTGTCAATGAGACCATTAATTTTGGATATTTTTCCTCTGTGACACTTCACAGAGACATGTAATTCCAATTGATATTTGTAGTTACAAAACAAGATGACTTTTACTGCCTTTGCATAGATAGAAACATTACACACACACACACACATAGAGAGAGAGAGAGATGAATACTTATATTGTCTACTGAATAATTCATACATATAAATTACACATAAAGAATTAAAGATAAAGGATAAAAGGAAGGACCGAAGTATCAACCCAAATTACCCAACTGCCAGCCTAAGGAGCAAATTCCACTGAGTCCACTCCACAAATATCACTATCGTCGGGTCTGTCTCCACTCCTCTCTACTTCTCCAAATTTTCTCCTCCTCACCTCGGCATATCCTCTAGGCTCCGGCGTCAATCCGCAGTTGGCAGCCACCCTCCGTCCAGCCTTGGTGGGCTTTGTAGTCCGCAGTTGGCAGCCAATCGTTTTGCTATTTTGGTGGGCTTTGTCGCTTCAGCCTTTTGCCAATTTGCCCTCAACTCTTTGTTGCAAGCCTACAATGTTGTTGGCCTAGTTGCATAGCAACATGGGTTCATCGGTTTCGGCGGCGCATGGTGGATTGACAGTGACCAGTAGTGCCTCTACTAGAGGTAGAGCGGCTAACGGGTACTTACTCTCCAATCCGAGGTATAGTAGACGTTAGTCTCTTTTGACCTACCAGTAGATCCATCACTGATTAGAGTATAATTTATTCATAAGATAAACTATTGCCATGATTTTCTCAAACAAGCATAATTTATCCACAAGATAAACAATTGCCGTGATTTTCTCAAACAAGCAGCAGCGAGGGTACGAAACAGCCGCAGCAAGTTAGCAGCAGCGTACAGACACCTTTGGCGCCAACCCCAAGCAAGGAAGCGATCTGAGCCGCCCACTTGGCGACAGCTGGCCACCCCTGTTCCCTGCCCGCATCCAATGCCCCGTCCTACGTGGCATCCCGCCACTCATTCGTGGGCCCCACCTATAATTCACTTGGCGCGTGGGCCACACCACCAGCCCCGATAAAAGCGAAGCCCCCACACCACGCACACGAGGAAAGGGAGGAGAGGCATAAATGGAAGCGGGAGGAGCCGTCTCGCCGGAGTTAGGTTCTGTGGGCTAGGAAAGTTGAAGGTTTGGGCCATGGAGGCGAGGGTGGTGGGGGAGGAGGAGGCGGAGGAGGAGGTGGCGTGCGAGTGCTGCGGGTTCACGGAGGAGTGCACGGCGCCGTACATCGCCGGCGTGCGCGCGCGGTACGGGGGGAGGTGGATCTGCGGCCTCTGCGGGGACGCCGTCGGCGAGGAGCTCGGCCGCGCGTCCCCGCCCATCTCGCCGGCGGAGGCGCTCGACCGCCACGCCTGCGTCTGCGGCGCTGGCCGCCGGGCATTAGCCCCGCCGTCCCCGGCGGAGAGCGCCGACGACCTCATCGCCGCCCTGCGGCTCCTCCTGCGCCGCAGGTTAGGCTCGCCACCGCCGCCGAGGAAGGTTCGCTCCACGCCGAGCAGCCCGAGGCGCGACGCCGCGACCGCAATCGTCTCCGCCGCGGCCGTTGCCGCCGGTGGCGGCGCTGGCGGGCCGCTCGCTCGGACCGAGAGCTGCTTCGCGGCGCTCGTCGAGTAATAAAACGCAAAAAGAATCCGAGGAAATCAAGGAATGGTAGTCTCTTGTCTAGTTTTATTTTGCTTCTGCCTTTTTCTAATGCGCTGTAAATTTCCACCCCTTTTTTTAGCTTCCTTATCGTTTCTTGCGTTCTAGTTAGGATGTAAGAGCAATAAGACGTGTGTATAAACTAAGGCGAAAAACTATATGGGAAAATGGAGGCAATTCCATGTTTTCTCAGGCGTACGCGTTCTTGTTCATGTTCCTGCTGTTCTTCGTAAGTTCACTTCTCGGAGTATTGACGTATCAGAAAACCACCTATGTTGTGCATCACAATCCGCTACTGCTGCTTGTATGAATCCGATCTCGCTACAAACTCGGAGCAAGTCTCCTTCCCCCCCCCTGTGATTAGCGACGAAACGATTTCTGATGCGAGTACATGTACTTGCATCCTGGGATTCTGTTCTTAGGCACGAGCGAATCATACGAAATCACATTGGATTCATGGCTGTAGCGCTCTGCGTCAATCCGGCAGAAGAACAAGGCGAGTACTGCATTGTTTTTGCACCGCGTGATGCACGCGGACACGCTCTGTGATGGGCTGGTGGTGCTCAATGTCTCAATCTTTGGCCGCACATCCTTAAGGCTGCCATATCGCAGGCTCCAGCCTCGCAATCAGCGCTCTATCCATCCAGTGCCATCTCGATCGTTCCTTTCACGGCCATCTTTTAATTTAGCCGGTAGTCGGTCAACATAGACACCTATCAGAGCCTAATACGCCCCAATGAAGTACAGTGACAAGTCGACGCGACGAATTGAACCTGTTCCTAGCTTCTTAAAAAATCAAAATAAATCACAAAATTTCTTCCAACAATTTCTTAAATTCATTTTTTCAAATATCTTTCTGAATCTATCGGTACATATGTATATATGTATGTAAGCGTCTCCATTAACTGTCATCGTCTCGAAAGATATAACTAAAGAGGGTGCTTAGTTAGGCAAAATTTTAGTAGCTTGTCACTGTACTTGCGTTTTCACTGTACTATCACCGTTTCGCAAGCGCGAATTCATCGACACCTCAGCGTTTTCACCGCAGGATCTAGGAGTGTCTCCAGTCAAGTCGTGCTCCGTAATTGGTATTGATTTCCTAGTCTCGGATAAATCTGCGGTAATGAATAACCAAGGAATCTTTTCACCTTCGCATCACTGTCCCCGTAGTAAAAGATTGGATATATATATGTGCAGACGAAGGTTAGTTATTCCCTGTAGTGGGTAATGACCGCGCGCTTCGATGGATCCACATCGGCATGGCCCTAAGTGATGTGGACGTAGAATCCATATCAACCGTGTAGCATGGAACAATCCGTCGTGGCGATTAGGGGCATGCTATTTATGGCTTTTAAAATAGTTTTTCAGTTTTACTATAGTACTTAATTTTAACCCAAAATTCAAAAATTTCAACCAAAAGTTATAAGACACAACCATAAACAAAAAAAACAGACCCTACTTCTTGTCCTTTTACCAAGTTTGTGATTTGTTTAGGTGACTTACGAGTGTAAGTTTAAGGGGTGCTCAACTTAGCTTTTTGTAGCTTATGACTTTTTTTAATTATAGCTGGTTTATTTTACATTATACCTAATGGTAGTTTTTTGGTGTGATTCAATTTAAAATTTTGAAAATAGAAAAAAAATATGTTAGTCTATCACGGATAATGCAAAGGAATACGGTAAAAAAGAAAAAGGCAAAAAAAACCCATAAAAGCTAAAAAGCCAGGAAAAGACGAAATTAAGAAATAGTGAACTAGAACATAGAAGCCAAAAGCTGAAGCTAAAACGAGCTAAGCAAGTAACTGAATTGAGAACTGTGACAACCTAAAATTTTCCCAAAAAATTGAATTTAAAATAATTTCATTTGAATTTGGAAGTTTTTCCCAAATCTAGAAAGAAACCAAACTCAAGCTACTTTCCACTCTTGGAAATACACCCAAATCTCCTGTAGCGAGCACAATTCCAATCCCTTGCCTTTGCCTCATCTCTAGTCTAATTGCTCGTGCCCCTAGCATCTCCTCACCATCATGAAGCTAACCCTAGCTTCCTGCTTAACCTCGTTACCTCTAGCTCATCGTTGGTGTGCGCCATTGCCCCCGCCACCCACGGCCACCGTTGCCAGGCTTCCACAAACCACCCCGAGCTAAGTCATCAACACCATTGAGCTCCCCTTACCCCATTGATGCTCAAACAGCCATCGATTTGACGAAGCACCGCTATAGCAACGTTGTGTTGTTCTCCTGTTCTGGCCTAGCTCCACCATTGTCAGCCATCTCTAAGCATCCACCACCCGTACTTGTGCCAAAAATAGATTGCTAGCATCCTACAGCTGCCCACCGCACCACCGCTCGCCGCTGTCCGCCGTAGCTGTCATCGTCGCTTTCCCCTGTGTCATCAGCCATGGGAGTGAGCTGGGCTATAAGCTCCTTGGGCCGCCAAGGTGGGTTGGCAAAGCCAGCCTGAGCCAACTTTTGGCTTAATCGGCCAAATTGGACCAAACTCAGTATTGTGCATCCCAATAACACCCAGTCCAGCCCAACAATATTTATTCAACCCTACCAAACATTGTTCAAGAAGTTCCGCAACATAGCAAATGGGTTTAACTTTGCTCACCAAACCCGATCTATTAGGAATAGTACCAACCTCATATTATGCACCCGACCCATTACTATTCATTCAAAACCCGATAACCTTATTTATACTCATTTTGACCGTTCGAGCTGGTTTAACCCATTTTCAATCCCGTTCAACTTAACCAAGCTTAGTTTAAATCCTATCCACCCAAACCAACATTCTTTTATGCATTTTTCTGGATTTTCTCTTTTATTTTGTTCCCAACTTGCATTCTGCAAAGTATAAACTTATTTGTATTCGTTCTTTTGTGCTAGCATCCAAATTTGACTAGTTGGCCAATAGAGAAACTATTGGAGCAACTGAAGTATATGGTGTCAAACCTGAAACCTTTGAAGAAGTGATCGAAGACTCTGGATAACAAGGCAAGTCACATGTCTTTGATTATGTCAATTCAATATTACTTAATTATTATTACTTTCATTTATGTTAATTGAGCATTATTATTTATATAATAGAAATAATTTAGAATAACATAATGAATAATTAGATTCAACCACTGAAAAACCCAGACATACTCTCGTAAGCAATATTCACCTTGACAACTATAAGTATTATTATATTATGTGATCACCCTATTGGTTATTAGTAAGTAGTTTAGAAAAATATAAATGCTTTACGAATATTGTTAAAGATTATCCAGTCTTGTGCCGATATACTTTGAAACAAAATTAAACATTGAGACTTTTTGATGGGCAACCACTAGATGGTTAGTGCCCACGACCTCACCTAAAGATTGAGGCTCTAGTTTATATATGGTGGTGTGTCGGTGTGCACATAGCAAGTGAAAGATAGCTTCATCTGTGATAAATAAGGACTAGACTCTTGTGTCAAGTAAATAACATAGAACTCGCTCAGCCGCAAGCTTAACATGTCAACCTAGTCTAGTACGCTACTATATTCGATCAAACATCTGCATGGTGATGGTTATCCTAGAATCATCTGGATAGCCTGTAAGGAAAAAGGGGTGAGATGGAAGTTGGGCTTGTTGTGCTACTTGTCAATCTTCACAGGTCCACTCAATGTCGAACCACAATTTTCGCACCGGCCAATGGATTCCCAACGGTGGTTGAATGGCTCCATGCCTATCGGGCAGAAGCTAGAACAAAACGAGCGGTGTAACAACCTTGTTATTCTTAACTCAGTCGCACGCTATCATATTGCATGTCTACAGCTTGACATTATGACTCTGAGATATCTTATGGGTAAAATTAGACAATTCTGCATAGTATAATAAATGGTATTTGAATACGCCGTGCTTCCGATCAATAGAGCTGTGTTTTATGGACGATTCCTATAACAAGTCTTAAATAGAATTTGGATTATTTCAATGTGAAAATTGTGGATGATAAAACCTCATTGCTACTTAAATAATATTTTGCAATTTTAAATGTAAAGTTTTTTACCAGCAAACTTGTATCTATTTTTATTATATTACAACACATGACTCTATCTAATTGAATACCTTGTATGGTAGTTAAATAGCATTCCTATATAGCTTGCTGAGTACACAGTATACTTAAACTTGCTTATTTACATCAAAATAAATACCTGAAGAAGGAAGGATACATCAACTAACATGTTTCTCCAGTGCAGGAGACAACTACTCATCCCTACAAGATACTCCAGTGCAGTACTGAAGAACAGTAAGCTAGCGGCGCTGCATGTATCTACGACTGCAGGATCAGTCATACACTCGTACGTGTAGGATCAGTCCCTTTCCCCTCGCTCGACTTACCTAGCAAAATTGAAAGCGCCGGGGCCCCAATTGTTAGAGACAAAATCACATCTCAAAAAACAAATGTTAAGCGGCAAATCATCAATCCAACCTCCTAATCATCAATCCAACCTCCTACTGTTTTGGAGTCTTCACCAACAACCATTGAGCTGAGTAGATTTAAGTCGCAGGCAGCCGAGCCATGCCGGCCGCCGATTGTTATTGTTCTTGCTGCTAGATTCTGAACTGAAGCTCGAGCCACCTACAAGGGTCATCACTATATACCTTCTCTTCAGAAAACAAAAGTTCATCGCTTGAGCTATTCATTCAGCTGGAAATCAGATGGTCGAGATTCAGGTAAATGTGAAAAATGGTAGTCATCTTTATTATTAGTGTTGATTGTGGTGACACTAACTGTCTGAAAGGTACATGTAGCTTGAACTACAAACGAGAGGGTGCAGATGGGAGCACGAGCACGATTGTGTGACATGGCTGGCCAGACAAGCATATCATGGCCCTGCTGTTTCTTAGCTTACTGTAACCGGTGTAGAAATCGCAGTTTGAGCTGAGCTGATCCAATACAATTGATCGAGCTCACCTGTGAGCCACACCAATTATTGAAGGCCCTAACAAGGCCTCTTCTAGATATATCTCTGTACCAACCAAACTAGTGTTCAGTGATAACAATTGCAGCCATAGAAAAATTGCTCTGAACTTTTGAAGTGATCAGTTTGGCACAACACAAGCAAAGTAAATACTCCTATTTGACTAGGGACAAGACAAGACAAACTTGTGAAATCAGATGCCTTCCTCTGCTTAGATGCCTTCCTCTGCTTGGTCCAAGGGAATAAGAACGTGTGATCAATAATTGAGCCTACCTCCTTGCATCTGTCTTATTCTTGCGCACTTTACCGAAGGAATCAAAGTGTGTGACCACGCGCAGCTCATTCATATTTATGATGAGTATTTAATTTTATTTATATTTTATTGTTATTGTTAGAGTTTGATTTTATATCATTTGATTTCTGCATTTCGCAATATGTAGCTAGTAGTCTGATCAGCTATGATGGTAGTCTGACTGATATACAGTAGTACCGGTCTATAGTTGACAGTCTAACTCGGTAGGTATCTACCAAGCTCGATAAATCTATGAAAGAGATTAGATTTGTAAAAATAGATATTTGGATGTTAAATTTTAAAAAATAAATATAGTGTCTACGATACTATTTATACAACAGTTCCGGTTTAACTGAGCAGCCGTGGTGAGATCATCTGAACATGTACTACTATGTCAGATGTGCAGCACATTTCATGTGATCATCAAGTCATCTGGTCGGATGTGATGTAAGAATTAGGAAATGATTTATCATTGTAGGAGAGCCTGTACTCTGTAGCAGATGCCAGCAGTACTAGAACCATTGTATCATCATCAAATGCTGAAATATATATACATATATATATATACATACATATATATATACATACATACATATATATATATACATACATACATATATATACATACATACATACATATATATACATACATATATATATATATATATATATACATATACATATATACATATATACATACATATATATACATATACATATATATATATATACATATATATATATACACATATATACATATATATATACACATATACACACACACACACACTAGTAGTAGTGCTCACCTTAATTTTCTGCTTCAGAAATCTGCACGTGCAGGAGCATTTGTTTGCTTCCGGCGTTTAACTGTGTGTCGAATGAAATCATTTCAGCGTCTGATTAGTCTACAGGTTGATATCACGCTGAAGGGGCAGAATTGGCCCCTGACAAGGTAGATTAAAGCTCAAGATGTAAAAAAAAATGTATAGTTCAGATATTTTCAACTCAGTCTGAGGTAGTATTACTAGGATTCAGCCCAGTATCCCAGTAGACCATGAAGGGGTATCGTCCGACAGTTGTTTGATCTAGATCCAACAGCCAAGGGTTACTTAACTGATCGTTTAGTTCGAGGAATCACGCTCTGCTGGTCGTTCGATGTACATCCAACGACCAAAAGGTTATTGGTGAATGGTGATGTTCAAACCGTCCGAAGAGATAAGGTTTGGTGATGGTTTGATCCAGATCTAACAACCAAAAAGGTAGCGGTGTTCGGACAGTCTGAAGAGTTATGCTCTGCTGATCGTCCGATGTACATCGAACGGCCGAAAGATTATTGGTGATGTTCGGACCGTCCGAAGAGATAAGCTTTAATAATGATTCGATCCAAATCTAATGGCCGAAAGGGTAGTGATATTTGGATAGTACGATCAGATCAGCGCTTGTAAGACTTTTTTGAGGAAACCCTAGCTGAGTAGCTGTCCCTCGACTCGCTCCCGACCTGCGCTGCCCACCTCCTGGTCTGGCGCCCACCTCCTGGCCTACGCCACCCACCTCCTAGCCAGCGTCGGCCCGACCCTCCTCCTGGCCTGCGTCGCCCAGCCTCCTGGCCTGCACCGCCCGCCTCTCGGCCAACGCCGCCCTGGCGCCCCCCTCCCGGCCTGCGCCACCCGCCTCCCGACCCTCCTCCATAATAGGGTTAGGTCTAAGCCGGTTTGGTCCCTAGAGTATTACAAATAGTATCAGAGCCGACCCTCGCGGTTGCACGGGCGTGTACGGGTCATGGACGTGGGCATATGACGCATGGCGCGTGTGGGCCCGAAGTGGACACACGACATGGTATATGTACCAGCACTGAACGTACGGACGTGTGCCAAGAAGGGGAGGTCATGGTGATTTGCCCTAGTGTGGGTATGTTGGACCAACAAGAACGTTGGGTTCTTTAAAGGGGTGTATTGTAACACATCGGTCCATGATAGTCTATATATGTGTGCACATGAGTATATTGATTAGTCCCACATTACTAGTTTAACATGAGAAACATTAACATATAAATACATAGGTATCATTGGTAATAACCTCTGGTTAACCATTTTACGTGAAGCGAGGACAAAAGCGTAAGCAGGTTGTTACGTGTGAGTGGTTTATCCATAATGGGGTTAAGCCTAAGCCGGTTTGGTCCCTAGGGCGTTACACCGCCCGCCTCCTGGCCAGCGGGCCCCCCTTCCCAGCCTACAGCACCTGGCCGCCCGCCTCTCAAGCTTCAAGTATTTTTCCCTTTACTATGTCATTCTATGTCTCAAAAGTCAAAACTTATATCAGGTTGATGAACTATATAATAGAATGTAGGTGCAGAACATGGTTGAAAAAGCATAAAGAAGGGTGACTATACTTCTATTATTCATAGAAAATATGCCGCCCATGAAGAGACGGTTGCCGCTGCTTCTCTTGCAAGAAAGCACATCATAGTGAAGAATATAGCAAATGTATATTTTTATGTATTTATATTTTGTTATTGTTTTGGACCTCATGTTGAATTCATTCTATGGCTAAAGATAAAAAAATAATTTTAATTATAACAGACGATATATGTGCGTGTGCTTATATTCTTGGTGGCTAACTTGATAGGTTTAACTCAACAAAAGAGGAGTTCCCTGAGGTAACAATTTTACTCAAATTATCCTTTTGCTGACATGTGAAAAAAAATGACTAATGTCTAATTGAACTGTTTGACCTACAATTACAGAAATTCAAAAATGTTGTTTCTCCAGGATTTAATCCCTAATGTTAATTTAGAGAAAGTAAGGGTTACAAATCAAACAATAATGCTTAAAGGAGAAACTGAAGAAATTGGTGCGTGATACTGGCAATTGTTGTTACCTTTATGGTTATGTGATCTTATACTGTACAAATTTGTTTTTACATTAATACCAATTTGACTATAATGCTATATAATTAACAGAAAGCTTGTTGAGAACACTATGATGCGTAAGTACGGAGTTGAGAATGTCAATAACTACTTCATTGCCTTCAACACCCTTTGTGATGCTACACAGGTAAATTTCTTTTGAACTTATCCTTTAGCTTCACAGAAATCTTGTGTCCCTCTTGTATTGGCTGAATCTTCCGCTTATAAATGTTCTACATGTGAATTTTTCATATATTTTTTCGATGTCAAAATAGACTGTCCCTATAATATCTTCATAATATCTGTAAGAGAAAGAAAATAAGAGACCAACTTGGTATACAATTATACTATACCTTTTTATTATACCTTCTACAAGTATATTTAGCATAAGTTTTTCTCATTAGAATTCAGACGGGCTCGGCGGAATCCAGGATCCGTCGCTGTCACGCTGCATAGGCAGTGCACATAAGCAAATGGTGCGCACTGCTTTTCTTCCCTCTCGCTGTTCTGCAATTCGTCATTGTTTGAGTACGATGCAAGCAAGGAGACGTACCAGGCTACTAGCACTAGTCAATAACGCAATGGAATCGAGACCTATTGGTGATAGGCTGATAGCCAAAATTGTGATGCAGATCGATGATGACTGAAAGAAACTGAGAAAGTAACAGCTTGTATGTTTAATCATTTTGCTGCTTCTACTGCGCAATCAATAATACAGAGAGATGTACATCAACAAAACTGTATCGGACCGGCAAGTTTGGTTTGAAAAATCTCAACACGCAACCCAGATACGTACGATGTCACTGATAGGCGTCCCTGCAGGAGCATCTAAGCCTCACAAATCTGGCCTCAGATCAAACTGATAAAGGTCTTCGGTTCATCTCAATATCAAGATTTATTGCATCAATTTGTACTTTTTTTTAAAAAAAAATAGTAGATCTAGCTAACGACGTATCAGCCAGTAGTTGTAACTAGATGAAAAGTTCACAAATGAACAATCCTCCAAGATAAATACACTGCTGATTGAAGGTATAGAAAGAAGCACACAAGGCAAACCCACCATGTAATGCAAGAACAGAAAATTTGGAGTGTGAGATGCAAAGTACTTGCTGCCTAGCTTGTCCTACCAGTTAACCGAGAGCATCGTATACACCCGATTATCCTTAGTATTTACAAGTCATCAGAGCAAGAGGACAATCACCACAAAGCACGCACTTCTAGCTTGATGCGACATACATGTGTGTGTATGTATGTATGTATGTATGTATGTATGTATGTATGTATGTATGTATGTATGTATGATAAATATAATCTGGATGTTTTTTTCTAAATTATCATCAGATTTCTGATCGGTAGATTAGAGACTCAACGGCCACGAATTTCCTCCTTGCTCTAAAAAAAATCCCTCTAAAAACGGGTTATTGGATCTCTGATCTTATGATAAAAAATGTGGATGATTATTTCGAAGAAAATAATCCGAGTGATGACTAGACACTTCCATATATATCCATGGCAAAAATGACAAGTACTGACAAGTGAAGACGCACTACGTCCGCGAGGGCGACATTTGCAGGGATCGATGCACCGCGACGCGCGCCTCATCCGATGTAGGCGACATGGCCGAACTTGGCCGCCGGGATCGAGCGCTCGAACCTCTTCCCGGCCTTCTGGACCAGCCCGCTCACTATCACCTTCAGGCCGCGCGCAACGCCGGCCTTCGCCGACCGCCGCTTCCCGGTCGTCGCAGAAGCTGGAACGGCAAGATATTGATCAGCCTCAACCACCTTAGCCCCCTGAAACCAAGGCAGCCGTCGTTGGGCGCTTCCACAGGAAGGGCTCACAGGGAAACAAGAAGAAGATGATCTAGCGCTACCATCCATTTGCATCTCAGAATGCTTCGTACATTAGTTATCAAGGACACGGCTTTATTTATACAAGGAGTTAGGCGTACGCTGTGCGATGCCGGGCCAATGGCGTCCGGATCGTCGGCTGCACGCGCGGGCAAGAGAGCGATGTGGGAGGCGACTTGCTGGTAGATCTCAGTGATGGAGACAGTAAAACCATACTTCGAGGCCTATCAGACGCCGAGTCAAGAGCTGCACCATGCATGTCACCGGACACCGGATAGCTACAAGAAGGCTGGGAAATCCTGGTGGACGCCAGGCACAAGATTTCATCTGCGCTACCATTCTGTTGGTAGATAATACAGTAAAGCCAAAACAGAATGAAGGATGCCAAGGACAAGATTTGTGCCATCTTGTTGGCTGACAATGTAGTAGAGCCAAAGCTGAATGAAGGATGCCGACCAATCCTCAGGGTTTATACCCTATTGTCAACATGCACATGGCCTATACCATGGTTTTGTACACTAGCAAGCTGTAGCTTCGTCTGAAGACAAGCATGTGGATTCTCCGGTATTTGATCCCATACTACCAGTTCCCGAGACTTAGGGATGAATATGACAACCAATTGCACCTATTCGAAATGAGAGAGAGAGAGGAATTTTCCGTTACATAAATTGCTCCAGTTATTGGCCACACTCTGCATCTCACTGTAAAAACAGACCGAAAAGAGAAGGAAATTAAAGAGAAAAACCCCAAAGAAACCACCAGGAAAGAATTACAGGGATGCGTGCAATCCTAACCAATAGCACCTCACCATCTCATATATACACACGCAAGTATCACTCACACGTGTGTCGCTACGCCTTGTGCTCGGCCGGCAGATGCCACACCCAGAACTCCTCCTTCTGGCCAGCCCCTCGCTTCCTGGGGCTCATCTTCGGCGACCTGACCCTGCGCCGGTAGTGTCCGTCCTTGGTCGTCCTCGGCCGCTCCTTCCTCTTCTCCTCCACCTCCGGCGCCACGAAGAGCACCACCGGCCCGACGGGCACGTCGTCGGTGACGCCGAGCAGCGGCTCGAGCGCCTCCACGACGGTCGACATGTCCGGCCGGTTCTTGGGGCTTCCGCTCAGGCACCGGTACGTGACCAGGGCCGCCTTCTGCGCCGCCGCCGCCGAGTACTGGCCCTCCAGCGCCGGGTCCATGATCCGGGCCAGCCTCAGCGGGTCCTTGAGCCCCGGCCGCGCGTACTCCACCAGGTTCTGCTCCCTGCTGGGCCTCGTCTTGTCCACCGACTTCCGCCCGGTCAGGATCTCTAGCAACACCACCCCGAAGCTGTACACGTCGCTCTTCGCGGTGAGGTGGCCGGTCATGATGTACTCCGGCGCGGCGTAGCCGTGCGTGCCCATGACGCGCGTGGAGACGTGGGTGTCGTCGCCCTCCGGGCCGTCCTTGGCGAGCCCGAAGTCTGAGAGCTTGGCCTTGTAGTCCTACAGAGTGTAGACGGCTCAAAATCATTAGCATTCTCGTTGTTGGCTTTAGTCTTATTCCTACAGTACATTTGGTAGCCTTGCAATTCTTTCGGACTCCGGCCCAAACTACTAGTTACGGCCCACAGAACGACTCTTTTCTTTATTTTTGTTCGTTATTACTTGGAGAAGGATGATATTATACATTAGCTATTGGGTAAAATGGAAATGTTACAGAAGTAACTGAAAAAACAGCAAACAGTGCTGCATTTTGTTGTAAGAACTACTCCCTCCAGTTTTACAAAAACATGTTTTTTTGGGATACATACAGTCAAACTTTTAAAACTTTAGCTATCGATATCTTCTAAAATATTTAGAGTGGATACATGAAAATATTATCCCTCTCAAAAAATACTTTTATAGTATTATAATCTATTAGATTTTATAAATATATTACAATAGAAATTAGTTGTCAAAGTTGATTTTTGAAACTGTGCCATGTCCAAAAAAAATATATTTTTTGTGAACCAGAGGGAGTAAGAAGCTAGGCACCTAAAATGCAATTTGTACTGAGTTCCACTATTCTTTTAGTCGTCTATTCTCATTCTGTTGAAAAGTGCTTGATTACGATGTTTACTGCTAAATTCTCGTCTATACCTGATGCAGAACAAGAACACCAGAGTACTAAGCAGTTAGGATGAGCCGGCAGACTGCCTGAAAACACTCACCGAGTCTAGTAGGATGTTGGACGCCTTGAAGTCACGGTAGATCACCGGCTTCTCTGCGTCGTGGAGGAACGCCAATCCTTTCGCCGCGCCTACGGCAATGTTTAATCGGGTTGACCACGGCAGCACGGCAGGAATCTCTGAAACAATCACAGAAAATTCAGTCGAATCGGCGTGAGCTGAAGCCTGAAGCTACAACATTCAGTTGTATATGTTCTGTACACATCGAACAGGAAAAGTTTATGCGGATGGTTGCAGCAGACTTTCAGACAGAAAGAAAAAAAAAAGAACAGTAGTAGCCGACCATGCGTGTTGTCGCTTTTATGGACTTTCTTTCTTTTCTTCTTCTAAATTTTCAGGAAATATTATTGTAGTGTGGAGATCGATCCAGTCAACTCGGTAGGAGATTTCCCCATGACCGAGAACAGATCAATGAATGAGGCAGGGAAGATGTAGCATACTACTCCAATATATATTTAAGATGGTAAAGAAGTATTTTAAATTTGTTTAGGTAGTATATTAGAGGTGGGTGTAATTACACCTAGGTGTAAAAGATATTTTTCCTATATATATATATAGTATTTCGCATAACGAAGAGTATGTACGTGTAATATACGAGTATTTAAGATCATCTAGTTAGTATGAATAGTTTTTTAGAGGTGGTATATATATTTTTAAACATACTCCTTTTTATACGCGTATATGAAGGTATTTATAAAATACGGTAAAATTATGGACTCCTTGTAATTTTTTCATGTGATTCACATTAGAGTATCTTATATTTAGTATATAAGTATACCTAAAATGATAAAGGAGTATTTCAAGTTTGTTTAGGTGGTATATTAGATGTGGGTGTAATTACACCTGGATGTAAAAAGTATTATATATATATATATATATATATATATATATATATATATATATATCAATTGACATTGATCCAGCAACTGTATATGACTTCGCTTCTGACCTCTACCTACTTGTGCAAGCATGAACGAAAGTTTCATTTGATCTTTGGCAAATACAATAATGCCGTGCGTTCTCCATATGGACAGAGGTCCGTCAGATTTAGGTTGGTCAGAACTCAAAAGCTTGGAAGGTGGCTGAAGGAAAACTTTCTCACCATGCCAAAAAAAAAAAAAAAACTACTTCAAAAATTTTTAGTGGTTGCCAATTTGACATGAACTTTTGATTTCGAGTAGTTCCTCAAAGTTTTTTTTTATCTGATTCATTAGGCTGTAACCTATTTTTCTCCATGACCATGCCAGGTCAATGTGTTTGTCTGAGACTGACCAACCAACTTTCCATCTAGTAGTCGACTGATCGAGCGAGTAGTCATATCGAGCATTCACTAACCATTAGACACAAGTACTTACCGATTGAAAAGATGGTTCATACGACTGAAACAAAACGGCAAGTACTAGACGCAATAGTAGCACAACATATTGGTGAATCGTTGAGATCAAAGTTCAGAGTGCGTACGTTTGAAGAGGTGGTTCTCCAAACTGCCATGGGCCATGTACTCGTAGACGAGGAGCCTGTGGTCCTCCTCGCAGCAGTAGCCGACCAGCTTCACGAGGTTGGGGTGCCGCAGCTGCCCGAGGAAGATCACCTCCGCCTGCACCAAAATCACGTCGAATTCATGCCATGTCAGGGGCACTGTGCATTTGGCAGCATATTAGGTCACCGAACTTATCCGGCCACCGCCGGAACCGTCACATCGCTCAACAACCTCCTCCTCCCTAGTTTTTGCCCCCACACGTCCTAATCTTGATGCTGACATATTTTAGGCCTGATTAGCTACCTAGATTTTTGTTTTGCGATGAAGCTAGCTAGATTATTGGTGGTAGTTACTTCAGAAACAATCATGCATGGGTAATTAATCGACTAATTAGCACGGCGACTAAGGCGGTCGATTGACCTGCTGCTGTACAAGAGGTCACATGTTTAATTAGTTTCCTCTCTAATTGGAGTTGGGAGTTGCTAGCTCATAATATTCCGCCGGAATACATTTCCAACGGCATAGCAGTTTTATGGAGTTTCACTTCACGGGATTTCACTTGCACGAAAAAAGTTTTACAAAGGTTCCAGGTTTTAAATTTGAAATTTCAAAATGCCCATGAGCCACCCCCCATCGTGCATGTTCACAGTTGCCCACCGCGTGATGACTCCCCCTGTGCCCGTGGGCTGCATCGCCATGGCCGTGCACTCCCCCGCCTCAATCGTTCGTGATGGCTCGCCTGTGCTGCAGATTTCCCATGCCCCTCATTGGAACGCATGATGAGGGGCCAAATTAGGCAAGAGAAACTAGAGGATTTGAATCGAAGGGAGCTTAGGGTGCTGATTAGGGCCACCGTTGGTTAGATTTGCCTCCATTGGAGACGAATCCGACGATGAAGCGTTGGTTTGGAGAGAGATGGACGAGGGAAGAAGAAGCGAGAAGTAGTAGTAGTCACGGAAGAGAAGTCGTTGCCTCGTGGGGTTAGAGTTGTGCTAGTCGTTGGATGGTGGCTTGTGCAAGACATCTAACGGTTTTGGGCTATCCTGTTTTCGCGGTGTTGGCCTATCCCATTGAAAACAATCCCAATGGTATACCGTTTTGTAGTTTTTATGATTGGATTTACATATGTTTTTGAGCAAACTTGCTAGTTTAAGGTCCCATGTAATCTAGCTTTTTTGCTTTTGGCTATTGATTTTTTTACTGAAATGAAATTGATTGTAGCGGTTGTTAACTCTTTTGAATCATTCAATTAAGAGAAATAAATAAAATAAGAAGAAAAAATACCATTATATCAACACGGATAATACAAAAAAAAGACAAAAAAAACTAAAATTAAAAAATCCAAAGCGTTCATTCCAAGGCGGAATGAACAGAGCCTAAATTGCCTATAAGCGTTGCTTGTTGGTACAGGAGACATGACATTACTTTGCTTGGCTGCACTAATAAAAATATATTAAATAAATAGATTGCTTCCCAACAAGATTGGATTGTGCTTTTAAAAAAATGATTAATAAATCTCTCCAAGCTTTTAATTTTCAGTTGTCTATAGGGTTACTCAATGTTGCACCAGATGTCATGTCGCAAATCTGTTTCCCATAAGGATTGGTTTTCTTTTAAAGGAACCATAAGGATTGGATTGTACTGAGTGATCCTTGTAAGGCAACTAGCTAGATAGCTTTGGTTAACCACAAGCTCTCACTCTTTTACTATAAGAAAGCTAGTGACAAATATTATTTCCCCAAGAATTAGATTTAGAGACTCTTCCAAGAAATCTAGCATCTCACATAGTACTAGTTGTTAGCTTGTTACTGTTGCACACACAAATTGATTGATGAATTAGACACGTGGAGTGCGCACGTACCAGCCATTCCTTGTGGCCTTGCGCGCCCTCGGGGTCCCAGAGCTTGACGGCGATGGCCTGCGCCTTGAGCCCCGGCTTGACGCCGTCGTCGACGAAGCCTTTGTACACGGGCCCGAACCCGCCCTCGCCGAGGAAGTTGCCGGAGACGAACCCCCGCGTCGCCCCGCGCAGCTCGGCGACCGTGAACACGTGCAGGTTGGACCCCACCAGCGACACCGACAGGTCCTGGTCCGCCGAGCCGCTCAGGTCCATGAACGACAGCCGCCGCAGCTGCTGCCCCACCCCGCCGCCGCCGCGCGGCCGGACCTTATTCTTCCGGCTCTCCCCCGCCCCGCCCACGCCGCCCACTCCAAGGCAGCCTCCGAGCAGCGACCTCCACAACGACGACGCCGCCGCCGCCGTCCTAGAAGCAGCCTTATTGCTGGACCTCATCGCCGGCGACAAGCGGCTGGCATGCAACGGCCGGTGTGTAATAGTATATATGGCGCCCGCGCGCGCGCACGTCTTCGCGAGGAAAAAGCTCGCGAAAGCTCCGTGTTTTTAGACGTCTTCACGGTGAGTTTGTGTGAGTCCCGAGAGAGGAGGCGTGGGGTTGTGGCGAGGTCGTACGTGGTTGGGTGCATATATAGACGGGCGTCCATCTTGTAGTTTATATTTTATCTTGAACAAAAAAATAGAATAATTTTTTACTTATTTTACTATTGTACAGTCAACTGAAATTTTTTTTATTTCTTAATCACCTAAAGTTGTATAGTACTAATTCCCTCTCCAAAAAAGAGACCGTTGAACGATACTTATCCAATAGATAAAAAAGTGACTGAGAATAAAGGAAAAAAGTCATCTGTGTAATAGTCAGTCCTTTTTTCACTGTTGTTTCGAAATAGCTTATTGAAATAGCTTTTTTAAAGCGGTTTACCGACGTTCGGTTCGTTCACATAAACACTTTATGCTATGACTAAAAGCTAATCCATTTTTTTAGAAAGACTAAAAACCAACAATTGTGGCTATAAATCATAAGCCGTAGTCGAAAAGAATGCACCCGAATCTGGTTGGGATGACATCGCGTTGTCTTGACCCATGAAAGGAGATGGGTTAATTATACAATTTAATTTGCTCTTTGTGATGGTGCAAATTTCGATGTGGATTTGATGATTTTGGCTATGTTCTTTTGACCTGTGGCATATAGCTTTTGATTACGGCTGATAGTTTTTATCTGTATTTTTTGATACGGTAACGAATGACGGAGACACCGGAGCAGATGTTGCACATGATTTTAGACTCAGAAAAATATTTAGAGAATCTACTTTAAAAAGTTGTTCCGTTTGCTTCGATTTTTAGAGAAATCAAAAGCTAAAAGACTAAAATAACATGTCTTTATATGTATCTCCTCTTGTGTGGTTGAAATTTTTAGAAGGGATGGATGAAAGCGCGATGTGCATGCTTCCGGACCTACTCTCTCTTGAGTTCTGACTTGTTACATGTAAGGGTAGTAGGTATTATGTGTTAATGTTTTGTTTTGATTATCGTAAAGATAGAACAGGCAATGAAATGCTAATGGGTCTTTTTTTCCCTTTGACTTATGATATTTGGCTACGGCTATAACTTTTGGGCTGTTTATGGGAGAGATGATACAGAATAATAGAAAATTATGTGCGGTTTTAATCGATATAAATGAAGTCGCTACAGTGTGTACTACAATCAACCTATAGACCCTGCATTAAAAAGATATTTTGTTTGAGAGCTAGTTACTGTATAAAAACTAAAAAACAGTTTTTAGAAACTAAAAAAAACATACCTAATTTTAGGTACAATTGGCATCTTAGCGGTTAAGACAGCGTGGTGTAGCACCATCAAACTACAGTACGACATACTTTGATCTATATAGTTGCCTAAGATGGTAACCAATTACTGCCGGAATGTACTAGTACGACCTATTTTGATCTATCTTACACAGATGGGTCCTCATTTAGGTTTCCAGGCATACGTGTTTTGGTCGATGCACACGGGGAATCCACACGCACCGACGCGTTTCAGGCGGGAAAAGGGGCTTGCTCCATGCATATAGCAGCAGCGGCCAGTACGTGTTTTGACTTTTAACGAAAAAGAACATGGAATTTAACATCGCCTCCGCCTCTCTGTTCTCTTTCTTTCGGTGCTAGCTAGGCATCTCTGATCGTGCCGAATGGCTCATGCATCCAAATATTCTCGTTGATTTGGAGCCTTCCTCCTCGAAACAGCCGAAATCGAGCACGATGTGCGTCGGCACGAACCAAACATGTACAGGTCTGTGTCACTGCATACCTATCAGAATCCAGACATCTAGCTGTGCCATCGAGATGAGAACCTACCTGCCTTCGTTTTCTTCTAGAGAGGTAGAGGGAGAGGCTTCTCGGGTATGGATTGGTTTCTTGTGAGATGTGGTGCAAGAATTGCCAGGTCGAATAGGAATGGCCATGGACGGACAGGGACAGCCTACCGTGTCTTGTAGCGCACGGTCTGATCAGAAGGATGGCATTGTTAAAGTCTAGTTTCTTCATGCCCAATCAAAGAACTGGCATGGTCAGGATATTGCTAGTTATGAGATGAGACGCCCTTGCAGGCAGGCAATGTTAATTTTCGAATAGTTATTGCTGCACTCAAATGCGACGAGTAGAAAACTAAGCCACGGTTGGGTTTTTTATAATCTGAAGTGACTGTCAGATTTTCAAGCAACTCGTTTCCGCGAAACGCCCCTCCTTCGAAGTGCATATCTATGCTCTACCAGAAAGCAAATTGCACAGATTGGAAAGCACATTCGGGCTCTTTTATGGTACCAAAAATAAATATGAGTCATCTATTCTTTTTTTTATCTAATAGACCAGATTAGTTAGGATTTAATTATACTATCACCGACAGTACTAACAGTAGAATCTCGAGAGGAGTATAATTGTAAAGGAAAAGCATAGCATAAGAGTAATTTCTACAATCGCCGTGGTAGTGTATGTACGAGAGACTGTGACGATGGCGCAATAGAAATAGTGACAGGCGGATGATCCCTGTAGAGAAACAATCCTTCCCCTTTTGACTTCTGCCGTGCAAATCGATCTGTGTTAGTTACGACAATAAGAAAATAACCAAGCTACAGCACGTGATCAATTAAGCGTACATCGATCGATGGATTACCTTGACTGTCCAGTGCCGTAAGTTGGTAAATTAACTCGTTGCAACGGGGAGGAAAGTTCTTTGTTTTCTCAGCAAGAAACTGTGAAGTCGTGTTCTTTTACTTATCTAGCATGCAGCTGCAAGCAGTGTTTACTAATCAAATGACCTGTGCATATATTGCATTCTGTTTATTGGACAGATCGAGTACAGAATGTCATGTTCCATTGGATCAATGACGTCGACGTACCTGTATCTTATACATTATTGTTCGACAGATCGAGCAATTCGATGGAGAAATTAAGCCGACAAGGATCCGTCTCCTCGTGTGATAATAAACCTGAAACTTTCACCAATTGACAGGTTCTAGAAACTCTTCAGAAAGGCACGGCCATTTGTGGGTAAGTGGCAGGTTAACTTCGTGAGATACGGGGTAGGTTTGCCATCTCTTTCCATGAAGAAGTCGAGTGTCACGAGACTCCCTACCAACTGCTAAATAGCTACGTCATATGCATCTATTTAAGTGCTCCTTCATATGCACTTCTTGCTTCCCGGCTAGTCTTCTTTGTTTGAAGATAAACACTTTTGGCAGGTACAACCACAGCCTTAAGATATGATTTTGACTACAATAGCATCTCACTGATCGATCATATCCAGCTACTGTAGCAACTGTATTCTAGATGCACGCATGGTTCTTGATTTAAGCAGAGAATTAAGAAGGGCAAAATTATGTTTATTTCTAGATAGGGTTCTTGACATATATAGCTCAAAATTGCTAGGTATTGGTTTCAATGGTTTGGTTGATCCATGCTCCCCGACGTGAGCATATATTCTTGATCAGAATTCTGTAATACGAGACATGAGAGTAGAATATGTGTGGTGATGATTCTTCAATATCCATGAACATTTGTAGCTATGTTGGTATACACAAGAATCTTAAATCGATGCTACATGTTACAGATGCTTGTTGTTGATTGGTGAAGGCATTAATCAGTAAATTTATCTGAATTTGTCGGCTGCAAGCAAACAATGTTCTGCAATAGCTAGCTTGATTACTTTTTTATAATTAGAGACTACCTTTAGCTTGATTTAGTCAAGCATCATGTACACTGAAGTGAATACTGACCATTTCTTTGGAAAAGGGAGTACTGACGCTTTCAATAGACATATTACTTGACATTTCAACTGGAGAAGAAAATGCCTTGTATGCAAATTTTCTCTTAGACTAGTCCTAAACTAACTATTTTATCCTAGGTATGCAACCATAATTGATCCTCTTGTGTGTCAAAAGCAGAGGCTTTATCTTTCCATATAGGCATTCAATCAACCTAACTCCATTAGCAACATTCTTTAGCATATAGTCACTACTATTTATTAGTAGAAACTTTTTATGTCAATGCTTTGTCGTCGTATCTTTTCAAGACGTCAGATCAGTAGCGTATGTTCTGATACAGTATTACAGATCAACAACCTCATGGTAGGTGCGAGAGGGTTAAAGACCGAGACTAACTCCACTGTACACATCAGAAAAGAGACAGTTAGCTCCAAGCTCCAACTTATTCACAGTGATTAGCTGGCTAAGTGGCTATTACAATTTTGTGAGAACACTATGATTTACATGTAGCCTGCTAATGGGCCAAGGGATTATACGACATTGTGAACACGAAAATCCAAGTGTGGTTCGAGCCCCTTTGAACACGATGTTTTTTTTTTTTCTAAATTCTGCGAGAACAGGGCTGCTTCCTGCTATATTCCAAATAGGACCTATAATGAAAAGGCAAAACCCAAGTGGATTCAAAAGGCAATGAGTTAGGGCTAGTTCATCTTGGTGAGTGTTGCTTTTGTCTATTCTGTAATTTGTATGCTGCAGGATTTTCAACTCTTCAGCATAAAGTTGTGTGCTTTATTTGTCTCTAGTTTTTCCAAATGGCTTCGGCTTCTAATTTCTTTTAGCTTCCAGAAGCTAAAAACTACTTGGAGCATATCGGTTTTTAATTTTTTTTTCTTCCTATTTTCTTTATTTTTTATTAAATAACTTTAAAAAAGCTAATAGTTATTCCAGTGTAATTTCAACATACGAAGTGAAAGCTCCAGCCGGTTAGAGCGGCCCTCTATTGGAGTTCGTAATGGTCCCATGCTTGCTTGCCATTTTCCTCTGTGAGGGCCCCTTTCCAGCTTGTGCTGTGTGCCACAGAAACATGAGTCGCATTGACTTGAGAGGCCGATAAAAACAATGAGATGAGTTTGACATGACAGAAGCCACCACAAACGCATCAGCAGGAAGGCATAAAACATCCTGGCAACGTTCCTGTACGCCTACAGACATGGGTCCCTCATGCACAGTAGAAGCTGCACGATGGTGTGGATTTTTTTTTCCAATGCAAGTAGAATAAGCTAGGAGGAGCGCGCTTCCGCTGCGCCGTTGTTGAACCAAGTGGCAGTACGCGTTGCTTGAACGGCGGCGTAAACGAGCTAGTAGCAGGAAGCGATGTTTCGGACTCGCAGTGAAACATGTGCTAATATGCTGGAGGTGATGAGAGCAGTGTTACGGCGCGCATAATCTTTTTGGGTGGTGGTTAAGGTAAACAGCCGTGTTAGAGATAGAAAAGAATATAAATAAAAGATAGAATAGAATTGTATCGGGCCGAATCGGCCGGGCCTACGATCAGGGGAGGAGCGGCGTCAGCTAGACTCCCCCTCGCCGGCGAGTGCGAGAAGCAAGGTGCCGGCGGAGATGACGGTCTAGACAGCGGT
This sequence comes from Melocanna baccifera, assembly GCA_036346265.1. Classification (NCBI taxonomy): domain Eukaryota; kingdom Viridiplantae; phylum Streptophyta; class Magnoliopsida; order Poales; family Poaceae; genus Melocanna; species Melocanna baccifera. The sequence continues at coordinate 22,470,879 of CM070694.1, read as the reverse complement.
GGTGGCTTGAGCGGCGGCGGCGGCCAGAACAACGTCGGCAGCGGAAGAACAAGTTAGAGACTACAGCTCTGATACTATGTTATGAATATTGTGTGCATTGATATGAGACCCAAAGGGTCATATATATATATATAGGAGGGTACAAGAGATAGCCATATATAGATAAAAAACCGAAGCAGATACGGAATCAAATAATAATCCTATACTATCTCATATTCGTATCCTTTTCTATCTCTAACAAACCGGAAATGAGTAAGACGTCACCAGTTGTATCAATATTAGGCATTAGATAGGAATGTCTTCGCATTTCCATACTGTTCCGGACTTTCAGCAGAGCTAATGTACACAGAGAACAACCTGCAGATTTCACAGCTAGTAAAAGAGTGCATGTCTGACGTTACATAGCGTCAATGTTGAGTATACATCGAAAGGGATTCTCTGTTACTGGGAAGCATAGAAACCAACAGACTACGCCGGCATTAGGATGTGAGGCGGTGTGATTCCGATGCTTTGTCATGTGGTAAGCATACAGAAGACTGTAAGGATGATGTTGTCTCCCAGCGTTGTGAGTTCATCTCTCTTCGTGACAGAAGTTATGCGAGGTAATCAGACTGAGAAACGATAAGTGAATCTGTGTGCAGTTTGGTTTGACAGTGGGTGGATGATGTACCTCGTTGAAGGCTGCCTGGGTGGGCTGTCTTGGAACAGTCGCCTCTTGACTGGAGGCCTCTCCTGAGGAGCACTGGTAGCGACCATTGTAATAGAAACCATGAGGTAATGTTTCACTCGAATTAGATGTAACAGCTGTGGATGTCTGAACAGTAGTAGGATCATAACCTTGTATTGTCTTGGGGAGCATCGAGTTCTTCTTGGTCAGTAGGGAGCGGCCGTTTTGTGACAAATTCTGTTTTTGGGACCATCTGCAGGTCATGAAGAAGAAAGGTTAAATGGTCCATCAATTTGCGATACATTGATGAAAAAAAAAGGAAAGGAAACTACAATATAATGACTAAAAATGACACGACAACCATTCATACGCTGAAAAGGGGTGGACAGGTAAGCATAACGGAGTCTAAATCAACCATTCACTGCAATATACGACTAAAAATGATACGGAGTCTAAATCAACCATTCACTACAATATACGACAAAAACTTTCACAAGAAACCTCATCTCATATACGTTAACTTTTTACAAGCTCCAAATTGTAACCTGTATAAGAAAAGGAGGCATCTATTGCTATTACTATACTGGATTGTAATAATAAGCCCATATTTAAGTAACCAATCGTACCAACTGTAATAATAGGGCCATATTTAATTGCTCTATTGTAGCAGCAATGGGCTTATGCTATCAATCTAACTCGTGCAGCAGTACCATTATAGGCATGTTCTTTTTAGCTGCGACTTATAGTTTTTAGCTGAAATTTTTAAATTTTAGTTGTTTGCGACAAAGATTACGGAAATAGAGATACTCGCTTGCGATTTTGGATGGTACAGATGTTGGATTTTTAACGTGTACTATAATTAACTTGTAGACTCCATCTTAAAAAATATTTCGTTTGAAAATTAGATACTGTAGCAAAAGCCAAAAACCGTTTTAAGAAGTTAAAAAGAACATGCCCTATAGGTAGTGGAGAGGAGAATGGTTGGAATCTATCTGTCAAATATGAAAAAACAAATGCATTTTTTTTACATTGACTAAACTCTGTACCACAGGTGACGGTGCACCTGAACCAACAATTAGAACAATGCTACATGGGGCAACAACTGATAAGGATCCAGAACATTGGTAAGGCCGAAAGCATCTATGCCCACAACGAGGTGCCACTGATCCAGGTAGACTTTCTGTAGACAACACAGACCACTGTTCTGTACATAGGTAGAGCAAGAGCAGCTGAGCAATCCCTTCATAAGGAAAGAACACACACATGTCTCAAAATCTGTAGGGCACCTGTATTTCTGGGTTGACTTTCCTGTATGTTCTATAAGACTTTGAGCCTATTTACTCACTTATGTGAATAATCAACTTCATATAGTCTTTAGATGGAACAAGGAACCTTTCCTATTACAGTGCAGATTTACATAAGTGGAATTAGTAAAGTGGGCAAGGAATGTAGACCTAAAACCTCACAAAAAGTCTCACAATGAAGTCCCAGAAATGGGACTGAATATCTTAGAAACCCCAAGTTTTAATTTGGCAGGACAGTACAGTTCCGAATGCAAACATAGGCCGAAACATGAACATCATCAAAAACAACATGTATATCTGTGGGTCTATTTCCCCGTATATCATATAAGGCTTTGAGGCTACTAATCCATTTTTGTGGCTATTCCATTTCATATAATCTTTAGATGGGGAAATAACATTTTCTGATGAGGCAAAGAACCTTTTCTGTTACAATGAATCTAAATTGAGCAGGGAATGTAGACCTAAAACCTCTAAAAAAAGGTTTCTCAATGAAGTCCTAGCCATGCAGGAAAACATTTTCTGATGAGCCGAACAACTTTTTTTTGTTACAATCCAGATTTGCATAGGTTGGATTAGCCAATTGAGCAGGGAATGTAACAGATATAGAGCTTTGCGTTCACTAACCCATTTCTCTGGATAACGCATTTCATATAGCTTTTTGATGGGGTAGAGAACATATTTTGGTACAACGCACGCAGATCTACATGAGCACAACCAACAAACCGGGCAAGGAACCTTACAGAAAGCTCCATAAATTACAGGCAAAAAGCAAGAATGTAAACCTAGAAATTTTCACACAAAAAAGAAAGCTGTACAAACCACGGACAAGAAGTAAGCTCACCTCATGTCAGCAGATGAGCCTGGCGGGGCCGACAATGTCCGGTGAGCGGACGGCACCGATAAGCTTCCAAGGTAGACCCAACACCAAGATAAAGGAGCACGGAAAATCTACATCCCAAAAGCAAAAGCAGCAATTAACGAACGGACAAAAGCTCTTGAATGATACAGGAGTCGACGGAAAGAAAAACGCTTTCAGTAGGTCGAAGGCGAACGCAACACGGATGGCCCGTACGCCTACAACGAGCAGGACGCGCACAAAGAGCCGGTCGGCGAGCAGGGCTGGGACGAAGAAGGTAGCCGCACCTGTTATGAATATTACGTGTATATGTATTAAAGAGGCCTAATAGAAAATATATATAAAAAGTATAAGAGAAATATGCCATATATAGATAAGAAAGATACATAAGGAATAGAATATAAACTCTACATCATTAACAAACGCTCTTTCTAAATGCAAAGTATATACAATTTTAAAGAGCTGACATTAAAATAGAAAAAAAATCCAAAATCCAAATTTTATAAATATCGTCGTAGCATACGCCTCTTGAAAATTGTGTCAAAAATAGAACTCCATCTGAGATCATACGGTAGCCTATAAAGTATGTATAACATCTTGCATACCAATGTAAGATGCTACCATAGAAGTCATCGCCAAAGATAATATGGAATTTTACAAGTAACTTTAAAACTAAGATCTTATTTAATAAATTAGCGGAAGCTATAATAATTATTTGAAACATGAGATTGGTCCACTTTTAGCCAGAAGAAAGATAATACAATGAAATAAAATAGTAGTGGCAAGGCACAGCGCTGAAAATGTGAGTGCTCTCACCCATGCATAATGTTATCACTCCACTGGCCTTTTACTTGGGAATGGAAAGAGGAAGTGTGGGATTTAAAAATCTTAGCAAGTACCTAACAACGGTCGCAACACAGTAAGTAGATAACAGATAATGTAAGCAAGTAACCAAGATTAAGATCAAGAACTCGAAACTAAGTTACCAGAGACATTGATACGGGGTGGAAATAGAGACAACAGTAATGTGTCATAGAGTATATTCGTTATATAGCAAATTAAGGCAATAGTACTGACAGTTACTTCCTACATACCCGGCTATACAAGAATAGTCAGGCACGTCCTCGTCCTCGACTGTATAACCATGAGAGGAGTGTAATATCCTGAGTAACAAGAGTGTACAACCCCCCATACGTTACTAGGTTGGTGGCAATCTCCCCTATATGTGAATAATTCCAAGCCATGTAATGAAGTATCATTAACAATTCACATGTCTTAAGCGATTTCGGTAACGATAGGGAGAGCTAGATTAACACAATGATGATTGAGAGAATTTACTAAGCGGAAGATGAGGCAAGTCGTGATAAGGCTAGGGACGGTTAGGGCGAAAAGGTGACCTACGGATGATCCCGATAGGATAATATAATATAGTTCCCACAAGAGTTGTCAATCAATCAAGTTTTATAATGTGTTGAATAGTCCTTAGTCAAATTAACAGGTAATTTGCATAGTATTCTCATATATCCTACCAACAATATCAAGTAAGAATAGGTCACAAATTTAAATGATAGTTCTAATTGTCCTAATGTGTACAGCTAATTCCGTCTAACCTATATTACAACATGTTCGTAATTTAACCCCCCATTAATTATTGAAGCCTTACCTCTAATTCCTAGTTATGGCTTGAAGAATAATAAGATAGAGTATTTAACAGGACTAAAACTTAGCATCCGCTAACCTAAGTCATCATAATCTAACTGCTACATTCACCGGATTGAACGACAAGTATGGCAATTATACTAAAGGTACAGGCAACGGTTAAATGGGAGCAAATTGATATGCGAAGTAAAAGGTTATGGTCGCGAGGTACTTGCCTTGAGCACACCCTGCGGACTCACTGCACGAAGGATCCGGAATGCACCGCTACCCGAAAACTTCCTCTACAACAGTGTGAGAACCTACACGGTAAGACGGGTAAGAATCAGATGAAGAATTAAGATGAAACTTAGAGGCAGACATAAGAGAGGTCGTTCGGTCGAAGGAAATGCGTTCACATAATTTCGCCGTGCGAATTACCATTCGGCCGAGCGTGACGTTCGGCCACGTGAAAACGCTCCATCACAAAAAACAAATGTCAGACCACAACCCCGCGCGAACCCACGTTCGCGCTATGTGGCGGTGAACGGCTAATTGGCCATGACCACCACCGACCGCCAGCCGCTGCCGCGCACTGGCCGCGTGCCTCGTGTCACGCGCGCGCCTGCGCTCGCGCTCGCGCTGGCGCGCGCGCGCGCGTCACCTTGCTCCTGCGCGCCACACTGCCGGTGCCGCCTTGCGCCACGCTTGTTGCACGCGACGGCGGAAGAAACGACGAAGTAAACAAGATCAATCGCAGAGAGACACAAGATTTAACGTGGAAAACCCTCCCAATGCGAGAGGGGAAAAACCACGGGCGCCAGCCAGCAACAATCTTCACTATATCGGGGTGAGGTTACAATGCCGGGGATTTACAACTCTGATGATCTCTCCCAACTGGCGGCTTACAGGATATATATAACAAGGAAACCCTAATTTGACTACGATCCTAAGCCTCCGGCGACGGGCCTCCGCTACGCTCCGTCCAGAAGCTGGCCTTATCTATATATAGAATTTGGATCACAAATCAACGCTTACGCGCTGGTTGGCCGACCGTCGACTTCCCGAAGCCTCAAGAGAGAGAGAGAGAGAGTGGTACCTAGGGAGGAGGATAGGTAGTGGTTGCTGCTAGGAGGAAAGAGAGATTGGCCCCCTTTAAATTAACCTCTAACCCTAGGTTAAGGCCTATTAGGGTGCGCTAATTGGCCCAAAACCCAAGGTGCTACAATATGGTGGTAACCCATAAAGTAGATCGAAGCTCAAGACGATGGCGACGCAATACACAAGAAGCGTGGTGCAGAAGAAGCGCGATGACCTTAAAAGTTTGGAGCGACGGCTCAAAGAGAAACGACGGCATCATAATGACTTTTACGACTTGCATACTGCTTAGAGAGAAGAGCGGCGGTTGCCGTCATGCAAAAGACCACACTAAATCCTAGATGATGGACTGAGGTTAACAAAGCAATAGACTAACTGACATAAAAATTTATGGACTCGTATGGCTTCAAAAGAAAAAAAAAGGTAAAGACACAAATGCTAGCAACATGATCTGCATCTCCTTGATACCGTAACAGGGCACAAGCTCTCCCCAAGTAAGACCCTCCATTATCGTTCCTCTTGTCATCTTGTAAAACCATATCTCGAGGCTGAGTAAAAGTTGCCACTGTGCATGGTTGTTGCACCAAACGCCCTAGCAAACACAGCAAGAGCACTTCCACAGTCAAAACCGAACAATCCCACGCACCCCTGTGAATAGCATCACAGACCTCCATCACGGTCACCACTGACGCCACCGAGGGAGAGGTGCATGAGGTGGGGGTCGCCGGCGTGGAAGGGAGCTGGGAGCAGAGGGGTCCATCAGGAGACGACTGGGAGTCACGGAGGCCGGCGGCTCCCCTCCCCTCCACGACCACTGCCCTCCGCACGTCCTAGGTTCCAAAACGCTCACCAATCCAAACAAAGCACTTATGGGGAGTGTGCTCCAGGCTACATGTATAGATGATCACAATATTCACAGATCACAACACCAGCGTGCCAGCTTGCAATCATCAACGGACCAACGGGGCACACCACCTTCTTGTTGGATCCAAACAGCCGGAAATGAATGGCAATGGCATTCTCAATGCAAGGAAGGGGTTTATGATATTGACTTTTATTTTTGACTTTTATTTAAAAAATCTAGATATTAATATAAATATGTGGTTTTTTGTAATGGATTCCTCACTATTTTCGCTCCAAATATAAGATAGGGGACCACAGGCACATCATAGACCCTCACTCCTCTTGCTCTCTATCTCGCACACGTATCTCTTCTTTACTTTCTTCACCACTTGATACTTCTTCTAAAAAATTATTTCTTTCAACCACTGCTATTTATTTTTAATTAAATCCTCGAGGTTTCACCACACGACACTAGCACCATCTCTTTGCATCTTGGGCCGAAATGTCGTGTGAGACTGCAAACCCAGCCCAACATCCCACGTTCCCAACCCACCTCGCCAAAGGAGAAGCCAGCCTGCATCAAATCCAGGCCCACCCCAATGGCCCATACCTCTCGGCCGCACCTAAGCAAAACCCTAGGAACCCACATCCAACGGATCCCGCTCCACGGCCTCCGATCCAACGGCCACTGTGCCCCGCGCCTTCCTTATAAGATCTCATCATTCCCCAACTCTAGGGTCTCCCCCCCCCCCCAGTCCGCCTCCACCCCTCCCCTTCCCAAATCCTCCCAAGGTAAGTCGTCGTCGGCGGCGGCGGCCATGACGACGCGCTTCAAGAAGAACCGCAAGAAGCGCGGTCACGTGTCCGCCGGGCACGGCCGCATCGGCAAGCACCGCAAGCACCCGGGAGGTCGCGGTAACGCTGGAGGCATGCACCACCACCGCATCCTCTTCGACAAGTACCACCCGGGTTACTTTGGCAAGGTCGGCATGCGCTACTTCCACAGGCTCCGCAACAAGTTCCACTGCCCTGTGGTGAACGTGGAGAGGCTCTGGTCGATGGTGCCCGCCGAGAAGTCGGCGGAGGCCGGCGCTGACAAGGCTCCGCTGGTCGACGTCACGCAGTTCGGTTACTTCAAGGTGCTCGGGAAGGGGATGCTGCCGGAGAAGCCCATCGTCGTCAAGGCCAAGCTCATTTCCAAGGTCGCCGAGAAGAAGATCAAGGCCGCCGGCGGCGCCGTCGTGCTCGCCGCCTAGGGTTCCGTCCTGACCCACCTGCATTGTCGACCTCTTGGTTTTGAGATCTATAAATCTGCAGTAGTTGTTTCTTGTCCACCTGCCTTATTTGTGTTAAGAAGACTTGATTAGTTGTTATTGTGGTTCCTGCGTGGTAAGACAGTGCCTTATGAGGATTTTTGCACTAAGTGATGCCAGTTTATATCAGATATAGCAATGCTATCTTTTGCTGCCATTTAAGATTCGCTTGATCTGTGTAATTAATCGGCAATGCATGTTCTGTTTTCTGTGGTAGAGTACATGTCGCAACCGTGCTTGCATTATACTAGACTCTACTTTTGTTAGAAATGATGTGAATTGTGTGTGAATGTGGTATGCTTGAATTAATGCTAAAACATGTGCAATGGAAAGCTAGTATTTGTGTTTGATAAACCTTGATTCTGTGAATTGTACTCACTGAAGAATGGGAAGGGGTATCTATTTTGGGTGTGCTAAAACCCTTAGCAGACATTTTGTTGACCAGGAAATCAGGAATAAATATTTGCTCAACATTGACCTAGATTCTAGTTCTGTTTGATATTATGTGAATGTTGTATGCTTGATATAATTTTAAAACATGTGCAATTTGATGGAACCAGGGTTATTTGAATTGTACTTACTGGGGGATGGGAAGAGGAGATCTATTTATAAAGTTCGAAAACTCCTAGCCTTGGTAAACATGTTATAGTCTTGTAGATCAGGAATAAACAAGTACTGAACATCTACCCAGATGTGGGATTGCTTGAAATTCACAATTTGTTTCCCTGTTTTAATTGTTTGGTTAATGTAGCATGGCATCAGGGTTTATGGTGTAGCAGTTCGATTGTGATGTAGCCATTGTGTGATCCACGGACCTATTTGCTTGCTTGCTAAGTTATAACTCTGCACTAGCAAGGGAGTTGAAACAATGTTCAAAATCTGGAGGCAGATTTGCCCATTTTGCCAAGATGGTTATGCGTTCTGAAAATATGTGTGCCTTTATTTTTGTTTTGGTGAAATCAACTGTGCATGCAATGATCATGACTTCCTATTGCTGTCAATTGTCAATAAATCAATATATGGGTACAGCGTAGAGGTTGTTGTGGTGAGGAACTAGAGTTTGAGGATTTTGCTGTGAATTGTGTCGTTGCCAACATTGTCACACGTGTTGGATTGTGTTCTACCTGCTAAGCTTTGTTTGATAAGTCATTTTTACAATATATTGTTGATCAGCTGTTGGGATGCAACAAGAAATGTGGTAGCTAATTTTCTGAAATGGAACAAAGCATATGGATGCTTGCTGTTGCCCACTGCAACTTGTAGTGCACTGAATCAGGATGATGGGGGTGTTTAGAATAACGTTAGCTTATGGTTTTTTTACTGTAGCTAGTTTATTTTTTACTATAGCTGAGTTGGCTTATTTGGTATAATTGAATTTAAAAAATTAAAAATAGAAGAAACATGTTAGTCCATCACAGATAATGCAAAGAAATACTGGAAAAAAAAAGAAATAGATGAAATTAGTGAATAGTAAAAAAAAAGCAAAAGCAAGTTAGAAACTAAATTGTGCGGTGCAGATGATCAATCCACTTGTGTGTTGCATTCCATGATGCTTGCTTCTATATATTTATTTTTGTATGAATCCATATATTCTTTTGTGTTTGGGTCCGATTATTCTCAAATGTATGGTGCCAATTTGTTGGCTGTAGTATCACATTTTGCTGCGCCAAACGCACTGCGAAACCTGGAAATGTATCTGTGCGTCAAACCGTATGATATATTTCACTTTCAGCTGATTTATTGCTCGCATTACTGCATTTGGATGATCCTAGGCTTAGCCTGTTTGGAATGCGGCATTTCGCAGGAAACGGCACTTCCATTGGATAAACGGGGTCACTTGGTAGGACCTTTAGGAAACTCTGGTCATCTCAGTCCCTGCCCTGACGACAAGATTACACGTTAGTTCGATATAGTATGCTACTCTGCCAGTTTAGAACTTCATTTCTGGATTGTACTTAGGGATTTGCTACCGTTCAGACATTTACATTTCAGTTCATGTATTCGATATTTCTATGCAACAAAAAGATAACGATAGGAGATGCAACATTTATAGATAATGTATGTAACAAATTTACCTATTGTATGCAACAAAATATTTTTATAAAAATCTTGATGTTACATGGTTGGTATTGATTGTTGCACGGATGAAAATGAAATGTTGCATAAACAAACACCTACCTCCGAAGAGGAGATCGACATCCTGGAGAGGAACTCGATGGAGGTGGTCGGATCCGGCGGCGCCTGCGTCGGAGACGGGATGGCTAGGAGGAGGAAGAGAGTGAGAACGGAGAGAACAAGGAGAGGGAGAGAGGTGCAATGAGAGCAAATAGAGTCAGATGCTTATACAAGAACAGATGAATGAGTGAGAGAGGGGTCGAGTAGTGGGCCATGCTGATGCATTGGTCGGCGTCTAATAGGGCCGAACGCACAAACCAAATCAATGCCCTTGTACTTAGTATCTCTAGCATGATGCTTCTGACTATCTGAGTCGGCTGTCTTAAATCTTATCAGTTTTTTCCCTTTTTGTCGATGTTTTTGTAAGGTAGAAACTACGCCAGTGATTAGAATTGGAAAAGACAAAACCATCAGTGGTTGGTACAGTGAAAGATTTACATCAAGATTGCCGTATCGTAAAGTGGTAATTGTCTACGGCCAAGGCCTGAATCGCCGCTTCTAGATTTTGGACACCACTTTTGTTGCTTCTGTATAAGTCTAATCGGCTCCAATGCCGACGGGCACGGTGATCGCCTGATCGGTGAAGGGGTGCTCAATTTGGCACTTGCCGGACGGAAAGAAGGCTGCCTTGCGAGTCGCGCACGCGCACGCGCCCACACGGTCACGGTGTCGGCCGTTCTTGACGCCGCAGCAAATTGACGAGCTACTGCTGTGAACTGCAGCGAAGTTGCAACCGCACCACCGATCGTGCGAACCAGTGGATGATCGGACGTGGTCTCTTGCGCTTTCCCCGAAGCGCCGATCGCGTGGTCGGTGCAAGCTTCGCTGCCCGGCCGGCCGGGGTTGGGTCACTGATGGCGTCGCTGCCGACAGTGGCACACACTGTCCGTCAACTGCACGGTTCGACATCATTCGCGATCATGGCATCTGCCAGTATGCGTATGGTTGGCAGATGGAGGAGGTAGACACCTTGGTCCTGTTATTTTCAGCTACGGCATGTTTGTTTGCCCTTAGTATTCTTTTTTTATTGAGGTTGATGGTCTTTACTCCTAGAGCATGTGTTTATGTGAATAAACTATTTTAAAAAGATTGTTGTGATAAGTCGTTTCGAAAATACGACGTAGTTTCTTCGCGCCGTTTGTTTGTTTGAAAAAAAATTATAATTTATAATTCATAAACTAAAAAGAATGAAACCAATAGTTCATTGATAGATTTCAGCCGCTAATCATCTACCGGTCCTTTTCTCTCAATTCGTCATGAAAGAAACATGGAGCAACGGTCTGAACCTGACCCAGAAACGGTAAGCAAGCTTTTGCCAAACCGGCAAGTAATCCCTCGTCCGCACGCACAAGTAACCGAGGCGAGGCGCGGCGCGGCGCGCCCTCCGTTTCTTCCCGGCGAAACGGCCACCTCTCGGTATGTGACACTGACACGCGGGTCCCGTCCTGCGCGGCCCCATGTGCCATAGAGAGGCAGGCACGTCTAACCACGCGCTCCGCCGCTTGCGGACGAACAAGGTTGGGCTCGTATCCGTCGCCCCAATCCTAGTGTCGCTTCCTCCCCTTACCACGCCTAGCGGCAAGTACAGTAATACAGATAACTACTATATATAGTATTTTTTATATTATCCATCAATAATACTAAAGTATCTTCTATAATAGGTTGTTTATAAATTATCTATAATAAATTGTCTATAAAATACAGACAACATTGATACTATGGCGTAAAAGCCGTCTATAGTAAGTCATTTCTTGCGTTTCAACTGTCTATAGAATTATAGTCGATCTCTTTCTCTCTCATCTTTCTATTTCATCACCTCAACAAAAGTTCTATTTATCATTTCTTATAGATAATTTATATCACCCTATTATACATACCTTTGTACACAAGATTGTTAGAAATAGGCCCATAGAGTGAGGCACATTTTCTTAATTTCAAAACATGCAAAGTTTAATACTATATTGTTAAGATAAGATGAGAGAAACCAATTCATAAAATCGAGCTTATGACACTTCTTGAGTTATGGATGAGATGACAAGAGGAAGGCTTTGCCTAATCACGCACGCGCGCGTGTATTCGCATATTTTCGCTGAACCGTGCATATCTCTCTTTGTTTAATTGAGATTCAAATGTTTGAATTGAGACTTTATTGGGTTTGATGATAGACAATTACTAGCGGGTAAATGACTATTTTAATCATATCAGTTATCAGTCTATATATATGTGTGTATACACATACATATATATACATACATATATATATACATATATATATCCTATATATATATATATACATATATATATCCTATATATATATACATATATATATACTATATATATACATATATATATACTATATATATATACATATATATATATATATATATATATATATATATATATATACATACATATATATATATATACATACATATATATATATATATATACATATATATATATATATATACATATATATATATATATATACATATATATATATATATATATATATATATGCGCTAGAGATGTCCATAGCATACATCCAAGAATCTATCTGCCTCCACTCTCTTTCTCTTTATGCTGTTGTACTGTGCCGTCTAAACCTCGTCGACTCTTCTTCTTAGTGTGCACCGTGAAAAAGAGGAGCGGTATTTCTGAACTGTTGTTGCTGTGAAGACCTGCACGGGGGTGGCAATAAGGTTTCTGGGCAGTGCATATCTGCGCAACCGCTCACTGCACTACGTCATCTACGTCCTGCACTGCATCAAATCTGTGCTGCTTCCTGTTCTTCATCATACCCAACAGTAAGTCGTTCATGCGTTCGATTGACCTTGATAATCGAATTTCTTTCTATTTCCTTTTCTAAAGTACAATGAGCAGTCTGTTGTTAGTTATATGTTTTACATAATTAGTTTATTATATTTATCCTTTAGTAAAAATTAAAATTAAAATATCTCTACATTTCCAACAAAGACATCTTTACATGTACCACAACCACGAATTTCAAAACGTTGACAAGAATTCCACTCTAATATTACTTTTCCCCAGACTCACTGTAATAGCACCATAATAGGTTCCCCTCTCTCTCCCAGGAAATATAGAAAAGGTATCCTGGGCTCGCGAGCGTCTGCAAATTTGGAAAGAATAGCGGATATGACATATATTTCGGCTGACGGCTACTCTAGGCTTGTTATTAAAAAGTCGTTCGAATGATTCACGTTAAGAACATGAATTTAATAATCAACTTTGAACCATCCGTTTGCCAAATAATTAACTTTTAAACGGTGCAAATGATCACTCGACAGGCAGGTTCATTTTGATTTAATTTAGATTTTTTATTATATTTGTCATAATAACTAATTTTTAAATAGTACATATTTTTAAAATAAAATTTAAAAATAAATTATAGTATAAATTATACCAATTTAAACTATACTATTTAAAATTATATACCACTATTTCTTATCGTATACTCTCCTCTCTCTCTCTCTCTCGTAAATAACTCGTAATTTAAAATTTTCAGCTATAATCTACGGTCTCCAAGGGAACCTACCCAACGTCCCCAACTAGGCTACTATTCATAACTGCCCCACCACGCGCGAAACCGACGAGAACAACCTCCCCAACTATTTTCCTTCCACGCCTCTTTCTCCACAACCCCTCCTTTCCTCCGCCTCTTCCTACATTCGGCCCCCAAGGTTCCAACTTGACAGGGAATCATCGGGCCGGGAGCGAGCCATGCCGCCGGCGGTCACCTGCTCGGTCAAATGCCGTCCGCACCACCGCCTCTCGCCGCCGCAGCCCCCGCCAGCGCTAGAGCTCCTGGCCCGCGCCCCGGCCGCCGGCGAGCTGCGGGAGACGCGGTGCCGGAGCCCACTGTCCCTGTCGTTTGCACGCGCAGCCGACCCCGCGGAGCCCCGACTGCCGTGCCGGAGCCCCCCGTCCGCGAGGCGGGCCCGCGCCGTCATGGTGGGCGAGGAAGACAGAGACGGCCTCCCTTCCGCGGCCGCGGCCGTCCTGCTCGCCGAAGCGCAGTCGCGGCACGCCATCTTCCGCGACGAGCTCGTGAGGAAGGCCTTCTCCGCGGCCGAGGCGGCTCACCGCGGCCAGGTGTTCGACCGTATCCCTCACTCTCGCAGTACGCGCATGTTTGCATTTGGTGTGGCTTGTGAGACGTTGAAGTGACCGAACTACGTTTCTTGGATGGGCGTTTGGTGGTTTCTCCAGATGCGCGTGAGCGGTGACCCTTACCTGCAGCACTGCGTGGAGACGGCGGCTCTGCTCGCGGAGCTCGGAGCCGGCCCTGCCGTTGTAGCCGCCGGGCTGCTGCACGACACCGTCGACGACGCAGGCCTGGACTACGCTTCCATCTCCGAGCAATTCGGCACTGGCGTTGCCGACCTTGTGAAGGGGGTAATGAGCCATTTGGATGTGATGATCACGCTCACTGATAACTCTTTTTCTTAGAACTATTTCCTCTGGTATAACTTACTGAATGTAGTATTTGCTGGAATATACCAAAGTGACTTCCATAGTTCCATCTGATGTTGTTGCCGCACCATCATTGGAATTTTGGACATATGTAGCTTTTTTGATCATTGAAATACCAAAACTAGCTCTCAGAACATCGAAATTCTATTTCTAGCCCTCTCCGTGACCACGCGTTTATCCCGTGATGACACGTGTCTAATCGTGCGATGGAGGGCTGCATGACTACACTGTTCACCGTAGTCGTGCGGTCCCCGACCGCTGACTACACTTGTGGCGACATGCCACGGTGTAGTCGTCGCGGTCGAGGACCGCACGATCACGATGAATAGTGTAGTCGTGTGGTCCCCAACCGCACGATTGAACATGTGTCATTACGGGATAAACGCGCGGTCACGGATGGGGCTAGAAATGGAATTTCGATGTTCTCGATGTTCTGAGAGCTAGTTTTGATATTTCGATGATAAAAAGAGCTATATATGTCCAAATCTCCCATCATTGCACCATATCAGTAACATAGCAAATCAGAGTGTCTTCCATGGTAGACTATTCATATCAGGATATTTGGATAAGTTGCCCTGTATATGAGCATATGTGGATAAGTTGCCCTGTATATTGTGCTTGAGTGCAAGATCAGATCACAAACGGCCGTAGTTCTATGAAGAGGTCTTTGCATGGACCCCTCTTCTTTTTATTTTGATATTTCTTGGCCTTGTCATTTTCGTGACCAGGAAGTGGATGCTGCTAGATTTCTGATTGCCCTCTCAGAAAAGAAAAAAAAAAGGAAAAGAAAGATTTGTGATTGTGACTGACAGAACTTGCTGATTGTTACTTTGTTCATAGGGCTTCTAGAACTCATAGGGCTTCTAGAACAGAATTTTCTTATGCCCACCTAAGGTAGGTTTTGAGTTAACATCGCCTCTATATTATATTAGGCAGTAGGCACCTCCTAGGATTGGCTTATGCTTCAGTATTGTACAATCTGTTCCTGGTTGGTTATCAGATCCAATCAGTATGGTGCTTTTTTGGTGACTTTATTGTCTGTTTTTTTTTTTCATTTTTTTGGTGAATGGGCTGTTCAGTTGATGATGTTGCACTCGTTTATTTGGTACTTGGGAGAATCCGTGGTTTGTTTTGCTATGTGTTACTGCCTTACTGGTCATCTAATGTCAATGTTTACACCTGCTATATGTTGAGGATACTTGGTCGTTGTCGAGGACATTGTGAATTGACTAAATTTTAGTTCTGTTGGCTTTTCTATAGGTTTCAAATCTAAGTCATTTGAGCAAACTGGCTCGTAGAAATGATACAGCCAGCAGAATTGATGAAGCTGACAGATTACGTACAGTCTTCCTTGCAATGGAAGATGCGAGAGCGGTGCTTATCAAACTTGCTGACAGACTACACAACATGAAGACGTTGGATTCATTGCCCAAGATCAAACAGCAGTGCTTCGCAAAGGAAACACTGGAGATATTTGCTCCCTTGGCGAATCAGTTGGGGATCTTGAATTGGAAGGAACAGCTTGAAAATCTGTGCTTCAAGTATATTTACCCAGAGCAATATGAGGGACTGTCATCCAACCTTCTCAAGTTCTACAACAGAGATATGATTGCAGCTGCAATAAGGCGATTGGAACAAGCCCTTCAGGTGAGAGGATTATCCTATCATGCCATATCGGGGAGGCACAAGAGCATGTACAGCATCTATAGTAAGATGACAAGGTAATCATGTGTATCATGCTCTTTCTGTTTGTAGGCATTCCTAGAAAGAATCAAATAATTGTACTTTCTTTTAGTTTTGTTGTTAAAGAAGTTATACAAATTATTTTCCATATTCAACTAAGTCCTGCACTAACTTCACATAACCCTTGAAGAACACTTGCTAGCCTGACACATATATCATTAAATATGCTGATGTGATTCCACTTCATTATAGGAAGAAACTGGCCATGGATGAAATCTATGACATACATGGGGTGCGTGTGATACTCGAGAATAAAGCTGATTGTTTCACCACATTAGAGATTGTCCATCACTTGTGGCCTAGAATTCCTGGGAAGTTCAAAGATTATATCAACAGCCCCAAATCCAATGGGTATGACCATGCAAAACTATGCTACTATGCAGAAATGTTAGGTACCATGGTAACTTATTGTTTGTTAACTTGTAGGTATCAGTCCCTGCACACGGTTGTGCTCAGCGAAGAAAAACTCCCATTAGAGATCCAAATTCGTACTAGGGACATGCATTTGCAGGCAGAGTTTGGAATTGCTGCACATTGGAGATACAAGGAAGGCATTCGAAATTGCTCTTCATCTGTTCCTGAAATGGTTGAATGGGTTAGATGGGTTGTTACATGGCAGTGTGAAACTTTGCACATAGATCACCCTTCATCTCTTGCACTTGGTGCTTCACCAAGGGCCATATGCACCTTCCCTTCTTACGCTGATGACTGTCTTTTCTCCTATTCGAAACGATGTGACCACAGTGGACCAATCCTAGTAATACTACTAGAGAACGACAAGGTCAAGTAACTTTCTTATTTTTCGCACTTGTGCTTGCTGATTAACTACAAAGTTCAAACACGTTAGCAGGAAAACTAAATTTCTTATGGTGTTTTTCAGATGTCAGTGCAAGAACTCCCCCAAAATTCGACAATACTGGACCTATTGAAGAGGGCTTCTAGCTATGACATGCAATTGAGCGTGAGGCTGAACTGCCATGTTGTGCACAACTTGAACCAGGAGTTGAAAATGGGTGACGTGCTCGAACTGATCCCTTCAACTCGATGCAAATCTGGAGGTTACACGAGGGAGCTCCAACAAATGTTTGATCACCGTCTCGCGGTTTCGCAGTCCTGACAACCGTAGAATAGCAAATCATGTAAATATATGTACATGACAGTTGACACCCCATCTGAATCATCTGAAGTTTAGGTTCCCCTATACTGACAAAATTGATATGAGAAAGAGAATCATTCAAAGGCGTTTCTTTGTAACAAATCTGTGTAACATGTGGTGTACATTTGTCGAATCCAGAGTTTTAGCTCAGGAAATGCTCTCAATAGGAGACAATGGATCGTCGTATGCTCTCCTGAGGACACTTAACAGAAGAAAAAAAAACGATTACGGACGGTAACTGACTGTCCGAGCGTTTTCGAGAAAAAAAGTTCTCTTCAGCAGTTCAGTGGCTGTGAATTGTGATGTGTGCCGCGTAAAATGATTTGTAGCTCAATCATGTCAATTGTGTATTTGTGTCAATATATATTTTTGCCTGAGCTAAACATTAAAATGAGGGAGCTTAAGCAGCAAAAAGAAAATGTTCGTAAAGAAAAATAATTCGACGCCTGAGAGATTCGAACTCTCGCGGGGAAACCCCATGTACTTAGCAGGCACACGCCTTAACCACTCGGCCAAAGCGTCGCTTGTGCCTTCAGGAGAAACAAAGTTTTATACTACAGTACTACGTTTGCAATGCTACTCCCAAATAATTCCAACTTAAAAAGTCCGAACCCGCCGCCTCTCTGAGTCAAGAACCCATCTCCTTCACTTCCGCCGCCGCGTCGCTGGTGGTCGCCGCCGTTGCCTCCTCTAGCTCTCCACTGAAACCCATGGAATCCTCCTTCTAAAGTGTTGCCTCCTCTCTAGCCCGTCGTCGACGTTTTTTCTCCGCTCCAGCTCTTCGCCGGACTCCTCCATCCCGTCGCCGGCATCCTATTCCTCTCTAGTTCGTCTCCGGTCTCGTCGTCCTCTCCAACTCGCGGCACCCCCCCCCCCCCCAAGCGCAGCTTCCTCTGCATCCCGTCACCGGTACGGCCTACGGCCTAATCCTCCTCTCCAGACTCCTGATCCTGTGATTGTTGTGTGGATCAGTAGATGTTTGGAGCCTGAGGGTTTGGTTTGTGCAGCACTTGCTTCATGCCAATCTGTATATGGAGTGTTGTTAACTATGCGTGCGTTGGTATCTATGATGTTGTGCAAGTTGCTGCCGTGCTTTGCTTATCGCGTTATATTAGATTGTAGTGTTGTTAGAAATGATGTGAAACGTGTGATATGCTTGATACGCCTGATGTTGTAGCATGCACATTGGGTTACCAGATTCCGTGAATTGCGTTTACTAGATATGGGAAGAAAAGATATGTTCTTGAACGGTCCTAAAACTTCTTAGCCTTAGTAAACATGTGCTAGATCAGGAATAATTTCTTGGATGCTCTGCTGCTGTACAAACAATTAAGCAATGTCTAATGTTCTTGTGTCTATCTATTTGGAATTACACGAAATTTGCAACTGGTTTTCTATGTAATTGGTTTTGATTCAATAGTGCAACAACAGTTTATGATGTAGTAGTGTGATTAAGGGGCCTACTTGCTTGCTTACTAACTGGAGCACTAGTTAGGAAGCTGAATTTCTGTCTAAATTTGGAGGTAGATTAGCCTTTTTTTCCCCTAAGATAGTTGCCCATTCTGAAAATGCAAGTCTTTTCTATTGCGTATGGGTCGATTTAACTGTAAATGTCACGGTCATTTCTTAGAATTTTGTAGGCATCGTGATTCCCTCTTATTGTGAAGTGTCAATATATGGGTGCAATGTAGATGTTGTGGTAGGAACTGATTTTTTAGGTTTTCCTGTGAAATTTTTGTCGCTAACATTTTACTACATTTCACTGAACAACAAAATTTAGGTAGTAGAAGTATATGCCCATGAATAGCCAATTGAGTATCTATATTCTATACTTCATATTTCAAGACATAGTAGAGCAGAAGCTAGAGCTAGATTATTCGTACAGATGGTTGCAGCTATGCTAGTGCAAGAAACTACTAGCTCATTAGATCTTCTGGTTGGTGACTTGGTTCTTGAGCAAGGAAACTAAAATTCCCTATGGTGTTTTCAGATGTCAGTGCAAGAACTCCCCCAAAATTCGACAA
The DNA here is from genome assembly GCA_036346265.1 of Melocanna baccifera. Taxonomy (NCBI): domain Eukaryota; kingdom Viridiplantae; phylum Streptophyta; class Magnoliopsida; order Poales; family Poaceae; genus Melocanna; species Melocanna baccifera. The sequence continues at coordinate 22,451,571 of CM070694.1, read as the reverse complement.
TACTGAACCTTAAACTGAGCTTCTAGCTACGACATGCAATTGAGGCTGAGGCTGAACAGTCATGCCGTCGACAACTTGAACCAGGAGTTAAAAATGGATGATGTGGTCGACCTGATTCCTTCAACTCTATGCAAATCTAGAGGTTACAATTACACATGGGAGTTTCAGCAAATATTTGATCATTGCTCCGCCGTGTCACAGTCTTGACAACCGTAGTATACGAAATCATGTAAAATATATGCTTGACAACCTCATGTCAACCACGCGAAGTTACGGTTCCCCTGTACTGACAAAATAGAGACGATAGTCTTCCAAGAAGGCTCTGAAGCGTCTTTTTTGTCTGTAACAAACGTCTGTTTCTCCCACATGGTGTACATCTGTTCATATGTTTTTGAGTAAAGCAAAAGAAGGTAGTAGCATGTGAATTTGTAATATATACTTTGTGTTTTAACTCAGGAAGTGCTCAGTAGGTGATAATGTATCATCTTAGGACTTACTGGAGTGTGTGTGTCTCACAATACCCGATTTCAATTGTCTTAGTTCGATGGCTGTCTGTGAATTGTGATATGTGCTGTGAGAAGGTTATTGTATGTTACTTTATATATATATTACCTGAGGTAAACATTAAAGTGCTAGCGAACTTAACTGCTTAAACAGCAAAAAGAAAAGGATGATAAAGAAAAATAATTCGACGCCTGAGAGATTCGAACATCTCGCGGGGAAACCGCATGTACTTGGCAGGCACACGCCAAAACCACTCGGCCAAACCTCTCCCGCGAAGAGCACTACCGCCCTGCTAGTCTGCCCTAATGGAACCCGGGGACTTACGGACGTCTCCAACTCCAGCGGTGGCTACCATGTCAGGATGGAGTTCTATTAGATGGGGAAATCAAATGGAGGAGGTGAGCACTAAACGTTGAGATGTAAAGTCGAAATGATAAGAGGATCATGTGGCTCAGATGTGCTGAAGGAACATTCAGATCGGCCAAAAAGGGTTCTAATCCTGGATCGTCCAGTGTGTATCCAACGGTTAGAAGTGAGATAACGTTCAGACAGTCTAAAAATGTTGTCTTCTCTGCCGTCCGATGTACATCCAACGGCTGAGAATGATTTGAACGCCTGGGAAGGCCGAATCGACACCTAATCACATGGACAAACTGATGAGGAGGGGCATCCATGCGGTTGCATACTAAGCTTTACAAAATAAGACTAGAGGTCTAAATCAACAACCTTTAGTAATTACACACACTTTATACAATAGATAGATTTTGACCGTACAAAACGGACCAAAGCTAGTCTTACGCAGATATTACGCACACACTTTATACAGCAGGAACAAAAAAAAAAGACAGACTTATTCATGGGTTACGATTCTTGCCTGCTTAATTGTGTCGATCTAGATTCTAGAAGAGCTCCAATGTAGAACTACTATTTTCCATTGCAGGATAGGTGCTCGAGGGCGTCCGTTATTGCAGCCACAGCGGCCAGGTACTTGCACCTACGCTCCAAGCACCTCCTCTCCCTCTCCAGGCGGTGCGCGGCATCCTTCGACCGGAGCAGCGCCTGCTGCTCCGTCGGATCATCGCTGAGCAACCTCGCAATGGCGAACGAGAACGAAGCCGGAGAACGCGATCCTCGCGTATGCTCGGCTCCGTCTCCTCCTAGCCCCACCGATCTCAGGTCCAGTCTGCTCGACAGCCTGGCTACACTCTTCAGCTGATCCTCCACTTCGTCAGCGAGCTGCTCTAACTCATCATGCTGTTCTGCGTTGTCCTGATCGTTCAGCACCTCGATCTTTGCGACCGCGTAGGGCTTCGTCCTGACGACGTCGACGACGCGGAAGCGGTCGCCGGCGACGCAGGTCAGGAAGAACCGGTCGTCGACGAGCCACTGGTGCTCGACCACACGCACGACGCACCCAGCGTCAGCCATCCCGCCGCTCTTGGTCAAGTAGACGACCCCGAACCTGAGGCCTTCCTGGAGCAGGGTGTGCATCATCATCCGGTTCCTGAACTCGAACATCTGCAGCTGGATCGTCGCGCCGGGGAAGACCACTGAGGGGAATGGAACCAGAGGGAGTTCCGCTGGCCTGTCGTCGTCGTCTTGGCGAGGCTGAAGAACGACGGCTTTACATTTCAGGGGTGATGACGCTCGCTTTCGGAGCTTCTTAGCAGCGACTTTCGCCGCGAGTCTTGCTGGAACTTTGCAGCAATATGCAGATGAAGATGAAAGGTGGTAGCGGTTTGGCCTCGGCAGGTTAGATGAGAGTTGTAGAGCCTTGAGGGCCATCACCTGAGCTTTCCCTTCTCCCTGATTAGTCCTGTGGCTGCTACAAACGTTCGATTGTAAGGTATTCAGCAACTTCGAGTCGTGCAAAAATAAGACTGCACCATGAACCATCACAAATTGACAACACCAATATAAATACAGGAAAACGAAAGATTTGGCCTTTTCAGGAGCCAGGACAACTGAAAGCTTCACCGGACTAGACTGCAGGCTAGCTTGCAGAAACTTTTAGTCATTGAAATCAAGATTTAGATCATCAGCCTTGAACATACCAAGCTAGTTTCTAACCGAAGCAGAGGTGAACTTAAGTTGAATGACTGAACAGGTAGATGGACAACTTTGTACGGTCAAACCGGTCAAGAATTGGTGGATTTCGTACTGCCAAGGGAAATTAAACCTTTTCAAGTAAGCAAATGGTTTGATTTGACACAAAAACTGAAAGAAACAAACCGTGTTCCTCTTCGGAGACACAACGAAAGAACTGCTTCTAAAATTTCGTTTGTGCTGAGTTTACTTGGTAGGAGGACAGCACACGCATCTTACTTGTAATCTATTCGCACCTCGGTGCCAACATTTTTATCTATCTTAATGCAACGGCGTGCAATTCTTTTTCGTATTCCCTAAAACGAAAGAACTGCAAGGAAATGAAGAAAGAAGCCATAGATGGAGCTGAATGCAATAACTGGAAAGAAACCAGTGTTACCTTGATCCCCTTTGTCCAATTCAGCAGCTCCTCGACTGACAACCCAGACGTTAGAGAGAGAGGTACTATCGCAGGTTGGAGTGGATGAAGCGAAAGGCAGTGATGAAGAAAGGAAGGAAGCAAAGGACGGCGAGGAGCAGAGATTCTGTCAACTAATTATCTTAAAATCATGATTGCTGCACAGTGCAGGGGATAACGAACAAAGGGGGCGGTTTGGGCGCACCACTACGCTTTTCTGTTGGCGCCGGCCGGTGCGGCCAATGGCAGCCCGGCTCCTCCTTGTCCCCCTGCGAAAACAAGATATTTTTGCTGGATCGTGCCGTGCCATCGTGTGTGGTGGGCTCCGTATGTTGCGAGCTGACTATGATAGGAACAGTTGCATAGTTAGCTTCACTCGTCCATCTGCTCACCTGTCGCTGTTGCATCATTAACTCTGAGAACACAACAAACCAGTTTCACTGCAAGCAAGATCTTCAGAAGTGAAACACTAGTCGTGAGAACAAGCCTCTTTGACACGCAAGACATGAATGGAGAAATGGAATTGCTCATATATGCATAGAACAGGACTGCGTCTTACCGAGATTCTTTGAAGTGAACACACATGATGTCGTACCGAGGGTTGTGCTGTGGCTAGGAGATATTTACCGTAATAGGGGAATGTGCTTTGGTAATTCATTAAATCCTATTTTTGTTGGGTTCGCTTGCAATGAATAGGGGATTTGAAATATATTCAGATTGTTATTACCACCGAACATGAAACCTTATGGCTACGAGAGGTATTAACTGACCTCAGACGGTCTGGTATCTCGAAAAGCGAACACAGATTTTTATAACCTAACAAGGGTTTTGACGGCAATCTAGCTTTCGATTTCTTCATTTGTTCGGTCATTTTGGGTCTCCTGTTACTGGCTTTCCTCAAAAATTAATATCGCCAGTTGCTCCAGCTTAGCAATATTGATGTAATTGCAATGCAATTATTTATATTTTGGAGACAATTATTTTGATTGAGACCGAACTGTTATAATTGATGTAATATGGATTATTAATATTTTATTTGTTTCGCATAAGAATTTTATTAATCACTTGATTGATATAATTATTTGTTGAAAAAGCGAATGTGAAAATTTTACTTGATATGCGTTAGTTGAAATCATGTTGAGATGTATTCATAACTGAAATTTGTAAATTGAGATGGCTTGTAAATTTTTAATTGGACTTGTCCTTTGGAGTGTTTATATTAATTCGGTCTACTCTGCATTTAAAGAAAAAGGCTCTTGTACAATTGCTTTAATTAATTGCTTACTTAATTACATTTAGTCATGATTTGTCGTTTAGCATGAATTAGAAAATACGGGTCCTCACACGAAGCACCAGATCTTGTTTGCCAGCTCCTTGTCCCACCCGAACTCTCGGCCTCCGAGAGGATCTTGGCGTGGCCCTTCATCTCGTCCTTCCGGCCGACGTGCTCGTCGTCGATCGCCTCAGGGAGCCCTTTCGTTATGGTTCTAATACCAATTGTTTGCTTTTAACTAGGATCAACATACACCCATATTGATAAGAACGTCGAGAGAAATCCAACACGAACAAAAGAACAACCAGCGAACACGAAGAAGAATATCTATGGTGCGACACAATTAGCATATTTTTCTAATTTTTCTTACTTGCTAACTCATACATATTATAGTACAATACCCTTATATAGTACCACGACTCAGCCAAACAAAATAAACTAAGACTCGAATACGCAAACAATAGAAGGCAACTACCTGCATACTTGGATACGAGACTTGGATATGGAGGACTCAAGCTCAACTTTTAGGGGCGTTCGTTTTAGCGATGGCTTCTGATTTTTGTCTAAAATTTCACTGTAGCTGACTTTTTTTACTATAGCTGATTTGATCTTTTGGGCATAATTAATTTTTTAAAAAATGTAAAAATAGAAAAAAAACATGTTAACCCATTAGAGACAATACAAAGGAACACGGGAAAAAAAGAAAATACAAAAAAGCCTAAAATATTTTAAAAAATTCAGAAAAAAACGAAATACTGAATAGTGAAAAAAAGCAGAAGCTAAAAAAAACCGAAACGAGCGGGGCAACAGAGACACGTACGGTTGCCTGTTTAGCTAGTAGCTAGTAATCACCCCAGCTCAGACCTACAGCTTGCAGTGCATCGAGTACACCCGACGCCATGCCACCCAGTGGTGGATTTAGGATTGGAGCACACTCCGGACTAAATTTGAACTAAGTAATAGTCTAATATACCATAAATGTATCATTGATATAGAAATTTTGCTTAACGCTCAATATTTGAAGAGTTCAAGTTTTCAACACAAATCATAATAAAAAAGTATATGAAATCATACAGAATGTAGCATAAGAAAGATACATCAAGTATCTCAAATCCTAAATGGAGAATGTAGCGGTTAGCCCACCATTTCCTCATCAATAGTAGGACAAGAACCAGAACCTACAAAGACAATATGTAAAATAAAATAAAGATAAATTTAAAGAGCATGAATTTTACATTAAAATGAACTAACTTACCACTTGCACGAGAAAGTTGTTTCTTGTGTGATCCCTTGAAAACGCTCTAAAATCTTCTCATCTTTAATACCTGCAAATACATCTCGCTCAATAGAGCATACGATGCTATGATTCATCCACTCATGTTCATCTTGTTTCGTAAATCAGTTTTAATAATGTTCATAGCTGAGAAGGCACTTTCTATAGTTGCTGTTGCTACTGGTAAAATCAAGGTCAATTCAATGAGACGATATACCAATGGAAAAATTGTATGTCTGTCGGTCCCAACCATCTTCACAGCAAGATTTGCAATGTCGGTATAATTTGTAAAAGATAGATCACGTCTTGCATCAACAACAAATATGTGAAGTTGGTTCTTAAGGACTACACAATCATATTGAGAGAAGTCAGCAGCATACATTCTAGCAAGTTCAATTAATTTGTCCTCATTGAAGTTGGCGAAAGAATTTTTTGGATCAAGACAAGCAATGCCCTTAATAAATTAGTAGATCTTTCTGCAAAGCGATTATTCAACTCAATAATAATTTGATCATGCACCACAATGAATATTTCATGATGAAAATGCTCATAGTAAGTTACCATTTGACCACCATGACTCCTTGAACGACCTCTAATCGGTATTTTATCAGACATATTCGGCACATTGATATTATGTTGGAGACAAAAGGCCTTTGATTCTTCAAAAAGCTCATCCCAACCATGATTTCTTACTTCCTCAATTGTCTGCAATGTGGCCTCAATCAAGCCTACAGCACGGATAATATTTTGATCTTTCTTTTGCAAGCATTGTGAAAGATCATTAGACTTGCCCAATATTCTGATCATAAGATGCAATATAAGTATAAATTCTAAACTCTCTATTTTTTTTCAACAAACCCGAAGCTGTGGTTTTCTGTGTAACATTAGTGGCATCATCACTCAAATGCTCTAATACCTCTAGGACCGAATCCCACATGAAGAGAAGACGACATAATGTTTTATGATGTGAACCCCAACGAGTATCACCAGACCTTGCAAGGTTAGTTTGTTGGTTTTCCCTCTTCCTGAGAAAATTTCACCATTCTCTAATTTATTCACAATTTTATCGTGATGATTTTGTGCCAATTGATCTCTTCTGTTACAAGAAGCATTGATAGTGTTGACAATCAAGGTGATGTAGTTAAAGAAATCCAAGATAGAAGAACACAGAAGAACAACACTTAGTCACAGAAACAACCACTAATTGCAACTGATGTGCAAAGCAATGTATATAAAAAGCATATGGATTTTCATCCAATATGCGTCTTTGCAATCCATGGAATTGTCCTCTCATATTTGAAGCTCCATCATAACCCTGTCCCTGCAATCTAGAGATAGATAAACCATGTTTACAAAACATACCATCCAAAGCTGTCTTTAATGAAGATGATGTCGTATCAGAAACATGCTGAACCCCAAGAAATCTCTCTATTACCTGCCCTTTATTATTGACATACCTGCATAGGACAGCATAGGACAAGAAATTATTGTTAATATACTTTAAACATACTCAAACTATCAAATATAGAAAGAGTGTAAGATGTAGCTACTAACATCAAAACCACAGCCATTTGCTCTTTGATAGATGCATCTCGAGCCTCATCAACAAGTACGACGAAAAATACATCCCAAATATCATTAATAATGGCTTTAGTGGTCTCTTCTGCACACGCTTTACACAATTATTTTTGTATATGTGGTGCTATCATTAAATTATTCTCAGGAGAATTGTCAAACAATTTTACAGCTTTCTCATCCCTCTCTTTATACCATTTCAGCATTTCTAGGAAGTTTTCCCTATTGTTCGAGCTAGATGATTCATCATGTCCACGAAAAGCAAGGGCTTGTAATAGAAGAAATTTTGAAATAGCTAACATAATAGTAAGACGGGCTCTATATTCTTCCTCATCTTTCTTGGTGGCAACAGCCATCACATAACCCACATCTTGCCTCTGATTTTTGAAAACCTCGTAATATTTTCTTGCTTTGTTATGAGCACTATTGACTTTACCAACATGTTCATTAAAAGATTGAGTTCCATTCTTCCAATAACTAAATCATATTTTTGTGAAAGCATCAACACCATAGTTTTCAACTCTTTGTTGCTTAAAGAGATAACAATAAAAACAAAAAGCTGCATCTTTAGCAATACTATATTCCAACCAATCATGCTTCTTGAACCATGATTCTTGAAATCTCCTCTTTTGACTTCCCTGTTCCCTTCATGGAAATTTATATCCAATTGGTTGGCATGATCCCAATTGCAAATACTCTCTTCTAGCGGCATCTCTAATATTTACATCCAACTCCTCTATCGATTTTCGAAGCCCAGGATCGGCAACAATATCATCTGGATTAAGCTGAATGTTTTGCCCAGTGTTACTAGCCCCAGTTCCTAATGTTTCTGCTTCTGGAGATTGGTTCGAGTTGGATTGTCTATTTAACTGTGTTTCTTGTGTTGAAAAATACGATGACAATGTCTTGCTCCTCTTCATTTTGTAATTTGTATCCTTAAATCTTTTTAGTTAGTTCCTAAATAGCAAATGTATAACATTAAATATATAGCATTTTAAAACATTAACACATAAAAAAAATTATCACCAGATTATATAACATTCACCACATTATAAAAAAATATATATAACATTGAATAGCAAATCTCATTCATACTTATTTACCACATATAACATTATATAACATTCACCACATACTTATAAAAAAAATTATACCTTGATTCCACCGCCGGCTCCACGCGTTCTTCAAAAATCACTTTGGCCGTTCGGCGCATTGGGCAGTCGGCCCATTCGGGCTTCGGCGCTCCTCCTCCCCGCTCCAGGCGCTCCTCCTCCCCCCTCGCCCCTCAGTGCTCGCCGCTCCTCCTCCCCGGCGTCCCCGCTCCTCCTCCGGTCCTCCCCGGCCCCCGCTCCACTCCTCGCCTCCTCCTCCCCCTCCTCCCCGCCGTAGACCCGCTCCCGGCTCCTCCCCGCTCCTCCTCCCCGCACGCGCTCCGCGCTTGCCGGCTCGCCGCTCCTCCTCCCCCGCAGACCCGCTTCTCGCCTCCTCCCCGCTCCGACCTCCCCGCTCGGCGCAGCGGCGCAGGGCCGCAGGAGAGGGGTCCCCACAGCAGCGCAGCCGGCGGTGGAGGTGGGTGTTGCCAATTTGGGCGGTGCACGGCGGCGCGGCGCTGGGGCTGGGTGTTGCTGTTGCCGATTTGGGCGATTTGGGGAATGGGGATTAGGGTTTTGCTGGTGGTCTGGTGGATGTCTTGTGGTTGTGCTGAAATTTGGGCTGTGGGCTAGCATTTCTAGGTCTCGGGCTGGACTGTGAGTATATTTTCTTTACACTACATATCAGAGAAGTGTAGTACTAGTAGTTTTGCTGGGCCTCGGGCTATAGCCTATCCAACCCGAGGCCCAAATCCGCCCCTGATGCCGCTGGTTGCTACCTCCACCGCAACCAGCAAGGGGTCTAGATATTTTGGACTCTAGTTAGATGCTGACCATTTTTTTTGTTTGTGAGTGAATGCTAGATGCTGATCTAGTCATCGAAAGAAAAAAGAAGTTGACCTAGTGACCGGCAAGTCCTTACGCGGAGCTAGTGTGCAGAAAATTCGATGACATGTGTTTTAAATTGCTATGAAAAAAAATAAATTTTAGTAATTCCTAAAAAAAGAAAATATCTCGCCCTTGATTCGGGGTGAACTCTGATTAATTATGACTAATAAAACACAACCAACGGATGTTTTTAAAGATATTCAATCTTCACTCCTGTAATTCGGTGGACCAAACTCTAATTATAAGATCACTGAATTTTACTAAATTAGAGATAAGAAGGAAGGTTCGAGAACACAAAAGATAAGAACTAATCTTGATCGATAAAACGTGCATGAGGTCGGTTCACCTCGTCGGGACGGCTGTGACAGTGCCATCCCGTCTAAGACAATGCCCGTGCTGAACTGATGGCCTTAATTAGTGTTTACTCATGTACTCTTTCAATTTCCAATTTCTCGATGTCAGTAAAAGTCATCTTCTTCATAAGACACTGCTCAATTTAGTTTCTGATTTCTGCATTTTTATTTTTATTTACTATTTATTAATTTCATCCTTTTCTAATTTTTTTATTTTTTGAACTTCTTTTTTCGTATTCTTTGCATTGTTCTTAATGGGTTAACATGTTTTTTCTATTTTAAATTTTTTTAAATTTAAATATGTCAAATAAACTAGCTCAACTACAGAAAAAAAAAGTTAATTACAGTAAAAAATCATAAGTTAACACTATTCTGAATACCTCTTAATACAAGAAGGTAAGGTTTCATTGTAGTATCTCTAAATAAGAGATCAATTCCTTCCCCAGCGCAACAAGTCGACAGAACTTGGAGATTTGCGGCCGCGGCCGCCGGAGCGACATGGTCATGCAGATGGAGGCCAAGTTCGATAGCTAGGTAAGCAAATCATTCGTTCATCTCATCTGGCTGCAGTCTTGCAAGTTCTTTAATTTTTTACTACCACTTTGTGGTTACCTTGTAGTTTGCTTGTCAAGTGTCAACTGCATGCTCGCTCATCATGTTCATCGGCTTTGATTGTAGATATTAGGACACCGCTCAATTTAACTTCTGCTGTTTTTTCACTATTAATTAATTTTGTCTTTTTTTTATTTTGAGCTCTTTGTCTTTTTTCGTATTCTTTTACATTGTCTGTGATAGGTTAACATTTTTTCTATTTTTATTTTTTAAAATTTAATTATATCAAATATGTCAACTCAGTTATACTAAAAATAGTTAGCTACAGTAAAAAAAAAATCATAAACCAATACCATTCTAAACACCCTCTAAATGCAATGTTACAAGAAGCGCCAAGACCAAGACGTTGTCAGATAGTTTGATAGCAACTTCCTCTCGTCGTAAAATGTGACACAAGCAGTTAAACTTTTAAAACTTTGGTTATCGGTATCTTTAAATTTAAATTGGGTACATAAAAAAAATCATATATGCATATTTGTCTTAAAAAATACTTTTACAGTATTATGATTTTATTGAGTTTTATAAATATATTACAATAGAAATTAGTAGCCAAGATTATATTTTTGCACCATGTCGGTGTCCAAAACAACACATTTGTATGACTGGAGGGAGTAGTAATTATCGGCGTAAAAGGTCCTTAATTGTCTAGACGAACTCAACCAATTCTCGCAACATGAATACCTAGTTTAGGACTAACTTTGATCTGGAGTGTTTAATTTGCTATAGATTCATACAAGGCTCGCGCAGAACAAATAGGCTGCACGGGAGAGGCGGCTACGGAAGAAGGTAAGATAAGCAATCTTGCATGCTTCTCTCATCGTCATAAAACGTCTTATTGTTGATGATTACTACCGTTGCTGATGTCCAGAACCTGGAGAGGAGCTAGATGAAGCTGGGGCAGGAGCTTAACCGAGCCACACAGCATATAGAATTAAGACACGAATGAGTGTTATGGTGAGCAGAGGAGTAGTGTCAAATAGCCAAGCAGAGTCGAATCGATACAGCAGGGCATGGACACAGAGAAAGCTAATATAGCAAAGCACAAACCAAGAGAGGTGTTTTACAGCACGTTTTAGTTAGAATTAATCACTCATAAGTTTTTTTGTGAGGTTTTATGCTGGAAGTACAATACAGCCAGGATTTTTTTCTTTATTTGTGAGGACCACCGGGAGATTTTCGGAGTTGTAAGTGTTAGATATCTAGATATTCCCTTGTATCAAATATGGTTAGAGATAAGTATAGCCGGTTAGATATAGATTGTGTAGAATCCATTTCTGTTTCTATTAGGGTTACCGGCCATGCAATCTCTATCTATATAAACTCCTTTGTAACATTGCCGGTGTTAAGCCGAGATAAGAAACACGAAGCCGCCTCACCGTAGGTGTTCCACCATAGCATCTGCCCTCTGATTTTACATGGTATCAGAGCCTCCCTGAGGCCAAGATTGCTTATCGCCATGGCTAGTTCTTCCGCCAGCATCATCTCCAATCCTCTTCTCGGCTTCCAGATCTCGGAAAAACTGAGCAAGTAGAATCATGCGCTATGGAGTGCGCAGGTTTTAACCACTATACGTGGTGCCAGATTAGATGGCCATATCAACGGCGCGGCCATGGCTCCGCCCGTGGAGATTGAGCAGAAGGAAGATGACAAAATAACAAAGATCTCAAATCCCGCTTACCAGGAGTGGTTTGCTAGAGATCAGCAGGTACTCGGCTTTCTCTGCTCGTCGCTGTCACGTGAGGTGCTCACGCAGGTCGCAGCGTCACAGACGGCAGTTGAGGCATGGCGCGCTATAGAAGGGATTTTCACCTCTCAGACTCGTGCGCGTTCTCTCAACGTCCGGCTTTCTCTCACAACAACCCGTAAAGGTAACATGACTATATCGGAATACTTTGGCAAGATGAAGTCTTATGGAGATGAGATTGCAGCATCTGGCAAGAAGTTAGATGAAGAAGAGTTAATTGCTTACATATTGAATGGTTTAGACGATGACTTCGACTCTGTCGTCTCCGCTCTGGTAGCAAGGGTGGAGCCCATTACCTTAACAGATCTATACTCCCAGTTGCTAAATTTTGAGAACAGACATACTCTTCGTAATGGTGGTTCCTCAGTGAACGTGGTACAACGTGGGCGTGGTGGTCTGCCCAGTCGTGGCGGTGCCAGGCACGGACGTGGTTCATTCCGAGGCCGAGGTACTGATGGACGAGGCAGCAACAACAACAGCAATCAGCAACGCAATGATAGCCGACCAATCTGCCAAGTCTGCTACAAAAGAGGTCATATGGCTTCGGATTGCTGGCACCATTTTGACCAAAGCTACATGCCTGACGAGAGACATGCTGCAGCAGCCACACGTTCATATGAAGTAGACACCAACTGGTATATTGACACCGGCGCTACCGATCATCTAACTGGTGAGTTGGATAAACTCTCTGTCCGGGACAAATATAAGGGGAAGGACCAAATCCACACGGCAAACGGTCAAGGTATGGAGATTAAACATATTGGTCATTCTGTTATTACTACCCCTAGTCGGTATCTGCATCTAAAGAATATACTTCATGTGCCTCAAGTTAAAAAGAATCTTATTTCGGCTCGTCGTCTTGCCATGGATAATTCTGCTTTTCTTGAAGTTCACCCTGAATATTTTTTGATTAAGGATCAAGCCACGAGGAATACGATTCTTAAGGGAAGATGCCGACAAGGTCTTTACTTCCTTCCTTCTTCACCGACAAAGCAAGTTTTTTTGGCCAAGCCATCCTTCTCGAAGTGGCATAGCCGCTTAGGTCATCCATCTACTCCAGTTGTTACAAGAATCCTTAGCACAAATAATTTGCCATGTCTTCCTGAGTCCAATAAAGAGTCAGTTTGTGATGCATGTCAAAAGGCTAAAAGCCATCAGCTACCTTATTCTAGATCTTCAAGTGTGTCTTACCATCCCTTGGAACTTATTTTTTTGATGTTTGGGGTGCTGCCCCCTCTTCTGTTAGTGGAAAAAAATATTATGTTAGCTTCATTGATGATTATAGCAAATTTATCTGGATTTATCTCCTTAAAAACAAATCCGAGGTGTTTGATAAGTTCCAAGAATTTCAGAAGATGGTAGAAAGATTATTTGATCGCAAGATTATAACTGTCCAAACTGACTGGGGAGGAGAGTATCAAAAACTCAACTCTTTCTTTAATAAAATCGGCATCTCCCACCATGTCTCTTGTCCCTATGCTCATCAACAGAATGGGGTAGCTGAGAGAAAACATCGCCACATAGTGGAAGTAGGCCTAGCCTTGCTTGCTCATGCTTCTATGCCGCTCAAGTTTTGGGATGAGGCTTTCCTTGCCGCCACATATATTATCAATCGCATCCCTAGCAAAGTCATCAACTTCCAAACTCCGTTAGATCGGTTATTTAAACAAAAACCGGACTACACCTCTCTTCGCGTGTTTGGGTGTGCATGTTGGCCCAATCTTCGTCCTTATAATACTCACAAGCTTCAATTTCGATCAAAACAATGTGTCTTCCTAGGCTACAGTACAATTCACAAAGGCCTCAAATGTCTTGATCCTTCTTCAGGACGAGTTTATATTTCTCGAGATGTTACATTTGATGAAAATATTTTTTCCATTTGCTCACATGCATTCCAATGCTGGTTCTCGCTTGCGCTCCGAACTTCTTCTCCTTCCATCTGCTCTTATTCCTCATAGCTATGATCAAGGGGGAGAATATCAGAATGATCATGTGTTTACTTCTTCTAATGCTGCTAATAATTCTCATGAAGAGAATGCAGATGATATTCATACAGGAGACTATACAGGAGATCAAGAAATTGCGGTAGAAAATGCAGCAGAAGATCCAGCGGAAGAGTTTGGACCAAGTCAGCCTCGGGATTGGTGATACACTGCGACGTCATCGTCTCTAGACGCTGCGTGCCAGACTGCTGAAACACCAAACCAACCTTCTGGGGACATGCGTGCGTCAGCTCGTGCGGATCCCGCTCAAACGAGCGCTCCCGTGCAATCCGGCGCTGACACGCCAGCCTTGGCGGGAAGGATTGCGCCAGAAAACGGAGGGGCAGGCGCTGCAAGCTGTCGCCTGTCGTCTGAAGCCGGTCATTTGTCATCGCCTGCGGTCGGTCATTTATCATCCGAGGCTGGTATAACAAGACGCTTCCCACGAGCGTGGCGATAAATGCAAAGTCGGCGTTGCGAATGATTATGAAGCGGCGCAATTTCGCCGATGCAGAACGGGGGAGACACGTATATCTTGGGAGTGGACCACCCAGAAACTTCTGTGCAGACTAGACCTCATACTCGCTTGCGAAGTGGAATACGCAAAGAAAAGGTATATACTGATGGCACAGTTAGATACACTTGTTTTACATCATCAGGTGAACCTCAAAGTGTAGATGAAGCATTAAGTGATAAAAATTGGAGGGAAGCAATGGATGCAGAATACACAGCCCTGATGAAAAATAAAACCTGGCATTTGGTGCCGCCTCAACAAGGAAGAAATGTGGTTGACTGTAAGTGGGTTTATAAGATCAAAAGAAAGGCAGATGGAACCTTAGACAGGTACAAAGCACGACTTGTAGCAAAAGGATTCAAGCAAACGTATGGCATAGATTATGAGGACACTTTTAGTCCTGTTGTTAAAGCTGTTACTATCAGAATGGTTTTGTCTATTGCTGTGTCTAGAGGATGGAGCCTGCGACAACTGGATGTGCAAAATGCGTTTCTTCATGGAGTATTGGAGGAAGAGGTATACATGAGGCAACCACCAGGGTATGAGAAATCCTCTTTACCTGACTATGTCTGTAAGCTAGATAAGGCATTATATGGATTAAAACAGGCTCCTAGAGCATGGTACTCAAGACTAAGCAATAAACTACAAGAGCTGGGCTTTAAAGCTTCAAAGGCAGACACATCTCTATTCTTCTATAGTAAAGGAGGTGTCGTTATTTTTGTGTTCATATATGTTGATGATATTATTGTAGCTAGTTCTGTGTCTAGTGCAACCTCAGCTTTACTACAGGACCTTGGAAAAGAATTTGCCCTGAAGGATCTTGGTGACCTACACTACTTCCTTGGCATTGAGGTAAGTCAAGTACCCAATGGAATACTGTTAAGTCAAGAAAAATATACTTCAGATGTATTGAAAAGAGTAGGAATGAGTGACTGCAAGCCAGTTACTACTCCTTTATCTACATCTGAAAAACTGTCTGTCAATGAGGGTGATCTACTTGGACCAAGTGATGCTACACAGTATAGAAGTGTTGTTGGAGCATTACAGTACTTGACCTTGACAAGACCAGATATTTCTTTTCCAGTAAATAAGGTATGTCAATTTCTACATGCTCCAACCACTATTCACTGGGCAGCAGTCAAGAGAATTTTAAGATATCTCAAACACACTATGAAGTTAGGACTTAAAATCTGTAAGTCCTCATCCTTACTTGTGAGTGGTTTTTCAGATGCAGATTGGGCAGGTAATCTTGATGATCGTAGATCCACAGGAGGATTTGCTGTGTTTCTAGGTTCTAATCTTGTATCATGGAGTGCAAAGAAACAAGCAACTGTGTCACGCTCAAGTACAGAAGCTGAATACAAAGCTCTAGCAAATACAACAGCAGAGATTATGTGGATTCAAACATTGCTACAGGAACTTGGAATTCAAACACCTCAAGCTGCCAAAATCTGGTGTGACAATATTGGAGCTAAGTATATGTCAGCTAATCCAGTGTTCCATGCACGTACCAAACACATAGAAGTTGATTATCACTTTGTGAGAGAAAGAGTAGCAAGAAAACTCCTTGAGATTGAATATATTTCTACCAAGGATCAAGTTGCTGATGGTTTCACCAAAGCCCTTGCTGTAAGACCTTTTGAGATGTTTAGAAACAATCTAAATCTTGTAAGATCAGATTGAGGGGGAGTGTTAGATATCTAGATATTCCCTTGTATCAAATATGGTTAGAGATAAGTATAGCCGGTTAGATATAGATTGTGTAGAATCCGTTTCTGTTTCTATTAGGGTTACCGGCCATGCAATCTCTATCTATATAAACTCCTTTGTAACATTGCCGGTGTTAAGCCGAGATAAGAAACACGAAGCCGCCTCACCGTAGGTGTTCCACCATAGCATCTGCGCTCTGATTTTACAGTAAGTGCCTATTTTCAGCTGATTCGACGAAGAATGGAAGCATCTTTGCAATTCTCAGTGAGTATATATTAGATGGGAATTCCGCATAATTGTGCGAACCAATAGGCCCATGTGAAATAAGGCAATATGAGAGACCTTCCTGAACTAAAAATCAGTTAATCCACAAAAAGGTCATCTCAAGAAAAATTATTCCAAAATGGAAACATTAGCTCTTTATTCGCCGCCTGTGAGAAGACATGGTTGTATCTTTGGGGCGGCATCCACACGCATTTTATTTGCAGCTTGTTGGTTGCTTTAGTAACATTTCATAGTTGATCCTCGCCAAAAAAACATTTCATAGTGGATGTATCAATTAGTGTTCTTTTTTCTCCGATGAGAAGATGATATCTTTATTTAGTGCAATTAACTGCAGTCATCGCAGAGGAAACAGCCTTACAAAGTAGAACCCATTCATATTGATTTTTCGGTGGCTTATAGACAAGTCATACGGAAAGAGAGACATTTGTGTACGATTTTTTACAATATAAATGAATTCATTACAGTGTCTACTACAATTAACTAGTAGACTCTGTATTGAAAAGACATTTCGTTTGAATGTTAGGTATTACAGAAAAATCATTTACTATAAAAAAAGCAGTTTTTGGAAGTCAATATAAAGAGCCATAGACTTATAGCATGTAAATGTTTTTATATTACAATCAGCGACTGATAACATATTCAAACGTAGATTTGCAACAAGAAAACCGATGATGAAAACACGAAACATTAAACACGGCGGAAGCACACTGCAGCTAATGGCAGCATGTTTTTAGGATAATCTTTGGCGCCTTGCTACGTTATCTGATCCATGGATGCACGGTACGTTGACGACTACAATATTGGATCTAAGCACACGGCTTGGGCGCTTATTAAGCACAAACACACGCAATATATACGTAGTCGGACCGACGACAACTCAAACGTACGGGACATGCAGGGGGCGCGGACTAATTAGAATCAACCGTCATAGCCATCGTCTTCTTCCTGCAGGGCCTCGAGTACGGTTGACGCCATGCCGTTGGTCACTGCATCCACGGCGTCTCGAAAGGCAGAATTGAGGAGAGACTTGGCAACGCGGCTGCCGACGCTCTTTTGGACGCCGCTGCTGGGGGCTCGCTGGACGACGTTGCTGGGGGCCCCCTGAACGCCGCTGCTGGGGGCATCCTGGACGCCGCTGCTGGGGCACCAGACGTGGAGATTAAAGCTACAAAAGCCGCAGCGGTAGAACCAAACATGGCAAAGCTCACTGCAGGCCGAGCAGCGCCCCGTCGCGGCAACCATGTTGAGGTCGTGTTCCTGGTGCAGCGGGCTGCGGATCGTCTGCGGGACCAGCGTGCACAGCGGGTGCACGTCGAAGCCGCACTGGATGCAGCGGTACACGAAGAGTCCCGGGCGGCAGTCCTCCTGGCAGATGTCGCATATCCGGCAGTCGGCAGTCATGCGGCTTAGCGTAAGGGTGTGCCACGGGTGCGCGAAGAAGGAGACGGTCTCCTTGAAGTAATCGGCGCACGCCTCATGGATGTCGAAGTCGCAGGCGTCGCAGCGGTAGCCGCGGCGGCCAGCAACATTAGCTCCGCAGACGTCGCAGACATTGGGCGACGTGATATCGTATTGGTTCTTCAGAACAAAATGCTGTGGGTGAGAGCAGTGTCTAATTGCCATGAAAATACGGTGTCTCTGCTTTGTGTTTGCGCTAGCTTCTGGCCTTCTGCTTGTGAATTTAAATAGGCACTATAGAGGCATGCCTGGTTCAAGCGGGGCGGGTGGAGTTAATGTTTACAAGTCAACTCAACTACGAGCTAGTGTATAATGATCGAGTACAAGTTTTTGAGGTCTTAAAATCTCGAGCTCAACCTAGCCTCCTACAGGTTGTCGTAGAACCTACCATAACTAATTATAAAGTTAATTAAGTTTTAATAGATGGTGATAGTTCTCTCAATATTTTATTTACAAGAGCTTTAGAAGAAATGCAAGTTTAGATAACTTCCAAACAAAGAGAATCACGTTTAATGTGGTGAACTTTGATACTGCATACAACAGGATTCTTGGTCAACCAGCATTAGCAAAATTCTTGGTAGCCACACATTACGGTTACCAGAATCTTAAAATAGCAAGACCAAAAGGGGTCATAATGGCTCGAGGGGATAGAAAGATGGCATATACATGCGATCGTAAATCCCTACAACTAGTCGATGAACTTCTGACCAGAAATAGTAACCCACTTTCTGTGCAGACCAAGCACTCAAGAACAAAGGTGGCCTCAAAATCCACTGATTAGATCAAGGAGGTTCCACTTGACAAGGACAATTATCTGGAAAACATTAAAGCATCGTTTAGACTAAAAAAAATGCTAGTGCCACCTTCCAAAAGATACTGGTTAGGGCAGGACTCGACCCCAAATAGGAAGAGTCGCTCGTCTCCTTCCTCTGAGTAAACTCGGATGTATTCGCATGGAAGGCATCTGATATGCCAAGTGTCCTCAAGGAGGTGATCGAGCACATGCTAGCATTTCGGCCTAACTAAAAATCGGTCAAGTAAAAACTAAGGTGTTTTGTACACAACCGAAAGGTGGTAGTCTAATCGGAGATCGACAAGCTTCTCAAGGGTGGATTCATTTGTGAGGTCGACCACCCAAAGTGGCTCTCCAATCCTGTAATGGTTAGAAAAAATAATGAAAAAAAGGCGAATATGTATCGATTTCACGTATGTCAATAAAACTTATCCGAAGGATGACTTTCTCCTTCCACATATTAATCATCTTGTTGACTTCATTTCTGGGTGTGAGTTATTAAGCTTTTGAAATACATATTCAGGGTACCACTAGATTAGTATGAGTAAACATGATATGGCAAAAACTTCCTTCATCACTCCATATGGCACTTTCTTTTATGTAAAAGATGACATTTGGTCTTAAAAATGCTGGTGCCACTTTTTAGATGTTAATGCAAAAAAAAAGTCTTTAGTTTACAGATTGGTCATAACTTAGAAGTCTACATTGATGACTTGGTTGTAAAAAATATCAACATCGTAGATCATATCTCTGATCTGCAAGAAATTTTCACTAACTTAAGAAGACATAACCATAAGTTAAATCTGGAGAAATATATGTTCATAATTTCCTCTAAAAAGCTTTTTGGATTCCTAGTTTCAGTTAGAGGAATTAAAGTAAATCCAGAAAAAATAACGGCCATCGAGCAGATGCGCCCTCCAACCACAAAGAAGGAAGTCTAAAAACTAACTGACTGTATGGTAGCACTAAGTCATTTTATAGTATAGTTGGGAGAAAAATAATTGCATTTCTTTAAGCTTCTTAAAAAACACGAAAGTTTCGAATAGACTAAGAAAGCAAATGATGCCTTTGAGGAACTTAAAAGGTACCTTATGAGTATCCCAGTCTTAGTCTCGCCAAGACCAGGAGAAACATTACTCTTATACCTGGTCAAGATACCACAAGCAGTCAATGTTGTATTAGTCATTGAGCATGACAATATCCAACGACCAGTATATTACGTAAGTGAAGTCTTATATGATCCAAAAGAGCGATATCCAGATATATAAAAGTTGCTATATGTCCTTCTTATAACTTCAAGGAAACTAAGCCATAACTTTCAGGCCCACAAAGTGGTCATACCGACTGAATACCCTCTAGGTCAAGTCCTCCAAAACAAGGAATCATTAGGATTTATAGCAAAATGGGCAGTCAAACTTGGGGAGTTCAATCTCTATTTCGTTCCATAAACATCAATGATGTCCCAAGCTTTCATAGAATTCATCGCCGAGTGGACAAATTCTGAACCACCAAAGGGCCCGAGTACAACACCACGAAGAGTGGACTATGTACTTCGGTGGTTTCTTGATGTTAAAAGGCTCGGGGCCTAGGATAGTCTTGATATATCCTATTGGAGAAAACATAAAATATGTCATTCAGTTAAAATTTTCTGCTACAAATAATGTGGAGTATGATTCAGAGTTTTTCTTGAGAGGTTGTTTCCCATGTTCGTCTCCCACTGACAACAACCGATGATACGACGTCCTCTCTCTGACAATAACTGCCTCTCTGACCAAACATACTAGTTCCATAAGGCGTCTTTCCTGGCGGACAATCTATGTCTCTTCAGTGGTATTCAAAATTAGACGAGAGAAGATTGGAGAACAATCATTCAGTCTCAATCCTAGATGAATTCATATATCATTCAATTCAGTGTAATTAGGGCTAGTCTTACGCCTTGTTAAAGGCACTTTGTAGCCGATTCATAGCAATAAGAGTATCATTGTTCTTTTCTAAGGATTTTAACCATCTTTTTCTAAAAGTAATTTTTTTCAGCTATTATTTTTTATTTTCACTAAAAAAACCACAAAATCACAACGAAAAACTATCACTAAAAGTTATACCAAACACCCTTAGGTAGGTGTGCGATCAGCAATCCCATTAACACGCCAAGTCCTCACGCGGAGATGATATCACGTATTGACCGGCAAGTCCACACGCGGAGGCGGAAGTAGTGTGCTTGGGCTGAAGACGAGGCCTCGTCTGCACCGTACCCCGCCGGGTGTGGAGCTGAAAACACCATGCATAGGAAAACCATATAAGTATAAAACTAGTAAATTTGCTCGTAGAATTATTCGGTTAGATATTATAATACAGTTATCTTTAATATACAACTTTGCTATCACTGATTAAAATATAATTGTGTTTGCTAGCTATATATATATATATATATATATATATATATATATATATATATATATATATATATATATATATATATAAAATCTGTACCGTTATAATCTAGTCTACCAACATAAACGGTTGAGATATTTCTTTTTTTCTCGATTAATATGAAAATTTTTAGGATTTTTTAAGGATTATTATGGGATTTTTCCCCCTCAAAATGAAGGAGGTACGTTGAATCTCATTAGTTATTTTTATTTATATAGATTTACAAGCATGTTAATTGGAGGGGAAAATAATATTATCTATACAACTTATTTACTCGGTCCAGATTTTCACGATACAGGTTGATTGGACATAATTTTAAATTAGATATTAGAATTCTACCACGAAATACAATTGTCTATGTTAGATGGTTGTTTTTAATCGTCGATCTAATGTCGATCATAGATCTATTATATATTAAAATTCAATCACAAGTGTTTTAGAGTTGCTACAAAAAATAAATTTTAGTAATTCCCAAAACAAAAGGAAATATCTCGCCCTTGATTCGGGGTGAACCCTGATTGTGACTAATAAAACACAACCAACGGATGTTTTTAAAGATATTCAATCTTCAGTCCTGTAATTCGGTGGACCCAAACTCTAATTATAGAATAACCGGATGCTACTAAATTAGAGATAAGAAGGAAGGTTCGACAACACAAAAGATAAGAACTCTAATTATAGTTTGATTGCAGCATTACATGTACTTCCTCTCGTTGCAAAATGTGACACGAGCAGTCAAGTTTGAGCTAGTTTATGATCGAGCCTAAATGTAAGCTTTCGTTCCGCTTGTAGTTTGACTATGGCAACTCATCGCATTAAGGAGACGTTTTTTAGTTTATTAGTCTAATAAATAATAATCGTAAAAATCAAAACCAATAAAAAAACCTGAAAAGAACAACGAAGAAACAGTTCACTGCCGGCCATCCGAGAACTCGTTCCCCTTAACTACATGGAGACAGCATTATGTAGCCTAGCGGTCTTAGGGGGTGATCAGAATAGCGATAGTTTTTGACTTTTGCTGAAAAAAACACTGTAGCTGACTGAAAAAACACTGTAACTGAGTTGGTTTATTGAGTATAATTAAATTTAAAAAATACAAAAATAAAAACAACACGTTAATCTAAAGCGGACGATGCAAAAGAATACGGGAAAAAGAAATAAAAAAACAAAAAAAAATTTCACTGTAGCGCACATTGTGCGCGCTACAGTGAAAAAATCGCCCGTCGCCCATCGCTTGATGGCAGAAGTCATATTGAGTGGGGCCAGAGCACCCATAGTTTGAAAAAAAAATTGCTTCCAAGAAGAGAAAAAAAGGACTTGGAGGCAACGTTATACACTATGGGAGACTGCCTCCAAGCAAAAATACTTGGCATCCTCTTTAGCTTTAGAGGCTATCTCAAAGAAAAAAATGCATGGTCTACCTGCCATGAGAGAAGCCAATAAAAAATTTATTATAGTTATGGATTCAATTTTAGATGTAATAATAGTTTCTATATATTATATAAAATTATGCTAAACATAAGAGACTATCCGTGAATTTTATTTTAGAGCCACTAATCATATATTGTGGATGACTTTGGTACACGTGCGACCTGCAATCCCATCAACACGGCAAGGGGTCTAGATATTTTGGACTCTATAGATGCTGACCTTTTTTTTTTTGTTTGAGAGGAGTTAATGTTAGATGCTGACCTAGTCATCGAAAAAAAATATACGCTGACCTATTGACCGGCAAGTCCTTACGCGGAGCTAGTGCTTGGGCTGAAGAGTGTGGAACTGGAAATACCATGCATAGTAAAGCAATACAAGTAATGTCTACTGTTAATATAGAATTTACCAGCTGATTAATTGGTGGGGAAAATAAAAATATCTATACAACTTATTTACTCGGTCTAGATTTTCACGATACAGATTAACCGGACATAATTTTACCAGCTAATTAGCAGTGGCGGAACTAGAATTTGGCTACGCTCCGGCCTGAATTGTAACAACCTAAAACTAACACCAATTTATACCCATACCATAACATAACAAAAGTACATCATAATTGTATTATTGATATGAAACTTAAGTTCAATGCTAAAACACAAAAGCATAATAAAGAAAACATAGCATGATGTCAAAATATAAACAATATAACATAATAATGTCTTCATCAAACCTATGCCTAAACTTATTTCTTATTAAAACAATCATATTTTTTCAAGAGCTAAAATACAAGAACAGCTAGGAATAGATTACAATGTTAATTACTTCTGATATGAGCAATTTATATGTTTGGCACCAACCATACCACATATTCTGATATGAGCAATTTATATATTAGTTACAATGTTGTTTGGCAATTCATCCCCTGAAAGCTTGAACATTTTCCATTTTTTTCATATGCAGTATGAATGTATTATGTTTTATGTATGATCCACAATTTCACATCCACCATAAAACGTTTTAAGATAAGGTGCTATATCGTACATGTAGATTGCAGAGTAACAACTAACAAACGAGAATCAATGAATCATCATATTTCACATCCTTTACCAATTACTAATTTACCTAAATAGTTGAATCAAAAGATTTCAAAAACTTTACCTGAAACCTTGTAGGAGGACGCTGTATGCTGGGAGGGGGTGGCGTAGGCCGAGAAGGGGGTGCAGAAACATTCCAAACGCTACCTGATTACGCTAGATGGGCTGACACATATCTTCAAATTTAATGTTCGAAAGGTGCACAAACATATGCACTATTCATGCATCATTACATCTCACAATATTACCTCCAAGAAGGTAGCAAGTCACCCAACTATTTAATAGCCGTTGGATCATACAAAACCAACGGTTCTTGTTGATTTGGGTTTATTGAAACATTCTCCTTTCTGTAACCGTGAGTCATACTCATCCAGATGTCAACATGTATCAGGGGCCGCTCATATGCATGGAGCAGGTGGGCCTACAGTGTTCCTACTGTGCGGCATCATGTCCCATTAACACGGCAAGTCCTCACCCGGCGATGCTGTCACCTATTGACTAGCAAGTCCTCACACGGTGATGTTGTCACCTATTGATCGGCAAGTCCTCACGCGGAGCTAGTGTTCCCACTATGCGGCATCACGTCCCATTAGCACGGCAAGTCCTGACGCGGCGATGCTGTCACCTATTGACCGACAAGTCCTCACGCGGAGCTAGTGTTCCCACTGTGCGGCATCATGTCCAATTAACACGGCAAGTCCTCACGCGGCGATGCTGTCACCTATTGACCGGCAAGTCCTCATGCGGCGATGCTGTCACCTATTGACCGGCAAGTCCTCACGCGGAGCTAGTGTGCTTGCTGAAGACGAGGCCGCCTCCGCACCGTACTCCGCCGGCCGGTGTGGAGCTGAAAACACCATGCATAGGAAAACCATAAAAGTGGTGTCTACTGTTAATATAGAACTAGCAGATTTACTCATGTAATTATATGGCTAGATATTATGATACGTCTTTGGTATACAACTTTACCGTCAATGATTAAAATATAATTGTGTTTGATATACAACTTGTTGGTGTTTTAATACCAATCTTACATATAATTTATTGGATTCGAGGGAAACTCTTGGAGACCTAGTTGTGATCACATACAGAAGAGACACGGGAATTTTTTATACAGGTTCAGACCTTCTCCTGGGAGGATAACAACCCTACTCTTGTGTGGCTATTGCTCAGAGAATTGATTACAATTGAGAAAGTAATGCGGAATTACTTTATATAGCCTGCGAAGCGGCGGCCATTGTTCCATGCCAAGAGACACCTTAATGCTTCGAGTGATAACCGTCTGACGGGAGTTATTGTCAGAGAGATGTAGTATCCCGTTTGTCGTGCGATGGTTGTTGTCAGAGAGAGATTATATGTGGTTATTGCAAAGAATAAGGGCACGTTCTAACCGCCTTATCAGACAAACCCACAACGTATTAGGTCATCATAGATAAGTCAGTCAGAGATAGGCTAGTTGCAGGAGAGTCCACGACCACAAGGTGATCGCAGGACGACTTACGTCTATGTCATACTCGTAGAATAGCTTAAGGTTATGAGGTGGTCATAGAATAAATTACGATTGAGTGATCGTAGAGAGACTTACGATTACTGAGTGGTTGTAGAATAACTTATGACTAAGTGGTTGTAGAAAGGCTTACGACTACTGAGTAGTCGTAGAAAAACTTATGACTACCATATGAAATATTTTCTTTATCGATAAGGGGTATACTTAAATAATATAATGATGTAATAATTTGAGAATTGTTATATCCTTGTCACAACTCCATTATACATATATAATTAATCTGCACCATTATAATCCATCTTACCAAAACAAGTGGTGGAGATGTTTCTCTTTTTTCTTAATTAATGTGAGAACTTCTATGATTTTCTCTTTTTTAGGATTATTGTGGGATTTTTTTGCCCTCAAAACGAAGGAGATACCTTGAATTTGGCTAGTTATTTTTATTTATATAGATTTACCAGCAGATTAATTGGAGGGAAAAATAAAATTATCTATACAACTTATTTACTCGATCTAGATTTTCATGATACAGATTGATTGGACATAATTTTAAATTAGATATTAGAATTCTACCACGAAATATAATTCTCTATGTTAGATGGTTGTTTTTAATCATTGCTCTAATGTTGATCATAGATCTATTATACATTAAAATTCGATGACATATGTTTTAGAGTTGCTACAAAAAATAAATTTTAGTAATTCCCAAAAAAGAAATATATCGCCCTTGATTCGGGTGAACCCTGATTGTGACTAATAAAAGACAACCAGCGGATATTTTTAAAGATATTCAGTCTTCAGTCCTGCAATTCGGTGGACCCAAACTCTAATTATAGAATCATCGGATGTTACTAAATTAGAGATAAGAAGGAAGGTTCGAGAACACAAAAGGTTAGAACTCTAACAATGATCCTAGTCCCTGGAAAAAAGAGTGGTGTGATCAGTTCATGGCTCTAGCAAATAGCGTGTGTTCCGTTGTGCGTCTCAAGTCACCCAGCTAATTTTTGCAGTCACTTGCTATCCTTCGGTT
This sequence comes from Melocanna baccifera, assembly GCA_036346265.1. Classification (NCBI taxonomy): domain Eukaryota; kingdom Viridiplantae; phylum Streptophyta; class Magnoliopsida; order Poales; family Poaceae; genus Melocanna; species Melocanna baccifera. Next base: position 22,425,521 of record CM070694.1, on the reverse strand, counting down.
TGCTTGGGTTTCAAGGTTGGTATGCTCCACTATGTTGGTGCGTTTTCACTGGTTCCCAGTCTAATCCCATTGCCAAAAGTTGGACGGTGAAATCGTCCGATTCAAACCGAAGTCCAGAATTGAACTGCAAAACCTCGTCGCCACACTAACACAGCGTTCGTCACCCATGCTGCTGCAGACGTCGTCCCCTGCTGACTGTAGGTTCCCTTTCTTTATAGCGCTTATGACTTATGAATTACCCTAAATAAACAAACGATAAGGCTTCTGTCTTTTTAAAATAGCTTATCGGAATAATTTTTTTGAAGTGACTTATTAGCTTATTGGTATTCAATATATTTGTACAAATTTACTCATGTTAAAACTAAAAAACATTAGCTGCAGCCATAAACTGTAATCAAAAAGTACTCACCAGTAGACTAGTCTCAATGGGCCTGGCCTACACGGCATGCCTCATCCTGGTTGGCCTGAGGGATGCAGGATGAGCCTCTTTGGTTGCATGTCTGTGTTGAGCTAAGCTGTCGTGAGAAGACGTTTGGTTGTTTACACTGGCAGTCCTCCTTGGCCTTGCCATGCCCACTAAGGGGCGCTCGTTTTAGCGATTGCTTCTGGTTTTTGGCTGAAATTTCACTGTAACTGACTTTTTTTTACTGTAGTTGATTTGGTTTTTTGGGCATAATTAATTTTAAAAAATGTAAAAATAGAAAAACATGTTAACCCATTAGGGATAATACAAAGGAACACGGGAAAAAAATACAAAAAAGTCTAAAATATCTAAAAAAATTCAGAAAAAGACGAAATACTGAATAGTGAAAAAAAAGCAGAAACTAAAAGTTGAAGCCGAAAAAAAATCGAAACGAGCGGGGCCTTAGGTGGATAACTAACAATGCTTTGGGGTTGTGATACGAAACATCACGTTGTTTATGTCATAACCTAGGAAGCACCGATACTCCGCTGAACTGTCGTACCCGTGTCCGATACGTATCCGATACGTTCCGATACGCGGCGATACGGTATCGGCGAATTTCAGCCGGAAAATAAATTAAAAAACCCCTGGTACGGCTTCGATACGGGGCGATACGGCGACCCATTTTATTTCTAGCCCAGCAGCGAAACGGCCCAGCGAACATAGCCCAACGCGAGTATTACCTGCCTCTGCCTCCGCCCTCTCGAAACCCTATCCTCTCCCGGCTCCCCCTAGGCTCCAGCACATCCGCGCGCCTCTCCTCAGCCTCCGCCGCCACTGGCCGCCTGGAGTCCGCCGGTGTAGCCGCCTCGCCAAGCGATCTGCCTGGAGATCCGTTGCCGCCGGTGCCTCTCCCGCCGTTGCAGTCCCGCCTCTCCCACCACCACAGCCCCGCTGCTACAGCCGCCGCAGCAGCCCCGCCTCTCCCGTCGCCTGGAGGTCCGCCTATCAGAGATCCGCCGTCTAGAGGTACTTCTCCCGCCGCCTCCCACTTCTCCTGCGCTCCTCTCGCGCTTCCCCGCTCCGCTCCTCCCGCGCCGCGCCGCTTCCCCCCTCTGTTGCCTCGCCTCCCTCGGCTCTCAAGCCCGCGCCGCCTCCTCTTTCTCTCTGCCCCCTCCTCTCTTACTTACGCCTCCGCCGGATCGGCCTACCCCTTCCCCTTCCGTGCAGTCGGCCCTCGGCGCGATGCTGCATAGAGGAGCCGGCACATGAAGGATTGGGGAGAGAGGAGTAGAGGAATGGAGGAAGAAGGGATAAGGAAGAGGGGATAAGAAGAAGGGATAAGGAAGAGGGGATAAGGAAGAGGGGGAGAAATGAGGCCAAGGGGGAGTCGGCCGAATGGATAAGGAAAAAAGAGAGGAAGAAAAAGGAAAAAAGGAAAATAAGAAGAAATAGGAAAGGGGGAAAAAGGATTTAGGGCGCACAGGAGAAAATTATACGTCTTTACTTGTTTACTATATACTATCATGGTGATTATTATTTGCTATTTTAAAACTGTACCTCTTGCTATTTTAGGAGATGAATCCAATTGATGTAAACAACAAGCCGTTGTGGAAGCATGTTGATATTCTAGAGAGATTTACAGGTGGTGGAGGCAATGTATGATTCAAATGCAAGTATTGTGCTTGGGAATACTGTGAAAGCTACTATAGAGTTAAAGCACACTTGCTTAAAAAATCCAATGCTAGGATCAGAATGTGCCCAAATGTGACAGTAGCTATCCTTCAGCAGCTCCAGAGTGAAGTTGAAGAGGCTGAAGAAGAAAACTAGTCTGTAGCATTCAATTCATCAAGGTAATATCAGTTTCTCCCTCTCATAGCCTGTTTACAATTTTGTATTTTCAACTATATACACACACACACCGTATCGACGTATCCTTATTTTTGAAAAATATCATATCATCGTATCCGTATCGCGTATCGGGGCATCCTAGGTCATAACAACATTGTAAAGTGATAATTCAGAGTAAGGTATGAGTCAAATCTTGTTTCAAAAGAGGAAGAAATATCACCCTGTTTTTCTACCACCAGCTTCCTGTCAGCCTGTTGTAACTTGTATGCATAATAGAATTGAGATTTTCAAATAGAACTGTGTCCTCAGATTTAGGTCTCTTTTCAGGCAGCGTTGCAACAATGTGATAATAGATTTTAAAACGTAATGTAAATGAACATAATATTACAACGAAAGGTTAAAAAAAACAGACGTAAAATCACATGTCCCTTCCACCCTGCTAATGCCATATTAGCGAAGTGCTTTTCCTCAAACAGCCCAAACTTCTGGCCAGCCCACTGAGAACCCCCCAGATGTTCCCCTGATCTTAATGGTCATACCGAAAAGTGAACGTGACATTGTTAAAAGAAATATAGAAATTGTGACGTCAGAAGTGACAATAAGCTGTAAATATAGATATTTTCAAAGAAATATAGAAAAGGAGTACATTTTAAGCTCCAAACACACAATGCTCTAGTTTATATGATGTAACATTGGGACAAGCAACCTGCAGTATTATGGAAAGTAGAACTGAAACCTGACATTCATCAAAGGTATATACATCATCATAATTTTAAGGGTTAGTTTTGGAGGTAGTTTAAGCTGAAAGGCCTGAAGCTTATCTCAAACATGACCTACATCATATTTGTAGCACATCCTCTCTCTTTTTTCCCCTACTACAGGGACAACAACTATGCTCAACCATATTTACATCATTGGAACAGGTCAACGTCATCAATCGAGCATGGCAAGTGCTATAACACACATTTCACATCCCAATCATTGGTTGGAGAAGATCCAGGATCAAAGGCCATTTACCTGCAATATGTGTAGCTGCTCTAGCGTTGGCATTTGTTACCATTGCAGTCCCTGCAACTTCAACATCCACGAGCACTGCACCTCTTTCCTGGAGGTTCTCATGGGAACATTTGCCCATCCTCGGCATTCCCTCTCCCTCCGCCCAACTATGGAGGCAAGTCGGTATTGTGATTTTTGTGGTTTACAAGTGAATGGCATGTCCTACCATTGTGCCCCATGTGACTTCGATGTGCACCCAGGTTGGTCTGCACTGCCAGACAGCACCCTCCACACATCACCCAGATCATATCCTCACATTGCAGCCCCCAGGCTCGGGAGTATGTTTAGCTTGCTGTCAAGACTTGCAACAGTTCTGGTCATACCAGTGTATTCCATGCCGTGCACTGCTCCATGTCAACTGCCTCAACGCACCCGATCAAAATTTGGCCCTTGTACAGTAACCGTTGGACAGAGTGGACCGCCCAAAGAAGATGCAAAAGTAGTGGAAAGGGGGGCTAGGAGTGTGAACCCAAGGAGGTAAACCAACGGCAGGAGTGGGAGTGGGGGCAGTAGGAGGTTTTACGGCACATGGAGAAGGGGTGAGCCTAGGGATACCTGGAGTTGGAACTGCGTGTGTCGGGGTGGTGGGAGCTCCTGGAGGTCATGGATTTCCAGGAGGAGCTGGGTTTGGAATGGCAGGGGCTAGAATGTGGATGCCAGGAGGTCCTGGAGCATATGGAGGAGCAGGTCTAGGGACACCTGGATTTCCAGGAGTTCCCGGAGGCCTAGGAATCCCAGGATCTGGGCTAGGAATGGGGGCACATGGAGGTCCAGGGGTTTATGGAGGAGGCACAGGGATGTTTGGAGTTAGAGGTCCAGGGATGGTTGGAATACCAGGAGTGATGCCTCTGGGGATCCAAGGACTTCCTGGAGGCCCAGGGGTATTCGGACTACAATCAGAATTGCCGAGAGCTGGAGCAGAAGGAGCATTTGGTGTTGCAGCCATTGCAGGAGGAGTAGCTGGGGTTGCAATGGAAGCTGGGAAGGTGGTGGCCAAAGCTGAGGAAACACAAAACGGAAAAGAAGCCGGTGGTACAAGCAGCAGTGTCAAGAGTTTCTTTGCCGCGGCTGCAAACTTTGCAGTGAAGGTCGCAGTACAAGCACTAGGAGAAGAGTAAGTACATCTGTATAGGACCTCTTAGTTGCACAAGAACACAAACGAATCTTCAGATAAGATATGATTGATAGTAGTAGCATTACTTAACATGTTAGGAAAAACGAATACGTAATAAATTGAACAGCAGCAGTTGTGTCAACAAGTTAGCACACAGATTTACTTATTGTGATTTCATCATGCTTAAGACATTTTTCTAGCATTTCCATTATGATTGGCACTTTTCTTCTGTTAAGGCTATAATATGTTACTAATTTGTCAAATCTGTGAATGCAAGATTGCAGATTTGATTCAGGACGAATGCAGGATTGCAGATTTGATTCCTGACAATTCAGACGAATGACTCTTATGAAGTTCGGGAACATTGGCATTGTCTAGCATCATTACATAAATTATATCCACCTATGGACCATTTTAAGCATTGCAGTTTTTGTTGTTTATCTCAACTCGTTTGCATTGTTATGGATTTCTAAAAGGTGCTGTTCCATTTGCTTGTTGTAATAAGTGGATTGGAGACTGGCAGTTAATAATCTTTACTGTGCTTTACAGTTTGGAGATCTCAGTTATTCATAATGCAACAATAATTATTTAGGGAATACGATGCTTAGATATTCAATTTTAAGCATCTAAAGTTTTCCCACAATCTTAGAACCACATGACCAAAGTCACCAAACCGATCAAACTAGTAACTCAGACCGCCTAAACCTGTAATACTCTGGATCACAAAAGCAATAGCTTCTATTTAACTTAGAAGGCAGCCACTTCTTTCTAGGTCACACTTTTTTGGGGGGATTCTAGACCACATTTTGATCATCAGGAAAATCAGACAAGTTCGAATGTCCACCTGGAGCAAGCCCTAAAGAGCTTCACTCGTTACTGCATGCTCAACAATACCACTTTGTTAAACAAATATAAAACTCTATAAACGAGGATATGCATGATATACAAGTGATATTGCAGTCAAAACAATTCCTTCGCTCTTGGCGGAAGCCATTGGAAGCATAGGAGAAATTCAGAAACATTGCAAGCAATTCAGCAAGCAATTCAAAGGCGTCCAAGCAAGACTATCCATTGCGAGCAATTCAGATGCATCCAAGCTAAAGTGGACATTTTAATTATTAGTTCTGACACAATCCTTTTTCATTCCACAATCATGTCTCAAATCTAACGGCACAACAACCACCAGGTGTGCATTATTACCAAAGGAGCAACGCAACTGGAAACCGAAGCCAAACCTCTCAGAGGCTCGCCGGCGCGGGGGCGTCCCCGGCAGGCCCCAGGACGAAGTCTAACACGAGCACCTCGTCGAGCAGCGGCCTGACCGCGGCCTTGGCCTCCTCCACCTTCCCGTCCCCCTCCACCGCGTCCAGCTCCTCCACGCTGTCGAACACCGCCACCATCCCGAACTGGTACCCCTTGGCCCTCGCCGGCGAGAAGTTCTCCCCAAAGCTCACCTTTGCACCCTTCGCCTCGCCAGCCGCCGCAGTCGCCGCGGCCACCTTCTCCACGAGCTGCCCGACCTCCACCCCCTCCTTGACCTTGGCGAGCGTGAGCCGCACGGCGGAGCCGGGAGCGATGGGGGACGGCGCCTGCGCGGCGTTGACCCAGTCGACGGCGGTGCTGTCGAGCGCGTTGGGGAGCACGTGCCCCTGAACGGCGGCGACGTGCGCGGGGTGCACGGCGTAGGCGGCGAGGTCGGGCTTGGTGGCATAGCGGGAGTGGAGGAGGTGGGTGGGGCTGAGCGCCTCCGCGGCGGGGGAGCGGAGGCGGAGCACGGGGCCCGCGTGGATGTAGGACACGCCCGGGACGAGGGTGGAGAGCGCCTGCAGCGAGGAGACCATGGCCGCGGCGGCGCCCGAGGCGGCCGCCTCAGGGCGGAGCTTGAGGAGCACGATGTGCTCGATTGGGGCGGCGACGGCGGGGGTGGCCGCGGAGGAGGACATGGCGGCGACGCGGACGGCGGAGGGTTTGACGCGGCGGAGCGGTGTGGAGAGGGGGAGGTGGAGAGGAGAGGAGGGGAGGGCGGCTCTCAGGCAAATCATGGTTTGGTTGGTGTGAGAATAGAAAGTTAAAAATGAAATCGGAGCCGGGAGATAGCGACCTGCCGAGACTCGAGCCAAGTTGGCATTATAATGGTGAATTCTCTTCGCGCGAGGCGGCTGCGGCACATGTCGCATGCTGCGTGCAGCGTGCCATCGTCTATTGCGCTACGAAAGAAATTTGTACAATGCATGGTCTCGTGAATTTCTCCAGCAGCCGTTAGATCAGGGTGGAGGGTGAACACACATGAAAGGTACCCTGCCTTAATGAAACACAAGAATTTTAAAATTAGAAAATCCTGTAAAAATTCATGAGTGTGTTTCTTTTCGGCTGCAATTTATAACTTTTAGTTTGTAATCTTTTAAATTCTAACTGTTCGCTAAAGAGCGTATGAAGAGAGACAGTCCCGTGCGATTTTGGTCGGTATAGCTAAAATCAGTACAGTGTCTACTACAATCGATTAGTAAATCTATCTTTAAAAAATATTCTGTTTGAAAACTAGTTACGATAACATAATGTAGCACCTTGGAGTGAAAAAAAATGAAAAGTACCACAAAAAAATTGGAAAGTATGGCAATTAACCTAATTAGTGTTTAATTTAATCCTTAAGGGCCCATTTAAAGGGCTATGTTCCTCCATGAGGGGGTGCGTCTCCATCTTCTTCCCATAGGTGCCTCTCTCTTCCCTATTTCTATCTTTGTCTCTCTCTTCCTCTAGGCTGCCGGTGTTGGATTTGGCCGTCACCAGTGGTAGCGGCACCTTCGGAGGGAAGCGGCGGTGGAGGGCTTGGGCCGGTTGACGGCACGATAGGTCGGGTGACGCTAAGGGCAGCCATGTGACCGAGAGGAGAGCAGGACGAGTGTGGCTCGGTGGTGGTGGCTAGGCGTCGACGCATCTCGGCTGGCAACCGAGTGACGCGACGACATGCTGGCACAAGCAGGAGGAGTGGCGCGACTCGGCGGCTAGCAGCGGCATGGCGCTCGTGCGACAGCGGCATCAAGGGCGCGGGTGGCCAGTTGTGGCTACGCGGCACGACAGCCGGCCAAGGTGGCTAGCCCATTTGGCTGCATAGCGCAGTGGTCGTGGTAGGCGGTGGCACGGCCACGGTGGTGGCTGATGGTCGGTGACCATTTTCCACGATCACGTGGTTCAGTTGGTCGGGTGCGTGGTCGAATCACGATTCGCGTGGTGTCCTGTGGTTTTGTGCAGCGGGATGTGTTTCACACGGCTATACCTCAAATCGCATGGCCAAATAGCAATCTCTCCGACTGAAAGCATTTTTCCTTGTCTTTCCACAAGATTGCCTTAGCTCTGATCTAATTCATCTCTATTCCATCATGTAGGTTCGCACGCAGTTATAGAGGGAACGTTGGGGGTAGTGTGCACCTTCGATCCCTCTTGCAGCGCGTCTGTCGAGCGTGTTCAAGACAAGTACCTCGCGGTCGTAACATTTTTCGATTCATATACCACATGTTTCCAGATTACTTGTCACATTTGCGATTGAGTACAATTATCATATCACTTATGCTTGCCTAGTTATTATCATATCACTAAATCTTACCTCGGTTATTATCATATCACTCATACTGTTTATTACTTAGGATATTACACTGTATGCGGTTATACAGTCAAGAACAGTGACGTGTCTGATTATTCTCGTATAACCAGGTATGTGGGAGGTAATTACCAGTGCCATTGTCATAACTTGCTATATAACAAATATTATTATTTCCTCGGTTCTTGTTACCTTTATATCTGATCAGTATTAATGGTTCCAATAAGCTAGTTCCATTGCAATTAACCAGTGATAATTATTTGCTTACATTACTTATGTTTTCCTTACCGTGTTGCGACCGTTGTTATGTATTTACTGAGATTTTCAAATTTCACGTTTGTTCTTTCCATTCTTAGGTAAAAGATTAGTAATGTGATTGCAATATGCATGAGTGGGCACACTCAAGTTTTTAGCATCGTGACTTACCACTATTTTCTTATTTACTTTTATTTTGATTAGAAGTGGACTTTTTTTGTTTCAAACATTTATTTCAACTTCCATTAGTCTCTAATAAAGTATTTTTAAAGTTTTAAATTCCATATGATTTCTACTACTGCTTTTATTTATTTATTACTTTTATAATGATATTCTATAGTAGTATCTCATATAGTAGTATCTTATATTGATATATTAAATGCTACATATAACTCATAAGTTATAAATCAAAAGCCGAAAAGAACAAACTTATGTGTATATGTATATCCTCGTTCCATTTCGCACTCCCCAGAGCGCTCCCAGTGTGAGATATTGAGCATGTTCTTTTCAGCTTCTCCAAACGACTTTTGGTTTTTGCTACAGTACCTAACTTTCAAACAGAGTATTTTTTTTAAGATGAAGTCTACAAGTTAATTATAGTACACGTTAAAAACCTAACATCTGTACTATCCAAAATCACAAGCGAGTATTTCTCTCTCCGTAATCTCTATCGCAAACAGCTAGGATTAAAAAATTTCAGTCAAAAACTATAAATCGCAGCCAAAAAAACATGCTCAATTAACGTGATCAAAAAGAGAACAAATATAATACAAGCTAGGCCACGAAGGCAAGTCGTTTGACCGGAAATTGCATTGTTGATACAGGTATAAATGGCCCCACCAACCGTGTGTCGAATCCTTCTCTCCAGTTTTAAAAAAGAAAAATAAAGCAGCTAATAGAACGTATCAAATTTACTGATCTTGAATGACCAATGCAAACCGACGTGATTCCCAACATGAGCATACGTCCAATGCAGCTGGAGCAGGACTACATGGGATACAAAGAGATCAGCAAGTACATGTGTACAGAAAACAAAATCAAAGTACCAGATTTCTACTCTCTAAAAAATAAGTTCCAGATTGCTGAATTGCTATATGATTCGAGTCAGTCGCTGTCCTACCCTACAAAATTCACATTTGCGTACAAAACGAACATACTCAAGGGCGTCTGTTCGCACCACCAAAAAAAAGTTTGTTTTCAGTTCGTACCTTGGTGCTATTTGAGCTCTATTGAGCACAGTAGAATAATAACATTGGTCCTTGGTGCTATTTGAGCTCTGCAGCATAGCAACATTGGTCTTCAACCTCATCTTCCTCTTTAGGTATACTGAAGAATTTCAGCGTGTAGAGTGCCCACCAAACTATAGTATAAATATATCATTTCGACGAAACCACTGGGAAATGATATGATCCCTTGCTACTGAGAACAATGATTTGCTAGAAATCCGAATGATATATACAAATCAAACTCGAATGAGTAATAGGAGTTCTGCATAAGGGGCATTCAGGCTTCTCATTGCACCACTCCATTATGCAATTCCTGCACATTATGCATGAGTTATCATATCATTCAAGAGAGGGTGTGGGGGATAACAGTTTGCATCCGTGAAGACATAACAATCGAAAAAAAGTTTTTACCAGCAGAAGACATGACCACAGGTTGTGGCAGTAGGATTCTGCCGGGTACTGAGACAGAGAGTGCATTTGCTCTTGCCATTGGATGCCTGAACATCAGACAGACAAATACACAAAATATAAGCATTGCATAAACTCATGATAAAATACAATGAATTACATGTATAAACAACACATAATCTTAAATTGTAACATTTGTGGATTCCATTGCTTGCTTTTGTGAAACAATTGCAATGCAAGGTGCATTTGAAGAACAGCTTGGTAGCATAAAACTGTTGGCATCGAGCTTCCAACATAAAAGTAAAAATTTAGTTTGGTTAATGGAGCTTAAGTTGGTTTTCTAAGGTCCTGTGCTACACAAAATAGTCATTCAAACTCAAGGACGTATATCTGAGGACAAAATACCTCTGAACCAGAAGCCAAATCTGCAGCTTTACCATGGCGGATGTCACTGATGAGATTTCCATCTTCGTTTAGAACCGGGATACCACGGCCTATTTCACCATCAACAGAGATAAGAATGGAAATCATAGTTTAAATATATGTATCACTGTAAGCAAGTAAACTCAAAAGCTTCAACATAAAACAACAAAAAACAGTTATTGGTTCGATTCGATAAATTCAACAAAAGAGAGTGCACCTGTAGATGAAGGATAGCTTCCGGATGAAATTTGGTTAATGGAACTAGCTACTGATGATAAATTACTTCTTCGGAGTCTTTCAGCACCAAGAATACACAACTGAATCGACAGAAAAATACCCAATATTTGATACCTGCAAAATGTAGAGAATTGAACGTGAACATCTGAAGATTTTTAAGCTCTGGAAGGAAAACAATCTATGTCAAGATAGTCCAAAACACTACAGATCATGAAAAGACTTATCATCTACATTCTCAAATTCATTTGTGGCATGTAACTTCATGGCACTAATGGCTGTATGATTGGTTTCTGTTCGAGTTCATGCAGTATTAGACAAAGTAGATGAGCAAAGAAAAAAGTACCTGGGCCTCTGATTCATTGGCTTCCCAATGAAAACATAACGAATACCAGCTGCTCGCTTCGGTAAATGATAATATAACCCTACAGCAAATGAAACATACAAAGTATAATCAAATGTCAAACAGTTAGTGCAGGTCCAACTGAGGTGACAGGGAAGAAGATATGAACAATTCTCAATGAGCCAGTGTTACCCCATTGGTTAAGGCTCTAGGTACAATATTACCAAGGTGTTGAATTCTACCGTAGATAAATTGAATGATAGAATTGCACAGCAACAGTGTCTAGGCAAGTATGAGTGTATGACAGTGTTCTGATATGCAGCATAACTTTACAATGCATTGCACAGATCTTTGGAGATGTTTAGTTAGATAGCTTATGACAAACCGGATGAGTTAAATTTATCAATAATGCCCAGCCTAGGCATTTTCATTTGCCTACTAGCCTCACAATAAGTTCAGGTTCCATGACTTTAAGGTGATCACTGAGCAGGGTTCAAAAGAGAACTCATCAGTTGTTACTTGTTACCCTGATCCATCCCGATCCATTGATCCTCAAATGAAAAAAAATGATTACATATTCTACTGAACATGAGATACCTTCAAAATAGAAGAACATCAAGTTTGTCCGGATAGCCAACTGTATAAAATCTTGAGCAAACGGCAGCATCTAGGAACATGTAATAGACAGCATAGAGGTGTTAGACATGAAAAGCATCTTGTCAGTGTTAATACAACCTTATTCAACAACATTTCTCGATGAGTGAATTTAGAAAGATTTTCCACTCATAAAATACAGCTGGCACATAGCAACTAGAACAATTCCATACCGACGGCCATTTCTGAAGAACCCATAGCCACAAGGCATGAACTCTGCCTCTAAACCTTGAGAGAACAGAAAAACTCAAGTTTCCTGATGGGTTATCCCTATATGTGGAGGATTGTGCAATGCTTCTACGAGAATTATCACTTTCAGGATGATCATCAAGCTGAGAGAGGGCAATACCACGGGCAACAATTCTAGAACTGTTAAAATCAGTATGAAGAGCAAATATGCAATCAGCTTCTTCCAGCAAGAGAATCATGGTTAAAGGATCATGACTGAAACTATTACTGTCAAACCTGATTCGTTCAGCAAGATAGGGCACAGTAGTTTGGTACAAAATGAAAAGGATCCGCCTAGCAGGTGTAGGTGGAAGTCCATGTGAGGTTGCAACCTGAACAGTTCAATTACAACATCAGCATAAGAGATTAATATTATTCCTTGAAGACTATAATGCTACTGACTATTTTCTGCATCTCAATTTCTACAAGTATGAAACAACACATTTGATCATCTCACTAGTCAATGTAGCCATCATATTTGGTGTTCCCTTGTCTTTTACTTAATGGAATCTTTCAATTATTTGACTGCAAAGTGCTAACCAATTGGCCCATAATAAACTAAAGAAGTGTTATGTTTAACTTCAGATGCAAAGTAACACCTTCATTTAAAAAAGTGATGTTTACATCATCAAAGATTTTTATGATTCACATGCAGAACTGAAATAACAGCACAAGCACAATGAATATGTAATGGAAATCTACAGTGATGGAAACAAATTTGCTGATGCATGCTACGATTCAAAAGTATCAGGCAACAAATGAGCATTGAGGCAACAATATACTACCAAGTATCATATGAAACAGCTGCAAGCAGACACTGAGGGGTAGATAATGTTTGTCCTTGCTGAAAGAAAGAACATAAATAATGCTAAAGAAGAAAAGGTAGTATGACCTGAGATATATCACAATATTCTTCTCCGAGTGTTTGCTGGCCTGAACCAGTTGTTAGCAAGTAATAAAGGGACTGACCCAGCAGTTTTATCTGTGAAAGTTCAGAATCAATGTAAGTTCCTGCCAAATTCTACAGCTCACATAGGGAAACGTAATAACCAATAAATAAGAATATTGGCACAGAAACAGGTGCAGAGAAAATAATATTCAAACTCCTCTATGCTGCATCTCTACTGAATAATTGCTGCAGCTCACAGAAACAGGATAAGTGCTGCGTCTGTTTTATCCAGCACAACAATCATCCTACTCTACTGAGATGCAATACAGTACAAATGCCATCTTCACATTATCCAATCAAAAAACCAAAATGCAGCATCAAGCATGGAATATAATATACAATGCATAAGCTTTCAGTTCATACTACCTTAAGCACCTTAGCTATTTGCAAGTTAATGCAGACTAGGTATATCAGTTAGAACACCTTTTTTAGAAAGAAAAAAAAAAGCCTTCGAACTCTCTTGCCATTTACTGTTTAAGTACCCCCAGTACAGTAATGGTTCAAGCCTCAAAAGCACGTGATCTAACTAGGTGTTCAACAAAATTCACAATTGTAACAACTACACCAAAATCTCAACCTCTGAAAACATCCATTACCACAGCTAATCATATTAAATGTATAAGCCTATATCCAACAGTTGAACAATTTCAAATACTATTACCCAAACACTATACATTCCACATGATTTTGAGCATCCACCCCATCCAAATGCTCCCAAACCATTCACAAGAATATGGCCCTGTTTGTATTGGTTCCTGTTTCTATCTACGGCTTAGAAAAACCAAAAACCAATACGAATATCCAGCTTCTCGAAGCGGCTTCTCCACCCCTCTCGCTACCGTCTCGCTCCGAGGATAAGGCAAGAGGTCATCATACACCCTACTCTGCTTGCTCCTGTCACACGCAAGCATCCCTCCCTCACTTTTTCCATTGCTCACGCCAAGCCACTTTTTTCAGCTACTACTATTCGTTTTCAACCAAAAGTCATAAGCTAGCCATCAGCAAAAACCAATACGAACGCCCCTATAGCAACCAACGCACAAAACATGTTAAGTTTCGAGCATAATTCGATAAGTATCAATTTCCCCAATATGAACCATACGCCAACCTAGCCAATTTAGCTCTCACCTCGTTCTGGTAAGCAACGGCGACCCTGGTACCTGCATCATCACCAAAAGCTAAACCACCTCAGTTCACCACCAAAATAGAGAGAAAAAAAGCTAAGCTTACGACGAGTTGGGAGGGGAGCAAAAGCAGGGGGGTTTCGCGGACCGAAGAGGTGGCGGAAGGCGTCGCGGCAGGCCTCGGTGACGTGGGCGGCGTAGCTGTCATCCTTCTCTGCCGCCCTCATGATCTCCGGCTGCGCCGCCCCCGGGAACCGCAGCGGACCCGCGGCGGCCCCGCCGCGAGAGCTGGGGCCCGCATCGCCGGCGGGGGCGCCGACTCGCATATCTCCGCCGCGCCGTGTGGATTCCACGCCACGCGATAGAAGTCCAGAGCTCAGGGTCGTGCGCTGTCGTCGCCTCGTGGGCTTGGACTGGGCCGGCACGGGTAGTAGTTTTGCAGAGACGCCCCTGTGCTTAGTAATATTTCTCTATTTATACCTCATCCGTATCCTTGTGGTCGAACGAGACATAGAGTCCACATGTCAGTGCACCTTGTGGACGTAGCAGTTTCCCCAGAGAGGCGACCCGTCCCAGCCCCAGGCGTTATCTAGGGTTCAGGCTCTTCAGGGTTCTTGCGGCGGCGGCTACTTCCTCTGAAGTCTTGGTTGCAGTTGAGCGGAGAAGCTTCTAGATCTAAGTTAGGGAGTCGCCATGAGCCGATCAGGGCAGCCGCCGGATCTGAAGAAGTAATCTCGCTGCTCTTTTCCTCTCAAGTTCGATTTATTGTGCTTGCATTTGTCTATTTTGTTGGGATTTTAATCCGAGTTTTTCTTTCTTGTGAATTGCAGGTACATGGACAAGAAGCTCCAAAGTAAGTGGACTCATTCCGATCCCAGAGTTTTTAGCTCTCATGTTAGTTGTGTACTGCGCGCGAGTTTTTTTTTTTTTTGAAGATTCTGAGACTGCATGCGCTGGTATTACCTAATATTGGCTTCATGTTATTAAGAATGAAGATTAGCTGATTTGCTGGGTAACCCAGCCTGGGTTGCAAGAATCTTAAATTTATATTGGTTGGCGTCGCATATGACTATCAATTCGTACCTGAAATATGGGATTTGGTATGTTCATTTGGAGAAATATAGAATGTTGTATTGATTTGCAATGGTCTGTATAATGTTGTACTTTTCGCACATTGTAGTGTTTGTGCAACCTAGCTGTACTAGTGTTAGCAGCGATCTCCGAGATGTTTTGGCTAACGAACGGCCCTTTCTGTCAGTTAAGTTCAAGCCAATTCCCAAAATTTGAAGGTCTAATTCTGATTTCTGAATACTGTTAAAGTTACCTGTGAATATGTATATGCTAGTATTTTTGCGAGGGATATGTTCTGTTGATCAGCTTTGCAGTTTTTGACATTGGTGATTTAAATGTCCTCAATGATGATAACTTAGCAAAGCTATGGATTTATTGTCTGAATGAATCTTCTGTCATAGTTACTCTGATAGGGCATTTACTGTTCTGCTCTATTTCTTAGTTATAATCTTTTACTTCAAGTTACACATTCAGATATTTGTCCTCATTGTGTCATTTCCAGTGTTGTGTATTATTTGGAGTTTGTTGTCATGTTTTTGGTGTGTGGGTGCGTGTGGGCGGGCAGGTGTAATAAAAAATCAAGTGCTCTCTTGCTCTGCTTCAATGGGCTATTCACTCACTGGCTCTCTTCTCAATTTTGCCAGTCAAGCTGAATGCGAACCGCGTTGTCATTGGCACTCTTCGAGGATTTGATCAGTTCATGAATTTGGTCGTGGACAACACAGTGGATGTTAATGGAAATGACAAGAACGACATAGGGATGGTCGTGAGTAATTTGCTTTGTTTTGTTCTATTATGATTAGGACGCCAAACCTCCTCAATCAAAATGCTCCCTGCCAAATTATCATTGGAATAAAAATACTTATATCAACCCATGTCTTGTCAGTTCCAATTATATAATCCAGTATTGATAATGTAACTACTTCTGCAGGTAATCAGGGGAAACAGTGTTGTGATGATTGAAGCCCTTGAACCGGTTGCCAAGGCTCAGTGAACTTTCAGCTTACCTAATTCTGATTTAGTACTTGAGCTGGTACTGGCAGTGTCAAGTCAAAACTGATGTATATGCCATCGGGCATGTTGTATCGTGACCTTTTTAATGTGCGAGTTTGAGCACCTTTGTATAGTTTATCCCTCCTTTCAATATATGCACTGCTCAAGTGCTATATTGCTGGGATTCCATGCTATTCTGCTGTGGATTGCTATGAACTGTCATGGAAGGACATGATTTGGGTGGTTGATATTATGCCCACATTTATTTTCAAAATGGAAGAAAATAAAAATTGGACATGAAGTTCTCAACGGTTCTGAGATCAACTCTATCGGTTGGTTGATGGAAAAACCATGTTCCTTCGTAATATTTTATTTGCACAAAGTACTATTTTTTTGGGGATCTCTACGACCATAGAGAATCAGAGATACACTTGATTGGGCATTAATTTAGAATCAAATAGTTTGCGCTTATTTGGAACGAACCATTGTGTTCCTATGAATTCCTAATATATATAGCTCATTTTAAAATAATTTGAAGGAAAATAAGCACGAGGTCCTTATGGAAAACTTACTTCTAGTCGTATGGAATACAATTCTCGAGTTCTACATTTCTTTTGCAATTCATCTAAACACTGATCGTGTTCTCTTTTCATGTTTTGTAATGGAGAATGGTATTTCTCACATGTATATGGACATAATCATCGAATATGTCTCAAGATTGATGTAAACTTCAAAAATTCAGCCACCGTCTCATCTTACCAATCATTGTAATGTGGAGATCTTATGATGGTTAGGATTTATGCATGAGCGGGCATATACATGCGGAGGTGCTTTACCCTTCGTGATCATGTGTTTTACACTCGTGGAAACTAGTTTATCCCCTGCTTGTGGGAACATTCTTATGCTCCGAAGTCCTTCAGCGAAGTGCATGAGGAGGGGACATTTATATCCATCAAAGATCAAATTCCCTTGGCAAAGTATAGAAAGTTATGATAATGGTACATCACTGCTTTTTATCCTTATATTTGTCGCATGGATTGGCTGCTAATATGCTATACTACCAATGCAAAATACATTACGACACCACATCATAAAAACTTTAATGGTGATATAGTCTATCCTACAATGTCTTGAATTTCTTTACAATTATATGAAATTCGTCTATTCGGAACAGAGCTTTATGACGTGGATGGACGGTCCTTGCTCGGGCTTTGTGTGGTGTCTTCACCGTAGAAAGTGAGGCACCGTCTAAAAAAGACTTTTTTTAAAAAAAAAGTGAGGCACCATCTAAAAAAAGCTTTTTTTAAAAAAAAAGTGAGGCGCACCTCTAAACAAATTTAGAAGAAGCTGAGGGGCTGAAATTAAAAAAGCGTCAAACAAACCCCTACAGTCCTATCAGGCTCCCATCTATATAATCGCACTCGCTCCCCCACAATTCCAATCCAAATCTAGGGTTTTATCCTCCGCCGCCGCCGCCCCATCTCCCTTCCCCCCCCCCCCCCCCCCTCTGTTCTCCAATGGCGACTCGCGCGCAGATCAGCAAGAAGCGGAAGGTGAAGGGTCAGAGCCCTCTCCCTTGTAGTTCCCCGGTTTGATTTGCGTGACCTGACCTGTAGATTTGATACGCTGTTGCTCGCTCGCTCGCTCGCAGTTCGTGGCGGATGGCGTTTTCTTCGCGGAGCTCAATGAGATGCTGACCCGCGAGCTCGCGGAGGACGGCTACTCCGGCGTCGAGGTCCGCGTCACCCCCATGCGCACCGAGATCATCATCCGCGCCACTCGCACCCAGAACGTCCTCGGTACGTGAGTTTCTGCGCGCCCATTCTGATCATTGCGGCAAGTTTTCCATACTTTCTTATTGGTCTCCATGCGGAATCTGAGGTTTCCTGGATTTCAGGCGAGAAGGGCCGGAGAATCCGGGAGCTGACGTCGGTGGTGCAGAAGCGCTTCAACTTTCCGGAGAACGGCGTCGAACTCTACGCCGAGAAGGTCAACAACCGCGGCCTCTGCGCCATCGCCCAGGCCGAGTCCCTCCGCTACAAGCTCCTCGGCGGCCTCGCCGTCCGAAGGTTGTCCTCCAACCCGCACACACTGAAACTGATGTTCCTAGTGCATAGCGTATTAGCATGTCATCTTCACAGCAGGCTTGGCTTCCTTTCCCGTGCTAGACCTGTGTTCGATGTGTGACGAAATTAACTACCACCCTCCATTGCATTTCATAAGCAGTTGATGAATTTGGTACTGTTCCATTGCTAACTGCTTTGGAGGAATATGAACATATATAGTCTAATGAGTTTTGTAGAAGTAATGGTTCTGGTGCTGTTCTGTGTTGTACTGTTATGTCATCTATAAAGCAAATAGGTCACTTTATGCCAACTTTGTGTCGGAAGATGACTATATTGCCCGTGCCAACCAGGCTTTTTCTGCCGGGAAGCTTTAACTTCTAATGTGCGAAAATGGTTGGCAACATTACCTCTATTGAGTTTTACAAGTTTTTTGTTTAGGTTTGATAATGGAATTCTAGTTTAACTGAATTCTCTTGTTTCTTTTCAACACTAAATCAGTTCTTCATTTGCCAGGGCATGCTATGGTGTACTTAGGTTTGTCATGGAGAGCGGTGCTAAGGGCTGTGAGGTATGGGGTCCTGAAAACTAATATAGTTTTTATTTGATCTCAATGTAATTCATGTACTGAGAAGCCATTCTTGGTTTCCAGGTTATTGTGAGTGGGAAGCTTAGGGCGCAGCGTGCTAAATCCATGAAGTTCAAGGATGGATACATGATTTCTTCTGGTCATCCAGTTAACCTGTATATTGACTCAGCTGTGAGGCATGTTCTTCTGAGACAGGTTCGATGCTAGTCACTTCACATCGAATTTTGTGCTGTAGAAAAATGTTTTTTTCTCTGATGTTCAATTTCATACTTGCTTTCAGGGTGTGCTGGGTATCAAGGTTAAGATTATGCTTGACTGGGATCCAAAGGGCAAGCAAGGGCCAACTACTCCTTTACCTGATCTTGTTACTATCCACGCCCCCAAGGATGAGGATGAGCTATTAAGGCCTCTTGCAGCAGAGATCCCAGTTGCTTGAAGTGACCATGTTTAGGTGAACTGATGCTAGTGCTCTGGTTTTTTTCAGCTATGTAACGTTTATTATTAACATCGTCCTGGTAAAGTGTTTTACTTTTTAAAGTTACAAACATCAGCAACCAATATAAGCTTTCATCTTTTCCCCTAAATATGATTAGGTGAACTGATTTCTTGCTTGGTGCTCTGTGTGATGTATGGTCATTCACTTGCCATATCTTTTAGATTAGGCATCTCATTTTAAGATGACGATGAGGAAACTACAATATGCTTGCTTTTTTTGTGTTCTGTCTAGTTCTTGGAATATTCTTGACACCAGTGGCATTTCATATTATGATCCATAATTCATAGGTAGCATGCTGGCCACGCAGGTCGTTTTTCTCTGTTGCACATTAGCACATATAGAGTTCATTTCTTTTCTTGTCTTATATTATCCTGCAGGATAGTGTGTATCGGCTTTACGCCTCTCATATGCGTCTAATGCCAAAAGTGTTTCCTGCTATACAAATCTGAGGAAAGTGGGCAGTTGGGTTAAGCTTATCTGCTTTCTCCAACAATCATTTTCCTCTCATGTAATCTGAAACATGTTTGTGTTTTTTTACGCCATCAATGTCTTCCCATGATCCGAAAATAATATTGGTGTTTTCTTATATCACACAATTACAATTTGCTGGTAGCACAATGGCCAATGTATGCATTTTTCTTATCTGTGTTGCACACTTGCACACAAATTTGGTCTTCGTTTTTCTCCCTTTCATTGCCCTGCAGGGTAGTGTGTAACGGCTTGATGCTTTTTGCTATGCATTTCTTGCCGAAAGTGTTTCCTGCTATATCAATCTGAGGAAAGTGGGCAGTTGGGTTAGGCTTGGTAATCTGCTTTCTCCAACAATCATTTTCCCCCCATGTAAAGTGAAACATATTTATTTGTTTTACTTTGTGTAAAGTTTTTCCATGTATGGAGGTGTTTGCTGCTGATGTAGTTGTGTTGGGAGGGAGTAAGGAAAATGGAATGTTGGGTTAGTGCTGGGCTAGGTTGTATTATACTTTTTCGACTGTCATTCCTGCATGCGAGTGATTCCTATGTTTTTTTTATCTCCGCCATGTTGATAGCCCGTTTGAGGCGTCCTTTGCAGGACTGGTGTTAATTGCATTTGCACTGCCCATTATGTGTTACTGCCTGAACTGGTTTCCTGCTAGACCAATTTGAGAAGAATGGGCAGTTGAGTTTTGCCAAGTGATTTATGGTTTTCTCAACAATCATTTTTCTCATATGATAGCTCCTATTTTATTAGCCAAGTAAGTTTTTTTTTTGCCTTTTTTTCTTGTTCACCGAAGTGTATTTATTCCTGTTTAGTTGATAGTTGGCACTCTTAAGTCCGTTTGGGCAGTTGATTGCTGTTTTGTCCCTTTAGGCTCTGCTCATTTTGGTTTAAAATCAGTTTTTGTTTTTTCTTTGCATTTTTTAGGATTTTTTATGCTTTTTTGCTTTTCTTTTTTTCTCTTGTATTTCTTTGTATTTTCTGTGTTGGACTAACATGTTTTTTCTATTTTTAAATTTAATTATACATAAAAAAATTATAATAAACCAACACCATTTCGAATGCACCCTTAATCATCATCCTTTTTGAGGGTGTTGTGCATCCAGCATGCTCTGCTCTGTGCAGATACGAGAGCTACGGTCATTGTTTGAAACGCCACGTGCTGAGTGGGAATTTGGTTTGTGGAACATCCTGTGTTAATTCGTTTAATACTTCACATCGGTTAACACTAACGTGTCACTCTTAACAATCCTGGAAAGACTTTCGGAAGGTATTTGGCCTTGATGCATTAAACGCAAAGACGAAACAAATTCGGACACGCCTACTGTGCTAGTAGTGTAAGTGTCTGACAGGGTAAGATCCGAGAACATCAAAGCTGCATTTGTATTACATTGCTAGGGCGCTTCGACGGCGTCATTCTGGAGAGTACCAGCTTACTCGGAGCTGTCATTTGAGAATACTCTTTCAACAATGAATGTATAAATGAGATTATAGGCATTCATGTGGAAATTATATTCCTGTCTCGCGCGTTGTTAAGAGCTCTATATACCTCTTTTCCTGCATACCTACATTTTCTTATGTAAAGACTACTGTCTATCGCTGTATATCATAATTGAATTACGAACAGCACCACTCTTGTCAAGCAGCAGCAGTGATGAGGCTTTAATCACATGGAATCAGTATCTATGGCCACAAAAGTTCAGGGACGGCTGTAGCTAAATTTCAGTTACTTTCTTTTTAGCTTATAGCTTTTCTAAATAAACAAATAGAAAGGATTATTCACCGTTTTTTGAAACGGTTTATCAAGACAGTCTTTTCATAATTACTTAGAGACACATTCAATTTATTCATATAAATACTTAAACCAGAGCTAGTTAAAAAGAACTCAAAACTCCATTGCAAATCTTACACGTTCCCAGGCAAAAGAATAACATGAACAGATATTGGTATACAGCTATGGCTAGCACGTGTTTTAAAAAAATTTAAAGCTATCTTATTTCTTGTTCTATACGTATAGGGTAAAAAACATCTATTTTGGACTAAATGTAGTATTGCGTAGTTGGAAATCTGCAAGGTTAAAAGAGTATGCAGGTGTATAATTCTCGTTCGAAAAAATACCAAAAAAGGCCACGTGTCCGTGGCCTTGAAAGTTCATCCAATTTATGCATTTCCAATAGGAATTGATTACAAGCTACAGCAATTGTCCCTCTCAAAGAAAATTAGAGCTCTGCATTGATGCCCATTACGTAGAGGGATCTCACCAAAGCCAGCAGCCAGAGAATCTTCTGATGTGTGACAGCCGTATCAAGGGTTAGGAGAGAGATTCAGGTCCCATTGACCCAACAATACAAACAAAGCAAATTGCCTTTCTAAAAAAAGGAGTTTGTCTAGCACCGTATATAAAGGAAAACGGCTCTCTCCCTCTTTTACTTTGCAACTCTTTCTTGATATTGCTAGTCATTTTGGTATAACAGGCCAAAAAACACAAGAGAAAGAAACAAGAAACATTGGTAGCAGGTAGCAACAATCAAAATCACAAATCTACATGGTTGAGCCAACGAGCTTACAACCTATGTATTGAACTGTCATACACCAAGGCCAGATTTTCTGACATGTATGCCACTACTAGTTCCAGTAAATTGTACGTACTTAAATAAAGCCAATTAATACATTGAATAACAGGAAATCATCAGTCCAAGGGCAAATCGACTCAGAAATATATATGTTGTTCCAGAGACAAATGTAGCAGCAGCGCAGGATGGAGAACAACCTCAAAAGATATTCACAGCTTTGGCTTCTTCAGGTGGAATGGAGCAGAACAATCACCTGAATTAATGAGCTTCAATTCATCAGTGATTGAATTGCATCAACATCAGAAAAACTGGAGGTTGGAAAAAGAGAGCTGCTTAGATGTTCCGGTTATTCCGCTGCTTCATCTAGAGAGAGATTGAATTCGTCAGAAACAAGCTAATACAATTCAAGCATTTGCAGTCAGCAGCATGAATAGTTCGTGGTACCAAAATTTAAAGGACATGAGACAAATGACTGCCAGTATTCGATACCAACAATAAAATTAGTAAAATTGCACAATGTACTCAAATACTCGAATAAGACAGCAAAACATATCCCTACATGTATAGCGATTAGCAATCATTACTGAAGTTATCCTGGAAAGATTCATCCAAACAACGAGTGCTAATTTGGATTGGAAGTTCACCAACCCAATACAATGTATAAAATACAGGAAAAAAATGTCAAGCAGACAACGCATATAACCTTCATAACGTGCATTCAATTTATGAAAAATACTATATCTGTCAGTATCTGAAAAGCCCAATGCAGTAAGCACAATACAGAACTTTAAAAACAAACTGATCCCCATCTCCAAAGCAAAGAGAAAACATGATAACAGAATATACCCTGACAAAATTATGATAGATAAGATAGGCAATTACCATCATCAGCCATTTCACTTTTGCAGCTGGCATCACAACTCTGTACTTCTGGGGCATATTGGTCCAGAAACAATTGGATTGTCCTCCAGTAACGGTCCCCTCCAGAAATCCAGGTATCCATATGCATGCCACTGGGAAAATCAACAAATCTACAATTCCTGTTATGTTCAAGGGCTTTGTCATATAGCAACCTCATGTGTGAAGGGGGAACCAGTTCATCTTGCAATCCAGAAAGGAAGAGAATGGGCTGTTTGACCTGCGAAGAAAATAGTCAAGCAAGCATGAGACCGGCCAATTTAAACTCAAGCAACCAATAAACACACTGTCAGATCTCAATTAAAAAAGCAAAAAGTGGAGAATAGCATATAAAAAGATTTGAGGCCTTCAAATAGATTTAATAGCTTATGATTGTTTCTGAAAATGAGACAGAGTAGCTGAAATTATTGTACCAAAGAATCAAGGCTGGAACTTAGCATAAATTTCAAAAATGCAGGCCAAAGGAGCAAAAACAAACTGTTTGAATCACATAAGAAATTGATATCCAATACTCTCAAAATTTGGCATCTACACTCTCATTTTCTGAAATAAAAAATTAAAAGAATGGAAAGTGGTAATCAATGCATGAAAACAATATATCAGGAAGTTGATTTAAACCACCCCAGAACTCACCTCTGCAACAATATCAAGTGTACTCCATGGAGAGCGAACAAGACAGTTTAAAACTTTTGGACCTTTAGAAGAACTGCCACCTATGAACCAACTTAAGAAGGGCAGCATGATACCAGCCATATCCAATATAGATGTAAAAGTATTTTCCAGTATTAGAGCAGACACCTGCAACATAGAGCAACACACATCATGATTGTTAATTGCAAAACCAAGAATTTAATGCACTTCTGTAGATGTTACTATGTTATGGCTTAAATCTCAATGACCTAATCATATGACTTTAGTTACACCTGTAAAATTTTGGGCTGGAAATAATTTCCTTTAATGAGTGAAAGAGATCTAGGAGCTGTTTTGCCGAGTTCTAGCCAATCTAGATGGAAGGGGAAAGAAAGATCTGGGAGATTTGTTTTTTCCATGTGAGACTTCTGTTTCCGCACTGCCTTACAACATGCTGCTGTTAACCATGGAAATGTGCCATCATTTGAGCTTCAGAATACTAATCAAGACTGTACATTGCTGTAAGCCACCAGAGCACAACAAAAGGACCATTTTTTACACTCTATATAGTATGGCTAGTGGCTACAAAAAGAAGTTGGAAGCAATTCATCGCCTGAGGGAACTTCCCGATAGTAAGGAGGCCATAATCTATCTATGTTGGGGTCACATGCAGTGGCTGACTGGCTGCTGATGTCAGTCTCCCTGACATACATCAGCTCGTTTTTTCTCTTCAATTCCTAATATTCACATCCAAATATTGTCCTGTGGTTTAATTTAAAATACGCCATGATTTCATACAAAAAATTGTATTTCTTTTGTGAATCTGTGTATGGAGAAGATATTCTAATTGTCACTTTCCAAAAAAAATGTTATTCAAATTTCTCAAAAGGGTGGTTATTTCAAGCAGACTGGAATAACACATGCATTCAAAATTTACAAGTGGAGTAATAACCATAATTAAGTGCCACTTCATGTTTCCATATCATGCAGCAATACACTAATACTAAACATCCATGCCCGATATTAGACTTGTCAGATCAGTTGGCAAGACGAGTTACAGGATGGCATAATTAAGCCATCTCAACAGTTCGTAGAATGTGGCGGAGCAGGTTTACATTCCACTTGAATCTGCTCTGACTCCATTAATCAGCGACAAAATCTATAGTAGAATAATCTCGGAAAAGGTCCTTTACATCATGACTGCAAGGAACATTAAGTCTAATTTATGAACATATGTGTATTGATCCACAAGTTACTTAGGCATTACAAAGAAGTGCAGTGGAGGATACCAACGTCACCAATCCAACAGCAAAGAGAACAAAGGAACCTATTTCTCACTATTCTGCAGCAATATGAGTAAACAGATTGTCGTATAAGTAGTACCTTGTCAGGATTGTTTTTTGCAAGCACTGCTCCAACAGCACCGCCTAAAGATCTCCCAAAGACAACTATCCTAGATGTGTCAATATCCTTCCTCTGAACTAGATGATCAAGTGCAGCCTATTAAACAAGAGAGCTTTAAGAAAACAGAGTGGACAGAACCACAAAAGTAAGAAAAAAACAAATGAAGGAATCAGAAAACCTGTGCATCATTTGTGATGCCTTTCTGAGAAGGATAACCATCACTCTCACCATACCTACAAATACAATTCAAGTTTAGATGCATTAATAAATGGAAGAAACTGAGTATGTTATTGAGAGCTTCGGGCAAGAAGGATGAACAAAGATAACAAAACTGGTTGATACTGTGGAGAACCATACCCTCTATAAGAAAGCATAAAGACATTGCACTGTAGCCGCTGCATCATTAGTCGAACGAATTCCAAACGATGTGCGATATCTATAAAGAGTAAAGGTTTTTAACAGAATATAACTCAAGTCAACTATGAGCCATCAAATGAAGTATAATTTCTATGTTTATAAGAAGAAATTCAGGATACTGCCAGCATTTTCTTGGAAGAACAGAATGGTTGGACCTGCATCAGAAAAACACTCTATGAAACAAGCAACAAAGTGGGAACAAAAAGGCTGTGAAGTTGTGAAAAACTGAAGATTGAGCAGAGTAATGCCTAGCATACACACAGTATCAAGTTCATGCCATCGTAGTGATGAAGGAAATGGGGGAGGATAGAAGCACAGAACAGGCAAATTCATTTGTCAAATCCTATTCTAAAACCTTTCATTCTTACATAATTAAGCATCATGAATACCTAGTTATAAAATAATATCAAGATCATATACTTCTCTTCCTAACCTAACATAATATCTCAAGACAGCAGCAAATGATGTGGTCAACCAAAAAATAGACAAGAACACAAACTGCATGATTCACTTGTTGCATAGACAAGATCAGCTGGTTCATGGTGGACATGTAGTAGTAGATACCGCTAGCTAGAGGACATTCAGGCGACTAGTAGCTAGCTTTTATGACTACATACATACATATTACATCGATCGATCTCACTTGAATCATTATATATTCATGCATGTATGTAAAGTTTAATTTTGCAGCTAGCTGGCCAGCTGGTCCCGGCTGTGGGTCAGTGGGTGTGGAGCCAAGGAGTCAACATCTTAGGTGATCAGGAGAAGCTAGGTTCAGTGGTGGCTGCTTTTTGTGGGAACAAGAGCAAGGGTGTTGACCTGTCAATGTATTTTGGACGTACACGCAGCTAGGGGTGGCAAAAAAGCTCAAGGCTCGCAAGCCGGCACGGCTCATCGTTGGCTTGGCTCGGCTCGTGGCATAAACAAGCCAAGCCGAGCCAAGGTTTCAGCTCAGCTGCGTAACGAGCCGAGCCCAAGCCGGCTCACAAGCCGCTCACTGGCTCGGTAGGCTCGGGCCACTTGGCGCTCCGGCCCATCACACCGATTCGATTCCCCAGCCCAACTCCCAACTCCCCAATCCCACCGACAACAATGAAGACTCATGGCATCGTCTCCGTCACGACTCACATCGATTCCCCCAAATCCCCAATCCTCCTAAGAACCCTAGAGGCGGCAGCAACTTGACCGTCTAAAGCCAAGCACACCGGCGACACCGCGGACGGTGCCGCACCTCGTCGTCGCCGTCCGCCTCCACCCTCCGCCCTCCCTTCCTGTCGGCTTCCCCGTCCGGCTCGGCCTCCCCATCACCATCCACATCCGCCTCCCCATTGCCATCCCTCCACCCTCCACATCCCCATCACCGTCCGCATGAGTAGTGAGCAATCCTTTCAATATGCTTTGTCCTAGACATCAGATTTGCTTTCGGATAGTGTACTGTAATTCTCCTTTCTACTTTTGAGGTATTAATGACAATGCTACCAGAGGAAAAGGCAATTTTACAGCAAAAACTATTTTGGCTTATTTAAAATTTCGAAATATAGATATCAAGATTAGGTGCATTTTTTTCTTATGGAGTATGCTTCTGATTTTGATGTTTCTTTACATTTACCATATGCTTCTGATTTTGATGTTTCTTTACATTTACCATTGACTTTGTGTCTCAGTAGACTGTAGGGGGTCACTTATGCAGATCTTAGTATGGCAGTAGCTATGCAGATCTTAGTATGGCAGTAGCCTCATGCCTGCCATTGGAAGTAGTATAGCTTCAAATTCTGATGCCAGTAGCGAAGAAATAAAATAGTAGTACTTTGTCTTGCAGTTTATGCACAGTTGCATTTCTGAGAAACCTATAATGGGAATATTGCCTTCTCATTTCTCTGATTTTGAGCGATACATTTTCTCCAATGTTATTTCCCCCTTCCTGCTGTTTCATGTGCTTCCTGTGCATCTGTGAGTTCTGTGAGTCCTGTGATTATCTGATTCTGTCATTTATCTGCTAACGAGCTTAACGAGCCAAGCTCGAGCTTCCTACCGAGCCAAGCCGAACCGCTTCCCTAATGAGCTTTACCGAGCCGAGCCGACTCGATATCCACCCCCAACACACGGCACCTGCCATTTTTCTCGTCCACAAATCACCACCAATATACTTCCCTGCCTCTAGCTTCTTTCAACTAACTCTATGTTCACATGAATTCTTTAGGTAGTCATGCATGCATGCCGTATATCGTTGGAAAGCTTGATGAGTATACTTTATAGAACTGCACAGTTTTCAAAACTTAGTAAGTACATGACACTATACGGCGGAAACCTAAACCAATAGTCAAGAAACCTTATGGTGCAATGTGATTGGCTAATAAGTAATAACCATAGAGACAAGAAAACAACACATCACCATAAAAATCCAAGCACGAAAACTACGAATATGGAAGTTTAACCCTATCGCATATTGCACGTTTATGAAACTTGCGCAGTCCATAGGGCATAAAACTAACAGCACATTAGAGAGATATTAATACTAAGCACTACACCATTGCACCACACACACCAGCGAGTACCAACTACAAAATCGCCACAAAGCAACAACATGTTAACCCAAATTCCCACTCAAACACAATATGAGATCAGCCGATTAGTTCATACACCGGGCTACAGAGGACTGTGCATCAAAACTAGCAAACCCTAGAAAATGATTAAGAACAAATCCACGCGGGCAGCGGAAGAAACTGCTATCTACAAATCGTCTAATTACAAAATTCATATATATTGAGCCTTCCCATGCGCTAACACCCCAGATCCACCAATCCAAGTCCCGGCCAAGGAAGTTAAGAGATGAAGACACAATTCGGATCGAAACGAAGCCTTCCAACCCAGCCTCAAAGAGATCCACCAGCTGAGGCCCCAAGACACCGAACACTACCTAACAAATCTGGAAAGCACTGGACATGTAGGGGAAGGGGAACCAGCAAACCAGAAGAGGAAGCATTGGGGATTGGAGACGGGGGAGCTTGCCTCGGCAGGTGGGCGAGTGGCGGATGAACCAGGAGTGGAGGCGCACGCCGTCGGCGGCACGGAGCCAGACGTCCTGGTAGATGAGGCGGAGGCGCGCGGGGTTGATGGGGTACGCGCGCGCGAGCCCCGGGAGCACGGGCACGTAGACGAGGCGCTCCTGCAGCGCCACCAGCGCCGCGAGGCCCACCACCGCCATGCCCCCCGCGCCGTACGCCAGCGCCTTCAGCCACCCCATCATCTCCGCCGCCGTCGCTCGCCGGAGGGAGGCGCTTCGTCGTGCAGGTGGTAGTGGGTAGTCTCTTGAGACTCGTCGTCCGGGTCAAGGTCGTGTTTGGATTCGAGCCAGAGTTCGCGTCATCGCGTGCCTGTTAGTCTCCTACCCAGCCTCGTCGTTGGCTGTATTATTTTTCGATTAATTTTTTAGAATGTATAAAGAATTTGTATGCGTTTGTAAATACGGTGCGAGTTTATTGTGTGTGGAGTGCGTGGGTTGTGCGTGTGCTCATCTGATTGTACCCCTTGAAAACAAAAATCTGACTGTGGACTGTGGAGAGACTACCCATTTTTAGTTTTAACTTCTGCCTTCTGATTTAATATTTCTAAAATTTTTCTAGTTTTTTAGATTTTTTATCTTTTCTTTTTATGTATTAGTGGTATAATTTGTGATGTGCTAATATATTTTTTATTTTAAATTTTTTTAAATTTAATTACGTCAAATAAGACATCAACAGTTATAATGAAAAATAAACTAGTTACAATATAAAATAAACCATAAGATAGGTTATTTAAGCCAAACACGCTTTACACAGACCAACTTCACATGATTATTTTTTTATCTCGTGTTACTGTTTTTTAAGACTTAATTTGCGTTGTTGCTTCCGTAAAACAAATTGCATTGTTGGTCTTTTTTACCCAATATCAAGAATTATTATATATTCTCCATTTGACAAGAGAAAAACAGTAACCACTCGCAGAACACACGCTAACGAAAGACTCACAGTGAAATCAAACTCAGGACCTCCCCTTGCGTTGACACACGCTCTACCCGTTCGGGTGCAAATATGAGTGTGTTGGTTTTATTGTTCTGAAGAACTTATTTATAATCTAGTTAATAGTTGATGGTGTTGGGACTGTTTGTAATTTTCCTTATTTTTCAGCTAAAAGGAAAAGAAAACTAGCCATAGGCCCCACATGTAAGAGAGGAAAAGAGTAGGGATAGATAGGGGCAGCACGTTCGGCTAGATCAGAGCACGTTCGGCTAGATCAGAGCTGGGCAATGATTTCGCTTATCTCTTCTCCTCCTCTTTCTTTAGCAGCGGCTTCGACTCCACCGGTTCGTGGGTGCCGCCTTCTCCTCAGGATTTTCAGTCTCTTGGGCATTAAATCAGAGATGGGAGAGCCAAGTAGAGACAGAGTAAGTAAGGGCTATCAGATCCAAATTTCGTTTTCTGACTTGGTCTTTGGGGAAGTTCAGCAATGCTATGCTTGGACTGTGGCGCTCGCCCTCTCTATCCTCCAGTCCTATCTCTGGACTGTGTGCTCGCACGTGATTGTTCTCTGATTTCCTAGCTCGTCTATGGTCGTGTGGCATGCGATGTGATCTCGCCTTCTTGTTGGCTTTGTGTGGCATCGATCTATACCTCGGCTCCACAAATTGGTGAGTACTGATTTGTGGAGTAGGGTTTTATATCTCCGATTACCTCTCCAGTGATTATCTAGTATTTGCTGGCGATTGGTTTTCTGGGACATCATCTCCGATGGGTCTAGCCCTTTCAGCTGTCATGGTGGCTTGGAGTGTCGCCGCTTAGTGAACTTCCTCCTTACTCCCTTTATTGTATACTATGTATTTGTCAGTTGTGCTAGTTGATTTTACTCAAAGTTGTGGTTAGATCTAGCACTGGGAGGATATTTGCATGTTGGAATGTGGGTTTATGAATTGTTCAATGAGGAATTATTGTCAAATTGATATCACAGTGACATTCAAACTAATTCTGCTAGTATGATCTTATGTATGCTAATTGGTTATCTCTATTGACTGTAGTTAAAGGCCCTGTCAACTGTTTATGCTGAAACTACATGCGTAGTATTTCTTACTGTGGTAACTTGACACTGCTGAAATTATATTTGTATTGGTTTTCTCAATAACCGAATATAGAAGTACTTTCTGCAGTAGCATTACTCTGTCCTATTGGCTGATTTTGGTTCAAATCAGTTGTATTGCATAATTCTTGACATTGGTACTGCATAGAGATAATATTTGTTTAAGTCAAACTAGCAGAATTTTGAGAGATTGTCACTGTGATCGTGGAAAATTGACAAAGACTTGTAGAAGACCAAGTTTCTATTAAACTTGTGTAACTGTTCAAACTGAGAGCAAAAGATAATACTTAATATGTGCATTATGCTAGATTTTGGAGCTCATATGTTCTTGGTATTATGCATATTCCTTTCTTCATATGAATGGAGTAGTATTTCTATGTTTAAATACCTACGGTTGATTCTCTTATCATATGAAGTATGTTGGAATATTGTTCTGTTGCTCATATTTAAATCTGGGATTAAATTAAAACTAGTGGTAAAACCGTTTAATTTCCAACAGATGGAAAGTTGGTTGTGAAAATAAACTCTGAATGACAATGACCATGGGTTATATAAAGCTTAAATCATGATGGACATTTTCTTCATTTCAGTATCTGATAGAGGTAATATGATGGGTACATTGGATGGTGTCGTGAATCAATGTAATGTTCAACATAACCAGTGACCCATCATTCTATAAACATAGGATACTCAGAATGGTTGAGACAAGCTTATGGTCTCTTCTGCACATTGGAAAAGGGGGAAAAGGCACTTCGTCCTTTCGTGCTCCTTGTTGCTAAGCGTTGGCTAGGCTAGGCGTTGGTAGTTCAACAAATTGGTTATGCAACCACAGCAGAAAAAAGGGTACAGGGGAACGTGCTGCAAACTCCCCAACACAAAAATGTTAAAAAGATAGTACAGGGGAACGTGAGTTGCCTTTTGCTGTTATCAAGATTAGATCGACATCCGTATGATGTGTGGACCAATCCAAAGTACGGGCAAAGATGATAGTGGATTATTTTACGGAAGGACAGCAGCAAGATATACAAAATTAAAAATCCTATAAAAAGGCTTGTGCCTTCTAGTAAAGTTGATAAACACGTTGTTCTAGCAAAGCCCGAAAACTATGATCTGAATTCTACTTAGTTTATTTCTATTTTTTAACACAAAGTTCTACTTCTACCTAAAATCATCTTTATAATCACTATAAATATATCCCTATAGTCTATAAAAAAAAGCAAGAAATTTATTTTAAACATCTCGTTATATAGTGATTTTCGTCTTTGTGCATACGTCCATAGTTTTTTTCGTAAAAATTTTTCATGTTAAATCTATATCTCATATTCTCTTTATCATCTATTTTTATTGTATATTTTATAACAAATAGCATCAGAATTTTTGAGTTTAGAATCAAAGACGCTGTCCGGGAGAAGAGATTCCGTGGCGGCCATCACATGTAGGGCTAGAAAAAAAAGCTCGTTAGTGAGACTTGTGGGCTCAATTTAAAATTGTTTCAATTACACTTGTTAATTGGTTAAACATTGAAAGAGTCGATTTCGGATGAAATTAAATTTTCGTCTGGCTCGGCTCATTAGCTCGATTCAAAAAATAATTTCAAACTATCAATAAAATAATATTAAAGTAAATTATATCAATTTTTTTAAAAAAACTCGATGAGATGAAAAACTGGCTTGATATTCACCGCTAATAGCATGGCATCAACAGCAAAGGAGATTCAATAAAAAAATTGCTGGGTCAGTTCTACTCGCGTCTCACAAGTCTCAGGGCCTGTTCTTTGTGGCTGCGGTTGATGGCTTATGGCTGCGGCTGATGGCTTTTTGGCTGTTTGCGACAGAGATTGCGGAAAGAGAGATACTCGCTTGCGATTTTTGATGATACAGATATTAGTTTTTTAACATGTACTACAATTAACTTGTAGATCCCATCTTAAAAAAATACTCCGTTTAAAAGTTAGTTACTATAGTAAAAGTCAAAAACCACTTCTAGAAACCGTAAAGAATAAGACCTCATTCTGTTGAGTCGACGTTCGGCCTCGTCAACTACGTGGTCGTTCTCGTCATCTTTTCTGAGGTCTCGTTGAGTCAGAAGTCGAGTTGAAGTCCTCCTGCGAAGAGCAATCTGAGGCAGTAGCCGGTTCGGATGGAAGTAAATTCTGAAGCACTGTTTCGTCCAGAGGTAGAGAAACCAGAGAAAGAAGCAGCGTCGTACCGCTGACAGCAAAAAATATACGAAGCCATCGCGTCAGGAGAAAAGAAGTCGAACGACAGAGCACGATTCCACTGTGACATTTCTTTTTCAGGCGAATTTTGCTACTGAGTATTCCAAAGTGTACTAAGGATTTCACTGGTCTATATTAGATCACAAGAAATTATATCAGGAGATTTAAACAGCCTCTACTTGAAGATTTCGACTCAACTCGACTCCGTTCCATAACTCAACTTCATACTAAGTGTTGACCTGTTCCAGTATCAATTTTACCAACATCATCACCCACTCCGCCTGGTGCCATGCCATGATATCGTACTACGCCATCTTTATCAATGATCTTCTACGTCAATCGATCATCATCTTACATAAAGAAGTTGTGTCCTTAGGTGATCCTTCGACGATCCGTTAACTACTATGGGTTACTCAGTAAGATCTATGTATATAGAGTCTAAACCGGAGTTGCAGGTTTTTAACATAATTTAAGCTACGTTTGATCAAGAAGACTTTTAAAAATTAATATCAGTTGAGGGGACAACTAATTCACTATTTGATAACACATTGATGGCAGTTACATAATACTCTCTGGAGTTTCTTATTCATCAATGAAGGTTATGCTCTAAATATGAGTTCGAGACGAAAAATTTAAAGTGCAAAAATGAGTTAATTATCTACATAGATATTATAACATTTGGTATTGCAGATGCAATACATTCTAGTTGTCACAGTTCAATATGAGAGGTCTATTGCAGAGATTATTTTTGCTCCATTGACAACACAAGAGTTATTTTTATCCAATGTTCTATTTAAGAAAGCACTTTTAACATCTATTTAAAATAATTTTATATCAAAGCATAATGCAAAGGCAAATAATGAATGGATTTAAGTCTAATTATGGAAGTAAAAGTTTTGTCATGATACAAATCTTCAACTTAAGTATAACCTTGAGTGACCAACCTTGTCTTATTTCTCACTAAAACTTCACTCTCATCTTGTTTGTTCTAGAAGACTTATTTTGTACCAATGACGTTGTGTTCCTTGAGTTTTTCCATCAATATCCAAACATTGTTCCGGACGATATTGTTTAATTCTTCATACATAGCATTCATCCAATTTGGATCATTTAGTGCTTCATCCATACGTTTAGGTTCGAGAGAGGAGACAAACGTGTAAAGTTCACAAAATGAAGCAACATTAAATTGAGTTTAAACATCCTTATTCACATCACCTAATATTTGGTCTATTGGATATTTTTTGCAATTATGTTGTGGATCTTTGGGAGTAGAGGTGGTAGTTGCTCTTCTTCTTTTTCTTCTGTATCTCCTGTTTAGATATTGTTTGTTGTAGAAAAGGTAGAATGCTCGACTTGAGTAGATGATGATGAGTCAATTGAACCTTTTTTGGTTTGGTGTCGCCAATTTGTATATGCTTCATGGCTTGCCTCAATTATTCGCTACCTACATCATTCACTTGCCTCAACCAGGAGCGCATCCGCTTTCCCTCAGCTGGTTTCAGTCCCACAATGAACTTCAGCGCACAAAATGGAGGAGGAGACGCGAAGCTGGCTGCGAACGGCATGCACCAGCGTGTTTCCATCACGAGGTAAAGCATCATTTGGTGCACTGCCAGTGGCGATTCATCCTTGGCTTACGAATACATAATGGAAATGTAGTTTCAGTCTCAGATGAACCAAACATGGTGCGATCCCTTTCAAGTTTCCTGTAATTAAAAGCACTGATGTGGCTTCTGTTTGTGGACACTGAAATCTCTGAGGTGAAACCCTCGGAATATGCAAGAGTCATTTCTTCTGCATTTTAATTTCTAAAGGCACTTACCCAGCTACTTAGAGATATGCGTTTTACCTGGCAAATACCTGTTATAACAATGCCCCTTTCACCTCAGCCATACCTTCATGAATCTCGGCATCGTCATGCCATGTAGCGGGCTCGGGGATCAGGAGGGCGGTTCCTCAACACAAAGCAGCTTGAGCGGCAGAAGCAGAAGCAGCAGCAGCAGCAGGCATCAGGTGGTGCAAGCTGCACAAAGGTCCTTGGCAAGAACACATGCCTTCGAAGTGACCCCACTTGTGCACCTTCTGCATCCGCTCCCTTGGATATTTGCAAATGTTTCAACCAGGGCACTGCCAGTGGCGATTCATCCTTGGCTTATGAATACATAATAGAAATGTAGTTTCAGTCTCAGATGAACCAAACATGGTGCGATCCCTTTCAAGTTTCCTGTGATTAAAAGCACTGATGTGGCTTTTGTTTGTGGACACTGAAATCTCTGAGGTGAAACCCTCGGAATATGCTGTTATGGTCCAGTGACTTTTGTGTCTTTTGCTTTGTGCCTGCTAGGCTGGCATTGCAAATCTGCATCATCTCAATTTGGTACCTGGCTGCCTACTGGTTACATCAGCTTTTGCATGTTATGTGACAACGTACCACACATCACGTTGGTCCTGTGGAAAATGAGCTTCTAACAGGAACTTGAAATGATATCGATTAGTACATGATGAAAGACATTTCTGACCCCCAACTAAAGGAAAACAAAAGGAGAGATCAGCAACTTACATTTTCCAGGTTGAATATGTTAGGAGCCTTTCTTATCTCGCACTACAACGTTCGTTGGCAAAATTTAGCTTCTGATACCAAAATATTACTAGTTTAAACATTAAATCTTATATCCTTACAGGCAGCAGTATAGAGATGTTAGAACTGAACAGAAACGGTGATGTGTCATGCAGAAGATAAAATCCAAGAATTAATCCCTTGCAAATTAAGTGTGATGCCCTCAAAAAGGAAGGTAACACGCGTAAGCACAGAACGAGTTCTTGAGCTCAAATTTCTCGAAAAGCTGAGCAGAACTCGGCTTTTACAGGGAGTTCTTAGCGACACTGCATCAATTTACAGGCCCACTGGTAGACAATTTACAACTTGGCTATGGGGTGAAGTGGAAAATGGGTCTTCAGATTTAAATGGGAGCACTCATCCTCAGCACCATTTCGAGCCTCTCGGCCTTGCGGTAGTCATTGTCAGTAAGAGGTCCAGCCGGAAAAGCTGTAATCTCCAATACTAGGTGAGGAGTAGGAAGCTCGTCAAACAAAGCTCTTACATTGTAGCAGCATACACTCTCTCCGTGCGCACTTTCCCTCCTTATTTGACAACCCTGATCAGAAGTTAAAACATTCAGTTTAGAGGGGCAACGATCTTGGAACAAGCACAAGAATCATGCCTAATATCTCGGTTTTTCTTATGTGAAGCAATATATTAGGAAACTATGCGACAATAGGCCCAGAGAAATGTATTTGCCCTGGCTCAAGAAATGAAATCACCTTGTGACTGGAAGCATCGACAAAGTGGTCATCTTCAGACAGAACCGAAGCAATTTCTTTAAGAATGCGTCGGCCTTCTTCCTTTGAACGAACTCGGTAAGTTCTCTTGAGTGTGCCTTTTGTTGTTGGCTTCCATTTACTAACTAGCTTTCTCTTATCTTGAGCTTCTTTCTCACCTGATCAACAAGACAAAAAAACACTAGATTCATTCACCTCCTTGTGAATGTAACCATAAAAAGTAGATATCGGCAGGATCCTTGTCCATTAAATCACACAAAGTAATGAACTCAATATGTTCCGTCTACAATATTTCCATAAATCGTGTCCTCATCAAAATTCAAAGACATCTATTGGGGGAGTGGCCCCCACCTTAGACCCATCGGCCCACCAGGGCAAAGACCCATTATATGTGTAACCGGAAGGCAGACCCACTAAGACTACACTAAGGAAAGAACATGTAAGAATAGAATGTAAAGCTTACCCGCGCAAACAAGGTTGAATAAAGCCTCCCCCCCCCCCCTGGGGCAAAGCGGGTCTGTGAATGGTTGTCTGCGAAACTCTACGGAGTCTAAAACAATCGTCGATCGCCAACGTGCCCTAGCGTACTCTACGGACTCTAAAACGAACGCCGACGGCCAACTTGCCTCAATATACTCTGCAGAGTCTAAAACGAACGCCGATGACCAACGTGCCCCGGCGTACTCTACGGAGCCTAAAATGAACGTCGGCCGCCAATGTGCCCCAGCGTACTCTATGGAGTCTAAAACGAACACTGGCCGCTAGCATGCCCCGGTGTACTCTATGGAGTCTAAATCGAACGCTGGGAGCTAAAGTGCCTCGACGTACTCTATGAAGTCTAAACAAAAGCATGGAAGCCCCCATGCCCCACGCTACTCTACGGAGTCTACACAGAAGCGCGAAGGCCCCTGCGCCCCGTGCAACTCTACAGAGTCTAAATGAAAGCGCGGAGGCACCCACGCCCAATGCTGCTCTAATGAGTCTGAAATCAACACCGAGCGGGCAACACACCTCGGCATGCTCTACCGCTTGTTCAAAGGGTAGGGACGAAGTGCGCAAACCTACAAGGTCTTAACCATTGACACAGCGCGAAGGCTGCTCCCAGCTCGAGCGAACAAAAACAAAGATAAGAGAAGACAAGGTTCAGGGAATATGGGCTAATCATCCTCGCCAAAGCTCTCTATCTTTATATACTTGACGGGATGAACATGTGGCCAAGATTGAAAGTTCGCCAAAAACCGCATGGGGTCTTCAAGCTAATCCCAACAACGGAGCGCATGGTAGAGTAGGCCATCGGCGAAGGGAACATGCCGACAGTAAAGATAGTAATGACACAATCAGACAACAGGAACATGAAGTACATATACACTATAAATAAGTCTTCGCCAAAGCACACGTGCCTCCATAACAAGCACAACCGCCCACGTCCCCACGGCTAGATTGACGCCACGTGTATAGCGCCAGCGGCGCGTGATCACGCCCATCACACGAGGCAGGCACGATGGCCCAAGAGGCGAAACACGCGGAAGGAAACGGAGTGGATGGAGCGCACGAGACAACGGAGCGCGCCCAAATCGAAGGTATGTATGTCAAGAGGCCCACCGATCGTAGAGGCCACGCCTCAGCCAAGGTCGGGTCGAGGAAGGTGGCACTTTAGGTCGGAGAAGGGTCCGGCAAAAACATAGAGCCCAACTGGAGGCCGAGCGTGTCGAAAGAAGCGGGACCGCACGGGATCCAATTGTACTCCCCAAAGGCACCCCGAAAGAATACACACGCTACAACCTACACAGCGCAGGCATACAACACCTCAAGGATCGCAATAGTGGGCCGAAGGGACGGAGGGGGTCAAAGTGCGAACGACATGGTGTCGACCTAGCGGTTGCGAAGCCCTTGACCATGAGAGGCTACTATTAGGGAAGTATGCCCTACCTTAGCCCCATCGGCCTACTAGGGCAAAGGCCCATTATGCGTGTAACCGAAAGGCAAGCCCACTAAAGCTACGCAAGGATATGTTTGCCCTTGCTAGTAAAAACCCTATGGGGATATTCGTATAAACAACCTATCACATAGTTATAAATATGATCACAAAGACATCATGGGAGAGGGGGAGAGAACATTTTGGATATATGTAATAGACTTGAGCTGAGTTTAAGCACTAGCTACATTCTACACCACTCTCCTCTCTTGAATTTTAGGCTTCGGGCACCCTTCTCGGGCCCTGAAGCCCCTATATATATGTTGTTTGGTGTGTAACCACAACAACATCAACAGACATATGTACAACTTTGGATCCAAAAATTTCAAATGGTTATTAAAATTCAAAATCATGATACTTACCATGTGAACTAATTTAGTCACACCACTTGGGTTATGTTCTGACTCTTCTTTCTCCTAGATAAAAAATCTATAGAAATCTAAGACTAAAAGCACCACAAATGCAGCTTGACAAGTTAAGTACGTTGACACTAGTCTCTATTATATTTATATTAAAAGAGAATCATTCTGATCCTGGTTTGGTGTGACTGGACACAGAAAATGTATTCTTCAACCTTTTAATATGACAAAAGTGTTCCATTTCAGGAAATATAAGCACAGTACTAAGTCTACAGGAACTTGGAATCAGAATTAACTTCAATTTCAGAGAAGTACTTTTACAACAATATAAGCACTGACATTTACAAAAGGTTAAAAGGACTACTTGCTGATTGAGAAAAACAATACCGATCAGTCTTCCTCCACATCACGATACAGGTACTTAGAAAATGCAGAATTTATGACAATAACAAAGAAAGCCAATCAAAGTGTCAGATTTTACAAATCCATGTAAAATTTTCCCCAATTTGAGAAGTCGGCCCCTCTCACAGTGTTAAGTCTACAGGAACCTCCCATGAACCTTCTGTTTAAGCCTCCCAGAAATTCTACCCTCGATCCGCAAACACGTCAAACATTCTGATTCTCATGAACAATAGCGAACAAATCCACTCGAACATGTTCGGTTTTCCCTAAAAGAATCAACCCAAGTACCCAACACATGATCCCCAATGACAATGTGTAACTTGTGACCCTTTCGTGTATGTGCAACTTGTTACCTTTTCCTATATCTCAAAGTTAACCACCCTCGAATCTATGACAGCACCCTTTCCTGTACCCTCACAATGCGTCTCTGACAAACCCCATCCAAAGATGGAAAACTGATTATCACCATATACTTTGCTCATTCCAAGCTAGCAGAAAGCTCACTAGCCAACAGATTCTAAAAAGAACAGTGTTTGGTTGGTGGTCCAAATGAGCCAAGCCAAAATTTTGGTATAACCAAAACCTGGGCAAAGCCAAATATTGGCAAAAAAAACATTGTTTGGATCGTGGCCAAGCCAAATTTTGGTGTTACCAAAATTTTGGTAAGTGATTTCTCACTCTCGGATTGCCCACGTGTAACATTGGATTTCATTGGTGTTACCAAATTTTTATGAGTGTTACCAATTTTTGGTAGCAAACCAAACAATAACCAATTTTCATTGGTGTCATCAATATTTGGTTTGGTTTAAGAGTAACAAACCAAACAAGCCCCAACTTTTCCTTATCCACAACCCTGTTTCTCCTGACGCACAGACTCACTACCCCAGATGCCAAACGATATAGTAATTCTCTCACACAGTATTCACGTTATACTAAATTGAGCATAAACAATTAATGAAGAATAAATAGATAGATAAAATTTGAATGGAACTACGCAAAACCTGAGGCGCCGCCACGGAGCTTTTCCGCCCACTTGGAGAACCCTAGGTCGCTGTCCCCAAAGCCGTCTTCGCCGGCAATCTCTGCACACCACGCAGACATCAAAACCCTCTTTCCCGAATCAAACAGCACGAATCGAACCCGCCGTGCCGAACTGTTAATGCGATTACCGTGCGAGAGGAAGGGGTTGCGTGGGGAGCCGGCGAGCCCGGCGTGGAGTAGCGCGTAGTAGAGGCAGAGCCGGCCGGCCCAGACCAGCACGGGGCCCTCGAGCAGCGACGCCGCGATGGGGCCCACTGCACCGGCGGGGGCGAACACGGCGGCGCGCCTCTGCGAGAGAGGACGGATGGGGGAGGGCAGGAAGGGTGTCTTCGCCGCCGCCGGCGCGTGGAGGGAGAGGGGGCTGGGCACGGCGGCTGCGGGGGTGTGGAGGAGGTAGGCGAGCATGGCGATTGGCGGCGATACGGCTAGAGTGCAGTTTTTTTGTTCGGTTTTGAAGGTAGCAGGAGATTGTGTCAGCGTTAGTGTAGAAGAAGATTAGAAGAAAATATCTTGGTTATCTTGTTTTGTTCAAGGATTTTTGTGGTAGAAATTTTAGTATATCTTAACGCAAAATTTAAGCTATGCTACTGTGAATCTAATCTCTCGTAAAACACCAAATGAGCTACATAAATATGGGCATGTTCTTTTTGTTATGACTTATGGTTTTTGATCGAAAATTTTGAATTTTAGCTGTTTGCAACAGAGATTACGGAGAGAGATATACTCGCTTGCGATTTTAGATGGTACAGATGTTGGACTTTTAACGTGTACTATAATTAATTTGTAGATTTCTTCTAAAAATATTTCGTTTGAAAGTTAGATACTATAGTAAAAATCAAAAACCGTTTTAAGAAGCTGAAAAGAACATAACCTATAGCTTAAATTGTCACTGGGTTATTTTTATTTGTTATCGCCTTCGGTTTCGAGCAAATACAAGCATGCACTGTATAACAAAATTTTGAACACTGCTACACTAGTGTATATATAAAAAGTATATTTAGATTCAGTGCGGTAAATTAGTGCTGGGAAACCTGCTTAATTGGATATCGCGAAACTTACCGGGGTTTTTTTCAAGGTTGTGCTTAGGTTGCTTCACTTGCATATGATGATTCCCACTTCATTTTATTTTCTTGAAAAAAAATTTGGACGGAAATTGCTTCTGAATAATGATCAATAAAATATCTAGCACTTTTATTTTGTTTTGTCTTCTTGTGGTGAGATTATGCATGTGGCCGTTTCAGATAATGGCTAAGGGCTGAAGGAGATGGAGTGCGACAGGTAGGACTTAGGATAATAATTTTCAGGCACCACAGCTTTCAGATGATATATGGCGTAGCTCTATTGGCTGTTTCCTTGAAGTGGGAAATATGGTTTTCCATTGTGGCTGATCGTGAGAAACATTTCAGTAGAATCCAGGGCGACCCGGCTCAGCGAGTCTTCCCTTCAACAGCAAGATAGAAATTTGTTGCTCATGAATCATGATATACTTTGGATTTGTTCTTTTCGGCTGTAGTTGATGTCTTTTAACTCTAGTGAGAATACTTATACGAATGAACCGAATACCAATATAAACCGTTTCGAAAATACTATCCTAATAAGTTGTTTAAAACGGCAGTGAAGAAGTCTCATTTATTTGTTCAGGAGAAATCATAAGCCGAAAAGAACTAGTCATTTACGTGACACCAAAAAAAATGATGCTAGATTCAGCAGCTCAAATAAGATCATCAAAATTATCTGTAATAATTAGCAGATGAACTTTAAATTAGACACGCATGAACATTGTATATGCAGAGCAACTTGTGTCCATATCAACACCCTGTGATGCACGTGTGTTTTGAGTGGTGGCTACTCTGCACCCTCCCCTTCTCCCTCCTCTTCCTTCCAGACTGGAAGGATCCCTTGGCCAGCCAGCCTCTTGTGAACCCAGAACACCACAAGCTTGGGAGTAATCCTCTTCTCATCGATCAGGAAGGGCTCGATGGTGCTGACTTCTGTGCTGTATGACGACAGTGAAAAGCCCTTCGGTCCTGCGTCACTCATTGAGATGAGATCAGTGTAAAGCATTCCTATCAATTCAGTATGCTAGTAATGAAGTACTGCGAACTGTGTTCTTGCTTACGGCAAGGTAGTTGGGAATTGAACTGGTGTTTTATACCTAGGTGTGTATATCTTTCGATCATGTAGTGCTCTAGAATGGTAATTTTCAACGAGGAATCCAAAAGTTTGTAAGGGAAAACAGGAGGGATGATATATTGTTCATGCAATTGCATTGGAAGGATTGTCCTATCAAAAGGACTGTCAGCAATGAAAGCACACAGGATAGAATGAGAAATGTGTATCAGGTAGTTTGTACCTGTGAGATCTCCTTTTGGAAAGAAGGCCCAGAAGTAATAGGGGATTTCATCCTTTATGAAGGAACCCTCCAGCTGCAATTCATTAACACTAAGGATTAAAAAGCTGACAAATATTTCATTGGAGCTATCTCAAGTGTCTGCATGTTAGAATCCCAAACTGTGTTAGCATTGTGTGTGGCGCTGATGGTTGGGGAGTGCTTTAGGTGCTAAAACTACTAAAAGTCTCGGCTTTGCGATTTTTCCCGTTTGCGCAAGAGGAACGCTCAGGCCTACATACCACATAGTGGATCACAGAGTTGTAAAAAACATTGTCCATAACATTGAAGTAAACTGTTTGGCACAAAGTATCGAATGATGTTAGAGCATATTCTAATTTGATTACTACTCTGCTATTGACTGTAAATAACTGAAAGGCACTATTGATCAGTTTACGCTTCTCCATGGTAATGCTCCAGAAATTCATAAACTGCACAGCCACTTTTTTGCAAGGGGTGGGTGAGTGACATTACGACTAGACAGTTGCATAGTAACTTTGTTACGGCTGAAGAGCTAAAATTTGGCAACTTCACCTACTGTCTGACATACACATACTTCAAAGAACTTATAGGTCTACTTTTGGTATGTAACTGCAAATATAGTGTACAAACTTTTTTACTTCGCTGTTATTTTAGTACACATTAGTTTAAATTATATCTGGTCGTTCT
This sequence comes from Melocanna baccifera, assembly GCA_036346265.1. Classification (NCBI taxonomy): domain Eukaryota; kingdom Viridiplantae; phylum Streptophyta; class Magnoliopsida; order Poales; family Poaceae; genus Melocanna; species Melocanna baccifera. The sequence continues at coordinate 22,382,528 of CM070694.1, read as the reverse complement.
TAAAGCCTACTTGCTACTATGGCTCAGCACTGTCTGTTACTTCCTCTCGAGTTCACAATTGCTAGTTTTTCCTTGTTTCACAATTTACTGTGCTTAGCATGTCAAGTGTTTAGTTCTCCGGTGTCTAAATAAAGTCTTAATTAACCATTGAATTATTGATTGGAATCCTTATGTGCAGGCTCTGGTGCAGTGAGACTTCCACAGTTCTCTATTTCTTACTGCCGGTGCTAAGAGCGCTGAAAAGCATTTTCGTCTTAGAGAGGGTATTCATGCGGTTGAACATGGTTTTGACATGCTTTGGTGCAATAATGCTCAAACTCATGAAATTGTTCCCTCGATGTTCATGGAACAGTTTTACCCTTTTTTATATCTACTACGACCCAATCCATTGAGATATTGTACTTTCAAAGATCAAATTCCTTGAAAACCATTGAACATGCCCTCCAAAACAATAGGATAGGAGAACATCACTCGGTTCCCCCCTCCTTTCTTTCTGCACGAAAGAGTGCATTGGAGAAATCAAATTATTCTCTCGCTAAACACAGCTTAACTCATTCATAGTTCGGTAGCTGTTTGATCTCAGGTCCCAGCTATGTCGGTTTCTTATCGATGGTTGATGAAATAGCAAAACAGAGCAGAAGTGTTGGTCATTGTCATTTGTCATCGCCTAAAACTTTTTTGCAAAACTCACATCCAAAAGGAAATTGGTGTGGTTACAAACTAAACAGTGGATAATGAGGGCTATGGATATGCCATAGAAGGGGTTATCCGGAGCCTAAAACTCACAGTAGGAAGAGGTACAGAGAATATATACTATACCTATACTACAGCCTGACCTTTTCTCACAAAAAATGGATTCTGCCTCCCCAATGTCCCCATGCCGCACTAAGGAACATTTATAGCTATAAAGAGGTTGTTTACATTCATACCTTTTATTGAGATCTACAATAGTGAGGGCAAATATGTCCTTTTCTCTTGTTATAGCCCTTTTAGGTTTGCCATATGGTTATATGCTTAATAGGCCTTTTGGCATAATGAGCTAATTAGATCAAGGTGAAGACCACTCCCCCAACAGAAATGTTGGCATTACATTCTCATTTCGATATGCTGTGTCATTCTTAAGGGGATCCTATATCATTGGCAGTGCAAGTACTCAGGATTCGGCCGAATCAGATACTCGAAGTAAATATGCGATAACAAGCCTACCGCATGTAAGTACACATTGCTGGAAACATTGACCATTACTTACCTTGTGTCACATTCATTGAGTTATTGACTTACTGTTCTGCTAAACTGCTTATGTTACTATCATTTTCTGGGAGATAACTACTGTAAGAATCACATCACTACTGTGATATGCAACGACATGCCTACTGCATGCAACTAGAACTGCCCACTACCACAGTACCAGATCTGTAACTTTTAATCAGTGAATAATAATGACTTTATGGCCCATTCCAAACAGAATTTAAAAACCGTTCGGAACACGTTAACTTCTTTAACATGTTTTTTCTATTTTGTTCTTTTGCATTATCTATGGAGATATGACTTGCACGTTTGTATTTCTGAAACGATCATTACTCTGTAATTCTCAGCAGTGTGGTCAGTAGTATTCACCTTGTTGTCTTGGAAGGAGAGCTCAACTTCGGACACGTCCTCCGCCTCCAGAGCAGCCTTCAGCGGAGGGATAATCTCCTCCTGCATCATCTCCGGCAGCGGCTTCGACGGGGCCTTCTTCGGCTTCGCCGCCGGCTTGGCTGCCGGCTTTGCCTCCGCCGTGGCTTCCTTATTGTCACCATCTGCTTCCTTCTTCTCACTAACTGCATCAAAATAACCGAAAATTTTAGCACTAACTACCGTGGCCTCCCTAATCACCGCAGCAAACATTAGACCACTTAGTCAAGCTAATGATCGAATGGGAGGGGTACCAGTGGTGGCGGTGGATGACTCCTGCACGGCGGAGCAGGAGGCGACGGCGCGAGGGAAGGCGACGGCGAGCGGCAGCCGCTTCCCGAAGAGCGGGACGGTGGAGCACTTGCACACCGCGTGGCCCGTGAGAGGGCTCAGCGTCAGCGAGTGCAGAGGCTGAGGCGCCATGAGAACAGGCTAAACTGGCGCGCAACAGCGCAAGCAGTAGCCAACGATTTTTGCCGCCAAAAGGCCGGTCACGATTCACAGCTCTCGGAGGCCGAACAGCATGCGAAATCAGGTGAGCTGATCCGTACGTGAGATCAAAAGTGTTGCAAGGAAGAGGAATCGAGGAGGGGAATCGAGGAGGGAATGAGGGAGCCGGTTAATCGGAATTTGGCAATGAGGTTTGGTTCTTCGGCCACAGGTGGCTCGTGTCCACTAGTTCAGTTGGATGGCATTGGTTTGGCGCCGGTCTATCTGCATTCTGCAGTGGACGACCTTGCGCGGCGCCAGGGCAAGGAGCACCGGCGCAGCACGGCTGCCTCTGAGCCAGCCATTTCATTCACGATCTACCGGGTCAGCTGGTGTGGCCTGGAAATCACTAAGACCGTACGATCAGAGTCGCATGATCTCTGAAATTAGCTTGGTAGTCGGTACACCACAAGGATGTAGCCGCTTTGGCACTTTTGACGATATTTAATCCTGTATTTACAAGAATGATAATCTTTATGATGAATTAGCAAAAATATTATTTCTGGCGCACGGTGACTGTACATCAGCCCAGAGGTAACACGTGACCTCTGACGCATGGTGACCGTACAGTAGCCCTAGGGGCAAACGTGACCTTTGCCGCACGATCACCGTGCGGCGACACGAAGGCTGCCCCTATGCCGTATGCCCACCATGCAGTTGTTAATTAAGTCAGTTTAATTAGCTATCTTAATTACTGGTTAACGTATATTATTTGTCTGAATTTTTAAATATAGTAAATGAGCTCAAACAATTACAAAATTTTATGTGTAGTCTTTCGACACAACGTACTGTCTAATTTTTTGTAATTTTATCCAATTTAAATGTTCCTAAAAAAATCATACAAATGAATTGTTTGTAGGATTTTTATGTAGAAAAATGAGGTGCAAAAATTATAAAATTTTTTGTGAAGGCTCCGCATGTAACGTACTTGATTGTTTAATTTTTTCAGGGTTTTATGTGTACATAAAATATTTACTATACTGGAGTTACCATCTTCAGGATTATTCACTTTCGAGATTTCCTCAACGTTGGGTTGAATCTCTTCTACTGATTCAAAAGATAACTTATTTTCTTCAAGTTTCTTTTTCTACAGACATCCACGTGAAATTGAGGTCTCATTCTCTGGCTCCCCTCTTCCTCATATGAGGGGTTGGAGTGTTTCAAGTATCTGTCTAGGGTACTTTCACTCTTTCCAGAACATTTACTGCTAGTATATAAGATTTTGTTACTCCTTTTTATCAGTGAAGGCATCTGGTGGTTATTTGCTATTTGCTGCAGGTTTATTATTTGTTGAACTTCTAATTTAGTTTCTGTAGTGCGTGGATCTAGGGCTTGAATGTCCGAGACGTCATGGTGGCGAAATTGGCACTTATATAGTACAACCAAATTTTCGTAAATGAAAAATACTTGATTCTTTTTCACGCATTAATTGTAAGGGGAAACCTCATGGTATGTAATCGGTCTTAAGTTTATTAATGCTGCAGCGTGCAACACCGCATGGCCCCAGCAGCTGGTTGAAAGCCTACAATTCTGCAATAGTGGTCTAACAATCAGTTTAGTTCTTTTAATAAATGACTCTGCAAGGCAATTTTGAATGTGGACATGTGGTATTGAGTACTCTATCTTAATACCTAAAGCTAAACAGTAGTAATTAAATACTTTGGAGATAAACTTGCCGGTATTGTCCATTCTAATGGACTTAATCCTTTCATATGATAATTTAAGCTATTAATTTAGCAAAGTCGTAGTTCCAAATAAATAGCAGGCATATATGGGACCACCTAGTAGAACCATCTAATACCACCATAAAATATCTAAAGGGGGCCAACAAGGGTTGAATAGGTCCACAGATATCACTTTATATTCTCTCTAGAAAATAGATGATTTCACCTCAATTTTCAAATAAGAAGGTCTAGTGATAAGTTTTCCTTTGACATAGATCGGGCACAAGAAATATTCAAGTTTATGATAGGATAGTCTTTAAGGTATAACAAATATAATTGCTTATTATTTTTCTCATCATTCCTACCCCAAGATGCCCTTATCGATTGTGACGGATCTTAAAAGGCTCCGAGATTTTATACTCTTTCTTCATAGCAACATATTTTTCGGGTTTTATGTAGGTATAGTATAACCCAGAGGAGGAGAAGGAGAGTTTTTCAACCACTCATTTTTGATCGCCATCTGATTTAGTTATGAGGGGGTATTCTGTATCACCTTTATTGTCGGTCTCGACATTGATATCATTCAAGCAAATATTTTTGAAACTTAATAGGGTACGCTTTGATTCGGGATACAAGAGAGCATCCCTAATCGCTATTCGAGTACCTATAAGGGGACAATGAGAGTGGCACTTTTAGTGCCAATAATTAGAGCATCACTTCCAGCGGTGGTCATGATATTTTTCATTTTCTTGGTTAACGTATGAAAATACTTGGTATCTCTTAGAAGGCGCTCAGTTCGACTTAAATAAGCTAACTTATATCTTATTTTGCACTGTAGTTTGCTTATTTTTCACTGTAGCTGATGGTGGCTTATTTGACGTAATTAAATTTAGAAAAAATAAAAAAATAAAAAACATGTTAGCCCATCACAGACAATACAAAAAAATACAGGAAAAAACTGTTAAAAAGCTCAAAAAAAGCCAAAAAAACTAGAAAAATATGAAATTTAGGAATAGTAAGCTAGAAGACAGAAGCTGAACTCGAAACGAGCAGGGCCTTAGAATCAAGTTGGTGGTTCTATTGTCTATTAGACAAATAACCTCCCCTGTCATCAGATTTAAGAAATTGTTCGTGCACCTTTGTAGAGCAAGTCGTACTGATAACGTATTGAGAAATAGACGAACAACAATGCAAATGTACACAATCAATCACAAGAATACCAAAGAGATCAATCACCAGAGAACAATTGAGAGAATACCAAAACGTAATCTTTATTAATTTCATATCTATTTTTATTATACATATGACTCTCTATTTATAGTCTAAATTCTTAAAAATAGTTTTAATATTTATCTATACCGTAATTTTTTTTAGGTTTGGTAACACTTTTAAACTTTTTGTTAGGAGTACTGCTGATATCTCCCATCACCCTCTGCGCTCCGCGTTCGGTCGTTCTGTAGGCCCGGTCCACCTAGGCGCGTGGCGCGCCCGCCATAACGTGGGCCCACACAGCCGGTTGCCCAGGAGGGCGGACGGTCACAGCCCACGCCACCGCTTTCGCTCGCGCCGTCCGATCTATCTTCCCCTTCCACGCCGTCCGATCCTACGTTTCCCCTCCACCTACTGCCTATGTCACGGGCATATCTTGTCCTCACCGATCTGTAGACACGGACCACATGGTCAGACGAGCCCAGCCACACCACGCGCGGGCCACGCAACCCAGTCGCCGTACGTGGTATGGACCCGGTCCACGTGACACTCCGCTGCGCAGAGCACGGCCCAACGAACAACCGGCCCGACAAAAAAAATCCAGTTAACTGCACCCAGTAAATTACAAGCTTTCCTTTAAATCCCCAGTACTTTCAAGTTCGATCCATCCACTTGCATAACAGTTGGTCGCCGCCGTAGCTTAGCCGCGAGGCTTTTTCACAAAAAAAGAGAGAAATTGCTCTGCATAATTGTCGGCCCCGGCGCCGTGGCGGCGACATGTCCAAAATACTCCACTCACCGTGGCGGCGACGTGGCCCGGAGACGTGTCAAACTAGGGGAGGGGAGCTGATTATTCAATTCGACGTGGGACAGGTAGCAGCAGGGGCAAGACCGTAAACAAACTCCGGCTCAATAAAGGAGGAGAGGAGCATCGAGCCGCGGCAGCCGCTCACCGACAACGCGCTCGGCTCCCCCCTCTCCCGATCTCCTTCCCTCCCTCGGTCCCCACACCGCCGGTCACGTTACCGCCTGCGTTGCGTGCGGCCCCGGTCCACCTCATCGCAACTTGCCAAAAGCGAAGGCGGCAGCCACGCAGCGTACTCCCAGCCAATTGCGCCAACCGCCCCTCTTAAAAACCAAACCCTCTTAATACTCGCGAAGCCAGCATTGTTCACCGCGAGGCCCAGAACGGCACTGCGCGTGGGCCCCGCTGGCCAGTGGGACGGAGCCCCGGCCTCCCGATGCACCACGAAGACACACGGCGCAACCACCGTGAACCAATAGACACAAGCACAAGGCGCTGCCTCAAATTGCCACACAGGAGGCTGCACCCATCGCTGCAACCACAGCCATTTCACCTATCTCAAAGCACGGGCCGCCCGCGCAACAGCCCCGCCGGCAGATGCAGTGGCCAGTAACAGGGGAGGACGTACAGTGTACAATTCAACCAGGGCAAAGTATAAAATTTCAAATGGATGCAACGGCTACCGGGGGGCATTTGAAAGGGGGCCATTTCCCGGGCTTTTCCTTTGGAGGGAAACTACAGTTTGAGCATTGCACATCTCTAGCCTAGATCGCCAATGTAACAGAAAATTCAAAGGGTGGAGGGAAACCCTGGTCTTGTAACTACCATTCGAAATTCAAGAGGGGAAACCCTGGGGCTTGTGAATCAAATGGGGGCCGACTGAACTGAACTCAACCGGTTGGCTACAGTCTAGCTGCTAGCTGCTACACAGGTCTCTTCATTTTCCCTCCTAAAATCTGCTGTTTGAAGAGGAGGATGGATGAAGAAGCTCTCTCAATTCATCAAAGTCTTTACACGAAAAACGGCTAAGAAAAACAGGGGGGGAACCCACCATTTCTGTTTGCTGCTGCTCCTGCTTGCTTCTTTCTAGCTGAGAAGACGGGGGTGAGGGATGGGGATCCATGTACATTGGCTGCTTGGTCAGTGGTGCTTGAACGGCCTCAGGTCCTCGACGCCGTCGTCCTCGTCATCGTCATCACCGCCGCTGCCTGATGGGTCATCACCTCGCTTCCGCTTTGTGCCCTGCGACGATGAAGGCTGGTCTGTGCCGCCCTCATCGTCATCATCGACCTCCTCTCTGTCTTCATCCACATCATCAGCGTCAGCTGCGTCGAAGTCGCTTCCAATGGCCATGGCTTGAGGCTGAGCAATTGGCTGAACAAGATATTCTGTGTCTTCATCCTGAGGAAATGAAAAATTGCAAGAAATTATTAATTAGAATTGTGTTTCTACTTTCATAATTGTAACACCAGCAGGAAAAGTAAGTACTGGTACATAATACAAAAAACTTGAAAGACAAATACTCATGTGTATCACAAACAGGTCCCTAATGTAAATGCCCAAACAATCATAAATTACTCATATAAAGGACCGGGACCAATTTAGAATTTAACAGACACAAACAACAAATTCCAACCAGGAAAGACAGCATGGAACAAACAGCATATATGACATAGAGAAATTAACAGAACGATAGCATAAAAAACACAAAGAATGCAGTTAAACAATGCTTTCAAAAATTGGTAGCCGTGGTAAACATCATCAATCTTCAAGCATCAAAAATTAAGTCAGCAATAAATAAATGAACACCATAACCAGAATAAACGGATGAAACAACAGTTAATAAATATGCTGAGACATCTCTTTGAAGATGTAAGCATACCAGACTATATAAAATAACTTGAGTGATAATTTAAGTAACTAGTTTACACTGTAAAGGAACAAACATCTCCTTTTGAATCCAATTCCAACAGGAGTTCAAGAACAAAGCAATGCAAAAAAAAAAAAGAACGCACAACTTCATGCTAAAAAACTAACAGTGTATCTTCTACTGCCTAGACAAGATATACGCACTAACTCATTTTCATGGGGAAAGGATAGAACACAAATTTGTAGAGATTTCCTTAATGAGGGCCAGATAATGAAAATATGAATAAGCTATTCCATCAATCTGAGCCCAAAAAGGAAGATTGTACGTCTGCAAAACGTCTAGTACTGCTAAAACAGAAATATCTACAGAAGATAAAACTAGAAACGTAACGGTTTACGAGCTAAGCAGGTCGTATAAGTAGATATCAAATGGGGTCCCAAAAACATAGCAAACTCCAGGTATAACTGATGCATTAACAGTTTCTGTAATTCCCCAATTATAATACTTCAACAGTGCAAGCTCGACAGGCACCAATAATTAAACTTCCAAAATAGAGGCTAAAAGATGACAAATTAAAACCTCTTTTTTGAGATGAAGAAATTAAATACCCTCGGCTAAATCCTCACATTATAATTTTTAGGGCAGGAGTTTTCACAGCCCTGAAGATTGTGGATGTAGCTGCGGTGACAGCAAACAAAGTACTGATACACAACTCGCAAGAAAGTATCATACATACAGGTTCACTGATAGGCACGGAACACAAGTCTCTTGAGTCCCCATATGCAGCACGATTCAGTTAAGCAATTATTCGTGGTATACCAAAGTGTGAAGCCTGCCCCACAAAATAGGTGATTACGGATGGGGGACCTAATATATGAAGTTCTCTACTTTGGCATGCCCAAAAATAATGTGTTGCACACATAAACTGGAGACTAAACAAACACCCACATAACTAATGCATGAACTAGTAAATAAATCTCCTAATCAAACAAACTAATCACGATTCAAGTAACCTGCAACAGAGTAAACTAGTCAATAGCAATCTTGCTAAATAAAATGACTAGTACAATCACCAGGCCACCAATTCTACATGCAGAAATTGCAATAAATATCAAAGTACTTGAATCACTTGCGAGAACTTAATGTGTTATACCTCATCGTCCGCATCATCATCATCATTCCCGTCGTCATAAACCCTATCATCCTCCAATCTCTCCTCGTTCTCCTCTCCAATCTCGCCGTTCCCGTCCTCATCTTCCCCTTCTCCTTGCTCATGCCCATCAATCTCTTCTCCCCCAACGTCCTCCACCACCATGGCAACCCTCCCGCTGCTCTCTGGCTCAGCCTCCTCACCATCATCCTCAACCTCCTCCTCTTCATCATCGTCGTCCTCATCCTCCTCCTCGATGCCATCTTCCTCCTCATCACTACTCGGTACATCATGCACCTCAACAGCGTCTTCATCATCACCCTCTTCATCGATCTCCTCCCCCAAATCATCCTCATACTCCTCGTCTTCATCATCGTCATCATCCTCCACATCCTCATCCTCCTCGTCCGGGGCTCCCCCGACCGCCGCGACCCGGAACCCGTTCGCTCCGTGGTGGCGCTCGGCTCCCCCGTTCGGGACGACCTCGTCGGCATCGCTCTCATCCTCGTCCACATCGATCACCCCGTTCACCTCCACCGGGTGCGCCGCCACGCCGCCGCGCGAGTGGGAGACGCCCCCGTTCGCCACCTCTCCGCTGCCGGGGTCCTCGTCCTCGTCGTCTTCGTCGTCGTCGTCATCTTCGCCGTCCCCGTCGTCGTCGTCGTCCGACTCCGGCCGCTCGTTCTCGTCGGCGTCCATCTTGTCGAGGTACTTGAGCGTCCGGATCATGCCGAACACCCTGGATCTGTAGTCTTTGACCCGGGTGACGGGGCACTCGTAGAGGTCGAGCGAGACGAGGCGGAGGCGGGCGAGCGGCGCGAGGTCGTCCACGTACTGGATGCGGTTGTTGCTGAGGTCGAGGTCGCGTAGCGAGCCGAGCCCGGCATCGACGAGGTGCTCGAGCCCGCCGGCGATGCGGTTGTCGGACAGCGTCAGCCGTGTCAGGTTCCGCAGCCGGGGGAACCCCGTGAGCGACGCGACCCCGACGCCGGCGATCGAGAGGTGCTCCAGGCTCTGGTGCCGCTCCAGTATCTCCGACGCCGGCAGCCGCCCGTGCATGCACTTCACGGCACCGTCCAGGGTCAGGCTCCTCGCCGGCGACGAGTTCCCCTCGCCGCCGGCCTGCAGCGCCGCCTCCACCGCCCTCTCCCACGCCTCGTCCATCCTTTCCCCCCTCTTAAATTATTTTTTCCTGGGGTGTTTGGTTGCAGAGGGGATTTGAAATACAGAGTGATATATACCTGGAGGGTGTTTACCTCGCCATTGGAGGAAGAAGGGGGCGGTTCACGGGGTGTACCGTGGACTCGGCGCAGGGACGGTGGGCCGCGGGGGTTGCATCAGTGGCCAATGGGAGCGCTCGATCGGGGGGCGCGGATCGCTAACGTGGCGGGATCCCAGGGGCGTGTGTTTCTTTTGAGAGGAGCGGGGGAGCGGAGCGGAGAGGGGTGGTGGGCTGGATGATGCCAAAAGCATCTTTTTCTCTGTTCTGTTTTTTCTTTTTTTGTTTTTCTTTATACTTTTTTCTTTTAGGGGCGAGATATTATTTGTTAATATATATAACATAATTAATTGAAACAATATATTGTCAAGACACCATGATTTAAAACATATATTTCTCTCTATGTATCACGTGCAAAAAAGTTTAGAATTTTTTGGATATCGAGTTTAACTAGTTTACTAACTAGTTCAAATACGTTTGAACTAAAATTTGAATTACATTTATCTTTTTTAATGATAGTTTGATTATAGATATGTGTTGATTTTATATAAAAATCAGAAAACCATTAGCATATGATCTAAATTAGTTGAAAATCTTTGAATTCAAGTACATACTCTCACTTCTAATAAACCACTTAAACGAAAATGATATACTTATTTATCACTTTTGGTATACTTAAATACTAATTTAAAGATACTCCAATACAATTTGATTGAAAAATTTTCATAAGAATATTTTTATTTTTGCCAACTGATAGATGTAAATAAGACGACCACCGTCAACGCAGCAATACAAGGTCTTTGTCAGGGCCGCTAGTTGAATACAATGCACACAAGCCTGTCAAAATGGTCGCTAAATTCTTCAATAAGATGAAGAAATATGTGAGGACCGAAGATGATGTGCAGCGGCGTTGATGCGACGTCTCTGAGTCGAAGCAAGTGCCCGACTCCTCGAAGGAGGGCTTCAACCAGAAGCAACGGAAAGGCCAGCGGCCCAAATACGTTCTTGACATCGATGGAGGCGGCGACACTGGCAACGCTTCAGCCAATCGCGGGCATGGCCATAGAGGTCGCAACCGCGGAAGAGGTCGCGTTCGTGAGGACACTGACCGAGGCCGAGAGGAGGCGCAGCAACGCTGCCTGCGGTGCGAAGTGCACGGCTGAGGCGACCACCTCACACGGCACTATACAATCATCGTGACGCTTTGCGAAAGCATCGCCAGGGAAAAGGCCGTTGAAGCAAGAGCATCGGTGGTGGCACATGTACAACAACCCCTGGAGGGCCACTTAATTCAATCCGCCCCCACCGCGCTGCGTATACAGGCCTCAGACGGAGGATCACGCTGTGTAATCAACGTCATTACCAAGGGTTCATCGTTAGACTTTTCGTCTGAACGGGCAGTGGAAGGCCTACGCCTATCGGTTGTGTCATGTCGCTGCATACCCCGCCCAGATGCCCCCGAATTGGGCACAGGCCAACATCACTTTTAAGGTGACAGATACGACTGGGGCAACTTTCCCCACCAGGACCCCTTGGTGGTTTAGGCTACCATTGCAGGATGCGACATCAAACACGTCCTCGTCGACGCAGGCAGCTCTGCAGATATTCTATTTGCCTGCACCTTCAACCAGATGGGTATTCCCCGAAGTAAGCTCGAGCCTCCAGGTGTCCCACTCCAAGGCTTCGGGGCTAGCCCTGCGCGCCCTGGGCTAGGTGTGGCTCCAGGTATCTTTCAAGCAGGCGATTAGGTCCAAAGCGTGGTCCCTGGCTAACATTATGGGAGTAGACCGCTCCATCATTGAACACCGCTATGAGCCACTTCCTATCCAAGTGGCCACCTACGAGTACTTCTCCAAGTGACTCAAAGCAATCACCCTAGCCAAGGTGACCTCAGCAGTAGTGCAGCGTTTTCTTTGGCAGAGCATTATTGGCCCTTTCCTTTCTCTCTCCTCTTCTGCTGGCAGGTGGGGCCGCCCTCTTCATTCTCCCCACACCTGTGCCCCTCTCCTTCCTCTTCCACTCTTTCCTTTTCCAGTCACCGCTGATTTTCCGTCAGTCTTCCTTTCGTTCCCTACCCCTCTCTCCATTTTTGGTCTCCACACTGCTCAGAGAACATATCTCCTAATACCACGTCTCTTTCCTTCCTTGCCACCACCATCTACGGCGAGCAATTCCCTCCCAGTGTCCCCTCCTCGGCCCTATTTAAACCCCCACCGAGCACCCCCAGCTCCCACACCACCCCTGCCTGTCACCAGTCATCTCGTGAGTTTTGAGTTGCCCCCACACCATCCGCTCCCCTTCGCCAAGCTTCAGAGAGCTCCGACGAGGGATTTCGAGCAAGCCAGGCCACCCCCGCCTCAAGGACGTCGCCACCAGCTTCACCGCACCTCGACGAACACCGTCCGTCTCTTCACCGAGCTTAAACACAGTTAGAAGACCCACTTCACCGGAGACCCCAGCGCCGCCGTCGCCCTCCTCGCCGTCGACCCATTTTTCACCACTTATGGTAATGCTGTCGTATACCATTGCACTCCCCGCGCACTCCTCTCTCTAACGCACACCTCGTCGGCCATCGCCGAGTGCCAGAGCACCGGCGAGCCATCGGTTTCCGCGTGCCACCTTCTCTCCTTTGCCCAATCGGACTGGTCCGAACATTCTTTGTCGTTCGGATGGCCCGAAGGGTTCTTGCTGATAGGATGGCTCATTGCCGATCGAACGGTCCAAAAGATCTCGTGCCATTCAGACAATTCGAAAGTTCAACTAACGATCAAATAGTCCATTGCCGATTGGACTCTTGTCCAAAAGACTCTTGTCTTTCGGACAGTCCAAATATCCTCTTGCCGATCGGATGGTCTGAATGTTATGATAATCGATCGGACAGTTTGGACGAACACACAGGCGGCACGCCAAACCAAACGCCCACATGGTAGTGACATGGTGTGCCACCTCATAGCACATATCCACGTGGTCTCCACGTGTCAGCCACCTTGCATGCCATGTAAGCGGCAAGCCACCCCTGAGCCACGTTAGTGCCACATGTCAGACACATGGTAGCCACATCAGCAAAAACAGCTAGGTCACCTGCTATGTGTAGGGTTGACGTCATCATAACTTCATAAATCAGTTTTTCCTTTATAAATTTAACTCGGCCAGTAATTAAATTCCCTATAGACGACATAATTCTGATTTTTCTTTAGAAAAATAATTCCAGTAATTCCTTGCTGATGTCATAAAATATTTTTTTCTTTAGAAAAATAATTTCAGAAATTCCTTTTATTCTTTTTTTAGATTTTTGAACTTCCAGAAGCACGTTTTTCTTCATCCTAACTCCGGTTGAGCCCATCTAAATTTCTAAATTTCTATAAAAAATTCCAATCAATCCAGTTCTGCCTTCTTTTTATTATTTGGAGTTTATTTAAATGTATTTGAATTTTATTTGAAATTTGGTGAGTTATTTTCATGTATAGACTACGATGATTCCGGAGAGTTTTACGTCGATAATTCGCATCCAACTGCAAAGTAAGGCAAGTCACACTCTTTGATTATGTTGATCCTAGATTATGAAATAAAATTATATTATTTTAAATTATTCTTTATACATATTTTTATTCAAAGTATTTCAATTCTAGTTTTAAATTTAGTTAATGCCAACTTGTTATTACCTCTTTTGACATTGATTCCTAAATATCTTATCACCCTAGAATAAAATTATAGTTAGTACACTAGTATGGACTAGAGAATTTTGTATAAATGCTTAGACCTGCTTAGATATTATGTTTGTTTTAGAATAACTTTTTCATATAAAATGATAAGCGTTTAAAAATTATCCTTGACTTGGGCAAGTCAAGAAATTCAGTGAAATATTTTAAAACAAAAATATAAAACTAGGTTTAGACCTAGGCTTATGGATAAGTGGTGGGTGCCGACATTCATTATTGTTCGGTGAACACAATGTTGATTGTCAGGCACAAGGAGTATGTGGTTTGAAATTAAGTCAAGTTAAGGACCGGTCTGTAAGCTACTATTACAAAGCACTTTTATAAGTTTGAACTCTATTAAGTTGGTTGTAGTAATAATGACAAATACAAATATGAGACTAATATGCTTATTAGTTATGATATTTTCTAGTCTCATTTGGATGTAATGAATGATAAATGCAATTGTGAGACTAATATGATTGAATGATTATGATATATCTTAGTTTCATTTATACGAAAAGGTGAAATCATGGAGATATGCATTCGACACTCACATTCATTTATATCCCACTGCATTCCTCAGATACAAAATATAGATTAAATTCCACTAAAAGTCTAAGATAAATATGTGTATATGTTTTTCATTATATATTTTTGTATGCATATATTTAGGAGGAGATCAATCGATGCTTTAGAGTTTCATTAGTATTGATCAAAATTTCTCTTTCCATATGTTAATGATCTTTACTTTGAAACGTATCCTTTGGGCATATATAGCTTATGTAGTTTATATATACTCATAATCGAGTTGTTATCTAATTTCTCAATTATGTGTTAATGGTTGGATGATTAATGACAACCGGATGAGTAAGCTTTGCTAGCAATTAATCTTAAAAATAAACACACACACATATTCAAATGAGTAAATTGCTTAAAAAATTTTATTCTAGAATATACAATTGTTGTGTACATAGTGTACACTCGTATATCATTTGATGTCTCATTATTTATTAAGATTGTAATGAATTACCAAAAAGAGAAGATTGTGGAATCTAATCCCCCCATTATGTATTAATGGTGAAGTTTTGGTAATTGATGTCAATTGGTTTGTGGAGTAATATTTTTGATGAGTTGGATGAATAGGTTAGGTTTCACAAGTAAGGATACCTTGGAATGACTTTATGTGTTGAAAATCATTATGTCAAGATGATGGAAGATGGCTTCATGTGTTGAAAACCATCAAGAAGAGAAGATGATCATGAGTTGATCATCAAGTAAAGACAAGACCTATTATGTGTTGATGGAGGTTAAGTGAAGAATGTATCATTGGTTGATGGAAGATGGCTTCATGTGTTGAAAGCCATCAAGAAGAGAAGATGATCATGAGTTGATCATCAAGTAAAGACAAGACCTATTATGTGTTGATGGAGGTTAAGTGAAGAATGCATCATTGGTTGATACACATCAAGACATGGACCCAGACTTGAAGTGATGACGTATGTCATCAAGCTTCAAGAAAATGCACAAGACAAATATATAACTAGTTAAGGTTAAAGATATTTTTCTAGTCTTTTAACGGTCTTAGAGTTCGGTTGGAAGATCGGATTACTAGTCCAAATAAGAACATCCACGCCCATACCGATAAACTATTCATCCCAAAAGGATTATATCCATTTATAAGTTGTGAAGAGTTTAACCATAGGCATGGCCAAGCGGTAAGGCAGGGGACTGCAAATCCTTTATCCCCAGTTCAAATCTGGGTGCCGCCTGATCAATAAAATACTTAGGCTTATAGTACTGATCGAACTCGACAAATTCGTATAGGTTGCCGTATTATTAAGAGGGGCCATATCTAGTAGATTGAGTTTTATCATGTGTTGATAGCTCAACCCCATTTGCTCTAACTATTTATGGTATACTGCTTATATTTGTGAATGTGTTTTGTAAATAGTTAAAGCTCATGTGTTAAACCTTTGTAACATAGGACTATATATTGCAAATGCGTTTTGCAAGTGTTTGAAGTCCATATTTCCTATTCCTTGTGGTATGAGGCTTACATTTTACAAATGTATTTTGTAAATGGTTGAAATCCATACACAATCCTTATAGTATGTGACTTAGCTTTACGAATATATTTTGCAAATGTGTTAAGTCCATATACAAATTCCAGCTATGTGTTGTGTGGTACTACCGATTATCAGAAGTTTGAGCTCTATGTGAGCAATCTGATTGGCTTGCGGTACTACGGCATGTGTTGCATGGTTCTACTGGCCTGTGTGGCGCGGTACTACCAGAAGTTAGAAGTACTGGCTCTGTGTGAGTGGTACTACCAAACTTCAGAAGTTCTGAAAATCCTACGATACGTTTTTTCGAGAGAGACCAGTGTGGTGGTCTTCTCCTCCCCATGTGTGGCGCGGCCGAAAAATGAACGGCGAAACTACTGATTTCGCTGATATTGGCTAGTTTTCTGACCATTGCGAGGGGAGCGGTAGTTTCAGTTTTATAACGGCGGAACTACTGATTTCACTGATATCGGTTAGTTTTCTTACCGTTACGAGGGGAGCGGTAGTTCCGGTTTTATAACGGTGGAACTACAAGAAATCCTAATTTTTTAGGGGTTTTGCTTCTAATAGCTAGTTTTTGTGGTGTGGGTATATATACCCCCTTGTGACCGGTTGGTGCAGGAGTTGTTGTACCCATTAACACTTTTTTGAGCTAGTGTGAGGTCTTTCTCTTAATTGTGCATGTGTTACACCTTGTGAGCAAGAAGGAATGCTCTAGATTGCATGTGTTGTATCTAGAGGTAGATTAAGTATCCACTTGATCTTGTGCATTCGTTGCACGTGGTGAGAGTCAAGCGAGGAGCTTGACTATTTACTCTTGAAGTTTACCGACTCCTAGATGACGTTAGAGGCGTCGTACGTGGTGATCTTCTCAAAAAAGGTTGTGAGAAGACCCGGCGAACTTGTGAAGGTTAGAGCTCTCCTACCCAGAGCGAGAAAGAGTTACCACTAGTGGATTTGATGTGACAAGCTTAATTTATAGAGCCGATCTAATTAGTTTAGGCTTATCTCAATGTGGACTAGGGAAGATTGGGCCTGCTCCACCAGGGCACACATGTTGGCGATGGCCTTCGTGCCCTCCATCTCAAGGAAGCAGATGCACTCATCCTTTACAGCTGCCACAGTAGTCGCTTACTTGGTGGAGCGGCTGACGGACGTGGCCTCTACCTTCGTGGTAGCCAACCACTCCATAGACCATTCTGCTCCTAACACCTTACCACCTAGACAATACGAGGAAGAGTGATGGCTTGCATGCCATCCCGATTTCAGCAAACAAACCAATAATGGTATCGCTATATTCACTTAGATATACCTTCATCTTTGTGGCCTCCAGGACGCTCTCTAGGAGTTCCGAGCCACACGAAGACAGCATACGCCAGTCCAAGGCCAAGTCCACGCAATCCGCACCCCCTGGAACACCCTTAGTGCCTCTGGACGAGGCAAGAAGTCCGCCACAATGAGCCATCGAGACTCCGAACCGTTGGCCTCAGGGATGGTTGGACCCGAAGACACGTCCATGATGCAACACCAGCCAGGCCACGATCAGCTCCATCACTAGAGCTTTGTGCGCGCCCTGAAGATTAGGGGCCGCTAATACCGAGGACAGTGTTAGAGAGCAGTTAGGGGAAAGCCTCGTGAAATTGCAAGAGGAGAAAGAATTGGTCATACCAATAGCCCGGCTAGGAGATGTTGGTCGGGAGCCAACAGTGCCCATGGACTCCATATTTGGGCTTATTGAAGCAATGTCGACAGCGCCAACTTCGGAGCATACTCCAGGGGCGACGGGGTCCGCGTTTGAGTCAAAACACTCCATAAGCGCTGTCAATGCTACTCGAAAGCTCGTGCTTGCGGCCACTGGCAGAGGAGACACTCGACCATGCTTCACCGCTCGGGTCTTCGAAGGTGCCTCGGGATCTGGCGCTGTGCCCCCAAGCACAGGAGAAGACGCTCGAGTGAGATTCATCACTCCGGTCTTCGGGGATGCCTCGTGAGTGGCCGAAGACAGAGCTACATCCTCTCGAGCGCATTTCGCCTCTCAAGTATCCGGAGAAGCCTGGTGGACTGGCGACGATGGAGCTACGTCCTTAGGAGCATCTAGGACCTCGCGTCCCGTAGCAGCCTCGGGGCCACCCACTTTGCCAGCCTCGTCACCCGGGCCCTCTATGGGGCTCAAAACGCCGACAACGCTGGCACCACCTGCACGATGCTCCAGTTCAGGCTCAAGGTCGGAGTTCACGTAGTCTGCAGAATCTGAGTCGGTAGCTGCGGTGATCTCCTCAGGCTTGCCTGACTCATCCGGGGGAGGAGGTACTGAGCGCAGCAGCTACACCGCGAGGGGAGAGCAACCTCTTCAGGGCGAATGGGAGGCCTCCTCTCCGGCGCCCTCGTGGCCGCGAGGACAACCACCACTAAGCGTGGCACGCTCCGGCATAGGGATGCCGAGGACTTCACACACCCAGTTAACCTGGCCGAGGTTCGCCGTCACTAACTCCCGAAGGCTGTGCTCCTTCACTATATGTGGTCCCAAGAAAACGGCCGTGGCACACTTCACATCCTTGAGGGTGAGTTCTGCCATGAATACAAGCTGGAGTCACAAACGAACTACCACATAACGAAGGTAAGTGTGCTAGTTGCCGTGAAGGTACTTACTTGGGTCCGTCAGCCTCAACAACGAAGCAATGGTAGGACGAATGTCGTCGTCCCGAGTGGGTCCGGATTGAATATGCCACGGACGCATCAGTGGAGACACACCAAACATGAGGAACTCCTCCACCAAATCCTGCATGTTGAATCGAAGAGCGAACCCCACAAGCTTTTGTGCACGATGCTCATCGTTGCGGTCGAGGGTCATTGAGGGAGACATATTGAAGTCCATCAAGTGCCCCGACCACTTCAGACCGCTGCCGCCTTCCACTCGGTGGTAGAACCACCATCGCATCCAGCCCAACTCCCACTTCGTCCGTGTGACATTCGCCAGAAATAGCTTCATACATGCCACGCTTCCGAGGTTGGAGTATTCACCCTTTGTGACCTTTGGCTGGCACTGAGCATCATGAAGAAAAGCGAACAGAGCCAGGCTCGGCCACAACATCTCCACCCAAGAAGCCCTGTAGCCAAGGACTTCGCCAACGAACACCACAATCTCCGACTCCATCAGATGAGCTCTCGCGGCTGGACACACCGGCTAGAGGATGTGCCTGCGGCAGTGCGACGAGAACGCTGATCATTGCGAGCCATTTTCGCACAACGAAGGATGACGATGGTAGGCGCGCTTGCAGGTGGGGCATGGACGTCACGAGGAAGGAGCGACAACAACGGCTCCCACATACATCTATTCAGCCTACTGGACCAAGAGGTCTAATAAAACATGCAAAAGACATGTATACCCCTAGGATAGTACACTGGGATAGGCGTATTATTGTAATCGGGTCTTGTGACCATGTATATATACTTCCTGGGGTTAACAAAAGAGGCAAGCAGCTCATTTCCTTACATATTTTCTTGTCCCCTTGTTTACTGTTTGGTCTGTAGTCATAATAAGTAAATTTCACAAACCCTAGGTTTTGAGATAAAGGTAATACAAAACCTTATGTTTTGCAAAATTTTTCAAGGAACCACTTTTGAGCTAAAGGTTTCAAGGAACCCAAGATTTACTGTATACTATTCTATTTGACAAGATATGACAATTGGGACTTACATAAATATCAGACATACAAGTAGAGTCTACCTATCAGCCCCGCCCTACCCCCTGTTTTGGGCTCGCCTGCACTGTAGCTGATCGTTACCTTGAGAAAAGAGTAAAGAAGAGAGAAGAGAAATAGGGTTGATAGGTGGGCCCGAATTTGATATATGGGGCTAACTAGTGGACCCCAATTATTAGTTTAACTGATAAGTGAGACTCACCTATTATACATCCTATCAAATGGAAGTCATGGAAAGATTAAATCCAAGATTTCTTGAAATATTTAGATCATGTGATTTCTTAAAAAAAAAATTTTACAAAATATAGGATTTTTTGTTACCTCTAACTCAAAACCTCCGATTTTGTGTAATTTACTCTAACCAAAACTAAGCCAAACAACACGCATCACTCTACCGCCACCCTCTACACCGGCCAGACCGGAGCCATTAAGGCCTTCGCCAACCACTACCACCACGGCTTCCACTCCTCCTCCCCGCTGCAGCCGACGACCACGATCTCCATCCCTGTCTCCATTGGCGGGGGCGCGAAGGCGGCGCTGCTCAGGAAGGGCCGGTACAAGGCGTGGGCCCTCGCCGCCATTGTGCTCCTCGCGCTTTGGTCCATGTTTGCCGCTTCTATCTCCCTTCGCAGGTCCTCCGGCAACCTCGCAGCCTCCTTCGGGGATGCGAGCGATCCCCTCCTCGACGACCTCGACCCCCTCGTACGGCTCCCCTACCCCTCCTCTTCTCTCAGATCTTGCAGCTACTCGGTTCTTGGTCTCAGGGGCGGAGCTAGGAATTAGATATAGGGGGGCAACAACATAGACAACAAGTAGAGTAGAATCAATAAATCATACCAGATTTACCGATCCAATAGTCACATATCAGAGTAATATGTTTCGTAAATTACAATGCAAAGAAAATTATATCTTTATTAGCTTAAACACATTTTATTACAGTGTAAGTTAGAATGCACTGCAGCGTTGGCGGAGAGAGGGGCCAGGGCCTGCACCCCAACCTTTATCATTGTGGATGCATGTACGCATATAAACACGGTTTATGTAGATGGATTGTTGATAGAGTTGCTAATGATTTGTAGTAGAGTACGTTGGCCATCATCATCATGCTATCTCTATTAATTCATGTAAAGCACTGTGAATTTGCTTACCTTCACTGAGGGTTAAATTCTTGCATTTCATCTATTAATTGTGAGTTTGTGGCTTGTGATTAAGTTAATTACGGTATGTACACGTGAAGTTATGAGCTGCTTGTGGCTAGCTAGCCAGTCGCAATGTACAAGCTCATATATACAGAGAAGCTAGAAATGCATGTCGCTCTTCCGTTAATTTCGAATGTAAGCTAATTTGCATTAAAAAGTATCGCCTATAATTAAAAAGGCCCCAATGTAAGTACTACTTTGTATTTTTTTAGTAACATCTTAGAATCTGTATTGTCAGACTTTCTAAAGTTTGACACTAATACATTTAGAAATATAAAAATATAAAAATTATATATTAGATTCACCATTAAAAATATTTTTATAATATTATAATATTATTAATATATAATACAATAATATTATAAAAATAGTAATGATCAAAGTCATGGAGACCATAAAAAAAAGAAAATGTCACTTCAAAATATCGGAGGGAGTATTTCTTTAACTAGGATTTTCGTATTTTAGTACACCTCGTTTGGTTATTAGCTAGTTAGGTGTAGTTAGTGTATTATCTTATCCTATGGTGAACAGGTTGTTAAGATTAGTCTTAACTCTTCTGGTTTCAACTGCAACCACCGAGAGATATTTTTCAGCTATGAAACTTGCGAAGATGCGACTTCGAAGTACAATAGGAGATGGATTTCTACGAGATTGTTTGGTAATTTATATTGAAAAGGAATTGGCCGCAAAGATTAGTAATGCTGATATTATTAAGGCCTGTGATCTTGCTGGTAGTCGTAGAGCTAAGTTTAAGTTAATAAAGATAACATTTGATGAACTGTGGTATCCTTCGAGATGTCCTGTTCATCTAAAAAAGAACTGTGGTAATTATTTGAGTAGTGTTTCATCTTGATAGTTGATACCGCAGCAGAAAGCCATCTTCAATGCTTCCAGAAGGAAAAACCTCACCCTGCAAATAGCGTTGACAGATAAAAAATGGCTATGAGAGCTAGATCTGTCGGCTGGCCTGACGGCACAACACATACACGTGTTTGTAGCTATTTGGGGGTTTATCTCTAGGACGCCCCTGCAGGCTGACCATGACAACTCCATATCTTGGAACCTAACTCCGAATGGAGTTTACAGCGCTGCCTCAGCGTACAAAGCACAGTTCCTAGGCGCAACACACACCATCATGAACGCCCTCGTCTGGAAGACATGTGCACCGCAGAAATGCAAAATCTTTGCCTGGCTGGCCATACAAAATAGAACTTCAACGACAGGCCGACTTTCTTGGCGCAGGTGGCCAAACCAACATTTTTGCCTACTCCGCACACATGCGACAGAGACATTGATCCACCTTTTGGTTGAATGCCATTACTCCACAAGAATTTGGGCAGCCATTGCGCAATGGACCTACAGCAACTCCCTCAACCCAGAAACCTGGGAGACCCTGTCATCCATCCGTCAATGGTAGGAGTCTGTCACCCTTTTGCCTAGAGCTCCACGGAAAGCGACGGTCATGCTTGTCATGCTGGTTACATGGGAAATTTTGAAGGAAAGGAATGCCCGGATTTTTCATTCAACGGGAACTGCACCGATGTCTTTGATTGCACGCATAAAAGAGGAAGCCGGAACCTGGGTGGGTTCTTGCAGGAGCTAACAGGCTCGCGGAGCTAATGTTTTTCTCTGTAACATCTTAGCATAGCTAACCTTTGACCTGCCTGGTGTCTTCCAGGCCCTTATATGCTCACTTTTCTCCTCTTCTTAATTAATGAGGGTAGCGCTCCTGCCCCTTTTCAAAAAAAAAAGAACAACAAATGAAAGTAGATACATTTTTGGGTTGTGAATGAAATACTGAAGTTGGGCTAATTATGAATTGAGTTGGGGATGGAGGAAAGGGAGAAACTAGTGCGCCGAATGTGGGATGTGTACACACGCACTGGTGATCGGGTACGGCTTCCATGGTTCTGGCAAGAAACATTTGAGGCTGTGTATGAGGAGCTTGCTGGTGATGATACGCAGGCAAGTGATGTGGCCGTATCTGAGATTGCTCGCATGTCCATCCACAGGCCTGAGCTTGAGCAGTCGGGGAATAAGAATTAGGTATGAACGAAGTGATCCTTTCACTAATTTGGTTGCTGCATGGGAATATTGTTTCCCGGCCCATGTTTGAGATATGCGATCGAACCTTTATGTTTGATTTTCTCTGTGATCATTCTGTTTGTCGTAGTGTGATTATCAGCTCTGAAGTGGTTATCAGTTATCCTACAATACATGTTTGTAAGTTGATGAAGAAAAGTAAATCACAGTTACTGGCTTTTGCATCTTTGTCTAATTTTTCTGAGTTTCATTGCTTCAAGTAAGACAGGAGTTGAGATTGATTATTGTGTTGATGCCACACAATCAGGCTGTGAGTCATCTCTCATGATCTCATCTGAATAAGGATCCCATTTCTGTCCCCGTTGGTAAAATTCTTGATTGCAATCTGCAACTTGTTAACTCTGATAATTGATGCAATATTGGATCAACTATAAGAAGCTCCTATAACGAACGTTGTGCCAGTAATTATGCATACATGGGTTGTTAAGCTAGATGCCATATATAATATCAATAAATAAGGCAATTGAATGTTGTGATAGAAGATCGTGTCCATTTTTGTATTATTATTATTTTTCATAGATGCAATTAATCTGAAATTCTGGTTTGTTTATGTAATCAATACTAGAGCATAAGGAGTGAAGGATGAAACATGTGGTCATCATTATGCCTTTAGCTAGAATATCATGGTTTACTGTAGTGGTGTTCCATTTCGGTTTTCATGAAACCTTGCTTCGGTGCATCACTTGCTAGAATACCATTTTTATGCAACCTTGCTTGCTTCAGTACATCACTCAAATCACTTGTCACAAACTTCTATAATATACTAATCTGGTTGAACTGTCTTTGGATGCTACGAATGCCTAAACAGGAGGATATATGTTGAACTTATTCGTTCCCAATCATTTTTTTTTTGCAGTTACGGAATATTGCAAACATTTGGAGAAGTGGGAATAGTAGGTTGAAGGTGAATAAGTACTAGGTTTATGTAAATTTTGACGTCCCACTTCACTTGAAGATTACTTGCCAAGTACGATGATCTCAGCACTTCAATTTTTGAAGCCTTGCTGTCTTTATTCACTTGGTTTGTCAGCCAATGCAAAAGCTGCAGTTTACTGTAGTATGCGAAGTTAAGCGAAAGCTTGATAAAGCAAACTGTTTCCTCATCTCTCTTGTTAAGTGTTTTGGAATATTTAGGAACCCAAATGAAATAGCTCCAATTCTGAATCTCCTGAACATATTGAGAAGGATTGTCATTTCGCAAGAAATTTGTACATTGCAATCATTCGTATGCCGGTTTTACTTGCTAAATTAAAATAAGAATCATTTGTACATGCGCAAATATGCTTCCCCACGTGGTGACTAGAGTTCTAGAAGCTTCTGGATATTTCCACAAAAGAGGATGCAATGACTAACGCATCACAGTCAGAAATCTCTAGTGGTAGCAAGGAACACAACTGCAAAGTGCGAGTGCTTATATTCAATTCAGTCCTCCTTTGTACCAACTCTGACCATTCAGTCCATCTTTTGGGCGCGCCCAGAACATTTTCTTGTCTTGAGTTCCAGATTTGACTGCCACCACTTGTACAAAAAGTTGTCTGACCATGCAGCCTGACTTCGTTTTTAAGACGTAACAAACAAAATCCGTGCAAAACTTGACTCACCGGTGCTTATTTATAGACAAAATTTCGCGAAATCGTTACGAGCACATACGAATTCTCTGAATTTTGGAGTTGCCCACGTGCAGATTCCATACAGCATCCCGTTTGTTTGCAGAGCTTTGCCCCGGCGAACGGGCTTACTTGCACTGCAGATTTCACCAAACGCAGAGGATTACCTAATCGTCAAAAGAGCCCTAGCGCATTGACCGTCTGACAAATTTCAACGGTTTTTGGTTCGTACATAATGCTGCTTGGCCTAATCCATTAGGAAGGGGAAAAAAAAGAAGAAAATTAGCATTGGCTCGTGATCTCGTCCCTATCTCGCTCGTCTGAAGCAGCGTTTTGTTTTAGAACATTTTACCTACTCTATTCGGAATCCAATTAATGTAATTTTCTTTCATCATAGGTAAAAAAAGCAGTAAACAATTGGCCATCACAAGGACTAGGTGAAAAGGAGAAGAGGGAACGTGGATGCCTGACTCAACCGTTCTGCACTAACTACTTACTAACTACCCCACTCAGGCTTCCTTCTCTAAACACCATCACAGTAATCCCCCAAACAAATGTTCCTCTCCCTCGTGCAGTCATGACCAACCTTTCCATTTCACCTCTTGAGATAAATAAAACACCAACCATTATGCCATGCCCTACTGTTTAATCAAAACAATTAATCTCTGTAATAACTATCACCCTTACAAATTCCGTGGTAACAAAAAAATTAACTATGCAACAACACCATCCTAGTGCTATGCATCTAAAAAATCCTAGTGCTATGCGTACAAAGCACTACCCACAATCATCGATCGAAAATCAGTTATCATAGAAAAATGAAATCGAAAATATTCGGAGATGGCTATGCATGCAAATTGTTGATACTCAATCCTCTTCTTCTCCTTTTCACTCCACCCGCGATTGGAAATTACTAATTCGTTAGGTCTACAATGATCTTGGATGGGCTCCTACGCTAATTTTCACTATTTTTGTTTGTAGTTTCCCGATGATTCTAGATACAAAATTCCATCGGTCATCCTGTGTAGCTGCTTTGTGCTAGCTGTGGTTCAATGTACTTTTATTGTGGCTTGTCATACTGGTGGTAGTCGTCTGGTGTTGAGCTGGTGTTGGTGCAGTCTATGGTTGGTTACTCCAATGAACCGTGGTGTGCTACGGTTGTGGTGAGTACCTTAGTGTTGTTGACTGCATCTCAAGCTCCTGTAAGAATTACTGTTGTGGTGAGTACCTTGGTGTTGTTAACTACATCTCAAGCTCCTGTAAGAATTACTGTTGTGGTGAGTACCTTAGTGTTGTTGACTGCATCTTAAGCTCTTGTAAAAGTTACTGTCCGGTGACCCCAGATGGTTGCCTAAGCTTGCGAGCAACTCCGTTGAGCCCCGTTAATGCATAGTGACATCTAGGATTGGATAACTTGGTGCTCGGCCTGGGATTCTGCACTCGGCGGGCGAGGCCACAAAATCATTACAAGTAGGCTCCACTGCCTTGCATGACACATATATGCGAGCTTTAAGTGAAGGTTTGCGACAATTTTCTTGAACAAAGTAGTCTTCAATTTTTTCCCTGTAAACGAAATCGTGTACACAATTCCAAAACATCACTTTTTTGCCCTAACTCTCCCTTTAGCACACCAAACAAACATGGTTTGTGCAGAGAGAGAGAGAGAGGCGAAGGGGAGTCCGGACCGGCCGGCCGGGCTCTCCCATATTTAATGCCTCCAACGTCTTCTTGCATTCCATCGTCGTCTGTGTAATCCCCGTACTCTATATTCCCCGCTAAGTCTAAAGCTCTCCCGTCTCCCAAACCACGTGGTTAACTAGTTTCTCTACGTGACAACGTACGTACCTGACCCAAGGCTAGGAGGAGGCCGTGGCCATGGGCAAGCACTACTGCCTCTGCACCGTGCTGTCGCTCCTCCTCGCGGCCGTCTTCGTCACAGTGGAGGGCGTGGCCGGCGCCGGCCACGGGTTCATCACGTGGGAGGACCTCAGCATGCCGGCCGTGGCCGCCCCGCGAAGCACGTCGGACGACACGGGCGGCGGCGGCGGCAAGGCAGGCGGCGGCGGCGGCGCGCAACGAACGATCGTCGTGTCGCAGGACGGGACGGGGCACTCCCGGACCGTGCAGGGCGCCGTCGACATGGTGCCCGACGGCAACAAGCGGAGAGTCAAGATCCTCGTCAGGCCAGGAGTGTACAGGTGATCGATCGCCTCCGCTACTACTGCCTCTCTCGTAACTGCCTAAGGAGTTAATGGCCATTGAGTTACAAACTTACAATGTGTTCTTCCTACTGGCTTTTTGCTGTCTTCCTAATTAACCAGCTGCATCATTTTGATCTCATTTTTGTGTGTGTGTGTGTGTGTGTGACTGTGTGTGGTGCAAGTGCAACTATATATGTCTTATTGCTTGCAGAGCTCTTCAAAGTTGTTTTGTTTTGCCAGCTCTTGATCTGTGTTCGTCTCAAAGAAGAAGAAGAAGAATATCTTAATTTGCACTGTATACTATAATAGAAAATTTTCCAATGTATCTCAATTTTTAAAAATTGGAAGCAACTTGTCGTAATGGCATTTTAGCTTGTGAAGCTGGGATCTGTAGGCTTAACAAGCAGTAAGTATACCGCATTTGTATATTGCTTGTACGTAGGTATAGCATCGTATTTTGTATGGCAAAAATGAAATTGCAATGGTAATTGAGGTGTACTAACAAGCTATAGGTGCATGTGCAATGGCGGATGGATATGCAGGGAGAAGGTGACGGTGCCGATCACGAAGCCGTTCGTGTCGCTCATCGGCATGGGGACCGACCGCACGGTGATCACGTGGCACGCGAGGGCGTCGGACGTCGACTCGTCGGGGCACCAGGTCGGCACGTTCTACTCCGCCTCGGTCGCCGTCGAGGCCGACTACTTCTGCGCAAGCCACATCACGTTCGAGGTGCGCGCCGTAGCTCCCTGCGAAACGCCCAATCGATCCAGTTCTTGCCCCAAAGTGATATATACACTGTGATCCGCAGAACTCCGCGCCGGCGGCGCCGCCTGGAGCGGTGGGCCAGCAGGCGGTGGCGCTGCGGCTGTCCGGCGACAAGACCATGCTGTACAGGTGCAGGATACTGGGGACGCAGGACACGCTGTTTGATAACATTGGGCGCCACTACTTGTACAACTGCGACATCCAGGGCTCCATCGATTTCATATTTGGGAATGCAAGGTCCTTGTACCAGGTAAGGAAAAAAACACTCTAAAACTGTCAGTGTATATTTTTAAGATTTTGTGGCAATTTTAGGTAGGGACTCGATCGATCGTTACACTTCCATGAGACAGATGAAATAAAATTTTATTTATTTTATTTTTTGAGAAAGAAGCATGACCAATTCTTTGGACACACTGCCCCCCTAAACATGTTCCTATTTTTGCCTACTATCCTAGTGGTTGTATGTTGATATTATCACCTTACCATCTTCATGTCTTCCATTCGTTTGATCAGAGCTGTTGGGTTGCTTTCACAAATCCACCATTCAGGCATTCACCAACCCTGGCATTTCAATTCTTACAGCAAGAACTGCTTTGACCTTTGGCTTCTCACTTTGGTGCGTCTAACGTGCTGGTACTCTAGTGAGGCACACAGGTTAGCACTAAGCCTAGGCTAGCATTAGCAATGGAGGCTCAGTGGGATCATGTAGTTAGGCACTTAGCTCCTGCACAATGGCCCAATGCTCTTACACAAATCTGTGCTCAAATCCTTATCAGCTTTAGGGGGTGCTCAACTGGGCTTCTGTGACCGCGGTGGTGGGCGATTTTTTCCTATAGTAGGTACTGTAGCTACAGTACCTACTACAGTAAAATTTATTTTTTTTTCATTTTTTTAAATTTACTTATACTTTTTTTGTTTTTTGTTTTCGGTTTTTTTATATATTTTTTACATTTAATTATACTCAATAAACCAACTCGATTCTGATTTTTTCACCGATTCATGATGTTTTTCAAAGAAAATCAAAACCATCGCTATTCCGATCACCCCTTTAGTGGTCACGTTCTCTGTCCCATCGGCACAACTGTCTCAAGGGGCGGAGCTAGAGTTTAGGAATGAGGGGGCCAAATAAACTGTATAATATAATTATATTTGATAAAGAGATCAAATAGTATCGACAACAACAAAATTCTTTAAATATACAGGGCTACAATATAAATTTATCAAAGCACGACCTGCCCTACTGCCAAGAGAAAAAAAAATCAGAGCCGAAGTGTCAACGAGCGCAACGTCACATGACATGACACGTTTTTTTTTATCTGAACAATGCCGCAGGGATGCACGCTGCACGCCGTGGCGACGAGCTACGGCGCGATCGCGGCGTCGCAGCGGAGCTCGCCGGCGGAGGACTCGGGCTTCTCCTTCGTCGGCTGCAGGCTCACCGGCTCCGGCATGCTCTACCTGGGGAGAGCCTGGGGGAGGTACGCCAGAGTGGTCTACTCCTACTGCGACCTCAGCGGCATCGTCGTCCCTCAGGGGTGGAGCGACTGGGGCGATCAATCAAGAACGAAGTAGGTCGATTTTTATGGAATTTGTCCACAGCTGTAATCGAAATCACAATCCACTAAACCTGATCGCCTGGTTACCAAATTGTAAGGAAAACTGGTAGATGGTTGCCTGGCAGGTTCACCAAACAATCTTGAGAAGGAAAATCCCTAGCCTGTGGCTTGCTTGTTATCGCCGGTTTTCCGAGCCTTACAAAGGATCCAGTCTTAGCTTCCGTAAAATACTAACATTGGGTTGTATTGATTTTTTTTGATAGGACCGTCTTGTTCGGGGAATACAGCTGCAAAGGGCCTGGCGCGAGCTCGGGGCAGAGGGTGCCGTGGTCGCGGGTGCTCACCTACGAGGAGGCGCGGCCGTTCCTCGGCCGGAACTTCATCAACGGCGAGCAGTGGCTTAGACTGTAGATCCTTGCGATTCTTCAGATTGCGTTCTCTTCACTGTTGCAGATAATGTACCTATCAGCTAGTTGACAACTTTGACATGGACGATGTACCATGTAACAAACTCGTCCACATGTAGTAAGATGAGATTTGTTAGCCATGTCAATCATAGCAGCCAAGAGTTTGCATGGATGAAGGAACAAGGCAAATAGGCAATGCATCATGTGACACGCTCATGCCAGGGACATCAGGCCTAACATAACAGAAAATGATGAGATCATGGGATGGCATTGGCACCCAGTACAATTTTTGACTTCAGATCCAGGATGCCATGAATAGATGATACGGAATTTGGGGAGAGGAATCCACTCATTCCGCAACATCTTCAGATCAACACGCGCAACTGCAGTTCATAGGATTGCTCACGATAGCAATTGGAGTGAATCATATCGGTGAACTGCAAAAATCATTGCAGAGTTTAAATGCAGACACATTCTTCTAGCACAAGCAAACTGGAACAATAATGTTATTCTCAAACAGCTGAACAACTCGTGCACTATAGTTGGGGGGAACACCATAACAGAAGCAAAGATCAATCAGATTGCTAGACAATGTGACTGGGAAGGGTAATATTCAGTTTGCAATCCGTGTATCTGGTGACAGAAATAAGACAACTAGAAACGAAATACAGAAACTAGGAAAAAAATACATGTATGAAAAGAGACGACAATACTCTGATATCAGCAACCTAGTAAAACCCCTCCACTAGGGTCTCGTTACCATACCTATAGCTATGTACATAAGTCTAATCAGGTTGAGCTTCCCAAACTTCATGACTTGCCAACATCTACGCCTACTTCCCCATTGCAGTCCTGTTCAATATCATTGTCCCTAGGCCGCTTCCCTAGAATTGTTTGCTTCTCATCCTCTTCAAAAGTAGAGGCCTTATCAGTCAAACTAACCTCAGTTTGCTTATCAGCTCCTGTTTGTTTCTCCCCACTGGAGTTAGCTCCTGTTTGTTTATCCTCACTGGAGTTTGCTTGTGCAGCTGCAGGCTCTTGGTCAGACATTGCAGCACTGCCAGAGTCTAGTCCCCCAGCAGATGTCACGTTATCAGGTTGCCTTGTTCGGACACCAACTGATGGTATTCTTGACAGCACGTCTGGCTTCGTTTCAATATCTACCCAGTGGTTCTTGACCCACTCTTTTGAAATTCTTAAATTCTTTAGCTGGCATACCTGAAAAAAGTTTTCACCTGGAACAATAATATTGGTGTCAGCATCTTCCTTTTGTTACGACTTACAACAGTAACTTGAAGCAGAAATACAAGGGAGGGTAATTGGTAGAAGATGAAGTACATATAGTTGCTAGTTTCTATAACATCGGGTACCAAGATAACCCTCTTTCTCCATGCAATGAATTGCTTCCACACATTTTCAAGCAACCCTATGACATAAGAATATAAGATAGATGATGATGTATCAACATATGACTTCTAGGAAGTCAATATTTTTACATATTTATTTACACCTTATCTAAAGCAAAAGAGTACAGTTAAATTCTACAATGTGCCTCAATTTTTTTTTTCATAGCCATCCAATGCAGAACAGAGAGAGTATCAAGAGAATACCACTCAATCCTCATATGCAACCAAACAAGGTATGATGATAATATAACAGAGAGAGATTCTACTTTTCTAGAAGGTTCATAATTCAACAGTCTTAGATTCACAACAAATAACGTCTCAAAATATTCTAGAAGATTCACAACTTGGGGTTTTAACCATAGCAGAAAAACAGCTAGTCTCTAGATTTTACTCTCCTATCTTGCGCATTATAATTCATTTTATCAAGAGAACTTTTGTTTTTTCATAGGGACGGAGGACAGAAATGGAAAACATAATCTCAGTAAGGAAAAACACCTGGAAAGTATATTTGCAGGCTATCAGCTGAAATGTTGTCTGCGCTGACTACAACTCCTTCCCACCAGCCACTAAATTGCCAGGAATCAACAGCAGTTCCAGGTAAAAGAGCAGTACCATCAACCAAACTATTTTGTTGAGGACGTGGTCTAATTCTGAGCCGGTCTGGACATCTCAATCCCAGTTTATCAGGAAGAGCCAATGTAGAGGCAGGTACCCGCTCCTACACAGAAGCATACAAAAAGTGTGGTTGACACGGCAAGAAATAACCTCATCCTTGCTATCAAAGAATGTTTTATGCGGGCACAATAGAATACATAGTGACATTAGGCAAAATA
This sequence comes from Melocanna baccifera, assembly GCA_036346265.1. Lineage (NCBI taxonomy): Eukaryota > Viridiplantae > Streptophyta > Magnoliopsida > Poales > Poaceae > Melocanna > Melocanna baccifera. Next base: position 22,350,906 of record CM070694.1, on the reverse strand, counting down.
AAAGAAGTAACAAAATGCCAAATATTATTATGTATTTTCCCCTTCTCAAATGCATAATGTAGCTTAAATTTCATACTAAGATCAGTAGTCATACCTCCAATCTCCCACAATCGTCAGCATTTTGGAGATCATCATATTGAACCTTCAGTTTGTTATGATTAGTACATGACTTCAGAACTGTACACCTGAACCAGCAGCCTACAATGCCACTGTCCTGAGACAAGACCTCTATTCTGTCACCAACATTGTAGGATGGCATTGGTTGATTCTGGGGCCCTATAATCTTGACTGAGAGATGTTTTCCGGGAGATTGCTTATTACTTAGCTTCTGATAAGATGGTATGGGGTCTGCTTGTGGGCCTCGACATATTTTGGTACCCAAACATTTTGAATAAAGCCTCTCAAACTGCTTCGAAAACTTAGTCTTCCCAGGTGCCCAATGTTCAACTACCTTTATGATATCAGAACCATCCTTTTCTTGCTCAGGCGAAACTTTTATGGACAAAACAGGAGCTTGATTAAAATATCCACGCAATGTTCTCAAGTCAAAATGCTTAAACTTATTTTTACTGTACTGGCGAAAGCAGAAACGGATTCCCACCAAAGAAGAATTTGGCAATGCATGGGCACATTTTTCATAATGATCAGGAGTTAAAACAGTTGCAATATCATCGACACACTCCACACTGATTACTTGAGAATAAGGAGTGATAAAAACTTCACAAGGATGATGAGGAGGAGGGGGTATAGCACAAGCAAATTCCTGGTTTTGATGAAACCATCGCACTTTAACCTTCTTCTGTCCCTTCGTATCTTCATACATATCTTCCAAGTACGCAAGATAGCGATTTTCCTCCTCCAACATGACAAGCACAAAAGAGTGGGTCTGCAAAAAGAGATGCCATATAACATTCCAAAAAATGACTATAGGTAACAAGGTATGTACACATTGTCATGATAAAACTTACAGAAATTGTGGTTCCATTACGACAAAAAGCTTGATAGTGGCGAAGCTGCTTGCCACAAGTCCAGAACGAACCAGACCACATAATGTCTGAGCTGCAGGCTTTCCCCTAACAACATAATTGAAAAATTTATAAATATGCTCACAAAAGATGAAGAGAAAATATGCAAATTCATAGGTGGTTCCTTACCAGAATGTGACACATAAAGTTACCAGTTTCACCATATCCATCTAATCCAATGCCATTACCCATACGAGATCCAAATTTTGAAAATTCTGAAATGAACAATAAGCTATTATTAATTATTAATTTAAAAATGCCACCAATTAAAACAAAATAATACAGATGTTGATCATACAAGTTATATGCTGAATGGGAATGACCTGACAGGTAGTCAACATTATGCAGTAAGAAAGGCAACCAAGAAAAGAATAATTGCAAAAGATTTTTATCACTCAAAAGTTATTACTTGAACATGGAATTGGCCCTGTTTAAAAAAGCTTCATCTTGAACTAGAAGCAAACTTAAGCCCTTTTTGTAGTGAAAAGCTGATGCGCCTCTGCAGCAACTTCTCTCAAAAGCTGTCAATATGAAGAAGCTAAGCAGCCCATAAAGGTCCACTGTTGTTCCAAGGGGATTGCAGTCTACCAAATGGAAATTAAATGCAAAGAAGAGATTATCTTCAATTACATCCTGGCATACTTATCAAATGGTGAGCTTGTTTTGCCAAAACTGAGGGCACCCAGTCACAACTACTGCTCTGAAGAAAGACATTTGTCGAAGCAAGGCCTACGCATAAAAAGCAAGTCATGCATCCAAGATTCCTAGAAGAATAGAGTTGATTACAGCTTGAACTTGGAGTGACTTGGCTTTCAACTGTTTGACTTCCCAGCCTAGTCCAATGTAAAATTTTATCGCTAGGCCAGGCAGGACTAGCCCAATACCCAACTCAGAAAAAGTGGCTTTTCTCGGGCCTAGGCCAACTTTTGCTTAAGTTTAGCCGAAACTAGAGGCATGTAACTTTTACTTTGAAATTATGGCACTAATACACCTTTTTATCTAACCAAAATTTTTCATTTTTTTGTGCTAAGTGAGTTTTTGCAGTAGTTACAGCTCCTAATCATCTAAATTTCAGTTTTCCTGAAACAGAAGTGATTACAAGTGTGAAGTGACACATACCAAGGTTTTATGCCCATCATTTGTAATACAAAAGAAGACAGGCAAAACATCACATCCTTATACAACGAAGATTTAACTATATTTTATCCTAAGTCAACTATCCAAACACAAATTTGTTAAGCTAACTAAATTCGAAACATATCCAAATCGGTTGGATGCTCAGATGGCATTTTCATACTAGGATGGGGAAGGACACATAATTCATTTTATCCAACCCATCTTCACTTCTATCACTAGCAAGTGAGATAATGGTTGATAACAAGCATTGGTTGTTTTGTATCTTTTGCGATAAATGAATCAAGTATGGGAGGTGATTCCATGCTCTCCCAAATAGTGAATTGCACAAATATTAAAGTATATATAAAGGTGGATTGATATTACTTACCTCTTGGTTATGCTTTAAGATTTGTGCATGTCTATAGGAGTAGAAAGTATGGAATCACTTCTCATCAAGATATTTGATGGAATATAACTGAGTCATAACTAGTATGAAGAAATAGTTTTAGTGACTGGACTGGAACTAGCCCCAATGGTCTACGCTTTTGTTCTATGTTCCATGCAAGGAGATTTAGATTAGATGAGTTTGGTACATTTGACTCTTAGTGTTGTTTAAATGTTGTTCCCGGTGGCTGGTAGTATTTATGTATAAATAAAGAGGACGATTATGGTACAAACACCTGTTAGCTACAAAAAAGTGTCTCAACCTTCGTCTACTTTCACAATTTTGAATTTTCTACTTCTCCCCACTCCCACTTGTAAAATGATGGTGGTAAAGAGTATTTGTAAAGTGCATTAAAAACCATGTTGCCACATATCACATGTTACAACAGTCACTTGACAGATAAAATACATAAGCTAACACATCAATAAGGTGTGACATCCAAATTTATATGCTAAAGAATATTACCAGTTAGCGACGCGTATATGCATGTGACTGTATTTTAATTTGAGACAAAAGTTGGACTGAAGGTCCTAAAGCTTGTCTCACTGTGCCATTTAGGTCTTTCAACTTGCATTTAGATGTGGTAAGCTATCTAGACAGAATTTTCTAGAAATTCAAAACATTGCAGCTAAGTTGCATTCATGGTTAAGTGCCTAAGATGAACTCACTCCAAATCATCATTAGGTCCCCAAAACACTACACAACATAACATGCTAAAATAAAGAAACAATAGCGGATGGTATACTTAGTGTCAGCTGAATTCATGTAATGAGTGATAAAAACAGATGAGGAGACAATTACTTGGGGCAAGGGTCTTCGCTGGAAGGAAGGACGCGAGCCAATCCACCACCTCACGGCGCGACCGCCACTTGCGCGCGAACAACCCCGGCCCACCGTCAACACCACCGCATCCCTGCGCCCCGCGGAAGTCCTCTGACACGACGTAGAGCATGTGGCGCAGGCTCCGCTCCGTGCCCACGACGGCGAGGTGCGAGGCGCCCTCTGCGTCCTCCAGGTAGTAATGCACGACGCGGCTGCCCCTCTCCTGCGACACGAACTCCTCCCTCCACCTCACAAACTCCGGGCCGTCCTCCCTCGTCATCCTTGCAGCACCGCCAACAAAGGCGCCCAGCCCGGAGCACTACACAAAAGAAGGGGCGTTTCGCAACAACCTCATGTCCTTTCAGGGTATTCTTGGAAAAAGAAGATGACTTTAGGGGGCTCCCGGGGAAGCGGGGGCTCTCACAGAAACCCCGAAGAAGACAAGGATTGCACGGGAAGCTTCAGATTAACCAAGAAAACAAGCCGTGGGGGAACGGCAGCCGGGGATTTCTTGCAATCTCCGGACAGGGGGGGGGGGGGGGGGGGATTTCTAGGTATTCAGAGGGATTTGGAGGCAATCCTTGCCGGCCAAATCGGCTTGAACCGGAAGGGGTTCAGGCTGAGCCAGAAGCCCTCCATGGAGCCAAAGGCAGCACCAAGCTGGTCCTTGGGCTGATTTGCGCCAAAGAAAAACCAGAATTTTTCAAAAATTACTCCCAGAACAGGCGGCGGCGGCGGCGTTCTTGGAAACCAGCAGCAGGAAGGGCGAACGGAAGGAGCAGACGTAAGATTTCTCTCTGGGCGCCTGCGCGCACGCCTCCCTCTCCGAGAAGGCGAGGAGAGGAGGACGCGAGAGGATGAATAGGAGGGGGCCGAGAGGTGGGAGGGAAGCGGGCAGGTGGGAAGGCGAGGAGGGAAGGCCGAGGGGAGGGGGATGAAGCCTTGAGAAGGGAATCTACTGTGTTGAGAGATGGTTCAGTACGTTGAATTCTCCTCAGCCGTTTAATACAGCTCATGCAACGATTCCGATGATGTTGTCGCCACCTTTAGTGCGTATGAGTGGTGTACAAGAATGATGCTATATATAAAATGCATACATATCATTTTATCTAGATAGTTAGAAGTCTTGACGAACACCACGCTATCTAGATCTAAATAATTCGGTCCCTTCTCACTGAGACCCCTCGCCAATGCTCGATCGCGAGTTGTGTCGATTGCCGATCTCCTCCCTCCCTTCCTCCTCCTTAGCCGGTCGGTCAGGGGCACGGCTCTTTGGACCGCCCTCCTCAGCACCTCCCTCTGGACCTTCTATGGCCTCCTTAAGCATGGTGGTCTCCTCACCGTCACTGTCAACGACGTCGGTGTTGTGCTGGAGGCCATCTACGTCATGCTCTATCTCATGTATGCCCCCAGTAAAACCAAGGTACGGCTAGCTCTTGCAATCTCCTTAGCAATCTCATCGGATTGGCTACATTCTTGGTAAAATCAATACATGAGGGAATCTGAATGGTTGTAGGAGAAGATGGCGAAGCTGGTGCTGGCGGTGAACGTTGGCGTCCTTGTCGCGGTTGTCGTGGTGGCGCTGGTGGCATTTCACGGCAACGTCCGACTGTTCGTGGTTGGCTTGCTCTGCGCCACGCTGACGATCAAGATGTATGCAGCACCGATGGCCACAATGGTCAGTAAGACCACCCTTTAGCTTGACTTCAGTAAAAAAAAACTATTGAGCACAAAAACAGTATTAGTGTGTCACAGTTACTTTTTACATGGAAAAGTAACATCAACTTAGTTACCGGGACAAGTTTTATGCTCCACATATGAACTCTCTGTTTTGTGTGAGAAATATGCAAGCTCACATCTCTGGTGGGAGGCTACATAATCTCATATAATTATGGTCATGATAGAATACAGAGGACAATGAGTATCCCTACTGTGTGACACCTTGTTTGGAGTTTCTGATAACATCAAAGGGCATTATTGTTTCAGGCAAATCATCCACTTTACTCCTCTCCAATAAAGAGGGGCTTATCTCCATCGAACATAGAGTCCATTTTGCTTTGTGGGGAAATCAACAAAAAAAGAGAAACAAACACCAAGGTTACATAGGAGAAAAAGGGAAACAACCTGACCTTGCCCCCATTAAGGGGAACAGGAGGGGAAAGGCAGCAACCCTAGCAACCGCCACTGCCACGTTGCTCTCCCCCTACTGCTAGTCATTGCCCCTGCATCGGTCATCGCCCTAGCTCCACGCTACCACTAGCCCTCTAACCCCGTGCGCCACCATTCCTCTCGTCGGCCAGGAGGGAAGGGGAGGAAGGAAGAGCAGAGAGAGGGAGTAAGGAGCTTGGTTGAGAAGGAGGGAAAGAGAAGGGGGTGGCTGAGGGGAAGAGGAAGGAGATGAAGGAAGAGAGAAGAGGAAGGAGAGCAAGAAGGTAGAGTTTCTAGAGTTTTCTTGATTTACGCAATCTGGATCTATCGATTTTTCAAGGGCTCTAGAGGCCAAATCCAGGAAGGGTTTTACTAGAAAGTTTTAGACAATTTTGTAAGCTTTCCACCAAGCTATAGAACATGAAAGGATAGTTTGCTTGTTACGGTCTTTGGAATGCTACTATCCTGCATATCATCGCAGCTGAGTGATGTCACAATATTTGATGGATTAGGCCATGTATTCCACTTAATTAGGTCTGGGGAGTAAATAGAATTTTGTAGGCAATTTTATGAGCTTTTGATAGAGTGCTTAACCACTTGACAAGGATATAATAATTGTCAATTTATTATTTGTCTATAACTAGTATTATTGCATCATTCTACTCCTTACATATACCCATTATATTCGTAAGGGGGAGACCTAATGATATGGTTGTGAGACTTTCCATGACCACTCTATAGTCGAGAGCCTTTCCACGACTGCTTCATGATCGTAAGTCTTCTTACGAATATGACATAGTTGCAAACCGTTCTACAACCACCTTGTGGTCATAGACTCTTCTACGACTAGTCTGATTTTGATCAATTTATCTATGACAAGCTACTATATTGTGAGTTTATCTGACAAGACAGTTAACGTATGCAGTTGTTCTCTGGAATAATCGCTCGTAACTTCTTTCTGCCTTTAGCAATAATCGCTTGGTGGCAAGGAGGTATCACGTCAATGGCAATAACCTCCATTAGACAGTTTATCATCTGATATGTTGAGATGTCTCTTGGAATGGAGCAACCGTCACCTTTTCGTACGCTATATAAAAGTTAAAGTCAGGGAGAAAGGAAGGAGGACAAGCAATGCAAGCAATAGGAGAAAGGAGCGCAAAACATCCAACATTACTCTTTCTCTTGATTGCAATCTGTGCAATCAATATAGCTACACAAGAGTAGGGTTGTTATTTTCTATGGAAAAGATTCGAACCTGTATAAAATTCATATGTCTTTCTCTATGTAGTCAGGTGCTCGAGAGATCCCCCTGAACCAAATAATCATACGTAGAATCAGTATTATAACACTGACACCTCTCAATTTGGTTGAGGTATGAATTTTGTATGAGTTTCCAAAGTCTGCTATACTGTAGTTCTCTGCTAGTTGCAACAATCATGTTGTGATGTGATTTAGCCCTAGTAGGTTATAGAATTAATTTTTGGTGTTAATTGGAATATTGTAGATAATCTTGTTAGTTTTCCATAGAGTGCTAGAACACCTATGTTGACAGAACGGTTTGAAAGTTATGCATCTAAGACAGCTACCGCCCGGTATGGGACAACATGGCATTTGGGACCGAAATCACAGTTTTAGATGGCATAGTCTTTTAATTATGATAACTAGGATTATGTGAGCAAGGTTGTGTAGATTACATAACTTATATTATTTTCTATGTTGGATTTTGGGATCAAAAGTTATGATTGTTTAAGCATTGGAACAGTGAGAAGGCATCCGATGAAAGAGGGTTGTTTGTGTCTGGTTTGTACGTAGGAGCGATGTCATTCATTTGTATGTGTATGCATTGATTTAGTGATGTACTAAAATGGATAATGTTTGCTCAAGGGCAGGTTTAGGCTTCGTGCCGTCCACGTATTATCTACGAGGTTAAACAGGCAAGTGCATGGTAAAATTGTAATTTAGATTAGTGGTAGTTATTAGTTGAATTTGATGCATTACCTACCATGCTATCGTGAGTTTATTGTTTTCTGTTTGCATATTAACATATTGACGAATGATATGTAATGATACATGATATGGTTAACTGATGCTGGTATGTTGTTGAATAATGGTTAATGGGACATGACAGTTGATATGCGTAATTAGAAATGTTGCATCATGTGCATATATATCATGAAAATAGATGTCTTTGTGGCATCTATGGTTTACTTGATATGGACTTCCCATCGTAGTGGGAATAATAAGACCTGCTTTGGTAGGCACTCCACGGGAGTGGAGATTGAGGTCTCTGTATGAACTAGGATGGACTATTGAGTCCTCCGCATGAAAAAGGCGGGCTTGGGTGAGCATCAACGAGTGTTTACTCTGCTATATCGGTATAAACTAAAGAGATAAGAAAAGATGTGCATGTGCATTTGCATTGTGTCAAAGTTGAGGTGTAAATGCATAAGAAAAGGTTAAAGAAAGAAAGAAATGGGTTAATGGACAATGAATGGTTAAAGAGCTATGGATGGTATGTGTAAGTGTTGTTTACTGTTTTGTTATGTACTTGGTGAGTCTTTGGATTCACCCTTATTTATTTGTTGTTTTTAGGCGATTCTTAAAATCGTCATGCAATGGGAAGGGGAGATAGCACATTCACGTCACATGCAAACACCATATTCATGATAATCATCTTGTGTTTTGGATTGGTCTAGGTGGTGTCCGTTAACATTATATTCTAGACAATCATCTTGTATACTCTATAAAAGAAAAGTGCACAAGTATGCTAAAGTCAATTGTCCAATTTGCATCAATCCTAAGTAGCTATATGTGATTTTAGGAGCTATGTGTGCAGTTCCTTTTTTTTAGCATAGAAGCAGCACTCCTCAAACATGTGTACTTCAAATTAATCATCACTCAATTATGCCATCATTATCTATTAGATCGCTTATGTGAAGGGAAATGACATGCATTTTAACTGGGACAAACATTTATTACAGGTATTTTCCTCTAACTCAAACATATGCTATTTTTGCCACAACCTCTGTCATTTATGCATATACTGACACGTGCACCTTACTAGTTATGCATATACTATCACTTTATGTCAATTTTTTTTCAAAGACTGATGAAAAACGATTCTATTATAGGATACGATGGCCATGGCCTAATTCGGTGTGAAGTTGCATGGAATGAAAACAATGTTTAAAAGCAATCTTCAGAAGGACAAAGCTATTCAATTAAGATGTAAACAATGTTTGGATGTGCATAATAACTTGTTTATGTACTTCTGTAAGCAGTCGTTGTAACGAAGAAAACACCACAGCAAAATTACTAGCAAAATTACTAGTACCTTCATCGCAAATGATGGCCTGTGTTGTGTTCACCCTTCGCTGACTTGTTAGTGAGCAAAAGCTACGGGCTAACAACTTGCTTCTTGGAATGAATGCACTAGACTGGTTTATATAGCTGGCAAAAGCCACACGATGGGACTAACAACTTCCTTTTATGTTGGGCTATTGAAAAATTCTGAAGGTGTTATTAGGGCTAACAACTTCAGTTATCTGCGACGACTAACATTCAAAAGCTATCGATTCAAAAATCTATTTCTTCTCTATATCTAGAGTGATAATACCATAACAAAACTAATGCCGCTATTAAATGTAGCATTTAAATAAGTAATTTGAAAATACAATTTCTTCTATGCATATTAAAAAATGAATGCACACCGTCACACTTCCTGTGCTACAAAAGAGGGTGAGTTCACTTCCATCACTTTCCCTACGCGGAACGGAATGAAATCCAACAGCGAATTTGTATATCATGTTAGTGATGTAAGTGAGAGTGTTATGTCAACTTTTCAGCTCATTCCAACAAATGCTCATTTGCACAGGTTCATATAGCCAAATGGCGTACGCACTGCCTTACACGATTTTTCATGCATAGTATAGAATGAACTCCATGGCGAATTTCAATGGTATGTAAGTGGTGCAAGTAGAAGTCTTATGTCAAATTTTTAGCTCATTCAGAGAACAACTACTTGCTTGTATAGGTTCATATAGCCAAACACAGTTCGCACTGCCTTCTAGCAAATTATAATGACATGTAAGCGGTGTAAGAAAGAAGGGTTTAGATTTGAGCATGTTCATGCCGGTGGAGTAAATCATCAGTATGTTATAGCCGCGGGGAACTCTGGCTTCCCCCCATGCCCACGTCACCGATTTTTCAAAAAGTCTCCCTCTGAGATTTCCAAAATAGCGTAAGGGTCCTCGGTTTTTACAAAGAGTCCCTACCATGTCATCAAATTCGCAAAAAGGCCCTCTATTTTTTAGAAATTATGCATAGGTCCTTCAATTTTTCAAGGAAAGGCCCTCTATTTTCCAGAAATTATGTATGGATCCTTAAATTTTTCAGGGAAACCCTCCTTTTGCTTGATAAAGCCCCACAATTTTCTTAAAATTATGTACGGGTCCTTGATTTTTTATAGAAAAGACCTATTTTTCTAAAAAAAATACGTACAGATTCTTGAGTTTTGTAAAAAAAATTCTCACCACAAATTGTCTTCTTTTTTACTTGGGTCCACACGGTAGCTAGTGTGGTGTGGCGCCATGCTACCACTGCTAGTTGGAATCATGCCATGCCTCCTGACTTCCCCAGTGCTCTCCCACCCAAAGACCCAAACCGCCATTGCCCCACCTATTCCTTACATCGAAACCATTGCATCCTACTTCCCCCTCGTCTCCCATTTCGCATCTTCTCCTTGGATCCTACTCCCTTCCATCTCCCCATGAAAAATCAAAGAATTGTGGCATTTGTCAGGCGCCGCCGTTGTGGTAGACATTGCTGGGATCCAGAGAGCCACTACCAGCGAGGTGCATCACGCGGATGCAGTCAAGGGTTCGTGATGTCTAAAGGGCAGCGAGGTCGACCTCTCCGATTCCATGCCATGGTCGGTTGAGGACGTACAAGTTCATCAAGTGCTGCACATTGCCATGTTTGTGCTTTATCTCGGTCTTGCAATTATCCCTCTGTTTTGTTGTCACCCCCAAAATCCAAGTAAAACCTCAAGTCTACAAAGAAGATCTCTACAATTTCATGATACTGTACTACTCTGCTGACTACACCTTAGGTCCTTAGCAATCCTATCAACATGGTATCTCTCATAGTTTCTATTACGCTATTACATGAATATATGGTCATTAACCACTTAGTAGTAGTTAACTATCACCAAATTGCTGTGAGATTTGCGAAAGCAAGAGCAAATTTGCAGTGTTTTAATGTTTTGAGGGTCTAGTTTCTTTTATTCCTGCTAATTTGATTAACTAGCCTATTAGTGTTGAAATATATAAACTAGAAACTGTGAGGAAAGATCTAAGATAAACACTTAATAGTATCATAGCTCGTGAAAAGTTCATGTCTCATCATTTTACGTATGCTACCGCAGTTGCAACTGAATATTAGCTTTTTATTAAGAGAAAAATTGAAAGAGATATGATTACAGCGTCAATATCACTATGAGAAAAGGTCTTACCTTCTATATTTGCTCAAACACAATAACATCTCCATCAATCTCAATGTCTTTGATGTGAGCAATCTTGACTCGATCCTGCCCTTCTTTTTGGCATTGTTGCTTAATTTGTGGGCATTGTTCGATGTAATGCTCCTTGAGCCCATTGGGCAGGCCTTCTTCAAGCAAGCTTTCAATCTCAGAACATTCGCAAATGAGTAGTGTTTCAAGTGAGGAGACTTCATACAGACTAGGAGGCAAACATTGGAAGTCATCACAACATAATATCTCCAAGAATTGAAGTGTGAGAGGTAAACCATCCTCTGGAAATTTATTGATATCAGGGTAGTCAGTAATTTTAAAATGCCTAAGGCAAGGAAGGTATCTGAGGCCATTTAGAAGCACACACGCTAATGGAGAGCATGAGTTTAAATGGATATCTTCAATTGAATTGGGAATCAAGCCTCGAAGTGATATGAGTAGACAGAAACACTCCTCTGGTAGCAAAACAAGCACCTCACAATGGTCTATTGCTAGACTCTTAAGAGCTGTCAGTTTGTGTGCAAGCAAGCCTACACGCAGAGATGTTCGATTCGGGTAATCATTGATGTATAGAGATGTTATAGAAGATGGACATGCTTAATTTTGAAGGTCTGGAAGTGACTCAATTCCATCTTGTAGCATGTGGTTTTACATGTAAGAAGAAAGTGAACTCAATAATATGTTGTGATGAACAAATTTGGTTGCAAGCAGTGTTACCTAGAATGGACATAGGTTTCCTAGTCCAACTCTGATGTAAGTGTCCAATTCATCAAGCTAAAAAAAAAGGATTCGAGGATCCATCTAACATATATTAATTTTGTAATAAAAACATTATACATGTATTTTATTAGTAAATGATATTAATAATTTTTGAATAACACATGAAATAATGGGTGAAACACTTCAAACATATAGTGCCACTGAGTATTATTCACAAAGGATCACATTCTAGTCAGCTGTAAGATACAAAATCTGTTGTTTGTGTCCACTATCCTCAAGAGAAGAGAAGGGAATAATAAAGAAAACAAAGGCCTGCAATGCCGCTCTCTCTCCCCAGTGTCATCATCTTGGTCTTCCCTGTCCCCGATGAAGCAACCATGGAAGGATGCTGCATTCCACCCCTTCTCTAGTCTTCTTCACAGGGAATCTCTCTTTCTCTCTGACCACCTCCTTTAGCCTCCAAGTTGCAGCACAGTGTTAAACTATCTCTCATCTCCTACATATCTTTCCTTCACATATTCTCATCCTCTCTCTCCAAACCTGCTCAGCTGCTGCTCCTCTCTTTGTCAGCAACTTGAACTCGCTAGAGCCACATCTGATGCATGTTACATCGCATCCGATGCGTGTCAACGCTCCAAAAAAAAGTTTGGACATGCGAGTCTCGGTAACACTGCTGGATTCAGCTTTCAAGTTCACGTTATGTGATAACTATATTGTTTTGCCTCATTTATTTATATATTATGTGCATTCGTTTTTGCCGATGATTGGCATTTTTCTAAATACCAAATCAGTTGTATCATGATCCAGTATATTGCAGGCTTAGCCCTCGGTATAACATAAATTTATCAACATATAGGAAACAGGTAACTTTTACTATCAGGTTTTTTATGGCACTTTTAAATTGCAATGGTAGGCATACTATCTTTTCTAATATATAGATAATTAGTGTTAAAAGATGACAACGTAAGCTCCTAGAAAAATCTATGTTTGTTACAAGAACTAGATATTTCATAGTGAAAGCACTAGAATAGCAAATTAAATAAATTAAGAAAGCTTCTAGTATCTAAATATTTTGTTAAGAAGTGTGTAGAGTCTAGATATTTTATATCAAGGGTTGTGATCTATAATCTTGACACATGTCAAGAATCCAATAGACCTTAAGCTCTATCAATAGAGATCATGGTTCCTTGCCATGCCATGGTACATGAGTATAGATAGTAGGAGAACAGAAGGTAGAGAAGCTAGAAAGGGGAGAGTGCTAGACTAGCCACCTAAAGGAATATGTACTTTTTGCGCAATAATAAATTAGTGTTCATTTGTAATTGTAATTCTTCTAGTTAGGTTGTGCTGTTTCTAAGTACTCATTACATTGATAAGTTGTGATTCTAAAAAAGTTAGCTTAGCTACCAAAATCGCAAGGTCTTGGGTTTCCTATATGGGAGGCTTGATCGCTTGAAAGTTGGATGGTCGGCTCTGTCACCTAAGAGACTCATAGTGAGCACTACCACTCATGTTAACTAATAGTGCACTAAATAAGTAGAAATTAAAAGTCTAATTAATTTGACTAAAAAGTTAGTAGTGTTAGGTGAACGTATATTTGTCTGCTGCTTATGCATGTCTTTCCTTGTTAGCACTAATGAATTGGTCTAGGTTCTAGACCATCATTGCTTCTTTGCTAAATTACTGATTAATTGCTCTGGTCATGATAGTTTTTTTAAGGCAAAAGGCCCCAAAAGGCTAGTTTCATTCATAGGGGACGCTCAGAATGGCGATGTCTTATTTTTTTTTCACTGTAGCTGAGGTGGTTTATTTAGCGTAATTAAATTAAAAATAGAAAAAAAATAGGTTACCCATCACGGACAATACAAAGGAATACGAAAAAACGAAAAGGCAAAAAAACCCTAAAAACAAAAAACCCAGAAAAAGACAAAATTAAGAAATAGTGAAATGAAAGCAGAAGTTATCGCCAAAACAAGCGGGGTCATAAACATGAGATTTTTACAAATGTTTGCCCAAGTTGGATACATGAACTAAATTGACTAGGCAATCTCCTTGATGGGAGTAGTTACAACTTATCGATGGTGTTGTCTTGCTGTTCTCTTATTGTTGTGGTCGGCCCAAGTTGATCACCCCTGGTCTTCACTCCTCTCCTCTGCTTATCTCTTCATCACTTTCTCTCGGTGGCTGGCTTTGTGGATGGTGGAGTGCTCGGCTTGCTCTATGGATGGCCGAGCAATGCAATGGAGTTGGCTCTCTTCTTGGCTTGGTTTTGGAAGTGCTCTCAGTGGAGAAGTGAAATGGGAGTGAGTTGTGTGTGTGGATGTTGGTGTTTGCTTATGAGGGAGAAGGCATTTGGCTGGCTTCTCTCTCTTGGCTTGTGTAAAGTCTTGGCTGTCCCTCCCTTATCCCCTTGATTCTCTTGGCCGACTATGTGCTTGGGTAAAACCTTGGGAGCTTTGGTTCATAGGGTGAGCTTGGTACTGTTCTTTGATTTTTTTTACTATGTAAGGTAAGTCAATAAAATAAAAATGAGTGTTGGGCTATATTTTCAACCGAGTGATAAGGCCCACCTAAGTGAGAGGTGTTGGCCAACCTAGACGGTCCTGATATCTTGATGAGCACTAATCGATCCAGCATTCTAAAGCCAAACGGGTTCTAACGGCAAAACCTTTTATTTATTTTATACTTTCTTGGATTATTTTTATTCTCCACTTTTTGATCATAAAAGAAAAAGGCTGATTTTGGTTGGTCTTCGAAGGGCTACTAAACGTCAAGCGATGCCAGGTAGATATAATACCAAGAAAGATGCAAATGCAATTTAATTGCTTTCCATTTTAATGCAATACTTATAATGCATCATATTTATTTCTTGATGTATATTATATATTTGTAATTATTCAAGTGTTGTAATAATTTTAGTTTGCTTTGTAAAGGTCAAATTTGAAATTTTTGTAATTCTCTATGTTATAATTACTTAATTACCTTTCTATTATTGTTAATCAAATTTAATTGCAATGTTAGAATTAATTAAGAGTTAAGGTTCTTTCAGGGCCTGTTCAATGGCTTTTGGGTTTAGCTTATAAATAGTAACAGCTTGTAGAGAGCCGTACAAAGAGATAGAAACCCGCGTACGATTTTGGCCGATATAAATGAAGTGACTATAGTATTACTACAATTAATTAGTAGATCCCACTTTAAAAATACTTTGTTTGAAAGCTAAATATTATAGAAGAGTTATTTACTATAGAAAAATAGTTTTTAGTAGCTAATATGAACAAAGCCTCGGTTCCTTGATTCTAACTGAATGGTAGTACATGCACATGCCACATGCTACACAGCTAATAAGGGTCAAAAGGTCCACAAGGATCGGAGGCCCACCCGTCGGTGGGGCGGGGTTGGTGCTTAGATTAATTGATGTGCGTGTCTGTGTGCGAGAGATCATTAGGTTTAAAACGCCGCACCCAGAGCACCACTCCCTTCTCTTCCTTGTGTCCCCTCTCTCTCAGCCACCTTCCAGAGTCCAGACTGCAAAGGTGAGGAAGCCTCAAGCTCCCTTCATATGGCTGACAAGGTAAGAACTCTGATCAGTCATGTTGCCCGTTGCTTCTTGTTTCCTTCTCGATTTGCCGCATGCGTGTTCTTGATCTTTTATGCGCTGATCTTAAGTTCTGTATGGTAGAAGAATTATCTTGCCTTGTTGGAGAGTAATTGTGCAGGTTCTCTTTAGTGGTGTTCATCTATGTTTTCTTTTTCAGTATCAGCTCTATGTTTTCTTTCTCTTTCTTTCAGTACTAGCTCCTCTTCATTTGGGTTTATGGTCAGAATAGACTTGAAGCCTAAAAAAATTGGAAAGAAAACATTTTCTTTTAGAAACAAGTGTCATGTATGATAGAGAAGCTTACTGGTTTGTTAGAGATGATAGCTTGATGCACGACGTTTTTGAACAAACTGAATGAAGTGTCAAGCACTCAAACCAGAGGTATGACAAGTGAAGTGCATAGCAAGCAAATATCTCTGACCAGAACTCCTTCTCTCTCCCCCAATCACTTTCATGAGAAGATCGAGGCACACGTTCTTTTCTTTTCCGAGTTTTCACATCATCCTTTGAACAAAGCTACAAAAGGAGCACGCTTCTAATTATATCCTTTCCAAATTTCTATGTAATCCTCCAAACATAAGGACTAACCGATTTTTTCAGAAATGTTTCTTTCACATTCCTAAATCCTCCTAGTTCAAGTTCGTCCACCGATTTTGTCAGAAACGTTTTTTTTAAAAAAAATCTCCAGGGAGAAAAACATCCCTCACCAATATTCATTGTTAGGAAAGAACATAAGCCATACCATAGCAATCAACATTAAGTAGAATATTAAATCTTTTCCAAACACACTGGTCGAAGAATCGGCTAAAATTCATTCTTTTCTAGAGGACCTAGCTAGCTCATTCTGTTAGGTACAGCTTACTCCTTATGAAGAGTTGCCGAGTGAATCGGGGTATTAAACCTATTGTGCTGGTACTACGTCCTGGATCTACTTTTAATAGTGCTCCATTTACCATCATTTAATCCCTCCGGTCTCATCGCAGATCTCCACGGTTATCCTCAAAATTGACCTTGAATGCGAGAGATGCTACAAGAAGATCAGAAAGGTTCTTTGCAAGATCCAAGGTACAGTACAGTGTTGTAACTACCGTCACTCTCATCACCAGTCACCTATGCAAGACCAGTTGTTGTGCCACGGAACCCGATAACCCTCACTGACAGGTGGTCGGGACCACGTGTCAGCGGGTGTTGCTGTGACAGGCTCTTAAGTTACCTTGAGTTGACGACGACCATGCATGACTGATTGTTTGATTATCCTGTACAGACAAGGCGAACATCAAGACCATCTCCTTCGACGAGAAGAGCAATGCCGTGATAGTTTCCGGGCCGTTCGACGCCGAGAAGGTCTGCAGGAAGCTCTGCTGCGAGGCCGGCCGGATCATCAAGGAGATGCAGGTCAAGGGCAAGGAGGAGTCCAAAGGCAAGGGCGGTGATATGTCGAAGGCCGCGAAACCGGCCGAGAAGGAGGCCTGCAAGGCGGAGAAGAAAGACGGCGGCAAGCCAGAGAAGGAGAAAGCCAAGGCCGCGAAGCCGGACAAGGAGAAAGCCAAGGACGCGAAGCCGGGCAAGGAGAAAGCCAAGGACGCGAAGCCGGAGAAGAAGGTCAAGTTCGAGTTCGACGACGCGCCGGCCGCGGCCGCGAAGCCCGGCAAGGCCATGCCGGCCGACATTGGAAAGGCCGACCTCGGCCCGCTCCTTGAAAAGATGATGGTGGCCAAGCAGGGCCTGGAGCCGCCGCGCGGTCAACCGATAGCGCCGCTGATGATGCCGCCTGTGGCGGCTGCGCAGGGCGTGGCCATGCCGTCCATCTGGCCGGCGCCGGCCGGGTCGATGTCCTGCTGCAGCTACAACCCAGCGTACGATCAGCAGTCGTACTACGGCGGTGGCTGCGGCGGGTGCCGGTGCGGCTCGTGCGGCAAGCCGGCACAGGCCGGGGGGTACTACGGCGTGCCGGTGTACGACCACCAGGGGTGGTACTACGGCAACCGGCACCCGTACTACTACCAGCAGCAGCCGCCGTGCTGTGAGGACCCCAACGCTGGGTGCAGTGTCATGTGATGGCGATGCAGAGCAATCAGTGTGTGTGGTCAGTCACTCATGCATGGCCTGTGTTAAAACCCCTCTCTTTTCGTGTCGTCTCCGTCCTGTTTACGCCTATGCCTTTTTGTTTATTTATGTGTTGAGTGGTGCATGTGGACTTGTGCTTGCCTATGTCTTTTTTGTTTATTTACCTTATCTTTTCTTTGTGTGTGTGATAAATGATAACGAGAATATAGTATAGTAGTAGTATGTTTAGATGGAGCAAGTTGATTACTCTGAAAGTTGATCTCCAACATGAACATGCCATGATCATTAGATTTGAGCGTTGGCATGTGATGTTCTGAACGAAAACTAGTAGTACAAACAAAATCGGAAAACATCCACGATGACTAGTATATAAATTAGCCCGTTAATTCTTAACTAATGTAGCATTCAGAATAGCGATGGTTTATAATTTTTTTACTATAGCTGACTGATTTTTTTTACTATAGTTGAGTTACTTATTTGATATAATTAAATTTTAAAAAAATTAAAAATAAAAAATATATTAATATATCACAAATAATACAAATAAATACAGGAAAAAAGAAAACACAAAAAAACAAAAATAAGAAAAAATAAATAGAAAAAAGGCACCGCTCGGCGCTGGCATCTCCAGACGCTGCGCGGGGCCTAAGTAGTTAAGAAATCTTGCATTATGCACTGAATAATGAGTGGTGGCCTGATACGTGGTACGGTATGTGATGGGCTGGAACTTGGAACTGGAAGTATGGACCCTCTCTTTTCTTGTGTACGAAGAGTTTTGCCTCTTACTCTACGCGTGTGTTGCGCAATGTGTTTTGGTTGGTCAGCCTTTGTTTGTCTGGTGGATCAGGTATGTCTAATCAAACAACCAATCAATCCAGCAGTCTATGGTGGAGAGGAAATGTGAATGCTGCCTCCCGGGATCAAGAACCCATGCCCACTATTCATTCATGCATTAGCTTAATCAGTTCACAGCCTGGCGCAGGCAGAAAGCAGAAACGAAACCAAAACCCTTTGGCAAAAACACTGGCAGCTTAATCAGAACGAGGCTTCATGGAAACTACTGCACATGTCCTCTCCTCTCTCTTTTGGAAGCGTAAAGCTGGACTCTCGAAGGGAAAGGGAAAAATGTTGCCATGTTTTTGGGCCCCTAGCAGCTGTTCTCGTGAGCTAAAAGAGGCTTTTCTGTCGTGAATAAATGTTGCCCTCTTTTCTGGTGTTTGATGCTGCAAGCTACTGTTGGCCAGAAAGTGATGCCCTATGGCAGACAATTAAAGAGAAATTTTGCATGTCCTATATCCTAATAAGCCTGGACCACACCGCATGAACAGGAGGAGGATCGCCCAACAGCAATCCAGGACGTATGGTTTGGCAATAATTTAACTAGTTCAACAGGTCAATTAGGTAGGTAGACTGAGTTAATCTCTATGTCCAGAACTGTAGGTTCAGTGAGAAGTACTATCTCATGTTGCTGCTGCCGAAGAAGCCCTGAAGCTATGGCACAGAGTCAGAGAGAGACAACTTATCGACGCAGCCACAAACCTACAGCCGCGGACGGACACAGCAATGTGCGTGCTCCATTACATGGGTACGTGACGCGCGGCCGAGACACGGCGCGCGTTCTGGCACTGGGGTGATGCCAGCCTGACGCGCGCGGCGGACGAGCGGCGTCGTCGTCGTGGTTTCATTTGCATGGGGCTCTCGTCTCGTGCCTGTTCAGTAGAAGGATACATACGCCAAACACAAACCTGTTCCCCACGATAAATGCAATTCACTGCATTGTCTCCGCCTTCCATCCATGGCCTAATCTTCAAAATGAAAGCGAAACTCGTTCACATGCTTCACATCGTGCGCTGCAAAGCAGTCAGTCATCTCCTGCTCAATGTACTGCAGATCACTGGGGAACCAAACTTTTCTCTTCACGTCGTCACATGGCCCCTGAACTCACGTCGTCTCACGCGCAGGGTCGATCACCGGCAGCACGGCACGACGAAATACGAACTCGGCAGTTTCAAGCTTACACAGTATTACAATCAATCGAACCAGCTGGAAATCACAGCTCTAGCAGAGGACTCGTGAAAACCCTAAAACGCAAGAACAGAAAATCGAAGCACGCGCTACGTGCAAGTTCATTAGATTAGCACTACTCGTCCGCCGAGCGCGCGTTTCCGAGCGCGCGTTTCTGATACGGATAAACTATACTAAGAGATCATAGATCGTTACTATTAAACGTGTAATGCAGTGGAAATAGAGTCGAAGCGGCTGGTTCAAAGTAACACGCATCGATATAGTAGAAGTAGTTGATTGTCCTCTGGCTAACCGTTTCCTCCTTACGATTATTCTAATCAGCGTCATAGTCGCAGTAGCGCCTCTACTGAGATTTACACATCCAAAGATGGAACGTTGAGCGTCAATGTGCTAGCACCAACGCACACGGTAGGAGTTTTGAGAGGTGACAACTAAGGTTCCGACAGGTGTTTCTCGGAATACCCTCTTAGCCCGCGTCTCTCTTAATATATAGCCTCTAATCGGAACCTTATTCGATATGATTAGATATCGTATCAAATTCGAAAAGTTTCTGACTAGATCTTATCAAATATGAGTAGAGATCGTACCCCACTCAGAATCTATTATCTAAACTCTTATCGTTTCAATCTATTAAATGTGTGACCCTATATATTCATGTATATTCGGCTATAGGTCAAAAACTTTTTTGGTCCATAAGTTGTTAACTGTCCCTAGTAGAACATAACGACTCTCAAATATACATAAAAAATCTTATTGAACGAATCTATATAGTATTTATATATCGATTCTTTTGCCTCACGATATTAGATCAAACTCAAGGTGAGAAATATGCTATCCTTTGGTAGCTCGATCCTTCATTCGAATTTATAGTGGATTAGTTAGTTTGCGATTGACTTCTCAATCACTTTCTTAATCCAACCACATCGAGGGGTCTAGAGATATCTCTCTCATTATATAGGAGGGGTAAATTTCATCATGATCGCTCACATCCCTTCTCATGTTTCATAATAAATCCGAAAGTTATATTTATGAACATCTAGTTACAGAGTAGTATTTGGCAATCCCTAAATAAACTATTACATACATAGAAAATCATGACGATCTTAGATCTAAAAATCTTATATGCACTATATATGAGATCAACTGGAGACACTTAAAAATATAATAATTCCCGCAGTATTTCATGATAGATCAATCCAATACTATAACCTCTAACATGTGTCTATGTTATTAATTTGATATCCCATATCTATGGTCTATAAAACATAATTATCAATTAATACTGTCATAGGGGTGGCCCCCACCTAAACCCAGTTGACTTGTTAGAAGGTTGTAAACCCTAAGTGGGACATGTATAATGACGTGAATGCCCTTGAAAGAGATATTTAGATGAAA
Organism: Melocanna baccifera; assembly: GCA_036346265.1. Classification (NCBI taxonomy): domain Eukaryota; kingdom Viridiplantae; phylum Streptophyta; class Magnoliopsida; order Poales; family Poaceae; genus Melocanna; species Melocanna baccifera. Next base: position 22,330,015 of record CM070694.1, on the reverse strand, counting down.
GGGTATAATTGTAAAAACACTCCCCGCGAGGGCATATATATATGCAATACAAGCCATGGGGAAGAGGAGGAGGGAGCATTGCTCACCTAACTTTCCACTACGACACACACTCTCTCTGTTTGGTCTGTAACCACAACAAATACATATACTGATTTATAAATCATAATTTTCTGACATAATGATATAAGATCAGAATAATTTAAAATAACATCAAAATACGAATAAAAAGTTCCACGATAAGTTACATACTTTTTAATCAACATAAAAGATATTTAAAAGATAAAATAATATATTATTCAAAAGATCATAAATATATAATTAATATAATCATATCTATAGTCGTCTCTAGGGCATATCACTAACAAGTAGAAGGCGAAGCCGACGCCGTAGAAGTACACGACCACCAGCAACTGCATATTGCTATCAACGACCATTGGAACAAACAGGCGGACATGAAGATGGTCGGAGATGGCGTGGTCGGAGGATGACACGCCGATGACATCAGGTGAGACGGTGCGGTCGAAGGGGGAGAGGAGAAAGCAGTTGACAGTGCCGTTGTGTGGAGGGATGTGGAGTGCATGGTGGAGACGACGCCCACTAGCAGGCACACCCATCATGGTAATGAGGGCGTCCCAACGGCGGAGGATCTAACGACACTACCTCTCTTTCGCGTGCGCCTTCTAGGCACCCCGCCGCAAGGTGAGGCGCTTGTCAAGTGAGGGATAAGAGGCTAGGCATACTCTTTTCAATTTATAACTTATAGTTTATAATTTATAATTTTTCTTGAACACACAAATAAGACGGCTTGTTTGTCGCCGTTTCAAAGTAACTTATCAGGATAGGTATTTAAAAATGGCTATTGGCTTTCGATTTGTTCGTATAAATACTCTTATAAAAATTAAAAACTATAAATTATAGCTAAAAAGAATAGGCCCGTGACCGAGTTGATGCGGAGTATCTGTCGTGCGATGGAGACGTGTAAGCGCAAAGACGACGTGTGCGCTGGAAATAGGAGGGTCTGGTTCTTCTGGTCTTTTGGTTGGATGATCTATGTCGGCCTTGAGTCTTGGGCCATATCTAGCCCAAACCAGCTGGGGTTAAGCCTGGGCTTAGGCCTTGGATCGGATTGGTTTCTAGCCCAATCCTCCTGGCAGGGGTAAGTTCAACGTCGCGGGTGCTACTTTGGTTCTTCCTTCGGATCACAAAGCACAACACAAGGCAACATTCTTTTAGGCCTAGAAGGCCTTTTATACTTCCATCAATAAAAAGGGAAATTATCTTGCTTTTCAAAAAGAAACAAAAATCTCTCATGTATTCTGCCTTTTGATAAAAGAAACTCCACTCGATGACCTGACAGCTGACTAGGAATGATGTCTGCAAGATCATAGCAGCTAGCTAAGCCGGCTAAGTTCCACGAATGAACGAACGGTCCTCCCAACCAGGCCTGGTGGGGTGCAAGTGCAAAGATCTATTGCAAGTCAACCACCGTCCTTACAGCTAGGTAGCCGACAGGGCGCCATTTTAAGCACTAGCACCGGCATGGTCTATCCTTTCTAGTTTAGTTTATGGTTTACGGTTTTCTCCAAATAAATAAAGGTACAACTTCTCTATTATCGTTTTAAAATTATTTATCGAGAAATTTTTTTAAAATAATTTATCAATATTTAGTTTATTTACACAAATATTTATACTGAATTAAAATATATCAGTTATCCGTACACCATCAGCCTGCGGCTAAAAAGAAGCGAGACTATTGTATGACCGAACCAAAGCCATGCACCACCAAAGCATGCAAGGACGAGCGACACCTCTCCAATGGGGAGCAATGTTTGCACACAGCACGCGGAAGATATGGCGGTGTCCATGTCACTATTAAGATCATGATGATGGCAACCGGCCGTGTGTGCATCGCTATTTGGTCGGTTCAGGGTCCGTTGGGCTCATGAGGCTGTTTGGTTGGTTTAAAATTTAGTAATTTATAGTTAAAACTACACTATAATTAATAATAGCTTATTTAGTAAATCATCTTAATACAATTAATCTAAATATTTAGTAAATAATTATTGATTGAGGATTACCAAGTTTGATCAGTCTAAATCAACAGTGCCAAGTAAATAAAAATGGAGGGAGTATGTAACAGGTGTACCTATGAAAATGTTGAACAAGAAAGGCTAGTGCTAAACGTACGCTCTAAAAATCTCATAGCAGAGATGATTTGTAAACCTAGTTCACTCGGTGGTGTAGCCACGTAGAAGCTGGGGTCATTTGACCTCTAGATTTTTACATAACATTAAATTTTTTTTAAGAATTTACATAGGAGTTTAAAAAATTATAAAGATATTAATGCAATTGATCCCATATATTTAAGGGCCGCACTCAGCGTCGATAGATGCTGGCATTGGCGATTGGCTTCCGCTCTTTATTTACTGTACAGATTTTTGTCGTTTTTTATTTTTTTTAGTTTTTTGTGTTTTGTTTTTTTCGCATTTTTTGTATTGTCCGTGATAGGTTAACGTGTCATTTTTATTTTTAAATATTTTTAAATTTAATTATGCTAAGTAAGCTATCTCAGCTACAGTAAAATTTCAACCAAAAGTTAAAAGTCATTACTATTCTAAACGCTACCAAAATCCTGGCAACACGCCACTGAGTTCATCCAACCCTTCAAAACTGGAAGAGGGCTATATTTGGAACGGAGAAACCCGCGGAGAACATGTAGAAATTATATTATTTTCTGTGAAATTGGTACGTTCGAAACAAGCACTAAAACAAACCCACCCACTGGCTGAGGCATCTTGTCCAACAACAATCCGTTGAGTTGTACCAGGTTGAATTCTTATTTGAGAGATACAAGGGCTGTTTTTTTAATACTGTAGTTTATAATTTTTAACTATAACTTATTTCATAGATAGCCTGATCTACTCAACTAGATATCATGTTCTAAATGCTTCTAACTTTTAACTTTTGTAAACTAAAAATTGATAAGCTGTTTGTAAAAATTATTATAGAAATTATTTTGAATAGAGTAATTTTTTAATATAAATATATCTTACATCTTCAGTCTCTTTCACGATCGACCAAAATTTAAAAGGCACTTCTAAAAGCTAAAAGGTACGCCACTTTCGAGTCACTGTCCCAAATGCAAGACTAACGAAAACTAGTTGCATGCCTGCCATTACCGGTTGGACCGGGAACCCGGCCGGCCGGCCGGCTTCATCGATCTCAACCGCATTAATCCGCCGGTGCCGCCCACGCATGCACGACCTCACACCGGACGCCAGCCGCCCCCGTCACCCGTCGGTCGCCATATCTGAAATCCACACAGTCACTTCACACAACCCGTACATCAAATCCCATAAACTCACTGCCTAATCAATCAGTCCGATCAATCAATCGTAGTTGCCGTGGAAATTAACCTGGGACACCACAACCTTCCGTGCCAATGCAATACGCCTGCAGCGTATAAGGGTGGGTTTTTTAGTCCGTGATTTGTGGGTTAGAGTCTAAATTTTTTAATTCTAACTATTTATAAGAGGTAATATATAGAAAAATAATTATATATGATTTTAATCAATATAGCTAAACTTAATATATTTTTTACTATAATTAACCTTTAGACACCACTTCGAAAAAACACACCGTGTTTGAAAAATCTACTATAGTTACAGTAGATAAATATAAGCAATAACCGGTTTCGAACCCAGCCCAAGATCCTCCGCTGTCCCATAAGGGCTGCTTCAATGCTCTTCCCAAGAGTAAAAAATCAAATACTCACTAGAGTTCGCAAAACATGTGGCTATGGATATGGATATGGTTCAAAAAGCAACTTTAATCAATAATTTGTATTATAATATATTTATAAAATCTAATAAAATTGCAACACTATGAAAGTACTTTTTGAGTCAAATTTACACATATAATTTTTATATATCTAACCTAAATATTTAAAAAGATATTGATAATTAAAGTTTTAAAAGTCTTAGTGTATGCATCCTAAAGGACTGATTTGTAAGACTCCGTTACTTCAGTACTAACAATAATATTTTAAGATTTATGCAATTTAGTCTTTATGTGAGCATAGTTCATGAAATCTGACTGGCAACCGACAGCTTAACAGATCAAATATTGTACACTATGTTTACTACTGGAACAGCATATAGCTCCTCTACAGAGAATTAGACTGAGATGTCACCTATCTGGAACCATCGAAACTAGAGCTTAAAACCGACTAAGTTAACATTCTGTTTGTAGTCCTCAAGACACCAGGGCAAATATTATAGGCAGTAGATTCCTGATGCATGCAACGTGTGCCCGGCACCGACACGTCACTTTGGACACGCAGCCACTGGTCTAGGTTCTATTCTATTGGCTAGATATGGCTACTGCTTTTCGTAGCAACACAGAGCATATTCTCCTTCGGTGCCTACTGCTTTTCTATTGACTAGATATGGCTTAGGTTCTATTCTTTTAAAATGGCTCTTGATTATGATTAGAAAATCTAATAAATAGTATTAGTCAATAAAAGTAAAGCTAAAAACTAAGTGAAAATTTTAAAAGAACGGACCTAAGCATAATTGATTCGCTGGGTTTGGAGAACCGACAAACCAACTGCATCCTTTTCCCCAAAAAAAAGAAAAAACAACTGCACGAGCATAAAGTTCTCCGTTCACGGGCAGAGCGTATTCACCGATCGTATTGACATGATCAGAATCAGATCAAATTGCCGGAGAACAACACGAAGCACCAGTTTAAACGGTGGTTAAACGATAAACAAGTGTGCTAGAGGTAACTCGATGTTGGCCGGCTGTTGTAGATGGCAGTGGGAGTTTGAATCCACCCGTCAGGAATCAAATCACCGTGAATCAGGTAGTGCCTAATGTAGCTTACGATTCCTAGTTTATGATTGAAAAAGTATTGTAGTAATTAAAAATATATTGTAACGTCTGTTAACTTGTTAGCTTTTTATAAGTAATCGAATTTAAAAAAAATTATACCATCGCAAACACGCAAAGAAATAAGAAAAAAACTTTTTAAAAAATAAAATTAAGAAACCAACGTATATCAGAAGTCAAAAACAGGGGAGCAGCCCTCAATCTCACGATACCGCAGACCGCAGTGAAAGAGTACGTGCGTGCGTGATGGTGCGTACGGTACATCCACGTACGTTGCCATTGAAGAAAACTAAACACGCGGCCTTGGATACCTTGAGCTGAACGTTTTCAAGTAAAGATGGCGACAAATAACGAATAGAACACTGTCCGTTTCATATCACGATCAGCTCCTGTCACAGCAAGGGCAGGCCAGAGTAACGCGTACGCTACAATTTGCTAACTGAAACTCTCACATGGGCGGCCAAACCTTTTTCTCCCTAGCTAGGAGATCATGGCCATCGACATCACTACAATGTCACTCTTTGCTTCGTGATACATGCTAAACCACAAATTTCCGGCAACCCATCCAGGTTCTACGCGGAAGAAAATTTTATTCCGGAGGATCTGGTCCCCGACTATATGACCAATTGTCACCGTCTAAACGATCATACAGCTAAATGCGTCTCAAGTTTGATAAGCCGACAAATATCATAGCTAGAAATCCTATGTTATCTTAGATCCAATGGAACACTTCTCTTTTTTTTTTTAAAGAAAGGGAGTATGAACACACGCACCTAGGCACCATAATTTCAAAAGCTCGATTTCAACCTAAATTTAGATGTATTTTTTTGATAATATCAGTTTTAGAATATATACCTATCTATAACAATTCAAATAAAACATATACATTTGAAATATATACTTGATTTCAAAGTTTCAAACAAATTTAGATCACATACTCTACTAATATATATATATATATATATATATATATATATATATATATATATATATATATATATATATATATATCAAGATATACCTACAATCAAACTATCATCACAAAAGGCAACTACAATTCGAATTTCAGTTCAAATCTGTTTAAACTGGTTATTAAACTAGTTAAACTCAACATCAAAAAATCAAATTTTTGCACACGATAAACAGAGAAAATACCTATTTTCAATTATGGTGCCTAGGCACCAAGGTGTCCTGATTAATTATACTATATATATATATATATATATATATATATATATATATATATATATATATATATATATATATGAGTACATTTCAGAAAGCCCCATGTTTTGTGGTCACTGTTGCAGAAAACTACATGGTTTTTGATATGTGGTATATAACCCCAGGTATTATGGTTCTATTGTTTCAGAGCCCCACCCGGTACAAAATCTGAGCTACTCAAGCTAACTACTAAGTGAAAATTAGTAATTTAATTTTAATTTGATTTAAGTGGAATTCGTATAATTTTAATGTGATCAAGACATGAACCTAAGATTAATTAACAAGGATTGCGGCCAAGCTAATCCGTGGAGGTTTGGACGGATAATAATCTGATCTGACCAGATCAAGAGGCCTTCACAAAGAAGATGCATCAACAAACTGCCACTAATTAACCCAAGCATGAAACACCAAGTTAATCAATCAAATAAACTAATTAATCAACCAGCCAGAAGCGAATCTTGTGGTGCAACGTAGGTGGTAGGCAGCTTCAGATCATTCAGGCTTCAGTACTTCCAAATGTCGGCGAGGTCCAGGGCTGCGTCGTTGAGGTGGTTCAGGAACTGTTGCTGGCATGGCGGCGTTATCGTCGACGAGATCTCCGCACTGCCCCGAGACCTGCTCCGCCTTGCAGTATCTTCAGATTGTCGGTGGTAGGTCACCGGAGTTTGCAGGCAGCGAGAGGTACGGGCTCGAGTATAGCATGTGTGGTTGCTGATGAAGATTGTACGGGGTGGGCTTTGTGAAATAATAGGTCCATAATATCCGGAGTTAGGTGTCATACATAAAAAATTATGTGGTTTTATGCAACTATGACCATAAAACATAGGGCTTTCTGAAATTTACTTTATATGTATTCTACTTTTGGATGTAGTTACTCCCACCTATGATATACCACCTAAACGAATTTAACATATTATTTTATTATTTTAAATATACTTATATACTAATTCTAAGATACTGTAATGCCAACCACATAAAAAAATACAAGGGAATACATGATGTTTGGCATATTTTGCTAATATCTTCATATTCGTACATAAAAAAGAGTATGTTCAAAAAAATATATATATACCACTTTAAAAAAGTATACATATCATTTATATGGTCTTATATACTCATATACTACACGTACATACCCTTTGTTGCGTTAGATACTCCTTAATTTACGAGATATAACATAGCAAGTAACTATACCTGAGAGTACAAAAAGGTTCCTATATATATACCCATCTATGTAAAAGGAGTGACTTTGATAAACTTATCTTAGAGTATCTTATAATAATTATTATTAAAGTATACTTAAAAGATAAAGAGGTAGTACAACATCATTTAAGAATTATATAAGAAGTAAAATGTGTGTATACATATGTATATATGAAAAATACATTTACTCTCAGATATAATTACTAACACCTCTAATATACCATCTAAACAAACTTAAAATACCCTTTTATCACTTTAGGTATACTCGTATACTAATTATAAGATATTCTAATGTGAATTACATGAAAGAATTATAAGGGAGTACATATATTTTATGAATACCTTTATATACACATATAAAAAAGAGTATGCCTAAAAAATATATATAGCACTTACCATCTGGATGGTTTTAAATACTCGTATACTACACGTACATATCCTCTGTTACATACTGTACTCTTTATGTTGTGAGATATAACATACGGAGTAATTACATCCGGGAGTAGAATTCACTTTTTGCACTAGCTAATTAAAAAATTGAAAATAGAAAAAAAAACAAGTTAGTCCATCACAAATAATAAAAATAAATATAGAAAAAGGTAAAAAAACTAAAAAATTAGGTAAAGATAAAATTAAAAAACTAATATTTAGGAATCAGAAGTCAAAATAAGGAGATCCTAGTACTAAAAAACAGAGAAAATATATATACATCGTGTCCTGGTTAATTTTGATTGAGATGTGACTGAAAAGGCAGGTGGTACCAAAGTAGTAGAGAAGTGACAGTGAGCTGCTGACACCGAAAAAGTGTCGGAGGTTCGCGACACTCCTTTCCTATCCCCACAGTGCTCTGCTAGCACCGAGCAATCCAAGGACTAAGGCCACATCAGACTCACCTGCTCCACGTCCACACCCTACGTGGCAGGCCTACCCATGGATCGAACCTCCTGGTCCACCGGACGGTCCGGATGGCGCCAGCGTGGCACCGACAGACGGCATCGCGGGCGCCGGCTGGACCGTACTTTCCGACAAACAAACGGCCCACCTGGCGCCACGTCGCCCCCTTGATGCGTTCTTATCCCCACGATTGAGCCGACGGACGCTGCCATTCTCCACTTCCCCTCTCAAACCCTCCTCTCCCTCCTACATAACTCCCCTGGTCGTCTTCTTCTCCCGACTCTACAAATCCTCTCGTCTCTCTCGTTCGTTTGTTTCATCTGCGTTTGATGCGTTTCTACTACTGTTCTTGGTGTTCTTGATTTGGGAGGCAGTGAGTCTAGTTTGGATTAGGATCGTTTGATCAGCCTCAGAGTTGTTTTGACCGGAGAAGGGAGGGAGGAGAGAGGTTGCTTGCTCTGTTTCTTGGTTCGGTCGGCGGGGATGGACTCCGACAACGAGTCCGGCGGGCCCAGCAACGCGGAGTTCTCGTCGCCGAAGGAGCAGGACAGGTTCCTGCCGATCGCGAACGTGAGCCGGATCATGAAGAAGGCGCTGCCCGCCAACGCCAAGATCTCCAAGGACGCCAAGGAGACGGTGCAGGAGTGCGTGTCCGAGTTCATCTCCTTCATCACCGGCGAGGCCTCCGACAAGTGCCAGCGCGAGAAGCGCAAGACCATCAACGGCGACGACCTCCTCTGGGCCATCACCACCCTCGGCTTCGAGGACTACATCGAGCCGCTCAAGCTCTACCTCCACAAGTTCCGCGAGCTCGAGGGCGAGAAGGCGGGCGGTGCCGGGGCCGTCGGCGCAGCCTCCTCCGGCTCCGGCTCGCAGCAGCAGGAGCCGTCCAGGAACAATAGCGGCGGCGACGGTTCCGGAGGCTACGGCATGTACGGTGGCGCCAGGGCAGGAGGCGGCGGCGGCGGCATGATCATGATGATGGGACAGCCGATGTACGGGTCGGCCCCCAGCTCGTCCGCGGATGGGTACCCGCAGCCGCCACACCACCAGATAGTGATGGGAGGGAAAGGAGGTGGGTACGGCCACGGCGCCGGCGGCGGGTCCTCGTCGTCGTCGGGGTTCGGCAGGCAAGACAGGATATGACCACTGTTCCTGCTGCATGAAGAGGAGGTGGCGCCGTCGTCGTCGTCGTCGTCGCTTCTTGGTTGTTGGTGTTGGTAATTGGAGGTGGCGCCGGGTTAATTAATCTTTTTTTGTGCTTTAATGTTCTGCAGTGAGTTAACGATATGGTTAATACTACTACTAGTTGCCTTTAGCCTCTCGACGACCGCATGATCTGTGCTGCTAAAACGAGCTTTGGGTGGCTCGTACGTAATGGTGCAATTTGACAAGGTAGGTATCCATCCGTAACGTTCTGTGGTGACCAACTTGGCTATGAACGTTTTTTTTTCATTCTTATTTCTTATATATTTTTTTGTCTAGGTTATAGTGCTACTTGATTGGTGCTTTGCTGTGGAGATAATTTGGAATTTAGGGTGTCGGCCGTGTGATCTCAGGTGTCGGCATGGATAATCCTTTGAAGAAAAATTATGTATATGAAATGTAATACGGAGTCTTCTAAGTTCTAGTATCGTCTACTGCTAATATACTTAAGTCAGAGAGTGGTTTGTGGTTTGTTGAATGACAAGGAACAACGTCAGGTCAGGTGTAGGATTTGAACCCTGATCTCTTCTTCTTGCCAGAGCATCTGGGTGCCTCTACCAGTTGGGCTACAGCTTGTTGCGAATTTTACTCTTATTTGAGAAGCCGCTTCGATACGTACTGACTGAGGAGCATATGCACATGCACATTTCAGTTTCTCATCAGGGAGTGTTACGTGGTTTTTTTTAGTTTTTATTAATCTTTGGTGTTGCAATGCGTTAGAGAATCATATATACTAAGATGGTGATTTTCCTCCGGGCAGCAAATACTTTCAACAAGAAGCAAAGCAAATGCAGACAAAAAAAATTGAACATCAGAAAAAACATAAAAATAAAACAATGCTCCAAACTGGAGAAAAGGCAATATTCTGTTGACGGAACAGACTCGGAACATAGGACTACACATGATTCCCCTTGCATTCTTTCCTCAAGCGCCGCTCAGGTTGTCTTTTGCCAACGCTAGCGATAGATGATCAAATTACTGTAGCGTGTACTGTGCGTGCTACAGTAAAATTTTTTTCTGTTTTTTTGTTTTTTTTCTCGTATTTCTTTGCATCGTCCGTTCTAGATTAACATGCTGTTTTTATTTTTATATTTTTTAAATTTAATTATACTCAATAAACCAACTCAGCTACAGTAAAAAAATAAGTCAGTTACAGTGTTTTTTCAGCAAAAACCAAAAGTCATCGCTATTCCGAACGCCCCCTCAGTATCTCAAATCTTGAAACGTGGGCACTAGCCCCACATAACAACAACATAAATAAAAGAAAAAAGTCCATGTAACACTTGAATTTTATTCGAAAGTTCCCCTGGCACCCTCAATTATGAAATAAGATATTTGACCTCTCAAATTTTACAGTCTAGTTTAAATAATCCCTAATTCGATTTTGAATGGTAATATTGTCCGTGTGTCACAATGAGCGGATGATTTTACCACGTAGAATGACATGCCAGTCAAATTTAGGTGAAACGGCAAGTGAACCCCACAGGGCATTCTCTCTCTAATCGAAATACAGAAGGAGGAAACTACAAGAGTGATGGCCATAGAAGCATGGTTAGGAGTTTGATTGGGGAAAAGCCCTTGTAGGCTCATATGTCACTGACCTAACTTGGCCAGTGTGTTATTCTTTATGGTAAAATGGTAAAACCGCTTATTTATCATGCCGCGTAGGTAATATCATCATGTGAAATTGGGTCAGAGTGTTATTTTAATTGGATTGCAAAGTCGGGGGAGGGGTGAAATATCTGATTTCGTAGTTTGAGATGCTAAACGAACCTTTAAGCAAAGTTGAAGGTATTATATAGACTTATTCTTCCTTTGCTGATCTATGATCGGTCTCACCACCTCACCTCTTTTTTTTTATGCAACGCTAACAAAAAGCTTATGCAGATTAAGCGCAGGCATATGCTCAAGCTGTTCCGAAACCAAATGTTTTTGTTATCCTTGGTGGCATGGTATGGATCAGCAAGCAGCTAGTTACACTTAGCTTTCACTCACAGGCAGCAGGAAAAGGCCAAGGCAGAAAAGGCAGGGAGGATAAGGATGGGATTGCTCGATGGAGCACTGACTGGAAGTTCCACTGGCCTTTTGGGGGCAGGGGCAAGTGAGCCTGGATTCCATTGGCCAGGAAAGATCTCCCTGGCTAATTGGATGACAGGTACATGCTTGCCTGCCTTGCAGCATCTGGGACTTGCTTCTCGAGTGTGTTGTGACCGTGTGCGTTTCTGTGCTGGGAGTACCACCTCAATTTTGCCCAGAAAAAGGAGAGGCCCTGCATTGCGTGGGAGTAGTAGTTTCGTAGGGTTGGCTTTGACGTCTCTAATTAGGTTCATGTCACTTTCCCTCTTGTGTGAGAATCTAGTTGGAAGGGAAAACGGTTTTCTTGTTTCCGTGTCGGTGTCCCTCTCCGTGTTCTCTCGCGGTCCAGATCGAGAGAACACGGAGAGGGACACCGACACGGGAACATGAAAGCTCCGTTCGTTGGAAGGACACCCGTTCTCGCAGGAATCAAAGTTGAGCCATTCTTGCCCATGCAAATGGGAAAAAGGGTAGGCATGAAAAAAAAGAGAGTATACTGTACGCTGTAAAATTATGATGAAAATTTTCAATTTGTTATGGGAGGATATGTGTCAGCGGTGGGGGACCAACCATTAAGGCCCCACTTGGAACATTGGGTGCCTGAACCCTGAAGGGATTACGCAGGATTTGAAATGCTTCCTGCAGTTTTTTTTTTTTTGTAGAATTCTCGTGAAAACCCTGCATTCGAAAGGGACCCTAAATATGCGCGTTGGTGCATGCCGACACTTTGCGATGGATGACAAGTTAGTCTTTATTTCAATTTATTTCAAATTATGTTGATTGTTATAAGGTTCGATTGAAGACCTTTCACTAAGCAAATGCAACCTCAGACCTCGGTGACACGCCACCGGTAGCCGAAATAGAATTCGAATATACAGACTGACACAAGACAAAAGTGCATTCCAGGACTTGAGGAGTTGTGATACGAACATTGGACTCGGTGATGTCGTCCCGCACAGAGCTGAGGAGATCTGCGTGCTCTCTCATCGAGCTCAGGTACGTTCCCCCTCGTCCTCCTAAACTCTTGCTTCGATCGATCAGTTCGTTAGTTGATTAACCCGCAGTTTAGCGATCAAAACAGCAGATTAGAGGTAGTAGGTGCCTAGGACTCATGCAGGATGTCACGATGACGCGCGAGTTTCTGGGAGACGGAGGTGGTGGGGGCGACGGGGGCGGCGCAGCGGCTCATGGCGCAGTTGACGTCGTGCTGTTTGTCGAGCAGCGACTGGATCTCCAACTCCATGGACTTCCAGGAGGAGCGGTCGGTGGGAGAGGAGATGGCGCAGGTGGAGCGCGCGGCGAGGCGCGCGTAGAAGGAGAGCTTGACATCGAGGTCGCCCTCCAGCTTGCGCGCTTCCCACCGCAGCTCCTCCCACCTGGCGCTCGGGGAGGGCGTCGGCCGTGCAATGCGGGAGGGAGGCGGCGGCGCTTTGGACGGAGGGAGGCGGCCGCCACTGCGCACGATTTCGCCTAACCCTAAAGCTTCGCGCGGGGGGAGTTGAGGCGCTCGGGCGAAAGGAGAGAAGGGAGGCGGGGGTTTTTGTGAAAAATGCTTAAGTGATTTAAATGCAATCCGTCCGTCTGGTTCATGGCCGTCTGAGACAGATCTGATGATCCTGATTTATATTTATATATTATCATTGAATAACCTATTTGTAACGCCCCCGTTTCCGGGGACGTACGGGGATCCGCAATTGTCCGTAGACCGTACAACTGCGGCATACCGTACAGAATTGTACATCATTACATAAGATCCAAAGTTTATTACAACATACGACACGTCGGTCGAGTTTAGCGTAGCGGGGCGGTAAGCCCAAATAGTTTACATTACAAAAGAAATCCAGCGATCAAGCCCGAGTGCGGCTAAAACCTACGACCACTGCTCATCCGCGCCATCGGTCTCTTCCGAAACCTCTTCGTAGACTTGGTCTTCTCCTTGAGGGGCATTTTCTGAATTTGCGATTAAACAAGTTTGAGTACCACCGTACTCAACAAGTTACAATGATAAGCCTCACATACTACATGCATGGGATTTCAAGTGAGAGCTATATACTGGTTTTATTTATATGGGTGGGTGCAATTTTATTTGTAAACAATTTAGAAACAAAACTCCATTATACCATAGTTAAGGAAATGGGGTTTGAACATATATTTCTTCTCTTTACGCATGTTCAGAAATATCGGAAAACTACTTATGCCTCACTACTGGAATCACCCATCGAGCACAGCTCCATTAACCGGAAGCACGGCGTATTCGAATACAATAAATTTTTACTCTGCAGAGTTGCTCAGCTTTACCCACAAGGTTTCTCAACTTCCAATGTCAAGCTATATACACACTACCTTAAGTGTGCGACTGCATTGAGAAAACCGGGTCTTTTGCTACCCACTTTGCTTTAAAGTCCCTACCCGATAGGTGGTGATGCTCACCGGCCGTTGTGTGTATGGTTAGTTACGTGTAACGGCGATAACTCCCCCATACCACACATACGGACCTACCGTTATGTGTACGGTGAGTTACGTATAACGGCGATAACTCACCCATACCACAGCCCAACTTCTGTAGGGGTTTAAATAAAATATGCAGCTAACGGACCAGGATTGGTTATTCAATACTTGTGGTTGAGCGGTCACTGTGCTATAGATTCAGCATAAGGGTCTCGTCCTTATATTTGCTCCCGAGACTGCCAACCACAACGGGTAAACGATACATCCTGCATCGACACCCGTCTGTTGCACCCTCCACCCTAGGGTAAGGTCGTGGACTCGTCCACTACTGGGCACTCCACCATCTCCGCCTTACCGTAGATGAATTCTTAAATTATTTTGGAGAACCGGTGAACCGTCTCGATTACTCGATAGCTCATCATTTTATGTGATCGACTACACTAGGTTTAGATATATATATATATATATATATACTAGTCTAATATCGCTAAGTTTGTCAAGATGAAAGTGGCCTCAAGTTGGACATGGCATTTGTACTGTGGTAGGTTATAACTAAAATATATACAAGACATTCTAAACATTTCTATTTTAATTAAATAATTGATTTAAGCAAATAGTAGTACTGCAGATAGCTTAAATAATAAATACGGGAATTTGTAGGTTCAACATGCATCAAAGATTGTAACTTGCCTTGCGTGTCGATCACTTCGACGATCTCGTAATGCGTGGAAACTTGCTCCGGACCCTGCACCGTCGCCTCGGACTCCTCGCAAGCTACCGCAAAGAAAACACCCAAAAGATAACGAATAAGCCTTTTTGGTTTTTTTTTAAACAAAGCAATGGAAAGGAAAAAATTAAATAAAATAAATATTTGCAACAACAGTTGAGGAGCTTGGACTTGAGTTAAAAGGAGGTGGACTGGGGTGGAACGGACATCGGATATGAAATCGGGACTCCGAAAGGATTCAAATGGAGTATAAACCGAATAAATCGGCTCTGGAAAAAAAAACTACTGTTCACGTGAATAGTGCCCGGCCCGACCCACGGCAACGGTGGAAACACGCGCGAGGGCGCGGTCGGTTCAAACGCCTGGCGGCCGAAGGCCTCGGCCCATCTCACACGCGCGCGCGCGGGACCTGGCGATGGCAGGGATAGCTCGGCCGTCGGATCGGGCGGGAAAGGCGCAGATGTGGCCACGCCAGCTCCTCCCGAACCGGTAAGTTTTCAAATCCCTCAGCGCAGTTCGACGCCGCCGGATCGGGGACGGAGGGTGGAGATGGAGCCGCGTCGCGGTATCAGCGAATTGGTACGCGGGGAGCGACTTGATTAGCTCGGCGCCGCGGGAGGGAGATCGAAGGGCCGAGGAGGGGCCACGTCGATGGTGGTGGCGTCGTCTTCCTCCTCCAGCCGGCCGCGAAGGGGAAAGAAACAGAGCTCCGCTCCTTTACTCGATTCGGGCAATGCAGTGGTTCGACGAGGACATGGGTGAAACCGAGAGGTGTAGGGGGCCTAGGAGAGCCCTTCTGAGCACTCAACCCGAGGTGGGAGCTCAAAGTGGCCGTCGCTAGAGGAAAAGAAGGAGGGAGGGGGGCGGCGTCTCGGGAAGGATTGGGAAGTGCTCAAGCCAAAAAGGGCTGCGGTTTCACCATCCACAAATAAAGGGGAACATGGGGAAGGCATCAGCTCAGCTTGAGTAGGGATCAGCCGAGCTGTCCACGGGAAGGTGGTGGCCGGGGAGGAGAGTGAGCGGTGCGGGACCCGAAGGCCAAAGCTTTACACAAATTGAATTAGGCATATTGAATGCGACGGAGGGGTGGAGCTTTAGCAGGATTTAATTGCGTTTTTGTCGGTGGAGGAGGGAGATCGGTGGTGGGAGCTACCAGGACCCAGGGTGGCCGGCGGCGAGGCTGGAGGCGATGGGGGCTCGATTGGTTGCTCGGGGAGTGAGAGAGGAGTGGCAGGAACTCGTCCGTGGCCGCTATTGCTCTCTTAAAGCTCGAAGGAGCGAGGAGCTGCCGAGAGGAGGAGAGGGCCATTAATGGCGAATGATGGGAGAGGTACGGGAGCTATTCTGCTAGGGCAAAGACGACCACTCCGATACTCAGTCGTTGTCCGCAGGGGATTGGCGGGGAGAAGCTGACCCGGGAGTTGGTAGCGGCGCAGACCGGTCCGGAGGGGGCGCCGAGGGGGAAAAACGTTGTGCCCGCTGGACGCGAGGGAGGAGCGGCGCGATTGGAGGCGCAGACGTGGAGGTGGGGTCCCTGGCGGTTATCGACGTGCGTGAAGGGACAGGAGGGAGCAAGTGGGCGCGGTGCGGCGCGCGGCGAGGCGCGCGCGGTGCGAGAGGAGGGAGGCGCGCGCGGCGGCTCGGGAGCTGGCGCCTGCGCGAGGAAGAAACGGAGCGAGCGAGGGAGGGCCAAGCACGAATCTTGAAGCAAGAATCAAGGGCTGGGACTAAATCCGACAACAGCAAGAAGATGCACTGAACAGCAAAGTTGATTTCAAAAATTTTTGAGTTGTTTCACTATTTGTATTGGAGCTTTCAAATTAAGATAAGCTGTTCGGTAAATAAGTTCAATTTCCTCCTTCCCGTAAGAAAGCAATACTAACAATATTTTTTTTTCTTTTTTGCTCTCTTGACCTTTAAAAAAATTGCTTGGCTTGACCTCCCCCAGCACAGCACATCACTAGCTAGCTAGCTAGCTAATACTAACAGTCTAGCGGTCGACGCTACCAAAGCCAAGTAGCCAAAGGCAGCCGTGTACAAACCGTAGTGGCTACAGGCCTGCAGTCGTTGCACGAGGCGTAGCTGGGCGGCAACAGCTGGAGACATCCATGGTACATCGATCTCTGGTTTCTCCTAGGCAGTGGTGGAGTCACATCATCCCATCGCCTCCGGAGGTCAGCGTTTGCATCTCTACAAAAAGGAGCGCGTACGATGATAAGCGGCTGCTGTATGTATGGCGTATCACATGGTGGTCAGCACCACACGCGTGCACAAGATGGCACTACGGCAGACAACGGGCGGTGGGAGACGGTGGCTGGCAGGGCCTGGCTCCCTCCTGCTCATAAAATTTTGAGTAAATTTGTTTAGAGTTATGTAAAAAATCGCATGTTAAAAAATATCATCACGAAGTATAGTGGCGGAGCCAGGATTTATCGGAGCATCGGACAAGACTAAGGAGGGCATAAGTCTATAACTAATATCAAATATTATAAGTACTGAGGTATAACAAAAGTACAATATAAATACATAATCAAAATAAAATTTGAATTCCATGTTGAACGATACGACAAAATAGATAAAACATAGCAAAAAGATGAATGTAACATACCACTAGCATGATGTAATTTTTACGTAATTAACAAAGATTTGGTTCATTTGAACCTGTCATATCTTCATCAACAATAGTACGAGAATCTAAATCTGCAAAGATAAAATTGTATATATAAATCAGCGAAACAAGACTATAACATTATTTTTAATGCAAATTATGGAGTTTGATTGGAATTGGATTGCGATGGAAAATAAGATGCCAATGTCTTGGTCCTCTTCATCATATATTTCTAATTCTAGTATTGCAAAAATTTAAATAACAAGTTAATTGACTGCTAGTTAGTCTGATAAATATACCACACTAATAACACCGTATGACACTATCATGTATCACAGACTTCAAATCACACTATCACTCAAAGTCTCAATCAGACAGTCATACAAGTCGATCACAATTCACAGAAGCTCACTGGGAGATGGGAGAGCCAGCATCGGCGGACGACGGTGAGCAGTGGGGCCGGCGTCGCGGCGGACTAGCGAAGAGGAGGAGCCAGCGGCTTGACAGAGTCGCAGAGAGCAGGCACTGAGGCGGGGGTTGGGAGGTGCCGCGTTGCCGCTGGCCGAGGCGGAGAGGAGGCGGGGCGGCCAGCGGGCTCGACGGAGAGCCGGAGAGGACGCATGGGGGGCCGGGGGGCCGCTTGCCGAGGCGGGGGCTGTTAGCCGAGGTGGAGAGGAGGCGGGGGCGGCAGGCGACGAGCCAGCAACGCGGCGTCACGGGCTCACGGGGGGCAAGGGGGCTCGGCAGAGAGGAGGTAGGGCGGCCAGCGGGCTCAGTGCAGAGGAGGCAGGGAGGCTAGGGGGCCGCTAGCCGAGGCGGAGAGGAGGCGGGGACGGGGCGCGCGGCGCGCGCGAGGCGAAGAAGGCCGTGCCGCTGGAGGAGGTCAAGACGGAGCTCCTCTCGCGGACCTCGCGGTTAGGGTAGGCCTCGAACGGTCGGTACCGTTGCCCAACTGAAAAATGCACTATTATTTTTTCTGGGCCTCGGGCCATTGCCCAACCGGCCCGAGGCCCATCTCTGCCCTTGACGAAACAAGCATGTAGTCAAATACCACCGAAGGCTGACACTACTACATCACAGACGGTTTAAAAACGTCATCACAGACGGTTTTTCAAACTGTCTGAATTTATAGGTCAGTGATAAAGACAATTTGTGAGCCGTCTGTGATAAATACAATACAGAAAGTTTGTAACTAGAACCGTCTGTAAAAAATACTATCACAGACGATTCTATATTTTATGATATTCACACATCACAGACAATTCTATTGTGTATGATACTCACACATCACACATCACATATAAGCCGATGGCCTTTAGCCCACTTCATTTGGTTGTTTACTGACTAAAGTTACTAAAAACACATTAAAGTGACTAAAAAACACCTTAGGTGCACTATGTATGTACAGTGCCAAGAGTCTGTCGTACGGTAGCCGGATATAACTGAAATCAGTATAGTATATATTACAACCCACTAGTATACTCTACTTTAAAAAACACATTATTTAAAAGATAAATATCATGACAAAAGTGAGAAGCCATAAATAATCGCAACCCATGTATGTGTGGGCTCGAGTACTGTGGACGTGCGTTCGGTAGCGCATCGTCGCTGGCATTAATTCGTGACGCGCAGAAGCCAACAAAGCGCTTCAACAGACATAAACTTGTGAAACACGCTGGTCGCGGAAACACTGCATAAACTGGGCGTGGAACTTATCAATAAAATATTGGTACCTAAAATAAAAAAAAATACGATCTTAGCATTTGTCCATACGGAGATTGTTAGGGGCCACTCAACTCAGCTTCTTCTGTCGCTGGTGGTGGCGGCAGGAACACTGTAGCAGATACAGTACCTGCTACAGTAAAATTATTTTTTTTCATTTTTTTAAAAGTTACTTATACTTTTTTTTTCTGTTTTTTATATTTTTTTACATTTAATTATACTCAATAAACCAACTCAGCTACAGTATTTTTTTAACCACTACAATATTTTTTCAGTAAAAACCATCGCTATTTCGATCGCCCCCTTGAAACTGCGTATAACAACTTGATCGATTCATCATTAGGTGGCGATGCATGACACATTACCTAACCATGCAGGGACAGATCCGACACACTGAACATGCATACCCAAACCTAAGCAGAGCGAAATACCTAGCAGCATTTATAACATATAAGTACCACGTGCGCGTGCAGCAGCTCAAAATGACACGAGTGGTAGATACCAGGACGAACGTCACGGTGGTACAGCTCACGCGGGTCACCACCTCAGGCAGCGAAAGCGGCTGCCGCCGCCGCGGCACCGGCGGTACGGAGGAGGTGGTAGTACAGCTGGGGGTTGGCCGCGAAGGCTAGGCGGGATATCAGGAGGCCCCCGCCGCCTGGAGCCTTCATCAGGACCACAGCCGCCGGAGCCGGCCAAAGCAAGAACGCGCCCACGGCGACCACCGTGGCCGCGATTGCCCCCAAGATGAAGCCCGTCGAGATCATCGCTCCACCGTCTCGATCGCTAGTTGGCCCTGAGCGTTCTGCTTGGCAGAGAGAGGAGTTAGCAAATGGAAGTCTGATGACTGATGAGAGGTGACGGGTATATATATCCAGTACGCGGCCATTGGTGTATATGCGCCTGTGCATTTGTTGCTTCCTCGGGAGAGGAAGAGTTGGAGCAGGCTAGGCCGGAGGACTCGGTATTTCGCAGTGAGTACGAGGAGACTCCATTAATTCCTCGGTAAGGTTCCGCTCCAACTTCCAATGTGATGGTTGATGAATGAGCTAACGTGGTAGTACTTAAGCTATGTGCAATGGTACAGTGTTAGCTGCTTACAAATCTTGTTAGTAGTATATGAGATGATACAGCAGAGAGGGAGAGCATTGAGAATTATGCTATTTATCATATAGTAGTCGACTATTACATGATAAACAATACATATTATCTCATGAAAAAATTGTCTATAAAAATATGTAAAAAGATAATCTATTGTATGAGGCTACGAGCTGTCTTTAATACCGTTTATAAATGATATAGAGAATATTATAGATAGCAATTGTTTATACCATTGTACATACCCTTAAATACGAAATCCATCCGATTAACACACGTGGGCATCCACGGAATGTGAATGGAATATAAGTCTTGTTCTTGAAAAGCTCCATCCTACAATATAAATTTATTGTGAAAACCAAAGGTGTAGTATTGTAATATTTTCACTATATACATCTCTTTTAATGTGGAAAAGTAGATGCGTAGTTATAATATGTTATTTAATAGAGACGACTTGTATTCCTCCGAAAGGAGAAGAGCCACATACAGCCATATATACAGGTGGTGAATGCCTGCTTGGCCTGTAAATATTTACCGTGACATTTAGAGACTCGTGAAGGTAGTAGGAATCTAGAAAATGTTCTCTTTCCCAGACTGACATGACTCGGAAGTAAATATTTTTTGGATTGCTAATTCTCAGTTTACAAAATCACAAGTTGATTTTTTTTAATCTTTGAATCAGCGTGGAGATTCGTGTGTTAGCATGGTCATCTTCTTTGTCTCTGGATGGCAATGAGATAGGGTTAGGGTTTAGAGTCCACTATGACCGGACTTTAGAGGGAGGAGGCATGACAGCTTGGTAGTAAGCAGCGGAGGCGCAACTTGGTCGCGGGATGGAGAGTGGTAGGTTGTGGTGGTGGGTGGGTCAACGAGGAGCTCGAAGGAAGGCAACCGTCATAGCTGAGGAAGGCGGGTGGTGGTGGCGGCTAGGAGCACGAGCATGATAGTGACATGTAACCACCTCTGTAGCATGTTCGAGTGGGTCTCCGATGAGAAGAGCTTGTCAACCTTCTTGAAGAGCGTATAGAGTAGGCTGGCGAAGAAGGCCAGTAGCTTGGCAACCTTTGCCTGGATAAGCTACCATAGTTCTGACAAGAAGTGCCCGGCGCCGTCACGGTCAAAGCTGAGGGCAGCGTTGACAATGGTCTGTGCCATGATGGCATTGCCTGGCAGGAGTTTCCTCACTGATGTCTCCGGGAAAGCCATAGCTATTGGCCTTGTCCTAGGAGAAAACTCGGCTATGCAGTTGTGAACAGAACAATTCTCCTGTGCTCTCTCTGTTTATTTATGCAATATATGAGTTTTCTTCTGAGAGAAAATCAACAATTGGTATTAGAGCTCGGTTTTAATCGTTGACACATTTCGCGCACATCATCCCGAAGCTGCAGCAACTATCGAGGACAGAAGTAAAAAACAGATCGCCAAGCTAGGAGAGCCAAGCACAATGCAATGTTTTTGTTCCCTCGGTCAAAAGGCAGCAGCAGGGCACGTTTCTACAACAGATCTAAGTGGACTCATCGCGTTCAGTCACACGGAGAGCAAGAAAAATCATATCGATCAAAGCGGGTGCCAAGAGACAGAAACTTTATTGTGTAGGGGCTATACTTGTAATAATTATGGGCATTTCACTTCAGAATGTCGCAAATCGAAGAAGGAGAAAGCACTTCTTACTAACGCTCTCAACGATGATAAATCAGTACTACTCTGATGCTGAGATGAGCCCAGAACGTTGAGAAGATGTGTTCGCCGTCCTGAGTCAAATAAGTAGAGTTGAGTTTGGAACATTAAGGAGATGTGTTCGGCGTTCTATGTCGAGTATGAGTTAGGTAAGTCGTAGTTGAGACCAACCGCCTCAATGATTTAGAGCCTTTGCATACAGATGGACCCCTTACTGATTGAGTTAAGTTTCTACATGTAATTATGTGTTTAGTTCATGTGTAGAACGCTTCATGTGAATGTTCACATAATGCATTGAGGCTAAACTAGGAGTATATCGAGAGAAAATTAGGAGGGAGAAAATGTTGTGTCAAGTCAAGTTTAGGAGGGAGAATGCTGAAAATAATATTGACTTATAGCTTAAATAAAGTCCATTGTCTAAGTTAAAATTGTAATTAACTTGGAGATAGAGTCCAGTACATATTCGAATTAGAGATAGAGTCCAATATTTGTGTAAGCCCTAGAAAAATCTCTCCGTGTGCAGTACGTGTTCTTTCTTTGTGATCGCGTGAGTTCTCGATCGAGTGCAATATGTGAATTTTCTTCTAAGGCTAGGCCAATTATTGGTATCAGAGCCGAGGGCAGCCGCGTTCGACGCTGTAGCTAGGGGTGCAATCGGGTCGGATTTGGACGGATATTGCTTATACCGTATCCTAACCCATATTTTTTTTCTCGGATTTAAAGTCGGATACGGTAAAACCGGATACAAATACAAATTCGGATTATTCGGAGTTTCGAATATGGTGTCATCGGGACGGATACATAATGGTTTCGGATCGAAAATGGATAATATAGACGGATAGTATATGTATACATAAAGAAATATACACTGAATCATACCATCATCATTTCAAACCTTCAACTAGTATTAAATTCATCTAGATTACTTAAGTATAATAGCCAATACAATACAAATTCAATATAAACGATAAATTCATACATAAATTTGAAGACTGATAAATTCATACATTAGTTCGAAAACTAATAAATTCATACATAAATTCAATATAAACGGAGAGCATTAGTAGAAGCACTAACCACTAACGAGTCACATTTGGAAGATCAGATAATTGTAGAAGCGCTACTCAAGAACTCAGAAAGAAGAATTGCGGGGAAAAAAATCACTGTGCGCTAGCCCGCGGTGACTAGCGCTGCAGCTGTGACGACGTTGTAAGCCATCTCCGCTTCTTCTACTTGAGAATCTGTGTCTTGGTACTGGTTCGTGAGGTAGCAGCGAGGAGGTGGAGGTGCCTGACTGCATTTGTACCGGGGGAGACGAATCCGGGAGTGCTCCGTGGGAAAGCCGAGAGCGCCCGAGTAGTTTCGTGGGGATCGGGGAGTGCTCCGTGGGTCCCAACGCGAGATTGGTTGAGCACTATTGTTAGCTTATCTTGTTTCAGTAGCGAGGATTCTCCTTTTTGTCTTCCCAGTACAACTCGATGATTGGCTAGGTGTTCGTTAGCGAGTGGCAGCGTTCCATCTAGGGGCCGAGAGCCGACGACAAGGGCAGCGGCGCCTGGTGGCAGAGTAAGTGGGGAGTCGTGGGGTGAGCGAGGGAGAGGGTAGAGTCGAGCGTAGGGAGAGAGAGGGGCATATAAAGGGAAGGGGCTGATGGGCCGAGGCCTGTACGTGCGCTGCTAGAGCTAAGCAGATGTTGACGTCTGCAGGATGGGTTATTTTAGACTAGTTTTAATTTTTGATTTATAGTTTTTGAATTCTATCAGTTCACGAGAGACAGTGTAAAGAGGAGAAAAGTCGCATATGATTTTAGATAGTACAACCGAATTTGGTACAGTATTATAATCTATCTGTAGATCTCACCTTAAAAATATAATGTTTAAAAACTAATTACTATAATAATGAAAACCAAAACTAAAGTTAAAGTAAAAAAGAACCCACCTAGGCTCTAGGCTCTAGTTCTATCACGACTGAGAATGTTGATGCAGGGGGAAGGCATTCTCTGAAGATCCCTCACCGGAAAAAGAGGCATTATCTGAACACAGGAGTGGTGATGTTTTTTTTCCTTTTTGTGTGTGTTGTCATGTCAGTCAATTGCATAGAAAGAACGCCTCTTGTTCTTAGAAACAAAGTTCAGTTTATGTGAAAAACTGAAGGACTTCCCCGTCAGGGTTCGATGATAATTATGCGTCTGAGTGCTCAAGGCATCATTTCAAATTCCTTCTTCGCGAGCACCGGTAGACCTACATCGTCGCGAGATAAATATCGACCAGGGAAGGAGCAAAAGTGCAACTTGGAGAAACAAGATTCGATGTGTAGCAACGTCGGTTTCTTCTTTCTTCCTCTTGTCTGTGCTTGAGCTCTTTTGTAGGCCAACCTATCCTTGTAAACGTTGGATACATAGGCCGTTTATGGCTGTTTGCCTCTATAAACTTTTGTTGACTGAACGAGAGCATTTTCAGCTGGCAAAAGAAAAAAAAAAGGGACTTCATGCTGATTTATACATGCGTGGAGATTTATCTGAACGCTGAATGCATGCTCATGTGGTAAACTCAGAAGTGATCAGGCAACTCATCCGTTTACTTGCCTTATGTCTAAGAATCAATAAATGTAACTATTTAAGGTTAACCAGCAAGGTCGTTGTAGTATAGTGGTGAGTATTCCCGCCTGTCACGCGGGTGACCCGGGTTCGATCCCCGGCAACGGCGCTTTCTTTTTTTTTGGTTCATTCACATCTTTTTTGAAGACTTGTTTTCTTCTTCTTTTCTGAACGCAAGTAGAAGACAGCTACATTCGAATTGGTCGGCATTCCTCAAATTGAAAAAACAAAGCAATCGTTTCCAGGTTTCTTTTTTTTTTAAAAAAAAACCACTCATACGCTCATCTCTGCCGCGTGGAAATAGCAGGTGTTTGAACTTCAAAAACGATCTTTTCTTTGTTTGTTCAGATATATAAATCTGAACAGTTGCTCCAGCAATAAGTTTTAGGACTGCTCGAAAATGAAGCGAATGTACCTCTACCAATCAAATGATGAAGGAACAAAACAGATGAGGGAGTGGCCACAACCCGATTGTGAAATCAGAAATGCACTTGTCGCTGAAAAAACACAGTTTACTAATAAGGCCACTTCTGTACGACAATATGACATGATGCATCCTCTAATTTCTTCGCTAAAAATGATTGCTATTATCAATTGTGAATCATGTTCCTTGTGCTCTCAAGAAACACCCCAAGAAACAGACAGTGTAACTTAATACAAACCAACGAAGCTGCGCATCCAGAAGCATTTTTAAGAACAAGTTTCATCAAACGAAGTAATTTCCAGGCATAGCTCAAAAACATAAACAGTAACTTCATTCTAATTTGAAGGTAATCCAATTCCATCACACAAACAAAAAAGGTAAATACCCTAAAACCGCCAGGACGGTTGTCCAGGAAAGCTATAAATTTGAGTTACAATGAAGTGATATCTCAGTTCATCAGCACTAACCAAACAACAGTATTTCAGTATGAAAGTTTCGCATGAACAAACGAAGTGTGTACTACTGCCTCTCACTTGCTCTTGGGAGCAGCGCC
The DNA here is from genome assembly GCA_036346265.1 of Melocanna baccifera. Taxonomy (NCBI): domain Eukaryota; kingdom Viridiplantae; phylum Streptophyta; class Magnoliopsida; order Poales; family Poaceae; genus Melocanna; species Melocanna baccifera. Next base: position 22,304,667 of record CM070694.1, on the reverse strand, counting down.
ATTTGTGGTGGCAATTGCACCCTTTGGTGGGTTAAGCTCATCCCAAGCCTCGATCCATGTGACCATGGAGTAACCTGTTATGAATATTGTGTGCATTGATATGAGGCCCAAGGGACCATATATATAGGAGTACAAAGAGATATGCCATATAGAGATAAGGCATATGTGGAATAGAATACAAACTCTATATCCTACTACAACTCTACTCTATATCCTTAACACCCCCCCTCAAATGCAAGGCGTATGCAATAGCATTGCATTTGAAAGAGTTAACACTAAAATCCAAAATCCAAGTCTTGAAATGTCGTCGTAGCATGCGGCTCTTGAAAGTTGTGTCAAAAATAGAAAATCTCCATCCGAGGTCGTGCGGTAGCCCATGAAGCAGCTCGAAGCCCGAGACGGCGGCGACGCAGTGCACAAGAAGCGCAATAGAAACGCAGTGCAGAAAAAGCGCGACAGCCTTAAAAGCTCGGGGATGCGACGCGAGAGGCTGCCCATGGAGGAGTCCGGATCCAGCACGAACGAGACTGGATCCAAACGGGGCAAGGCCAGATCCGGCGAAGACGAACCGAAGAAGAGCCATACAGACGCGAGAGGGGCAGCACCGACCATACAAAATTCTAAAGGATGGACTGAGACTGGCAAAGCAACCGACCGATTGACACAAAAATTTGTGGACTCACATGGCTTAGACGAACTAAAGATAAAGACTATAGATTTGAGTGAACTCGCAACAAAAGACGTAGAGCAAAAAGACTCAAAATACTCAGCAGAGAGCAGCACACCGCTGCACAGTAGAGTGCGGAGTGGAAAAGTCAAGAGACTCGAAGAGAGCAGCACACCGCACATGCCCATCAGAAATCGAGTGTAGCAGTCTCCTTTCAGCATAGAAGAGAGGGAGCAAAATATTCCCCAACGTCTCCTCTCTCTTTCGTTCTCCATTAAAGCGGCCCCCTTCGAGATCGGCGACCACCGGCTAAGGAGGAGCAGCACGGCGGCGGGTCTCCGGGCGTGGGAGTCGAGCAGCACAGTGGCGGGTAAGCTCCGAGGGCGTTCAAGCGGCGGTAGGCCCCGAGCTGCGTGGGAGCCGAGCACCCGCAAGCGCAAGGCGGCGAACGGCGGGGAGCCCAGCGACGGCGCTGGGCGGTGGAGCGGGAAGAGATCTAGCAGGAAGAAGAGGCCGGCAGCCCGCCCCGGATCGGTTCCCAAGGCGGACTCCTCGGCGGCGGCGGCGTGGCCGGAGAGGCCGCGGCGGTGGATCCAGAGGCGACGGCCTCACGTCGAGCGGATGGAGCAGCAGCAACCCGGACCGGCCTGGATCGGCAGAGAGGACGGCGACTGGTCTGGCCGGATCCTTGCGCCGGATCCTGGTCAGAGGCGAGATCTTCGAGGGCGGAGAGGCCGTCGGCGAGTGATGAGGAGCGGCGGCGACTCCAAGGGCGGCGGCCGGATCCCGAGCGGCGGAAAACCCTCCGAAAGGCAGCGTCTGGAACGGCGGCCAGCCGGCTTCTCCTCCAGGTCGAGTCGGCTTCCCCTCTAGGTCGCGCTTCGCCGCGCGGAGGCTACGGCAGCCCGAAAACGAGGTGGCCGCCCCCGGGAGTAGAGGTTGATCCTCCCGGGGGCAGCGGCAGCGGAAGATTTGTGGAGAGGCTAGGGTTTTAGAGATTTGAACCTTAGCTCTGATACCATGTTATGAATATTGTGTGCATTGATATGAGGCCCAAGGGACCATATATATAGGAGTACAAAGAGATATGCCATATAGAGATAAGGCATATGTGGAATAGAATACAAACTCTATATCCTACTACAACTCTACTCTATATCCTTAACATAACCATCCACCTTGCCGAGCTTCGCCCTCACCTGATTGGCCAGCTCACGGTAACACTTCTGGACACTGGTGGCCTCCTTTGGGAGGGCCACTGACTGGAAGAAGGGGATCAGCTCCTCTTGCCAGAAGATGCCGTTGTATTCCTTCTTCAGGTTCGCAAACGGGTTGCTTGCTATGCTGTGCCAGATGTAGGGCAGGCCAGTCTTCACACCCAAGCCCAAATGATCCGTAATCACCTGTGTGAACCAAGCAAGGATAACTTAGTACAAAGATAACCGCACCAATATAGAGCTGAACCAGGCTAAGAACAGTATCAAGAAGCACGGATTTGTAATGGTTATTAACTTGCACAATGCACTGGATATAACCAATTGTGCATGACCATCAAATTGTTCAATTGCATTCAGAGGCACAACAACAATGCAACTCAGAACAAAATAACAGAATATACCTTGGTGCACCATCCTGACCACATATCGTCGTAGCGACCAATAGGCTGGCCATCACCCGTAAGACCGAAGTACATCGCGGACCAATGAGCTCACGGTTCATTCCACACATCGGGAACAAGGTGCCCTTTGGGACTGTAAGAATAGCATCCACATACCTGATTTCAAGGAGGAAAACATCAGATTAGCAAGAAGAGATTGCCTAAAAGATGAAAATTGCTCAGATGTAACATCCTTACCTGGTTATTATCGGAAGGCTCGGATAAGGCCGGCTATTCGATTCAGATCTGAGGCGTGCTCCTCATCCCCTCTTCTTCCTGACAGAACTCAAGAGCTCTCCACATGAACTTCGTCCTTACCGCTTTCTCGGTGGTTTAGATTGCCATCGCCCAATGAGCTTTACTCTGCATTCTTGTATTACTATTGTGCGTTTGTTTGCCTTGCTAGTTGGAAATCAATTTATTATCTCTGAAATTTGTGAATAATACTATACTAGCACTAGGAGGAATTTGTATAATAGATTGTGGGTATTGAGATTGCTCTATGAGGACAAATTGTCAAACTTGAGATGGGATGGTGAGATCATTGTGACTATCTAGAAGTATTCTACTAGTTTATTGCTTTGTCAATTGCTAGTTGTATACATTTTTTCAGTGTTACGTACTACTGTCATGTTCTGAATATTATCAAAATTCTATTGATGCTGTAATAGCATTTCTCAGTTATCTATTTCAGTCATTATACTGAGGTTATTTAAATCAATAAACTAGCATAATTTAGAAGGGATAATTACTCTGATGACTAATCTATTGACAAGAGTAGAGAAGGCAAGATTTAACTCTTGAGCAACTCTTCAGCTGAGAGCAGAATAGAATAGTAATTATGTGCATTATGCAGATTATTATTACCCATTTTCTTATACAGTTCAACATATTATCATATTTAAATGACCTAAATACTTTATCTATGTTGAGAGATAATTGGTTTATCTATGTTTCTCGTCCCCAACGGTGGTTTCATCACCAAGGTAAGAATACCACTTTAGCTTTACGATTCATATAATAACTGTCTGCGAGTTGGTGATATCTAAAATTGATATAATAATTTTACACAATACATACTAAGTATATCTTACAAAATAAGGTATGAATTTTCGCTAACACAACACACATATATTGATATATACTAGTCAAATGCCCGTGCGTTGCTACGAAATCCTAAAGTAGATTACAAGCAGCTACATTGCAAGGATTACAAGTAGCTGCTGCAAGTGACAAGTATCCTCTAAAAGAATTTCCCAAAAGATAGATGGGCTTATTAGGAGAAGTGGTATGTCCTACTCGCACAAACTTCTACCATTGTGATAAGTTTTGAAAAAATTAGCTAAAACCATAAAATCTTGAGTACTTATAGTTGGCTAATTGTAAAGTGTAAATAGAGTAAAAATAAAGTTGACTTTTCATGTATAAGCAATACGGCGAGTGATCTTTCATTAGTAAATCCAGAAGGCAATCATCAAGACGCAAACCTTTCACCACCAACAACACAGACAGCGCATGTGCCTGTAGGAGCAGCCTCATCCTCGTAGTAATGAGCCTGGACGAGTATGTGACAATAACAAGGCCATATTAGTCAGTTAACCAACAGGACAGAAAACTATCACATAAAAGGAGGGAAGAAGAAGGAACTTAAGAACTAATGGTAACTCCTGCAGCTTGTGCATTCTTCTTCATCTCCTCACCGAACTTTGTCCTTTCCAATGCAACCCATGTAACTTGTTGCACCAGGAATTTGAAGCATCCACTGCAAAGCCATGACATAAAGTAAACAAACAGACCTAGCAAGAAATTTTGGTTGCTCATGATTTTAGTGGTTTCGAGCTTACTTGGGCAACCCCGATAGAGTTCTGGTGGCTCTGGAAGAATAAAACACAATGAAGATATAACAATCGAAAATTCACAAAGACGGGGAAAAACCAATGTACGCAGCTTAAGAAAACATTACCTCGGCAATATATTCAACATTGCCTTTGCCGCCAACTCATCGCACTGCCAAAGAAAAACGATTATGAAGCGAAAACTATGTACAATTGTACACAATAGGAGAATGCGTACATGTCTTCTCACGAAATTGAAGTGGTTGACGGGATTTAAACACATGGTTGGGATATTTAGGGAGACCATGACGCAGATACTTACATATGCAAGTGCTTCTCCTCGCGAGGATGGCATCGTTCACTTGAGGCCATACCTAAAACAGAGGTGGTATAAAAGGAGCATGTCAATACACTTATGAATCATGATGACAATAGCACAAGCTACATCATAATCAACTAATCAAGCAACAAAGATGGCATTGAAACCACGAATTACATCATTCTACGAGCCTAGCGTCAATCTCACCACTTACACATGGCACATCAAGCCCCAAATTTGGAGATCTATGCGGACAAAATCGAAAACGAGAAGAACGATAGCGAAACTGTCTCACGTGGAATTTGATAAATTAGATAATTTTCGATCGATGTCCTCTGTATAACTTTTGACCTCTTTTGTCCCGCACGCACGCATCTAAGATTAACTTATAGGAAAGCATTTTTGTCTTGTCGATCCGACGAGCCGAGGCGCAGAAAAACACCGCACCAAACAAAACCAGTCATTCGGATCCAAACAAACGCAAAACGAAAACAAAAATCAATTCACCACAGATCGAGCTCGGAAGGAGGGTGGTGAGATGGGCACGCATTTGAGAGGAAGGCGTGTCGACGACGGCAGAGATGTCGAGAGGGTTGCCCATCCCGATGCACGCTCTCGTAGGCTGCGCCGCCGCCATACCCTTCCTCGGCTCCTCCTCTCCACGCGAACGATGCAAAGGGGCGGCGAAGGGCGAGGAGAGGGGAGGCCAGGAGGGGAGAGGAGGAGGCGGCGGGGGGAGGAGGAGGGCGGCGGGAGAGGGATGAGGCGTCGGAGGTGGGAAGGGCGGAGGAGGGGAGGAGGCGAGGAGCCGCGCGCGCGAGAACGGAGGGGGGAGGCGAGGGCGGGAGGAGGCGAGGGCGGGAGGATGCGCGGGGTGGGAGAGGGAGGAGGAGGCGCCGGGCGGGGAGGGAAGGCGGATCGGGGGGTGGGAGAGGGAGGCGGATCGGGGGGTGGGAGCGAAGGGATGGGGGAACGACGGGTGTGTAGACGGGTTCGGTTAGGGAGGGCAGCACAGGTTTTTGGGTTGGAGGGGTTTACGGTCAAGATTTTATTGTTCAGATCAAATGGTTAAGAAGAGACATAGAAGAGGACTCATCAACCATCAACTCCTTCTTTTATAGTAGTAAAGATATATATATATATATATATATATATATATATATAAAATTTTATAATTACATGTGTAAATAATACTATATTGCTAAAAAATGTGGCCTCAGCCCTGAGGGATAAGAAAGGTCAAGAATTTTGCCAACTTGCCACGGTTGGAACTTGGAATGGTCGATCCAGTATGGCGCATTGGCGCCGGCCATGTGGACGTATGGAACACGTGGTGACAAAACGAGAGTGAGTAATTAATGAGCATCGCACTCCACACGTTTCCTGAACAGAAGAAAAACCAGTAGTCTAGTACAAGTATAAGGTGGGTGACAGAATAATAAAATGGGTGGGATATGCATGAGAAGACGAGTATGGAGGGAATACCATGGGCCACTCAAGTATGTTTCTTCAGCTGCTCGAGCCCAACTGGCCTAGTTGTAAAATACCATGGGCGTTCGGTTTTCTGTAGGAGCTTGGAAAATTCCAACGAGTTTTTAATGAGTTTTTTTTTTGAACTGAGTTTTTAATGAGTTGATAGAAGGAAGAAAGTTCCCACAACGACAACAACAACAAAAAGAGAAATGAAAAAAAGGCTAATGGGTTTCATTCTTGCATCGGTTATCAATCAGGCCTTTTGCCAGGCTAAGATCAGTTTGAGGCTCAACAGTTTGATTCTTTAATAGGCCTTTATCCGGCCCAAACGATGAGATTTAAATGGGCCTACTTCCAGAGAAATCTTTCAAGTTCCCGAGTACGCCGAACCTCCCCCACGTCGGCACGGCCTGGTCGCCGCCGCCGCCGTCAAAAATATCTCCACCGACCACTCTCCACCTCCTTTCGCAAGCAACACGAGCACGCAGGCTAATGATCCAATGACAGTGGACCCCACACGCAACGCGGACCCACCTGCGTAGAGAGTATGCTCTGACACGAGCCAAAAGAGAACCCGTAGACCATTAGACCAGGAGCTAAAACAACCACGCTTTGACGACGCTTTACTCCGTCTCCCTCTCTCCAAAATCCCTCTCCACGCCAGCCCCCGAGCTAGGGTTTCTGTGCCTCTCCCGCCGCCGCCGAATCGCCGGAGGAGGGGGAGGATATGGGCACGCCGGAGACGTCGCGGGAGCCCTGCCCGGACCGCATCCTGGATGACGTGGGCGGCGCGTTCGGGATGGGCGCGGTGGGCGGCTCCGTCTTCCACTTCCTCAAGGGCACCTACAACTCCCCCAACGGTGAGCGCCTCGTTGGCGGCGCCCAGGCGGTGCGTATGAACGCGCCGCGCGTCGGGGGAAGCTTCGCCGTCTGGGGCGGCCTCTTCTCCACCTTCGACTGCACCATGGTCTTCTTGCGCCAGAAGGAGGACCCGTGGAACTCCATCATCGCCGGCGCCGCCACCGGCGGTTTCCTCTCCATGCGTCAGGGCGCGGGCGCCGCCGGCCGCGCTGCCCTCGTGGGCGGCGCCCTCCTCGCGCTCATCGAGGGCGCCGGCCTCATGCTCAACCGCGTTCTCGCCACGCCGCAGAATCTCCCGCCGCTCCCCGCTGACGACCCCAACCTGGCCGCCGCTATGGGCGGCGGCATCCCGGGCCTACCTCAGGCGCCCGTGTCCCCTACTGATGCGGCGAGCTCGAGTGGTGGGGGCGGGTGGTTCGGGGGTCTCTTGGGTCAGAAGGTGGAGGAGAAGAAGCCCAGTGCGAGCGGGGGCAAGTCGGAGATCTTGGAGAGCTTCGACACGCCAAGCGCTCCGATACCATCGTTCGAGTACAAGTGAAAAAAAGGTGCGATTTTTATTTGATTCGCTCCTCAATTCGTATCTGTTTCGGACTTTGAGAAGGTGCAATCTTCAATTTCGATTCGGTCCTTGCTTGTTGTTTCCTCTATTTTGATGCGGTGGGGGATTAGGAGTTGTGTTCTTGTGGCAGAAGTTAGAAAGCATTTGGATTCGGCAGCTGATTTGTTTCTTGTGCGAATACCGCGAGGTTTTCGGTAGCAGTCCATACCGAATCATTGGACCACGTCAGAATCAGACACACACTTCTCAAAGCTAGTCCAGTTGCCAGGAAAATCAACATGTACATAACACAATAATCAGGCAACTTACAAATAGCAAAACTGTTATTTTATAGCTTCTTGTGATTTTATAGACATGAGAATATGAATCTGTTCAAGAATATTTGGCCTGGCATGCCTTTTCTTCTTGTTGCAATATTCAACTTACATTCTTGCTGAGAATTTGTAGATGATTCATATGTTTCATTTGGGATAGAAGCCACAGGAAACATGCTTAATTTGGGAACGCTGAGTAGGGATGGGCCAGATGGCTATTTATTTTATTTGGATTATTTTGTTCAGCTAATCCGTTCTTCAAATTCCTTTTTTTGGTCTGACACATTGACAAACCAATGCAAGTTTGGTCTGGTTTTTGGTTTACAAAATTGAAATACATGTTAAGGTGCATGAAATTGTCTTAACCATCAATGATCTTGTGCTACATGCCAAGCAATTTTTCATATGTTGTTTGAGTCGATTGCATGACTCTCTAACAACTTATCATCATCTGCCCACAACATAGCCCTTGGCACCTAATAGAAGATGCGAACAAGATACAAATTTCATATCTAACCTCATGATTCAGTAACTTAAATCTTATGCAAACATAGATGTGAAGGTATAAAGGCATTGTTTGGTCTCCAGTTATTTCACAACTGAATTCAACTGCGCCACCTTGGAAACTATACCTTCGAGATGGAATCACCATTATTTTGGCCAGCATCTGACTGAGATTTTGGACCTTAGAGAGGATTTCCGGTATTTTTTGTGTTCTATTGAAATGTCTTTTAGACACGATCGAGCATATGGTTCATTTCTATGCTGTCCGTTTGATCTGGTGTAAATTATGCTGTGCTTTTGTTGCACAGTGATCTGGTGCATGCCCCATTGATGATTTTAAAAGGTTGTGATTTGTGCTCACAATTCCCCTTACAAGCAATAGAATATCTCAGTAGCAGATTCTGTTGTATGCTTTATCTCAATTTTTTCATGCTTGGAAGTTGGATCTGTTAATCAACATGCCCAAATGATCTAGAGTTCATGAACTAGTGCCCTGTTTGTTTCTACTTCGCAGGTGGGCTGATGGCACTGATGCTTAGGTGGGCTCGAGATGTGGTCGTCTGGAACCGAGGATGCATTGAGCTTTATCTGGGAGAAGAGAAGGAATGCTTGTTTGATGAACTCATGCATGCCCCGCTCTACTTCCACGAGTCATATTTATGTGCCAACCTATCATTGAGAAAGGTCTTGGCCACCGGCTCTTATGTATTGATGTCTGTGAACCTTTTTAGCGTGGCAGGTTCGCAACTTTGCAAATGTTGTTGTCGTAGCAGCAGCAGCAGCAGTAATACACATACATTCGTATTGTGCAATGTACTGCATTTGAAAAGCCTGAACCTATGCCTCAGGCTGCCTTTCTAAAGTGCCTTTTTGAGTGAGGTGGTTGCATTGCGTTGCGTCCTGTCTTTCCACAGATCTTTTGTTCTGTTAGTATTTAAGGGCTAATGCAAAATAAGTGCTCTCTGCAAAGTTCTTGTTTGCGATTTGTCGTCGTCCTGTTGTTTGGTCATTCATATAGAACGCCTGGGTGATGCAAGTCTGATATTGGTTACCGGTGGTTTGATACTGACGTAGTGTCGAACTGTTGGTTCTGTTGAGTGCCCTAGTTAAGTTGATGGAATGGATGGCCAAGATCACATATTTTGTGCAACATTGGAGAACCTTGTAGCAAGTGTAAACAACGTTGAACCAACCAATCAACCTAACAAAGGTTCTTCCAAGTCAATATATAGCACAAATGAACCCTGTAATTTGACCTGGACTGAGATTATGGTGAACACATTTAAGTTTTTCGGACGAAAATCTGACATGGACATGTTTCTGCAGAGATCAAAATCAGAATTTGTCATTGCAATAGCATGAAACGCCCACCCCGTCCCAAAACTGTCAGATAAAACGTCCTAGGCTCTAACCGAAAGAACATGGACCATTTGCCCGTCAGCCAACGACTAACCTGAAGTACAAGGATCGATATCTAATTTGTTTGTCGAGCCAACTGGTCGGTAGTCATCCAATCGGTAATACACCTAGTATTTGTGACGGACAATCAGAGTTCACACCCCACTCGGGAGTGTTCATGAATTGAATCTTGGGTCTGTTCTTTTTTACTTTGGTTTATAGTTTTTAACTACAGCTTAATAGTTTTTAAACTATTTATGAGAGAGAATACGGAGTAATAAAAATTTACGTACGGTTTTGACTAATATAAATGAAGTCGCTACAGTGTGTACTAAAATTAACTTATAGACCTCACCTTAAAAAATATTCTATTTAAAAGTTAATTAATATAGAAAAACTAAAAAACAGTTTTTAGAAACTAAAATAGTTCTACTGGTAAGTGCACGATATTTATCATTGAGGTGTTACCATGATTTCTATAAAACTGGAGAAATTTCCTCTTTAAGGGCTTGCTTGGAAGCTAGGGGAGGGAAACCCCTTGGGGAAATATTCCCAGCTGGGACACGTTCAATGCCACTGTTCGGAAGCCAAATAAAAATCTCGGGGTATAAAAAAATTCCAACAAATCAGAAAATATCAGAAAAATTCGGGAAATTTTGAAAAACCTTGAACAATTCGAGAAAGGATACAAAATCGAAAAATCGTAAATACAAAAATGAATCATAAAATTTTACCTAAAATCATCAAAAAAAATTAAGAAAATTGTGCTCAAAGATGCATCAACATTTGATCCGATCCATACAAATCAGATTCATACATGGGTAAGATCCAACCATGTTTAGCTAGTATTACTTACATCTACAGCTGTAGTCATATATAACATTCAGCCACATCAAAATCACCTGTAGCATCCATACATCCACATATCACATAGGATTCAAATATTACATGAGCCAACTCATGCAAAAGTAATTTGCCAAAATATCACACATCAGAGTCGCTTGCAAACTAAAACATTCAAAATACCATTCCAAATCTCAGATACCTCGCATCACAAGATGGACCAATGCAAACCACAAGTAAACAAACATAAGAGATCCAGAAGCAAGAAACTGTATTTTTTTCAACCATTAACATTTGGCACCTTTCCTTCAAAAAAAAAAAACAGTTGGCACCATCTACTGAGATCTGAGATTTAGAACAGAGACAGATACTAGTTGGGTAAGAAATGACAGGCAGGCAGGCGATGGTCAAGTGCTGAGGCGAGCGAACCCTACTGCAGCTTTGTGAGAGCTCCATCACTCATCTCCCTGTGCAAACAGTTTCAAAGATTTGCATCAGTGAAGTTCGACTTCCAGCTAACAACACGTGAATTCCATCTTGCAAAACCTGGACTGCTATCTATATGCATCTCTACTGCCTCACGCCCCCACAACATATGAGAATAGCTCATAAGAACCACCGGATCATTGCGCAAAGAACAACTTTTTAGCATCAATTTACAATTGAGCAGACTACTGTTGAATTAGATTCGATTGTGTCAAAAAAAACAGTGAAGGCAAGGTGAATCACAGCGACAAGGCAATGGCTAACCGAATTGATCACAGCTTTTTTACTCATTTTTAACACCACCATACTGTCCAAATGTGACCTAAAGTGCAAACTCATTTAATAAGAAAACAAAAGTAAAAGTATATGTTAGCCAACATTTTTAAATGCAATGAACTATGGAGGTTTCAAAACAGTACCTAAGCAAAATGAAAGGCACGTAGACGTAAGACACAAATACTCCAAGATAGCATAAAATGCAGAAGTCAAAATACCTTAATTCACTTGAAAGTCAAAATACCTAAGCAAAATGAAAGGCACGTAGCTATTGTTTCTTCAACACTTGCTCAGAAAATAGAACAGGCCTCAACACATTAACTGCAAACATGAAAAAACAGGCTTGAATAATTTCAGAGAATGAAAGTTAGGCCTCAATACAAGCAGCAGCAGATTGCCTATTAGAACCAAATCCATAACTTAAGTCTGAAAGAACAGAGAAAGGGAAGAACATCAAGAACGAACAACCTATGTACTTATCATCCAGAAAATAGAGTGCTATATACTACAGATGCAATCGTAGCAATCAGAGCAAACTTTTCACGTAGGCAAGAAATATGGGTTAGAGTACCGAATGCTAATATACACTGCAACTAACCGACACATCCAGATAAAAGTTTTTCAAGAGATCACACTCAGAATAGGAAAAGCTTGCATTGCATGCCAAGATCAAGAATCACTCGTGCAAAAGTAACTTCTCTTGTAAAAATTTCTACACAGAGATTTACCAAAATTTGTTGCAGGCAGCACAAACTACGTTCGCCTAGGAAAAAGCCACATGGTTGCTAACAACAGAGAGATCCTGGTGTTTTTACCAAGCTAATCGCCTTCTAAGAATAATCTTTAAATGCCTCTCCCTGCAGAAAAAAAGTGCAAAAACTTTTTCTGCTTCGCTATCACTGCCTTCTACTTGTATTTGCCTTGTAACCAATAACTACAATACTTTAACCCCATTGTGCTTGTAAGAGTGAAGCAGTACTATACATGGAAATGATCGATCGCTTTGATAATTCAAGGAAAACATAACTCCTTATAAGATGTAGTGTTTCACAGGTCACATCTAAGCCACAAAGCAGAACACATATGTGAATATTTGTTTTGGTAAACTCATAGCGCTGCTAATATCTGTTTCAACTTTTCCATGAAGATGTATCAGCTAAACACGTTTATAACTTTATATGACACCATTCTAACAGCTGGAGGATATGCTATTCACCATCCTAGATCAGATCAATGATTGAGATCAACACAACTCAACCGCCCTCCTGGCTTCTTCGTGCGCCCTCCTCCCCCCAACCGCGGCTTCTTCGTGCGCCCACGCTCCCCGACCGTATCTCTTCGTGGGCCTTGCCAATTCGCGCGTGCGCTGGGGGACCAAAAGCCCACGCTTCCCGAGCACTGATCTGCGCCCCCTGGCTGTGGAAATGCTACGCATCAGTTGCCGGTGATTTTGTGGTTGAGAGGGGGCCAAATGCGCAATAAAACATCGTTGGATGCCATATCTGCAAGAAAAAAAAGCCACAGGAGAGTAGAAGAAAAAAAATTCTGGAGGATATGCTATTCACCCGCCCTCCTCCCCCCAACCGCGGCTTCTTCGTGCGCCCATGCTCCCTGACCGCATCTCTTCGTGGGCCCTGCCAATTCGCGCGTGCGCCGGGGGACCAAAAGCCCACGCTTCCAGAGCACTGATCCGCGCCCCCTGACTGTGGAAATGCTACGCGTCAGCCGCCGGTGATTTTGTGGTCGAGAGGGGGCCAAATGCGCAAAAAAACATTGTCGGATGCCATATCTACAAAAAAAAAGCCACATGAGAGCAGAAGAAAATTTTTTTTGGATTGAGCAAGGCAGAGATGGGAGCGATCATGAGAGGAGGTGACGTGAGTCACGCAACCATACCTGGCCAACCTGCCCGCCCTATACGGCACAGCTCGGCCTAGACAGGGGCACAACCTGATTAGGCCCGGTACAACTGGCCCAAATAAGTTATCGTGTCATATCGTGCTGGCCCATATGTCTACCCTCTGACCTAATCATGGCACGACGATGAGTCAATCTAGACACGTTTAGCCAAACGGATCACCGATGTCTATTGATTTTACTGTCAGCCGTAAGTAATTTTACTACTAGCCACATGTAATTTTATTGTCAATTGCTGAGTCACAAGTATTTTTACTGACAAACACAAGTAATTTTACTGTCGGTTATAAATAATTTTACTGCCAAGTTACCTGATCGTGCTACGAAGGGTGCAATAACCATAACATAAGTAATTTTTATTGTCAACCACAAGCAATTTTACTGCACTGCCACCAAGATAATAAATAGCGAATAGCAGGGTAGTAGCGGATTGGTGTCCGCATAGCAGATAGCGGGCGATATATAATTCCACTAGCAGGATCTAAAACACATTCACAACTTTGAGATACTAATATATATATATATATATATATATATATATATATATATATATATATATATATATATATATATATATATATATGATTCATGACTTACTTGAATTACATTATCATTTCCCATGCTTAATTTCTTGACTGCCCAAGCAAATGGAGCCATGGAGGCAGTTGTTTCACGCTCAACATGGGTCTCTTTATTGTAATGCAATCTACTAGTATCAGAATATTGGCCACAACCCACAGAAACAAGAATGGGCCTCTCTGCCGCTCCCATCCAGAAATGTACATACTGCTGCTTACTATAATTAATGACAAGATGTTGAAACGTAGTAGATATGGTGTTAAATTAAACTACAAATAAATAAAGCTATATCATAAAATTCCAAAATAGATTAGTAGAAATAAATAAAACAGACCATCACTATATCATCCTGACATCCGCAATTACAGCCGCTATATCAGATTGACATCCGCAATTACACCACAAAATTCACGAGCGCTGTTTTCCATCGCTACTTCTTTTCGTTAGCGCTCGTCTGCCGCTACCGCAATTGCAACCGCTATAAACGCTATTTAGTACACTGACTGCCACAGAGTTACTGTGTGTGCCGGGCTAGCCCACTGTGCCAAGGTGCCACCGGCCCAAATACGACACGTCCAGTTAGACTAGACCGGCACGACCTGTTTACTGTTCATATTGTATCGTGTCTGAGCCATGGTATTATAATAATACCGTGCATCCGACTAGCAAGTTTGGCTAGCCCCGTTTGGCCAGGTCTAGGCACGGTTGGGGAAATTTCCTGAGGTGAGAAGAGAGATTTGTTCCAATAGAAGCCGCACGGATTAGGCCGGGAAATCCCGCCGGGGCATCCGAACGGACCTTCTAGCTGGTCTAAGGAAACTTCCTTCGTGGGTTTCCACCATGCGAATTGGCTGAGATCCCGGGCGGTTTTAAGTTTCCCAAACAAGCCCTAATATCATTATTAAAAACAAATCAGGACTTGTGTGCATTGGCTGCCACAACACACGTATGGTTCATCGTGCTCAACGAGCATGCACGTATACTTGTTTGAAAAAAAAATTGTTACATCAGAGGCCGGAACGCGGCCGCTGGAATGGCCATTGATCATCGTCTTCAAACTCCCATGGCGCGCGCGTCCCTTGTTGCATTCCTACTCCCACTCAAGTGACCACCAACCACGTTGCTTCGGCGAAGAGGAACGGAAGGGCAAGCAACCCAAGGAGCACGAGCTAACCGCCGGCCACGTCTCCCACCCGAGCCATCGCAGCGCGCGTACGCATCATGCGTGTACAGGACTGGAGCCGGTCGAGTTACCGTGAAGGAACCCAACCAACAGCAGCAGATCGAGGTTGGTGGCGCTTTGCCATCTCGGTCGCCGCCGGTGGCTAGCTAGCTTCCTGCAAATTAAGCTTCTTTGCCTTAAAGCCCCCGCGCGCCTCGCTCGCTCGCCCAATGCACGTTCTAGTGTAGGCGTACGCTGTTCTCGCAGTTCGTTGCAAGGCATTGCGAGAATGGAGCTGCCCAACTTCGTGCTCGTCCTTATCCTTGCAGCCACGCTTTCCGTTGCAGGTTCCTCTTCTCGATCGTCGATCTGTTCTTTAATTTGCTGCTTTCGAGTTGTTGTTGTTGATCCTGTTTGACTGTCAATTTTATCGCAGTGGCGTATGATCCATTGGATCCGAGCGGGAACATTACCATCAAATGGGACGTCTTGTCGTGGACGCCTGATGGATATGTCGTGAGTACTTGCATATGTTGGTTGCTTCTGTTTCTCTCTGTCCATTCTTCTTCTCGTGCCAAAATCGGACATGATCGATTGATCATGTCAAGAACAACGTGGAGTTGTGGACTAATTGATCGATCGCCGGCGGTGCGGTGGGGATGCAAGCGATGGTGACGGTCAACAACTTCCAGATGTACCGGCACATCATGGCTCCGGGGTGGACGATGGTGTGGGCGTGGGCGAAGCGGGAGGTGATCTGGTCCATGGCAGGGTTGAAATTACCGGTCGGTTAGAACCGATTTTCGGCGAAAACCGGTTTTACCGGACACCACCGGTTATATTACAAACCGGGCCTAAAAATTTCGGCCCAATTTGAATTGAAATCCGGCCCAACTGGCCCATTTGGCCTCCTCTGTTTGTTGCCCTAGTCGACGGGGTAAAAAAAATCACTCCATTCCCTGGCGGCTGCAAACAACGAGCACTATCTCTCTGTCTCTTCCTCCTTTGCTCTTCTCCCTTCTTTGTCTCTCACCCAAATCAATGGCAGATTGTGGTGGAGGGTGACGTCCTGGCAAGTGGTGACCCATGCCGAGCTCCTCCTCTGGATCCTCCCTAAGCTCTCAAACTCCTACTCGGCTCCTCGCATGGAGGGCACCAGCGGCACAATCACGGAAACAGCGACGGGGGAGAGGCCAAGATGGTGGCTGAGGCGGCGTGGGGAGACACCAAGACAGTGGGGGTGACTCAAGGATGGCCGTCGTGGGAGCTTGCTAAACTTTCACTTCTCTGATTGATTGTTTACTGGAAGTCCGAACTACTTCTCTGACTGTTCTTGTTTAGAACTCTTCAGATCTTGTCAGTATTTGTCAGCATGATCTTCTTGCTACTGGTCAGTTAATTTCTTTTAAGGCTAAATCTTCGTACTGGAAACTTAGATCCACTAGCTCATGGAAACAGTGTTGAATTGATAAGAAATTTCTAACTGGCAATATTTCAAATGATTTTTCCATGCATCCTTTTGTTTATGACATACTCTTTCTTGCAACTGAACTCTGGGGTGTCATTGCTAGTCTTATAATAAATCCCCCATTTGTTGGGGCTGTTATTTCTGCAATTACTCTTGTAATTGCCTTCAGTTTTGCTATTTCTCGCCTGGAACTGATATGTTGGGAAATCCTTGTGGCAGGGTCAGAACAGGGAATGGAAGCTGGACAAGTAGTGGCATTTGGGAGCCTGGAACTGAAGAAATTTTGTATCGGCCTGAAGTTTGCCCAGCTGCTTGACTGAAAGATGAGATTGCTGCATTGCATGTTTTTCTATGGGGAAGATGCTTGACTGAAGATGAGATTGATGCATTGCATGCAGCAGTTTGCCCAGATGAGATTGAAGTTTGCCCAGTTGCTTGCTGCTGAATAATGACCGGTGAAAATGGGGAACACTCTTTGCTGCTGATATGGGACCAGATTGTAAACATGGGAAGCTTTATTAATGGTCATGCTGATTCCTGCAACAGGCTAATAACAGACGCAGGTGTGGATCCCTTTCACACTTCCCAGACAATCTTGAGAATGTTTGATATTTTGCATCCTTTGTTCGACTTTCCGGCCGATTTTTTTACCTGATTTTTTTACAAATTTCGGCCGATTATCGGCGATTATCGGCCGGTTTACATTTGAATTTCAAATTTCATTTGAATTTTTCGGTCCGAAATTCGCCGAAAAAAACCGAAAATCGGCCGAATCGGCCTTACCGGTCCCCCCGGTAAAATTTCGAAACCGATAATCTTAACCCTGGTCCATGGTGGGACGCAGGCGACTGCTCCCGGTTCAAGGGCAACATCCCGCACAGCTGCAAGAGGACGCCCGCCGTCGTGGACCTGCTCCCCGGAGAGCCCTAGAACCAGCAGATCGCCAGCTGCTGCAAAGGCTGCGTCATCCCCGCCTACGGCCAGGACCCCGCCGCCGCCGTCGCCGCCTTCCAGGTCAGCGTCGGCCAGGCCGGCACCACCAATCGCACCGTCAAGCTCCCCAAGAACTTCACCCTCCTCGGCCCCGGCCCCGGCTACACCTGCGGCCCCGCCAAGATCGTCCCCTCCACCGTCTTCTTCACCCCCGACCACCGCCGCAAGACCCAAGCCCTCAGTGAGTTCAAGCTTCGATCTCTTGCTGATCATGGCGGCGCGCGCTTCTCCATGCACCTACCACATAATTGCCATATATCTGAACGTGCCATGCGTGGAACGTGGCGTGCACGTACTCGCAGCACCTCGCGTCCAAGTACCCGTCGTGCTGCGTCTCCTTCTCATCCTCCTACAACGACACCATCATCCCCTGCGCCAAGTGCGCGTGCGGCTGCGAGCACAAGAGCTGCCAGTACGTACTTGCCCTTCTCCTCAGCCATCGTCGAACGCACTCGAGACGACGACGCGAATTGCGACGTGCGATCGGGCTAACGCACGGCGCGTGCATGCTTTGCGTCGTTTTTCAGGAACGAGAGGGACTCGAAGCGGCTGTCGGTGTCGGGGAAGAACGAGCACGCGCACGCGCGGGGGCACAGGGGGGAGCGGGAGAGCGCGGCGCCGCCGCTGCAGTGCTCGCTGCACATGTGCCCCGTGCGGGTGCACTG
Organism: Melocanna baccifera; assembly: GCA_036346265.1. NCBI lineage: Eukaryota > Viridiplantae > Streptophyta > Magnoliopsida > Poales > Poaceae > Melocanna > Melocanna baccifera. Next base: position 22,286,691 of record CM070694.1, on the reverse strand, counting down.
GCACGTCAAGCTCAACCACAAGGAGTACTGGCGCGCCAAGATCGCCATCACCAACTTCAACTACCGCACGGACTACACCGGCTGCTGGGCGCTCGTCGCCCAGCACCCCAACCTCGACAACATTACCGAGGTCTTCAGCTTCGACTACAAGACAGTCGTCGCATACGGCTCCATCAGTACGCTAGCTAGCCCTCCAACTTATCACCGTCAATCTCTTCCAATCCATGCAAGATAGCTTAGCCAAGAACTGGACATGGGACTATTAATTGGATGTTAATGGCTATGATTTTTTATTTTGGCGTGCAGATGACAATGTTCTACGGGCTCAAGTACTTCAACGACCAGCTGATGGAGGCGGGGCCGCACGGGAACGCCAGCACCTTCACGTTCAAGCAGGGGTGGGCGTTCCTGCGAAAGGTTTACTTCAACGGCGACGAGTGCCAGATGCCGCCGCCGGACTCGTACCCCTACCTGCCCAATTCAACACCGGTGGCCGCCTCGGCGTCGCTGATGAGCTCTGTGGTGGCGGCCGTCGTGGCTTTCCTGGTTTTGTTCATGGCACGATTGTGAGGAGAAGAGAGGAAGCCTAGTGCTAGATTCGCTGAAAAAAGTTAATGTCTTCTAATCTTCTTGTAGATAGGATGCTTTGGGTTTCAAGATTGAGCTTGGTTTTTTGAACATACTGAAAACGCAAGTTTTTTCCTTCAAGTACAATTGGAAGGGCCATGGGCGTAATTTTGAAAGCGAAATATGTACGACACAATCAGATTGGAAGAGACAACTGACACTTTGCATCTCATGTTAGGCAACCAAGTCAAAACACTCTTATTCACTGATGTTGCGTCTGAGATCCGTAGCTAGAGTTACTATATTGAAGATATCAAATCAACTTCACATTGTGACATGCTTATCTGAAATCAAATGTGTGAATGTTCATGGCCACAAAGGATAAATTTTGCTAAAGAAGTACAGTGTATGCGTCTCTTCTGAGCTAAAATATACAGCTAGTAGGAATCTACAATGACAAATGAGGGTTTGGCTAGGTATCTGCACATCTGAATCTGCTCTTCAAGAAAGATGCCATCTAAAATTTTTCGAGGAACTCGGGTTCAAGAGAGCCAATGCCCAATCGGGTCAAAACTTTCCTGAAATTTGTATATATTCACTTGTCCTTCACTACGCATAAGCCAGCAAGAATGTCAATGCTGTCCAAATGGTAATGAATGGAAGGAGAAGCGAAGCTGACAATCGTGGGGAAGCATTCGGCAGCCATGGGTATGCATCTGGAGGTGGCATCACACAGTTGTCACCATTGAAGTACACTCGTCTTGGGAAGGCCCAGCCTTTCTGGAAGGTGAATGTCGACGGGTCCTTCCGGAATAGAAGCTCAGACTGAACATTTCCATCTGGTCCAGCAGTCATGAGCAAGTCATTGTAGTACTTGATGCCCCATAACATCGCAGTGTCATCTGCCACAGAGGATTTATCAGTAGCTGAAAAAATGTACTTACAGAATATGAATGTGTTCAGGGGATGAGGTGCTCACTTATTACTCCATAAGGGTTCAAAGATTTGTAGTTGAAGCTGAAAATAGTAGTCAGATTGTCAAAATTAGGGTGCTGAGCAACTAGGTTCCACTGCGAGTAGTTCATCCGATAGTTGAAGTTTGTCACCGTGATCTTGACCCTCCAGTACTCCTTGTAGTTAACTTTGACATGCCAATGCACTCTTATTGGGCACATATGAGAAGTACATTCGACCAGAGGTGCCAAGCTGTTCTTGTTAGGACCATTCACGACAGAAACCAAATAAGGTGAGTTGCCCCTGTCAAAGAGTACACCCAACTGTCACATAACTGAACAAAAAACTGTTCATTTTTATTATTTTGGGCTATGCCAAATATAACTTACTCTACGCAGCTTCCTGGTTTAGTACTGTTATTCTGGCAACCACATGAGCATGTCGGGCAGTTAACTATGGTATCGTTGTAAAAAGATGAGAGCGAAACACAGCATGTTGGAGATCTTTGAGCGACAAACTGTGAGTATGTACATGTCACATTCCATGTCACTGCACAAAGAAAACAAGTGGTCACCAGAATGCTAAAAGGTGTTGATACAACAGGAAGATTATGAATTTGTTGAACAGATTGGATGGAAGCTTATTCCTGAAACGTTTTATGTATCAAATGTTAGATCATGAAAAGAAAATCTTACTGAGGGCTTGAGTTGTCCTCCTTCCATCTTGTGAAATGAACTTAGTCGGTCTCACAAGTTTGGCAGTTCCGCAAGTATACCCTGGACCAGGGGCCTCCAGAGTGAAATTTTTGGGCACTCGCAGAGTCTTGTTTGTTGTCCCTGCTTGACCAACACTGACTTGAAATGATGCCAAAGCATTGTCAGGGTCTTGTGCCCATGAGCTAAGGACTCCTCCTTTGCAGCAGTTGGCAATCTGCATATTGTAAGGAGTCCCGGGAAGCAGGTCCACAATCTCCGGGTCCTTCTTACAGCAATGCGGGATATTTGCTTTAAATTTGGAGCAATCGCCTTGCTCCGTGGCTTGGCCACCGTTCATTGCCCAGATTATCTCCTTCTTTGCCCATACCCACCCAAGTTTCCAACCCGGCACTTGAATATGGCGATACTGTTGGTAATTATATAGCGAAACAACAGCCTGGAGAAAGGGGATTTTACAGTTTGTCAGCAATTGGCAGGTCTTGAGAACTAGGAAAAGGAATGTGTGGAGGCTGACCTTTCAGTTGTGTAAAATGCATCTGAAGAAAAGGTAAATGATGCAAAAGAAAAAAGGTCTAGATTGAAATGCAACAAGGGGAACTTATGTAAGCATTGGGTTATGACTTTTGATCATTAAGATTAAACAAATGCACATGTTCAATGAACCTATTAACAAATAGAAATGCGCAAAGAATTAGTTTTACATTCTGTTATCATCTCCTTGACCAACAGCCTGGTATAATATCGGCACACCAATATTCAGTCATATCAATTGCAAGTTTATAAAGAAAACTACTGCTCAGTATCTGGCATTTACGGAAATACTATGTTGGCTATCACTTTCTGCTGCAAAACAATGGCCCTGTTCTTTTTGGTTTTTCAGCAGCTTTTGGTTTCTTTTAATAATCACTATTCATTATACTAATAAGCCGCAGCCTAAAAGAAACAACAAAGCATCACTTCACCAAACAAGCTTTAGGCCGCGCTCAATCGGGCTTCTAATCGCCGCGATTGGCGTTCGTTTCACTGTACACGCGATGGCCGCACTGTGCACTATTTTGTCACTTTCTTTTTTTTGTTTTTTTCGAATTTTTGAGTTTTATTTTTTCCCGTATTCCTTTGCATTGTCTGCTCTAGACTAGTGTGCCATTTTTATTTTTATATTTTTTAAATTTAATTATGCCTAATAAGCCAACTCAGCTAGAGTAAAAAAAAAACCAACTACAGTGAAGTTTCAGCAAAAGCCATCGCTATTCCGAACGCCCCATTAGAGCAAATGGTTCAACACCGTGGTAGTGACTCGAGTACCAATCTCATAAATTGGAGTAAACGAAAGGTCTTGTGGAATAACTGTCTTCGCTTATGTCAGATTCATTAAAGCAGATGGGGACTTCTGTAACAATAGTGACATGCAATGAATTGGTCAATTATGGTAATAATGTAGCTCCAAACTCGCAGTAGTGGTTTACTCACGACATAGCCATCTGCTGTCCACTGCATTACATCCCACTTGATTGTTATGTTCCCATTCGGATCAAGCGGATCGTATGCATCTGCAGAATACAAAGGAAAATTTCAGGAAACACGGTACCTCCAAATTGAGCTATGGTTTGGTAGCACACATTTAGGGAATCATGCAAGAGCCTTGCTAATAAAACAAAACAGATTAAAGTAAGGATGAAGATTTGGCACCGAGACCGGTCAAAGGTAAAAACTCTGGCTGGTATCGCAGTGAAAACATGCATGGGAAAGATCAAGAATTCGAACTAGTTGCAACAAGTCAAGAGCAACATGAGCGCATGGAGTCTCCAGCAGGAAAAACTAGTGCGTCAGGCTCGTAATTCAGATGATACAGATGATGGAACTCGACATTTGTGGCCATTGTTTCAGAAACATGACATTGTTGGCATAAACTGAACAGAAAGAACAACATTATCAGAGGTTTCAGTGATCAGATCAGTGATTAAACTATACCTGAGTTCCTACCATTAACTGTCGTTTACATACCAAGAAAAGAACACAATTTTAGCATGATACTATGATACTATCCATAAGGCCGATTCTTCTCTCTGAGTTGCGACACAACAGTGTGTAACCCATTCACTATCCCTGTATAGTTTGTTTGGTCATGAACTAAAGCAAACCTATATGAACAAAAAAAAAACTAAAATTCAAGAGAAATGCGTATATCAAGGGCTAAATGGTCCGTTTGAGAGAGGCCTGTAAGTAAAAAAAAATGGCTCCTAAAATAGTATCGAAAAAAAAAATCACCATCCATCCTAAGAGATAACATACATCATAGCGAAACACACACAGAGACTATAGCACAATCACACAGTTTTGCCTGAAAATGACATGAATCGAAGAACACCTCCTGAGAAACCAAGAAGCCAAGTACCGAATTTTGCAAGAATCAGCCAAATGCAGCGGGCTGGGGTACAGACCTGACGAGAGCATCAGAGAGGAGAAGGCGACGAGTAGGGCAATGGAGACACCCAGGGGCAGGAGTACCGGGCGCGGTCTTGCCATGGCTCCGCCAGAGCTAAAGAACCAGCTGCTCCCTGATCACTCGCCTGTACTTTGTGCGGAAGAAGGCAACAAGGGCTTCAGAAAAGTGGGTCAGAGAGAGGGGGAGAGAGAGAGAGAGAGAGGCAGCTTCTTCTCTCCCCTGTGCTTTCTGGCCTGTACGTCTGCGAGTGAGATTTCTTGCACGACCGTGTCTGTCCGGGGATACAGATGCAGACAAGTTTGAGCTATTCTTGTGGGAAGCTTTTCCTTTCCTTCCGGGGGAGTGCAAAGCTAGCTCCTAGATTACCATCACTGCCAGCCGTTCCATTTTGTTTTTCTTTTCCTTTTTATTTCTGGCTCTGAGTTTTCAGAAAGTGAAAACATAGAAAATGAGGGGGGTTTTTTAGAGAAAAAAAGTTAGAAAAAGGAAGATATATCCTCTAATTCACCTGAAAACTTAAGTTGAAAGAGAGAATCGACGAATACCAACCGATACTTTTTCCGACCTTTGTTCCAATGGAAGATTTTACTCTCATTCAACTGAAGCTGTATTGTTCGGTCCTTGTGGCTCTCAAGATGAAAAAGAAAGCTGCACCTGTGTTGGACTTTTATTATCAATTCAACTCTTCCCGGTTAATTAAGACGTGATATTTTGTAAAGCCGGATCCTGACATGATGGGCCTATCTCTATCATTTTGGTAGGTCCTCACTAGTGCTTACCCCAAATATAGATCGCTGTCCATGAACAAAGACGCTTTTCTTGAAGACTAACAAAGCAAAGTCGCCTTCTTTAGTTTGATTTGCGCAATCTTTTTCCCCTAGATAATTTCCTCTACTGAGTGGCCATTGGCACTCATATCAAGTGGAATATTCCGCTGCATTTTCTTTTCCTTATGGGCGAAGACTCGATAGCTATATTCTTTCAAATAAATCAAAACCAGGGTCGTAAATTCAGAACAACATCGTGTTAATGCGATTTTTACTTAAGAAAGAAAGGTGCCAATGCGATTTCGAAACCATCAAACGTCCAAACCGCTGTCTTATGTTAAAAAATACCAGAGTTGAAAATTCCATGGATTTCGTCATGAAAGTACAAACTAGGTTCGCATGAATATTTCTGCAAAAGGCAATAGAGGTAGGGCTGTAAACGAGCTGAGCTCAAGTAAGTTTGGTCTTCTAGGCTCGAGCTCGGTAGAAGCTCGAGTCGAGCTCGAGTTGGGGTCCGAACCTGAACCTGGACTCGAGCTCGCTCGGTCTAAGTTCGAGTAGGCTCAAACTCGGCTCGTTGAAACTCGATAACAATTAAAATAATTTATTATGTACTAATTTTCAAAAATAAGTAAGATTCGAGTTCGAGCTCGGTTCGAGTAAACTCGATAATAATCAAAATAATTTAAATATACATTAATTTTCAATAATAAAAAAATCTTGAGTTCGAGTTTGGCTCGGATAAGCTCTGTAAGAGTTAATATGTATTACTATTTAAGCTTGAACGAGGCTCGCGAACTATTCGAGCTTAGCTCGGTGAAGCTCGTGAGTTCGAAATCAAGCTCGAGTTCGGTTCGTTTAAAGTTCGAGCCGAGCTCGAATCGAGCCTAGAAAGAGCCGAACTTGAGTAGCTCATAAGTCTTGAGATTTTTTTACAGCCTTAAATAGAGGGGGAGGGAGGGAATGATGACATCTAAATCCCCCCACTCTCCTTAAAAAAATAGTCTTAATCCTTGATTCAAGTAACTACATAGTTATCAAGCATAGGATCAATAGCTAAAACCTAAATCAAATAGTTCAAGTAACCAAAAACTAGAAGAGAGCAAACCCTTGAGATGTGACCTCTGATTCAAGCCCGATCTAACCGGATCTCTAGCGGTTTAACCGTTATAAACAGTAATTTCAGACAAGTAATGTCTTTTGATGTTGAATCAAAAGACATGTCGCATGCAAGTTACATCCACTAATCTAAATCACTCAAACTCTTCCTACGACTCAAAACCACAAGAATCAAAATATAGCTGGAGTCTCTTTGCCTAGCCGGTCTGACCAGACCTCACCAACGGTCAGACCACTGCCATGTACCAGTTTGAACCAGAAATCAAACCCCGTCAGAATGCCAAACCATACTGGTCTGACCGCCGCCCCTGTTGCCGATTTGACTGGCCGGCCTGGAACCAATCAGAAATTTTTGACAAATTTGCAAACCACATTTCTAACATTTCTAAATTGTTATGGTTCATTATAACCTCTCACATGGCCCTTCGCTGCTCAATATATGTCTTCTGACTATCCGTGTCCCGAGCAGTGCAATATAGCCAACAGATACAGCCGGTTAAATTTGATTTAGTTGCGGGTACGTATTTCTCACGGCACGGGCAAAGTGAGAGCTTTGTTTTTTTTTGTGTAACATATTCAGAATTCCACTTGCATACACTACAAAGACGTCGGAAGCTTGTGGACGAAACGCATCATGTATCCATGCAGGTCTCATGAACGACAACCAAGATCCAGCACAGTGTATGAGGGAGATGAACAAGCCGCAGCCACAAAACAAAACAAACAAGCGCGACCACGATGTCAAACGGGACGACTACAAGTCTTAAAGCTATTTTTTCAAATGACCTTTTGAATTTCAAATTATATGTGCTATCCATATCGATATCTTTATTATATGTTGCTATCTCAAAAAGCGTAATAAAAAAAATATCAACTACAGCAAACAAACACTATCAATCACAATCTAAAAAAACATGACCAATATCTTTGCTTCTAGAAAAGGCAAAAGTAATAGACCCCCTTCAAAATAGCTATTGCCGATGGCTCTTGGTTGTGACTGTTCATTGGCGGACACAGGATTTCTAGGTTGTGTATTCGGACTTTGAAACTATGTTGCTCAGATACGTTGATACCGTGACTCACTGTTTTTCCAAAATACTGATATAACGATACATGTATATAGATATAATAAACATACAAAAAATATAGAAATTAATGATTTCTTATGAGAAAATGGGCTACATAAGGCTAGCATAATGACATGAATTAAATAGCATAGTATAGAAATTAATGACAGTTGTATACCATGTTGATCTTGCTCTTTTGTGCTCTTTCTAGTTCTCTCCCATAAATATTTCAAATATATAGACTTTTTCATTTTTTTTAAAGCTTAAAGATCACATGTTAAATGTCAATAATGATTTAGAAAGGCCAAACAAAAATATTATATGCATGATGCATCAGTATATTATCCAAACTTGTCAGAGCATACACTAATGTTTAAGGGCCGATTGCAAAGAAAGGGCCAGTATAGCAAACTCAAAAGCTACAGTTGTATAAAACAAAACCTAGAGAATTTATGGGTAACGGGAAACCATTGTTGGGGTAATTGACATGAGCCATTGATATAATCAGTTTAATAGTTCGTTAGATAGTTCACCCAAATTTTTTCTTTTTACCAAACAGGTCCCAGTGCAACAAACTGGTGCAAACACAAAACATGATACACATAAACTTTTGTTGGGCCAACATGGAGGAGTACCTCAAATGGATTAGTGGTGAGAAAGAATCCGATTGTAGGTGCAAACTCATTCCATGCCATGCGGCCATGCTTAAAAGGATTGTAGTTAGCAGAGAAATGATCAATACAGGATATCAAATTACATGAAGTAATGGCATGATTCATAAACCAAAGACGCCAACCATCAGAACATAGGGGAAATGAGAGTAAAATGAACAAAGCATGTACTGATACACATAAGCAAATCCAGTTCAATATAGTACTTTAATTGATCTAGCATTCTAGCATCAGATCTAGTGATTAAGTGATCTACACAACGACATCAGAATCAGATCCACCACCACTTACTACAAAACCACGGCACAAAATCATGGCTCGTATGCATGCACTAACGCACCTTCCTTCTTCACTCGGGGTCGGGGACGCCTGCCATTTCCCGATCTCCACCGTTGTGGGCCGTGGCCGCCTCAATTGTCGTCGGTCGCCGCGACGCACCGCCGCCACCTCTAGCCCTCCCCTCTAGACTCTAGTCAACGCCACCTAGCATTTCCACAATCCATAACCAAGGGAGAAGCCGAGTTGCTCGCTGAGACTCGAGAGAGAGCTGAATGGCTTATCCCGTTATCCGCATTTGCTCAGCTCTGATGCCGCTCATTCAAAATGGACCGGCCCATTTGCGGCCTTGTGGGGGGAGATGGGGTCTGGAGGGGCTGGGTATGGGCTGATTGGGTATGAAAATAATGAATTTGGCCCAACTAAATGTGTGTGTATGTATGTATATATATATATATATATATATATATATATATATATGTATATGTATATATATATATATATGTATTATACTTTTTATATACTAGTTTTTTGCTAAACAATTTGGGTATTTAGCTAAATACTTTTGAATCACTGTAGATCCGCCCTGCAACTGTTGGCTGAAATAGACAATTTTGTGATTGTTAACTTTTAACTAAGCCATTCAATTAAAGGAATATGAAGAAAAATAAAAAATATTATATCTCTACGAATAATAAAAAAGTGAAAAAAATAAAATCCGTATTAAAAAACCAACCCATTGAAAATAACTTCTAGTTACTAAAAACTAAAAAACAGGACCATAATATAATTGTGTGACCCGTCCGGGCACGAGGAAGCGCACACAACCCATGTCTCATTTGTATTGGATGTGGCCGCTGGTTTCGTGCCAGGTGTATACTCCTGTCAACGACCGTATAGAGACTCACAGCTGGATGCATGCAAGCTCTCCTCTGTTTGTTTTCTTTTTAATGTGGGTTTTTTCTATGTTTTTTAGTTTAAAATTTTACAGTTCATAAGAGAGAGTACGAAAAGATACTCGTATGCTATTTTGACTGTTATAGATGAAGTCGAGACAAAGTATAGTTTAATTAACTTGTAAACACTGCCCTAAAAAACGTTTCGTTTAAAAGGTAGTTAATGTAGAAAGCCAAGCACCTCTACTCCAAACGGCTCCATCTTATGGTTTATGGTTTTTCGTCTATCTTTTTTTAGGTGTTTTACCTTTTTATTGTATTTTTTAGATTATCTATACTGATATATTTTTTATTTTTTTATATTTAATTACGTTGAATAAATCAATTACAGTTACGCTCGTAAGCCACACTTTGTGCATGCCCGCCCAGCGCGGCTGATCCAGCGGGTGGATCGGTGGTGCAGTGCACGGCGGCAGTGGGTTGGGGGGATCCAGCGAAGGCACGCAGCAACTGGGACACGACGACGCGCGGTGACCCACACGTTTTGCGCAAGTCAACAACCGTCGTCTCTTGCACACTTCCCAGCGAGTACAGAGCTACCACAGCTAGCGATAGCTTAGACAAGTCAGTCAAAGAAAGATAGCTGCGTCTCTACGGCCCCGCCTAGCTCGCCGTTCTGCACCAGACCAGCAGCGAGGGGAGCACACGGCAACACTCTGGCGTTACGGTCCGTACGTGCTGGGCGCGGCGGGGGCGGCACGGAAGATCCCTTGTGCCGAGCGGGCCGCGTGGAGGTTGGCTGCTCGCGCGTGGGGAGGAGGGAGGCAGGGCAGGCCTGCGCCGGGTGGGCTTTGCGGCCGGAAGAATCCGCGAGAAATGACAATTGCGGGCCGCGGGGCGGGGAGGCGGAGTTTCTCTATCCCATTGTTTGGGCTGCAAGCATTTGGGGCCCGCGTGCGGGTGTATTCCTGCTCCTGCCCGGTGATGAGCCCGCGTGCAGTTATGTTCCTCTGGGAAGGGAGAGAAGAAGATGGAAGGCCCGTTCTTTTTTGTTTTTCGATTCCTCTGAAAGGTAAAAATAAACGGGATAGTTTTGAAAAACGAATTCGTAAATAGCTTTCTGACTAAAAAATTATGTATGTTATCCACGTTAATATCTCTATCGTTCGTTACCGTATCAAAAAAAAAGTGCAGAAAAAAGTGAGCCTGCCACTACCCAAAGCCGCAACCCAAAAATCACGATGCCATACTCCTGCTGCCAGCAGGATGGCTCCGACGCATCGGATTCTGTCGGGCTTTCGGAATGGTTGAACGGATAGGCATATTAGAAACATATATGCCCCGCCCAAAAGGCTAAAACACAAAGGAAAAGCTCGTCGCACACAGCAGCTCATGATCCGTAGTGCACTAGCAGCAATCCTTCAGCAACCTACTTCTGATCACCAACGTTGAAATTGTGCCCGAACAACGAAGCTAGTTGCATCGTGCAAACAAGAAAAATACTTAACAAAGGATACGCATAACACACGCATGCAGTTCCAAGTGACTTCACCACAATAACAGAATCTTGTGCTTTCGGAACATCACAGACAAATACGTGGTGAAACCCACAGAATCCATATCAGGTAAAAAAAAAAGCAGAATTCGTTGTTTCAGTTCTAGGTAGGGCTTGAAATATGTATAGAATAATAGAAGAGTGGCTATGTGCAAGAAAAAACATACCAGTAAAAGAATCTAATTTCAACTTGATAGAATGGAGCACTGTAGCGATGGCTTTTGCTGAAAAAATATTGTAGCTGACTGAAAAAACACTGTAGCTGAGTTGGTTTATTGAGTATAATTAAATGTAAAAAAAATTAAAAAAACCGAAAACAAAAAACGAAAAAAGTGTAAGTAAATTTTTTAAAAAACGAAAAACAGAAAAAAAAATAATTTTACTGTAGCAGGTACTGTAGCTACAGTACCTACTACAGTGTTTTAATCGCCCCCGCCCAACACCCAGAAGCTCTTCTGAGCGGGACCAATCAGAGGCACAGCACTCTGCGTTGGTATCAATCAGAATCCTACTTTGGTACGTTTCCATTGTTATATATTTCGGCTAAGAGTCCTTGGGGTCCGGATCGGACTCAATTTTGGGGGTGATCGGAATAGCGATGGCTTTTGGATTTTTGTTGAAAAAACACTGTAGCTGAGTTGGTTTATTGAGTATAATTAAATGTAAAAAAATATATAAAAAAACCAAAAAAGCATAAGTAAATTTAAAAAAAACGAAAAAAATAAATTTTCTCAGAAAGTGCATCGTAGCTACGATGCACAAATAAAAATCGCCATCGCTAGCGATCACAGAAGCTGTATTGAGCGTCCCCACCCAAACTTATATAAAGCTTTGATGGCCGATTGATTCGGCAAAAAGAGCATACTAGGGGTGTTTAGAATGATGATAATTTATAGTTTTTTTACTATAGTTAGTTTATTTTTTATTATAACTGATATGACTTATTTAATGTAAATAAATTTTTAAAAAATAAAAATAGAAAAAATAGGTTAGCTTATCATGGATAATGTAAAATAATACGGGAAAAAATAAAAGACAAAAAACTCTAAAAAATTAAAAAAAATCAGAAAAAAAGAAATTAAGGACTTAATACAACGATAGAACGTCAAGGAGAACTCCAGATCTTGGTGCAATAGGAGGGAGCTTCAATCGCTGATGCATCTTGGCTTCCATTAGTAAAGTTTCAATAACTTTATCCAATTTTTCAGCTCGAGGAGGAGCTACTTCGTAAGGAGGAGAGAGATGTCATAGTCTATCATCAGAGGCACAAGACTTACTTCTGCGTTGGTATCTAATTAGAAACCAACTTCAGTATGTTTCCATTGTAATCTATTTCGGCTAAGAGTCCTTGGAGTCCCGATCGAACTCAATTTTGTACCCAAACTTATATAAAGCTTTGATGGCCGATTGATTTGCCAAGAAGAGAAAATATTAAACTTCTAGTTACTCATCTATTTCTCTAATTTCCTGTCCTCCTGCTGGCTTCACGCAACCAGAGAAATCCAGGCCACCATCGGGCCCCTGTTCACCATCCGGCAACTCACAACTACGCCCTCAGGTCCAAGGGTCCTGGCACCACAATTCAGACTTGGTTTTCTCATCTTTGAGATCTCAATATCACATACACATTTCATCGATCTAAATCATCTGCATCCGCAAAAGACCAAGCGCACTGTAGATTTTCAGAAACTAACCCTCCACAAAAACTAATGCCGAGGCTACAAGTATTTGAGCTAAAGGGGAACGCAAACATCTTCAATCATATCCCACCACCTACGTACACACCTTCATTCACAGCAAAATGATCTTCAATTGTTGGAGTTAGTACACACGATGCCCACAGGAGGCATCGTTCTTGGCCTCGAGAGAAGAGGCAGCTGCCTTGTCCAAAAACCACACCAACTTCCCATCTGTTGGCTGAACCATTCTAGCGGGCAGTGATGTGGGAGCATCTTGACCCTCACTGTTGTCAGAAACGGCTAAATGCACAACCTTTGCTTTGTCGTCACCAGTAGCCACTATTGCTATGTTTGATGCTGAGTTTATTACTGGAAGAGTGAAGGTGATCCGCTTGGGTGGAGGCTGTGGAGAGTCAGTGATGTAGGTGACCCAGTCGTCTTTCAGTTCAAGGACAGGATGGCCAGGGAACAATGAGGCCACATGTCCATCAGAGCCCATAGCGAGGAGGATGAGATCAAACTTGGGGCAGTCATTGCTCTCTGAGACTCCAATTGTGCGGACCTTGACCAGCTGCCTGATGACAAATTCGTAGTCCGTCGCTGCATCCTCCACCGTGGCGTTGTCATTTATGGGGTAAACATGGCCATTGAGGATAGGTACCTACAAAAAACATTTAAATGCAATTTTACTAAAAAAAACATTTAAATGCAACAGATGATCTAAGCCATACATTACAAAGATGCTACCACATAATGTTTTCAGCATCATCATAAGCCACCATATAAGCGATGCTAACAGCCACATCTTATTTACTTCTGTGTTGCAAGATAGACCAAATAAACATAACCATGGAAATCTGTGTAATATGAAATGGCAAGGGCAGAGATACAGTGGAACATATATATATGAATATATGATCTAGACTCGAAACCGTGCACAACAACAAATGCTTGCAGTAATCTCATGCAACATTAACACTAGCAGCGGTAGGAAACGTTCCAGTTTCAACAAAGCTTTTAGTTGTAACTAACAGTCTTACTCCTTTAGAACACTAGCTGGATATCCAGAATTTGCCTTAAACTCCTCATATAAGTACCATGCTAGTGTAGAACAATGGAACCAAGCCCACTACACAAATCATGTGTTTGGTGTAACTTAAGACAGGTGTCCCATTGAGAGGCAGTCATCCTGTTCCAATAAAGGACATTCATTTGGATAAGCTTTTAGTCCGATAATAATGGCCAGAGGTGATCCTGAGAAGATATGAAGAAGTGTGGTTGGTGCTGGGAGTTTCCAAAACTCATCACACTTGATTTGAGATGTCTTACTGTGGAAAGGCTGTGAAACCTACTCACTTCAGTTGTTAAAATTACCCACATGACTAACATCATATATAGTCAAAAGCACAAAGAAAACTGCTATTGCTATTTGGTTAGATATGCTGAAGGAAAGCAAATATTAATGGAAGTAACGAGAAGAAACATAAGTATATGTGATGGATCTCATGCAAGGAATAACTATCATCTGGTCGGTACAAAATAATAAATGAAAAACAGAAGGCAAATCAACTCATTTTGAGAAAAATGAAACCCAAGCAACAAATATCAGCAAACTAAAATATGCAATGCAAACAAATCTTAAGAAACAAAAACAGGGAATTTATGTATAGTTTGTTCTAGGTTGCACTGTGAAAAAAAAATGTTTCTTAAGTGCACATACCTTGGATAGGAATCCTTCTTTTGTTAACTTATAGTTACTCTCTGCATGATTCTTTGCTACAGCACGTTCGTCAGACCAGAAGATGTACCATTTGGACCAATCCAGGGTCTTGTTGTATGGCACTTCACAAAGTTTCCTTTTCGGAAATTACAAATATAACAGTTCAGATGCAGATATGTGTAATATATTGAAAATTCTAGCGTTGAATCAAAGATGATAAATTACTTGATAATAAAGATGGCAACAAATTTACCCCAAAAAATTGACAAGGGGCCCTCCAGATATGGCAACAGCAAAGTATCCCCTTTCTTTAACAGAAATTTCTGAAACTTGTGAGATATACTCAGCCAGATCTGTTGCCATCTCATCTGAACTCTCAAAAATCCTTACTTCACTGTTCTTTTTTGGTTCATATGAGGCAGTCATTTCCTTCTCCATTGTTGTCTTTGGCCTAGAACTCTATATCAACCCCTGCACAGAAAGTAGAAGTATATTACCAACAAGGAGATCCAGAAGAAGTGATCAAATTCGTGTACATAACATCAGAATTTAATAAAACTTCAAACACAGAATCTCATACTTAAACTTCTACATCTTTAATACCTACAATAAAAAATTAACATTTTTGGTTGTTTCTGGACAGTAAGGCACCAAAATGTTGGAAAAAGGACGATAATTTATCCTGCACAATATCATTTCCAAAATCCACCCTCTTATCCTAAATTCCATCATAGTAGAACTTTCCCCATTAACTGAGATCACTATTGCAAGCACAACATAGCCTCTGCATAACAATCTTAGAACTGGTAATAGCAAGGGTCTTCTGCTAATCTCTTTGTTAATTGACTCTATATTTCCAAAACATGATGCATAACTCTAGAGTTATAAAATTACCCTGCAATAGAATAATGCAACAGAGTGCTTCTTTCTAGAATGCAGGAAAGTGACGATCAAGAAAACTGGAAAGATAACATGCATCTAGAAACTGGTATGCTGATTGTTCTGTTGCATTTTACAAGCTATCTTTGGACTTCGAAATATTTCCTGCATAACTAAATAAAATGCCAACTTGCAGGGATAATGGTTAAGAACTACTCCTATATTTTCTATAACTTCACCAAAAAGAATAAGTTTTCAAAACAAGAGTTTGCACGCAACATTAAAGTAGCTAAAAATAATGAACATGAACGCCCCCACATCATGTCAATTTTTGGGAGCATAGATTTGTTGTGTAATATGATGTGACGGCAATCTAATTGAATTTGCTAACGCAAAAGGAGAGAACATAGGACTTAGGGGATCTATCATTGCTTTAACAATTCTAGCTTTGGCATTCCAGTATGATATTTGCGAAATATTTCAACCCATGGATGGAAGAGTAAAACAGACTACTGCACAAATCAGCTCATGAACATCTCGGCTAAACGACCAATCCAACATTCAGCTGCAAATGACCACTTACAAACCAAGCGATAAGGGCTAAGGTTCCAAAGCCAATTACATAACTTAAACAGAGAAACTAAAACTAAATAAATCCTGCTGCTTAAGTCCAAAGACTAAACTAAATAAATCCTGCTGCTTAAGTCCAAAGCATCAGGATATGGGCCTAATCACCACAATTGTGCCTAAAACGATCTCAATCTGAAGATAAAAAGATATCATGACAGAAAAGGAAATTTCAGCATAACACACAGGAATTCCACACAGTTAGTAACACTAGTTAAAAGAACATAAAAATAGCAAAATAAAGGGAAAGAGGCTGCCTTTCTTGTTCTGTCCAATGAAGGGAGAAAAGCTGAATACCACTGGACCAGAACTGGGGGAAGAAAAATAAGGAAGAGGGCAGTTGCAACTGCAAGCTCCAGCAGCCATCATTTGAGATGAGACCAGTTCAAAGATTCCAAGCTTTTTTTTTTTGGTTTTACAATCACAACAAAAGCACTCAAATACTACTTTACTGCTAATAAAAAGTTAAAGAAGAAGGAACACTGCAGGAGGCAATCCATTGTAGATGCCGAAAACTGAAAAGCTGCTTCTTTGGCCCATGCCTCGCGTACTTTTTTCTCGAGGAAAAGAAACCAAAAGAACTCGGATAAGGCCATGGCGACCACACCATTGCTCACCAGATGAAACCAGCTGGATCAAGTACTCACAACCACGCATAATTCCACAATTCATCTCCAAATCAAATCTTTGGTTAACTAAGACACCCACCAAACCGCATTATCTAAAACCCCGTTACGACAATCTCACTCTCCATCTGATTCGAATCAACGAACCAATCAACCGCATTTTCTGCGCGCCAATGTTCTAACAGGTAACCAAGAATTCAAGATACGATCCATCAAGAACAGGAGTGAGAATTGCAGTTCATGGCGGCTGCGGCCGAATCATCGCCGCCCAGGAGAAGGTATCAAATCAAATCAAGAACCGACCCATGATCACAGGAGCGGAACCAAATCAAGAAGGGCCCGGGTCCTAAGAACTCACCTGAGCTGCGCATTTGCTTGCCCCCTCCTTCCCAAGCCAGGGGATACAAGAGAGAGAGAGCCAAGGGAAGCTCACAGACCTATATATACACACATACGCATACAAATATATGATTTTTTTCTCTGCGTATAAAATTATTTGATAAATAAACCAAAAAGAAATCAAGAAACGGTGGATGTCTGCATCGGAAAGAAGAGGGACAAAAACCTTGTTTTTGGTATGAATTCTCTGTGGATTATGTGCTTCTTTTTCTTCTTTTTTAATCTTTGCTTTCCCTTTTCCTCTGGGTCTGTACTCTACAGTTGGCTTTACCCTTCTGTTTTCCATGGAATTTTGGTTGCGTCCATCTGTCGAGCTGCAACGCACGTGCGGCTGCCCTCATCCTTGCCACAGCCCTGGTTTGGTTTCTCTTTCTCCTCTACCATCCTCGTAAAGCTGACCACCTGGACCGGGCTTAAACGGGCCGCACCACGGCCCGATACTGTTGGTCCGGCCCACGACGGCCTGGGCACGACCCGTAAACGGGCCGAGTCGACACGACACGACGACGGGCCGGTGTGCTCGGTCGAGGTACAAAGACGGCGGCCGACGCAGACGCGGCGCTTATCCATTGGGTCGTCGCAAGACGCGCCGCGTAACGGCTCTAAACAGGCCGTGCCGGCCCAGCCCGGCACGCCCGGCCCGCAATGGGTGAAAAAAGAGCCGTTTTATGACTGTTGGTGGTAAAAAAATTCAAAAAAAATAACAAAAAATTCGAAAAAAATCTGAATTTTTTTCTATAAATAGAGGGGCATCCGGCCTCCATTCTTCACACCTCAAATCTCACTCTTCTCTCTCGGTTTAGCTGCGAAAATTCTGAAAGTGTTTGCACAAATTTGGTGAAAATTTCGAAAAAATTCCGAAAATTCAAAAATCTTCGGATTTTTTTGTGAGAGTTGCAAAGGAGGTAATAATGCTGTCTTATTTTAATTTTGAGGTATTATTTGTTATTTTAATTTTTTACTATTATTTATTGGTTTAATAGTAAGTTAATCGTTCTTTACTATTTCAATTTGTAGTTTATTTAATGGAGAACTTCGATTTTGAACTCTCCGAATTCGGACTCTCGGCGGAGGATATGCAAACGTTTCAACAAGCATATCCATCCGAAGATGCCGAAGAAACGATGGCCCTAGGAGCGCAGGGTCCAATCGATCCATCTTCTGCTGACTCAACAAGTGCATCCATGACTCAAAGCACGGGTGCAAAAAGATTAAGAGCTAGTACATCAACAGTTTAGAATGATTTCGACAAGAAGTTCAAGACCGAGGATGATGGGACTTCGGTGAGGTATGCTGTTTGTAAAATTTGTGGTAATGAATTAACTGCAAAGCACTGGAGACCTATCAAGCTATCTCAACAGTGATAGCGTCAGCTTCGAGCAGGAGTTGAACATCCTCTCATAGTGGCAAACCCAGAAGGTATCATATCCAGTGTTATCCATATTAGCGCGGGATGTGTTGGTGCTCTGTCTCTACGATCTCGTCGAGTCGACATTCATCTTTCCTAAGAATAATCGAGGAGCGACGAACAAGTCTCTCCAACGAGATGGTCGAAGTACTTATGACCAGTCAAAGACGGGAACAAGTGAATCAAGACTTCAACATATCGAGAAAATAAAGATTTAGAAGAATCTTTTGAGAATTTGTATTTAGATAGCAATGAATAGGATTTTCAATATTTTTCTTCACATATAGTCACTAATGAGCTTTATAGGTTGTACTCTTTTTTCTTTACCAAAGTTTTCTCAAATTGAGTTTTTACTTGGTAAAGTTTTTAATGAGGTAACCATCCCATGTAATTTAATAAGTTAATAAAGCTCATTATATCATTGCACGCACGCAAGCGGCCGACCGTGCACGGCTTGCACTGCGGTTCGCGGCGGTAAGACACGGCACGACCCGCTTATTACACGCGTGCCTAAACGGCCGTGTCTTGAGCACGGGCCCGTCTTGCGCGTCTTGCGCCGACGACGCCCAAAGGCCGACTTTACATCCTCGTCATCTCCTGGTAGATTACCCCTTAAGCTTCCCATTAAAAAATCATTATTTTCTCTAAATAATAGGGTTAGCAAATCATCATACAGTTGGAATTTATGCCTTTCTGTTCTATCTGCTTTGCTATTTTAACTGCAATTTTTCTTTTTTCTGTGTTTTTGTATTTTCTGCTAAAATATCTATCGGAGGTTGAAGAGAGTGTCAGTTACCATGTTGCTGGCACAAGTGAAGGGCACTTGCGGTCTTGTTCATCTTCTTGGAAAAAAACGATGGAGCTCCTGTCTGCATTTGCGATTCACATATGTGAAATTTGGTCGTTTTTGGTACTGTTGCGCACGAAAATTCCAAATTTAGCATCCTCTCCACCGCACGATTCGCCAGAAAGTGACACGTGGCAATCGTGCAGTCCCCGACCGCACGACTACTGTACATAGCCTGATCGTGTGGTCGACGACCGCATGATCACTGTAGCAGTCGAGTGGTACGGTGCCCGACCGTACGATTCGGGTTAGCTTAAATTTTGTTTTTTTATTAGACAGTTACGTAATTTTTTTATAATTATAAATATTATACATATTTACATGTAATATTTTTTTTGGAGTATACAACAATTTTATAATATAGAAGAGAAGATATAAAAAAAATATGAAATATATTTTGAAAATTCATTATGTATTGCAGATGATACATGTAGGAAATATTTTTGTAGATGATTATTTTTCGAAATATTTTCATACGTTCTTAACGGTATGATCGTCGTGCCTTGTTATAGTGCGGTTATTTTTTGGAAGAATTTTGTAGAGACGATTGAGCCCGAAATAACTACATACAGAGGTAATTTGTAATGCGGTGTAATGGTTGATGCGTTCTTGTTTTTTTGCACATTGTGAACGGTAAAAATATGTTCGATTCGCAAAAATATTTTGTGATCATGATACGTTGTTGTAATCCAAGAAATTTCATGAAAACTTTTCTGTGCATAACTAAGATAGGAACGCCTGGTCTGTAGGAAGGAAAGTGATATGTATATGAATTTTTTGTCTCTCTCGGTATTTCATGTGTATATGAATGCAAATATTGAGCACAATGTGTATATGTAAACAGGGTTGCACCACCCAGTATTCATCCATTTTGTAAATTAAAATGTAGTTTTTATTTTAAATCTTTTGTAATTAGATAATTTACAAAATTTTGCCCGTAAATTATTTGTACAGTGTGCACAAATTTAATTTTCATCCTAAATTATTTATTTGTATAGTGTGCACGAATTTAATTTTCGTCTGTAAATTATTTATGTGTGCAGTGTGCACAAATTTAATTTTTGTCTGTCAATGGTGGTTCTGGTTATCGGTATTTCATGTGTATATGAATGTAAATATTAATTAGTTATCTGTAATAATTTGTAGATGTAGCAAATATGGTTTGTAAACTTTGATTTTATGTAATATTATGTATTTCGAATTTGATACTGTTGCGTTGTATTGTAACTGAAACGTGAAAAGATATTTGAAACATATTCAACACATGGAGCTTAATGTGGTCATAAAAATATGAAAATAGATACATATGACCAATTTTGGAGTTTAATTACTTATTTGAAAAGATATTTGAAACATATTCAAAAATCGTACTTCTGATAGTTTCCTCGAAGGCTTGGACATTTCAATATAAGTAACAGACTTTCAGGTTTTTACATTCCAATTGAGCTTCAAAACCTAACTGAAAAACTGACTTAGAAGAGTTCAATAATTCTGAGAAAATTTGTCCACATAGACCAATATCTAAGGATTAAAAGTCATAATTATGCCCACATCAGATTATGAGCACATTAAAAGATATGAAAATCAGAAATCTGCTTAAAACTATACAAAATTCTGAAATTTCAGCCATTTGTCGGAATGAGAAAAGTACACAACTTTCTCAAAATAAGATGAAATACTTTGGAATACATATTTAATCGTATTGGAATGGTGCCATTTGTACTGGTAAGAGAGATGCCGAAGATAATTGCAATGAAAAGATAAATATATGATTAGTGTAGAAACGACTGCGCAATAAGAAGATAAGTGATATTGAGGACACAAAGAATTGAACGCGAAGCAAAGTGATAAACATGAGAATAACATGGAGCACAGAGTTTATTTACACGCGTAAGAAATTGCATCATACATGACTGGCAACAAACCGAAATACTTCTATGATACATATGCACCTTTTTGCTATGGAAATTAATTGGACATTCAACGGAGCAGTGCGGAACAACCCCTCCTACTGCGTGGACCGGGGCCATTTTCCCTTCCTTACGACCTCTGCGTCGAACTCCTCGGCTGTCTCTTTTGCCTTGGCTGCCACCTCCCTCTTTCTTTAGCGCTCCCTCTTGCTAGCTTCGCACTCCCTACACGTGCACGCTTCGAGATAATCTTTCGTCTCTTGACGTATGTGTGCAGCCTGCTCGTCGTTCTGGCGCTCCGCCTCGCGGATTCCGGATGCCCTTTTGACATCCCACCCCTGGAAGTCTAAAGTCCACTGGTCATGTAGGTGGATCTTCAGATCAATTCACTTGCGGAACCCGCACAGCGGTTTCAGTGACTGCGGGTACACAGGAGATATTAGTGCATACTTGAAAAGAGAAGTAGTGGGGAGGGGAGGAACACACTGTAAAGTGGTTCTTACTGACTGCCGATAGGCGCTCGTGTCCCAACGTTGGTCCGGATATTCGCTGGAGTAGTTTGCGCAACCCCAGTAACGCATACCCAGATTAAGCCGCTGCTTCGACTTGAAGAATTTGCATTGGTCTCTACACCAACAGAGGGGCGGCCTCTCCCCCTCTGGCGGGTGTTGCGGCGATCTCTCTGTTGGAACCGCTGGGATGGGGTCTGTGCAACGCGAGATGTCTTTTTGGGAAGCTGGCCTCCTTACACGCACCGCTTCTTGGGCCCGCACCGCAGCAGTCCTTACTCGTTCAGCACGGGCCGCAGCAGACCTTACTAGATCACAAGTCTCCTTTCATTGCTTCTGTATCTCCTCCTATTGTTTATTTTATCTCTTGTTCATTCTGATACAGTAAAGCAAGTAACCGTGTAGTGTGAAGCTTGAATTCTTCCGCCTCGTCCACAACGCCGTGGGCGACCACGGCAGCGAAGGCGTGGGCCGACCAGAGCAAATGCGCCCCGTTCGTAGTGGAGCTAGCGGCGAAGGATGTCAAGGAGGGCATATTACTCATCCGATGGCCAGCCGTGGCTCGCTTAGGGTAAAAAAAGAGGGAGGCCGGCCTTGCACGGAGATTTGTGCGATACGTACACGTGTGAGCTATCTGGTCCCCCATGGAGAGAAATAGGGACACCCCCCATTATAAGTTCTTTCCGGTCGCCCTTGGCACACCTTCAGCTTCAGTCCAACTCTACGCCTTCCCCGCCGCGCCGACTCCTCCCTATGGCCGCCGCTTCCCGCGCCGCGCCGACTACTCTCTCCACCGCCGCCGTCTTCTCCCGGGCCGGCGCCGCCTCCCCCGCCTCCACTCTTCCTAGATCTGGCCGTCGCCTCCCCCACTGCGCTGATTTCTCCCACCACCGCCGCGGTCTCCTCCCGGGCCTGCGCCGCCTCCCCCGTCTCCACTCCTCCCAAATCTGGCTGTCGCCTCCCCTACCGCGCCGACTTCTCCCTCCCCCGCTGCCGTGTCCTCCCGGGCCGGCACTGGCCCTCCCGCTGCCGCCTCCTCCCGGGCCGGCGCCGCCTCCCCCGCCTCCGCCTCCTCCCGGGCCGGCGCCGCCTCCCCCGCGTCCGCCTCCGCCCGGGCCAGCGCCCCCTCCCCCGCGTCCGCCTACGCCCGGGCCAGCGCCCCCTCCCCCGCCTCCGCCTCCGCCCGGGCCGGCGCCGCCTCCCCCGCCTCCGCCTCCGCCCGGGCCAGCGCCCCCTCCCCCGCGTCCGCCTACGCCCGGGCCAGCGCCCCCTCCCCCGCCTCCGCCTCCGCCCGGGCCAGCGCCCCCTCCCCCGCCTCCGCCTCCGCCCGGGCCGGCGCCCCCCCCGCCTCCGCCTCCGCCCGGGCCGGCGCCGCCTCCCCCGCATCCGCCTCCGCCCGGGCCGGCGCCGCCTCCCCCTCGTCCGCCTCCGCCCGGGCCGGCGCCGCCTCCCCCGCCTCCGCCTCCGCCCGGGCCGGCGCCCTCCCCTCGTCCGCCTCCGCCAGGCCGGCGCCCCTCCCCTCGTCCGCCTCCGCCCGGGCCGGCGCCCCTGCCCCCGCCTCCGCCTCCGCCCGGGCCGGCGCCCCCTCCCCCGCCTCCGCCTCCGCCCGGGCCGGCGCCGCCTCCACCGCGTCCGCCTCCGCCCGGGCCAGCGCCCCCTCCCCCGCCTCCGCCCGGGCCGGCGCCGCCTCCCCCGCCTCCGCCTCCCCCCGGGCAGGCGCCACCTCCGCCTCCCCCGCCTCCGGGGTCGGCGCCGCCTCCACCGCCTTCGTATGTGCGATGGAAATCTTTTTGAAAGTTGGATTAATGCTTGTTGTCAATCTGCAATAGCTGCTTTGGTTGAAAGTTTATTCTGCTTATTCATCTATCAATCTTTGCTTCTGCGTAAAATAGTTAATTTAAAGTCGAATACAACATGGTAGCGTTAAAAATGGCAAATGAATATCTAAATATTCACAAAAAAGGTTTTGACGGTAGTACGTTTCTGGTTGACATTATCTGTTGCTTCAGTGCATTTCTGCAACATTCTTTTCTTAGAGTAGTTGCATCCTGATGACAGAGGTGAGTAAATTGGTGTCTTTATTAAGCTCAAATCACTAGATCACCTATAGTGTTGTTATTCAGCTAAAGCAAAACATGACATATCCCACATTACAATTTGTGAATGGTCAGGTAAAATTTGTGAATAAATTACATGTTTTATTTTCTCACTAAAAGTACCACATTACGGTAAAATAGGTATGCTAAACAGGTATTTGCTAGAAATACTTGAATTTTCATGTCTAGATGTTGATACGGGGTATGAACATTGTAGTTTTAAAGAAAGACGGCTCCATTCAATATAATCTAAGAAATATGGATTTCAGTGCACACTACACTACTGACCTTTTTGAAAGCACTTGATCATATATTGGACATGCACCATCATTCTTCAGTATTTTCTTAGCATCCTCCGTACCTATGGAACAGGTTAATGATGACAAGTCAAATTAAAGTAGGTATTCATTATACTATTCAGAACATGCATCCTGATTCAACACAAGACAACCTTTTGTTTGACACCTCTTTGTAATATTATCAGGGTGACTGAAAATCCAAAATCAAACTATAATATCTTTACTACTTTAAAAGAAGGAGTTGGTGGTTGATGAGTCCTCTCCCATATCTCTTCTCAGCCATTTGATCTGAACAATAAAATCTTAACCGCCCCTTTTCTCTCCGCCCTCTCTCTCTCCCTCTCTCTCTCTCGCGATCTAACTGCTAAAGTTTTTCCGTTGCAACGCACGGGCACATGACTAGTACTATTATAGTTTATTATACCAAAAACACCTCTTTGTAATATACTTTTTTTGCTTCCTCTTTGTAATATGCTATTAGGCTGTGTAGATTTCTGTTTATGAAATTCGGAAGTATCACACGGATTTCCATCTATAATAATTTCCCCTGTACCGAATGCTATATTTTTGTTAGAATCATGTGTCGGCAACAGCTATGATATTATTTATTTTTTTATATTGATTTGTTATTTCTTGATTCAGGTAATTACAGCTACCAGCACAAAGAAGGCTGATCTCATATTTGGTGAGAACTAGTTGCAGATAAAGAACAATAACATCACTGTACTTTATCAATAACATCACTGTAGGTCTGAACTTGATTCAGACTCAAATGTAATTCTCCCATCCCATCTGTGTGTGTCTCAACTTACGCCCTGTGGTCGTATGTTGTGCAACAATAGTCGTGCAAAATCCTCATTTGTAATGAAATCATTGATACCAATTGTTGCAGTGACGAACTGGTATCGAATATGTAGCTACTTGTGAAAATATGTACTGTTGTGATGGCAGAGCATTTTATTTATCATCATCTACCCTTCTAGCTATTACCTTTGGGAATGTGTTGGCATAGGTGTAGTTTATGGTCTTATTCTTTTGGGCTGTAGGTTATGATTTTTATTTATGGTTTATTAGTCTAATGAATAGTAATTGTTGAAAGAAGCTAAACGCTGCTGAAAATACTAAAAAAGGGGGCCTATATTTGCATTGCCATGATTTTCCCCCAACGGCTATTTTGTTTTAGGTGTGCTTGGTGAGATGACAGTAGTTTCTACAAAGGGTCTATACTATGGATGAGGATAATTGCAATGATTATTGTTTTGCTCTATACTATAGCTGAAAAAAAAACCAGGCCTACAAAGCAATTTGGGATGCATTTGCCAAAAGGGTATTGGTAGAAATTTCTTTGGAAGAAGTGGCTGCGAAAAATAGACCATTTCAACGTCTAAACAGCAAAGGGTACCTTAACCTCGAGACCAAGATCAACCATTGCACAAAGAGGAGTTACAACCGCAAGCAATTGAAAAATTGGTGGGATAGCTTGAACGCTATGTAGAAGACACTCAATCTTAATGCCTCTGGTTTAGGAAGAGATCTCACAACTGATGCCATTGCAGCTGATGATGATTGGTGGGTTGACCAGATAAAGGTGCGCAATTTTTTTTTTCTGTTCATGCATACGTATGTTTGATGAATTGCTAGTGTGACTAATGTAGTTTGCTCTAACCTTTATCAGGCCTAGTCAGATTGTGCTAAAGTTTTCATATACACCACTTGCGCATGACGAGTCGCATCGCACCGAGTGATTTTTGATAGTGCGATCTGTACCAATGAGTCTTCACTTTTGCCAAAGTGCATCTATAGATTGCCATGTGATGTCGAAGATGCCACCGATCAGACGAGATGGTGGAGTGGGTGTTGACTGTAATGTTACACCTAGCAAGACACTTAACGAGACACCACATGTGGACAAACAGCCCAAGAAAAGAATCACTCAGCTTCTTTTTTTTTTGCTACAATTGATTATCTTTGTATATAATTTTTAAAACGATGGTGAACGGTACAGATACGAACAGCGTATATAATTTTGAACTCAGAAAGTCATTTAGAAAAGTCGCTTTATTTTTTTGATTTTTAGAGAAGTTAAAGTCAAAAGCCATAAAAAGCTAAAAATACAGGGTTCTAAGATTACTTAGTGGAAAGAAGCTAAGAAGAATTTAGTTGTTTTTGGTTGCGGTTTATGGCTTTTGGCTGAAATTTTTGAATTTTAATTGTTTACGATAGACATTATGGAGAGAGATACTCGCTTGCGATTTTGGATGGTACAAATATTGAGCTTTTAACATATACTATAATTAACTTGTAAATTCCATCTTAAAAAAATACTCCGTTTGAAAGTTAGGTATTATAGTAAAAGCCAAAAGTCGTTTTGAGAAGCTGAAAAGAACAGACCTTTAGAGACAGAGCAGTCTGTGGACTTAGCTTCTCTTCGAAGCCAGCTTCTAAGGAAGCTAAGCTAAGCCTTAGATATTAATGGTGGGTTCTTTTGGGCTGTGTTTTTGGTTTAAAATTTTAAATTATGTCTATTTGAAAGAGAGGGTATAGAGAGAGACTCACGTTTGATTTTGATCCATATAGATGAATTTAGTACATAAGGGAGGATAGGAGAGAGGAACTTGTATGTGATTTTAATCGATATAGACAAATTTAATATAATATCTACATCATTTAAAATTTAATTATTAAAGCATAAACAAAAGAACCAGCCGATATCCAAACTTACGTCCCATTCTCAAGCTTACGTGCCTCCACAGCTCAGTTTAGAACTTTTGAGATCATTGCTGCATATCTTCCTTTCATTTGATTGGGTAACGCAGCATTTCTTAGACCCTGTTCGTTTCAGCTTTTTTTCAGTTTCAGTTTTTAATTTCAGTTTTTTTTTCACTATTCAGTAATTTGTCTTTTTTTGAATTTTTTTAGATTTTTTGAGCTTTTTTGCATTTTTTCCCGTGTTCCTTTGCATTGTTCGTGATGGGCTAACATATTTTTTCTATTTTACATTTTTTTAAATTTAATTATGCCCAAAAAGCTAACTCAGCTACAGTAAAAAAGCCAACTACAATGAAATTTCAGCCAGAAGCCATCGCTAAAACGATCACCCCCTAAAGCCGCTGATTGGCCTATTGGTAGGCGCCAATCGCCATGGTAAAATCACAATTTTCTATGTCCTTATTGACATCATGCAAATGCCAAGAGGCCCAATTTGGAAGCTCAACATCCAAAATTGATCACCATCATCCATGAGAAAATAAGATAAGGGAGGACCAGCAAATTGGGTGTATAGAAAACCCATTTTTGATGAGAGGGATAACATTGGAGAGATAGTGCGTTTTTTAGACTATGACTTTTGATTTATTGTTTGTAAATTTTGACTGTTCACAAGAAACAGTATGAAGAAGGAAACAATTATATACGATTTTGACTAGTATAGTTAAACTCGATCTGATGTTTACTATGGGGTGATCGTTTGGCTTTTTTCGCTTCACTTTCTAAACAACTTTTTTCACTATTCACTACACTATCCACTAACTCATTTCTGATGTTTTTTCAAAAATTCTGATGTTTTTTCAATTAAAAGTCAAAAGCCATCGCTATTCCGATCACCCCCTATGATCGATCTGTCTATTTTTATTTTAAAAAATATATTATTTAAAAATTATTTACTGTAATGAAAAAATAGAAAGTAAAAGTCAGCAATGGAGGCGAACCCACCCATGAGTTTTTGTCGTCTCAATAATTTTGGGTCAGATCAGTCACTGTCAACATACTATTGTCCATTGTGCAAAAGAAACTGCTGATAATGGGACGGCGAAAGTGCTCCGGGAAACAATGGGCACGGTCTAGGTTGGTGGGCTGTCAATCCACAAATTTGGACAAACAGCTCATCATTTCTTCGATAGACTTACATAAGCAACAGAATTATATACTCTAGCATCATCCATTGCAGTTGACCTTAACACAGGTGAGGCGCAACAGAATTATATACTCTAGCACCTTCCATTGCAGTTGACCTTAATACAGTATGAGGCGCGTTTAAGCACGTGTACGTCTATCTCGTAATGCTTTTATTAAAAAAAAAAACCCAAAATGGCATACTTTCAGTAGAAACACCATTTTCTTGCTAGGTGGACCACAACCAGTAGACAGCAACAGTATTCCTCTTAATAATGTCCGGCGAAATTTTAACTTGGAAGCTGTCATTTCAGATGAGAATCTTTTTCGATTTGCTTGTCTTTTGCACGCTTCCTTTTCAATTGCCTCTCACTGAAGCCTTTGGTGGTGCATCGAACTATGCCAATAAAGACAAGGGAGCAAGGGTCCCAGAAGCCCATAGTTTTCGTTTAAGCCCATAGTTTTCGTTATCTCCAAGCGCGAGCCGTTCATCCAAGATTGGCCTATGAGATGATAACTCACAAAAAGGAGGCACCAGTGCACGCAAACCAAGCGTCTAGCTCTACAGCAAAGTGAGGAAGACAAATGGCCTTACCTGTTTGATGGAAATCTGACAAGAACGTGTGCGCGCCGTCATCTCTTCAACTGTTTCTGCGCGTCCCGGCGACCCCAGTAGCCGAGACCTAAATTCTGACGTGACGCGCAACAATCAAGCAGATGTGGAGAAGGTCCCACAACAATATCAACTTTCAATGACAAGAAATCACATTCTCACCCGGAGAGAAAAAGACTTGCTGGAAACAGAGGGATGTTAAACATTACTAGAGAGAAGCGATCGATTTAGTAGTCGCACAGCAATATCAACTTCCAATGAGAGGAGACATTCTATCGAAGCTAATGGATTAAGCTTATTGGAATACACATTCTCACCCGGGGAGAAAAGGACTTACTGGAAACAGAAGGATGTTAAACATTACTATGAGAGAGGTGATCGATTTAGTACTTCTGATAGAGCAGTGTTCCAAAGTTTTTCATGAAAAACTAGGCTGCACAAAACATTCCTCAAGGGATATCTTTTCAGCTGCAATCCTGCAATCAATTGCTTCATGAGAACCCATATGCTTCCTCTCACCAATAGGCAAATAAAAAAAGAAATAAAATGGTACATTACTTGTGCTAACGAATTGGAAGCAGTTGCACAGAAAATAACAAAAGAGTCAGCAGTCCATCAACCAAAAAAAAAAAAACAACACATCAAGCCCTCATATCAGAAAAATGTTATTGTCGGTTAGCCACTCACAAAGGTGGCCACAATTCAAGGACAGCAATTTTCTATTCTTGTAAATTATAAGTGGACTGTGTCTGTTGTTTCCCCTCCCATGATGAAATCATCCGCTCCAACCTGACTGTTATGTAACTACATGTAGACGAAAAAAACATTACTAACATATTTGCAGGAAAGATATGCAGCACAGTTACAAAAAAGAAACAATTTAGACACCAGGCTTTAATTCTTTAATTTCAATGTGCCAAGCTTAAAGGTTTTGCTATGAGTAATAAAATCAGTTCAAACTGTAACAAAAGAGACGATACGGCATGCGAAACTGCATACAAGTAAAAGAGCCAAATATATCTAAGTCAGCAAATCCCTAGATGGTCTTGGGAGAGTAGCAGTACATCCAGTGTATACAGGATGTACATGTGGAGAGAACTATTGCATGAAAGGTCGAAACAGGATATCAACAAATGATCATTTGTTGTCTTGCCCCCACAAACGCAGGAAAGCAGATAACAGGACCACTCAAATTTGCCTACTTGATTATAGGACGATTCTTACATTGACTAAACAATATAATTAGGTACCAAAGAGGGCAACGCCAGCCTATAGGTGTCAATAGTTCTTGAGACAGACATATGAAATTATAGGCACAGTTGTCCTGAGGAAAACACGCCAGGCATCAATTGCAATTGGGCCTATAGTGATGATGCTTCCATCAAACATACACATGCATATGATTCAAGCCCTTGCAACTTGGTAACACGCATGCATATGATTCAAGCCCTTGCAACTTGGTAAACATGAGAATTATGTTCAACATCAAAGAGTTCTTGCCTAGAATAATCAATATTAAGAACAAATAAGATGTTACATGACTCCACAGCAGGAACTTGGGATGATGACTCAATGAGTGAGAAGCACTAGCCTGGACGGTGAGAAACCAGGTTTGCAAGGGCAAGCTCATGAATCATGATACAATACAATACAACACAATACAATCAGTATTCACCTAGGCGCTAGTCGAGCGGCAGACCGGCGCCTAGCGCCTAGGCAGGCTAGACGGCCATCTAGGTGGCCGCCTAGGCGGGCCAAATCGGCAAGGCGGGAGGGCGCCACCTAGGGGAACAGTGAAAACAATACAATACAAATTGGTCATTTTGTAATTTTCCAAATCCAGACAATAAAATAACACAACTATGCATATGTAGAACATATAAAATGCACTTCCTTAAATGAAACTTTCATTTACATGCTTAAAGCATAAAATTCAGCACCCAATAAGAAACTCTCTAGTCTCAACAGACAGCAAACTATTCTGGTAGGGGAAAAAAGGATATGAATTCATGATCAATGCGAATTTTATCATTTATTTATCAGTTTTCGCTGCAGATTTGCAAATGGGTGAGAAAACCTTCAACTTCTAAATACATTTTTTGATATTGAGTGCTCAGGGGTACACGAAACAGTCATGAACCGGGGTAAACACCACCAAGAAGGCCGGATGGCGTCGGCGTAGAAGGGAGAGGGATAGACTAGACGAGGAAGACTATAATATTTCTCTGATTTCCTCCAATAGCATGCGGTGGCTCTCTTTATATAGATGAGCCTCCCTAACAGATAGAATCTAATTCCAATCCTATCTCTAACAAATATAGGAACTCATATCATATCTCTAATTATATCTCTAACAAAAGGAATCTAATCTTTAACTCAAATAGAATCTAATCTCTAGTCCCTAATAATAACTCAACTGAGCCTTGGGCCCAAGGCCCTCATCCCTGACACTACACCCCTCTCGGACATGCAGCTCGTCCTCGAGCTGCTAGGCGGCGGTCATGACGCCAATGGACGACCTCTGATATCGGTGTAGAAGACGAACGATGGTGGGGTGCTGCAGCAGATGTAGACGGCCGACCCATTCCAAGCGGAACAGGGTTAAACGATGCCTGCAAAATTTTGTTTTTGTTTTTTTTCCTTTTTCTTCTCTTTTTTTTTGTTCTCTCTTTTTTTTGTTAGCTTCTCACGGAAGCTACCTTCTGTGTTAGCTTCCAAGGGAAGCTACCCTACTGTGTTTAAAAGATACGGCGTAGGGTGTTCTCGCCGGCGGCGGTGCGTCGCAGGCCGTGGCGCAGGCGATCGACGGCGGCGCACAGATTGGGCGCAGATCGCGGGCCTCGCGAAGCGAACAGCGGCCTTGGCGGCGGGCGGCGGTCCGAACAGTGCGCCGGGCAGCGACGGACGGGCGGCTGCGGCTGGAGCGCGGCGGCCGGCCGGCCGGCGATGGCGCCAGGCGGGGCCGCCGGCCAGCGGTCGGCGGCGCGGTCGAGGACGCGCTGGGTGGCGGCGGCGGAGCGCGGCGCGGTCGGCGGCGGCCGGCGGCGTCGTGAGGCGCGCGCGTCGAGAGATGGAGGCGGCGAGTCGGCCGGCGAGCGCGATGGCGGCGGCGGCCACGGCGGCGGCTTCGGATGTCGGCGCCGGGCGGATGGATCTTGACGAGGCGCCGGGCGCGAGCCCAGCGGATCGACGAGGCCAACCGAGGCGGTCGGCGCGAGCGGCCCGATTGATTCGGCGAGGCGGCTGCTGCGCGAATGGATCTGACGATGTGGCAGCTGCGGCGGCACGGGTGGACGGACGGCAACGGGCGGACGCGGGCGGAGACCGCACAGCCGGAGTCGGCCGGCCGAATCCTGGCGGCGGTGGTGCTGGCGCGACCGGCGGCGGAGAACGCCGGATCCGGTGGCGGCGGCAGACAACGGCAGCAAGGCGAGGCGGCGAGGATCGCGGCCGATGGCAAGGTTTCGGCGACGCCGTCTGCCGGACGATGGCGGTGGGTCGAGGCGGCGCAGGACGGCGGCGTCCCAGGCGACGAGGGGCTCCGAGGTCTCGCTGCGCACCTCTGCCCGGGAGCGCTTGCTCCAGAACTGGGCGGTCTTCTCGAGGGGGCGCGAAGACATCCTCGTCTCGGCCCGCTGGTTCGAATTTGTGCACGCTGCCTCTCTGCGCTTGCGAGCAGCCTCTTGTTGCGCCTTCTCTCGCTCCTTTAAGATTTTTTCAAAGAGGCCGTGTATGTTGCGGAAGGAGTCCGCTATCTCCTTGCTGTGTTTCTTCATCTTGTCGGCGCTAGCTTTTATTATGGCCAGCGACTCAGCAGCAGGACGGGTCGTAGGAACCATGGCAGCCGAAGTCATGGGAAGGGATCGACTGCTCTAATACCAAGTTGTCATGAACCGGGGTAAACACCACCAAGAAGGCCGGATGGCGTCGGCGTAGAAGGGAGAGGGATAGACTAGACGAGGAAGACTATAATATTTCTCTGATTGCCTCCAATAGCATGCGGTGGCTCTCTTTATATAGATGAGCCCCCTAACAGATAGAGTCTAATTCCAATCCTATCTCTAACAAATATAGGAACTCATATCATATCTCTAATTATATCTCTAACAAAAGGAATCTAATCTTTAACTCAAATAGAATCTAATCTCTAGTTCCTAATAATAACTCAACTGAGCCTTGGGCCCAAGGCCCTCATCCCTGACAGGGGGTGCCGTAGATATGTTCCCCAGCCTTTGCTGAACAAATAAGTAATCGGATCGGAGATTAGTTGATGTTCGATATGTGTCAGAACATCAACATGATGTGTTGGTGTGACCTTGGCAACAGAGAATGAGATAATATGGATATCAGAATACGTAATTTACAGTGTGGACCTACTGACGAGCAAACAGCTAATTTAATTTCACATTGCAAGGTCCATAAATTGAACTAAAACCACATGTCAAGCAAACTAAACTGTAGCAATGTAGCCAGTGGTGCCATGATACTATGCTGAAGCGGGCTGGAACGCAGGAAAAGAAAAGGAATAAAACAATTCCAATGTGTACTGGCCTTTTGAAGGAAGAGGTGTGATAGCATTGGACTCCTATTGCAGACTTGAATACATCTATCAACATGGTTCTAAAACTAGGTCTACTCGTCCGAGTACTAGAACTAGGTCCCCTCACCGAGCACAAATAGACAAAAATGAATAGCTAACCGGTATAACCGGGCGAGTACTTGAAGTAATCGGCTAATAGGCCGTATACTCGCCGAGTGGCCAGTCCAGGGAGCTGAAGCCCACACTCAATTAAGCAGCCCACAGCCCAGTAACGCAACGCAATTACCCTTACCCCTCCTGCTTCGATCGCATCAGATCTCCCAACACGCCCGAGGTTGTCTGGACTCCAGAGAGCGCCATTGCCACGACGAGTGTGGGAAACCTAGTTGGGACTCAGGAGGGTGGCAATAGTTGCTGCATCTCCTCCGGTGCTACGTCTCCTCCCTCCGGCAGTGGCTTCCCCTGCTGTGGCTACTCCCTCTGGCGGCGGCCTCCCCTACCGCAGCTCCTCCCTCTAGCGGCGGCCTCCCCTGCCGCAGCCCTTCCCTCCAGCGGCGGCCTCCCTAGCTGCGTCCCCTCCCTCCAACGGCGGCCTCCCCCATTGCAGCTCCTCACCCCACTGGTTATCAGAAGCTAGAGTTGCTGGTTGGTAGTGTTGTTGGCTGCCTACCCAATTTGTCTTCGGATAGGTGAGAATAATGTGAATTCCTGCTGTTTGTCCATGGGCATTTTGTAGAGCTTATAAATTAAGTCATGATTTGGAATTCGTTTTAGTAAATGTTTTCATGGTATGATGGTATCAGTGGATCATTTAGATTTTAGACCGCTCTTAGCAGTTTTTGACTTCTCTATCTGTTCTTGGAACATTGGTTTATTATTAGCTAGTTTTGGCTTGTATAGAGTCTGTTTTGAATGCAGGAGGTTTGAATGTAGTAGGCAGAAGGTTGACTAGGGTCAGGCTACCAGATCACTGCAAAAGCTATTGAACTCAGAGGAACTAGCCTAAGTTTTATTTGTAAAATACAGTGCTGTCATATTCTATCAAAAATAGATTGAAGATTATCATTTGCCTAGTATGTGGCAAATGGCAACTATATAAAAGCTCAATGCTGCCTGGCTGGCTGCATGCCTACATCTGAGTATGTCCAACAATAGCATCAAATGTGGCTTTGATTTTATATGAATAAACATATATAATTCTATTATTAAAATAGAAAAACCTGTTACAAAACCGAGTACAAGGCCGATTACTGTATAATCACTACAAGGTGAGGTGACCGAGTGAGCACCGGTTACCGAGTTTTACAACCTTGTCTATCAAAGCATTTTAAATGTGCAAAGTATATCTCCGAAACTGCATAGGAGTGCAACTGCTTCAATCCACTAAAGGAACACCAAAATAGCTATGGTAATCCATCCTAATCAAAAAAGGACACCTCAATTTCTATCAGTTCAACTCATTCATCAATTATTGGGAATCCATGACCAATCTGTTAATTAGCTTTCAGCCAAGTTGACCAATCTTACTCAAGCAAAATTACCCGTTTTTGAGTTAGTTCTTGCCTAAATCCTCATTTTCCAAAACAGCAAAACTTCGTTCTCACCTAGATGGAAGTGCAATTTCTTGACTTCATAGCCTATTCAGGACGAAAATGTACAATTTTATGGATATTTCTACACTTAAAATTTGTCTGCTATACATTTACAAAGAAATCAAGCTTTTTGACTCACGTATTGAAGTTGAATGGTATAAAGGATTTGATTTAAAACAAAGTTCCAAATCTGCATACCAGCTCCTTTGGAATAATGATATTTCATTATGCATTTATGCTTCATCAATCAAGTGCAAACTAAGATGTGGGTTGAAAGAGCTAAACTAGAACAGTGGGGTAGTCTACAGCAAAACCACAAGACCATCCACACAGCAAATGCTCAAGCAAAGAATATATTCTACACAGAGTGAAAAAAAACCAGTGTAACCATGAAAATTACCCAAAATTCTGCTCAAGCACGGAGCATTCGACGCCTGGGCTTCTTGACAAAGCTCATTCTGAGCTTGTACAGCCTCTTGCTCTTCAATCTCATCTTCTCTGGCAAAGTCAGCCTCTTCTTCACCTTCTTCTCCTTCTTCGCTTTCAGATACCTCTTGTCAATCTTATACACTCCCGGCGTCACAGTCACCCCACGTGCCACTGCCTCCCTGAACAGTGCATTTGCGTGATCCCCTAAATTATGCCTAGCCAGCTTCTCGATCAGCAAGCTATATGACTTCGTGCCAGGTGCATGCCCATATCCTTTCATCATCCTGAACACCTTGACAGCATGCTCAACTCTCTCAATCCCACATAAAATCTTGATGAACCCATAATAGGCCTTACGATCAAGTTTATCCCCAAACCCTGCAGACCGCATCCATGTCATCATCTCATCCCCTTCAGAAATCCGGGCAGCCTGGAACAAACTATTGATAAGCACCAAGTATGTGTCAGCATCCGGTGAGCATCCCCACTCACCCATTCGCCGGAACAGATTCATTGCATCCTCAGTCTTGCGTATCTTGCAAAGATTTGTGATCAGCACCCGGAAAGTCCCAGCACCCCGGGGAATGCCATTGGCCTCCATGTCAACTAAGAACTTCTCCGCCTCTACAGGCATCCTCAACGGGTCCTTCTTGCGACAGAGACGGCAGACACAATCAAGAACAGCATTGTAGGCATCCAATCCTGGCTGAAACCCACCACGGTGCATCTCACCGATCAACCTTAGCGCATGGTCAAGCTTCCCAGCATTGGCATAACCACATACCAACAAAGTACAGATATTATCATCCGGGAAGATCTCACTGGCGACCTTCTTGACAGCACGCTCTGCGTGGGAGGGGAAGCCCTCAGCTGAGAGGGCGGAGACCAGAGAAGTGAGCGCCTCGCGGGTGCGGAGCTGCTCAGGCAATTCGTCGAACACCTTGACCGCGTCCGTGGGGCGACCGGCGTTCGCTAGCTGGAGGAGGTAGGCGTCGAGCGTGGCGGGCCCGAGTGCGGAGGGGAACTCCTGAAGGAGGGAGCGGACGGCGGGGAAGTCGCGACGGCGGGCGAGGTGGCGGACGACGAGGGCGAGGGCACCGTCGGAGGGGTGGAGCGAGCAGCGGCGGACGAGGAAGCGGAAGAGGTCGGCAGCGGCGCGCGAGGTGGCGGGCGGGGATAGAGAGAGCGCCTCGGCGAGGAGGGCGTTGGTGGGGCGGACGTCGGAGAAGTGGAGGGAGAAGTAGGCGTCCGGGGAGGTGGCGGGGGGCGGGGTGGAGGAGAGCGTGGCGAGCGCCGCGGCGAGGGAGGAAGCGAGGGAGGTGTCAGCCGTGGGCGTAGGGGTGGTGGAGAGGTGGCGGATCAAGGAGGAGGGGGAGGCTGCGGCGGCCGGAGATGGGAGGAGGCGGCGAAGGAGGTGGCGGCGCCACATTTTGGAGCGGCGGAAATCGATGGAGTGAGGAGGGTTTGGGGAGGTTACGAGTGGATACTCCGGTGTTCAGGTGTAAGCAGCGGTAAGGGCAGTTCCAAGCGTCGGTCTGCGATCGAACGGTCAGGATGGAGTCACGGAGAAGTATGGTCATTGGAGATCTTTGCGCCTCTCTCAGGCTCAGCCTGTTCTCAGTAAAAACCTTATAATCTTTTTTCAGAAAAATGTTAGTCATTACAGCCGACTAGATTTATCCGATTAGTACTTTGATCGTCAAATTACCAATGAGATTTGAGACGAGATTTGTTATACATAGGTGACAACACCTGAAAGCACGATGCTCTTAAACAAGAGATGAGGATGCAGCTGTTTCCTATGTCACACTTTGTTTGCTGCAGAGAATGAACTGCCATTAGAAATGAGAATTGCCAGAATTATCTTTCTTAAATATACACATCCTCCTGAGATCAACCTGAAGCTATTTTTGGGAGAAAAGGTCTTCCGTGGCCCATACATAGAGAGAACTAAATATAAACACCTCATATGTTACACCTGGTATCTCAACAAAGAATTTTACCGTTCCATAACATCTTTCTTTGATTTGTATTTACTAGCAAAATAGTGATATACAGCAAAATTTAGAAATGAGATGGCTGTAAGGCACCAGTAGTAGTAGTAGTAGTAGTTCAGGTGCCCTTTGTTCAGGTCATCAGGTATCCATCCAGGGCTATGCCATACCCTAGTAACCCCAGCAACAAGACAGAGTGATGATCGTCGAGCTCAAGTGATTGCCGAGGGCAGTGGTGAGCATCGCAAATGCCGTCAACATGCTCTTCATGGAGTCTGGCGCCTGACAGTGGAAGAACTCCAGCCGGGTAATAATGGCGAAGCACTCCGCCCCGGCAATGGCAATGTACTGCGGGAGCTGCCATGTTCTGTTTGCAAAGCATGTTCTGGTTGCTGAATGGAAGTGATGTGCATTCGAGAGATTGCCGCACCAAAGGATATTCCAGTTACCCATATCGGAAGTAAGCGGATTAGTATTTTGAATTCCTCAACTTATGGTACAGATCCGCCGTGAACTTTTGCGACTGCCTTCGTCGAAGCGCAGATCAGAAACGATGGCTGCCTTGTCTAAGAACCTGAGACAAAATGATGGATTTAGCAGACTGATTATGTAACTAACAATCGTATCAACTTTCATATAAGAATGAAGCATAGCAGGGAACACCAGTAAAATTATGTTGCATCCTGAACAAATAATTCCCATTGTTTTTCACGTATCAGGCATAACTATTTTGTTATTTCTATCTTCATAAGCTGCAAGGGCTATACATTCTGTGGATTGATCATCGTTGAATTATTATATGCAATTGTTCTTTCAGAAATCATTAAGCAATGAACAGCTGACCCAACATGGGCATGATTACTTCAACTGGTGCTAAAACAACAACAATAATAAAGCCTTTTGTTCCAAATAAATTAGGATAGACTAGGAATGAAACTTTCTCAAGATCAAAGAAACGAAAACCTTGTAATAAAACCTATAAAGCTAAAACCCTAAGACCTATATCCTGCCATTTGAACCGAGTGCCTAAAACACCGTCACTAAATCTTTTTCTTATGTTATGGTTCTGGTACATAGATCGCTAACTTCTATACGCTCCTATCCAAAATCAACTCTTTGGATATATTTCAATTCCTCAAGTCTCTTTTAACTGTTTTCTCCCACATCAGTATTAGTCAAGCTCTACCTCTTCTTATGTTTCTTGCACGTCTTAAAATTTCACTACTTACTGGTGACTCAGAAGGTCTTTGTTAGAGATGTCCAAACCATATCAAGCGATGTTAGACAAGCTTCTCTTTAATTGGTGATATCCCCATCCTATCAGTATATCTTCAGTTGGTGCTAAAACAACACGACAAAAAAGTAAATGTATCATATGTGCAAATTTCACAGCATAAATAACAAAAAAAAAAGAGCAGTACCCAGAACCATAAGTGTGAACCAGTTTTGGTTCTCTCTTTTGTGTGGTCTTGTTCCTGACCTCATAAAAGAATAGCTCTATCAGCAGGAACTTCCAAGCTCATGTTCCTAAAAGAGGTGACAACAACCTGGAAAACACTCTTCACTGGGGAACCACTGGGCTCATGTCGCCAGAATATTGGCGCTCCCATTACAAAACCTATCAAAGCGAGAGCTATGCATATAGTGGCAATACCATATCCTATAGCCCAGCTCACAGTTTCCTGAACCCAAACTACAATGGTGCCAGAAGTTATCACACCAAAGATGACACAGATATAGAACAAACTGAAGAAATTCCTTCTCTTTTGTATATCTAAACTGTTCTCATTGTTGAATTGGTCTGCACTCAATGGAAGCAATGCAGACCTTACTCCACATCCAACAGCAGCTAGATACAAACCCGAGAAGAATATTAGATTTTGAGTTCCATTTGATGAAGGGCATGAGCCCACGTTGCATGAGGCTGGAAAAGAAGGCATAAAAGCCCCAACTGTAATTAGTACCATGCCCTACAGTGTGCATCAGTAATTTCATTATTTTTTCACAAGAAATATGCATAAGTTGAATGGTTGGATAAATAATTTACAAACATAAGAAGGAAGAGTGAAATGTGAATAAGATTGAGGAGCTGAGCAGGAAGACTCTGATCTTACAAGTAGGTACATGATAAGTGATAGAGATATCTCTTGGATACCAGATCTCATCATCCATTTAGGTATTTATTCTTTGTAAGTTCTTGGTTTTGCCCAACTTTGGTAAAAAAAAGAGAGTGATTTGGGAGGTTTTTGCTCTTAATGGCTTTTGGCTTGATTCTTGATGTGATTGAGGATGCTAGAACATGTGAAAAATTATCTTTAGTCATCTTGGCTTGATTTCTCCCACGAGCTCCTTTCAATCATCATCTTCCTCTCTGACCTGGTTTTGATGTAATCTATATTGTTTTAGACAAAGGTCAAAACTTTATTGATTAGTTTGTTGATCCATTGATATAATAGGTTTATAGGACCATGAGGAAGCTATGTTCTAAATTTTAAGTCATTTGGTTGAGTAGATTAGAAATTAGACCTATTTGAGTTTTTGGCCGCAAGGTATTTTTCTATTCTGGAATGGCGAACAGTCATACCGCTATGATCCGAGCGGTCAGACCGATGTGTTGCCTACAGTCAGACCGCTATGATCTGAGCGGTCAGACCGATGTGTTGCCTACAGTCAGACCGGTCAGTTGATGCTCTGACCTATTTATCGTTTCTATTGTTTCCTTAGCTTGTTGGATTCTGTTTTGTGATTGTTTTTGTTGTGTATCTAATCTTATTAGTTTCTCATACCTACTTGAGTGAAACAGCAAAGGGGTTAACTTTGTAGAAGTTGAAATAGAGGCAAAGATCATTCACCTCCCTTTGATCTCCGTCATTGATCCTATATAGCAGTCTACAGAGGCCTAGTATCCTAAAACGGAGGAAGTAGCAGTGAACTAGTATAGCAGTCTACAGTGGCAGAGCTTGCCTAACAGTCAAGAGGGAGCCATCCATAGAGATAAAAACCTCAGCAACGTGCTCCGCATCTCGGCCCATCTATCTTAGGCTGTAGCTAACCTATTGTCTTTAGGCCGTCAGGCAAGGAGGATTATGCGGCACAGGCTGAGTGGGATGGTCCTGAATCCAATTGTTCACGTAAGGTTTACTTAAGGCGTTTCGTTGGTTGTATGGGATGGCATGAGGTTGTGGTTGATTTGGTAGTATGGAACGGTGCAAGATGGTTCCAGTTAGTTCTTGGTTACAGGGATGGGATTGGTTCTAGTAACCTCATCTCTTAATGGTGGTGTGATTACCACCAAAATTTAAGAATATTTTTCATTTTTCCCATTCTTTCCTTTCCTTCTTTTTTGTTCCTTACCTTCTCTTCCTGGCCACGCATTCTTTCTGCTTTCCCATTCTTTGCCTTCTTCCTCCTCCCGGTCACCACCACTCTCTGCCCTGGCTTCCTCTGGCCACCGCGGCGCCTTGCCCCACTTCCTCCGGCCATCGCCGCACCTTGTCCCCAGCCTCCTCCGGCCACCGCCACACCTCACCCTCGGCTTCCTCTGGCCACCACCTTCAGGATCTCTATGAAATATTTCCTCAACTTGAACTAGCTCGTCCCATATGAGATCTTCCATTCGTCCAACCAAACGTTCGAACGAGGGCATATCCCAAACCATCCGATCCAAGTACCACCTAGTTCATCCATCCAAACGCACCCTTGACTCCGTATTTTTCCTTCAGCTGTGTGTGCCCTGCCGCGTAGGGCGAGTGGCTACTGGCTACTACCACCAACTTGCCTCTGCTTCTCTAATTAATTTCTGAATGTATAGTGTATGATTGTACATCAGCAAATGGGCACCAAACAAAACTATAAAAGTGAAAGTTGCTCCTGATCACGAATATCCTTGTGAGCATAGCACACAGCTTCTTCCCATTGGTGGAAAGGGTTCAAGACTGCAAGTCAGATTTGGATTTTCAGGGGAGAGAGAGAGAGAAAGGAAGGTAAGGGGCCCTGGAGTGGTATCATTTTTGTCCCGGCTTCTGAATTCTTCAACCATTTGGTGTGGTGAGCACACTTTAAAGAGGAGATATCATATCAGATTATTAGCATTTCTCTATTCACAAGGATGCCAAGTTGATGTAGTTTAGGAACAGAAGAAAAGAAAACCAGGGAAGAACTACTTTAGTTTGACAAGACCCAGAGCTCATCTTCCAGAATCTTGACTGCTGGCTGCAGCAGCCTCAAGACTTCTCTGTCAGACTGTCACTTGTACCTGCTATACAGCATCCAGATGCCTGGCTAATAATGACAGCCTAACGGCCTGTACGAGAACTACTAGTACGGTACCCAAGTCAATGGTTGTTCTCAGCGTCACAGTTTGTCACTATGCTCCCTGCACACTGACAACCAGCATGGGACATGAGTCCATCCATGGCCATGAAAATTCAATGAAAGAAGACCTATCTCAAGGCACAAGTTTGAGCTGCACCTACGAATTTCCATCAAGTCCTCCTGATCAAATCTATTGTACTATGGCCGAGTAGTAGATCTTGTTTGCGATACCGGAAAGCGAACTGATCAGATCTTCTTGATTTGAGGCGATGGCCATCGATCGTTCTGCATGAAGAACGTGTAACTATAGATCTGCACTCGCAGATCTTTGTTGGCCACACAAGGATGATCTGAAATAAGGCAGCAATGGGCCAAATGGTGATTCTTGTCTGAATCTGATGCTCTGGGCACTACCCGAGTACCGATAGGCGTGTGCAAGTGCATGCATTGTGTAACACCCCATTTTCTAAGCCTAGTGAAGTTGTGATTTGTCAAAACTTGCTTTATGTTAAAAAGGCTTTGCTCTCAGTTCATTTGTTCTTGGTGCTTCCAAAAAGAAAGTTTCAAAAAATTACAACAGTGCAGCTTATTGAAAACTTGGGTTATCTTTAAGCAAGCATACCAACCCAACCTTTTAAGTTCTGGACTTCACTTCAAAGTACAGCAACAGTGTGTTTACTTTATTTTAAGGGGGATGGAGGGAGAGAATACGTACATGTGTGGGTGTATGTCGAATTACAAGCCCTCCACTGCAGTCCCAGCAGCCATCTCCTGTTCTCCCCGACCCGTCTTTTCTCTCTGGTCAGAGCAGATCCTTCCTCTCCGCCAGCCATGCGGCCACCGGCCACCTCCGCCTAATCCGCGCCGGGAGCGGCGGCAACGCCGACGCCTCGTCTTCAGACCTCCTCGCCTTGGCACCCGCCTTGGTGCGGCGGCGAAGAATGACCCGAGCACGCCACCCGTCCCTCCTTTTCGGGCCGCCGTCCGACGGCTCTCGCGCTTCGCCGTCGTAGCCGCCGTAGTCCTTCGCGGGCCCGGCCGGTCCTGCTGGCCGTAGCTCCACCTTGCCGTCGCGCGCGCCCGCGATCGTGGCCGCACGGTGTTGACGCCACCACACGCACGCGCCATGCCGCCTTGCCCTCCCTTCGGCGCCTCACTCCTCCTCGGCCCCTATAAAAGGCTTCGTAGCTCCATTGCCGTCACCCCACCGGCTTGTAGTCACCTCCTCTGCCGCAGTCGCCGGCGACGACCTCCCATCAACTCCGGCGGGTTCTCCCAGAACCATCGCGCCGCAGTCGATTCACCGCGCAAGGAGCCTCCCGGGAACCCCGCCAAAGACCGCCCCACCTCACCGGCCCGCCTCCTCCCTAGCAAGCCGCCGACTCCACTGCGCACCGAGCCCGCCCACGCCGCGCGGCCTCCTGCCGTCGGCCGGCTCCACCT
This sequence comes from Melocanna baccifera, assembly GCA_036346265.1. Taxonomy (NCBI): domain Eukaryota; kingdom Viridiplantae; phylum Streptophyta; class Magnoliopsida; order Poales; family Poaceae; genus Melocanna; species Melocanna baccifera. The sequence continues at coordinate 22,243,842 of CM070694.1, read as the reverse complement.
CCTCACGGCGGGATGAGTAGAGAGAGAGGAGGGGATTGTTTGCTCTGGACCGGGATGACCGAACGGCTAAGGAAGCAAACCGGCCACTACTTTATCCCGGGCCCCACCTGTCGGCGGCCCATACCCCCTCTCCCCTTTTATTTTTTATTTCAATGCTATAAAACTTTGAAAAAGCTATAGTTTCATAACCATAACTCCAAATTTAATGAAACCAGTTCCTAAATTTTTATAAAATCAAGATATATCTAATGGTTCTATTTTGGTTCAGTTTAGAGTTCATTTGAGTTTTGTTTATTTGCTTTGGTATTTATTCCGTGCTCGCTCTTTGTTGTTTTTCCGGTTCTCCCGCCCGAGTAGAGTTCGAGGACGTGAACGAGCCCCGATCGAGCGACACTGCACCACCAAGCTCTTGATCCAAAGTAGTCAACACTTTGACCATGTTGAATTCCTATGTTTTAATGAATTATGTTGTTTTAGAGTATTCAAATTGCATGCCTTATTTTATATATAATAGTTTACCGATTTTCCTTAGTTAATGAACCACCTTGCTTTATTAGCACTATGAAGCTACTCCACTCCTTGAAATCATCTGCATTCTACCATTGTCGCCTTAGGTAATACTAATAAATAAAATTCACAAAATAAACTACATTATTAATTGCCAAAGTAGTCCGGTAAGTTCTCAGGACATTAGCATGCCCTGATCATACTTTCTCAACGACTAAGTTGTTTTGGGGCAATCATGGGATGTACATGATTGGTAGTTGTATAAAGATTATTTTATGCTTCTTAAAACCCTACAACTTGCTCCCTCCAAGGCGGATGGTAAGGGTGGATGGTGGAGGTAACAATCGGGTTGCGGAAGCCCGTCTGGACAATTTAAGGACTTAATCCGTGTCGGCCTCTCCATGTAAAACAAGACAAACCACAAGCCAAAAACTGTAGGTATGGCTAAATAATTTGCATTCGCCAAGAAAGAGGAGCACTTGGGAAACCATGATTTTCATCGCTGGGCGCAAAACCGTCTTGGATGGATCATGTCGCGGATAGAGGCGCGCAAGAGGGGTCTAGCTGGGGCCCAAAGGGGTTTTCCTGTAGACGAAACCTTAGCGAGTGCTAGTCTTTACTAGATGCATTGTAAAGGTCATGTGATCGCCCGGTTGACCTGCATGTCTAAGGAAACGTGCGGAGTATAACGATTGGGTTACCTCTTGTGGGTAAAGATGTACAACTCTGCAGAGTTTAAATAAACTATTCGAATAGCCGCGCTCACGGTCAAGAGCAGACATGGACGCTTCCTCGAGCTAGTTCTATTTACAAAAATCTCTTGGGGTGGGAACCGAAAACTAAGTGGAGGGAAGTACTGCACTTTGTTGGATTTTTCCTGGAGGGACGTACTCCAGTGTTAGTAGTTAGGGTGGATGTAGCCCAATAGCCAAAAGCTAAGCATTGGTGGGTGGAACCATGAAATCGGAGGATGGAACCAACTACAATATACTTATTGCACATTTACAAACACTTTTGCATTATCACAAATCTGCTAAGTCATAGGGTTTTAATTATGAATTTGTCCAATATCGCTTTGTGCAACTAAAATAAAACCCCAGCCATATGTTGTCAAGCCATGCATTTTATACTATTGCATCCTGTGTGTTGGCTCGCGGAGCACGTTGAATTGTGCTCACCCTCGCTCTTCAACCCCCATATTCAGAAGCTGCGAATCAAGAGCACTACGCCTACTGCGTGGACCAGGATGCCGAAGGGAATGATGACGGTGGATATTAGAATAGGTATCGGTAGCCTAGCCGCTTGTTTCAGTCCGGTTGACCAGGCTAGCTTTGGCGGGTGCCTCCGTTATTAATCAGATCTCTGGTTAATAGCGATGGTACCCGAGTAGGCCCAGTCACTTGCCTGTGGCGAGTTATGCCCTACACTTATGTACGTTTCCGCTTCCGCTCTTTATGTATCGTAAGACATTTGGCCTGACGGCCCTATTGTAACCTCGGCCCGACGTGGTCTATTTTAAACTCTGGTATTGTAATGTATGGTTTTGTCTGTATGAAATGATGCAGCATTGTATCTGTGAGCACTATCTACTGATCCAGGGAATAGTGCAGTACTTCACAGAGGGTTCCAGGTTAGTAAACTTGGGGTCCGACAGAGCTGGTATCAGAGCATACGACTGTAGAAACCTTAGCTAGACTGGTCACGACACTAGGACCTGGATACCATTTACAAAAACTAGTGACAAATTTTACAAAATATAGCATAATACTGCTTTACTTAACTCTCTTAGTTCAATACTTACCTAAACTTTCTTTTGCATTTTTCAATTGTTCTCACCTATTGTTGTTCAAAATTTTAGATGGACGGAGCACAACCAATGGTCCATGGGATCACCTCACCCATGGGGAAGGCGAAGGAGTTCGTCGAGATCTTGCGGCATTGCCGCAACACCTCTGTACCGCCGCCACCCGTTTTCAAGGGTCGGAGAGTCTCGCATCCAGAGACGGACTTGTGGACCATGAAGGTCTTCATCTACGCGCGGGCAAAGTGGCAGGAGCTCCGCTCCCACACTATCCATGCCGAACCTCCACGGATGTGCCTCGCCGACGCCGCCCAGATGCAAAGACGCCTCGCTGCAGCCCACACTGCGCTGTGTACGAGGAGGTCGCGATATCGCCTTCGCCCACTTCCTCGCATCCGCCAAGGGCAGTTCTTCCCAGATCGCCTCGACACCAGGGTGGACGACCCCCAGCTATCGCACCAGATCCAGCTGACGCAGCGTTGTCGATCACCTACGCCTTCGCCCTGCAGGAGATTGGGCATCTGCGCATTCTCCTAACCACGAGCTTGCAGCACTCGGACGCCCTCAAAGACCACTCAACCGCTTCGGACGCCCTCCGGTGGCGAGCGCGGGAGGCTCGCCGCCGAGGCCGGACTTGAGCACCTTCAAGCCAGGGCGGCCCTACCCTCTACCAATGCAGCCCAAAGAATAGCTCCAAAGACTAGCGCCAACTCCAAAGACTGCGCTAACTCTAGCACTGGCGCCGGCTCCGCACCGGCTCGTGACCGACGCGGCTCCCACACCGATGTCGGCCCAAAGACTGGCCTTGGCTCCAAAGACGGTATCCGCCCGGCTCCCACACCAAAGACTCGGCTCGGCGCCAGGGACCCGCAGACTGCCGACGCAGACGCAAGAACGTCGCCCGCCGCCTGTGGCACCCTCGAGATTCCAGCAGGGGCGCTGCTCGTCTGCTTCGCTCCTCCAAGAACAACTCGAGCCCTTCTGCCTCGCTCGCCCATGTCTCCCAGCGTCGGTCGGAGCCGCTCTCGCTTCCGCGCCCAGAGAGTGCATCTTCTGTGGCAGCGTCACTCCCTGAGGTGTAGATCGCTATAGGTCGATGGCCAGGATGGCTAGGCGATCCCTTTGGTGTGCATGCACACTTCCCGGCTTGTACCCCTATGTATCCAATCGGTAGACGTTGTGTATCGGTAACATGACTTGTTGTACGCCGCACAGTGTGCGGTGGTCATGTAACACCTAACCCCTATGTATCCAATCGGTAGACGTTGTGTATCGGTGACATGACTTGTTGTACGCTCGCAAGACTATGCCCGGTGGTCATGTAACACCTAACCCCTAATGTAATGAACTATCCTAGGCATAATGCCTTGTGCTTTATTGCCTTTCGCTCGTTGGTTTTTCTCGTTGAGCTGCTAGAGGGCTAGCAAACCCTCATATATCCCTCCTCACTCTTCTTTTAGAATCTAAAGAGGCTCTAGTTGTTTCGGATGGCTCCCGGGAGGGTCGTTGCTCGTGGTAGGGTCAAACCCTAGGGTCGCACTCGTGGAAGAGGCCGAGGCAGAGGTCGTGGTTTGAACTTGCCGCCACCACCACCAAAGCACCACCAACCATGGCACAAGTATTGGCCCAAAGAAACGCAGATCCTCCAGCAATGCTCTCCAATCAAGAAACCAGGTGCACTAGCCGCAACTCCAAGTTGTCCGATTTCTTGAGGACTCGACCAATGACTTTCTCCTCGGCAAATGAACCCTTAGACGCCAAGATTGGCTGCGTGATACGTAAAAGAAGCTTAAGCTTGCCTGTTGTCTTGAAGGTGACAAGGTGGACTTTGCCACCCATCGCCTTAACGGCGCCACGCCAGGTGGGAGAACTACCTCGCTGCCGTGGGAAGAGGACCCTTGAGTGACAACTCGGACAAAGAAGAAGAACTCAAGGAGAAGAGGAAGAAGTGGAAGTTGAAAACCCAGAGATGCTCACCTAAGAGCCGAGGACGAAGGAACTACAATGAAGTAGAGGAGCCAACCGCAAATGTGTCTCATTGTCACTTGGGCTGAATTCAAGAATGCATTTCGGCAAAACTTTGTTCCAGCAGGCATCATGAGAATGAAGAAGAACGAGTTTCGGAATTTGAAGCAAGGCAATATGTCTGTCTCGGAGTATCTTTCGCGATTCAACCAGCTAGCTCGCTACGCCTCGCGGATGTAGCCAAGCAAGAAGAGAAGATCGACCGATTCCTGGAAGGGATGCACGAGGAAATGAGAGCACAACTGATTTTGCACGACCATCCCAGCTTCCACCACTTGGTGAATAAGGCTCTCATTCTGGAAAACGAGAGGAAAATACTAGAAGCCAGCAGGAAGAGGAAGTGGACAACTCAAAGGCCTCAAGGCGCTTTCACCCAAGCCTGTACCAAGGCAGCCTCCTTCCGTCAAGTGGCGGCACGGCACCCAAAGCTCCTTTCCAAGCACCCTGCTCCGCAATAATGGGATTCAGTGCCCCGCCTATAGGGCAATCATCCACAACCAACCTCGCTGCAAACCTCCACTGTTTCAATCAGGAGCAAAAGGGCATTTCGCCAACAAATGCCCGGACGCTAAGCTACCCTGTGGAAGTTCAACTCGAGTCACCTCATCCCGAGTTCGATCTTCAACACCAAACAAGGTCTATCGACACCTCAAGCATCACAGATAAAGATCAACTCCAAACCATGGCCGTGTCAACCATGTCATCGCAGAAGACGCCCGAGATGCCTCCGGAGTACTTATGGGTACGTTCTCTGTTAAGTCGATACCCGCACAAGTTCTTTTTGATTCGGGTGCTTCGCATTCTTTTATTTCTGGGAAGTTTGTTGAAAAGGTTAAGTTGCCCACCTTTAAACTAAGGAGACCTGTGGTACTTAGTTCCCAGAGGACCCTAATCGCCACCTTAGTTAGCCCTAGTGTAAAAGTCACCATGGAAGGCTTTGATTTCCCCGCAGACCTCTTGGTATTACAATATCAGACTTTGGACGTCATTCTAGGGATGGATTGGCTAGCCAAAAACCAGGGAATGATAGACTGTGCTAATAGGAAGGTAGTCCTCACCAAAGACTCAGGGAGAGAAATAAAGGTTGGTGTGGATCGCCCCACCTCGGGTCGCGTAATGCATCACCTGGAGGCAATACCATTAGAGGATACGCCGGTAGTTCAAGAGTACCTAAAGTCTTCCCAGAGGAACTACTGTGCATGCCACTGCATGAGAGATAGAGTTTGTAATTAACCTAAAGCCGTGGACCGCCCCATTGCTAAAAGGCCATACCGGATGGCGAGAAATGAACTTGAGGAACTAAAGACTCAAATTGAAGAGCTCCAAGCCAAAGGTTTCATCAGCCCACTCATCTCCGTGGGGTTCCCTGCAATCTTTGTCAAAAGAAGGATGGCACCGCCAGATTATGTGTAGACTACAGGGCCCTCAATGAAGTAACCATCAAGAACAAGTACCCTTGCCTCGAATAGATGACCTGCTCGATCAACTAATCGGGCCACTGCTTTCTCTAAAATAGACCTAAGGTCGGGTACCATCAACTCAAGATCGGGCAGAGGATATTCCTAAGACCGCATTTACCACACGATATGGCCTATTTGAGTATACGCTATGTCGTTCGGATTAACTAATGCCCCGCCTACTTCATGAATCTAATGAACAAAGTCTTTATGGAATGCTTGGACAAATTTGTAGTCGATTCATAGACGACATCTTGATCTACTCTAAGAATGCCAAAGAACATGAGGAGCACCTAAGGGTAGTCCTCGGGATACTTAAGAGACATCAATTGTACGCCAAGTACAAGAAGTGTGAATTCGTTGCATGAGGTTAGTTTCCTTGGGCACATCATATCCATCGGAGGAGTAGCAATGATCCTCCAAAGTAGAGGCGCTTCTAGGGTGGAAGCAACCCACCTCGATCCGCGTATGCGTAGTTTTTCTGGTCTAGCCGGATACTACAGACGCTTCATAGAAGGCTTTTCCAGATATCCAGCCAATGACAAACCTACTCAAGAAAGAAAAGAAGTATGAGTGGACGGAAGCATGTGAAAAGGGGTTTCAAGAATTAAAGATAAGATTGACCTCACTCCTGTGCTAGTCCCGCCAAATATACACAAGGATTTTGAAGTATATTGTGACGCATCGCGTCAAGGCTGGCCGTGTGCTCATGCAGAGGGAAAAGTTGTAGCTTATGCGTCTAGACAACTCCGTCCCCATGAGGACAACTACCCAACTCACGACTGAGCTAGCCTCGGTAATACACGCCTAAAAATCGCGACACTACCCGATTGGAAATCACCGTGATATTTATACGCACCATAAGAGTCTCGATACATCTTCACTCAAGCCGACCTTAACTCGAGACAGAGAAGATGGTTAGAGCTAATCAAAGATTATGATCCGGGCGCCCACTACCACCCCGGAAGGCTAATGTAGTAGCCGATGCCTAAGCCGCACCCCACCGCAATAACCTTATGGTGGGAGGATTGCGACTGAGCTTTACAGAGAGTTTGAAGCCCTTAGCTTGGAAATAGTAGAGCAGGTACTCTAGCTACCATGGAAGTACACCCAACTCTCGAGGAGCAAATTAAAGCAACCTGAAAGGGCACCTGAGTCCGAAGTTCAAGCACCTCATGGCCCAGGAAAAGCCCTAAAATGGTAGAAGATGAACATGGAGTTCTATGGTATGGGAAACGCCTCTTTGTTCCCCACCGAAGGACCTAAAAGACTGATACTCAAGGAAGCCCATAGCTCGCTTATACTCTACACCGGGTGGCACTAAAATGTATCAAGAAATGAAAGCCCTATATTGGTGGTCACAGATGAAGAGAGACATCGCCGAGTATGTAGCCTGCCGCGATGTATGCCGAAGGTCAAGGCTGAACATCAAAACTCGCGGGACTTCTCCAACCCTTCGGATCCTCAATGGAAATGGGAAGAAGTAGGAATGGATTTCATAACAGGTTACCCCGCACCAAGTCGATATGACTCCATCCGTAATAGTTGATAGGTTAACAAAAGTGGCCCATTTTATTCTCAGTAAAGACCACCTACAAAGGGGACCGACTGGCCGAGTTGTATATGGCCCGCATCGTGTGTCTACATGGTGTGCCTAAAAGGATAGTCTCAGATCGAGGTTCCCAGTTTACCTCGCATTTCTGGGCCAACCTACACAATGCTCTTGGGACCCATCTTGCGTTCAGTACTGCATATCACCCCCAAACAGATGGACAGACCGAAAGAATAAATCAAGTCTTGGAAGATATGCTACGAGCGTGCGCCTGAGTTCACTTCGGGTTGGGAGAAGTGTTTACCCTACGCAAAATTTGCCTACAACAATAGCTATCAATCAAGCCTTCAGATGTCACCTTTTGAAGCTCTTTATGGGCGGAAATGTAGAACCCCTCTGCATTGGTCAGAAACAGGAGAAGGGTACATCTTTGGACCCGACACTTTGAAACAGGCAGAAGAAAAGGTTCGCTTGATCGTGATCGCACAAGTCGCTCGCCTAGACAAAAGAGCTATGCCGACAACCGCCAAGAGGACTAGCATTCCAAGTCGGAGACCGTGTACCTCAAGGTGTCACCTCCGAGGGATCCACAGTTCAAGGTGAAAGGCAAGCTTGCTCGAGATACATAGGGCCATTCCCTATTATTGATAAGTGTGGGGAAGTTGCTTATCGATTGGAGCTACCAGCAAGCCTGTCAGGTGTGCACAACGTGTTCCACGTGTCTCAGCTCAAGAAATGTCTCAGAGTTCCCGAGGAAGAGGCCCCCGTAGAAACTATTGAGCTCCAAAAGGATCTGACCTACCCGGAACGCCCAATCAAGATTCTCGATACTATGGAAAAGAAGACCAGACGCCAGACCATTCACCTCTGTAAGGTTCAATGGAGCAACCACTCCGAGCGAGAGGCAACCTGGGAGCGAGAGGATCAACTTAGAGCTGACTTTCCCTTTCTTTTCCCAGCTTAGTCGAATCTCGAGGTCGAGATTCATTTTAAGGGGTGGGATCAGAACACCCCATTTTCTAAGCCTAGTGAAGTTGTGATTTGTCAAAACTTGCTTTATGTTAAAAAGGCTTTGCTCTCGCTCATTTGTTCTTGGTGCTTCCAAAAGAAAGTTTCAAAAATTACAACAAAGGTACTTTATTGAAAACTTGGGTTATCTTTAAGCAAGCATACCAACCCAACCTTTTAAGTTCGGACTTCACTTCAAAGTACAGCAACAATGTGTTTACTTTATTTTAAGGGGATGGAGGAGAGAATACGTACATGTGTGGGTGTATGTCGAATTACAAGCCCTCCACCGCAGTCCCAGCAGCCATCTCCTGTTCTCCCGACCGTCTTTTCTCTGTCAGTAGCGATCCTTCCTCTCTCGCCTGTGCCATGCGGCCACCGCCACCTCCGCCTAATCGCGGCGGGAGCGGCGGCAACGCCGACGCCTCGTCTTCAGCACCTCCTCGCCAAGACACCCCCTCGCCTTGGTGCGGCAGCGGCCCGAGCACGCCACCCCGTCCCCTCCTTTTCAGCGCCGTCCGACGGCTCTCGCTGCTCGCCGTCGTAGCCGCCGTAGTCCTTCGCGGGCCCACCGGCCCCGCGGGCCGTAGCTCCACCTTGCCGTCTGCGCCGCGCCGCACTGTGGCCGCACGGTGTTGACGCCACCACACGCACGGCGCCATGCCGCCTTGCCCCCTCCCTTCGGCGCCTCACTCCTCCCTGGCCCCTATAAAAGGCTTCGTAGCTCCATTGCCGTCACCCCCCACCGAAGCTTGTAGTCACCTCCTCTGCCGCAGGCTGCCGGCGACGACCTCCCCATCAACTCCGGCGTCGGGTTCTCCCGTAGAACCATCGCGCCGCAGGTCGATTCACCGCGCAAGGAGCCTCCTGGGAACCCCGCCAGCACCGTCCCCACCTCACCGGGCTCCGCCTCCCTCCCTAGCAAGCCGCCGCCGACTCCACCTGCGCACCGAGCCCGCCCACGCCGCCGCGGCCCTCCCTGCCGTCGGCCGGCTCCACCTCCCTCACGGCCGGGATGAGTAGAGGAGAGAGGAGGGGATTGTTTGCTCTGGACCGGGATGACCGAACGGCTAAGGAAGCAAACCGGCCACTACTTTATCCCGGGCCCCACCTGTCGGCGGCCCATACCCCCTCTCCCCTTTTATTTTTTATTTCAATGCTATAAAACTTTGAAAAAGCTATAGTTTCATAACCATAACTCCAAATTTAATGAAACCAGTTCCTAAATTTTTATAAAATCAAGATATATCTAATGGTTCTATTTTGGTTCAGTTTAGAGTTCATTTGAGTTTTGTTTATTTGCTTTGGTATTTATTCCGTGCTCGCTCTTTGTTGTTTTTCCGGTTCTCCCGCCCGAGTAGAGTTCGAGGACGTGAACGAGCCCCAGATCGAAGCAGCACCAGACCACCAAGCTCTTGATCCAGGCGAGTCAACACTTTGACCATGTTGAATTCCTATGTTTTAATGAATTATGTTGTTTTAGAGTATTCAAATTGCATGCCTTATTTTATATATAATAGTTTACCGATTTTCCTTAGTTAATGAACCACCTTGCTTTATTAGCACTATGAAGCTACTCCACTCCTTGAAATCATCGGTACCCCTACCATTGTCGCCTTAGGTAATACTAATAAATAAAATTCACAAAATAAACTACATTATTAATTGCCAAAGAGTCCAGTAAGTTCTCGTGACATTAGCATGCCCCGATCATACTTTCTCAACGACTAAGTTGTTTTGGGGCAATCATGGGATGTACATGATTGGTAGTTGTATAAAGATTATTTTATGCTTCTTAAAACCCTACAACTTGCTCCTGTCCGGCGGATGGTAAGGGTGGATGGTGGAGGTAACAATCGGGTTGCGAAGCCCGTCTCGACAATTTAAGGACTTAATCTCGTGTCGGCCTCTCCATGTAAAACAAGACAAACCACAAGCCAAAACCAGTAGGTATGGCTAAATAATTTGCATTCGCCAAGAAAGAGGAGCACTTGGGAAACCATGATTTTCATCGCTGGACGCAAAACCGTCTTGGATGGATCATGTCGCGGATAGAGGCGAGCGCAAGAGGGGTCTAGCTGGGCCCAAAGGGGTTTTCTCAGAGACGAAACCTTAGCGAGTGCTAGTCTTTACTAGATGCATTGTAAAGGTCATGTGATCGCCGGTTGACTGCATGTCTAAGGAAACGTCATGGAGTATAACGATTGGGTTACCTCTTGTGGGTAAAGATGTACAACTCTGCGAGTTTAAATAAACTATTCGAATAGCCGCGCTCACGGTCAAGAGCAGACATGGACGCTTCCTCGAGCTAGTTCTATTTACAAAAATCTCTTGGGGTGGGAACCGAAAACTAAGTGGAGGGAAGTACTGCACTTTGTTGGATTTTTCCTGGAGGGACGTACTCGAGTGTTAGTAGTTAGGGTGGATGTAGCCCAATAGCCAAAAGCTAAGCATTGGTGGGTGGAACCATGAAATCGGAGGATGGAACCAACTACAATATACTTATTGCACATTTACAAACACTTTTGCATTATCACAAATCTGCTAAGTCATAGGGTTTTAATTATGAATTTGTCCAATATCGCTTTGTGCAACTAAAATAAAACCCAAGCCATATGTTGTCAAGCCATGCATTTTATACTATTGCATCCTGTGTGTTGGCTCGCGGAGCACGTTGAATTGTGCTCACCCTCGCTCTTCAACCCCCATATTCAGAAGCTGCGAATCAAGAGCACTACGCCTACTGCGTGGACCAGGATGCCGAAGGGAATGATGACGGTGGATATTAGAATAGGTATCGGTAGCCTAGCCGCTTGTTTCAGTCCGGTTGACCAGGCTAGCTTTGGCGGGTGCCTCCGTTATTAATCAGATCTCTGGTTAATAGCGATGGTACCCGAGTAGGCCCAGTCACTTGCCTGTGGCGAGTTATGCCCTACACTTATGTACGTTTCCGCTTCCGCTCTTTATGTATCGTAAGACATTTGGCCTGACGGCCCTATTGTAACCTCGGCCCGACGTGGTCTATTTTAAACTCTGGTATTGTAATGTATGGTTTTGTCTGTATGAAATGATGCAGCATTGTATCTGTGAGCACTATCTACTGATCCAGGGAATAGTGCAGTACTTCACAGAGGGTTCCAGGTTAGTAAACTTGGGGTCCGACACATTGACTCTAGATTCAGATCACGAAAGAACCGAGTCATAAATCATAATGCAGATCAGCATCAAATGCAGTTCCAAGGGTACCCAACTTGATACAAATGGATTGATCAGATTCAGATATCTTCATGGCAATATGTGGTTAGACAAATTGCAACCTAATTAACCAAGCATGCACGGTGCATGCATACCAATATAACTGATAAACCGCAGCATAACACATGCATGAGCCATGAGTCACGAGCTACGGTGCTCCAGTCAGTTTTGTGTTCCTTATCATGCATGAGCCAGGAGTTGGCTGCATAACACGGAGGATTACAAGCCTCCTTCGATGCTTGGACCATAAGAGTTCTAGTTTTTTAGGCACACACAAACTCATCACTGCATGCAAAAGAGAAGATAAATCTCATGACACATGGCAGAATAAATCCACCGCCTCTTTACATGACCACATATCATGATTTGAAACAAGACCAAGCAAGAGTCTAAAGGTGAGGAGGTTCCATAAGCCTTATTTTCCCGTACCACAGATCGCAACAACCACATCAATCAATCAACTAGGAGTCAAGAAATACACAGGACAAAGCAAATTTTCACCAAATAATTTGGCCCCGCTCAATAACGCTGGCGATCGCGTTCCGCGTCAAAAGCCAGCGATTTTTTTACTATACATAAATTTGTCTTTTTCTATTTTTTTTATTTTAAGTTTTTTTTGTTTTGTTCGTATTCTTTTGCATTGTCCGTGATAGATTAACACGTTTTTCCTATTTTTAATTTTTTTAATTTAATTATGTCAAATAAGTCAACTCAATTTCACGACGTTCATTGACGCTGGAGCCTGAACGACATGACAACTGACAAAAACATGCATAACATTTTTTTTTCTTGGAACAAGGCGCGCACCCACACTCTCACTACCAGGAACTCATCCTGGTCCCAAAGATATATAACCACCACAATTACCCTAAACCTAATAGCTAAGACATGCATGCATGCACAAATATAGTAGCATCAAATCTTTTTAAGACAGCATGCATGCCTCACTTAGCATCTAACCCATAGCTAGCTTCCTTCATTGGCTAATCGAGTCACCAATTCAAGAAGACGAAGCCATGCATGGAGATGATTGGAAGTAAACACACAAAGACCCTAATAAGTCTCCAATAGCTAGCCAGCACAATAGGCAATTAAGCACGTAGCCCAAAAGCTAGAACACATTAGTGGCGGCGGCGGCGGCTGCTCAGCTCAGGCCCTAGCGATGGCCTTGCACACCAGCGGCGTCACCATCTCCAGCGACATGTTGAGGCGCTCCGACAGGTCGACGCCGCCGGCCGACGGCATCCACTCGAACTGGTGCAGCAGCTGCGCGAGCCAGAGGTGGAAGGTGGCGAGCGCGAGCATCTTGCCGGGGCAGACGCGGCGGCCGGCGCCGAATGGCGCCAGGCGGAGGTCGCTGCCAAGCACGCTGACGTCCTCCTCCAGGAAGCGCTCCGGTCGGAACACCTCCGGCTCTGGCCACACGGCGGCGTCGTGCGCGATGGCCCACATGTTCACCATCGCCGTCGTGCCGGCGGGGACGAGGTGGCCACCGACGTGCGCGTCGTGCACGGCGAGGCGCGCCCACGAGAGGAGTGGGCCCGGTGGGTGCATGCGCAGCGTCTCCTTGACGATGCACTGGATGTAGGGGAGGCTGGCCATGTCGTCGTCCGTCACGCCCCGGCCGCGGCCCACGACGGCGTCCAGCTCCGCCCGCGCCTTCACCTGGATGTCTGGGTGCAGAACCATCCTCGCCATGATCCACTCCATCAAGATCGCCACCGTGTCCGTCCCTCTAAAGATCATCTCCTGAACACATGAAATCGAAGCAAACGCACGGCTCTTCAATAAAATCAAGTTCTATCAAACGAAGTCTGAACCTTTTTTTCAAGCCTGTATAATGGCTCTTACCCAAAGAACAGCGATCATGTCGGAATCAGACATCTTCTCTTCTCCGTCTAGGCCAACGAGCACATCGACGAAGTCGCCCAAGAACTCATCCACGACGCCTCCACTGGCTCGCCTCGCCTTGTGCTCCTGTATGATCTTACCTACGAACACCTCTACCTTTCGGACTAACCTGTTGCACCGGCGCCGCACGCCCTGCAGGTCGAGCCACTTGAGCAATGGCAGGTGGTCGGCCCAGTTGAAAGTCCCGAGGAGGTCGTACCCTTCGCTCACCATCTCTTCCAGCAGGGCGCCTTCTTGGCTCGCGAAGTCGTCGTAGTGCTTGCCGAAGACGGTTGCCATGACGTGGTTGAGGGACGCCGCGTGCAGGACGCGCCGGAGGCCGACCTCGCCTTGGCGGGCCATGAGGGAGGCGACGTCGCTGAGCATGCGCGCGCCGATGGCTTCACGGTGTGGCGCGGAGCCCGCCACGCGGCGCGGGCCGAAGAGGTGCGTGGCGGAGAGGCGCCGGAGGGCGCGCCAGTGGGCGTCGCCGGACGGCGCGAATCCCATGGCGCGGTGGAAGAGGAGGTGGCGCGCTGCGTCCTTGACGGGGCGGTCGCCAAACGCGGGGCTGACGAGGATCTCGCGCGCCGTGTCGGGCCGGCTCGCCATGACGAGGCGGGTGAGGCCGACGGAAAAGGACATCAATGCCGCGCCTCCGTGCACGGCGCGGGACAGAGCCGCCAGCACGCGGTGTGCCACGGGGCTTGAGAGCGCTGTGACCACTCCCGGTGGGCCGGACGGCGGGCGGTGGCAGCGGGAGAGGGCCCACGCGGGGCCGCCGGGGGAGAGCCACAGGAGGAAGGCGGTGAGAAGGAGCGCGGCGAGGAGGGGCGGGAGCACGGAGGTGGCCGGGAGGAGGAAGAGGGAGTCTTCTTGGGCGGTGGCCATGATGAGAACCATAGGATGGGAGTGCTTGGTGTAGCGTGTAGGAGCTTGAGGGGTTTGTTGGAAGAAAGGGTTCGGAGGCGAGGTTGAAATGGTGTGGGGGAGGGGTCCTTTAAACAAGAGAGTTTGGGAGATATTTTATTGTTTCTCATAGCTCTATTTATTTATGAAAATATTTGTATAACATTCGTATATTTTTTGACTTAAATCAGTCAGATTTTACAGCGTTGGATGAAAAATACAACATCCTAGATTCGAATCATTTATTTTTTTAGAGAGGGCATAGGGAGATCCGTTGGATGGAGATCTAATGTCCACCACTCATTTCTTTTGAACGGGGGTATGAAAGATATGATGGATTGAGATCTAATGCCCCAAAATCTAATTGATTTGAGCCTAAAAAATAGTCGAATGTTGTAAAGCACTTCTCTTTATTTTTTGTTACCAAGAAGTGATTGGGTATGTATGAAATAATGATGTAATTATATACTATAATTCTGGAACAGTCTTTGATAAATAATGAGATTTTTTACTGTTAAGAAAAAGAGTAAGTAGAATTTTGACAAATACTCTACATTACTATTTAAAAATAGTGCAAATGACATGCATGAGAAGTTTTCCCGCGCAACTCGTTCGTAGTCATTACGTGGTTTAATTTAATAAACTTGGATATATGAAATTGGCACGCACGGGGAAAACTCTCCGAAGATATGAAACGGCATGTAGGTACATTTTGTACGGACGACAAATAGGAAACGCCTAAGAAGAAATAAAACGGCGTGCCGACGCGTGCAAACAATTAGATTCTATTCTTTGAGTTTTTGACTTATCTAAAAATTAAAATAAATAACATAGTTTTTTGAAATAGATTCTCCAAATGACTTTCAGCTCAAAACTATAAACACCGTCCATTGTTTTTTTTAAAAAATACACACAAAAACCATCAATCACAATAAAAAAACCTTAGTATAAAAGAAGGAATGCCTTCGATATATGAAACAGTACACGCCCGCAAATTTGGAGGTTTCGATTCCTTGTACATATGTTTCGACCCATGTATTAGCCAGTGTTACATAATTTCAAAAAATAAAGTAAATACAATTTTTCTTCTATTTACCATTGGTCCTAACAGCTACAGTTTATACATTTGAGAGGTGTTCCTATGCTTCAACCCTTGAGAGTGGTACAAATTTTAAAACGTAGATCTGCTGTGGACTCCATCTATGGACCTAAAAGAAATAGGTTTTAAAATGTTGGATGAGTAAATAGCTTCATTTTTTAAAGGAAAATTGATGTCGTAATTCTTTCTTGAGTCACACACACACCTAAAAGCACATTATAGCAGTAATTGCCAAAACTAGCCAGGTCCATAACAAGCATATCTGTGGTACTAGCTCGATTAAAACAACTCTGTTTATTCTTAAAAATACTATATACAGTGAAGAGAAACTACATAAAATAGACATAAAACTGAAAAGGAAAAATAGCAAGAAATGTTTATGATGTTTTAGCAGAAACGTGTCTACTAATTAACCATTCCATGCTAAGTTGGTAGCTTTATATAAAGTTCAACAGCCGCAATTCTCAGTGCGTACGTGTTAGTTCTTAAATTTTACCACGAGTTAAAAAGCACGTAGAGGTGGAAATTGAAGCCTTTACAAGCAAGCAATACATAGCAACAAAATGCTAAATTGACACCGTGTTGTGCACTGCATGTACCCCAGTAAACGCCCGAAAAACCAGGAGAACTGAAAATCGACCATAACGTACGTCTGCTGGTCAGCATGGTCGCTCATCGATGTAGTCATCGTTTCTTCTTCTTCGTCTTCATCAGTTGCAACTACAATTTTGGGACAAATTAATACAAGCACGAATGAAATGAAACCATGCCATCAATATCACATCGGTTACAAGAGTAGCTGCTCTACCTTTGTGTATCTTTCTATTCTTTTGAGGTCTTTTGCTAGTTCATTTTTTTGGTCTCATGCATGCAGCCTTCATTTCGTGCGTTTCACCGTAGCCTGGTCCATCCGTGGACGTGTAGCGGACGCCGAAAACGGGAGAGGGAGGGGTACTACGTAGCTGTGAGGAGCCCTAGCGTACAACGTATGCGAACCGTCCGATTAAAAGCTAGCGCAGGATAAGGGAATTAATTCCCTGGCATTGCGTGTGTCATGCGATAGCTACGGTGTGCACACTTCAAGAAATTGTTTTGAGAGACTAGAAGGAGTGCATAATTAGGAGTGCTTCATTGTGCTTCTTAAAAGAAAAAAAAAGGCAGTGCTGGATTGTGAATAAATTTTACACATTTCAAATCCTACCACAGTAAGCAGCAGTTTTTCATTGGTATGAATTTGATATTGTAACCATTGTTCACCATGTATTGTCCATCCTGTTGACAGTGTTGCTAACTTGTTATACCATGTGTGCCTCTTACCGCGTTACACCTAGGGGTGGGTACGTTTTTACCGAAACCAAAAAACCGAACCGAATAAACCAAGTATGGCGGTTTGTTCAGTTTTCGGTTTGTGGTTCGTTTTTTTGCAACTATTCGGTTTTCGCTATACGGTGCGGTTTTCGACTCCAGGAAACCGAATAAGCCATATACTGCAAACCATGTGCAAAAAGTTGTTAGCTTTGTTGTTATGTATGGATGGTTCATGTTTGCACTTTCAGTTCATGTTCCATGGTTGTATTCAAAGAGTGTGTTAGCTTTGTTGTTATGTATGGATGGTTCATGGTTGTATTCTGTTCATGGTTATATAGTGCAAAAAGTATCTATCTTACCTTAATTCTTATTTGCAAGGGACAAAAAGCTCATCTCGATTTAACCAACTCCTGAATTAATTCGGTGTGGTTTTTATTTTTTGACTAGTAATTTCGGTTTGCAAATCTTAAATACTGAATTTTAAAAAATCGAATAAATCGAATGCCCACCCTAGTTACACCAGCCCAATGGTCGGCAGCTAGCAACCTATGGATGGCGTGGCAAACCTCTAGATGAAATTAGCTAATTAAGAGATGCTTATTGCGGATAGTGGGATCATTTGTATAGGAACATGTATAATGCCTAGGGTGCAATCGGAGCGGATATTGCTTATCATATGTCATATTCTATTTTTTTTCTCAAAGTCAGAGTCAGATACGAATAATATCGAATACCCATTTTTTCACTCCATATTCGCTTTTGTAAGACTTTGGTTGGTCGGTCGAACGGAAATACCCGCTTCTTTTGTACCCTACATAATACACTGGATAGTAGAGGTGCAATCGGAGCGAATACGGAGAGACTAATCATTAAGATGTCGAAAGAAGAGCACTCAGTATTCTCTGCCTACTTATATGCGGCAATCCACTTATCCATTATCCCGTCCCTAAGTGAAGTCACAACAAGATTTCTCATACCACCTGACATACGGACGGATATCACTCATTCTGTATCATATTTCATATTTTTTTCCTCTGAGTTAGAATCGGACACATATAGTACTAGACATCTATTCATCCCTTGCGTATTCGTTTCACAAACTTTAATCGATTGGAGGAAGAAAATTATCCGCTCAATGTAACCGTTCCTTTCCACCGAATTATCGTTTTCATGGGAAGGAAAATGATCGCCTCCATCTAAACCCGTGTATTTACCGGCCCTTAACACACCCCTATCAGGCCTTCAACATGCATGGGCCCAAATGCCAAGGAGTTGCTTCATCTCTCCCCCCAACGCCGAGCTCAAGTACAACGTATTTTCAGCCACGAGACGAGATTCGATTCCCATGCACATCGAAATCGTATACGCGGCCAGCACCGTTCTTTTCGCGGTCGAGTGCCACACGTGTGGAAACGAACACGTGTAGACTAGGGCACCCTCGTCCTTGAGCTACTCTAGCTCGAACGCTGCGTGCTTCTGAGAAGTTTGACCCAGAGAACTCCAGCAAATTGAGGCGTCAAGTAGGCGAAAGAAAAAGAAAGCAAATTGAGGCGTCAAGTACGGACGTCAACCGGCCTAAGCTTAGGCTACATGCCATGCATATGCCAGTTGGTACGCATAGGAGGAGGAATATATAGGTGAGCACAGGTGAATACTCAATAACGTAGCCGGTAAACGAACCACATGCCCAGCCATCTTTTTTTGTGAATTTGCAAGCCTTTGCAAGGCCAGCAGCTTCTCCAGAAGCTTCTAGGGATAAACAGCTATGGAAATATCAAGGAGACATGGGTTAAGGTTTCGGTTCACTCCTGACCTCGCCTGCTTGGCCCACCTGAGCCTGACTCGCCCTAGCACAACTGGGCCAGATCGGTTTCTCCTCCTTGTGAATGTTGAAGAAGAAATGAAGCTAGGGCAATCTAATAGCATAGCAGCCTGTAGTTCTGTACCTGTGTAGCAAAGACTGAAACCTGCAATAAGCTTACCACACAGTATCAGTCTCCAAGTTTAGCAGCATGAAACTCCCTACCATGGAACCTCACCACAGCGACTTGGAGCGTGCAATCAGAGCACCAGTAACACAACACAACATTAACGAACCGATGGAGCCATCAATTGACACAACAGTGGGCAAACAGGGAGCTAAAAACACCAAATTTTGCCATCAACATGACCTGTCTTCAGAGCGACAGGTTTTGCGCAAGCTGACTTCCAAGCAGGAGGCCCCCCCGACATAGAACCACATAGTAGTTCAACAAAAGGGGTAATTAATTTGCTCAAATTTAATACTTTTGAGTTTATCCCATATGAGTAACACTTCATCCTGCATTAAGCATCCTGGTTACCATCACTTTCCACCAAACAAGTAGTTCAAGGACGAGCCACCACCGGGACTCCGGGAGCAGCCTGAACCTTGGTTGAAGGTCGGTTCTGCAGATGTCAAACAGAACTAAACCACAAATCGTACTCGATATCATAAGGTGATAAAAAAAAGATGGGAAACAGAAGGCACATATTTCTGGGTACATATGATAAAACAA
Source organism: Melocanna baccifera (assembly GCA_036346265.1). NCBI lineage: Eukaryota > Viridiplantae > Streptophyta > Magnoliopsida > Poales > Poaceae > Melocanna > Melocanna baccifera. Next base: position 22,224,494 of record CM070694.1, on the reverse strand, counting down.
TATGCAAATTAAAACAGAAAACAAGGGTCAGAAAAATGACGTTTTGAGTATCTTAATATAGTCATGCCATGAACTTCATGAACACAAAGTCAAAACATCTAAGCAGTCCCTAGTCATAATCAGGTCTTCTGAATTGCCCACTGTGACCGCAAGCATTTGCTTGCAATATATAGATAGTAGGGAAGATAATCTGTTTCACTAATTCATTTTCTTGCTAAATAAAACGCTTGACTGTTCCATTCTAGATATGCAAAGAAAATATGCTACAAAGTGCTGTACAGAGAACAAAAGGAAACAGTGAGACAGTTCTGTGACCTTTTTATAACAAGAAACAACCGCATCAAGTTCAGGTTCATTCGAAAAAAGGCACACCGTAATGAAGTTGCCGGTGTTCTGGCCATCTGCTCGGAAATAGTTATTAGCTTGGCTACCCTGAACACCAGCTGGAATCTGCTTGGCTACATTAGTAGCATTGGGCGCTGGTTTCTCAGCAGGTGGTGGCATTTTCAAAACAATGATAAAATAAAACATATCCAGGTAACTTAGGTACAGAGACATCCAAAGCATGGATGAGGAACCAAGTCTTCAAACATGAATACTTGGTAAGCTTGAGAAAACAATGTTGCTTACATTGAACGAAGTCACAGAGTTAAGAGATGAATATTACCAAAAAAATGTTGGTCAAATACAATATATAATTTAAACGGATTGGATAAGATCAGCTTCAGAAAAAGACAGATACTTTGTAAACATAAACAAAGGCGAACAGCAAGAAAAGTTCTAACAATTACTTCTCCAACAGCGAAGAAAGTGGTATAGAACTAATAGAGTAATACCTGGTAAACAATAGCTGTGGGATCACATTGGTTGAATCACGGCTGTTCGGGAAAAAAACAGCAACGGGTCTCACTAAATTTGGAAGCTTCAGATGATGTGTGCTTGTGAAGATAATGACCATGGATCAAGGTGGGGACCAGTAAATCCATGGCCATCAATAACCATCAAACAGTAGGCATCCACAATGGAGCATTAGAAAAAAAAAACCGTTCGCATTGGCTGTACGCCATTGAAGATTATCCAAATTCCAAAGTAAAGAAAATAACAGGTTGAGTCTTGAAGTCTTGAACCAAATTATTCAGTCATCTAACCTACAATAGTGTATCACCCATATATCTACTTACAAGTTACAGGACTATATTATTGGTAACAGGAGAAGAGTACATTATCGACAAAACCTTTTAGTTAAAGAAACCACTAATGCCAAGATTTATCAGTATCTTTGGGTTGACATGCCAAAAAAAAAGAACAGAATAATAGACTCCATCCACAATGCACAGTACAGTTTAAAATGCAGTGTAGTGAACTGCACATTCATATAGACCGTCCAATCAAAAAAAATCAACACTCAAGATCAGTCAAATTAGATAAGAAGTTGAAAGATAAATTTCTCTTGCTTGATAGAATTCAATCCCAGGATTCTTCAATTTGATGGCGTGCGTGAATGTGCAGTTTAGGTGCATTTGGAAACAAAATTGCACAGGATTAATTCTTGTTGCGCAGCCCAGCACATAACCAGCACCCGGTATGCAGCACAAATATCAGGACAATATCTACAGTTAAGAAAAGACAAAGATAACAATAGACCACATCCATTAGCACCGCACACAACCTATTGAACAGCCCAAATGCAAGGTTCCTTACACCATATCAAGTGTTGGACCAATCTTGACATGCCACCTATGGCAACCACAAAGAATTCCTTTGGCGTTCTGCTATTCTTTTCCTGCATGGAATTGGGCCTGCACCTGATACGTTGCAGAGAAACACGCATATGGACTGCTTGCAAAATTCTGTACGGCATATTCTAAACCCATGTACTACGTTTTCATCACAAAAGGATCAGGCACCTCTGAAACCACATCACCATTCACCAGCACTTCCCTAGAAGTCATTATATATAGCAGCTACCATCGTTCAACCTTCTTTTCATCAAACCAGATCCCCATCACAACTCGAGTCGATTCCCAAGCTAGTGAACATGAAACTGCACTGCTATTGCATACGATCGATTACGCACCACACACCCTAGAAATAATCTTCATATATATCTACGTACAAGATCTAACCCTTCAAGAAGATACTCTTTCCTCCCAATGGGTGGTGGAGGCAGCATGCGACGCAGCGAGGGCGTTGCCAGATATGGGTGGTGGAGGTAGCTAGCGGCAGCATAATGGGCAGCCGTGGCGTTGATGGCTACGGAAGGCAACGGATGAAGCGTGGGGATAAGACTGCAACCGCTTGAGTTTGGCCTGGAAGATGGAAGGAAAGCGCCCGCCGACCGCCCCTGCTGCCTCAAACAAGAGGAAATGGCGGTGCCCCTTGCCCGCCCCTCCAGCCTCGAGGAGTACCTCGTCTGCTACGCCGTCTGAAGAGGATTCAATCTCACAAGCATAAAACCTAGGTCCAGATTGGGTGCATTTTTTACTGTATCTTATGATTTTTGATCCTAGTACAAACGCTTGTGCAAATAAATCAAAAACCGACAAAACACTTCTAAAAAGCTATTATGATAAACCGCTTCAAAATAGCGGTGAACATCATTCCGTTTATTTATTCGAGGAAAATCATAAAACATAAATTGAAAAGAACAGAGTCATTGTTTTCCTCGAATGCGCTTTTGCACGATCGCCACCACAATCACAGTTGTAGGCATTGTTGAAGTGATAATTCAAATCCACATTAGAAAAAAAAATTAACAGGCAGTTTTTCCTTTCTATTTTCCTCGCTTTGGCTGTAGTAGAATTACACATGCGTTAATAGTTAATAATAGCATCAGGTGTCCACAACAAGAATCTCCATCTAACATGTCAGCGGACACTGGAAGGGTGTCACCAGCGAGATGAGGGTGAAATTCAGAGCTCCTACTCTGCTGCTACACTGTGACAACGACTTCCCAATCACAACATTTCGGCTCAAAGGTACTCTCATCCTCAACATATACAGCAGCCATGGAACAATCATGGCAATCAAGCACACCGGCTGGAAAACCTGATGGAAAGCGTGCTCTCATGATGCCTGTACTGGTGGCATGGTTGCTATCTCTACCAGGGTTCTGTGCAGTGCTTGTGGCTTTGAGAAGAACGGGGCGTGATCCGACCCTTTCAACCGCAAAACCTTCTCTGGGGGGTTCGACCCGCACATGCTCTGCTGAAGGGCAAGAGGTATTGCGTTGTCCTCTGTGGTCTCAACATAGAATCGCCGCACTGATCCGTAGTTCTCTTCTGTTAGGGCGAGTTTCTCCAGTACCGGGGCAAAGGGGATAGGTCTCATGGACACCGAAGCCAAGGATACATCCTTCAAGGGCAGGAGGAAGGGGTGTGAGAAGTCAATTTTGAAACCAGGATTCAGTAATATGGTTGGAGATGGCTGTGTATATCATACCTTGGAAGGACTTTGGTTGAATAATAAATCTCTTAGCAAAGCCTTGTCGATATTGATAGCGGTGGGAGGCCGGTCCTTGCCGTTGGAGTATAGAAATTCCTGCGCCTTTTGGAGCATACCATTTGTATCCATCTACAGTGTATGGAGTAGAATTGCCAGGCATCAGGGCAGAATCGTTGAAAGATATACTAATTTGAATGCAAGGCAACATTTCAGTGTTTTTTCATCCTTTTAATTCTAATGATGCTGTGATAGAGATCAACCTGTTCTTGAAACATATCAAGAGCACTATGCCCATTTGTCATCATCGCCGCACAAAGGAAAACAGCCTTGGCAACTTTCATTGGAAACATCTCCATTGCATAGGATACACAAGCACCACCAAAATCATGTCCAACCAAAATCACCTGCGCAATAACAAAAATATCAATATGTATATTACTTGGGAGAAAGATGTTATGCATAACAAGAATCACATAGAACAGGGACCCTGATGTATACTTGAACTCTAACAGCAAAAAACTTTTGAAAAAAAATTTCACAATGGTTTAAATATCAGTACCAGTGCCACCAAAAACATCCAACAATGCTAAAAAAATATGAAGCCGATGAGCACACAAATTATTCTGCTAATCATAAAATGGCATATACTTCATAAAAAAATTAGACAACTTTAATGTCATACTGGCATGTCATAACCCAGCTACTTGAAGTCATTTAAGTAATACTGAGGCATGCTCAGGCTTCAAACCATAACGATCATACCAACTTAGGTGGTGCTCAGGTTCTGAATCATAACCATGGGACTAATTCTCAGTATCAATTAGCATGATTCCTGTCATGATTGTGATCCCCAGAACAAGTTTAAAGAATCTATCCCTTATAAATGGATTCCCACAACACTGAAACATACAGTATCTTTGCTTTGCTTGCTACATTGGATGGTTAGGGATAAACTTAGGTTAACAGTGCCTACATTAACATCTTACCACCCCCAAAGTGCATAGTCTCAGCCATGTCCATCAGACACTTAGATCAACACTCCGCTTACATTTTCCTTGCAGCTGTTCTAGCTATTTTTTGAACTAATGAGATCAAAGTGAAAGAGGAAGAATGGTGAAGGCCTACAGGGTACTACAAAGCCCTGTACCAAAATCCAAGTGCTTGCAACTAGCATGCTTACACACTGAAATGTAGAAGGTGAGCTTCTGCAGAAAGAAATTTTAGTTTGTCATTAGAGCTAAACTTACGAGAAATAATCACTACAGTCCCAGTTCACAGATTATACAAAGCAAGCAGTACCGTGTTGTCAGCAATTAAATTTTAGATAGAATAACGTTAGTTGACTGCTATATTACTGCATTGGAATGTTCCAGACAAGCAACTTCCCCAACAGGCCAACACAGAGAAGATTCAGAATATAGAGCATAAAAGGGTAGCAAACACCATTTGCAACACCACAACAGTCAATGGTAGCCTACTAAAACATTCCAAATGAAAGTGAACTTTACTAAATATTCCAAACATATTATGATTAATACATCGAAAGAGAGCAAACCTTTTCGGCGTCACCTAGGCCTTTAAGGTAAGATGTAAGTGGCTCAGCATACTCTGAAAGACTGCTAATCTTGTTTGTATCATAAGAATGAATCCCTGAACCTGTTAAGTCGATAGCATTGACTTTGAACCCACTAACTTCAAGAAGTGCTATAGTCTTGTACCAACACCAAGCACCAAAACCACCTCCATGAACAAGAACAATGATGTTGGTTTCCAAATCTTTAGTATTCAAATCCTGTTTGAGAAGTAAACCATTGATCAATATGATAGTGGTTATACGCATGCAATGACCACAGTTAGATAAGCATTAATCTACAATACAAACACAATTAAAACACCTGCATTACCTAAGCAACAATCTGCAGTAAATCAGTACGATGTGCAGTTACGATAACCAAGTTGAATCTTTTGAAGCTCGCAAGGAATAACTAGAATCTCCAAACACTAAAATTCAACAGCAAAAGACACTAGACAAAATGTCATACAGGTACTTGTGCTTTCTTGAAGTTGCACCTGTAGAAATGATTGTTTGCTCATGAGCAATAGAAAACAATACCAATTAACAGTCAAATGGTGTGCTAATTCAGCGTATATCATATGCATTCATCAACTGACCAGTGACCAGTGGCATAGTAATGCCAGTATGTAAGTCAATATAGTTTAGTAGCCACCCGGGAGCCGTTTCCAGTAATGGTAAAGACAAACTTGGTAACAACAGAACTAGACAACGCAAATGCATCAAGACCGAAACAATTTGAAGTAAAAAATTCCAGGATCCCCCACCATTGCACAAGTTGGGAGCTCTCCCATTGTCCTTTCTCTAGAAAATGAACACATATGACAATATCGTTGCCCTAGGAGAAACAACCAATCAATTTCAACTGGCCACTATCCATGAAGGAGCTTCTAAAACAGACCGATATATACCACCAACCATCATTCATTGCCCACTCGACTAAAGTTTCCTACTTGCTCTAAACTTTTACCAAATCAATGCCCGGTCGTTGGCCAACACCCATTTGTTCACACGTATCAAAAGAATTAATCAGGTCCGAATAACAATTCAACGCCTAGATAGAAAATTAAAAATGTGTTTCCCCAATGGAACAGGAGAACCATCAAGAGATGGAAGCAGGTGGCTAGTTCCAACCGAACCCGATTGAACTAAATTATAATCAAAGAAAGGTGGCTAGTTGGCTACGTGGATCATTTCACATCCTGCTCAATAACTTATCGAATGGATTACATTGTGCAGTCATGGAGGAAAGAATGGGCAGGGGAGAAAGCACCGGCCCAAGGTTGCAGGCTTTTCCAAGCACCGGCCCAAGGTTGCAGGCTTTTCCAGTTTGGACAAAAGTACTCGCCTATGGCATGTGGGAGCCACATTTTTATGGTCCCACTAGCCAGTGTCACAAACTGAACGGAGATTCAGAGAGGCACCACGAAATTGAACTGCTACTGCTACTGCTGCTGCTGCTGCTCAGTTCCAGCACAAGCCAATCGCGGTAGACGCGAGGGCGCGACGAATTCGAGACAGGTGAAAACAAACCCGATCAGAGGAATTCGTCGAGGGAGCAGCATCGAATTAAATTGCAGATACAACAAATCAGACAAATGGGAAGCGAAGAACAATCCAAAGATTGCACCTTTTTGCATTCCGGACCGACCAAAGCATGAAAGGGATCAAAATTTCACCCCCAAAAAATAGGGGGAAATGGCATCGGAAACAGCGAACTGCTATGCCCTACGCGGAAACCGACCAATCCCACCAAAAATCCCGATGAGGAGATGGAAATTTAACATAGAACATAGCTAGAATTCCACGCGGTCCACGAGGCGGCAGACACACCAATTAAGCAATGCAACCGGGAGAAGGAAGCGAGGAAGGAAGGCAGGAAGGGAGGAGGCCTCGATACCTTGGCGAGGAGCTGCTGCGGCTGGAGCTCGGGGTCGGCGAGCGAGCGCGGGCGCGTGCTGGAGCTCCTCGGCAGCGGCGGCCCCTGCTGCTGCCGCTTCGCGGCGTACCGCACTGACGCCGACCGCTCGAACGCGCCGCCGCCGTGCCGCTGCCCCAGCACGAGCGCCGCGGCGGCCGCCAGCGCCTGCTCGTCGATGGCCGTGGACGTGGACGTGGACGAGCGCCGCTTCGCCGTCGGCGGCGGCGAGGACGAGGGGGACGGGTCGGAGAGGCAGGAGAGCAGCGAGCCCATCGGGCCGGGCCTGGGCCGATTCGGATTTGTTTCTTGCGTTTGCTCGGATTCCGGAGTTGGGGAAGAAGGGGAAAGAAGCAAGCAGCAGGAGGGGTGGGCGGCAGAAATGGCAGGAAAAGCATACGAAAACTTATACCTCTGGTACTGCCACTTTTGCAGAAAGGGCCTCCTGTTCCAAGAAATTTGCCTTGGACTAGTTGGTTGTCGAGGGATCAGTTAACTCATTTGACACGACTTTTGCGCTGTGAAAGTGAGCATTTTTTTGTTAACCTCATCACTCAAAAACTCCGTTTTAAAAAAAGCACTCAAAAGCATCCAAAAAAGCAGACAGGGATTTTTCTTTTCTTTTTAGTAATCTCAAGGGATGGTTTGAAACGCATGAATTTTGCATAACTTTTAGGGGGCGTTCAGAATAACGATGGTTTTTAGTTTTTGCTAAAATTTTACTGTAACTGGTTGATTTTTTACTATAGCTGAGTTGGCTTATTGGGCATAATTAAATCTAAAAAATATAAAAATAAAAGCGGCACACTAATAGCGGACGATGCAAAGGAATACGGGAAAAAATAAAACAAGAAAATACCCAAAAAAAATGAATAAAGACAAAAGTGCTACAGTGTTTTCGTCGCTGCTACAGTGAATCTATCGTCGATTGCGGCTTTTGGAAGCTAACCTGAGCGCAGCCTTAGGAATTTAATACAAAACATACAAATCTTTCAATATTTTTAGTAAAATTAGGAAGAGGCTCTGTTGAAAAGAGGAACTCATGGTATATCTATGCCCCAGTTTACTTTGGCTTCTAAAAGACGTTTTTTATAATAATTATTTTTTTATAATATCTAACTTTCAAATGGAGTGTCCTTTTAAGATAGTGTTTACTATTCGATTATAGTATACACTGCAGTAACTTCATTTATATCGATCAAAATTACATACGAGTCTCTCTCTATAAACTGTTACTATTTATAAACTATCAGTAAAAACTAATATAAATGCCCCCTAGGTCACCTACCATTTGCTAAAAAAATTCTAAGTTAATATAAGACCCTTTTTCAACATTTGATTTCAACTTCTTTTAATAATTACTATATATTAAACTAATAAATCATAGCTAAAATACAGAAACCTCAGCCCACAGGAACGAGAGTAGTGTTTGGAATAGTGCCATTGACATGGAGCACAGTGCCTGCAAAAGTCTATAGGCCTTGGTAGCGCTCAGAATAGCGATGACTTATTGTTTTTTTATTGTAGCTGGCTAATTTTTTATTGTAATTGAGTTGGTTTATTTGGTATAATTAAATTTAAAAAAATTAAAAATAGAAAAATATGTTAGCCCATCATGGACAATGTAAAGAAATACGAAAAAAAATAAAATACAAAAAGCAAAAACAAAAAAAAGTGCACAGTAAAAAAAGTGATCGCTAGAAGCTATCACTGGCTTTTATAGAAGTTGAGTGGGGCCTTAAGTTTTAAAAATTATTTTTAAGTTTTTTTTTATTATAACTAGTTTTCAAACAAAATATCTTTTTAAAATAGAGTCTATAAATTAATTATAGTATACACTATAACAACTTCATTTATATTACCTAAAACTACACGTGAGTTTCTATTACTCTATACTCTCTCACGAATAGTCCAAAATCATAAACCACAGCCATAAACCAAAACCAAAAAAAGCAGTCCCACAATCAATGCCTCCCGACTACTTCCGATCAAACGTGTTGTGCTTTTTGCGTTTTGCATTAAAAAAAGGGTGTATAAGTCAATTACTAGCAGTTTTGCCAACTCACTCAAGTGGTAAATCAAATTCGCCATTTGGAGATGGTCTATGGATAAGACAATTCAGCACCAAGAAATAAATTACTGTTTCACATGTTCATGAAATTTTATAAAATCACACTCTATTTTCTCATATTCGGATCAATGTAGAGATTCATACTCAGGCGAGGTCATCTTCCTCCTCTCCAGTACTAGTGACGGTGGTGGTAGCGGCCAGTGGATTAGGGTTACGGTTCACTTGTTTAGGGTTTGGAATCACCAAAGCCTCCAGGCTTAGAGGGAGGTCAGAGTGGCGACGGACAAATGGTGGGCTACAACTGTGGCGGTGCGTCGAGGCGACAATGGCGCCGCTAGACGCGGGCGAGGAGGAGGGTGGTGGGCGTAGTCGGCGGGGGGTGGCGATGATCGGAGTGGTTAGGAGGCGGTAGGAGGTGGTGGCGGATCTGACGTCGGTAGTCGCTGGAGGGAGGAAGGGAGGTGGTGGCGACAGGATCTCGCCAAAGAGGAAGAAGAGAGGCGATGGTGGTGGCAAGAATGGGAGAATATTACTATGTTTGCCTGGTTCTAGATTTCTAATATTGTATTCATACTATAATGTTCTAGGTTAACTTGTTTCACATGTTTTTAGGTTATTAGAATATTCAGTTAACATTGTTTTAGAATTTATGCTTTTAATTAGTGTTTTAGAATTCATATTTAAATCGTTAATAGGATAGCGAAGGATCTTGTTATAGACTTAAGTTTAATCCACTAGCAACCTTTTAATATTAAGATTATATGTTTATCTTTTTGATATCATGATATATTGCCGGTATGATTTCTTATGTGAGTCATAACCGATACATACATATTAATAATTATTAAATTGACTAATAATCACTTAATATATAACAAAACTTAGTTGGTTGTCAACCCTTATATGAGCTATACTATAATATCTCCTTTAGAATAATTCTTAAACCGTTATCGCCATGTTATCATTTTACATCGCCCTCACATTGGGAATGATGCTTATCTATCTCCAATCTTAGCAAATCCTTCCACTTATCATAATCTTACCTTGGTACTCGTAAATATATAGTAGATAATCTGCCTATCTTGAAGTGTTTTGATCTTAAGGTTTTTACTTTAAATCTTTGAGAGTTTTTACTTGTTGTGATATATGGGAATTCATCTTGAGCCATTTTAGCCATCCTCTACTCACGCGCAAGTATTATCTCGAGTTTTTGGGTTTTACCTAGTTTTAGTGTAACTTTGCTTATTCTTAAGAAATATCTGAACTTTGACAAGGATTCAAACGATCATTAGATGAAATATCTGAACTTTGTAGTCACTCAGACTATGTCGGTGAGACCGCTACGGCAATGCCGGGTCAGACCACCGTGTTGCCATCTATCAGACCCGGATCTCAGTCCGATCAGATTGTTCCAATGCCGAAGTTCTCCTCTCTTAGATTTCTAAGATTGTTGCTTTAGATTTAGCTTTTAAATTTGACCTTCTAGCTTTGTAGCTGCTAGATAGAAGAGTGGACGTTCGCCCTCCGCTGCCATCCGGTCCTGCGCAACCAAAGCGATCCTCGATTCCTCTCTTATCTCGTGTTCTGAATGCGAGGTCAGGTCAAGTGACGTGCGAGTATGACACAGCGCTCTCTGCCTTTTCTCCCTCCTTTTTTACATTTCTTTGGGAGGACCGTTCCCCCATTTGACCGCAACGGCATGCCTACGGAGAAGAGCGCCCGACAGCGCAGGCAGTTGAACGGAGAAGAGATCAACCGAATAATTAGTGTGCTGTGCTAGTGCTACGGAAGAGATTTACCTGGGTGGCCGGTTGTAACCTTGGGTTAGAGGGTATGGATGCATCCTTTTCGTATGTCACGCATCCTACCATGTTGGACGCACACACTAACACGCCATCGTACATACATGCATGTAAGCGAGTGCGCCCCTGGGGCACATCTTTCCTTATAGGGAATTAGTGACCAGAATTTTGGCATTTTTAGCTCTTGAATGTAGAGGCATTAAGTACAAGCTAGAAATCTCTATTGATCAGTCACAGCTTATTTCAGCTTAAAACTAGTTTCTCCTTCTGATTTTTATTTTTTTCACTATTCAATAATTTTGTTTTCTTCTAGTTTTTTAGATTTTTTGGACATTTTTGTATTTTCTTTTTTGTATTCCTTTGTATTGTTCGTGATGGGCTAATATATTTTTTATTGCATTCTATCTCATCGTATCACATTCTGTTCTACGATTCCACTTCGACGAAAGGAAAAAGTATACCCAAATTCAATAGCTAGTGCTTTTACTACATTCGTATTTGTATTTTACAAACAAATATGAATGCAAATTTGAATATTATCGAATACGAATCAAATATTGTCACAAATTTGAATCGAATATCTACTCAATTCGGTCGAATTTGAATATCCTCGTAACTTACTAATACAAAAATAATAATAACATTTTATCCTCATACAATCATATTTAATCATTCTAATTCATTTACTTGACATAAAGAAACATGAATTAACAGTGCATTAAAAAAACTTGTCCAACTAATTAGTCGTATTGCAATAAATATGTATATTGCTTCGTCGAATACGAATACAGATACGAATAGTTCGGATAAAATAATATTTCAGATGCTACAAGTCCATATCATATTCGTATCTATATTTTTTATAGGAGAGAAATTATTAATTAGATAGAAAAATCTATATCGTATTTGTATCATATCGAATACAGCAACCGAATAATACAAATAATTTACATCCAATTCCCACCGATACCGATTCCTCTTTAGGGAAAAGGAAATATCTCATGGCCGTTTCTCACAAATGTGCCAAAAGGCTTTGGCACGTACGCACACGCGACTACAAGAGTAATGGCAACGACTCTTATCATAGCGAGGACCGACGAATAGGTTGAGCAGCCGGCTGTCGAGTCGAATCCAAGAACCACAAGCGCGAGCCAAACAGATATCATCTCGAGTTATTTACTGCACAGTGGATTTGACTGGAACAGCGGATATCCTGCACGAGAACGGGGGCAAAACGTGCTCGACCGGGCTGATCCACGGCAGACGCGCGCGAACACGACTCCTATTCACGGCACGGATGGTCCGAGTGATTCTGTTCCGTGGATAACCGTGGCAGCATGGCACACCAACTGAGGTGTTGGAGAAAATGTATGGCACGAACCCTGCAATTCCAATCCAATCGATTGTGTTTGCCTGCTGAGGCCTAACGTGTCAGCGACAAAGCTAGGAAGTTTTGATGCACAAGGATACGGTGTCGAAAATTAAATTGGTGTTTTAGATGACAATAATGAAGGATAAAACTTGGTTTAAGTCTAGTCTAGCTTTCATTTTGCCTAGCATATTAGCGGATTTGTTTCTTTAGACTGCAACTTATAATTTTTATCTATGATTTATTAGTATAATAAATAGTAATTATTGAGATAAATAAAAATTAAAATCACTAAAAAACCAAAAAAAAAAACAGTGCGCTATGCTGGGGAAAAGGGCCTCAGAGACCTTCTTGAGTGGGAAAACGCAAGCACCCCCATCGACCATTTAATAATGCAATCGATGGCATGCACGGCGGTACATACGGCTCGCTGCGGCCATTGTTGCTGCTCTTGTTCTTGTTAGGCCCCGTCCTGTTTTTGTTAGGCCCGGTTTCGTTTTAACTTTTATAAGTTATTTTTCTATTATAAATAATATATATATATTAATTAGTTTTCAAACAAAATATAATGACTTTATTTATATCAGTTAAAATCATACGTTAATCTCTTTATACAAGTTTATCTATAAGCTGTTATTATTTATAAATCAAAATCAAAACCATTAGCAAAAGACAGTATAAAAGATAATATAAAGCTCCCTAAAATTTGGTTGTGGGGATCTGAACGTGGAGACATCAGAAAAACTACTAAAAAAAAGGTCGCAATCGGGGCTCCACAAACTCGCATGCACTCTCCTCGCGCGGTTGTGCAGGTTTGAGGTAATCTATCTTTTCAATGTCTTCGGGAGGAGAAAAAAATGTAACGACATGGAGATTTCCATGCCATGTCTCCTTTGAGTATTCAGCTCTGCTGCGGCTGTGTTCATGTTTATGCTCGCATCTGGATTAACCACCGTGTAGAAATATGGGTGGTAGGAGTAGTTTTTCGGCAATCGAAACCTTGATTTCAGAAGAACAGATGTGTTAACAACTTGGTAATATACAGATGAGGAGATGCCTCTATGATAATGCGATGCAAGTGGTTTCATGTCATGCATCAGACTTCTCTGTGTGAGGGTTGGCTTTCTAAAGATACAAAAAAAAACTCTTTTAGGGCAAAAAAATTTACCCTTTTGGGTGTGCGTATAGAGTAGTGTGGGGGGCTCACCAATTTTTGGTTGTTGGCCCGCTGATTAGGAATGCTGAACATGATTGGTTTACATGTACATGACACCAATGAACGGGTTTGGTAAGGATATTGATTAGTTGTGAGCTTGTGCATTCCAAACTACATGTTCGTAGCAATGTAAACTTGGGTGGTCCAAAGATCTAATCAATCATGCATATAATTAATTAGCATCTAATTCTTCCCTCCCATATGTACTTACCAACTTCCATTACGTTCCCCCTCTCCTTTTCTCAACTTTCTTGGCAAGCACCAGTATAGAAAGATGAAAGATAGATTTCATTTGATCTTCACACAGATCAATTCAGCTCTCCCCCAACAGGTTGCTCACATGTTCCCCACCAGAAAGCTGAACTGGAAGTTTCTTCAGAGCCATCCTTTTTGGGAGAAAAGAAAGCAGAGAAGGGAGATGAGGAGCATCAATGCTTCCATGGTATCAGGGCTACAGTATCATCAGTCCCACGAGACTTCCTGTACTATCATCTCTTTCTTTTGCTTTTCTCCTTTTATCACAATGGTAACAGTTATATGGTACTAATAACTAATCATAGAACAACATGCTAACATCTGAATTCTGAACGCAGTAAGGGAGCAAAGGATCATTTTTGCCATGAGTATGTAGAGTGTGGATTAAAGCTTTCAGAGATTCTCTTCTGCAAGTATATCACGGATACATTAATCTGTCTTTAAGAGAATAAAATTTAATACTAACTAAGATTGCAAGTTGGTAGGTGAACTATTTGAAGAATTCCTCGTCCTTGCCGCCCTAGAGAGATGATTATTTTTTTCCAACAACGCTGTACTCATCAGAATTAGCAATATCTTGTCATGAGCTATGACATGTTCAAACCGTAGGAGATGAGCCTGGGGCAATCATCTGGCACCCTGAAACTGAAAGTAGTACTAGTCGATTAAATCCAAAGTACCCCGTTGAACCTCTTTGACAAAGAAATTAAAGAAACAAGAAACTTAATAAAGTGGTGTTAGATTACATACGTACTCTATCACATCAGCTTATCAGCTAGCACTGCAGGATCGGCCAGGACCACAGCGTCAAAATCATCAACTGAATTCTGAACCACACCTGCGAACTTTTCTGACTTGGTGTCCTGTCCTTGAGTGCGCAGAGGCATCTGCCTCTGCGAACTGAAAGCAACTGATTAATCATGCGTGCAGCGGTGGTTGAACTGTTAATCTACTACTAGTACATCATAGACTTGTGCACAGAGGCATCCGGCCTGACTTTCTTCTTCTTCTTCTTCTTCTTCTTCTTCTTCTTCTTCTTCTTCTTCTTCTTCTTCTTCTTCTTCTTCTTCTTCTTCTTCTTCATTGTGAGCCCAAATCAAGCCTAGCCCAACGTACTACAGCATTAGCGTTGGGTGTGGTGGTTTGAGAGTAGATTCAGATTTTAGATTTAGAGCGAGTTAGGCTGTCGCCTAATGGGTTGAAACAGGCGAACGCCCAACACGCTAATGGGCTCTGTCTTGGGCCACTCAGTTAAGATCCCTCTTACGGGATTTTACTTTCTCAGAGCTTACTTCAGAGTTCAGACTCACTCAGCTGACGGGGAAAATGTTGGGTTCAGGACAAAATCAAAAGAAAACCTCCTCGGTTCATTCTTTATCAGACAACAGTCAAACCAAAGTAGATACTAGAGAGACGGTGGAGCTTCTCTCTGGAAACTCTTAACCCAACAGCTTAGCCGAAGCTCAATGGTTTGACTGCTTATCGTTAAACAAGAGGTTATATAAGTTGGAATCGCCAGCCAGTCAAGTGATTATCAATCCAATAATCTAAATAGAAACTAAGTGGGTTATAATGAGCCTTGCTAATCATGGGTTATAATGGCGATCTGACCTCATTCTCAACACAAAACACAAAATCAGCATGATTTTAAAAACTAAAAAGGGCATAACTTTTACATGGAAACTCCAAATGACTTAACTTTGAACACACCTTATCTAGGATGTTAGAAATCATATCACGACAAGAAACACGAGGTTTTTAGACTTAGGCACAACTTTTACATGAAAACTCCAAATGACTTAACTTTGAACACACCTTATCTAGAATGTTAGAAATCATATCACGACAAGAAACCCAAGTTGTTTAGACTTAGTTCCATCAATTTGAAGGAAATTGATCCTATGCCTCAAGAACACCTAAAAACCCTAAAATACAAATTACTTATTGCTTATGGAGATATAAGACATGATGCCTTTTAGATCTACTTTCACATGTCCCAGTAAGATAATCTATACCAAATTTCTAACTCAAGAACATAAAAAATAAGATAAGAACAAGTGAAACATCAGAAGAAATCAAAAGGTTGATCTATTACCAGTAATGTAGGTGATTCATGAGTACATGGATAGTTACAAGGTGCTCCTAAAGCACTACTCACTTAAAAGGAATCAAAGAGTTGTTCTATTACTAGTATAGTAGGTGATTCATGAATATATTGATGGTTATAAGTTGTTCCAAAAGCATCACCCTTACTCACACAAGTTTTCTCACATAGCCTTGAGGAGGGAGAGAAGAAATTACTCAAGACTTAGATCAAAATCTCTCAACCCTAGCTTTCCCTTCCTCCCTCATATAGCACGAACCTCTTAGTGGGTCTCAACCCGCTAAGTACATAGGAAAACTTGTCAATCCTACAAATACAGGTTTTACACACTCACGTATGTTTCTCAAAGTATTTATAAGGTTTAACCCGCTAAACCATTAGTGATTGATCCACTTAGCCATCCTAACACACCTTTACTTAAACTACTTCTCCTTTGTGCATCTGCGATTTTGTCCAAGGCTCAACCTAGTATTTTGGTAAACTTTCAAAATACCCTGACGAAGCTTCCAGGCATCTTCGCATTGCTTCTCCTTGAAGCAACTCCAATACCAAGTTTTTCAATTAAAGCATCTTTGTATGCTTTGACACGTAGCCCGCGATGTCTAATGACTTGTTGTCGAGTCTTCACGCATTCAGTCTCCTTCGGATCGTCTCCACTTGCGACGGCTCAAATCACTTAGCACACTAAATGCATTAACTCGTCTCTTCACAATCATTGTTTTTATGTGTTTTCTGCTTGAGCCACACAGCCTTACCCGGACTTACTCGACCGCACGGACCTCAACTCTCTGATCTAGTCCGATCAATTATCGTTGACTGTTAACGTTCTCTAAGCCACATACACATAAATACCAAGCAACCATCTTGAGTATAAGTTCCATACACTTGACTCATGTTAGTCAAAATAATACATCATGCAACACAACAAACACAACCAACCAACGACTCACATGCCATACACACACTCAAGACCACTCCTCACTGTTCTTTGGTTGCAGCAACCGGTCTGACCCCCATGATGGTCAGACTGCTCATCGATCAAACCGTCAACTATTGACCAGTCTAATCAGTCCAAACCGACTCAAAACCTTCCCCGATAACCAGATACTGGTGTGACCGCATCTTCAATGCCTATCACATTGCCCAACTCAACTCCGGTCCAACCGCCAACCAACAGCCAGTCTGACCGCTACTGGCCGGTCAGACCGTGACTTCTAATCCAGTCTAACAGCCACCTCCCAAAGTACACCAAAAAGGCCCAACTCAAAATCACAACAGTTGAACCGCATAAGCTCAGCGGTATGACCAATCTCGTGTAACAATCAGACCGGTTACACTGGCAACAAAATTGAATTTTGCCAAGTTTTGTAAAATCAAAAACCAACTCCACAAATATATCAATAGTTCATTACTAATTATCCGTGAGCTTCTCATGTGGTCCTACAAAAAGAAAAACTTATGCAAAAGTGGCACTTCTCTCTCTATCTTCTAATTCCATTTTACATTCTACACAGCAAGTTCAGACCCGGTTCCTAAAAACAACATGTTAGGAAGACTATTCAAAACATTTGCTTGCTTGCTTGCTTCGATCTGCCCTAAACCAAACACCTGCATGCCCACATCCTCAAAAGTCATTGCTTTGTAAATTCTTAGTCAATATAGCATGGTTAGGTTAGTACACAAGCTTTTGTCAATGTTAATTTGGGCCTGCATTTGCATGTGTGCTTGCACACATGCACGGCTGGCCTTCTAATGAGAGAGCACATGTACCACATGACAGGAGGCATGTGCCCCCCTACTGACAGGTATGCACCCTAGTCAATACAAACAGTGGCCACAGTGGAGATTAGTTTGTTAGTTAATGACTAATTTGTGGTGGATCTCAAACTCAACCTCAATCTAGCTAGCTAGGGAGATCATCTACCCTAAGGCATTGTTTTGTTGCGAAATTACAGTGAAATTCTATGTGTATGAAGAGAGATGACGTTGCTAATGTACTATTAGCCTTTAGTTTTGTCAAAACTGTAGAGATCTAAGGTCAACTTAATTGACCATGGGAGGGTTAGTTAGCTAGCTACTTGGCTACCATTGCATTCATGTGAGTGGCACGTTAAGAATTTAACAACTTGTAGGACATGTTCACTTCACTCCATATTAAGAATTTGAAAACTTTTTGAAGCACTACATCGAAAGAATCAATTAATGGAATTGCTAGCCAACTGAGTGAGATGCCTTGATTCACATCGAACGTTTCATCCTCCGGCAAACACTCTTGCTCTCATCTAATTCTATTTTCTTTCTCCACTAGAGTAACTAGATCCTCCCCTCCTCTCACATATAGCGGCTCATGGGAGGCCATAGCGCGCCGCCAGAGCTTGGAGCAACGCTCCTCCTCCCCTCTTCACCACCTATGTGATGGCCAGCGATTCGCAATAAAGGGAGCAGTCGCCAACACTCCTCTCTCCATCTCTCTCTATGGCCAACGACGAGGAGCTGGTGTGACGGCCTGCTTTGCCCGTATGCCTCCTTGCCCCCCTCTTTATGGCCAATGACGAGGAGTTGGTGTGGCGGCCCATGACGAGGCAATGGCATAGCTTGCCCCCACTAGATTCACGCTTACCAACTACGAGGTTCCAAATCTAGACCCTTTGACGACGAGGCACCGTGATGACACCTTCTCTGCCTACTACGAGCTTAGCTCTTTGTTGCCATCGCTTCTTCCTCCTCTCTGGTGAGTTTGTTGCGAACTCATTTGAGCTAGTCTCAATCATTGCAACAATTAAGTCGAGTTGTTGCATTAGTTTTTTTGGATATTGTATTACCTTTGCTAAAATATTGTAGCAGCTTCCAATTCTCTTGATTTATCGCAATACCCTTTCTTGATTGTTGCAAGAATTATTTTTGTTTATTGCTACATCCTCTGAATAAGCTTTTGTTGTCGTATGTTCTTTTGAATTGTTGCAATGCTCTTTCTCCATTGTTGTAAGAACTTTTTTTGTTTGTTGCATTATATCCTTCTCAAATATTGTAGCAAGTTGTTTTTGTTGTAATGGACTTGTTGATTTGTTGCACTCATGTATTTTTTTGTTCCAACAAGGTGGTTGTTTTGTTGCATCGTTTGTTGTAAGAGGAATTATTGCAATGAGAGTGTAGTTTGTTTCAAGATTAGGATTTCATTTTTGCACTTCACGAGTTTTATTACGCTAGATTGAAAAACCAAGATCCATCTACTTTAGTGAAATTCGGTAGCGGCTCAAGCGATCCCATTATACATTCGAGCACTAGTTCCGCCCATCAATGAATCATGTTGATCTTGACTTTGAAATCGGCTGCTTATCCCTAAAGCGTCGTACGTCCATCTCCAACCAAAGCTACCTAATTGACACTCCTTACAAGACAAGAGAAAAGAAATAGTTATAACCCACCCAATATACACGTACTAATAATATGCTTAATTATTAGCTTTTAGCCTTTGACTTTTGGCTTCTCCGAAAGTCAAAACACACAGAGTGGCTTCTTGAAGCAGTTTTCCAAACGGCTTCCAGAGCACAAAACTATCTGCGCCATCCGCATCGGTGTCTCCATCGTCTATTGTCGTCTCAAAAAGCGCAATAAAAGCCATCAGCTGTAGCCCAAAAGAACATGACATTTAACTATTGCTCATCATACTTTAATTTACTAATATTGATATTGAAAGATCAAAAGCCAAACATACTGATTTGCTCATCTATTTAGTGGGCTAGGGATGGATAATATCTATTAGGGTTAGGTGTGAGCTGGTTGCCTCATCTATTTAGTGGGTTGGGGATGGAAGCATGTGGTTACCATTTCAACCATTCTTGTGTTAGTGTTAGGGTTTGGGAAACAAGAGTGAATGTTGTGGTGTGCTTTCTTGTCCTACTCATAGAGTGGTTGTAAAAGCTTTATCCAAATAGCAATATAATCAAGTTTCTTCATCTTCCATGAATCCTTTTTGTCTTAGTTGATTTGCTCTTGTTATTATTCGTTCTTTGCCTCTTATCTCCACTTCTTAATCTTGCTAGTGCCAAGGCCGTGTAAGTGATAGAAATGACTTATTATACCAAATCCCTTCTATCTAGACACTGTGATTTGTAAGTTCTCGAAGTTGCCTGGTTCTTGCATGTTTTAGTCGAACTTGATTTGTAAGATTAGGATTTTTGCTAGGATCGTCTCGATCCTTGTATATAATAGGTATCTGAGACTCTCAGCAAAGTGTGTGTAAAGTTTGACATCATTTGATCATATATTTTAAAGTTTGTATCAAAAGTGGTTTGGACTCGATCGATTTTACTTACGAGAATTGGGAGCAATCAGGACCGCTCTGGGCCCAATCGACGACAACGACCAGTCAATCGCCTCCTTGTCACCAATCGGACTATCAGTGCATTTTAATGTATCTTTATTGTTTTGGATTGTTGTTTGGTTGTAGACTGTAAAAATATGATCTTCTTAATTTTCTAACTCTGGAGTAAAAGATTTTTGACACTTGAGAAAAAAAAATTACGAAGATATCATTCACCCTCCTCTGTTACCATTGCCGGTCCAACCGCTCAATAATTTTTCAGCTGTGCTAGCTAGCCTTGCTGGTTTAGGCCACTAATTGTTAGGTACATACTGTCTGCCTACTCATATCATGTGGGGCCATCCTTCATCCTCCTCTTTGCTTCTCTCACCTGTAGGCAGGGTAGGAGTGGCAATCCCCTTGTAAGGACGCGGTCTCGTTGGGAATATTCCTATAAGGGGCAAGGGTAGGGGTGATCTCTCCCACAGGGGACGGGGGTCATCCTCCCCCGTGGGACCTCATGGAGATCCACTAAATATATATATCTTTTTGTAATAATAGATCATAATTTTTTAATACGAGAAATTATATTTTTTTTAAATATTTGACTAAAACTTGAACCTACATGTTAGAATATATATTTTAAATCTATATTTTAAAAAAATATTTAAATAATTATAATTAATAAATAAAATTGTATTTTTAAAAAATATTTAGCATATTTTTAATCCTCTACAGGGATCACCATAAGGTTCGGATACCCGTAGGACTAGAGACGGGGGCCATCACCCCCGGTAGGATTAACGGGGCCAGGACAGGGCATACTAATGAGGTCGAGGCGGAGCTGCGGAGGCCTCCCAGGACCTCGTCCTGTTGACACCCCTAGCGCGGGGCTCCGCCTATCTGTGCCCCCACACTCCATAGATTGCCCCCCTGCATCGGTCATCTCACATGGCCGAGAAACAACTTTGTTTGGGCTCGTTTAACCGCATTATGTGTATGTGCATATACAACATCGGCCGTTAGTTTGATGGGATGGCGTCGACGTATCATGGAGCCGTCGTGATCAGAACGGCAGGTCTACGAGCCTACCGAAAGCTAGCGGCCGGGGGCCAGAGCGAGCGCACATGCTGTCCAAGCCACGGAGGGAATGGCCGGCCGGTGGATAGCATGTCATGTGCCACTTGAGAGTTGTACAGAGGGGCCTTTGCCCTTTTGTCTCAGCACTGCATGCGCTGCACCCTAGGTTTTCAGCGAGTTAAATTATTATTATTATTATTTTTTGTATCGGTGCCCAAACCTCCGCGGAAAGTGTCGCCCCGTGAAGGAATGAGATTGAAGACGTTGTTCGGTCTAACAGAAGAATTTCGCAAAAAAAAAAAAGCATTAAAAACTGGTACAAAATTCGCCGATGCCTTGGGCGCGTGCACGGTGCGAAGATGCTGCGGGGGAGTGGGTTCTTGACGAGAACGCCTGCGAAGAATCGAGCTCGAGCCCCTACGATGAGGGGAAAGGCCCCCCTGTTTTCCGGGCCAGGGCTTTTGAGGATTCTGCCTGCCTGCTGCGACCCTGCAAGCCATGGTGGCGCACACGCACGCACCACGTGGGATGTGGCACGCACGTGGAAGGTGGAACTGCCCTCCTCCGTCCTCCTCGTCCAAAGCTCACGCATTTCAAAGTTTCTAACTTTTAATTTATTTTTTATTATTTTTAAATTTCATCTTTTTTAGTTTTTTTGGTTTTTTAAGCTTTTTACCTGTTCTTTTTTCCTGTGTTCGTTTGAATTATACGTGATGGGCTAACATTTTTTTCTATTTTAAAATTTTTTGAATTTAATTATATCAAATAAATCATCATCGGCTACAGTGCAAAATAAGCCAGTTGCAGTGAAAATTCAATCATAAGCCACCATTTTCAGCCCAAATGAGCGGGCTTGGTGGTTCTCATTTGGGCTTTAAAGCTTGAGCTTATTGCTTATTTAGCATTGTAGCGATTTTTTTGTATTGTAACTGCTGTAATTTTTTCAGCGTAATTAAATTTTAAAAAATAAAAAATATATATCATCACAGATAATGCATAAGAATAAGGGAAAAATAAAGTACAAAACAACTCAAAAAGTCAGAAAAAGACGAAATTAAAAAGCTAAAAGTTAGAAAAGCTAAAGCTCTAATGAGCAGACATCCTCCATATTTTAGGGTTGGCTCACTCATTGGGGCAACCTATGCCCCATCTTTTGGTGTTTTGGTTTCTCCGAAAGTCGAAATAAACGGTATGATTTTTTGAAGTGGATTCTTTGGACGGTTTCCTAATTCTAAAGCTGTGTGCCGTCTATATCAATATCTCAGTTGTTCGCTGCTATCTTAAAAAATACATATAAAAATTATCAGTTATAGTCAAAAATCATCGACCACAGTCAAAAAAACAAAACCTATAACTATAGAGTTGGGGACATGATTGATCTGATTTGTTTGTCCAGTTAGTTCTAACAGTTTAGATCTGTACACGGGTTTCAAGTGCATTTTTCTGGTTGGTTTGCGGCTTTAGCCTCTAGCTACATATGCTACACCGTGTGTGTTTTCTTTGCACGGTAGCTTCAATGTTATCCCGTTAGACTCTAGCCGTTTATAAATCTGCGAGTATTAGGCTCAAATATGATGATCTGGTTGTAAAACAAAAAACAACGTCATGTATGACCTTTATGCGAAATATTTTGACTTGAAATAAGTATAACAACTTGCCCAATCAATTACACGCATGGCTTTGCTATTTAGACTTAAACTTTTGATTTTTAGCTTCTCATTTTTTTAATTTCGTCTTTTTCTGATTTTTTTAATTTTTTTAATTTTTTATCTTTTCTTTTTTCGTATTACTTTGCATTGTTCGTGATACGAGAATCTATTTTTTATTTTTATCTTTTTAAAATTAATTATGTAAAAAAACTTATAACAGCTATAATGATAAAAGCCTCAAACAATGCTAAAAAGTTCGAAAGCCATAAGCTTAAGCCCAAATAAACAGGGCAGAGAGTACAATTGTACAAAGCCATTCATGACCTGAAAAAACAAACTAGAAGCTAATTAAATACATTTTTAGATTAGTTTGTTGATAGTAGTACAAGTCCATTTGTTTGCTCAACTATTCCAGGGCTCTTTTCGTAGCCTCCCCAAAATTATGGCTCTAAGCGCCACATGCGCTACCATGTGATCATGATACAAACTGCAATAATAATATGTGCGTTGCTAGGGCTCGAATGTATGATAGGAACTCTCCCATCGTACGGTCATCTCTCAGATAGTGCAATATTTGAGTATACTATATGCCGTAAATGTGATCAATTACTACAACAAAATGTTGTCACTACATATAGCAAAATAGGCATAACGTCAACAAAGATTTTTGAAAAAAAGATATCTTGGTCTCACCGAAACATACAAATGATCAATCTTATTTAGATATGCATAGTAGTACTTCTATACTAAGAACATTGTTTGCAACAAATGGAACATTTGACATAAAATAATACAACCCAAATTTTTGTAATAAATGAGAACTACTTGTGCAATAATACAAGAAACTACCCAACAAAAATAAATATTGTTGCAACAAATAAAACACTCATTTAAACAACTGCAAACAGCTTAGAAGAGGTATTGCAATATGGAAAAAGATCTAGTGCAATAGCGACACTGCGGCTAGTGGTGGCACTTGTAGAGGTAGAACCTAGCTGCAGCGATACTTCTGAAGGCCTATTGAAAACACAAAAGACACAAATGACCTCCTTCGTAGCCGTATAAACTACAAGATGTAATTTATACTAGATAGATAAAATCTTCAATCTACATACACCACAGATCCAGCCGATGAAAATTGACATCATAGCCGAATCCTACGTGCCCAGAAAACTCTGGATGATTATTAAGAACACACTCATGGTACAGGATACACTCTAATAGCCAAAGATCAACACAAACGATGTTTAATTTATGATTCAACTCTGAAGATACACGGGCGTTGCCCTTATCCATTCATAGGCAGCACACACGCACACAACTCTTAGGTGCCAACTCGTACGAAATAAAGATTTTCCTATCCTTGTATAAACCAAACTGACGAGGATTTATTTCTGTGCGCCATCTCTCTTTGGGACGAACGGCAGGTGGACCCGACCTAACATCACGCAAGGAAAGAACGAGGAGGAAACTCTTGATCGTGGACGTGCTTTGCCCTACGTCCTTCCACACGCATGCAAGATTCCTTGGCTCGGCTTCCTTTTTAAAGTGGTCTTTGCTTTTATATCTGATTCGGCGTGGTCATGCGTAACAGAATTAGGGAATCACAAATATCTTATTGTATCCGTCCCATCTTTCCTAATTCTTCAAATTTTTGCTAGCTTTCAAACAGTACGTTTTTTAAAGACGGGATCTACTAATCGACAGTATTACACATTATATTAATTTCAGTTGTATCGACTAAAATTATATATGACTGTCTTTCTTTATAATCTCTTATAAATAATTAAAATTTAAAAAATATAAACTATAATATAGAAGAACCCATGTTGATCTGAACACCCCATGCGCTACTTTTCCTCCGGGCTCCCACACAGACGTGGGCATCCGCACAAGTTGTACATGAATCCCGGCTCCACGCTTCTCCTTACGCGCCACTGGGGTTTCCTTCCGCACCGTCTCCCCCATCTCAGTAATTTCTGAAATTAATTTATGCGAAACAAATTGCACACAATAATTAATTTCAGAAATAAAAATAATCGGTCTGGCTACGTCAATTACCCAAATAGCAATGCTAATAAAAATTGTCTTTTCTAAATCATATTTTCCAGGTGTTAGTTAGAAGCTATGGCTAGCTAGCTACGGGTGCAGTACCTCTGTACCTGTCACCTGCAAGATTCTGTGAAAATAAAATGTCAAGTTAGTTTGTTTGCAATTGCAGGGCTGGTTGCTTACTTCAGCAGCTTGCGTTGTTCATATGTGTCGGTACACCCAACAAAGACAGTGCGAGATGGTTAGTAGTAACCACTGGATTTTCGATTACAACGGAGAAGTGCAGTACACACGTCACCACGAACGTATATGGTATGCACATATACAAAAATCCACGTGAGTGTGTTCTTTAACACACTTTCAAACAGAGCTAAAGATAAATCTATGACCTCATAATAAACACACACTCATATATAAATAAAAGTAGACACTAAAATTTAAACTCTGTTAAATAGAGTTATACATACATAACTCTACCACTGTATTAAAAGTTGGTTTCTGGTAGTAATCACTACCTAACAATCGCTGTCAAAATCAGAGGGGAATCTCGTGTCGAAGAAACGGTGGTTATTCTACAAATGGTTGGAGCCCTTTTCTTCAGTTTCAACCATGCAGAAGTTTGGATCACTGGTTGGTGTCTAGAGATTGAAGCAGGGGGAGAAGTGTCATGGCGGTGTGTTTCTTTTCTTTTAAGGAATACTAGCTGATTGTCCGTATGTTGCTACAAAAAAATCATAATACCCATCTAGACGCCAAACCATCTCAACCGTATCCATGACCAAGAACTTGAAGTTCCTCTTGAAGAAGTCGTGCACCTCCAAAAACAATGTAGAATAGATAACACACTCTATATCCAAGTATCCAACAAAACCACAATGCTGAGAGAAGCAGATGCACCGAGCAATGAGTCTTATTGGGATCAGTAGATAGAATGATCGACGAGACATCGATATTGCTTCCCTCTAAAACCCTCTCAAGAAATCCTCTCAATGCCTCACAATATAGGTCGTTGCATAGTAGCCAGAATGACTCCAGCACCTGCATTTGGCCTGCCTCGCCTTCCTTCACATCTACAGGCTGCAAATCCACACAACGACACCTTGCCAAATCAACTGAGGCCAGGAGCTTATACAACATCTGAATCCAAAATAGCAAGAAATCAATGGGGAAGCAGGAAGCTTGAGAGGGCGAGAGACCTAGTTGGGGAGATCGAAGGAGGTGAGGTGAACGAGGGTGCCTTCACGAGCGACCTCGTGGACAACGAAGTCTAAGTAGCGCTGCTTGAGGGCGCCGTGGAAGCCCAGGAGGGAGGAGGCGAAGCGGGAGATGCCGACATCTGGCTCGACCAAGCCAGGGAGCCTGTGGTTAGCATCAAGCGCGTCGATGGAGGGAGGACGACAGTGGCCCACGACTAGAAGTCGAGAGGGTGATGGTGCACTGGTCTTGGGGGGTCAGAGGAAACCATATGAGGTATTAGATCTCCCCCGACTCTGGCGACATGACCGCCGATCAGCAACTATCGGCGCCAGCGGGTCAAATCCGATGGCCAGGGAGCGCCGCAAATTGGGAAGGGGAGGAGAGGAGGGAGGACACTCGCATTGAGAGATGAGGGGAGGGGAGGAGAAGAGGGAGGATGCTCGCATTGGGAGGGGAGAGGAAGGGAGGAGAGTAGTTGGTGTGGGTGTGATTTGGAGCGGGGCTAAGGGGGTACGACGTCTGTGGGTTCTGGACCTATGGATTGGTGACGGACGATGTTGATTTGATGGTTTTCGAAAGTAGATGAACCACTATCAGGAGGTGGTGGTGAACCATAACTATCAGCTTTTTTTTTAAGTAGTAGAGATATGATAACATGTCACTAGTAGTCAAGACTAGTGACTTACAAATGCCAAAAGGTTGAATAGTGCAACATTTTTAGAGAAAATTACTAGCAGTAGCAGTAGGTAGCAATAGCATCACTTCTAACGATGCATGCTATGGTAAGCATTTTCCCCCTTTGATACTAATTATGTAGCACACACTTTCTTGCAATTTAACAGTCGTACTAGTCAGTAGTCACTTTCGTGGATTCTTCTTTGTAGTTCGTTTCCTAGGATATTATGTAGACAACCTAGATTCTAATTTTGGGGTAAAACAAAAAGAAAAGGAGCAAAGTAAAGGGTGAAATGTGCTACCAATTCGTGCAATTTTCAGATTGTTACATAAAATTCAGGGACTGATAAAGTATTTCTTCTACTACAATACAGAAATATTCAGAATAAAAAATAAAATAAAATTAGCAATTCAATTTTGATACAAATTCCTAGGTAAAATATCTAAATAAATATAATTCAGAATAAAAATTAAATTAAAAATAGCAATTAGTTTTGTATATAAATTCCAAAAAAACTAAACTTAAAATAAAAATAAAATTAGCAATGTGATTTGAATACGAATTTCAAAATAAAATCCCTAAATAACTATAATTTAGAATAAAAATTTAAAAATAGCAATTGGATTTATATAGGAATTTCAAAAAATGAAATTTGGAATAAAAATAAAAGAAAAAAATTGCAATTTGATTTTTCACATGAATTCCAAAGTAAAATCCCTAAATAAGTAGAATTTTAAATTAAATAAAATTAACAATTTAATTTGTATATAAACTCTAACAAAATAAGTAAAAATTTTAAATAAAAATAAAAATTATAACAAGAATAATAAGAATGGCGTCGGAAGAGACCACGAAAGAAGACATCGAGCATGTATAATATCATGCATGTGCATATACAGATGTATCCATACGAATATAAGCATGAGTGTACAAAACCATAGGAGCAAAAAGCTTGGAGTAGAGATAGTGCAACCGTAGAGAATAGGCTTAGGCTACTGAAGAGAGTGTGACGGGTGTCGACATCGAGCATGTATAATATCATGCATGTGCATATACAGATGTATCCATACGAATATAAGCATGAGTGTACAAAACCATAGGAGCAAAAAGCTTGGAGTAGAGATAGTGCAACCGTAGAGAATAGGCTTAGGCTACTAAAGAGAGTGTGACGGGTGTCCCAGTAGGGATTGGTGACGGTTGCACGTATATGTTTGTAGATATCGTAATGGTCAACATTAAACAATAATTGAAAAAAAGTAGAAGATAATTATATGGTAGAGTATTGCATTGGAAGGGTAGTAGTTAAGAGGGATCAATCACAAATTAGGTTTGTGTTGGAGGTTGAAATAGAAAAGTTATGGCAACGAGAAGAAATAGAAGACACATGGTTCGATGAGGTAGCCGATGTGTGGGGAAAGATTAGTTCAAGGTAGGTCATCCATAGAGTATCGGTGTACGCTTGAGCAAGGTACTCTAATACCATATAAAATAACAGGATAATTTATCGTATATATAATCAATGTATTGTTTGAGATTAAATAAATGTAGATGTGCATGCATACATTTTAGAAAAAGTAACTAATAGATGAAGAATAGAGATATGCAGCTACATGATTCATGCACGATGAAGAGTGGTTATGTTTCTAAGAACCCTAACAATTTATTGTGCTTAATGATTTTCTTCTATCAAAACTCATATTTCAATTACGTTTCTCAAATTGTATTTTCCTTCAAGGTTCTATTGTCATTTTTAATATTTATGTTGTCTTAAAATTTTAAATAGTTTACAAGATATATAAATATATTCTCAAACATCTAAGTTATATTATTGTATACTACAAATTTAAAATAAATCTAGCCGCCTCAAAAGATAAAGTATCTCTACCTGCTAGGGATTTCTACTAGCTAGCGTACGTCGATCGATAATCATGCGTGTAAAGCTCATCAAATCATTTGCGCAACAATGGCACTCCGTACTTTGCTTCACGCCTTCCACTTTGCACATCCTTCTAAAACCCTACAATGGTTCTCTTTTCCCCATATCACTAAGCCATTATGCACTAGAATCTACATTCTACAAGCACAAAAAAGAAACACACACACACACACACACACTAGGTATGTATGTAGCCAGAGGATTTCCATCTTGTGCATTCAGCTGTCTAGTAATCCAGTTCCTGCATCGATCCATGCATGCATGCATGCTTCTTTATCTCACAGTGCTTGCAGAAAGTGAGTGTGACTTTTGACAAGAGCATTTGCATTCGTCCCTGCATTCTGTGCATGCATGCATGTACAATTGTACATACTAGTATGGCATGTATGCAACACCACAGCTATGCTGCTAGCGACCCTGCCCAGGGCGAGAAAGCAACAGCAAGACGAAGATGCAGACAGGGCAGGAGGCTTCCATCACTCCTCACCCAAAAAGTACACATCCATGTCGCTCTCGGCTGCTCGGTGCCTGCAGGCCAGCTTACACTTTACAAACCGAGAGAGAGAGAGAGAGAGAGAAGAAAAATAATGCGTTGTTCATGCAGCAATGTCGTTTGTTTCTCTGTGAGTTATGCTGCAGAGTACATGCATGCTCGTTTGACCAATTTTTTCAGAGATTTTTGGAGGACAGATTCGTTGCTATTGAGAGGTGCCTGTCGCCGTTGTTGGCATCCGATTCAATCGATGAAGTAACGCACACGCTGAAAGGCCAAGAGAGTCTCGAGATCGATCAGCTTGATGCACTTGGCGTACCTGCCGTTGACCGTCATCATTAGTTTAGTACTTATCGAGTGCAGTATGGTAGCCCGTCGTCTTTTTCTCCTGTCATGTGATTAAGAGAGAAATCGTTCGATTCCCTCGGAAAACAGAGACAGAATTTGCGACCTTATCTTTTAAGATTTTTTTCTTTAGGATTAGGTGTTGCTTGCATTTCAGCTGTGTTGCTGCATAAGCCACACACATTTTCATCATTAGTTTCTCCAAAACAGAAAGCGAAATGCTTGGGCGCTCCATCAGAAGAAGACTGACAATCCGAGAGGGATCACAGTATGGGAAGATACTGCTTCTACTATTGAAGAGAGATCAGCTGAAATTTTCTTCACTCACCGATTAAACGGTTGGGGACTTCCCAAGGAACGAACACAGTAAATGTTCTTGTGTTCATAAGCAGGCACAAATTTTATTTCCAATTTGATCATTCTGGCAAGGATATCAAACCTTTGTGGATGTAAAATTGGCGGGAAGGGAGAGATGTTGCTCCCGTTCGTCACACGTAGGGCCGGGAGGTATAGCTGGCGGGAAATCTGACGGACTCCTTTAATACGCAGAGATTCTTCTACCTAAACAATACCACAGCATTGAATTCCGTAGTTTTGAAACCACACTGCCGGAAATCACTTCAAATTTGGTGACTGGGATTTTTTTCCCAGTCCATTACGTCTTCATGCAATTTGTGCCTATAACATCTCGGCTCATAATGGTCATGTGTGTATACATAATGATGTGAATTAATCTCACATTGCTAACTTAATATGAAAAGCATTAACATATAAATCTATAGGTATCATTGGTAATAACCTCCAATTAATCGTTTTGTGCGAAGCGAGAACGAAAGTACAAGCAGGTTGTTACGTGTGCGTAGTTTATCTATAATGTGGTTAGACCTAAACCAGTTTGGATCCTAAGACGTTACAGTGTCATCCAGTTTTACTTCGCTCGGAATATTACAGGCTATGCGCAAATGGTTAGAGCAGTAACCCAGCTAATTAACCATGGTAACATTATCACACGTTACCAAATACTGTCTCATCTCACTGCATCCTCAAAACCAAACAAGAATGAAAAGGCTGATAAATATTGGATCAGCTTGTTGGTAAATACATGTTTCAGTCAGGCGTATAGTTCTTACAAGAGGGACAGTATAAAGCACTTCCACCCCCTGTTTGCAAAGCGAGATTTTTTTCTTGATTCCTAGATAGAATTGAACTGTTTTTTTTTTAAATTTCTGTAAAATTCCAGCTAAAAGCACTTGACCTTGGCATTTATGATCGATTTACCAGGGAGAAACATGATCCTGGAGCTAGCTAGCTAGCTCGTCCTATCCAACTCCAAAGCACACAACCAACCATCTCTGCCTCCAGATCCACCTACACTGGTCCCGGGGCCCCACCACCCAGACAGGCGCCTCAATACGCATGTTCTCTAGTTTGTGTTTTTGTTTGCTACCAGTTAATTTTCTGCGAAAGGGGAGCTGAGCAGGGTGCAGTGCAGAGAGACCACCACGCTGCAACCACACTTGCTTGCGTTTGCAGCAGATGCAGAGTTCGTTGCTGCAGAAAGTTACAGTACTTCTGCATCGATCGTCAGCGAGGAATAGAGTTTTTTTTTTATTGTACTACCTGCATCTCTCTCGCCCGAGTGCGTGTCCCCAAATCCCTCTCCTCTTCCTCGTCGTCGTCTCCCCGCCTCCTGCATCTGCATCTGTGGGTGGCCTTGGGACTTGTGACAGCAACATGGACCACCGCCATGAGAGTGCCAACAATCGCAGCCATCCTTCCTGATTGGTGCAAACAGTTTCGAGGCATCAGGAAGTCAGAAAAGGTAAACTAATCAGTAATGGAAAATTACACAAAGTTACTTACTCTCGAACATATGGGGCTTGATCCAGACGAGAGGTTTTCACGCCATATCAGGTTTAAAGGGCAAAAGAGAAGAAACTAACCGTTCTCACACTCCAGCAATTAGGTGGCGACTCCGCACTGTTAACACCGCATCTGCTTGGCTGCTTGTTTATGACTTGAGCGAGCTTTTTCTTAAAGCGCACTAAAGTCCAAAGACCGTGCATGATACACATAGCAAGCTAGCTGTGCCTCGTAATGGCTATGTCCAAAACACTTTTAGAACCCATCCATCTCCAGATCCATTCTCTTTTGGGGATTTAGAGGCGCTAAACACTACCACTGTACCAACAGCCTTGGAGTGTAGACGAGGCTCCAAATGCAAGGAGTAAAGGAGATCACAGATTCACAGTGTTGGATGGAACAGCAGCAGCAGCAGCAGTAACAGACATCAGGGGTTCAGAGTGCATGGGGGAGTAAGTACCACGTACTCGTACACTACACACGCATGAGTGACCCCGTGGCAAACGCAGACAGGCTCCTGCCTCTCCATCATGGCGAAAACGCAGCGAGAATTTACCAGGTCCACTTCACCCTACAAGAGGAATCTATCCATCAGATCAGATGGGCCTGGTAAATAGGCGCTCTCACTGTCACGCACGCACGCATACATACAGCTACAGAGAGAGTCGAGCGAACAGTCCACGACAGCAGATATTTTTGCAGTGAGCAGTGGTATAGCATGTAGTACTCATACGTATCCCAAATGCGACCATACATGGCAGCATCTCATGTAGGTACGACGTACGCGTAGGCAGCAGCTCGTGCGGACCAGGACCCGGCCGGTCTTTCTCTCGCCGTTCTTTCAGAGTCTGGCGACGTCGACGAGCCGACCCTACCGTTGCGGGGAGAGAGAGATCATGTATGCATCCTCCCAATGAACAACCCCATATGTGGCAAACCTCGAGCCACCTTTAGACCACAGCGCAGCACAGCACGGCCCATGAACAGACCGAGCCCGCTCGCCAACCGATGAGCTGTCGATCGAGCCAGACCGACCTAACATGTACAGCACCGGCGCCATCATGATCCATGAATTCACCTCGCCTCACCTCATCACCACCCAACCTAGATATGCAGGAGTGGGGAGTGGCGAACTCTGAAGCTGGACACGGTACATGGCCGTGCCGGTGGTAGGTTGGCACGGCGGAGCTGGCATGTCAGGCAGGAGCTGAAGGGGTTCCTCCTCCCCTTGATCCTTAAAACTCCCGCGGTCTGACAGGCATCACATGTGTGCCCGCGCGCACCCGCACCCGCAATGGCATGATCAACCCTCACATGGCTGGCCCTGTGATGCAGCAGCGGGTGCAGGACCAGGGACACGCCTTGACCCACCCCAACACCCCATGCCGGTTGCCCCCCTCCATCTATTCTCGCACAGGCTGCTCGCCTCTTAAATCCACGAGAGCCCCCCTTCCCTCCATCCTCACGAGGACCTGCATGAATGACACAGCAATGATAACATTCCTCTGAAACCCACCCACATCCCAAAGAAAAAAGAAGAGCAGAGTGAGAGTGAGAGAGAGAGAGCTCTGTGCAACTTCTACATCTGTACCTGCATCTGTATCCATCTATCCCTCTGCAAGTGCAGACAGCTATATTTCTTCTTGCTTGCACAACTCCCCGTAGGCTCTTTCTCTGGTTTGGAAGCTTCTCTTGCTCTGGTTTGCGCTGCACTGTGTGTGTGACCTGTCCTGGGCTGCCACTTCCATCTGAATGTGAGGTGGTGGTCTTCTTGGGGTGCTTTGTTTGGTGTCTGACTGATCAGTTTGGGCCCTGAAAGATGCCGGCGGCGAGGATGCTCAATGCCTTCTCCGAAAACACGCCGGAGCTCGACCGGCAAATAGGGTGCATGGCCGGCATATTCCAGATATTCGATCGCCAGCGGATGCTGACAGCGCGGCGTGGCGGCCGGCGGGCGCAGAAGAGGCTACCTCCAGGTAACAAACAACTCGTGTTCATTGGGCTCTGCACCTTTCTGCCTTGTTGTGTTCACATTGAGTTGCTCTGTGTCAAGTTCCAGCATAATCCTTTTTCTTGATTACTGTTAAGGACCGTTTCCGATTTTTTAATCACACTCTCTGAATTATTATCTGCGACTCATTCTGCTATTGTTTGCTAGATATTGCAAAGTTAGCTGGTTTTTGGCAGAAAATTTTGCATCTTGTATTCGTTAAAAAAAGAAGTCCTTTCAGGCTATCATTCAAAGTTTGGTAAGATAGTTGGAAGGTTTGATAAAACAAATGCTTGGTTGGTAAAACTGTTCAATAGTATAAACTGGTTTTGTTGAAGATATACCCAAAGTGGATGTTGGAAAATAAGTTATCTTGAGAATGGCAAAACAGAATCCTGATTTTATTTGAACTTTTCTTTTACTGGCGAGACAAAGGCTAAGGCTTACAGAGTAAGGAGAACATCTAAACTGTAGCAGTGGTAGTGTAAACAGTAAAAAACAGATTGCTTATAGTAACTGCGATCATACAAACATTTCCTTGAGGATATACTATGACAGAACATGACTACTTTTAGCACTACATGAACAAGGCATTGACATAATGACAGCCAATGATGTGGGTTTTGGTATGCAGAAGTAGCATGAGGATATCTATTTGCACTTACTGGACAGCTGAACAATTGGTTACTAAATTTCATTTATGTAATGAAACTGAAGAGGACAGATGAACATTTGATTTTTAAATTTTCCATTCCTGTAGTGATAGATTAACTGAAGAGGACAGCTTAACAATTGATTATAAAGAAATCATTCATGAAAACAATAATGAATAATAGTAACAAAAACGTCACCTTTTGACCCCTCAGATCCATCCATGTTGTTCATTATCAGCGTGACATGATAAAATTGCTCTATTTTCTCGGTTTAGATTTTTGGCAACAATTATAATGTCCTCTTATTTTCTGCAGTCCGTAATCCTTCAAAAAGCAGCAGCAATGTTCCAGTGCAAAGCTCAAGTACCTCAAAGATCGTTCTGGTAATTTTTCCTATCTGGACTAGTTCAACTCGTTTTTTTTTTTTTGGGGGGGGGGGGGTCAGGAAAATCATTCTGCATGCATTAGTAGTACATTTGAACATATCAAGGAGAGGGCTCTAACCTATGAATTGATTTTGCAGGAGAAAACATTCAGCAAAAGTATGACCGAGAATAGTAGCCTTTCAATAGAGTCTTCGACAGCTTCTTGTTCTTCCTCTTCGTGCTCATCGTTCTCATCACTTGATGGCAACAAATCAATCCAACAGGAGATCCCATACATCAATGGCGAGCTCTTTGTGCAGAGGCCACTGAAGAACTCACCAAGTCTGAAGGGTGCTGACATGGACGCTAAGTCCGGACAACCAAACGTCGGTTTCAGAGACATCGTGAAGGACTCCATCAACCGGGACTCCGGAGGTCTAACTGTAAAGACCTCAGTGAAGGAGCCAAGGAGAAGTGGGCTGTACAAAGACTCACCGAGGCCATTGCTGCTCTCCAAATCAATGGACGGGACCTACGTCATCGGCATCGATAGGAGCACCAAGGTCCCTGCGAATGCCGTCGAATCCAACAGGCTTTTCCAGGAGCAGTCACGCTTCTCATGCGATGATCGGCGGCTCCTAAGGCCTGTCGAAACCCACGAAAACAAGAAACCTTCCACAAGACTCAAAGAGCTCCCTAGATTGTCTTTGGACAGTAGGAAAGAATCTCTGAGCCCGAATCCACGTCTGACGAACTTCAGTTACAAGAGAACCGATGACAATCTCCTGGATACTTTGAAGCCTCAAGAGTCTCCGACTCACAGGCGGGCCAACAGTGTCATTGCCAAGCTCATGGGGTTGGAAGAAGCACCAAATGCTACAGGTATGCTGATTGCTGACAGCTACGAGCCTGCAAGATCACCAAGACCAGCACAAGCCACTCAGAGCGAGCGTCCACCACGTTCACCCAGAAGCACTTGCCAGGATCCCTGGGTGTTGCAGCCAAAGAACGAGTCTTCAGCACTGAAAACCAAGCCTTCTCCAAGAATTCTCACCGAAGCCGCTCCTTGGAGGCAGCAGGAGAGAGGTGTCAGCAACAGCAAGGCTTCGCAATGTCGAGATGCTGAAGTGAGGCCAAGGACTGCGTCTTTGTACGCCGACATAGAGAGAAGGCTTGGGGGGCTCGAGTTCTTGGAGTGCAACAAGGACTTCAGAGCTCTCAGAATTCTGGGTGCATTGCATGCGAAGGATGCTAAGCGCCAGAACGACGGCAATGCTGAATCAGTAGCTGTTCAGCAGGCAGAAGATCCTCTAACCACCAGTTCCAGAAACTTCCAGTCTCCCATTGTAGTCATGAAGCCGGCAAGAACCACCGAGAAGACGGGGGTTTCACTTGCTTCAGTTGCTCCCCTTGCAGGGCTCAGAAGCCTCCTGAAGCTGCAGCCCAGAGATTCATCTTTCGCTGGCAAGAATGAAACCAGCACAAATGAGAAGATACAATCTCGCATTTCCAGAGGTCAATCCAAGCCTGACGAACCTGTCAGCAGTGCAAGATCGCCGATGCCTACAGGCTCATCAAGCCCCAGACTGGTGCAGAAGAAGGCGGAATCGGAAAGGCGGTCTCGTCCACCAGTCTCACCAAAGTCTCCAAGCAAGAAGTCCAATGAAGCAGCCTCCCCAAGAGGAAGAACAAGATCAAAGCCTACTCAAGCGAAGAGCCACCATGACAATGAGGTCCTGCAGAGTCCACGAAGCAGAATCAGCTTGGCGAAGCAGGTCGACGTCAGTGTAATGGATTGTGAAAAGCCTCTGGTCGTCAGCTCGTCGTTCGTGCAACCAAGCTATACAGCTGCAACACCAAGTCACAAGGTACACAAAAAGAAACAACCATGTATGAAAGAAACCGGCTAATTCTACATATTTTTCCATGTGCTCGTTGTTTATCACTAACTAGTGAAAACTCTCATGTTTTTCAGGGTCCTTCTTCAATTTTGGGATCAATTCGTTCACTGGAGAACGTCCCGAGACCCGTCTCTGTCCTCGACACATCCTTCTATCATAAAAGGATCCTGGATTCATTCAAAGGTGAGAAGATGATCTAGCATTTAATTTTTCTGCATTACTGTGAATAAGATAACCAACTGCAAGAACAATAACATGATAGATCCTACTGTTTGGTCTCATTCAATTCAGAAGCCCATAGTGTCATTCAAAGGACAAGCATAGTTAGCTGTAAGCGTGCTGATGACGCTTGTGACAGATAATCTGCAAAAAAAAAGCTACCAGGTAGCTCGTGGTCCTGCGATTGGGAGGAACCACAGCAGATTGACAGTTGCAGCTAGATGTGCTGGTGCTGAATAGTGCTACGTTTGCAAGCCCCACATGTTGCACTTGCTTATGCAGCAGCATGATGTGTCTTTTGGTGTGAATGCATTGCTAGTATAGATGTGCCCACCATTGTCCCCCTCTACAAATACACCTAATGTGTATGATCCTGTAGACAGACAGCGATTTCATCTCTCCCGTCTGATACTTGTTTTTTTTCAGTTGTGTTGTCTGATAGCAAATTCCGTATTTTTGTCTGGTGCATTATTTTTTTAGGCAGCTGTATTAAGCACCGGTTTCTGAATATATGTATATCATTTTTCTGCTTGTTAAGATGGCGAGACACATACTTCAGACCAGTGCTGGAACCCAAACAGCCTGCCTGACACGCCGCAGTCGAAGATGAGCAGTGAAGCCAACCAGATCAAACCAGAAAATTTGGAAGCCCTCATCCAGAAGCTTGAGCAATTGCAGTCAATGAATGGTGAAGCTGCAAACACGAAAGATCACCAGTATATCTACGAGATACTCTTAGCATCTGGCCTTCTGCACAAAGAATTGAGCTTGGCAGCAATGCCTGGCCAACTCGGGCCACCCAGTTGCCCGATCAATCCGGAGATCTTCCTCATTCTTGAACAAGCAAAGCCACACTTTGTTTCAGCAACTCAAGCTGTTAGTGGAGCTAAGAGAAGTTCTACACCTAACACAGAAAAGCTTCACCGAAGACTTGTATTCGATCTCGTAAATGAAATTATAGCTCAGAAGATGAACATCTATAGTTCTGCAAGTCAATCTGCGAAGCTTCTTCGATCAAGGAAGCTAAGTGGGTGGCGACTTTTCAAGGAATTGTGCGCAGAGGTTGACAAGCTCCAATCTGAGAAGAGCTCAGCAGTAAAATGCTCTGAAGAGGATGAGGATGAAAACAAGCTGTTAGCTGAGGATGCACTGCATGGAATGAAAGATTGGAGGAGCTTTGACGGTGAGCTACAAGGCATGGTTTTGGATATCGAAAGATCCATCTTCAAGGACCTTATCGACGAGGTCATAGGCGGTGAGGCTACTGAGAAGATGCAAGCTGGACACTGGAAGCTGCGGAGGCAGCTGTCTTACAGTAGTATAAACTGTATTCTTGGCAATAGTAGTTTCCGTTAGGAAGCTTAGCCGCTAGTAAATGTAACCTTGTGTATTTCACTGAAGACTAAACTATAGAAGAAATATAAATGTTCCTCAACACTAGTCCCACTGCCATGGACACTAGAAGAAGCAAGCAACTGAATATCTACAATACGCTTTATCAAGTCTTCTGTATAGATTTTTTTTTATTGGATCATGCTCTTGTTCTTGATTCCACAGGCTGTTGTTTGTTTCATGGCACACGGTCGCCTGAAACAAAAGTTTTAGCCAATCTGCGTCTGTTTTAGATAACAAGGGACCATGTGGCTTCCGCATGGCAGGACACATCTCACACTGTCGTAGACAACAAGATGTTTCCTGCCAGATTGGTGATAGCTCCCGCTTGAAGTTCTAACTCTGTAGTTCCCAAACTGTCTTTATATTCGGGAAAAAAAATTCTGCAACAGGCAACGATCCTGGCCCGACATTCGCACGAGGATCGTGTCGCTAAAACCAATCGTTAACTCCTCACCTAGCAGAAGATCGAAATGATTCAGCACATCCATTGTACTAGTATAACATCCATAGATTGCAACGGAGGCTGTGTACAGGCACATCGCATCTCCATTCGGCGTAACGACATGTCAAATTCTCTACGAGAGAACTGTACTCGAGTCAGCGCCAGATCATCCAGGCCACCGAAGCGCGACAAGGGGCGCGAATTGGCAACCTTTTTCCTTCGGCCCTGCACTGTTAAGATTTCAACGTCGCTGTTAAGGCGTCAGAGGTTCGTCGGCCCAGGCATGTAAAACCGCAACGGCATGGCGGAGACCTGGGGCTGGGATGGGAAGGGAAGGGAAGACGCCTCCCGGCACATGGGATGCCGGCGCCCGCACTCCGCTTGGGATTCGTTCGTTCGACCGGCGTCCCATGAGAGGGTCGTCGGAAACAGGGGCCGGCACTGATCGGTGGGCGCGCCGTCCTGGTAACCGGCAGCAGATCCTAGGTTCTCGGCACATGCGTGCCAGTGGAATTGATGGGCTAGTTGAAGAATTAAATCATGAACATGAAAAACCACCCATTTGGAATTGATGGGCTAATTGAAGAATTAAATCATGGCATATAAGATTAGAAATAAGGAGAAGACTCGACGGATTAGATTAGCACATTTGCACAGCTATCTGCTCCTCTCACTCAATACATAGATGGATAGAAATGCAGTGGGAGTGCTAGAAACAAAATAGCACAAATAAACAACACGTAGAGGGTCACAAATAGCTAAGAACTGCTGCGGTTGGAGCAGCGATCGGCCTTCACTCAATTCTGACAGCCTTTACTTCTCATGCATATGACCAAAAGCGAGCAAGGTAAAATTGCCAGCTTGCATTAAGCATTAATACCAGTGACAACACCACGCATGACTAAGAATAATCATTCTACAGATAACCATGGATTTTCTGAAAGTAGAAATACGGTGTCAAAACTGTATTCTCCAAGTAACCTTCAAGTCTTAGGCATTTTGGTAGTGGTGCAACTTGTATAACAAAACTTTTCCCCCAGCATGTCCAACAGATAAAAACCCGCTGCCCGGACTGAAGTCCAAGCACCGTGGGTAGTGAAGGCTGAACCGAGGCCCTGGCCAGTTTTGGAACACACTGAAGGACGGGACATGCACAAGCCTCATCCCGTTCCTCTCCCTTGCTGAGCTTATCGCCAGAATCTGGGCATCGTGATTGAATTTGATTTCACCAATCTCAGTTGTAAGATTTTCAATTGTCTTCAGCGGCTTCCTCTTCCCGCCGAGAAACTCATCCCTCTTATACACATTCACAATGCCGCTGGTGGAGCCTGTAGCAAACAAAGAGCTGTCCTGCGAAGTGCAAAGCGAAACGCCTGTCAGGGAACCATCATCAGTAGCCTTGTGGATGCACTTCCTTGTTCTAAGATCCCAGAGGTAAACATGGCCATCCCCGCCACTGCTTAGTAGCTGATTCCCACCGTCCGCAAAAGCCAGTGAACGCACACTTCCATTCATCTTGAGGGTTCCAATGAGCTGCTTTGTTTTGGAAGAAATCAGAAGAATGTACCCCTCATTACCAACGAATGCAATGGTTCTTGAATCAGGTGATATCTCAAAGTTTTCCAGGCTTTTCTCCTCACGTCCTGTCAATGGTCCAATCTTACTAACAGCAGCGTTCACCAGATCAAATGAGTAGAAGAACTTCCTCCTGCCCGAAAGGATCACCTCAGAGCCATCAGGAAGAAAGGATGCCTTGTGAACCGGGCAGTCCTCGATAAATATGCTCTGGATCTTGGGGTTTCTCTTCCCGTCAATCTGGAAAAACCTCAGATGTTTGTCCAAACCAGCAGCAAGCATCAGCTGCCCATTCCTATGAAACTGCACTGAATTGATAGGACCACTAGATGGTTCCTGGGCATTAGCGTCAACAAGCCTTGAGAACTCTAACATGCCAGGTAAGAGCTTGACAGTATCCTTGACAACAAGCTCATTGTTATTCTGAAGAATATCGTCGACTCCACCCTCGTCGTCAGATTCATCATCTGACATCCCGGGAAGAGGAGCTTTCCGGTCCATATCAGCCCAGCCAGTGAAGGGGTTCAATTTGGCATGCTGACCACGCAACCTAGCCTCATACTCTTTGCCCGAGATCACACGCTCATCAGCCTCTTTTCTCAACTTCCTCAGCCTTGCAACCTTCAAGATGTCTACCTCAGTCCTCTCCTCCTCGTCATCCACCCAAACAGGCTTCCTCCCCCTGTTACCCAACTCATCTTCCTCACCCTCACTGGACAAGCCCTCGTAAACAGGCATGTCATCCTCGCCGTCACCAGCAGACCGATCCATGAAGAACAAAGGCGCATCCTGGTCAGGAGCCGCCACCGTAGCCCCAACCTCAGTGCCAAACTCCAGCGGTGCATAGAGGGCACCAAACAGAGAACTCTCCAGCTGCCTCATCTCCTCCTCCTCCTCCTGGTTCTGCCTGGCCTCCAGTGCCTTAGCCTTCTTCTTCTTCCTCTCCTTATTGCGGTTCTCCGACTTAGCTTCCTTCCCAACATCTGCATCCTCAGCAATGGGGGAGCCAGTGCCCTCATCGTTATCATCATCAGTTCCGCTTTTCTCCAGGTGGCGCTTCTGGAGCACGTTCTGGGATATCAAGCTCATCTTGCCCGGCTTCTAAATTGGGTCTCTATCACATGAAAAACCAAAACGAATTTTACTACACGAAGACAGGCCCAACGCTACATTAGTCAGCAGCAAGAATCGATAATGATATTTTTTTTTCCCGAGGACAAGCAATAATCCATATCACGACCAGTATAACTAAGCATGGACGCAACTCATCAAACAACTCCTGCTCGCGGATTGAACAAGCAGATGTGAAATCGATAGAGGCGTACCGGGAGATCCTGACGGCCGCGAAGTCCGGTGTGCTGCGGGAGGCTGGGTGGCGAAGTCCGGTGTGCTGCGGGAGGCTGGGCGGCGGCTGGTGGGACAGAGGGCAAGGCTCTAGGGTTTAAGACTTGTCTTCGTTCCCTCGGTGAAGATATGGGCCGATCGCTGTTAATGGGCCAGAACGCGTTGGGATTAACGACCAGGCTGCTGAGATTGGGCCCTGAAGTCAGTGGGATGCAGTGGCTACAATCGCCCCGCGCCACCCCAAAACCAGAGCCAAGTCGCTGCCGCGCCGGCCGTCGGATGCCGAGGGACTCTGCCGTGGCAGCCACCCGCAGCTGTAGATCCGGTCACCGGCACCCGCAGCTGCTCTACCGGACCGCCTCCCGACGCTGCATGAATCGCCCACCACGGCAACCACTTCGCGCCGAAAGAGAAGAAAACGGCGGAGGCCGTTGCAGCCGAGGAAGGGGGGGGGGGATGACCGGACCTTGCGGCCGGAAGGTGTTCACATGTTGTGGGCTGTAGCTAGTTTCGATGTACCTTTTCCACCAGTAAATTAGCTTCTCTGAAACATTTTTTTTATATATCTCTCTAGAACCTTTTTGAATAGCTGTTTCACAACTGGTACCCTTTGTCCCCTGGTCCTAAAAATTGCTGGGCTCAGTTGCCTGTGCTGGAACTGGCCCAACAAGGCACAACAGCAGCTCCCAAACGAGCCAAGGGCCCTAAGCTTGCAGATGAGGAATTGTTTCCATAAATAGCGTCGTAGTAAATTTTTTATTTTAGTTTTTAAATATCTGTTTTTATAAATCTAACTTACTTTATAGTAGATAAATCTACTGTAGCTGATATATACCTATTGAGTTAGTTAGGAAATTTACCGAGTGAGGGGAGCTCGACAATCATCTAGGTAAGTGGTTCAAGGAGAGATTATATTTGTAAAATAGAATGTTTAGAATCATATTTGAAAATAAAAGGCAAAGGTGGCATTTATATAATAATCAGTTCGCGGATGAGTTGCTGTCGTGCAAGTCACGCCAAACATCATATCACCTTGGCGGGTGCAGCATCCATCCACGATTCCCTTCGTCCCCCTCGGGCGACACATGTTCCCAATTCCATGGTTACGTTCCACTCACTGTCCGGTTCCCCAATCGATGACTCCTGGCAGCACGATATTTTTCCCGGATTCTCTCCTGCCTCCATGCACTTGATTGCCTTCGTGTCCCTGCATCGACTGGCCAGTCCATGTCATATCCTAGTACTACTACTACCATCACAAGCTCATGCATTGTACCATCGATCTGTGGTGCGTGCATGCACTGTCTCCATCATTGAAAACACACACACAGAGAGAGAAGAATAAAAGGCCATACCTGTGGTGCATGAACCGTACACATGTATTCATAGCTTTTTTTTAGCAACTTACTATTCTCTGTTACAATAGCTAATTTTTAAATAACGTATTTTTTAATATTAAATCTATAAATGATTTATAATATATATTATATTAAATTCAGTTATACTGATTAAAATTATATATAATTATTTTTCTTTATATATTGACACTCGTAAATAAGAAGAATTTAAAAACCAAAAACTAAAGACCCGTAGATGATTCTCTTTTCTCTACCAAGCAGGAGGAAGTCAGTGAGTGAAGGAATCTGCGTCTTTCATATATCAATACCCGTCCACTTTTCCCAATCTACAAGGTGCAAACACGTTATCATGCATACCGACATCAGAGCCAAGCTGCTCCAGGTGCATGCACGCACGCCGCGGAGGCCGACCAATTTGGCGCCGTGCAGCATTGAACAGTGGTTGGTGGACGACATAAACTATTATCTGAGCCCCTGGGATGCTTATCTGAGCTTAAATTTCTTATTTTTTTATTTATTTTTTACTATTTGAGATTTATTTTATCTGATAATTTTTTAGGTGTAATTAATTTTTAAAAAAATAAAAATAGAAAAATTATCTTATTACGGATAATATAAAGAAATAAGATAAAAAGATTAAAAAACCTAAAAAACTATTAAAAAAGATGAAATTAAAAAATTAAAAACTAGAAATTAGAAGTCAAAAGGCTAAAACCTCAATAAGTGGAGCCCGATCGATCTTGGAGACGTGACGAGAAGAGAGAAGGAAAATGAATAAATCTATTTTTCGGCAGCTTTCTTTTGCAAGTTGGCCAAAGAGGGTAAGGCCGATCGGCTTTGTGTTGGGTGGTCGAGGAATGTACGTCCTGCTGCTGCTTCCTTTCGTTTTCCTTTGCTGCTGCGTTCGGCGATGCGCTATGGACATGCGTGGCGTTGTTGAGATTTGGGTTTGGCCACTCGGTTCAGCCTCTCTCCGCTATCTTGTCAAAGAAGTACATGCACGTCCCTCATGAGTTTCTGGCTTCGAAGGTGTTTACATTTACATTGATTCTTTCTTTTTGTTCAATGGAAGCCGTGAATTTTCCAACCGAGGCTCTAGATCTGTCGATCGAGCTCGATTGGCGATTTAAAACATATAGTTCTGCCGTAAACTTACCAAGGTTTCGGTTTTTTTCCCCCTTCTCAATCCACCGAACTGTGCCGCGTGCACTTTTGCCACGTGAGTGCACATGGAGTATTCCTTACCAAGGTTGCTGGCTGATATTAGATTATCCAGATCAACAACAAAGGTCATGTTTTTTTTTTGTCTTTCTATGGCTTCTGATTTCTTATTTTTCTCAATAATTACTATTTATTAAATTAATAAACTATAGCTAAAATTTATAATCCGTAGCTCAAAACAACAGTCCAAAATATTCTTTATTTCCTTTACAAAACAACGAAATGGAGTGTCTTGTACAAGCAGTTTCTGAGGAGTACTCCTAATATAATCAAGGAGAACGTGGTCAACAAGTGGACACACAGCTGCGTGCAATGTGAGCAGAAGGTCGGCGATCGATGGAGCAGTTTGTTAGCTCGGTCTATTAAGAAATTGTGTGCACATGCACAACGAAACAATTTGCTGTGCTTTCGGCACATGCACGTACATACACATGATGTAGACGAATGAAGCGTACACTTTTCGGTTCTTTAACATCTTCTAATTAAGCAGACATTTAAGGAATTAAGGTAAAAGCTCCGCTTAGAACGCCGCAATTTATATAAAATCTATAGGCCACAAAATCAATGTAAATCCATGTGTTTCAATCAGATGCTACTTGCAGTCGTCTAATATGGATCCCAACGGATGGCTATATATCAATTGCTCTCTCGCTCTCTCTTTAAAATCGTGTGGAACGCGAGAATTCCGTAGAAATTTTCGTAGGAAAAGATGTTGGGCTGTATGGTAATTTTTCTTATTTTTGGATTAAGAGAAGAGGGAAAAGAAAAACCCTTGTGGGACCATTTGTAAGAGAGGGAAAAAGAGATAAGGCTCCTTGTGAGCCGACTCAGACCTATAAGGGAGTCCTTCTGATCCCCTTGTCTCCCTGGTCTCTCGGGCAGAATGAACGGCGTGGCCGTTCCACGGCGTCTCTATTTCCTCATCCGTGAACCGTGGCCTCTTATCCTCTTTAAATTTAGATGAGAGAGTTTGGGAGGAGAGTAGAAATCAAGAGCTCACCACCTGTTCCAAAGACACGTTAATTTAGAGCTCAAAGCCTGACTTATTAGTTAGAAATTATCAAATAAATTTATGATCAATTAGACTCTAGTGGTGAGGAGGCTTTACTGAATGCTTCGGTAGCTCGACACCTAAGGGCAAATCAAACAATAAAAATATGTGC
This sequence comes from Melocanna baccifera, assembly GCA_036346265.1. NCBI lineage: Eukaryota > Viridiplantae > Streptophyta > Magnoliopsida > Poales > Poaceae > Melocanna > Melocanna baccifera. Next base: position 22,179,522 of record CM070694.1, on the reverse strand, counting down.
ATTATGCAGATTATTTTTGCTCACTTACTTGCTCGGTTAAGCATGATTTCCTATTTATATGACTTAAGTAGTTCATCTGTGTTAAGAGATGCTTGTTTGATACTTTTGTCATTCATTAGTTACTGGATATATGCTTTCTTGTCATTATTTAATTCTGGAATTAATATGAGATTTATGCTAAAACCACTTAATCTTCAACAATCTAGAAAACCAACACTTGTTGAAATGACTTCATCATCTGATTTCGTTAAACCGGAAGTTTTTAACGATGCTGATTTCAAGCGTTAGCAAACCAAGATGAAGCTATGGTTGACTGATCTAAAATTATTTTGGGTCATTTCTGATCCTCTAATGCTTCATCTGAAAACTCGTTGGAAGGATACAAACCATTTTGCTTTGGCTAGGTTGTTGATCATTCTATCAAACTGGCTTTTCAATGTGTATGTCAACTTTATGGAGGCTAAAAAATTATGGGATGAGCTGAATGAAAAATATTCAGAAGATGATAATAGGAATGAGTCATTCATTACTGTAAAATTACTTGAACTACAAGATGTAGAGAGACGGTCGGTGATGGAGCAGCTTCATAAGTGACAGTTCCATATACGTGATTTAAATCAGTATAACTGTCTCTTGCTAGAGAGTTTTTAAGTAAATGTCCTTTTGGACAAGTTACTGTCCTCGTGGTTAGGTGTGGGCATTTTTATACCAAAACCAAAATACCGAACTGAACCGAACCAAAAAAAAACAAAAATTATGGTTTATTCGGTGTGGTTTATATTTTCATGCTATTCGATTTTTGGTGCGATTTTTTAAGTCTTAAAAACCGAATTAACTAAAATACCAAAATATTTTTTCTTATGTGAATATGTAGTAAACAAAAGCTATTCTCATTTAATTTTGTAGGTATTTTTCAACATCTCAAAAGAAAGAATATTAGTAACTTCTAGAGATATCATTCGCTCAAAAATAAATCCAGTATAATAACACTAGACTAAAGTATGTTATTATATATTAAAGTGTTGTGCATATTTTGATTAACCGAATTAATTGAATCAAAATAATTTGGTTACTTAGGTTCGGTTTTTTATTTTAATTTACTTAATTTGGTTGTCAACTGTCAAAAATCAAAATAATTTTTTATCAAATAAATCGAACCGTATAAACCGAATGTCCCCTCTACTCGTGGCGACTTGAGTTGTTCATCTGTGTTAAAGATGCTTGTTTAATACTCTTATTATTCATTAGTTACTGGATTGATATTCCTGTCATTCGTTAGTTATTGGATATATGATTTCCTGCCGTTATTGAATTCTGGGAATTAATCTGAGATCTTAATCTTCAACAAAAGAAACATACGTTCTCACTAAATTTTTGTCGCACAAACAAACAAACATCTATGTATTATTACGGTGTATCCACGATGGCATCTCAACGGGAAAAAAAGTACTGACACGACTTCACTATGCCGAAGTACAAGACATAACTACCACATGACCAGTCCTGTATATGGCGGACACGTACGTATTCGTAGGTACGTCGAGCACTATAGCTTGAATAGGATAGAAGGCCCTGCTCCTGTCTCTGTGACAGTGGGCCACCCACAAAAACGCCAACAAATAAAAGAAAAAACTCATACCTGGCCTGACCAAGGACGTGCCTACGTAGCAGCAGTCGCGTCAGTCTGTGACTCGTACAGTCACTGCATAATCGTTTTCACCTTCAAGTAGTATCGAATTTAGCCGGTTCCTTTTGTCTTTTTTTTTTGTTTCCAACGCGTTTGACAAGTCGGAATAAATGAGATAATTTTTATAAATAATTTATTCAAATCATTTCTCTAAATGTTTTTCTAAACCTAAAATCGTCTGTATCGATATCTTAATGTTCATCATCATTTCAAAAAATATAAATAAAAATTATCAACTGTGGTCTAAAACTATCGACCCTGGTAAAAAATAACTTTTAGAATTTTGTTTTTGTGAATGACTCACTTAATTAGGGGGCGCTCGTTTTAACGATGACTTCTGACTTTTAGCAGAAATTTCACTATAGTTGGTTTTTTTTTACTGTAGCTGATTTGGCTTTTTGAGTATAATTATTTTTAAAAATGTAAAAATAGAAAAAAAAACATGTTAATCCATTAAAGATAATACAAAAGAACACGGAAAAAAAGAAAATACAAAAAACCTAAAATATCTTAAAAATAAAAATAAATAAAATACTAAATAGTAAAAAAACTAAAATTAGAAATCGAAACCGAAAAAAAACCTCAACGAGCGGGACGGATCACTACTCACTAGCTACGAGTACTACTACGAGTTAATTATGATAGGCAAGTTGGCAATTAACAAGGATTAATTCCTACGCCAATGAGTACGCTACAACGAGAGACTGTACAACAATAAGGATCGAATTGCAACTTGCTCTTTCTATAAAACGCAGGGTGTCCAACAGCTGTGGTCGATTGCGTGTTGGATTCAAGTCTTCTTCTTCTTTTTTTTGATAAAAAGTAGCTAACAAAGCTAGGGTGGATCCATCATTGCCAACGCCACATGCCACCCCATAGATAATCGATGCTCATGCGATTTTTGTTTAGATCGGATCGTCGTCATAAGTTGTGTGGATTTGAAATTAACGGATCAAAAAGCTAACAATTACTCTATCCGTTGAACTTTGTGAGACATATTTTTTAAAAAGATCTTATCCATAAATATAAAATATATTTCATGTTCTAATGTAAAATTAGTATGATGTTCTTTTTTACTCCTAATAAATATGCAATTTTATTTGGTATTTTCTACATGTATACAATGCATAATTGCTTAGAGATAATAATTAGAGTTAATATAGTTATTTTCACTATCTCCTTGGACTATGTACCAAGAGAAAATACGATTTATAAACTTAGACAGAGGGAGTAGTCAATACAAGAAGAGCGACTTTTTATTTTTCAAAGTCGGCAGAATAACTTTAACAACTAAATTTTATCATTACATGTTCGGAAAAAGCTAGTAAAGTGTAACATTTTGAAAGTATTTCTTACAACAAATTTACTCATGCTACTTTGATATATCCAACAACATATCCTAGACAATATATTTGATCAAAACTAATATGATTCAGTTGCAAATATTTTAGATCGCCATTTTTTTTTTAAACTGAAGGAGCAGAACGACCGTGTGCACATCTACCACTAGCACAAACCAAAACCGTCCACCTCCCTCTACTTCCAAGTTCATAGATTAGCACTACAGATGGCAATAATGCTGGTCTAACCACCATTAGAGGCCGGAAGTGCAGGGCTCGCAAGTTGGGCAATGGTATGTTTGGTCACCGTCCAACCGCGGCACGCCACGGCGAAGCGGAGCAGAAGAGGAAAGGAGGGGGAGAAAGAGGAGTTAATTATTGGGGTTTGAATCTGACAGCGTCAAATCGCCGACCCCCGACTGCTTCTTTCGGTGGCGAACATCGTACAGAATCGATATCCCCGAGATCCTGTTCCCCGCCTCGCGGATCTGACGGATCTCTTGCGGCTGGCACACATGTAGGTGGGCTCGTATGGCTTATCCGCTCTAGGGCAATTCGTTACCGCTCTAGAGGATAAGTACTGGTTATCTCTTTTTCTTACTTTCTTTTTTTTTCCATGTAAAAGGTCACTGGTCAGGCTTGATGTCTGCATACTACTCAGATGAGTGCTTACTGATTAGCTGGATTGTTGAGGAATGGGGGCGTTTGGAATAGCGATGGATTTTAATTTTTGCTGAAATTTTAACTGTAACTGACTGATTTTTTTATTGTAACTAAGTTGATTTTTTAGATATAATTAAATTTAAAAATATAAAAATAAAAGCGATATGCTAACCTACCACGGACAATACAAAGGAATACAGAAAAAAACATAAAAATTCAAAAAAACAATAAAAGAAACAACAAAACATGAACAGTGCAAAAGAATCGCCGCATAGTGAAAAAAAAAAAACCGAACGCGGGCGTCTGACCGCTGAGTTGAGCGCCCAAGATTGCCTGTAGCTCTTTTATGTGTTGGGTGATTCATGATTCAAGCTTACTTCTCATGTAAGCTAGTAGTCTAGTTTCGAAGGCTGAGCTCCAATTTGTCAACATAAGTTCAAGCTAGTTTTAGCTTTTTCATTATTCCTAAATTTTATTTTTATTTTAACTTTTTAGCTTTTGTTGAGCTTTTTGCCGGTTCTTTTTTTCTATATCCATTTGTATTATACGTGATCGGATAATCTATTTTTTCTATTTTTAATTTTTTTTAAATTAAATTATACTAAATAAGTTAGTTACAGTGAAAATTCAACCATAAGCTAGACTTATTCAACCAAAATAAGTACCCCTAAAAAACTTCGGGCAATTATGTGAATCTAGGTTCATAGACACCTTGGCTACCAAGGGGTGTCAATAGGGCCGAGAGGTCCCAGGGAGGCCCTGTGACCCTATCTTGATCCTTGCTAGCCTAACCCCATGTCCAACCCTATTAGGCTTATCGGAGGAGATTGCCCCCGTCCCTGCAAGGACCTAACCCTTACGGCTCTATGGGGATTAAGAGGGTGATCGGAATAGCGATGGCTTTTGGTTTTTGCTGAAAAAACACTGTAGCTGAGTTGGTTTATTGAGTATAATTAAATTTAAAAAATTTAAAAAAACCGAAAACAAAAAACGAAAAAAGTATAAGTAAATTTTAAAAAAATGGGAAAAACAAAAAAATAAATTTTACTGTAGCAGGTACTGTAGCTACAGTACCTGCTACAGTGAAAAATCACCACATCTAGCGATGGGCGAAGCCCAGTTGAGCGGGACCTAAAAATAGGCTAATTTAGTTTTTAAAATAATAATGTAATTTTGTTTGTTAATTTATAATTATTTATGCATCTTTTTTTAAAATATGGTTTTAAAATATATATTCTAATATATGATTCAAGTTTTTGTCCAAATATAGAAGAAAAGAATATAATCTTCTATATTTAAAACTATAATCTATTATATATATTTTTTTAATTTTTACCGGTCCCCTAGGGCCGTGCGGGGTAGGGCGACCCCATTCCTGCCCGCTAATGTGGTAAAGCCTATCCCCATTCCCCGTGCACGAGATCGGGCCCCACCTTCGTTCTCAATGAAGAAATTCCCCATAGGACCCGCCCCTATAGAGAAAATTGCCACCTCTGTGACTACCTTCTAGTCTCTCGATATAAACATGGGCCCTTATTAGGCACAATAGAACTAGAATAAAAGGGTATGTTGGGTAGAGGCTACCCAACTTGTGTAGGTAAAACAGGACCTAGAATTTTGAGAACTAATCCGATCACAAGTAGCAAAGCTAAGGGCAATTTTAAAGGATCGACAGTGTTTGTGTGGCGATGAAACGTTAACTTTACAATAATATGTTTTGAAGTTGAAAATTGATGAGGCAAACTCGTTAGTCGTGGATTTTCATCTTTATAAAAAAAAGTGTTAAGTCTTTGAAATTCTTTCATCACATGTATATTAAATTTATATCTAGTTGCCAAAATGAGATTAAAATACAACAGACAGCTTGTGGATCCCGTTGAACTCATTTTGTTAAATTCTACATCAATTAAAATTGCAAATTAATAACACGCACAAGAGTCTGAACATACAGATATCCTTACAAACATAGCCACATAGGTAAATACACATTTGGAGGTTCGGACAACGACGATGTGTCGTCCATTAACACCCTCTCAAGGCTTTAGCTTCTTTCTTTTTAACTTATAACTCATTATTTATATCTTCCTTTAAACAAACAAACAGGATGATTTATCCGTTATCTTTTCAAAGTGACTTATCATGACAGTCTTTTTGAAGCAGTTTTTCGGCATTCAGTTCGTTTGTACAAACACTCATATTAAAACCAAAAACCATCAACCGTAACCATAAATCATCAGTCACAGCCAAAAAAACCCACCCTTCACTCCCCAAGCAAATCATATCCATGGGCGCTTATACGCCACTCGTACGGCAAGCAGCCACATGCTGCCCATAATACTACACAAAGTTGTTCGGTCCATCCACTCACGTGTCCGTGAATTGAGATAGTTTTTGTTGCAATTAAAAATTTAAATGATCATATATTTTGAACTTAGTGTCCAATTTACGGTCCGCTTGAACGATCGTGTTCCTTATGATGAGATCTTCGAAACTAGATCCCATTTGCATACTTTTAGACTTAGTAATGATATTATATAACATATATTCCAATAGATAAAAAAATTATTCCACATATTACTTTGTAATGTTCCTGTAATTCCTAGAGGATGTTCCAACAAATATATTTTGAATTCAGTATAGGGAATGAACTAAGTGAGTGTTTATGTTTCAATAGTTAAAATAAAATATTCTATATATTTGAATATTAGATGTTCTAACAGTTTATCGATATAGTTCTATACATTCAGTTTTATAAAGGAATGTACCACTATCTTCGCTTTTGATTTCATTGTTCTAGCTGTGTTCTATATGGACGAGCGGGTGTGCGGCAGGTGTTCTACATACCGCGCACGGCACATAGGATTTGTCACCATATCCGCAGAAGATCCACGCCTCCCACTGCCGGGGCACCACTTGTATGCAGGCCCCACCGCGGTGACAGACAGGCTCCATCGCGGCCGCCCATTCGCCCCTACCCGCCGCCGCACGACACGTGGATCAAAGCGCCAGTACGTCGCCGTCGCCCACCCGGGTGACGGGTCCTGCCACTGCAGACGTCGCGACAACCCCCACACCCCCGTTACATCACCACAAACACGCCCGTTCCGTCCAGCCACCGACGTGCGGGCCCGTTAATACTCGGGACCACATGTAAGGTCAGCGGGTGGGCCTGGGAGCGGCGACGGGCAGGGCGGGGCGGGCGGGGCGCGGGCAAGTTGGCCTCGGGGCCTGTGCGCTGTCATGGGGCCCGCGTGCTGTGCCGGCCGACACACGTGGCGCGCGATGCGGCGGCCTACGCACACGTACCCCCGCTGCGGCGTTAAAGCGGATGCCGGGGGGCGACGTGTGGCTGCCGCGTAGGCCCCACCGGGCGCGAGGTGGGCCCCCCCGGCGCGGCAAGTTGCAGCTGGTTTTTTGTGTGCCAGTTGCTGCCGCTCCTGCGGGGTCGCGGAGAGGCGGAGAGCTGTGTGGTTGTGGGCCAGCCGAGCCGAGCCGAGCCGATTGGTGAAACTTCTTTTGGGTCTGGCTCAGCTTGGTAGCAGCGAACGTGGTTACCGTTAAAATTTTACTTCACGCACATTATCCGTGCTTATGGTTATACTTCCCACAGGAAAAATACTCCATGCTTTTTTTGTGGATGTCTTATGATATTTTAAACATTATGTACGGTATATTCATTATATGAATAAAGTTTAATGTATGTTTTTAAAGAAAACAACAAACTCAAATTTTAAGCATATGATGTTACCTATTATATAACCTATGCTTCTCTAAATATGGTATATTCCTTATTCAACAACCTACACAAAAAATTTGAATAGATAAACGCTTTGCACATAGATATGGTCGAGTTCACGCTAAATGTATATATGTTTGATTATACTTGCATGTTATGAAGACTAGTTTCCCATCATGCGATTGGGATGAGCGTTCACCAGTTAACTATGTATCACTAGTGAATTCCCCACAAGATATGGTGTATTAATTTGATCATGCACATGGAATAAAAAATCATTATGTAAAGATAAATAGCGTGATAGATACAACTAAACTATGCTACTTAAATGTTGTGGCAGCCAAGCCATTTGGTGTGGGAAACCTCCGCCTTCTAGTCCTTTTTCCTTCTCCCTTATCTAGCCCCTTTCCTTTCTCTTTGGCTTGCCGCCGGCAAAGACAAGAGCAATGGACCAACCCTTATACATATATGGTGTAAATAGCATGCATAATTTCTCCTGTTGTGGACTTACCCTATGTGGAAACTGGTGTAAATCGTCGATTTGAGCTCTGGATTTTGCCATTGTGGTCCTCCGTTGTGCTTTGCCATCGGCCTCAGTCGCCGCTAATTATAGCAATGTAAGATTCCCCTCTGGTTATTCCGTGTTTTCGTACTAAGCCCTTTCTGGATCTGGATGAAAAAGAGCAATTTTCCCCACTTTGCAAGATGTATTTTATCATTTTTCTTCCTCCTTCCGTGGCCAATTTCTTCTGTGGTGGCACCTTGCGGTTAATAGCGTTTCATCCAGTTCCAATCAACATCAACCTCTATGGTGGAGGCCGAAGGTTGGTGATGGTCAATTCTTCACCACCCATGCATCAATGTAAGAGATAACATGCTCGTCCTGAAACCGCTAACGGTTGCATGGCAGGCTTTAAGCCAATGCCTCCCACCAGTGGCCTCAAGCGCAAGAGAATCAAGAGACCTTCCCAAGCTGTTTTTTGTCAAAAAAAAAACCCAGCATCACCATCTTCGCTAAGGGCAAAAAACAATATTGGACTTCAATGTAATTTCCTTTCTTTAGGGTTTTTAAATAATTTGTGAAAAACTGTACTAAACTTCTGTAGCATCCTGTTAATGCCAGAGTATTAGCCCTTTGGGGCCATTTACCTTAAAAAATGTTGTGAAATAAGAGCAGGGTATAATGCATATATTTATTTGTAAATACTAATGAGAGACGATAGTGAAAAAGATAGTAAAATATAAATAACAATGATTTTGCTTGAAAACTATTTCTGTAACAAAACTACGCAAACTTTTATGACCCAAAAATATAGTTATTCTAATTGTTATAAATTATGCTATAGAAATAGTTGTGCTCGGGTTCATCTTTCCAGTTACAATCTCCCACCAAATTAAAGCCGGTTGCACAGAATAATCTGGAAACGTGTCAGCCCAAACTCCGCTACGCGCCCGCGACACGTCACAGTTTGTTTTGAAGTCCCCGTTACAGTCCAACCGAGCCGAGCCGCACCCTCTCCCCACCCTTCAAGTTCGGCTCGGCTCAGCTCGGCTTGTCGGGATCCGATGCGTGTCCTCGTTGTCCGACACGTGGCCACTCCATGCGCTCGTAGTCGTAGTCCCATTCCTATTTTTCGGCTAAATGGAGGAACAGAGATCAGAGACACGAAGGCCTCGTCTCCCTCTTCCGTCGTGTTTCCTCCTCTCTTCTCCTCTCCACCCCCACCTCTCTCTCGACAGTCCCACGCCACGCACGGGGAGAGATCTGATTGGTCAATTCTGCTTGCTTTCTTGTGCCCCTGCCCACTTCCTATCGATTTCTCTGTGCGATTCTGAGCGGTGGCTGCCGTTTCTTAGCTCGTTTCTGGGTGCTGTAATGTTCTTTCCTCTGCATTTGCAGCCCGTGAATTCTCCGTCGTTCGAGTAAATCGCAGCATGGGCGAGGTGTTTCTGAGGATTTTGGCGTTCTTGGAGCTTGGCCAGTCGAAAGACTACCATTTATTTCTCGTTTTGCTCTGATTTCTTGGTTATTGGAGTGATACTTGCTCTGAATTGGCGAGAAGAGGTTGTTGGTGCTCTGCCATGGCGTCGAGGGACTTCTTGGGCGGGTTCGGCGGCGAGGAAGGCGCGCGGGCGGAGAAGGCGGGGAGCGTGGCCGGCGAGTCCGACGAGATCGAGCTCAGCCTGGGCCTGTCCCTGGGCGGCTGCTTCGGCGCCGACCCGGCGCGGGATGCCAAGAAGCCGCGCCTGGTGCGGTCCTCCTCCATCGCGTCCATATGCTCTCTTCCCGGCGTCGACGACCTCGCCGCCGGCGCGCCCCCGCCCGCGCCGCTGATGCGCACTAGCTCGCTTCCCACCGAGACACAGGAGGAGCGGTGGCGCCGGCGCCAGATGCAGAGCCTGAAGCGTCTCGAGGCCAAGCGCAAGCGCCTCGAGCGGCGCAACTCCATGAACTCCGGCAGGTCCGGGGGCGGCGGCCGGGACGACGGCCAAGAGCCGCTGTACCCCAGCGGGTTTCAGCTCCGGCGCTCCGTCGCCTCGCAGGGGAGCACCTCTTCAGGCATGCCAGAGCAAGGTATTTTTTGCTACTATTATCTTCCATACTACTATAACTATTTATCACAGTATGTTAGTGATTTCCACTGTTTTATTGGCCTTTTTTAGTTGAATTATTCATTTATTTGTGTTGGTTTTAGTTCTTGATGATTCATGTAGGTTGGTGTCATGCCGTGTAGTTTGTGCTCGTACATAAGTTTAGTTGGGTTCTTTAGGGAGGTGATGCATGAGCAGAGATATCTAAGTAGGCTTAATTGTTCACAGATCTTTAGCTTTTGGGTTGTGATTTGGATTGCAATTCTGATGACATGGAGCAGGGATGACAATTATTGAGATGAATTTGTTCGGTGATCTTGTTTTCCCCTGATTAAACTTGTTGCTGTTGATGCTTCTGTCAGTAGATTGGGGAACTTGTTTGAGAAATTAGTTTTTTAGAGGGTTTGAGAAAGTAGTTGATAGATTATTTTGGAGTAAAAACGGAGAACTCTTTCAGCTTGTTGTTTTTAGCTAATGTATGTTTTGAGTCGTTTGTTGAATTTATTGAGATGTGCTGCTGTTTGTAGAGACCAGATATACGCCTTTTAAGCTTTCTGTCATTACTAGCATAGAAGTATGATTGTTCAGATTAATCATTGTACGGTAGATTCACTTGATGATGCTGGTGCCATTGGCACAGTTGGAAATCATCAAGTATACCTGAAATCTTGAAATACATTTTAATATCGAACCTATTTCATTCACACTTCCTTTCATTTGCATTGCAGCAAGTGTAGGTCATCTTGCTTGAATGACCCCCGTCAGCCTCTGCCTACTATCGCTATGTTGTTGTTTTGTAGTAGTAAATAGTGATTAGTAAATGTATCAAAATTGCGAAGAATAAATTGTGCTATGAATTCTTTCTTCTCATGCTGGAATCTGAAAATGTGACAATTTACCCCTCTGCTCTTGATGCACAGGTGGTAGTGGTGCTGAGGTGAGGAGTCCATCTAGCATGAACACATCTGATAACGCCAGCAATGAGAATAAATCCCTTCCCCAGACGACATCGTCAGCCGGGAAGCCACTGAACGGCACGATGAAGGAGCAACCACCGTTGCGAACCCTCCGGTCCCTGACGATGCGCACGGCGAGCACCGGCGACCTCCGGAAGAGCATGATGGAGGACATGCCGATGGTCTCCTCCAGGGTGGACGGCCCCAACGGCAGGAAGATCGACGGCTTCCTGTACAAGTACAGGGAAGGGGAGGCGGTGAGGATAGTGTGCGTCTGCCACGGCAACTTCCTGACGCCGGCCGAGTTCGTGAAGCACGCCGGCGGCGGCGACGTCACGAACCCGCTCAGGCATATCGTTGTCAACCCCTCGCCGTCGGTGTTCTTGTAACCCTGAAGTGTACCCCTCTCTTTTCTTTTCTTTTTCCGCTCTGAATTTCTTGGTATAATTAGCTATTATGTTGTCATGTTCCTTTGGGCTGTTGATGAAGACGTCGACACAAACGGTTTTTTTATTGAAGCCACATCTCGTTTGAGAAGCTGAAGCCATAAGTCAAAAAAAAAAAAAAAATCAAAAGGGATAGGGCCTTAGCTGTTCGCTGCCTTTTGATGGGTGCAAACGGAAGGAATGCTGGGGCTGAGTGTTATCAGACTCGCCATGTCTCACGCAGTGTTATCAGGCTCGGACCAGTCACAGATCTGATCGAGATCTCTGGTCACGGATCCGGTGGTCGAATTATTAGGTCACTAGTTGGACTGTCTATTTTTAAATTAAATTTTTATAAATATATACATCTCAAAAAAACTAAATTAACAATACAATAATAGCAAAAGAAATTAAAGAAAATAAATGACAAATAACAAATAGCTAGCGATGTTTTTAGAAATAACTATAAGGTCTATGACCATTAAACAATAAAGTCATGTACAAGTTGATAAAATAAAATCAAGTAAGAACATGGTGAATTTACTATAGTCTAAAATCTTGTGTACATTATTCTAGCTAACAAATTTGTTGGTAAATAACCAATAAAACTCTAGTAGCCCTTAAAAAGCAACTGTCCCCTCATTTCTCTTTTGAAAAGTTCGTTAATTTAAGAGTAATTTTGTTTTTCGGTCTTACAAACAAAACCTTATCGGATTGATGCAAACCGATCAGGTCAAACGGATCAGCGAAAAATCAGCCAGGTCGACCGAATTTTTCCAGGCTAATTACATCTTGGTCATATAAGTATGACCGGTTCGACATTAGCCTCTGATCCAGGTTTTCTCGGTTTAACCATCGGCCCGGTCAGGCCTCATAACCATGCCTCACGTGGTCCTCTCCTCACCATGCTACGTGAAATTAGATTCAAAATGACCACAATACCCCTGTGTACATGTGTATGCGCGATGACCAAAGTTGTCCTCGATGATTGCTGTCGACGGGAAAGTTCTCTACCGTGAAGTTGTCCTCGATGATTGCCGTCGACGTGGAACGGACGCATGGCTCGGCCATCCCGGCTACCGGACGCAGTTTCGGCAGGTGGAGGTGACGGGCGCCGTCGTCGCGTCCCGAAAGCGACGGTATTTACTCGCGCGAAGGCTGCACCGCACGTGTGTTTCGGCCATTTGCGGTGCGGTGCGGCCTGTGCTCGTCTGCCCGATGGCTCAGACGAGCGTCGTTGGGCCGGTACCGTCTTGATAAGCTGCCACGCACGGTCCCGCGCTGCACGTTTCCCCTGCACTGTAGCACGTCGGTATGTGCCGTGCATGCCTGTCCATGGTGTCGTTACCTATTTGTGCTACGTCATCTTCGGATACAATACTTTCAATAGTGTTGTCTCCAGTGCACTCCCCAACATTAATTTTTTTTTACAATTTTTCTGTAAAGTGGAGTTCACATGTTTTGTTTTTTCACGTACCGGCTATCTCTTTCTTCTGCCCCCCCACTCTCTCCAGTAGCTTTGTGCTACATTATTTTTAGAGATAATATTTTCAACAGTACGTCTGTAACGCACTCTTCGATAATAATTTTTTTTACAGTTTTCTTTAAAGTGGAGCACACATATATATATTTTTTATCGTATACCGGCTATCTCTTTCTCCCGCCGTCCACTCTCCCTCCCCCGTCTCCTTCCTTCCTAGTTGCTCTCTCCCCACACGCCGCCATTCGTCGGACACCGGCCCTCACCCTCCTCGTCACCCTCTTGCCTACGCCACGGCCGCTGCTCTCTCCCCCACCATGGCGGGCTAAATTCGGCTCGTTGGCGTCTGGATCTGGTCGGATCAAGCGATTCGCCAGTGACCCTCGTGTTCGTCGCCGCTAGGTCCTTCGGTCGCCGTTCCTGAGGTGGCCATGGTCAATACGTGATCCCCACAAACCACGTGGGAGCAGATGGCTTCGCTCCAACAGTCGTGCGTGGCTCGTCTCGTGGCATCTTGTTTCGCATGTATAACGGATGCTTCAGGAAACGACTTTACGTAGAATTTGGATAAAACGACATAGCTAACGGACTGCTAAGGTAATATTAATGGAGATGCCGCTAACGCATATCCATACGCACTGCACTGCTGTTCGGGCGAACTGCGGCTCCCTCCCCCTCTCTGTAAAAAAGGCGGCCTGCAACTCGTGCATTATTTACATGGGCTCTTCCCACCTAAGATAGCAAAATTGCGCTCAAAGGCCAGGTCTGCCGGCCCAAACCATCTGAGCATACTGTACCGGGAAGATGAGCCCAAAATATTTCTTCTTTCCACCTTCTCCCGGTGAATTTCGCCAGTTCGTTAGTTTGCAGTCAAGATCTCCAGTGTTAACATCGTCGAAGAAGACAATGTATGTATATATCACACTCGGCGTTCGCCGCAATCCAATCTACCCACTCCTCCGAAGCCGGCGGTAGCAGCAGGCCACGCTGCACGAGCTAGCACACCGGCGAAAATGGCCTCCCGTGTTAGAAAGGAAAGTCTTGTAACTAAATTAGGTTCATATCTCTATGGTTATCTTGCCGATCTAACAGATAGGAAGTCCTGGTCTCTTGAGCCGTGTATAGATAGACTTGTTAAGCTAAAGATAGAAGGTGTTCATCAGCAAAGGAAACCAGAGATATGCACGTGATTGTAAGCAACGCCGAGTGCTATTCTTGGCCCAGATAAATACATGTACGCGGCCTCCTACGGGAGGTGAGAACGCTTCACCAAATCTGATCGTTCTTCCAATATGGTATCAGAGCACTTCCTCTAAAAACACATCTATGGCGAGCAGAGCGTCTTCATCCTTTGCAGCTATGGCCTTGAGTTCATCAATCGGCCATCCTGTTGCGGAGAAGCTAACCAAGAGTAATCACATGCTCTGGAATGTGCAGGTGCTTTCAGCCGTGCGAGGCGCTCAACTTACCGGGTTTCTAGACGGAACCACGGTAGCACCGACGAAGATGATCACCGTCAAAACTGGTGACAAAACTGCAGAAGAACCAAACCCAGAATTCGCGAAGTGGCTAGCTCTGGATCAGCAGGTACTCGGCTATCTCTTCTCCACCTTATCGAGGGAGATCGCGGCGAAGAAGGCGGCGGGTGGGGGGTGCGAAGAAGGCGGCGCTGCAGACGTCGCGGCCGTTCAACATCGCGCGCCGGGGGTCCAACAGCGAGCTCCCCGAGGAAACGGCGGCGGCGTACATGCGTGCCATCGACGAGGGCGCTGACTTCATCGAGTCGGACATCGCGGCGACCAAGGTGTTGGCTAAGGTGACGAACAAAACACGCACACACCATGTTCGTAACACATACAAGAACCTTTCAACAACTCAAGATACACGAAAGTTTTTTTTTGCTGCGTAATGCCGTACATTCCTTTTATTTTCTTTTTTTATTTATACTATTAATTATATCTTATTGATACTACTAATTATAACATATAGTTACATGGTGCGTTACTGTCACTAATGCTTTTGTTACATATAGCCGCTAATTACACCATTAGACTCTCTGTGATCTGGTTTTACCGTCACGATTCCCTACAACTCGATGCACACAACCCATCGTGCTGAACATTGTGTACAACCAGAATACTTCGCCATGACCACATACAAAGTTATGACAGGTTATGACAACATACAAGGTTATGGTTATGACTATGTATAAAACTACGAACACGTATAAGACTACCACGCACATGGCTACGACCACATACATGACTACGATCACGTACAATGTTATAACCATGTACAATACTATGACCATGTATAAGGCTACGTCTTCGTACAAGACTATGACCACGCACATCACTATGACCACACATACGGTCATGATCACATACAAGACTACGATCATGTACAAGACTAAGATCACGCGTAAAACTTATCCAACACAAGGTGGCCACCTCGTCTGCGTCCACCACATGACACTGGATGACACCAAGTTCGCTGGCCGCCGCGGCACGCTTGAGGTGCAGTGGGCCAACATCACCAGATACTTCATCAATAAGTCAGTATGTAACCTCACTTCTGGCTCACATTTTTCTGCTTGGTTCATTCATGATGATCGATTGATTACTTTGGAACATGTTCTTGGTAGTTCGTTTTCTTGCAGCTGATTTCACGTTGGCCGAGCTGAAGTCGCTGAGGGCGAAGCAGAGATGGGCATTCCGTGACAAGTCCCACAATGGTACGTACGTTCCATTGATCCGATCGCCATTTTTGTGAATTCTCTCAACCTATTGGCTAGTTTTTGGGGGTGAAAAGACCCTTAGATCCAACAAATGGTACCAGAGTCTGGTTCTAACATCTTTGGCCTAATGTACATTAGTGTGTGAACGCTTGATAGACTGTAACTCTGAAGGACCGTCGGTGTATGATGAAGGAGCAGTGAACAGCTGAGAGATATCAATGTATGAAAGAGAAAATTGTTGAAATAGTCCTACATTAATTATGGAATGATAAGAGATTTAACTTAAAAGTAGGAGTACTTCACTTCATTAACTAGTTTTTGGGGTGAGAAGGTCTTTACAATCAAACACGGAGTCTACAAGGTAATTGTAGTATACATTATAGTAATTTTATTTATATCGGTAGAAATCACATATGAATTATTTATAACTTTATATTTTTCTCTCACAAGCAAATAAAAGTCCATAAACAGAAGGAAAAAAAGAACATACTCTAGCATGGACTAGTCCGTGAAGCGTTTGCGATTCTGCATTGATCCACAGGTGAAGTGGGAGGAGGGGAAGAAGTACGAGGACAAGTTCATCGCGATGCTGAAGAAGTACGGGTACGGCGGCAAGTACAAGTCCAAGGAGTGGCTCGCCCAGCCCATCTTCATCCAGTCCTTCGCGCCGACGTCGCTCGTCTACGCGGCCGACCTCATCGACTCGCCCAAGGTCTTCCTCATCGACGACGTCACCATCCGCACCGAGGACACCAACCAGGTAACTCGCCGACCATTCCCTTGACACTTACGTCACACACGATGGCATTCTTCATGAGCAGCACTGACATGGAAGTGATGGTGCAGTCGTACGAGATCACCTCCGACGAATACCTGGACTACATGAAGGAGTACGTCGTCGGCGTGGGCCCGTGAAAGGAGACGGTGGTGCCGCCGACCAAGGACAACAAGCTGGCGGGGCCGACGGACCTCGTTCCCATGGCGCACGCGCGGGGCCTGCAGGTGCACCCCTACACAGAGGAACGAGAACCAGTTCCTGCACTTCAACTTACGGCAGGACCCCTACGCCGAGTACGACTACTGGCTCAACGACGTCGGCGTCGACGGCCTCTTCACCGACTTCCCGGCCAGCCTCCGCCGTTACCAGGAATGGACCACCAACAAGAGAGACTGACTCATTACGTAGCTCACTTCAGTAGCTCGGCGTCCGCAGAATGCAGACACCTTAGTGTTCCAAGGTTCAAATAGATCTTTCGGTTCTTTTTTAGATTATTTGTGATTTTGCGTCATGCGATAAACTTAGGAATTTGTATTTGTGATTTTGCGTCATGAGATAAACTTAGTGTTCCAAGGTTCAAATAGAGAGATTGGCAGTGTTTGAATTGATGTGTCAATGTTGTTATTAGTAGGCGTTGTTTTTTTTTGTAGCAAGTCCGGTTATAGTATGATTTGTGACCAGATCATGGCATAGCGTGATTAGTTTCTTTTTATATATTAGTTTTTTTCATGTGAGATCAAAACTTCTATGTAAATACTTCTTGCTCTAATGTATAAATAGCAGAAGATATAGAACAGAAAAGTCGCAGCAAAGAGTTCAAGCGACACAAAAACTTCTCGTGTTCTCGTTATTAGTTGTTGAGTTCTAGATTATTTACGTGTGTTATGTATCGACTTAGTGCCAATACTTAACAGAACCTCTTACTTTGATATTTGCGCTGAACAGCAGTGACGCACTGACGCATTCAACATTGGGTCTGCATCATGAGTCATCGCTGGAATATGCAAGCTAAAATGCATGGTTTGCTTGCTCTTTACTGACTACAGGCTGAAACAAATGCAGTGCAGGCAGAAACTGAAACTCTGAAGTAAACATGCTCCTTTGATGGCATGCCCTGACTTCACTTACGGTAAGCTAATTACGTCAGGTCATGTTCTTTACATTTTGTTCTATTTTTGAGATGCCATGTTCTTTGAATGGATTCCCCAACATGGCGAAAAGGAGTGTGGCAGTTTCATCATTACTCTTCTGGCCAGAGGAGCTGCAAATCAGTAACAGTAAATATTTTGATATACTACCAAAAACACAGAGAAGGTGTCATCTGAAACAAAACTGACAATTTTGAGACAAGTAATTACTTGCACTAGGTAGCTACAAGACTTTAAAGAATGATTGGATCATATGCTGTTCAATGTTTAGGGATTCCCCGGTTTGCTATACATACGCATGCCTACTTGCTGAATTAGTTGACTAGATGGAAACTTTGATCTCCATATACAAATTAAAAACAGAAAACAGTAATGCAAATAATGGGGAAATATATACCATAACAAAACGTTTAGCAGGGTTTTCTAGAGATGATAAACCTGCTGGAGGTCATATTTTTTTGAGGCATTTTCTTGCGTGCTAGTCTAGTGTTGATATTGCATCACATATGAGATTAACACGCACTGAAGATTCTTTTGAAGGAAACAACAAATAAGCACAAGCCAGTCAATCTAGAATGAAACCTTTGGAATTAAGACTATTAATTTACATCTGCTCCTCTTATCTGAAAACACATTAGTAAGCAATTCAGAGGAAAACCGTATTATACAAAGGTGGTATCTACAAGATAAAATCTAGCCAAACAGATGATTAAAAAAAAAATCATCAACGGGCACAAGTTATGGCTATCTTTACCTTCTTCTACATGTTGAATATGTAAATCATGCATCCTTTATCGGTGTTCACGAATTGGAGGCTGAAGTTGCTTTAGCCGTTGAACGACCTCCTTCATGGTCGGTCGTACAGAGAGCGAATCAACAGTGCACCTCACTGCTAAATGCAATGTCTCTACCAAGTCATCGTGTGGGCCCACATCCCACAGACCATTGATGAAGAATTCACGGGCACGGCCTTGATGAAGCAGCATGCTTGCCCAAGCAACTATGTTAAACCCATTACCATAAGGAGAAAATGATGGATCCAAAGCTTTCTTGTCTGATATTAACTCCATCAGTACAACACCATAGCTATACACATCAGCTTTATCCGAAACACGGCAAGTCATAGCATATTCTGGAGCAACATATCCAAAAGTTCCAGCTACACCAGTGGTTGCATGGGTTTCTGAATTTCCCAAGAGCCTTGCCAGTCCAAAGTCCGAGAGATAAGCATTAAAGTCAGTGTCCAATAAAATATTGCTCGGTTTCACGTCACGATGAAGGATCCGAGGAACACAAGTATCATGCAGATAAGCAAGTGCTTTTGCAACATCCAAAGCAATCTTGTGCAGCATCTTCCAGTCTACTGGTCTCTTTGATCTCTCCTGTATAAACCTCTCAAGATTTCCACCAGGCAAGTAGTTATATATGAGAAACATTTCAGACTCCCCAAGATGGTAGCCTACCAAGGTAACAAGATTGGGATGTCTTAATCTCCCAAGGGTTTTGATCTCAGCATGGAACTGTTGGACTCCTTGGAATCTTCCAACAGAGAGCCTCTTTATAGCCACCAACACTCCAGGTGAAATTTCAGCTTTGTAAGTGGCTCCGAAGCCCCCACTTCCAATGCAATTGCTTGCATTGAAACTTCCAGTTGCTCGAACAACGGTCTCGTAGGTGATCGGCACCCCGATTTCTTGGAAGATTATAACTTCTCTTTTTCCAGATGACCGAGCTGACATTCGAGGAGTGCACTTTCTTGTGTAAATAAAGAGCACGATCAGAGCAAGGAGGACTGAAACGATAGCTGTAGCCGATGTTATTGAAGCTATTTCAATTACGTTGAATGAATTGTTTCCTCCTTGATTTTGTGGATCTGCAGGCGTTGTATCATTGTAGTCATTCGAATTCAAACCACGCCCCTGCTGAGCAGCTGACGGGACTGCCAGGGTATACATGTGACAAGATTGTAGTAAAGGATTCCCAATAACGCTATCACATCGAACTGTACTGCTATTTGTTGGCACTGGACCAGACAAATTGTTGAATGACACATTAAACACGGTAAGAGATACCGAGTTAGCAAATTCTGAAGGTATCTTCCCAGTAAGTTTATTATTATCAAGGAGGAGAGCAGAGAGATTTGTCAAGTCAGCAAGGGCACCAGGGATCTCCCCTGTGAGGAGGTTTGAGGACAGGTCCAGAACCTTCAGAGAACGCAACTGATTGATATCATTTGGAATAGTGCCATTTAGAAAGTTATGGCCCAAAGAGAGGCGCTCTAAATGTGGCAAGTTCTTCACCGAAGTAGGAATTTCACCACCAAGGTGGTTTCTACTGAAATCCAGGCTGATAAGATAATTCAACTGCCCGATACTTGTTGGTATCAAACCAGAAAGCTGATTACCAGCAACACCAAGTACAACAAGAGAACTGCACAATGAGCCAATCTCCTCGGGAATCCCACCTGTTATCAGGTTATTGCTGACATCCACAATGAAGCCCCTTGAGCTGTTGCACTTGTTGAATAGTCCAGGTTGCAACTGACCAGCAAGATTATTTCCGTCAGCCAGGAAAGCATAGGGCCCCTGCATTCCCAGCTTCTCGGCAGCAAGCGGCAAGGATGTCACTGTTCCAGTAAAATTGTTCCGGGCAAAACTATGGTAACTTGTCAAACCAGTTCCCAAGATGAATGTGGATGAAAAGAAGCCAGCAAGCGCATGATATGCGAAGAAGGAAGAATACTCTGACACCAAGTCATCAAATGGGAGCTGTGATGAGGGACAACCCTTTGAGAAAAACACTGGAATCGAGCCAGACAACCGGTTTCCACTGACATCAAATACATCCATGCAAGGCACTGGCAGTGATGGATCAACCGAACCTGTAAACTTGTTCGAGCTCAAATTCAAGAATTTCAGATGCCCGCATTCCACCAGCCCCTTAGGAATCTCCCCAGAGAACAAATTCTCCCCCAAATTCATCATCTCCAAGCTCTGACAAGAACTCCAATTGCCCGGCAACTCCCCCTCCAGTGTAGCCCTTGGCGCCCATAGCACCCTCAGCTTCGGCAACGCAGTGACAGCATCTGGAATCCCTCCTTGGAAATAGTTGAAGTCATCAACATCCCCATAATCCGACGAATTCAAACCACTAATTGGTGCATAAGGATTGGACAACACAAGCACTGATAGCTCAACACAACCACCAAGCTCCGCTGGCACAGGCCCACTCAAACTGTTCCTTGACACATCCAAAGCCCGCAAGCTCCTGAGCCGTCCAATCTCCTGCGGGATGACGTCATCCAACAGGTTGGACGACAGCAACAGCGCCTCCAGCTTGCTGCAGTTCCCCAAGCTCCGGGGGATGCCACCGACGAGGAGGTTCCCAGAGAGGTCGAGGAACTGTAGGCTGCGGCACCCGGCGCCGCCGAGTTCGTCGGGGATGGCGCCGCCGATGCGGTTGGAGGCCAGCGACAGGCGCTGCAGCCCTGGTAGCGCGACAAGCGCGGTGGGCACGGAGCCGTTGAGCTGGTTGTAGGCTAGGTCCAGCGTCTGGAGCGCAACGCAGGCGAGTGACGCCGGGATCTCGCCCTGGAGGCGGTTACCAGAGAGGTCTAGCACGAGGAGGCGGCGCAGCGACCAGATCGCGGTGGGGAGCGGGCCCGAGAGTGCGTGGGAGGGGATCGCTAGCACGCGGAGGCCGCGCAGCGCCGCGACCGCCGGGGAGAGAGCGCCCGAGAGGCGCCGGCCGGGTGCGGAGGAGATGTTGAGCGCGACGACCTCGCCGGAAGCGTCGCAGGACACGCCCGGCCAGAAGCAGTGGTTGGCCGAGGCCGGGGACCAGTCGCGGAGGAGCCCACCCTCGTCGGCAGTAACGGCCGCCTTGAACCTAAGCAGGGCCTCACGCTCGCCGCCTCCGCCACCGCTGCCGGAAGCTCGAACGGCGGTGAGCGGCAGGAGAAACAGCAGTAGCGAGAGTAGGGTTTGGGCGACAAGGGTGGCCATGGGAAGCGGAGGCGGCGGCGGCGGTTGCCGCCGTCGCATTGGGGTGGGACAGTGGGGCAGGCCTGAGACCCAAGCCCGCGGCAGAGTGCAGGAGCGCCGAGCGCGGTGGCGGTGGCCGGAAGCGAGTGGGGTAAGGTGGGGTTTTTGCGGCGGGGACCTCGGCGTGGCCAGAGTTTTGCGTTTTGAGCCCTCGGGTGGAGGTGGCCGGTGGCGTGCGGTTGCTTGGTTTGAAAGCTTTGGAGCATGTGAGCGAGCGAAGCGAGGTGGGCACAGTGGGTGTGGTTGGCAGGCAAGGACTCCGGTTATTGTCAAATTGCAATACGGCGCCATAGATTTTGTTTTGGCTGCTGTCGGTTGGACCAGTGCCGGCCTTTCTTTATTGTTTTTCACTCTTTCTTTTCATTACTAATTACGAAAGACATCTTCATAAAAGTGAATGGCAGATATATATAGTTTATTGCCAAGCGGGACAATAACTATAAGTGGGTTCTTTTGGACGTAATTTTTGGTATTTGATTTAATTTTTTGAATTTAACTAGTCGTAAAAAAGATTACGAGGAAAGATAGTCATATATGATTTTGATTGGTATAATTAAAAACAATACAATATATATTATAATCGATTAGTAGATTTTATCTTACAAAATACACCGTTTAAAAAATAGTTGCTATAGAAAAAAAATCCAAAACCATAAGTTTGAACAAACCTAGCCTATGATACGTGAATAAACAATGGAAACATCACAACAGATAAAACCAAGGACTAAAAATCAAGACATCTTTACAGAAAAGAATGGCCGATAAGCGACGAGTAACAATTTTTCTTCCCATGTATATGAACCCAAAGTGGAGGAAAATTCAAACTTGAAAGAACATTCAAACAGAGAGCTGTGCACTGCTTGTTGGCAGAGTGGCGTCGACTAGACTACCTCGTCCACCCAGCCTCGAGTCACTCCTTACAATGGGCTTATTCTTTTTTTCTATGATTTATAGCTTTTGTATGAAATTTTTGAATTTTAGCTGTTTACGATAGAGATTACGAAGATAGAGATATTCGATTGCGATTTTGGATGGTACAGATGTTAGGCTTTTAACGTGTACTATAATTAACTTGTAGACTCATCTTAAAAAAAAATACTCCGTTTGAAAGTTAAGTACTATAGCAAAAACTAAAAACCGTTTTGAGAAGTTGAAAAGAACGGACACATTGGCTAGAGCTTCTAGGCAGCGATCAGAGTAGCTTCCGAACACCAGTGATTAGTGTTTCTGGCACTGTAGCAGCGATCCCGACACTGTAGCAGTTTTGTCCTCTAGTGATTTTTTTGTGTTTTTTGGTTTTTTTGAGTTTTGTTTTTTTTCGTATTCCTTTGCATTATCCGTTCTAGATTAGCGTGTCACTTTTTTTACATTTTTTTAAATTTAATTATGTCCAAGAAACCAACTCAGCTACAGTAAAATTTCAGCAAAAATCAGAAGCCATCGCTATTTCGAACATCCCCTAATCAAATTGCAAAAAAAAAGTGCACTCAAACAGATAAAAATCTCTAATAGTACTATAATAACTCCCACCAATGTATGAAGCATACGAGTACATAGTACACTGTGTTTTTTGAAAATGTCAATAGAACCATGAAAAACAAATACCATCAAGTGCTCGGCATACTTGTTTTTCCCTCATTTTTAACGCAGCCTTTGAACGCACTCGAATGTTTCAGCCGTAAAAAAACCAAGAGAGAGGAGTTAAAACTCCCGTGCGGAAGTTCGCTCTTCTGTTAGGTTCCTTTTTGAAAATAGGAGCAATGCAGCGTACCCATCCGCAAAATACCACGAGGAGGAGAGAGCCCGAGCGTGGCCCGCCGCGTGCAAATTTCGCGAAAAGGCCCCCGCTTTCCCTTCCCTTTCCTCCCTCCACGCCCCGACGACGGCCCCTGCTTTTCGCTGTCGCCTTTCGCACCAACCCGAGCTCACGCACCCGCTCCCACACCCGCAATCCCGTCCGTCGCGGTTCCATCTGACGGCTCTAAAAGCGCGTCCTGAGGCGGGTACGGCCGCGCGCGGTGCGCCCGCGCCTCGCTGGTGCGCCCCCTCCCACCCGTTGCTTTCCGCGACGGGGGGTTCGGAATTCCGAAAGCGACGCGGCCCGCCGGCCACCCGCCCCGTACGGGCTGCGTGGGTCCCCGCGGCCCACCTGGCAGTGGGGCTCGGATGGCGGGTGCGGGACGTGCGAAAAAAAGGCGGCTGGGAGTGGGGCCCGGGGGCAGTCAATGGCAGCGAGGGGGCGGTCAAAGCAGCTGCCGCGCTAGCTAGTGGCGTACGCGTGGAGGATAAAAAGAGAGAGAGAGAGAGAGAGACGGGGTGGGTGTGCGTGTTGCGGTGCAGCGCAGCGCAAGGTGCGGTGACCCGGCACGTTGGCTATGGCCATCCTGTCCGGGTGTCGCTCGCCGACGAGAAAAAGCTCCACTTCGTCGCCTTTTCTGGGTCGCGTTGCGTGTTAGGTCGTCACGCGTGCGCGCGAGGCCGAGGAAGAGAACGGCCCTGTGCCACTGCCCAGTCTACACTAATCCATGCGCTCAATAGCCGCCGGATTCGCGTCTAGCCATACCCCCACTATCTGATTAATTTTCTATAGTTATCTTATGATTATACATAAATAGGTAAAATTATCAATACATGAGATGGAGAGTAATATTAGATGAGTTGTGTATCACATATTATACTAAAACATATTAGGCTCAAGATAACATACTTATATTTTATTCACATATAAGTATCAATCTATCGTGTTATATGAGAATAGCACAGGTAGGGGATAAGAGAGATATTCCCATTCCTGTCCTCATATAACCTAGAGGTGTTCGATAGCTTTTGATTTTTTGCTAAAATTTTACTATAATTGATTTATTTTTTACTGTAGCTAAGTTAATTTATTAGGTATAATTAAATTTAAAAAAATATAAAAATAAAAACGGTACACTAATCTAGAGTAAATAATGCAAAAGAATACGAAAAAAAGACACAAAAAACAAAAATACTACAGTATACTACAGTAAATTCGAAGCCAACGCTCACCGTCGCCACCGAAGAAAAAGCCGTGTTGAGCGCGGCCAATATTCTCTCTATACCTATCTCTTGATAAGAAAATTTCTCGTGGCCCATTGCAATCCCTATTCAAGTCATCATTGATTCGTGAATAGAACTCCAGTCACGGTTTATTCTCCTGTAGATCGAATCACGGAACATAACACTGATCAGACGGCGCTGGTCGGGTAACATCCGATGGTGGGTTTTGCGTTGGGTCGCTTTCGTGTCGTCGCTGGCGGCAAGATCGCTCATGACGTGCAGCGTCTCGAGCCTAGCCCTGTCCGCTTTGGAATGGAGTAAAGGAGCGCCAAGTGGCGGTGAGCAGACACGAGCGGAGGGAAAGAGATCGCCTTTTCGGGGGCATATCCAACCCGTTGGTTTGCTGCTCCGGAGCATATCGAGAACAGTGTCTTTCTTTTCTTCCTCTGAATGGCTGCTGCATTTGCACGAAATCAGATCTGCCTAGTCGTGCTTGACGCCGACGTTTGTTTTCGGTGGTCGGTTCGCGATCCGACGGCTGGTATCAAACAAAAGGGAGCATCGGAAGTCCATTGGGCTCTTTCTTAGGCAGGCCCAACTAAATCTTTCATTTTTATGGGTTGCACTGTCACCTGACGTCTCCCAACCCTTGTAAAATCCATATACGGGTTTAGCTCAAAAAACAAAAAAAATCCAATATGGGTTGCTGCTTAGCCCAGTGTTAGATTTACGAATTACGGTTATAAAAAAGAGTTACGAATTATGGCTCAATTATAGGATGTTCTTTTTTAAAAAAACCACTTACGGGATATTCTTGATCAATAAGTTATGAGATATTCCTTTTCTAGAGTAACTTGTGAGATAATCCAAGGACATTTATCCATGTATGTATTTATGATTAATAATAAAATCTCAAACTAAAAAGCCTAGCTTTACAAAAAAAAGGTAGGACACCCCACTCGAAATTTCTTTGCTTCTTGTTTTAAATAGGACCAGGGGCTCGTCTGAAACATAAGAAGTAAGAAAAAACACATAGGAAGACGATGGCGCTTCAGATTCTACTTGTTGGTTTCTTGGCGCATGGTTCTTGTGATTTGGATTAATTGTTCGTCATGTTTGCCTGTCCATCCAGTGCATTAGGTGCAAAGATTATAAGATCCTGTGTTCTTCAGATTCTACAATACTGTGACTTGTTCGTGGTATCTAGTTAATTTGGATCCTTGTAAAATTTGGGCTTGGGAACTAAATGGAACCTAACTCAATGTCGCTTCTGCTATATATAGATGGGCAGAGACAAAAATCCGGCAATTTTTTTTTGTGCGGGTTGCTCCTTTTGCATAAGTAATTGTGAATTTGTCTCCGACAAGTTTTGTCTTCTTTTTTTTTCTCAGTGCCTGTGGTTTCTTGCAGGGTTTTTGCGCAATGGCTTTCACTAGTAGAATTGCATGCATGCAGCCGAAATGAATTGTATACAAGCAGCCGAAATGCATGCATGCAGACATGCCCTCTAACTCCTAGAGACTACTACACTAAAAAAGAAGAGAAACCAGAATGTAGTAGCTAGTCATGAGTTGTAAAATATCTAGATATTGTAAAATATCTAGATATTTTAAAATCTTTTTGCTTGAGAAAGATCTGTCAAGAGTCGGTTTGTATGGCTATAAATAGGTATGTAATCTTATAGACTATTACACTAGAAAAGAAGAGAAACCAGAATGTAGTAGCTAGTCATGAGTTGTAAAATATCTAGCTATTATAAAACCTTTTGCTTGAGAAAGATTTATCAAGAGTTGGTTTGCATGGCCATAAATAGGTATGTAATCCTCCTATGTATGTTGAATAGCCTGAGTTCTGTCAATTCATCATTTAGTTTCTCAAAGGCATCAAAGTGATGAATGCGCTTGAAAACTATGTGATAGTGAATGACCATTGGACCATCAGTCATCCAATTAAAAAAAACAATCAATTAATCTAAACAAACTTCACTGGCTGCTAGGAATAAAGAAAAGGATGGAAGATTAACGTCATGTAAGTCGTTTTCCTCCAATGACTATGGTAATAGTTATCAATGAATAGCGTTGTCTCCTCATTTAACTGAAAATGTATAATATAAATTAATATTTTGATATTAGTAACAGTGGTTATTTTCTTTAATAGTACACGATAGTCCAATAGTCATCAATACCACATCATCTCTCCTAGATTATTGCCGTGCCCTTTGTTCATTATCAGTTGAAGCATTATCTCAATCATTCCGGAATACAATACCAACTGGAAGTAGCAAAATAAAATCTATCAGATATTTTTACAAAAGGAAACAAAATGAAATATGTCATGCAAAATTTCAAGGTTCAAGGTGATCAGGCAATTGAAAAAGCCTCAACATTCAAAAGCATGCATAGATATTATTGAATTACAAATTTAGTAACAACATAGATAATGGCATATTCTCTGTTGAAATTTAAGAGACAAGTCTAAATCAGAAATTAAAATGTTAATAAAACTAAGTGTTTATGTACAAATTCATTTGATTTTGGTTGGAGAGACATTGTTTGGGTATCTTATCCCATGCAAATCTCATCACAAATATTCAGGTTCAGCATAGATTTGTTGCTCATTTAGTGCATACTACCAATTCTGTGAAAACTCTACAAAACCAGTATTGGCTGTAGGGTTCACATTGTAAGATAGCTATTCATCTTAATTTTCAAGGGAATGACCACCTCATTATTATCCAAACCAGCATTGGCATCTAACTATGGGTCAATATATCATTGACATTGCCAATTGATTGCTCTTCCTCAGGATCTTCACCATATTCTGTAGGGTTCACATTGTCATTAATTTCATCATTGACATTGCCAATCTGTTCATGCATATGGATGCGTATGCCCCAGTTGGCTACAAGCGCCTTAAAGCTCCATCGCACCTCAGACTAGCGGCATACTCGCACCCATGCCAACGAGTTCACGCAACGACCTGTTTACCAAGGACTCCGCGCGTCTTGAATCGGTAGGTTAGGCGCTTATTTCTGGCATGTTCACATGGGTCAACCTTTCACACCCCTAGATTCTATCTTCTAGAAAGCATCGATACGTGCCAGAAGTGTTGTACCTGTGTTCGATTCATATCCGATACAACGATACGTATCGATATGTGGCGATACGGTATCAGCGAAATGTCGGTGCATTTCTGGAAAAAATAAATTGTAAATATCTAATACGTCTCCGATACGCAATGATACATCGTCGATACGTTTTGGCCCATTATGGCCCAACATCCAAGCCGGCCGGCCGACCCTCCCTCTTGCGTGGAGGGTACTAAACCAACCCTAACCCTAACCCTAACACCAACGCCAACGCAGCCACGCCCTCGAGCAACTCGTTTGCAGCCAACAGTGCCAATAGGCGTAAACTAGCCGATGAAAAATAGTTGTTTTTTACCCTTTTGACTGTTAGAGTGTAAAAAATTCAAAAAATAGTAAAATAATTCAAAAAATATGGAATTTTTTCCCTATAAATAGGGGACATCTGATCTCTATTCTTCACACCTCAAACCTGACTCTTATATCTCTGTTTAGCTGTGAAAAAGTCGGTAGTGTTTGCACAAATTTAACAAAATTAGTAAGAAATTTGTGTGAAATTCAGAAAATTTAAAAACTTCAAAGAAATTTTGGTTGCCTCCGCTCCGCTCCCCGCATTACTGAATAGTGAAAAAAAGTTGAAGCTAGAAGCTTAGAAAAAAGCCGAGTTGAGTAGGACTGCTTTTCAAAATCCTCCGCTGCATCATGTCCACCCACGCCACCCCACATCGTGCGTCTTTCGAAAAAACCTGTTTATTTATTAAAAAATCTATAAGCTAAAAAAAAGCATGTAAAAAGCCCAGTTCCACAACTATCACAAACTACTCACTCGACATATGCATCTCGCTCGCTTCTTGCGGCCAACTAACCAAGCCACAGTACTCTGCTACGCGGCTCGGTTCGCCGCCACAGCTGTCAGCAGCAGCATCAGCAGCACAACCACAATGACACCACAGAATAACAATAGCAGTAACAATACAACTTGCAACTAGTGTTTTTCCATCCCATTTAAGTCATATTAGGAGAGCACCAATAATCAAACCACGGTTAAAGATCATAGGAACTTCAGTCGGAGCCGGGTTCTCCGAAGTGGTGGTGAATGGAGCCTGCACGGCTCCTCCGGTCCTGAAGCAACTTTACAGTTCACACCTCACATACCTATTCATCCTTCCTTCCTACTGGCTGTACAAGACAAGACACAAGGTAACGCGGCCTTCACAGGCCTCTTGCAGCGGCGACATTGATGTAACTGGCGGCTTCGCCCGCACCCAGCTGCTTCCCTTCCACGAGACCCTTTATCAGAGTGGCAGAGTATGTCTCTGATGGAGGAGATAACGGCAGCTCACCGGATTTGTACCGCTCAACATCTGATGAGGGACATCTGTGGAGGGGGAAATAAACAATTTAACGTTAAATTCAAGAAAGTTCTTAATATGCCTATGTGCCTGCCCTTCAAATAGTGCATCGAATTGCAGGTGTCCATTATATAATAAAACTTCAAAAAGACAGAAAAATTACGTCATGGTTAGAATTGGAAGGTCATCCTCCTCCCCAAGATAAAGTACATTGGAGTACCAGCTATCCTGCAGGAAATTTGTTTGTCAAACATGAACAATATTCCACACTTTATATACTCGAAGTTGCAGAAATGATGGATTGAAAATAAAATATCAGTAGTGTCAAATTTACGTCCATGGATGCAGCGGCATTACAAGTTTGTACATTCATGACAAGAAAAGGTTAATTTACTTTTTAACGTACCAAAACAAGACTTTTTTTAACTGCTGTTTATGATGTCAAAAGAGTTAAATCTTTATACCGTTCCAAATTTGTCTGAATTAGCCTGTCGGTCCTGGTAATACAAACACTTCTAAGCCCAGATGAACCTGATAGACCAAAGAGGCAGGTATTGGCATTTCCTTACCAAATGGACCACCATTATCTGTTGGTGCAAGCAGTAGCCTTGGAATTTAAAAAAAAAGTCATCTGGGTAAAAGTAAAAGCGACGTATGCTACAAGGGAAAGGAAGTGGTTGGTAATGTCTTTTATCTATATGCTGCTGGAACAGCGGTCACATATGTTTAAGAGTGACTTTTTCAATGCACAATATTTTCTATTTTCATTTACAGGCATATAGAAAAATGTATGCGAAGAACAAGGGTACGCCTGCAATGTGGTAAGTAGCGAATCAAACCTTAATAGGTTCAAGATGAAGAGCTTTGTTTGCAGAGACAAACTCTATTTCAGAGGAGCCAATCAAAGGAGAGTCAGGAGACTCAATTTTTCCATCTTTGCTATTCTCCTTCACTAAACGATTCTCTTGAAATAATACATCATTGAACTGCTCAAGCCTGTTGAAAGAATAAAGGCAAATTATGATGAGATCCAGAGCACTAACTGAAGATCACATCCCACCCTGCCCTAATTCAAGGATCAATTACAGGTAGACGTGGTTTCAATATACATACGTTATTTTGTACATGCAGACATGAGATTTCTCATTGTAGTTTATCTCAGGGTTGAGAAAAGCAACGCCACCAGTACCCCAACAGGGGGTAGAGGATCTTCCAAAAAACAATCTATGAGGCACATGCTTCCACATGGCACCTCTTGGTGGGATTGTGTCATGTGATCCAAAACATGATATATTCATGCCACCAACCTGTCAAAGATCAAAATAAATAGCAAATTTATTGCACAAAGCATAATGCATACCAGAAAAAAAGAGATTATAATAAGGGAAACAAAGGGACCAACTGTATTTGTTGTGGAGATGGCCTCCACCTTAGACCTATTCGGCCTGAATACTTTAATAGCACTGTAATGTCTAGATAGATCAGACCCAAGAGGCCCATCTAAATATGTAAAAGACAATAAGGTCCTAATGCGGTACATATAACCAGAGGTAGTATTGTAACAAGGGTACGACAACAATATAAATAGTCCCTTTTGGACGATCCCAGGAGCGAGACCATCTTTCGATCAACATTTTCACCAATTTCACTATTCTCTACTGTTTGGTCCAAAGCCACAATAGTTGGCGCCGTCCGTGGGGAGCGAGAAGATTAGAAAGCCACAATCTGAAGATAGCACCGAGGGTAGCGACAAAGAAGAAGCGGAGTAGAGCAGTAGCGGTCGCGCAAGCCAGGGTTAGGACGGGTGGTCGATCGGTGCCGACGCGGAGAGGAGAGCCCGACACGGGTGACGAGTTGGCTGTCGGCAATGAGGTACGTGCAGGTATCACTTCTAGCCGGGTTGATCCTAAAGCGAAGCAGACCAGCGTTGCTACCGATCCATCTGGGTTTCCGGAAGAAAGCTTCGGGGTCGATGGCGGTCAACGCGTTCGGGCGAGTCCCGTCTTCCGTCAGGATACCCATCAGCCTGGAGAAACGCTCAACACTGGTCAACTTCTCAGTACAGCCGGTCACCAGGTTGGAGAGCTGGGGGTCTCCCAGGCAGCCTTCCTGGGTCAGAAGCTGCTAGGCAGGGGTCGGAGGCCGCCCTGATAGCGGCCCTTGGTGCATTGCAACGTGAATTGACAGACCTCCGAGGCGCAGTACGGGAGTTGCAACAGACGCGAAGTCATCCAACGCCTCCAACGGCCACCGGGGAAGCCATCATCGAAAGAGTGGAGAGCCAGGAAGTGCCCCTCACTAATTCCGGGGTACTTCAGCAGGTGCATCCGGAGTCCCCCCTCTCCGCGGGTTTGCAGCAAGCTGCTTGGCCCGAAGACTTCAAGATGCCCACAATCGAGTCCTACAAGGGCGATGCGGACCCTCGGGAGTTTGTGCGTGTTTATGAAACTGCTATCGAGGCGGCGGGAGGCGATGATTCCACCAAGGCGAAGGGTCTGCCCCTTGTTCTTCAGGGGATAGCACTCTCATGGTTCGTTACCATGGAGCCGAATTCAGCGCATTCATGGGAACAAGTTCGGAGTTGCATCTATAACAATTTCCAGGGGAATTACACCGAACGAGATGATGCAAGTCAACTCTTCGCTATCAGGCAGAAACCAACGGAAAAGCTTCGCGAGGATTTCAAACGGTTCGCCAAGATATGTTGTCAAGTCAAGGATGTCAATGAGACCACAATTATTAATACTGCAATACAGGGACTTCAGCCGGGGCCGCTAGCCACGTATAATGCTCGTAAGCCCATTAAAACAGTGGTCAAGCTCTTTGACAAGATGGAGTATGCCCGAGCGGAAGAAGACGCACAGCTTCGTCAGGGAGGCGGCCCTCCCCCGAGGAACAGGGACTCTAGGGAAAGCTCCGGTCGTGGGCAACACCGGAGCCAATGACCAAGCTATGTTCCTTGATCATTACCGGATTGATCAGCAGCTCCAAGGGCAATGGTGCGAGGTACATGCAAGAGGTGACCACCTAACCAGGAACTGCCCTTCTGTCGTCGCACTTCGGGAAAGCGTCCTCTGAGATAAGGCTCTCGCTGCACGAGCACCGGCGGTGGCACAAATGCCGTTCCCGGTGGGCCAAGTACTTCCTCCTCCCCCTGCTACTCTTCGTATAGAAGCATCCGAAGGCACGCAGCGCCGAGTCATTAACGTCATTACAGGAGGATCATCGTTAGGATTCACATCTGAGAAGCAGAGGAAGGCGTACGTTCATCGCCCCCATCATGTCACCGCTTTTCCAGCGCTGGTGGCCCCGGAGTGCAGGTACAGAAATTACCTTTACGGCTGCCGATATGGAGGGTATTGACTTCCCACATCAAGATCCTCTGGTAATACGAGCGAACATCGCGGGATGCGATGTCAGGCGGGTCCTCGTGGATGGCGGAAGCTTGGCGGATATTTTATTCGTCGAAGCCTTCGACCAGATGGGTCTACCGCGAAGCCTGTTACAGGCTTCAGGAGCTCCACTCCAAGGATTTGGAGGCCAGCCTTTCCATGCCATGGGACGGATTCAGCTCGGAGTGTCCTTTAGGCAGAATGACCGAGAGGAGTGAAGATATTACATTCGACGTTGTGGACCTCCCCTATCCTTACAACGCTATCCTCGGTCATCCTACACTTAATGTTTTTGGCGTGGTGACTCACCACAATTTCTTGTGCATGAAGCTTCCCGGTCCCTACAGCATTATCACAATTTATGGAGATCAAGACCTCGCCCGACAAATTGAGATGGGGGATTGGAGGCCACCTCGCAAAGTTCACATGGTCGATGAAGACTCCGCTGCAACCGTCGTTGCTCCACCTTCGGCCCTGGGATGGACCCCCAAACCCAAACCTGACGGAGCGATCAGGAAAGTCCATCTGGGCGGTATGGAGGATCCTTGGCTAATATCTATGGGGGAAGGGCTAAGCCCAGAGATAGAGCAGGTTCTCCTCCGGGTTCTCCGTGCCAATGTTGATGTTTTTGCTTGGACGCCGAGTGATATTACTGGTGTGGACCGAGCAATCATCGAACATCACCTCGCCGTACGGTCCGACGTCAAGCCGGTTAAACAAAAGCTCAGACGTATGTCTTTGGAACGCCAACAAGCCGCCAA
Source organism: Melocanna baccifera (assembly GCA_036346265.1). Taxonomy (NCBI): domain Eukaryota; kingdom Viridiplantae; phylum Streptophyta; class Magnoliopsida; order Poales; family Poaceae; genus Melocanna; species Melocanna baccifera. Next base: position 22,146,326 of record CM070694.1, on the reverse strand, counting down.
GACAAAAGCAACGAGCTCAAGATGCATTTGACTAAGCTATCTACTTTGGTTTCTCCGCCACCAGCAGATCCCCTATTATTGTACGTCGCGGCATCCACGAGAGCCGTTAGCGCGGTCCTCGTCTGGGAAGAGGGAAACATCCAACGTCCAGTATACTTCGTGTCGGAATCTCTCCAAGGGGAAAAGATATGCTACACCGAGCTTGAGAAGTTGGCCTATTCACTCCTGATGGCTTCGCGTAAATTACGGCATTACTTCCTCGCACATTTGATCACGGTGCCGTCGTCGTTTCCATTGGCGGAAGTGTTGCAGAATAAGGAAGCTACTGGGCGTATTGGGAAATGGGCAGCGGAGTTAGCACCTTTCTCTCCGACCTACGTTTCTCGTACGGCGATCAAGTCGCAGATCCTTGCCGATTTCGTTGCGGAGTGGACCCCGCCTTCCCAACCTCAAACCATGAGCCCTTCGGAGCCTATATGGATGCTCCACACCGAGGGGCATACAACATTGCCGGAGCAGGGGTACGAGCGCTCATTACTACACCCGAAGACCATCGTCTCTCTTATTCTGCGCATCTGGAATTTCCAGCAACAACGTGGCGGAGTACGAGGCCCTCCTCTTCGGTCTGGGAAAGCTTAAGGCTCTTAGGGCTCGGAGAGTCATAGCACACACTGACTCGCAGTGGCTCGCAGGACACATTGATAAATCTTATCAAGTGAAATATGATAATCTTGCCAAGTATTTGGCAGCGGTTCTGTAGAAGAGTAGAGAGATTTGAGCAAACACCACGCAGCTAAAGGGCTGGGGTGGCTTGTATATATATTGGTCTGGAGTAGGCATAAAAGGGAAGCATATACATGGAAGGCGTATACATGGTAAGAGCATATATAGAAAGCATATACATGGAAGGCGCATACATGGTAAGCGCATATATGGAATATCTAATTATTCTAATACCCGTCCGCAGTCGTAGCGGCATTTCGAACGCAAAGACTGGATCGAAAATCCTGAAATAATTACGTCGGGAGACCTTTTGTCATGATGTCCGCAAACTGATGGGAGGATGGTACGTGCAAAACACGAACCTCACCAAGTGAAACCTTCTCGCGAACAAAGTGAATGTCAATCTCGATGTGCTTCGTACGCCGATGCTGGACTGGATTAGTTGACATGTAGATGGCGCTGACATTGTCGCAGCAAACAATGGTCGCTGAAGCAACTGGGGCGTGAAGTTCTTGGAGAAGTTGCCGCAGCCAGCAACACTCACCCACAGCATGGGCAACAACACAGTACTCGGCTTCTGCACTTGATCGAGACACGGTTGTCTGACGCTTGGAGGACCAAGAGAGAAGATTATCCCCGAGATAAATGCGAGCGGAGGTGGAGCGTCCACGCAGTCGGGCAGCCACCCGGTCGTCGGAGTAGGCGGTGATGGATGTCGCTGGAGAGAGGCTGATGTGAAGACCAGCGTCGAGAGTACCCTTGACGTACCGTAGGATGCGTTTGATCAACACGAGATGGGGCTCCCGCGGATCATGCATGAAAAGGCATACTTGCTGGACGGGGTACGCCAAGTCAGGACGTGTAAGTGTCAGGTACTACAGAGCCCCCGCAAGACTGCGATATTCGGACAGATCGGCCACGGGAGCTCCGTCGTGGCCGGATAGTTTGGCGTGAGTGTCCATTGGTGTGGCCGTAGGGTGACACTCAGCCATGCCAGCGCGTCTCAGAAGATCAACAGCATACTGTCGCTGAGACAGGAAGAGGCCGTTGGAGGAGCGTGCGACGGAGATGCCGAGGAAGAAGTGCAGGTCACCGAGGTCCGTCATGGCAAACTCCGAGTGAAGCAAACCTGTGAGATGCTGGAGAAGACCTTGGGTGGAAGCCGTGAGGACGATGTCGTCGACGTAGAGCAGTAGGTAGGCCATGTCTGTTCCCTGACAGAGGACAAACAGGGACATATCGGAGGAGGCGACGAAACCGATGCCGCGGATGTAGGAGGCGAACCATTGGTACCATGCGCGGGGAGCCTGCTTCAAACCATAGAGGGACTTCTGGAGAAGACACACATGGGTGGAACGAGCAGGGTCTACGAATCCGGAGGGCTGCTGGCAGTAGACCGTCTCATTAAAAGTTCCATGGAGAAAGACATTCTTAACATCAAGCTGATGAATCGGCCAGGAGCGGGACGCAGCGATGGAGAGGACAATCCGGATGGTGGCCGGTTTGACTACCGGACTGAATGTCTCATCGTAGTCTACACCGTGCTGCTGAGAGAAGCTACGAACAACCCAGCGCACTTTATAGCGGGCCAGACTGCCATCAGAGTGAAACTTGTGCTTGAAGATCCACTTCCCGGAGACGACGTTAGCACCAGGCGGGCGCGGGACGAGGCGCCAGGTGTTGTCCATGAGGACCTTGTACTCCTCGGCCATCGCGGCGCGCCAGTTGGGATCGGCGAGGGCGCTCCGATAGTTTGCCGGAACAGACAAAGCGGGAAAGTGGTCGGCCGCTAGAGAGAAACTACACAGAGGGATCGGCGGCAAACCGAACCCGTGTCACCATCGGATGGTTCGAGGGAGGCGCTGACGTAGTCGGGGTAGCTGGAGCCGGCGCAGGTAACGGTGCTAGTGCAGCTGGGTCGAATGGAGCCGCACGTGGCCGTCTGGAGTAAACCAGATGCACGGGCGGTCGTGGTGGTGGAGCGACGGATGGCGCCGTGGACGAAGAAGATGATCGCTCGACACCATGTAGTGGCGGAGCAGTCATCTGGGGTACATGCAGAGGCGCCATTGCAGCAGTGCGAGGCACCGGCATGGCAGGGTCGACGTCGAGGAAATCGAAGTCGGAGCAAGAGGGGTTCAAGATCGGTCACTACTGGTAAACGGGAATATGCTCTCATCAAAGACAACATTGCAGGAGATGATGACACGTTTGGTGGCGAGATCGAGACAGCAGTACCCCTTATGGTGAGAAGGGTAACCAAGGAAGACACAAGCCGTGGAACGTGGAGCGAGTTTATGAGCAGAAGTGGCAGAAAGGTTCGGAAAACAAAGACAACTGAAAACCCGGAGATGACTGTACTGTGGTGGGGAGCGGTGAAGGAGGGTATAGGGAATATCACCACCGACAGAGGAGGATGTGCAACGGTTGATGAGATAGGTGGCAGTTGCTAGCCTCGGCCCAATACTTGGGAGGTATAGTGGCGTGGAGCAGGAGCGTGCGGACCGCATTGTTGAGGGTGCGAATGATGCGCTCGACTTTGCCGTTCTGCGGGGAGGTGTATGGGCAAGAGAGGCGTAGGGTAATGCCGTGGGAAGCAAGGAAGGATGTGTTGGTGTTGTTCACAAATTCGGTGCCGTTGTTGGCCTGTATGGATTTTAGAGGAAGGCCGAATTGTGTGCTAGCATAGGCGGTGAAATCTGCTAAGAGCTGGGAAACTTCTGATTTCTTTTTAAGAGGAAAAGTCCAACAATAATGAGAGAAATCATCAAGTAACACTAGATAGTAAAGAAAACCAGATATGCTAGGAACTGAGGATGTCCACACATCACAATGAACTGCTCAAATGGCGCAGAAGAGCGCGAAGAAGAGGTAACGAAAGGGAGACGCGTATGTTTGCCAAGTTGACAGGACTGGCAAAGAGAGCGATCTACTTTATTACATGAGATGAGCGAGTTTTTATGGAAAGTGTCGAGGCTGGCGATGTCGGGATGACCAAGACGCTGATGCCATAACTGGGAGGAGACGGCGATGTGGGTGCTGGGTGGAGCTGAGGTGGCGACTGGAGGTATGGTGTAGAGGTCGCCTGCACTATCGCAGCGAAGCATCACACGCTGTGTCCGGGGATCCTTAATAGAGAAACCAAAGGCGTCAAACTCAATAGAACAATGGTTATCACGAGTGAATTGTCTAGCAGAAAGAAAGTTGTGGACTAGATTAGGGACAACTAGAGTGTTAGGAAGGAGAAAACGGGTGGTTGGGGTATGAAGAAAAGTGTGACCACAAGAAACGACAGGGAGACGGGAACCGTTGCCAACAGTGACGACCGAATGAGGTGGAGGGTGGGAAGAGAGTAGTGTACCGTCGTCTGTCGACATGTGGAAAGTGGCACCGCTGTCCATAACCCAGCCACCATGTCCTTGGACAGCCAATTCGTAGCGTAGTAATGAGGCCCTACTGATCCCAAGTCTGCGGGGTGGAAGGCTAGGACGGCGTGAAGGCAGTATGAGCCTGAGGTGAAGCGCCGAGGAGACCGGGAGCGGGCGAGGGGCGCCACTGACTGCCGGTAGGGGTAGTCCACGGGTTGAAGCAGAACCAGGGACCGATCGGTGGAGATGGTACGCAGCCACCCTGGAAACCAGCATTGGTGCCACGGCCGGACCCGCCCTGCCTGCCACGGCGGTTGCGGCCACCACGACGCCCATCACGAGTATTGGCAGTCTGAGTAGTAGTCGATGACGTGGCGGAGGAGCGCCGGGGCGAAGCAGGCCGTGGTGGTGGCGATCTTGGCCTCGTTGCTAAGGCGAGTCTCCTTGAGAGCGAGCATGGACCGTGCCCTGGCGAAGGAAGGGAACGGTACGGAGTTGGCGATGTCGTCGGCGGTGGTGGAGAAGCGCGGGTTCAGGCCACGCAGCAGGTTGAGGACGATCTGCGTGTCGTTGACGGGGTAGCCGTTGTCGGATAGCTCGTCGGCGAGGACCTTCACCCGCTGCCTGTAGTCGGCGATGGACAGATCGCCTTGAATAAGCGAGTGGAACTAGTTGTTGAGGAAGATCGCGCGAGACTCCTTGTTGTCGTAGAACAGCGCCTCTATCGCGACCCAAAGATCTCGTGCGGTCTCCTGATCGGTCATCGCGGAGTCGAGGACGTCGTCGGAGACGGAGCCATACAACTAGCTTAGGACGGCGGAGTCGACGAGGGCTCAGTTAGCATCACCGCGATGCGCCGTGTCGGTGCCGTCGATATGGGAGAGGCCGAACTTGGCGCACATGGTCCGAAAGAATTTAGACCAGCGGGAGTAGTTCGGTGCCTTCAGATCGAGGGTGGTCGGCACGTGGGACTTGACGACAACCGTGCAGTAGGGGTTGAGGACGATCGAAGGTGCGACAGGCGCGATCTCGCTGGCGGTGGTGACGACAGCAGCTGGATCGGCGGGAGGGGTTGCCATGGTCAGAAAGGCACGGCAGAAGATCTGATCTTTTTTTCTCTTTTTTTTACCTTTCTATAAATGACCCCTCAAATCTGGTCCAGAGGGGACGTCGGCAGAAGGGGAGCTGCAGGCGGCCGGCGGCCGGCGGCGGGCCAATCTGGCGACGCTTGGAGGGGCGGCGACCGGAGGGGAGCCGGCCGGAGGAGAGGAGACTGGTAGAGGCGCGGCTCGTCGGCGGGCGCAGTAGGTTTGGCAAGCAAATCGGCGGCGTTCCTGCGCGGGAGCGGCGGCTGGAGCGGGGTGAGGGGCCGACGGTGGCGGCACCCGAGCTGGTGACGGTGCCCGGATCCAGGGGGGTTGGCGGCGCCTCTTGGATCCGCACGGAGGGAAGGCGGCGACCTGGGGTCCGGCCGGATCTGGAGCGAGCGGTAGCTCCCAGAGAGGGAGCGGTGGCTCCCGGAGAGAGGGAAGCGGACGACGGCGACCCAGGGTCGGGAAGGAGGCGGCGACGGCTTCCCAAGAGGGGGGAGGCGGCGGCGGCCTGACGGACCGGGGGGAGACGCCGAGGCGGCGACGGCCTGACGGACGGCGGCGGCTTGGAGAGAGGCAGGCGGCGGCGGCTTGTCCTGGAGGTAGGCAGCGGCGGCTTGGAGGGAGCGCCAGCTGGTGGAGGAGGCGGCGGCCTGGAGAGAGGCAAGCGGCGGCGACCTGGCCTGGAGGGAGGTGGCGTGGATTTCGGAAGAGGTGGCAGCGGAAAAGGCTCAGGAGAAATCTGATACTATGTAGAAGAGTAGAGAGATTGGAGCAAACACCACGCAGGTAAAGGGCTGGGGTGGCTTGTATATATATTGGCCTGAAGTAGGCATACAAGGAAAGCATATACATGGAAGGCGCATACATGGTAAACGTATATATGGAAAGTATATACATGGAAGACGCATACATGGTAAGCGCATATATGGAATATCTAATTATTCTAATAGGTTCGAGCAAGGGAGCAGCATTTTCTGGGTTTTGCAGTTAAAACCGTCCCAAGAGCGGAGAATGAAGAGGCTGACGCCCTCGCCAAGGCGGCAAGCATGCGAAGCCAGCCTCCGGCGGGCACATTCTCTGAAGCACTCACCGTCCCCGCAATTCAGCATGAAGGGCCCGAGGCCGATCTAGTGCACCAGATCAAGCCCATTGAGGATTGGCGGGTGCTGATCAACGCGTTTTTGTAGGGAACATATGAACCCAAAGATCCCTACCAATTTAAATGATTGCAACAGAGGGCACGGACATCTCGGTTTATCTAAGGGATACTTTATAAATGTGGAGTCTGTTCTCCACTCCTCCGATGTCTCTCACGTCCCGAAGGTCAGCAACTCCTCGTAGATATTCATGCTGGCCTTTGCGGCTCTCATATTGCTCCAAGGGCCTTGGTTGGAAAGGCGCTCAGACAAGGATTCTATTTGTCAACTATAGCGACAGACGCCCACAATATTGTTAAAAAGTGCCAGGGCTGTCAATGGATGGCACACATGGTCCACAAACCACCAAACAAATTGCACAGTATACCACCAGTTTGGCCTCTTGCTAGGTAGGGGATGGATATCATCGGACCTCTACCTCGTGCCCCTGGAGATCTGCGGCTCATCGTGGTTGCCTATGAATACTTCTCCAAGTGGCCGGAGGCATCAGCTTTGTCGAAGATCACCTCAAGTGCAGTACAGAGTTTCTTATGGCAAAATATTATCTACTGATTCGGTGTCCCGAGAGAAATCACAGTTGACAACAGGCTTCAGTTTGACTCCGCAGCTTTCAAAGAGCTCTGTCGACTGACGGGGATAAACCTTCATTATACTTCGGTAGGACACCCCCAATCTAACGGAGCAGTGGAACGTGCCTACGATACCATTTCTACGGGACTCAAGAGGCGTCTGGTCGGCCTTCCGAAGGGCACTTGGCCACAACAATTGTCAAGCGTCCTTTGGTCCATCCGTACTACGCCGACACGCTCTACAGGGTTTACACCGTTTAAACTCCTCTTCGGTGACGAAGTAGTCACCCCCGAGGAAATACAAGCGGGGTCCAAGAGAGTTACCATCTCAGCGCCGCTTGATGAACGAGCAATTTCTCTTGATCTTACAAATATATGCGCACAACCGCCCGATCTTACAACAAACTCGTTCACCCGCGAAGTTTCCGAACAGGGGATCTCGTGCTACACAAGGCGCTGCACGCTCCAACAGTCGGAAAACTCGACTCGAAGTGGGAAGGACTGTACATTGTTGTCGACAGGCTCCGCTAAGGGGCTTATCGGTTGTCCACCCTCGAAGGCCAGGCTCTTCACACCTGGAATGCAGATCGTCTCCGACGGTACTATGCTTAATGAATACGTATTCCCCACTACGTGAATGCTTTTGTAAAAATTACACTCCGACCACGGATAGTGTTAATAAATCACCTTGTTCATATGTATTTATTGATGGCCATCATTTGCATCTGTACATGTATAAATCGCACGGTGCCGCCTCGTGCACCCGGCGAACTCTGCGGAGTATAAAGCGCTGGAGACGTGATCGCCCCAGGCCAAAAACCATCAGTACCGCCAGCAAGCGGCAGACATACTCTGCGGAGTATAAAGCGCTGGGGATATGATCGCCCTAGGCCAAAAACCATTGGTGCCGCCAAAGAAGCGCCGACGATCTCACGGAGCATAAAATGCCGGGACGTGATCGCCTGTGCCAAAACCGCCGGTACCACGATGCGCGCGATGTACTCTGCGGAGTATAAAGCGTTGGGGACGTGATCATCCCAGGCCAAAAACCGTCGGTACCGCCAAAGAAGCGGCCGCGATTTCACGGAGTATAAAGAGCCGGGACGTGATCGCCTGTGCCAAAAACCGCTCGATCGCCAATGAGCGCCCGACATACTCTGCGGAGTATAAAGCGCTGGGGACGTGACCGTCCCAGGCCAAAAACTGGCAGTGCCGCCAGCGAGCATCCGACGTACTCTCTGAAGTATGAAAGCCCTGGGAACGCCATCGTCCCCGGCCCAGATCGTCGGAGCTATCAGTGAGCGCCTAATGTATCTTACGAAACACAAGCAGCCTCGGGAATGCTAGTTAATGCGAAGAACATATCCGCCATGTGCACACCAGAGGCTCTGCAGCAAGAGCCTCACCATCATATATATAAAGAGACAAGCCAGGGGCTTCGAACGTCTTGTGCGACCTCCCCCTTTAGCCCGAGGAGTCTAGAGGTTACGAAGGATCTGTTGACCCTTAACCACGAAGAGGGTTCTCGTCTGCTTTAATTTGTCACTACGATGAGGCGTCAACTTCGTCAGCATCAAATCGAGGGATGGAGATGGAGTGCGCACTACTCTTAAGGGGTTATCGAGATCGGTGTTCGAAGGTGGTTAAGTAAAGCGTGCGCACGAAGCATGAACTTCCGGGCGAAGTGTGCGCTTACAGGCCTCGTTTTGCTACCGACTACGTGTGCTCCTATCTTCGTGATACAAGAATTGGAGAAGAGGGTTATGAGTCAACTACCCTTCAGAACATGATCCCAATTGAAAATTCGAAGGTTAGAGCAAGAAAAACGAAATGTTCAAGGTCATTATTCACAACTATGGGTACCAGGATACAGTTTGCCACGATTGCAAGCATCGAACATTTAAGAAGTCTTATTCATCCGAAGACTCTACTTTAACAACCTCCAATTCGACAAGGACTTCAACCCGGGGTGTCCTAGGTTGATTGACCCAAAAATGTAAAGAGTGTTCGACGAAACTCTAGTGCCGAAGTCGATGCCACACGACACGATCCGAATCAAGGGGCATATCTCTAGCAAGCACCTACTCGATTCAAGTGGTCGACAGAGATAAGTAGGTGATGCAAAGCTTTGGCATTATAAAAGGTGATGATTACATCATGCAAACTTGCTGCTGCAGAAGTAGGTAACAAAGCAAGAGGACTTCGGAGTCACACCTGCGGAGCAACACCAGAGTCCGGTCCGGTCTCCTCGCCTTCGTCTCGGTGAGGGACTTCATCTAACCACCGCCCGAGATCGGTGTTAGCTCCAAGGGTATGCCACAGCGCGATCTTGGCGACGGACTCGCCGATGAAGTCCCAAATGCGCTGGTGGAAGGCGCAGATAGATCTTTGAACAGCGTGAATAGCCCAAGACATGACGTCGTCCTCTTCGGGGAGGTCCAAACGGGGAGATGCCAGCTCGCCAATATGCAGACATCCATGCACGTGGAGCAGGCCGAGCAACATCTTCGTCGTCACCAAAGAACAGTGATTGCCGAATGAACAGGCGGCGTTCAGTGCCAACGACGAAGCCTCGTCGATCCTACGGAGACTGCTGGAGGCGTCTTCGGGGCTATGGGTCCGAGGATTGACTTCGACCGCCAACTCTGCCAGTGTGTTCTCTAACGATTCCATCGATTTCCATGCCAGCAAAGAAGCATCTCCAAGTTGGCATCCCACGGCTTCGACCTCGGACATCAGCCGCACCTTCTTAGCCTCCAATTCGGAGATTTGTTGCAGTAAGCCCATGCGCTCTTCCATGGTGGCTTCCTGAGTTTGCTCGACAAGGGACTTCGCCTCGGCGATGTCTTTGGCGCCCTTCGTCTCGAGGAGCCGGATGCGCTCATCCCTTGCCGCCATGGCGGTAGCTAGCTCTTCGGCTGATTAGCGGGCGGACTCGGCAACTTCTTGCACTACTTACTACTTCTCTGTCACCAGCTTGCAGACCCATTGATGGAGCTCGGCGCATTCTTCGGCAGCGGCCACGGCTGCCACCACAGCATTCCAGCGAGTAGACTCCGCGGAAGCCTCCGCAGCCGCCAACCGCTCCTAAAGGGCAGTCCGTTCAGGACCACGCACGTCCCGAATGGCCCGAGAAAGAGCCAAGCCTGTGTTGTGCCGAGGTGTCAACATTTGATCTCAGTTATTATAATAGTATTAGAGCTTCCCTCATTTCGGTGGCTTCCAAGGCGCTCTCCAATAGCTCGGGGTCGCACGCCACGATCCAAGGCGGTATCCGCGCGGTCTACTGCTGCTTGCAAGACCCGCAATGCGTCTGGACGGGTGAGGAAGTTCGCCAGGACCAATCATTGAGCTTTGGCAACCAACGCCCCGCCTAGAGGACTCGAAGGGATGTCCACCGCAGCAACTTCATCCGGGTCACACCCGGCTCTGATATGGGGATCCGGTGCATATCCTGAAGAGCGTGGACTCCCTGACGCCGGAGACATTGTTAGCGAGAGGAGGGGCAAAAACCACATGAAGTCTAAAGGCGAAAAGTAGTCGACCGCTCTTGTACCTCGATCAACAAGTCTAGGCTGTGAACCGTCGTCATCTTCCTTCTCATTAGTCCCAATGAGGACTCCTCCTGACCCTCCCCCGGGGACAAGGGTCTCCACCACGGCCCCGAAAGCAGTAACTTCCGCCTCAATCTCGGGGGCAGTGGCCCCCGTCTCGACCCCGGGAGTGGTGGTTCCTACCTCGACCCTAGGGGCAATGACCTCCGTCTCAATCCCAGGGGCCATAGTCTCCATCTAGGCCCCGGGAGCAGCAATCTCTGCTTGGAATCGGAGCCATCTAGCAACGTCGTCATTGCTACACGGAACCCCACACCGGTGGTCGCGGCGGGGCGAATAGACACCGGGGAGTTGATGTCTTCATCGCCGCGGACAGGAGAGCTAAGCCGGGCGCGCTTGGCTTCGCGTGCCTCCAAAGGGGAGCCAAGATTCGTCTCCTCGCGAAGGGCTTCTCGTGGGCCCGGCCCCATACTGACGTCTTCGTCGGCGTGGATAGGGGAGCTAAGCCGGGCGCGCTTGGCTTCGCATGCCTCAGAAGGGGAGCCAGGATCCAACTCCTCGCAAAGGGCTTCTTGGGGACTCAACCCCTTGTCCGCCCGCTCCTCGAGATCCGAGTCGGCGTATTCCGCAGAATTTGACTCTACGGCAACAACAACCTCCGACGAAGGACGTAACCAGGAGCGCGAAGTAGAGGCCCCCGCGGCGTCCACCCCACCACCGCGCGCTCGCGGGATGTTGGGAAGGGGGTGCTCTGGCACGGGAATCCCGAGTGCTCTGGCAATGTACGGTCCAAGGAATGTAACGGCGGATCGCTCCGTGTCTTTGAGCGTCATCTTTGCAAAGGCACAACACGTCACGAGGATACTAAAAGCAAGGACTTGTCCCACCGATAGCTCAAGGACTTACGAGGGTTCTTACGCAGGCCATCATCGCGAGTACGGCCAGGTTGGATGAACCATTGGTGCGCTAGCGGAGACACCCCGAACACAAGGAACTCCTCCGCCAGGTCCGGCATGTTAAAACGGATTGCCACCCCAACCAGTCTTCGCGCCTTCGCCTCGTCGTCGCGATCGAGGGATATCGAAGGGGACATATTGAAGTCCAGTGTCCCCCCGGACCACCTTAGCGTGTCGCCCTCCTCCAAGCGGTGGTAAAACCACCTACGTGTCCAGTTGAACTCCCATTTTGTCATCGTCGCATTCGCCGGGAACAGCTTTGTGCATTGCTGTCACAGCACGAAATTGACACTGCCGAGGTTGACATACTCGTCTTTCCCAATCTTCTTGGGCTGACACCGGGCATCGTGTAAAAAGCAGAAGATGGGGGCGCTCGGCCACTACCCCTCCGTCCGACACGCCCAGCAGAAGACAGCCAAGCCCACAATGGCGTTCGGGGTTAATTGCGCCAGCTCCAGCTCGTAACGACGGAGAACCTTGCCTACAAACATTGACTAGGGGAATCGCAAGCCGGCGTCGAAGTACGTAGAGAACACGATCTCAGATGCCGAAGGGTGGGGCTCTTTCTCGTCGCGAGGGGGAGCCGAACCGCCCTCCAACTACAAATCTTGTCATCGCGGACAAGATCGCGAATCAACTTTTCGGTGGCCAGGCTCGTCCCCAACATGTTGGAGCAGTTGCCGTCCATCCTCCTGGCCGCGCTCCATCGTTTGTCGACGGTGGAAGGCTCTTGCTTCACGAGCTCGTATTCGATCTCGACAGGACGACGGGAGCAAGTCATCTTGACGGCAAAGAAGAAGAACAGGGTGTGGAGAAGAAGGCAAGCGCAAAGGGAATGCTGTGGCTAGAGAGCAATGTGTACGGGTGAAGCGTTTCCCGGAAGGGGCTTTGCCTTTTATAGGCCGGGAGCCTGGCTACGGGTGTGCGCCCCCTTAATGGCGCCCCCTTAAGTTTGCCAGTGGCCCCTCGGGAAGCAGGTCGAGCATCGGGCGCATGCGAAGCGATTGGATGGGTATGGACATCAGTTCCTAAGCATCATGCCTTGGGGGTGCGTGAAGGGACAGGCGGCGCAGACATGGTGGCCCAACAGTCGCCTGAAGCGTAACCAATGAAGTCCCATCAGGTAGGCATCGGAAGCATCCCAAGCTTAGGAAAGCCTCGAGGTCCCACCAGTCGTGGCTCAGAGACAAGCGAAGAATATCGGGACCACGCGAAGTGATGATTACACTTGAGTATGGCGCTCCGAAGATCGTGTGACACGTAACTGTAGGGTCCCATCCGCTGTACTTCAGGAGCATCCCATACCTTGAAAACGCGTGAGGCGACAGACACAACAGCTACGACCCTTCAGTTGCTAAGCGACACGTTTACGACGATGCGATGCCCGGCATTGCGATGTGCGGTGCCCTCGAGGACACATAGCTGTTCGGCCTCCGAAGTGTGCGTTCGCTCGACGTCCGCTGCTCGCTACGGCTTTTCTTCAACCAAAGTTTCACGAAGGCTACGACGCTAAGCTGACAAAGACAATCAGATTTCATAGGACCGCCAACACAACAAGTAAAGCCTAGAGGCTTCAAATGTAAGGACTTCGTCGGTTGCCCAAGGAACATGTTCAAGATCAGAGACCTCGTGGCATTTCACGGAGTTTGCATACCACGCCTAACTACCAAAAGCCTCCTGCACACTTCAGTGACGTACATCAGAGAAAGCGCGAGGACGATGGGCTCCATGTAAATTGGGCAAAGACTAGAGGCTTCGAGGGTACGGGTTTCACAATGCTCCAAGGGCCGTAAAGGCGGAGGAGGCCAAGTGGTTTGACAACACGGTCTCGGCCTACCTAAGGTAGAGCCTACGCAAGGGCATCTGTCCCTACAATACGAACAAGTATGCGTACTCTTGGCAAAGTGCGTGCCTGGTTCTGCATTTCCTCGTACGATGAAAGGAGTACCGAAGATATAGAGGTTAGAGGTCAAAGGATGCCAGTAAATCATACACTTAAAAGCACGATGACATGAGGGATTTGACGAGGTCTTTTACTGCTCATGCAACGATACAGTACTTCGTAGTTACAAGTGCGGAGCACCTAGAGTGGCCTCCTTTTCTAAGAGCTATTTTAACGCGCCTAAGCGGAGACTTCACGATTATGGGGCCCTCCAACTTGGAATCACCAGAAATCTTCCGTAAAACCCCTGTGTCGCAGTCGACGGAGCATGAGGCTGTTCGAGTTAAGGAGCATGCACCAATCAAGTACTTGATCAATACAAGCAATTGTGATACCACACCGAGCAGCTTCTTGCAAGACGGGCTCAGTGTCTTCCCTAGAGAAACTATGGTTGCACCATGATACTACGAAAAAGGCTATCAAAGTGCAAGGACACACAAGCAACGGACCCGAGGAGAAGCCATGGGCGTCCGAAGTTGAGTTGCAATGCTCCCGTGTATTGATCATACGAATAATGCAAGAACTCAACCCTAAGCTTACACTTCTGAGGAAAAGAAGCAAGGTGCCCGCGGGGGTGCCCTTGTCAGAGTATTGCCCCGAGACGGAGGGGTCAAAGCTCCTCCCCGGAGTTAGGAAGCCCTCCGCCTGGCACATCCCACAATGGATGATCGCGCTCGGTGTCAACTGCATCGACTCCTGTCCATCTTGACGGGGTACCTCGACGGAGGAAGCTGCGACGGCCGCCCAGCTTCGTAGCCACACACCGCTACTTGTCAATGATGGAAAGTTTTTGGTCATATCAGCACCAAAACACCAGATCCCATCAGAACTCCAAAGTTAGGCGTGCTTGGACAAGATGAAGATGAGTTCAGAAAGCAACATGGGCCATAATGGTCGGAGAGTTTGGAAGAGAGGATGCAGCGCTGCTTGGCCGATCACCCCTTCTTATAGGGCGCCCGCATGAAGCTCCGACAATTACGTTTCGGACGTCCCATCGGCTGCGCCTCGCCAGCACGTGAAGCTCCGGCAATTACGCTTTGGACGTCCCATCGGCTGCGCCTCGCAAGCACAGGAAGCTCCGGCAATTACGCCTCGGACGTCCCATCGATTGCACATCAAAAGCACGTAAAGCTCCGCCAATTACGCTGCAGATGTCCCAACTGTTGCGCCTCGAAAGCACATAAGGCTCCGCCAATTACGCTTCAGGTGTTTCGATGGCCGCACCCCAGAAGCGCGTGAAGCAACAAATGATACCCCGCACACCACTGGCATACGGACAGGAGGCCGAATGGACGAAGGAGACCAAAAGGTTTGATAGCACGACCTCAGCCCATCCGGAGGAGAGCCTTCAATCGTGAGAGGCTACTGTTGTGGAGATGGCCTCCACCTTAGAACCATTCGGCCTGAGTACTTTAATAGTACTATAATGCCTAGATAGATCAGGCCCAAGAGGCCCATCTGAGTATGTAAAAAACAATAAAGTCCTAAGGCGGTACATATAATCAGGAGTAGTATTGTAACAAGGGTACGACAGCAATATAAAGTCCCCTTTGGGCGATCCCAGGGGCGAGACTATCTTTCGATCAACATTTTCATCAGTTTCACTATTCTCTACTGTTTGGTTCAAAACCACAACAATATTCTTTAAGATTAGAACAAGAATGTTGCTTCTATAATTTCCAAAAACCCGATTTCACAGATCCTAAAGAAGTATGTTAGTCGTGTATTGAGAAGTTGCAAATTAAATCCAACCCTCATTTTGTTCTAAGCAGTAAAGCGCTTCTCTCAGAATATATCCCCAGAAAATCGAGGATGTGATCAAATTCTGATAAAGGAACCTAATCTTCGTTGCATGATATATAAAACAATGTGTTTTCAACTTTACCTTTCCCCCTTGAATGTAGCACAGAAACCTCGGTTTCCACATGTTTGAACCAAAGCTTGCATACCAAACATAAACTCTTGAAAATACAGATCTCCAAGTAAAAGATGGATAATATATTCTTTTAGACACCACAACAGATCCATCATTTTGTGCTTCAATTGAATCAATTGGACTTTGTTCAACTACGCAACTTGAGGTGGTGTTTGTTGCAAGGTTGTCTTCACCAAGGTTCAACTTTGTGAGGTATTCACTTACAACATCATCAGCAACTTGAATAACATTGACAGATGAAATAGCATTAGGGAGCTCATTAACATCTTCAACATCAGACTCGGAACCAGAGGAAGTGTACAGCTGTTCATTCCCAAAAGGGGAAAACAAGAATGAGAAAATTATTCAAGGGCATTACTATTGAAACGATCTTTCTCTATAATTTTGTCTCAGCTATACAGTAAGCGTCTGTGCAGGCCACATAAATGACAAATAAAAAGTGAGAAAGTTAACACAGCATAATTTAAGATGCACCTCAGGACACAGGAATTCACATGATGCATTTATCAGCGTTTCTTAACGGCTCATCAAGTATGGGCTGCCAGCTAATAATATGGAGACAGCCCATCAACTTAGCTGTGTAACACAGTTGACACAGCTCATGAACATGCATTCATCTTTAGAGTTGAGCTACACTATGCTACTGCATTAAAACCCTGGAACAAAAAGTAACTCCCCATGAAGAATGAGGTGCGCAAGCTACAATTATTGTTATGACGAAGAGGGTGTCAAGTTTACAGACTAACAAAACTTCATCTAGAGCTAAGCGATGCATATCTCTTACATCAGAGCACGATTCATTAATATGATTTTAGACCAAACAGGTCCCAAGTTCAAGTAACCAAGATATGAAAATCAGAAAGGGAGAAATTTACCTTGATTTGTGAGGGCTTACTCCTCAATGATACATTCTCCGGCAGCTTACTACTCAAAACAGGCCAGTATGTCTTTAATTCATCGCGTACCTGGTCAGTGTGGAGGAAAAAGGAAACATAATTTCAGATATCTAGAGTAAGAGAAGAATTTGACAGAAATAGTACATGCAGACCATTACCGCTTGTATAACTCTCCATGTAGATTCGAATGGTTGCATATCTGGAGAGTTACATGTGAATTTGTCTCCCAACAAAACTTTCACACAAGAACAAACTGAATTTGCTATGGATCTAAGGTTATAACCTCCTTCAAGGGCCATCACTATCCTTCCTTGAGAAAAACCTAGCAGCTGCAGGAGGTTTTGCATACAGATAAACATGAAATGTTTTTTTTTGCAAGTTGCTTTTGTATATGCTTTACATGATAAGCATATGTGTCGATCAGCTCAGTTGAGAAGTCCAAAAAACCTAGAAGAGATATTAAGTAACTGGAAGAAATAAAATGAAAATCTTCTAGCAGGTAAGAGCAGAGCATAACAACAAAAAAATGACTGAAGCAAAAGGTTCAGACATTACTGCTTTAGAAAACGTTGACATTTAGTCAATTCCAGCTTATCTGAACTCTTTTAAAATGTCAAGCATGAGCAATTTTTATTCAAGGACAGGAGAATGCAAGATATGGTGAAAATATAATTAAATGTTGTTTATCCACAAGTTGGTGAAAATATAATTAAATGTTGTTTATCCACAAGTACATACCTTTGTTAGTAGCAGGGAATATCCATTTGGAGTGATGCAGCAACCACCAAGAGGATCACCCAGTGCTACCCAAAATATCAGAGCAGAGAAAATTTTCAAAACCAGTGAACAGGAAGAACAGATATGATCTAGTACATGAGATACACCATAAGTTTAGATTCTATTATCATGTAGTAGCAGTTTAACACAACAAAGTGTCAGAGAATTGTCAAAAAAATTTCAGTGAAGATTTCATTTATTATTCCACAACGAAGTCAGCTATATAAACTGCACCTGCAAATCAGGTTATAAGCTGTACTACTCCAAGCAGTGCTCAGCTAGCCCATAGAATAAATATTGAGAAACTACATGTTGTCAGTATATATATAAGTAGCTAACCTTCATGAAAATGTTGTTTTAATTTAATTAAGTGTATGGATTGAAGCAAAGAACTGGTAAGATAATAGCATAAAAGAGTTTATTTTCCAGCTGTACACCTGCATCAAACCCAGCAGATACCAATATTATATCAGGATCAAATGCTTCAGTTACAGGAAGCAGTACATGGTCCCATGCAGCAATATAATCTGCATCACCACATTTTCCATGCTCCCAGGGCACATTAATGTTGTACCCTGTACCAGCTCCTTCCCCAATGAAACAGTGAGATGCATCCCCTTCAGCAGGGTAGAAGCTTCCATAATCAAATCTACAGAAGAAACATTGGAACAATGGATAGTTCATCTAAGACTTCCTTAACTTGGCCACAGGAAACATACTAAAATGAATAAGTTCTCATCAGAGAACAGATTGATTATGTTGACTGCACTAGTGCACCAGTGCATCTCCATATATGCCTCAGGACCAAAACAAAACAAGTAATCTTCACAATATATGAAAAGATCAACAAAAACAGCACATGACCACAAGCCAGAAAGCTTATCTTCTATAAACATGCAAATGGCAACAGCATCCTAATTTGTAAGTTTGAAATATAGTATCAGTAGAACTGGTTGGATAGTTCAAGGAGAGGCCTTTACTGCATATGGCAAGTTACAAACTACAATCTGTAGATCCATCCTAAGCAATCACGTAAACTTAAACCCCAAGCAGTTAGAAAAATATCTTACCTTATTACACTACAGGTAATATAAGGAATTGATTATTATCATCTAGGCAGAGTCAAGGGCGAGTGGGTGACAATTCAAATGGCTAATCAAGTAATCATACTACAGTGATGGGAACAGATACTTGATCCAATATTAACTAGATTTGCTGTGGATTTGCAAAGAATAATGCCAAAATGACCATGAAGAAGAAGATAGGAATAAGACTTAAGCTCTCAAGACTTCTGAATTCTTCCATTGACCAAGTAACTATCAGGTTAATGGGTTCCTTGGCATGTTACCTAGAAACTAGGCTCAAACACTTAAATTTTGTTGTACTGCCCAAGTGACACTACGTGCAGTGTGTCATTCAGAAATAGATATTCTCAGGGTGATAAAAAAATGTTTCGAATTTTTTTTCATATTCTAAAGAGCATGTAATGTATGAGATGATCAAGGTGGATTGGTGGAATGTGGGGCTCAATCCCAATCATTAAAATACCGTATCCAATTGGAGTAAAATAAGGTCAGCTTGCTCTATCATAAATGAGTTTGCTAATACCATGCAAATAATAAATAGAGTTCTTAAATTTCTCTATTAACTGCAAGTATCCAATGTTTGCATGGAAAAGAAAGCATGTTTTGCATACTACAGTCATTCAAAGAGCAGTAAACCTTCAAAATGGAGGCAACAAAACTGGGGTAACTTTACAACCATCATTCTGTGAAGATTATAAAGCTAGTCTAAAGTCTAAACAAAGCTAGCAAATCAATGTCAAGGTGCTGTCATACCTGTGAACTGAAAAGAACAATACACGAGGGTCACTATAAAACATCTTCTGTGTGCCATTTCCATGATGAACATCCCAATCGACAATCAATATCTTCTTGATACCTAAATCAGGCTGCAATAGAAAAGACAAAGTTGAAAAGTGAATTCACCTTCTCATTAAATCTCATCATAACAAATTATGATACCTGTTACTATATAGGAAGTGATGAACAAAAGTAGCACAATTTGAACTTAACAGAAAAATTAAGAGGGAAGTTTCAAATACACACCCTCTCATTTAAGAGATAATTAGCTGCAATTGCGACATTATTGAAAAGGCAAAATCCCATTGCCTCATTATGTTCTGCATGGTGGCCTGGAGGTCTGACTAGAGCAATAGCAGAACTTAACTCACCAGCAGCAACCTTCTCGGCAACCTACTTGCAAATGAGTAATTTTTTCAGCAATCAGAATCAGATGGAGACAGAACCACTGCAGAAAAGTAGGAAATGTATTTATGCAATGCGGGAAATGTACATGTCAAATTACCTCGATGACCGCACCAGATGCAAGAAAAGCAGACTCTGAGGATCCCTTGTTGAAGTAAATGGAATTCAATTTCCCAGCAATCTTGTTTCGACGGGAATCGTATTCCTTCGAGCTGATATTCCTCATCAGCTTTATATGGTTGTGGCTATGGACAGAAGCTATGTACCTGTCCTCAGCTTCCTTCGCCTTCATGGCCACACACCTAGAAGAGAATTGTGTTACAGTACAACTGCAGAACCTTGCGAAGCAATACAATTAGGCTAATCAAAGCAATGCATAAAATGGACACTGGACAGCATCTAAGATCTAATGATAATGTTTAAGCTTAACTTCGGTAGCATCCAAGTTACCATGCACAAGCAAGAGCTTCGCTACCCGAAATTGCGTAAGTATCATTGTTGTGGGATGGCCCCCACCTAAGCCCATTCGTCCTACCGGTCAGCCCAACATATAAACCCAAGAGTCATGTAAAAGAAATATGCGAGCCCAAGAAGGGCAAGAAAGCCCAAAAAGCGTGTAAGGGGACACGTGTGCCCTAAGAAGGGGAGAAGGTAGCCTTAGTACCCGAGTTTCGTGAGTTCTGTATATAAAGAGGCCCTTGGGATAATTCGGGGGCGGTTTTTCCTTCTTCATGAACATTTTTTAGTTAATTCAGATATCCTCTACTGTTTTGTCTGTAACCACAACAATTGGCGCCGTCCGTGGGGACACGGACATCTAGTAGCCACGATCTGAAGATGGCACCAAAGGTAGCGACAAAGAGGAAACGGAGTACGACGGTGGCAGTCGTGCGGGCCAAGGTCGGAACTGATGATTGGTCGGCACCGGCACCCCAAGTGGGAAGGCCCGAACCTCGTCGTTGCCGGATCACCACAAGGTGCATACCGCTTATCCACCCTCGACGGTCATATTTTAAACCATACATGGAACGCGGACTGCCTTTGAAGTTATTATGCTTCAGTCATGTCTTTGATCTTACCGATGTACTTTTCGAAGATTCTCCGAACAAACGTAAACCCTATAGCATATATATATCCTTGTGCATTCTCTTGATGGCCATCATGCACTTCTCTACTTAAAAAATTGTCGGAGCTACCTTGGGCGCCCGACGTACTCTGCGGAGTATAAAGCGCTGGGAACTTCACTGTCCCAGGCCAAAATCGTCGGAGCTACCTTGGGCGCCCGGCGTACTCTGCGGAGTATAAAGCGATGGGAACTTCGCTGTCCTAGGCCAAAATCGTCGGAGCTACCTTGGGCGCCCGGTGTACTCTGCGGAGTATAAAGCGCTGGGAACCTCGTTGTCCCAGGCCAAAATCGCTGGTGCTTCTTTGGGCGCCCGACGTACTCTACGGAGTATAAAAAGAAAAACGTTGAGGCTGCCAAAGAGACTAGAGGCTCCGGGCCAAATGTGTAGACGCTGGGGGGCGTGTTGTGTCCTGGCAGCGAAAGCTAACGATAATGAGTGTGACTAGTCGCGTTTGAAGATCAAAGTTGCATGGAAACAGAGCATCCGAAGTTATTTACGCGGTGGCAGTCTATCATGATAACAAAGTATTATACGTCTAAAGGGCCCTACTCGATGGGAGGCTTTAGTTTGACATCTTATAAAACAAGGACTTCGTCTCGGGGCTTCCTGGGTTGGAGAGCCCAAAAGCCCAGAGAGTTTTCCGTGAGGCTCCGTTGTCGGAGGTCACGATGCACAAGACGGTCCGAAACATGGGACATATCATTGACGAGAACCTGGTTGGCTCAAGTGTCCGATGCAAATGAGCAAGCGAGGCAAAGACCTCGCATCATCAAAAGTGATAGTTACATCATGCAGACATGCTGCTACAAAAGTAAAAGTAAAAAAGGCAGGAGGACTTCCATGTCACACTTGCGGAGAATAGCCCGACTCCGGGCCATCTCCCTCGCCTTCACCTCGACGTGGGACTTCATCCAACCACCGCTTGAAGTTGATATTGGAACCAAGGGTACGCTGCAAAGCCACTTTGGCAGCAGATTCGCCGATGACATTCCAAATGCATTCGTGAAAAGCGTGGGTGGACCTTCGCACGGCATAGATAGCCCCTAACATGACGTCATTCCCTTCGGGCAGTTCCAAGCGATTGGACGCTAGCTCTTTGACGTGTTGGCATCCTCGCACATGGAGCATCCCCAGCAACATTGCGGTCGTCACGACAGAGCAATGGTTGCCGTATGAGCGGGCGGCGTTTAAAGCTAACGAAGAAGCTTCATCGATCCTACGAAAGCTACTGGAGGCGTCTTCAGGGCCGTGGGTCCGAGGGGGGACCTCGACTGTCAGCTCTGTCAAGGCGTCCTCCAGCGATTCCAGATATACAAGCCAATATATCCCTGTATGCGCTTTCCATGTATGCGCCTTCCATGTATATGCCTTGTATGCCTACACCAGGCCAATATATATACAAGCCACCCCAGCCCTTTAGCTGTTTGGTGTCTATGCCAATACCTCTCTACGTTTCTACATGGTATCAAATTTGTTTTCCTGAGCCTCTCCACTGCCTCCTCCCGTGCGCCCTCTCCACGCCCAACTCCTTCCTCTGTGCCTTCCCCACCTCTAGCCCCTTCCCCACAAATACACCACCACCTTCCCCAAGAGGCCGTTGTCCCTAAGAGGCCGCCGCCTCTCCCCCGACGCTCCCACCCGGATCGGCCGCCACTCCAACCCAGATCCGGCCTCCTCCCTGACGCGTCACCCCGGCCGCCGCCTCTAGGGGCTACGTCGGCCGCCTCCGCCCCAGACGCGCTTCCTCCTCCGGATCGGTCGTTTGTCTTTCTTTGCCTCCTCCGGCCGAGTGGTGGCTGTTGCAGTCTTCTCCGGCCGCCGAACACCGTTGAGCCGGCCTTCCCCGGTCGCCAAACCGCGCCGCCTCCTCCAATCGCCGGACCACGCCGCCTCCTCTCCGTCTGAGTTGTGGACCAAGCTCCTTCACTGACGCCTGCAGGTCGCCGGCAGCCGCCAGTCACTCGCCGCCTGCAGGCCGCCGCCCATGGTTGCCCATGGGCTATGCTCAGATCTGAACCAATCGACTTCAATCAGATCTAGTGAGTCTTAAAGTAGGTAGGTGAAAAAAATAAGAGTTTCGTCTAGCTTCGATCCTCGACCATGTCGGCCCCTCCCGCCGATCCAGCTGCTGCCGGCGCGATCGCGCCTGTCGCCCCTCCGATCGTCCTCCACCTCTACTGCATAGTCGTCGTCAAGTCCCATGTGCCGACCACTCTCGGTCTAAAGACACCGAACTACTCCCGATGGTCCAAATTCTTTCAGACCATGTGCGCATAGTTTAGCCTCCTCTCCCATATCGACGGCACCGACACGGCGCATCGCGACGAGGCTAATTGGGCCCTCGCCGACTCCGCCGTCCTCAGCTGGTTGTATGTCTCTGTCTCCGACGGCATCCTCGACTCAGCAATGACGGATCAGGAGACCGCACGAGATCTTTGGGTTGCGATTGAGGCGCTGTTCCGCGACAACAAGGAGTCCCGCGCGATCTTCCTCAACAACTAGTTTCACTCGCTCGTTCAAGGCGATCTGTCCATCGCCGACTACAGCCAGCGGGTGAAGGTCCTCGCTGACAAGCTGCGCGACATCGGCTACCCCGTCAATGACACGCAGCTCGTCCTCAACCTGCTGCGTGGTCTCAGCCCGCGCTTCTCCACCACCGCCGACGACATCACCAACTCCGTACCGTTCCCTTCCTTCGCCAGGGCGCGGTCCATGCTCGCTCTCAAAGAGATT
Source organism: Melocanna baccifera (assembly GCA_036346265.1). Lineage (NCBI taxonomy): Eukaryota > Viridiplantae > Streptophyta > Magnoliopsida > Poales > Poaceae > Melocanna > Melocanna baccifera. The sequence continues at coordinate 22,123,227 of CM070694.1, read as the reverse complement.
TGCCTTAGCAACGAGGCAAAGATCGCCACCTCCGACAGCTCCTTCGGCTACACGTCATCGACATTACTCAGGCCACCAATGCTCGTGATGGGCGTCGCAGTGGCCGCCACCGCCGTGGCAGGCAGGGCGGGTCCGGCCGTGGCACCAGTGCCGGTTTCTAGGGTGGCCGTGTACCATCATCTCCACCGACCGGTCCCTACTTCTGCTTCAACCCGTGGACTGCCCCTACTGACCGTCAGTGGCGCCCCTCGCCCGCTCCTAGCCTCATCGGCGTTCCACCTCAGGCTCATACCGCCTTCACGCCGTCCCAGCTGTGCACCCCGCAACCCTGGGATCAGCAGGGCCTCATTACCGCGCTGAACCACCTGGCTGTCCAAGGACACGGTGGCTGGGTCATGCACAGCGGCGCCACCTCCCACAAGACGACAAACGACAGTACACTCCTCTCTTCCCACCCTCCACCTCATTCGGTCGTCACTGTTGGTAACGGCTCCCGCCTCCCTGTCGTCTCTCGTGGTCACACTTTTCTTCACACACCATCCACTCGTTTTCTTCTTCACAACACTCTTATTGTCCCTAACCTAGTCCACAACCTTCTTCCTGTTAGACAGTTCACTCATGATAACCACTGTTCCATCGAATTTGACGCCTTTGGTTTTTCTATTAAGGATTCCCGAACGCAGCATGTGATGCTTCGCTGCGATAGTGCGGGTGATCTCTACACCATCCCTCCAGTCGCTCCCTCAGCTTCACCCAGCACCCACCTCGCCATTTCCTCCCAGCTATGGCATTAGCGTCTTGGTCATCCCGGCATCACCTGTCTCGACACCCTAAATAAAAACTCGCTCATTTCATGTAATAAAGTAGACCGCTCTCTTTGCCAGTCCTGTCAACTTTGCAAACACACGCACCTCCCTTTTGTTACCACTTCTTCGCGCTCTTCTACGCCATTTGAGCGAGTTCATTGTGATGTGTGGACATCTCCAGTTCTTAGCATATCTGGTTCTCTACTATTTAGTGTTACTTAACAATTTCTCTCATTATTGTTGGACTTTTTCTCTTAGAAAAAAATCAGAAGTTTCCCAGCTGTTAGTAAACTTCACCGCCTATGCTAGCACACAATTCGGTCTTCCTCTAAAATCCATACAGGCCGACAACGGCACCGAATTTGTGAACCACACCAACACATCCTTCCTTGCTTCCCGCGATATTACCCTACGCCTCTCTTGCCCATACACCTCCCCGCAGAATGGCAAAGCCGAGCGCATCATTCGCACCCTCAACAATGCGGTTCGCACGCTCCTGCTCCACGCCACTATGTCTCCCAAGTATTGGGCCGAGACGCTAGCAACTACCACCTATCTCATTAACCGTTACCCATCCTCTTCTGTCGGTGGTGACATTCCCTATGCCTTCATCGCTCCCCACTAAAGTACAGTCATCTCCGGGTTTTCGGTTGTCTTTATTTTTCGAACCTTTCTACCACTTCTACTCATAAATTTGCTCCACGTTCCACGGCTTGTCTTCCTCAGTTACCCTTCTCACCATAAGGGGTACCGTTGTCTCGATCTCGCCACCAAACGTGTCATCATCTCCTGCCATGTTGTCTTTGATGAGAGCATATTCCCGTTTGTCAGTAGTGACCGATCTTCACCCCCTCCCTCTCGCTCTGACTTCGATTTCCTTGACGTCGACTCTGCCATGTCGGTGCCTCGCACTGCTACAATGGCACCCCTGCAGGTACCCCAGATGACTGCTCCACCATTGCATGGTGTCGAGCGATCATCTCCCTCGTCCACGGCGCCATCCGTCGCTCCGCCACCATGACCGCTCATGCATCTGGTTTACTCCAGATGGCCACGTGCAACTCCTTCTGGGCCAGCTGCTCCAGGCTCCCTCAGGCCATCCGATGGTGACACGAGCTCGGTCTGCCGCCGATCCCTCTGTGGAGTTTTTTCCCTAGCGGCCGACCACTCCACAGCTTCGCCCGTTCCAGCGAACTATCGTAGCGTCCTTGCCGATCCCAACTGGCGCGCCGCGATGGCTGAGGAGTACAAGGCCCTCATGGACAACGACACCTGGCGACTTGTACCGCGTCCGCCAGGTGCTAACGTCGTCTCCGGGAAGTGGATCTTCAAGCACAAGTTCCACTCTGATGGCAATCTGGCCCGCTATAAAGCGCACTGGGTTGTTTGTGGCTTCTCTCAGCAGCACGGTGTCGACTACAACGAGAGGTTCAGCCCGGTGGTCAAACCGGCAACCATCCAGACTGTCCTCTCCATCGCCGCATCCCGCTCCTGGCCGATTCATCAGCTTGATATCAAGAATGCCTTCCTCTATGGCACTCTTAATGAGACTGTTTACTGCCAGCAGCCTTTTGGATTCGTGGACCCTGCTCATTCCACCCATGTGTGTCTTCTCTAGAAGCCCCTCTATGGCTTGAAGCAGGCTCCCCGAGCATGGTACCAACGGTTCGTCTCCTACATCCGTGGCATCGGTTTTGTCGCCTCCTCCGACATGTCCCTGTTTGTCCTCCATCAGAGGACTGACATGGCCTACCTACTGCTCTACGTCGACGACATCGTCCTCACGGCTTCCACCCAAGATCTTCTCCAGCATCTCACAGACTTGCTCCACTCGGAGTTTGCCATGACGGACCTTGGTGACCTATACTTCTTCCTCGGCATCTCCGTCGCACGCTCCTCCAACAGACTCATCCTGTCTCAGCGACAGTATGTCGTTGATCTCCTGCGACGCGCTGGCATGGCTGAGTGTCACGCTACGGCCACACCAGTGGACAATCCCGTGGCTGATCCGTCCGAGTATCGCAGCCTTGCAGGGGCTCTGTAGTACCTGACACTCACACACCCTGACTTGGTATACCCCGTGCAGCAAGTGTGCCTTTTCATGCATGATCCACGGGAGCCCCACCTCGCGTTGATCAAACGCATCCTGCGATACGTTAAGGGTACTCTCGACGCCGGTCTTCACATCGGCCTCTCCCCAGCGACATCCTTCACCGCCTACTCCGACGCCGACTGGGTCGGCTGCCCCGACTCACGACGCTCCACCTCCGGCTACTGCATTTATCTCGGTGATAACCTTGTCTCTTGGTCCTCCAAGCATCAGACAATTGTGTCTCGATCAAGTGCGGAAGCCGAGTACCGTGCTGTTGCTCATGTTGTAGCAGAGTGTTGCTGACTGCGACAACTTCTCCAAGAGCTTCACGCCCCAGTTGCTTCGGCGACCGTTGTCTACTGAGACAATGTCAACGCCATCTACATGTCAACTAATACAGTCCAGCACTGGCGCACAAAGCACATCGAGATTGACATTCACTTCGTCCGCGAGAAGGTTTCCCTTGGTGAGGTTCGTGTTTTGCATATGCCATCCTCTCATCAGTTCGCGGACATCATGACAAAAGGTCTCCCGACGCAGCTGTTTCAGGAGTTTCGATCCAGTCTTTGCGTCCGGACTGCCGCTACGACTGCGGGCGGGTATTAGAATAATTAGATATCTTTCCCTGTATGCGCTTTTCATGTATGCGCCTTCCATGTATATGCCTTCTTTGTATACGCTTTCCATGTATGTGCCTTCCCTGTATGCCTACACCAGGCCAATATATATACAAGCCACCCCAGCCCTTTAGCTGTGTGGTGTCTGTGCCAATACCTCTACTTCTCTACAGGTTTTCGCGTGATCGGCTGCTGCTCGCAGAATCTGCATGCGTCTGGGCGAGCAATGAAGTCTGCCAAGACAAGCCGTGGGGCTTCGATAACTGATGCTTCACCCAGAAGACCAGTGTCCGCAGTAGCAGCCCCCACCGGATTATTCATGGCCCCGATACGGGAATCCGGCGCGTATCCTGAAGAGCGAGGACTCCCTAGCGTCGGAGACATTGTCAGCGAGAGGAGAGGAGAAAACCGCGCAAAGTCTAAAGGCAAAAAGGAGTCAACCGCGCCTGTACCTCGATCACCCATTCTTGATTGCAAACCATCGACACCCTCCTTTGCAATGGTCCCTGTAAGGGCCCCGCTTGCCACCATTCTGGGAGTGCAAGCCCCAGCTCCGGCCTTGAGGGCGGCGGTCTCCACTTCGGCCCCGAGGGCAGTGGCTTCAGCTTCGGCCCCAAGAGAAATGAGCTGTAGCTCAGCCCCGGGAACGGATGCCTCCATCTCAGTCCCAGGGGCAAGGGTCTCCGATCCGGTTACGGGAACCATGGTCTCCACTTCGACCCTAGGAGCAAGGTTCTCCTCCTTGGAGTCGGAGCTATCCAGCAACGCCGATGACGCCACACGAAACTTCCCTCTGGTGGCCGCGACGGCATGGGCAGGAGAGTTTAGTCGAGCACGCTTGGCTTGGTGTGCTGCGGAGGGGGAGCTGGGATTTGAATCCGCTTCCCCACGAGCGGTCCTTTGCAACCTTGACTCCATATCCCTCACCTCTTCGGCATCTGAGGGAACGGGGTCCGCAGTGTTTGATTCCGTAACGGCAGTAGTGCCCAAATCTTCCACCTCGGTCGGGAGCAAGCATGGAGAGGGTACAGGAAGCGCTTCGAGCGAAGGGTGGAGTTGGAGGTGCGGGGTTGAAGCCTCCGCGGCATCTCCCTTGCTGCCACGTGCTCGTGGAGCACTGGGAGAGGGACGCTCCGGCATGGGAATCTGGAGTGCCTCGTAAACTCGGTTGATCCGTTCGCGATTAGCCGTTATTGATTCCCGTAGGTTGTGTTCCTTGGCGATGTATGGCCCAAGGAAAACAACGGCGGCCTGCTCCGCGTCCTTGAGCGTAATTCCTACATAGAAATGACATGCCATCAGAATACTGAGGACAATAACTCATCATACTATGTTTAAACGCTTACGAGGATCTTCAGGTTGATGCAGACAAGAGATGCTAGGCCGGAGGACGTCGTTGTGAGTACCGCCCAGTTGGACAAACCATTGACGGGCAAGCGGAGATACCCCGAACATGAGGAACTCCTCTGCTAGGTCTCGCATGCTGAGACAGTGGGCCACTCCGACCAGCTTCCGAGCCTTCGCCTCGTCGTCGCGATCGAGGGATACTGAAGGGGACATGTTGAAATTCAGCGTCCCCCTGTACCACTTCAGCGCGTCACCACCCTCCAAGCAGTGATAAAACCATCGGCGTGTCCAGTTGGACTCCCACTTCGTTTTCGTCGTATTTACTGGAAACAGCTTCATACATTGTGGACGCATCACGAAGTTAACACAGTCGAGATTGACATATTCACCTTTCGCAACCTTCTTGCGCAGACATCGGGCGTCCTACAAAAAACAGAAGAGAGGCACTCGACCATGATCCCTCCATCTGGCACGCCCAGCAGAAAACCGTTAGGCGTACAATGGCATTTGGAGTTAGCTGCACCAGTTCCAACTCGTACCGTCGGAGTACCTCGCCCACGAACATCGACGGAGGGAACCTCAAGCCAGCGTCGAAGTACGCGTCGAACACTACGGCTTCAGATTCCGACGGATGGGCCTCTTTTTCATCGCAAGAGGGGAGTCGGACCACCCTCCGACTGGAGATCTTGCCGCTGTGGACTAGGTTGCGAATCAGTTCTTCGTTAGCCAAGCTTGCGCCCAGAACGTTGGAGCAGTTGCCATCCATTTTCTTGGCGGCGCACCACCGTTTGTCGACGGCGGATGCTTCCCGCTCGACAAGCTCGAACTCTATCTCAACAGGACGGCGAGAGCGAGTCATCGTGAAGGTGGAGAGCAGAAAATGGGGAAAAGGATGAGAGTGAAGAGAATACGGCAGCAGAATGTCCTGCATGCAGGTTAAAGATACGGACCGGGTGCTCGCGTTTTGAAGGCCGGAAGCAACAGCAAAGTGTCCTTAATGGCGCCTTAAGGACGGGTGACCGTGCGAGCTACCTGCATTATACAAGAGGATATCAAGATGCATGGATATCCGAGCAAGGAACCAAAGGAGCCAAGAGCGTCCGAGCTCGTGTCGTACACCATGCCAACCACAAGGATGGCACAGACTCAATTCGGAGCTTACACCTTTAAGGAAGAGTTATGGGACGATCGTGGGGAGCGCCTCCGGAGGGGAGTAGTCCTAATGCGGGAAGTTAAACCTTCCCCCTGGAACTGGGGAGCCATTCGCTTGGTACACCCCACAACGGACGACCATTCTAGACGCTAGCTCCACCGGCGCTAGCCTGAGTAGCCAAAGAGCCTCGCTGGGGACACCAGAGGCTAGTGTTGAGACATGCAACAAGCCCCATCGTCTCGGACAGGAGGAACTTTCGCAGTGAGGAAGCCTGGTCAACCCCTAGCTGGACCATCTCACGACGGGCGACCTCACGTGGTTTGAAGATGTGCCAGCTCTCCATTGGCCCAATTTGTTCCCAGGATGATGGTACAGCAACCGAACACCTTCGCAATCACGTACCACTGCTTGTCGATTGTGGAAGATGTTTGGCTCACTAGCTTATGCTTCATTCTGTTCGGACGGCATTAGTCAGGGTCGCGAGTCATCACGGCGTCGCCGGCAGCGACAGCTCTAAAGCATCGAATCCCATCAGAACTCTGAAGCTAGGTGTGCTTCAGCATAGTGAATATGGCTGGAATAAAAGGAAATATGGATCTCGACAACCAAAAAGTCTGGGAAAAATAGATGGTGTGTTGCCCAGACACTCACTTCCTTCCCCTTTTAAAGAGCACCAAAGTGCGGTTCCATCAATCATGCTTGGAGTGTTCAGGCAGCTGTGCCTCGAAGGCACGTGAAATGGCAGGCGATGCCCGGCAACCCCATTGCAAGTCACACATGCAAGATTCTGTCAATCATGCCTCAGGTGTTCCATCGACTGTGCGTCGGAGGCATGTGAAGCTTTACGCTTCAGGTGTTCCATCGACTGTGCCTCGGGGGCACGTAAAGCTCCGTCGATTACGCGTCAGGCGTCTCATGGGTTACCTCAAGGGAGCACGCGAAATGACAAGTCATGCCTATGCCGATGAAAGGCGGACATGTGGTTGGAGGGGACGGGACACTCAAAGCAATCCGGGCCATACGGTCCATGCATCTACTTGACAGGAGGCCGAAAGGACGGAGAGGGCCAAAAGATCGAAGGCATGGCCTCGGACTGCCGAAGGCGGAAGATCTCGCCCATAGGCTACTGTTGTGGGATGTCCCCACCTAAGCCCATTCGTCCTGCCAGTCAGCCCAACATATAGGCCCAAGAGTCATGTAACAAAAAAGTATGCAAGCCCAAGAAATGCAAGAAAGCTCAAAAAGCATGTGTAAGGGAACACGTATGCCCTAAGAAGGGGAGAGGGTAGCCTTAGTACCCGAGTTTCATGAGTTCTGTATATAAAGAGGCCCTTGGGATAATTCGGAGGCGATTTTTCCTTCTTCATGAATATTTTATAGTTAATTCGGCTATCCTCTACTGTTTGGTTTGTAACCTCACAACAATCATGACTCCCATAACTCTGTTCTTTTCAACGCATTTATGACAAATTTCACTCTCCGCGGCTCGCCTCCCCGGAGATTCGACGGAAACGCAAGCAAAAAAGCCGGCACGCCTCCCCACCCCACACAAAATCACGCTGTTCTAACCAGGGGCGAAGCCCAATGGGCCTGACCGGGTTCCTTGGCACCAGGGTAAAAAAAAAAGAAATAGTTATTACTATCCCATATTCACCATATGTGCACCACCCCCAGCCCAAAATTGTGCACCCCCTAGTGGGCCAGCCCAACAATCAAGCTCCAACCTGCGTACTGACGATTCATCTGCCCCTGCCGGCTGCCGATTCATCTTTTTCCATCTACTGTCGTCTGTCTGCCGATTCATCTGCCGGCCGCCGGCGCCCAACTGCATGTCTGCATCTTCACGGCCACGGGCTCACGGCATCTTCAGTCTTCACTCTTCACGGAATCACCTCACGGTGCCGCACTCAGGTCTCAACTCTCAGGGTCACATTCAAGAATCAAGATTCATGTGTCACAGGCTCACGGCATCTTTTTTCATTCCCATGTTTTGAATACCCGATGCTTCCGCCTTCCAGGACTTTCTTCACGTGATCACGTCGGCGGTCGGCATCTTCAGTCACGGACTCACGTCTCACGGTGCGAACTCCGAACTGCGGAACTGCAGCCGGTCTGCGAACAGGAACCGAGTTACAGAGTTTTGACTTTTGATTCTAAAAGCTAGGTGATTCATTCAACTTTTTTTACCTCTCTAATTCTTTAACAAACTAGTTTGATCTATTATAAGAAAGCACTTGTATTGCACATTTGCACAGATATGTTCTAAATTTGGAGTAAAATTATATGCATCTATTATCAATTTTCTTACTATTATGCAATGCACCTACTGTAGAACCATATATTTCTTATCTTTTTATAATTTTATTTTTGTAATTTTTGTAATAATAGGTGGAGCACTAATCTTAGTAATGGAGAAATTTCTGAAAAGAAAAGCACCAGATAGCACCAACAATGCAAGAAGTTCATGTCCAGATTTACATGAGATCAATTGGAATGAGGAGATTGAATATGATCCAGGGTTAAGGAAACCAATTGATGCTTACCATCCTAATTTGAGAGATAGGGTAAGAAGAAAGTACCTAGAGAATGGGCCTTGCCAACCTCGCACATTTTCTTTTCCAGTTACAAAGATATCTGATCGAGATAGAAAATTTAATCCTAATTGGTTTGATGAGTTTGGTGGTTGGCTTGAGTATAGTAAGGAAAAAGATAGAGCATATTGCTTTTTTTGTTTCTTATTTAGAGACCCTAATAAGAAAGAGGATGGGTATAAAGCATTTGTTACAGATGGTTGGAATGGTTGGCATAGAAAAAACAGGCTGAAAGATCATGTTGGTGGAGTTGGTAGCTTGCACAATCAAGCAATGAAAAATTGTGACGCTTTGTTACAAAGAGCTCAACATATTGATGTTGTTATGCAAATTCAAAGTGAAGCTGCTAAAAATGCTTATTTTACTCGGCTAAATGGCTCAGTTAGTGTTGCTAGATGTTTATTGAAGCAAGGATTGCCCTTCCGAGGCCATGATGAGTCCAAGGATTCTTATAACAAAGGGAATTTTTTGGAGTTTCGTGATTTCCTAGCAGAGCATGATCCTGCATTAAAAAAGGTGGTAGGTAATGATGCTGCAGGTAACAGTCTTATGACATCTTCTGATATTCAAAAGGATATTGTTGAATGTTTTGCAAAAGAAATATTACATTCTATTCTGGAAGAACTTGGGCATGATGTATTTTGCTTGCTGGTTGATGAATCTAGAGATGTATCTTGCAAAGAGCAAATGGCAGTGGTGTTGAGATATGTTGATAAGTGTGGAATTGTCAAGGAAAGATTCGTTGGACTTGTTCATGTAAAGGAAACAACTTCTTCATATCTCAAGTCTTCAATTGATTCACTGTTTGCAGGATTCAAGTTAAGTTTGAAGCAAGTAAGAGGCCAAGGATATGATGGTGCTAGCAATATGCGAGGTGAGTTCAATGGGTTGCAATCATTGATAATGAGAGAAAGTACTTCAGCTTATTATGTTCATTGTTTTGCTCATCAACTTCAGTTAGTTGTTGTGGCTATTGTGAGAAAGCATAAAGGCATTAGTAATTTCTTTGGTATGGTTTCTACTTTGTTGAATGTTGTGGGTGGATCATCTAAGAGAAGAGACATGATTAGAGACATTAATCATGAACAAGTGAGTAAGGCATTAGGTTGTGGGATGCTTCAAACAGGCACGGGATTAAATCAAGAGCAATGTCTCCAGAGACCGGGAGATACTCGTTGGAGTTCTCATTATAAAACTCTCAAAAGTTTGCTTGACATGTTTCCAACAATAGTTAAAGTGTTAGAATTTGTGGAAGAAGATGACAGAGATAGAGCAAATAGAGATCAAGCATCTGGTCTTTTGGTGTACTTTCAATCATTTGATTTTGTCTTCTATTTGCATCTCATGTCAACTATATTAGTTATCACCAACACCTTGTCATATTGCAACGGAAGGATCAAGACATTGTGAATGCTATTCAATGTGTCAAATCAACTAGATTGCATTTGGGTGATCTTAGAAGAGATGGCTGGGAAAAGTTACTTGGTGATGTGTATGATTTTTGTGATAAATATGATATTATCAAATTGGAAATGGAAGAATCATACAACAATCCAAAGAAACCAAGGCAAAAGACGGGAATTACAAACAAACATCATTATGAAGTGGATTGTTTTAATGATGTTATCGACTGGCTACTTCAAGAGCTTGATAGCCGCTTCAATGAGACAACATCTGAATTGCTTGTTTGCTCAGCTGCTTTCAATCCAAAAGAACGATTTCATGATTTTAATGTGGATAGCTTGATTAGACTGGCAAAACTTTATCCTGATGATTTTAGTTCTAGTGAATTGGCTGATCTTCAACATCATCTTTGCCTCTATATTGCTGATGTGAGAGAAGATGATAGATTCTCTAATGTAGAAAGTATTGGTGAGCTTTCTCAAAAAATGGTGGAGACAAGGAAGCATCTTTGCTATCCTTTAGTTTATCGGCTTTTGAAGCTAGTACTAGTTTTGCCTGTTGCCACTGCTACGGTTGAGAGGTGCTTTTCAGCTATGAAGATTGTGAAAACATATTTACGTAATCGTATTGGTGATGACTACATGAGTCATAGCCTTATTTGTTATGTCGAGAAAGAAGAAATGAAGAAAGTCACAAATAAGGCTGTGGTTGATCGTTTTATGAATATGAGAGGACGCAAATCTGCAATATGAAAAGGTATATTGCCTATTTTCACATGATTTTTTTAATAATTTTTCGGCTGAAAATTAACATGTTTTTATTCTCCTTTGTTGTAGGCTATTAAGGATATTGAGTTCAGATAATATATTTGCCTATATTAATGGATTTATTTATTTTGGTACGTACTTTTTGCTGCTAATGCTTTATCATCGACTCGCTGTTCATTGTCAATTACTTTGTTATATTATATATGTTAAAAACTGACGGTACAACATATTTTCTATATATTGTCCATCGAAATTTTTGTGTACTGTGTTATATGTATGGTGAAGTGTGCACCCCCCTTGATTTCTCTCTAGCTTCGCCCCTGGTTCTAACTTGGAAGTGGTGAGCGGCGAGTACCTGGATGCGACGCCCTCGGCGGCGAGTTTGCGCCAGATGGCGCGCAGCCTCTCGGGGCTCTCCGGGTGCTCCTCCCCGTCCGGCGTCGCGTGGGCGCACATCCTCTCGTCGTACAGCAGCCCCACCCTCGCTGCCCTCGCCGCCGCCGCAGGGGCCGCCGCCGCCGCCATCCTGCTCCGGCGATCGCCTCCCTCGCGCGGCGGGGAGATCGGAGCGGAGGCCAAAAGGGGCGAGACGCGCCGGAGGTGGAGCGGAGGGATGCGTCCGCCGCGAGACGACTGGGCTGGTTGGTTGCTCCTCCTCCGCTCTGATTGGCCTTGTGCGTACGTGCGTAGTCAGCGTTGGGTCCCACCTGGAAGCTTGGAACTCCGGGCTTTCCGAGTTTGATTCGTACGAGACTGGAATTCGCGAAGCGGCTAACGGCTGCGAGGGCCCAGCTGCCCGAAGCTTACTGATTGTCGACGTGGGTCGGACTAGAGTTGGGCCCATGTGTCCTTTCCTATGTTTGCGTGTATGCTTTACCTTTGTTTCCATCTCTGGTTTTAACTTCAACTTCTAGTTTCTGTTTTTTTTACTATTCAGTATTTCATCTTTTTCTGCTATTCAGTATTTCATCTTTTTTTGAATTTTTTTAGATATTTTAGACTTTTTTGTATTTTCTTTTTTTCCCGTGTTCCTTTGTATTGTTCCTAATGGGTTAATATGTTTTTTCTATTTTTATATTTTTTTAATTAATTATACCCAAAAAGCCAAATCAGCTACAGTAAAAAAAGCCAGCTACAATGAAATTTCAGCCAAAAGTCAGAAATCATCACTAAAACGAGCGCCCCCTTAAAACCCTTTTTAGATTTTACTATAGCATCTAACTTTTAAACGAAGTATTTTTTTTAAAACGAGATTTACAAGTTAATTATAGTACACGTTAAAAATTCAACATCTGTACCATCCAAAATCACAAGTGAGTATCTTTCTCTATAATCTCTATCATACAATTAAAATTCAAAAAATTTAATCATAAATCATAAATCACAACCACTTCAAATAGCCATCCCAAGGCTACGTAAGATTAGAGATTATCATCGGCTACCCGATATCCTCTATGCAAAATTGTACTAACAGGACACCTCTAATCTCGCCAAACTGAACCTACTTTGATCTATCTTGGACCTACAGCGATTAGTAATTATAGCATCATCCCTACGGTCCCTATGGCCCCGCTCGTTTCGGCTTTTTTTCGGCTTCTATTTCTAACTTCTGTTTTTTTTCACTATTCAGTATTTCGTCTTTTTCTGAATTTTTTTAGATATTTTAGGCTTTTTGTATTTTTTTCCGTGTTTCTTTGTATTGTCTCTAATGGGTTAACATGTTTTTTTCTATTTTTACATTTTTTTTAAAATTAATTATGCCCAAAAAGCCAAATCAGCTACAATAAAAAAAAGCTAGCTACAGTGAAATTTCAACAAGACGCCAGAAGCTATCGCTAAAACGAGCGCCTCATAGGTATCATTCTCACCTCAACATTTCTCCTAGTAGGCCTTATTGACGTAGTGTTGTGTAAACTTTATCAGCCAATTTGTTGGCTTAGATAATTGGAAATTTTTAATTCTATAGGTTAACAATTTCTATCTGAACTTACAACTTTCAGTTAGTCAACTACATTTTGAATGCACAACATGGGAAGAAAATTGCGGTAATACTAAATGACTTTGGAGAGGAAATTGGAGTTGAAAGGGCAATGATCAATGATGGGCGAGGTGGCGCACTTGTTGAGGAATGGGTGGAGCTGGCAAATGGATGTGTTTGCTGCACTGTTTAACACAGCCTGGTCCAAGCACTTAGCAGCTTGTTCAGAGAAAGGAGAGGTAATTACAGATATTTCTATCTACAATATAGGATCCTACAAGTATATGCCCTACTATTATAGCTTGTCTGTTCTCTGGTTCTGTACCTTTTGATGTGTTGATGCATCAAAATTGTATAGTGATATGTTATGACTTCATATTGGTACTTTCTTACCTCCAGACTATGTACATCCTGCTTATTCATGATACATTCTAGTTCTACCAGAAACACTATAATTTTAATTTAATACTTAGACGCACTTTTCTGTTTATGCTGTGTGCTGATTCAGAAATGTCTAATGGGTCATGCTCTTACTTTGAGCCTTCATCAGAGGATGGATTTGATAGTAATCCCTTGTAAATTATGATGATGTAAATTGAAGTTAATTGTCCTAATTTGTTCATTCTATGTGCTGCAGAATAGATCACATTTTACTCGAGACAACAGGATTGGCTGATCCTGCACCATTTGTCTCTATTCTTTGGCTGGACTCAATTGGAGTCATCAATTAGACTAGACTCTGTAATTACGGTTAGTTCAACATTTTTTTTGTTGCCATAGTTGTCAATCATCATTTTACAGAATTAGAAAACACTGTTGCTAATCATATGCATGATGCATAACATAGCCTTATTGTGCATAACACTGTTGCTAAACATGCCAATGGAGGTGGCTGTGGATGAGCTAGCTCTCTGACGAGGCACGGGCGGTCACGCATCCTCTTGCTGGCGACGGGCGGCAGAGGAGCTGTTGTCCCTATGATGACGATGCGAGCATACCGATAGCAAGTTGTGATGGTGTTGTGGGCAGGTGGGCCGAGCAAGTGGGCCAGTGTAGAGGCCAAGGCAATGGGAATCGACTAGGCTAAGAAAAAGGGAAATGGGCTTACCTAAGTTAGCGGCCCATGGGGAAGAGATGGGAAGCGGGCTGTAGAGAATGGATTGTATGGTCCACCGTACTTCATACCAGGTGATAAGGTTTTACTCCTTACTATTGAGAACGGAGTGTTGCTCGGTTGATTGGACGCATGCTTATCATTAATTTTTGTGGTACACGTGTGCATGTGCGTTAAATGAGACAGCACGGGAACGCACTAAGGAGAACTTAGGGTCTTCACCCCGACATCTGGGCTATCGCCTCACCCCGACCTCCTTTGATGCCCCAAGGGAAGGATGAACCCATAGTAAAGGAACCGAACTTTCCTCCAATGATAGATCCAGCGACGACGCTCCTCTAGACCGCCGGATCAAGTGGGAGAGAAGAGTAAGGGGATGATGGCGGCGAGGAGGGAGGGAAAACGAGAGGGAGCGGGGAGAAAGGAGTCGGGTCGCCTCCTCCGTACGTGTGCGGCTACGGCTGCGGGAGCGGTGCAGAGGCCACAGACAGGATGGCCGCAGGGGCAAAGGGTGGAGGCGGCTCATGGCAACGGGGCCAGAGGTGGCTCCCGACAGTCGGGGTGGAGGCGACGGGGAGACCAGCTAGCCAGATTCGGTGGTGTGAAGCTGTGAACGGGGCTGTAAATGGTGGTGTCAAAAGGTCTATAAATGAATGGGCTGGACTGGTTGGATTGTTTACGTGATATCCGGTCAGATATTATCCAGATTAACGTTTACTCATGATATCCGATCAAATATTATCCGGATTAATGTTTACCCATACTATTCGGTACCGATGCCGAACTTGACCAAATACCGAACTCCCTTTCTAAATTTGGTACCAGTCAAATTCGATACTGGATCGATCGGGATTAATACGTACTGTTTGCACCCCAAGCGAAGGCAGGGCCATGGGGACGGTTGGATAAGGGTGAAGTGGAGAGAGGACAAGTATGATTAGATGTTGATAAATGGTGACTAATTAATAAGAAATGAATAAGCAACCGATAAGTAGACAATCAAAGGAAAGGCAAGATCTTTGAGATTGCCTTTCTAGAAAGAAAAAACAACAGGATCGTTGCTAATTAAGCGTGAACGTGATGATTTTTTGCCTTTGCTTTAATTAATAAAATAATAATAGATTACCAAAGTACTAACCATCGATCGTTGCTAATTAAGTTTAGCCATCATTCGACAGGCAAGCCTCCCGGTCCCATTACGATCCAGACGACACAGCAAGTTCACATTAATGGTTCAAAGGCCACGTGGGCGGCACTGGCACTGTTTTGCGATATGTCGCGCCGCGGCATATAGGATTTCCCCACACCGCGATCCGCTTGGGAGACGGCCTGCTTGCGCGGGCTGGGCCGGCCTGAGTCCACGAGATGCGCGGCCGATGGAAATCCCGCTAGGAGACAGACGCTTGCTTCGTCGGAGGCGGCCTAGGCCCGGCCGACCATCCACCTAAGACCTGGTTGTGCGGCCCCTACTGGACCGAGCCGCTCCTCTCATCATACCTTCCTGGGCCGACTCTGAGCCATATCCGACGTCAGCCGCGCGCGTGCCGTGTGCCGCCTCACTGCCGCCGTTGCCGCGACCGGGCCGACACGAACGAATGCGGGCGTAACGCGCCTCGGCCTAGCGCGCGCACGAGCCAGTAGTCCTACGGTTGTAGACTTGTAGTGTGGTACTCGGCGGCTTACCACACGCGGCCGCGCGCGCGCGGCAGGCTCGAGCCACTCAAAAACGCCGTGGAAACCTACTCCTAGTGGCACTCGGCGCTCGACGGCTTTCACAGTGCGGACCGAGCAGAGGCAGCCATGCGCTGCGACGGCATGATTCGCATCGGGCAGCGCCCCCTGCTGCGCGCACGGATGTTTTTGACTGGCCCTGCCGGTACAGGGCAATTATGCCGCTCAGTGCGAGACACCATGTGCGACTGCACTTCACGCCCAGACAAAGATGCAGCATGACACATTGGCGTGCCATGATCAAGCGGTTGTACAACTAGGCAGGCCGACTCGATGCCACTCCCACAGGCCGCTCGTGTCGGCTTACCTGTACCGGGGACGCTTTCGTACGACAACACTGCTCCGTGGGGTGCCAGCAAGGCTGCAGGCGCATGTAACATCCATCGAGAATCTGTGACACGCTAGGCGACAAGCTGTGACAGGACAATGGAACCCACTTGGAAAAAGATTATTGAGAAACGGACGATCGGTTCGGTGTTGCCTTGATGCGCCACATTACCAAACAGCTAGCACGACACTTTCTTGCCATGCTTGAAACCGTGAGAACAACACATTTCGAAGCTTGAAGCCATGGTAGCAACGTCCCAGCCGTTCGCTCAGGTCAGGCAACCCTGCATTTGCCCATGCTAATCTGAGCCATCCGTTGCCAACATACAGCTCGACAGCTCAATTTTGGAAGTTTCACAGATACGTGACAATGAGCATACGAACCACATACAGGGATAAAGAACTCGATGATAGGTCGATAACAGCGTACGATGGTGTTGTCCCACCAACACTGTGAGACTCAAATCTAATCAGCAACGGTGGCTTCTAACTTTTAAAGGTCAAAAACTACTTAAGAATAACACATCGCGTCTAACATTTAAAGGTCAAAAACTACTTAAAACATCATTACTAGACCTATTTTAATTAGCAATGACTTCTGATTTTTAAAAATCAACAATTTAAAATATGTTGGCTTTTTAATATGGTTTTTTCTTTTGTATTATCCGTGAAGATATGATAATGTTTTTAAATTTTTGTTATATTTTTACTAAATATCTCAGAAAAACTATCATCCACTATAATGTCATTTAAACTAAATGATAACAACAATAGCAAAAAGCCACAGCATGGCCTAGTTCCAACCACTACTACAAAAAAACCTTATATTAGACGTCTCATCACAAATAAATCACTAAAACAGTCAGTGTTGAATATAATCACAGACAATTACGTTTAGAGACCGTCTGTATTGGTGCCAGCGCTAAAAATTATATGTGAAGAGATAATATCACAAAAGATTCATAGTGAGCACTATCTGTGAAGTATCACAGATGGATATGCCAAATATCACAAATGGTTTTTATTTAAACCATCTATGATACTTCACAAACGATTTGTATTACAAACCGTCTGTGATAATAAAGTTATCACAAATGGTTTGTATTAAAAAATCATCTGTGATATATTTTCCGCCTCGTAATCCTCTAAAATTTCATAATCTCTCGCGTAAATCCGAGTATGATTCCATTCCAAGACACGTTTAGTAAAACGGACATAACTTTTACATACAATGTTCGTTTTTCGACTTTTTTATACTTATTATAAAGCAAATGACGAGTCCAATCCCAAAAAAAAGACCAACTTATATCAGTCGCCCTCTTAGACCCTCCAAAATCAGTTATCTTTAGTCTTAAATTTGTGTCGCAAGTTTATCAAGATTTTTTATCTTCCCTTCAGAATTTGGAATTCACGTCAATTGCAAAATTATAGATCTTATCGAAACTTTTCAAACGAGCATATATAAGCCATATAGAATTTTACTATTTCATATTTTGAAACTAGCTATTTACATTGCATCGATATATATATATATATATATATATATATATATATATATATATATATATATATATTATCTTTAATAATTATGTATTATAGACGGTTTGTGGTTCACACCGTATGTGATAATTATATTTTACAGATGATTTATAGTTCAAACCGTATGATAATTCGGTTTTATAGACGGTTTGTGGTTCAAACCGTTTGTGATAATTTGATCCCTGACTGTTGAACCCGTCGATCCTCCCCAACCCAATCCCAGCCAATAAAAAACCCACCAACCCTTACCCCACAGATTGTAGAACATGCGGTATGTCACGAAAGGAACACAAAAGCACCCCAGCCATGCATACCCATTGACACCAAACAAGCAGCAGGCGGGTTTTTGAGTGGGATGACGGCTCCAGATGGATTTGGTATCTCTTCATTTCTCCATACATCACGATACTCCTGCAACAAGCTTGTTTACTGGAACGGTTTCTTTCTAACGGCAAATAGGAGTAGGTGTTGCTCCTAGGATATTAACTTCACGCGAACGCAACGGACGAAAGGAGCACAGCGAGGACGGCGGCCGGCCCCGCCATTGGAAGCAAGCCCGCAGCAGCGGTGTCCATGCTGCTGCTGCCTGTGCCTGTTGGTCCTAGGCCACCCAGCCCGGTGCCGGTAGTCCCAGTGGTAGTGCCCGTTCCCAAGCCAGTGCCAGTGGTCGTGCCGGTTCCAGTACCGGGCGTGAAGGTTCCTGGGGTTGCTCCCCCCATTGTGCCTCCAGTGGTCGGAGTGGTGGACGTTCCAGCGGCACTGCATAAAGAAAGAAAAGAGTTACTAGTTGCGGAGTAATTTTGATTTTGAGAGTATGAGGCAGCACTTAGCATCGAGTCAACGAATTTTACTCAGGCCGAAACATCATCTCAGGATGATTTCCCCAATATTGCCTTACTGTATTAATCACCTAAAATAGTTCAGTTATCCTTAATTCCACTATTGTCATTCACCAAAAAAATCAATTACTGTTGTAATCAGAATATTACTAGCATAATAAAGATACAAGGAATGTGAGCAGAAAACATTTGCTTATAACGGTAAGTTGGTAACACATCAATTTCAGCTCAACACATCAATTACTCAAGGCAGTCGGTTGCATTCCAAAAACCTTCTTGTTCAACACGACACACAAAGTTACATTGTTGTATCGGTTCTCAAAATGCAACATAGGAAACACCAATCGGTCCCTCAGTGGTACTTCATGGTGCAATAGTCAATTCAAGTGAAGAGGTTAATAATGTACCTTGCACTTGCAGGGTAGGAGCAGCCAGAAGTACCTGCAAACAAGCATAAACATAGTTACATAATAGATCATACAAGAAACAAATATACCTCTAATTGATCGAGAAAATAATGAAAATGACATAATATTGTCATCTTACACTCCAGAATCAAGATTTTTTTGTATACTTCAAAAATCAAATGCATTTTCATGCCAATTTTCAACATCCTTCTGGCTTAAAACTCAATTGCCAGTGACACCTAAGAATCCAAATGTACTAAAATTCTAGGATTTCTTAACTTAATTAGTTAAACCCATCCACGTCAACAGACAATTCTAGCCATGAAGCCTGGCCTGTGAACGATACACTAGATTAACATTGAGTTAAGGTGACACAAGAAAACAAGTTCAAAAATATAATGCGACGCGAGGTGAATCTTGATTCCACTAGCCATGCAGTCTTTTTACACGTTTTCTAGTCATCCAGCAACGGCCGAAGCACTAAATGACAACCAGTAGATTCTTGAACTGGAATACAAGGGTAAATTACTTGGGTCGCTGGTGGTGAGCATGGCGGTGCCGGTGAAGTCGCAGGTGGCGCCATTCGCTCTGGTCCTCTGGAAGTAGCTGTTGGCCGCCCAGGAGCAGTGCGCGGCGACGGTGTTGGGGTTGTAGCACGGCCCCTGCTCATGGATGTTGGTGCAGTCGGCCCCTGCCCCGCAGGCGAAGTCAATGGTCTTCTGCAGCGTGGCCTGAGGCTGATCTGACCTGCACACGCACCAATCTTCCCAAGAACACGAGAAAAGATTAGCACTAGTAAAGATTAGTGAAGGAAAAGCTTAGTCGTTTCAGGAAAAAAAAAAGGCGGTTCTTTTATGTCAGTTTCTTGCTGTGCATACCACGAAATACGCAGAAGAAAGGGATGGCTAAGGAATGTGACGAAAGCAGCAAGAAGGTAGACTGGTACAGTGAGGTTGGCACAAAGAACAGAAAGAAAGGAGAGAGCGCCTACTTTTCCATTCGCATTATGCTAACAGAATTTTTACTTTTTTAGATAAGTTTGGTGGCATTTTGCTTCGAAAAAGAAGGGAAAATGGATTTCTTTTCTGGGGAAATCCACCTGAGTGAGAACACATCTCCAGGAGGAAACAAGAGATCCCCTGTCCTTGTTATTGCTTGTTGCTGTTGAGCAATTTTCTTAAAAAAAATAGAAGAATAACGGGAGCTAGGCATATGACTACCATCTGACATAACAAGGTAGGACAAGGAAATCTAGAGAACAGAAGTTTATCATAACCAAAGTTGCGCAATATATGCAATGACTGCTCTTTTTCTCCTCTGTGTGCGTGTGGGGGGGGGGGGGGATCCACGAGAACTCCAAATATCAAACCTCACGAACAAAGAGGAGGAAACTTTGCAGTTTGCAGCCATTATATTTTAGACAAACCAAGAAAAATCTAACGAAAAAGGAAAGAAAGGTTAGAAAAAAGACCGGAGCTCACCTGCAGCAACGAGAGTGGAGGAGAGGAGCAGCAGCGCAGCCACCATCCGCGTCTCCATGATGAGCTGAGAAGACCAACCCCGAGACGCGCAAGGGAACTCTCCGAGACTCGCAGTCACAGGGAACACAGATTCTTGGGGCTGCGTACTCAAAAGGGTGGCTTGGCTTTGTTGTTCCACTGGAGAGAGAGAGAGAGAGAGAGAGAGAGAGAGAGATGAGATGAAGCGAGAGAGAGGTAAGAGTGTGGCTTCAGGTTGAAGTCCTCTCATTTAAATTTAGACTTTTAAATTATTTTTATTTTTTAATTATTATTTAGTATTTTAAAAGTTTTTAACCTGTTTTTTAATCGTATTCGTTTATATTATTTATGATGAGTTAATTTGTTTTTCTATTTTTAATTTTTTAAAATTAATTACGCTAAATAAGTTAACATCAATTATAATATAATTTTAATTATAAACCATCAAATTTCAGTCTAGCCAAGTAGTCTTTGAAAGCAGCAACACCATCCGCAGCCAGCAGCGAGTCAACTTCGGTGTTCGCTGTGCAGGGTGCGCGTGGATTTTTAATCTGCCATGGGCACCTACTACGGATTTTAACTCTTTTTTCTTTTTCGCATCAACGGTTGCGACCTCTAGGAGACTGACCCACCCCTCGGTTTGCTCCTTTTGCAGTTTTGCTTCTCTAACCAGCCATTGGTTTCATTTGCGGTGGTGGTTTTTGGCTGTACAGTAAAATTATATTATAGTATTTGTTAGTTTTTTCTTAATTATTTAATTAAAGAAAATAAAATTATTATATATCTTTAAGGATAATGCAAAAAAATAAAATTAGAAGCCGATGTATTCCAAGTAATTTTTTATTTCAAAAATCAGAAGCCAAAACTATTTTAAGCAGAGGTTTTAGTTATTCATGTGGACCGAATGCTAAATTATTTTAAAAAAACTATTCCAACAAATTGCTTAAAAACAATAAAAAATCGTTATATTTATTTATTCAAAAGAAACTATAATCATATGGCATACCCTAAAAAGAACAGTCTCAAAATCATGCGGCCTCTAGTTGTTCTTTTGAGGTTGCGCTCAAAAGCGCGTTGGGCGTTGGCATTCGGCATTGAGTTCACTGTTTATTTTTTGTTTTTTTCCTTTTTTTATTTTGTATTTTCTTTTTTTCGTATTCCTTTGCATTGGTTGTGATGGCTAACATGTTTTTTATTTTTAAATATTATTAAATTTAATTATTTTAAATAAGTCAACTCAGTTAAAGTAAAAAAATCAGCTAGTTACAGTAAAAAAGTCATAAGCCATCGATATTCTGAACGCTACCTGAGTGTGGCTTATGATTTATAACTAAAACTTTTGAAAACTAAAATTTTTGAATTTTAGTTATTTGTGAGAGAGTAAGAAGAGACACTCACATATAATTTTAACCGATATAATATCTATCATAATTAATTTATAAATTTTATTTTAAAAATATTTTATTTAAAATTAGTTATTATAATATAAACCATAAAACTGAAGTCAAGGAGAAAAAGGCGTTACACTTTGACTGCATTATCAGAGTATCACACTGCACCTCGGGTACATTATTTTCGGTTGGTGTGTTGGTTGGGCGCACAGAGCCAGAGCCAAACAGACACACCACCCCTGTCTCGGTCCCCTTTGCAATAACCACATAGAACCGACCAGACCAGGTAAACATTCCACTGTAACAATCGCACGCCTGGTATCTTTTCGGTTAGAATTGGGCCTTACGAGAAATGCTCCTTGTTCCTAAATTCTAAAGCATGGTATAGTTTACTAATCTATTACTTAGATAAATGGTAGGAGGGTAATATATAAGATGGAGTTCTTGCTTTCTCTAAAAACGTATGACACAGGATATAAGATGGTATGAAAATGGCTTTGGTTAAATATATACATGTGTATTCGTCTATTTTGTGTAAAAATTACGTGACATATGAGACAGAGTAATTGAATTCCTCCATTTCTTCTCACATCATCTTCTTTCTCTATGGTAAATTTGTATTAGATATGTTGAGTTGTTGAACCTCGCACAGTCTTATAGTGCATCAGGAGGAAGGGAGAGCGAATATCTCCGAGCCATTACCAAACCTCGTTAGCCTTTCTTCTCAACATACACCGGAAGGAAGGGAGAGCGAATATCTCTGAACCATTGCCGTAGAAAAAACCTACATAAGACGACGATAAGATTTCTTGGCAGCGCAACCTACGCAACCCCTCTCATCTTCCTCGTCAACTACTTCCACGATCGCATGTTTCTGCACTTCTTTTTCTTCATCAACTCTAATGTAAGTCATCTGTGTAACCGATTAACTCTGATATAATTATGTTCTTGCATATATTTGAAGTACGATATGTGTTGTTTGCTGCTGTTAGTTATAAACTTTGTATCACTGATATTTTATAATATATGTCTTCTATTGATATTTAAAATTAAAATATTGCTCACATTTTCATCATTCCATAGAGTAGCCATTTTGTTTGGGAAGGGAAGCTTTCTTTTCCCCTTTTGACAGGCTAGTATTTTATCCGAGAGATTGCGCAACAAAGTTTTGTTTAGGTAAAAAGAAACTACTACTAGGAGGCTAAACAGTGCACAGGCAAATGCGTTTATATGAGAGATTGAGCGCCAAATTCTTGCTCATTGGACATAAAAAAAGTTTGGAAGTAAGATCATGCCTCTTGCCATGCTTAGAAATGGTTTTGTTTTTTCCTTGGAAAATTCTTGTGTTCCCCTCCAATCCCTCAAATCTCTAAGCAAAAGAAAAAAAAAAGAGGCAAAGCCCTGCAAGTAGGTCCACGAACTGGTTGACAATTGGAGGTCCAATTCAATCCTACGTACGCATTCGCCTTCTCAAATAAACGCTGGTGACTAGGGGTGGATATCCAGCTAGGTTTTTATCTTATTAAGTTTTTTTCTCTAAATTTAATATCAGTTACTAATAGTTTAAAATTATTTTTAGAATCAAGTTAATGAGCAGAACCAAAACAAAATTTAATTTTATCTAAAATCAGTTTTATTTAATATTTAATTAATTAATACGTATAATTAAAATAATTTTGACCCAAACTAATCCAACCTCAGTAACCTTTTTTTTGTCCACCCCTACTAGCAAGTCTACGGGAATATACGCTGGTGCTGCGAGAGGACTCTCGAATAATTGTGTTTGTGCGCCACATCATTGCACGGTCCAGACGAGCTAGCCTAGCCTTGCTGTATTTTTTGGCCCAGCTTCACACGATTTAAGCTTTTAGTTTTGTTTAGTTTTAAATTTATTTAAGTCAAAAGTTATTTAGAATATATCAAATTTTAATTTTAGTTTATTTTAATTTATTTGGTTTTTTATCTTTTCTTTTTATCTCGTTGTTTTTTTACATTGTTCGTGATGATATAATATTTTTTAATTTTTTGTTAATTCTTTCTATTTTCTCTTTTTTTAAAAAAGTAACAACTGTTACAATGCAATTTCAACCAACAACCAAAAGCCTACAGACATAAGCTAGTTAGAGCGGAGCCTTTTTTCAATATTTTGATGCTCGAACATGGAAAAAGATGTTGCTAAACTAGCCTGTGGTACATTTTTCTAATGTCATGGGAAGGTCTGTTCTTTTTTATTTTGATTTATGATTTTTAGATATGGTTTATAGTTTTTAAATTATTTATAAGAGAGAGTACGGAGTAATAGAAATTTATGTACGATTTTAGCCGATATAAATAAAGTCGCTACAGTATATATTATAATTAATTTATAGTTTTATCTTAAAAAGATATTTTATTTAAAAACTAATTATAGTAGAAAAAAAATGAAAATCAGTATTTTAGAAACCGAAATAAAAGCCCCATGGTCCTAACATTGTCACAGCTTTGGCCATGAGTAAAATCAGGCCCCGCTCGTTTCAGTTTTTTTTTCAACTTTAGCTTCTAACTTCAGCTTTTTTTTTCATTATTCAATAATTCGTCTTTTTCTGAATTTTTTTAGATTTTTTAGGCTTTTTTGCATTTTTATTTTTTTCCCGTGTTCCTTTGCATTGTCTGTGATGGGCTAACATATTTTTTTCTATTTTCACATTTTTTAAAATTTAATTATACCCAAAAAGCCAAATCAGCTACAGTAAAAAACCAGTTATAGTGAAATTTCAACCAAAATCCAGAAGCCATCGCTAAAACGATCACCCCCTCAATCACCAGTTGTGTGTGAGAGACAGTGGCGTGTACGCACGTACGGCAGGGCTAAATCACCATCTAGCTAGGGTGACGTTTAGAATAGTGATGACTTATGATTTTTGACTGATATTTTATTGTAACTGAGTTGATTTATTAAACATAATTAAATTTAAAAAAATTTAAAAATAAAAACGACATGTTAGTCTATCAAAGACAATGCAAAAAGGAATACGAAAAAAAATAAAACACAAAAAAATCAAAAAAATAACAAAAATGCTACAGTAAATAAAAGTGATCGCTGGAAACTATAGTTGGCTTTATCGCATAGCTGAGCGAGGCCTAAACGACTGAGTACCAAAGTTCGAGGAGAATCCACAGTAACTTGCAATTCTTCTAGTTGCCCCCTGACAGGAGTCAACAAGAACTGATCAGAATTTTGCAAAAAAAGAAAAGATTTGTGAGCCGGGGATCGAATCCGGGTTATATATTTTTTTCTTCACTTGGTTTTTGTTTCTGGTCGTGTCCTGTAGCATTCTCGAAGAAGAAATGATGAAGCGTCGAGGTCTATTTTCTGAGCCTGCAAAGCTCACCCAGATCTTGATCTTGCATGCCTAAACTGTGGAGCTCCATTGCTGCTGCTTTTAGCACGGAAACGAGTCACAAAAGTCTTGTTCTTTTTGGTTGTGATTTATGATTTTTAGTTGAAATTTTTAAATTTTAACTGTTTACGACAGATATTACAGAGAAAGATACTTACTTACGATTTTGGAAGGTACAAATGTTGGGATTTTAACGTGTACTATAATTAACTTGTAGACTCCATCTTAAAAAAATACTTCATTTGAAAGTTAGGTACTATAACAAAAGACAAAAAACTATTTTAAAATGCCGAAAAGAACAGACCCAAAACACATAGTTCAGCATAGTTTGCCGCTCATTGGTAGCAACAAGTGGCAGGGAAGAAGCCCCCAAGGTTGTTTCTGCTTGATTAGGGTTGGTAGTGGCACATCCAAGGTCTGGTTCACAGTGGCCGTGCTGGGCTCGCATCTCGCCCAATCCTTGTGCGCCCAATTGGGCCAGGGTTTGGAAGAACGGGTTGAAATGGCCATTTCGCGATGGTTGCCTCGTTGGTTGCAATTCGTCTAAAATGTATGGAAGTCAATGGTCTATTCTTTTCAGCTAAGGGGCTGCTTGTATTTTTTTTATGTCAATAATTTTTAGTTGTGGTTGATAAATAGTAGTGATTGATAGAAGTTAGGATGCTCGTATTAGCTTATGATTTTTGATTTTTTTTATTGAGTGTATTATGTAAAAAAATATAGTGCAACAAAAAGCACTTTAACATTCGAGCTGCCATATGACTTACAGAATTGCGACATAATAAACTACAAAGTGCATTACAGTATCTGAAAGCGCAAAGTAGTGGCTGGAAGCGGCTTAAGCTCGAGTGTTCATATTGACTTTGGTTCTCTAAGCAGAAGGCAGAAGCCAGAAGCCAAAATCAATACGAATGTCCTCTAAGTCTTATGGTTTATACCTTTTTAAAAAAGGATAGTTTCTTCGTTATTTTTTTGAAATGGCTTATCGAGACAATATTTTTGAATAACATTATCGACATTCGGTTCATTCGCACAAGCGCTCAACTAGAATGCAAAAACCATCAATCATAGGAAAAAAAGCCTAATATAGATAGTAATTTGTGTAAATTTATTGGAACTTAATGTACTTTTGATGTAAACATTGCTTAAAACCCTATAATCCGTGCTGGTCAAACATTTTCAATTTTCACCATGACTGTATAGAAAGTATTTTTCTGTGAGCAGCATAGAAAGTATTGAGATTAGTTATGTGGGGTGGTAAATGCTAGTTCATCGGAAAATATACTTGCATAGCATACAATTTAATGGTGTGTAACAACATATTATGGTGGAAATTAGCGGTTAAAGTTGTATGAGACTGTATCGCTGTTCAAAACAAAAAAAATAATCGAGCAGTATTACATTGGAACAATACATTAAGGGAAAATTAACACTAGCCGACCAATTGAAGCTGAACTGAGTTTTTTTTACACTGACGCTCAACTGAGCTGAGGCAGATAATTGAGATTCGAGACTTAAAAGAGGGAGCTTAGCTCTAAAGTAGGGCTAGTTTCATACCAAACCGAAAAAATCGTACCAGAAAAACTGAATCGGTCAACTCGGTTTGACCAGTATTTAGTATTCGGTTCGGTAGCTAGAAAAGTGGTATTTCGATGATTCGGTTTTTTCGATAAAAATCAAAGGAAAATCCAATTTCCCAAAAAAACCGAATTGTGCAGTGTATGCCCGATCGCTCGCTCCAAAGGAGGCGGGGCCGGCGGGGGTGCGTGCATGCGCGAGAGGCTAGCTGAGACAGGCAGTTGGACGGGCATGGCTGGCTAGCAGCTGCCTGACCGGCCGGTCGGTTTACGGCTGCAGCTCTCCAACCTCGGTTGTCGTGCGCCCAATCCCCATGCTGCAAGCCTGCAAGTACCACCTCCATCTCGCTGCATAGGGCCCGGTCTTGCTCTACCCTATGCAAGCATGGCGTGGTGCCCAAAGTAGCAATGGCCAAGCTTCCAAAGTAGTAATGGCCAAAGCTGCATAGTGTTAACCACTGCTATTCTGAATTTTGAATTGTAGAATGAAGAGTTGGAGTCTGAAGATGATATTAACGTTTAGCAATCCGTGCAAACTTTGGTAAAATTGGTATTAACCAATACCGTACCGAAATAAGATGGTATTTACCGATACCATACCGTATTCTAAAAAATACCGTATTTCCAAAAATACTAAAACCGTATTTACCGATCAAACCGTATTTACCGAACCGTACAAATCAAAAAAACCGAACGAACAGTCCTGATCTAAACGATGCAATAGTTGGAGGGGGTTTTCTAGAAAAATGGTTAAGTCTTCCCCGTCTCCCGAACATGAAGCCCTTTTCTCCGGGGGGCATCTCACGTGAGCCCGTTCGTATTCACCGTTGATTCGATTGAATCAATGTGAAATTAACGGCGGATGGAGAGCGACCTCACGTGAACCCACGACAGTTTCTTCCCCCGAACATCGAGTCACTTCATTCGGGTCCCACAAGCTCCAAAACCCTAACCAAATAAACTCACCATTCGAACCCCCAAAACCCTTCTCCGACCCTTCCCGCCGCCGCCACATCCATCACCTCCTCTCCCCGTCCGCCGACACCGCCATGGACGCCGGCGGCGCCTCCGACCAGTCGCACCAGGTGCGCGTGCGCTTCGTGACGAAGCTTCCCCCTTCGCTGCGCGCGCCGCCCACCGCCATCGCCGTCCCCGCCGACCTCTCCCGCATGGCCCTCTCCGAGATCGTCAACCGCCTCCTCCTCGCCGGTGAGCACCCCCCACATCCTAACCTCGACCTCGCTAGAACGAAACGAACCGCGGATTTCTGAACCAACCCCTCCGTTTCGCAGCCGATCCGGACCACCAGGCGCAGCCCTTCGACTTCCTCGTGGACGGCGAGCTCGTGCGGTTGCCGCTCCAGCAGTTCCTCCTCGCCAAGGGCATCTCCGCGGTACGAATTTGTGTTCAATGGTTCGGTTTTTGGGAGATATTGCTGTGCTGTGGACGTGGTTGTGAAATTATGTGGGGATTTGGTGTGAACGTTTTGCAGGAGAGGGTGCTTGAGCTCGAGTATGTGAAAGCCGTGGCACCGAGGAAGCAGGAGGAACCCTGCCCGCATGATGACTGGGTTAGTGCGGTCGATGGATCTAACCCGAGGTATGGTTTTTGTCTGATGAGGATTTAGGTGGTCAATCAGGCCTTGTTGGTTATGCACACACCTATAATTGTTGAAGTAATTGGCTAGGAATTAAAATATTATTTCCCCTTTATTTGCAATAATGTGTGTATTGGTTAGATGACTTGGGCTTGACTTTTGGATTTGAGGATTTGCCTTATTTGGATAGTAAGAGGCTAGTTGATGCAAAAAAATTGATTTTGGTTAAGGTCAGAGTTATAGGACATAGGTTATACTGCTTGTTAAAAAAAGTTATAGGTTGTACTTCAGCTGTCAGAAGGTTTGGAATGGGGATCATGGGACGTCTGCTTTCGTACATTGCTCTCTAGAAATTTTACTCAGCAGTTGTTTTGATATATTGCTGTCTAGAGTACATCGACTTTGGCTTCTATTGTAGCAGCAGGGCATAGTTGTGATTAGGAAGGAATACAGAGGGATGATCGCATTCAGACTTGAACCCAAGTGACAGAAACAGAGGGCAAATTTGATGGATGATAGCATTCAGACTTGAACGCAAGCGTCGTTAATCGAGGGCAAATTCAGACTATTATATGCTGTTGTGTTATTGTGTTCATGCTATTTCGAATAACAACTTAGTTTTGTCCATGTATGAAATTTGCTAAATAAATGCCTGTCCTCAGATCTGTTCTTAGAGGACATGCTTCAAGCAAATGACCTGATGAAAATTTTATGTACCACTAAGACAGTGAGTTATGAAGGTTTTCAAGAATTAGGAATTTGGATTGTACCAGGATGGCTCACCTGGGAAATATAACTTTTATGTGTTTGGAAAGGTTTTTGATCTGACCTACCTGGTTGATCAATATATTCAAATTCCATGGAGAAGTTCTTAATTCAACTAAAAATGGGCTAAACCATAAACTGTAGAGCCAAAGTTATATCCAGCTTGCCAAGTCTAGGTTAAAATCTACTAGTGTCTGGTGTGCCTATCTCATCCAGAGCTAACATGAAGGGAGAAATTCAAACAACCCCAGTATCTCATTGTGCGATTGGGTTATTGTGAGTTCAATACTATATGTGGATTTCCAAATGCGACACTCATCTCCAACTTTCCTAGATTCCACCACATAATTGTACTACTAGCCACTGAAGATCTTGTAAAAATATCTTTGTTGTTGTCCCAAACTGGTCAGTATTATGCTATTAATACACTTATACACAGTGACACATTCGATCATTTCCTTAGTTAGATAATCACTTTGACAGTTCAAATGAACTGTTTACATCTTTGATCTTCATTTGAAGTTTTGCTTCCATGTGGATTCCAGTAGTACTAAACTACTTATCTTTTGGCAGCTTCATATTGACAGGTTGCTACGATGGTCTTGCAAGGTATGCATTTCTCATTTCTACTGTTTATTTTATTTGACTATGTTAGAGAGAGGGCACACATGATTGTGTCAATTGTTACACGAAAAGTATGTAGAATTGTTGTATTGCTTACCCTTTTAGTTTAATTTCTTGTGTAGAATATGGAAAGATGCAGCTTTATGTACTCAAGTTTTGGAGGGGCACAGTGGTGCAATTACTTCCGCCAGCTTCATCAATAAAGGTTAGCTTGCTCAAAACATTTAATATTTGTCTATTAATGCTACGAGGGCAGTCCTTTTGCTCATTATTTTTCCATCATTGTCACAATGTCAAGGTTTGTGTTTTTTTAAGCTACTAACTTGAATAATATTATTCCAGGGGTTGAAACTGAAGGCAATTTGCATGTAGTGACTGGCTCAAAGGATAGGTTATTGCGCCTTTTCAAGGTAAAGATACTCTTTTTTGCTTTTATTTCCAAGACTTGTTTATTTACATTGTAATATTTTTCTTATGATCTTGCGTAATGCTGTGCACTCCTGAAGTTTGATACATCAGTCACTATGGGCTACCCAAAGCGGATTGGGGCTTACAAAATTCTTCCTGGGCACACATCATCTGTTCAAAGTATTGCTGTAGACCCATCTAGAGATATGGTAATGATCACTTGATTTGTTCTTCCACAGCAACGCTATATGGCACTCATTTTATCCTCAGTTCTTTTTAACCTATTTTTTGGTACCTAGATATGTTCTGGTTCCTGGGATAGCACCATCAAGCTGTGGGCGGTCGAAGGGTCTGAAGAAGATGGTGACACTGTCTCGGTGAAGAAGAGAAGGGTGAATTCTGATTCATCTAGACCCGAAGAGGCTCAGTTAGAGGTACTTGTTACTTTCTAATCCAAATTCTTGGGTCTTATAAGCATAGTGCCAAGGCTGTAAAGACTATTAATCTGTGGAATAAGTTTACTTTACCCTCCGAACTCTTACGGTCATCTAAGTTTCAACCCTGAACTATAAAATCGGGTACTAGGCCCCCCTCAACTATTAAAACCGTTCACTTTACCCCTCTCGAGACCATTCCAATCCGGTTTTCAGGTGATGTGGCATTTATTTTTTATACCGAGCCGGTTTTAGATGACATAGCAACCAGCCAGCAGAATCAACCAATGAAGCAAAAAAAAAAAGAGCTGGGACCCACATGTCATGCTCCATTTTCTTCCACCTCCATTTTCTTCTCTCCCTTCCTCTTCTCTCTCACTCTCGGCACGAACACTCCTTTGCATCTTCGTCTTCCTGCTCATCCCCTACAATCTTCTCCTATCCCATCCATATCTTTATACCTACGTAGCAAACGCTGCCACCTCGTCATCATCTTCTCCAAGTCCAATGAGATCCCACTGAGCCCAAATCTTCATCCATTGAAACGTAGGCCAATTTATTCCACTGGTGGACTCCTTTCACCACGCCTAGGAGCTCCCGCGCCCATGGCGGCTATTGTGTCATGTGGACCACTGCTGCAACCGGTCCGTCCGCGTCAGCGGTGGATGGTTCCAATCTCGCTTTTCTCTATCATGCAGCTCCTTAGCCTGAAGATTTACTTTGTTGGAATCGAAGGGCAACTACCATGAAAAACAAAGACAACGACAAAGAAATTAAGATTACAACTCCATCCATGTCGTCTTCCCCCTCCCAATGCCAATGTATTGCTGTGCCCTTGTGAGAACAGCACTCCTCGTCATTGTCTCCCTCCTCGTTGCCACCACTTTGTGCCCGGCGTCGCGGCAGTTCTCCACAACCTTCATCTCCCACGCTGTCGACCCCACCCTCGTCTACGCCCTCGTAATCCCCCAAGGATCCTTCGACGATGCCTCCTTCGGAAGCGGGAGCCACATCTCCAAGCTCCATTGAACCTCGCTGCTCGACAGTGAGCGCATGTTCTACCCATCCGCCGACGTCCCCTACAATGCCATCATTGCCGGCACCGACTTCCTCTGTAGCCTCATGGTCCCTGCCGGGGGCCACACTGCCATGCGCTGGTGGTCCTTCTTTGAGGAGGCCGTTGCCAACCGCTCCCGCTCCATTGACTGCCACCTCCACTAGGGCCCCTCAGCGCGATGGCCACCGGTGGCCCCCACGTCTGCGGCCTCTCCGACGCCATGACCCCACATCTGCGGCATGATGGCGCCCGCATCATGTGCGGTGGACACAGAGGGTGGGCTCATGTGCTAGAGTAAATAAAAATAATAGGGAAGAGAGAGATGGACTAGAAGAGAGATTTGTGGTAGTGTGGACGTGGTGGATGAGTGGGCTGCATTGTCAGCCGAAAACCAGTGATGTGGTGTCTACTTGGCAAAACCACTACTGAAAACTGCTTTAGTGGTGAAAAGTAAACGGTTTTGATAGTTTTTTTGGGGGGGGGGGGGGCGTAACATATCCGGTTTTGCACTTTTAGGTTGAAACTTAGACGACTTCAGGGGTGTGAAGTAGGCTTATTCCTTAATCT
The DNA here is from genome assembly GCA_036346265.1 of Melocanna baccifera. NCBI lineage: Eukaryota > Viridiplantae > Streptophyta > Magnoliopsida > Poales > Poaceae > Melocanna > Melocanna baccifera. The sequence continues at coordinate 22,091,216 of CM070694.1, read as the reverse complement.
GTTGATTGAGTTAAATTCAAGTTTTTTTTCACTGCCTTTTCGTGTGTGTTGGTGTTTTTCCCCCTTGGGGGTGAGGAGCTACTGTGATAAGGAGTATGAATACTTACCGAACCGGAGTGAAAATTGGTTTGGTTCCTGTTCAAGTCATGAGCTACTCTTGACCTTTCCATGGCGCTCTATCTGGGACTAGACCAATTGATTGCAGTTATTGGGCCGGGTATTGGTTTTCAAATCCCTGTGCTATGATAATTTTTAATGTGTACTGACTACCATGATTTTGAGGGAGATGGAAGAAGGCTGACACTTTCTGTTATTATAAAGTTCATGTTATTTGTTGTCTTGAACTCATGATAAATCCTGCTGATCTCACAGTATTCATCCTGTTGTACTCCAGGGTTCAGCCACTTCAACACTTCTGGGACATACACAATGTGTTTCTGCTGTTGCATGGCCTGAGCAGCAAACAATATATTCGGCATCTTGGGATCATTCTGTTCGGCAGTGGGATGTTCAGACAGGGAAAGAAACATGGAATATGGTATGCAAACTATATCTTATATGCACTGAACTCTTATCTATTTGGTTTCTATACATGAAGCCGGGGGTTTCCATTCTAGCTTGAAAAAAAATCTATGTTTCAAAAAGACGCATGAACAGTATGCGTTTTTCATGCTAGCATCGCAGAAGAGAAGGAAACAGCATTTTTATGCTAATGATTGGCATCTGCACATTTTAGTGCTGATTTTCTCTTGATTTTGCTTCTTGCAAACTGCGAATAAGAAAGTCCCTACTTATTCTTTAACTACTAAATATCTACACTGTCCATTTTTTTTGTTTAGCAGAGTCATATAGCTAGCCTACCCCAACTTGTTTGGGACAAAATTTTTTGTTGTTGTTGCTGCTGCTAGCAGAGTCATATAGTTAGTGCAACTCTCTTGTTCTGTTTCATAACTGATCCCATCTTATTTCACATTGATGTCCAAACCTTTTCCATAGGTTTGTGGGAAGGCCTTGAATTGCTTGGATTGTGGTGGTGAGAGCTCTTCACTGATTGCTGCTGGTGGTTCTGACCCTGTCTTGAGGGTATGGGACCCTCGCAAACCTGGTAAATATATAAAAATTTGTATTTGTAATTATCTTTCGTGGACTGCATTCAAGCTAGCTCATATGTTTTTCCTCAAACAGGAACTCTAGCTCCTATTTTTCAGTTCTCACTCACTCAAGCTGGAACTCATTTGTTTTTCCTCAAACAGGAACTCTAGCTCCTATTTTTCAGTTCTCCTCTCACTCAAGCTGGATTACTGCTTGCAAATGGCATCCAAGTTCCTGGTTTCATTTGATTTCATCTTCATTTGATGGGAAAGTGATGTTGTGGGATCTGAGAACAGCAGTAAGATTATAATAATCTCGTTTCATTCCTCATCGGCACTCTTTTTCTTAGATTGTTGCATAAAAATGTCATTAATGATTTTGCTCCTGTTGCAGTGGCCACTGGCGTCTGTGGATTCACACAAAGATAAGGTATTGTTTTTTATAGTGTTACTTTGTCCATGTTTCAGGGGGAAAATGAAGTGCTCATGTAACTTTTGGATTGTAGGTTTTATGTGCCGACTGGTGGAAAGGGGACAGTGTGATCAGTGGTGGAGCTGATTCCAAGCTGTGTATCTCATCAGGGATTGAAATAGTGTGATGAAGATTTACCTCATTTGTTTCTTATGCTCGTGCTATCGAGGTTTTAACTTTTCTCAATTTTCAATTTTGTTTCAAATACCCCAATTGACTTCTATTTATTTCATTTTAATTAGTTAGACTTGGTTTTACCGTTGTTTCTTTGTAGCTAACTGTTGTTCACTTGCACAGATTGTATTGGTTAACAAGACACCCCTAAAATCCAAACCATGTTAATTATGGTTGGAGACGCGTGCAACCTTCGTCAGATCAAGATATCACATGGAGTTCGCTACCAGTGGTGCATGCCCATATGCATAAGATCCACACTAGGGATCACCACATTTTGCTTATCAATTATTTTGTTTATTGTTACTTTATTCGGTGAAATTGACTCCAAAATCAATATATTTTCACAAGACCATGAATTATAGTCCTGACGTAATTGTTAGGCTGTTAGCACTTGATGTTGGTGTTACTGTAACGATATGAGTGCCTGCCTTACTTGGTTGATAGTGATAATGGATTGAATCGTCGTATATCACCCCATACGCGTAGTATATTGTGCACAGAATATGAAAAAAACGTAAAGAAAGGGTGCGTTGGACATATTTGAGAAATTAAGCATGATTGTTCTATTCAGTATTCATGGATTTCTTCGGTAAATTAGCTCGATCTTGATTTTCGAACCGAATGTCCTGTCAACGATCGTATTCTTTCGACGAGTCGGAGCTCCCTTAGACGCCGTTTCCTCTTAAAAGTTGGCCTAACAACAGTATGTGCTCGTACGTGTCCTGCGCAGCACATGTATATGCACGGTGTGCTCACCAGCCAGACAACTCATTTCTCACCCAAATCGTACGCAGACATGCATGCAAATCGAAAGAGCACACAGGAACATCCAAACAAACTAGATATAGACATGCGTGCGGATGACCAACCTTGTTCGAAAGCGCCGGACTCTCACGACACGCCGACATGCAACAAGCTTTGCAACCTGTAAGTACCACACAACACTTGCTTTCTCTCTCACACACATCCAAACCACCTAGCTAGCTGTATAGACGTACGTCCAGCATGGCTTCAAAAACCACCGTCTCCTCCCTTGCCTTCCTCCTTGCGCTGCTCCTCTCATGCGCCGTGACGAGCAGCGCGGCGAGAAACCTGGAGGAGACGGCCCCGCCCAAGGAAGAGGAGTACCCGCCGCACCTGACCGTGCCGGAGCTGCCACCGTTTCCCAAGGTCGAGCTGCCGCCGTTCCCGGAAGTGCACCTGCCGCCTAAGCCCGAGCCGCCGCCGTTCCCGGAGGTTGACCTGCCGCCGAAGCCCAAGATGCCCAGAATTCCCGAGTTCCACTTCCTGTCTTCCCAGAGCCAGAGGCTAAGCCATGATGTACGACCAGGACCGCATCCAACAACGCTAGCTAGCTATTTTTTCGATTGGTGTCGTGTACTCGTGTATACAGATTACGCTGTGTTGTGGACTTGTCGCCTGCGTTGTCCGCTCGTACGTGTACTGTATCAACCGTTGCCCGTGTCCGTGATGCTTGTTTAGTTGTGGTTTGTGAGTTTGGGAATGAGCCACACGGTGATGTCATTCTATTGATTCAATATATACAGTGTACAGTACATATAGGTTTCCAACTATACAAGACTGAAGGAAGGAAACACTATCAAAGAATATCAAAACAAGATAACACATTGCCATGCATGGTGTGCATACTATACATGCTAACACTCCCCTGCAGTGCAGCGATAGCTTGTCGAATGATATAGTGACGATGGCAGTCCCTTGGTGAAGATATCAACAAACTGTGATGTTGAGGGAACATTTAACACATGAACCTGTCCCATGGCAACACGATTATGAACAAAGTGAAGATCGATCTTAATATGTTTCGTCTGCTGGTGATAGACCGGGTTACTGGACATATAGACAATGCTAACATTGTTGTAGAACATGATTGTGGCCTTTTGAAGTGCCCGGTGCAACTCCTAAAGAAGTTGCCAAAGCCAAGTAGCCTTGGTGATGGCATTGGCCACTGCTCGGTATGCAGCCTTCGTGCTAGATCTAAATATGGTATTTTATCATTTGGACGACCAAAACACCAAATTCTCACCAAGAAATAAGCAGTAGATAGAGGTGGAGCGCCATGTATAGGGGCAGCCATCCCAATCCGCATTTGTGTAAACAATGTGCAAGGAAGGAGCGAACAGGTTGAGTTGTAAACTGTATTGCCAGGTGCCTTCAAGGTAGCAAAGGACACATTCAACGAAGAGCAAGTGACTGTCACAAGGGTTATGCATGTGCAAACAAAATTGTTGAACATATTATGTGATGTCAAGTTTGGTGAACATGATGTACTGAAGGGCACCTACAAGGTTGTGGTATGTAGTTGGATTCAAAACGGGTGGATCAACTGAGGAGGACAACTCGGGAGAAGTGTCAATGGGGGTGGACTCTAGCTTGCACGATCAAGTAGCTCAGGGTGTACTTGGCCTATGAAAGAAAAAGGCTAGTAGAGTTGTGGGTAATTGAGATGCCAAGGAAATAGTGGAGATTTCCAAGATTAGTCATCGTAAACTTGGACCGAAGAGCAGGGATAAGATGTTGCAGGAGTTGGGAAGAAGAGGCGGTAAGAATAATGTCATCGACATAGAGAAGAAGATAGGACATGCCGACACCATTGTTATAGATGAAAAGAGAGGTATCGGACTTAGACCACATGAAATTGAGAGTGGATAGGTGAGAAGCGAAGCACTGATACCAAGCCCGAAAAGCTTGTTTGAGGCCATAGAGTGAACAGTTGTGGTGATAAATATGGATAGGACAAGAGGTGTCGATGAAAACAGGGGGTTGGCGACAATACACCACTTCGGAGAGTGTCATGAAGGAAGATATTCTTAACATCAAATTGGTGGATCAGCCATTTTGTGGAGAGATCAAGGGAGAGGATGGTACATATAGTAGCCGCCATTTTGTGGAGAGATCAAGGGAGAGGATGGTACATATAGTAGCCGGTTTGACGACTGGATAGAGGAAGGGAAAAGGATTAGGGAATGAGGACCTACTTGCTTGCCAGGCTATGAAAGGAAATGGGTGGTGATAGCGTTCGTGGCGGCTATGATGTTGCTCCCACGTGTTCGGTGATTTGGTCGGCCTTCTTTTGTTCTTATCGACATTGTCGTCTTACTGTTTCCTTGTTGTCATGGTTGGCCGAAGATGGTCCCGATGGGCATAGATGGCCGGTCGTGTCTGCATCTCTCCTTCATTTTTCCCACCGCTCTCTTCCTCCTAAAAACCACTACTATTTATTTTTAGTCAAAAACCATTAGGTATAATAAAAAATTCATATATTAAGTTGCATGCAACAACTAGTTCATCAAAAAATTTAAACTGATGAGGAAAGATAGACCATTTACTTATACTTTAATACTCTCTCTTGTGTGTAGGCTCCTACATGCCTAAGACGTGAAATAGAAGTGAGTTACAATTATTTTTTTAATTACACCAATCGAGTCTTGAATTCAAGGCCTTTTGGCTCTGATAACATATTGAGTTGTATGTACCAACTAGGTCACCCAAAAGCTTAACCTGATGAGAAAAAACGGGCAATTCACTTATACTTCAATACTCTCCCTCATATATAGGCTCTCACAGGTTTAAGATGTGGAACAGAAGTGAATTGCAATTATTTTTTTTAATTGCGCTAACCGGGTCTTGAGCTCAAGACCTCTTGGTTCTGATACCATATTGAGTTGTATGTACTATTCAGTTCATCTAAAAGATTAAACTGATAAGGAAAGACAAATAATTCACTTATACTTTAACACTATCAGCTGTAGCTAATGCAAGACCCCAAGTTTTTTGAATTGGTATTGCCGCTAATACAAGACCCCCAAGTTTTTTGAATTGGCACCGATGCCACAAGCGGCGGCCCTCTTTATCATCGGCATGGGAGGAGGCAGCGGTTGCCGGAAAGAGGCAAGCAAGACTGCAGGTGTGGTGGCGTGGGAGTGTGAGAGGGAGTGGGGATATAGCGCAGATGAGGATAGAGGGATCCGTTAAAAAGAAGGGTTGATCGTCATGTAGACAATCCCTAAATTCATCCCCCTAGAAAACAACTGAATGCATCAGGCCCGCAGCTTCAAGAGCGCTACTTAGCTAGGCTTGCGTTTCTATATATGAGCGAACAGAGTATCCCCAATTCTGCAATGTGGAGAACTCCTAAGGTGTAGTTTCTTCACTACGTTGGAGAGCGTAAACCAGAATAACTAAGCTTTACAAATAGTGCTGTAACTTGTAGGTTAATTTCCAAAAACAAAGGTCAAGTGGCCATGTTTTTTCCCAGCCCATCCTATTCTCCCCAAGCTAAGCTCGCGACTCCGCGCGGCGCAAGTTCCTCGAGAACGCCAGCGTCGCGCAGCCCAGCTCAATGCCGTGCTGCCTCACGGGCTAAGCTTTAGATAGCGTTCAGAATCGCGATGGATTATTTTACTGTAGCTAATTATTTTTTTACTATAACTGAGTTGACTTATTTGATATAATTAAATTTAAAAAAAATAGAAAAAATATGTTAGCTTATCATGGACAATAAAAGGAATACATAGAAAAAAAGAAAACATAATAATAAACCAAAAAGAAAAAAAAGAATAGAAAAAAAACTGACATTGATCGTCGAACGCCAGCGATTAGTGAAGCTGAGCATGGCCTTAGGCGCCGACTAAAACAACGTCGTCTCATCTTGCCATCGTCATCCCGGGTGCAATGACTCGATTGCACGTCATATACAGAGAAGCACACGAGGCCCGCCACCACCATAATCCACTTTTTAAGGGGTGCTCATTTCGGCTTCTAAAAGCTTCAGCTTTTAGTTTCAGCTTTTTTTCACTATTCACTACACTATCCACTAACTCAGCTACAGTAAAAAAAAACCAGCTACAGTGAAAAAAAGCCAAAAACCAAAAGCCATCGCTAAAACGATCACCCCCTTAACTCTTGCAACGATCTGAGTGCAAATCTTAGATCTTGTGGAAGTAACACATGCATGTTTCATTGGTCTCTTGTGCACCTAATATTACTGTCGACTTTCATGTAACAATGCACTGATCATGGATCTCGCTTAGCAATTTCCAACCCTACCAATCACACGGGGAATTATTCATCATATACCCTCCCCTTAGATTGAAATTCAGGATTTACCCTCTGACCCACGTGTCAGTGACTCATCCCGACCCCACATGTCATTGACCTGGGAGGGTAAATCCTGAAACCCTCAAATGTGATGAGGGTATATGATGAAGTTTCCCATCACACGGACAAGTACTAGAAGTACACTGATTAAACCAGTGTCACAAAAACACCCATGTGAACTGCCAGCCACTCAAATAACCATCTTGCCATCGACTCCTATGTATCGCCGAAATCTTGACGGTTACCGGCAAAAATAGGTGTTATCGGTGAGCATCAGTAAAAAAAATATATGGATCAAAAAATTTCAGATATATTTAAATTTTACTAAAATTTCAAAAAAATTTACCAAAAAACCGAAAGAATCGGTAACCGATGGACCTTCAAAAAGTTTTGATCATTTTTAATCGATTTTGGTCGATACAAATTTCATAATTCAAATTCTAATTCAAAAATTTAAACAAAAAAAACCGATAACCAATGGTTTTCGGCTTTATCGCTACCATCCGATAAATTTTGGCCGCAGTTTTCCCTGCTTGCTCCGATGAGCCCTTGGTTCCTATAAATGCCTCACCTCGCCTTCCCTTCTCCCAGCACAAAGAACTCTTCTGAGTTGTAAGCCATGGCCTCCAAGATCACCAAGGCCTCCCTTGTCTTCCTTGTCGCGCTTCTGCTCTCGTGCAGCGGCATGAGCAATGCAGCGTGGAACCTGGAGGAGATGGCTCCGCCCAAGGAGGAGTACCCGCCGGCACCGCATGACCTCCCAAAGCCCGATTTGCCACCACTGCCCAAACCCGATGTGCCACCGCAGCCGGATCCTCCAACATTGCTCAAACCCGATGCGCCACCGAAGCCCGATCTTCCACCATTGCTCAAACCCGATGTGCCACCAAAGCCGGAGTTGCCACTGCCGAAGCCTGATGAGATGCCACCCAAGCAAGAGTTGCCGCCGCTGCCGACAGGCGAGCTTCCACCGAAGCCGGAGGCCGAGCTACCACCAAAGCCAGAGGAGCCGCCACTGCCAACAGGTGAGCTCCCACCGAAGCCGCAGCTGCCGACAGGTGAGCTTCCACCCAAGCCGGAGGCCAAGCTGCCGCCGTTGCCGAATGGTGAGCTTCCACCAAAGCCGGAGGGCGAGCTGCCACCACTGCCGAAGGTCGATCTGCCGCCGAAGCCCCAGATACTCCATGTTGCTATGTATCTTGTGTTAGGCATGCATGCATGCATGTTATGTTTGGGTGTTTGTATCCGTGTCCACGACGACATGCGTGCCATGCCGTCCGTGATCTATATATGTACCTGCTGAGATTGTTGCTGTGAGCTCACATCTCTGTTTTTTTTAGTGTGAGATCATATCTGTATCCAGTAAGTGGATACGATTCGTGTGTATATACACGTACATTTATCAGTTTGTCACGGCCTTTCCTTGATCGTCATGTATAATATCGATCGATTCACTGAATGCATGAACAGACAGATATCCTAGTTGTCTTAATGTTTTTCTTTTCAGAACTTACGTCGTCCTCAACTCGTCATGTTTCACAAACGTTGACATGGAATCAAAGCGAATGGGATCTTTGCTTCCCAAACACATTGCTACTCCTCTCTGTGCAAACTGTGCTCAGTAGTCAGATCTGACCAGAGCTCTCCGAACCTGAAACCAGCAGCTATGTTACTACTACTTGCTGTTACTGGTATCTGCAGGGGCCTACGGGACTGAAAACTGCCACAGTTCATTAATTGTTGATTCATGATAAGGTCATTTAGAGAAGCGCATGACAATTAAGTGGCTTGTTTAATTAATCTTCCTGAATTACAGTTAGTTTCATCTGAGAGTTTCTAGGTAACATATCAGTGCAAAACTTCAAGAGTACTAAGTCTCTCCGTCCAAAAATATAGGATGTATTTTGTCTTATATAGACCAAGGAGACATTAAAAATGACTATACTATCCTTAATTACTATCTCAAAGTACTACATATAATGCATGTATGTAGAGAATACAACGTAAAAATATATATTTATTAGAGGTACAGAGAAAACAACACACTTAATTTGCATTGAAATATAAAATACATCTAATATTTGTGAACAAGATCATTCAAAAACATGCCTTATATTTTTGGATAGAGGGATCACTGTTAGCTCGGTTTAAGTTTCTTCGAGTGATTAATTAGTTTGGAGTTTTTCTAAATTCCTATGCTTTCTGGATTATCATATATACTACAAATCAATATCAAACTTTCCAAACAGACTGCCAAAAAAAAATACCGATCAACTGGGAATACGTAGTCTAATCACATTTGGAAGATAATAGCCTGTATAACACACAAGTAGATAATGCGGTTGTTTCTTTCAAGGAAAAAAAACATAACGTGGCTGTCTGCCAACTACTAGCTGGTGGTACTATCTTGGAACTTGGAAGTAGATAGTTAACTTGGAGTAGGAGATCAACCTGTAGCACGTACGGAAGTGCAGGCAATGGGACGTACGGTTGTGCCACACGCTCCATCTTCTACAAGTCCGGTGACGCCGAGCCTATCAACCAGCAGGAAAAGAAAGCGCCTGCTACATCAGCTATAAACAACCGACCGTTTTCAGCTGGACTTGCACAGCCGAGCAACTACCTTGCCGGTATATATATTTCACACCTCTTTCACTGTCTATGCGCTGGTGTTCCTGACAAAAGCCAATGAGTTTTGCGTCCACCGTGCGCCGGTGGCCTAACACCTACACGAACGCGCACTCGATCATCAAGCCTTAGGGGGTGATCGGAATAGCGATAGCTTTTGGCTTTTAGCTGAAAAAACACTGTAGCTGACTGAAAAAACACTGTAGCTGAGTTAGTGGATAGTGTAGTGAATAGTGAAAAAAAAAGCTGAAGCTAGAAGCTGAAACTGAAAAAAGCTAAACCGATCACCCCTTAGCAGTTCGCACGCAACCAAACCGCAGTCGGGACCAAAACCTACCGCCAAGCTGAGCTACTGAAAGAAGTTACCAATCACCAGCCAAATGATCCCAAAGAGGTTTGTACTTGACTACCTGAATATGTTTCGGTGAACGTGTATATAGTATGTCGAGATATAAGCTCTGTTAGTTTTTTGTCTGATGGATGTTTATACGTCTGAGATATGCACGTGCGATGTATTATATTTCTACGGCACAGTTCCCTCAGAAGCAATCACCTCGAACACCTCCATATTTCTGTTGGCAAAGCTCACCTCCATATTTCTGTTGGCAAAGCTTAGAGATTAAATACACACAAATAAAGAACGAATAAACACAGGAAAGATTACTTTTGTAATAACACATGCCTTTTCTTTTTTCACTGTTACTCACTCACTTCTCAATCTGTTTAACAGGAAGTACACGGCTTAAATAAACCTTACGCACACACGGTTACACGACCTGTACTCTACGCACCCACTAATTTCACCAACTTACAACTAGAACCTATTCTTATGCCACTGTTTAGGATTTTCTTCACGATCCGCACGACTCGGCCAACTCATTAACTCTTACAATCGTTACTCAGACACCCAGGCACAACTTACAACCACAACTGCTACTCAACTTATGAGTACGTCTGCTACAGTAACTCTAAGACTGCTATAGTACTCTAACTTCTTATTCAACTCGCTGCTTCGATTTCTACACGTACTCGAACACATGAGTACTAGACACATGGCTGCTATCAACAAAAAGATTAATTCCAACAATCAACTTCCAAATCTTATTGCCATTATTTTTAGTACCTCACTGAACTTTAGAGTAGCGCTGGTTCTTCATTCGTTGTAGCGAGATGCGCCTCTTCCTTTCTCGGTTTGCGGCATTCACTGGCAAAATACCCACGTATGCCATAGTTGTAGCATTTTACCTTCTTCCTATTGAATTTGTGCTCACTAGTGTCAGAGTCGCTGTCGTCATCATCATGGCCGTCTCTATGACCACCACCAGCTTTGACGCGGCCATCGACACGGCCATGATTCTTCTTCACGCTGTTGCCTGACCTTTCTCCATTCTTCTTCTCTTTGTTGAGGGTCTTCCATTGTATGTGCGTGAGCAACGAATGCTCACTTTGTTTCGAATTGCCTAAACTAATTTGGACACGTTCATCATAGGCTTTGTGCCGCCTGACGAGGTCTTCGACGGTGAGAGTCTTCAAGTCCATGTACTGCTCGATGGAGGTAACAAGCTGCATGTAGCGCGTCGGGGCAACATGAAGAAACCTGCGAATAACAACAATTTCATCCACCAGGGTGTCGCCCAACACACGGATGCCGGTGACGACTGATGTCACCCGACTGACGAAGTCTTCAATGATCTCCCCTTTCTCCATCTTCAGCCCCTCGAAGTCCTTCTTGAGGGTCTGCAGCTTTGCTTCACGCACGCGCTCGTGCCCCATGTGCGCTATCTTGATTGCCGCCTATGCTGATTTCGTCGTGTCTTTCCCAATGAAGGAAGACCTGACTTTCTCTGGCACCGACTGGTAGATGATGTATAATGCCATCCAATCCTTCTTGTACTCTGCGGCACTAGGCTCCATTGCCTCCCACATGTTCTAAGCCTGAAGAGCGACACACATCTTCATCGTTGAAATCATGTAGTTTGTGCGGATGAGTTACGAGTATGACAATGTCACTGCGCCCTCCCTCTTCACCACCTACAAAGCGGACAGATCACCTCACAGTAGGCCTCGTACTGTGGACAGAGATACACACCTTCCTTCCCTCAGCATCTTCTCCGACACACGAAAATCACGAAAGCTCTAATACCAAATATTAGCATAGCCCAGGGATTAAACACACACAAATGGAAAACAAATAAACATAGGAGAGACTTCTTTTGTGGCAATGCATGTCTTTTCTTCTTTCACTGTTATTCACCCACTTCTCAATTTGCTTAACAGGAAGTACACGACTTAAATAAGCTTATACACACACGGTCACACGACCTGTACTCCACGCACCTACTAATTCAACTATATTACAACTAGGACCTATTCTTATGCTACTGTCTGGGATTTCCTCTACGATCTACACAACTCGGCCAACTCATTGACTCAAGTTACAATTGTTACTCGAACACCCTAGCACAACTAATGACCACGACTGCTACTCGATTTATGAGTATGGCTGCTATAGTAATTTTAAGACTACTACATTAACTCTAAGACTGCTTCAGTGCTCTAGTTAAGACTGTTGTAGTACTTTAACTTCTTATTCGACTCGCTGCTTCAACCTCTACACATACTCGGACACACAAGTACTTGACACATGACTACTATCAACAACAACATTAGTGTCGGACTGGAGCAATAACTTCTGGATGCTCTGTATAAACTGCACCAGTCTAGGATCAGCTAGTGCACATAGTGAACAATAAAGATAAATATAAACCATAATGATATTTATTCATTAACTAAATATAGGTATAACTGCCAAAGTTTACATCCACAGCTTATAGGCCAAATTTAAACAATAGCAACGAAAGAAAAACCGAAGCGGAAGAAGCCCATTGAGCCTGCCCACAGGCAAACGACAGTAAGACACGGCCTACTCGTCTTGGTTCTCACCTAGTCGAAGTTGTCTTTCTCTGATATGTGAAAGCAAGGGTGGATACCAACTTGTACTCCACAAGTCACATGAAAAAAATGTAATATAATGTTTAAGGCAACAAAGGAATGCATATAGGATTAGTTTGAGTATAAAATAACATTTAATGGAATATAGTAAATAGACTAAAATTACTGAATTTAATATCATGAGTAAAGATAGAATTTGTAACTGAAATTAATATCGTTAGTGCAAGTCTATTTCCCACACGAACCTAACCACGAGCAACCCACCTGGATCATCTTTTCTAAAAGTTCTCATATGGATTCCTTCCATCCATCCATATGCCTTTTAATCTCCTATTGATTCCATTCATCCATAAGTCTTTTCAGAAACTATTTTCAAAATCAAAATCTAATCCATGAAAAATTTTACTCGGCTTGCCTATGATTATGGGCACAGCTATCCAGGATAGCTTATACACTCTACGGAAGTTATACAGTTTTACCGACAAGATATGATTATCTTATATTGCCAGCCATTACAATGTAAAGTCTTCAACCTGATCAAGCCAACACTAAGGTTTCACCCCAGTACGAAATCCATCAGACCAGAACCCCCTCTTGAGCAGAGTGAGACTTCACATGGCCTATGACATGTTCACTTTCAACCTACAGCGAGAGTCAGGTTGAGACCTGCAAATTAGTCAGTCAGGAATGTCCCATACCAGTCTTGTAGTAGTACGATAATGGTTTTGTAGCAGTAGCTCACCGACCAGTTCTTAACTTGACTTAGACTCAAACCACATACCCCTTATGCTTGACAATCAACATTGTGTCACCGAACAACAATACATGCTAGCACCCACCACCTATCTATTAGCCTAAGTTTAAACCAAGTTTTTGTATTTTATTTTGAAATATTTCATAATCCTTCTTGACTCTCTACTTTATAAAACTTTATCATTTTATGTAAAAAGGTTATCCCAAATTATCCAGAATCGTCGCAGTCTACACGTGAAAATAACTCTTCAAAATCAAATTAAAATTCAAATAAATTCCAAAATTTGAAAACATTGCATATTTGAATAGATCTTGATTTTAAATAAATTTAAAAATTTGAACAGGTTTAATCGGAGTTAAAATGAAGAAGAACGAGCTTCTAAAAATTTAAATCCTAACAAAAAGAAAAACTAAAATTCACGTGGTCTACCCACAAGGCAGGACACGATTGCAGTTCATCCACCAACCACCACACCGTTTCCTCAATATTCCCAACCATACACAACTAACAAGTAGAGATCAGGAGAGATATCACACGGACCAAATTAAACAACCACGCGAAATGCAGATCACCTATCAGTTACCGAACGATGAGAGGATGTAGTACTCCTCTGTAAATGTATGCGCTAGCTTAAGCTTCCATTAGGGACTATAAATACCAGGCTTGTCTTCTCTCCCAGCCATCACAAAGAACAAGCTCTCTCACTGGTACACATAGATCAGAAGTGCAAACCACTCAACTTAACATGGCCTCCAAGAACACCATGTCCTCCCTCCTCTTTCTCAGCGCGCTGCTGCTCTCGTGCAGCAGCATGAGCAGTGCGGCACGGTACCTGGAGGAGACGGCACCTCCCAAGGAGGAGTACCCGCCGCATCCCGCCGTACCGGAATTGCCAAAGCCTGAACTGCCGCCGCACCCCACCGTCCCCGAGATGCCAAAGTCTGAATTGCCTCCCCACCCCACCGTGCCCGAGCTGCCACACCCAGCCGAGCCAGAGATGCCAAAGTCTGAATTGCCACATCCTCATGTGCCAGAGCTCCCAAAGCCTGAACTACCGCACCCTGTCGTGCCGGAGCAGCCAAAGCCTGAACTGCCGCACCCAGTCGAGCCGGAGGTGCCAAAGAAGCCCGAAGTGCCACACCCTGCCGTACCGGAGGTGCCAAAGGTGCCCGAAGTGGCACACCCCACCGTGCCGGAGTTGCCGAAACCTGAATTACCGCACCCTACCACACCGGAGTTGCCGAAGCCCGAGGTGCCAGAGCATGAACTGCCACCATTGCCCAAGGCCGAGCTGCCACCGAAGGCGCCTGAGTTCCACTTTCCGGAGCCGGAGGCCAAGCCATGATGCGGACTACATCCGTACGTGTTGCCCCAGTTATCTACATTAAATACGTTGTGTGTGTACGTAACTGTGTATGTATGCTTATGTAAACTGTGATCTTTCTCTGCGAGGCTGCGACCTTGTTCGATCGTCATGAGAGCTGTTATTAGGTAGAAGCATGATGTTTCGGTGTTGTATGTTCTGCTGCTTTGTGTTTTGATGATGTACGTGTGTGTTGCCTTATATGTATACACACGATCTACACATGTATCATACATGTTTTATTCGTATTCGTATACAAAGTAATAAAGAGTTCCATGTGATCCGCACTGTATGCATCCTTCTATGTTTCGGGTTGAGCCTAAAACTGTTCGAGATTGTTCGTTTTCAGGAGGCTGTCTAAGAATGGATATGCCACAATGCTAAAGTTTACCATTTCTCCTCGCTCCCACTTCTAGCATAAGTAAGCGATGGATGGTCAAAAAAAATATGTAAAATGTATAAAATTCATGCCATTTTATATTCCTAATGCGTTGAAAAATTGGATACTATTTTGCTGCCCATTTTTAAGTTGGTTTGGGTACTTTCCTTAGGGGTTATCTGGATTCAAGTTGTAGCAAAATAAAATTTGGTTAAACTAGTATGAAATATTTACAATATATATAAAACCCTGTCTGGTTAGCAGAGAATACAACCAGAAAAAACTGAAAGTTCGAAAACTCAAAATTACCAATTTTTATGAAAAAAAACACCTGCACTTGTTTTTTTTTCAGAAAACGTGAAACTCAAAATAGAAATAGCAGAATGACCGAAAACCATTTTTAGCCAAACAACGCATCCTCTGTATACTGTTTAACCAAAGAACACTTGAGTTAAAATGATCAGGTGGACCACTTAAAAGCCTAGTCTTATTTAGTACTACTCCTTTCATTTTTTTTACTTCTCGTTTTAGAATGCATTTAGTCAATCTTTTAAAACTTTGACGGTATATATACATAAAAGTATTTAGATTTGTCACACGAAAAAATATACTAATATATTTGTCATCAAAAGTATTTCTATGTCAATGTATTTTTCACAAATTTGTCTATCATATAATCGGAAAAGTAATAGTCAAATGTGTGTATTGCAGACCATGCATGTCAATGTCCAAAATAAAAGTTAAAAAGAAAGGAGGATGTAGTATACACTACGGTTAGTTCAACTAGCTATAAAGGCATAGTATATCGAATAATAATTCTGTAAAATGTTTTTACATTTTTTCTAAAAATGATCTATTTAAGTAAGAAACTATGGCACCCGGTTGTCCTACACTCCTACCGAAGATCCACCCATGGTGTGAATTCTACAGAGCGTTCAGAATGTCGATGACTTATGACTTTTTTATTGTAGTTGGCTTATTTTTACTGTAACTAAGTTGACTTATTTGATATAATTAAATTTTAAAAAATTTAAAAATAAAAAACATGATAACCCAACATGAACAATGTAAAAAAATACAGAAAAACCAAAAAAATAAAAAATAGAATGGTAAAGAAAAGCTAACGCAAGTTTCTGAAGCTGGCTTATAAGCCGACATCAGCGCTTGCAATACCAGCATTGCAAGCAAGGCGCCGTGAACAGCTTCACGGTCAACTAGATTTAGAACCAGGAAAGCCAAGCTACCATTTCGTCAGCATGGACTGCAGAGGCTCAACCTACTCTGTTTCTCCGCCGTTTGTTCTTCGACACATATGCACGGCCTAAGTCTGCGTTTTCCGGTGACCAAACAACAGTAGACACGTCGCGCAAACACGTACACCGATTGGGCCACTCGAGTCTCAATCTTCCCACCAAATTGAACCATACGCAAACAGAGATCGGGGGAGATCACACACGGAGACCAAATTAAGCAACCACCGGGATGCAGATCACCTGCCATGCACCAGACAACACCGCATCAGGTCTCAGTTTGCGTGCTATAAATACAGGGCTTCTCTTCTCTCCTGGCCATCGCAGAGAAGAACTGGCTAGCTCCAGCTGACACACGTTGCTAGATCGCAAGTGCAAGCCACTTCAAACATGGTCTCCAAGAACACCGTGTCCTCGCTTGTCTTCCTCATGGCGCTGCTGCTCTCGTGCAGTGGCATGAGCAGCGCGGCACGGTACCTTGAGGAGACGGCGCCACCCAAGGAGGAGTACCCGCCGCACCCCACTGTGCCAGAGCTGCCGAAGCCCGAACTGCCGCCGCATCTCTCCGTGCCGAAGCTGCCGAAGCCTGAACTGCCGCCGCACCCCTCCGTGCCGGAGCTGCCGAAGCCTGAACTGCCGCCACACCCCACCGTGCCGGAGCTGCCAAAGCCCGAGCTGCCGCACCCAGTCGTGCCGGAGCTGCCAAAGGAGCCGGAGGTGCCCCATCCTACCGTGCCGAAGGTGCCAGAGCCTGAGCTCCCGCACCCGGCCGTGCCGGAGGTGCCGAAGCATGAGCTGCCGCCTCTGCCGAAAGCCGAGCTGCCGCCGAAGCCTGAGGTCCACTACCCCGAGCAGGAGGCCAAGCCATGATGCGGGCTACGTACGTGTATAGTCCCAGTCGATCATCTAAACTAAATACGCGCTATGTGTGTCTGTATGTTCGATTGTAGATGCGGTCTTGTTCATGGTGAGCTAGCTAGCTGTTACTAGCTAGGAGCGTGATGTTGTTCTACTGCTTTGTTCTTTGATGATCGATGTACCTATGTGTGATGCTTGGATTCGTCTATGAATGAATAAAAGAATGATCTAGTCTGCATTATATGCTTCAGAGTTAGTATGTGTTAAAGGCTTAAAGCTGTTTACGATTAGTGCTTGTTTTGAGAAAGCTGTTTAAGAATGGATTACAATGAGTATATGTCGCGAAATCGCAGGTTTTAAGTTTAGCCGTGTATATGTGGAAATGGTACCATTTTTTTGTCAGATTTCTGCTGTTTTGAGGGAGGCCTGTACTTAACAAATTGTGCTTTGATTTACTGCTCAGTTGCATGAGCCCAAAAAAAAAGATTATGTCATTTATATTCTAAAGCCATCGAGAGGTTAGATGCTATTTGGCTATCCATTCTTAAGTTGGTTTTGACTAAGCTCTTTAAATCCTGATTTTTACTCTACCAAAAATCCATCAGTTCAGCTATCTCAAAGACATGACAGGTCAAATTAGTTCCGTGAGTGGCACTTCTTAGTGTGCACATTATGTTAAGAGTTCATGACACTGGTCTAGCAATTTACTACTGGCCGGTAAACCAGTAACAGCTTCTACCAACACGAAAAGAAAGCTGATAAATTTTTAATATTATGTGCGTATGATCTTCTCTGAACTCGACAGAGAAGCACTGAAACTGACCGTTCAGTCAACATTAGTACACTGTACACGTACCTTATTTCTACGAGTTGTTCGTTTTCCTCAGTTATGACAGTGACATCAACCTGCATCATACCATCGATCATCCGGTGACCTAACAACAGTTACGATGCACCAGCACGTTTATCTGCACTAGAAATCGCTACACGTGACAAGGTTCATCCACCAACCTGACCGCAATTTCTCAACTAAACCATAGACTAATTAAAAGAAGCTGCTCACACACATCAGAAGCAGGAGCTTTTCTTTTTTGCGAAAATCAGACCATTTACTAGGCATTATCAACTGTTAATTAAGCAAAGAAGGAACCACCTCCCGATAGTGTGGAAAAATTATAAGTACATGAATTTTGTAAGGCCATGAATTTATCTCTTGCCTGTTGTGTGTGCATGTGGTGTGTGTTCGTATGCATTTTCTTTGTAATTAAAAAAATATTTAATCAAAGAAGCAGTACAATCATCAGGGGGAAAAGGAATATATAATAGAAACTGACAAGTGACGATCACAAATTGAACTCAACGCAAAAACCAAAAAAAATCGGCAGCTTTTTTTAGAGAGATACAGATAAATGTGCAACAACCTGGACAAACCAGCCCATATACAGTCCACACGGCCCAAATACTAATCACGTCAAAACCGAGAAGATTTCGCACGATCCGACGGCCCAAACTCCAAAAATCTATCCACTTGTACGATCCGACAGCACTCGCGCTCGCGGTGCTCGCCGCGCCCTTTCGGTCGGCTAATCCACGACCACGACCACCTCCGTACCTCCACGCCTCCTCCGCTTCCGCCGCCTCCTCTCCACCGCCGCCGCCGCAGCCGCGAATACCGTCCCAGTGTACACCTCCGCCGCCGCTCCGAGACCCACCGACCCGGAGCTGCTCCCCCGCTTCTGCACGATCCTCTACCAGCACCAGCACCAGCACACCCCCGACGGCGCGCTGCACCGCCGCCTCTCCGTCCCCGCCGACCTCCGCGAGCTCTTCCTCCAAGCCTCCGCGCCGTTCCCGCTCTCCTGACGCCCCGTGCACCGCCTCCTCTTGCACCTCACCGCCCGCCACGGGTTCGCGCACTCCCCTGGCACCGCCGCCCACCTCCTCGACGTCCTCGCCAAGTCACGCAACGTCGGCCTCCCCCACTCCACGCTGCTCTCCCTCCCTCCGAGGCTCCTCTCCGCCGCGGCCCATCCGCAAACTCGGCTGGTCGGCCCCCGCCCGCGAGGTCGGCAAGTTCTTCGCCCTCCTCTCCCTATTCCCCGACATACACCGCGCTCGCGTGCTCACCTCCGTCACCGACGTCGTTTGAGCTACCTGACGTGGCAGAGAAGGTGATCAAGCAGGCCGAGCACAGGCACGGCGTCGCGCGCACGGGGAGGTGCAGGCGATGGAGAGGACAATGTGGGGTGGAACGGATGTGCCAAGGTTCGACTATGACAAGTTCTTGCCCCACTCCTCGAATGAGGCGGGGGTGGCCATGTTTTGAGCAAGTTGGAAGGAGATTGAAGGAAGTGGGGCTTGTTGATCTTGGGGATATCTTTTTGACCTAAGGCCGAGAGGATGGCCACAAGGGATAGGAGGAGGAGAGTGATGAATGGACATTTGACAGATGTTCAAGATTATAGTTGCTGATCATCATGTCAGGAATCAGAAGCTAGAAGCTTGTGGTGTGTATTATCATAAAAGTTGTAAATGGTGTAGTTTGGAGAAACATACAAATACTTTGTGCCTGTATCTGTCTTGCTTTGATTCTCTTTGGACTTGGTAGCATTATGATTCTTTTCATACTTCTCTTTTCCTCTAATCCATCAATTTTACTATTTCAAGCACTTCTTTGTTGGCAGCAATGGTTGATATTCATGTGGCCATTAGGCTGCGCTCATTTGAGCGGCCAGACGCCGCGTTCAACGATTTTTGCACTGTTCGGCGATTGTCCGCACTGTTACGTATTTTATCTTTTTTTTTGAATTTTTGTGTTTTATTTTTTTCCGTATTCCTTTGTATTGTCCGCTAGCTCTAGATTAGCATGCCGTTTTTATTTTTATATTTTTTAAATTTAATTATACCCAATAAGCTAACTCAGATACAGTAAAAAATAAGTCAGCTACAGTGACAACAAAAACCAAAAGCCATCGCTATTCTGAACGCTACCTTAGGGTCTGTTCTTTTTTGCTGCAGCTTATGACTTTTGGCTGAAATTTTTTAATTTTAGCTGTTTGCGACAGAAATTACGGACAGAGAGATACTCGCTTGCGATTTTGGATGGTACAGATGTTGGGCTTTTAACGTGTACTATAATTAACTTGTAGACTCCATTTTAAAAAATACTCCTTTAAAAATTAGGTACTGTAGCAAAAACCAAAAATCATTTTGAGAAACTGAAAAGAACATGCTCTTAGTTCATGACACAACTGACCTGTTATCATCATGATACGATTGGCTACAAAAATAAGGGGCAAGATTCAGCAAGCCAGCTGAGGTAGACTCCACGTTGTGCAGTCTGACAGCCTACGAGTGAACCCATTACTCAAGTACCAAGTAACTTAGGGGGTGTTCGGAATAGCAATGGCTTTTGGCTTTTGCTGAAATTTTACTGTAGATGGCTGATTTTTTTACTGTAGCTGAGTTGGCTTATTGGGCATAATTAAATCTAAAAAATGTAAAAATAAAAATGGTACACTAATCTAGAGCGGACGATGCAAAGAAATACGGGAAAAAAATAAAACACAAAAAATCGAAAAAAGAAAAAAAGAAACGGACAAAAAGTGCACAATAGCTACTAATCACCGAACAGTGAAAAAACAGCCCAACGCGGCGTTCGAAAGCTAAGTTGAGCGCTCCCTTAAAGTCACAGGTAGAAAAATGGACACCAATAGAATAGCATTTAAAGTCACATCTGTTGCAGTGAATAACACTTGGGAGTCAAACATATGTCCTCATTTATGGTTGAGTTTTTGTTGGGTTTTATGTTTATATTTTTGTCTTTTGCTATAGTAACAACGCGTCTTTTTAAAGCAGGTCTATAAGTCAGTTGTAGTAAACACTGTACTGACTTCAGTTATACCAGCCAAAATCGCATATAACTGTATCTCTTTTTGTATTCTCTTCTACGAACAGACATAATTTAAAAACTATAAGTCACAGTCCAAAAGAATCCACTCTATATTTTTAACTGACATTTTTTAAAAACAATGGTTATGTTTTTATCAATTTTGAGGTAAGAGATGACGTACTAACTAGGACAATGACATACAATGAACTATAATTATAAAAATAAAAGTAGCCACTTGTGCATTGACTAAGAACTCTGAACACACCATGCAACCACACAAAGTCTAACATTGTTCTGAACGTGAACTTCACCTGCTCCGCCCTTTCCAACATCATTAATATTTAATGGGATGCTTGCTGCAGAGAAGAACCTCCTCACCTCCCATCAGTAGGAAGGTTTTTGGCAATTGCCTGTGCTGTATCCACCACACATATCACCCAGCCTCATTCCAGCACACAACAGTAGAATGGAGCGTGCCGTTGTTAGCGCTGGTGAGGGTGCCATCAACACACTGTTAGGTAAGCTGGGTGCAATGCTCATCCAAGAAGCACAGCTCCTTGGAGGCATCCGGGGTGAGCTGCAATACATGAAGGATGAGCTGGAGAGCATGACAGCCTTTCTCCAGGACCTCGCTGAGAGGGATGACCGCAGGAAGCAGGTCAAGATTTGGATGAAGCAGGTGCGAGAGGTCGCATACGACGTTGAGGATTGCATCGATGAGTTCATGCATCACCTCGGCGGCAGCAGGGGTGGCTCTGTCCTTGCTGTGTTCGTCCACAGGAGCATTCATTTCCTGCGGACTGCCAAGAAGCGGCGCCAGATTGCGAAACAAATCCAAGAACTGAAAGCTCGTGCTACAAGTATCAGCGACCGAAACTCAAGGTACCTGTGTGTCTATTCCTTAGATGTCTTGTGCCCACATTTGACTGAGGGGGAGCGTCTTGGCATTTACCCTATGATTTTCCCCTAAAATCAAACAGATTAGAAAAGTGGTAGCAAGGGGGGAATCTAGATTCTGTGTTGTGGTGAAAGCTTACAAGGTTTAGTCCACTGTTGGAATTTGGTATATGACATTCACCTGCATGTACCTGATTGGGCAAATAAGAATTGCTCACTACCATCGGTTCTTTGAAACTTGCAAGGTGTTTTCGTCTTGTATATCTACTATATTATTTGTTAACATGAACTGTGGCAATAACTCCCGAACCATTCTTGTAGGTACGGCGGTAATCATCTCATCTCCGGAGCAGAAGGGAGTACATTTGCTGCACACCCAGCACCAGCTAATAAAATTTTCACTCTGGATGCTCGTACTCCGGCACTCTTCCCAGAGAGAACTCAGCTTGTGGGCATTGAAGCACGTCAGGGTGATCTCGTTAAGTGGTTGGTGGATGGAAGCTTACAACAATTACTGGTGATATCTATATCTGGCTTTGGTGGTTTGGGCAAGACAACTCTTGCTATGACAACATATCAAACAACAAGTGCAAGCTTCCAATGTCGAGCTTTTGTAACTGTATCCCAGAAATTTGATGTCAAGGTTCTCATGAGAGACATTCTTCGACAAATTATTCAACCAGTGGATCAAACAGGTTCCACACGCCCAGAGAACCCACTCCAAGGCATGGAAGAATGGGACGTGGGACAACTTGCAACCATGCTAAGGCAGCACTTAGAAGATAAGAGGTATCTTATTGTTCTTGATGATATTTGGACCATCTCTGCTTGGGAAGGTATTCGATTTGCTCTGCCTAACTCACATACTGGAAGCAGAATAGCGGTGACCACACGAATTAAAACTGTAGCACAAACCTGTTGCCTCCATGAGTATGACAGAGTTTATGAAATTGAACCCCTCACAGATAGCGAGTCTAGAGAGTTATTTTTCAAGAGATTATTCGGTAACATGGAAAATTGTCCAACTTTCTTGGAGGAGATTTCGGAAAAGATCCTGGGAAAATGTGGGGGTATACCCTTGGCCATAGTCAGCATTGCGGGTCTTTTGGCTAGCACTCCCGTGCACAGTTTTGATCGCTGGGTGAAGGTCTACAACTCTATTGGTTTGGAGCTGGAAACCAGCCCCTGGCTTGAGAAACTTAAGAAAATTCTTGAGCTTAGTTATAATGACCTTCCTTACCATTTGAAAACTTGTTTCTTATATTTGAGCACTTACCCCGAGGATCATAAGGTCAGAAGGAAAAGCTTATTGAGACGATGGATAGGAGAACGTTTTGTGACTGAAAAGCGTGGATTAAGTGCCTTAGAGGTGGCAGAGAATTATTTCGATGAATTCCTCAACAGGAGCATTATACATCCAGTTGACATAAGCTTTGATGGGAAGGTCAAAACCTTTCGAGTTCATGATATAATGCTAGAGATCATTGTTTCAAAATCAATGGAAGAAAATTTCATAACTTTGATAGGCGAACAGCATACTTTAGTTCCGCAAGAGAAGATTCGGCGGCTATCCATTCATGGTGGAAGCAACAAAAATATTGCCACAAGCGAAATGTTAGGCCACGTCCGGTCCTTGAGCATATTCGCTGATGGAGAAATTTTACAGTTTGCTTGGATGAAACTTCTGAGAATATTGGACTTAGAAGGTTGTGAATTTGTCAGGAATGGGAGTCTCGAAAATGTATGTAGACTGTTTCAGTTGGAATACCTCAGTCTCAGAAATACATATGTCACTGAACTCCCGATGCAAATAGGAAAGCTGCAGAAGTTGGAGACACTGGATGTAAGGGACACAGGCATAAAGCATTTGCCTCCTCATATTACTGATCTACCAAATTTATCAAACCTACTTGCAGGGAAAAGAGCCTATAACCACAGTGGTCGGCATCCCATTTCCCAGTTTTGGGGAGTGCACATCCCTGACAAGCTTGGCAATTTGGAAACGCTTACGAGCCTTGCACAAATTGAGATCACAGAGTCTACTTCCCGTTACGTATCTGAATTGGGGAAGCTGTCACAGTTGAGGAAGCTAGGAGTAATGATGTTTGTTGACGATGACATGAATTGGACATCCTTGATCTCTGCCATTGAAAAGCTATGTAGCTGCCTTCGATCGCTGCTGATTTGGAGACCCGATGGAGCAATGAATTTCGAGGTCCTTGATACACTATCCAGGCCACCAATGTTCGTAAAAAGCATAAACTTCCGAGGTGAGCTGGGAAAGCTACCAAGATGGATCGGTTCGCTTGCAAATCTCACCGAGTTGACCCTTCGTGCAACTGAATTAGACTCCGAGGAGCACCTGAAAGTTCTTGCCCAGTTGCCAAGCCTACTCTACCTCAGGTTGCATCACAGCGCATACGCCGGAGCGGAATTCGCGGTGTCTGCATCAGAATTCCCAAGCCTCAAACTGCTCGCCATTCATCTCGGTGTATCTCAGGCATTAAACTTGAGGTTTGAAGGAGGGGCTGCGTCTAAGCTCCGTAAGCTTGAGCTCTCTCTCTTTGAAGGAGCTTCCATCCAGCGGCTTTCGGGTATCAATCTTCTTCTGAATCTTCAGGAGGTCTCGGTCCACGCTTATCCAGATCATATCTCGGAGGGCATGGCGCGGTCTTTGATGGACGAAGCTAGCAGGAACCCCAACCAACCCACTGTCACTTTCAAGGCAAAACAATGGATACCAACTAGGTCAAGGACGGATCCACCTTTAGATTACAGGGGAAACCTCTGGTAGTGCTAATACGAGCACGACCATTCAGGCGTAAGCTGTGTTCTGAACGAGATTCAGAATATACAATGTCTCCGTGCAAATATTTGGTAGCTCCTCGGTCTCAGGTGCCAACAGCCAAATCCTTCTCTCCTTTTCCTTTCTTTTTTTCCCAGATAATCTGTACAAAGTTAGATTTATATCAAGGATGCGTACGGTGGCAAGGAGTTATGCACGGTTGCGAACCTGTGACTGATTTTTGCAGGGAGTTCATAAGAAGTTCAGTAAAATCTTTCTCTGATTGTAGACATATGGTCACTCCGCTCAGCAGGAAGGAGCGCGTGTACACACGCCATCGCGGCTCCACAGTGCATAGCGAGTTCTTGATTTCTTAGCACACCGGTAACAGCGGAGCTCAACTGATAAGCATGTGCATGGAGCGATCGATCCAACGTACGAGTTAGACGATTAGAGGCTCTAGGGGTGTTCGTAGTTGACTTTTGACTGAAAATAAATATCAAAAAAAGTGATTTTTAGATAAAGAAGATGAACGATGAGAGAAATGAGAGAAAGTAATACATACGCGAGAGGAATAGAGTATATGATACATCTGTAATCCCTACCTTATCCTCAGAATGAGAGAAATAGAGAATCCTTTTCGAAAAGACAGATATTCATATTGACTTCTGCTAGAAATAGAAGTCAACACAATCACCCCAGACAATCTTGCGTTGTTATTAACCCCCATTAACGAACTTGGTGTTTTCGATGCGTAAGTTCATTAGCTATCCATTTCAATTTGGAAAGACTTGACACCGACAATTTTTTCGGTACAGCATCAACAGGATAAATATGACCAGCCTGACCAAAAGAACGAAAGAATTGTAAGTCATGC
Source organism: Melocanna baccifera (assembly GCA_036346265.1). Lineage (NCBI taxonomy): Eukaryota > Viridiplantae > Streptophyta > Magnoliopsida > Poales > Poaceae > Melocanna > Melocanna baccifera. The sequence continues at coordinate 22,065,720 of CM070694.1, read as the reverse complement.
AAAAGGCTTAGAATTATGGTAAGTCGAACTAACATCCTCTGATTGTGGAAGATAATGATTTGCCTTTAAACAGACAAACAAATGCATTAGGACCTTATTCTGAAATCCTAACCTAAATCCTGTGCGATTTTGCCAACAAAAACATAGCTTGGGATACTGAATGATAATTAGAAAAAATTGATACAAAGAAGTATAATTTACAGACTACAGCCTCCGTTCTCTTCAGGTACCAGCAAACCGTACACGCTGTGCCTTCTGGGATGGAAAGAACACTGAACACAGGCATCATCAAAAATCAACTGGCAAAACAAAACCAGAAAGCAAACAGAATCAGCAGAATGAATTAGCTAACACATAAAATGGGCACTGTTCGTATGAGATAAAAAAATCAATTGGCTGGATTCAGAAAAGGTTGGCCCAGTACTTACTGCTTCAATACTCAGCACTGTATTCAATGTTATAGAGCAACTCCCTACGACCGTCACCACCCATTCGATAGTTAAACTGTTTAGACAGGGATTGCACTTTCTCCTCACTATCAAAGTCTGATTCACGGGAGGAGCGTCTTCGGACCTTCTTAAGCATCTCCTTTGAAGGAGTAAAGCCCGCATCAATCTGAACCAAACATGGTTTGAGAAACTATTGATAGGCAAAGCGAAGCATAAGTTCAACTGACCATCTCATCAATTACAGCAAGAGCAGCTTTTGGATCTCGCTTTACAAGATGTGTGTCGACAAGTAGGGAGTATGTTGTTGCATTTGGCTTAACACCAAGGCTTACTAAATGCTGGAAGACGTTACAAGCTTCCTCTGTCTGTGCAACACAAAAAGGGCATCTCAGATTGAACGGGTTGTTATTTAAGTGGCATGGCACACGGAAAAGCCGAAAGAGGTAATAAAAAATCAAGAAAATATATTAGGAAATAAATAATACCCTTTTCAGCTTTCCAAATGCATACAACAGAGCATTGTACGAATGTATGTCAGGTGTAAGTCCAAACTTTTCCTTTATTGCCTCAAAAGTTTCATATGCTCGCTCAAGATCCCAAATGTTTGCACAGCCTGATATAACACAGTTAAGAGCAGCAACAGATTTGTATGGTGGATCTGCGGAACTCAGATTCTCCAACTGAACATACACCTGCAGATAGGAGCCTACACAGTTAGGGTAATCCATCATAATTTGCGAAAGAAAAGCATAACAGGGCAACAAAACGATCATTCAATAATATCCAGTCAGCTTGACGAAGATCATGCAGTTATAAACAGTCACATGAACACACAAGGGCTTGCTAACCATGTTGTGATTTTACAAGAGCACAAGAGCAACTTTCAAGTTTCAATAGGAAAGTGGGTCACAAATAAATAAGAACGCTAACTTGCTATTTACAAAATACATGCTCTTGTAACAGGAAGGAATTGAGCTACAAAACGCTACCATTGACCACAAGAGATTATTGCCATTGGAGAACAAAAGGCACATTTCACCACAAATACTACAGTAGTAATGTTAACCAATGAAAAAAATCAACACAGAAGAAGCAGAACGTTGAATTTTTATATCAAAAAAGGAAACAAATAGCCTAGATAAACTCTCAGCAAACAAGCATTTAAGCTATCACCTATGCCATAGAAGAGAAAATGGATGCACTCATGTCACTAGTAGGACTACACATGCATAAAGTTACCATTATTAGCATATAGTAGACAATTTCTTAAAAAAACGGTGTCCCTCTAAGCATTTTGTCTCTCGATGCATTATGCATAGGAAGTGTAAGCAATCTACCGAGTCCAGCGTAGTGAAGCCATCCTTGCAGCAAGCAACAACAAGTGGTCGCAAGGAAGTAAATGGTGAGAAGAGCTCTATGTCAATATCCTCAGAGTTCCCATAGGCATTTTCAAATTCACGCAGGGTCCCGAAAGCTCGTTGAAGTTGACCAATTGATGAATGAGCATAAATCTTGGTAAGATATGCCTCTGGAGTGGGTGCCCTTTTCTGGCGCAAGGACTTCCGTAATATCGACCAAGCAGCGTTCAAGAGGTCAGTGCTATAAGTTCTACCAGCAGCACTTAAAGCTGAGAGTACTAAACCTTCATCAACTGAAAGGTGAAGAGGAGGTGTAGCACGCTCACCACGAGCAATCCATTTCGCAAAAAATTCCAAAGCAAAAAGAGCTAGCTTGCCATTGTTAGCTTCAAAAGCAGCTTCTGCTATGTCAATGCACCAGGGCCATTGTGGACACAACACTTTGTTCTTATCTGTTGCCTGAAATAAACCAATTGCACCATCATAAACAGGACAAGCCAAATTATTCTAAAGTTGGCAACTACATACATATGAAAGGTATATTCCAAAAGTAAGAATATCAAAGGCCCATCGGTATAACCCACAAACCACCAATGATTGAGACCAACTGCAATATTGGAATCATAAATACATAGACGCACTAGATTAACCATCCTGAAGAATAAGTACCTTGCACTTCTCTATAACTGATGCCAATGTGTCCAATCTCCCAGACCTTACACATGCTCGGACGTAATCAGCAAAAACAGTTGAAGATATCATGTAGCCTGATTTAAGCATCAAATCCAAATATTTCAAAGCTGAGTCAACACAGTTCTGTCTAATCAGCAGTCCTACAACCAAATTGTAGGATTCATCATCTGGTAAAGTTCCTGTTTGCAGCATCCTGGTTTTAACAGATAGACAATCATTTTCAAAGTCAAATGTAATGCAATGGAGAATCACATGAAACAATACTGACCTTAAAACAACATATTTTGGTAGAAATAAGAGCATATGAAGTATTGGCATACTAAACATATAGGCAAAAACTAAAGCATTTAAGCAGAATACTAGAAATCAATATTCAATACAACATCAACAATCTTTTTAACATTAACCTTTGCCAGCAAACTTGATAATCTGCACATTTTGTTTAAAATAAGTACTTACACCTGCATACAAAATATAAGTTCCTAAATGTTATAAAAAAATCTCATAGGCACTTCTTACTTCTTATGTGCACTTGGTACTGTATCAAGAAAATATAAACCAACATAAGGTACAACCTCACTACTTGGTACTGTATCAAGAAAATATAAACCAACTTAAGGTACAACCTCACTATGTACAAGTTTAGGATGCAAAGTTGATCAATCATCAGAGATGACATATTATAAATGTAGACTCGGTCTCCCAGCGAAGCAAATCTCACACAATGTCATGGATCAACAATCTCAACACATCCAGCTCAAGCTATCAGGTTCACAATATTTCCGATATGCTCTGTCCTATAAATTTGTCCTAAACTACTTGCGATACTGTAGTTGATTCCTATACAGGCATATCACAACATATATCAGCCAATGAAATGGCGATACTCTCATACCAAAAACAAGAAAAATCACCGTTCGATGAGCTTCTCGGCGCCTTCGGACTCCTGGGCGGTGACCATGCTCTTGAGGACGAGGTTGTGGGAGGCCGTGTTGGGCGTGATCTCGAACTCGCGCATCTGCTCGGCGAGATCGAGCATCTCGTGCGGCAGGGCCCCCGCCATGAGGTTGGCGCGGAGGTAGTGATTGAAGAGGTCGACGTCGGGGCGGTTGGGCTTGCCCGTGGTGGCGTCCAGCGACCTGACCCAGAACTCGAAGAGCTGCTTCATGTCCTCCCACCGCTGCTCCGCCATCCACTCCGCGAAGGTCTCCTTGAGCTCCGAGGCGCCGAGGGTGGCGGAGAAGGCGGCCATGCGGTGTTGCGCCGCGAAGGGGCTGGCGGCGGCGACGGCGGGGAGAAGGGAGGAGGGCGGGTTGGACGCGGCGGGGTGGCGCCAGTTCTCGCCATAGAAGGGGCTGCCGGAGCTGGGGTTCGGCGGGAGAGGGGCCGAGGCGGCGGCGGGGTCGGAGGCGGCGGTTGGGGAAGGGGAGAGCTCGGGCTGCTGGGGGAGCACGCGGAAGGTGGAGATCGCAGCGCGGAGGAGGAGGGGGCGAGGGGCGGGGATTTTGCGGTGGCAGCGAAGGAGGAGCGAGGTGGCGGCCGCCGCCGCAGCCATGGTGGCGTGGCGTGGCGAGGCGTTGGGAGGTTTGGGTTAGGTTTTAATGGGGTGGGAGGAGTGGCGGAGTGGAGGAGACGGCGGCTGAGATCAGATGCGCGGGGGCGACGGAATCGAAAAGAGGAGCGGACCGCTCGTACCCAACATTGGGGGGTGGTTTCGTAACTTTGCCTATGTTACTGGGCGTCCCATATGGTTAAACCGTTAAACTGCTTGTGGCTTATTTTGGATCAGAAGTAATTTAGATTGTATTGATTTTTAATTTTAATTTATTTTATTTTTTATTTTTTGTCTTTTATTTTTTTTCTTCTTGATCCTTTGCACTATCCATGACGATGTAATGGTTTTTTTAAAAGCTATTAGTCATTATAATGTAATTTTAGTTATAAGTTCAAATCCATAGTTAGAGCTTAAATCGTAAGTTAGCTAGAGTAAGACCGAAATCATGAAAGTGAAGACAAATTGAGCGTCTTGAAAATAACTTTACAAAAACGAGATTGGAAATTTTCATCCATTTCAATATTAGCCGGTGCCAGTAACCATCACGAGCGGTGCACATGCTGGAGGGGCAGCACAATCGACATCTACCGTCGATGTTAGCGTCTATGACGCGCTACATTGGGCACTTTTTTTTTTGCTTTGTGTATAATTTTTAACTGCAATTTATGACTTTTATTAGTATATTTATGAGAGGATACGGAGTAATAAAAATTCACGTACAATTTTGATTGATATAAATGAAATCTCTACAGTGCATACTATAAATCAACTTGTAGACTCCGTCTAGAAAAGTCACTGCTAGTTACTGTAAAAAAACCGAAAAGTAGTTTTTAAAAACTAAAAAAAATAGGCCCATTATCTCACAGGTAAAGCCAGTGTTATCTCAAGAAGGAAAAAATAGTAAAAAAGTTATCTTGAATATAAATGACATATATTTAAAAATTAAATATAAAAGTTAGAATTACATGAGCACTTAACACTTTCCCTCATGTTATCCTAAAGTGACTCATTTGATCTGGCGTCGGAGAAAAGTAAAATACTAGGTCGTTGCTCGCTATGCCACATTTTTTTTTCGATGTCTCAATTGCCAAATGTCCTTCAAGCGAATGGTTCCTCAAACCTTTTTGGAGAAAACGTAGCTTCAGAGTTGCATTATTATCCTCGTTTAAACAACACACGCTAGCATGTTACTACGTGGGAGGATGACGAAAGGCCCTAAATGGCCTATTAACTCTGATCCCATTAACAAAAGTTTTGCATAATTCACCCCCAGGTTACAAAACTATAGGGTACAGGCCAGCAGCGCCAAGAGGCCACGAGTTCAACTTCGGCTCAACATCTCCTATTTCTACTTCATGCAAAAACTTTCGCCGCTGCCACTGTATTCAATATGTTGCTGGTAAGTTTGCACATTACTCGGAACTGAAATCCTTCCACGGGGGACGACATCTTATGATTGGATACATGTTTCTTCCGGAAAATCAAACACAGTTGCATTCTCAAGTGAGCGGATACAGAAGATCAGCAGAAAATTGTTACCAAGGTGTATGAGAGAAGTGCTACCGTGGTGCAGAACTTTAATAAAAACCAGTTGAAATCTTATCATGACCTCGGCACTGTGAATTGCTTCCCCTTTATTGAAGATTTTTCGACAAATATAGCTTCAGGGAACCATTTGGGATCCACCAAAAACTGAGAGTTCAAGCTATATGGGCTCCTTGCAGTACTTGATTACACGGAAGTCAAAATGCTAAATACCAATAAGATAGAAACTTGAGATGATGTGAACAGAAACCACGCCTCTTTGTGAGCAGCAACTAGCAACTCATGATGATGGTAGCACAAAGCTCCAAACAGCAAAACCATATCCACAGCAGCCCACCAAGCCCCCAAAACAGAAATTGTGAGACATTACCACCAAAACAAAGGGCAAGTAGGAGTAACTTGCAAGGTACAAGATGAGCAAACCATTCAATATCAGTGCTTGCACCGACTAAATGAATCTTGAAGAATGTTGATGTCCAAATTGCAGCCTGTAGGCAAAAAAAAAACATAAAAAGATTTATGACTAGTTTAAAAGCATCTGATGCTTAACTACTGAGTTTTACACTATACCTGACAACTATCTTGTTCATGCGAGATTCCGTCTCAGACCATTCTCGAGCCGGCAAAACCTCATAGACTTCCCTCACTGCCTGCATAAGGGCAAAAACAGACTTCAGCAGTGACAATCTGTGCAACAACACAGTTATATTTACCCAACTTCAAAACACAATCCACTAGTAATTGGTTTGTATACAGGGCGATAAGATAAAAATTTGAGATTATGTTATGAGTTTGAGATTATGTTTGAGGATGAGTTTGAGATTATGTTATGATCTCATTGTTTATGCTCATAGTGCCTTGGGATTATGTATTGGCTAATTGGAAATGTCTCTTTATGCCCAAATCCTTTGAGCTACTTGAAAATTATCCCAGAATAATAGAATATATTGCATTAGGGCCAATATGAACATTATGCTTGCTATTTGTCGAACCTTTGACAAAAAGTTCTCTTTTGATTGTTCTAATGACGTGGACTGTACAATTCAAACATAGCCTACTATATTGCCAGGTCCGTAAAGGTGACACTATTGGAGAATTCTTAAGGGTTGTTCAGCATCAGCTTGCCCCAGAATTCCGTGAAGTACGGAGAACATCGGTTGAGAACCTACTTTATGTGAAGGAAGATCTTATCATCCCCCATGTATGCAAAGCTTTAGTTTGTTCTCCTGTAAATTACATTGTTTTGTTTAAGTACGTTTGACCCTGTTCTTATTTCATGTTCCTTGTTTTGATTTGACAGCAACACAGCTTCTATGAGCTAATGATGAAACTGTAATCTAATATCAAAGCACAGAACACTATTCAGACTATTAATACCAGGTTTTCCCCTTGCAGTGTTTGAACATTCACTGACGCTGGTTTCTATTTGCAGCTTTTCCAGTTTGATGTTCACGAGGATGTGCGTACGACTGCCGATGCAACAATAGAAAAGGATACAACAATTTCGTTCATTCAGTAATGACATGTATTGTCTTGCAGATCTGAGAGTTACACGATCCACGATGGTTAAAGTTTAGAACATGATACGGCATACATCGAGAACCGAAGCGTTTTTTTACTTTGGATTTCGTGAACTAGCACAGTAATTGTTCTAATGGCTTATCCCAAAGATCATTAATGTTGTTTGCAAACATTTCCTACTCGAACAGTAATCGATACTTATACTGTTGTATACTATTTTGTTAATGCTAAATTTCTTGAAAGATACTTGTATCAAGTAGTTTCTTTTTTGTTGACGACCATGTTTCTCATATTCTTGGTGCTTTTGGTGTGTGCGCAACCGGTTTCTTTGAGGAGATCGTATTTCGGATATGTGGAACATTTCGTTAAGGTGTATTTCCATTGGGAGGAATGTGTCTGAATGTAGTAGTATTGGTTGTTGTAGTAGTAGTTGATTTCCTACGGTTGCCGTTCTAGGGGTAGATTGCTTGGCCTGGGCTATCCTTTTCCTCAACTTTGAGTTGAACATATGCTTAGCGAAAACATGTGGGGAAACACAGGGTATTAAATTTGGTTGATGCACTCGTATAGGTTGACAAAACGTTGACGTTCATATGAGCACGTAGCGATTCTCTGGCTTCTTAATTTGTGTGCAAAATTTGGTATAGGTTGACAAAATTTGGAAAGATTTTTCATAATTTGTGTACAAATGCGAAGAAGTAAGACACAAATACAAATGAAGTGGTATAATCAGGGGTAACATGGTCTACTTGCCTTCAATCCTCTCTTATGGTTTTTGGAGTCAACCTACTAGCCAAATGTTTTTCAAAACCAATTCTAGATTCTTAAAGAAGTAGATTCTTAGATAATCAAGAGCAAAAGTTAAAAAATAAGAATCTGAAACTCTACTAAACATACCCTAACTCTGTATCCATGCTCTCTGAATGGAAAATTGAGTAGATCCTATTCAGAAAGCTTGCAGACTAAGAAGTTTGCTCATGACTGTCATCAGGAACTCTGTGGTCTCTCTTGTATAAAATGTTGAGTTAAATGGAAGCTAATCACTTCATATATCTTAACTCAGTAAACGGGTTAATTATACCTTGTTACGCCCTTTTGCCAATAATATTCCGAAACAGAGTTCTTACAAGCAGTAACAAGACAGTATTACCAGCACTATAAACCTTGGCTTGAAGCACAACAACTATCTCAGCTTTAGCCTGCAGATTTGATGTTCTTTACTCTCAGACCACAAACTCATTGGTTCTGCTAGATAATTGTGGTCAATTCAGGCCATCATCCAATCTTAGGCTCTTAGCACCATAAAGAAACAAGAAGCTTTACCTGACTTGTGGGCTACCAACATCGAGAGCTCCACCAAAAAGGATGGAGCAGAAGGCCAGCACAAGATTGTGGTCCCATCTGATTGGCATCGATAAAAACAGGTGCTTGGAGATGGTCATCAGTTATCACACCTATTTAATTTGCCGTCTCAAAATTCTTCACTATCAACCTTCTCAACTTTGATAAGGGCTAGTACATGATAGCCAATACATATCATATGGACCTACAAAAAATTGTTTTCCAAGGCAGTTTACTGAATTCAAGCAAGGGATATACTATTGCACACGATGTGACCTGAAGATAGAAATGTGTCCCAACTAATGGCAGCTCCGGTTCAAACAAGAGAAGAATCAAGACTCCGATGTGAGACGGCCTGCAGGCTGCAGCTAATTCTCTGCTTTGTAATGGATAGTAGAATTTTTTTTTGCAGGAGCTATAGCAAGTTCCCCTCACAAAGAGACCACCTTGGAGTCCTGTGTGCCTCCCAAGGCAAACCAGTTCAACAAAGGTGGGCAAGAAAGAGACATGAACAACACAATGTTTGTGAGCTGTCTGTGCCCCTCTCCCTCGAGAGAGAGGGAGGGAGGGAGGGAAAGATGGCATGATTAATATTTATCTTTAGCGAGGGAAACATAAATTATCTAGCTGCAGGCTTGCTAAAGCAACAAAGAGAGGAGGGTGAGAGAGAAAAGGACACCGGAATGGTGAGTGAGAAGACTTGTCCTGTGTTCTGGTGGACAAGCGAACAACCCCTGCATTGATACCACATGCCATCACGCACACAAACACATGCATGCTAAATCCTTTTTCTTTAGTACATATTTCTGTATAAAGATATGGTTGTTCCACTGTACTAACCAATCATTTCATCACTAGGCCGCAGCTTATCAGCTTCCATCAGTCCATTCACCCCCTTGCTTGCTTGCTTGATGCTCTCCTCTTTTAGTTGGCTCACATACTTCTACCCCTGCCTGCACAATGCATTCTTTACGCACAACTGCACACTGTATTGTTGTGTTGTCAGAGAGAGAGAGAGAGATTGGGGTCCAATGCTCTTGTTGCTTGCTCTCTCTTGAAAATGTCACTCAAACTCACAGCCACCAACCAATAGCAGACAGTACTGCTGTACTAAACATGCAGCAACTGAAGCAATTGGTTACTTTGAGGCTGCAACTAAGCCACTCCTGCCTCCCACAAGGCAGATCTCAGATTAGTACAGCAAAAGTAGGAGCAGAGCAAAGGTTAGCATTGACCCAGAAATTCACGGGGGATTAGTTACTACTACATGGATAGCAGCTAACAGCAAGCAGATAGCGAAGTTAAAAATAACACTATGACCAAATAAAAACAACAGCTTTTGAGTTAATCTTATAAGCCATTAACTGAATCAGCTCAGGTACTAAGCTCTGTGAGCTCAGATTATCATAGGATTATTAATTTAATCCATTCAAAGAAGAGAAACATCTAAAGAAAATGTAAAAAAAATCATAGAACCTGAGAAAACTTTAGAACTCTTCTTAATTTTCCAAGAAGATTATATATCCCCTTAAGCTTGGAACTAGAAAAGAATGAAATGAATTGAATCTGTACACATCCCCATTGATCACCTCGATTTGCGGATCAAGCTTGGCTCAGTACAGCGCGACCGAGCTTCAAGCCTCCTCTGATGGGGCCGGCGGGAAGTTGAGATCAAGAAACCCCACGACCGCCACGGGGTGCTCCTCCTCCTGCTCCGCATTGCCGCTGGAGCTGCCGTAGAGCTCGCCGTCGTCGGAGCTCGCGCCGGCCTTCACGTGCGACCGCTTGTGCCCGCCCAGCGCCTGCCCCGACGCGAACACCCTGAAACAGACCTTCTCCACCGCCGCTGCCGCTGACTTCTTCGAACCAATGCCGACGGCCACTGAGTCCGGCGAGGCCGATGGGGACAGCGTGCTGAACGAGGTGTACGTCTCGACGGTCGGCTCCTGCACGGGGGCGGCGGCGGCGGCGGGGGCGACCTTGGGGGCGCTGCAGCTGGTGTTGATCCGCTTGTGGCTCGCGCGGTGGCCACCGAGCGCCTGGTAGGAGCTGAACACCCTGCCGCACCCCGGGCACTCGTACCGGGTGCGCTTCTTCGGCGAGCTGGAATTGGGAGTGTAATAGCTAGTCCTTCGCTTCTTGCTCTTGCCTACGTCGACGCCGCGGCCGTTCTTGATCTTGGCGTCGCCGTACTGAAGCATAGCTGAATCATCGTCGGAGTTGTAAGCATATCCGTTTCTTGGGAGGTACACCTGCTTCGCCGACGTCTTATTGGGCCCCTCCTCCAAAGACTCCTCTTTGGCCGGCGAGCTCCACAGGCTGGTGTCGCGCGAGAGCATCAGCAGGCAGAACGCGACGTCCTCCTGCTCCTTCTCGAACCCGGCCAGCACTGGCGGCGGCGCGGGGGCCGGCGCAGCCACGCGCATCGACCGGCGCCTCCGCCTCGGCGGCGGGGCCAATACAGTCACCGCCGCTGGTGCCGTCGGCTCCATCGGCGCCACCATCTCCTCCTCCTCTGCCTCCGCCTCCTCGGCGAAGAACTCCTCATCCACGTCTTCGTCGTCGTGATCCCTCGCGCCGGATGCATGGCAGCGCATGTGCCCAAACAGCGACCGCCACGACGAGAACAGCTTCCCGCACTCCCGGCACGCCTTGTGCTCGCCATCACCACCACCATCCTCCTCCTCGTCGGCAAAGTCGGACAGCCGCCGAGTCTTCTTGGGGTTCTCCCTCAGCCCGTACCCTACCACGCCATTGGAGCTCCGCCCACCATTCACCGAAACACGCTTCAGCTCGTCGTCGGCGTCGACCTCCGTCACCACCTCGCCGAGCGAGATGTGCGACCGCATGTGCCCGCCGAGCGAGCGGCCGCACTGGAATCCCTTCCCGCACACCTTACACCTGTGCATCGCCGCACCAGCAAGCTCCTCCACGGCATCCATGATCAAGAAGCTGGAATTCAGGATCCAGGGATCAGGAAACCGACCGGGAGGCGATCAAGAAGCGGTGGGGATGAGGATCTGAGACGGCGGCCGCGAGCATTGGAGATCTGGGAGGGGAGATATCAAGCTTGAGGCGAGCGAGCAGAGAGTTAAAGGAGTCGAGGGGTGGTGTGGTGTGGTTAAGCAGATGGCGAAGCTAGCTGAGGTTGTGATCTGCGCTGTGCGGAGGTTTTGTTGGGGCGACGGGTGCGGCTGGGGGGAGGAGAAATCCATGCATGGAAGCAAAGCTAAAAACCGATAGGAGAGAGAATCACATGGGCCGGATGCAGAGAGAGAGAGAGAGGGCCTGCGGGGGTTCCTTTAGAGAGAGAGAAAGCCTCCAACGTGGAGGCGGCCACCTTGAGGTTTGATGATGTGTCAAGTCCACGTGGAAGAATCAGTGTATGGTCCTCCTCGGATGCTGCCACGCGATTTTAGATGTACATGTGGCAGCATACAGCAATACAGCATAGAGAAGAAGCCTAAGATGCTACCAAACGATCCCACATCCATACGTGAGGTTCTTTTCGATAAACGCCCTCTTTACTTGGACTTTACATGGACTAGTGGTAGTATTCGTAATAGCGATAATCTATAGTTTTTTTATATTATAGTTGATTAATTTTTTTACTATAATTAAGTTGGTTTATTTGACATAATTAAATTTTAAAAAATAAAATAATAAAAACATGTTAACCCATCACAAATAATACAAAGGAATACAAAAAAAAAGAAAACATAAAAAAACCAAAAACAGAAGAAAAAAACAAAAAACAGCCCAACGTCCATCGCGTAGAAGATGAGCGGGCCTTAGTCTTCTGACTTCTAATTTATTTTTTTTATTATTCATATTTTGTTTTTTCTGACTTTTTGGTGTTTTTTAAGTTTTTATTGATTCTTTTTTTTCTGTAGTTTGTTGTATTATACTTGATGGGATAACATATTTTTTCCTTTTTAGATTTTTTTAAATTAATTATGCTAAATAAGCTATCGTCAGCTATAATATAATTTCAACCAACTGCAGTGTAATTTTAACTATAAGTCACTAAATTTGAGCCCAACCGAACGGACTCAAAATTGACTGAGTTTGGCTTTGATGCAGGGCTCCTACATAGTCATGTGCAGGCCCAATCCTGCGGAGCCACATATCCTATTAACCCAAGCAATTAACTCATTATTAATTACTAAAAATTGCTGTGATTCATTAATTCAATATGGAAGGACAACCGCCATTCTTCCTCTTCCATACCTCCTCCCTCTTGGTTCTCAGCTCTCCATCCTATCCTATCTTCTCAGCTCTCCATCCTATCTGATGCTGAGAAACTCTCCTGAGCGAGGCTAAGGCAGTGCCTATTAGAGTTTTTTTCTTAACGTTCAGCGTCGCGATGTACTGTAGCAGTGACGAAAATATTGTAGCAATTTTGGCGTTATTTATTTTTTTTTGAATTTTTGTGTTTTGTTTTTTTCCCCGTATTCATTTGCATTGTCCGTTCTAGATTAGCGTGTTGTTTTTATTTTTATATTTTTTAAATTTAATTATACTTAATAAGCTAACTTAGCTACAATAAAAAATAAATTAATTACAATAAAATTTCAGTAAAAATCAAAAGACATCACTTCGGAGCTACTTTCAATTGCAAAGTAACGGAACGCAATTCACAGGTAGCAGTCTCCGCCGCCCTGCGGCAGGATTCATCTTTCTCTGGGCGGGACACGTGGCAAGGGGTGATTGAGTCTACACAAAGCTATGTGAAGGGCGCCCTGTACCTGAGCCCAACTCTAGGTGTGGTCTCATGGTTCTGTGTTTATCAATAAAAGATTTTCTTTTTGCTTTTCGTTTTTTTAGCTTTTATGCGCAACTACTATTTAATAGATTAGACTGTAGTCTAAAAGAACGAACCTATTTTCTTGTATAATAGTAGCTATATACGTTGGTCGCGTCATCGTGGAACTATACTGTGAATATTAGCCATAAGGATTTTCTTGCGTAACAATAGCATCAGTAATTAAGGGGTGATCGGTTTGGCTTTTTTTCGGTTTCAGCTTCTAACTTCAGCTTTTTTTTCACTATTCACTATACTATCCACTAACTCAGCTACAGTGAAATTTCAGCAAAAAGCCAAAAGCCATTGCTAAAACGATCACCCCCTAAGTTCCGTGTATCCAAAGCGGCGTGTACAAATGTTCTAAGGAGGTGATCGTTTTAACGATGATTTCTGGTTTTTAGTTGAAATTTCACTGTAGCTGACTTTTTTTACTGTAGCTGATTTGATTTTTTAGGTATAATTAAATTTAAAAAAATATAAAAATAGAAAAAAAATATGTTAGTCCATCACAGACAATTCAAAGGAACACGGGAAAAAAATAAAAATGCAAAAAAGCCCAAAAAATCTAAAAAAATTCAGAAAGAGACGAATTACTGAATAGTGAAAAAAAAGCTGAAGCTAGAAGCTAAAGTTGAAAAAAAGCTAAAACGAGCGGGGCCTAAATACGTCCACGACCAGTATTGACAATTGTGTAAGATTATTGTAGGATGTCGTCAGCTTTTTCCTCTAGAGACAGAACGACGTAAGCTGAGGTTAGGCAACCTTACCATGGATGGTCCTGCAGGTACACTGATCTCATCGCAAGAACCAGTGGAAGTGTCTAGGCCGCAAGACGGGACTCGTGATGTCCAGCCCCGAGAGACGAAGCGGAGAGGAGAGCCGCCAGCCCGGCAGGCGTAAAAAGTCAGCCGTCGCGCATGTGTCGTGGATGCAATCTATCACCGTGATTTCCTCTTGGACATTGGCTGCACGTTGCGCCTGGATTCTGGTGTGGTACTTCGTCGCTCCTCCGTATCATGTGCGTGGCGAGAATCGCCGGCTGCGAAGAAGAAGTCAGATCGCGAGAGAGATGTCCGGGGTGGCTGTAGCTCCCAGTTTAATTAGCCTACGTACGTCGGCTGTACAGTGGCGTTTCGTGGTCTTGTAGATCGCAAGACATACAGGGTGTGTTTTTTACGGCTTCTAAAAGTCGTTTTTGATTTTTACTACAGTAATTAACTTTTAAACAGAGTATTTTTTTAAGATGGAGTCTACAAGTTAATTGTAGTACACGTTAAAAAAACTAATATCTGTATCATCAAAAATCGCAAGCGCGTATCTCTCTTTCCGTAATCTCTGTCGCAAATAATCAAAAAACCATCAGTCACAACCAAAAACCATCAACTGCAGCTAAAAAGAATAGACCCATACATAATACGTCGTCCTTCAAGTTTCTAGTGTTCTACAAGGCTTCAGAAAATGAGGAAACGATTGTATGAGTTGGGGGGTGTACATGGCAGTATCTTCCAACTTTTAGTTCTGTCTCGTCGTTGATGCAAAGGCCGAATGCGCAGAGCTGTCCATGGTCGTTTTTTTTGTTAACCAAGCCTGTCAGTTTCTAACCGAGCACGCCAGATTTGGCCATCATCGTTTTGTTTATCTATCAATGACCAAATCCATCGAGCATTTAGAGAGAAAGGAATGGAAAATTCCTCTCTGCCATCCGCTGTCCTGCCCTGCTCTGCTCTGCTGGCCAAGAGGTCGCCAGACTTGCCAGTCTGCTACCACGCCACGGCCGTACGTGCGTGCTCCGTCAAACGCCCAATGATGCGGCCGTGCAGGTGCCCCGTCCCTTTTAGCCAAAAAAAATTTTATTGTATAACGGTGATACGCTTCTGACTGTGTAACGAGCCAATCAGACGGTGACATGTGGTGCATAGTACTGTAGCAAATAATGAAAATCACTGTAGTAAAGTGATTTCACTGTTTCTACAGTATTGTATAACCGAGGAACATTACAAGATACAAAGACGTGTGTGCAAGATCTTCGAAGGCATGGAAAAAATGTTGCAGAATTAATTGGTTTGATTAATTGAGTCGCTTGATATCTGTCCACCGAGACATGACTATGCGGTGCCAAGGCTAGTGAGCGAGGTGACGAGCGAGTGACTGGCTCAGTTGAGCTGTTGGGACGTCCACCTTCGTGCAGGTGCTGCTCACGCACCAGTCTCCCCCACCTGGTGTGTCGTGTGCAGTCGTTTTCCCTCTGCTTCCCCCCAGCACCTTCGCTTTGCTTATCGGGATCTGCTCATCTTGCACAGCTCCGCCCGGCTTTTCCTTGGGCACACACATGCCAATTAATCAAGGCAATTCTCCAACGTTTCAAGCCACCCGTCTCTTCATGTCTTTCCAACAGTAATTCTTTTGGGAGCCTCGTAAGAAGAGTTTCAGTACGACGAGTAACGAAGCCTCGTCAGAAAGACTGTTATTGCGTCTCCCCTCACCAGGAAGTTCATAGGAGTGGTTCCTTGTTTTCATGGACCTACATATTCAGCAGCTAGTGATTACTGCACTGATATTTCTGATGCAAGGCTGCAGGGGAAGAAGCAAACCACACAGCATGGACAAATTCACAGTGAAGAAACAGGGTGGGCCAATGCGTCCTTTTCCCCACATTTGTGAGGAATTCAGGGCTAGTACTACTGACTAATGAGATGCATTCATGAATGCAACTGATTAACAGAAGGCGGTGCATTGGCTGAGTAGCACAAGGGAGGCCATAACCCATAAGAATGTTTTTGCAGGCAGGCAATAAAAACGCCGCGCATATTTTAACAGAAGGCAGTATTGCAGTCTTTTGTACTCATCTTTTCTAATACAAGTGCACAAACTAAAATAGGTTACAAGATACACATTGAGAACTTTATACAATGAAATTTAAAGTTGTGCGAACCCTCCATGTGGTGAAATCATTGAACTAAGCCAAAACAGCACCAGACTCGCACAAATCCTTGAACAACACTCTCACTCTTAATTCTTGCACAGGTTGAAGCTCACTTCAAATCATGGCTCAACGTCGCAGGAGAAGAAGCGTTCACCGGCGATTAAGACTTGCAGCCATTCGGGCCGATCTTTCGCTCGTCCGGGGTTAGCCGCACCTCGCAGGTGGGCCAATTGGACTGGGTACCCAAGGTGGTTTTACTCCTATCTATAAGAAACATGGGGAATAATGTTAAAGTGGTTCCATGAAAACTTATTCTAAACAGCTGATGTTGTTATTTGGATTTGGGAACATCTTCCCTGTCTTCCAGAGGAGAGAACAGCTCATGGGAATGCTCAAAGATACTACTAGATTTTCTTGTAGATCATCTAGAAATCTTCTGTATAAATTTCCGCGTGGTGCGGCTCTCCATCTGACTGAACTGAAGTATTGATACTTAATCTCTAAAGTCTGTACTAATTGAGGGTTATATTCTTATGTATGTTGATTGAGGAGTATATTTTAAATCTTTATTCGGTGTGCATGCAGGAGTTTGTCCCTGAAAGTCTGGAGTGTGTATCTGAGCTCATTGCTATATAAATATGATGATCCACATTGATATTTATTGTATCCAGATTTTGGTAGAACAATATAGATAACCAACGCCATTAGGTCTACCAATTATTTGATGATTCGATCAACTGTCATTTTTACTCAATAAGAAGTTAGCTCTTCTTACACATAATTCTCTTCAGATATATATTTTAGACCTACCAATTATTTTATTGTCATGTTTGACATGTTTCTCTACTAATACTACTTTTGAGTTTTCATTGCAACGTACAGGCACAGAGCTAGTGAATAAAAAAGATAAGTGCTCACAAATTAAAAAAACACTTGATTGCTATCTAGCAAATTCCGAGTTGGAAACCATATCAGTGCTCTCGTTAATAATTCGTGGACCCTGGAACTGCACACGATCGTCAGATGAGAGATTTGCAAGGAAGGAACAAGCTAATTAGCACCATGCAAGGTCAATTCTTTCCCGGTACATGTATCCATGATACAGAACTTATATCATATTTTTTTTAATATGGCTATGGATACGGTTATGTGACTTATGCCATTACATATCCACCGTATTCGATCAGTTTCCATGACTGCCTTTGCCATCCTGATTATTCCTGAACATGAGACCTGGCTGGCTGGCTCTGACCGTGGCATGTCGCACATGAACACGACCGGCCGCTCGACCGGATCACCACCCCACAGCCTACGTACGCACCTTCACATGTTCAGCCGAATTCTGGATGCCAAAAGGTCACAAATGGCAACACCATGTGTGACATAATCTAGTCTAGATTAACAAAAAAGATGGAAAAGAGGAGCAAATCCACCATGCTTTGGAGTGTGCTACCGCATGTTCTAGCCATCCTTGTCTTGCTAGCCACCAACACCGGCCGCGCCGGCAGAGTTGCTGCCACGGCAGGACAGCGGAGTGACGCGGTGCTTGTGCGGCGGCAGCCGCGACGGAAGCATTCCTCCTTGGTCAGCCGAGCTTCCGGTACCGGAGACCCGGCCCGGCCGGCGGCGTCGTCGTCGGGTGGCCGACGCGATGCTCGGTTTTAGCGGCGTGAGGCTAGTCGTCCCGACCGGGCCGAACCCTCTGCACTACTTGAGTTTGGCTGGATTTTGCGGCCTTGTCCCATGCTTTTTTCTGATCTTGGTGACTTAGCTAGCCCCACCCTGTTCTCTGTTCATCCTTCTTGTTCAATCGGCTGTTTGTCGTCTACGTTAACTTTACAAATACCAAAAAACTCTGGGACAAACTTAAAGAGAAATATTTCAAAGGGAATGACAGAAATGAGTCATTTGTGACTGCCAACTACTTGAACTATAAAATGATCGAAGGACGGTCGATAATTAAGCAGTTTTATGAGCTACAACTTCATGTATGTGATTTAAGTCAATACAAAAGTGGGCTATACGTACATAGAGTTGTAGCTCATGGAGCTACTCTATCACAGACCATCTTGTAGTTCAAGTAATTAGCAGTTACAAAGGAATCATTCCCGTTATCCCCTTCGGAATACTTCTCCTTAAGTTCATTCTAGATTTGCTTAGTATTTGTGAAGTTAACGTAGACGTCGAACAGACGGTTGGATAGGATGGCTAACAAACGGGCTAAGATTGAATTGTTTGCATCCTTCCCCCGCGTCATTTTAGCTGTTTCCAAAGGAAATACTAGAGGATTCAAAATTACCCAAAATAATTTGAGATTAGTCAACCAAAGTTTTGTTTTAGCATGCCAATATTTGAAGTTAACACCGTCAAATACTTCCGGCTTAACGACATCAGATGAGGAAGCCATTTCATTAATATTTGATTTTCTCGATTGTTGTAAATATTACGGTATAAGTATATATTTAGATTTAATTCTAGCATATTCATTAAAGACATAACTATGATATAAAAGGCATATAAATGACTTGACTACCATATAAGCATATGAATTTTTTAAACCATCCAAATTGAAACATATACCTAACAAATATATCATGTAAGGGTCTAAAATCAGTATATATACATGTAGACAAATTAAGTCATACCAACTGAATGTTGATAACTGAATGAATATAACATATATGATCAAATTTAATATGTTATTAATATTTTGAATGTTATAACCTACTCTCAAAAGGCTGGTTGCATAAGATTCATTCTTGGCTATCTCTACTATGACAAATATTAATCTTGATTATATATGACTGTTGTAGATTAGATCTTGAATCCTAAGTCAAGCTTTCTATTAAAGGAGATTGCTGGATCATGAACAAATGTTGCTGAATAATACAACTTTATGCTATAATTAATCTAACCTTCAAGTAGACTGAAAATATTGATTATAATAAAGCAACAGAACTCGGCTACAATTGAATCAACTGAAGGCTAACTCCTGTACTGATATAATATAAACTATAGCCGATTCAATTATCTGAGTAAATACAATAGTAAAGCTAGCCACAGGCTCAAGATCAACCTACCTTCACATTCATACATAATCTCATAAATATATCATTTCATCACAGAGTAATTATTATTATCCCACAAAATCACTTTGCACTTTCTTCATAACAAACATCTGTAAAGAACGGTAGCAAAGTAAAAGGAATATTGCAATATTCACAACATCAGTGGTACTCAAAACTACTGAGAAGAAATCAAAGCAAGGCACGCCTCAAGGCGTTGTATTAGAAAATCAATCGCCTCGCTTTGCCAAGCAGAAAGATGAAGATTGACGGGGATACAATACCGGTCTTCACACCACAGCAAATCGAAGGTAAAGTCGAGGGTTGGAGATGTCGCACATGACCACCAAAGCACTCCCGGTTGAGTGTACTCAAGAACAACAAGGAAAAAAGCTAAAAAGAAGAAAATACGAGATCCGAAGATGATATGCTCACAAAGAAGGAGATGTTGCCTTTAAATAGAGGAGGCAGGGGGCTGCGGCGTGGTGGCTGCGAGCGGCCGGCTTCAAGTAGCCCAGGCCAGCTCACGCCTCCAACACCGCCTCCTCATTCGCCGTCCTAATTGTCTGTCGAGACGAAATCTATATCTGGGTGAAGCGCCGCTCGGGAAGGAGACTGGGTCTCCTCCTTCTTATCCCTTCAGCGCAAGTTCGAACGATCCAAACTTTGCCTCACGCAAGTTCGGACGGTCCGAACTCGCCCTCCGTGCAAGTTCGGGTGATCCAAACTTTGCCTCGCGTAGGTTCAGACGGTCCGAACTCGCCCCCGTGCAAGTTCGGACGGTTCGAACTTGCACCGTGAATTCGGACAATCCAATCTCTCCCACTACGAGAGATCGAACGGTCCGAACTCTCCCGCGCAGCACACACCCGTGAGGGCTTCAGTCTTTTTCCTTCTTCTGTCCCACCGACAGGTGGGATTCTCATTTTTTCTTTCTTTTATCAAATTAAAAAATTACCAATTTACCCTCACTAGTCAAACAACTAATGCTTCAAGATTTTAGTTGCAGTCATGCTTGTATTCATGGTGTAATTGTGCACCAGCACGACGGTCACGTTCGGGCTGAACGCGCTCAAGGGCCGGTGCAAGGCCGGCGGCGGCGACGACAGCCTCTACGTCGGCGGCTGGGACGGCCACAACGCGCGCGACCTGATGCGCTACACCGTCGACAAGGGCTACCGCGTCGACTCCTGGGAGCTGGGCAACGAGCTGTGCGGCGACGGCGTGGCGGCGAAGGTGGAGGCCGGGCTGCAGGGACATGGTCAGGCTAAAGAGGATGGTGGAGCGGGTTTACAACAGCACCGGCTACGAGCCCAAGGTCCTCGCGCCGGGCGGCTTCTACGACGGCCCGTGGTTCTCGGAGATGCTGCACGCGTCCGGCCCTTAGCGTCGTCGGTGGCGTCACGCACCATATCTACAACCTTGGCTCCGGTGAGTCGTCGTCGTCGTCTAGCACGTACGTGTCGAGTTGCAACGTTATCATAGACTGACCGCTTAAGTTATGGTTGTTTGGTGAATGATTTGCATTTCAGGCAAGGACAGGGACCTGATCAACAAGATGCAGGACCCCTACTACCTGGACCAGATAGCGCAGACGTTCAGCGACCTGGAGGCCACCATCCGGGACTCCGGCCCGTGGAGCTCGCCGTGGGTCGGCGAGTCCGGCGGCGCCTACAACAGCGGTGGGAAGGGCGTGTCGGACAGATACGTCAACAGCTTCTGGTACCTGGACCAGCTCGGCATTGTTGGAATAAACCACGCTTCACGTGTGCGCTGTTAGTATAATCTTTGCATATCTGTTTAGCAGTTGCTTTCCTTCTTTAGCATATCTTTTGTTCTCTGTTTCCTTTGCAAAAACGAGGTGTCAGGCAAGCTGTATATGGCCGAAAAATCAAAACCGACCATGGTGCCAAACTCCTGTTATTGCTTTCCAGTTTTAGTTCTTATTTCCTAATTATAGTCCTTGTAATCTGCTATAAATGGAGAGGAATAAACTTGAAAAAGTCGTGCCCGTTAGCGCACCAAAATATATCCGTGTCCAATCCGTAAATTGTGTGCGTGAGTTTTGGTTGATTGCGGTGATCCTCCGGAGACCGACATTTGGTATCGAGCGGTGAAATTCGGCGAGAAGTCGATGGCCGGTGACGAGCGTCACGCCGCCATCGTCTCCGGCGGGCGCCAAGACCCAAAGTCCGGCGATAGCGACACGACGTGAGGTCATGGTGGAACGCGCCATCAAGGAGTCCAATGGGTCGGTGGAGTTCGGTGTTGACGCGGCAAATTACCACGAGTGGCGTTGGTAATGCAGTGAACTTGAGGCGCTGGGCTCGGCGTGCCGTGGAGACGAGCGACGCCGAAGCGCCGCGAGGATCGGCCGGCGTTGGCCGCCATCTGCGCGCGTGCCGACGGAGATGCGCTCAGTCTCGCCGTGAAGAAAAGCGCCAAGGAGGCATGGGCGGTGTGAAGGCAATGCGGATGGGTGACAAGCGCGTGCGAGGCGAACGCGCGAGGCTCCTCAAGCAATTCGAGAATGTGGCATTCAACGGTGGTGAGTCCATCGACGACCCGCCATGCGCCTCGGCCCTCGTTGCGGAATGCGCGAGCCGGGAGAACATCGAGGAGGTGCGCGTCGTCAAGAAATCGCCGCGTGGTGCCGCGAAGTACAATCAAGTCGCCGTGTCCATCGAGATGCTCATGGACTTGAATACGATGTCGCCAAGAGCCGGTTGGACGACTCGAGTGGTGAAGATCGGTGCGCGCCGAGGCGATTGCGGACGGCGTCGGGCAGTTGCTGCTCACTGAGGAGCAGTGGGAGGCGCGCCGGCGTCAGGGCAATGGGAGGCAGCGAGCGCGCATGGACTTCGTCAAGAACAGCGGTCATGCAAAGGGCGGCGGCCGGAGCGACGACGACGACGATGCGAGCAGCATGAGCTCGGGGACAAGTAGACGTTCGCGCCGTGCCAGGCGAGGAAGGTGCTACAACTGTGGCGTACGTGGCCACCTCTCCAGGGATTGCCGTGAGCCGAGGAAGGAGAAAGCACTTCTCGCCGAAGACGACGACGAGCTAGCACTCATGTAAGTCGGGCGCATGGGGGTGTCGTGGTTTAGGGGGTGATTGTTGGAATAAACCACGCTTCACGTGTGCGCTGTTAGTATAATCTTTGCATATCTGTTTAGCAGTTGCTTTCTTTCTTTAGCATATCTTTTGTTCTCTGTTTCCTTTGCAAAAACGAGGTGTCAGGCAAGCTGTATATGGCCAAAAAATCAAAACCGATCATGGTGCCAAACTCCTGTTATTGCTTTCCAGTTTTAGTTCTTATTTCCTAATTATAGTCCTTGTAATCTGCTATAAATGGAGAGGAATAAACTTCAGAAAAGCTGTGCCCGTTAGCAGCACCAAAATATATCTGTGTCCAATCCAGAAATTGTGTGCGTGAGTTTTTGGTTGATTGCAGGTGATCCTCCGGAGACCTGACAGGCATGTCGTCGGTGTTCGGCACCAAGGTGTACTGCAGGCAGGCCCTCGTCGGGGGCAACTACTGCCTCCTCAACACCACCACGTTCGTCCCAAACCCCGATTACTACAGCGCGCTCCTGTGGCACCGGCTGATGGGGCCGCAGGTCCTCCAGACCACCAGCAGCGCCGCCGCCGGTTCGCCGTACCTCCGCTCCTACGCGCACTGCTCCAAGGAGAAGCCCGGGGTGACGGTGCTCCTGATCAACCTGTCGAACTCGACGGCGTTCGACGTGTCGGTGGCCGGCGACATGGACCTGCACCCGCCGCGCGCGATGCTGCATGTAGCGGGCGGCGGCTGGACGGTGTGCGGGGGCAGGGAGGAATACCACCTGAGCCCCAAGGTCGGCGACATCCAGAGCCAGGTGATGCTGCTCAACGGCGAGCCGCTCGAGCTCGGACCCTGCGGCCAGATCCCCGAGCTGCGGCCAGCCGTCGTCGACGGCTGCGCGCCGCTGCGCACGGAGCCCCACTCCATCGCGTTCGTCAGGTTCACCGACTTCAAGGCTCCCGCCTGCGCCTAAGCCAAAATTAGCGTGGAGCAAGAGTGGATATTTGTACTGGCTAGCACGCCGCGTTCAAATATCTTGTACGTAGATACATATACACACGTATCAGTCAATTTTTTTTTTTTGGAACTTTGGGAGAATAGATTTTGGTCTCAGCCAATCAGTTTTACCCTTGCGTCCTCCACTGGTAAAATGCACGATGAACGATCGATCGCATAGGATTTTTCATGAGAAGTTTGTACGAAGACTGTACATCCAATGAGAAATTAACGGATGTCTTCCTTTCGGAATTTCCACGTTCCAATTGGATCAGTTCAGTTGTCTGTGTTAGCAGTGTGTTTGATAGGATTCCCTGGTAGGCTGGTGTGCAGTGTGTTAGCAGTAGGCTTGGTACTTACCTAGCTTGTCGTACACCCGTCGACTAATGCTTAGTTAAAAGAACCTACTAATTAGACTAATGCTTAGTTAAAAGAACCTACTAATTAGAGAGCTTTTTTTTAGGTGGTGCTTTAACTAGCTTTTACCTTAGGCTTCTGATGTGGCTTTTAATTAAAATTACGTTGTAGCGATTATTGGTTTTTTTGAAAAAAATAAAAAACATGTTGTATCGTCACGGATAATACAAAGGAATAAAAAAAATCAAAACAAGTCAAAATTAGAAACCGATGCTTTTCAAATGACATCTGACTTAAATAAACCGAAAACCAAAAAAGACACAGGCTGAAACTTTGGAGTGGGGATCTTAACTAAGGGGGTGATCGGAATAGCGATGACTTTTGGCTTTTAATGAAAAAACATCAGAATTGGTGAAAAACATCAGAATGAGTTAGTGGATAGTGTAGTGAATAGTGAAAAAAAAGCTGAAGCTAGAAGCTGAAGCCGAAACGATCAGGGCCTAAGTGCACGAGCTCTATTATTTTTAAGAAGAAGAGAAATACATTGGTTCCAAAAAAAAAACTATATCAAAAGACATCAACATCAGATCTAAGAGGAGTGATACCTACACCAAAAACTATATCAAAGACACACACTGGACCAAGAGGAGTGACACATACACCAAACTAACTAGGGAGCTAACTTTGATTTACCCACCGTTTTATTATTATTTGAGTACGTACAAATCTGTCGATGGGGGTGGTTATAACTAACCCCTCCAAAAAGGACTCAATTTTGTTGCCAGTTGTTTGAAGTTGTTGCCATAT
This sequence comes from Melocanna baccifera, assembly GCA_036346265.1. NCBI lineage: Eukaryota > Viridiplantae > Streptophyta > Magnoliopsida > Poales > Poaceae > Melocanna > Melocanna baccifera. The sequence goes on along the minus strand of CM070694.1, from coordinate 22,041,238 downwards.
TGCAGCACTAATTGCTGGGCCTAACAAAATGAGCACCGATCAATGATATATTGGATGTTTCAAAAAAATCTTGCTTTTTTTTCACTCGTGACATTCCTACGAAACTCCTTTGCCAAAGCGAGGGACTGTATGCCACCTGCGATACTTTGATCGACCACCGAAAAAAAATTAAACAGCATGATTTGAAAACGAAAAAGAATTAATACAGGAAATTTTACAATTTGGCCAACCGGTGGCTGAACGCCATAGTACGATTCCTGCTAACTTATTGATTATTACTGTAGATTTTGCAATGTAGTTCGCAGGATTTGAAGATGAAACAGTCGATTAAGGGGGTGATCGGAATAGCGATGGTTTTTGGCTTTTGGCTGAAAAAACACTGTAGTTGAGTTAGTGGATAGTGTAGTGAATAGTGAAAAAAAAGCTAAAGCTAGAAGCTGAAGCCGAAAAAAACCGAAATGAGCGGGGCCTAAATCGCAGGAAAGAAAAACACAACAAAAATATAGCTAGGAAAAAAAATGAAGAATTGTTAGGCTTCGCAACGCACTTTTCCCATCGAGACGCGTAATCCGAAATGACGTTTTTAGGAATGCGCAGTGCTTTCACTTTTCAGTGACGGGGACTTTATTTTTCGTAGATTCCTCCCTCTCGCACCCTCCTACTCCTCGTCCCCATTACTCTCCCTCTCGCGGGCGTCGGCGGATCGCGGGGGGCGGCGGTGGCTGCGGGCCGTGACTAGCGGGCTCGACCTCGTCCCGCGGGCGAGAGGGCGCCAGCGACGCCGCAGTTGTCAGGCTCGGCGGCACCAGCAACGGCGGCGGCGGCGGGCTCCTCTGGCGCCGGTGGCTTCTCAAGGCAGGCGCGACGGCGCCGCGATCTCCTCGGCGCCGATCCACAGTGCGATTCTTTGACAGGTGACGATGCTTTCTGTGCAGAGGAATGCAGGAAAATTTTCCCGTGGGTTTAGGCTATTGTTTTTATTCCTCCGAATTGTCTTGATTGCTGAGAAATGTGTAGGCAACGGAATGATTCGTCTGGAATTCGGTCCCCTTTTCTGACGTTCCGAATACCGGCCACCCCCTAGCTTCTAGCGAAAAGGAATGCGTATCCGAAATGTCCATCATTTTGCCTAGTTGTTCGGTCCATACTGATTGATAGTGGATGCCAGTGAGGAAAAGAAGTTCCATCTGGAATTTAAATTGAAACTGCAATTTCGAAGATAAGCTTTGAAGGGATCGTGTTCTAAATCTGGCTGTATTACTCCTAATTTCGTTCAATTTCTTTGAAAAATTTGGAATGTTTTTGTTTAATTCTTTTTGTATTGTATGGAGATCATTGATGTCAAAAGACTGTATTGTTTTTGTCTTTTTTATCTTTTATGGTGAATTTATATGTTAGGGTTTTGGTGTGCCTTGTTGGTATCAATAGTAGTTTTCAACAGAGGCACTTGCCTTAATCACCAAGCAATTGTCTTGAAAAATCTGCTATTTTTGTAATCCCTCTTTTAATACACTCGAAATAATTTAGCTGGAACATTTTCTTGGCAGCAGCAACGATATGATTTAGTGTGGAATCTTTGTCTGAAAAGCAGGAATGCCTAAGGATCCACTGAGGATTGGTTGGCGGTTATGGAGAATGATCATGTAGATGTGGATGATCTGCGATCAGGGTGGCTTGAAGTGAAAAAGGTAAGGCTATTCTTGTACATGTCTAGCTCTGTTCAATTCTAATTCTGTAGAATGATTTAAGTTGTCTGCACTATCTCTTACTACAATCACCATGTCCATAAATGTAAGGTTAAGGCCTTAAGTGGCACAAGTTTGATTCATGCAACAAGGTGGTCTTCTTACTGTACCCTTTAATCCTGGACATAACAATTGGAGGGCTTTTAGTGTAGAATATTTCTAGTTTTCTACCTCGTGTGTGGTCAAGTCCAGACAGGCAAACACAAAAGCTTGGCCAAGAGAGACAATAATTGATTTTTTTCCCTAGTTAGCAATTAAAGTAGAGAAGTACACCAAGATTGAATCTAGCAGATGTGCTGGTGTGGAGCTTCTGTGTTATATGCTTAACAAAAGGATGCATTATGCATTGACAGATTTTTGCCATATTCCATTGTGGATAGGATGACAACAAAGTCAGTTCTATTGCTTTGCATGTTTATCTGCGTAATTTTGTTAGCCAATAGCATCTTGCAAGTACATAGTCTTCTATAACCAAGATAAACCCTGGAAATAGGTCTAAGCTGCTTCAGGTTATTGGCTTTTCCTAAAGAATGTTTTTTTATTGTGGATTATCAAGATAGCACCACAATGTAAAGCACTTTGTGCTTTTGTATTTTCTTTTATTGTGTGTGTTAAGCTCAATCATGTTTTCATATGGTTCTGTATTATGTCGGGACAACTCTTACTGCTGTTGTTCTTAACTTGCTATAATTCCATTTAACAGAAACATCGATCCAGCTCAAAATTCACACTGCAGAGGTCTTCAGGAAATTCCACTCATAAAACTCCAAACTTGTCGTTACAGTCGGAGACCAACTATAGCAGTGATAGTTCAAGATGGTGTGACAGGCCGCAATGCTCACCTCAGAGCACAAATGTTAATGTTGGTGTTGATGATTTGGGTAATAGAGAAACAACCAAAGTTCATCGTCATGAATGTGCTGATGTAGGTGCTAGTAACCTGAAGAGTGGCTTCAGTGCTTCAACCTCAGAAAATGTAGTAAAAAAACTCAAAGAACTGCTGTTCGCTGAAGAAACAGGTGAACCTGCCAAAACTTGTAAGATCGATCGCATAGATCCGTCACATCCTCATGAATCCTCCAACTGTTCAAGTGATCTTGCAAAATCTCCACATCTTTTTGATCATGTCAAAGACCCTCCAAAGACAGAGCCAATAGGTGTTTTGTCCAACACATCTGTCAAGTTTGGAGATTTTGATGAAGTCTCAGGACTAGAATTACCCTCAGACGCACACAGAGATAATAATTCTTCCAGAAAGCAGACGCATGATGAAGATGCAACACAATTCAAAAATGAATCAAAAGATGAAAGTAAACTTAAAGCTGAGATGAATTATTGTAAAACAATTGATGGGACATCTCCTATTATTATTCAAGGAGCGGAGGCACCCAGTGAAAATGAGAGAAAGCCATTGGATACATGTGAAATACCATGTAGTCCTTTGGATGTTAGTGATTCAACTGCCTTAGCTGACTCTTTCTCCCTCTCCTGCTCAAATAATTATCTTGAAGTTCCAGTTACATCTCCGTATGTTGCTTCCACAGAAAGCCAAAGGGTACTTCATGACCATGCATCAGCCTCTGCAGATTTTGTAGGTGAAACTGCTGAGAGCAAAGAAAGATTCAGACAGAGGCTTTGGTGTTTTCTTTTTGAGAATCTGAATAGGGCTGTGGATGAACTGTACCTCCTCTGTGAATTAGAATGTGACATGGAGCAAATTAATGAATCCATACTTGTTCTTGAAGAAGCTATATCTGATTTTCAAGAACTGAAATCCAGGGCAGAGCATTTTGATAACACCAAAAAGTCTCCTGGCGTACCAAAGGAGGGGATGCCAATGACTGTGAAAGCCGACCATCGGAGACCTCATGCCTTGTCTTGGGAGGTCTGTGTTGTCACCAGTCTGTCCAGATAACTTCTTGTGGTTCATTTTCATATTACACCTTTTAAATTGATCTACAAAATTGTGAAATATGCTTATGTGATTGCTGCCTAGCATTTCTTTTCTGTTTTTCGAAGTTCTTCCGCATCGCTTTATAATTTATTGAACAGCTAGTTGCGTGCACATAGTGCTCTCCTCCTTGCGTCTACCTATGTACATGAAAAATTGAACAAGCACCTGCACTGTGATGAGTTACTGGACTGGGAACTCTTAAGGAATTAATAGCTGCTAGTATGTTTTTTCCTTTTCTTTTTTCTGCAACAAACTTTTCCTGGAATACAACTCTACTATGTTATGGTGCTAAAAAATCTTGTTCGGTATATCATATATGCAGGTCAGACGGATGACAAGTTCACCACACAGGCAAGAGATACTATCTTCATCTCTAGAGGCCTTCCAGAGAATCCAATTGGAACTGGCACGCAAGCAGGCTGGTATAGCAGCAGAGAGCTTTGCATCGAGCTCTTCTGGAGAAGTTTCATGTGGCTCCTCAAAGTTGACTACAGCATCAGCAACTGTTGGGAATATCAGTTTGAAAGTGGAGAGTCAGGTGAAAATTTCTGATGGTAGTGACAAAAAGATTACTGGAGACAGACACTGCAAGGATGCATTCAAGACAGGTAAATCACTTCCGCAAAGTATGCCTTCATCTTCTGCAAAGAGTAGAAGAGGGGCACTAGAACCGATCTCTGAGATAGAGAAACACACTTTTAAGAAGGACAGGGAATTGCCAGAAAACAAATATGGCAGACTCAAGTCAACAGACATTGTGAAAAAGAGTACAGTCCATCTTGAAAAGGAGAAGCAAAATACAGCACCGTGGAAGTCACTGAATGCCTGGAAGGAGAAAAGAAACTGGGAAGATATACTGAAATCTCCTGTTCGGAGTTCTCGTGTCTCTCATTCCCCTGGTGTTGGCAGAAAAGTTACAGAGCGTGCTCGTGTTCTACATGACAAGTTAATGTCTCCTGAAAAGAAGAAAAGAAGTGCTTTGGATATGAAAAGAGAAGCAGAAGAAAAGCATGCACGAGCTTTGCGAATCAGGAGTCAGCTAGAAAGTGAGAGAGTTCAGAGGCTACAACGTACCTCTGAAAAGTTAAACCGTGTCAATGAATGGCAGGCTGTGCGCAGCTCAAAACTGCGAGAAGTAATGAATGCACGCCATCAACGTGGTGAATCTCGTCATGAAGCATATCTTGCTCAAGTTGCAAAAAGAGCTGGTGATGAGAGTATTAAAGTCAGTGAGGTCCGTTTTATTACATCACTGAATGAAGAAAATAAGAAATTCTTGCTGAGGCAGAAACTTCATGATTATGAAATGCGGAGAGCTGAAAAGCTACAGGTGATCAAAATAAAGCAGAAGGAGGACACTGCAAGGGAAGAGGCCGTATTGGAACGAAGAAAGTTGCTTGAAGCTGAGAAGATGCAGCGCCTTGCTGAAATACAGCGTAAGAAAGAAGAAGCTATAGTCAGAAGAGAAGAGGAGCGCAAAGCATCTAGTGTTGCACGGGAAGTGAGGGCTGCAGAGCAGCAACGAAGAAAAGAGATAAGAGCAAAAGCACAACAAGAGGAAGCTGAAATTTTAGCACAAAAACTAGCTGAAAAGCTCCATGAAAGTGAGCAGCGCCGGAAGTATTACCTTGAACAAATACGTGAGAGAGCTTCAATGGATTTTAGGGATCAGCCTTCACCTTTTCAGCGACGCTTTCCAAGTAAAGATAGCCAAAACCGTTCTATTTCAACTAATAGTGGTGATTCACAAATAATATGCAATGCCGGCACTGCAGAATCTATAGTTAAATCATCTACTGCCACACATATGAAACGAAGGATTAAAAAGATTCGTCAGAGATTAATGGCTCTCAAGCATGAATTTGTTGAACCACTTATAGGTGAAAATACAGGAATCGCTCACAGGGCTGCTCTAGGAGCTGCTAAAGGAAAGTTAAGTAGATGGCTTCAGGACCTGCAAAGACTTCGTCAAGCTAGAAAGGAAGGTGCTGCGAGTATTGGTTTAATTGTTGGTGACATGACAAAGGTACTTCTTATTCGTTCCATATTGTACTGTTGTAACAAAGACGATTACTAATAGCACTTTCTGTTTGTTTTGGCCCAGTATTTAGAAGGAAAGGATCTCGAACTACATGCTTCTCGACAAGTTGGTTTGCTTGATTTTATTGCATCTGCTTTACCTGCCTCTCATACTTCAAGGCCTGGAGCTTGTCAAGTCACTGTCTACCTTTTGTGCCTGTTGAGAGTGTTGCTCTCACTTCCAGCTAATCGATCTTATTTTCTAGTACAAAATCTTTTACCTCCGATTATTCCCATGCTATCTGCATCACTAGAGAATTATATTAAGGTGGCAGCATCACACTCTGGAAGTTCAAATCTTCCATCAAGTAAAACTTCAACTGAGAACATGGAGTCAGTAGGTGAAGTGTTAGATGGCTTTTTATGGACTGTTACCTTGATTGTTGGTCATGAATATCTCAATGACGAACAACTCCAAATGCAGGGGGGTTTGATCGAACTGATTGTGGCTTATCAAATAATCCATCGTCTGCGAGATCTCTTTGCCCTTTATGATAGGCCACAGGTGGAAGGATCCCCACTCCCATCATCCATACTATTTGGTCTCAATCTTTTGGCTGTCTTAACATCTAAACCTGGAAATTTCTCTACCATTGATTGGGAGTCCTGCAAATGCAGAACTCTGTATGGTAATCTAATTCAAGAATACAAATATCTTAGTTCACAAGACATAGGAGTAGGGAACCAGTTGATGGCACCGGACCAGTTTGGAGACCTCAAATTGCCATCTACCAAGTTTGATCTTTTGAAATGCGATGACTGCGGGTCTAATGAACTGGTTGAAGAAAATAAGTCCTTTGAACAACATGAATTGAACACTACAGGGGACAGAAGATCGGTTGATGAAGCTAGAAAAGACTTATCAGTCCTGTCTGCTGGCCTGAATAACTCAGGGTCCATGTCAGAAATACAATCTTCTGATTTGGGAGATACAATATTGCAGCATTCTGAAATTCCCAGTCAGAGAGATGAAAATATCACTATGGATGGTTGCCATGAAGGAATAAAGGTGAATAATGTATGTACAGTTTTGAATGACAGCGCTGGAAAAGGCAATGAAATAAACCTAAAACAACCTGTAGTGCTTGTACTTTCTGCCATGGCTGAGACAGGCCTTGTTAGTCTGCCTTCACTTTTGACAGCTGTGTTGCTCCTGGCAAACAACAGATCGTCATCAGAACAGGTTTGTCTTTCTGCTTGTATCAAGGTGCAACATTGCTGTTTGTTTGAGAAAAGCTTGTTATGTTATCTCCAAACTCATTTACTCTCTTAGACCTTAAGAGTCACTTTTACAAGATTGCAGTTGAAACCTTTGTAGAAATTACACATTCATTTGGATATATAGCACTGAAGATATCTCGGTTTCAAAACAGTGTGCATTTCTGTTCTTATAAACAACATGCATGCCCCCAAAAGGGCATTGCACATATAAATTTGCTTTTCACTGGCATACTACTATTTCTTAAGATTTTAGTAGCATGTAAGGAGAAGACTTCTGAGTTCTGACACCATAGAAATCTGTCTTTTGTATCTAGGAGCGCAATTTAGATGCTTCTTGCATTGATTTCTGTTGATTTTTTGTTGCTAGAAAAATGACAACTAAAATTTCAGGCTTCAGCTATTCTTCCATCAAATTTTGAAGAAGTGGCCACTGGTGTTTTGAAAGTTCTGAACAATATGGCATGTTTGGATATCACCCTTCTGCAGTGCATGCTGGTAAGCAGTTGTATCCAAGGTTGGATATTATTGGTATTGGCTGCTTGCCTGTTCTTTTGCATGTATCATTCGGCTGTGAGTTGATGAATTTCAGCACTGCAACAAATGTAGTGTAGGATGGCACACTAAAAATGCTTAAACTATCCCTGGTATCAGTAGACAAGTAGTCACCCATAATGGTCTCATGCAGAATTTGCTTCCTGGCAAGCTGACAGTATTCTAATATGGGAATCCTGTAGGTCTTTATTAGTCAGTTTTTCACGTACGTAAGATTGTATTCTTGTTATGAATTCTTTTCAGGCTAGATCAGATCTAAAGATGGAATTCTTCCATTTGATCAGTTTCCTTCTGAGTCATTGCATGAATAAATGGAGAGTACCAAACGATCAGGTAATTTACAGGCTATTCCATTTACAAAAATGAGTTCATGTGTTCTCAACATGATATACGGAAATGCTGGATGTACCTACTTGGTACATTCTATACACGTACTCAACATGAGACGTGAGGTGAAAAGCAGTTGTGATGTGGGACCCATGGCTGTTTATGGGTGAAGTGCTTTCTTCTGATTGGTACACCCACTGGTCAGTACTTTGTGCGTACCCCCATTTCGGTACATATAGCACTTCTCACATGATATATCTATGGTGCTTTTTAAGTATTGGTTTTTGTTGAAGTAGATTGATTGCCTTAAGTATCATACTAGTTATTTTTCAAGTTTCAACTAGTTCTTTTTGTGTGTGTGTAAATCACTTCTTCCTTGGTTGATAGTAGCAAGATGCATCTGGAGTTCTTTTTTTGGAGTACATTATTACTTGTACCGACTAGGTTGTGGTTTCTTTGTCAATGGAGGCATTAGAATAATAAAGTGGATATCTCTAGTTATTGTCAATAATTAATGCAGGTAACCAGCTCTTGTCCTTGAACTGCAATCTTAATGGGTTTTCGCACACTCTTCTTGAAGTAGTGTACCATGGTTATTAAGGCGTCGCTTAGGCGACGCTTAAGCGTCGCCTAAGTGGTAAGGCGGCCCGGTGGGGCAAGGCGTCGCCCCCGCCTTGCCGTCCGTGCCCAAGGCGGCCTTGGGGGGGGGGGGGAGGCGGCGGCGGCGCAGGACCGGATCCGGCGCGGGGAGGTCGGATCCGGCGTCATCCGGGTGGAGGCGGCGGCGGCGCAGCACCGGATCCGGCGCGGGGAGGCCGGATCCGGCGTCGTCCGGGTGGAGGCGGCGGCGGCGCAGAACCGGATCCGGCGCGGGGAGGCCGGATCCGGCGTCGTCCGGGTGGAGGAGGCGGCGGCGCAGGACCGGATCCGGCGCGGGGAGGCCGAGCCGGGGTGGAGGAGGCGGCGGCCGAGCCCTGGGTGGAGGCGGCGGCGGCCGAGTCGGGGTGGAGGAGGCGGCGGCGATCAGGAGGAGAAGCGGCGCTCGAGAGGCGCGCTCGGGAGGAGGTGGCGCGGCGCTGGGAGAGCTTCGGGAGATCGCTGAGTGAAGCGATCGAGTCGAGGGACTCGATCGGTCGATCTGGTGCGGTTAGGTTAAAAAGGATTGGTAATTTTAGAATGTAGTCCTCAGGGTTTTATAAAATTGCAATTAGGTCCTTTTTATTAGAAATCTTCTGATTTAGACTTCCAGAGTTCTGTTTTCTTCGCCTTAGGATGCGTGTAAGGCGTCGCCTCGCCTCACGCCTTACCGCTTAAAAGTTGTGAGGGGGGTGGGTCGCCTCGCTTCGCCTCGCCTTACCGCCTTAATAACTATGTAGTGTACTGTTGGAAATGGTATCATTTCTAACCAGAACAGTTTTCATTCTACCAAGCATTTTAGAACACAGCTATGGGCACGAAGCAAATTTCTTGCACAGGCATACAGTACTATTTTTGTGCTTGACAGTCAGCCAGGACTTCTTTCTTTTTTAAAAAGGGCCTTTATGTTTTAGTTTTACAATTGCTTTTTTTGTCCTGTTGTATTCTGTCTACCCAGTGGGAGGTACGTACCAGTGTACCACAGCGGAGACAAAAGTATTAGGCAATCATTTGTGGATAATTCTGGTTATAAGATTTGAGTGCTCTCTCTTTTTTCAGGTCGGTTTACTGCTTCTAGAATCTCTGCTACTTTTGGGCTACTTTTCTTTGTTCCATGCTGGGAATCAGGCAGTTCTTCGGTGGGGAAAGAGTCCCACCATACTTCACAAGGTAATTAATTGTTTGTGTAGCCATGTTTTTCTCGTAGTTTCCAAAGACTGTTGGGCAAATCTGATAGGTTGAAAAACAGGTGTGCGACCTGCCTTTTGTTTTCTTCAGCGACCCTGAGTTGATGCCCATCTTGGCTGCTGCTCTTATTGCCGTTTGTTATGGTTGTGATCAAAACAGAAGCGTAGTACAGCAAGAAATAAGCACAGATATGCTTCGTTCTTTGCTCGAGTCCTTTAGAACGTCAGGACTGACCTCTTCAGATTCCATTGCTGCGGATGGTTCCGGAAATAACAATTCCAATGACAGCACACAGATCATACTGGATACCAGATACTCTCAAGGTGACATCTCAATAAGGTCAAGCCGCAAAAGTGCACGGCCAGTTTTAGGAAAAGGCGTTTCTGGGGGCATCAGATTAAGCAGAAATAAGGTCCAAAGGGATGGTAGAGGAACAAGAACAGCTGATGATGGCCCTCTGAAGCAAAGGGCTGGAGAAGCTTCATCTACTTTTATGTTGCATAGAAAAATCCCAGCTTCTTTCTTGGACAGAGCCGAAGAGTTCTTCTGTAGTGGAACATAATACAACGCTGAATAGAACAAGCTGACCAGACCTTTAGAACAAGCTACTGAATTCCGGTTTTTGCGACGATGGTGCTTCACACTAATATACCACTAGGCAAACGTCACATTAGTTGGATGGAAGGTGATGGTTCTGGGATTTGACTGTATAGATTTGGAAAAGAGTATGGCCATTTCACTAGGCTGGTTTGAGGTTACTTGGCCTTGTTTGGTCAATTCCTGGGGGCTAGAGGTACAACGAAAGTTGTCATGTAGAGAATAAGATGTGATGCGGTGTTATGTATGCCTCACGTTAGCCTGAATGCCTGATCCTTCTCCAAAGAATTGTACAGAAAAAAAAACTTTCAATGGTAATATCAAAATCTGGCGCCACCACAGGGAAGAGATATGTAATACCTCGGCTTAACAAAAGCCCAAAATGTCATCCACAACTATTAATACTACCAATTTAAACTATTAATTACACATTACCAACAGTTAGGATTCGAGTATAAGCTCTCAACATAACCATGAGAATATAAATTTCAGCAATATAGAAAACAGTCTTTGACATTAAAATGAACCATTTGATAACAAGTTAAATCAACAATAAATTTAACCAAGGAAAATGACAAGTAGCGATAATATAAAATTATTAAGTGCTAAAGCATATCATTATTCAATTAGGGCTATGATCTTACCATCTAGTACCATCTAGGTAAGGCAAATGTGATGACTAATGCTTTTAGTCTTAAGATGATACCTCATACCTTGAGTTGCCTTGTGGCTGATTTTGAGCCCATGGAAATCTTCTATTGTTGTGCGGGCACCGTACAAGCTAAGACTCGTTTGTTTCTTGAGTCTGCCATTTCAGAGCGGGTGCAGGAAGTACAACAGCATAATTGGATGCTTGAGTAAGTGAGGAAGCGTCAGGACGAGGGTAAGGAATAAGATTTTAGTATTGATGAGTTTGGCGTATTGCGGTTTAAAGGTCGTCTTTGTGTGCCACAGAAGGCTCAAGTTAAGGCTGACATCATAAAAGAAGCTCATCGTTCCCCGTATACCGTGCATCCTGTTGAAACTAAGATGTATCATAATTTGAAGAAGAATTTATGGTGGAAAAGAATGAGAGTGGATATTGCTCAATATGTGGCTTCCTGTAGGGTTTGTCAGTGAGTCAAGGCAGAATATAAGCGCCTAGCAAGATTATTATAGCCTTTAAAAGTTCCAATGTAGTTGTGGGATGATATATCTATAGACTTTGTAGTTGGTTTACCCCGCATGTAGAGATGACATGATGCTATCTAGATTGTGGTGGACCGGTTCAGCAAGTTCGCATACTTTATTCCCATCTATACGACAAATACAACGAGCAATTTGGCTCTTATTTATGTGCAAGAGATAATGCGTTACACGGTATGCATAAAATCATTGTTTCAAATTGAGATACAAAGTTTGTCTCTAAGTTCTGTTGAGCTTGCAAAGTGCTTTGTTGCACACAACTTCGTCTTAGCACCGTTTTCACCCCAAGATAGATGGATAGTCTAAACGCATTATCCAAACACTAGAGGACATGCTTAGCGTATGTGTCTTATCTTGGAAGGAGAGTTGAGAGGATCACTTGGCACTGACAAAGTTTGTCTACAATAACAACTATCACGTCAGTATTTGAGCTGTACCGTTTGAGGTCCTGTATGGACGAAGGTATAAGTCACCGCTGTGTTGGAATGCCATTGTTGAAAAGGCAATTATGGGTTCTACTAGGTTTAGTAGACTATTGACCGAGTGGCAGAGATTAGGTAGAATCTGCTTGCTGCTTAGAGCTCACAAAAGAGCTATGCTGAAGTGAGGAGACAGGAGTTAGAATTTGCGATGGAGGATCAAGTGTTTTTGAGAGTGTCTCTCACCAAGGATATTGTGTTGTTTAGTACCAAATGGAAGCTTAGCTCGAGTAGAGATGTCAATGGGTACCCAAAACCCGAGTACTCGATGGGTTTTATCTGATAAAAAGGTGAGCATGGAAAGATATCTTCACCCGCGGGCATACTAATGGGCAAAAACCTCTACCCATCGGGTAGAGCGGGTACGGGTGTATACTACCCGTACCCACATACTCGTGGGTAAAATATACCTGACGGCTCATGTAAAAAACTTCTATGCCTGCTGCTATATTTGAGTCAAAAACTTTTATGTCTGTGATGTACTCTGTCTTGGAGACTTGGTGGTCTATGTCTTGCTTTTATTTAGTCATATTTGTTCACTTTGTGACTTATTCACTTTGTGCCTGTCAGTTGTGTGGAATCCGTGGGAAAAGAAATCCGTGCCTGTCACTTTGTGCTATCGGGTATGGGTTACCCATCGGGTATAAATACCCGCGCGGGTGCGGGTATGGGTAAGTTTCTATACCCGTGTGGGGGTACGGGTATCGTAGCGGGTAGAGTTATATCTGTCAGGTGCGGGTATGGAGTGGCTATACCCAACGGGTATATACCCGTTGCCATCTCTAAGCCCGAGGTACGTTGGACCATTCCCAACCATGACACGAATTGGGAAGTTGGTTTATTGCTTGGATTTTTTTGAGTCTGTGCATGGTGTGCACTATGTATTTTATGTCTCTATGTTGAGAAAATATCTAAGAGATCCAAGATATAAGATACCGCTAGAGCCGTTGACCATTAAGACCTTACCTTCGAGTCCCGGCCAGTGCAAATACTAGGGGAGTCAGCGAGTTCTGAGGCACACGATATTGAAGTATGTCAATGTGTTTTTGTCACATCAGACCAAGAGAGAAGCAACTTGGGAACTGGAATCTCACATGCATGAGAAGTATTTAGAGTTATTCATTCCAGGTATGTCTAGCGTTTAAATTCCAGTTCAGTTTCATTTCTCGTATAGAATCGTGAGACATAGAATTTAGGGTTGAATTCTGTTGAGGGCGTAGAATGTAATATTATAAAAATAACTCTCTCAAGGACCCGTGTTTAATTAGAAAACTGGGATACGTGAAAACATGATGCTTTAAAAATTTTAGGGGAGTCATGAAAACAGGATGCCCCCTTTTGCTCTCTTCACCCCTCCATCTCCTCCACCTCCGGCGTCGACAAGGCCAGGCCATCTCACCGACAGCTGCCCCAACTCTTCCCCTACATCAACTCCTTTGCATCCCCCTTTGCCTATCCCTTCACCAAGCACTGCTTTTCTCCATCGCCCCTCTGCTGCTCCTCCAAAAATCCTCTACGCCGTTGCCTGCATAGCCTACTTGTCAACGTGCCTTGGGCCACCGCGACCACTCATCATAGCTATCTTCTTTGCTCTTCCTCCACCACGCCTCGACACCACGACGCACCAACGCACCTTCCATATCCTAGCTCTGCTGCCCAGTCCATGTTGCCAATCTGCATCGCCTCTGACACCAACATCGACCTCAATGATCATGAGCTCCACCACCTTCGATCGTGATCCTCCTTCAGCTGTGCGCCTGCTCCTCCTTCGGCATGCCTACATGCCGACCCGGCCCAAGCACAGAACGATATGGCAAGCCGTGCCAGGCCGACCGGGCCTCAAGCTAGCCTGGAAAAGCAGCTCCCAACTCCAACCTCTAGGTGCGGCAGTGGTTATTGGCTTTGCAAACAAGTAGTATACTTTGCGGAATCACGATCACGAGAGAGACAAACTACATTAACTGGACAGAGGCATATTTCGGGAGATACCCCCATGGCCCCACGGAGGAAGCAAGTACCCACTTGGGCTTTGCCAACTTGTGCAACTCACAAGAGCGCCTCATCAATCGCTTTCGTGCACAGCATTTGTTGTCATCATGCCCAGCTGTGTGCTGTAGCGAAAATAGGCAACCTCCTTTTCAGCATACAGGTTATGACTTATAATTCATGTTTTCTCTCAAATAAACAAATAAAATTACTTCTTTGTCTCTTTTTTGAATTAAAGCGGCATATCGATTTATTAGCATTTGATTCGTTCATACAAACATTTATATTATGGCTAACAGTCATTAACTATAGTTATAAATTATTAGTTGTAGCAAAAAAAACAACAGTTACACATGGAGTGTACACCATCATCGACTTGCACGGTTGTATTGCGGTCACGGAAGAAGAATACCGCGCGCCGGGCTCGTATGCTCGAGGGCACGCAGCCAAGCCCACGGGAGCCACCTCCGCGCAGCGCCTCTCCTCTCCACGTGAGAAAGAAACCTCTCCCTCTCTCCTCTCTCGATTGCCTCTCTCGTGCTCGGCCCAAACCGCGCCGGCTCCCCAGCCGGTAGGGCACATAGGCGCTAATTAACACTCTTTTCGCCCGCCGTCGGACGAGACATCCAAGTATCAGATAAGTAGCTAGTGCGCACGTTCTTTTTTGCTTTAGCTCATAACTTCAACATATAAATTTTAAACTATTTATAAAAATACAGATTAATAGAAACTCATATAGTTTTAACTAATATAAATAAAATCGTTATAGTTTATACTACAATAAACTTAAACTTGTAGATTCTTAAGTTGAAAAGTACATACATATATGTATATGGATAAATTACATATAAATGTGCCTTTCCCCCTCTTCTAGGTGCTTGGATCGTGAACTTTTGAAACGTATTTTTTGCCAAAAACACCATTCAGTGGTAGTTTCGAAAATAAAATAATTATACTCTTTTGGCTGGTTATGGTCACGTTTAAGACGTGTTGTCTAGGTTCTTTTGATAGTTTTACTTCTCTCTTTTTTTTTTGGAAAAAGAAGATTCTGAAACGACTTTATAGTTTAATTGTGAAATAGCATTGCTTGTTTAATTTAGGATAAAATGTGCTAGTAAAAAACCCAATTTTCCTAGAACTGATGGTGTCCTGTGCATGCATCATTTACTTGTTTTGGCAAAACATAGGTAATAATCACGTTTTATCTCTCTTATGATCAGTTCTACTTAGTTTTCAATTTGTCCTGTGCAATTGCAGGTCAACGGGGGTCGCCTACATGCACACGATCAAGAGTCATTCTTTAGTTTTGGAAAGATCACTGTAAGCGATTCTGTTTGGAGTCATCATCATGCAACACCCTGGCTGCCGAGCAGTATGATTATGATCGTTCCTCTCCAAAAATAACCTTCATCCAAAATTCAGAAGAAAAAAAAAACACAGCTCAGATTACCGTGTGCAAACATTAGCAAGATGAGCACCTAAAAAGTGGTCTAAAGAAAGGAGACAAACAAAACGACTTAACAAACACATGCTGTCTTAAATGGATGTCAATATGATATCTGGACTAGTACAGAGAAGATGTCGATGAGAACCAACCATTAAAAAGGAAACCACATATTACACACCACCTGAAACCACATATTCCACACCACCTCAATCAACTAGGTTCAGGCAACACTGGAGGAAAAAACCAGGTTCAGGCTACCAGCTGTAGTTGAGTGGCCAATGCTATAAGGAGAGGAATTACAGTAACCAAACCCTAGTTTCAAATAGTAAACGGGGAGGAATTGCAGTAACCAAACCCTTGCAATTACCAAGCGAATTGTGGGTGGCAACCTTTTAGCATTTGATAATAGTGATAATATGATTCAAACAAAAACACGACAAAAGGCAAATGAAATAACTTACCAGCTGGTCTATTGCTGATGATATGCCGAATAAGCCAACTGCCAAAACAAATCTCTCTGCTTGATTCCTAGCTTGTGCATGTTTCTCCTTCAGTATTCATCAAGATGCTCTCAAAGTTTCGCCATGGAGTTTTCTGCCTTCCTTTTAGCATATTCATGAACTATGCTAGCTGTGCTCTCTCTATGGCGCAAATAAAACTCTGCAAGCAGTATTCTACTTTCTTCAGGTAAGAGATCACCATGATGACCCTGTAATTAAAACACCGCAGATAAGATGCTGCCTCTTTACAAAGAACTTACAAGCAGTTCGTAGTCCGCATTCCCCTCATTTAAAGGTATACTTAGCAGCATGGACAGAGAATAAATGCATGAAAGCTCAGTACAAGTATTTGTATTTTTCAAAGAAGAAAGATAGTTCAGATGATGATTCCAAAATCCATCAGTGAGCCAAAATTGAAAGTAATGCTGGTGACAATTCAAACCATTCAGATCCATTAACCGCAAATTGACCGGATTCACACATTGGCCAAATTCTGCATTCGTTGTTACATGTTTGTACAATTGTTAGGTGAGTTTGGAGATTAGTTGAAACCACAAGTACAAACTGAATTAGGCAGTTATGCTTCATGCTAATAAATTTAGTAGCAATACTTGAGAGACTTGCTAGGCCTAGCTAGGAGCAAGTGGCTTACTCACAAGCCAGCTTAATTATTTATGCACTTGAACAAAAGAAGCCAGCTTATTCTGTTTATAGTCTATAAGCCCATTAAGCCGGTTTACAAGATAAGATACATAATCCATTTCATGGATCTAGTAAACTCTAGAGGCTGCTCTCTGCTACCTTCAGCTTTGGCCCTAGTTAAAGTTTATTGTGGTAATATAAACAAACTTAAGACAAGGAAAAAAAAGGCCTTTTAATGGGCTAATGGTTCCATGTGTACTATCGTAGGTTTGCCATAGCTTCAATGGCGAAAGTGGAAAACCAAAATAATAGCTGCTTTCTCTTCAGAAGGTGGATGAAATTCTGAAGCAGCAGTACAATATGATTGAATTTTAATATTTGGGGGTATCATGTCTTCTATTGAGATAAAATGACATCAAGATGAAAAGAAGTGCACTTACAAGGAGGGAAACTCTGTCGCAAACAGCATGGTGCATAAGGATTCCAGCTGCAACAGATACATTAAAAGAATCCACCATGCCTTTCATTGGAACACTACAGTGCACGTCTGACAACTTTAGAGCGTCATCACTAATACCCCTGCCACAGAGAATTGTTTAACATCCAGCCATAATTGTAGAATGAAACATTATTGTACCAATAGCCTCACAAATATCATGCTGGGGAAAAAATGCCTAAACTAGTATGACTGTTTGTGCATTTGTGTGAAACTTTTCGAGGCATAAAACCATAGTATTCTTTACACAATGAAGTATTTTACACTTGGTAATAAACTAATAATAACAAATATGGAATTTCTAGTTTGTAACCTGAAAACATCTAAATAAGCCATCTGTAGAACACATATGAAAATATGATACTATTTTATTTATGGCATTACAACTAGTCTATTCACCAAGGAAAATGCACAAATCCTCTTTCAAGAGGAGATATTCAAATACTTCCCGTAAAGCTGTAAGTAGATCTAAAAATTACAAACACTTTTACTTTAGTAAAAAAGGAATAATAACAATACAACAGAAAGCAGGACTGGCTGACTGACTGCTTCATTTAAATAGTTCTAATACTCATTATAGCATAACTGTAACAAAAGATGCATATCTGGAGAGAAGGAAGAGCCCATACATATGCTCATTGCCCACAACAATAGCCGTTGGATGAGACCAATCCATGTCATACACAGAAACCTATAAATCCATTCAGAACATAATTATTCTTCAGCCATATTACTTGGATCAGTGAATAATAAAAAGCATTTTTTATGAGAAATGAAATCCTGATGAATCACAAAAAACAATCAAAGAAATAAAGAAGAAATATTAAGAACATGGACAATGTAAGTTCACAACGCTACAAAAGGCAGAAGTTACTAATGTCTTCTAGAATGTTTAGTTGAGACAGTAAAATATATCCTCAATTTCAATTCACCAGCAATCCACTCCAATTTATATACTGCATAACCTCAAATAGATAATGATACCCATTTCGCAATCAACTGTCAACAAAATTGGTTGCTATGGATGTTTGGACCACGCACCAAGGATCTACTACAGATTCAAGGCTTTTACACTATATGCACAATACAAAGTTTGACAACAATTGGTTTCTGCAATAAATGCATCTTGTCTATGTAAGTCACTGAAAATGTTCTTCTTTTTTTTGAAAAAAAAAAACTACTTTTGACTGCAGACAACATATGACAATGCATTAAATGATATGGAAAACATGAATTATATGTAGTTTATAGATTTCATAAAGTATATTCATGCTACAAGAAAATTGAAAGGATAAGATATACAAGAATGAAAGACTACCGAATCAGTTCCCAAACAAGTAGTTGCAATGCGATAACCACGCTTTTTCAAAGCATCAAAACATTGCGAAGGCGAGTTCCATAACTCAATATCGAGCCATTTCTCAGCACCCATGCTCACATGCCTGTTGTCTCTATACCTGCAAAAGTCAAGAGGCATCTTCATTTGATAATGAACTACCTTTTTCTTGAGTGATATCTACAATCTCCAAAGGATGTGAAACCTATGAAGTTTCCATACAGATAATCAATGCATAACTTGTATGGAGTTCTCAGTACATATCCTAAAAAAATATCATCGGGCACAAATCTATGTAAAAACACTAAAACCTAATAAGCAGCAACAGGATCCTTATTCTTTAGTGGTCTTCCTCACACTCATCCGAATCAACAGCTAATTAGTGAAAGTAACAATCCAATAGCCAATTTGGCAACCTTTGGCATGGCTGATCGTTCTCTTTATGTTGGATATTTTTTCTTCCATGGTTGTAAAGTGCAATAGAAACACCATTTCCTTGCAACCAGTTTCTCAGGAATTTATGTAGTTCGACTGTTCAAGCTGATAGAATGAATAAAATAAAATGCACAGACCCAAACAATAGTTTTCAACAATTTAGCACCTCAAAGGAGACTAGATTAATACCATCTTAATATGTCATATAAACTACTCATTTGGAGGGTAAAGGAGCAACCAAATAAGGGAGCAATAGATGCAAACTAGATGAGGAAAATAGGACAGTTGACTGATTCAGCACTTCATGGGGATTGAACCAAACCCATCCCATCCAAAATAGTCTCTGGAGTCACATCAATTATCCTCATCCATTCACAATTTGCTCAACTAGCTAATTCAACAGCTGAATTGGTAAGTACCAAGCTAACATTTTGGTTTCTCTTTTTTGACCTCAGCACCTTTTGTTGCCGTCGCAGGAGATGACGTGCACGGACTGCACGCCGAGCGCGTCGGCGGATCGGAACGCCGCGGAGACGTTGCCGAAGTCGGAGAGCCCCTCCACGACCAGGCACACGGCGTAGCTCCTGTTCTCGACGGCCCGGCGGATCCGCTCCCGCCGCGCCTCGAGGATGTGCGGCTCCAACACCTCCACCACCTCCCGGCTCGTAAGCTCCACGCCCCCCGCCGCCCGGAACGCGTCCAGGTAAGGGAACCACCTCCGCCGCCCCGCCGCGTCGGGGGAGGGGCCGTCCTCGTCGGCGCGGCGCTGCAGCTTCATGAGGCGGTCGATCCGACCGTGCCCTTGGGAGTCGGGCTTCGGGGCGAGGAGATGCTCGACGGTGTCGTCGGCGTCCGCATCCGTGGCGGCGGCGGCGGCGGTGGAGAGAGGGGAGGCGCGGAGGCGAGACCCGGAGCTCAGGTGGAGGCCGAGGAGGCGGAGGGGAGGAGGCGGGGGAAAGGGGGCGAAGGCGGAGGCGAGGGAGGAGAAAGATAGCGTTCTGGAGGCCATTGCTGCGCGTTCGTTTCAGGGTTTGGTTGTGGGGTTCTGATTTCTGAAACACAAACGGGAGCTACGGGAACAAGGCACTGAGCTCAAGTCAAAGTCTGCGATCCATCGCCCTGTTGAGATTTTGGGAGGCCTGTGCGTCCGTCATGCGTGCTCCAGCGTCCCAGTCTCTTCGAGCTGTCTGGTCTGGTCTGGTTTAGGATCTGTTCATGTACGCTTCTTTAAACGGTCGGCTTTCTTCGGTGGCTTGTGGAAGCTGCGTCTCATACACACTTGAGGGCGTGCGCAGTTCCACCATTCGAGCACTTTCTTCTTCTAGTTGGCCCTTCGTTATGTGTAAGCTCTCGACAGTGACGCCTTCACCTCTTTGATCTCGTTTGTCCGTCACCCTACAACATCCACTAGCGTCCCTCTCGTCCGATCTCCTTACTCGCAGATCGACCTTCGTCTAACCCCGTAGAGAGGATCGTCTGGTACCCGGACCCTCCCTCCCGACGTGCCCCGTCCCCATCCAACCTCATTTTGCCTAGCCTGAGATCGACTCGCTCTTCTCCCTCCCGTCGATCGGAGTTTCCACGGCCACCGCATCCCCTCCGTCTCTGTCGCCGATTGAAGGTATAATCCGCCTGTCATAGCCATTGTTCTTACTCCGCACTAGTATTTCTTTGCTATTGTAATCCCCTCTGTATCCCCTTTTCTACGATTGTTATCTCCTCCATTTTTCTTACTATCCACACGATTTGCGTGTGCTATCTCCTTCGTAGTACCATTTGTTTGTGTGTCCTACACTGTGGTCCACGATCTGTTGTGGGGATTGACGGCACCAGGATTTTAGAGATGCCCCCCAAGCGCGCAACCTCGGCAATTTGGGATGATAAAGCGATCAGCATTTTCATTGCCATCTGCCTGGAGGAAATGGATGTAGGGAACCATACACATCACTGCTTCTCCGATAAGGGTTACTGCAATCTTCTTTGGAAGTTCAAAGAGCGGATCGGCTAGCAGTACACCTGCAAACAAATAAAGAACAAGTGGGATGCACTGAAGAAGGATTTATCTAATTGAAAGACCCTCAAGCTACGCGTAACTGACCTCAGCTTCAACCCAATCACTAGGACTATTGCTGCCGACTTGGAGTGGTGGGAGGAGCAGGACAAGATTAGCCTCCGCGCATACGCTTCGTTGTGATCTATGGTAGGTGCGCCAACTCATGAATGTCCTGTTTTTCTCTTTTGTTTGCAGACTATGGATGACATTGAGAAGCTCCGCAAGGCACCGCTCGCCAACAAGGACCTCTTGGAGAGGCTTTTGAGAAAACCGTATGCACAATGCAAATATGTACATGCTCAGTGCCGAGCCCAGCCACAACCATGAGGATGAGGAGGGGAGCGACCTGTCGACTATAGCTAGACATAGTGGACCCTCGGCCACTGGTAAAAGCAAATGGCCTTATATGCCCGATTCTCCAGAAGGAAGAAACCCAAGAAGATCTATCGGGATGTGCAGCTCAAGAGATTCATCAATCTGTATGAGTAGTCCAGAGGCCATCACAACTCCACCCCTTTCAGCGACCTCACAACCCTTATGCGCGAAAAAAGGATGAAATGGGAAGAAATAGAGGGGTATGTTCTGTGATTAGTAGAATGGCATTGCATTTGTATTCTTGTGACAATCTGTCATTTGTCAAATGGGAAAGCAACAGAGGGGTAGATTCTGTGGTCATTACAATGGCATTGCACTTGTACTTATGTAGGGATTCTATGGTGTGCAATAGTGAAGAAATAGAGGGGTAGGTTCTGTGATCAGTAGAATTGGCATTGCTTTTGCATGTGCAGTACTATTGCAACTATGTTGTCTACTTGGTTGTGTCCCATTTCCTTCTTCGCACAGCTTGCAATGTAATTTCGTAAGAATTGAAGGCCATGTCCTTACTACCAACTGAACTGCTTGCAGATGTCGCAATTGAACTAGTTCTTTATTTAAATAGTAGTACTATATTAGTGTGGTTTTGATTTGAGACATGGAAATTGCAAGATGGCACTATGCCTATTGCTAGGTCTCTAAACTCGAAAATGAAGTGCCGTGGCATACTTACAACTTCATCAAAACTGTAATATGATCGCTTGAGAAATGCCACTGTAGACTTATTTCATCCATTAAAAACACCACTGTCATCCTTAGACTCTATTTGACGCTTTAGTTGATTATGATAATCTCATTTCATTGAGCTATTTTTAGATATTTGGATATTTGGCTTGTTGTTTCATATATACTCCTCCAGTTAACAAAAACATTTCATTTTTGGAATGCATACAGTCAAACTTTTAAAACTTTAGCCATCTATATTTTTTAAAATATTTAGATTAGATATATAAAAATTATGTATAGATTCATCTCAAAAAATACTTCTATAATATTATAAATGTTATAATATTACCTTCGATTTGTGCTCGCCAACAAAGTTGGTGCTGGAGAGAGAGGCAAGAGAGAGAAGAAGCAGTAAAATCAGGGGGTGATCGTTTTAGCGATGGCTTTTGGCTGAAATTTTACTGTAGCTGGCTTTTTTTTACTGTAGCTGAGTTAGTGGATAGTATAGTGAATAGTGAAAAAAAAAGCTGAAGCTAGAAGCTGAAACCGAAAAAAAGCCAAACCGATCACCCCCTGAGATGTGGACCGTAGGCGCAAAATGGGCATGTAGTAAAAAAAACTTATAGGTTTTGGAGCAATGACGACAATCAGACCTAACAGAGCTAACAGGAGAGTATGGAAGGGCACAGAAAAGAAACTTTGTGGCATAGAAGAAACCATATATTTTTTCAATGGCACTGAGGGAAACAGAGTAACTTTTAGTGGTATAGAAGGAATTTTCTCATTGTTTTTATCTATAGGTCATTTGATTCATATTTAGAATGTCTCCAAAGCTAAATACCATAAAAAAATCAGTTGTTTGGTATTTTTATGAGTACCAAACATTTGTTACAACGGTTCAACTTTTAAATATCGTAGTAGTTCAATCAAAAAGATTGTCGTAGTTACCTCGAAATGTTACTTGTGCAAACAAGTTATAGTGCAAAAGACCTTCCTATACGCAGTTGCATCACATAAAAATGGGAAAAGCTCTTTGCACAAATCTCACGGAGAGTATATATAGTTAGCACTTAGTACGGGCTTTTTCTAGACAGATGACTTGTTACGAGCAAGTAAGACTGTATAGTTTGATTTAACAGCCCATTTGCCAAAAAAAAAAAAAAGATGTTGGTTATGGTTCCATGGCCATTTGCCGAAAAAGGTCGGTTGTGATTCCATGGCCGTGCTTGCGCGGCGCACTGTATAATCTGATTTAAAAGCCCAAGCTCAAACTGGCCTCACATCTTGTGGGCTTGTGGCTCGCTCTTTTAATGCCGGTTTATATTGTCATGCCTTACTTTATTAATAGTTTATAGAAAAATTTATAGAAAAAAAAAGATATTTATATATAATTTTAATTAATATAAATAAAATTATTATAGTGTATATTATAATTGATTAGTAGGCTCGTCTTGAAAAGATATTTTGTTTGAAAGTTAGATACTGTAAAAAAATTTATTTACTATAAAAAATAGTTTTTAAAAATCATTACAAACAGGGCTAGGTTCCTCTTACCATCTCACGTGCAGTACCGTCGTCGACAAAAAGGTGAAGGACGGCAGCGAGATTATCTTCGGTGCTCGTTTCCTAGTGTCAAACTTGGTGGATTTCCTGGTTTCAAAAATAGGGAGAGAACTTCGGTAATCTCCTCCTGGCCGTTGGATGGATCTCAAAAGTGGCCGTTGCAGTTTCTACTATCTAGGCTTGTCCCACTAAACAGAGGAATTAGAAAACAGAGGAATTAGAAAAAATCCCGGCGTACCACACACCACACGGGAACTGAACTCACGGAGGCTACTGAACGAAATTGGATAACTTTAGGGAGCATTCAGAATAGCGATGACTTATGATTTTTTTATTGTAACTAGCTAATTTTTTTACTGTAGATGAGTTAATTTATTTAGCATAATTAAATTTTAAAAAAATTAAAATAAAAAAATATGTTAGCTTATCTCGGACAGTGCAAATGAATAAAGGTAAAAAATCTAAAAAACTAAAAAGAGATGAAATAAAAAAGTTAGAAGTAGAAGCTCCTATGATAACATTTGCTCAGGCTCGATTGCCTCTCTTCTACTCGATTTCAACCCAAAAACCTCCGCGCGCGGACCATCAGCTTAGGGCTGTAAAAAAAGCTCGAGGCTCGCGAACTGCTCAAGCTTGACTCGCTCTAGACTCGATTCGAGCTTGACTCGAACTTCATACGAGCCGAATTCGAGTTTTATCTCAAACTCGCGAGCTTTAACGAGCCGAGCTCGAATAGCTCATGAGCTTGAGATATTTTTACCCCTCCTGACCTCCCGCCTCTCTCTCTCGAATCCCCCTGCCTCTCTCGAATTCCTCCCGCCCCACCCCGCCTCTCTCTCTCAAATCCCCCCTACCCCCACCCCCAGACCCCAGTCCCGGGCCTCCCAGCCCTCCTCCCCGTGCCCACGGTCCCTCGCCCTCCCCCCTCCCCGCCGCCCCCGCACTCCTGTCCCCCTCCTCACCCTCCGTCCCCCTCCCTCCTCTCCCCCCGTCCTCCTCCTCGCTCGAGCTCGGCCCTTTTACAGCTCAATATCAACTCCTTGCAAACTGACGATCCAAAAATTTCAAAAATATTTTAATGTGAGGAAGCGCATTCTTGCCTGTCGTTCTCTCTTCTATCCTCGCCTCCCTCGCGCCGCAACAGGCTCTCACCCACCGTCCCGGCCAAAACCCCTCGACCTCTACCTCTCCTCGTATCGCCCAGTGATCACGCGTACGCGCGCGCGGCTGGCCTTGCTGTCCCGGCCGTTCATGGCGACGTCTTTCGCGTTCTAACACCGATCGAGGCCAAACGCATGCGCCGCAAGAGATCGATGGAGGTAGCTAGGCCACAGACGCATCCCTTCGTCGCGTACCTACGCTGCACATGACCATCCAAGCTCCCAACGGCGCCATCCATGGATTCATCTTCAGATATACTTATGTGCTAATTACCAATCACTGGTTGCCCCTTAAATATATGGTTTCTGCTTGCTTGCTACGCGCTGCATGTGCTTGCGGCCAACCGTGCGTGAATCGATCCAGCAACCGTTCCATCTCGATTTTCCCGGATCTAAATGGATCATCATTAGGCGATTGCTCTTCTACACACACTGTATATATGTACGCTATGTACAACATGAGTATGCTAGTTTATGCAAGATACTGTCTTTAGGACTTTGTGCCAGGCATGAACTTCCAAGTGACAAGGAAAGATTGCACGTGCCGATGGTACACGTCGACAGCTCCTGTCCGGGCGTGGCCGGTGTAATTTCTCACCGAATTTCGTCTGTGTCTGATCTAGGGAGACCTTCGGCCAAGTGACGTCTCACCTAACCTGAAAGAAGACTGGCTGGTGGGCAGCCAAGTGAACACTCCGTTCGGGTCGGAGCAAGTCGAAGCACGGAGTTGAATTGAGCCGCGGGCCCAAGTAGTTGCTGGGAAAATATCTTGTGTGAATGAATCTCCGCTTGACATGCATTTTCCAAGTGATTTCCTGGCTTTTCTTGGCGCGCACGGATTTCTTCCATCGGCTGATGGGGATTGTCCCAGCTCATTTAAACTTTTGCTTCTGGCTTGTAGCTTTTTTATTTTAGTTTTTGGTTATTTTTTGGGCTTTTTTGCTGCTTCTTTTTTTTCTCTTACTCAATTGTATTGTTTGTGACGATATAATTTTTTAAATTTAATTACGCTAAAAAAATATATTAGCAGCCACAGCGCGTTTTCAATCACTACATTATAGAAAAAACCATAACCCTAAGTATTTAAAGTCTAAATGAGCACCACCTAAGTAACCAGCAGTACGTACATGCGCATATAAAAGCAGTACAGGTCAAATGAAAAACAGTGAAACCCATGCAAATCAATGAGGAAATATAGTAGTACTATGTTCACATGTTGTTGTCCTATTGTTTTGTAAGCGTATGGAAATTTGAAAATACCTGAGAAAATAAGGGGTACGATATACGACTCAAATTGTGACAGGAAAATGTTTGCACACGTCGAAATCAGCGAAAGAATCAATAGCACGCGACATTTCCCTCAATTTCTTCATGAACAATGGAAGCGTAGAATTCACTTACTTGCACATCAGCATCTCCGGAAAGATTCATCGCAAGAAAAAACATATGAGAAAATATCTACTACGACCCATCCCCATGCGTTTGACGCTACCAACAAACAAAAAATTAACTTGGCTTAAGCCACAGGGCAACAATTTCTTGCATGACATAACCCGGGATCTTTTGAAATTCACAAATCAATACTTTAACTTGGCTTAAGCCACAGGGCAACAATTACTACCAAACATAAGCCTACGGCTGTGCTCATTTTAGCTTAAATCAGTTTCCACTTCTGACTTCTGCTTTTTTCTTCACTATTCAGTAATTTTATCTTTTTCTATTTTTTTATTTTTTGGATTTTTTTGCCTTTTTATTTTTTTTCTCTATATTCCTTTGCATTGTCCGTGATGGACTAATATATTTTTTTCTATTTTTCTATTTTTTAAATTTAATTATGTTAAATAAGTTAACTCAGCTACAGTAAAAATAAGTTAGCTATAGTAAAAAAAGTCATAAGCTAACACCAAACTATGTGCTACCTGCATACAAATCACAAATCAACACTTTAATTATCACTAAAGAAACACATGCATAACATGAGCTCTCAGCCCTAGCTTTGGCGCTACCGAATGACCAAGTAGCATAACGTCATGGGTTACGAACCATCCATCCATGAATATCTCAGAGGAGCCGAATAATATAAACAGGTTCTGGTGAGAACGAAGTATGTGTCGAACAAAGCTAGTACGGCTACTTTGTGCTAAATTTTCACTTTAATTCGACAAGCTTTACGAGGAATCGTTAGTCTCAGTGGTCAATTCTAAAGCATGCAAAAGGAGACCGGTCTTGGCGCTAGCTTGGACAGCTAATCGTGGAGGCTGATTAGGACTTCCAAAATGCAAAACACATGGCGCATCTTGAAGCAGGGTAGATTTTGATGATGTGATTTCTAACTATACAGCATATATGAAAAAATATCCTAATCCCTTTTTCCTTCCTTGAATCTTTTAGTTTTAGTCAGTTCATGAAAAAATTTATACTATTAATCTCTTCTTATCCATAATGGATTTACCTGGACCAATACATGAGATTCTTGTGCTATTTGGGGAATTTGTTCTTCTACTAGGGGGCATAGGAGTAGTATTACTTACCAACCCAATTTATTCTGCCTTTTCGCTGGGATTAGTTCTTGTTTGTATATCCTTATTCTATATTTTATTGAATTCCTACTTTGTAGCTGTCGCACAACTTCTTATTTATGTGGGAGCCATAAATGTATTGATCATATTTGCCGTAATGTTCATAAATGGCTCAGAATGGTCTAAAAATAAGAATTATTGGACTATTGGAGATGGGTTCACTTCACTCGTTTGTATAACTATTCTTTTTTCACTAATGACTACTATCCCAGATACGTCATGGTGTGGAATTCTTTGGACTACAAGATCAAACCAAATAGTGGAACAGGGTCTCATAAATAACGTTCAACAAATTGGGATTCATTTAGCAACTGATTTTTATCTTCCGTTTGAACTCATTTCCATAATTCTTCTAGTTTCTTTAATAGGTGCAATTACTATGGCTCGGCAATAAGAAATACTTAGAATGAGTCAAAATTCTTAGAATTTCAAATCTAAAATAAGTAACTAAAATAAATAACTAAAGAATCACAATTTTGATTTAGTAAAACCCATCTACTGCCAACAAATACCTTCTTTTCTCTTTTGTTGTGTAATTGTTCTATTCTAATTAATTGAATCGGTTCAATTCTTGTCCTCATATTGAATGACGCACATGACGATATCCCAGCTAGGCATCTTCGAAGTAAACCAATTTCCCATTTAGGGCGCACTCAGGACCGCGGCCAGCGTTGGCTTTTGGCTGCGCGAGCATGTCGCTTTTATTTTTATATTTTTTTAATTAATTATGTCTAATAAGTCAACTCAGCTACAGTAAAAAATCAGTCAGTTACAGTAAAATTTCAACCAGAAACCATCGCTATTCTGAACGCCCCCCCTCATCTATGTTTTGGCAACTATAATATAAGTGCAAGTCGAACTAAATATTAGAGCTAAAAATTGCACACATCATAAAGTAGTATGAAGTATCCACCATGCCCGTTGGTTTCGTGCAGATAGGTCTCCATCATAAAGTTTGATTTTAGAAGAATAAAGTGAATGTGTGAACACCACCAACAGGTTGCGAGCCATGCACCCGCCACCGCTTCTTTTGCTTTGCAGCCAGGCGCTCCTCGCCACTCGATTTGTCGGAGCACGGCGCGTCCAACCTCTTCACACGCATCACGTCTAAAAGAAGCTTCACGCGCGGCTGTGCTCCTCGCGCGCACGCGCACGCGCGTGCCGTTCTCCCCTTCTTATCTCAGTCGGTAGGCTGACTGACCGATGCGAAGGGCTTTTGTTTGTCGACATGGACGGTTCCCTTTCCTGGCCCAACAAGCAAGGAGAAAAAAAAATATCACCCAAGCTATTGGAGAAAGTTTTTTTTGGCTGAAGTTTATAAATTTTGGCTTAAAATTTTAAATTATAACTGTTTGTAAGAGAGAGTACGGAGGTAGAGACACTCGTGTGTGATTTTGACTGATATAGATGAATTTAATATAGTGTTTACTACAATCGATTTGTAGATTCCACCTTAAAAAAGACACATCGTCTAAAAGCTAGCTATTGTAGCATAAATCAAAAACTATAAGCATAAATGAACCTAGCCATAGTTCTTCTCCAGAGAACAAATAAAAAGACTTGCACAAGCATACTATGAGTGTGTTCATATTGACTTATAAGAATATCCAGTTTTTCAAAGCGGTTTTCTTATTTCTCTCGTTCTCGTCTCACGTCAGGGATAAAGCAGGGGTTATAGACGCATCACGCACCTCACTTCTCTCGCTACAATCTCGCACATGCATATCTCTCTCGCTTTCCCCATCACACGTGTCCTCTTTCTAAAAATCACTTCTTTCGTCCACTATTATTCATTTTCAGCCAAAAGCCATCAGCCACAGTCAATACGAACACCTCTACATGTGGTTGAAATGTAATCAAAATATTTTGAGGATTTTGTTGAAAAAGAAGTATGCATTGAGGTTTCTTGCGAAATTTCTGTGGAGTTCCTACGTTTCGAAC
This sequence comes from Melocanna baccifera, assembly GCA_036346265.1. Classification (NCBI taxonomy): domain Eukaryota; kingdom Viridiplantae; phylum Streptophyta; class Magnoliopsida; order Poales; family Poaceae; genus Melocanna; species Melocanna baccifera. The sequence goes on along the minus strand of CM070694.1, from coordinate 22,012,096 downwards.
ATAGTCAATATAAACACTTCTACGCGTGGTTGGAACGTAACCGAAATATTTCAAGGATTTTGTTGAAAAAGAAGTATGCAGTGAGGTTTCTTACGAAATTTCTGTAGAGTTTCTACGTTCCAAATATCTTTACTACTTTAAAAGAAGGAGTTGGTGGTTGATGAGTCATCCCTCACTTCCTCTTAACCATTCGATCTAATTATAAGATACAATCCGAACCGTCCCCCACCCTCAACGCCCCCACCCGCCTCCCCTCGCACTCCCCCGCCGCCCCAATCCGCCTTCCCTTGCACTTCCCCCGCCGCCCCTGCCTCCCCCTTGCTCTCCCCGCCGCCTCCTCCCCCCACCCCTCCGCTCCGTCGCCGCCTCCTCCCCCCACCCCGCGTCGCCGCCGCCTCCTCCCCCCACCCCATGTCGCCGCCGCCTCCTCCTCCCCCCACCGAGCCCCCTCGATAAAACCCCGTGCCTCTTGCTAGGGTTGTCCTCTCCCGCCGCCGTCACTCGCCTCTCCTCCTTTGCTCTCTCGCGAGCTTCCCCTTCCCCTCCACTTTCGACGCGTCCTGCTTTGTGGAGATGGCGGTGGTGGAGGCGCAGACGCAGGAGATCAAGCTCTTCAACCGCTGGTCCTTCAAGACGCCCGTGTCTCTCGTCCTCCCTTCCCTTGTCCCCTCTCTCCCACCCCAACCCCCATCCCATCGGTGTGGCTTGCTTGCTTTGTTGGATGCGATATTTGAGCCGATACTCTGTACGCATGGTGCTATAGCGACGCTTGTTCTTGGTGTCTCCCCTTCTTAGCGGTGAGTTGATCTGCTAGATCTGATGGTTAGGCTTAGGATTTGGCCTTTACTAATGGCCTTAGTTGAAACGATGGATTAATGCTTCAGTTGGTGGATATGTTGGGAGTTCCATCATCTATCCGTGTCCTAGGAAGCAAGATTTGAGGGTTCCGGTGCTGGAATGTTGTGAGTTTGCCCATGTTTTTAGAGTTTTTGCTTGAGAATATGTTGACTGATGAGTGGGTGGAATGATTAGATTTCATTGTTTGGCCACCGTATCTAGACTTGATCTTTACACATCCAACTTTTTTTTGAGAAGGAGACGGCAAGTTAATGCTTCATGTTTCGATCATCGCGTGGTTTGTGTAATGCTTATGATACATTCTTTATGGTTTGTGTGTATGTTTTCTTAGGTAGCTATAGATGGAATATTTTAGGATTCTATGGTTTGAAGATGCAGGTTTTTGGGATTTTATGGGTTGAAGATGTAGGTTTGGACATGTTTAAACTACTTTTTTCATTATAGCCTTGATTTTTTCATGAAATATACCAAAAGTAGATCATGGGATTAAGTGATCGTTTACCATTGCTCAATTTGGTGTTTGTCTGTTTGAATGGCGTAGTTCTTTATTCTTGATATATTTTGTTTGGTTTGTTATTATTCAAAAATATTCTCTCAGAAATTACTAAAGTTTGTGCAGAAATTTCAAATACTGTTTGAATATTCAATTCTTCTTTACTGAAAATGTCAGCAATGTCAGAAACACCACATTCTGTTTCTATATTGTTATTTTGTTCCAACCTCTGTTTAAGAATTGCCCTTGGTACTGTTTCTAAGTGCAGATCTTATCGCTTTATCTCTTAGCCTTTTTTCAATTTCTTTGTGCAGTCAATGACATCTCTCTCAATGATTACCTTCTTGTCAATCCTACAAAGCATGGCACATATCTTCCCCACACTGGAAGGTATTCTGTGAAGAGGTTCCGCAAGGCTCAATGCCCAATTGTTGAGAGGTCGACCAACTCTTTGATGATGCATGGGCGCAACAATGGCAAGAAGCTCATGGTCGTTCGCATTGTGAAACACGCTATGGAGATTATTCACCTATTGATGATGCAAACCCCATCCAAATTATTGTTGATGCCATCATAAATGTGTAGGTACCGAATCACGATTTATTTTTAATGTCAGCTTTTGATTGTTAATGCATTCAACTTGTTGGACATTGTTTTAGTTTATATTCGTGTCTGAGAAATTAGCATTTAATATGGATTATGCACCATGTTATTCCACTGATAACTATAAATTATGTTATGCATGTATATTGTTGTAAGATTACCAGATACAATATGTATCCTTTCTTTCAGTATTGTTATATTCATGTTTGACAAATGACGTTTTGGAAATTCTAATGTTGAAGGGCATAGTTAAGACTCACGGTGGTTGCATAATACATTGCAATGCTGTACTAATTTGAAAACCCAGGATTGGTAGCGCACTTTATTTCAGTATTTTTATGACTGGTATGTGGTCCTTGTGTAATTTTTTGCAACAGCTGATGTAGCTAATATTTGTTTTAATTCATTGCGAAGTACTACACTTGTCTTGTCACCTAATCTATTCCTATTAATGAGTTACAAATTTATACCTCTTTTTGATACATAGAAGTGATAATATGCATTTCAGTATTTGTAATCCTTGCTTGGTTTTGAACTGAACAACACTATATCTCCTTTAGTGGACCAAGAGAAGATGCAACTCGTATTGGATCTGCTGCATCTGTTAGAAAGCGGCGATTGATATTTCTCCTTTGAGGCGTGTGAACCAGGCAATCTACCTTCTTACCACTGGTGCTAGAGAAAGTGCTTTTAGGAATATCAAGACCATTGCAGAGTGCCTTGCAGATGAGCTTATCAATGCAGCTAAGGGATCTTCAAACAGGTATATTTTATTTTTAACTCATGTTGATATTCTACTTTTTTACTATAATAATTTACCACACTTCACCAGATATTGGCAAAAAAAGTATGTTCCCTGCTCGCTTGTGGTATGCGGACCTAGGGTCAATATTCAGTCAAGTTTTCCTGCATTGCTGATTTTCAGGCTTGCCTACTAAACACATTTCTTCTGCCACTTGTACCTGGAAGGATGGCGCGGCAATGGTAATTCTATTATGTATCTCGTCTTACTTTCATGTGAGGAAATATTGATCAACTAAGGGCTTTGTTGGTTACAAGAAAAAAGAAGAAAAATATTATTACCATAATGAAGTTACTATTACATTGTGTTCGTTGTATGATTATCAATGATGGAACTGTTACACCAGAGGGGGATATTGCAATGCAAGGTATGTGATTTTCTCAAGTTTATTGTAAAATCTTGTCTCTCTTTGTGTCTATGTGTGTTACCATTGAGTCTCAAAGTCTGAACAATATAAAAATACTACTATTGATACATCTTAAATGTTCTTCATACTGAATGATCTTTGTCCTCGAATAGAAAAAAATCACGAGGATGTCCACTTGCCGTTGTTTCAAACTGGGTTAGGGAGGTCAGTTTCAGTTAGCAAGAGCTCAATTAAGAGGGCAAGTGCGGTTCTGGAGCCAAGGAACATTGCAAAGGAATTGAAAGGTAAATTGCGCTCAAAACATCGCACATCACGGTTTTGTAGTTAGCGTGTGATAATTGTGATCTTTGGCAATCTTTCAAGGTAACCGTTTTAGTTGTTGTTCTTGATTATTTAAATGTGTTCAGATTACCTAGGTTTGATTAGCAGCAGATATTTCTATTCCAAACCTAGATGGAGGTGTCTTATCGTAGATGCCATTTTCCCTAGCAAACTTTTAGTTTCCCTAATAAGGCAGCAACTTCTGTTATCTGGTCAATGCTCTCCATCTAAGTGGTTGTTGTCTAATCATTTGGTTTTTCGTTGCAACGTACGGGCATCTTACTAGTAGTCAATATAAACACCTCTACACGTGGTTGTAACTTAACCAAAATATTTCAAAGATTTCGTTAAAAAAGAAGCATGCAGTAATGTTTCTTACGAAATTTCTGCGGAGATCCAGTTCCGAACACACGGTCAAAACAGTTCCTACTCGACACGATAGGTGCGGCAGTGGGAGGCCAGTAATTTTGCAATTGAATACCCCAACTTGAGATTTAGAAAGTGTTAGAAATTTCTACTTCGATTCACAAGCCTTCTTCTCTGAGTTTTCTTTTATGTGCGATATGGTGACAAAACCAGGCCTTAAACGGAAAGCGAGGAGGAAAATTCGAAGACCACAACCCAAGTAAAAGCCAGCCTCTGCCCCCGTTTATTCAGCACCACCAATTAACAAGGTTTGAAACGCTACTTAAAGAACAGTAGTACAGTACCAGTAAGCGCAGGAATTCAAAGGAACGGATGGAAAACAGCGACGGCCATTGGTCGGTTCAATTCACCTTCCGCATGTGGCTTAAGTCCTAAATAACCTGTGATTTTATTATTAAAGCCTCTTATCTTTCTTGGCTTGCTTCATCTGTGGCGAGCAAGACAAGCAGAGGGGTAGGATAACAGAGGCGGAGACGCAGCTCGCGCATGAGGCGGCGTCGCAACCCGTCGTCGTAGCCTTTCCTTTTCGTCTAGGATTCTTCCATGATTCTGGAAGGCAGGCCATGTCTCGCATGCTCCTCGAATTCCTCTGTTTACTCCTCGTCGCAGGTAGGATTCCTCTGGTCTGTTCTTGGTTTGCTCTGTTCTTGGTGTGTTGAGTTGAGGAGTTGAATTTGTGCATGGAGTTTGACGGAATTCTGTTGTCTTGGAAGGTGAGGTGGTGGTGCTAGGCGCGCAGAGCGGCGGCGGCGACAAGGCGGTGCTCGTTGAGCTCAAGCGGTACTTGCAGGAGAACAACAGGTTCAACCGCGGCGACTATGACGCGTGGCCGGAGTCGGATCAGTCGCCGTGCGGGTGGAGCGGCGTGGTGTGCGACCCGGCCGGCCGTGTTACGTCGTTGAACTTGTCCAGCTCGAACATCTCCTGCGTGGCGTTCGGTAACTTCTCGCGGCTCTCGGCGCTCACCCACCTCGACCTCTCTGATAACAGCATCACCGGCAACCTGTCCGCCGGCGACCTCAACCAATGCCGAGGCCTCGTGTACCTCAACCTCTCCCACAACCTCATCAGCGGGCTGCTGGACCTCTCCGGCCTGACCAGGCTGCAGAAGCTCGATGTGTCGGGGAACCGGCTCGAGGGCGGCGTCGCGGGCAACTTCCCGGCCATATGCGCCGACCTCGCCGTGCTCAACGTGTCCACCAACAAGCTCACCGGTAACATCACCAGCCTGTTCGACGACTGCGCCAAGCTCGAGTACGTCGACCTCAGCTCGAACAACTTCACCGGCGAACTTTGGCCGGGCGTCGCAAGGTTCAGGCAGTTCAACGCCGCCGAGAACAACCTCACCGGGAGCGTCCCGTCGAGCACGTTTCCGGACGACGGCTGCAAGCTCCAGTCTTTAGATCTCTCCGCGAACCAGCTGCTCGGAAACTTCCCGGATTCCGTTGCGAGGTGCGCGAATTTGACGTACTTGTCGCTGTGGGGGAATAATTTCACCGGGATGATACCTGTCGGAATCGGGGAGCTCGCCGTCCTCGAGACGCTGATTCTTGGGAAGAACCGGTTCGACCGCCAGATACCGCCGGAGCTGACGAGCTGCTCCAGGCTTCAGTTCTTGGACATCAGCAACAACGCATTTGGAGGGGATGTGCAAGAGATTTTTGGCAAGTTTGTGAGCTTGAAGTATCTTGTGCTGCATCACAACAACTACACCGGCGGCATCGTCTCCTCCCGCGTGCTCCTGCTGCCGAAGCTCTCCAGGCTCGACCTCAGCTTCAACGAGTTCTACGGAGAGCTCCCTCCACAGGTGGCCGACATGAAGAGCCTCAAGTACCTGATGCTCGCCGAGAACAACTTCTCCGGCAGGATACCACCGGCGTATGGCCGGCTCACCGAGCTCCAGGCGCTGGACCTGTCGAATAACAAGCTCACCGGCAGGATCCCGGGGAGCGTCGGGAACCTCACGTCGCTCCTTTGGCTGATGCTCTCCGGGAACCAGCTCTCGGGCGAGATACCGCCGGAGATCGGCAACTGCACCAGCTTGCTTTGGCTGAACCTGGCCGACAACCGGTTGACCGGGAAGATCCCGCCAGAGATGTCCGAGATAGGGAGGAACCCCGGTCCAACCTTCGCCAAGAACCGGGATGATTTGAACGTGCTCGCCGGCTCCGGTGAGTGCCAGGCCATGAAACGGTGGATCCCAGCGAGCTATCCCCCGTTCAGCTTCGTCTATGCGGTCATGACTCGGGAGAAATGCCGCAGCATATGGGACCGTATCCTCAAGGGCTATGGAATCGTTCCGATTTGCACCAACTCGTCGTCGCCGGTGCGGTCCAACACGATCTCCGGGTACGTGCAGCTATCTGGGAACTTGCTGTCCGGAGAGATACCATCGCAAATCGGTGCAATGCGGAACATCAGCTTGCTCCACCTCGACGGCAACCGGCTCACGGGCCGCCTGCCGCCGGAGATAGGCCAGCTTCCACTCGTGGTGCTCAACGTCTCAAGAAACAACATTTCGGGTCCAATTCCATCGGAGATCGGCCACATTTTGTGCCTCGATTTTATGGACCTGTCCTACAATAACTTCTCCGGCGAGCTCCCATTGAGCCTGAGCCAGCTCACCGATCTGGCCAAGTTCAACGTGTCATACAACCCGCTTCTCTCCGGCGATGTCCCAACCACCGGCCAATTCGGCACCTTCGACGAGCAGTCCTTCCTCGGTGACCCGCTCATAAAATTACATCATAGTCGAGCCGTCGGTAAGCAACCACCATCGGAAGCAGCAGATGTTCATGAGGTTAGAAGACGAAGGATGTCTCCAAGAACGATCACGATGTGGTTCTTGTTCTCTCTCATCGTCACCGGCACCGTCGTGTTCATCATGGCCAACCTGCGCGCCCGGTTCCCGGTGGACCAAGACCCGGACCCGGAGTCACTCTCCTGTGAGAACCCCAAGTGCGGTGGCAACGGCAAGTGCGCGTTTCAAATGTCGACGTCGTCGCCCCTGTCCGGATCATCGTCGGCGACCGGGTGCTCCTTCTCAACGGAGGGGGTGAAGGTGTTCCGGCTTGACAAGACAGCGTTCACCTACCGCGACATCGTGGTGGCCACCGGCAACTTCTCCGACGACCGCCTAATCGGGCGGGGTGGCTACAGCGTGGTGTACCGCGGCGTGCTCCCCGACGGTCGGACCGTGGCAGTTAAGAAGCTTGCCAGGCTGCACGATAGCTGGGACGGCAACGCTAGCAGCGGCGGCGAGCGTGAGTTCCGCGCTGAGATGGAGGTGCTCGCCGACCGGATGGGGTTTACATGGCCACACCCGAACCTCGTCACGCTCTACGGGTGGTGCCTCTTCGGCTCAACCAAGATATTGGTGTACGAGTACCTCGAAGGCGGCAACCTGGAGGCGCTCATCGGCGACCACGCCGCGTTCGGGTGGGGACGACGGCTGGACGCGGCCATCGGCGTGGCGCGAGCGCTCGTGTTCCTGCACCATGAGTGCTGCCCTGCCATCGTGCACCGTGACGTGAAGGCCAGCAATGTGCTCCTTGACCGCGACTGGCAGGCCAAGGTGACGGACTTCGGGCTGGCCAGAGTGGTCTGCCCCGGTGACACACACGTCAGCACAATGGTGGCCGGCACGGTGGGGTACGTGGCGCCAGAGTATGGTCAGACATGGCGGGCAACAACTAAGGGCGACGTGTACAGCTATGGCGTGCTCCTGATGGAGCTTGCCACGGGCCGGCGCGCCGTGGACGGCGGCCAGGAGGAGTGCTTGGTTGAGTGGGGCCGAAGGATGGCCAAGGAGGGCTGGAAGGTGAGGCAGCAACCGGAGGAGACGAGTGCGGTGTTCTGGGAGCTGCTTATGCTCGGCATGCGGTGCATAGCCGACACGCCGCAGGAGCGGCCGGACATGCCGGATGTGCTTGCCTCGTTGCTCGACATCGCCGAGAACGGCGACGCGAGCTGTAGATACTGCAAGAGTAGCTCAGGGCATAGTGACAGTGAGTAAACCTAAATTGAACTCGCATAGGTTTAAGGTTACGAAACAAAACAACAGATTGATTCTTTCTTTACAAAATTTTGGTTGCTTAGTTAGTTTAGTTAGTTTGTCATTAATTCTTGATGTGAATAATACAGGTAGGAGGGGTCGAAACAATGATAAAGAATAAAGTTTTGGTTGTAACCACAGTTCTTGTACAGGCGAATCAATGTCATTGTACACTCGTTGTCCAAACGAGAATCTTTTTGTTTTGTCCATGTCTTGCAATGCGAAGCAACCTAACGTCCCAACCTCCCTGCGATGTTACGCCTTGCAACTGGCAGTGGCAGCAGTGGTAACGTCGGGAACAGTTTGATCGTAGGCATGTAGAAGTGATGGCTTGTTCTCTTTCTGCGCCCGCTTTCTTGGACCATGATGCCGGGCTCGTCACGGCTGTCGTGCACTCCAAGGCATACGGTCAAAGATCAGACAGCAGGTGATGAAAGGTTTTAGTTAGGAATAGTATGGTTTCTAATTTTTAGTTGAAATTTTATTATAGCTGATTTTTTTATTATAATTGGTTTTTTTACTGTAGCTGAGTTGGTTTATTGGATATAATTAAAATTTTAAAAATGTAAAAATAAAAAACATGTTAACCTATCACAGACAATGCAAAGGAATACGAAAAAAATACAAAAAAACCTAAAAAATCATAAAAAGATGAATTACTGAATAGAAAAAAAAGCTAAAACTGAAAAAATCGAGTGGAGCGGGACCAGATCCCTATTGTTATTGACATGCTACCTATATTTTTTTGGGAAAAGGAAATGAACAAGGTATCTTGGAAAACTATAGCGGCCAACTCTCCAGTCCTTACAGAGCAGCAGTGCAGCACAGGCCGTTTGTAAAGCACACGTATATACGTACGTGAGGTATTCCTTACAGATGGTTTTTAGCTATGTTTGATATCTTTTGTCAGTGTTTTTTGACACAATAGTGGATAACGAAGACACGGATATACATATACGATTTTGAACTCAAAAAACCATTCGAATAATCTACCTTAGGAAGCCGTTCCGTTTCAACGTTTAGGCTTTCAAACTATGACCGAAGGTTTTTGGCTACGTGTGATATCTTTTGTCAGTGTTTTTTGATACGGCAGTGAATAACGAAGACGCTGACGCACGCATACGGTTTTGGACTAAAGAAATCATGTAAATAGTCTACCTTAAGAAGTTGTTTCGTTTCGACGTTTAGGCTTTTTATTTTGTAAAGAAGACAACAGCTAAAAACAGAAGATTTATTTTGTAAAGAAGACAACAGCTAAAAACAGAAGATGAAAACAAAAAAAAGAACAGCGCCGTACTCCATGGGCGTGGGGGACAAGAGTTGAACAAAAGCTCATGGAATCATGATCGGCCAGGCCGGCAGCGACGATCATCGAGCAGCTCACATCAGACCCGTAAGGAGCACTACGCCACCCCAACCGGAGAAAAGCGCGCACGGTAGACCAATGCTCCACCCACTCGCTTTGAAACCCTTCCGCCAGCTCGCTTTCGAGCCCTCCACCTCCTGTCTCCGCTGATTTTTACTGTCCTCCCCCACGGTAACAACTCAACGCTTATCCCCGTGTCCATAACGCACGTGAGTCTACGGGTCTATCTATCCAAGTCAAGCAAACCGAAAAAAAAGAGAGGGAGGAGCGTGGTAGTGGTACTACATAGGGTCTGTTCTTTTTTGTTGTGTCTGATGGTTTTTGGTTGTGATTGATGGCTTTTTGGTTGTTTACGACAAAGATTGCGAAAAGAGAAATACTCACTTGCGATTTTTGATGGTACAAATATTAGTTTTTTAACGTATACTACAATTAACTTGTAGACCTCATCTAAAAAAAATACTCTGTTTAAAAATTAGTTACTGTAACAAAAGCCAAAAGCGGCTTTTAGAAACCACAAAGAACAAGGCTATAACCCCATCTAGGAAAAGTGCGAATACTACACAGAGCTATTTTTATGTTTTTTTAACAGTGATTTATATAATTTTTAAAAATTTTAAAGTATGATAAATGATAGATAGATGCTATTTATCTCTCTATATGTTTTAAAATTAGTACTATTTTTATTCAAGAGAAAAATATAGTAACAGTACCGTAAATCTGCAAGCCAGAGCCTTCACCTGTCCCGTTCCACGGGCCCATGACGTCGCACCGGCCGTTTCCTTCCGGAGACGCCCCAGATCCACAGATTTGATGCCGTTTTGCAGGCGTCGGGGGCGTTGCGTTTTGCTCCCCCCCACCCCCAACCTTTCGCTCTCGTTGGTTTGTTTTCGCGGTCCGCGAAAGCCGCCGCCGCCCGGTCCATGGCGCCGGGGCCCGCTGGGAAGCAGGCAAAAGGCGTGGGTTTTTGAGTTTCGACGAACCAACCTGTGATGGGGCGGAAAAGAAAGCCGCGTTCGCACGTGCGCGCGCGCGCGTCTGGCTCGAACGTCGCTGGAACTTCTGCGTCAGAGATCAGACAAAGCGGAAGAAGAGAGGAGGACTTCGCACAAATATCACGGAAACTTTTTCCAAGTAATTTTTGCAAAACCACACTTTCTTTAATAAAATTATCATAAATAATACTTTCAGACATCAATTTCATATAACCACACATACTTTTACATAATATTTCATAAAATCACACTTTTAAGCAATATCGTCGTATAATAGGCCTGACATCCTAATCCCGTTTGTTAGACTAAGAAGCCTATCTGGTTATGTGCTATTTCTGCACTCTGTATCTTACTTTGTAGCTTTGTGCCACTTCTACACGCCTAGCCCCCCGCCTCTCCTTGTGTGACTCTCGAACTTGGTCAATGGCTTCCAGGAGAAGCCCCTGCTTTTTCATCAGCTCTACCACGATATATATTCATGATGATGAATCAGCTGTTATCTACTATGGTTATTACCTCTACTTCAGCAAACGAAAATGAGATGATCTTGTTAGTCTGATGAGTAGATCTGAGATGTCATGCCTATTACATATGATAACATTGTTTAAAAATATGGTTTTGTGAAACGCTATGCAGAAATAAGTGTGATTTTGTGAAATAGGTGTTTAAAAGTTTGGTTTTATAATAGTTTTGTTAAAGCTAGTGTGGTTTTACAAAATTTACCCTTCTTTTTTTTACCCAAAATGACAAGACCTCCACCATCACGGAGTGAGATCTCTACAATAGCCATGACTTTGCTACAATCTCAGCCACCGGATGCAAAATGGACAGCCCAGAGTGCATGCTACAGCATCAGAGATACAGTACTTTCCGATACAATACCTGCTATGGGCTATGTGCTTTTAGGTTGTGACTAATGATTTTTGTCTGTATTTTTTAATACGGTAGCGAACAGTGTACATGATTTTAGGCTCAAAAAATCATTTAAAAAATCTATTTTAAAAAATCAAAAGCCAGAAACTTAAAAGAACAGCCATGGTCCTTTGCTACAGTACCAAACCGATCTCAGCTCTTGCCTTTTGATCCGATGGCTATGAAGCAAGATCATGATACTGTAGCGCCGTAGCTTTGCTTCACAGAGTCCACACGATCCGGATACTATATCAGCAAGCAAAACAGCAAGGAGAGATGCACACTTACCACACTGTCATACTGAGGACTAGATCTTGGTTTGCTTCGGCCCAGGAATGGACACATAGGAGCAAATAACTTTTCACCATCGACCCGACCAACAACAAACTTGGAAATTTATTGTTCTCACTCTGAACTTGTCAGCACTTGCGGGGATCAACGAAAAACATGTTACAGTACATTCCTCCCCAGAATGAGATGCAGCCTCTCTTTAGGATGAGCAGCCTGACAAGCTTCAGAGTTTAACCGATAACATATTAACATAGCTGCGAAGAAACAGAAAATGGGCATGTTCTTTTTTTCGCTGCGGCTGATGGTTTTTTAGCTGTTTGCGATAGATATTGCAGAAAGAGAGATACTCGTTTACGATTTTTTATGGTACATATATTAATTTTTTAACGTGTACTACAATTAATTTGTAGATTCTATCTTAAAAAAAATACTCCGTTTAAAAGTTAAAAGTTAGTTACTGTAGCAAAAGCCAAAAACGACTTTTAGAAGCCGCAAAGAACAGGCCCAATAAACGCGAGATGTACAGGTTCCATATTATTATTTGGGAGTTGGAACTCACGTAGACATCATTTCCCTTTTACAAACTTATGCCAAGTCTGGCATTACACACTTATGGAACCCATATGATTCATACTATAAGAGCACGTCGTTTTTCTTTCACGTACAGTATACTGTTATTTCACATAAAGACGGCACATAAGAGACTTACGTTCTTCAGGAGTTAGCGTAAGGCTATGCATCGCTGTTACGCATAAGGTAACAAATGGACGAGAAGCAGCAGATAACTGGTCTAGGTAAACCAGAGAACAGGTCCAGGAACAGCCGGTTAATCTGAAGGAAGGGTCCTTGTTGAGATGAAATCAAACGACAAGCCATTCTCCTGGAGGCGCTTCTGTAGATCAGTGGGGCCGAAAACCATACCTGGTGTATATACCCCACCTTTCGGCAGATTGGCTCGCTGGCTCAGCAAGACTAGGGCGCACTGGACCAGGATGATCGGAGTTGAGATATATCCAATCTCTGGTCCTGAAACTCTTGTGATGACCTCTTTGTCAGGCTTGCTTCCACGCTTGTCTACATTGCTGTAGCCACGCCCAACGAACCACATCTTGAACGAAGCACTGCTGACCTCTTCCTCTGTTGGTCCACCCTTTCTAAACCACCCGAAGGAGAAGAATTCAGGGAATTTTAGCAAAAGGAACCTACCAAGGGAGTAAGCTCCAAGCACGGTGAGGCATATTCCAGTATAGAGGAACTGACATATGCCTAGAAGGGAATGAGAGGTGATGTTCACACCGAAATGTGCAGGTTTAACAGAAGACCAGAAATTCTTCCTATGCCCAGCATAATCTGAGGTTTCTTCCACCCCAGGAAGGCCCTCAGGATGCTTCACCATTGTTGATAGGGTTCTCTTCACCACCGCTGTGTCAGAAGAAGGTAACTTAAAAACCCACAATCCCAGTGTCTTGTCATGCTCAATCAGTGATCGTTTGGGAGGTGGAGGGCCCAGAATCTACATAAAAAGCGAAACCTTTGAATCAAATTTGATTTTTATCCAAAAATAATTTGACTTACGCCATAATGTCACCCAATAGATCATTGCGTGCATTGAATTCAGGGATTCATGATTTGAACAAATGTGGTGCACATTTTCGCTAGGATCTTTGTACTAGGATGTATTACAAAATGCAAAACGAACATAATCAAGGTTGTATAAACCACAACCAATCTATTATAACAAATATTCTAACACCTAAAAACAACCCAAAGACCTAAGTTGCAATATAGGTCAGATTATTGTAAGATCAACTAGGTCTTCATTCAGAATTCATATTGTGGCATTGCCGAATTCATCTCATTTGCTTTGTATTCATCAAGCATCCCCCTGCCCATCTCTCTTGCTTTTGTTATAGTTAGTAAAATGAAATTATATACAAAATACAATAACGTCGACATTTACATCATTTGTAACATCATAATGGCGTTGATTTACCAATACCCTTCGCTCCCTTCAATATGTAGGTTGGGGTTTGCTTAATGGCACTTGCAGCCAATAGTTTTTTTGTTGTGATATTTACTGCCTGTTAGAGTGTTGATCATGGAACACGATGGCATGGGGCATTGTCATACAATTGAAGACAACGGGCCAAGGTCATGATCATGCTAGTAGGCTTCAGACATTGAAAGGATACAACTAGAAAAGTGGCACCAGACAGCATAGAACAGTAATTACTGGCATCAGGCACAAACAAATTTATGACAGGCTGTTTTACAGCTCAAATAGGGAGCCCTTTTTTGCCCTGTAACGTGTTCAAATTTTAGTAACACGGAACAACTAATAATTGTCACCAATAAATTTACCATTTAAAAAGGCCTTCGAAATTAAGTGGGATTTCCGAATCCTACTATACTACTCTGTGAAAAGAAATGTGGCGCTTCTTAATGAGCAACTCCTCAAACATGCATATTTATATTGAAGAACATGGTCTCCTTCAAGAGGGTAACAGGCCCCAAGCCCCCAAGGACATAATTGTAGCAACTTGACGATGAAAGCATAAAACATTATTAAAGGCATCAAAGGCAAGATGTGGACTATCATCTACCACAATAAAATATGGCAAAAGGACAATAGTACTCATTGAGAAATATGATAAACTATTCTTCATGAAGTAGCATCACATACACACAAAAGGCATGTTAGCCATCATTTACATGTGACAATACTAAGGCTTTTCTAAAGGAGCTGAAGAATTATTTGGTAGTTGGTAGTTTGGTGCACAACAATATGCATCAGCTTGATTGAATAGTGGTTGACTGGTTGGAGCAGGCAGTTGGCAAACAACATGCGACAGTACTAAAGAATTATATCATCAAATCATGATGTCTTGAAACAAAGGTGATGGTCAGGGGTAGGCAATCTATAAAAACTTTTGCAGAAAAATAAAAAGGGAAAATAACTATACTGAGTAAGTCGAAATAAACAAGGTAGCTTCTCTAATGACCGCCTAATCAGGCAGGGCGACTATGGCGTGGTGTACCGCGGCGTGCTCCCCAACGGCCGGACCTGGTAGTCAAGAAGCTCGCCAGGCTGCACGATGGCTGGGATCGTGACGCCAACGGTGGCGGCAAGCGCGAGTTCCGCATTGAGATGGAGGTGCTTGCTGACGGTATGGGGTTCTCGTGGCCACACCCGAACCTCGTCACGCTCTACAGGTGGTGCCTCTCCGGCTCGGCCAAGATATTGGTGTACGAGTACCTCGAAGGCGGAAACCTAGAGGCGCTCATCGGTGACCGCGCCGCGTTCGGGTCGGGGCGACGGCTGGACGCGGCCATCAGCGTGGCGCGGGTGCTCGTGTTCCTGCACCACGAGTGCTGCCCCAAGTAGGCCAAGGTGACGGACTTCGGGTTGGCCAGGGTGGTTTGCCCCGGCGACACACACATTAGCACGATGGTGGCCAGTACGGTGGGGTATGTGGCGTCAGAGTATGGTCAGACGTGGCCGGCAACGACCAAGGGCGATAGTACTAAAGAATTATATCATCAAATCATGACGTCTTGAAACAAAGGTGATGTTTAGGGGTAGGCAATCTATAAAATTTTTTGCAGAAAAATAAAGAGGGAAAATAACTATACTGCGTAAGTCGACAAGTACATGTACACCTTGTTTGCCTAGGCATTAACTACGGTGTATATCCTCTATGGCGGAAACAAAATGTAAAGATTCTCTCTTCTCTGTATCTATATTTTAACTTTCTGCCTTCCCATTTAATATATTAAGAACCTAGGTCCTTGTTTCTGTTGGAATCGGTGACCACCCGAGGTCCCACCGGATCCACTCATCGGTCTCTTCTTTCTTAAATGGGCTACGCTCCCTGCGCACTAAGTCCACGGGCTGCCCACTAGCAAGCCCTCCAAGCAACAACCTTATAAGTGGTATTGGGCCTCCTCCCCAAAAGATTAGTCTGATGGGTGGAGATCCCCTCACACTTATAAGTTGTGCTTTTTTCTCTCCCACAATCCATATGGGACTATTATTTTCCTAACAATCTCCCCCTCACATATCGTTTTTCTAGTAGCGCATCTTTTATTCTCTCCACCCCTAATCTTGACTTGCTTACAGCAGTGCTAATTCGTCGTCAGCATCCACCTCGATGAGATATGCCTGCGCTTTCTCCCTCTTGTTTGGCTTCTGGCAATCTGAAGCAAAGTGCCTATAATCATTACAATTAAAGCACCTTACTTTTGCCTTGTCAACTCTTCGGTATCGACGTCCATCACCGCCGCTAGAACCACCTGAGAAGCCTTCACCTTCATGCTTCGATAATCAGGCCTCCCACTCTGCGCGCGTCAGGAGCAAGTGCTTCTCGTCTCCGTCGTTGTTGCCATAGCGACGTTCTCCCTCTTCCTGCGTCTTCAAGCGGTCGATTAGCTCTTCGATCGACATATTCTTTATGTCACCGAATTGCTCAATCATGGTGACGACGGGAGAGAACTTCTTAGGCACTGCACGAAGAAATTTTCGCACGATGTAGGCCTCTTCCATCTTTTTGTCTAAACCTCATATCTTGCTGACGATTGTCGTCAACCTCATCACGAAGTCATCAATCTGTTCGGTGTCCCTCATGCGCAAGTTTTCAAACTCGCTTATGAGGTTTTGTACACGCGCCTCCTTGACGTGATCGGCACCGAGATGCATCACCTTCAGGGTGTTCCAAGCCTTCTTTGCGGTCTCCTTCTCAGCTAGGAGCAGCAACACGTCTTCCGGCACCGCGAGGAAGATTGCCGCGAGCGCCATTTGATCTTGCCTCTTGTTCACCTCTCACCTTTTTGTGAGAATTTCTATGCTAAACATAATTAGGCCCCACTAAATTAAGGGCTAGATGCTTTTTATTATTTTTGGGATAATTTCTATGATATTTCCCTTTTTTTCTTAACTGATGTAATCAACCATTCTAAGCTTTCAATGTATGATTGTACTTAACATGGATTCTTTCTTTTAATATGAGCCATTATAACTTGGGTTCGCCAAATTGATGGCTAGATCTTTCTTTAAGTGTATGCTTAGTATATATATAGATAGATTTTTATATCTCTAAGTCCACTATAAAAGCTAAGCCTTTAAAATTAGGACCTATCAAATTAAGGGCTAGATGTTTTGCTTTTTTTGAAAATTTCTATCACATTTATCTTTTTTCTTAGTAACTCTAAAAGGCCTATCATCGACTCTTAGTATATAATAGATGGTAAAAAATGTGACTTATACTTAAGAAAGCATAAGTCACCTTGTAAATAGACACCCCAGATATTTCTGTTTGGTGTAACATTCACTTCATTTGAAAAAATCCACATAATCAGAGAGATAATTATTTGGATTTTATCATAAGAACAACAAGTTTCATCTTCACCAATTTTTATTAACTAATAGCACCAACTAACACTCGGCGCACTTGGGACTTTGGATCTACTCTAACTCAAAGCTAAGCTAATTTCATCCTGAGGAAGTAGCACACGCCAACAATTTGATCCAAATTTCAACAGAAGGTCACAGGAAAGCACAACCAGTTTAGGATAACTCTGACAGAAAGAAGAAATATCATAATAGCCTAACAGGTACAAAGACACGGATTAGGGATCTGGCCCAATAAAGCCAGCAACCATCAGTATTACAGTTTACAGTATGTGCATGTACCATGAAAGTCAACATGTTCAAGTAGAGATAATCAGATAAATCATCCGTGTAATTGAATGTAAAAGTTGTTCTAATAGAGTATTCTTAATCCCCTCATCAATCACTACCACAGAATTGAGCTAGCACTTGATAAAAACATGTAAGTCAATTCAGAAATTGCAAGAAGCTACTAGTAACTCACATCGGGCTTCGGCGGCCTGGGCCGCGACCGGCGCAGCGCCTGCAGCTGGCTGGCGCTGCCCATGCCGAGCACGGCCGACTCAAACGTGGCGAAGTTCCCGGCGATCCTCTTGTCGGACTCCAGGCTGAGGTTCGCGATCACGCTCACCGGAGCGGACGGCGACGCCCACTGCCTGGTGTTGAACAAGAACCCGAGCTCCGCGGGGACGGAGTCAAACCCGCACGCGGAGACGATGAGCGACCCGTTCTTGGCGGCGACATCGTGGAGGTCGGCCTCGATGCGCTCCATGAACTCGGGCTCGCCGGAGATGTCGAGGCAGTGGGCCCCGGCGGCGGCGCAGGCCACCGCCACCTGCCTGCCGTGGAGGCGGAAGGGCCCCACGCAGGACAGCACGACGCGCGCCCGCGCGGCGACCGCGTCGAGGGAGGCCTGGTCGGAGGAGTCGGCGACGAGGATGGGGACGTCGGGGGGCGGAGCGGGCGCCGCGGCCCAGCGGAGCGCGGCGGCGAGGCGCTCCCGGCTGCGGCCGGCGAGCGCGAGCGAGCGGAGCGGGGACGCGTTGGGGGGGAGGAACTTGAGCGCCTCGCGGATGACGTACTTGCCGGTGAAGCCCGAGGCCCCGAAGATGACGACGTCGAACACCTCCGGCTCCGGCGCCGCCATCGGTTTGGGTTCTCGGGAGAGAGTCCGAACTGTGGCAGTGGTGCGGTGCGGTGGCCTCTGCCGCTCGTCGCGACCGCCTTTTTGACGTGCGAAACGGGCTCCCTTTCTTTTCGAGAATTTATAATTTGGGTACTGTTTGCGGGTGAGCGTTACGGTTTGCTCTCAGGTTAGTTTGTCGTTGGCAACGCCGTGCATTCGTACCACGTCTAGTTTTCAAGGTACCATCAGTCAGATGTGGTTGGATGGTTGGGTGGGTGAACCGTGAATGTTCTGAAGATGAAACAAGCGTGTCAAGGTTCCAGAGCCAGCCTGGAACACAGAAATCACCATCTACATATTGTCTCATTAAAACAACTTTAAAATGGGCTTTCACATCCACTGTAAGGACCAGGAAATTCTCCTGCTAACCGAAAAATAAATGAAGATCTTCAACATTTATTTATGTGGATCCATATTACAACATTACGGATTAATCGGGTTTACATATAAGAATTGTTACATTTTATATAAGAAATACAATTATATCTTTAATCATAAGTATTATAATTTTATAGCAAACACAACACTACCTATAGACATAGGGATATGAAAGAATCTGTATGTTTTAGATGGCCCTCTAATCTGCATACTATGACACGGATGGTTGACCTCTTGGATGAAATTTTTTTGTCTTTAGAACATGGTATTGATCCTTTGTGGTATATATTTCATCGCTATAGAGCTCGAACAAAAATCAAGGAGGGAGAACCTATGGAGACGAAACATCAGCACTAAAAAAAATAATAAGCTTTTAACTTACAAAATGTTGTATTAGACGGCACAAAACTAGTGGTTTTTCAAGCACCCAAACTCCACACTAGTATCCCTATAGAGTCTAGACTTCTAGTCTAGTACTAGTAAACAACTGACAAGATGCTTGAAAACAAAGAAAATAGTGGAATGGGTCAATGCAAACCACCAGGAACCTACCCTTCAGCCTTCAGCGTCGAAGCTACCCATCACCACCAAAGCCATGGTTGGATCATGTAGCTGAAGCTTGGTAACTAGAGAGAGAAGAAGAGATGGAAATAGGTAGGCCATAGCCCTAGGTCCTCAGACAAGGCCCATATAGCATGCATCCAAATCCAATCCAACCCACCCTACCTCACATCTAGAATTCCAAAATCCTCACATCCAAAATCTAAATCAGCGGCTCGAGGAGAGGGGAGTCAGGAGTGCGACGCACCTGAGGGCTAAGTAGGCCGGTAGCCGCGCGGGAGTTTTGAGGAGACGTTGGAGGTGTTCGATGTCGTCATTTTGGGGAATCGGGCTTTACCGATGGCAAGTATGTCATCTGCAAGGCGCTCGGGTACGTACCCCCAAACGCCTCCCCGCTCTGCTCGCCAACCACAGTCGAAAGCGCCTCACGCGCCGCGCTCTATTGGGCCACGACGCCCACCCTGGCCCTCGACATCCCCATCCTCGCCGCCAACTCCTCCAACCAGGGCTCCCTTGAAGTGGTCGCGGTGCAGGCACGCATCATGTTGTCCTGTGTGGGGCCCTTCCGCCACCTCTATGGTAGGTAGGTGGCAGGCCGGCGACGAAAGGGATTAGAGATTTAAGGGAGCTTGGCAGTGGTGGCGAAGGGGATTAGTAGTGGCTGCTTGGCAGTAGAGGAGCCACGTAGGACCCAGTGAGAAGTGAGGTCAAGAGGAGAAGGAGATGATGGACTGACTGGGGTGGTCGAGAGGAGAAGGTGAGATCGGGAGGAAGAGGATTAGACTTAGGGGAGATGGGGAGGACTGAAGGACCAGCCGAGCCGTCGAGGAGGAACCGAGGCACGGTCGCACAGAAGGGTATTTATTTAGACTATCAATCTTTTTTTATTTGTGTTAATGTTTATTGCATATTTGTATATACAATTAGACACTAAAATCTAGACTATCTAGTTGCATTTTGTGTAGTGATAGATTTTACAATTTGTTAATAGATTTGCATACTAGAGAATATAACTTTACATAACTATTTTATAAGTAATTCAAGTAGTACTTTCTCAACCAATAAGAATACAACTCAGAGGCTTTAACTAGAAGTTAGTCCTAATAAATTATTACTGATCTGCGCATGTCGCATACCAATAGAAGATTATACTAATTTTTTTATATTCATGATCATTCATAATTTATTATTGTATCACCAATTTTGCTAGTTTCGATACACATATGACAGATTGCTACTTACTGAAAAATATTTATATATTTTTGAGATGTAATTTCCATTAGTGAGATATCTTCATTATATTTCTCTTTTTTTGCTTTGCTTCTCTTTTATTCATGTATGAATTTGAATTGCACAAAAGTGAAAAACTATCTTTGTGTCAATTTAAGGTACTTTGAGTCTGTCCTTCATTTTCATTTCTAACTTCACCACTATAGTGGGTCCATTTTCATCCTAACCTCACCAATGAAGTGAGGTGGAAATTGCTATGGAATCATTCTATATTGTCCCAGCCAAGGAGTCCAAGACCCAAGGCAAGAAATTAAGGCCCTGTTCGTATTGGCTTTTAAAAGTCACTTTTTCTACAATAAATAGTTTTTTTATGGTACCTAACTTTTAAATGTAATGAAGTGTCTTTTCAAGGTAGAGTCTACTGGTCGATTATAGTAGACACTGTAGTGACTTCATTTAAGGCCAGTACTTTGTGGCTGTGGCTTTTGGCTGAAATTTTTGAATTTTAGCTGTTTGCGACAGAGATTACAGATAGAGATATTCGCTTGCGATTTTGGCTAGTATAAATATTGGGCTTTTAACATGTACTACAATTAATTTATAGACATCGTCTTGAAAAAAATCCCTTTTGAAAGTTTGGCTACTGTAGTAAAAGCCAAAAATCGATTTTAAAAGCCGAAAAGAGCATACCTTTATATCGATCAAAATCAATGAAGTGTCTTTTCAAGGTAGAGTTTACTGGTCGATTATAGTAGACACTGTAGTGACTTCATTTAGGGCCAGTACTTTGTGGCTGTGGCTTTTGGCTAAAATTTTTGAATTTTAGCTATTTGCGACAGAGATTACGGAGAGAGATATTCGCTTGCGATTTTGGCTAGTATAAATATTGGACTTTTAACATGTACTACAATTAATTTATAGACATCGACTTGAAAAAAAGCCCTTTTGAAAGTTTGGCTACTGTAGTAAAAGCCAAAAATCGATTTTAAAAGCCGAAAAGAGCATACCTTTATATCGATCAAAATTATACGTAAGTGACCCTTTTCGTATAATTTCTCCGAAACCGTTAGTATTTATGAACTAAAACTAAAAGTCACTGACAAGAGCCAATAAAAACGGCTCTAAGCTGTAGCATGGAAGCCCCCGACTTGGGTTGGGTGAAGAGAAGACAAAGCACCTGACGGTGCGTTAGTCTGGTTGTTGTTAGTGTAGTATGGTTGGAACTACAAGTGCATTAACCGTGTTCTAGGCCTCGTCACATGCTCTAACTGCACGTTCCTACTAATTGACACGTTTCCTATTAGATTAGCTAAAAAAGCCATTCGAGCACTTAACTCACACCACCCACACATTGCTTATTTTTTTTACACAGGCTGAGAATTTTTGCGGAGACATAAGATCTCATTGGGCATATGAAACAACTGAGAATTTAAAAGCTTGATTTTGCTGTTAATCTTCATTTGTTTCCCCTAATCCCTCCCTTAGCCTCCACCTAAACCCCCCTAACTCCCCGTTTCCTCCCTCCCGTTGGCACACACCTGAATCCCGCCATGCCTCCCCCGTGCTCCTGCGTCCTTCCCGCTTACTCCCACCTCGCCTGGCGCGCCCAAGCGACAGAGAGGCGCTCCCCGTCATTCACTCGAGCAGCCTCGACCGCTCACTCGCCTGCCAGAACCCCGCCTTCCCCTCCGCGTGCTGTCCCTTCACTCTCGCGCCACTCCCGTGAGCCGCGCGCCCACTTGCCCCTTTCTCTGATGCCGATGCCGCTCCATCGCTCTCACCTGCGTCATCGCCTGCCTCGGTGGCCCCCGCCCACTCGTGTCAGCTCCTCCAACCATCTCCGTTGCTCCCTTCCGCCCAGTGGTCACAGGGCAGCTCCTCCGTGCCGCACACCGTTCCGACCGCTCGAGCGTCTCCGCCCATTTCCCCGCGCCATCTCCCCCTGCCAGGCTGTGCGCGAGTCGCTCGCCAACCGGCATGGTCACCCATCCCACCCGAGCGCAGCTCCTCGTCCTTCGTCCTCACGCTACAGTGGTTCCCGCGCACCCCGCAAGCTCCCTCCTTCCCCTCCAGACCATTAAAGCCCGATTGCGGCCGCAGGTAGCACCACACCACCCTCACACTCCTCCTCAAGCCAACCAATTGCAGTCTCCCTCACCGAAGCTCCCTCGCCGCTCTCCCCTGGCTCCGATGAACCCCCGACCCAATCCACCGAATCATCCGATCAAAACTCGATTCTTCTTGTCTGTAGCACCACCATAGCACCGCAAGCATTAAGCCTAAACCAATTTGACAAACGCATTTACCTTTTGCCCCTGTCACCATGAACACCTCATCGGCCGCCGCCCCTCTCCGTGGCCAGCCCAACTGAGAAATCCTGGAGCTAATCCCTCACTTTCCCCGTGCTCTCCTCCTTCCATAGATGGTTAAACCGCAGCCAATTCGGATGAAGCGCCACCCCCACCTCCCCGAGCCGACACCTCCCACACTGCCTTCCCCCTCGCTAGCGATAGCCACCTCCACTCCTCTCCGTACCCCGAGGCCAAAAATGGGTTCCCTAACCTCCCAGGGACACTCCCGTGCTGGACCTGGCCGTGGAGACCCTTCCCCGCGGCCGAATCATGGTGGCGTGTGCCACCTTGTTTTTCCCCGCCGACACCCCGAGCTGGAGGAAGGAGACGACCTTGGGTCGTTGGCGTGGCTCGATCGGAGCCGTCGACGCTTGGTCCAACGGTCGTTGAGCGAACATAATCGGTCCCCAGACCGTTACGCTCGAGCGCCGAGCGACGTGGCGCTCCCTGGGCCGTCCCTTCGCCATCGGACAGTTGCACACCCGAGCACTTCTCGCCTGGGCCGAGGCCGCCGCGAGTGCGCGTGTGTGGACCGGCCCGTTTCTCGTTCAAACGCGCACGCCGCATTTCCCGCGTGTTCCAATGGGCTGGGCCGCACTGTAGCATGAACAGTAGCCCATCTCATTTTTCCAGTGGCAGAAGAATACAAATTTATACTCGTTTTACTCGTCTCGACGCCCTGAGTTCAATTCCGACATCCATCCTCCCAAATTCCACTCCCAAAAATTCAGCCCCAAGCCATTTGAATATTTATTGCATTTTATTTCTTTTATAGATTTTTATTTTTGTTTGTCCTAGCTTGTTTAGACACGAGCACGGATTGATTTGTGTTTTGTTTTTGTTTTGCGTTAGTGCGCAAGGACTCCGAGGCGACTGTCCCAGGGTTCCAAGCAGGCTTCCGCAGTTTACAAGATCATCGATGTTTCAGATTTGTAAGGCAAGTCGCAAGACCTTGATCATATTGATATCCCATGATTATTATTACGTATTTATGCTATTTACATTATTGTTAGTTGTAAAATGCTAGTTTACATAAAATAAATTGTTTAGAATGACTTGATAAATTAGATAATACCTACCACCGATAACTACCATAATCATTTGTAGCCCCGCCATTGTTAACCTTAGATTTACACTAGATGTGTTATAATCACATGTAGATTATTTATATATCATGCAAAGTTTCACACTAATAAGGTTATGGCCGTGGGCCGATAGATTTATAAAACCCGAGCTAGGGTAGGGTGGTATGGGACACCGTACCCTAAGGTGGAGGTATTGGTTTGTGCAGTATAGGGTAAGGGTGTGTGGGAAACCGTGCGATGGTCTGCGCCCACCGCTTTACCTGGAGTCGGAGGTTGCGGACCTTGTGAAAATGTAAGGACTAGACCCTTATGCCGAGCAAATGACATAACGACCGCTTGACCACAGGTGTTGATTTGCCAACCCTGGTTTAGTACCTGCTCAACTCAAGCAGCACGCTGCTCCGAGAGAGTCGGGTTGCGGACCCGGCCAAGGGTCGAGCAGCGAAAGGACCTGGTTCCTTAACTCAGTCATGAGGGTTAAGGATGCATGTGGGTAAAGTTGGACGACTCTACAGAGTCAATTAAATGGTATTTGAATACGCCGTGCTCCCGGTTAATGGAGCTGTCACTTGGGTGATTCCAGTTGCGAAGCTTAAGTGGTTTTTGCAAGTGTTTTAACCGGACTAGTTGGTTAATTAACTTTTCGTGAAAACCCCCTAATCTTAAGGAGTAGTTGTTAACTTTTGAATTTTCCCAAAACTGTTTACGAGATAAAACTGCATCCACATAAAATAATAAAACTAGTATAATCCCTTCCTTTGGAATTTCATGCATGTAGTAAATTAAGGTTTACCATTGTGACTTGCTGAGTACGATTGGTTGTACTCAAACTTGCTATATTACCACCCCTCCAGATACCAGAAGAGGAAAAGTAATTCAAGTGTTCGTGTTAGGGTTACGACCGCATCCAGGCGTTCCTGTGGGAGTTTTCTCCGGTTCTTCTGTTTGTAAGTATAATTTGGGCTTGGACGCCCACGAAAAATGCTAAAACTGACCATTATATCTTATTTCTGCTAAACTAATCCCTTTGAATGCTCGTAAATAGGCTCGATAATCTTTACATGCGCAATGTAACTCCTAGGTCATATGGGATGTACGACGCCCTGCTCCCGAGAACAGGGCGTTCTGAAGATAGCTCAGGAACACGCTTACTCATGCAAGGCATATTTTAGATGAAAATTTTCGCCAGAAACTTACTCATGTGAGCTACATGTTCCTCTTGCAGTTTTGCTAGATGCAACCCAACGTCATAATCATCTAAGAACAGTGCGCCTATGAGGTTTCCCTAGGGAATCCCAATCCGATCGGAATCAGAGATTGACTAAGTTTTCTTATCACCGATCAGCAAAAAGAAGGTAAAAAGGAATAAAAAAAAAGCAAAGAAAAGAACAGGGAGAAAAATATGCTTTTGAGCCGCCGCCATGGCGTGATTCGAACGCGAGGAGATGCCCTGCCTCCGCAGCCGTACACGTGCCCCGATCCCCCCGACCAAAACGACGGCTCCGATCCTCCTAAATCGGATTACCAAATCTGCTTCCGCCGACATGTGGCCCCGGATACACCCGCCCCCACTGTCATTCTGAGAGGAAACCCGCGCAGGGGCAGAAGCAGCACGTGCACGAGTTGTTAGCCGTATAATTGTACTCAAACCCTAGGATTCGCCGCGAGCTTATCACTTATCACCGGTGCCCCTCTCTCTCCCTTCCTCATCGTGATCCATCCAAACCAGGTAATTTTGGGTGTTGCACTCAGATTTAGTTCCGAATTTAGCAGTTCAGTTGTTCTAGTAGCTCGGTTTCTTGATTTGGTATTTTCTTGGTGCTAAAATCTGAGGGAATGATGGTCATTTTGTTGGTTTTTCTTGCTTGGATTTGGTTTGCTTTAGGGAAGCTAAGATCGTCATGTCGGACTCGGAGGAGCACCACTTCGAGTCGAAGGCCGACGCGGGGGCGTCCAAGACCTACCCGCAGCAGGCCGGCACCATCCGCAAGAACGGCCACATCGTCATCAAGAACCGCCCCTGCAAGGTACACCTCCATGTCGACTCGATGATGATGCGCAATTGCAATCTCGTCTCGCACGAGCGAAGTTATTTCTGGTCATACTACGATGGAATACTTGTGTATTGTTATATGTGAATGGTTTACCAGATACTGTTATTGTTATCTGTGACTGTGAATGGTTGACCGGTATGTCGGGATGGTTCTCGTGGATCTGGGTGATAAATTCCTGACGAATTAGTGAGGAGGGATGTGGTGGAAGTAATGAGAGATGTAATGCAAATGTGAGAGGTGTGGTGCCATCGGGATTTATGTTCTCTTGAGTCTTGTTTTCGGTTTCGGATGGTTAAGCTCGATGTGCTTTTTAGCATCTGTATCGTTGCAGATTAGCCTTTGAAAGGTGTACCTGCTCAAAACTAATAGGTCATCCAGAGCAAAAGGGTGTTTTTTTAACAAAAAAATTTGTAGGGGGAAAGCTATTTTTACCATGTTCAAGGGACCAGTTGGCTCCTTCAGAAATAAGGTTGGACTCACATTTTGCCTTGTATGATTATTATGAGGTTTGTCCCCTTAACAGCAGAAAAGATACCTTTTCCCCTTAGACAGACATTTTGACTGTGGAAGAAATATTCAGCTTTTGTTGTGATCCAAGCAAATAACATGTGTTATAAGAAACACGCCTTGTCCTGTACAGCTAAGCTCCATCATTTCTGTGTTCAAGGTGAGCATAGTGGTAGAAATTCCTTTTCTAACTCTGGGTGATGTTTTCCTAGGGATTTGCTGAGGTAGGAGAAATTAGCTTGGTACCCCCAAGAGAATTTAGGTTCTGTAAATTCTGTTTGGACAGGGGGTGAGTTTAGTCCATTCCATGTTGGAAATGCAAGATTGTAACTCAGTGTAAACTGTAAAGAGACTCTATAGGCATATTTGAATTTAGTAGGATGGGGATGTTAAGCTTCCTGTACGTAGATAGACCAAAGGATTGGACAAAACAAAGTTTTTTCGCAATCCATTGCCAAAGAAAGCCTCAATCATAAATTTTGTTCTGTTTTGGTGAAAGAAGTTGAAATGGCCAAACAGATAACTGACGCAAGCCCAAATTTTACATCTATCCCTGTTTAGTAGCTTGTTGTGCGCTATGTGAAAGAGGTATGGCACTCATAAGGTGACAGTGGTGCTGACCTTTTTATTTGTATATACTTCCTTTCCTTTTCTTGTGCTTAAGTTGTTTTCTTTAAGCTCTGATGGCTTTGAGTGGTATCAGTAATACAGTTCTCAGGTTGAGGTCTGAAGCTATGTGGCATTTCTTTGACCAAGTTCATTGCATTCTTTTCTTTGATCTGATTGAACTGAATACACTTATGCTACAGGTGGTGGAGGTTTCTACCTCAAAGACTGGTAAGCATGGTCATGCCAAGTGCCACTTTGTTGCCATAGATATATTCAATGGTAAAAAGCTTGAGGATATTGTTCCTTCATCCC
Source organism: Melocanna baccifera (assembly GCA_036346265.1). NCBI lineage: Eukaryota > Viridiplantae > Streptophyta > Magnoliopsida > Poales > Poaceae > Melocanna > Melocanna baccifera. The sequence goes on along the minus strand of CM070694.1, from coordinate 21,984,949 downwards.
ATAACTGTGATGTAAGTCATGATTTCTAACTGTTTAGTTAAGACCTTTGATTGAGAGTTTGTAATTAGTTCACCATTACTTTTTTTTCAGGTTCCACATGTGGATCGTACTGAGTACCAACTGATTGACATATCAGAGGATGGATTTGTATGTTCTAGTTATCAGTGAAAGTGCCTTATTTTGTGAATAAACATTAGATTCAATGTTTATCATGTTGTTTCTTTCAGGTGAGCCTTCTTACTGAGAATGGTAACACTAAGGATGATCTTAGACTCCCAACTGATGAGAATCTCCTGAGCCAGGTTTGTTTGGCAAACCTTTAAGCATCTTTGCTTCTATTATATGTGTATATGCATGATATGGCTGCGTCCTTCATCTGTTTGATTCTTCATGCGATCCTCTTGGATCCATAGGAATTATTACATCCAATTTCTATTAGTTCTTTCTGTAGGCAACTGCTGTCGATATTTCTGGTCATAGTTATCTATCTTATTTGGACATTATTTTTGTGTACAATAATAAACCATCTGTATGATTGCTGGCTTGTATATTTCAGTCTTTCCATGTTACCTTTTCCTCCAAATATCTTGATTTGATATTTATATGGGTAGTAGGAACTTGTAGTGCATGCTTCTGAAATAACTGGCGTAAAAACTAGAGGAAGGCTAGATATTTACTCTGCGTACCCCTTTTTTTTATGTTCTGTAACCTTCCGTTTGTGTGCCCCCACCCCCCCACCCCCCGTGTCTCTGTGTGTGTTCGTGTTAGTTTTAGGAAGCATCAAATATGAGATTCCATTCATTCTTTAGAGCGATCCTACATGGTTGCCATATATATTGTACAAAGGTCCATAGTTACCACACTAAAATGTTACTTTTGCTTCATCATTTCTGCATTCTTGGTTCATTTGACTTGTCATATAACTGCCTGGAAGTAATGCTGCGGTTTTCTTTCCACCTCTATTGTGCTGTCATGTTTACTTTTGCTTCATCAGTTGTGCATTCTTGATCCACTTGACTTGTGATATTTCTGATTCCAGTCATTGCTTTCTGTGTGATAAGATTGTTCAAAATGTTTAATTGATAAAATCTGCTTGGTAATTCAGATTCAGGCTGGATTTGGGGAAGGGAAGGACCTTGTGGTGACCGTCATGTCTGCCATGGGGGAGGAGCAGATCTGCGCAGTGAAGGACATTGGCCCCAAGTAACTTCCTCAAATGAAGGCCACGAAATGGACGGATCCATTATATATCAAATTAAAACTAAAAAAAGACATGTATTGAGAAGGAATTGTACCAAGAAATTCACCTAGCTTGTGCTGGCTTTTGCCGAAGTAACACGGGTGCAGTGATTGCTGGGTGCATCGTATGTGATTACCACTACCTACCATGACATTTGGGACCCTGTATTTTCTATGGTTTTATGTCCTCTGCCTGATATCATATCAATAATTGATTTGGAACGGTGGAAACTGTAGGTCAAGTTCTTTTTAGCTTATGACTATGTTTTTTTGGGTTTTTGCTGGTGTATTTCGGCCGGGGTTAATAGTTTTTATCTGCACTGAGTGGATGGTGGAGACATCCACCATCTGCTGACGACACATATGGTTTTGGGTTTAGGGAGCTGTTTGAAGAATTCATTTTAAGAAGTAGCTTTATTTGTTTTGACTTTTGAAAAAGCTAAAAGCTTAAAAAGAACATCGTCTATTGTAGCACCTTAAAATTTGAAAGGACAATAGTATTTCAAAGATCAGCAAAACTCTAATTAGTCTGTTAACCAATTGCTTACCTTCCTAATCTGAGATTGAGGGCCAATAAAAAGAGGCCTATTTTTTCTGCGTGCACATGTATTTTTAGCGTGTGCAGTGGACCTTGGTTTGTTTGGCCGAATAAGTTGTTCACTCAGCTGAATAGCGATTTGTACGATAAAGATCTAGCGAATCTTTTTTTCTCTCGACTGAGTGAATCTCTCCCTGTCTTGTTAATTTCATCTTGGTCATCTCTGATTTATTTCTATTTCATTGTGTAAGTTTGCATACGGTTCTTGAGAGAGCGTTTAGGTAGTTGCGTATTCCAGATCCTTTATCTAGCGAGTCTGCCGAATGCGTCAAGACAAGTACCTCATAGTCGAAATCCTCTCCGTTCTGTTTACCACGTGTTCTATGAATATTTGTCATCACTGTTATAGAGTATAATTATCATATTATTAATGTTTGTTTGGTTATAGACTTCTAATATTGTATTCATACCATGATGTTCTAGGTTATCTTGTTTCATATGCTATTAGGTTTATTAGAATACTCCGCTCATACTGTTTTAGAATTCATGCTTAAATCATTAATAGGGATAGCATATGAACATATTTTAAAATTTGGGTTAAATCACTAGCAATCTTTTAACATTAGAGCTGCAATGTTTATTTTCCTATTGTCATAATCCATTACTTGTTTGAATTCGTATGTGAGTCATGATATATATATAATATTTGTTAAACTAACTAATAATCACTCATCACGTAATAAAACTTGGATGGTTAACAACTTATGTGTAGCTATATTATAATACCCTTTTTAGAATAATTTCTAGATCACTATCACCATATTATCATTCCTCATCGCCCTCATATTGGGAAGTTTGCTCTTCATTTTCAAGCTTAGCAGATCCTTCTATTTATTATAATCTTATCTTAGATTTCTCTAAGTTTCCTTAAATTCATATCATATAATTTGCTAATAATATAACAGCTAGCTGGCCTGGAGTTACCCACATATAGAGGAGATTTCTATCCACCTAGTAACAACAGAGGGCTATACACTTTTTTTACTCAGAATATTACACTCCATTTGCGGTTATACAGTCAAGGACAGTGACATGCCTGACTACTCTCGCATAAATGGGTATGTGAAGTAATCACCAGTGCCAGTACAATAACTTGCTAAATAACAAGTATCTTCAATTTCACTTTTCTTGTTACCTCTATTTTCGATCCTTATCAGTGTTTTAGGTAACCTAATCACATTGTATTAAACTGTGTCAATTACTCGTTAGAATTACTTGTCTTTTATTCATATTGCTTGCGATTGTTATTGTGTACTTGAGATTCGCAAATCTCATACTGCTCTTCCATTATCAAGTAAAAGGCCAATGGAGTGATTTGCAACATACATGAGTGGAATCACTCGAGTATTTAGCAACATGGCTTGCCACTATTTATGTTATCTTATTTACTCTTTATTTGGTTGAAAGTGGACTGACCCCATGTTTCAAACATTTATTTACATTTTCTGTTGGTTTTCTAATAAAGTGCCAATAAAACTTTAATTTCTTATGATTTCTATTGTTTCTTTTACTTATTTATTTTGACAATGATATTTCGTAGTGGTATCTTATATTGGTATATGATGTGCTACACCTATGGCTTGCTTATGTCTTATAGCTTTCCTCGAACAAACAAACATGATCATTTCTCCACTGCTTTTTTTAAGGGTTTATCAAAATAGACTTTTCAAAGTAACTTATTAGATTATCTATATTCGATTTGTTCACATAAATGTTCATAATAGGGCTAAAAACTATGCGTAACCATTCGTTCGAGCGATGTACGCTAGCTACTGTTTCACCTGCAAATTTTGGCCGATCATCCGCTTTCACCTCTTTCCGTTTGAAGTCATCACAACTGTTCGAACTGCTGTATCTGGTGAGTGGTGACGTGCATCGTTGCTCATTGGTTGACAGGTTTAGGGTCTGTTCTTTTTGGCTGCGGCTTATGGCTTTTGGCTGAAATTTTTGAATTTTAACTGTTTGCGACAGATATTACGGAGAGAGATACTCGCTTACGATTTTGGATTGTACAAATATTGGGCTTTTAACGTGTACTATAATTAACTTGTAGACTCCATCTTAAAAAAATACTCCATTTGAAAGTTAGGTACTGTAGCAAAAGTCAAAAACCGTTTTGAGAAGCTGAAAAGAACAGACCCTTAGTCTTTCAAAAGGACTACAATGGCACCTGGTTTGGTTTGTTTGGTTACTGACCAGAATTAGGTTCTCATAAAAATATGGGTTATTCGTGGATTTTTCTGTAATTTGATCCTATAAATTCTGTGTTATCTAAACCGTATGATAGATGTGCGTTGGCTAGAGCTATTCAACTCCTAGCCTGGGCTAAGATGATGGATACGAAGAAAGAGCTAAGTACTAATTCAATTAAAAAGAATATGTCTTCATGAGCTAAGAGGATTTAAACCTAGGCGGTGAAGATGTACACTCAGACCTCTCGCCAATCTGAGGGGACGTTTGTTTTAGCAATAGTTTCTAACTTTTGGCTGAAATTTCACTGTAGCTGATTTTTTTACTGTAGCTGATTTGGATTTTTGGGCATAATTAATTTTAAAAAAAATGTAAAAATAGAAAAAACATGTTAACCCATTAGGGACAATACAAAGGAATACGGAAAAAAAGAAAATACAAAAAAGCCTAAAATATCTAAAAAAATCCAGAAAAAGATGAAATACTGAATAGTGAAAAAAAAAAGCAGAAGCTAGAAGCTAAAACCGAAAAAAGCCGAAATGAGCCGGGCCTCTGAGATAGCTCAGTTCCTTTGAAGCCTTTAGCCTAGAAATTAGGTCCGACCTAGAGTGTTTGAGCGGAGCTTAGCTCACTACCTTGGGCTTGAAACCTAGAAAAGCCTAATAAAATATTAGACTTATTTTTTTAGACTACACCTGATATTTTTTTTAACTGTATTTTTTAAGATGACAATAGACTGCATATACAATTTGGACTCGAGAAGTCATTTAGAAAAACGACTTCGAGTAGCCACTTGAAGAAACCATCCTCCGTTTGTTTCGACTTCTAAAAAATCCAAAGTCAAAAATCACATAAAAAGCTAACAAAATAGTGCCATTGATTTTCATCCATTTTTAACAAGGAAATATGCATCAAAATACGGAAGAAGGTCCATTTTGGTCGATTAACTCTTCCTGACTATAAAACCAATTACTTTACGTCTCCTAGATGCCGGTACAAAATCACATCTCGGGGCTCTTTTCATGGGCGAATTTGAGTGGTTTGGCTGTCATACTATCAACTATGTTCCATTCGTTTTGACGATGATTTCTACTTTTATTTTATTATTTCTTAATTTTATCTTTTCTTTTTTAGTTTTTAGTGTTTTTTGCCTTTTTTTCTCGTATTCCTTTGTATTGTTTATGATAGATTAATCTGTTTTTTATTTTTTATTTTTTTAAATTTAATATACTAAATAAATCAGCTTAACTACAGTAAAAAATAAAAAAAATAAACCAGTTACAATAAAAATATTATAAGCTGCCGTTATTATGTATTGCCTATCACATCATTCAACTTGACACTTATCTGAGAAGAGAGATACGACGGAGGAGGCTAACATGTGAGTCAGGTTAGCCTTCTTTCAATTGGTTTAAGAGTATTTAGCAGCTATTTAGAATATATTAATTTTTTAATTTTAATTTTTACTTTTTTGTATTATCCATGATGATATACTGATATTTTTTCTTATTTTTTAATTAAATAATTTAGGAAAAATAATAATTATTATAATATAATTTTAGTTAAAAGCTAAGAGTCCGTGAGAGCGACCCCAAAATCAATGATGTGACAGGCACAGCACCGAAAATCACTCGTAAAACCAAGTCTACGGATGTGGTTTGTATCCGTTCGAGCCGCACAATTACTCGCTCCCGCGAAGGAGAGGGGAGGATTCGCAACTCCGCAGCAGCTCTTCTGCGCCGGTTCCCTACCTCGCCGGCTCAAGCCCCCAACCATCATCATGGCGTCCAGGCAGGGTCCCGGCGGCGGCCTCTGGACCCCGCCCCCGTCCCCGACGCTCTCCGTCCCGCGGTTCCCCGCCCTGGAAAGCCTCCTCGCCGGGAGCCTCTTCCCCGACGAGCCGGCGGCGGCGGCGGCGGTTCCGAGCTTCTTTGGCGGCTCGCCCACGCAGCTCCCCTCCCCGTCGCCGCTCTCCGCCACCGCCCTCCTCGGGTACCCCCAGGTCTCAAGTCTCAACCCCCACGCGCGCTTGTGCTCGTTGTTGCTTTGGTTTTTAATTACTCCGTAACTTGGTATACTACAGGTTCTGAATTGGTATTACAAAATTGGACTTTTTTTTTTTGCCTTTTCTTTTAGGCAGTGCAGAACTATAGAGGAGGCCATGGTCTCGTCGTAGGATTGTGCTACTGTGTATACTGTACCAAGTGCCGTTGAGTTGATGTGCGCCGTTTAATTGGAGTTTGCGCGCTGTAGCTCGCAAACTCCTGTCCTTAATTGGAACGATGGTCCTGGGCCATAAGGTGGAGCAGCTTATCCAGCGCGGTTGTGACGAATGGTCTGCGTTGGACGTTCAAGAACCGGGGTCCATGGTAAATTGGCAACTATTCAGGTCGATATGCACCTTTTGTGTTGCCGACAGCAGCAGATGCTGTATTGGCGTCCCTTTTCCTTTTCGAGAACCTGTGTCGAGTGTTCTTGAGAACCTCTGTTGAGTGTTCTTGAGATGGTGGAGTAGGTTTGGGATCGATTTAGTTTGAGCGTCTGACTTCGAGGCATCAGTAGGACATTATCTCAACATTATCCCTTGCACCATATTCAGTTGAAAATGATATGTATATTTTTTTCCCTGCAGGAAAACTTTGAACTATTCCATAAACAGGACCTAGCACAGTTAACAGCACAAGTAGATCATTCTAACTACAGTATACTCCACCAAGCAGATAACTCATCTTCTTTCTCATTGGCGACTTCAGAGCTGACATCCCAACATGTCAGTTCTTCTGTAATTGCGGCATCAATGCAGGAAATGCCGACTTTGCCATCACATAAAGATAATATCAAGACTGTATCAACTAGGGTTTTACAAGGACTCCAAAGTTCATCCATCACTCTGGACAGACCTACTGCTGATGGCTACAGTTGGCGCAAGTATGGGCAGAAGGCAGTGAAGGGTGGGGAGTATCCAAGGAGCTACTACAAATGCACCCATAGGAACTGTTTGGTCAGGAAAAATGTTGAGCACTCTGCAGATGGACGAATTATTCAAATAATTTATAGAGGCCAGCACAGTCATGAACGTCCCTCAAAAAGGAGGTTTAGAGATTGTGGTGGTTTATCAAATGAACTAGATTATTTCAATGACAATGCGGATGCTTCAACCAGATCACAATCAGATTTTATAGATTGTTATGGAAGGCCTATAACATCAAATGTCACCATGGCGGGGTGTTTAATGGCAAGGAGAGAAGAGGGAGATGAGCAATTGTCTGGTTCATGTGATAGCCAGCAAGAGGGTGATGATGAAATACAAACTGATGATGCAGCTGCTGGTGACGCCAATACAAATGAAAGGTAGTTCCTGTAACCAAACAGAACTTCCTTATTTGGAACTTTGTAAGTTCTTCTAGACTTCCTTATTAGCATGTTTCTAACTTACTGTCATTATTTTATATTGTGCAGGAATGCACCAGCTCCAGGTCAAAAGATTATCGTGAGTACAACCAGTGATGTTGATCTTTTGGATGATGGCTATAGGTGGCGCAAGTATGGACATAAAGTGGTGAAAGGAAATGCTTGCCCAAGGTAGACCCATAATCATTTACCATATAGCCCTCTCTTCCGCCCATGATCTTACGTACTGCCTAGCAAAGGAAGGCCTTCGGTTCTCCACTTGCTTCTAGAATGGTACCTTTAGTCAGAACAGCTATGAAAATAACTCCGTGTTATCGTTGGATCCTTCAGGTTGTTTGCTTAAGCATTTATCTTGGAAGAACGTATCATATACACAATTATGGATGTAAAAGGTGTCTTAAACTACTAATTAGTTAATGTCAGAGCTAGTTTAGTTCTTTGGGATCAGCTTGATGATGTCATCCAGAACTACAACTCCACATAGCTCACTTACACCTGAACAGACATGGGACATTTGTCATACCCAAAAAATGGTTTTACCTTTCATTCAAGAGAAACATATACCTAACAAGCTTAACAGGCATGATAGACTGATATTGCTTCTTAACGACTCAGCCATTATCTATCTTACGTAAGTGAATTAGTTTTGGAACTATTTGCCAAAGAATCCATGCCTTGTTAATCTGACAATATTCAATTGCTACGAAGAATGCTATCCGGCAGATTATTTAAGAACAGATATATGGTCTGCTGTGGTCGAATGAGATTAAGATTGACTATTACATACATAGTTAGCCAAACGAAAATCTTCTGTAATTCTGAATTTTTTTTTGGTGAGGGAAAACTTGGCATATATTTTGTCAAACTAATCTCTTTGAACAATAGTAAAACATTTGTCCTATAGTTCTTTTGGCAATAGTTACTGCCATCACAAGATCGTAAGTGATTTGCATGCTTATCAATTGTATGTTTGGTGAGTTATCTTCTTATTTTTCATAAATCTTCTACCACTACGGACAATTTACTTAAAATCGAAATTTAGTGTTTTGGAGAACTGAACAATTTTATGAACCTGAGTTATGTACTCTGTCTGCACCATGTAGGAGTTATTACAAATGCACTTACCAAGGATGCGATGTAAAGAAACATATTGAGAGATCTTCTGAGGAACCAGATGCTGTGATAACTACATACGAAGGGAAGCATATCCATGATGTACCTGCTCCTAGGAACAGAAGGCATGCTACAGCGAATAGTCAGCCCTACTGCACATAACAGACTTACAGAACGACCGCCTGCTAGCGTCTGCACTAGATCTAAAACAAGAAAATGCAGAAACTAAAAATTGGAGTGTTTTATCATTCTGCTTTTATAGCCTAACCTGGCTGTGTCTTCTTCGCCTACTGCACTGGTGGTTAACAAATGAAGCAAATGCAATTCTATTGGTTCCTCAGTTCTGCTTCCGTTTTTGGTGGTTAACAAATGAAGCAAATGCAATTCTATTGGTTCCGCAGTTTTGCTGCCGTTTTTGGTTAGAGTAGATCCAGTCATCAAGTCTGTTCTTTTGGGCTATAGCTTATAGCTTATAACTGCGGCTTATGGCTTTTGGTTCTAGTGCGAGCGCTCGTGCGGACAAACCAAAAGCCGATAAACCGCTTCTAAAAGGTTATCCCGATAAGCCACTTCTAAATGGTGGTAGAAAAGCTATCACGTTTGTTTGTTCGAGAAAAGTTATAATTTATAAGCTAAAAAGAATATGCCTATCATGCTCTGTATCCTGCAAGACCCTTGCATGCACTATTGTGCCCCATTGTTGCTCAAATGTAATACTTCTGAAACTGTATATTTTTTTAATCAGTTCTACCCCCAAAGGGAGGTAACAGGCAACATGATGGCATTCTGTTTTCAGCAAGTGTATATGCTCCAATTGAACTCTTATTTTGTAGAAACATCCAATTGTTTAACTCTTATTATTTGCTGCAAGTGTTATTTCAATAGAATATGCAGCAGTATCTGGTAATTGCTGAACATGATGATGGTTCACTAATACCTAAACCATCCAATGGGTCATGCTCTTTTGAGTATCAACATGTAACCTATTTGCTGCACATATCATACCTGTTAAACTGACATCATTGTTTCCATTACAGAGCAGAAAGTAATCATGGCTTGTTAACACATAACTGTAACTGCCAATGCTTGTAAAGAACAACTGTAAGTATTGTCAGAAGCCATCGATCTTTTCTGTCGTAACTCGCGTTGTTGCCGCACATGACCGGCGTGCGAAAACTGGTTGACAACGTTGTCACCCCGTCTGACGCCCACAAGAATCACTCGTTTTCGCTCGGGTTTCAGTCAGTACCAGGAGTGATGTTCCACTCGTACTGACTGGCATATGCCGTGCTCCTAGGGGCGTCTTGGCATCTAGCCCTGTCAACATCTTTGTGCCCATGGGAAGTCTTGTCATCTGCAGCTCATTGATCTTAACCTGTACTTTGTTTGCTGTCGCCATTCCTTGGATCCTATCGTTGGATGATTCACAACAATAGAGATTTTTGGAGGGTTTAAACTGTTTCTTGCGGAATTCCTGCGTTCTGAAAAGTTTCTCTGTTTTCGTAACCGACTTATCACGGTTTACAACCTAATTGTTGAGAAACCTTCGCTGACGACCAGTCTGAGCGATTCCTTTGCTTAGAACAAGAACGAATCAATCATAGAAAACAGAATAATAGATTGAACACACAGAGAGAGATAGAGAGAACTCCTGGTCTTTCTTTATTGCTTCAATTCATTGGGGTACAAAATCAGCCATATGGCTCTCTATTTATAGGAGGGTGTGAGGTGCCCACTATGGATAAAGACTCGTTTAAACGGAGAGGATCCGTTTAAACGGCAATCCTTATCCCTGGTTTCCTAATACTCCCCCTTGGAGACTCATCCGACATACTCATGTCTCATTAAAACTCCATAAAAATCCAGTGGGAAAAATTTGGAGAAAGAGTACATGATGCATGTTATGCTGCGATGTACAAATTACCTCATTAAAAACTTTGACCGAGAAACTTCAGGAAAACTCATCAAGAGAAAAAGAGTACAATTCATCCAACTTCATTCAGTGTTCAGGACTTTTATTCTTTGGGTACTTGATCTTCATGATCAAGATTCACTAACAGGCTTGAGGGAATTCTCACCCTAAATTCTGCACTTCTCTAAGTCTCATCATACCGATCCCTTGTACGCACCTTTCAAAGCTAGATGCGGGGAGAGACTTTGTGAATAAATCTGCTAGATTTTCACAAGACTTAGTATGCAGTACTTTAATCTCGTTCATCTTTTGCAATTCATGAGCATAGAAGAACTTTGGGTTGATATGCTTTGTGAGATGACTTTTCACATAGCTCGTTTGTACTTGTGCAACGCAAACGGCATTATCTTCATAGATAATTATGGGGGTTTGCACAATGTTCATCCCACATGACTGCTGGATGTGGTGAACCATTCGGCGTAGCCAAGCGCATTCACGTGCAGCTTCATACAGCGCTATTATTTCTGAGTGGTTCATTGAGGTAGCTACAAGGCTTTGCTTAAACGATTTCCAGAAAATTGCAGTTCCACCACACAGGAATACATAGCCTGTTTGTGACTTTACGGTATGCGGGTCAGACAGGTACCCGGCATCTGCATAGCCAATCAAGTTCAGATCTTGATTCTTTCTGTAAAACAATCCAAAATTCTTGTTTCCTTGGAGATATCGGAAGATGTCCTTTATGCCCTGCCAATGCATTTTGGTGGGCTCTGCACTATACCTTGCTAACAGGTTCATGGCAAAAGCAATATCCGGCCTAATGCAGTTTGCTAAGTACATGAGTGCTCCAACTGCACTCAAGTATGGGAATTCCGGTCCCAGGACTTCCTCCCCCTCTTTCTTAGGTCGGAAAGGATCTTTTTTTTGCTGTAAAGATCTCCCGATCATCGGTACTTTTGATGGGAATGCTTTCTCAAAACTGAATCTTTCTAGCACCTTCTAGGTGTAGGTCGACTGATGTACCAAAACTCCTTCAGGGACATGCTCAAGCTGCAGGCCTAAACAGAACTTGATCTTACCCAAATCTTTCATTTCAAACTCTGACTCCAAGTAGGAGTTTGCTTATTTTATATCTTCCACTATCCCGATGATATTCAGATCATCTACATACACTGAGATTATACAGAATCCATTCTGTGATCGCCGTATAAATACACAAGGACATTCTTCATTGTTCGTGTAGTCTTTCTTGCAGAGAAAGTCGCTCAAGCGATTATACCACATTCTGCCAGATTGCTTTAGTCTATACAGAGACTTTCTAAGCTTCACACTGTACAGATTTCTATTTGCTCTGTCTTGGTTCGGGAGAGGAATTCCTTCAGGGACTTTCATATAAATCTTCAAATCCAAGTTACCATAAAGATATGCAATTACAACATCCATCAATTTCATTTCTAAATTCAAGTTCACTGCCATTGAGATCAAGTATCTAAAGGTAATTCAACTCATGACCTGGGAGTAGGTTTCTTCATAATCAACTCCAGGACGTTGAGTGAAACCTTGTGCTACCAGCCTTGCTTTGTATCTCACTACTATGTTTCTTTCATTTCTCTTTCGAACAAATACCCACTTGTGTCCTACGGGGTGCACATGGGGAGGTGTGCAGCATACGGGCCAAACACCTCTCTTTTATTCAGAGATAGCAATTCAGTTGCTATTGCCTTCTTCCAATCTTCCCAATCTGATCTTTTCTTACATTCAACAAGCGATGCAGGCCCGGGATCAAGATCAATGATTGTGGCAATTTTCTTTGCGAAGTAGATATCGAAACTGGCCGTTGTCCTGTTCATGGACTCTCGCGTGTGCACATAATTTATAGCTATTTCTTCATGAGTTGCTTCTTCTAGAGCTTCATTTTGCGCATCGCTTCTTTCAATTGCGGTGGCAAGTCCCTTTAGTTTTTCGGCTGCGATGTGTGCGCACACATCCATATCGATGGGGATATTCAGATCCGGTATGTCCTTTTCAATAGGTGTCATACTTGTGCCAGGTCTCAACTGGCTCCCCTTCTCATTCTGGGGGACTTCGGTGATCGGCTGTGATAAGTCCTTCTTATCCTTTTTCGCCAGGCGTCCCCGGTTACTTTGGATTCGAGGAGCCGGAGTTCTCGTCCTTTTATTCTGAGGCCTTTGGACGGGATTAGGGATACCTTCAATTTTCATTGGTATTTCAACCCTCTCCGGTGCATTACATGCAGGCACATGCGACTTAGTCACGCTCTTCAAATCACTAAAGTGATCAGGCAGTTGGTTTGCTAATGATTACAAATCGATGATCTTCTGGATCTCTTTTTCAGTTTCACTAGTGCGCGGGTCATGTGCAGGAATTCCCGTGGCTTCCCACGTAATTTCCCGACATTTTTCATCAATGAGTTGATTTCCTCCCCCTAATGTCGAGAAATTGTCCTCATCAAAAATGCAGCCAGCGAAGCGGGTAGTATGCAAATCTCTCGACATGGGTTCCAAATATCTGATTATGGATGCAGTCTCATAACCAACGTATATCCCTGTCTTACGGAGATGGCCCATTGCAGTTCGCTGTGGAGGGGGTATAGGTACATAAACCTTGCATCCAAACCTCCTGAGATGAGAAATTTTCGGTGGTGATCCTTGCTCTAGTTGCATAGGTGAGTGGATGTTGTAGGCCGAAGGTCTAAAGTTGATGAGATTCGCTGCATGTAGGACTGTGTGTCCCCAACATGTAGCTGGCAAATTACAGTTCTGTAAGAAGGGTCGGGCAATAAATTTAATTCTCTTGATTAAAACCTCTGCCAAATCGTTCTGGGTATGGACATGCGGTACCGAATGCTCAACTGTAATCCCTATCGCCATACAATAATCATCAAATACCTTTGAAGTAAATTCTCCGGTATTGTCCATTCTGATGGACTTGATGCGATGATCAGGGAACACATTTCTGATGTGAATGATCTGCGAGATCAATTTGGCGAAAGCACGATTTCTTGTGGATAATAAACCCACATATGACCACTTTGAGGAAGTATTAATGAGCACCATGAAATACCTAAATGGCTCTGAGATGGGCTGAATAGGACCGCAAATGTCTCTCTGGATGCGTTCCAGGAATGCAGGGACTTCATCCTTCACTTTCAGAGTAGAGGGTCTAATAATTAATTTCCCAGTGGCACATGCAGGGCGCACAAAATCTTCATGATTCGGGAAATTCTTCACATTAATATTATGCCCGTGAGAATTGTTAATTATATTTCTCATCATCCTAAGACCTGGGTGGTCTAATCTGTCATGCCAGAGACAGAATAGTTGAGCTTCTAAATCACCGTCTTGAGCGATTATGCAGCTGCGCAGCGCTTTAATGTTGGTATAATATAGCCCAGTTTCTAGTGAAGGAAGTTTTTTTTAATACCCTTTTTGTCGAGACCCGAATATGCAAATTCGGTCTCTCTGTGTAAACTGCACTAGTCCAGGATCACGCTAGTGCACACAGTCAAACATAGATGTCATCACAGTCATACACACGACAATAATAAAGGAAAACTCGAATATCGATAAAATATCAAGGGTACGACCTTATGGCCAAGCTTACAATATCTCTAGCCGGAACGGCTTAACAAAATAGCAGCGGAAATCCAAAATAAAGCGTAGCGACCAATCGACAAGCCACAAGCTATCGAGTGGAGAACGAAGCCTAATCCGTGAAGTCGTCGTAGTACTCTTCTTCTGGAACCTCCTGCTGATAGTACTCCTCTCCCTCAACTGAGCAACATAGGCGTAAAACCGTGAGTACATTGGTACTCAGCAAGTCGTTTATAACAATAAATGCAATATGATATGCAAGGCTTACCAAAGGAGGGCTGACAGGTTAATTTGCATAAAGACATTTATCGATGAAATATATTAAATAACTTGAAAGCGAAAGTTAACTGAAAACAGTAACAATAGATAATCAAAGGAATAAACATGAACCACTTGTGAACACCAATTCACAAGTTACACCAACAGTGAACTACCTGTCCACTCCCAACATAAACCACCAAGTTATAAATGAAACACTAACCCTCGTGTGAAATCCCCGAGCACTGTCCATGACCGAGGACGCGGCTATTCGAATAGTTTTACACTCTGCAGGGTTGCACAACTGTACCCACACGATGTGATTAGCCTAGGCCTAAGGAAATCACAACAAGGCCTTTACAATGCTCTATCTCAATACAATCCTGCCCGCTAGGGTTTCGCATCACACCCCCCCTTGCGCCACATGGAAATCAGGAACCAAGTCCATCACGATGGCAGAATTGAATTGAAATATTACAAATTAATCAGCCAGGTCCATCCCATAATAGACATGTGGTTTGCACGATTAAGCTCAGATCAATGGCGTACAAAGTTAAGTCCTTAACATTACCCGGGCGAGACTACCACATCCCCCAAAGTACAACTGTACTTCCCCCTTTACTGCACGATCACTCGTCCGAGTGCAAAACCAATTTGTATAACCAAGCCAACGTCACACCAATGACGTGGCACAAATTTTAATACACGTGGCACCAATCACAGTTCCATATGTCATTAATTCAAATTAATAATTTAATATGTGCGATGAGATCAATCGTAAGTATGCACCGGCTAAGCAATCTAATCGAACCAACCCATGTGATAGATAAACTAGCATCACTAATAAATTTCCCAACCTATGGTGACAATGGCATCATGGTATTCCAAAGTATCAAGGAGGTATAAATTCAATTGGGACGATAACTATCTGTGCAAAGGTTTGAATAAAAATAGCAATACAATGTAATTTAAAACAAAATAATTAAATAATAGTTTACAAAATTGGGTTCAACATGATCAAGGGACACGACTTGCCTTCGTTATGCTCAGCGGGGTACTCCTGGTCTTCTGGCGCGAAACCTACTCCTCCGGAATCCGAATCTAACGAGAGAGAAAACGACCGAAAACAAAGAAACACATAAAATGACAAGCAAATGAACTCCAAAATTCACAAAACTAGAACCAACAGCTAGAGCTCGATTTTAGATGAATTTAGAAAAAAGAACGGGGTCAATCGGAGCTAGGACGGAGAAGAACGGGCTCCCGGAAAATTAATTCTAAAATTATTTCGGAAAAATCGGAAAAGTTCTTGTCTTGTGGACCCGGTCCACGAAATTCGAGTCCACCGTGGACTCGGTCCACGAAACAGGCACGGGGCGGCGGGGTCGACGCGGGGGACGCTACGACGTGCGGCGGCATATCTTGCCACGTGTCACCCGGCGACATGGCGGTGGCGTGGCGCCACGCGGCTCGGGGCGGCTCGGGGCGGCGTGGCATGCCACGTGTCGTGCCACGTGGACTAGGGCCGACGTGGCACGCGCCGTGCTGCCACGTGGCTAGGCCGAGCCGGCGGCTCGGGGCGGCGGCGACGCTTGATCCGACGGCGGGCGCGGGCGCGCGGCACGATCTGGACCTTCGGTCCAGATCCGAGCGACGGCGAGGATTGCGCGGCGCGGCGCGGCGACGGCGGATCGGCGGCGCGTGGCGGCTCATTGCTGCGTCCGCGGCGCGCTTGCGGCGAGGCGGATCGCGGCCGAAGGGTGACGCGTGGCCGCGCGAAGCGGATCGGCGACGCGTGGCGGGTGCGCGCGCGAGGCGTCGGTCGCGGCGCGCGATCGCAGACGCGCCGAGGCGAGGCGAGGCGAAGGCGGGGCGAGGCGACGGGCGACGCGGCGCACGGCGGAGGCTCACCGGCGGCGGCGGCGGCGGCCGTGCTCCGGCGACCTCGGCGGCAGCGAGACGCGGCACGGCGGCGCGGCGCTCCGGCAGCGGCGCGGCGCGGAACGGCGAAGCGGCGGCGGGAGCTCGGGTGTCGGCACACGAACCGAGGACGAAGCGGCGGGTTTAACACGCGAACCGAGGAGTTCGATTCGATTCTGGCGGCGCGCGCGCGCGCGGTTTGACGGCTCGGATTCGCCACGGGCGTGATCCGACGACATCGAGCGGGCGGGAGGGGACGCGGTGGTCTTCGCCGCGTGGCGCATCGGCGCGCGACGCGCGGTGTTAGGGTTAGGGTTTGCGGCGCGCGCGAGGACGACGGCGGAGATCGCGCGCGCGCGATCGGGCGGTGGTCGCGGGCGCGGCGCGGCGCGCGCGCTTGTTGTGCCGCCAGCAGCGTCAGCATGGATCTTGACGCGTGGCGCGAAGCGAGATCGGGCGGAAGGCGAGCTGGTGCGCGGGAAAGGGTACGGCGGCGGCGGCGAGCGCGGGATGGGCGACGCGTGGCGAAGAGAGAGAGATCGGGCGGCTGAGGTTAATTTCTTTTCTTTTCTTTTTCCAGAAATTCAAATAAACTTCTAAAAGCTCTAGAAAATTGCAAATAAATCCTAAAAAATCACCAAAAATACCAGAAAATTCCTTGAGACCTGAGGAACACAAATAAAATATTTCCCACTTATGTTAATGTTTATTTTAATCATATTAAATCATTTAAAACTTTAAAAATTCATTTGAAGCTTCAATTAATTTCAGAAAATTCCAGAAAATTTATTTTTAAAATCTAGGCTTTAAAAATCTCAGAAAAACAGGATGTTACATTTGCCATTTTCTTCGCGCTTCGTGATGAGCAGGTATTCCTTACCGTACTCTTCTTCAGTCTCAACGTGGAAACCATTGGCGCGAATATCTTTAAAACTTAAGAGAGTTCTAGTCGATTCTGGGTACAATAATGTGTCTTCAATGACCAAAGTTGTGGCCATGGGAAGTATAATTGTGGCTCTTCCGGAACCAATTATACATGCATCGCTTCCGGCGATTGTCGTAAGGCTGCCAGTGCTCTTACGAATCGACTGAAAATATTTAGTCTCTCTTAAGATGGTATTCGTGGTACCACTGTCGGTAAGGTATATTTCCTCCATAGAGCACCACACGTGCTCTAATATAATGTATTTTATTAATATGTATTAGAATACATACAGCACATATATAAAACACACAAATATTAGAACATATCATGCCATTGTAAACTGAATAAATGAATGAATTATTCCAAAATCATCCAATCATCACGAGAAAATAAGACTAAAGTACCATCCATGCAAGTTCTAACTTGTCCATTTAATGTAAAATAAATGACAATTAACGTCTTATGCATTCTGTGCATCAGACTGAATCAACTAAAAAATCATTGACTTCTTGGGCTATCTTTTGAGGAGTGATATTCTCTTCGAGAGAAATCATGGAGGTGACTGCCTCTAGGTCGTAAGGAGGTGCTGCTGCCGGGATGGATTCAACCTCCATCAAATTAGGCAGCAGCTCATGATGCCCCCCCTCAACCGCTGCAAGTGAGCTTCATGATGCCCTTTGCCATTCTTCTTCTGGGCTTGGTGGGTATCAATGACATGCTGCGGTGCTTTACAGATTCGCGACCAATGCCCCCACTTGCCACACTTGTAGCAACCTTGGTTCTATTGGCCATTTGGTTTGCCACTCTCCTTAGCCTTTTTATCATTTGGAGCATCTGACTTGCCTTTCTGAGCAACGGCCTTACCCTTCTTCTCCCTTCTTTTCATCAAGGGCTTTCGCACCTTGTAGATCCCGGCGTTGGCCTCACGGCCAGCGGAGCTCCCTAGTGGCTGTGCGACGTAATTCTTACAGAGAATTTCTTCTTGAGCCTCCGCAACTTGCATCATATCAATCAATTCGGCGTACTCCTTATAGCCATCTTGACGATAATTACGGGCGGATTGTACAACGTTGGGGTGAAAGGTGGACAGGGACTTCTCGATCTTCTGTTGATCTGTGATATGTTTGCCACAGAGTTGAAGATTGGTACAAATCCTGTGCAAAGCAGAATTGTACTCCCCGACCGTCTTGAAATCGGCAAATCTTAGTCCGATCCACTCCTGCTCTGTCTGAGGAAAAATGGTGTACTTTAGCCTCTCAAACCGCTTCTTGAGTGCGGTCCAGAGTGTTAACGCGCTTTTCTCTGCCATATACTCATTCTTAAGAGTGATGCAGAGATAATGCCTGAGAAAATGAAGTGCCTGATCATTCTCTTCAGGTATGGATTTGGCGTCGTGCCGTCTGCCAAGCCCAATAGCCGCGCGGAGTTTCTTAGCTCCAAGTACTATCTCAACATCGAATGCCCATGTCAGATAGTTCTTGCCATGCTGGGCAAGCTCCTCGAACTCCCAGTTCGTGATGCCAGTCATCTACATGTGATGAATGGAATAAATAAGTTTACTGCAGATAAACTTGCATGAAAAAATTTACTGTGGGTAAATAAATGGTACAATAGATTCTTCATAACGTTTCATAATTTTCTATGCATTTTCATAATTTTACTGCTAATTTTCAGTGATTAAAAGCAATTAAACAATTACAATTAATCAAAATAGTAAATAAATGCAGAAAATACATAAAATAATAACGGCAAATACAAAATTCGGGTTCCTGAGGCCCTTTTGTGCTAGAATACAAATTTTCAGTGAATTATGCATTTTCTGAGGGTCTATACGCAAATTTTCAGTTTAGAGAAAATTTTGCGTAATTTCTAGATTTTTGAGGGGTTTTCTGTAAATTTTTTCGCCCCCCGGCCAGGCCCCCGCTTCCCCCCTCTCTTTTTTTTTGCAAATTTACCAGCCCCCCTTGGTTGGGCCGATTTTGGCCCAAACCTTTCTTTTCTCGGCCAAGTGGCCCGCTGACTCATTCGGCCCAATAGCCCACCGGCCGACTTCAAAGGGGCAGGGGTAGGGTTTCCCCTACCCCTGTTCATACTGTGGCGGCGGCGCTTAAGGTGGCGGCGGCGCGACGGGCGCTCGCCGGCGGGCAACATGGCGGCAGCGGGACCGAGCGACGGGCTACACACACACGCTGTGGCGCGGCAGCGCGAGGCGGCTCGGGAGGCGGCCGACGTGAGGCGGCGCCATAGGAAAAGAAAAGAAAAGTAATGTAGCTGTGTCATACTCCAACTAATGTAGCTGTGTCATAGGAAAAGAAAAGTAAGAAGGAATACAACAAACACATCAAGGAAGACTAGTCTAAGTACATCCAATACTGTAGGTGCATCCACATGTGCACCACCTAGGGTTGTAATCAGCATGCCTGCCCAACTGAATGGCTGTCCTGGTCCTATCACAAGAAGGTTAGAAAAACAAAAAATTTCTTTCTTTACTAGTTGATATGTACATTGTAACTAAATGAGTTTGTTTCAATAGACAATTGGCAAGGGCAAAGGCTGATGGAGCATCCCAATCTTCGCTTACTACCACAACATCTCTAGCCAGGTCAAGGCCTGCTGAGAAGATGTCTCCAAGGAGGACGAAGAAGAATACCTAATTGTTGTGAAGGTTTCATGTGTATCTTTGTGCTTTTGCAAAGAAAGTCCCAAAATCGTGAGACTTTATAATAGGTTTGTGTGAGATGTGAACTTACTTGATTGCTAATTTGTAATATGGTCTATACTAGTTGTCTGTGAAATGTGAACTCACTAAGGTTGCCCTATTTAGAACTCTACAATTTGTGAGGTGAACATGATGTTATGTTAGATGGTGCATCCCATGTCAGGTTTTGTTCAAATCAAATCTCACATTGTTGTGTTCACATCATATATCAATTTAACATCAAGTAAGCATTGCCTATTTAGGGTTTTGAACATAGCATCCATTACAAGCTATTCTGGCACACATGCCACTACTTAACTAGCATCACCATCACAAGTAGGGCAATGAGAACAACAACCACTGCATTCCCAAGCATCTAAAACTCTCCAAAGCTGACGAGCTTGTTCATCTTGGCTGCCAACTCAGAGTCTAAGGCTATCAACATAGGCATTTCAGCTTAGAGCTTGTTCATCTTGGAATTCATCTCACAATAGAATGATTTCAACACAACCATTCCAGTTTTCAACCCTTTCAACTCATCTTTCATGGTCCCATATGCTTTCTTCAGCTCGGAGGTCACTTCGAGATAGGGAGAAGGAATCGGCATCGCTCAACGGCCCAAGCGCCCAAAACGCATCGAGCGAGCAGATCCGGAGAAGCCAGACTTGACGAGCCGCTGCCGTCGCTCAGTCAAAGAGAGGAGCGAAGAAAGGGGATCATTTGGGCCAATTCACATCTAGGCGATGAAGTCAAGGCCGAAGGCCTAATGCATCCCTCTCCCTCTCCTTACAGGTGGGCCCAAAGGGCTTTCCTATTCCTTCCAAATTTTCTTTAACCAGAAATTAAAGTAAATTTACTTAAAAGCCCAATAATTTCCTCTCGGGTTTTAACCCCAATTCAACAAAAAAAAGGGTTAAAAATTCAAAAATGGCAAACTAACAAATGATACGTGAATTTCAGAGTAAATCCTCCTTTACAATATAATAAAGCGTATTTTACCAATGACGCTTCAACTTCGATGCAAATAATCAATTATCCCAAAACTGCCCGCGTTTGCAACTTTGCATTTGGGGAAGAGATGATTGCCCACATGAACATAAAAGAAAGCGCCTGCATATTCTGTACCTTGCTTTGTCGTTTTGCTTCTGAAAAACAAGTCGAGTTTTAAAACGTAGTTGCTAGCATGCAGGCACGCATGCAGCCTTCTCTACGAGATTCTAAAGCTTGATGAAACATGAGCTGAAGAAACGTTTGCTTTGTCCTTGCACGGAGATGCTTTTTTGGCGCAAACTGAAGTCAGTCAGGACCTAGGACATGTCCCGCGTCATCAGCAAATTAACTAGGTTCACTATGTTTGATCTCTAGGACGAAAAATGTTACTCTCTCTCTCTCTCTGTTTCGCAATATTTGTTGGTAGCCCATTATACTCACAAAACAATGAAACAGTAAATATAAGAAAAAGTTAATGAGAAAAGAAGATACATATCTCTATTAAATGATATACTATAAACACTTAATCACTTCATAATCATTTAAGTAAAGATAGAGAGTGAAAACATTATAATTACTACACTCTCGAATCACTCAATAAACAAATATTTTGAAATAGAGACTCTCAAGACCATAGACAAATATAGTAAGACAGAGCGAGTAGTACATATCAACAACTTCGTATCTTGCATCTTTTTCATAATCAAGTGGATTTTTATTTTCCTGTACTTACTATTGCAACATTAATTCTTTCATCTCGTTATATTGTTGGCCTCTGATGGGATAGGAATATCCGTATATATGTAGTAGCATGCACATAAAGGAGCAATCTGAATCTGCAGTAAGGATCGGCCGGTAGTTGACGACCGGGATACGGTCGCTGGTGCCATGAGTGAGGCTGTAACGACATGCAATGACGAGCGATGAGTGCAGTGAGCTACACTAGATCGTGGGCATCATTACCAGTATAGGTAGTACTGGTCCATTTCCAAGTACGTACTAGGAGCAGCAATTTCTGTCTGGCCCTAACATTTTCTGTCAAGGCCGAGTAAAAGGTCAGTGCATGCTGTGAGAGCTAAGCTAGCTGTAAGAGAATTTTCGGTAGGGGAGAACTTTTACTGTACCTGGCACTCCCCAGGTAACTAGTAGCTGGTATACTGTGAAGGAGCTCTTAAGGTAAAGTTTAGTTTGACGGTGGTTTATGATTTTTTTTACTATAATTAGTTATTTTTTTACTATAGTTGAGTTGACTTATTTAGCATAATTAATTTTCAAAAATAGAAAAAACATATTAGCCCATCACAGACAATGCAAAGGAAAACAAAAAACAAAAATAATAATAATGAACAGTAAAAAACCATCACAGAAGCCAAACGCTGCCGCGCAGCGCTTCCGAGCGGGGCATAAATATGATGAAGTAGCTTTCTACCGGTAACCATAGAAATCTTGAGTTCTATGCATAACTAATTCACTCAAAAATTTAAATTATTAAGAAAAAGTTAGAAATATACTCGTACTTCAACAAGAAATTAGTACATATCCACGACCTGTGTAAGATGGCATGTGTGAGCAAATAGCGAATCTAGTAGAGTCGGAGGTGCGGGTATCTCCGGTGCAAATGGTTGATGAAAGCTCTGGGCTTCCTAAACTAAAATAAAGGTGTGGGCATCTCCAATATTACACGAAGACATTACAACTAATCCACCTCATGTAATATCAGTACGTAAATCGGGGAGAGGGATCTGGGGTATTTAGAATGAAATTAGTTTATGGTTTTTTTTTGCTATAACTGATTTATTTTTTATTATAACGGAGTTAACTTATTTGACATAATTAAATTTTAAAAAATAAAAAATATATTAACTCATCACAAACAATATAAAGGAATACAAAAAACAAAAGAAAAGGAAAGAAACCCAAGAATAAAAAAATAAATATAAAATTAATAAATAGTAAAAAACTAAAAGTTAAAATTCAGAAATTAAATTAAACGGTGCCTTGCAAGTGAAGGCTAGCTCCATGGCTCATGATGAAGAGAGCAGAGGGGCCAAACGAGGTAGATGAGGACCGGCGTGCAAGCTGGAACTAAGCTAAGCATTGCACGCGAGGCGCTAGTGAGTTTAGTGAGCTGCTTCCCAGCTTGACTCCACTCAAAGCTGCCTCCTCCTGCTCGGCCCCATCGCCACCAATCCCTGGTCGCCGTTGAAATAAGTGGCGGAAACGGGATAAAGGGGTGATCGGTTTGGTTTTTTTTCGGTTTTAGCTTTTAATTTCAGTTTTTTTTCACTATTCACTACACTATCCACTAACTCAGCTACAGTATTTTTTCAGCTAGCTACAGTGTTTTTTCAGCCAAAAGCCATCGTTATTCTGATCACCTTCAAAATCTGAGGTATGACAGAATATAAGACAACAAATATACAATAATGATATATATATATAGAAAAAATATCTTTTACATTCAGATGTAATTACATTCACCTCTAATATACCATATAAACGAACTTGAAATACTCTTTTATCACTTTGGTAGTACTTGTATACTAATTATAAGATACTCCAATATGAATCACAGAAAAAAAATTACAAAAAGTTCTATAGTTTTAACGTATTTTGTAAATACCTTTATATACGTATATGAAAAGGAGTATAGATTACAATGCCGTATAGATTCTATGAGAAATTGACCAGTTGTGACTAGCGTCTAGACTAGAGAACATAATAACAATGTTTTACAAATGTACAATACAAGTAGTAATTACAAGGTCCTTGGTAGTCAGTTTCTCACCTAGTCAACTGCCAGCTGCTGCTATGTACATGCTGCACAACTGCCTAGCTACTGCTTTGTGTGTGCCTCTAGTATGTGCTAGTCAGCCGCTCTCCCCTCCGTTGCCACGGACCGACGACCACTTCTCTACGCGCCTGCCGCTCGCAGCTCGTCCCTCCATGTGCCTACCCTGTCACTAATTGCCATGGCTTGGCTGCACACGATGTGCCCATCGATGCACCTCAGCTATGTACCTGCAGTTCATACTACCATAAAAAGAATCATTATAGACGGTTTAAAACTGTCATTATAGACGATTTCTTGAACCGTCTAAATTTATGAGTCAGTGATAACTGAAAGTTATCATAGACGATTTATAAGCTATATGTGATAATCACAATATAGACGGTTTGTAACTAGAACCGTCTGTGAAGAAAACTATCACAGACGGCTCGAACCAAAAACAATCTGTGATACTGTTCTAGCTACCAACCGTCTGTGATGGGCAAGTATCACAGACGATTGGTATATAAAACCATATGTGATATTTTTTTTCCATCACAGACGGTTGGTAAATAGAACCGTTTGTGATGTGCGAGTATCACATACAATTTTTGGTTTGAACCGTCTGTAATGATCCTTCACAGACGATTTATACCACAAAGCTATATGTGATAGTTCACTTTGTACCTAAAGTTTTTTCTGCTATTTTTTGGCTAGCCTTAGGAAATGTTAGCTATACCTTTTAAAAATAAGCAAATACAGCAACAAACACAACATCACATTCTATTTTCATTAAGATTAGAATCCACTATTACAACATCACAAGATAACAAGTAGGTTACCCATCTAACACAGTAAGAACATAGTAAGAACACATCTCCTAATCTTTTGAACCCAACTCTTAAACATAGCAAGAACATAGAAGAAGCAGAGATCCTTGAAAAGTTTATATGGCTTATATATACTCATTTGAAATGTTTCGACGAGATCTACAACTTTGCAGTTGAGGCGAATCCTAAAATTCGAAGGGAAGATCGAAAATTTTGGCAAAAACATAAACCAAAAACTTGTAATACAAATTTAGGGCTAAAGATGGCTGATTTTGAAAGATCTTAGAGGGCGACTAGCACAAGCCATTCTTTTTTTTGGATCGGATTTGCTGTTAGCTTTTCAATGAGTACAAGAATGTCAAAAATAGACACCTTATGCAAAATTTATGTCTGTTTTACTAAATGTGTCTTGGAACGGAATCCTACTCGGATTCAAGTGGAAAATTATGAAATTTTAGAGAATTATGAGACAAGAAACATATCACAAACGGTTTTTAATATAAACTATCTGTGACAACTTCATTATCACAAACAGTTTGTGAATTATTATAGATGGTTTAAATAAAAAAACATCTGTGATATTACCAAATATTACAGACAATTCTTACTAAGAATCGTCTGTGATATTTCACAGACAGTACTCACCATGAACCGTTTGTGATATTTTCTCTTCACAGACGATTTTTAGCGCTGGCAGCAACACTGGCAGCAATACAAATGATCTTTAAACCTAAACCGTCTGTAATTGTATTTAACACTGATAAATTTTGGTGAACCATCTGTGATGAGATGTCTAATATAAGCTTTTTTGTAGTAGTATCAGCTTGTTACGTCACCACCGGGAAGGAGCACGGAAGGAAGCAGCAGCAGAATAATTAGAGATTTAGGATTTTGGGGAAAGGAGATCGATTTGGACTTAGCCATGATTCAACCCCTGTCAATTCTATCCCATGGGCGAAGCATGGAATTACATGGCCCAAAGCCCCCATCCAAACTAGCCAACTCTCCCCTCAAGCTCAAGGTCCGTCTTCTTCAACCTCACCATTGTGCTTTTTCTCACTCCAGCCCTGTGCTTCAGCTAGTGCTCTGTCATGAACACCACTAAATATGGGCCACTGCACTAGGGGGATATCGGGGGTGCAATGGCCAGAGCCGGCAGATGAGGGTGATTCTAGCAGGAGGGGAGCTCAAATGGCCGTCATACCTCACCACATGGGATGGTCCGTTCCTGATTTAAATATGGTACAAATCTCAACGTGCAAAATTACCGGTTCATCACCTAGTTTTAGATTTTTTTTATGTAAATCCTCACGTAGTTATATATTACTAATGTTAGACCATTTGCAAGGTAGGAACTTTATATAATTTTATAATTAGGCTCAATTCTGGACTTTTCCTGTTACTACGGGAATTATTGTATTCTTTAAAATTTATGCTTTCCAAGTAGGTTTTTAATGTATAAATTCATTGACTCCTGTAAATTGTTGCATTCCGCACGAGCCTAGGGTCTTGATCAGAACCACCACATGAGTGTTCTCCAAGCAAATTTTGCAGTGAGATCAAGTTAAGGAGAGGGACGGAGAGGGACGATACGGATTGTCTTGTCGCATTACTGGCTACCAAAGCTCGCTAGCTTGCTGCTCTGCATTCGGTTTATACGGAACTTGTCAATTATTGCATGGTAGTTGGATTAACAGAAAAATTAATTATGGTAGCAACAGGTTAATCTGCCGTACCACCGTCGCTGTTACCAGACAGGAGGTTGTACCCAACTCAAAACCAGGCAAGAGCACACAGCTGCTCTTGGTTTACATCTGACTAGAAGTTCTAGAAGAGACTAAAGAGAAGGCCTAGAACCAATAACGCACTCAAATTAGCCTGCAATATTGGTAGAATGACACTAGCATGAACAAACCAAAGAGAGAGTAGGGCGATTCGTCCATGAGGAGGACAGGTGGGTTAGCTTTCGTGTGCGGCTCGTGGCGTGACGACGAGTCTGCCCAAGCGTCCATGTGTCCCGTCGCGGGTGCACGGAGTCAGCCCCTAGAAAACGGCTCCGTTATTTCCAGTTTATGATTTGTAATTTATGATTTTTTTCTAAATAAATAAATAAAAGGGTTTTTATTATTATTTTAGAGCGGTTTATCAAAATAGTTTTTTCGAAACAACTTATCAACATTCGGTTCATTTGAACAGACGCTCACGTTAGGATTAAAAACCATCAACCGTAGCCATAAAACACCAACTGTAGCAAAAAGGAACACACCTGTTCCTCCTGCATGCGCATTAACTCGGTGACATCTGTTTCAAACCTTCATCCAGTGCCACTCTTTCCACTCCTTTTCTACGGCTCTCGTTTCTTCCCTCCTCGAAGTGTAAGGTCCTGTTTGATTTGAGGTTAAGAGTGTTGGCATTAAGCAGATGAAAGCTCAACGTTAACATGAATACACAACACACACACGAATAATCTGAAAACATACAACCAGCAATGAGAACGAACAAATATTTTGCGTCAAGCAAACTCTGTAACCTTTTTGTTTTTTCTCTTTTGCTATTTATACACAAAGAACATAATCAAATACATGAAAAGATGCCTTGTTAGTAAAACTTGTTCACGTAGATGCCTCGTCAGCGAAGATAGGGTGATTTTGATCTATGGGGTAAAATAGTTGGTATTAAGAATTGAGGATTGTAAAATACTGATCCTTGTAGTTTGAGGTTAAAACGGAAACTTTCACCTATAATGTCTACTCGACTCTCTAGATACTGTACACAGCTACACTGCCAAAAAATAAACTCCACCTATAATGCAAATGCCTGCCTGTGTGACCTAATTTGACTTCTCCTATTACAATAAATCTAAAAACACAGAAAATACTTCCAAAAGTATGCACATCCTGTCACACCAAACTATAATACTAGCATATTTGCTCTCTCTCTCTCTCTCTCTCGACCAGAACCCATATTAATAGAAGTGGGTAAGTCACAACCTAGCATCTGCTACTGATCAAGGACAGCCAGCGTCTTTGGCCTATCGAGGGTGTCGACTAGTAGTCTCCAACCTTTCTTCATTAGTTGACAAAGTCCTACTCCACTCAGCTTGTTGTCCAGATCTTCTTGTGTTGACCAAATATAGACAGAGATATCGATATTGGGACAGTTCCAAATGCAATGCAATGTCATGTCAGATCCATTAATTCATATAGTTTAGACGGGGCAGTTGGGAACACACACACACAATGTATAGTAGGTTGAAATGCCATAGTCTGCCAAGATGTTAGCGGCGCATTATTAATTTGTGCAGAAATAACAGGCGAGAAGACTGAAGAGCAGTGCTGTTAGGCACCGTGCATGGTGTGTTCTGGAGTTCCTGTCAGCCTACAGTGGATGGTCACGGGAAGAGGATGAAAGATTGGTGCAGTCAATAGCAGGATCTTTATGGTTAGGCTTAAGGCCAAACACAAGTATTAAGACATGACATTTCCTTAGGAAAGACAATTTTATACTGAAGCAAAAATACAAATAAGGCCCCCTGAAACCCGTGTATTCTTGCACCATGTTGGTTATTATTCTTCCTTAAAGGCTTAAACACGCAAGCACAGCCGGGATGTTACAAGTTAGAACTGACAAGCAATTGGGCCTTTTATTTTCTTTTCTTTTCTTTTCAAGGAGCCTGGGTAGCCATTGAGCCTAGACTACCAAACTCATTGGAATACTTTGTTTGGATTGCAAGAATTTTGAAAAACAAACCAATGTGATTTCTTTGTTTCAAACTGGACCTAAATATCCGACCAAATTAACTGGCAACACTTTGGTCCAAACCAAGAGCAATATATCCCTTCAGAAAACAAAAGGAGCTGTATTTCTGTAAATCCTGCGCAAGGATGGATATATACCCCGGACAACCTAGGCTTCAGTCTAGAGTGTGCGATATTTATCGATGCAAAGTCCAAATAAACCCAAGTAAGCTAAGTGTGTAATATTTTTTTCTAGCTCAGGTAATAATAACCTCTGACCTTTTCTAACCCGAGAAGTGACAAAATCTTAGATCCACTATTGAATCTATATAATGTAGGATATAGAATACGGCAAAAATGCAGAATCAACGTAGAGTACAGCAAATGCATGTGGACAAAAACATGGCGCAAAATTTCGCTGCCGACATAATTATTCGTCGACCGAATCGTCAAAACTAGAATTTTTTATAGATGATCTAGAACTTCATAGAGCATTTTCTCGCTGGTCGCGCACGCGTGATAAATAAGGCACACCACGTTGTGGGTGGGAACGACACCGTTATCCCCTCGCGAGGCCATTGCCCGTTCTTCACATCCTCTCGAGTCACAAGGCCAGTCCCTGGGTGGACCAGTGGACCCTGTTTTGGTAAATTGGATCATCCCGGTAAATGTTTTTGTTAAATACTCCAACCTATTAGGCAACCAGCAGGCACATATCCTGGTGCGACGTCCTTGATCTAGCTGGTGCTCAAGAACAAGATGACAAGTGGGCACACTGTGCATGCTCTTAGAAGCTGAAACATCAATACCCAAACATACTACGTGCAGTGCAACCTAGGGACAAGTCAGTTGTGCACCTTTGCCAAACGCATTGCACGAAGGTAATCACGGTATTACACCGGCACGTACGGCCACCGCATGAACTGAATACCGCCGCAAACCCAAGGTTCAAACCGCAAAGTTGCGCGAAATAAGCTGTAGACCTCCTCTTTTGGACTTCTAGCTTTTGACTTTTAATTTTTTTACGGTAACTAGTTTTTTCATAGAGTATTTTTTTTAAAGATAGGATAAACTTGTTAACTTGTTTTCAAATGGATTATTTTTTTTAAGATATGATCTACAAGTAAATTATAGTAGAGACTGTAACGACTTTATCTATATCGACTAAAATCATATACGAATATCTGTCTATATTTTCTTTTATAAAAAGATAAAACAATAAACTGTAGTCCTAAATTGTAAGTTGGAGCGCAGAAGAACCGTCCTATTTCTCAGAAAAATTTCTATAGGAAAAGGTCTCATGTAAGGTTCTTTATTCACCGTCCATTCAATAAATCTTCTATCCATCGTTTATCCAATAAACTTAATATTAGATGGAGGGTGGATGAGAGGCCTGTAAAATTTGCTTCCCCATTCCCTCGCTAATCTCGCTTAAGGACAGCGGCGCGGGGCAGACCAAGGCAAAAGAAGAAAGGGAGGAAAAAAAAGGGCGTGCGGGAATATCTCATCGCTCCCGCGTAGTGACACCGCGCGCAATCGCGTGGACCATTTAAAGCCCGGTTCCCACCTGCGAATCCGCCCCACCCCGAGTCCGCTCCCCTGACCGAGGTTGCTCCCCACCTGCGCCTGTCCTGGTGTAGTGTTCTTGCCGTTTCCCCTGACAAATTTGGTGGCTTTTCTTGATCTGCTCCGGCGAGCGGCGGTTGCGCGGTTTCTGGCCGTTTGTGCTATTTCTGGCTCCAATTTGTGCCTACTGGTCGCCTAATTCTGACGGTTTCTTGGTCCGTCGCTTGCTGGATTCGCGAAAAGGTCGTGGCTTGTTTCGTTGCTGTAACGGTTGTGTCGTGCCGTCCAAAACCCCCCCTCGCGGCTGGAAATATCTGTGTCTTGATCGAGCGATAGCGGTGGTGGTGGTGGCGTCAAGGTCTCGTCTTTTTTTCGTTTCTGATGGCTCGCGTCTAAATCGCGCCAAGGTCTCCAGGTCAATCCCGACTTGCTCTTGCTTGACTTGTGCCGTGTTTGGCCCGTGACCACGCCTTTCGGCGAAGGGGATGGGTCAAATTTCTCTTGATTCTCTGTGCCGGCCGCGATTCAGTCCAATGCGGGAGTGAGGAGTTTTAGAGAGCGCAAGGATTCACGCCTTGGCGCGGACGGCGGAGTTCTTGATCCGCCCGAGAGCTCGGCGTATGGTTGGTGCTGCTTGGTGGTAGTGCAGTGCAGCGCCGCGATGGGCTGCGTCGCGTCCAAGAACGCCGTCTCGGTGACTCCGGCGGTCGACTCGTCCGGCGCGCTCCGGGACAGGAGCCAGCCGCGCCTGCCGGAGCCTGCGTTGGCGGCGGTTGCTGTGTCCGGCTCCTCCCAGCGCTGCTCGTCGGCGGCGGCAAGGAGGTCGGAGAAGAAGTACGAGACGGAGGAGCCGGAGAAGGCTGTCGTCGCCGTGGCGGCCGCGTCCCGGAGCTTCCGGCTGCGGAGCCTCCGGAGGAGCCTGGAGGGGGAGCAGGTGGCGGCCGGGTGGCCTCCGTGGCTCAGCGCCGTCGCCGGGGAGGCCATCCAGGGGTGGATCCCGCTCAAGGCCGACTCCTTTCAGAAGCTGGAGAAGGTACTGTGGAGCTTTCGGTTGAGGTTTCCTGGTTGATTCAATTCATAGCTCGTGGGTCATTTTCCATGGCCAAAATTATGCATGCATGTGGATTTTTAGAAGGAAGATGGTTGTTGAACTTGTTATTTGTCTGAATTGCTAGGTATCTTAATAGGATCTTATGCTATGCGTTAGTTAGTACTAGTACTTTGTTGGGTGATGGATTATGACATGAAGAATACACTAGTAATTGGCACTTGTTACGAGAATAAAGGAATTAAAGGGAGGAGGCCTCGGAGATTTGTCTCCTATGAGGCATCACATGTTTTAGTTGCCTCTATTGTTGATATGCTTTGCTCGTTGGAAATTTGACCTCTTTCTGCCATTTCTTCTGTGTGATCATCATCATCACGGAGATAAGTCTTAAGTAGGAAACGGACCAGTATCCCTGTTATGCTAGTTTTATGTCTGCAACAAGAGAAATGAAGCTGTGGAATATATGTTCAATTTTTCTGGAATGCCTTTTGTGATGCTCTGTTATGAACCTTAGTTTATAGGGGGTAAACACTGCTGAGAGGATGGCCGGACGGCGTCGACGTAGAGGGAGAGGGAGGTACTATAGATGATAATGACTTTGTTATTTTCTGCTTGATTCCAATAGTATGCGGCAGTCTCTTTATATAGATGGGCTCCCTCTAACAGATAGAATATAATCTTAACCATATCTCTAACAGATACAAACTAACAAGGTTATCAAGTCGACAAGTCGACACTACCCTTCTAAGGACCGACTAATCGACTAGTCGACTAGTCGGCCGACTAGTCGTTGACTAGTCGACCGGTACTGTTTATACTGATTATATGAATATGTATATATAGAGAAGTATTTTATTGTAATTTTAGAAAACCAAAGGGCTAACTTGCAATATCCCAGCCCTTATAAACCTACCCCTGCCCCCACTGCGACCTCCCAGGCTCCCACTCCGTGTCTCCGCCTCCACTCCCGACCCAACCGCCGCCTCCTCTCCCTCTCCAACCTCCCCGACCCGACCGCCGCCTCCTCTCCGACCTCCGCCCTCTCCGACCTCCGACCTCCGCCTCTCCTCCAACCACCGCCTCCTCTCCCTCTCCGACCTCCGCCTCCTCTCCGACTCCGCCTCCTCTCCGACCTCCGCCCTCTCCGACCTCCGCCTCATCTCCGCCGTCGCCGCTCCCTCTTCCTACCGCCGACGGAGCACTGGATCGGACGGCGGAGACGGTAGATCCGGCGGCGGCGACGGCGGATCCGGCGGCGACAGTCGCAGATCCGGCGGCGGCGGCGGCGCAAGTCGAGTCGTTGGCTCCAGTCGGTCCAGCGCCACCGACTTGTCGCCTAGTCGACGACTTGATAACCATGCAAACTAATATCATATTTTTAATCATATCTCTAATAGATAGAAACTAATATCTAACTTCTTAATAATGAACCAGTTGGGCCTAAGGCCCACGCCCATGACATTACGCCCCTCCCGGACATGCAGCTCGTCCTCGAGTTGCTAGGCGGTGGCCATAGTTGCAGTTCCACGTCGACGAAGTGAAACGGTGTCGGTAAAAAAAAGATTTTTTCTTTCTCTTTTTCTCTCTCCTTCGCCGGCTCCTCTGTTCCTTTCTTTATAAAGAATCCTTACACGAGGCCTGGTATTACGTCGATAGAAGTGATGGTGGAGGCTCCACGGCGGTGACGGCTCTGGCTCTAGCTCCTGGTGGTTGGTAGTCGGTGGCGAGCGTCCAGACGTGGCGGCCTACGTGCGGCCGGAAACGGTGACGCTGACAGCGACAAGCGTGGATCCAGGCGGCGGATGGCGACCGGCTACCGGGGACGGCCACGCCGGCGGCGATGGGCGTGGATCCAGGCGGCGGCGGCTGTGTAGATCGGCAGAACGGAGTAGGCGGAAACGACAACCGTAGATTCGGGCAGTGGTGGCCCGAATGGAGTTCGGCTCAATGGCGATCGACGATCGGGGACGCGGCAACCACGGGATGGGCTGGCGTGTCTGCGGTCCAAGACGATGGCTGCGGGATCCTGTGGAGGGTGGAGGTGTAGAGCCCCGTGGTGGCATCGGCGATGATGCAGTCGGCGTTGGCGGCCGTGGGCCGAACGAGGTAGGCGGCGAGTGTGTTGGGGACCTGCTGCCGTGCCTTGTCGATGTTGAGGTGGAGTGTGACGCTGTGCCTTCGGAGGTCGCCGATGCGGATCACCACCGAGTGGAGCACGATGCGGGGGGAGTCCATCACCAGGATCTTGTATGCCTCCTCCCCCTTGCTGCTGCTGCCCGGTGACGGCTGTTGCTGATTCAGGTGCAGCATCCGCATGATCAAATCGAGCTACTACTTGCGGAGGTTGAGTGCCATGGTGGTGCTCTGGCGTGGATCGGATCTGGGACAAGAAACAATGGTGAATCGTGGCACGGAGTATCCTTCTTGACATCTCCTTGGCAGCAAAAGCCATGGTGAGTGGTTATGATACCAAGTTGTTATAAATCTTAGTTTATATGGGGTAAATACCGCTAAAAGAATGGCCGAGAGGCGTCGGCGTAGACGGAGAGACTATAGATGAGAATGATTTTGTTATTTCTTGCGTAATTCTAATAGCATGCGGCTGCCCCTTATATAGATGTACTTCCCCTTACAGATAGAATATAATCTTAACTATATCTCTAACAGATTGAAACTAATATCATATATCTAATCATATATCTAGTAGATAAAAACTAATATCTAACTTCCTAATAATGAACCGGTTGGGCTCAAGACTCACGCCCATGACATGCTCACTTTGTGAACCTGAACTTTTTTCTCCAGTTATACACAAGCAAGTGCTTTACATGTATGCTTGTTGTATTTCTCTTAGGGCCTGACCGTGTTTCGTTGTTGCGCTGTATGTGTAGGTTGGGCAAGGCACATATAGCAGTGTATTTAGGGCACGGGATCTTGATACTGGAAAGATTGTTGCACTGAAGAAGGTGCGATTCGACAATTTTGAGCCAGAGAGTGTTAGATTCATGGCAAGGGAGATACAAATATTAAGGAGGCTCGATCATCCAAATGTCATGAAACTGGAAGGCTTGATTACTTCTTGGTTATCATGCAGCCTTTATCTAGTATTTGAATACATGGAACATGATCTTGCTGGACTTTCTTCCTCCCCTGACATCAAGTTTAGTGAAGCACAGGTATGCTCATGTCGACTAGAGTGTATTTATTTCCTTCAGTACAGCTTTGACATTGCATTGTGTTGACCTGACTTTTTCTCTGATTGTCACCTATTGCAGGTCAAGTGTTACATGAACCAGTTACTGTCAGGACTGGAGCATTGCCATTCATGCTGCATTGTTCATCGTGATATCAAGGGTGCTAATCTCCTTGTGAATAACGAAGGAGTTCTAAAAATAGCTGATTTTGGTCTTGCTAATTACTTTGATCCCAGCAAAAACTGTACTCTGACCAGCCGTGTTGTTACACTATGGTACCGACCACCAGAACTGCTATTAGGTTCAACTCACTATGATGCAGCTGTTGATTTATGGAGCGTTGGGTGTGTATTTGCTGAGATGTTCCGTGGGAAACCTATCCTGCAGGGAAGAACTGAGGTAATTAATTGAGTTGCGCTAACTACTAGAGTTTATTATATCCTCCTTAGTAATATAACCTGAAAAGGTCACCTACAGTCCAGAGTATTTAGAAAGATTAAAGAAATATATTATGTTGTAAGGATAGATTGAGATTTGAGGCTTCGTGTTCTATACTTTTATGTATGAATTAACCAGTTTACCTCGAGCTGGCTTTTGGGGCTTTGTTGAAGCCTTATTTTAGCATCATAGTTATGCCATGTACTAAATAGTAAATACTGAGATACCAGCATAGTATTGTGTATTGGGACTCCTTTTGACTAATTTTGGTCAAAATGATGGTGGGAGGATAGGAGGAAAGTTGATATGGATGTTGTCATACTGCTGACAGTACTAAATGGTATAAAATAAACTTTCTGAAGAACTGTGGTTGTTATACTGCTGACGGTTCTAATGTCAGTAAAGTTTCACTGTTAGCACATCTAGTTTTATGCTTTCGTCATGCAATCCTCTATAACCTAGTTATTCACACATATTATATTGTTGTGGAGGTGATCTAACCCCTCATAACTAGGCCTTGCAATGGGCCTAGTATGTAATTGGCCCAATAATATAGGAGAATGTACCAATGTACCTTCACGTTTTGTAATTATCAAAAGGTAGAATGGGAATTTTCCATCCCACCCTATTCATGTATATAAACCCCTAGGTGGGGTATGAGAGGAGCAGATCCACTCATTCTTACTTACCGCTCTCTCTAGCTAGTCCCTATACTCATAGAGAAGGGTACCTGTACCCACTGTTGTGCTCATGCCACAACATATATGTTTCAACTTTCCCATTTTAGTTCGCCGAGAGTTCTAAATTCTTAAGGAATTGCATGCTGTATGTCAATATTTTGTAACATCTCTTTCATTTTTCAGGTGGAACAATTGCATAAAATTTTTAAGCTATGTGGCTCCCCTCCTGATGAGTATTGGAAGAAGTCAAAGTTACCTCATGCGACAATATTCAAACCACATTATCCTTATCCAAGTGCCTTTCGAGATGTTTTTAAAGAGGTACCAGAAAATGCATTGAGCTTACTAGAAACTCTTCTGTCGGTGGAGCCATACAAACGTGGTACTGCATCAGGTGCTCTTACATCTGAGGTAAGATTGCATCATGTAATATCCTGTATTTCCATAGTGTGTTAGATGATGAAGGATTGAAAAAAACTAGTATATATGGAATTTAGAATTGCAGTTGTTGGTTCATTGGAATGTACTACAATTTTATCCTGCCTTTTTCTTTTGCTATGCATCATCTTGGAATATAAGCCTTTCATATAGTCAAGAAATAGTAGCGTAAGTGTATAACCGATTTTCAAGCTATTACAGTATTACTAGATCAATCTAATTGTAATGTCAGATGCCAAATCTTCATGGTACAATGCTGACTATTATTGTCGGTGTTACTTGCATTTAGCTTACCTCTTTCATCTTTGTACATGGTATCAGCATATGGACATTAAATCCTTAGTTTTAATGTGAGCAAAGTAAGTTTTCTTTGTCCCTTACATATAGCAGTGCTGTCCATGGTTTCCTCACCAGCAATTAACAGAGAGTGTAGTTGCACAGACCTGACAACAGACACCCGTTGCTGGAAGGGAGCCAATCAGATACCAGTCCATCGCCATTCTATTCCAATTGACTTCCTTCTCATGCTGCAGTTCTTTTTTTTTGGGTGATGCCTCATATTTCTGCAAATAACTTGTCTCATGAAGCATTGCCATTTCTAGCATCCTTGTTGCAAAATTAATCTTGTTTGCCCCTATTCTAAAATTTTATAAGAGCAGCATGTTAAATCAAATTGCTACAAAAATGCCTTATTTATTTCCGTTTTGTGTACTGGAACAGTTTTTCAAGACAAAACCTTATGCATGTGAACCTTCAAGCTTGCCTAAATATCCACCCAACAAGGAGATAGATGCAAAGTTACGAGAAGACTCACACAGGTGGGCTCTGTTAAATGCGAAATCAATTTTTTTTACAGAAAAAGAAGTTAGAAAATTAGAGTCTCTTAATTCAAGTGCTATTTGTTATTGCTTCTAAAGGAGTATATATTTCACAATTTGAAAAATCACCATGTTCGGAGAGGAGCTCCCAACACTACTATGCATTAAGTTGTTATCAGTACGAAATGATAACCGGAAGTTGAACAAAAAGTGTGGTTTTGTTTGAACACTGCCACAGTGAATAACAGCCTTATTTTTCTGTTTATTTTTTCCCAGAAGAAAGGCTAATAGCAGAGGGCATGGGCCAGAAGCATCAAGGAAGTCATCAAGGCTCAGCAGAGCAGCAAGAGAATCAAGTGTAGTCAATAAGCAAACCGATAACACAGAGGTATTCATTTTTTCCATGACTGGATGCCTTCACTAAATGTTAACACCAGACCAATTTGCCAAGCGGTTTGAAGATTTTTAAGTTAATGATAATAATATAATGTTATTTCATAAAATCTCTTCTGCTTTCCTATCTTGCTTCAGGAGTCCAAAACTAAACCAAATGGAACCAAGGATTGTGTAATACAGGATCGTACAAAGGTAAATGGTGATGCTACGCTATTTGCAGACATACAACCAGTGTCAGTGGCTCAAGTTAAAGAAAGGGCTCGACATGTTAAAAATGATTCAAGGGAGGATATCCGTTTCTCTGGGCCCTCGATTGCTTCATCTAGTGGCTTTGCATGGGCCAAAAAACAAGAGGGTCGCACTTTTGCTAGATCACGGAACAGATCTAGTTCAAGAGGTCAATTTACTGCTGAGGTAGATCAGGACAATAAGTTGCAAGCTAAAGAGAACATTGGCTTGACGGAACAACCTAACAGAGATGTACATATAGCACGTGTCAACTCCAAAGTCCGAGAGCCTCATGATGTAGCAAAGCGTGCAGTTCTGAAGAAGTGGACACAGTTAGAGCGTCCAGATTCATTTGATTCTTGCGACACTTACCACTCTCAGAATTTTTCGAATGCAATATACCTTGGTGATACTCTCTTATCAAAAAATAGCACCAAGGTGAGGCATTCATTTTTTTTATAGTTTCTGCTGCTTTCATGTTAACAAAGCTGTAAATAATGTGCTACTTGAAACTTCAGGGTGACCATGATCAAGGAGAGAGGGTTGAATATTCAGGCCCCTTATTGTGTCAGTCACACAAGGTTGATGAACTTTTAGAGAAGCATGAGCGCCACATCCGGCAAGTAGTTCGAAAATCGTGGTTCAGGAGAGGTAATTTTGTTTCAAAATCCTTCTTTTGCATTGATCCTTGATTTCGGCAAACCTGAGAAAATATGCTACATTTTCTTTCTTTTCTTTCCTGTTTTTTCATACTCTTTGTGGAGATATAGTCTGGATTTTGGCATTTATTGGAATATCAATATATCATACCAACAAGCTACAGGAATCTACTCTATTCAAATACGAAGTCATTTATCTATGCAAGATAGCAACAAATATCCAGAATGGCTGTCATAACAGATACCTCAGGTGTTATTCTTGCTGGCATACAAATAACTGGCTGGTATGGAATACCCTAGCTATGTAAATGAGGGGAAATAGTTTTTGAGAATTTGATCACAATAGGAATACGTGCAAATGTGAAGTTTTGGAAATGTTTTAATGTTCATATGACCAGTATTATTAAACTTCCAACATTATAATTAGATGCATACATTCGAGGGAATATACTAGTTCTAGGATGAAAACCGAGATATTCCATTGCTTCTGTTTCTTGCTGATAATCTTGTATGAATTACATCTGATGATTGCCTGATTATATGGTAGCAGGAAAGCAAGACAAGTGAGCGGAGAAACTTGACCTTTTTTTTACATTGGAGAAGCGACACGTAAGATACATCGCGAATGGGACATCTGTGTTTCTGATGAGTCTACTGTCAGAATCGGGAACTTTCCTGTTGGCCTCAACTGCTATTGACGATAACCAGTGTTGATTTGAAGGCCCTACTGGAAACATTATGATTCCCAGTTAACAGCAAAATCAAGAAACTGTGCCTCTACTAGATCATAACCTGGTGTGCGTTGTAGATTCCCCGAGGACGACACACCTATGTCATCCTTTATTGTTCTCCACCCTTACTGTGACTACGAATAACAGCTGACAAGTGTGGTTAATTCGAGCAATCGTTGAGTTGGACCAAGCAGCCAATTGTGTAGTTGAACCAATAGCCACCACACCATGGTTCGATGATTCTTGTAAAGCTAGCCTCTGTAAAAAAGAGAGAGAGAGAGTAAAATCGAGGAGTTACTATTCTCTTACTGATCTAATGTATTTCTCACTGGTGACGATCGAACTGCTCTGGTACTGCAAGCCTGAACTCTGAAAAGAACCTGTTGGAACCTGGACGTTGGTGCTGTTACAAGATGAGGAAGAATGAAAATATGAAATGTAGATTATATTGTAATAGCAGTCCATAGGGCTATATATAGTACATGAAATATACAAGGACTTAAAACTTAGATAATAGGAAATGATCTAAATATCTTTAACACTCTTTAAATGTAAGACGTATGTAATAGTATTACATTTAAAAAGGATTGACACTAAAATAGGAAATAATCTAAATATCTTTAACACTAAAATTCATGTTTTGAAGATATCATCGTAGCGTGTGATTCTTGAAAAATTATATCGAGTACCAACCATCTGAAATCGTGCAAGAACCTATAAAGCAAAAAGTGCATGGTTGGGAAAGGGTTAAGCGGGAGTAAAGTCTATCGCGATAACACGACAAAAAGAATATGGAAGGAGACAAATAGATAGCTATCAAATCAAGCCGAATAGGGAGATAGAAAACATAGCAGCATAGATTGAAACTCGAGATGACGGTGGTGCAATGCACAAGAAGTGTAATGGAGACGCGGTGCAGAAGAAGCGTAGCGGCCTTAAAAGTTCGGGGTGGCGGCATCATAAAGACTTTTTCGATCTACAGCGGCTCAAAGAGAAGAGCGACGGTTGTGGCTATGCATAAGGAAGAAGTGGACCACACTCAATCTAAGAGGATAGACTGTGGCTAGCAAAACAGTTGGCTGATTGACAAAGATTTTGTGGACTCGCACAGCTTTGACAGACTGATAGAGAGATAGCAACGAACTTGAATCGACACAACAGAAGACACAAAACGAAAGGACTCAAAGGCAAGACAGTGGATTCTAGCATCTTCGGCTCCACCATCACCTCACCATTATCACCATGGCTTCTCTTTCTCCCCCTACGTCTCCATCATTTCTCCACTCCCCCCAAATCACCTAACTTCCAACCGAGCTATTTCAAGGCTCCTCGGCATGCTCTTCGTTCACCCGAGGGGGAGGCTCCACCACCTCCCCTTGAGCTTCCTCGGGCACCGTCTGGTGAAGCACGGCGGCCAGGAGGTGGTGGCGGCTAAAGGAGGCGGTGTCGGGGTGGTTGGATCTGGGTGCCAGGAGACCACGTGGGCACGAGCGGACGTGGGTGATGGAGTGGGTTACGGATGGTGTCGGGATGGAGGTGGACGCGACGGTTAGGCGGATCCGGCCTGGAGGCGGGCGGATCCAAGCGGGGGCGACGCGACGGCGGGCGGATCCGGTTGCAGGGAACCCAGATCTGGTGTGGTGAGGTTGGATCTAGGCTGGAGCGGCGGCGGCCGGGCGACGGTGCAACCGGATCCGCCTAGATCCGATCGGCGGTGGGCGTGGCGCGGAGCATTGATCGAGCGTGGGCCAGCGACGCGGAGGGAGGCGAGAGGGAGAGGGAGGCCTAGATCCGCCCAGAGGTGGAGGTAGCCGGGAGAAGGCGTAGAGGCGCATGCAGGCAACGACGGCCCAGGAGACGGTTGGATCTGGCCCAGAAGGGGTCAGATCCGTGCTCGGCGACGACGAAGACGACTAGATCCGGCGCTAAAACAGTGTGCAAGACATGCATTTTCCAGGACACCCCGGTGCTAAAACAGTGTGCAGGACATGAAGCAGCTTGCTTTGTAGCGAGCAAAGCACGCAATGCTCTATACTACTACCACCACAGCAATTTGACGTGTGCTAGCTGTTTCACGTAATCCCAAACATGACAAATCTGTTGTTACTAGTGGTAAGTGACAAGGATGGGTTCGCCAGCGGTAATCCGCAACTGAAATTGTTGTGCTACTGTCAGAACCGGCAACTGGCATGTTGGCCTTCGGCTGCTTGTCTCGACGATAACATTGGTGACTGCTAGAAGATATGCCGCAAACTCTAGGACTCCCAACTCACGGCAAAATCAAGAAACTATGCTTGACGAGCCCTTGTCATATCCATTTTGTGTTCTACATCCTTATTGTGCTTAGGAATAACAACTGACTGGCATGGTTACTTTCAGACATTGTGGAGTAAAACTAATGAGTCGTCTGTCTAGTCGAAGTAATAGCACTATTATTTTGACCTTTCAGCGACTTTTAACTTTTGGTTTTTCAATTACTATTCATTAGACTAATAAACCGTAACTAAAATTCAAAAGATATAGATCAAAAGAACCGGACTTACCACCTGAGAAGTATGGTGTGATTCATGCAAAGCCTTTGTTAAATGTAAATTCGAAGGCTTATTATCCTCTTGTTGCTCTCCTGTAACCAGTCCAGCTAATGAAATGTGCATATATAGAGCGCTATGCGACTCGCTGTATTTCTGGTTGGTTTTAGCTCCGTCTGATGTTGCAGGCCTGATGCCTGAAGCTTAGTCTGTCAGTTCCGTATGCAACCGCGCGTGGAAAATAACGTATCCCGGCGTGGTATTGCATGGTTTGTCACGCTAGCGACCGACGCCTCCCTCTACCTCAGGCACTCCGCAGCTGCAATCTCTAGCAAGCTCACATGGCAAGCTCTGCATCTTCCTCGTCATCTTCCGGAAG
Organism: Melocanna baccifera; assembly: GCA_036346265.1. Classification (NCBI taxonomy): domain Eukaryota; kingdom Viridiplantae; phylum Streptophyta; class Magnoliopsida; order Poales; family Poaceae; genus Melocanna; species Melocanna baccifera. The sequence goes on along the minus strand of CM070694.1, from coordinate 21,943,641 downwards.
CTGGTATTCTCAGCGAATGTCCTAGGTGTTTTGTGTAATTTTTATTTTCTTAAGGCTGTTTTCTGTAAAATGATGTGATCATTTGCTGTACTTTTGTAACGGTAAAAGTGTAGTAGGAATAAATGGCTCCAACACATTTATATCTTTCACTTCATCAGTAAAAGTTATTTCACAATATATGTTATGCTCATTTCAGCTTAAAGTTAGCTTTTATTTTTTTCCATTATCCAGTAATTTCGTCTTTTTCTAGATTTTTTGGGTTTTTTCTTTTCTTTTTTTCCCGTATTCTTTTGCATTGTCCGTGATGAGCTAACATGTTTTTTCTATTTTTATTTTTTTTAAAATTTAATTATACCAAATAAGCTAACTCAACTACAATAAAAAATAAACTAGTTACAACAAAAAAAGACATAAGCCAACGTCATTCTAAACGCCCCCATAAACTACATGCAAGACAACTGCTCCTCTATACCAAAAAAATGGGCCATTATCAGTAAAGGTTGTTTCACAACATAAACTACATTCAAGACATCAGCTCCTCTATAAAAAAATCGGCCATTATGAATGTTCTGAACATTGGAGCCTATTATGCAACAATCAGTTGAATTGATCTTACAATGATTCACTGTCTCTCTTGTGTAGATGCCACAGTGTAATTGTTACTTTTGAAGACACATATTCTAGTCAAAAGATACCATCTAAATTGGTTCATCACTCATTACTGCGTAGCTACTGATATAATAAAAGCAAACAGCCACAGCTTTCTAGTATATATATGAATCCATGCAAAACCATGATAAAAATTTAGCAGTAGGGTTAACCAAAAATTCTTGTAAGCTACCTATACAGTTCATGTCAACTTATTCACTAGCCTTAGGTATGTTTGAAAACCATCCAAAAGTCTTATCTTGATTTCAGTAAGCTCTCGAACCAAATCTTTGTGCTGTAAGTTGAGTGCAAAACATTCGGAATAGTAGAGCACCTTGTGTGAAGCAAATTACGATTGCTGCAACTGTATGTTCTGCCCCCCAAATTGCAAGCAATTCTTGAAAATAGGTGTTGTGAATAAGGTATGGCCCAACCTGAAAACATCTATTTTATTAATAATTCTAAAATTAAGGGGCAACACATAAAACCTAGCATTTATGCTCTTTCTTACAAATATCTTGTTTTATAGTTCTTTTTGATAGCATAAGACTCCATAATGGTCAATTCCAAGTTTTCGTCAAAGGTTCCAACTCCAACTAAAACAAGGTCTACAACACATGTAAGCTATACAACATCTTATGCTCTTACTTATAAATATCCCGTTTTACCATTCTTTTTGCCAGCATAAGACTCCATGATGGTCTGGGTATAAAAAATATATTGATTATGCTCACAGCCATCAAGAATATCAAAAATCTTGGTAGTTGAGTAATATACAATAGTACTCATGGTCTGGTAACCATCTCTCCATGGAACTAAACTGGAGGAACTCTTTTGTGAGACAGACCAGAGTAACAACACATATTAAAATTCTAAAAAAAAAACTCGACTAATGTTGACTACTATATAACCCAATAGAAAGTAACTTCTTTCAATTTGAACCCATGATGTTCCCACCCAATAAAACTCAGGATCATTTCTAGCATCATTGTCAATGTCATAGTTATCCAAATTGTTGTTGTCCAAATCTGAGGAATATAGCCAAAACAAACCCATCTGAATTCTATAGATTTACTATAGCATTCTCATAATTTTGTAGTTCCATAGGTTTATTGTAGCATTCCCACAAAATCACAAGAATTTCAAAGGAATCTAAACATCTAATCCTACCTTGTTTCAAAGGTTCCTGATGTTCCCACCCAATAAAAACTCAGGATCATTTCTAGCATCATTGTCAATGTCATAGTTATCCAAATTATTGTTGTCCAAATCTGAGGAATATAGCCAAAATAAACCCATCCAAATTCTGTAGATTTACTGTAGCATTCTCATAATTTTGTAGTTCCATAGGTTTATTGTAGCATTCCCACAAAATCACAGGAATTTCAAAGGAATCTAAACATCTAAGCCTACCTTGTTTCAAATGTTCCTGTGTTTTACCTCCAACCCATCTAATCATTGGTTCCTATAAAGTTTGTGTGTTTTCCAATCATCTATTTTATAATATATTCCTTTTTTATTTCTATGTTTTCTCTATTTCAATGTTTATACAATCCTACATATCAAAGAGGCCCGTAACATGCATGATCATAATCAATCCAAAGTAGGATTTTTCAATCTGAACGAGAGAGGTTTTTTCTCATGAGCGAGTTGAAAAAATTATTGGCATGATACAATGTAATGCATTGGATTTCGGAGTGTGGCCCTAATACCCACTCTAATGAGGACCTACACACACTATACCAACTATCCTAAATTGGATAGTGTTGCCTTCTTGCTACTTAGTGCTTTGCTTTTGCACAAGTGGCAGTGCCAACCATAGGTCTCTTAGGTGGCAGTACCTACCATCTAGCTTTCATGAGACTGAATTACTCACGTTAAAAGCCAAGACTGCTATGATTCTGGGTGACCGAGTCGCTCATTAGAGAGACCTATGGTTTGGTACAGCTCCTACTCCCAGCTTCTCAGTAGATTCTTAGGGAGCTGTACCAAACACCCCGATTCTCAAAATGGCTAGATTCTGCTTCTCGCGAGAAGCACTCTCCAAAATGAACTAGAGAGGAGAAGCAGCATTTTGGTGGATTCTCGTGGGGAGCTATGGCCTCTAAAACCAACCTACCCATTGAAGTTCCTAATATTTACCCACAAAATGCCACCGGTATAAAATCCGAATCAGCCTCCCCACTCGAGCGCCTCGCCCCCTCGTCCGAGCGCCCCTCGTCCTCCCCCCGCATCGCGCCCCTCGCCCTCCCCCCGCATCGCGCCGCCGCCTCCCCCTTCCCCTACCCCGCATCGCGCCGCCCCCTTCCCTCCCCTCTCGCGCGCGCCTCCCCTTCCCCTCCCTCCTCGGCCACCTCGACGCGCCCAGCCCAGCGCCGCCCTCCTCCCGAGCCGGCGCGCCTCGCCTCTTCCTCCTCCCGCCTTTGATCCCGGCCGCCCGCATCGTCCCACTCCCTCGACGACATCCGCAGTGTCAGGTGAATTTTTTGTTTGGAAGAGCTGCATGGCTAATGTTCTGAAAATGTTATGCTGAATGTTCTGAAATTTTTGTTACTAGAAGCATTGTTGTGAATGTTATGCTGAATGTTCTGAATGTTCTGCAATGGTGTGGTTTCATTTGCTGAACAAGCACAAAGGATGATGGGATTTTTATTGATGTATTGCATTTTGACAATATCTGCTTGTACAAATATTTTCATGTAAATATTTGGTTTAAACTATGTTAGCATTTGCAATGTTCTAATTAGATTACTACTCTGCTATTGATTGTGAATATCTGAAAGGCACTATCTGATGGGTGACAATGCCGAGTGGACTGACGAACGCAGTGTAAGGTGAATTTTTGTTATGCTGAATTTTTGTTACGGCAAGATCTAAGATATGATGTCACGAAAATGAGTGTGCAATACTAGAAACATTGAGATATTTGGTTTGGAAGAGCTGTACTTGGTGTACTGGTGGTTCTTTGTTGTGATGCTGCATGGTCTGTTATCAATTGTCAACACATTATTCAAGTATTGGAGAAGTTTAAGATGGTTCTTGACAGAGATGGAAACCTCGAAAATATGCCAAGCTCAAACTGCCAGGAGACTCATGATCATAAGAATTGGTTAGCTCATTGGGTTCAAAAGCTCAAACATAGCCATCCTGATCTCTCTGGACCTCCACCGCCAAAACTGTTGTAACTATTGTCCTTTCCTATCTTTGTTAGTCTGATAGGCCTCAAAATGTAATTGTCAAAATTTTGTCCGGTATATAATGATATACCATTTGTTTGTCTTCGTGATTTTATAGCACAATAAGCATTTGTTTGGCTTGACCACCAAATGTTGTTCCTCTTGTTTTTCTCTGTTATCTTGTTTGGTTCATGGGACCAGATTACCAAAGTACGCCCATGCAGTTTCCTTGGAAAATTTGTCTTCAGTTATTCGCTTGAATGTTTGCCGTCAAGGACTCATTCATTGAGCCTTCATTAACATTGGGAGAAACTAGACCTTCTTGATCTTCATCGAGATAGTTTAAGATTTGAAAATTTGGTAACGAAAAGCTTGTAATATTTCTTGCTTCTTGATCGTCATGGTTGCTGGTTGGACATTATTGGTTGATGTTGTAGCCTGCCATAGTGCCATTTGATTCTCTTCTGAACTTGCGAATTCGTCATGGCATAAGTTTGAAAGCACATGCTCTGATCTGATCGTCAACAACAATTTGTTTGTCAATAAAAGGGTTACAACTAGGGGTAATATGGTCTATTTCCCTTAAATTTCCTCTTTTATGAATCTGGAGCCAACCCACTAGCCAAACGCTTTTCAGAAATAGCTCCAGATTCTCAGAGAAGTGAATTCTTACAGAATCTAGAGCAGAGGCTGAAAAATGAGAATCTGAAGCTCTACCAAACAGGCCCTAAGTCACAACTCAAATCACTAATTACTAAAAAGTACATGACTTACCGTGGGAGACCAACTCTTACACAAGAGCTCAAGTCTTTATTTCACCACTACAAACTTTAATACAACAATGCTCACTCTTCTCTTGTGGCTACCCTAACTCTCACTCTCCACCCAAGGCCTTCTCATGACCTCCTACTACCTCTTCATACTCATGGTGGTTTATCTATGACACATATCAAAAGGGTATAGCACCCCTATTTATAGTGCTACATAACTGTTGGATGGATGACGCTTGTCACCATCCTAACCATCAGCATCTAAATATCTTCTACCAGGAAACTCTTCTAGGAAAGTATCGAGATATTTCAACTAAAATATCCTAGCCCTAGATGATTCCTAACTTCGCCATAAAGACTCCCTAAATTATTTGTTCTAAGGCCTTCATATCAAATATCTTCCTCCTTGTAATTTCTCTTTACTTATAGAATATTCCAAGTATGCATTGCTAATTCTCAACATAATGGTTGTATGGCCCCCTAACGATGGACAAGTCAGGAACATGCCCATTATTTTCTACATGGCAAACAAGTTAAGTGTGCCACACTGGGCTCATCAAGCTAGTACGCTAAATAAGGGCGCATAACAATTCCTGGTGGCTGAAGCGCACCCCTAGCATTGTGGGCTGTGGTTATAGTTGAATGTGTTGTGATATTTTTGGTACGTTGACACTTATCAAGAAAAGGCACACCTCTCCTCCATATATAAAAGGGAGGGGTCCCTATATTGTATACATACACATATTAGGATCTCGTATTCACCCAAGCAATAAACAGAGAAAGGTTATCAGACTATATCTTTTGTCTTCTACTTTTGTGTGCTTGATCGTCGGTAACATGACGATAACTTTATCGGCACGATAATGCTCTTGCGTAGGTCATCTGGTGTGTTTGCTAATTGGTCAAATTTTATTTAGTGGATTAGATAGCTTGGCTTTTCACCTCGCAATATCTCTCTCCTCTCGAGCTTGCGCATTCGGCGCTGTCTCGGTCGTGCCCTTACCAAAGTTGTCAAACAATCTTGTCTGCTCGCGCCGATAGCGTCATTGGTCCGATCTAACCAGCCATGCTGCCAGCACCTACGACGCCACCACCATGTCCTTCATCCATGTCAAATCGCGCCTTTGGTGCTGCTTGCTATCGCCATCCAGAGGTGTTGCTCATGCCTTTGTCACCACCACCGCCTATGAGGATCTTGATCCGTCTGCACCTTCGATGCCATAGTCGAGGTCCACTATCCCACGTCAATCGAGCCTGCACCCTTGGCACTGCATCGCTACCACATGTCTGACCGCCGCTCACATGTCTGACCGCCGCTCGCCCCTATGCCCACGACGCTACAATGAGCCGTGACTTAGCTCAAGCCAGTGCCTAAGCCATCCTTGAAAATAATCCAATTTTTTCTTGTTGACCTTGGAACTATTATATCATACTTTAGATTAATATAGTAGTAGAAAAATGAATTTAATCACTTACCATATTAATTGTCCGCTATCATGAGTTGATGCGTCAGATCTCATGACCAATATAGAGATGATGTATGAAAATAATGGTTCTCTCGTGTAGAGTGATGTCTTAAGTAATATGAGCTGAGGACGGAGGTTAGGTATGTGGTTTGAGGGTGACTATATGTATATGTCGTTTGAGTGGTTACATGTATAAGTTTATCATGTTAGAAAGGTGGATCCGTTTGAGGCATATAAGGACTAGAACCTTGTGCCATAGAATTGACATAATTATTGCCCATCCACATGACCAAGAAATTGGACTTAGCCTAGTATATTATCCCACTTCATAAAGACTACGGGAGAAGGCTCTATGTTAGCAGGTTTGGGGTGGAATCGGGAGTGAACCCGCGGGTGTCACTAGCTGTATTCACACAATGGTAGAACCTATGTAAGCAGTTGACTTGTAGTCTTACCAAGCTTGTTCTCAATTGCTAGGATGGACACATAGTTCGCCGATCCAGAAACGAATATTTATGGGACTCTAGAACTATTCTATGATCCCCCAATGATTACAAGTTGGTGGGTATCCTGTGGGTAAAGTTGGTCACTCTCTGCAGAGATAGCTAAATCATCTGAATGTGCCATGTTTTCGGTCAATGGGACTATGTTGTGGGGGTTATACATAAACTCAAGGCATAAGTAGCTTTAATTGGTTAAAATATGGCAATTGGTGATAATATTGAATCATTACTTTCACTCTTGAAAATTTTTTATAATGCTTTACTGTTTTAACCAAAATGTTTGTCAAAAAAATCTATATAAAGTACTAAGTATAATAGTTCCAACCAAAACCCTCCTTGTCATACATCCATTGAAATTTCTTGCATATATAAATGTTTACCATCGTGGCTTGTTAAGTTTGAAGGTACTCATTCTTGCATAAGTTAGTTCAGACAATGAGTATTGCGAAGTGGATACCCTGGTTGACGATGAGTACTTTGACCATGAAGATCACACTTTCTTGGTCATGCCCACACTCAAGTGTAGCATGTGGTTGTTGCTGTTTTGTAAGTCTTTTGTATGTAATGTAAATAAATTTGTCTTGGAGGCTTGTAAAACCTTGTGTCTGACAGATATGTCATACTTTATGTAAGAATTCTATGGTAATCACAGGAATACGAGATACCATTTGAACCCGAGTGTCCCCACACAAGGGGGGAGAGAGAGAAAGGGTGGGAATATTGAAGAAACTGACAATGGGTCCACTAGAGAGAATATTGTAAAATATTGATATTGTGAAACATGCTAGAGACAACTTGTTAAAGATGTCATCTCAAAGATGGCACTTTATGCCTAGGATTCATTGCACAATGTCATGCGTGCCGCTGCTTTTATGAGATGCGATGCAATGAGACGTGATTATGTGATGAGATGGACCATGTGTGCAGATGTTTCCATGCTTTTGCTATCGAGACGTGGGTCATGACATTGCACCGGTGAGTCATGATGGCGGGCTACAGCTGGGTTGCCACACAGCGGAGTTATCCCGCAACGTGGAGACCCCCATTCATGTAATCTCTTAAGCATATCAGGAAATGAAGTTACTACTGTAACCAAATGAGGTATCGAGGCTTCAGGGGCGGAGCCACCGAGTGGGCTTCATCAGACTTCAGCCCACCCTCGGCCTGCCTCGACCCTCCCCTATAGATAGGCCGGCCAGCAGAGAGCAGAGTCACAACTCACAAACCTACAGATGCTGAGACTAGGGATGGCAAGGGGGATATTCCTCGCCGGGGAGTAGTGAAACATCCTCGTCCCCGATTCTGCCCCTGTTCCCTGTCCCTGACCCTGATTACATGCTTGGGGAAGAATTCCTCCCGTTCCCTATCTCCTGTAAGGAACTGGACTCCAATGAAGAGGTGCGAATCTTGGCTCTTGCAGGGGTTTTGCTCACGGAGAGGAGGGAGATGAGCCGCAGGCGGTCGTTGGAGTCGCTGAATTTCTTCATCTGGACTGTCGAGGTGCTAATCTGTAGCATCGGTGGTTTTCCTCTTTTATTTCTGCCGTGGAATCATTTGAAGGCACCCATCTAGTTTTCGTCGGTGCGGGGTCGGGTCCGTTTGAGGTCATCACGAATGCTGTCAAGTATGTCAATTTCTTCTCTGATAAATCTTCCTATTTCAGTTCACTACATTGCGTGCTGTATTTCTTTTGCAGTTTTTCGATTCAATTTGCCAACTAGTTTTCCATAATGCATTGCTTGCTTACTGAGATCACATGAGTCAACTTCTTGCAGAGCTGTTGAGAGGCACTTGCAGATGTTCTCTCATACGGAAAAGAAGAAGGTAGTTAGAAGTTTCTTTCAAGTAATTGTATCGGCATTTTGCATCCTTGCTATTTCAAAGCCTCTCCCAGCCTGCTGCAGATGCCAACCATGCTAAACTGGTTTGGCTGGTGCACATGGGATGCATTTTACATCGATGTTATTGCTGAAGGAGTGAAGGATTCAGATGTGTTAACCAATAGCATATATCCCCCCCCCCCCCCAATAGTAATGTTTATCGTGTGAAATTATTATACTGAAACACCACCATTTTTTTTCGTATTTCCTAAGTTTGTCATAGTTGATGATAGATGGCAGTCAGTCAGTATTGATCCTGCGGGAATTGTGCACATATCTGATAATGCAGCCAAGTAAGCTGCCTAGAAGCATCCAAATGTCATGCTTAATTTTTGTACACACTTTCTAGAGCATCATTTCTGATTTATGATGTTTGCCGATTCTGTCTACAGCTTTGCAAACAGGTTAACTCATATTAAGGAGAACCACAAGTTTCAGAAAAATGGGAGGGAGGGTCACAGGGAAGAAAATCCGGCAAATGGCATTGCACATATTGTCACTAAAATTAAGAGGAAACATGAGCTAAAGTATGGTGCTATACTGCTATTTCATAAATAAAAAATTGTCTCATTCGGTTTATGAATGATAAATTCTATAAGTTCTCATCTTTCTGACTTCTTGTACCAAAATTCAGGTATGTTTATGTGTGGCAGCGATTACTGGATACTGGGGGTGGAGTGAGGCCAGGTGATGATGGGATGGAGCACTATGATTCAAGGATGCAGTACCCTGTGTCATCACCCGGAGTTTAGAAGAACGAACCCTGTGAAGCCTTGAACAGCATAACTACTAATGGCCTTGGCCTTGAGAACCCTGAGAAAGTATTTAGTTTCTACAATGATCTCCATTCATACCTTGCATCTGCTAGCGAGACTTCTGTCTTTTAGTTGAAATTTCATTTTAACTGGTTTTTTTACTGTAGTTTATTTGGCTTTTTGAGTATAATTAAATTTAAAAAATAGAAAAATAGAAGAAAAAAATATATTAGCCTATCATAGACAATGCAAAGGAACACAGAAAAAAAAACCAAAAAAATCTAAAAAATTCAGAAAAAGACGAATTACTGAATAGTGAAAAAAAAGCTGAAGTTAGAAGTTAAAACTAAAAAAAGCTGAAAAGAACGGGAAGATCGGTCGTCGCCGTTTCCCAGTCTCCCGTCCAAGCTTGGCCGTCGCCGTCTTCTGCCCGCCTACCCCCGTCGCCGCGCGGTGAAGTGGCGCTCGCCGTGTGGTAAAAATTAACCGCGCGCACCTTCTCCGTTTTGACCTCCCGGTCCGCTTTCTTTCCCCGCGTCCGGCGTACGGTCCCTTTCCTGTCGCCTCCACGTGTCCTCCCGGCCCTCCAGTCCTCCACTACCCCTTGTCCCTTCGCGCTCCGCACGGCCTCCTCTATGCGGGTACACGAGGGCAGCCGTCCGTTTTTTGCGTTGCGGGTGATCCAGGCCGTACGTTTTTTTGGTAGGGTACATCTTTGCAGGCTGGTCCTCGATTTTGGGTGAAGTTCTCCACGAGGCCCCTTCCATTGTTGGTAATCTTGTTTGTATGTGCACTTGCTTGGCAAGTGCGAATAAAAGTAGATTTGCAAGCGCAACGTGGGAAGCATTTAACCATTCCTTTTAACCGTGTTCTTCGTCTGAAAAATCTTCATGCAATTGACGACTTACTAACGGGGTGCAGCACGTTGTGCAGCTGTTCAAGATTAACACATTTCAAATCTTACTATTTTTACTGCCTAACTAACCTCCTATGTATCCAACATACTCCACAAGGTAGGGTACTAGCAAGCATGCTACTGTTTTCAATGAGCGGATTATGTAGCAACGCCTATTTTCACTGATCGCAACAGTTAGTTGATGACATGAGTTCCTAGGAGAGGCGACAATGTACTAAGGGCCACTGATTCTTGTACTGATATTAGCCGAATGCCCGTCCGTTACAACGAAAACTAAAATTTATAGCAAATACCATGCATGTTCATCCCAACTTATGTGTATCTCACTATCTCTATACACTGGGTTGGTTCTTATACCTATTAATAAACTCTTACCTAGGTAAAGATACTAAGGTTGCATCTTGGTACTCTTATCAATTCTTAAGGTTGGTGTATGGTGTCTTCTATCATTTACATTGTGTGTGGCATCACTGCAATTTTTTCAAGAACTTATGGCATATTCTTTTTGATATATATTAACTAATTGGCAACATCTTTTACCCAAACAGAGCTTACGACATTCTTTTTTGGATATATTAACTAATTGACAACACTTTTACCTAAACATAGCTTATGACATATTCTTTCAAGAACTTACACTACTGCAAAAAACGTTATCACAGGCGGTTCAAAAACATCATCAAAGACGATTTCGTTAGCCGTCTGAATTTATGGATCAGTAATGAAATGAGATCATCACAGACAGCTTTCGAACCGTCTATGATGCAACTATCACAAACGGTTTTAACTACAAACCATCTGTGATAGTTAATCATCACAGACGATTTCCAGTCAAGACCGTCTGTGATAAATAAGTATCACAGACAGTTTCAACTACAAACCGTCTATAATATTGAACTATCACAAACAGTTTGTAGTTGAAACCACATATCACGGACGGTTTCTACTGGAAACCATTTGTGATATTTTTTTCTTTTTCTAATCTATTTATGTTTATTGGTTAGCCTCACGAATGGCTAGTCATGCTCTCTGAAACAAGCAGATCAACACAATATACATCCAAGTCACATTCATTCATTTCAAAAACAAAAACATTCATTTCACAAATTAATTAATTGACATAAAATAAATTATCTATTAACAAATACACGCATGTACAATTAAAGTCATTCTTATCCCAATCAAATTTATTCTACATTGTGAAACTCTTCATATGATTTTATGACTTTAGATATAAAAAAGTGCGCACATTCTCTTCGAATTTGTGCGAGTTCGACCTATTTCAACGCAGTTGTAGTGATGGACGTAGCCTGTCGATAGGAATATCAATACATATATAACTTGATAAGTATGAATAATTATTGCAAAATTGATAAACCTGAAGATCATTGATATTCGAGGAATCGATGAGTAGTTGCATATGACAGCAAATATAGAATCCACAGGCGTTGCTCGGCTGCTGCTGGTGGCATTGCAAAAATAGAATTTGTTAATTCGAGAGGCATTACTATGAAGTGTTATATAGGATTAATGTGTACTAGCGAATACCGAAAAATTTGGACATGTCGTAGGGCGTTGATCCCTCCCCTCGATTTTCGTACCTCTACAACATACGTGATGAATGATCTACGTGATTCCAAAAAGTTAGCCTTAATCATTGGGAAGGAAAGAAAGACTATAATACAGTTATGTATGAAGAAAATGTATTTACCTATCGATTAAACATCCGACAACTGTGAAGTTAGTTTTGTTCTTTTTTAGGGAATCAAGATATATTATCTTATTTTATTTTGGTATAATTACAATTAGAATTCAGTGGAACCTATACAGGTATATCAGCATGGTCATTAAACTTAATCTCGTGTTGTTTAAAAAGTAGAAATCAACAAGTATAACCACTAGTGCAGCACTTACCCCTGGTTGTAGGGCATAAATATAAATTCCTTGTTACGGTGAGTCACCAATGTCGTTGTAATGTAATTCTTGACAAATGATACATCCTCCTCGATAGTATCTATGGCGATCAAGCGTGGGCCGAGGAAACTAATAAGTGATTTCGATAATCTGACTTCAGTCACCATGTATATATATATGTGTGTGTGTGTGTGTATAGACACACACACACAAAAGCAACGAGTTATATCATATTTATGGTATTACATGAATATAAACCGTGATTGTACACATTTACAGTGTCCAGCATCGAACGAGTGAGACATCGAGGGCGCTGAGTGTGAAGAGATGGAATAAATCCTCGAGGATCACCGTGAAGACACAGTCATGAACATCGTGCTGCAAATGATGCAGCCTGAATTTGACGGTGAGACCCGAGATCTATTATCCCTGTAGCTTATTGGTCTATTCTATATACCATGTATGTAATCTCTGGCAACTCAGTCCTATGGTTAGGAGGTGCTTTTTCGAGACAATCATCGACTCGCCTAGCATGAATTTTCGGGCTAACAGCAAGTAGAGAATATCATCATCGGTTTTCTTTGATTTGCCCTTGTCGTCTCGACTATAGGTTAATTTCACAGTAGTCGACTGTAAAGGTAGCTCCGGTGCGGATAGCCCCCGTAGTTGTAGCACCGGTACAAGTTGCTCGGGTGGGAATAGCATCCGTGGTGTTGGCACTAGTGCAGGTAGCTCTGGTGTGATAGCCCCTTTGGACCTGGTACCGATGCAATAGCTTTGGTGCTGATAGCCCTATGGACCTGGCACCGGTGCAGGTAGCTCTGGTGCGGATAGCCCCTGTGGACCTGGCACCGGTGCAAGAGCCTCCAGGCAGATGTCTCTTTTGGGCCACTGGATGAATGTTTCAATGGCTTGCACTAGAGTCACGACCTCGTCGTTCGGGGGCTTTTGTGGCAGGACGATCTCGAAATTGGTATAAACACCGTCCACATTCACTTTTTTGAAATCTGACGCTAAAGTTATACTATGCACCAAGGCCTTGGGACCAGATGGATATGCCTAGCCCCAAGCAGCGCACAAGGCAATAGAGGCATATCTCACTTGGAGCTTGCACTTCGTAGCCACCTATATAACGATACAAAATTAGCTACTCCAGTAGGGCTATCAATGGATCGAGTATTCCAAAGATAATAATTATTACCAGGATGTCATCAACAGGAAATCTACGGTCGCTTTCATTGGCTTCGGCCGCCTCATTGTGCTCGCGCCCTGCTCGATGCGCACGCGCCGGATCTAGCCTCTCCATCGCCAGATCTGGGACCTTTGCGCCAGATACTTGCGCCTCTAGCTCTCCTCCGCTCCCCGCCGTTGGATCCGGCCCTCTCTGTCATCACCACGCCGCCCTAGCTCAGATCTGGCCTCTCCACACCGGATCAAGCCACCTCTGGTTCTCCCCCGCCATCTTCGCTCCATCTTCCAGCCACCTCCGGCTCTTCCCCACCGACATGCCAGATCCGGCAGCTACAAGTGTACAAGTGTATTGTGTATACAAGCAGTGGCACTATCTGAGCTCAGCCATGCCACACTGCATTGGATAAAAGCCTCGACAGCGTCGAGGCTAGTGAGGAAGGCTCACATGGCGTCGAAGGAGTGTTGGCTTTGGTCCTAGGCATTTGTGTTAGGAACAGTCCTACATCAGTTGTAGGAAGGAGAGAACATAACTTATAAGTATAAGAGAAACCTTATCAATTAGACTAGTCTTTTGGGAGGAGAAGATCCAATACCACTTATAAGTTTGTTGTTATAGGGCTTACATGTGACAGTCTGTGGGCTTAGTTGTGTTCAGCCCGTTTAGACCTAGGGCCGAGGGAATAAATCCGATTAGACCTAGACATACGGTTCTGGACCAAAGCCAACAATTAGCATTAGAGCCCAGACATCAAACATATCCTCGAACTTCATGGTTGTGGGAGTGCACAACCGATGTGAGGGGGATAATATTGGGAATAGTCCCATATCAATTGTGGGAAGAAAAAAATATAATTTATAAATGTAAGGGAGACTTCACTCAATGAACTAATATTTTGGAAGAAGAATACCCAATACCACTTATAAGTTTGTTGCTATAAGGCTTGCATACGGCAGCCCGTGAGTTTAGTTATGTTCAACCTGTTTAAATCGAGGATCCGGATAGTAGACCCGGTTGAACCTAAACATACGGCCCGGGACCAAAGCCAACAATTAGAAGCCTAACAATGTTGGTAATAGTCCTATATCAGTTGTGAGAAGGAAAAAACACAATTTATAAGTGTGAGGGAGATCTTATCCATTGGTTCTTTTAGAGGAGAAAACATAATACCACTTATAAGCCTATTGCTATAGGGCTTACATGTGGCATCCCATAGGCTTAGTTGTATTTAGCTCATTTAGACCTAGGGTACATGAAGTAAACTCGATTGGATCTAGACATGCGGCCCAGGACCAAAGCCAACATTTGGTATTAGAGCCCAAGCACCTAATGTTTCCTTGAACTTCAGGGTTACGGAAGTGCACAACCAATGTGTGTGTGAGAGAGAGGTGTTGGGAATAAACTGCTCATGTCTTAATTGAATTACTCCTACTTGCTTAAACAAGAATTGAGAAACATATAGGAGGCGTTTAGAATAGTGATGGTTTATGGTTTTTTTATTGTAGCTAGCATATTTTTATTGTAGCTGAGGTGATTTATTTAGCGTAATTAAATCTTAAAATAAAAAAATAGATTAACCCATCATAGATAATGTAAAGAAATACAGAAAAAAGAAAAATTAAAATAGTGCAAAAAACTAAAAAAATTAAAAAAAAGATGAAATTAAGAAATAGTGAAATAAAAAAATGAGAAGACATGGCCAAATAGAGGGAAGCCATAAAGCGCCCTCCTGACCTCAAGAGATGAACAGAACAGCAGTGTCAGAACGGGTCCATGACCCTATGCTTGCTCATCTCCACTGACAAGTCATAAGAGGACAATGGCTTTAGGTGAAACAAGCAGGTGACTCCTTGTCTTGTAGTATAGCATCACCCCAAATCTATGGCCATCCCTGTCCCATGCATTATGTTACGCCAAACCAAAGTCCAAATCACATGCTCAACTCCATCAAAATCTTGAATAATGCAAAGTAAACCCAAGAACTTGCTCAACATAAGAGGTCAGAAGCCAACTTTTTTTTAGCTCGGTCACAGCACACAATCACTAAGGGTATCTAATCTTTGCCAAATGCCAACCGCTAAAGAGATGAAAAGATACCAGAGGGCAGTAAAGAACACACACATGAGGTTAATGCATGTGCCCATGGTGCTACCCACCTCCTTTTGATTAGTTCATTTCATTGCCTTGCCTAGTGCTAGTGGGAGTATGGTTGTGCAGAGATGTGTAGTGTTTTGCTTCAATCGAGTAGTACTTCGTGGATAGAATGTGAGGTGCTTCCCACTTCACATTATTTCTTCCTCCTCCACGAATGATAGAAAAGAGTAGGTTGATATTGAATGCCACACGCCACTAGATTTCCAATTGATAAACAAGGACCCTTTGTAATAGTATCTATGACAATCAGCTCACATTTTTTCACACAATTACTGTCTTCTTGCTATCTCCATGTACAACAGGTTGCATGGCTAGCTAAGCTCAGCATACGTGCTTCCTATATGATCTTTATACTATTTTGGATCTTCACCATTTCTGCATGGTTCATGTAGTCCTTCAAGCAAAAGCTGTACACCAATTCGTTGATGCAAAGTACTTGTATTTCCTGCATGCTCTTGCACTACATAGTCCACAACTCCACGTGCACGAATACTTTCGATTCACAGAGCACACCGAACCCCCTCATCGCATGGAATGGGCAATCATGGCTTGAGTGATTCCTTGCTTAAGTAAGGATTCAACTGTTCATGGCGAACGGCATCATGAGGCCAATTCAATCCTGTCTAAAGGGCAGGCAAAATGAGTACGTGAAATGAGGGGATCCATATGCATGGTCACCATAATGATCCATAGCTTTTTCCAAAGTTGATTATTATTTTACCTCTTTCCTTATGATGATCTTAATCATGCAATGTTGACATTTTGCAATCTTCGCAAGCTCAGATTAATGGCGCCACTGTGACCTTTTTTTTTTCTATTCCAAGAAAAGGGTAGATAAGCTACGTAATAGGTTAGTCTAACTAAATATTTTGTTATCATAAATACATAGTAGTACATGCACAATTTTCTCGATTTCTTCTGGATCAATTTTTTTCTTTGAAATGGTTGCACGAATAGCACGAATTATCACAATAGCCACTACCAGGAATCAGTTTTTTCGTAATGGGCAGAAACCGTAATCTGCTTATATTTGTACATTCTTCACTCATTTGTAATGTTCTTATATTTTTAGATCTTTATCAAGCCCATGGAAGAGAGATTGCTAGTGGCTGCAAGGAGGACGACAACAGCAAAGGACAAACAAGCACACCAAGTGTCACCAACCCAGTACTAAATCACATTAAAATTTTCTAGCCCAAGAAAGCGTTAACTTAAGATCCTGCTCACTTAGGGTTCAACTTCTGATTTTTGTTTATTTTTCACTATTTATAATTTTTGTCTTTTTTTTATTTTTTTGTATTTTTTTGAGATTTTTACCGGTTCTTTTTTTCTCCATATTCGCTTGCATTATGCGTGATGGATTAATATGTTTTTCTATTTTTAGATTTTTAAAATTAATTACGTCAAATAAGCTACCGTTAGGTATAATATAATTTTAGCCAACTATAGTATAATTTCAACCATAAACTATCAAATTTTAATCTAAACCGAGCAGCCTCTAAGTTTAGGAGGCGCTCGTTTTAGCGATGACTTCTGACTTTTGGCTGAAATTTCACTATAACTGATTTGGCTTTTTGGGCATAATTAATTTTTAAAAAATATAAAAATACAAAGGAACACGGAAAAAATAAAATACAAAAAAGCCTAAAATATCTTTAAAAATTCAGAAAAAGATAAAATACTGAATAGTAAAAAAAAGTAGAAGTTAGAAGTAGAAGTCAAAAAAAAAACCGAAATGAGCGGGGTTTAGTTTGGTAGTACAGACATCAGATCTCCGGGGTCGAGGCTCATGGGCATATAGATCGTATAAAACTGTTGATGGAATCGTCAACAATATGATCATGTCAGCTTAGTTTTTAATTGAGGTAGCTAACTGCTGACAGAGTATGGTGTACGGATGTCGCTGTATTAAATTTGAAATTCGGCATCACAACAAAGCAAGTACGCTTACACACTGCCGGCGTAGTAGCTCAGAGTGGTTTTGCTGATCTTCGTTGAGACATTGAGTGATGTGAACTGGGAATTGGAAGGAAATGTTGACTTGGTTCTTTTGGGATGCCATTCTTTACTGCATTTTGTTAGGTACACAGGAGTGTAAAGTGTAAATTGTTAGGGATTGCTATTCAACGGTTAAAGCGGGCAGCTACCTTCATTGCAACGACAATGCAATTGGCCAGCAAAAACCGGGATTTTGGTGAACATTCAGCTAGAAATTGGATATTTTCAAGTAATAAATTTGAGCTTGCAGCTAGAAGATTTGAAACTTTTCAACCCTAATTTCGAACAATTCAGCTAGAAAATCTGGTGATTTTCAACCGAAACTTGAACTTAAAATTGATGACTTCGAAAAACTTGTGCTTGAAATTGTGCTTGCAACATAGGGTCAATTTGCTGCCATCTACGGCGACAACGGGGGCGCTTATTTCGGCTTGTTAAGCCGACTTATAGCCGAATACGTACGGTAGTTGGTGGTGATTTATTTGATATAGTTAAATTTAATAATAAAAAAGTATGTTAGTCTATCACAGATAATATAAATAAGTATGAAAAAAAATCAAAAATAATTAAAAATAAATTAGAAGTTAAAATTGAAACGAGTAGGACCATAATAAATTGGCCTGGTCGGGTAGTGACCGGGAGCAAGAGTTGATAACACGGGGGTGTCGACGCCTTGGGGTTCCCCCATGTGCTGCGGAGTGGTAGAAGTCGGGATTAGGAGCGGTATCAGACGAAGAGGCAGGTACAGGAAGTCGTGGATACCGCATATGCATCGTCCCTCTTATGCAGAATGGATGGAAGTCATCTACTGGATAAGAATTCAGTTGGTGCCCGTAGATTAGCAAAATCTAAATGGTTTACCTCTTCACTTGCATATGTTGGTTTGAAGATTTGCTCTTGCATACGTTGGTTTGAAGGTTTGCTCTGTTTACTACATTTTGCATGTTACAAAAAGAGATTAGACGGTTTATGTCTTCACTTGCAGCTAGCATATGTTGGTTTGAAGATTTGCGTTCTTTACTACATTTTGCATGTTACAAAAGAGATTATGTTGTGGGGGATGGCCTCTATCTAAGGCCCCTTCGACCAGTATAGTTAAAGGGTGCTATAGCATGTAGATACATGTGACCCATGAGGCTTATTTGTGTATATAAAAGACGTATATGTTCTAAGGTAATCCCTGTAACCCATGGGTAAAATTGTACTAAGAAAGATGATAACACTATAAATAACCCCCTGAGGATGATCCCGAGGGGAGAAGGTTTTTTCTCTATTTCACATTTCACTAGATTCATTGTTCTTCTACTCTGTAACCACAACAGATTAGATGGTTTATGTTTTCACTTGCATATCTTGGTTTGAAGATTTGCCTTCTATACTGTATTTTTGCCTTCTTTACTGTATTTTTATTTGCTTAGATGTTTCATTGTAATTAATTATTTCCTTACTTTCATACGTAAAGAAAATTTTGTTTCATTGTAATTAATCGTTTCCTTACTTTCATACGTAAAGCAAATTTAACACCAAATCTAAAAAATATTTCCCTGGTAAATGCCTTACGTCAATAGTCGTTGGGCGTTACAAAGCCCATTACATTTTATCGTTATTTTAATAGTTTTCCCACGGTGATATCTCTGAAGCTTAATCTACTAGTAACTTGTGTTACCTGCTTAGATCTCTAATGCCCCGTTTAGGTTGCTTTTGGTCATCGCTAGCGATCGGCTTTTGGCTACCGAAATATTGTAACGTGTGCTGTAGCGCTACAGTAAAAAAATTTCGTTTTTTCTCATATTCCTTTGTATCGTTCGCTCTAGATTAACGTGCCGTTTTTATTTTTATATTTTTTAAATTTAATTATACTCAATAAATAAACTCAGCTACAGTAAAAAATAAATCAGTTATAGTATTATTTTAATAAAAAAATTAAAAAATATCACTATTTCGAATATACCCTAGAGGAAGAGAAAGAGAGACTACGAATCGAAGTATCCTACCTCTCCTAGAAACGTGTCCGTATGGAAACAAAAAAGAAAATCTACTATAAAAACCTAAAGCTCTATCGATAGGAGCATGGATGGCAAGAGGTTAAAAAACGGCTGTGGCAGTGAGCCCCACAGTGGCAGGCGGTCCAGCAGAAGAGTCCTGCTCCTGCCACAGTCGCCGTCACAGTCCTCCCCGTGGAGCGAGCAGAGCAGAGGAGCTTCACGTGGGCGACCGAGCGAAGCCAGCCAGCCCAAACGAAACCTCCCATTCCCAAACCGACCCCTCCCTTTTCCCTCGCTCGCCGCTTGCTTTGCTTCCCCAATCTCAGCAGCGCTGCATTTAATGCCCCTCCCTCCTTCGGGCTCGGGCTCCTGGCACCCCCCCCCCCCCTTCCTTCACCTCCCGCAGCCAGCAGATGCGGTTGCAATCGCAGGAAGATATCAGATCCATGCGCCCTTGTGTTGCCTTGTGTTGTGCGTGAGTTATTGATGGTTCTTGGTAGGGTCGGCCCGTTCCTCTTGCATTGATCGCGTCCTCTGATGCAAGAAGGAAAGAGGTTCCTTTTTGCGTTTCTTCTTTCTTTCCGCTGGGTTGTTGATTCTTGGGGGTGGCAATGAGGAGGCATGGATGGCAGCTCCCCTACCACCCTCTCCAGGTCTAGTCTTGGTGTTGAAATTTCGTGCCTTTTCCTTCTCTGGGTGGGATTCTTCGTTGTTTGTGGTTGCTGAAGAATTCTATGGTTGCTGCAGGTGGTGGCCGTGTCGGTGTTCTTGGCGCTGGCTTTTGCGTTCTACGTGTTCTTTGCGCCCTTTGTTGGGCGGAAGGTGTTCCAGGATGTGGCCATGGGGCTCTACACTCCTTTGGTAAGGTTCTTGCTTGCGTCCATCCTTGCTGTCCTGCTGAATGAGTCCCTAGTGGTTTGGTACCTTTGGATCCCCATCTTGGTGCTGCCTGATGGGCCCATGAGTGGTTGCTCGAACTTGGGAAGGTTCCAAATTAAGTAGGTCTTATCTTGAAATGGGCTATTTAGCACTCTTGCATATGTGGTAGGATTTCTGTACTTTTTGTTTGTTGGAGGGTGATGCAAGCTAATAAGACTTGAGGCTAATCTGGCCAATTCTGGTGCTATCATGCGACATGCTTAACTATGTAAGTCATTGTCTAGTTTGCTCAACAGCTTTGCTTCAGCTTTCATGGTTGGTAAAGTTTTGCTTTGTTCACAAGGTTAAGAACAGCATAGCCTGCATAGGGCTATTTCGTTTATGTAACAGCGAATCGAAAAATGTAGTATCAGGGCAAGCAGGAATTGTACATGTTAGACTCTTAATGCTTCTTCAAGTCAATCCAGTTCAGAACTAGTGCCTTTGGGTTGTACAGCATGTGTACATGTTTGGAAGGATTTTGTAACTCTGTTTACTGGAGAGTGACATAAGTTGTATTTATTACACTAATATCGGTCGTTTCGTACTAGCCCTGTCCTTCGGATACCATGGTATCACTTTGGTGCTGTCTTGTTGTGATCATGCCAAGTTGAGAAAGGCATTTCCATGAATTGGGTTATATTTTCCCCTGCAAATGGGTTATCCTGTATTACTCTAGCTGACAGCAACACGATTGTCCTACCTAACATCTTTGGAAGCTTTCTTTGCTTTTAAGAAAATTGTTGTGTTTATGCTGTATTGAGTAGGTAATGTTGTGGAGAGTGCCTTTTTGGTGTTCTGGCAGATGTCTTAGCATTTTTATACATGTATTACAGAGTGGCATCAATCACCATGCCAGCACACTTTGTTGGAACCGGGTTTACTCCCTGGGCCACAGGCCTAAATGAGCTGAACACAACTAAACCCACGGAGACGGAGCAACAACCTTATAAGTGGTATTGGGCCTTCTCCCCCCAAAAGACTAGTCTAATGGGTGGAGGCTCCCTCACACTTATAAGCTGTGCTTTTCTCCTCTCCCACAACCAATGTGGGATTATTCCTAACAATCTCCCCCTCACACATTGGTTGGATACTTCTGCAACCCTGAGGTGCAAGGAGATGTTGGACGCCTGGGCTCTGATACCAATTGTTGGAACCGGGTTTACTCCCTGGGCCACAGGCCTAAATGAGCTGAACACAACTAAGCCCACGGAGACGGAGCAACAACCTTATAAGTGGTATTGGGCCTTCTCCCCCCAAAAGACTAGTCCAATGGGTGGAGGCTCCCTCACACTTATAAGCTGTGCTTTTCTCCTCTCCCACAACCAATGTGGGATTATTCCTAACACACTTTTCACTGTTTCATGATTAACCATGTGCAGTTACAATCAGAATCTGAAAATTATGGTTTGCTTTCCTAGATGTGAAGTTGTGAGCTCCATATATATGAATGGCATTAACATTCACAAATGCAGCACATTATGATATTTCTGATTGAAATCTGATTTTTCTTTAAAACATCATCACACGATTGAGTTCACAAAAGTGGAAAATTATTGTGACAGTGGGTGGTCATCATACAGCTAAATTTATTTGGCACAGTTTATCCCAACTGCACTTTTTTATTGCAACTAAATACAAATCTATGATAAAGCAATTTATTAAACCTTTATGATAAAAGTGTGTAATTTGGCTTCTTAGGTTTCATGTGTCTTCTTTCTGTACATCTGGTGTGCTGCAACAGACCCAGCAGACCCAGGGGTCTTCAAATCAAAGAAGTACCTAAGATTGTATGGAAGTGGCAAACACAAGCATCGGAAGGAATCCAGACAAGGTGTTTCAGATGTTGGGTTACAACTAGAGGGAACCGGAGAAAAGCAAGAACATGAGGTTGCGGCTGCTAGTGAGAAGTCAATGACTCAACACAAGAACAAGAACTCATCTTGCTGCAGTGCAACTTTCTCTGCGTTTCTCCTTATATTCTACCCTGTCTCTTTTATTTTTTCTTGCTGCCAATCACGTGAATGGTCCTCCGAGCAGCAAGCCAGTGAGGAAGGGATGTTTTTCTGCAGCCTCTGTGAAGTTGAGGTATGTTTCTTGCATTTGTTGGTGTTGATGTATGTTTTTCTGCAGGCAGTTATTTAATGGTCTACATTTTTTTTGTAGGTGTTGAAGTATAGTAAGCATTGTAGAATTTGTGACAAGTGTGTTGACGGTTTTGATCATCACTGCAGGGTAACATACTCTTGAATAATTCTCCTTATTTCCGTTAGTGAGTATATAATAACTCTCTTGGTCCTCAATCTGAACAGTGGCTCAACAATTGTATTGGAAAAAGGAACTATAGGAGGTTTTTTATTCTAATGACAACTGCCCTTTTCTTGGTAAGCTCATGTTCTCCTATCATGCTCTAGTAGATTGCATCGATAGGAATGATGCAGATTACCCCGATCTTAATGTCATTGTGTTAAGCATGTTCCCAGCATCAACTGCATGCTAGAAACAGTCTTTGTTATGCATTTGAATTTGGTCATCATTATTGCAGAGAGCATTTTATTCCTTGTCCTTTTCATCCTAGTTGACCATTGACAGGTCTGCATGATTTGTGCACTTTGGGCCAGCTTATCCTACAATCAGCAATTGGAGTATTGGTGCTAGTGCTATGTTTTGTTGAGCGAAAGGAATTCTCTATGCAGATTGTGTCAAAGCTCGGAAGCAGCTTCTCTGTAGTGCCTTTCATCATTGTGGTGGTACGTTCTATCATCCTACTTTCTAATACTGGTTATGTCACACCTTATTGAATTGGTTAACTCTTTTAGTCAATCTTTCTTGAACTAGTGCTCAAAATGTTGACCTTTGTTCACACAGGCATCCTGTACCATCCTAGCCATCTTTGCTTCACTGCCAATTGCCCAACTTCTCTTTTTTCACATTCTTCTGATCAAGAAGGCAAGTTCTGACACTATTCTAATTTATGTAATGCCATTGTTATACTAGCTGCTGTATTAGTATGCCTGATGTTATTGGCAAGTAGCTTGTATTTCAAATTCTCAGACCACCTCATTGAAATATGTCTTGGAAATGTAAACTTGTGACACTATGCTTGACATGCATTGTGAATATTGATAGCATACATTTACACATTGAGCGAACAACTGTTATATCACCAGTTGGATAATTATCACCATGAATTTTCTTATATATCATTGTGAGTCTTTGTATTAGAAAAGAGATTAAAAAATAAACCACAAAAGGCACAGTGAAAACGAATGGAATACTGGGTTTTCCACTGAATTAGTAAATGTATACAGATACCATGGATTGTATGTGAAGGTTGGATTGTTGCCATTGAAGGTGATGTGAAATTGAAAAATCTAAGCACTATCTTGTCAACCTCATGCAGGGAATCAGTACATATGACTACATCATTGCCCTGAGAGAGCAAGAACAAGAAGAGGTTGGTGGGCAGCAGAGTCCGCAGATGTCTCGTGAAAGCTCCTATACTGGTGGGCTTAGCAGTGCTAGTTCCTTTGGTGCACTGCATCGTGGTTCATGGTGCACTTCTCCAAGACTGTTTCTTGAAGATCAGGTGAGAACCCTGCATTGTCAAACTTCATGAACCATGAGACTGATAATTAACATAGAGTTGTCTTTGAAGTGAAGGCAGTTGTCTGTAGATCATATCTCAAGACTGCAAGCCTAAGTAGTTATGCATGTGAATTGAAGTTATGCTAGTCAATTCTTATTTAAATAGTCATGCTGATTTCTAGTATATGCTGGACCTCTCGAACTTCCCCGAACCATTACAATTTTGCACATCTAAATGACAACAAATGCATACTTTGGCCTCATCATGGGTTTGCATAAATGATTATAAAAGATAGATATGTACGCCTTTTTTCCCATTCAGCATTTGCCCCCATTAGTTCATAACTGATCTGAAGCTACTCAACCTCCTTCCAGTTCGATGTTATTCCATCAGAGGCTGGGTCGTCACATAATTCTGCTACCAAGAGAAAAGAAGATGACGTAAGGAGGAAGAAGGGCTCAGGGGCTGTGAAAATTAGCCCATGGGCACTGGCTCGTCTTAATGCAGAAGAAGTTTCTAGAGTTGCTGCAGAGGCACGAAAGAAGTCCAAAGTTTTAGTGCCCATCAGAAGAGATGAGTATTCACTTGGCCATGAAACAGACAGTAGCTATGGAGGCATGAGCAGTAGGATTGGTCTAGGCCCTGATAACAAGAGGAGAACAAACAGAAGAGGAAGGCCCCACAGTGATCTCTCTCTTAAACCTGTTGCAAAGATATCTACAGATGCTATTGATAGTAATGGCAGTGACATGGCCCCTGAAGCGTTGTCCAATTTAGCACCGTTGCAACTTGAGGCACGGAGTGCTTTTCATCCAAGTAGAGCTGCATCCTCTGCTGACGTTGGTGGGTCATCTCCAGACAGCAGTTTGGACTCGCCTGATCTGCACCTGTATCGAGCCTCAACTGTCTCCTCATCTGCAGCTGAAGACTTGCAGCTAACAGCTCTCACTGCCCCAGGAAGCACTCCACAGCAAGGGATTCAACTGTCAAGATCAACCAGCGACGGGTATGAAGCATCAGGAGGTGAAGACAGTGACCGTATCCCATCAAGGATAGTGCACCGCTCCTCGAACTGGGCAAACATCATCCTCAACTCTGATCAGAGTGCATCCTCATCTGGCATCCTTGTGCCGAAGAACAGATTGTCCTGACTCGAGACCAAATCCATGTTCAGCTTCCTTCATGAATCAAGATTGTAAATGATCGGAGATTCCAGTATCCTAGCTTGTTTGTCATGGCTCTGTGGTCCACTGTTTCAAATCTTGTCACGGCGATGGTTGGATACTGCGTAAATCGTTATTTTTGTTAGACTGTTCATATTGGCTTCTCAAAACTGTTTTTTCTATAGTAAATAATTTTTCTACAGTATCTAATTTTTAAATATAATGTTTTTTAAGATGAAGTCTACTAGTCGATTATAGTAGACACTATAACAACTTTATTTATATCGGATAAAATCATACATGAGTCTCTATTTTTTCATACTCTCTCTTGCGAATAGTCAAAAGGTGTTACTATTTATAAAATAATTAAAAACTATCGGTAAAAGCTAATATGAATGGGCCTATTTCATTCGCGGAGGGTAAGTGGTTGTCATTTTTGCTGTCAGATGACAGTCAATCGATTTACCAGAGGTTGATATCTTCAAAATCGTGGATTAATGCCTCGTTTTCTTGGTTGTTTGTTGTTCCTGAGCTTGACTTGTGCTCCTACCATGTGCTGCGTGAAGATAACATTGGCATGTGTACCACAGTAGGCAACTAGGCATTCAGAAAGTAATTCTCTTTGACTAGAAATGCCATGGCCTGCGCAAATCCAGTCGTCTGAAACACATTTAGCAACGCATTGTTAAGTATCTGATGACCGTCCTAAGTACTTCGATAAAGCCTTAAGTACACAACATGTCAAACATGTCCCATATACTAGATCTGAGACTAAATAACATATACTGTTATAGGACGGCACATGATAAAGGTCAATTAATTCATTCAGTTCTGCTTTGGTTAGTGAAAATTCTACACATCTTACTACCTAACACGTTGTTGGTGTCGCGATTGGTCAGATTCAGCACCCAAATTCTCGAAGAGAAGAGCAGAAAAGGTCGGAGTTATCCATATCACTATATGCCAGGGGCTCAGTGCCCAGGCGCACAAGAGATATTTCTTAAGTTCAGTGAAACTAGATAGGGTGACGCGCAATGCTACGCCGGTTGATACAGGATAGATAACATGTATGTCGTATGGCGTGATGATATACATCGCAAACATGTTTAGATGATATGTATTGTATAGAGTATAATTGTAGATAAGGTATAGTGTGCTCTAGTGCAAAAACTGTTTTGAGCTGCAATGGTATGTAAATGTTATGTCGCATACGCAGTTAATTCATATGGAAGATTCATCGCATAGGTACATCACTGTATTAGTTTAGGAGTTTAGAATTGCATAGCTACAGAATATGGAGGGTGAGGGAGAGGCCAATCTTATTCAGCAAGGAAGTGGAAGGCAAAGATATCTTTTTTCAAGACCAATGAGTGGTGAACAGTTATGCTGGCCTCTTGGGTGCGTTAAGGGGGTGATCGTTTTAGCGATGACTTTTGGCTTTTGGCTGAAATTTCACTGTAGCTGGCTTTTTTTTACTGTAGCTGATTTAGCTTTTTAGGTATAATTAAATTTAAAAAAATGTAAAAATATAAAAAATATGTTAGCCCATTACGGACAATGCAAAGGAACACGGGAAAAAAAAGAAAAATGCAAAAAAGCTCAAAAAATCTAAAAAAATCAGAAAAAGACAAATTACTGAATAGTGAAAAAAAAGCTGAACCTAGAAGCTGAAGCTGAAAAAAAGTTGAAACGATCACCCCCAGTCCTCACATGATCATGTCAGAACTCATTTAGATTTTCTGATCAAGAACTACAGACTCAGGCATATCAGTAAAAGTTCAAAGATTATCCCTGTAAAGAAGATGATTGACATGGCAAAACAAAATGTCCTACTTAGAAGATAGTAGCCCCATTGTTAGGATCAAACTGTTATGAATATTGTATATATATTGAAGAGGTCTAATAAGCAATGTATATAGGGAGTACAAGAGAATATTATAGGAGAATATACCATATACAAATAAGAAAACATAGGCATATAAGGAAACAACTAAAATAATCCTATTATATCTCTAATACCCTTAACACCCCACTTCAAATGCAGAGCATATGCAATAGCATTGCATTTGAAAAGAGTTGTCACTAAAATAGTAAAAAATCAAAGTCCGAGTCTTGATAATATCGTCGTAGCGTGCAGCTCTTGAAAAAAACTGTCAAATCAAACCGAAGAGGAATATATAGAAGCATGGCGACACAGATTGAAGCCTAAGACGACGGCGGCGCAATGTACACGGTACAGGAGAAGCACGGCGGCCTTAGAAGCTCAGAATGGCGGCTAGAGAAGCGGCGGCGTCATAATGACTTCTACGATTTGCCCGCAGCTCAGAAAGAAGAGCGGCGGCTGCTGCTATGCAAAACAAAATTCTTTTGCTTTTTGACTGATAATAAATTTGTGGACTTGCATGACTTAGACGAACTGAAAAGAGAGACTACGAATTTGAATGACCGCAACGAAAAACTGGAAAAAAGACTCAAAGATAGAAATACCACGGTCATCAACATTAAAAACAACTATTTCTCCTGTGCGAATAGGATCTTGGCTCATGTGCAAAAACAGGATATCATCCCCTTAAATCCAGGCTCCAGTCTCCCAGAAAGAACCACCACCACCGCATCGAGCATTGCCTTCTCTTCTCTGCCAATAAATCCACAAGAAAACCCGACACACCCACGCGTATCTGCCGAGTCGAGTGGAGTTCGACGCGGGCCAAGGGAGACTGAGGGCGACATCCTGGAGATGCACGCGCGGTCACGACGCTGCAACCCAGCCAGGAAGCGCAAGTTGCGGTGACCCGTGCGGCGGTGCAAGGAGACACTCACCTTCTCTAACACCAGCGACTGCAAAGGGTGTGGCCAGAAGGTGTTCCTCAAGCACCGGTTCCCCGCCTGCGCACGAATGCACAGGTGTGTTGTCGACGGGGGCCGCCGTAGCACGGGCCAGGGGAGATGGAGTAGGTGGGCTATAACTGTGCCACGGGCTTCGTGTGGCTGTGGCAAAAGAAGGCCATCATGCACACGTTCAAGCAGATCGGGAGGCAGGTCTCGTACGCTGTCGACGGAAGGCTCGAATCTGGGGGCGAGGAGGCCGGCCGAGGTGTAGGCGGCTGAATCCGGGGCGGTGGACCGGGAAGGGCGAGGCGAGACCGGATCCGACACGGGTGGCATAGATCTGGGCGGGGGAGGCGGCAACCCAGCGTGGAGACTGCTGGATCTGGCGGGGATGGCCGGATCCAACGACGGAGAGCTCAGATCCGACGGAATCCAGCAGCAGAGGTGGGGGCGCGTGCGGCCAAAGGGGTGCCCGGAGAGCGACGGCGGGGGCGCCGGAGACGACGGCGGTCCGATAAGGCTAGACGCTCCCGGATCTAGGCGAAGAGGGCGTCTGTGGAGCCCGGCGAAGCTAAGACGACAACGGCGGGTTGGCGCAGGCCGTGGCCAGGCCTCGGTGGCCTGCAACCAGGCAGGCGGCTGGTGGGCGACCAGCGGCCATACGACGAGCTGCTTGTGGCCCGGGTGAACGACCGATGGGCGAAGATGATGACCAACGATCAACAGCAGTGGTCTAGGCCAGCCGAGCACTGACGACGACGATGACCTGGGCTGTGACCTAGAGGGAAGTCGGGCGGCGTAGGGTGGAACTGGCGGCCGAAGAAGTAGCCACCCCTAGGAGCAAAGATCGATCCTCCTGGGGAAAGCGGCAGTGGAAGGAGCAGAGGTTAGAGTTTTAACCTAAGCTCTGATACTATGTTATAAATATTGTGTATATATTGAAGAGGTCCAATAAGCAATATATATATATATATATATATATATATATATATATATATATATATAGTACAAGGAGATATTACAGGGGAATATGCTATATACGGATAAGTAAATCTATGCATATAAGAAAACAACTAAAATAATCCTATTATATCTCTAATACCCTTAACACAAACCACAATCGCCATCTAAAATACAGCACAATAGGAAAATAGAGGGAAAGATCAACATCTAACATGAAGAGACTACGTTTAGGTGATCTATACCATATCAGCACACTGAATTTCGTTGTCTAATAAACAATGAAGAGAAGAGGCTAGCAAATAAGCAATCACTGGTCAACATAAAAAAACACAGCAAGAGATTAAGTACTATAATGAGAATACGAAAACAATGGCAATATGTCCTTAAGACAAAATAAAAGAAAATCAACTGAAATAAATAGAGTTCTATGATCAAGGTTGTTGAAGACAAATCCTACAATTTGTTCAAGTAGGAAAGATAAAACTAAATCTTACTTGCATTAGTTATAAAAAGACCATAACAGATCCTGAAATCAATGCTTTTCTGAGAAAGAAGGATATGCAGCAGACGAAATCTAGCATTCTAGCAAAGGCACAACTAACTCTTCCTATTTTTGTTAGAAGCAGAGAATAAAGAGACACATCACCAAATCTAAATACTATTGTAAAGTTAGTATATAAAATATGTAAAGGAAAACAGTCAAATATTGATAAAACTACATGATCACACTCAACAATCAGTGCACCAAAAATGCAATATAAATGGAAAACATCAAAGCTTATACATATGATGTTACCTCAAAAAATGGTAATGTGCTTTACAGAGTATATTTCTCAAATACGTGGCCCTCAAAAAAAATATCCTCTAAAAGAATTGCTCAACAGGGGAAAACTTTGTACAGACAAATTGTTAGTAAGTCCCTAATTAAACAACATAAAGGTAAATTGATAAGTATAACTATCTTATCACCAACCGCTCCATCTTACAGAAAAAGAAAATTCAAAACTTAAAGAATAATACTGTTAGGGGAGGGTCTCCATGCTACCTCGGGCCCACAACCAACTCAGAGCGACGGCGCCCATTGGAAGGTCTACTCCGAGCCAAGTCCAGGGCTAACCCTAGGCGAAGTACACAGGATCATCCCTAGGAGGGTCCAGGGACAACCCTAGGCAGAATACGCGGGATCGACCATTGGAGGGTTCGAGCTGACTTCGAGCAGAGTACACAAGATTGGCCCTGGAGGCGTCTGGGGCTAACTCCGGGCAAAGTACGCAAGACTGTACCTAAGAGGACCCCAGGGTCCTGGACTTGACAAGGCCGCGTAGAGCAAATGACCAAAATGCCTCCGAAAGTAGGCCAAACTCTAAGAGTAAAGTT
Organism: Melocanna baccifera; assembly: GCA_036346265.1. Classification (NCBI taxonomy): domain Eukaryota; kingdom Viridiplantae; phylum Streptophyta; class Magnoliopsida; order Poales; family Poaceae; genus Melocanna; species Melocanna baccifera. Next base: position 21,913,448 of record CM070694.1, on the reverse strand, counting down.
GTAATTACACTGGCCTCCCTCCCTCCCCTTATAAATAGGACCCCTTTAATGTGAGAGGGGAGGCCATTTTGTAGCCCTAGAACACTCATATGCAATACACTTGAGGGAGGGAGGAGACCTTCCGCAAGGACATTAGGGTTGTGTGCTTCTCTTGAGTCCCTTCGCACTCATTGTAGTCTTTGTATCCAACCGGGGTTGCCTACAAGTTTATTGTCTGGACTCGTACCGATGATAGTTGGCGCTGTTTGTGGGAAATCGAGTGAGAAGTCATGCGTCTACCACACGAAGGTCCTTCGGGTTCCACCCCAGGGTCCGTCCGCGCTGAGGTTCTCCAGACTCCACCTCGAACCCCTTGGGGGTGGCCTTTGCTTTCACCCTGGGGCCACTTCCTCCGCCCGGACTTCACTTTACTCCATGCCATCCGCCCTCCGTACACACCCGAGAGATCGCCCTCCATGCGACCTCAGCCCTACCCTCACGGGCTGCCTAGGGGGGCATCGCCCGTCACGCCTAGAGTGCTTCGCCACCCCAAGAGCATCACCGCTTGCTGCCCGGGATCATCTAGGGTCCAACAGCCCGAAACACGGTGGGCCTAGGCCGTGATGGTACGGTATGACCTAACTCTCAGCTCTATTCGGGGCACCACGCGGCTCATTCCAACTTCCAATGCTAATTCCGGATTGTGCATGGAGGTGCTTATTGCAAATGTGCTGGACTTGACTGTGACCTGGAGAAATGGTTTGGAGTGTTGTGCAAGGTTTTTGAATCTCAACGTAATACGTGATAATGGCAGGGACTAATCTACAAGGAAGCGGTCTCCTGCTGGTCTGGTTGGCTGTGGGCTGAAACTATGAGCTTGGGCTTGCTTCTTAAGGCCCCACTCGTTTCAGCTTTTTTTCAGTTTCAGCTTCTAGTTTCAGCTTTTTTTTCACTATTCAGTAATTTGCCTTTTTCTGAATTTTTTTTAGATTTTTTGAGCTTTTTTGTATTTTTCTTTTTTTTCCCGTGTTCCTTTGCATTGTCCGTGATGGGCTAACATATTTTTTCTATTTTTATATTTTTTTTAAATTTAATTATGCCCAAAAAGTTAACTCAGCTACAGTAAAAAAACCAACTACAGTGAAATTTCAACCAAAAGTCAGAAGCTATCGCTAAAACGATCACCCCCTAAGGAGTGTTCCTTTGAATCCTGGCCTTTGAGCTAAGATAATGTAGGCTGAAATTGTGATGACCGGCCTTATGGCCTGAGAGAGGTTTATGCGCCTATACTCCTATTCGGCCTTCCTATGTTCCTGATTTTTCCTATTTTCCTTGCCTTTTGTTTTAGTCACCTTCCGGTTTTGCGCTTTCCCCTACTTGCAACGCGCGATTCCGGCTTCTTTGGCTTCTTTCTAATCTTTTCCATTAGTCTTGTTTTAACTGCCGGATCCTCGTCGATGTGATTAATCGCTGAAGAACAGATACTACCGAATCTGACAGCAGCTTTTTGTCCCTTTCCCTCTTTCTCTCTTTTTATCTGAGTTCAACTTCGACTTGAATTTTAAAATTAATTATAATTTGTGAGTTTTTATCGTACTCAATCTTGTCAGCTATGTGACTCGTATTTTAGTCGGCCAGCATCGTGGTCCTTAGGTTCTGCCAGCATCGTGGTCCTTGTAATATTTGAGCATATGGATACCAATGTGAGAACACTACTCAATTCGTGCATCCGGGCGGCCGGCGGCGCGATAATCGGTGGGCGACCCAAGCAAATCTGGCCAGTCGTGCATCCGGGAGGCCAGGACTGACGACGAGGAGCGGAGGCGGCCGGGCCAGCGAGGAGCGAAGTAGCACCATTAAGCGGCTTGGCAGATGACCGGGGAGGCATGGAGGTGGAGCAGCCGAGCAGGGGAAGCTCGGCGCCCGGCTGTGGAGGCGAGGAGTAGTGGAAGCCGGGTGGGGTCGCGGGGAGGAGATCCGGCGACCATTGGGTTCGTAGGGAGGCGAGGCGAGCAAGAGCGACCGACAGGGATTGGGTTGGGGAAGCTTTAGCTGATGGCAGGGAGGACTGAGGAGTGAGCCAGTGAGCAGAGCTAGAGGGGTAAACTTTTTTTAGATCGTAAACTTCTTTATGTTGCAAATGAAATTATGTTCTAGGCGTGAGCTAGTGGGGAGAGCTAGAGAGGTAAACTTTTTTAGCTAGGTAAATATATTATATGTACTTAGTTTATCCATTTATTCATACAATTTTAGAAATCATATATGACACTGACCAACTTGAATTCTTAGAGATCAAAATACAAATTATGATTTATGTATTCCGATTAGAATTGATGTGTCATATTTTATTGATAGTTTGCAATAATGAAGAAACGAACTCTGTGTAACTATTTCAACCAATGAGAGCACAACTCAACTAAAGAGGCTTCGACTAGAATTTAATCATAATGACATTATTTTTTATGGTAGATGAGCGGTTCTTCTTAAGAAACCAACTTCAAACTTTCATTTTTGATATTAGAATATGTGAGGAATTTCATGGATGTCGTGAAATTTTAAAGCTTGCTCAAATGATGGTCGAAACAAAAAAGATAGAACTTTTTCATTAGTTTATCGCTCATCGAGTTGACATTAATCTTTCCAGTCACAACATTATCTGTTGAGAGAATATTTTCAGCAATAAATATTATCAAAATAAATTTGCGTAACAAGGTAACCGATGGATAACTCAATGATTTAATGGTATGCTACACCGAGCGAGAAATATTTATAAGTATTAATGATGATAAAGTCATAAAACGTTTTCAAGGTATGAAATCTTGTAGAATAAATTTTCCTTGTGACTTAAGCTAGCACCTTAGTAGTATGTTTTGCTTTTTTAATATTTATGATCATTTACAATTAGTCATCGTATTACTAATTTTGTTATTTTTATATGCTAATAGTAGATCTCTACTCACTGCAAACATATTTATGTATTTTCAGGATACGCTTTGCATTACTGAGGTACCTTCTTTGTATTTTTCTCATTTTTACTTTGCTTCTCTTCTATTTATATATGCATTTAGATTATATAAGAGTAAAAGACTATATTTATATTAATCTAACTTAGTTCAGCCCATACTTCATTTTTCATCTTGCTTTCGCCACCGCTGCCGAGAACGACGGCCTCACCACCGAAACGGACTACCCGTACAAGGGCGAGCAAGGGGGTGCGACCGTGGCAAGGCGCACAAACACGCGGTCAAGATTGCCAGCACTGAGGTGGAAGCCAACAACGAGGCCACGCTTGACCGCCGTGGCACGACAGCCGGTCGCCGTGGAGATCAACGCCACACCTCCCAACTTGCAATTCTACAAGGGCGGGGTGTACTACGGGCCCCTGCAACACCACCATCGATCACGCCGTGACGATGGTCGGGTACAACACCGACGACAAGGGCCGCAGGTACTACTGGATCGTCAAGAACTCGTGGGCGAGAAGGGGTACATGCGGATGGCGAGGGGCGTCGCCGCCAGAGAAGGCATGTGCGGCATCGCCAGGTTTGCCTCCTACCCGGTGATGCGAGCAAGCTCCGTACATGCAAGCTCACTTGTACGGACATCACGCACGCTCACTACCACGCTGCCTGTTCCTGCACATGCATGTGTGCAAGTCTATGAAGTGCAGGCGTCAGCTTGGAGAACAGGCTGAAATAAACTGTATCGCTGGGGTTATCATTTCTCAATGTAACGGGATCTTAAAATTAATAAGCTGTGTATGTCGTGCACTGTATCGCTGTGAATGATCTTAAAAGTTCAAACTATAGCACTGCAGAACATGCTTAATATTCGGCCACGTTAGTATCTGGTTTGAAATCCTCCCGATTCAACTACAGAAAGTGGTCCTTGCGATTATTGATTGCAAGTCAAAAAGCTACCACTAGAGTCGACTACTATCATGTAAAATGAAACCACCTTTGCAGAATTGCAGTTCATCTCAAGTGCGCACGTCCTTCTACCAAGCATTTCCCCGCCGTTGCTGGATTCGTACTTGACTCTCGGTCTCTCACTCTGCTGGTAGCTGGAGGAGTTCGCGGATACCTTCACATACCTGCTTGCGGAATTGCAACTAGGTAAGCAGTTGAGCAGAGTAACAGCTGAATTTAAGCAGGCAATGTCATAGGTATCACCCGGAATTGCAACTAGGTAAGCAGTTGAGCAGAGTAACAGCTGAATTTAAGCAGGCAATGTCATAGGTATCACCTATCATCTACTACATAAATAAAACACCTAGTTCATTGTACGTACCAACTTGATCTGTGCTTTTATTCTTGCGATGAGGTGTGTGTACTCATCTATTTGTCTGCAAACATGCAAAAATTACAGCGTTAACATGTGAATGAATGTTACTACAGGGAGTCAGCAGCGTCAGAAGAACAAAAGGAGCATTTCAATCATAAAAGGGCAAATTACAGCATCAACCTATAAATGAATGTAGTCACAGGGAACCCAAAATATATCAAAAGGAGAGCATCAAAGCATAAAGAAATAAACGCCAGGTCAGACCCAAAGAATATCACCTAATACACTGTAGTGACATGAGAAATCAAACCTAAACAAAGCATCCTATCCGCCCAATGAACAATTCAAGAAAGAACATGTTACAAAAAAAATTCAGACCTCAAGACACTAAATTCTATGGTTGATCACTACATAAGGTCTGCTTATGTTCAGCTGTCATTGTATTCAACTAAGTAAATATGTCATTCGGTACATAACAAGATAAAGGTAACCAAGCAAGTTTGCAACTATACCCTTTCAGGAGCTGTTACCTACAAAATTATCACCAGTCAAAGCAACAATAACAAAGACCATACAAGTTGCGAGTGGTGATGGATCTAAAGTAGTAACTAAAGTGCACTAGATTATCTTCGGTCAGGCTACAAGAGCTGAGCCAAAACATAGCAAGTCAGCTGTCAACCTACATATTAACTTCAATTGCAGAACTATATTTTGATGCTTTTGTTCCATTACATCCAGGCATCCAGCGCAGAACAAGTCAAACTATTATTCTCCCAGTTCCCAACATCAACAATGACTGTCACTGTACGAAGAGCAAGCAAGCATGCTGGCCTACCAACCCACAAAGAGTGGACAGATATACATATACAGTCAAACACAGTACAATGCAAAATCACCAGTTGACTAAGAGGGGTATGCTTTCAGAATATATAACAACAGAATTGGCCCCATATTAGTATAGCCATATTGACATAGCATGATAGCAATAAGCATACACCCATTTGAGAGTTGAGACATCTTCGAAAATACAGAAACATCAGCAACCACAAGTGAGGATCATCACCCACGGTCTGAAGCATGAATAACAGCAGTTTAGAATGCTAAGAAATACTACAGTAAAATAGGTTATCTTAACAAAATTTCTGAAAGTGCCTATGGAATAGAATATCAGATACACACCACTACACCAGTAGCACCCCCAAAATCAGCTCTGTACCATGTTGCATACTAGCTTATGTTAAATAAGCGAGCTCCTATTCTGCATTTGATGCCTGAGTGAGCATCAGTGATGCGGATACACACGTGTCTTGTACTTTTCAATTAAATATATTATTCAACTAGAAAGAATTATTGAGCCGCATGAAACATTGTCAGGTGAACTCATTTCAAACTAAATATGATATTGTTATTCATAAGAATGGAATACTACCTCATGTTAACAAATGGTGCATTCTTATGTTTGTCAATGGCAAAGCAATGGAGAGACAAAAGGAAGAGAATAACCACATTAGGTGCCAAAAACATGAAGGAAGAAATCCCATATAGTTGGAGAGCAAAAGGGAGAAGCTCAAGGACTTAAACTACAAGTTTTGGATAAGATTTTCAAGCCTAATTTTTACCTCCCACAAGGCCAATTGGATTCAAACTCGGATTCAACTCAGAATTCAATTCGGATTCGGTTCGGGACAGCCTGACAGACAGTTACTAAAAAGGTCATAACTTTCACAAACGGAGTCCGATTTGGGTGTTCTTGTACTCGTTGAAAAGATAATTTCAAGAGCTACATAATGGATCTGGTCCCAGCATCAAATTCGTCACGGATCAAAAGTTATGACCGAAACAATATGACGGCTGTAAAATCTAGTTTCCTTTTTGTGACAATTCGTATCTAAACCATATAGGGTTGAGTTGTAATAGGTTTGTGGACCCTATGGACGTCCCAATGTGCTATATAAGCTATGTATTGGTAGTCTTAGGGCTCAGACCACCTTTAAGAATAATCAATCTACTAAAGTTCGTTCGAGTTTATCATTGCTGCCGAAATTCCATAGGGAATTAGAAGTGTTCTTCAATCAATATCGTTCAGCTTTTTCCGCTGGGAATTGGTGTACAATAGATCTTCGCTTGGTGGTCGGCGGAATCAACGCGAGTGTGTTTTGGCGGATTAAAGAGTGTTCGTCCCTTGCACTGGCATTGGAGGATCATTGCGATTCATCAAGACTCCCGTGAGTATCCATCCTACGTCGAGAAGATCGGGCGACCCCGTATCAATCAGGCTCCAACTAGAATAAATGGATACATATAGATATTAGATACCCTGAATAGGTGTCTACCAAAATTCTCTAAAAAGCATAAGAGCCATCACATAACTCAAGAATATAATCTCTTTCTAAATTTATTGTCCTTGCTCAGAAGGAAAATCCAATTCTTTTAGCTAAAACCGACATTTTTTACGAAGTATAATAACATGGGGAAAACAAAATATATGCTATCTATGCAAACTGTGTTGAACAGCAAGCATAAAGCACCAGAACTTCCCACAACCATCAACAGCCTTCTGCATAATTCCTTTCACAAAAAAAATAATGCTGCACAGAAGCAAGATCTCATATTCAGATGCCGGAATTGGAGTTACCTGGCCAACCTTGCCTCTCTTACAGATATAAACTGCAAAGCTTCTTGCCAACTAAATTCCACATGAAAACCTAGACCAATATCCACAAAAATGTGCCTTGTATCCGGCCTGCGGAAATCACCACAGAATAAGGAAAACAATGATATCTCAACAGTTCAAGAAATCTGATTATAGGCGTGAAGAGGCATAATGCATGACGCATGTACCAAAACAAGCAATTTTTGTTAGCACTTTATAATAATATTTGGTAACCATTCCAATTTTGCGATGCTAAAATAACAGCTTGTTAAAGAATGGTAGTTAAGAATGAAGTTGAAATAAAGAAGCAGCATTAGGACATATTACAGAAAGTTCCATGTTTGCTTGTAATACTGCATCTAATAACCAAAGACCTTCTTCCAAAAGTAGCACACAACAAACTAATTCGCTTGTTATACTGACTTCCATATGCAAACACCTATTCTTTTTGACAAGGGCAATCAAGTCAACCATATTTCCATTTTTCAGATGGAAACAAAAAGTCATATGCAAACACCTTCTTCATGTTTATCCTACTGCAAAGGCTCCATTAAGCACAAAGGTACTTCAATTGAGAAGCTCACATGATTCGATTGAATAATGTCATATAATATATACTGGTTTCTAAACAGCGCATACCACCAACCCCGTTGATACAATAATTGCAAAAGCAATATCCAAACTCATTAGCAGATGTCTACGCTGAACCCAGTAAGTAAAAGACGAACATAGCAACTTCAGTTTTTCTTTTGGTTGGGGAGAGGGAGGGGAGGTTTACACTTCTGCCTGCATGTACACCTCTGAGCCAAGATTGACCATGGATCTCATGCTGGTGACGCCATTTTTCTCCAAATTTTCAATGTTCCTCTTCAAATCCAAGCTGCCACCATCCAAAAAAAGTTCAATAACCAGAACAAGGAGCAATTAATCGAGTTAAGCAGCCTTAAAATCAACAAAAAAAATACCACAAGCTCACCAGTTCTATGCTAGAGATAAAACATTCTCCAAAAAAAAACAGTTGGAAGCGAGCCACCAAAAAGTTTCAGTACAGTACCAACACGGGGGGAGACGAGGAGAGAAGCGAGTAGTAGCTTACAAGGTCTTCTGCTGCTGGAACACCTTGTCTCGCTGGGCGATGGCGTTCACGAGGTCGGGCTTGAGCCGCCGGTCGACGAAATCCTCGAACTTCTTCACCTTCTCCTGCCGCAGCCGCAACCGTGCCTCCACCGCGGCCATGGCCATGCCCCCACACTCGGTTCCCTTCGGGACGACCTGTGAATACCAAGATATTAACTTGCCGTTCTGGACCACGGCTGCGGCCGACGCCCCTGCCCTCTGCAGCCCACTCGGTTTCCTCTGGGTTCGGGACGATCCTTGAATCCCAAGATATTAACTCGCCGTTCTGGACCGCCGCCCCTGCCCTCTGCGGTGAGAGTGGAGAAGACTCCGGCCGCCTTCCCTCCCTGCCCTCTGCGGCGGAGTCCTCGTGAGCGTAAAGAACATACAGAGCGGAGGCGAAACGAGGGAGGTGGAGGAGCGAGTCGCCGAGTAGATGTTCGGCCCAGAAAACCGAGCGTGGTTGCCACAGCAAGGAGTTGGGAGACGCGGGCCGGGAAACATGGCCTTCCAAGGGGTGAGCTCGGAGTTGGGTTTCATTGGTTGGGGGCGGGGCTCTGTATGATGGGCTCTATTCTGCTTGCCGTATGTACTGACGGCCCATCCGTTCGTCTCTGAGGCTATGATAGTGGGCTGGAGCGCATAGGGACCAAGACCCCTGTAGTGAACAAGTGTTTTATCAATTTAGTTGCTTTGGGCCTTTTGGCACATCTTATTTGTAGTGTTTGAGATTGACAAGGATTAGTCCCTTCGATACAATACAACCGTGATAAAAAAAAACCGAAAGATTCAAGTTTGCATGTAGACAAAGTATGCCGTAGGATAAACTTTCGAAACTTTAACTAGCGATGTACAAGGGCAGATCCACAGCCCGGTGACCCTAGTCCTAGGCGGCTGCTCAGGCTCACCGACGAGCCGCCGTTGAACCTCCTTGTACCTTTGCTCGTCTGAGATGATTCTAACCAACTATTACTGGGCAGGCCGAATCGTGGGCTGTGCTTCGTCTTGATGGGTCATGCCCTTGCATCTAGGCCTTGATGGCCTGCCTTATGTCACCCCACTGACGAGCCCATCTGATCAGGCTCCCAAAATTTTCTGACTCCGCCACTAGATGTAATAATGCCATTATATTTGTATTGGGAAATCCCAATACATTCATAACACACGCACGCACACACAACACATACACACAAAAATATGGGAGTTTATCCGTTCCCCTCTCTTTCCACATGCGCAACTCTCTCCTCCCGTCACCCCCCTCCCCATGCACAGATCCTCAGAGAAACCATGTGTGCGTGTGTGTGTGTCTATATATATATATATATATATATATATATATATATATATATATATATATATATATATATATATATATATATATATAAAACGCACGCACGCACACACAACACATACACACAAAAATATGGGAGTTTATCCGTTCCCTCTCTTTCCACATGCGCAACTCTCTCCTCCCGTCACCCTCCCCATGCACAGATCCTCAGAGAAACCATGTGTGCGTGTGTGTCTATATATATATATATATATATATATATATATATATATATATATATATATATATATATATATATATATATATATATATATATATATATATATATATATATATATACGCACGCACACACACAAACACATACACACAAAAATATGGGAGTTTATCCGTTCCCTCTCTTTCCACATGCGCAACTCTCTCCTCCCGTCACCCCCCCCATGCACAGATCCTCAGAGAAACCATGTGTGCGTGTGTGTGTCTATATATATATATATATATATATATATATATATATATATATATATATATATATATATATATATATATATATATACGCACGCACACACAACACATACACACAAAAATATGGGAGTTTATCCGTTCCCCTCTCTTTCCACATGCGCAACTCTCTCCTCCCGTCACCCCCTCCCCATGCACAGATCCTCAGAGAAACCATGTGTGCGTGCGTGTGTGTGTGTGTGTGTGTGTATATATATATATATATATATATATACTTTTTACACCCGGATGTAATTACACCCACATCTAATATACCACCTAAACAAACTTGAAATACTCCTTTATCACTTTAGGTATACTCGTATACTAAATATAAAATATTCTAATGTGAACCACATGAAAAAATTGCAACGGAGTCCATAATTTTTAACGTATTTTATAAATAACTTCGTATACGCACATAAAAAGGAGTATGTCTAAAAAATATACATATCACCTTTGAAAAATTATTCCTACTACCTAAATGATCTTAAATACTCGTATATTATACGTACATACTCTCCATTACGCGAGATACTCTCTACGTTGTGAGATATGATATAGGGTGTAATTACACCTGTGTGTAAAAAGAGGCTTTTATATATATATATATATATATATATATATATATATATATATATATATATATATATATATATATATATATATATATATATATATATATATATATATATATATATATATATATATATCACATTCTCATTCTAATGTGCGTGCGTGTGTGTATAGGGGTTGAACTGTGATAGTGGAGGAGAGGGGGTGCTGACATCATGGCCCACTTGTCGGCGCGTGGATCAGAGGAGGGGTGTAGGGGTGAACTGACAAATTTTCCTTTTATATTTTGTAAAGATTATGCATGAATATGATAGTCCCAGGAAACATCCACCCTCAAGTAACTATAGTATCTACTGATGAGGGAGTGTATTGAAAACTAAGCAAGCAACATTAATATCCATAGAGGGTAGCTAGCTTATGTCATGGCAACAAGCCAACAAATAACATCAATATCCATGGAAGTTAGTTCTAGCTTAAATGTCATGGCAACAAACAACTCTTTTCAAATTTCAACCAATGTGTCGCTTGAAAGAATATCAGGATTTTATTAAGAAAAAAATGACTATCCTGCGTAGGATAGATATAGGTGAGCTTTGTATGCTGTCACTGAAATAAGTATTGATCCACACAAGTCTGAAAAATTAGTACCCTTTTCAATCTAATCAACTCAACTATATGATGTTCATACAACTTTTAATGACAGCTAACCCCTAATTCACGCGAATGAACTCACATTGGTTATTTTTATGCATCCTCGGCCATTTCGCAATGAGAGCACATGTTGAGTTTGCTGGATGTAAATTTCAGCCTTGACAGCTAGCATAAAGCATAGGTGGTTGGAAATGAAGGCTCAAAAGGGTGTATTTGGCAAACTGTACTTTTCATCTAGCAACACATGATCAACCAGAATTGCATTTTTAATTCAAACTAATTAAACTCTTTATGTAGATGTAACTGCGAAGTGCACACCTAGCATTGCAAATTTGGTATTTTTCATTGAAATGCCAACTACTGATAACATGTTAGGTAGGGGAACATATCTAGTGCTAATGGATTTTTCAATGCTAAGGTGCTAATGATGACATAGACCGTCCGATCTAGATTGTGTGGCCCAGATGAAGGTGAGTGGAAACATATTCCACCTAAACGCTTTTGTAGAAAACCCCTTGCGCTTTTCGCAAAACCCATCAACTCCTCCTTTCGAGCCACACAATCTAGATCGGATGGTCCACATCGTTATTAGCACCTTAGCACTGAAATAGCCATTAGCACTAGATATGTTGCCGTTAGTTATTGTCTTTGATCCAATACCATCATGTCCATTCGGCCATGCAATAGTTGACTACTATCCCACAAATACCTATTGTAATATACAACGAACCTATAGTCTATTAGCTGGATGAGCACTCAAAAAGCCCTAATAAAGGTGTTCCTGTTTGAAAACAATCTTTGGCCTAATTTTAACTCAAAATACATAGTATTTACTTAATCAGCTCTGAACTATACTATCTTCAATTCAACGGAATGAACCCTACCTAAGAACTAGCGCAGTCCAAGTGCACTAGGTTGAAATGGGCCAAAGCACACAGCAGCCAAATGACAACAAAGTAGATACAAAAAGAACAAGCATACTCTTGGCGCTAATGATATAAATATTTATGGTACAATCACCTTGCAACCATTAACCAGAACAGATGACCTGATGCAATCATGCATGCGCACCTTAAGGGCAAAAGATGCACCATTGATATAACTTAAATATTGTAACAAGGTACCAGGTTCATGAAAGAAACATCAATTCCTCATCTCAAGCGCATCACTAATAGTCATATAGGTACTACTAATCATCAGCAGAGGAAATCATAAATGATTTCCAACGAAATGACAAAATAGCAGCAATTCTTGGTGGATCTTAAGCGCAGGGCCAACACCTTACTCCTCTGCTGGAGCGGGAGCAGTCGCCGACGATGCCTCCGACTCCGCCGCGCTTGCCTCCGCGGGCGGCGGCGGAGCGGCGGCGGCGGCGCGGGACTTGGCGAGTTCGAGGAGGCGGCGGCTGACCTCCTTGGAGTACGTCTGGAGGACCTCGATCCCTTCCTCAACGGAGGTCGGGGAGGCGCCGGGGGACTCCGAGGCCGCGCCGAAGGCCTCGGCCTCGACGGCGGCGGCGGCGCGCTCGGCCTCGGGCTCCGGGACGGCGCCATAGCGCTGGGAGAGGACGCTGGGCGCCGCCAGCGTCTGCACGAGGCGGCGCACCACGACGTCGCGCGTGCGCTGCGACGGCGGCCAGATGCTGAGCGACGGCAGCAGCGCCTCCACGGCCTTCGCCGGAGGGGCGGCGGCAGCGTCGGCGGCGCCCTCCGAAGGCGCGGGATAGCTGCCTCTGGCGCCGGCGTTGGGGGCGACCTCCGCCATGGTGGGGTGAGAGACACAGAGAGAGATCTGTGGCGTGGAGTAAGAGGAGACTTGGAGGCTGGCTTTGATTGGTTCGGTTCGATTTGTTCCTAGAAGAGGGGTGGACCGGGTGGTCACTCGGAGCGAGAAAATTTATACTTTACCCGTCCTATTCGGTGGGTTTCGATAAAATACCACTTTCTAGAATGACCACTATAAAATACCACTTTTAACATTGACACTTTGATTATTTACCATTTTGAGAGGTTTTTAGAATTCTTAATTATTTTTTAATCATTTTTAGATTATTTGCTATGAGAAAAAACGCTTTTACCCTTAGGCCATTTGCTTTCTCCAACCCTCAACCCAAAAATTGCAGTCGCTGGGCAAACGTGGAGCGGGTTTTGCACACGAGAGAGACGAGACCGAGGCGAGAGGGAAGAGGCCCTCCGGCCACCGCGACGACGACAGCGCCGCCCCTACCCGGCTGCGGCGCCCCTCACCGGCTTTCTTTCCATCTGCAGCATCACTTGTCAGGCGACCTGACAATATGAACTCCATTCCATATGACACTCCCTCAAGGTAAAAGCTGTTACTAATTTGTTCTTTTTTACTATTTTATTTGCATTGAGTTAGATGGAGCTAACTCGATTTATTTGTTCTTTTCTCCCGTGTACAAATCGGTTAGGTTGGATCCAGAGTGTGCGTGTAGAATACGCGAAACAGCCCATACAAGCGAATGTCTCTCGAACCAGTCTAAATCAGATATGCTTGGTACTTGTACAAATGAACCTCTACTCCTTGAGCATGGAACAAGTTCAGAAGTAGCAAGTTTAAATGTAGGCATTGGTGAACAATCGGTTGGGGTGATTGATTGGGATAACTTGGAAATTCAGGAAACACAAGATGAGGAAGGTGGAATTCAGATTATGAGCGAGGATCAGTTATATAGGCTTCTAGGTTTGAGGGATGAAGATGAGAGGGCAAATGAGAGGGTCAAACAAGTGGTCCTAGGGTCATTGAGGACACCGAGGGGCAATTGTTCTCGTTGATGATGCCATACCAGTGAACTTATAATAAGTTATGACAAGGATAACCCATGTATGGATCTTGGCACTAAGTATCCTCAATGAAGGAATTCGGTTAGTTGTGAGGCATGCTATCAACAAGGAATTTGAGCTCGGACCGATAAACTGATAAGGAGAGATTTAGAGGGTTTTGTACAGCTGAAGGTTGTCAATGGAGAATCATTGGGTGTAGACAGAGTGATAAGAAAACCATCATGGTATTAACTGTTACTAACTTGGTAGACAATAAAAGCAACTCTAAGCATGACTAATTGATTTCCTTTCATTGCAGGTTACTGTTCATAATGAAGAGCATGATTGTACATCGAGCATGAGGATAAAGACCACCACAGCATCACAAGCCTGGGTAGCTGACAAGTCTTTGGATATTCTGAGGGATTCTCCTAACATGGGAGCGAAAGAGTTGCAGAAAAAATTGCAAGATGATTATAAGCTCACAATTGCTTATGATACAGTTTGGAAGGGAAGGGAGAAAGCTTTGCAATAATTATATGGATGTTGGAAAGAAAGCTTTGTCATGTTGTATAGTTGGAAGGAAGAGGTCTTGAAGAGGTCACCTGGTAGTGTTGTAGAAATTGACACCAAAGAAGTTAATGGAAGAGTGTACTTTCATAGGTTTTTTTGTGCACTTCATCCATGCATTGAGGGCTTTGTAGCTGGATGTAGGCCATACCTTAGTGTAGATTCGACGACACTAAATGGAAGGTGGAATGGTCATTTAGCTGTAGCTACAGTTATAGATGGGCATAATTGGATGTATCCAGTTGCATTTGGATTTATAGACTCTGAGACTGAGGACAACTAGATTTGGTTCATGAGTCAGCTACATAAGGCAATAGGAGAGCTTCATGTTCTTGCTGTGTGTACAGATGCTTGCAAAGGGTTGAAGAATGCAGTAAAGAAGGTGTTCCCTCAAGCTGAACAGAGGGAATGTTTCCGTCATCTTATGCAAAACTTTGCCAAAAGGTACCATGGTGAGACATTTGGTCATATGTACCCTGCAGCCAGGGCTTACAGGAGAGAGATATTTGAGAAGCACATGACCCCCATTATAACCGCAGCTCCTGATGTTTGGCAATGGTTGACACAATTCCATTCATTGAAGTGAATGAGATGTGCCTTCAACACTGAAATCAAGTGTGACTACATCACCAACAATCTTGCAGAATGTTTTAACAATTGGATCAGAGACTTCAAAGACCTACACATGTTGATCTAGCTGACAAGATAAGAGAGATGATAATGGTTTTGTGGGATAAGAGAAGGAGGATTGGAGAAAGGTTGCATGGTAGGATTCTACCAGTTGTCATGCATCAGTTGAGGGCAAGGACTAGAGGGTTAGCACACTTGAGAGTTGTCAAAGCTAGCTTGCATAGTGCCGAGGTCTGGGACAACAGCATTGATCATGGGAGACATGTTGTTAATACCACGATGAAGGAGTGTACATGTCTTGAATGGCGAAGACACTGTCACCTTGTCGCATGCATTGGCCTTTATAACAACAGAGAAGAATGTGGACTTGGAAGCATATGTTCATGACTATTACTCTTTGCAGAAATTCAAGTCTGCATATGAGAGAGTGATAGAGCCAATGCCAGACAAGTCACAGTGGCCAAAGATAGATATGTCTTTTAGCTTGAGTGCACCACTAGGAAAAAGGGGTGTTGGGAGACAAAGAAAATTGAGGATAAAAGGATGCCTTGAGACCGGTGGCAAACCCAGTGCACAAAGTGATGATAGGAAGAAGAAAATGATCAGAGGGCCAATCACATGCAAAAGATGTGGTGAAAAGGGTCACAGGCAAGCTAGCTACAAATGCCCACTTAATGGAATAAAAAAAGGTAACCCTTGTTTTTTTTACATTTTTTAGGTTTGTTAAGTGTCTTCTAATGCAAAAGATTTGTGTACATATTTGCAAGAAAAGAAAGCCAAGAAAGAACAACACAAAGTACCCACCTGAATCTTCTACACCAACAAGGCCACCGAATAGGATGGTAAAGTATCAATTTTCTCCACTCGTAGCACCTAAAGTGTTAGATTAAAATAGCCTTTTTTTTAAAAAAAGAGAGATAATCTTAGAAACTGTCTTTATATATTACAAAGTTTAGCTTTCAAAAGCTAGAGAGTAGCTTCTTCAGACTAAAATATTCAAAAAAAAACTCACTTATCAAAAGGGTTTGAATGATAGAAAAAAGATTTTTTTAGTTTACTAGGTTCATCTTAGAAGCAATATAGATATTATACATTATAAATAAAATTGATAAATTTAAAGGTTGTTTATAAATCCTAACTTATAACTTACTACGCAGGCTCCAAACATTTGATACCTACCCTCAGTCAATCACGCAGCTGGGACGCACGCACCTCGTGGGTTTATATTGGGACGTTTATGGGCTGAAAGTACGTCCGATTGTGGCCCAACTTTCACTTAAACGGGCGTGGTTAGTATATCTAATAATGGAAGCCCATTTAGTATATCGGGCTAGGTTTGGTTTCCGTTTTCCGTGCTGGCTGTTCAGCAGTTTCTGTACTTTGCTCTCTCTTTTTTAGAGGAAGTATGACGTAATAATCACAAATCATGGGCCGTGACGACGATTGGTTGCTTGTAATTGATGGGGGTCTTAACCGGTGAAATCAAGGTGCTAGGTAGTGTTGTAATGTATGTGAGATGTGGTGTCACCAGTGTTAGGGCTAGATGCTGATCGCATTTGACATAATGTCAATCCACCGTAAATATTTCTGATTTTTTTTCTTCGTCTAGAACTCTTATTCCTCGTCCCCCCTTCTCTCTCTACATATATCCTTGTATTTGTACGTTTTAGACTATACGTCATTTCGTGTTTGTAATTTTCTGTAATTTCTTCTTGTACAGTTAATTCCGTCTTTATACGTCTATAATTTTTTCTCGTAAAAGTTTTTCACGTAAAATTCGTATATTCATGTCTCTATTTTTGAACAGGTAAGCATGAGTATACCAAAACAGACCTGGAATTTGTTTAGCTTGGCTGTATTAATTCTTTGATCGAGAATTAATATCACACTGTTAAAATGCATGCGTTTAATCATGTCAAGGTTGTATTACCACTGATGAAGTCACCCAGTATGATGTGCACGACGCTACCGTGAATTGTCTAACATATTATGAAAGTGGTGTGCGCGGCAGGAACATGCCGTAGCTGTGTTCGTGGTTGATCACAGCATTTCTTGGTTGGACAGGTTGCTGACGGTTTCTCCTGGAAATTCCAGAAGTTATTAGTTCACCATTCCAGCGCCAAATGTGCCGAACAATCTGAAACTAGGCTACTCACCAGTCGCCATTGCACATGCACTGAATTTGGAGGTTCAGTAGCGAGGACTCGCTACAGAGCTAAGACTCAGGAGGCAGCATGACGGCGAGGCCTCCGTGAGGAAGGAGAGGGAAGCATGAAGAGGTTGTGTTGAAGTATAAATGAATTGTTCGTCTTTTCTCATCAGTTTAAGTCTTTTGGTGAACTAGCTGATGCATACAACTCAATATGGTATCAAAGTAAAGAGATTTTAAGTTCGAGACCCGGTTGGCGTAATTAAAAAAAATAATTATAGCACACTTCTATTTCCACGTCTTAGGTCTAAAAGAACCTACGGAATGAAGCGGTGGACACATCTTCCTGCTACCCCTGTCTGTGTCCGTTGCATGGTTCCGCGAGACCAGGCAGGTGTAGTCGCGGACTCGCGGCACGCCGGCACCTTTGGTGGTCTAACAGCCGTTCGATCTTGACTTGTGCGGCCCAGATGGCACTCTGAAAACCGGGCTAGATTGCCTCCGACGCCCATCGATCTACACCCAGTATGCTGTCTTTCTGAATTCTTGGCTTTAGTACAGTTTCTGCAAGAGATTATTTCACCCGGTTGCTCGATAATGGAAGGCTAAACTTCTGCAGGAGACGTTCAATGAAGCTGATGTCATGTGAGGAGTGCCTTGAGTATTTTAACTTGGCAAAACACACAAACACTGCAGATAGTTTCATACTTGAGCAAGTACAGTGTTGTTCATACTTCATACTCCATTACAGCTACAGTGCTGAAAACGCAACGCTTACATCAGGAACATCAACAAGTTCAATAAACCAAACTGAGTATGTGCCCTAAACTAATCAGTGAGTGCTAGTGCTATCAGATTCAGAAAGCAAATCTTGTCACTCGACTAGACAATCCAGATTCCTGAATTCCTGCCTGTCGCCTCTCCGGCATTGGACACTCGGTCGTAGCAGTCGGAGAAACAAACCTTTGTCCAAATGTCCAATGCCAATGGAAAGCTGAGCCCACGGGGGACAAGGGACCCAGAGCCCAAGAGAGACAGCCGAGGCACGGCCATGGGGACGCACCAGAGGCGGCCGGCGCGACGGTGCACGCCCTACTGCCGCTGCCCCGCTGGTTTTTGGTTCGGCAAAAGGACAGAAAAAGAAGCCGGAATGCACAGGCTTTGCAGCTCAAGGCCCTTTTTTTGGTTTTTGGTTGGTTTTTGGTTTTCTCGAACCGTTCACACAGACATGCCCTTTTTTTCCCCTAAATTGACTCCTTAGATATCTATATTTACAAATTTAGCCTTCTCTTGGACCTGCTGAGCTTAACAAGTACCTGTCGGATTAGTGTGTACTTAATTAGTGCTAATTATATTTAATTAGTGCTAGCTATGTGTAATTAGTATGAATCATATTTAATTAGTGCTAATCATGGTTATTCATCCTGCTGCCGCTGTTGGTGTGCTCAGCAGCTCATGTAGCTTAGTAGGCCGAGATACCCCAGCTTGGAAGTTCCAAGGAGGAAAAAAAATGGCTGCAGTGGCATGTACGCTAACAGTTCAGCCTTTCTCTTGTGGAAAGCCGTGTCCCTGTGTTCCCGGGCATCTGGTCCTATTACCCTGCCTTAATCGTCCCATCTGTCCCTCTAACCTCCGATTCTTCACTAACTAACCTCCTCACCTAGAAGCAACATGGACAGAAGATGAACCATTTGGTTGTTGGCCCCAGCTGTGCCATGTTTGGGACTCCAATACCTCAATTTCTGAAGATTAACGTATTGTTATTACTCCTTAGATATTGATAGCCTCTGTGTCCATAGTCTTTTTTTTTTGTTGTTATTGCAACCTTCTGCTGGCTGCTGCTGTATTTTTCTCTCACCTTCTGGATGTTGTTGTTTGCAAAGGTTCTACTACCTAGTAAGCTTTTTGACCTTTTGAGTCGTGTGGCACAAAGGTAACGTGTTGCAATTGATTGTGTGCTAGCTCCTACTATCTTACTGGGGCAGAAAAGGGCTTTCGAACTTTGACTGTTGCACGGCTCGCCATTAGCGTTAAATGTGAGCACCACTTTGCAAATGTGTTAAACCTTCAGGTAATAAACTCTCGCTGTCTCGCTGTTACATTGGCAGTACTACTCTGGCTCAAGAGGATTCAGAAAACTCCAGCTTCTCTCGTACACAACGTACGGTCCACTGTGTCTCTTCTCTACTCCATGCATGAGATGGCCAGCCAAAGGTTTCTTTTCCTCCTCGCTCTCGTCGTCCTGACGCTGCTCGCGACGGCGGTCATCGGAGAGGACGACGTCGCCGCCGGCACAAACGGAGCAAACGCGGACGCGAAGCCGCCCGGCGGAATGCTCGACGTGCGGGCGAGGAAGTGGTCGCGGTTCCCGGCGACGGAAGGCCTGGTCCGAGGCAGCGAGCGGAGGGTGCCCAACTCGTCGGACCCTCTCCACAACCGTTGATCTATATGTGTGTTGTTAGATATGCCTAAAGACAATCGTAGATACGAGGTATCGTTTTTACCTTTATAATTTTTTGAATAACATTTTATCTATCTCTTGAATGAACTATCATTTATATTAATTAACAAATATATGATTTATCCATAAAACTCTATTTATGTTTACGATGTTATTTTTAAACATATCTGATATTATATCATTATTTATGTCACTTATGATTGAATCAAAACATGTGTTGCTTGATGATCATGTTTCATAAATCATAAATATAAGATATCAAATTAATAATGCAGACATATGTTAAAGAATATAGTATTTGATTAACCTACATTAAGATACTACGGAAATTATTATATTTTTAAATGTCATATGTTGATCTCATACATAATGTATATTTGATCCTTAAACCTAAAGTCGTCATAATTTTTCATATATGTAATAGTTTACTTAGAGGTTGTCGAATGATATTCCGTAAATAAATAGTCATAAATATAGCTTTTCAGGATTACCATGAAATATGTGAGAAAATATAGGCGATCAAGATAGAATATGTGCCTCCTTTTTAACGGAAGAGATATCTCTAGCCTCTTAATTTGGTTTGATTAGGGCAGCACATAGCCATATTCATTTTAGTTGAGGAATCAATTACAACTAAGTAATTTATTACAAATATCGAGTGAATGATTAAGCTATCATAGGATAACACGCATACCACCTTGAATTCGATCTAGTATGATGATGCAAAGGGATAAACACATGAGCACTATATAGGTTCGTCCGAAATAATATGTTTGAGGGTCACTTTGTCCTATTAAAGACCGCTACTGACTTATGGATTGAAAATGGATTTCTGATTCATGACCGGGTACACATAAACCTATAAGGTCGCATATTAATAGGCTGGAATAATCCGTATCGAATATAATCCGTATCGAAAAGATATGGAGCTTTTGGTAGAAGATCGTATCACCCATTAAAACCCTAACCACCTCATTTCGAAAGCCTTACCATGCATGTTAGTGTAGCACACCAATGCACAACGTTTCATCCTTGAACATATGAATATTGTAGAGGCGCTGTTGCGCTGATCGAGGACGATCTGCAACATATGTGAGGAATGCAAGAGGCTGCTGGAGGAGACGATTGGCGGCCAAGGATGTTAGACGATCGACTACTTTCACTACATCGATATTGCGAAGTTGGATCAGGCTGCTATAACTCTTCTTTCGCTATATTATGTATTTAGTATTAACAATATATGATCTCTTAATCGCTTGGTTTCTTAGTTCACATAGTATAATTTTTTATTGCGTGTTTGTGTAACCTACCTATATTGCTACATCTTTGCCATGGAATTCTTTGTATTCTTGCATCATATTGCTTCTTGTTTTTTTGTGCTCATGGCTGCAGAATGTGGCACTTGTTCAGAGAATGAAAATGCGTACACAAATTAATGTAGCTGGCTTTGATTTAGTTGACTTGTCATTTGGAGTGTTTTGTAATCAGAAATTGACCGGCATTTTGCACGTTGTGTATTCACATTTTCCTATCCTTGGCTGAATTATTACCTGAAGTGAGTTCATAGTGGAGCTAATTAAGCTATGGGGCCGCACCGCCCATAAAAGTCCGTTCCCACTCGACGACTCGCGTACAGGACTGCGGAGAGAGGAATGGAGTTCTTTTTTCCTCATTTCTGCAAAAATGTCATGTCGGGCGACGGACCCACTTGTCAGCCTCCTCCCCCCGAAGCCTCCCCGGGTCGCCCTCCGCCCTCCTCCACTGCGTCCAAACATCAAACAGCTTGCGCGCGCCGCCCACCGCCACCAGTTCGGTAGTAGTCCGCCGCCGCCGCCCAATGTCCGTCACCGCCGGCGTAGTCCTCGCCGTCGCCGACGCCATCTGGGCGCAGATCAAGTCCGCGGGCCACGCCTCCGACGAGCACCTATCCATGTAAGAAATACCAAACCGCCTCCCACCACGGCGTCACCGTCTCGCACAGTTACTCATGTACGCCTCGGCCTTGCTCCCTCGAGTCTCTGACCGGCTCCTGCGTTGCGTGCAGCCTTGAGAACCTTTTCGGCAAGAACATGCTGCGCGCCTGCAAGATCCTCGACGAGGGCGGCGTGCGCCGCGTCACCGGCGCGCCCAGCGGCCGCTCGCTCTTCCTGGTTGGCTCCCATGCCTTTCGATCACCCCAGATGTTCGTGTTGCAACCGAACTAGCGAGCGATTACTTGACCTCGGCTTATGTGTTTTGGCGCTGCAGGTGATGGGGGAGTCGAAGAGGAAGGAGGAGTACACCTGCTTCCCAGAGCACCTCTGCACCTGCTACTCCTTCTTCTACGACATCGTCGGCCGGGGCGAGCAGCTCTGCGTAAGTGCCTTTGCTGTTACTGCATCTGATTACTTTGCTTAATGAGGCACAGTGAAATTCTCAAACAAGAAAAGGATTAGCTCGTGGTTGCTGAAATCCTAGTTGAATTTTGGGTTAATGCTTTTGTTTTTGCAGTGTAAGCACCAGTTAGCAGCACGGCTTGCAGAGGCTGTCGGAAAACACCAGGAGTTGGAGGTGACCGATGAAGAGCTCGCTCACATGCTTGCTAAGCTCTGACAGTTCGGATACTTCACTAATGTTCATAAAGTTTTATGAAGGGCTGATTTCTCTTGTTCTCACTAAACTAATACTATTAGGCAAAAAAGACGAAATTCAGCACAATCAAGTGTTCTATGTTGTCATCTTGGTAAGATATTATCGAATGTTAGGTAATTTCATGTAGCCTTTGAGAACCCTTTGCCTGCAATAGTCTTTCAGGTGGACTTATGTGTATATAGGAAAAGGGTGTGCATGCAGCCATGGTAGAGTATGCAGCATTAGGATATTATCGTCTTCTTTTTTGTTGTATTAAACAGTTTAGTTACAAGAGTGAGGGGAAATGTGTGAATCCCTTTATTCAAGTGAACTGATCAATGAATTGAGATGAATAGTTGCTCCTTTATTATTGAGTTAGCTTTGTGCTCCTCTTTTATTTGTCATCTTACTTTGACAAGATATTGTTCTTACTCTATGATGCTTTTCTGTTAGCGATGTTTAACAGGGAAAGAGGATACAATATTACATAATGACGTATGATTACGAAATTCCAGATTTTTCAACTTGAGGATTCTGGCCATATGCCTCTTCACGAATAGATATATTCCACACTAAAGCATACTTAATTCTACAAGAGAGCATCATGATAATAACATTGGAGATATGGATGTTAATAGATCAGGAGACCCTAATTGGCTAATTACTAGACCACAGGTTTCACTGTGTCTTACCTTTGGTTTATTGTGAGAAAATTGAAGCCCTTAAGATAATGCCCTTAGCTTAATACATTGAAGTTAGTTTCAGGTTTGATATACAAAATTCTGCAGAATTAATACTGATGATAATTACAAAGCTTTTTGAGGTTTATCTATGATGTATGAATGTTGAATCCTGAATACCATAACACTGCAATCTGCTAACTTTTTATATTTGGTTAACTAAATGTCCTTTCATACAGTTTGAAAATCATATAACATCAAAGCATCTTAGTGGGATGGCTTTCCAGAAGGGTATGTGACATATTTCTGAGAAATTATTTACGAATGACTGTGTTACCCACAGACTACGTCTTAGCCAACAAGTTTCTGCATATACAGTAATCTTTGGGTGTGTTCCCGTGGAAGTTTTGCAGTTTACTCCTTTGTGTCGCGGTGTTCTTGTTTGCAAATTTTGTTCAACCATGATACTACTACCTGCTAAATATTTCTCATGGCATCTAACTTCTCACTTATTCCCTGTCCTTCTGCTTGTTCTTATGCTTTCACCAGGGGATTCTAATGCTACGCACTTGCTCTTCAGCAGTACAAGAATGTATTCTTGTTCTTTCTATGTATACTTTCATTTATATTTCAATGGATTATCATTCTTTTTCTGATTCTTTCACATTACTTTGCTTGGATTCATTTATATGCTAAAAATCTGGGCTGATATCTTTTCTTAAACCAGTACTGTCACACTGATGAACCAATAAGATTGTGTCTTTTGACTAGAATCCATGTATTTACAAGTAACAGTTGCGCTATGAAATATACGCAAGTATAGGGTGGTCAGCCGTTATATGATTAATACATCTGGTGTTGCATGATAGGCTCCAAAGTCCAGAACATTCATGGTTGCCAATTTTTTCGACACATATAAATGTTAGTTATTGGTGAAGAGACAAGTGTCTTGCATGAAGTTTATCTTATGAAACAACGTTTACTGATGAAATTAGACATATAAATGTGAATTGGAGTCATTAGATTAATGCTAATCACCACAAAGGTGCAGAGTCTGATGCTAATCACCACAAAGGTGCAGAGTGCAGACTAACAAAGCATGCTTTATTTCCCCTCCTTTTCAGATTCAGAAGCACCAATTGTTCTACAGAGCATTCTAATTATTATTTCCTGAAAGATGGCAGAGTTTGCATTTCTTTATCATTTCAATTATATCTTAATATTGATCGGTGCATTGTAATTATTGTTCACAACTATTAGGTTGAACATTAACTCTAGTTCAAACTTGTTATTCTTTAGTTTTCACCAATTACCCTGCATGGATCATTGTTTTTTATCTTTTAAACTTGTTCACCTGACAAAATGATGAAAAAGACTAGTTTTCCCAGAAAATGTTTATATATAAGTACTATCTGTGGATTACAAATTTACAAACGCAAGCTCAAGTCAAGATTTTGCTCTGCTTGCTTCTTGGGCTCCTGAGAACTTGCTTTAAAGCTCCCAGGCCACACTAACCCTCTAGCTTCTTCAACTGCAAAAGGCATCCAGCTACTCATTTGGCCTTCATGAAATCTTGCAACAACAACAGCGCCTCTTTCACCATGCCCTGTCAGAATTGTGGAGTGGGGGTTAACCCTCATAGGTTGGATAATGGAAGCAGTAGGAGGAAGGCCCATCATCAGTTGCTGAAAGCTATGTGACTTCCTCGCTGCACACCTCTCCCTCTTGTGTGCATTCTGGTGCCCACCAAGGGCCTGCGAACTGAAGAACTTCCTCATGCAGTAGTTGCAGGAGAAAGTCCTATGTGGTGTGGCCGCAGGTTTGGCCTCTGGAGGCTTAGCTTCTTCACTTCTCAGTGCACCAAGGCCCAACTTCAGCCATGGTATTGAGGTATTGTCATCGGCATGACCAGCTTCAGTAACTTGGTTTGCTGACTTCTGTTCTTCCACTTCAGATGCTCTCTCCATTTCTTTCTTTGTTGGAAGTGGCAGAAGAGAGGATTGCTTAAGCTTTGTGCTGTTGTGGTAGCCCTCTGCTTCGCTATAAAAAGAGGCAGGGGTCTGCAAGTGGCAATAATTCAAGGGAAAAAGCAAGCTGTCAGGAGTTTGAAGTGGACCAGGATATGCTAGTTTGCATACCTCTCTATTTTCCTTGTTTGCTTACCTATCAATTTTCCTATAGTGGTGGCCAGCATGTTTGGCTCTTGTTATTCCATAAGGCTTGCCTTTCATGCATACTGTCTGGCTACAACAAACTTCAGTTTCTTGTCCAGCTCATTCCTGATCAGGTCTGCGCCTGCTTTAGATAGCAGTGTTGTACATTTCTATCAGGTTTAGTTCAGTAACCTCATACAGTGCCATTATTGGCCATTGTCCTATTTTGCGCACATAGCATCTTGGAAGTTACTGTTCATATTTGTAATGTCCTTTTCATGATAAGTTTAAGAATATATGTGCAAAAGGAAGTCTTCTAACTAGGCAGAAGAAACCATGACTTCAAAACCTCTCTACCCTTGGAACGGCAAAGTTTTCTTCTTTTGCTTTTAGACTTTGTTCCGTATCAGTATCGAAGTGTATGTGGATTAACCCTATTTGACATGAATCCTTTCCAGTCGATTTGTTTAATTGGCAATATAGCAGGCTCACTGAAAAGTGTTATGGCCTACTGTTGCTTTTTTAGTCATCTTTGAACTTATCTCAAGCATTCTCTCTTTGTCTCTTCAGGCTCAGGCGTAGACGCCTCACATTTTCTAATGCTAAAGCTTAGCCTACTCAGGCTACATCAAGTGGCTGCTGTCAAATGACTTCAGGTGAGTGCAGCTGCCACTTCTTTTGAGCATTGGGGCAATTCCTGAGCTAGAAAACAAAAGCTTTCTGCCCAGAAACAAGTGGATGAAGCACTCACAGCACAATGCTTGTGTGTATTTTTTTTGCAGTGATATGGAGTCCCTTTTTGACTGTTGGTATATGCGGCTCCCTTTAGGGAGAGACAACTAGAACTATATATTCCACTGGAGAACCCTACAAGAAATAGACTGCTGCTTTTCTTTTGGGCTAGTGAGAAAAAAATTTGATGCTGAATGCCCTAGTGGATTGGTGACTCGTACTCTGGCAGCCTGATCCGGAGGAGGAAGCATGGAAGCAATACGCTTTTGTTTCATCAACGCTGAACGTCTAACCCCAGGTAGGCAGGTGAGATGACGACTGTCGAGTCGCTTTGTTATACGTAGCTTTCGTTTCTGTTCACTCTTCCTCATCTTGTTGTACAGTGTCTCAGCAGTCTTGATCTGCAGTGTGATTCATGCAACTCGGTGCAGATTTCATTTCACGTGCTACTTCATCTTAGTGGGTGGTGGTACCTTTTCTAAGGAACTAATTCTCTCATAGAAATGAAATATCGGGATTCGTGTATTAAGATAGGTTCCATTCTGATTTGCAGATATCATCAGCGATCGTTGCCGACCCGTCCCATGCGTCACAATATGCCGTTGCAGTTTCTAATTCGGACTTTTGAGCCACTCAGCCACCCCTCAGGCTTAGCGGAAATCCCTCTTCTGCGCTGCCTGATTTTGGATGAGACGACGAGATAGTCCAACTATAACATGGTTGGTGTAAATGGCAGAGAACTGATGGAAGGGTCCTATAAGCAATACCCTGCGGGATTACAGAGGTGATGATGATTTTGCTGAACCTACATGCGTTTTGTCCACGGTCAGTTCTTCGGCTACGCTGAGGCTGCGTAGCCGTCGTCTGGGCTGTCTCCGCCACTAAATCGCAAAGGCCGCTCTGAGAACCCCAACCGAGCCGAGCCGCTGCCTCTCAGAAGAAGTCTGTGCTATGTGCCGAGCAGGCGCGCGGCCGCTACCTTCCTAAAATTTTTGCTTTTTAGCCTAAAATTTGAAAGTTTTTTATAAATAAACCTTTGGGAAAACGATTTCCAAAAATAGACCTCCCTACACAGCGTTAAAATGTATGACGCTGTGGATACATAGCACGGCACCATGAGTTTTAGCGTCGTGTTATGCCACGTAGGAGTCACGGTGTGACTGTATTTAAAACATGTACCTCAGCGTCATGTGCTTTGACGTCATGCTATGTATCCACGGCGTCATGTGTTTTAGCGCTGTGTCGAGGGGTCTATTTTTAGAAATCTTTTTCTCAAGAGTCTATTTGTAAAAATTTTAAAAAATTTCCGCTACCTTCTCTCTACATGAGTGGACCGAAAGAACTGGGCGCGCCACCTATTTCCGCACTATCCTTGTTCTACATGGGCCGGTGCTAAAAACTCGCGTCAGCTGCGTGGAAACCTGGTTGCCTGGTTGGGATACTTTCGGACTTTCAAATTATTTTCGAATGCGGATTGCATTGGTTCAGATATTTATTGTATAGTGAATACGGATCCAGATCATCTGGATATTCATGAGATCAGATATTCACGGTGTATATCCCTATTTTAGGCAAATCTATTTATATAATACTTTAATAGTCCATTATACATTAACATGTACACCAATACATAAAGTCAGGGAAGGAATCCTATCCGTAATTTTCGATCCCCAATTCCATTAACTCTATTATATATTTCCATTGATTTTGTGCATATAGTGTGAGACTATACAGAGATCATCCTATATTATGCGATGGGTATTTGACTTTGTTGTGTTTCGTTGTCGAAGTTTGAGTTTGATTTTGTATCTATTGCAATTTTTGGTTTTTGCTATGGTTGACGATCTGACTGAGGCATGGTTTAACTGGGCTATGGTTGGTGGCTAGGCCAGTGAGCAGTCGGACCGGTCATGAGCGGTGGTCTGACCTGTGAGCAGTTGTACCGACTCGTAGTTGGTTGTATGTTTATTCTAGCAAAGTCCTTGTTTTGTTGCGAGAAGGATTTGAGAGATGTACGACCGGTCGTATGATGACGGTTCGATCAGAGGTGTGTCGAGTGATCTGTTGGTGGCTAGGCCAGTGAGCAGTCGGACCGGTCATGAGCGGTGGTCTGACCTGTGAGCAGTTGTACCGACTTGTAGTTGGTTGTATGTTTATTCTAGCAAAGTCCTTGTTTTGTTGCGAGAAGGATTTGAGAGATGTACGACCGGTCGTATGATGACGGTTCGATCAGAGGTGTGTCGAGTGATCTGATTAGCTCTCTTGTTACCGGGGTTTGACCGAAGTTGACTGGTATTGTCCAACCGGCCAATGGTTGGATGTCCGACCGACCAGGCAGGGTTCAGGAGAGTGGTTTGAATGTGTGTACGGTGAAGATCTAGTCCATTCATTATATGTTAATTGAACCATTATGGGTTAATGGAAAGTTCTAGGTGATTAATGACAATCGGATGTATAACTTTGCTAGCAATTAATTTAAAGTCAATTCTCTTTCAAACGAGTTAATTGCTTTCAAAACTTATCGTAGAGTATACAATCGTTGTGTATATGATATATACTTGTAAATCAACTTATTATCTCATTATTTGTTGATATTGTCATCAATTACCAAAAGGGGGAGATTGAAAAATCTAGTCTATCTGTTTGAGTTAATGTTGAGTTTGGTAATTAATGATAATCAATTTATAAGACTAATAGTTTTCATGAGTTAGTGCAATAAGGTAGGTCCCTTGATGAGGATAACTTGGAAAGAAGTCATGATTTGATCGTCATCAAGTCAATGTTTAGGAAGAAGAGATGATCATCATGAGTTAATGAGTACCAAGTTAAGATTCTAAAAAGGAGATAATTATGATTTGATTATGAAGTCAAGTAAAGACTATCATATATTGACGAAGGTCAAGTGGTGGTTTGCATTATATGTTGATGCACAACAAGTTAAGAACCCGGACTTAGAGTGGAGATGTGCGTCATCAAGCTCTAAGTGGATGCGTAAGGTAAAAGTATAACTAGCATAGGTTAAGAATGATTCATAGTGTTTTATAGGTCTCGGTGTTTGGTTGGAAGACTGGATTGCTAGTGTAGGTTACTGTACTATTAAAAGGTGTCTTATTTAGTAGCTTGAGACTCATTATGTATTGATAGCTCAATCCCGCTTGCTCTAACTCTTTGTGACATGATGCTATTGTTTGCTAATGTGATTTGCAAATAGTTAAGACTCATGCATACCTAATCCTTATAGCATTTGCATATCTAATCATTGTAGCATTTGACTAGAGATTGCAAATGGTTGAAATCTATACATCTTAATCCTTGTGGCATGATGGTAAGGTTTACAAGGGTGTTTTGCAAACAATTGAAGCTCACGAATAATCCTTGTAGTATGTAACTTAAGTTTGTGAATATGTTTTGCAAACAATTTGAGTCCATATCTCTAAACCTTGTGTTATGATTCTAAAAGTGTACGAATATGCTTTGTAATTTGTTATGAATCATGCTTTGACCTTTTATTGCATGGTACTATGATTTACGAATATGTTTTGTAAATTTATTGAAGTACATGCATCTTTATCATTGCTGAAAAATTCAGGGCGGTACGACAGGCTCTGTGTGAGCGATTGGACCGACCGGTGTTTTGATTGGCTCTATGTGAGCGATTTGATTGGCCCTCTCATAGCGGTCTGACCTGCCATGTGTTGGTAGTCTGACCGGTGGAGCAGTTCATCCAGGCTGTGTAGCCGGTACCATTTTTCAGAGAGCATGTTTTTTGTGCGTCTCTAAGGTTTTGGTCAAGTGGTCTGACTAGTGGTGTTTGAGCTGTCTGATCAGACCCGGTGGCCTGACTAGACCCTATGTAGGTGATCCGATGGCCTGGTCTGTAATCGCTAGTTTTCTAGCCATTGCAGTGGGGGGAATGGTCGTATCGGCATGTATTGGCGGTTAGACCGGTTCAGCCTAATTTTGCTGAAATCTTGTCACAACGGGTAGTTTTATGTGTGTGTGCTATAAATACCCACCATAGCCGATTGAGAGTAAGGTTGATGCATCCCATTTCATTCTCCTGAGCTAGTGTGAGTTTTCTGTCTCAATTGTGTATGTGTTGCACCTTGTGATCAAAGAGAAAAGTCTCTAGGTACATGTACTATTTCTAGAGATAGATTAAATATCCACTTGTATATATATTGCACTTGGTGAGAGTCAAGCAAGATGCTTGATTTGTTACTTTTAGAGGTTACCTACACCTAGACAGGCTTAGATGTGTGAGAACCAGTTATTTCCTCAAGAAGGTTATGAAGAGGTTTGGTATTGATGTGAAGATTGAAGCTCAACTATCTAGAGTGGAAAAGAGCTACAACTAGTGAAATCAATGTGTTTGGCTT
This sequence comes from Melocanna baccifera, assembly GCA_036346265.1. NCBI lineage: Eukaryota > Viridiplantae > Streptophyta > Magnoliopsida > Poales > Poaceae > Melocanna > Melocanna baccifera. The sequence goes on along the minus strand of CM070694.1, from coordinate 21,883,253 downwards.
AATTCATAGAATTGGTCTAATTCGTTTGAGTTGTACCTCGATGTAAACTAGGGAAGATCAACAAGTTTTCCAACACCACGGTAAAAAGAGACCGCATCACCTTTTGTTGGGTTGCTCTCTTGTGCTTTACATTATGCAATTTATATTCTTATAATTAAATTTTTTGCTTGTCATTCTACAATTGCAAACTTTGATCTAGATTTAGGTTATTGGTGTACTTTGTGAAACTAGTTGATTTAGATCTTAATCATGCAAAATCATTTTTATTTATGCTTCTGCATATAAACCTCGGTTTTGACCAAAGAGATTTTAAAACTGTATATTCATCCCCCTCTAGTAAGCCACCTCGATCTTACACATGGCATGGGTTCCAGTGTTTGGTTGTGTTGTATGATGCATTACTTTAACCAACATGAGTCAAGTGCATAGAATTTGTACTCAAGATGGTTGCTTGATCTTTGGATGTGCAGGTGACTTGGAGAACGCTAGCAATCAACAACAATGGACTGGGACTACGTAGGGGTGCTAAGGTTCGAGCAGTCGTGTAAGTCCTGGTGAGGTTAAATGGTTCAAGTGAGAAGCATAGAAAAGACAAGGATCGTGAAGATGCTAGTTGGTGCATGTAGTGTACCAAGTAACAAGACCGATGTACATAGAGACAGTTCGGGGGAGTCTAAATACGTGGAGACATGATGTCTAGTCATTAGGTACTATTGGCTACGTGTCAAAGCATGAAGAGATGCTTTAAAGTGAAGATAAGGACTCTTGGCTCATCAAGAATGTTAATTGATGATTTTGTGTATTGTATGGTACTATGTGATGGTTTGCTTGTTATTATTGGTTGTAGTACTCTGGGGCTATGTCATGGTGAGACGGAAGGGATCGGGACTAAACTAGGGGAGCTGAGATCTAGAGCGATCAAGGTGCCATCAGAAGATGATTGAGGCTAACAAAGTGGCTACAAGTTAGAAAGACAAGGAACTAGATTGGGAGCTACCGATGGTGTATGTGATAAGCAACAAGGTGGATTGGGGCTAAGCACTAAGAGGAGCTAAGGCCCATAACGGTCAGAGAAGCTAGGTGTGGTTATGGTGCACAGAGAAGAATGTGATGTGCCAAGTGACTTAGGTCCGTTTGCAAGTAAGGACGATTTAGTAGGATCCAGGCACATAAGAGGGTTGATGGCAAGTCATTGGGGTTACATAGAGTTTAAGATGAAGCATGTGGTTGCTTCATAGCAAAGGAAGTGAGAAACTTCATGAAAGGGTGGTAGAGGGGTATTTTGGTAAATTGCCCAATACCAGCAAAGTGATGGTGTACAAAATCATGACGGTGGACTAAGTAGTTTAGGTCAAGTATGTGCTGAAAATGTTAAGTGGATCAAGTGTTGATTCACTGACAGGTTAATGGTTGTGTGCACTTTGAGAAGCCTGCATATTTGAGTGTAAAATTTGATATGGTGTTATGTTAACGATTTAGCTCATGTAAGAAAGGATGAACCCCAATTAAAGATGCTAGTTATGGTTTCTTATAAGCCTTCACTATATAGGGAGTTGTGTAGAGAAAGTTTGGGTTAGCTTTCTAGGAAGCCAATTGGAGGAGAGTTATGGTTCTTTGAGAGAACCTATAAGAGATGAGTTGTGGCTTTTTGTATTAAGCTTTTTATTATCTTTAGACTTTGTGGTTGGTTAGAAAGTGACTATAAATATTCATATTCAAGTATTAATAGATATCAAAATTCTTTCAAATCTTTCTCCTCTTTGCTCAAGCATTGAAATCTTGGTTTGACTTGGTTTTTGGTGTTTTCTTCTCTCCTCTTAGTCTTGCTATGATCTATGATGAGTAAAAGGTATTAGAAGATCCTAGTTGATCAATCATTGCCCATCTAAATCACTTCCATAGCAAGATTGAAGATCAAGCCCAATTTGGCTTGTTCATAGTTCAAATTTGGGTTTTTATAGTCAAGATAGTTTTATCCCAAATTCATACCTAAATTAACTTGATATGACTTGTAGGAGTAGATCTAAACTATCCTATTGATTAGAAATTACTCGAGCAAAAACTAATTTGGATTTTAGGGTTTTAGGTATTCTTGGGACTTAGAATTGATTTGCTTCTAATTAGCAAACCAGAGTCTAAGAATCTTGTGATTCTTAATTGGTTTAGGCTCGTAATACCTTGAAAACGTTTTATAGAAAATTTAGAGATGTTTGGATAAGATTTGTGTAAGTTTTGGGATTTGAGTTTTGTCTCAAGAGGTTTTAAGTCTGGAGACAGGGATCCAATTAGACCGACGTTGAACTTGCGGTCGGACTGAAGGAGCAGTCAGACCGGCTTTGTCCCAGCGGTCCGACCGCTTGGGCCAATCAGACTGGTCTTAAGCCTGTGGTCAGACTGACCCAGCGACCACTTGTATCGTTTTGTATTTCGGTTGTTCTCTTGACTATTTGGATTTTGATCTTCTTAGTTCTCTGTAGCTATTGAAGTAGAGAGGCCTTTGTATTCAAGGGTTGATTTTATTGAAGTTGGAAAAAGCCAAAAATCATTCACTCCCTCTGATTTCCGCCATCGATCCTACATATAAGGTAAGGGGCTTTTATGTTCCGAGGATTATTCGTGATTGTATTAGTTCATATTCGTATTTGCTCTATATTTATATTTATATTTAATACTATTTATATTTATATCTATATTCAAAAAAAATATAAAACCAAATATTATAGTCGTACCTATTCATATTCCACCCATTTTCACCCGCACCTAACTGGACTGGCACTCTCGGCCTCCCAACGCTCGGCCGCGCCACGGCCTAGACCCCGCCCGCCGAGCAAGTGGAACACCTCGTCTGATTGGCCCGTGCAGGCGGGTGTGGTGGGTCCTGAGTCGTGACCCAAACCCCCAAATTTGTACACGATCCGCGATCTTCCTTCAGAATCTCTCATCGAAGTGCTTGTAGTCTTAACCTCTAAACAGTCCTGCTAACATCTTTGTTACAGAAGAATGTGATACTGGTCAACTCGGGTTAATTGCAGATGTATAACCATCGAAAAAACATCAGGCATCAGGCACAGAATCCATTGGTTTATATGGATTAGGAGCACGATCTCCGTTGAGCGGACAACCTGACATCGGTGGTCAGACGCCATGATGAGTAGTCGTTCGTTAGGCAAACTCTCTTTAGATCGGACCGGTGAATATGGGCATGGCAGAAAGAGCGTTGTGCCGTGTGCCGTGTCTGGTATCCTTGTCGAGCCAATCTCTTTATGCATGCATACGCGCACACTGTCGACCTGTTTGCCTGTTGGTAATTCATTCCATGGCGCCTTCTTTTACATCCACCTTTTGGTTTCTGCGTGCAGATGCTAGCTACATAATGGGATGGTTACTGTGCCTGTCTCGAGGTTTATCATCTAAAGGAGTAGACGGTGGGTCCAATTGAACTAATCAAATCCAAAAAGGGGTCTATTTAAGCTAGTGGTGGAACTACCACTAAGACAAGCCGAGGCAGCTGCCCTAGCTCTCCCGAGCCGACGGAAGACCCCCCTAGCGGGCACCGTCGGTGCCCCCGACCAAGCCACAAATGTAGCACCCAGCACCGTAGGCTCTATTACAAAATCCCTAATCTCCATCGTGCAGGTGCGTAGCTACAGCGGACGACGGTCGCACCAGTTTCTCCCGGAGTCCTATCGGGCTACGGCGGTCGACAACTCGACGGACGGCGGGTGATACGGCCGTATGGCGTGTGGGCTGCAGTGGTCGCCGATCGATGGTTTAGCGGACTGTGGATGCTACAGCAGTACGACACGCGGATTCCGCACCGAGTCTTTTTAGTCCTTGGTTCCGCCACTGATTTAAGCCCTGCCGGGCTCACCACCAAATCCTGCCCGGCCGGCCGGTCGTGGATCGCACAGATGCCACAGATAAGGTTGTGTCGACGAATTCAGTGGCAAGCGGAACCTTCCAGGGAGGTTTTTGCCGCGTGCGTTTACTGTTTACGTGTGAGACACGAGTACTTAACCTAGACATCAAAGTTTACTGAAGTCAACAAAAGGAGTAAGGTGATTTAACTGCCCATTTCGTCCATACATGCATGCATGATTCATATTACAGGAGCACTTGCGATATTCTTTTGGTCTTCCATGCTTTCAGCTTCGGTAGGCTCGTCTCACAGTAAAGTTACTAACCACGAGACTGATCGATGGCGGTGTTCAGCTAATTATTTATCGTAGTTTCCAGGTACGTGCCTAACCGCCGCGTTACTGCAAGTAGATTACCCAGTACGGCACAAGCTAAGGCTTTTAGCCGACTAGCGATAATAACCTTCCACTTCAACAGGATATGCTTGAGATCGTGCTTAACTGCCACCAATGAATACATGCGTTTTTCACAAGAATCGGATGCCACTATGCCTAACTTTGGCTGCATAATCTCAATTTCCCACTGAGAGACTGTGCGCTAGATCTAAGATATGTTTATGATGAATAATTATCACTTTAGTTGAGTTAAATTTGAATTTTGTAAAAGTTTCAGAAAATTCATTGTACTGTCAGGGTTCAGGCAGTCTGACCGCTAGTGGCCGGCGGTCTGACTGCCATGGGGTTTGCGGTCTAACCAGTAGATGGTTAGTAATTTGATCGTCATGGGGGGGGGTGTGGTCAGACCAACCATTGGACAAGAAAATTGGATACCAAACTATTGTGTAGGATTTTTTAGGGATGAGTTTGTATTTGGTGCCATTGGAAGTGAAAGCTGAAGCTGAAGCTAGATAGAGTTTAACTGAAATTCTACAGAAACTGTTCTAGTGCAGTTAGACAGTCTGACCAGGGCAGTATGACCGATATGGTGTCAACAGTTAGACCGCTAAGTCTGATCGGCTGTGGCGATTTGGGTTGATTAGGGTGAGTTGAGCTAAATTGGTTTGAGTTGGGTTCATGGCTTGAGAGACATGAGGGTTTATGTTGCATTGTATAATACATGCGTTTGACAAATATGAATCAAGTGTATAGAACTTGTGCTTGATATGGTTGCTTGATCTTTGAATGAACAGTATGCTTGGAGGACATAGTGGTTGGTGATAATGGACCAGGACTAGGTGGAAAGCGGAGGTCTACATGGTCGTGTAAGTTTAGGTTAGACTATGTGGCTCAAGCAGGAGCACAGAGAAGGCAACTATCGTAGAGAGATAAGTTGATGCATGTGGTACACCAAGTGACGAGGCTGATCAAGTAGAGACGGTTTAGAGGATTCTGAATACATAAAGACATGATGACTAGTTATTAGGCAGTACGAGCTGCATGTCAGAGCATAGAGAGATGCTCTGAGATGAAGATAATGACAAAGTCAAGGAAAGATGATCGAAAGATTTGTCAAGCGTATTTTGGTAGTTGGTTAAATACCAAGTTGATCCCTTAAGAGTGTTGCCATGTTGCCTGCAGTTCGCGGTGGAGCAGGGGAAGATCCTCATAACATTTTACTGATCTTGTACATATCTCCGAGGTCACTTGGGATCTTCTCCAAGATGTCCGAGATTTTCTAAATGTAGGCGATATTGTCCAGGTTATAGTGGTGTACATTGATATGGAAGTATCTACTACTTTACTGTGCTTGCTTCATAATTATTAACATGCGTCTTCAAGAAGTGCGTCTTCAAGAAGTAGTTTCTCATGATACTAGCCTACTTTGTCATCAAAGTATCTAGTAGATCCGATATCGAATTATAGTGTACAATGTTTGATAGACGGTAGCAAACAAAAATAACATATATTTTCTCATGGAAATTGTCAGTAGAATCATATGCATGCTAGTGCACACCAAGTTGGTTTGTAGAAATAACTTAATATACATTGGTATTCAAGGATAGTTGTTGTTTCTATTTGGTATCATATACTTTTATTAGTACGATTACAACATAGTTTTATTGTGGATTATTTTGTTTTTAAGTAATAGTGTTTGCTTCATGCTAGTGTTGTGTCATACCTATATTTTATTTTTGGATCTATCACTGATTGTCAGTCATTCGAGTGAAGATTTTAAATATTTTAAAAGAAAATTTTAAGAATTATTTATCCATCTGATTACTGGCACCGGTCTTCCTCACAGAAGTCGGACGTAGCATGAGCTACGTAGCAACCATGTAACTTCTTTCAGTCATTTGCTATTTGAGACAAGTGAACGAAGGTTGTCACATACTAGCGGGACACATGTGACATATCACATACACACATGTGTAGCTATGTTAAACGACCGCATCCATTGTTAAAGGGCCTGCTTTCTGCGGCTTTTAAAAGTAGCTTTATTAATTTTTATTACAGTATTTAATTTTTAAATAGATTTTTTTTAAAACGATGTCTATAAGTTAATTGTAGTACATGTTAAAAACTCAATATTTGTACTAATCAAAATTACAAACGAGTATCTTTCTCCGTAATCTCTCTCATAAACAAACTAAAATTTATAATTTTCAGTTATAAACTATAAATTGTAGCTATAAATAAAAAAACCAAATTCAACAAGTGGGGAAAAGTTACCTCTATGATTCTTCTTTATACTATCTCTGCCCACCAACCCTAGTCCTGTTGATCAGTCAAGTCGATTTTTCTTTATGCTATACTCACATGTGTGTAGCTATGTTGAACGACCACATCGATTGTCAAATTCAACAAGTGGAGGAAAAGTATGGTTGTCTCTTATTTTTCTTTAGGAAGCGTATGGTTGTCTCTGATATTTCTTTATGCTATCAACCCTAGTCTTATTGATCAGTCAAGTCGGCTAAGATTTTACCTATGCATGGTCGGCAGTTAATATCACACGCGATTTATAAGGAATAAGTCCGTAGCACCTTTTTTATTTAAAAGTCTATCTAGCAGCTTGAATTATAAAATTAGATATTTAACTTTTAAACTTTACAATCTAGTTTAAATAACACTATAACTCGATTTCGCATGATAAAATTGTCTATACGGCACGATAAGTGAGTGGTTTTACCATATAGGATAATACGCCGACCAATTTGAGTTAGCGACATATGAGGCCTACAAAGGCTTCTCCTCCACTGAGCAGTCTCAGCCATGCTTCTATGGCTATCACCCATGTAGTTCTCTCCCTCTTTGTTTTGATTTAGGAGAGAAGGCCACTGTGAGTCCTACCCATCATTCACCTAAACTTGACCAATGTGTCATCCTACATGATACAATCATATACTTATCATGCCACGCGTGCAATACCACCATATAAAACTGGGTTAGAGTGTTATTCAAACTAGATTGCAAAGTTCAGAAGGGGTCAAATATCTTGCTTTAGCTGTGAAATACTTCTACCGCATTAGCATTTTGTCATCTGCAACAGTTGACTATATATATGAACGACGTGCGCGCTAGCAGGTATGTACTTGATCTTTAGAAAGGAACATCAAATTAAGAGACCACTCGGTTGGGCTGAAATTTGATGATTTATAACCGAAATTGCACTGTAGCTGGTTGAAATTACACTGTAACTGATGATGGCTTATTTGACGTAATTAATGTTAAAAATCTAAAAATAGAAAAATCAGGTTAACTTATCACGTATAATGCAAATGAATATGGAAAAAAGAACCTGTAAAAAAGCTCAAAAAATATTTAAAAAATAAAAAAGGATAAAAATTATGGATAGTAAAAAATAACCCAAAAGGCTAAGACTAAATAAGCGGGACCTTAACAAACACTGATAAGCTTTCTCCTTTGAAATGTCAATTAGCTGATTTTGTTTGAGCCCGATCGAATGAAATCAGTGTCTTCTCTGCAGACTTTCTAAAGAAAAAGAAAGTGGGCATAATTTTTCTGTGTTTATTTGTCATCAACCTTACATAAGATTCGAAAGACACCAGACACGATTTAGACATGGAAGAAAAATTGTGGTGGAACTCGATTTGCATGCCAAAAACAACTTTCGGTGCAGACTTTTTTTTTTAAAATCTAACTCGGATGCTGGATCGCAAACATACTAACGCCAGCAAATATATTCGTCGTTGGAAAATGCACAGAAATGTAATATGCTAATACAAAGATAGATATATATCCCGCTGTAGGATCCATTTTCCTCGTTCCCTCTTTGTCCCTTTCCTAGAGTCCATATTCCTTGTTCCCTCTTTATCCTTTTCCGATTATGTTCCAAATATTTTCCACATGCACACTAAGAAGCAGCTGGTACTGATCAAAAGTTCAGAGGACATAAACCAAATCGCATCCGCAACCGATGCTTCGTTGCTGATGCATGCGTTGATAACATTTTTTACACTGATCCTACCTGTAACAAAAATTAACTACTGCACGACGACCAAACCGAACACAAGTCATGGCCTTCACGGTTCACACTTTACAGAGCCCCAGTAAGCAACGACCAAAATGACTATCACGATCGCCAGAGCTCCCCCCGAAAAATTCGAGCACAGGCGTGCGTGGACAAAAAGTCTTTACAAATGTTTGTTCTCTTCTGGTGCACGTGACAGCAACCCGACTTTGCGCCCGTCTTTCTGTCGAGCAAAAGGGAAGCTTAGTCAGTGCTTGCCGGCACAGGCTCTGCCACCCGCACGCTTAGGATGGTTCTTTTGAATTTATAGGTTAAATATTTGAATTTTGACTATTCGTAATAAATAGTATATAAAAAAAATTTTCATATGTAATTTTAATTGGTACAACTGAACTTAATAGACTTTTTATTACAATCTCTATATTAACCCGACTTAAAAAAACATAAACCGGTTAAAAGTGAAAAAGAACATGACCTTAGGCTGTGCTCGAAATTTTTGGCTTATTTGGAATTATTAGTAACTTTTTTGCACTGTGGCTAATAGAACTTTTTTAGTATAATTAAATTCAAAAAAAAAGTCATATCATCACATATAATATAAAGAAATAAAAAAAACTTTAAAAGACTAAAAATAGAAAAAAAAATAAAATTAAAAAATTAGAAGTTTAAGTTCAAATAAGCACAGCCTTATAACCAGCCGTGCTGGCTAGCTCCTCTTTTTAACCGCGCGGTCAAAGGCAGGTGCGGATTTTCGCGCCCGGCGCGTCGCCTAGCTTCTCTCGCGTGTGTGGTGGTGTACTCGGTAGCACGCGCGCAACTCCCAACCTGTATTATTGACGAAGGAGGTCCTAATGCCGCCTCTCCTCTAATCTTGCAGCCGGCAACCGCATGGGCGGTGCGCTTGGCGGTGCACGTCAAAACCAACCTGCGCGCGCGAGCTGCCGGCCGAGCCGACGGTATCAAAAAAACGCGAGGAGCTCGCGCATGACGCAATTAAAATTTTGCGGCCGGGTCTGTGTTCGAAGTTTCCTTTAACGCGAACCGGATCTCGGCCGGATCCTGCGCTTGCACTTAGCAGGCTCGGAATATTCTTTTTGTCCGTGCCACGGTGCGGTTGGCGTTGAGTGATTGACGCGAAGAATACCTGCCGTGCCATCCAGGCAGCATCCAGTTCCAGCTTATAGCTTATTTAGAAATATTTAGATTTTTTTGCACTATATCAATGATAGCTTTTTTAGTATAATTACATTTAAAAAAGAAGAAAGAAAGAAAAATAGGTTATATCATCAGGGACAATATAAAGAAATAAGAGAAAAAAAATTAAAAAAACTATAAAAGGATGAAATTAAAAGGTTTTAAGCTAAAAGCTTAATCCCCTGGGCTGATGTTGGGCATGTGACAACTTGCGACGGCTTCACGTGGGCGCCAGCCGTAACCTGAGATGAACTGTAGTCTAATCCTAGTCCCTGTCGCTAGCTAGCCTCCCCAACCACACGATTCAATGCACCTCGCCAGGTTGGTAGTCGCTTAGCCCGTTGCTGTGCCGTTGACGGCTAGTGAGTCAAGATATGACGCAGCCGGCGCGATCGCTGCGTGGGCGCAAGGGGAAGCTTGGTGTCGCCTTTCCCGAATCAACCGGGCTAATGCTGCCAGCTGCCGCCTACACGCCGCTGTCCGTGCCTGCCCCTTGCGCGCTCGCTCGGCCTGCAAAGCACGGAATTCCATGTCGTGCTAAAAGCGGCTCGACAAAGGCTTCGCCGAGAAAAGTCGTGGACATGGCTCGGTCTGTTCGGCTGGATCGGCGGCCCTCCTCACCCGTGGTACCAAACGGACAGCCCATGCTCGAGCAGGAGGAGGCAGGCAGGCAGGCGACAGAGATTTTGCCTTCGATTCAGCGGCTCGCAGGGGAGGGAAACACTGCTAAATTTGGCTACCGTTTCTGCCGTTCTCGCTTCCGCTTTCTTTGATCTCTTGCTAGTAACAACACATAACAAATTTGTTAATCAAGCAAGTCTACATCTCAGTGACCAAGTGGTAGGAATTTTTCACCGTCCACGCATCCGTCAAGAAACCTACCAACACTCGGCCGGTCGGGGCCCAGCGGCCACTTCTCCCGGTGGCTGACCTGTCCGGTCCGACGTGGCGGTCCGGCCGGCCCCACAGTGCCGGGCGGTTGTCCACCTCCGGACGGGACACCGGGCCCCGCCGCTGCCGCACAGTGGACCGACAGCCACCGACGTCACCCCCTTGTCCTCCTTCCCGTCTCTCTTCTCCTCGCCTGTGACCGGCTCACCTTCCCCTATAAATACCCCGCCATTCCGAACCAGGCATACACCACCAACGCAAAACATCTCTTGTCCCTCACACGCCTCTTTAGCTACTAGCTCTAGCTAAGCTAGCAATGGCTGTTAGTGGTTGGGTTGAACCAATGGCGGTCATGACTGATGTGTCAACAGCCATTGGCGCGGCTCTCCGGAGCCCGGCGATGGCGGTGAAAGAGAAGGATGCCGAGAAGCTCCGGTTCATTGAGGAGATGACCTCCAACGTCGACGCCGTACAGGAGCGCGTCCTGGCCGAGATCCTCGGCCGGAACGCCGACACGGAGTACCTCAAGAATTGCGGACTCGGCGGCGCCACCGACCGCGCAACCTTCCGGGCCAAGGTCCCGGTGGTGTCGTACGACGATCTGCAGCCGTACATCCAGCGTATTGCCAACGGTGACCGCTCGCCCATCCTGTCGGCGCACCCCGTCTCCGAGTTCCTCACCAGCTCCGGCACGTCGGCCGGCGAGCGCAAGCTGATGCCCACCATCACGGATGAGCTCGAACGCCGCCAGTTGCTCTACAGCCTCCTCATGCCAGTCATGAACCTGTAAGTTTACCACTCATTGGCACTCGATAATTTTGACGACACACAGTTTACCACTCATTGGCACTTGATAATTTTGACGACACACATATAAAAGTACAGTTAGCAATTAATGGTCATGGTGCATTCAATGATTTGTGTAGGTATCTGCCTGGGCTTGACAAGGGGAAGGGGCTCTACTTCCTCTTCGTGAAGTCGGAGACGAAGACGCCGGGCGGCCTGACGGCGCGGCCCGTCCTGACAAGCTACTACAAGAGCGATCACTTCAAGAACCGGCCGTACGACCCCTACCATAACTACACGAGCCCGACGGCGGCCATCCTCTGCGCGGACGCGTTCCAGAGCATGTACGCGCAGATGGTGTGCGGCCTGTGCCAGCGCCACAACGTGCTGCGCCTCGGCGCCGTGTTCGCCTCCGGTCTGCTCCGGGCCATCCGCTTCCTCCAGCTCAACTGGGAGCAGCTCGCCGCCGACATCGAGGTCGGCGATCTCACCCCACGCGTCACCGAGCCGTCGGTGCGCGAGGCGGTCGCCGGCATCCTCCAGCCGGACCCCGAGCTCGCCCGGTTCGTCCGCGCCGAGTGCTCCAAGGGCGACTGGGCGGGCATCATCACGCGCATTTGGCCGAACACCAAGTACTTGGACGTCATAGTCACCGGCGCGATGGCGCAGTACATCCCGACCCTCCAGTACTACAGCGGCGGCCTGCCGATGGCGTGCACCATGTACGCGTCCTCCGAGTGCTACTTCGGCCTCAACCTCCGCCCGATGTGCGACCCGTCCGAGGTGTCCTACACCATCATGCCCAACATGGGCTACTTCGAGTTCCTCCCCGTGGACGAGACCGGCGCGGCGTCCGGCGACGCGAGCCAGCTCGTGGACCTCGCCCGCGTGGAGGCCGGGCGCGAGTACGAGCTGGTGATCACCACCTACGCCGGCCTGAACCGGTACCGCGTCGGCGACATCCTCCGCGTGACGGGGTTCCACAACGCGGCGCCGCAATTCCGGTTCGTACGCCGCAAGAACGTGCTGCTGTCCATCGAGTCCGACAAGACCGACGAGGCCGAGCTGCAGCGCGCGGTAGAGCGCGCCTCCGCGCTGCTCCGCCCGCACGGCGCGTCCGTGGTGGAGTACACCAGCCACGCCTGCACCAAGCGCGTCCCGGGCCACTACGTCATCTACTGGGAGCTACTGACCAAGGGCCCCGGCTCCGTCGCCGGCGCCACAGTGGACAAGGGGACGCTCGGTAAGTGCTGCCTCGAGATGGAGGAGGCCCTGAACACGGTGTACAGGCAGAGCCGGGTCGCGGACGGCTCGATCGGGCCACTCGAGATCCGTGTCGTCCGGTCCGGCACCTTCGAGGAGCTCATGGACTACGCCATCTCCCGCGGCGCGTCCATCAACCAGTACAAGGTGCCCCGGTGCGTGACCTTCCCGCCCATCGTCGAGCTGCTCGACTCGCGCGTCGTGTCCAGCCACTTCAGCCCCGGCCTGCCGCACTGGACCCCAGCCCGGCGGTCCGACTAGACCGCAGAGGAATGCGCACCTTAGACAGGCGATTGCTGCGCCTTGGACCTTGCTCGCAGAAGTAGAATGCCTCCACCTAAATATTTGTTAATTTTGGAATTTTGATGGTTGCTGTCAATTAGTAGCATGAGAGTACCTTTGATGTGAGGAGATTGATGTAAGAGACTACCACTAGTAGTACTACTTGTCTGTATCAGGAATGTGATTAATTTAACGTGTCTCCAAAACCGTACGAGTTCTGCACAAGATCTTGTTCCAATTATTGGTCACGAGCTCGACAACTTTGGAAACTAGAGACCGCTGTTTTTTAGCCTTTCCATTTTAGGTGAGCCAATTCATTGAATGGCTTCGTGAGTGTGAAAATGTATAAAACAGATTCTGGAGAGAAAGAATTGATCCGGCTTAATCACCGAGAGAATACTGCTACATGCTTTATATGCTATTGTCGGACGGTAACAGACTCTGGAATATACAACAGAAAGAGATGGGAGCGAGTCTCCAGCTGGTAGTTGCTGAATACTCGGTTATGCTAAGAATAGATTAACTAACTCCTGAAGAATAGAACAGCACTACGAACGACTCTACACCTGATCAATTCTAATGCGTTTAACATCCTCCCTCAATCTCAATCTGTGTCAACAAGATTGAGATTGTGTTGAAATGCTGAAAACAGTCTTGCTTGTAGTGGCTTGGTGAATATATCTGCAACTTGGTCTTTTGATGATATGAACCTGATGTCCAGTAGTTTCTGTGTAACCCTTTCTCGCACAAAATGGAAATCGACCTCTATATGTTTAGTCCGTGCGTGAAAGACTGGGTTTGCGGACAAGTATGTAGCGCCTATATTGTCACACCATAGACTTGGTGATCTGTCTTGAGGTACCCCCAATTCCTTGAGTAAAGACTGTATCCAAACTATCTCGGCAGTAGCATTAGCCAGTGCTTTGTATTCTGATTCCGTGCTGGAGCGAGAAACTGTAGGTTGTTTCTTTGAGCACCATGAAATCAGATTTTCCCCAAAGAACACTGCAAAACCACCTGTTGATCGCCGGTCATCACTACATCCGGCCCAGTCGGCATCACTAAAAGCACTGAGCAAACAAGATGTTGATTTCCTTATCTTCAGCCCTCTTGACAGTGTGTATTTCAGAAAACGGAGAATCCGTTTGACTGCAGTCAGGTGAGTGTTTGTGGGATTATGCAAAAATTGACAAGCTTTATTGACAGAGAAGGTAATGTCCGGTCGAGTAAGAGTTAAATATTGGAGACCACCAACTATACTTCGGTATTCTGTGCTCTCCTCATTTGACAAAACTTCACCACTGTCTCTAGCTAACTTCTCGGAAGTGCTCATTGGTGTTGTGACGGGTTTGCAATTCTGCATATTGGTACGACAGAGAAGATCATGAATATACCTCTGTTGTGTCAGTACAATACCATCTTGTATTTGCTTGACTTCTATACCCAGGAAGTAGTTTAGATTACCAAGATCTTTGATTGCAAAATCCTTCTGCAGTTCAGATAACAACCGTTCTGTTGCCAGCTCAGATGAGCTAACCACAATAATGTCATCCACATAGATGAGGAAGTATATGATAATACCACTGTTGTGATTGTTATAAATGAACAATGAAGTATCTGACCGGGATGGAAGAAACCCTGCTTCCTGAAGCTTGGAACTTAGCCGATGATACCAAGCACGTGGTGCTTGTTTAAGCCCATATAAAGCTTTATCTAGTTTGCAAAGATGATGAGGAAGCTCTTGACTTTCATATCCAGGAGGCTGACGCATGTAAACATCCTCCTCTAGTATGCCGTGTAGAAAAGCATTTTGAACATCCAATTGCCGGAGATGCCACCCTTTGGACACAGCAAGTGAGAGGATCAAACGAACTGTGACAGGCTTGACCACTGGACTAAAGGTGTCCTCATAATCAAGACCATAACGTTGTTTGAATCCTTTGGCTACCAAACGGGCCTTGTAACGTTCAACAGTACCATCAGCTCGTCGTTTGATCTTGAATACCCATTTGCTGTCAATGACATTGACTCCCGGCTTAGCTGGTACAAGATGCCAGGTTTTGTTCTTAATCAGTGCAGAAAACTCGTCATCCATAGCTCGAACCCATTCAGGATGTTGCATTGCTTCCTTGTGATCTGATGGTTCAGTACAGAGAAGGAAAGCCTGGCGATGATGAGTGTTGTTCTTGTAGAACACAGTGCCATCAGTGAGTACACGAGGTACTCTAATGTTGTTCCTTGCCCGAGTGACCACTTGATCGATCTGCAGATCGCTCTCGAGACACTATGCTGACCGCGAAACAAAGAATGAAGATGAGTGTCAAGACCGGCATCACCGGAAGAACTTATAGCACCTGGACTGAGAGCACCTAAAGTAAATTCACTATGTTGAGAGTCATCTGTAGAAAACAGGTGAGAGCAAGAGGAACAAGTAGTATATCTATTAGCATTATGATCATTCTGAGTGTGCAGGGATGGAAGGAGAATGGAATTCGGAGTTATTGTCGGACATGGAACAGTGGCTGAGTTTTCGGCTGAATACTCGGTTATGCTAAGAATAGATTAACTAACTCCTGAAGAATAGAACAGCACTACGAACGACTCTACACCTAATCAATTCTAATGCGTTTAACAGTGAGAGTCTGTTGATGGTGCTACGTTGGAAATTGGAGCGAGGGGTAAAATTGCCGCATTATTAGCTCACCATAGTACAAGGACAAAGAATGAAGTGCTTTCGGCTTCTCGCCATCGCTCAACTACTGCTGCTTCAAGGGTATTTGATTGTAGTCTTTTAAATTATTGATGCAAGTATCTAGTAGGAGTACCTGTATGAAATTCTTCGATCTGTGATGCTGACACTTGATTAGACTAATCAGATTAACTTTAAAAGTGCGATGCTAAATCATGTCAGACCGAAGCACGATCCTGCACATTGCTAGGCCGTCACGTCATGGCTTACAAACGGACCAACATAACACTTCCCTGACTGTACTGTAATGCTTTTGTGTTACCTTTTCTCGCTTTCCACTAAGTCCAAAGCGAAATTATTTCTCCTCCCTTCGTCATCTTTTCTCATGTCAAAAGGGAAAGGCCGTTTCCTGTTCTTCACATTGTAACTTGTAAGTTCTGCAAAGTATTTTGAGGACTCCATCAGATTTTACTCTTGGCTCAAGATTTGCCTCGTACACGTGCATGCGTTGAGCAATACACTTGCGTTGATTTTTCTATTAAAAAACACTTGCGATGCTGATGATGGCATTTTCCAAAATTCAAGGCCATGGCGATGGTACTGGGAAGCTGACCTCCTTTGTGATGATATTGTCTTGATGACGATTTTGCACGTAGCAAGTTAACTCTACATGAATTAATTTAAGCCCTACTTGAGCCTTCGCCGTATCGCCAGCATGTTTCTTCTTGTGTTGGAACAAAATAACAAATGTATCGTCTGCATGCGAGATGCGAAAGTACACACACACGTCAAATAGTGTCAGATATCGAAATCGATAGCTTGACCTGCCGAATGAACTCGTCACAGAACCCACTTGTAACATTTGTCGCACAAAAGCACTTGCCGTCGTCATACATCAGAAACTAGGAAGGCGAATATATGCCGTGTCCACTCGTAAACACGCCCGAGCCTTGGACTCCTCGGCGCGTGCCTCCCACCGATCCATATCACGGTCACTGCTACGAAATCTTTGACTCCGCGCGCACCAGACGATCGATGCGGTAAGATCCGCTCGTATGCTTTCTCGCCAGTAAAAGCGACCCCAATTTGTAACCCAAGCCACACGTCCGGGCCAACCCGCCCGGCCTGCACAGTGCGGATCACCCGCCCGGCCTGCACAGTGCGGATCACGCGCGCGAGAGCGGTAGCACGACGCATCGCGCGCGGTTCGGCCACGCCGCATTGGACTTTGGATGGCTTGGCTTCCACAACAGCGGCAGGTCAAGACGCGCGCGCCTTTCTACCTTCCGGGACTGAGAGTCCAACGGCCGGTCGTCTCGTACGATACGAGTGCATCTTCTCGGTGGCCGCCGCGCGTGAGCGTCGGAGTCGTGGCCCGGCAGATACAGAGGTGCACGTTTCCTTGCCGGAGTCACGCGCGCTGCTTTCCTGCGCGCGGCCGGCGCTCGAGTGCCTAACCGGACGTGCAGGGGTAGCGGTTAGGTAGTAGAACTTGTTGCGTACGTCCACGGCCAAGTTTGCCGCTGAGATATTGACTCGTGATTGTTCAGTGAGTACCGGTGCCACCAAACGTGCAGTGTTGTAGTCCGAGAAACGGACACCGGTGCGTTATAGATTAGGATCGTCATAGTGAGGGAATTCCAGACCATATACGCCTCGCTATGCCCTGTGCTCTCCGCGTCATCTAGCAACAAACTTAAATAATGTTGAGTTAAGATAACGCATATATAATTTTTTAGTATTTAGGAACCTGCACTACAAAGAGTTTTACATAAATCTTGCTATGATTATGACTTCTACTCCTATTTAAATTAGGATTCCTACTCTAAATTGAAAAAGGGCTAGTATGGACTATATAAACTATAGGGGTGGACATGAAAAAGCAACCAAATCTACTCATCCAAAGCAGAGGACACATAAGAGGATTATATGCTAGAATATTTTTTAGCACTAGATTCAAAAGGGTTGTGAGTGAGTGATAATCCCTTATACTCTATTAATATTGTGCTTAAAGAATTTATAGTCGGTTTCGCCAAATATTTTCTCTCTCGCTGTGGTTGCTTCAGCGTTGGTATTTTGGCTCTCTTTATGAGATTTATCTTCTTCGTTCATTATACTGTGCACGCTCGTGCCATGTTTCATAAACTCTGATCCGATCTGATGGCTGCTACGCAAAGGAAGGGGTATTAGAGTGTAACAAGTGGTATCTGAGTCAAGGCCGGATTAATATGATTTGTGAGAAGCTCGACAAAGATTGGTGGCACAAAATCAACATTGATGTTGTCGATGTTTTAATATCATCTTACATATAATTTCTTGGATTTAGGGGAAAGCGCTCAAGACTCTTGTATGATCATGCAGAGTGAAGATATGAGAATTTTATTCAGGTTTGGATCTTCTCCTGAAGGAATAATAACCCTACATCCTGTGCTATTATTGTTGAGAAAAGGCTTACAAGTGTGGATAATGCGAAAAATTACACTGCTTACAGAACTGATTGCTCCCTACCGAGACCTATCTCTCCCTTAGACCTTCCCCCATCTTCTCAAAATTTGTCCCTTATATAGTTGGCGAATCGGCGGTGGTTGCTTTTTGCCAGAAGGTGTCTTGATACTTCGAGAGTTAACCGTTGGATAGCGGTTATCGTCAGAGACACGTGGGCAGCAGTTCACCGTAGTACGATTGTTATTAGAGATACATGGGTAAAATCGTGTACGATTATAGAGTATAAACGCACGTTCTAACTGCCTCGCCAGGCTAACCTACTGTGGGAGTGAGTTAGTTGTAAATAGGAGAACAATCAAACAGTCGTAATAGGAATCATGACCAAGTAATCGTAGCAGGTCTTATGACTAAATGGTCGTAACAGAACTTACGACTAGATAGTCGTAGAAAAACTTACGGAGTAATCACAATAAAACTTATACTACTCCATAAAATTTCTCCCTTATCGTTAAGGGATATATTAGGAGAATATGATAACGAAATAAATAAGAGAATTATTATATCATCATCATCTAGGCCCCCAACTTTAAATAAAAATAACTTTCTTGTGTAAGTGGAGTCATAGATGATCGAAAGTATTATTTTTTCGATCCTTTGACCAGGAGTGCGCTTGGACAGAAAGGTAATTTTATTTGAGTTAAAAAGACATACTTCAAAAGGATTCTTAATTACCTCTTATAACTCTTTCCGCCCGTTTGTTTTCCGAGAAAACCGCTTAACTTCCGAGGCAGATAGCTAGAGCTTCGATAAAAAGGTAACTGTTGGGCGATCTTTTGGCTTCACTTTTCTCAACGACTTCTATTGTCCTTGCATTTTCTGATGAACAAGTCATCTCCCTCCTTCAACCTTCTTCCAAATTGTCTAGTTCAGAAAAAATGGCAAAGCTCTCATCCAACTGGGCAGTGTCAGAGATGGACAAACCCAAGCTAAAAGCCTTGGAAGGGGCTGAGAAGATCCTGCCATGGAATTTCGTGCATTGGATTGAGGCCACCGGACAACACTGGTTATCGGAGGGAATGGGACAAATCCCAGTGTTACAGGCCTTCGTCTTCTTGCTCACCCTTTTGTCACAGCGGTACTCGAGTACTTTGGGGTTGAGTTGTGAACCTAGTTCCCAACTCAATTACTATGTTGAGTGTATTTATGTATCTCTACGAGGCGTATTTGGGGATCCCCGCGAATTTGGAGCCCTTTCAGTATTATTATGAAATGAGCCATCAAACAGACATCGCTAGAAGCTACAGATTGAAGCTCCACCTCAGGAAGTCGGAGATATACATCCTGATGTTCACGCGATCGTTGTGGCCAGGGTGGAAGAAGAGGTGGTTCAACGAAAGACCACCAGTGAAGATAACCTTTCCTTTGTGCGGAAGGCTGCTGAGAAGAACCAATCTAGGAATTCAGTCTTGAAGGACACTTCCAGGATTGCTCCCTATATCTAAGCTATCTAGGAGCAGAGAGATAATAAGCTTACGAGATGACATGTAGTAAAGGACTACACCACCCGCCGCATCAACCCTCTGAAGAGGCAAGCTCATTCCATGTGGATGTATTCTGGTGCAGCTAATGTTACCAGAGATTATGAAAACGATACATGTAGTAGTAATCGTAGTTTTAAATTTTGAGTATTGTATACTCGCCCTCCAATTTAAAATGAATCAGGTCTTGACTTGGAGGAGATTGACTCCTGAGTCAGGAATGTCTGCGAGAAGACTCAATCGATGGACTTGGAGGTTCCTCGTACCTTGGTAGATGTGTTCACCGAAGAAAGGGAAGAACGCCTAAAGTTAATCGAAAAACCAATGTTACCCTTTAGTACTATATAATCATAGAAGAACTTACGACTAATTAGTCGTAGAAGAACTTATGACTAGATAGTCGTAAAAAAACTTACGACTAGGTAGTCATAGAAAAATTTACAACTAAATATTATTTTTTTCTTTTTTCAGAGTGTGAGCGTGAATAACCGTTAAAACGACCAAGCGGTTGAATTGATGATTGTCGGAAAAACGATAGAGGAGAAAGAGACTCCTACTGCAAAAAGACGTTGGCTGACTAGAGCTAGCTCGTGTGCTGCTATTTTCTCTACCCTTGTTGCTAGACTGGTCCAATCTAGAAGTTTATTACAGACGTAAGTGCTGGTGCGAGAAGTTGGCGGACAGCTAGGTTTCATGCGCGCGAAACTGAAGAGGATGGTGTCGCATGTGATGGAGGAGAACAGGGAATCACGTGAAGGGTAACGCTGGAGAGCTGGTGCGTGCAGTCCTGTGCGCACTGTGTGGATGACGGGGAATGCCGGCGGCGAGGTCGTGCGCTCTTCGGAGAAAGGACAGAATCACCAAGGAAGACGTCGAGTAGGACGTTCTGTCGCGAGAAACAGCTGCGCGTCGTTAGATAAGAAGATATACTTATCCTATGGCTAGATACTGTACCGTCGAAAAAGCAAACATATCTATCCGCGTCCTTTTTTTAAGCACTCGGTGCCCGCCATGAGGCCACGACTGATGACTCCCATCTAAATCACCGTCACAAACTTGCATGGGCCAATTCTGTACGGCCCATGCACCATAAGCTAAAAAATCAATGGCACACACTTCCTATTTGTCCAAGCAAAATAGGACCAACCACACTGAAAAATGGGCTTGACCTGCGTGCATGTCTTGGGCCTCACAAGGCTCTAATTATCCTTGTTGGTTTGGCTGGCCCGAACCGAACGTGGCATTTTCAGGATGACCTGAAGACTTGGGAGTCATTTGCGTTTAGGGCTGCAATAAAGTGCATCGAAGAGTATAAACTTCAGAAGGATTGTCCACTTGGACCTGAACTCTATATCAGTTGAAGATGGGCGAGCTATTGCAAAGAAGCATCGAGCCTCTGGCATTTCATCTCCTCGCAGGCCTACCGGTTCTGCTGGTTCAGCTCCTCGCAGACCTGCAGTTTCGGTTGGTACCTCGCAGACCATGCGAGTTCTGCAGAATCTGGTTATCATCACCCTTCCCAACAACCATAGATGTAACTTGAACTGCTACGCCGGCTATGCTAATGTATAATCTGGCTAACAGTCTTCCCCTCAAAACCAGACGTAACTTTTAGTTATTTATTTGCTCATCCTCTAGTGTACGTATTTTGTAGCTGTAACTGGTTTTCAACATTGTGTGAATGCTAATGTATTTTGTCGCTCGCAACCTAGCACAGGTCGTTGTATAGTCGTTTCCTTCTTTGTATTGTTTCCTGGGTTTTTCTTTCTTAGGCCTTTAGGCCACCTTTTGTACTGCTATTCTCTTAAACGTAGTTCTCATGTGTTTTCGAGAGAAAAAACATTGTGTGAGACGTCGGTCAAAGTATAAAGAGATTATTGTCGTGCTACATGTACCCGAGTATCTACGTTACTTCTTGGCTTTGCTTTGTACTAACTTGTTTGAATGTTCTGTATGTTCAGTCTCCTGTGAGGCTGTGACTAACCAGTCAACTGCTACCAGTTTGTTTGCTGTTGCGCTTAAAGTTGCAGTTGTTTACATTTCTTCAAGGGGAAACTTTTACGCCTGATTTTCGCGCGATTTTCAGCTTTTGTTGTATTTTCACAAGATATGCCTCCCTTTTTAAATAACTCGCTTGCTATGCAAACCGCAAAACTTTTGCAGCAAAAGGCACCTTCAGTGCAATGCTTCCTAAGACACCACTCAATTTAGATTCTAACTTCTAAGTTCTATTTTTTTCACTATTAATTAATTTTATCTTTTTCTTTTTTAGGTTTTTTTACTTTTACTTTTTTCCCGTATTCCTTTTATATTGTCCATGATTGACTAAAAGTTTTTTCTATTTTTATCTTTCTAAATTTAATTATATCAAATAAGACAACTCAGCTACAATAAAAAATAAACCAGCTACAGTAAAAAAAGACATAAACCTTCTGAAACACTTTGCAGAGCTTATAATATTTCATGGCAAAAACCCCTCAATTTGCAGCAGGCATGTCTTGCACTTACACATTTCAACATAATGTAATGCGAGACGACTAGATGAACATGGAACACATATGAAAATAAATCCTAGCAATAAGACGCTACGTTGATAGCTTATTTTCTTCCCAGCAATAAGATGCTGCACTGAACAGAACAGCGTAGTGAACCGAGCCACATAAACACATGGTAACATATGGAATGCAAATCAAATAATTCAAATATAAACATCAAATAAAATGGATAATAAAAACAAATGATATCCTCTAAGTTTTAATATATTAAATAGAATAGTTTGGGTACCGATAACGGATAATTCGGCTATGGTTGGCATCCTGCACATCAGAGTTTGGTGAGGCCTCCATGTGGGGGCCACCCGCACGCAGCTCCCTCTCCCCTTCGTGCTCAGCTCGTCAACGCCTCCCCTTCCACACTCCAATCTCTCACTAGAAAAATAAGACCCGACTTAACACACACAAAATACAGTACGCACCCTATCCAGTCACATACCTGAGCCTCCAACGACTGGGCCCCAGGTGTGTGTACCCTACCTGTCAGCTAGATCGGCGAACAACTTCCACCCCACTGACGCGGGACCTACGAGGCACCTGGTAACCAATATAATCCGAAGGGAACGACCCCGCGAGGACGCTGTAAATTACGATACTGCCCCTCCCCCTTCCTCTAACAAGTCGTCGCCTCGGCCTCGCCCCCCTCGGCACGACCGGCCTCCACGGCTCCGCCTTCCCATTCCCCGCGCGGAGCGACCATGGCTTGCCGCCACTGGAGTCGTCGGCTCGGTTCGCTTCCGGCCCTCGCCGCCGTTGTCCTCCTCGCCGCGGCTGCCGGATCTCCCGATCGACCCGCCCCCACGCGGCCGCCGCTGGTGCTCCCGCTCACGCTCTCCTATCCCAACGCCAGCCGGCTCGCCTCGGCCCGTCGCGGACTTGGCGACGCCGCCCGCCCCAACGCTCGCATGCGCCTCCACGACGATCTCCTCACAAACGGGTCGGTACAGCTCAGATTTTTTCGCCCCCAATTTTTGGACTCTCTGTTGGATCTGAGGCGGGGAAGTTGGTGCTTGTTGTTGTGTTGGTTAGGTATTACACAACGAGGCTGTACATCGGGACGCCGCCACAGGAGTTCGCGCTGATCGTGGACTCCGGGAGCACCGTCACCTACGTGCCCTGCTCCACCTGCGAGCAGTGCGGCAACCACCAGGTGGGGCTTGATTCCTGTGCTTCTCTGTTCAGCTACCAGTTTGAAACTATGTGTGATGATTAGATTAATTAGGATGGTCGCACGCATAGATATCTGATGCCCACATGTGAACTGTAGCTGGACCATTCCAGGTAGGTAATTGACTCTGTGATTATGCGGCCGATATGGGTTTGTGGCGCTACATGGCGTGAATCAATAATTCAATATGTAGGGAGTCTAATTATCATAAAATCCACATTCCCATTCACAGATTGATTAGGGAGTTCCAGTTTAGTTATGGGATGCAGATAAGGTGTAAGGTGGACTGAGGGCATCTCTTCAACCCACAGGGAACATTAAAATGGAGGCGCTATAATTTATATGCCTTTTCTAAATGGCGAATGACTCAAATAAATTTAATGGTCATTGGTCATTGGTCAACACCGCTCAATGAATACCATGCCAATCTTGGTCACAACGAACAAAATTTGCCATTTGTTTGGTAGGCATTGGTTTAGCCAGATTTTGCTCCATTAGATTCCAAAACATTTTCCTCGCAAAAAAAAAAAAAGATTCCAAACCATTGGCGTTGGTTTTGATCATCAAGTGTTAGTTAACTCTCCTTAATTTTCTTTCTGTGCGGGTCCCATGTCTCTTGCCAACAATTGGCAGGGAATATAATTTGCAGGTGTTTGGATTGGTCATGCCAATGTGTTAGTAGTGCCAATAATTTGGCTTGGTACCTGTTTGGATACTAACCAAACCCATCCTCAGTTCCAGATATAGTATTCATCTGCCATTTTGAGAGTAATACATGCTGTCATTATTTGAATGTAGAAGCTTAAAATTTACATAAAAATACGGGAGGTGATTCTATGCTCTCCCAAATAGTGAATTGCACAAATATTAAAGCACCTTTAAGGGTGGATTGATGCTACTTACCCCTTGATTGTGCTTTAAGATTTATATATGTCTATAGGAGTGGAAAGTATGGAATCACTCCTCTAAAAATACATCTCTACGCAAAGAAAAAATGATTTCCATCCTTTTCACGTCTTTCTAGTGCATGCTCAGATTTCTTTTGTGCCACTGTTTACATGGCTAGCCAGAAGACTTTTGTCTTGTATAACCCGAGTAGTTTGGACATTTTCCATTGGTAAGGTGATGTCAGCCAACATATGGTGGCGTAAGTGAAATTTGAATAAACACTGAAGACAACAGATACGTGGCCTTTGAAGTCTTGTCGCTAGCTGTATGGATGTCAGCCAGTATCTTATGTAAAGAAACACTGAAGACAAACATACTTGTGCTTTGTGACTACTGTTGGTAATTAGTATAGTTTTGAATTGAACTGGATTCCCTAACTAGATTCATAAAAGAAACCTAGATAATTCCCTCTTGGCTTGCTGAAGTCCTCTTGATGCATCTCTATCAATCTAATGATGGCTTGTGATTTATCCATATGTCATAGCTGCTGTATCGTTATCTTTACTTGCTGAATCTCGTGTTTTGCTGAGTGAATCACCTAGCATCCTTGAGGACACATTTAAAGTACTGGTGTTAAGATGATTTTATTTCTTTTAATGCATGTACAAAAAGTGGAACAACCTTACAGCATGGATTTCTCTATTGTGCTGCATTTTATATTTCAAAATACATAAAAATGTGCATGCTACCATACATATCATGTCATGGAATAGCACTTAATTGGTCTAGGAGATCACTGTTATATTTACTTGTAATTTTCTTGTTTAGTTACGAGGAATTATGCGCTGAAGTTTGGCTTGATGTAGGATCCAAGATTTCAACCTGATCTGTCCAGTACATATTCACCAGTAAAATGCAATGCTGATTGTACTTGCGATAATGACAAGAACCAATGCACTTATGAGAGGCAGTATGCTGAAATGAGCTCCAGCAGTGGGGTGCTTGGTGAGGACATTGTGTCGTTTGGCAGAGATAGTGAACTTAAGCCACAGCATGCTGTTTTTGGCTGTGAAAATTCTGAAACCGGAGATTTGTTCAGCCAGCATGCTGATGGCATAATGGGGCTGGGCCGTGGTCAACTTAGCATAATGGATCAGCTTGTTGGTAAGAATGTCATAAGTGATTCATTCTCTCTGTGCTATGGTGGAATGGATATTGGTGGTGGTTCTATGGTACTTGGTGGAATGCCTGCTCCTCCTGACATGGTTTTCTCACATTCAGACCCTGTTCGCAGGTACTATTAGTAGTTTTGCACACCAACTGGGGATTTTTGTTCTTGTTTTTGGGGAATGGGTTGGGGGTTCTTCTATTGTACTTTTGATACATTTCTTATTAATTAATTTTGGAATGGCAATAGCCCATATTACAACATTGAGTTGAAGGAGATACATGTTGCTGGAAAGGCATTGCGGTTAGACCCTAGAATATTCGACAGCAAACATGGGACTGTCTTGGATAGTGGAACAACCTATGCATACCTGCCAGAACAAGCTTTTGTAGCTTTTAAAGATGCTGTAAGTTATGAAATGATTTATCCCCGACCTCCATTCCATTTTTCAATTGCTTTTACCATTTGGTAGGATCTTTGTTCTGTTATAGTTATGTTCCCTTTATATAGAATATATTTGCTTGGATTCATGCTTTTGCAATTTACCATGTCAAAAAGATGTGATCTGTCTAGCTTCATATGCTAATTAGGAATTAAATGGCACACCTGCCATTTTGTAACTTTGAGCCTTGCTTGCATAAAGGGAGTAACCATCTTGATGACTACTAAGTGAGTGTCTAGTGCTTTTGATAATGGGAGCGTTTCTCTGCTTTTGTATGCCTACTAGACTAACTACTAAGTGAGTGTCTGGTGCTTTTGATAAAGGGAGTGTTTCTCCTACTTTGGCACCATCTGCTTTTGTATGCCTACTAGACTATCTGTTTGTCACCTTTCCTCTTTCCATTCTCTTCGTTGATGCTTTGCAAAAAAAAAAAAAAAAATCTTGCTTACAAGGAACACTGGTGCACTTGTGCACGATCTTTTCATTTTGTTTCTGTATGTCATGGAAGCTACATGTTTTTATGTTGGTCCTACATCAACTTTTTTTGGAAATGAACAACTGGTGGTTCTGCTGCTGGAAAAGTATGATGTAATTGTTATGTTCTCATCAATAGGTGACAAGCAAAGTACATCCTCTCAAGAAAATCCGTGGCCCTGACCCAAATTACAGGGACATCTGCTTTGCAGGTGCTGGAAGGTGATTTTCTCGTGATAATAACATATTCTTTTTTTCATTCTCAACGTTCTTCTAATGTTCTACATTCATATGGAACTTTAATATTTATCACTTTATTTCCAGGAACGTCTCCCAGCTATCAGAAGTATTTCCAGATGTTGACATGGTATTTGGAAATGGACAGAAGCTCTCACTTTCACCTGAAAATTATTTATTCCGGGTATGAGAAATTGCGAAATTGGACCTTTTTGAATGAATTAAGATAACATTTGCTTACTTTTCCCGTTGGTGCTTGTCTGCTGATGTTGTGTCTGCTCTCCAATTTGAAAATAAAGCACTCCAAAGTTGAAGGGGCTTATTGCTTGGGCGTGTTCCAAAATGGGAAAGATCCAACAACACTATTAGGGGGTAAGACACTCAACTTTGGGAGGAACTTCGAGAATATTTGCATTACACTCCCTCAACACTTCTTACTTATGTTATTTGCACTACATTGTTTACAATTTGCTATGCTGTTGTCCATCTCGGACAAATTATCCTAAGTAGGCCATGTATCGTTTTGTTTCTACTGTGTCTCTGCTCTACCAGTTTCCGTATTTTAAGAGATGGTATACAGTGAACTTCTCTTTGGTGTATTGGCTTATAAATTGCACAAGCTTACTAGATTTGTGCACTAGCATTACAATTGAAAAACATTTGATGTCATCCATAGATAACACTTTCTGATTTTTTTACTTTCATTACATATAAAATAGTACTAGCATATGCTGAATATATAAAGGATATGCACCTGTATTCTGACCAGCTTATGCACTTGCATGTGCTGGGAATTCGATTAGAAAATTGAATGACTTACTTGGAAGAAATGTTTAACATATTGTATCCTTGTTTTTTCAATTACATGTATTCTCGTAATTTGAACTTTTTGAAATGATCTATTAATTAAAATTTGAGGCTTTGAGCTGACTTTCATTGTTAGTGTAGCTTTTTTTTCATCATTATAGCAGTTTCTTACCTCACTTAGGCCCTATTTATATTGGTTTCTGCTTAGAAAAGTCAAAAACCAATATGAATATCTGACTTCTCGAAGCGGCTTCTCCACTCCTCTCACTATCATCTCGCTCCAGGGATAAGGCAAAGGTTACGGGTGCATTACCCATCCTACTCCTTTCGCTCCTATCACATGCACACATCTCTCCCACGCATCTCTCCCTTACTTTTTGCACTGCTCGCTCTTTCCTTCTAAAAGTTATTTCTTTCAACCACTACTATTTATTTTCAGCTATAAGCCACAGCCAACAGCCATCAGCAGAAGCCAATACGAATGCCCCCTTAGTCGATTCAATAGTCTACTCTTGCAAGCACGAAATTTGTAGCGTAAAACCTGATGACCATAGATGCACAACCTTACCCTCCTTTTATGAATAAGAATGCATAAATCCCTATTTTGTCAAAGAAAACGAACAGGTCATAATTTGTCTCAAGTTATTAGTTATTCACAAAGAAACCAAAGACAGGCAGTCATTATTCCACATTTCAGCCAACTTAGAGCCATGTGTTTATATAGTAATAATCAGGTAAAAGTTGACCCTACAGATGAAGCTTTCTCTGTATTTTTTTTTCTGTTGCCAATAGAATAGAGCTTACCTGTTTGTTTATCAATGTACTAGTACATCGTTTTATTCTCTTGTCTATTACCATTTTGTCTGAAGTGATAAGGATTATTGATTCCCTCAAAGGTCAAAGTAAGGCAATATTTCTGTTTGTTCATATCATGAATTTTTAAGCTTGATGGTATTTAAATCAACACGAACATGCTAACATAGTTTGCACAGTTTTTTGTATTTTTGCCTATTTGGAAACCTTGCCCTCATGAGTGGCTAAAGTAGTGTGATCTTACTGGCAGGAATCATTGTTCGTAATACTCTTGTAAACTACGACCGTCAAAATGAAAGGATTGGCTTTTGGAAAACTAACTGTTCGGAGCTGTGGGAGAGGCTCCATATTAGTGGAGCTCCTTCACCAGCACCTTCAAGTAATCCAGGTTCAGAAGGAGACATGTCACCAGCTCCTGCTCCCAGTGGTCTGCCAGGTTCTTGCCTACTTGTCTCTGTTCATTTTTAGTTAGTGCACACTAGTTCTATCTTGATTTTATGTGCTGATAGACATGATTTGTCATATCTGTTGGTCTTCTGCTTGCAGAATTTGATGTTGGTCTCATCACCGTTGATATGTCCATAAATGTTACCTATCCAAACCTGAAACCTCACCTGCATGAGCTAGCTGAGCTGCTAGCTAAAGAGCTGGAGATTGACTCCCGTCAGGTAAGGATGGAGCATAGCATGTGACTGTTATGATTGTTCTAGTTATGTTTGAGGAGTGATGCTTTTTCAGTCAGGAGTGAGAACAACTGTTCTTGCTATCATTGAATTCATTTTTCACTACTCTTAATAGCTCTTTAAGCGCATGCTTTATGTGATTTGGCTGAAGTTGCTCTTTGAGTTTTACAGGTCCGAGTTATGAACGTTACAAGCCAAGGAAACTCTACTCTAATCAGATGGGGCATTTTCCCAGCTGGATCTGCTATGTCTAATGCAACAGCAATGGTAGCATCCACTCTTGCACCTATGAGGACGATTTCAATTTCTTTGTTTCCGCAAATGATTAATTTATTGCATTGACATATGATAGGGTATCATTTATCGGTTAACTCAACATCATGTTCAGTTGCCTGAAAATCTTGGCAGCTATAAGTTACTCGAATGGAATGTGCAACCTTTATCCAGAAGGTAAGGAAATGCTTATTTTAAGTTAAAAGCTTGTGCTGTTCATACCGTGCATCAAATCATTTTCATTTTCTCATTTAGGATGAAGGTTTCCAGTTATAACTTCCGTTGTATTCTGGAACTGTGGTTTTGTTCCGCATTAGCACTCTATCCATCTGGATGTTTTGATAGTGCTAGTGAACTTATATTTGACTTCCATTTACTTTTGGTACAGGTCATGGTTTCAAGAAAACACGGTCTCTATACTGCTTGGACTTTTACTAGCTATTTTGCTGATTTTATCGGCCTTTTTAGTACTATTTGTCTGGAGAAAGAAATTTAGAGGTCAAGCTGCATATAGGCCTGTGCATTCAGTGGTTCCTGAGCAAGAACTACAACCGCTATAATTTGCAGCTGTTCGACTGTGCAACATATAGGTGATTCTTTGGTAGAGATACCGTCGTGCGGGCTACCATATTGCAGTAGTGCGCATCTGCTATTGAAGTGGCCCTTTTTCTTTGTATGTAACAGAAGCTACAAGCTTACAGAAGAAGCACAAGTTTACATAACATCTCGATTCAAAACTTAGAGCCTTTGTTCATAAACTATCTAGCGATTCAGATCAAGAGCTTCCTCTTGTGCCTCACAGTAGATGAAGGTTTTGTTCATGTAATGTAGATTAAATAGAATAGAGCAGAGGCAAAGCACACCCGTGGACGGAATGTTGTAATATCTATTTGATAAGTGCTGAGAATATTCGGCTTCTTCGGTCAATTTGGTCTGTTGCTGCCGCACGTTTTATTTCTATGCTCAGGGTTCGCTTGTAAGGCGTGGTGTTGTGGTCGAGAATGTTCTTGACCATCTTTCCAGGGACATCTTTTCCTTTCCCTGCTGCCTACTAGAGTTCAGAACTGACCCAGAATTGTTCCTTCGTTTTTTTCCCCTGACAGTACTAGTTCTAGTGTTAGCATGGCATGCCACATTACATCACCGTTAATCAGTCTAGTTGCTGCTGGTAGCTTTGCATACCTGGAAGGTAGGACCGATTCGGCAGTTCTTTTCTGTTGTATGAAGGGAGACCATGGCCTGCTTTTCGCTTGACAGATTTCTCGATTGCACTATATTGTTCCATGGCGACTTGCTATACGTTTTGTCGGGTGTACTTGCTATGAGTTGTTTTTGTGTTTGCTCTTACATTTCAATGCATTAGAGAAACTTTGTCATAATTGACACTTCGAGAGGTACATGTGCATTTTGCTGAGCCAGTTCTATCAATAGAAAGGCACGTTTATTGATTTGACTTATTCCCGGGAGAACATTGCGAAGCTACGTCTCTGTATAGCACCTCAGCTCGCCGCCGGCCAGGCGTCCACCACGAGGTTATGCCCGGTGACGTACCTGGCCTTGTCGGACGCCAGGTAGACGGCCGCCCTCGCCACGTCCTCGGGCTCCAGCACCGCCCCTTCGATCTCGCTCATGGCCCTCTCCACCGTCCGCTTCAGCTCCTCGTCGCCGACCCCGGGGTGCATCCTCGCCAGGGATCGAACCAGCAGCGACGTCGCGATGGCGTTCACGCGCACGCCGGCGCGCGCCAGCTCACCGGCCAGCAACAGCACCATGCCGACGACCGTAGCCTTCGAGAGGCTGTACGGGAGGGCCGCCAACCCGCCGAGCATGCCCGTGGTGGCGTGGTGCTCCCCGTGCAGAGGATGCAGCCGCTGCGCCGGGCACCTTGACGCGCGCGGCGTGCTTCACGCCCGCGACCGTGGATCGGGCGTTGGTCGCCGTGACGCGGTCGAAGTCGACAAGGTCGAGCGAGGAGAGGGGCGTTCACGCCGAGGACCCGGAGATGCCGGCGTTGCTATACAAAACGTCCAGGCGGCCGTGGCGCTCGACGGCGAGGTCGACCGCCGCGGCGATCTGCGCCTCGTCGGTGACGTCGCAGCGGGTGTAGGCCGCATCCGGGCCGAGCTCGGCCGCGACGGAGCGGCCGAGCTCGTCTTGTACGTCAAAGAGTATGACCTTGGAGCCATTCCGGATGAACTCAACGGTCGTCGCCTTGCCTATGCCGCTGGCCGCGCCGGTGATGACGGCGACCTTGTGGTTAGCCTCTGTCAGTTCGACGCCGTCGAGAAGTGGCTGGCCAAGCCACATAATGTTCCCGCACCTCCACTCTTCTCCCTCCTGCATTTACAAGTTACAACAACGCATCCGCAAAACATTAGTGCTTGTTCTTGCAAGAAGCACGCAGATCACAAGCAGAAATCAAACGTGTCTACAGCAACAACTAATTGCTCTGAACACAACAGAAGAGAGAGAGAGAGAGAGAGAGAGAGACCTGAAAACGAGGTGCATTGCGCTAAGCATCGTAACAGAGCGTGATGTGGCCTCACTGGCTGGTGAACTTCTTCCTGAGCAAAGCTGAGCTGTGAGTTGAGAGTCAGCTAGGAGCTGAAGGCAGGCTATAGATCTTGGCACCTTGCGTCGTTGGCAGGGTCGGCTCCTAATACACCGGCGCATCTGTCTGACGAGTTCATAATAAAATCGCTGACTTCTTGTGGCTGACCACACCACTGTCAGCTTTCTGTGCGGCGATGCGTGTGCATGATTCTGCTGGATCAGATAATGCCGCGGGCAGCGGCAGTGCCACGTTTACCTAGTCCAACTCATAGACTGTCTGTACGCCAACGTTTCAACAGATGGACTGGGTGCCGGATTGGCAGCGTGTCCACAACGATCACGTTGTCCACGTTTTACTTTCCAGTTTTTATCGTTGGATCCGGAGACAATCAATCCAGATTTCTAGAGCAAATTGCGAAGACTGCTACCTCGAGGTTCGAGCACAACACTTGCACGGACAATCCACACCGCTCAGCCCGTATCTCCCTACCGCATGGCCCACCTAAGTCAAACCCCACGCGGCCCGGCACGAAGCAGACCGTGCTCACCCCGTGGCCGAAGGAGCGGTCCGTGTCTCCAAGCGGCCCAGGAGAGCCCGCCACCCATCCAGTGCGGCTGGCCAAAGCGCCCTACTGGCCCGCGGCAACACTCACCAAGCCGCGTGTGTGTGTGGTGCGGCGCGGTGCCCGTGCTCACCGCGCGCGAGTTTCGCCGCCCGAATTCGCATTTCGCACGGTAGCGCCGTGGCCGAGGACCCGTCTCCGCACGGCGCATGGCCCGCGTGAGAGAGCAAACTCCCATCGCGCGGTTGCACGGCAAGCGTTTGTGATGCTTAGCACACGCAATGGAAGACGACGGGCCAACCAAATCTGAACTACGCTGACGATTGAGGTATGTTTTTTTTTCTATGATCGATAATTTTAGTTTATATTTTTTTGATATGAAGAAAAATAACTGGGTCTATGGGGGGTGTTCATTTTAGCGATAGCTTCTGGCTTTTGGCTAAAATTCTATTGTAGTTGGCTTTTTTTACTATAGCTGATTTGACTTTTTAGGTATAATTAAATTTTAAAAAATAAAAAAATATGTTAGCCCACCACGGATAATGTAAAGGAACACGAGAAAAAAAGAAAAATACAAAAAAATCTAAAAAATCTAAAAAAATTTAGAAAAAAACGAATTACTGAATAGTGAAAAAAAAAGTAAAGCTAGAAACTGAAGCTGAAATGAGCGGAACCATATATTAGGATGCTGAAAAATCACACTAAATTTTGCAGAAAATCAGCATATTTATGCCAAGCCAAAACAAACAATGTCGTGCGATCACCTGCCTCGAAACCGTACAGCGGACAAGTTTACGAGAAGAGAACAGTTCCATTAGTATTGTTAAACCGGGGCGAGTATGTTTCAGTGGGATGGGTATGGATTGGGCCGGTGGAAATTACTGTGTGCATTCTCTCTGAAATAGATATGCACAACTACATTTTTACCCCTCGTACTACTAATTATACTAGACAGGAAAGTATAACTAGATCCAAACGAACCGCTCATATTAAATAGCGTGTACCGTAGAAGAAAAACAGTAGTACGGGTCCAGAACTCCAGATCCCAGAAGACACATCTGAAGCATCAACTAGATCAACCATTCTTTCATTCCATTATGACCCTGATCGTTTCGGTTTTTTTTGATTTCAGCTTCTAGTTTCAGCTTTTTTTTCACTATTCAATGCACTATCCACTAACTCAGTTACAGTAAAATTTCAATCAACTACAGTAAAATTTCAGCTAAAAATCAGAAGACATCGCTAAAACGATCACCACCTATAACATATCTCTAGACTCCAACGACCACGCAAACAAAGCTCAGAAAGCCCTCGTTCTAACGTATCACCCGTGCACACGATTCATCACGCTGACGGGGCTACAAGCAGCGCCTGAGGATGCGAGGCACCGGCGGCTCCTAGGGGCACTTGGGGCGCCCGCTCTTGGGGGATGTCATGTCCCTGTTACCCTGTAGCACGGGCACTCGTCCTTGCTCGCGTACGGCCCCGACGGCACGCAGCCGTTGCACTTGCCGCCGCAGCACATCTTGCGCAGGCCCACGCACCGCCCCGCGACCTTCAGCGAGCACCGCTTCTGGCACTTGGCGTCGCACACGCTGTCCGAAACGACGGCATCTGCACGACCACCCATCCATTACACACATGGGTAACATATACACAGGAGGTCGATCATGTCCTGCAATTTTACTCACTATCTAGATATATAGGACATATTCTTTTACGGTTTTTAAAAGTTGTTTTTGGTTTTTGCTACAGTAAATAATTTTTAAACGGAGTATTTTTTAAGATGGGGTCTACAAGTTAATTGTAGTACACGTTAAAAATCTAATATCTGTACCATCAAAAATCGCAAGCAGGTATCTCTCTTTCCACAATCTCTATCGCAAACAGCCAAAAAACCATCAGCCGCAGCCAAAAAGAACAGGCCCATAGATGCCTAG
The DNA here is from genome assembly GCA_036346265.1 of Melocanna baccifera. Classification (NCBI taxonomy): domain Eukaryota; kingdom Viridiplantae; phylum Streptophyta; class Magnoliopsida; order Poales; family Poaceae; genus Melocanna; species Melocanna baccifera. The sequence continues at coordinate 21,849,318 of CM070694.1, read as the reverse complement.
ATGTAACTTTGCAAGTAGGAAACAAGTGAAATGCTAGCTAGTTTACCTGCAGCCGCGGTGAGATCGTGGTATGAAGCAACCAAGAAGAGGGCGAGGGCGAGGAGAGCTGGAGTGACAGGAAGAGCCCTCATCTTCTCTCCTGTTCTTTGTCAAAGTGATCTTTGGCACAACTTGCCCAGCTCGCTTCGGCTTTTTTTCTGTTTTTTTTTCACTATTCAGCATTTCATCTTTTTTCTGAAAGTTTTTAGATATTTTAGGCTTTTTTGTATTTTCTTTTTTTCTCATATTCTTTTGTATTGTCCTTAATGGGTTAACATGTTTTTCTATTTTTACATTTTTTAAAATTAATTATACCCAAAAAACCAAATCAACTAAATAAAAAAAGTCAACTACAGTAAAATTTTAATCAAAAATTAGAAGTTATCTCTAAAACAAGCGCCCTCTAAATGGACACTACGAGGTGAAACTGCAACAGTACACACCAGTTGAGTGAAGTGGTGAGTGAGTAGGTTGCGTGATTTATGACCACCGTGCAGTGCGAACTGGCAAGGTTCTAGCCGGCTTGCGGTTTCGATGCACACACCTGCCTCGAAGCCTTTTTGGTGTCGGGAGTGGGAATCTTGCAGGGGACGCATGAGCTTGTGCCGCTCGGAGGACAGACATGTGGTTTTGTCTGTATGCCCCCAGCCTCATGCGCCACACCACCACCTTATCTTTCCATTCCTCGACCTCGTACATCTCCTACGATCAGGTTCGTGTGCAAAGCAGCTGGTACGCTTCAGTAATAGGCATGTTTTTTTTTTAAATTTTGGTTTATGATTTACGATTGTGACTTATAATTTTTAACTATTTATGAGTATTAAGTATGAGTTACCGCTCAATTTAGCTTTTAGTTTCTACTTTATTTTCACTATTTATTAATTTTATCTTTTTTGGTTTTTTAATTTTTAGGCTTTTTTGCCTTTTTTGTGTTCCTTTGCATTGTCCGTAATAGGCTAACATGATTTTTCTATTTTTATTTTTTTAAAATTTAATTATTCTAAATAAGTCGATTCAGCTACAATAAAAAATAAATTAACTATTGTAAAAAAAGCTATAAGCAAACGCCATTCTGAACACCCCCTGAAGTAATAGAAACTCACGTGCGATTTTGGTCGATATAAATAAAATCACTACAGTATGTATTATAATCAAATTGTAGACCCCGTCTTAAAGAACACTTTGGTTGAAAACTAATTACTGTATAAAAGCCAAAAAGTAGTTTTTATAAACTGAAAAGAAGAGATGCATTAAATTGTATACGACTAGTTGCTTTTGGATCTTATGCTTGGACACATGTTATGTAAATGTGGTACTCTACTTATATTTTATGAACCGAATTTGGTAGGATCCGATCACTTGAAGTATTGATCATATTTTACTTAAAGGGATATATTTTAACCAATATGACTGATTGTCGAAGGTTATAATTAGAATCATCTTCGTGTTTGTGATGAACTCTGTACCAACTTGCGCCAGACATGGGGTCCAAAAGTCTTTGCGTCGACTGGAGTCAGACGTAGCTACTCGAGGCACATCCAACTACAACTCTTCACCATCATCATCTGAGATTCGGTTCTATCTCCGAGCAGGTTACTGTTCCAATTTTCGAGTAGATCTCTGTTTACATTTCCGATTAGGATTCTCCTTTTCTTGTCTAGGATTCTTATTCTCAAGGCTATTTATACTAGATGTAAACTTCATGATACCATACACCATGCATCATTATAAGTTATTTACACATGTGATACACCAATAGTATTCTATTCTCTTATATATAGTATTTCATTGATTATACGTTTGTGTTTTTTTGTAAGGGTTTTCCATGTTACTTTTTTTTGTCTCTCCTGATTATTCTTCATTTTTTATATTTCATCTCGTCGGTTTTATAACAAGTGGTATCAGAACTTGGTTCTACGTCCAATCAATTTAAGACATACTCAACAGTCGACATGGTGTCAATGAAGTATGATCTTTCGCTATTGGATTATGACACAAGATTTTTTCTGGGGCAAATCAAGATGTGAGCTATTTTTTCACAGCTCGAGTTGGATGATGTGTTATTTACACATGTAATACACCAAGAGCGTTTTATAACTTCTACTTCACATAGCTATTTTCGTTGATTGTGCGTCCATATTTTTTCCTGCAAAGATTTTTCACATTAAATATTTATCTCATTCTCCTATTTATTTTTTATTTTTTCATATCTCGTTGCGTCGATTTTATAACAAGTGGTATCAAAACTTGGTTCTATGCCTGATCAATCTAGGGCATACTCGACATGACATCAATGAAGCATGATCTTTCGCTGTTGGATCGTGACATAAGACTTTCTCTTCGGCAAGTCAAGATGCGACTTGTTTTGTCACAGTTCAGTTTGGATGATGTGTTATTAGGAATCGACAAGACGTCCGCTGTATGGTCCGTTGAGGATAAACAAATGAGAGCTCGTAAGACTCTCTCCCCCAAATTCATCTTCATAATTCTGATAATATCCTCGAAGAAGTTATGAAGTAAACCACCATTTCTACATTATGCTAAAGTTAGAACATATTTGCATAACTAAGGATCTGACCAGCAAGAGCATCTAAAGCAGAAGCTTTTTTCACTCAAGTTGGTTGAAGGTGGATCGGTGCAAGACACACAAGGCCTTTACAAGGGTTTCCCCAATTGTAAGTGGTTGTATCCACTACATGTGGGCTGGTTCTTAGGGTTTGGTGTGAGGTGATGCCTTCACAAGGGTTTATATAATAGAGGCTTCTCATCTCATACCTAACTCCAACAACCAACACACTCTTAGTGGATACAACCACTTTGTCATTGGTACAAATTCAGACAGTAAACTTAAAAGCATGCTTGGTCGGATGTAGAAATCGTCAATGATACGATGGGACCCAAGGAGAAGCACACAACTGTCAAGTGTATTCAATATGAGTGTTTAGGATGACAAAATAGCCTCCCCCTCTTCCATTACAAGAGGTCCAATTTATAGGGGAGACAGGCCAGTGAACGAAGTTACAGGCCTATCCTTAGGGCCTAACTTACTCCTAGGGGTACCTTTGTTATTTGTTTCGTGTGGGCCCTGCCATTTCCGGAACTCCAGGGTTGGCTCTGGACCTCGCTCGGGGTTGGTCTTCTATCCCTCGCCTGGCTCAAGAATATCTTATCGTTTAATTGCCACACAATATCTAGCTTTAAACTTTGGTAAGTCTCAAACATTCAAAATATACATTAGAATTGCTCATAATCCTATATTTTCTTCAGTTTCTAGACAGACAACAACTCAAAATCTAGTTAAATATTACAATAATGGTCATGGTAGACTAAAAGAACTCTTTGAGATATATACATTTTCGGTGGCCTTGATCTCAGACATATGGAATGGTCGAGCTATAACTCTTAGTGTAGTTGCTTATTATATTAATAATGACTGGGTAATGGAAAAGAAAATTATAGGCTTTAAACTAATTGACGTAACACATACAGGTGAGAAATATTGCTGAATATACTATTAAAATCGTGGAAGATTTTGGTCTTACAAATATATTTTTTGCAATTACCCTAGACAATGCTGCAGCAAACTCTAGGACAATGGATATTGTCACTTCGTTATTTAGTATATACGCCGAATCTTTCTTGCTACATCAGCGACACGCTTGCCATGTTATTAATCTTATAGTTAAATGTGGTTTAAAGAGGATGAATCTGTATATTCAAGCTTGTCATGATGTAATATCTTTTGTAAATTATTCTAACCAATGAATTGCAACATATAAAAACTTCTGCATTATGATTGGTGTTTATCCAAAAAAGTTTTGGTTTAGACATGTCGGTAAGGTGGAACTCAACTTATCTAATGCTACAGAATATTTTACCCTATAAGAACACATTTTCTGGTTTAATACACACACGCTATCACAATCATGACGGTAACACACTATTGACTGAACAACATTGGTATGAGATAGGTTAGTAGTATTTTTGAAACTCTTTTATTGATTTTATGATAGGTTAGTAACATTGGTATGAGCACCCTCTTAATCTTCTTCCCTGTTGTTTCTTTCTTTTTATTATCCCTATTGGATTTATAGGGTCTATTCTTTTCAGTTTCTCAAAACAACTTTTGACTTTTGCTACAGTACTTAACTTTTTTAAACAGAGTATTTTTTTAAGATGGAGTCTACAAGTTAATTATAGTACACGTTAGAAGCTCAACATCTGTACCATCTAAAAACGCAAGCGAGTATTTCTCTCCTTAATATCTGTCGCAAACAGTTAAAATTCAAAAATTTTAACCAAAAGCCATAAGTTGCAACAAAAAAGAACAGACCTATAGTAGAACTGATACATGTACTCATGAAACCGAAAATTTCTGAAGACGTTGCTTCACAAATTGGCCAATGTCTGTTTTGCTGGAGGCATGCCATCTTTGAAACATAAAAAGCAGCAGAAGCTTCACTTGATCAGAAACAACCCATTCATCTTTTCTGTTCATTCCGCTTGTTACATCTTTGATTTGATTAGAACCGAATTTCAGGACGGGCGTATCTTCATCTAAAGCTGCTTTAATACTAGCCACATAAGTATTAGTGCTCGGCTTTAGCTTTTCTAATAAGGGGCCACTTTAAGTGGATTTGACTTCTAACATTAAAAGTCAGAAGTCACTTAGAACACATTAGCTCTTTAATTTCAATATTTTTCTCCTTTTTTTTGGATTTTTTCTTTTCTTTTTTCCTTATTCTTTTATATTATCTGTAGAAATATAGCAATATTTTTCAAATTTTTTCTCATTTTTCTTTATTTTTAATTAAATGACTCATAAAAAGTTAACAACCGGTATAGTGCAATTTCAGCTAAAGGTCAACAGCCATAGCTGGAAGCCGAAAGCTACAGCCGGTTAGAGCTTCTCCAGATGGAATGGGGGTGTTCTTTTATGCTGTGGCTGGTGACTATTGGTTGTACCTAATAACTTTTGTGAATGCTATTCGATATGGTAGAGGATGATGAAGATATTGATGTAGATGGTGTATATAGTTTTGGACTTGAAAAGTTATTTAAAAAATTCGTTTTAAGAGACCATTCTATTTCAATGTTTAAACTTTTAATTTTTAAAGAAACAAAAATCCAGAAACAGAAGCGAAAGTTAAAAAGAACCATGTCTGCTAATGAAAACAGGCTTGCATAGGTGCCAATGCTAAAATTTTGGACATATTGAGGTATGTTTCACCTTTTGTAAGAACTACTGGCACTGTCTGTCAGCTTTTTGATGTCAAGCTCATTAGAACCCACGGTACATTTTTCGGCATAGGTTCATAAGCCCAAGAAAAATGTACAATACCCTCAGACTTTGGGTATTGCATTTAGATTTAGCATACCCTGTGAAGCTGTCTTATCTTAAATTATTTATCTTCACTATTTAAAAAAAATGAGGACTGAGTATAATTCAATTGGTTGGGAGCGTCGCGTCGCTCCCAGTCCGCCCACGTTTGGGCGCCGCTTGGCGCGCTCACCTAATTATTTTTGGGTACACATATGTATACATGTTTAGTGGGATAGTATGTTTCGCGTTTCAGAGATCTCTAGGCCTCCGTTAATTTTCTAGTGTGTGTATGGGACGCGCACGCGTGGGGTAGATGTGGATGTGGGTTGTATGCATGTTTGCTTTGTACCTATAAAAAAGATAAAGTTGATGGTGACGGTCCATCTGCTTATCTTAACTCCCATTTGCACCTCCCAAAAAATCTCTAATAAAAATTGAAAAAGTAATCTAGAAAAAAATTCACCACTATACAAATTTTCTAAAAAATATAGCTTTACCTGATGCACGACAGAACTGAGGGCGTGGAGTCACGATATGGCCGAGCATGTTGGTAGGATCGACGGCGTAGACCAGACAGATAAATCTTGACAATATCAACTGGATGTATTAGGATAATATAATTTTTGTTATCCATAGCAAAGTACATGTATTCAGCTAACTATCTGCTGCATTTGTTGTCTCATCGAATCATTTTCCTTAGTAAAGTTTAGTTTGGCCATGCGCCATTGTTTTTCTTCCTAAGTGCAGTTTTAGCACGCTTTCCGTGTTACTTTTAACTATTTGGTTTTGAACCATTTTGTTGCTTACTTATGATGGGCAACATATGGGCCTGTTTTCTTTTAAGATGCGACGTATAGTTTTTATCTGTGGTGTATTAATTTAATAAATAGTGATAGTTATGAGAAGTCTAAAACAGTTAAAAAAGCAGGGGGGAGGGCGCGGGAGGGGGGCTTTGGTTTTATCTGCCGAACTGGTTTTGTCAATGTGTCATGTTCACTTCTGCCAAACGGCCCATACCCGTAGGCCTGTAGCAGGCTAAATTTCACTTCGAAGTTTTCTGACGGATCATCGCTATTGTCCAGCGTCCAGACAAGCTCAATCCCCAAGGCATGTGCGAATATGTTTCAACTTTCAAACTTTCAGTAAAGTTAGGACAAGTACAGGGCATCTCTTCTTTTTTATACCTTATGGGTCTATTTTTTCTGACTTTTAAAATTAATTTTTAACTTTTATTACAATATCTAACTTTTAAATTAAATATTTTTAAGATAAAATTTATAAATTAATTATAGTACATGTTAAATGATTAACATTTATACTAGTTAAAATCACAAGCGAGTATCTCTCTCTGTAATCTCTGTCGCGAACAACCAAAATTCAAAAATTTTAGATAAAAGTCATAAATCACAGTCACAAAGAACATGTCCTATATCTTATATCCGTGGTTTATAATTTTTAGCCCTAGTATGAGTGCCTGTGTGAATAAAACAAAAGATGAAAAATCGTTTTTTAAAAGACTATTATGATAAGCACTTCAAAATGATGATAGAGAAGCCATTCAATTTATTTTTTCGAAGAAAGATATAAACCATAAATTATAAGCTGAAAAAAACTAAAAAAACGGACCCATTCAGCACTGTGTCCTTACATTTGGCTCTTGGTTGAATCAAATGTTGCTTGTTTTGATTTCCACGTAGTTGTCGATTCCTGAGTCCTAACGACCTGCTTCACTGCTAACCAAAGGAGTTGAGACTCTTTTTTCAAACTTTTTTTTAAAAGAAAATAGATTGTTTTTTCATAGGAGGGAATTCAGGGAGCGCTCATTTGAGCTTCCGATCGCGACGATGAACTTAAAATTTACTGTAGCAGCGATACATAGCACTGTAGCACTTTTGTCTTTATTCAAATTTTTTTTGCGTTTTTTAGTATTTTTGTGTTTTGTTTTTTTCCTGTATTCCTTTGCATCGTCCGCTTTAGATTAACGTGCCGTTTTTATTTTTATATTTTTTTTAAATTTAATTATACTCAATAAACCAACTCAGTTACAGTATTTTTTCAGCAAAAATTAAAAATCATCGCTATTCCGAACACCCCCTCAGTACCAAACAGCGTCAACGTTGGGCCTTCCAAAACGTGAAAGATTTGGAGGATAGCCAGTTAAGGACGTATAGCCTGCCAATAATCTCACGCCAGACCATTTTATATACATCTGCAAAAATGAAATTCTAGACGAAAAGCTAGGCCAAGCCCAAAACGTCCCGTTGGGTTGCCAGCATACTTATCAATTCCAATCTGATACCAGCCGAAATAGCCAGAGCATGCCGTACCATAGTAGTCTCAATCTCGTACCGGTCTCAGCACCGCCCAACACCGAGCAATTCATTCCGGTACTGGCTGCATATATAGGCTTAGTTGGCTATGCTATTTATGACCTACTTTGTCATCACATCATGTGCCTTGGCCCAGTTGTTTTTATTGCGATGAGATGCATCCATCAGGGGCTAGGTCATCTGGAACATATTAAACAAATTGTAATACCGATGTTTTGATAAGGTACTTTTAGCAGGTGTTTGAACAGGGGATTGCGTTAGAATGTGTAGTATTTGTCGTTTCATCTATTCCGATATAGGGTATAATTAAAATGATCTATTATTTTTATGATATAGTTATGTATTTAAAACAATATTTTAAGTGAATTATGTGCGCATATAGCTAATATATACTTATGAATAAATATATATTATCATTTTAAAATTTTAAAATCTAAAAAATAATACACTAAAATAGATTGATTTGACGTATTTTGTACTAAGAGAAAAATCGAAATAGACTCCGAAATAGAATTGATAACTACGGTTTGCCAGCTCCATTCTCCAACGGTCAGCCGGTCCCGGACCCCCGGGCGCAAAGGCCGACGAGCCCAATCCCTTCACTTCTCTCTCTGGGCCGTCGCGTCCTGACGCATGCGTACATCTGCACCTACTGCTTGCCCTGTACAGCACGACTCGGCGCTGTGCTGCGGCCCAGAGAGCCACGTGAACGCGTCCCTCCCATCTGGCGCGAGCGCGGCGTCATCCAACCCCCACATGGCCCCGCTGGCCCACTGCCAGTTGTGCCGCGGCATCTGCCGCTCCTTCGCCTCGCCTTTTCCCCGTTCCTGCGCTATTTATCCCTCTCAACGCCTCCTCCTGGCACTCCCACCACAGTCTACCACAGAGCAGAGCATCCGCCCTCGCGCGCGCCCGCACAGCACACACGAACGCAATGGCGGGCGTCGGCGCTCTCTGCCTCGCGCTGCTCTGCCTTCTCGCGGCGCACTCCGCCGTCGCGCAGAAGTCGTCGGCCCCGGCCGCGGCTCCGGCCACCACGCCGCCGGCCTCCTCCAAGAAGACGCCCGCCCCCGCCGCCACGCCGACTGCCACCCCGGCCCCGCCCTCCGACACCACCCCTCCGGCCGCCGCGCCGTCCACCACCCCCGCCGCCGCGCCCACCACCACCCCGCCACCGGCCAAGGCTCCCGCCGCGGCGCCGCCCAAGTCCACCAAGGCCCCCGCGCCGGCGCCCAAGGTCAAGGCCACCCCGCCTCCTGCCTCCCCTCCCCCGGCCACGCCCCCGACGGCGGAGACACCCGTAGCCTCGCCTCCTGCTCCCGTCCCAGAGACACCCGCCGCCGCCCCCACCAAGCCCGCCGAGGTCCCCGCGCCCGCGCCGGCCAAGAAGAAGAAGAAGCCCACCACGTCCTCCAAGAAGAAGAAGAAGGGCTCCAAGGCCCCGGCCCCCGCGCCCGTCGCCGAGTCCCCCAAGCCCTCCAAATCCAAGGCTAAGGCCCCCGCCGCATCCACCGCCGACGCCCCCGGACCCGCCGGCGACTCTGCCGCCGCCGACACCGCGGTACGTTACTCTCTGCACTGCTATACGTCACCTGAACCAACAGTGCCCGTCTACATTTCACTACTGCTCTCCTGTCTCACAAACCGACGGCACAACTGCTAGTTGGACGCAGCGATAAAACTCTACCCTTCACGTTAAGCAAGCACTACCGTTGTTACCACCACCACTGCACTGAGGATAAAACAAACAATGAATTGATTTTTAGTCTTAGAAACTAGGGTTGACAGTGCAGTAATTGGACCTTAGATTTGTAAAGGGCACCACCGAACCTGCGACTGTGTGGCTGAGTGAGAATAGGGTAGATCCATTTGCCCCCGACATGTTGGCCAGGAACGCATGTGCATCCTGCCGCTACACGGACATACAGTAGTTAATGCAACATTTGAAAGTTCAGTCTCTGGTACTACTAGTATTAGCTGGCACTCGCCAGTCATCAAGTAGGAGTACTATAACCTGCAGTCCTGCACTGCGCCCATAAACAACTGTGCATCCTTGAAGCCTCTACCGCACCGCTACCACCAAACAATATGCTGTCATGTGACTCGTACTAGATCTATAGGAGTATTTTTTTTACTTCGCTACGTTGCTGATTATATATTAACCAATGCCTCGTGCGTGGTGACTGCAGAGCGCGGCAGGAAGGACCATGCAGACGATGGCAGGGAGCGTCATGTCGGCATGCGCGGTGGCGCTGGGCCTCGTCGCCCTGCTCGCCTAGGCGCCACCGGCCCAGCCGTCGAGACGTGCCACGATACAATGATGCAGCCGCTGCACCCTACCTTTCGGACGCGCTGATTCGCTGGCCGCGCGTTGCGTCCGTGCGTGCGAGCCGCCCCTTTTCGTGCTGTATTCTTGTCCTATTTTTTATGGGCCGCTCCGTCCCCGGCGGCCAGGCTGTATTCTGTGTGGCTCCACTCGCGTTTGATGATTGATCACCTCGGATTCTTTCTTCTCCTTCTCTTCCCTTGTACTGTACCATTGAGATTTATTTATATTTTATCATTGTATTATTCCATCCTTGCTTAATCACAGATCTGTCTTTTATTTCATGCGCTTGCTTGTATGAGTGTGTGTCCCGCTGGTCAGATCTCTTTGGCAGGATATGGCCTGTCTTTTTTTGCCTTTTAGCATCTTTGAAAATTAAAAAAGTCAAAAACATGGTTTAAAATCCTATATCGGTGTCTTCATTATTTGTTACTGTATCGAAAAATACAGACAAAAGTTTTTCGGTCAAAAGACATAAGTTGCAGCAAAGAGACATCACCATCTGTTTTGGCGTTTGCTTCGTGGATGAAATATGTCGTAGCATTCACATTCATTGAACAATGATTTGCATTTCCTAGAAGACAAACAGTGTCACCGGAGTAGGAACGGCAATTTTACCGTTCTAGGTTCCTATTTTTCGTGGTCCAAATGCTAACCCGAGCAGGGTATTTCACTACACTGTCCACGCCTGCCGTGCTCGTTTACCCGTGAAGCCAACTTACTCTAGACATGTCATGTAGAGTTCGTCTTGATGGACCCGTTTTTGTTAACATTTTCCCTCATGCTAGTACTAGTTCATAATTGAAACGAGGCGCCATTAGTGATTTGAGTACAATGCTTATGGCCTACGATGGGTGAACACTTGGTCGGTTCTTTGGGGTGATCGAAGTAGCGATGGTTTTTGATTTTTACTGAAAAAACACTGTAGCTGACTGAAAAAATATTGTAGCTGAGTTGGTTTATTAAGTATAATTAAATGTAAAAATATATATAAAAAACCGAAAACAAAAAACTAAAAAAAGTATAAGTAAATTTTAAAAAAAGTAAAATTTTTTTACTGTAGTAGATACTGTAGCTACAGTACCTACTACGGTAAAAAATCGCCACCACAACGATCAGAGAAGCTGTCTTAAACGCCCCCGATCAGATATATTATTTCGCTCTACATCTAGCTAGCGAGTCGGTGAGTACACTGTACATGCTTTCCGTTCACCGCTACATTATACGATGGTTGGGATGATTATAAAAATCTCGAAAAGCTGGTGCAAAAAGGTAGCGACAGCCGTAGATTCCAATCCTTCGCGTGAACCACCAATCATACAATTACGGACGCGTAGATCGATCGATCGGCGCTGCCGGTGCTCAGCTACGACACGTGTTGCATTTTTACTAGCTGCGCACCGCAACCGCTTTCCCATTTCACATACCACGCGCAACCAATCGAAAGTAACCGGTTCCACGGTGAGACGTCCAACCATACGTTCTATGTACTACATTCGACGTTGTTCTATTTTAATCCAATGATATTATTACATTCTTACATCTAAATTTCTACGTCGGCTTTTCGTTAGATGGTCTCGTAGATTCAAGAGGAGACTGATTTGATCACCTTACGGTGGTACGGGTGATGCAGTAAAACTGCGGCAAATCCGAGTTACTCCCAACCGTGAGCCCGTGACCGGTAGCACGAACGAACCGCGCAGGCTCACAGTTGCTGTCCAGCCCAGAAGGGTGCGAAAATTGATTGTTCCAGGCTGGTTTCTTCAGCTCCTCCGTGTGCCGGTACGTTATGGAAGTGATGTCGCTGCTTCCCGTTAGGCGATTCCTCCATCATTCATGAGCCTTTTTCACGGGAGGAATACTAAAGTGAATAATGATAGATGGGCCCGTCCCGTGTCGGTACCACATTAACAAATCGTCGAACGTATTATTTGCCCGCGGGAGAATAAGATCTGTAGCAGCAGAGTTTCTTAAAAAAAAAGAGAGATTTGTAGCAGCAGCAGCATCTGGTAACAGGAAAGGAGCTTGAGGTGTTTGGAGCCACGTTCTGACATCGGAACAAGAATATTTTGTCGGGATAAGATGTAGATCCACATCTACAACCAGTAGTATGAAGCCAATAGCTTCAGCAAGTTAATCAGTATGAAGCCAATAGCTTCAGCAAGTTAATCACAGTTTTACTCTTAAAGAAGTTTCGTTGAGGAGTATGATGAGTAAATCCATCTCTCCTTTCTTTGGTCTTCTAAAGGCGTGTGTAAAAGTTGCTTTTTGACAACATAGATCTCATCATTTAGTGTAAAGATGCCCAACATCATCATGGAATTCGAGCACATCACACCACGCCTCATCGCATCTCCCATTATGTGTAGCTGCAGAGGTGCCTCTTGACAACCTACTAGCAGCAGGGTCAGGCCGACACACAGGCGGCGGGTGCCCTATTGAACCCCTCATTAGGATCAGGCCCTGAAGCCAAGGCCCAAGAGGCCTCACGTATCGGTTGCGGACTTGCGGTTGCACGTATCGCCTGGGAAGGCAAATTGAAGCATCAATCTGCAGGGATGTCATTTCTGCAAGTAGAACACTACATGCAACATGTGGAGTGCAGTTATTCTTTAGCACTAGATTTTTATATAGGTCAAGTATCATGTACAAATATAAGACAACAAATATACACATGTAACACCTTGCTTACAGGAAAAACTTCCGAGGGATCAGATCCAAAATGCCACAAACACCATAACTAAAACAGTGGCTCATCTGTGTGGAGGTTCTACAAACATGAATTTATCAGCAAATTAAGCAGAGAAACTAAATGTATTTCAGTGGCTTCTTTCAATTCTTCTCCAGAAAATATGTAATCTGTACATATCCACTACAAAGTACAGGCTGCTAAGGGCAACTAAGAAAATAGTTCTATCTACTTGTCATGCTCAAAAATAGAAAGAAGGTTTGTTATCCAACAAGTATGTTACGAAGTGTGCCTAGCCAACATTTCTAAAAGTCTTTGTTGCTCTTGTTTAGATATTCCAGGATGAAGCTGGGGAAGGTTGATAAGGAATGACTTGGCATCTGCTATCCTACCTAGCCTACAATAGCCCTGCAGTACTGAACTGTAAGTTCTCTCATTGGGCTTGCAACCTTGAGTAACCATATAGCGTACTAAATCAATAGCTTCTTCAAACATTGAGTTGGCCACATAACTCTTGACAAAAATATTGTATGTTACATTATCTGGTTTCAAGCCTGAACATTTCATCTCAGAGAACAATCTTGAGGCTTCTTTCATCCGCCCTTTTCTTCCATATGCATAGATCACTGTGTTGTAAGGGTCTCGATCAGGACGCACACCACTTGACTTGATCTCAGTGAGGATACTTTCACACTTTTCACAATCACCTAAACGAGAATACATATGCTAAACGAGAATACATTCGCATAAAGCTATTGCAGGTTGCGGCGCTGAGGTTGATAGCACTTTCCTTCGTGAGAGAGAACCTCCTCCACCTTGACCATCTTATTTTTTCCATATATGGAAACCATGGCGTTTAGGCCTCGCTTATTTTGACTTAAAACCAGGTTCTGCTTCTGGTTTCTTTTTTTTTTCACTATTCAGTAATTTCGTTTTTTTTCTATTTTTTAAGATATTTTGGGCTTTTTTGCTTTTTCTTTTTTTCTTTGTATTTCTTTGCATTGTTCGTAATGGACTAACATGTTTTTCTATTTTTAATTTTTTTAAATTTAATTATACCAAATAAGTTAACTCAGCTACAATATAAAATAAGTCAGCCACAGTAAAAAAAGTTATAACCCAACGCTATTCTGAACGCCCCCTAATTAGAACGTTAATGTCTAGAGAGCACCATCTCCTCATTAGTCCCAGAAATGCCTTTTTCGTCTTAGATAAATTACAAACCTTGTTATTGTTTAAAAACCTAACCCGTCACTGTTCCCAAGCCTAACCTGTTACTATTTAAACCTGTTATTATTCACAAAACCTATTAAACATATATACCCATTTCAACCGTCTCGAGCATGTTTAACCTATTTTAAACTCTGTTCAGTCAAAACAAGCACCGCTTAAATCTATTCACCCAAACCCATTTTGTTTATATCTTTTTTAGTTATTTCATTGTATTTTGTTCTTATATTGTATTCTGCAAAGTAGAAACTTATTTGTATTCGCTCTTTTATGCTAGCGTCCGAATTCGACTAGTTGCCCAACGAAGAAGCTCCCGGAGTAATTATGCTGAATGGTGTAAACCTGAAGCCTACAGTGAAATAATAAGAGACTCTAGATAAAGAGGAAAGTCATATATCTTTGATTATGTTGATCATATATTATTTATTAATTATCAATACTTTTATTATTGTATTTATGCACTGTTATCTAATTAAAATAATTGTTTAGAATGATATGATAATTAGCTACGTGTTAACATTGGAAAAAAAATCTTATTTTATTTGATGGCCATTTCACCTTGACAAGTCTTAGTAATAATAAATTACTACATAATTAACCTTAGGTAGATTAGGAATTCAAATGGTTTACACTATTAAGAGATTCAACGTTTTGTCAATAGAATTACAAATTATACTAGGGTGAAGCAGGAATCGTGAAAACCACAAGATGGTTGGAGTCTATGACCTTACCCTAGAACGAAGGCTTTGATTGATTTGGTGGCAATGCCATTATGTATTGGGTTATTAATTTGTGGCTGGTTGCCTCATTGGTGAAAATAAGGACTAGAATCTTATCTGAGTAAAGAACATAGTGATCGCTTAACCATAAATTTTGACTTATCAAACCTATTCTAGTAGCTGTTCAAATCAATTGAATATCTGCAGGATGTTGGGGTTTTAAGGGTGGGAATGGCTTACGTATAATGGGGTGATATGGAAACGGTAAAATCATACTTAACAACGGTAGGTTTACTCAGAGTCAGAGCACGCTTTTTTCCATTGGCTTGCAGATTTTCAATAATGTGTGCCCCCTAATCTTGTGGGTAGAGGTTAGAAAGAGGAGAGCAGTAAAAAATCTTATTTTCTCAACTCAGTCGCACGCTATCTGTTACGTATCTATTGCATGACATTGAGAGTTTGAGAAATCTTGTGGTTAAAACTGGGTAACTTTGCAAAATATAACAAATGGTATCCGAAGACGTCATGCTTCGGGTTATTGGAGCTGTGTTTCGTGGGTGATTCCATCAACAAGGCATAATGTCAGATTCTGGAGCGATGACTCTGGATTTTTTATGTAAATCGCACTAGTCCAGAATAAGCTAGTGCATACATCAGTAATAGGGATAAATATTAAGCACAAATGATAAACTTTATTAATTAAAAGAGTATAGTCTTATAACCAAGTTTACATTAATACTCATTGGCAACACTAATAAAAGGAAAAACAATGGAAACAAACAGATAAAAGCGAAGCCCAAACCTGCCTATAGGCAGACGATAGTAAGACGTGGTCTACTCGTTTTGGTTCTCATCGTATTCAAAGTCCTTCTCCTCTGAGATGATAATAGCAAGAGTGAGTACAAATTTGTACTTCGCAAGTAACACCGGAGAATGCAACATAATGATAAAGGTAACAAAGGAGGGCTTATGTAGTTATTTGAGTATAAACAACATTTAATGAAATATAATAAATATATTAAAATTACTGAATTTAATATTATAAGTAAATACTATAATTCAAAATAATAACGTTAGTGTAGACTCCTACCTAGCGCTAACCTAACTACAGGTATCCCACCCGAACCATCTTTCCCCAAAATATACTATATTTTCAGCTAAAACCATTTTTTATAAAAAACAAAGTTTAATCCATAAAAAACTCTACTCAGCATGCCCTTGATCGTAGGCGACTATCTAGGATAGTTTATACACTTTGCAGAAGTTGTATAAATTTATCCACAAGATATGATTAACTCATTGCGTCGGCTATTACACACTTTCTTGGATATGCGAGTGAGTAACCATAACAATATCTTTACAAAGCTAAGACTTCAACCTGGTCACGCCTTCACTAACGTTTCACCCCAATAAGAAATTCATCAGATTGGGGCCCTCTCTCGTACCATGTGAGATTTTCCATGACCTACGCCACACTTATATTCAACCCATAGCAAGACTCATGTTAGGACCCGCTAATTAGTCAACCAGAACTGTCCCATACCAGCCTTATGGTACTACAATTGGGCTTTGTAACAGTAGCTCATATACTAGTCCTTAATTGATTTAGGCTTTATCCATATCCCCCTAGTGCCTAGTATCCACGTTAAGCTACCGAGCTACAACATATACTAGCAAGCATCCACCACCTTATCATGATCTAAGTCTAGACCAACTTTTGTATTTTACTTTGAAATATTCTATAGACCTTCTTGATAAACCGAAGTCAAGAATGCATTTTAAAAGCTTGTCATTTTATGTGAAAAAGTATCCTAAACCTAGAATTATAATTATGCAGGTCTAAGCATTTGCTACAAAAAGAATTCTCTAGCCATACTAGCGTACTAACTAGAATTTTAATCTAAAATGACAAGGTGTAAGGATTTATAAAGTCAAAGGAGTTATAACAAATGGGTATTAACTAAAGTAAATTTGAATTTAAAATACAGGAAATAAAAATTAAGTATGCAATATAATTTAAAAATAATATAAATTTATTTATAAATTGGGATCAATATGATCAAGTGTGTGTGACTTGCGTTGCTCTGTAGTCATATGCGAATCATGGTCGTAAAACTCTCTAGAATCATCGTAGTCTATACGTGAAAATAACTCTTTAAATTTAAATAAACTCTAAAATTTGAAAATATTATATATTTAGATAAATTTAAAATTTTAAATAGATTTAATCAGAGTTAGGCTGGTAACGGGGCTGACAAAAATCCCGCCTCCCACGCGCGTGGCTCGGCCTCCGCCTGCCGTGCGGGCGTGAGGCCCGGCCGACCGGACGCCAACCCAGGTCGGCCCATCGTTTTACGCGCGGAACGGAGCCCTCCTCGCTCCCACGGCGCACGCACGGGTGACAGGCCGCAAGCAGTTAGCGTCCGGTACACGCAGGCCGCAGACCCCCCTAGCGGCTAGCCTGGGCCAGCTCCACACTTCCACTTGTAGCCCACAGGCCACAGAGCGCATGCGAAACTGCGAATTTTGGTGCGTGCGTGCGTGCGTACGGACGCTGCGGGGTGCCGCGCGATGCCGGCTGCCTGCTTCGGTTCACGCAGCGCACCGGCCGCTGCCTGCCGGCCACCGGTTTTCATCATTTGATCTCGACGTGGCGCGATTGGTTGAGGACTCCCGGCGTTTGCGGGGTTTATGCTAGCTCCCCGCGGAGTCGAAACAGACATTCTCGTGTTGTCCGTGACTTTCATTTCTCTTTGTTTACCCATTGTTTAATCAAGTCTTTTTTATGTTTGCCCAATCTTAGCTAATCACTAGTTTCTACTTATACATACAGTGGAAAAACACATGCAACAATGAGGTCAATATGCTGCATACACAAGAGAAGTTGCCTATCACGCTATGCACCAGCAACCCCTATTTTGGTACTTGTTGCTCAAAAGACCTACAGTATTCACCCTTTGCAGCTCAGCTCTGAAAGCTCCAAGAAAACCTGTAAGTAAAGGAAAGTCTATATAATCCTTTTGAACTTTGCTCGAAAGTCCATCTAGTATCCTAAACTATGAAACTGGTTATTTAATTTTCTGAACTTTGTAATCTAAATAACACCCTGACCTGGTTATAATAGTGGTATTGTTTGTGTGGCGCGATGAGTGAGTGAGTGAGTGATTTTACTATATAAGATGACAGCTATGTATTACGTAGGATTCACATTATATACACACACACATACAACATAAAATCTCAAATATTAAAAAACACTATACAATTCAAATCAAAAGCAACAGGATAGACTACCACCATGCCATCTAACGCAATAGATGTCAACGAGCGCTTCCACATCTCCCTCTCTCTCGTTCGTTCAATATGATTCTGTCCCTGTTTGATTTGGCTTTTATAAACCGCTTTTTACAGTAAATGATTTTTCTACGATACATAATTTTCAAACAGAATGTCTTTTTAATATGTGATTTACTAGTTGATAGTAGTACACATTATAGTGATATTATTTATATCGATTAAAATTATATGTGAGTGTCTGTTTCTCTAATAACTATTACTATTTATACATTACAGACAAAAGCACAAACAAAAGCCAATACCAACTCTCCTATCCATTCTAGCGCACGCACACCCCCTTCCTTCCCCACTCCTCTCTCTCTCTCTCTCTGTCTCTCTCAAGATCCTTCCTTGTCGGCGGCGAATGGTGAGCAACCGCCGGCTCGTGCGGTGGCGCGGCCAAGGGCAAGCCCGAGCGCAGCTGGTAGCCATAGGCCTGCACCGTGGGGTGGCCGCGGGCTTATCTGAGCGCGGCGGCTGACAGCGAAAGACCACCGGCTTGTGCGGCGGGGCAGCCCAGGCAAGGCCGAGCGCGGCGGGTGGCTGCTGGACGGAGTGGCCATGGGCTCATTCAAGCGTGATGGGAAGCCGTAGGTTTGTGAGACGGATGGCCACTGCTCACTCGAGCACAGGCGTTTGCAGGTCGACACGGACTCGTGTGACAGTGGACGACGAGCGGCTGGCCAGGTGTAGCTTGCGAGGTGATGCTGTCAAGTATGTTAAGTTTTGATTTTTTGAGAAACTTCTTCTGATTTTGAAACTTGGCTGAATTTTTTGAAACTTACTTTTCATTCTTTGAGAATTGTCTAAAACTTCCTTTTCTAAGCTCAGACTTTGAAATCTAGTTGAAACGTTATGTTTCGTATTTGAAACTAAGTGAAAACATAAAGTTTCGAAACTCAATGAATTGCCAAGTCTTATATTTGAATCTTACTAGAAACTCACGTTCGAACTCGAAGTTTAAGTTTTGAAACCAGAAACTCAGCCTTGCAAATCAAAAATCCAGTCTTGAAACTCATAGTTTCAATATTTAAAACATGAAGCGCGTATAAAACTTGCTTGAAACTCGAAGTCCCATTAATGAAAGTTGCTGAAAATCTTTCAAAGCTTTTGCTCAAACTTGCAGAAATTTGATTAAGGTCGGACGAAACTTTATCTTGAAATCTTATGAATCTTTTCGAAACGTGCGAAGCTCATAGAAACCTAAAACTTTTGTTAATACTTTTACGGAACTTCTTGAAAATCATGAAACTTTACTACACCGTTGGAATGGCGTAGCGTTGGCTAGCTGCTCCCTCGCTGATACTAGCAAGCCGGTCATCATTTACACGCATGCAAGCCGGTCAACGCGCTCTTGCTGCAGAAGAGGAGCACCAATGCATTATTACCGATAAGTTACGCAATAGGTAAAGGATCTGTATTGAGAAATGGAATAAAATTGCATATGCTCAACAATTCATGCCATATTTGGAGACACAATCGTATCCGTATGGCACACTCGATATCTGGTTTGCAATGTAGGGTGTTCAAAGCCAGGGTATAGATGGTTCATATGCAGTCCCATCAAAACAAAAATTGAGGAATGAAACTCAATGAACTTATCTGTTCTTTGTCTAATCTTATTACACATGTCCTGCAGGGAAGTCATTATGTGATCTCTCAAAGTAAGAGGGCATAAATTGTAGAACAGTTCATTGGCTGATCGATCTAAACTCCGGACTTAGTGTTCCTTTTCCCGTTTCTGAAAGAGTATAGAAGCACCTCTTGCAACAAGATTACGCGTCCAAAATCCATAAACGACGAGAGCTTAGCAAACATTTTGAGCATATTACACTAGAGGTTTTGTGAGTTACTGTTAAAAAAAACCAGAGTTGTAGACTATACCCAAAGCTTAGCTTCCAAGTACACTTACAGTCTAAATCATTTCATCTTCATTATGACGACCCGTGTTATTATCATTAGAACATGATAGATGATAATGACACGGGTCTATGGATTATTATTCTATAAGAACTCTATTTTACATAATAACAAGCCATATCAAAGTTAGCATAGCAGAACAATAATTAGAGATACATCGATATTACAATAACAAGCCACACAGGGATAAAGACTTTAACATAATACATATTGACTAACATTTATCCGTATAATACTAATACAGAAGTTCAACCCTAGGCCATAATTATACAATTACTGGATAATGGATGAAGACACGGATTAATTATATACCTTGACTCTCTGAGACAGGGCACTATAAGGCATATACTCATCCCAACTGCTGAATAAGACATCCATCTTCCCTTGGTTCTCGATATAATCACCCTCATCTCACGCGTCATTCTCTGAGCCTATAAACCCCATGCCTAACCCAAGGAAATCCCCGGCCAGACTGGAATCTAACAAAAAAATTTAATAACAATGGTGAGTACAATGTACTCAGCAAGTATTCTTAGCAACAAATGTAATTGTATGACTAATCTCTTCATATTTAAATTTTGTATTCCACTCCTTCCTCAATAATAAAATAGGTTATTAAGTTAAAAGAGAACTTACGTATTTTAGTATTCCAAATATTACTAATCACTCTGGTGAAGAGAAAGAAACTCAGTCGGTCTCCATAGTCTCCAATCCAAGAGATAGACATTAATTCATGGTTTTGTTAGTACTGCACAGGTTTGTATCACTTTATCTATAGCTACTCTAAGTTTTTGCAATTGGATCATTCATATTTTCTTAGATGCGGTGTCCAGTTAGAGTATAGAATGTTTTCCCTAGTTCTATTATTATATCTCTACTGGACCATAAATAGCCCTTGATCGGGGCGGTCTAACCCTTACCCAACACTCCATTGTGTTAAATATATGCACCTGGCTCACCACTTTCAGGCTCTATATTGGTTCTAAGTCCACCTATTTGGACCCACAACTTATGGTTCTATGCCAGTTCTGATATCCTCCAAACCAACTAGTTATACTATATACCCTCGTGGAGAATATAATAAAATTATAGGGTAACATTTTCTACTTCTCGAAATGAGGCAATGGTTGACACTAAGATACGGTTCCATACCCGAGTGAGAGTTGTTTAGTCTTTATCTTATAGCCATATGCAGATGGTCCCAAACTTGCCCCTTCTCTTCCTAACCAAGATACCCTCTACCATCTTATTATACATAACTTACAGTCCAACTGCTCCATTAGTTGGATCGGTTCTCCTTTAGTCCCATTTTCCTTTCTCCGTTAATCACCATTTCTTTGGAAATAGATATTTTAATGCAATAGATGTTAATATATAATGTAAAAGTAATTTTTCTTAAGTAGCATACACTACTTAGAGTGATCAAAGGCGAGTTTGTCTTGGTGCGTGTGGTATGCCTCGGCCTCAACTATGGCTTTTACAATTTCCCCTCCTGCCTTGGTTCGCCCTTAGTATTAGAGACTGTATTTTATAGCTTTAAGGAATCCAATTAAATAAACATTTGTGTCATATTAAAGTGTGGAGCATTTGATCATTTGCCCCATAGGTTGACATGCAATTGATGATTTTCCCTTTTGTGCCACTGACATGTGGGCCCTGGACCTATATGTTAGTGAGACATCATAGGGCAAATTATTAATTGCATCTCAAGTTTGGGATCAATTATCCCATTAAAGTGTTTAGTCCTTAACTAAGGAGTGTTGAGTCCTTAACTAAGGTTTAACATTTGTTGAAATTTTATTAACCCAGTGATTTAGTTTGACTTCAAATGACCCCAAACCACTCTAGCCCATCCTCACTCATAACCCAACTCCGTGACTGGCCCAACACCACACACGTGGGACTAGTCCGGCCTACCCACGGCTGGTCCGCACACACACGCCATCACACACCAACGTGCACACACCCACACTTCTCTCTCTCTTTCTCCCTCTCTCGCCTCATCATGGTCCCCGCGTTGTCTCCCCTCCATCATCACTTGACGACATCGATGGTGGTGGATCTGGGAGCAACTCCACTAGATCGGGGGCCTTTCCTTCTCAATATTGCTGTTTGCCTCACCCCCAGCTCGCTCACAGTTCCCGTGCCTCTTTTTCTCCCCTCTGGCTGGATCCGGTGAAGGTGGTGGTAGATCTAGGCATGGCCTTGCCGAATCTACGCTTTCCCTCTACTCCCAAGCTAATCCTAATTCTATCTTTTCGTATTTTTGCATCATTATGGTTTATTTTCATTTTGAGCTTGTGCTTGGTTGATTTGGTCAAGGGTTTGGAGATGACAGTGCTACTTTGTGATTGAGCAAGCTATGATGGGGCTCGGGGGTTCTGTATGCACTGGGGAGCATGACAGAATCCGCCAGGTGTGCACAGATGGCCATTCACGGTTCGGCCTTCGCTGCTGTGAGCCATCGATGCTCCAAGGTAAAGAATCGTTACCCCTCTTTCCTCGCTATCTCCTACTCGATTTGCCAACACACCTATGGGTGAAGTGATTTACAGGGAGATTTGGGGGTGGAACAGAGAAAAAATATGGGTACCCTACTTGATTTGGTCGGATCAAGGTCGGGCTGGTGGCGGTGGTCCTTCCCCATGTGTTTTCCCAAGTGTCTTGCCTCCTCCTTCTCGCTCTCCTCTAGTCCCAGCCCCTTCTCGTTTCAGGGTCACAAAGGATGTGGCTCGCCTTCTCATCCTCGATTCTTCCCCAACTACCCTAATTCTTCCTCCTCCTTCTCTGATTCCGCCATGGTGGCTTCAAGTCCTCATTTTTCGTGCTCTCGTCTCTGCTTGGATTGGTCATGGAGGAGAGGTGGGTGGGGATTGGGGGTACAGTGCGAGCTCTCTCTGGTAGTTTAGGGGAGATAGATGGGAAAATGCTCTCTGTCTCCCACTCGACTGGCTACTCCATATCCTTCGCCTCCTCACATTCCACAGTGGGTAGCGAAAGGAAGGTTACTCATATGTACCGAAGGTCCCGGTTTTTTTCTAGCACTATAGCTTAGTTTTCTTTTTATGGAGGTAAGTTTGATAGGGTTTAAGTGGGTTTTGGCGTGATTTTTGTGGGATGATGATGCCTACTATAGCGAGAGGTGCCGTCTGGCCACGGTTGGCCGGCATCTCGATGAGTGCTACCATATGCATTTGGATAGGAGAGGGTACTGACGACAATC
Source organism: Melocanna baccifera (assembly GCA_036346265.1). Lineage (NCBI taxonomy): Eukaryota > Viridiplantae > Streptophyta > Magnoliopsida > Poales > Poaceae > Melocanna > Melocanna baccifera. The sequence continues at coordinate 21,826,183 of CM070694.1, read as the reverse complement.
TACTTTCTCTCTTACTTCTTCTGGATGTTGCTTTTTCGGATTTGGTTTGCCTTTCACAATGCAGATTCTTGGCACCGATTCAATCCCTACAGCGCCAATAGCTTAATCTACCATTCCAATGTACAGCTAAATGCCTGTTGTATGTGGTTGAGAATGAATAATGTATTTCGATAAATATTGTACCCTTGTAAATTCTCATGATGCAAACATACCTCTGTATTATGGGTTAGTCTTGTTACTTTGTGTTCTTTTAGTATTTAAACACTTCGAGATTTTCCGCATTACTTGGTTATTCATGTAATTGAATTAATTATAAATGTATCATTTGTTACTTGATTAATTTTTAGTTACATTTAAATATGCTGCTTAGGTTCGGTAAAAGTGAGGGTCGTTTCATTCATTTTTTCTCTAGAATGATTTTTCTCTATTTTATAGAGTATGATTGAATGGTTTTTTTTAACTTTTCCTTTCTTCTAGGGCATGAGACAGAGAAAGTGAGAGAGATACTCATCACAATGATCAAACTGATCAATCGACTAAGTAATGAATCAGCTAGTAATTAAAAACCCAATTAGACAAGATCATCTTTCATATCATGAACATACACAAACAAACCCTAAATCCCATATCCATGCAAGCATGCATACACCCACACATCACTCACCTTAATAATGTCACGCGTATGCCATCCGCACGTCGCACAACTTCACGACGGCGCCCACGCCGATACGAACACGGCGTTGTGCCCCTTCCATGTAAGCATGAGGTCGTCGTCCTCCCGCTTCATCCCCCACCCCGCCGCGTGCTCGTTCAGCATGGCCTTCACCTCCCCGGCCGCCTCCTCGCTGAACGCCACCGCCCGGAACCGCGCGTTGTGCATCCTTTGTCCCCACCTCGCCCTGTCCTCCTGCCGCTCAACCCTGTCCACCCCCTCCTGCGCCAGCACGTTCTCCACTTTCCACCCCACCTCCGCCTCGTACCACCGCCGCTGCTCGCTCCCCTTGGGCAGGAACGTGTCCACCGCGTCGTACGGGATCCACAGGAAGTTTAACGCCGCGCGCAGCCTCCCCACCACGTCGCCCGCCGTGAAGTCGGCATCCTCTTCCACAACCACGACCAGGCTGGGGTCGAGGGTTCGGAGGGACTTGAGAAGCATGGTCCGGAGCGAGACCGGCTGCGCCAGGCTCACCGATCCGGCCGTCTCATCCGGGACGGTGTGCAGCAGCATGTGACAGTTCACGACAAGTGCCTCGCTGCCGTCCGAAACCAGCTGCTGCATCCGGAGCTGGTCGATCAGGGACGTGAACGCGTCGGCCGGCGAGGTGGGCACCACACGGAAGTCCATGGACATGTTGCGGGATAGCGCGAAGTTGACCAGCTTCGCGCCGAGCTCCTCGTACGACATGTCGAGGGACGGCGGCGGCGCGCTGGGCCCGACATCGACGACGGTGAGACGGAGCATCGGGCCCCCCCCGGCGCGGCTCGCGAGCATGTCGATGAGCGTCGGGATCTGCATGCAGTGCGTCGTGCTGAGGTCGACGATGTGCACGACGGGGAAGCCCTCCACGGCGTCGAGGATGGCGGCGTTGGCGGCCGTGTACCCGAACCGGTGCCACGGCGTGAGATCGACGAAGTTGGCGAGCTCGATGGCCGTGAAGCGGTGCACATGGAGCGCCGCCGACTCGACCGCCGCTGCGACGGCCGCGGTCACCGCCTTGCACGCACCCGTCCTGGACGCGCGCGCGACTAGCGCGCAGAGGAACGCCTCCGTGAGCCGCTGGTTCGAATCCCCATCCGCCGGCGCGATGTTGTTGAGAACCCACAGGATCTGCTGCGTCAGCGTGGCGTCGTTGGCCTCGATGGCGTTGGCGCAGTGCACCAGCAGCTGCTCCATGCGGTTCGTGCTGTTGAGGTTGCCGAGCGATATCTTGGACGACGGCGTCGGAAAGCTCCCCGGCCACGGCCGTGCCCTCGGCGTGCCGACGTCAAGGAACAGCCCTAACCCTAGTCCGTGGCCGTTAGGGTGGAGAGGCGGTGGAGGTGGCGCAGCATGAGTGAACTGCATCATGTAGGGGCGCGGCGCAGGTGGCCAGAGGTAAACAAGGACACAAATTTCGCGACGATTACAAAAGAGCAAGGAGGCAGAGCTAGTACACGTTGAGCAGTTTGAGGCGCGGATTTGGTGCTTGTACAAAGCATATATAGAGGTGTGTGCACTTGTTGCTTGGAGCTAGCTACACGCGGTTTCCTAGCTTTTCCATTAGAACTTTGGGAACGTGGATCAAAGGGGGAAACCAAGGGGGGTGGAGAAGGCGATCGAGCAGAAAGATACTCACCAACTAGGATCGAGATCTAGGAGCACTATTGCCTGTAACTAGAAAGAAGGCATATCAAGATGACTAGCACATACACATGCGTGTCTCTAACTAGCTAGCCTGAACTCACGAGTGAACCTTCGGAAATTTGTGGCTGTCGATCTACAAACAAGTGCTCTAGGGAAGTCGACGAACTAACGAGAGGAGCAATTGGGAAAGCGAGAGGTAGGGGAAGCGGGAGCTAGGGGGGAGGCGAAGGGAGGGGAGGAAGGTTACAAGGTCGCTAATTATAGATGGAATTTTGTATTTGTTTTCTTGGATTGTTCTGGATGGCCAGCTGTACATTTGTCTATAGTAACTAGTAATTATCAGGATAACAACATGTCACAATATGAACAATAATTTATTATCAGTATACTTCGCTTCGTAATATATATCGTGCAAAATGACAGTTACCAATTCACAGAAAAGGGCAAAGTGACATCTTCCATTTGGATCAGAGGACACCCAAAGGATTTGTACTTCTTACTGTGGAATTTATGTGTTCGAAACATGACATAAAATTGTTTGTTTGGAACATGTGCTCCAAATTTCGCCACTAGAATCTTTCTTGTTATTAAGGGGAAGGTGAGTCATCACCATTGTAGTCATTTTGACTGGAGGAACATTGACTTCAAAAATTGAGTGCCCATAATTTATGGCGATTTAAAGTGTGCGCCTAGAGGTTTTGAGACCTGACTGGAGACTATTTAAAATTGAGTACGCTATGCAAAGAGCACTGCTCTGAAATTCTCTCTTTTTAAGACGAATTTATTGTTGAAATTTCACGCACTCTCAGAGAGAGAGAGAGAGAGAGAGAGAGAGAGAGAGAGAGAGAGAGAGAGAGAGATCACGGGCCATATCATGGTGAAATAATTTGGTCTGTCTCGGTCGGGTCCTACATGGGACAAGCTAGCTAGAGCTAGTTTAGTAATTAGAGGGTCCATTCTATTTAAAATTCTCATTGTTGCAAGCGGAAGACGACTCTTTTGTTTGGATTTAAACTTACACGTCCAAGCATTGAATACTATTTCGACAGAAGGATATTATAGACCAGGTATGACTACTCTGTAGACTCAACTGCATTGACAGATGGCAGATGTGTCTGAATAGTAGTTTCACTTCGAGAATTCCGTTTGTTCTTTGCAAGAATACGAGGGCATTTCTTTAAGCGTAATTGGGCAAACCCTCCCGGTTGAAGCATCAAACTAACCTCCATTTTTTTTCAAAAAAAAAATGATAGTCATAGTAATGTAATAATCACAAAATAAAAAATGACTTCTGCACGAAAACTAAAACAAAAAACTAGGGAATGCATGGTATATCGTTCCCTACTCTTTCGATGCGATGGCAAATGTACGTTGGAGCCATGGGGGTGCCTTTCCTCACCTCCTCCTTGCCTCGACTAACTTGCAACCCAACATTGTCTAATTCCTTGCTACAAGTCACTTGCAACACAATAGCGTCCTCCTTATCATCATCGCCTGGACTCATTTATGCTATCATTCGTTCCATCTCTTTCTCGAAGTCACTACACTCAGCATCTTTCTTGGCCTTCTATCTGACTCCCCACAACCTAATTCTACAAAAATGTCCACAGCTGCACCTTTAGCAACATAGTAAGCCATCAACCTGTAGGACTTGTCATCGGTTAAAACCCTCAATTCGTTCCTCAACTTTGTACCAGGAAACAACCAGTGCAGCAAAACCCCATCTACTTCAGGGCAATGGTCTTTAAGGTGTCCATTGATCTCAGGCAAGGAAATCCAGTCACATTCTACATAAGACATCCCCTCCGGTCCACCATAGTAACAGATTTACCTGCCATCATTGAAAAATCGCATTGAAGTGAAACCGAACCCCAAGCATGTCCAGCATATCCATCCCAAGAGAACTGCTAATTCCTACTTGCAGGTGAGCAAACAAATTAGAAAAATATACTATAAAGGCTCGAGATAGGCTATAAAAAAAATCAAAAAGCCAGAATGTGCAACAAAAATCGAGAGATTTGTCCCCTACAACACTCACTACACGCAATATCGAATCCAACATCAAGCCATAAAAAATTGCGACTTCATGTGACACAGATATGGCGGCTCAAATGCATTATGAAAGCCCTAATCCCAAATCAAAGTCCCACAAATACTCAATGCAGCTACTAACCTTCCTCACTCCACTTCTAGGGGAATGAATCTTCGCTACCGCGTGAGCTCAGTTTGACGAGGGAGGAACACAATTTGGGGGAAGATTGAAGGGAGAGAGGCTATCGGAGTCTAAAGATCAAGGGTCAGTATCCCGACTATATTACGCCTTTGACGTGGCAACAAAGTCCAACTAGGACTGAAACCATGCCACATAGGACAGAAATCGGGTGGATTTGGGGTAAGGGGAGCAAGTGAGCTAATTTTGCTATTTGAAAGGGTCAAAGTGAATGGTTTCATAGTTAGGGGTTTAGATCGTATTTGGACCATAAATTGAGAGGGCAAAATTGAACTTTTTTACATCATCCGATCGAACCTTGATCCGAACTATGTAATCTTGGATCTAACAACTCATTGTGTCCAACTGGACCACAACCGCAGCCGATCATTCCCCTTATGGCCCACATACGCGTACGTGTTTAATCATTTCATCCGGCATTACTTTGGTGCCATTTGATCGTGCATCTGGATGCTGGATAGTCTGGCGTAGCAACTGTTACAGTAATCCGCGTATGTATGCCGCATGGGCAGGAAGGAGCCTTCAGTATCAGTTCTGTAATCTCGTACGACCATTTGGTTAGCCGCCGTTGAACTGTTGGTCTGGCCGACTGGGAGGAGTCTTTCACAAACTGTGGTGCTCTATATTGTCAATATATGTAAGGGAATCATTTCATATGCAGTATGAAGAGTGAACTGTATATCATAGATAACATCTTATTGTAACAATATAGATGTCACAAATGCATGGAGTTTACGTGACCGGCCAGCCGGCATCACATTCGATCTCATGAACCACCCGTACACACAGAGCTAGGAGCTGGACCATGCCGTGCTGATATAGCCTGGCCTACCGTGCTTTGGTCCATTTCATGTCATACCAGTTCGGTCTAGTCATGTCGTCATGCCGTACCGTGCTGACCCGCCTCGTCTCCGATCAGGTCCAAGCACAACCCAAAGCCCACCATGCCGGCGTTCGTGCCGTGCCAGTTCAAGCCCAGCCCGAAGTAACTACACACGACGAAGATGGTGGCGATGACCACTATCTTCCTTTCTCTCGTACCTGCCTCGTTAAAAACTAGTTGAAATTGAATTAGTTGTATAAAAATATGGGCACGTAATGACGTAAATATTTCAAGAAAAATAGTTTTTTTTAATATTTTAAAATACAATGTTACTGCCTTGTTAAAAATCTTACGCCCTAGAGTGGGGTTCCCCGAGTAAGGAAAAGAGTACAACGACAATATATGTACATACTAACTATAACAACATACGTACATAGTATCTACTCATCAATGTCTAGGCTGTTCATGCGTTCAATGTTAGCATACGTCTGCACGATTTCAGGATCCTCTAGTTGATACTGTTGTCGCTCTTTAGCTAATTCTCAGTCTTTGGCACATGTGATTGCCTCTACCATCCTGGGCATGAGAGATGATCTCCTTTCTCCGATTATTTTTCCTACCATACTGAACGTCCCGTGCGAAATATGACAGCACAAGAAATATCCACTTATTATTTTTTCACCACTCGAGCAAGTCTATCTTGCCTCGAAGTTCAGTTGTGTTTGTACTCCTCCTCCTCCCCCTCGACCCTATGCCGTCATCTTGCGTAAACATGCTTTGTAGTGTCGGTTCAAGTGTTCTGTACCTATAGTTATATGGGCAGTTAATTTAGCATTGCAATAATTGCAAGTTGCAACTTCTACCGTTTCACCATCTCGGATTTCTTGACTCCAGGTCATGTATTTCTAGCAATTCGCCCTTCGTCCAAACTCGCCAAATGTTATCGTCCGCGGGCTGGCGAGGGAACTCTGGACTCTCCATTGGCCCCGGATCATCCTGGTACTCTTCGTAGCTCTTTGTACCATCCATATGACGGTCTTCTATACCGTAGTCTTCTATGCTTGGCGAGAGCCGACGAGCATCAATGGAAGTCAAAGCTGTAGGAGGACTAAAAAAGCGATGACAGGAGCTTACACTAAGTCGTTCTGCTGCCCTTTTCGTGCTTCAACTCCTCTGCATACTGCTCGGGAGTTTCTTGGTATTCCGATTTCTTGATAGCATAGTAGATGAATAGTAAATAAATAGGGAGTGTAGTAGAGGGATGTTGAAGAAATTGGTTGTAGAGGGATGTTGAAGAAATGAAGATTGGAGAGTGTAGAAAGCTCTTGAAAAAAAATGAAAGATTGAATAGCTTGTGAGTTGTGAGGGAATGAAAAGTGAAGTTAATTTATAAGCATCACAAAGAAATGAATGTTACTCAGCCGTTGCATGTCCTGAATGTTCATTCCGAATGTTACTTTTTGTAAAACATAGATGTTATGACCGTTGTGATGTCAATCACTCATGTGATCATATCTGATTTCAGTTGGAAAATAAGGTGCCTATCCCCTTCGACCTCCCTCAGTCTCTCTTCCCAATCCCCCACCTACCCCGTCCCCCTCCCTCTTTCCCCCGCGACACCCCAACCTCGAGCGGCCGAGCCCCCCATTGCCTCCCTCCTCGCCTCCTTGGTCCGCCCCCACATCCCCCGGCCCCCTTCGCACCCCCTGCCGCCGCCTCCTCCCCCCGGCCCCTCCACCTCCCTTGGATGCCTCCACCTCCCCCGGCCCCTCCACCTCCCCTGGCCGCCGCCGCCTCCCTGGCCCCCTCCCTCCTCCCTCTTCCCCCGGTTGCTGCGGTACGTGGGAGGGCAGATGCGACTCATCTCCGTACCGCGGACCGTGTCATTCTGGGAGCTCATGCGGAAGGTCAAGGCAGTGGACGAGGGCGGCGGTAGGGTGCCCACCTGACAGCTCCGCCAAACTCCGCGTGTTCCTGTTCCCGGCCTCTAGGAGCGAGGTGTCCATGTCCGACTCCAGCTCGCAAAGCGTCGTGGCCGCGGACGAGTCAGGGCAGCGCTACCTCAGCACAACTCCAAAGCCTCGGAGTACAGCCAACCGTTGTGCCACACACAGCAGCTGCTGCCCCTACACCGTGCAGTCCGTGCTCGAGCTTGAGTACACTCCTTCCCCTCCACTCTACTCCCTCTCTCTCCGCTCTGTGATTACTTGTGAGGTATGAATTGATGGGATGGCGACGGGAGGGCGGGGCAGGGGGACGTGGAAGGGGAAGCCAGGGAGACCAAGGCTGCCGTGGGGGCTGGTGTGCCGGTCGTGCCCGCGTGCCCCCTATGCTAACGGTGCTTGTCTGGCTGGACTGACCCAAGCACGACACGATATATCTTGTCGTGCCGCTCGATGGGCCGATTTTTCAAGCCCAGCCTAGCCTGCCATTCATACTGTGCCCGCACAGCCTGTTACGTGACATATTCATACTGTGCTTAAACTATACCGAGCCAACCGGACCTTTACATGGATCAGTCCAACTCAACTCCCAGCCCAACATACGCACACTGCTTGGTTAGCTGTTCGCTGGCAATTGCGCGGCAAAGGATGGTTCGTACGTACGCGCGACCACATCCACATTGGCATGTTGTGGTTGGTCGCCAAACTGCGCTGCCGTGCACGGGTCCCTTGCAGTTCGACATACGTACGTACCTCGCGCTCACACGTGCGATCGATCCCCAGTACGCGCCCGTTATTGCTCCCTGATCCCACGCGTGTCGATCGGTCGGCCCACGCACACTGCACGTTGGTGTTCAACGGACTAGCTAGCAGTACACTGACGGCGTTAATGAACGCATGCATATTTGCACGTACGATGCCGGCCTTTATCCGCGAGGGTAGTAGCAGCCAGCCACCTGTAGTTCCTCGTGACTCCACTGCATGTGCATGTAGTGGATCGATCGACGACAATATAATGTCATTGCGATAGGGTTGGTCAATTACTCTAATTCATCTCAGAAAGCTCCAAGGGACCACATGTCAGCTTCTATTATAGGTTATGCTTCTTCGCTAGCTGCTGCGTCGTAACAACCGAAAGCTAGCTGCCGCGCGCGAGCTTTATTCCGCTCTGAAATCGATGCGTTTGGGGCATTGCAGATGCGGTAAACCGCATTTGATTTGCGGATTAAGCATCCATGAATTGGACCACAGAATTCTGTGCATATAGACGATCGACGTATGCCGACGAAAATTTTATATGCCTAAGCATCCTAATTCCATGTTCCTTAATTTTGATACGTAAATCTTTTAACTTGCTGCTGGGTGATGACCTGAGTTTTCTTGAGGTAATTGATTAATATAGCTGTCGTTTTTTCCCTACAAAAATATAATTGTCATTTTCAGAGAAAAAAAAGCAAACGGGGATGATTTGGATCGACTAGCTGCTGCTGAGTTGATGGATGGATCACGGCACTAGCGTAGTCGAAGGAAACTTCCGGCCTGTTCTTTACTGTTTTTGTCTTCTGATTTTTTTATTTTTTTTATAATAATTAATTTTTAAATAAAATGTCTTTTTAAGATAAGTTTTATTAGTTAATTGTAGTATATACTGTAGCGATTTCATTTATATCGGTAAAACCGTACGTGAGTTTCTGTTACTCTATAATCACTCTCACAAATAGCTCAAAAGCTACAAATCACAGTCAAAAACCATAAACCACAGTAAAAAAGAACAAACTTTTCATATAGTTAGTTACTCTAGGGGCATAGGGCTTGGCAATTAATTAGTTAACCAAAGTTCTTAGATTAGGAAAACCATGCGAAGATTTTAAATTTATGTAGAGGCGGCTATAATTTTTGTTACACTCGTGGTCACACCCTATGTCACAGTCATGGTGAACCATGAGGTTGAAACTTCAAGAATATATATTTTTTCATACAGATTAGCTGTACTCGATTTTGCTTTGGACTGTGGGTTCTTTTGGCATGTGACTTTTAGTTTATGATTTTTGAATTATAGATATTCGCGAGAGAGAGTATGAAGAGAGAGACAATCGCATGCGATTTTAGTTGGTATAGCTAAAATTGATACAGTGTTTACTGCAATATATTTGTATAGCCTGCCTTGAAAAGACATACTATTTGAAAGCTATTTACTATAGCAACAGCCATAAACATGAAAGTTGTTGATAATTAGTTCCATTTTTTTTAAAAAAAAATCGAGATGTTCATACATATGTTCACTAAGAATAATCCAACCTTTATCCATTAGGCCTTTTGGCCTATACTTTTTACAGGATCTTGTACACACTTGCGACTTACAGACCAATGTTTTTTTTGCAATCTTTAGCTTGCTTGATCAGACAACAACGTTTATCAGCACACGACACTAACATCCTTTCAGCAACATTTATCAGCACACGACACTAACATACTTTCAGCAAAGCGCTAGCTAGTTGTTCAACCCGGAGAATCTATCTATTATCTATTCTATCTATCCATCTATCTTCTATCTCCTATCTCATTAAAGCAAAGGCAAAGTAAGCCACTATGTTACAAATTTCTTAGTTAATTATAGAAAAAAGATTTACACTATTGATCATGGTGAGTCTAAATTATAACAGTCTAGATTAAAAGAAAGAGACTATGTCAAATATAATTCAGAAATAACTAAAATTTAAAATAAAAAATAAAATAAAATTAACAATTCAATTTCCATAGAAATTCCTAATTAAATATCTAAATAATAAAATTTAAAATAAAATTTAAACAAAAAATAGCAATTATATTTGTATAAGAATTCTAACGAAAAAATAACAAAAATTTGGAACAAAAATAAAATAAAAATCCATAAATAACTGAAATTCAGATTAAAACATAAATTAAGATTAGAAATTTGATTTCCATATGAATTTAAAATACCTAAATAACTATAATTCAGAATAAAAATTAAAGAAAATTAACAATTAAATTTGTATAAAACTTCCAATAAACAATAATTGAAATTCAGAATAAAATAACATTAGTAATTTGATGTTGATATATATTTGAATTACCTCTTTCCATGCTGAGCCAACTTTGCAACCACACTAGCAAAGCCCACCAAATTGATGAAGCTCGTATATTTTTCCACTGAGCGAGCCCAACCAAATCGGCATCAACAAATCTTTCCATTCTTCTTGATTTTCTCCTGCCTCTTGTGCTTGGCACTAGTGGAGTGAGCAGTGTCGGCGTGCACTGTGTGGCATGAGGCGGCTAAGGCTCTCGGAGGCCGGTCAGTGGCGTAAGCAGGAGGCGGTCTAGGTGGATCACGTGGGTCACGTGCGAGTTGACCGCCGGTGGGCCGTGGGCAAGTGTTGGGCGGCGTGCAAGGTGCACACTGGGCTCACGTGGGGGTGGGGCCATGGGTGGTGGCCGACGGATGGCACATGCCGCCGCGGGTGGGGGCGAGCTGTGAACAGGTGTCGCCCAACACACTCATGTAGGCGGGGGGGGGTGCCAATGCCTGATCTGGAGAGTGTTGTGAGGGCGGTAACTACTGAAGTGCTGAGGGTTGTCAGGTGTTGGTTGCTGCCTAAGACTAGATAAGGGAGATGGAGTGAGCTGTGAGGGACTGAGGACCAAGACCGAATGAGCCCTGCCATCTGCTGTTTGAGGAGATAAGGAGAGAGGACTGAGGAGATAAGGAGAGGGAGAGAGGAACTAAGGTACGAGGGCTGAAGAGATAAGGAGAGGGAGAGAGGAACTAAGGTACGGAGGAAGGACAAGGATTGGACTACCGATTACCGAATGAGTCATGTATTTAAAAGAAAACACAAATCTAGTTTTCAATTTACACAATTATGATTGATTTGTTATTTTAGTTGCATCTATTGTTTTTTATTGATTAATTGAGTTGCAAGAAACCGGAGAAATGGACAATGCATAAATATTTTTGAACTAATACAAGTAGTACTCCTCATACTAATAAGAGCATGACTCATTGCGGCCTTTTGTTTATATTGTTTTCTTTTTAAGAAACCTGGAAGGCCTAATAAATTTGGTAGTGATGTCTTAAGCATATGACAAATTGTACATCTGCTGCGTTGAAGGAAGCTTTGTTTTGTTTTGCTTGGAAAGCACCAATTATCAATTTCTAGACTACGTGGACAGGGTTATGATGGAGCTTCAAATATGAGAAAAAGTTTGGGCTTTTGGGGATACACTACCCATTACTAAGATACAATATTCATCGTATTTTATATTTTTTTACTATGTTCCTCTTTTAATTATGTATAATTTTGGATTATAAAAGATAGTTCAATTTATGTTTTATTTATTTATCTTATGTTAGCATTGTCCCATTAGCCCTCTAAAATTTTGTTCTTACTCTGCCACTGTTGGCAGCAATGGATTAGTGCAATGTTTTAGTGTAACTAGAGGATAAGAGCATGGGGACAAGCAACTAGGCTAAGGCATTTGAACTTTTCTAGGAAATTCTCTTTAGCTACTGAATCCCTGTGGACTTTTCCATGAAGACACCGCAAGAAACAAGATGTGTGAGTGCTGTGAAAGCAATGCAAGAGTAGTATGCATGTGCTCGAGGGCTTGGAGAGATGCTCCTATCTGTCGATATGCCCCAGACATGAGTCCAAAAGAGTCGGGACAAATTCCATGGGATTCTGAGCTGATGCAAAAGGAGTTGCAGAGGCATTGTCTAGTCGCCAATGTGTGTGCTGATTCCATTTCATGGCTCTCGCTCCCAGTCACTACTGATCTGTTATTCCTGTCTGTATGCATGCATGGTAGGTTGAAGTACTTGTACTGGCTGCAACCCAATCATTGTTTAGGGTATATGTCACTCAAATCCATGCGTCTTGTGCAGCATGACAGCATGAGCTACTAGCAGCTGTCGTGCTCGGGGAGAGAGGGCATGCAGATTCCGAATTCGTTATACTGCTATTTCCTTTGTTATCCTTGGAGTCCTATTGTATTTTTGTAACAGCAAATTGGGATCAGAAACAGTTAAGCTACTATATGTGTGCATGCATGCCAAACAAATCCCTATCGCTCTTGCCAATTGAAACTACTATATTTGTGATACTTTGTCGACAAATATGATGGAAGTACAATACATTTTATTCCGGAACTGGACACTAGAGGCCATGTTCGTGGTATATTGGTATTTGGACTGAAAATCTTCCTGGTAACATTGGATCTCTAGAGATTTGATTGAAAACCTACAAGGTGCACAATCTTTCTTTTTTCCCCCCTCAAAGCAGAATTATTCATCTTTTGAAAACCTACAAGGTGCACAATCTTTCTTCCCCCCCCCCCCCCCCTCAAAGCAGAATTATTCATCTTCATCGTACCGTTAGACTCTTGTATGGATAATAGATACAACGAGAAAAGTAGTAGACTCTGCAGTATTACTGAACTCAAATCTGTCATTGTTGTCAAATGCCAATACATTACCCTCGTTCTATCCCCGGTTGTAATCCCTAATGGGAAAAAAAACAGCTCCGACCAAAACCCCTATTGAAATGTATATATTGGTGATAATTATATGAGAAGTATCACGGCACGGTATGCTGTCAGGATGCCTCCCAACGGCATACCGCCCTTGCACCACCACTCCCCTCCCCCTCTCTTCTCTCGAAGCGCCGCCGTCCGCTTCCCTCCCCTCCCTATCTCTTCTTCTACTCCGGAGCAGCTTCACGCGCCTCCTCTGCCGCCCCCGCCCCCTCCACCACCACATGCGGCCCGCGGCGTTGTCGTCGCCTCGCCGTGTAGCCCCCCGACCCCTCCCCGCCGCGCCGCCCAACCCAACTTAATTGCCACAACCGCCGCTGCCACCACCCTCCTGCTCCGCCCACCGTCTTCCTACCCTACCCATCGCCCTTGTCGCCACGCACCGCTGGGCCATGACCTCCTTCTATGCCCGAGAGGAATGGTAAACCCATAATGGGAGAGCCGGTCCGGCGGCGGGGGAGAGTGAGGGGATAATAGCGACGAGGAGGGAGGGAGCGACAGACGGGAGCGAGAGGGAGTACGAGAGGGGGGATGGTATACCGTCGAACAATATACCAATCGGTAGTTTTTCTCTAATTATATTAGGTAACTCAAGTAGTAAAGTCTTACACCACAAATGCATAACTGGATAAAGGCTCATCTTTTCAGCCTATGGTTATGGCTAAGTTTGGGCCAAAAATAACGGGACTGATTATACAACCCAGACTCTCTAGGTTAGATCGGTTTGCTTCAATGGGCCCTGGACATCTCAATCTAGCCCACTTATATATAGGCCAAAAGGCCCAATACCACATGCTTCTCCACAAATTTTCTAAACTAGGCCAATTGGGTCTCACAATGCACCACGTCGTCCATACCCCTCTCTGGTAAGACCAGCATAAAGTTTGTCGTTACTTCGCCTACGTTAATTCGCTGACACACACCTACACGTAGTTAACTGCCATTGACATGCTGGTCCTGTAGTCAGTTAAGCTTGCTTCGAAGCGTGCGCGGTGTGGCCGTAGTGACGATGGTGCGTCCCCGGAGATCGAGGCATTCGCCGTGCCGTGGGTTGAGGTGGTGGGCTAGGGCGCTAGGAGGTGTGGGTCCCACCGTGGCGTGCAAGGCGCTTTGGCCCAAGGAGTAGAAGGATATGTATGTTGCTTAGAGAAAATCAACGTAAATAATAAGAAGGTATAAGATAAAAGATTATGATAAAAATAATATAAAATAGTTAGATAAATAATTTATTACTGGAGAGGTTACCTTAAATGCGCTGAGATGGAAGACAATCTTTAAGGGGGTGATCGGAATAGCGATGGCTTTTGGCTGAAAAAATACTGTAGCTGGCTGAAAAAACATTATAGCTGAGTTAGTAGATAGTGTAGTGAATAGTGAAAAAAAAGTTAAAATTAGAAGCTAAAGTTGAAAAATACCGAAACGATCAGGCCGTACTTGTACAGGACCCCATGCGCGGTGAGTGAGTGGTGATGGCCTGATGGGACGCCTCCTTTTTCCTGCCTCCGCTTCCGCTTCCGCTTCTGCCGCTGCTCCGCCGTCCGGGCCCGACGCGGCTGCATTTTCGGAAGGGTAGGACGCGGGAGGAGTGATCTCCTTGTCGTGTCTCCGCGCGCGCGCGCGCGCTGCTGAACGGGAGGCGCCGACGAGGTGAGGAGCGGGCGCCTGGAAGGTACCAGACGAGAGGACGGCCGTGCAGTCGTGCAGAGGCAGCACCGGGCTGGGCTCAAATTTTTAGCCCCACCCCGCACGCTACAGTGCTGGATTGAACCTACCCATACGGGCCTCAACAGTAGCGCCATTCTTTTCAAAGGAATCAACTATTCAACTGGCATTCTGGCAGTTTCTAACACGCACGGGAGAGGCTACCAGTTTTTCAGTGTACAAACATGTTTCCACTTGAAGATTAGCGTACGTATGTAGTCTCTAACAATTGTTAAACACTACGGCACCGATCAGTTTAGAGGAAAAATACTGTTCAGCGACAAAACACTGTAGCAGCGATTAAAACACTGTAGCATTTTTGTTACGTAGTGATTTTTTTTAATTTTTTTGCGTTCCGTTTTTTCTCATATTCCTTTGCATTGTCCGCACTAGACTAGCAAGCCGTTTTTATTTTTATATTTTTTAAAATTTAATTATGCCTAATATGCAACTCAGCTACAGTATTTTTTCAGCCAGCTACAGTATTTTTTCTGGCACCCCCGCAGTGTTCCGCCACTTCAGAATGAATCCACACCCCGTACCAATCATTCAATAAGTCAGGTGATACCGTAGTTTTGCTCTCATGTTGCGTAATTTTCAAGAAAAACACGCGGGTTTAGAGGTGCTTTGGGCTTTTGCTTTTAATTTTTGTGCTTATTTGACACTATTTGGTACTGTTTAAGGTTATTTCATTACAGCTGTTGTAAGTTTTTTCGATATACTTAAATTTAAAAATAGAAAAGGCTCTCTCATCATAGACAATACAAAGATATACAAAAAAAGAAAAGACAAAATTTAAAACTTAAAAAGCTAGAAGTTAAAATTCAAAAGCATAATCCAGTTTGAACAAACCTTTATTTTCCAAGTTACTATTCATTCAGTGCTGCATGGTACAGAAGACATGGCCTCTCGTCCGTCGCGCTACTGCTGGGTCCCACTCAGCTCGGTCGTGAGAAGCCTGTCATGGTCCCCTCGGGAATCTGGACCGTCAATTTGCAGTCTCGCTCCCCTAGCCCCCCTCTCCCTGCGCTCCGAGGTAAGCTAGCTCCTTCCACACGCCCTCATGACTCTGCCCGGTGATTATTAGGGGTATGTTTCATGTAGACGGTGGCCCTGAAGAAAGCAAGTTTCATGTAGACGTGAGTATTTTCGGGGCAGGTGTCCCTCTCTCTCATCCTCATAGGACCCCTACTGACTACTCTCCTGGACCACCCCTCCCAAAGCTATCGCCTCTGCCTCCTCTGCACGGTGCACTGACACGCTGTAGGTCGCCATCTTTTCCTCCTCTCTTCTCCATGGCAGCTCCCTTCCGACGTGAACTTTGCCAGGGCACCGTCCACCTGGAGCGTTGTAACCTGTACGGCTGTACCCGATTTTGTCGCCTAGCTTCCGAGGAACGGCTTGAGCTACCTCGTACTAACTTTCTACGACTCCTGATGCTTAGCTATCTTCCTTTTTTTTTTACCCCTAAAGATAGAGTTTTGTTCTTCAGAAATGCTTCAGAAAATGCACAGATCAACCATTGGTTTACGCTACAGTATACTCCCCACTGGAGTAAATTTCACCACGCTCTATAATTCTGGATTCGATATTCCCAGTCCGCCTCACTCATGCAACACGAGGAGACCACGCCCTGCGCACCAGTTTGCACCAACCGGCCGATGACTCTCAACACCCGAAAACGGTTTGCCGGTCCCTATGTGGGTGTTTCTCTCCGTGTTCTCTTGATCTGGACCGCTCGCTGATCACAGCGAGCGATCCAGATCGAGAGGACACGGAGGGAAACACCCACAAGAGGACAGGGAAGCTCTGTTCCAACACCCACTGCACAGTAGACAAGAGTACGAGATAACATGATGGTCACCTCTACTATCTACGAGCTAACGAGCATGCAGGCTCCTGCAGGAGCAATCTACCCCTCTGTTTTATTCGGGACTTCAGCACAACGGCATTACATCCAGGCAGCATGCATACATGTCATGGTGCCCTGGTGATGCTAAAAAATGCGTGTGTATCATGTGCCCGATGGGGAATCGCCTCCGTCCAATTTGGCCACTAGCATGTTCGTCTGGACAGCATAAATGAATCGATCTCGCAAAAATCTCAAGTCGAATTCTTTTCCTCGTCCACGCGCGAACGGGATCGTAGATGATCCTGCACGTTAGGAGTACACGAAGAATCAGTACCGCATCACTGGGGATTCCGATGCGATTGGTATGCTATGCGCCCATGTTTTTTTTTTTCTATGGGAATCGATCGATAGCTGAATATGTAGTAAGTACCTTACTCGGAATAAACAACGAGACTTACCGACAACGGAACAAAAGGCCATACTAGCTGTAATTTCTTCGGTGATTGCATCTTGAAGAACATGCGGTCAGCAGTCCAGACGAGTTGCTTGCTTCCCTCGATTAAGAAGAAACAAACAAATACTCATACGCTGGCTCCCATCACTCGTACATTTTGGTTGCCACGAACTTATAGTACTTGGTGGTACATGGACCATGGCAACGAAGTCGTTCCTTTGAACTAGGGTAACGCGACAACTTAAAATAATCTTACAAGTAGTAGCAAGGTTTGCTCTGTTAGATATATGGATAAATAGATTAAATACACATGTATTACATAGTCCAAAGGGGTAATATATAGTATACGATCTAAGAGATATAACTAAACCCTATAAACTAGGAAAACACACAAATACCCTTGTATCCTTAACACCCTTTCTCAAATACAAAACGTATGCATTAGCATTGTATTTGAAAAATGTGACACTAACATAGGAAAAATCCAAAATACAAGTCTTGAAGACGTCGTCCTAGCATGCAGTTTTTGAAAATTGTGTTAAAACCAGGAAAAACTTCATCTGAGATCATGCGGCATCCCGTAAAGCATGTTTACAGCCTATAAAGCAGATCGAAGCCCAAGAAGGCAACGATGCAGTGCACAATAAGCATAACAGAAGCGCAGTGCAGAAGAAGTGCGGCAGCCTTAGAAGCTCGGGGCGGCGGCTCAGAGAGAAGCGGTGGCATCATAATGACTTCTACGATTTGCACGTGGCTCAGAGATAAGAGTGATCGTTGTTGTCATACAAAAGGCCACACTGAATCCTAGAGGATGGACTGAGACTAGTAAAATAATCGACTAACTGACATAGAAATTTGTAGTCTCACATGGCTTAGATGAACTAGAAGATAGATGTCTACCGATTTGAATGGACATAACGGAAGACTCAAAAGAAAACTAGCAGCAAAGACACTAATACTAGAAATGGCTAACTCATCCTTGGGCTAAGCAGTAGCAACACCAACTTAAAGGACGGCATGATGCAAAGAACCAAGACGCACACTGTCCTCCAACTCAGCCCCACCATCCTTATATTGGTAAAAGCCATAACACAAAGCTTCAGCCGTTGGATAACTCGCTGCTTGCCTCCACCTCCTTTCTCTTTCTCTCTCCCCTTCCTCTTGCCTTTTCCTCCTTGGCAACATACATACACCCCCACAGCCAAATATCCCCACCACAGCGACCAGCTGAGAAGACCAGCGGCAACTGGAAGATGACGACGAGGCAGATCTAGCAACTGGCGGAGCCGGCGTGAGGCAGAGAAAGTCGACGACCGTCACTGGGGAAAACCAAGTCGGTATAAGGTGGAGCAAGGCAGCGGCGAGCTGAGAAGAGCAAATGTGGTCTAGGAAGGGCAACAACAACGACTCCAAGCGCCGGTGAGCCGCTGTCTTGACGGAAGCCAGATCCAGACGAGGCGAGAAGAATCCAAGAAAGAGGCTACGTGCTGGTGAGTGACATTGCTGTATCTAGGAGAGGCTACGGCGGGCGCATGCAGGTGCGACAACAGAAGAGACCAGAAGCGACTGGATGTAGGATCAAGGATAACTGACTAGAGGAGGGTGAATAGGAGGTTCTAAAAATTCTTGTCTTCTAAAACTAATTACCACAAAATATAGCTGGCAAGATTTCAATGCCATTTCAAACCTACACAATTTTAGAAAGTCTAAAGCACCACAAGCAATAATCTCTACAAATATATTTCTAGCACAAGTAAATATAACAATCTTAGCAATCACATAGCTAGAAATATAAGTATAGAAAGTAGAGAGAAACAAGTAATCAAATGACACATGATATTTTACCGTGGTGTTCAAAAATTTACTAGTTTTCCCAAATCCACGCCGAGGAAAACCCAAGCAACTTGGACTGGCTCCACGAATTACGCCTCAACTCCTCAATCCACTAGTGGTTGTCCTTCCTCCACTCCGGAAATGGACATCAAACCACTCACAAGTCAGCACCGGGCCTCTTCACAATCTTCTTGAAGAGATCACCTCACAATCTCCCGCTAAGCCGTATAGGTGCTGGCAAACACCAATAGTAATGAATCACAGCTTCTCTTGACGGTGATCAAGTGCCAAGTATCAATCTAGAGATGAAATACACTTGAATTGATTCAACTACCTCAAATGAATGCACAATGTAATATTGAGTTGTAGAGAGAATGCTCAATACTCAAGGATGTTCAATAGTCTGTAACATCTGTCTAGAGCTAGTGGTGAAGTATTTATACCACCACCAACCAAATATAGCCATTGCAAATAACAATCCTAAAAATCAAGGTGAGCAGTAGTACCGCTATACAATTTACGAAACTACCGCACCTATACTGTAGTAATAGTAATAGCTATATCAGAGCGTCAGAACTACATATTTAAATTCGACATGGTACAACCGCCGTTATAAGCGCAGTAGTTCTGATCTTCAAAAGTTTCGAAGTTTCAGCGTAGTACTTCTATTTGCTTTGAGGCCAAAAGTTGGCGCTCTCTGAAAAGAACGTACCATCTGAATTTTTGGAGCTTCCATGTTCTGGTAGTTCCGCTCAAGATGTGTGATACTTTTGTTCTATGGTAGTTCCACCATTGAAACTTCGGAACATCCATTTTCCATAGAGGAGATGGGAGGGGCAACAAGGATGGAGCCGGCGCAGGACTTGGGTGCATTTGGCCCATCCACGCGTCGGTAAGATAAGAGGGTAGGGTGGGAGCAACGAAGATGGCCCGGGCGACAATGTGGATGCATCCAGTCTGTCCACGTGTCGCCCGGAGGGACAGACGGGAAGTTTTCAATATTTATTTTGAGTTTTTGATTTTTCACAAAAGCCCAAAAATTCAAATAAAGGCTAGAGAATAGCAGGAAACTTCAGATAAATCCCAAAAAAATGCTAAAAATTTAGGAAAAGGCAAGGAACCCAAATAAAATAGTTTTAGCTTGAATTAACCACAGTACATAATTAATTTAATCACTTACTTTCTAGACTTGATTTTAAGATTTTAGAAAAAGAGATTTTTAAATATAAGAAAATCCAATAAGATCAAATACATAAAAGGCAAAATTTTGGGATGTCACATATTTGCCTTTGCCATCCTTCTTAGTGGGGCATTGAGAGGCAATATACCCCTTCTGATCGCACTCATTGCTATAGCGCTTGTTGTTATAGGAGTGTCCCTTCTTACCCTTTTCATGACTAGTGCCTCGGTATGAGCGTCTTTTCATGAGCTTATTCGTTCTCCTCATAAGGAGAGCAAATTTCTCTTCGGAGTCCTCATCGACTTTGGGCTCATCGCTTGATACCGCCTTGACAATGAAAGCGGTGATATTTTTGCCTGTAGAGGAAGATTGCTCCAAAATCTCCTCTTTGTCCTTCTTGTACAACTCGTTGGTGATAAGGTTTTTCAAGAGTTATATTAGCATCATTCTTGCCCACTTAGGAGAGTTGAGGATGAGTGTCACCAACGTCTCGTACTTTTCTGGCAACGCCACAAGCATCTTTCTTACAATATCAACATTCATTAGTGACATGTCAAAGCTCTCGAGCTCATTCACAATGTTGTTGAGGCGAGAATACATTTCATTTATACTCTCATGAGGCAACATTGTGAATGTCTCATATTTAATATGAAGCATATGTTCACTCATGAATTTTCGAGAGGGTGGTTCAAATATCGCGAGCAGTTTTCAAATTGCTCACTCTATTGAACTCATCTGCGTTTAAAGCGCTAAATAGAGCATTCACAGCTTAAGCATCTAAATAAGGGTTACTCCCCTCTTGTTCCATAGAATGTAGTGGATTAAGAAGCATGACATAATTCTTATTTACAATTTTTCATATGCTCAGATTCATGGCCTTGAGATAGATAAACATTATAATCTTCCAATAAGAATAACTTGAACCATCGAAAAGAGGTGCCTTCCATATAGCAATCCTTTCACTAGCCATCTTTTATCTCTAGATGGTTAAGTCTAAAACAACGAGAGACCAAGTTTTAATACCACTTGTAGGATCAAGGATAACCGATAAGGGGGGGTGAATAGGAGGTTCTAAAAATTATTGCCTTATAAAATTAATTACACAAAATGTAGTTAGGCAAGATTTCAATGCAAATTTAAACCTACACAATTTTAGAAAATCTTAAGCAACACAAGCAATAATCTCTACTAATATATTTGCAGCACAAGTAAATATGACAATCTTAGCAATCACACAACAATAAATATATGTACAGAAAGTAAAAAATAAACAAGTAACCAAATGATACACGATGTTTTACCGTGGTGTTTGGAAACTTCCCGGTTTTCCCTAATCCACGTTGAGAAAAACCCAAGCTACTCGAACCGGCTCCATGAATTATGCCTCAACTCCTCAATCCACTAGTGATTTTCCTTCCTCCGCTCCGGAGATGGTGGATACCAAACCACTCAAAAGTCGGCGCCGAACCTTTTCACAATCTTCTTGAAGAGGTTACCTTGTAATCTGCCGTCAAGCCATCTAGGTGCCAACAAACACTAAGAGTATTGAATCACAGCTTTTCTTAACAGTGATCAAGTGCTAAAGATCAATCTAAAGATGAAATGTGCTTGATTTGGTTCAACTACTCAAATGAATGCACAATGTGAAATTGAGGTGTGAAGAGAATACTTAATGCTCAAGGATGTTTAATAGAGTCTCTAACATCTATCCTTGAGCTGGTGGAGAAATATTTATACCCCCCACCAACTAAACATAGCCATTGCAAATAATAATCCTGAAAAATTAGGGTGAGCAGTAGTTCCGCTGTACAATTTATGGAACGACCGCACATGTACTGTAGTAACAATAATGGCTATATCAGAGCGTCAGAACTAGCCATTCAAATTTAGCGCGATATGACCGTTATTATAGGCGGGGTAGTTCCAATCTTTGGAAGTTCTGAAGTTTTGGCACGGTACTATCGTTTGCTTTGAGGCCAAAAGTTGGCGCTCTTTGGAAAAAACATATCGCTCGGATTTTTGGAGCTTTCGTATTTCGGTAGTACCGTTTAAGATGTACGGTACTTTCGTTCTACGGTAGTTCCACCATTGAAACTTTGGTACTTCTGTTTTCTAGAGAGACAAAATGATTCTAATGATGCTCTTTGGAAAAACGTACTGTCCGGATTTTTAGAGCTTTCATGAAGCGGAAGTACTGCCAGTTTTACACCGGTAGTTCCGGAATGTGGAAGTACTACTGATTTCACTACGGTACTTTCGATTTTCTTGTCATTGTATAGTTTGGCTATCAATTTTAGTTTTAAGCGCATGCATGATTCTAAATTGATCCAATGCCACAAGAACATTATATCAAGTTACTAGCCATGATCTCTCTTAATTATACGGTATTTATCCTATAATCCAGTTTACTACCTTTTTTCCTTAGACAGGTAAAAGCAAAAAGAGGAAAAAGGATCTTAGACTACTTATACCTTCGTCTTGAGCCACAATAATCTTCATGTTGACCTTTAATATGTATCTCACATTTATCGTTGGGACTAAAATTTTTAAATACTCTGTAAACATGTTAATCTCATATTCATATGATATCATTAATTATCAAAACTATTTTTAGGGGCCTAGATGCTATCACCGGATCGGGCTTGAGACAGCTGGGAGATGACTGGAAAGAGGCGGCGACGGCAAAGGCGTCTGGCGACCACACGATTCAGGATAGCATCCAAGTTGGAGCCGATGAAGAAGTCATGGGAAGAGGCTGGTAGCGGCTAGGTGGAGGCTCACGAGCACAGCGACAGTGCGGACATCAGATGGGGAAGAAACCGATGGATACAGGGATCCAGATCTGGCGATACGAGGTGGCCGCCCTAGGCATGGCGCGAATGGCCCGGAGGGGTTCAAATCTAGCGGTGGAGGGAAGAAGCCAGTGGTGGGTGATGAGGATCCGACTTGGAGAGTGCGCCAGCGACGGCGGCACAAGAAGAAGCAATCCAGCTGGGCATGGGCGACAAGAATCCGGCCTAGAGCACACAAAGCTAAGGTGGCCCGAATCTGGCGGTGAGGAAGAGCACAGCGGCTCGAAGGCATTTGGATTCGGACCCAAGGGCAGCAGCGGCGGCCGGAGATGAGGCGGTGGTGACCCGAAACGAGGTGGCTGCCCCCAGAAGTGGAGATGTATCCTTCTAGGGGTAGCGGTAGCTGAAGACGTGCGAAGTGGTTAGTGTTTGAAAGGTTTGAATCTTAGCTCTGATATCATGTTAGATCTATAGATGAATAGATGAAACGTACATGTATTGCATTGTCTAAAGGGACAATATATAGTACATGACCCAAGACACACAACTAAACCATAGAAATTAGGAAAAACACAAATACCTTTATGTCCTTAACATGCTCTAAACGATTTCATCTTTTAGGCTTCTAAATTTTGGTTTTTCGGTTCTTTTTTCTTTTATTTTTTTGTATTATCTCAAAAGATATAGCGATAGTTTTATTTTTTTTTAAATTTCTTAATTTAAAAAAGCTAATAGCCGCTACAGTAAAAAGCCCTCGCAAAAACCCATAAACCAGGACTGAAAGCCCTCGAGAGCAGGCCAATCACATGAAAGAGTTGTTGCTTAAACCATAGCGATGTGGGTGCATGACATCATGACTACTACTAAGCTGTTACTGATAAAAGTGAAGTATTGCTCATGAAAATGCTCTAAACCTATCTCATCCTACACATAAAAATCAACAACTTTATGAACACAAAGAGGACGTTCAAAATGGCGTTGGTTTATAGTTTTTTTTACTGTAACTGGTTTATTTTTTTACTATAACTGAATTAACTTATTTGGTATAATTAAATTTAAAAAAAATAAAATAGAAAAATATATTAGTCCATCACGGACAATGCAAAGGAATACGAGAAAAAAATAAAAAGACAAAAAACCCAAAAAATCTAAAAAACAGAAAAAGATAAAATTACTGAATAATAAAAAACAGAAACCAAAAGTAAAAGCCAACTTTAAGTCAGAATGAGTATTACCAAAAACCAAATTAGAGGTGTACGATGTAAGTATTGCGGTGTAGCAAGTGCACAGCACAACAAACTGGACTAAAAAAAAGAACAAATTGGAGGTGTACATTGTACGTACAGCAAGTTGCTACCGTTGCGCACGACTGGGCGCAAGCGTAGGAGTACTAGTACTGGTGCTCCTGCCGGCCAACGGGTTAGGTTCCCAAGACCGCGACACCGTTGGGCAGAAAAGGCCGCGCCGCGGGGGCGGGCGGTCGCGTCAAGTCGTCGCGCGCCCACCCCGAAACGCGGCGCCGTGGAACTAGCCCCTGCGCAAAGCTGAGCCACCGTATCCATCCAAAACCCCGCCCCACCCCCGCACTACACACCTTTGAGGTCGCACACTCTCACCAATCTGCATTTTCCTAACATCTTTTCCAGAGTTCAATATGTTCACTTGGATTGTAGGTTCCGACCAAACTATTTTTGGCTTCCCATTTCTAGTTTTCAGAACTGAAAAATCGTTTTGAGCATAGGCTTCTTAGTGTATTTTTTCCTTTTTATTTTCCTTTTTTCTTTACATTTTTTTATAGAGATATAGTATTTTCCTCTTTTTTTTTTCTTTACTTTCATCTAATTAAATATTTCCATCAAAACAAAAGCTAACCGCTACTATAATATCTATTTCAGTTAAAAATCATCACCTATAGCCAAAAGTCAACGGTAAAAACTATTTCAGAACGGCCCTGGTAACATGAAACTTTAACCAATCAATCATATGACCACTTCACAACAAATTAAGTAGTACAGTTTGTGCTAAAGCTGCAGTTGCTCGCCAGCACTAATGACGCTTAGGATAAGCAGAGCTGAGGATAAGACCAGAGGGAGAGCTTTAGTTTACTTTTATTTAACGGGGGCGGCAGTGAGCGGCACCGGCGCGGCGCGCTCATCTCGGTGTGTCGCCCTACCAAACGAGACGGCGTGTCCAGGCCGGCTGTTTCTATACACGCCCAAAAAAGAGGGAGGACACCTCGCCGGCGAGAGGCTAGCAAACATTTCGCCGGGATCCAGCAGGCCAGCACGCGGCCGAGAGAAGCGCGCGCGCATGAGAATTAAACGTTTAATTAGCGCGTACAGATGAGCTTAGACAAAAAGAGCCAGCAGCTCGGGCTTCCTCCCGCCGCCGCTCGTCGTCACGGACTCCTCGGAGTTCATCGAAGGAGTGCCGGCCCGCCTCGCAAGCCGCTCGGTCACCGCCGGCGGGGACCCGGGACTGAACCACAGCCCGAGATCGCACGACGGCTCCTGGCCCTGGGCCGCGGCGTCCGGCATCCCGGGCTTCCTCCTCGTCACCCGCTTCGCCGTCGAGAACGTGGAGCACCCCACGGCCCGCCTCGCTGAGGGGGCAAAAAGGTCGCGGCCGCCACCGGCGCCGTCCGCCGGGAAGCCGCCCTCGAGCTCCGGCAGTGGGCCGATGACGCCGGCTTGAAGCACGGTCTCGACCGCCGCCTGGCAGAGGTGCCAGCTCCCCGCCCACAGCAGCCCCACCGCGCCGCTTACCGGGTTGATCGTCCTACCAGCCGCCTCGTACAGCAGCGACTGGAACACCGCTGCACCCACAAGCACCACCACGCGCATGCAAACATCAGCCAAGAACCCGCGGCGCACCGATCGAGCGCTATACCTAACGCACATACCATCATAGCAACACCATCCTACCTGGGCGCTGGGGCTCGGGGACGGCGGTGAGGAAGGACACGAGGCCGGCGCGGCCGAAGAACTTGGCGACGAACACGGTGGCGCGGCCCTGCGCCTCGGCGCCCTCGATCCACTGCAGGCACGGCCGCAGCACGCATGCCTCGCTGCACCCCTTCCGCAGCACGCGGCACCCGTTACAGCTCATACCTGCCTCCAAAACCCACCCACCTCTCATACAACGACAACAGCAACCTCGCTCAAGAGCTCGACCTCGCCCATGGAGGAGCGGAGTATATAGCACAGCACCCAAGCGAGGAGGAAGTAACCAAGGACGGGTGTCAGGTGACCACCCACTAACTATGGGGTTGGGTTAACCCGGTGAGGTTACCGGACCTCGTGGGTAGTGAAGAGGAGGAAGTTCCAGGGTCCTGGGGTGCAGGGGGCGGCTCCGTGTCTCCGCGGCAGGTCGGGGCGCGCGTGGGCCGTCGGATCCGGATCGGAAGGGCGGTGGGGGCTGAGCGCGCGCGCCTGGGGTGGTGCGCCTCGCATTCGCCCCGTCCTGGCTTGGCTTTGTAGTGTTTTTGGCTAAGCCCAAGTAGGTTGCTATTGTTTTTAGCGATAGTTTTTTTTACGGTGGTTTATATTTTTTAATTAAAAATAAATATTAATAATGGAAAGAAGTAATTTTTAGAAAAAAAATGAGTGGTGAAAAAAGTGAGAGAGGAATACGTGTATGTGACGAGAGCGAGAGGAGTGGGTGCGTGATGTACCTGTGATCCCCGACTTATTTTCGAAGCGAAACAATAGTGAGAGGAGTGGAGAAGTCACTTTAAGAAATCGGATGTTCATATTAATTTTAAATTTTTCTAAGTAAAAATTAAAAACAGAAGATAAACAGAATCTTACTTCAGACGTTCTCTTGGAACCTTGTGGACTTTGTAATAGTTGCTGGGCAACTTTGCTATGTGAGCGCTTGAGAAACTTTTCAACGAGGTCTTGATTCTCTTGGTAGGTTCAGCATATACTTTTGGTGTTAGTGCTAATCATTTTTGTGGTATAAGACTATGCGTGGTTGATTTGAAATTTATGAAATTTGAAAGAAATGCAACCTAGAACATGTTGCTTTACACCACTAAAGTGGTTTATACTGAAAGCTGACTTTGGATTTGATCCAAAAAATATTACAAAGTATAAACTGATCATACCCGATATACGTCGTCTTGTCCGCTGTCAACTCTCAGATCTCTTGCACCATGCTTATATATAGTTTATGCTTATGCTATATACAGTAACTAGCTTTTAACCAATACGTTTTTTCAAGACGGAACCAATAGAAAAATGATAATAAAAAGTATACTGAGTTCAGCTGTACTAGCTAAAATCACATGCGACTATTTTCTCTCGCGTACTGCCTCTCTCAAACAGTCATAATTCAAATATTTAAGCTATAAGACATAAACCATCAACCAAAAAAATCCACCATAAATGCCTGGTTGGAGAAGCCTTTTGACTTTTCCAACGTGTGCATCTTTTAATTTACCTCATCATAATTATATAATCGTTGGGTCTATTTCTTTGCTATGGTTTATATTTTTTTACTATGATTTATTAGTCTAATGACTGTTGAGAGAACTCAACAGACAAAAATCACTCAGAAGTCAATAAAAACAGAGTCATCGTATTACAAATTTTTCGCTTTTCTGCCCATATATGACACAGAAATACCATATCTAACCTCTATTCGCGAGAATTACTACTTTTTTGGCCTCCTCCCGCGGCCCAGGAGCGTACGAAGCCACCTTACGCGTCCCCCAACAGCATGACCCCTGGCGCGCTCTGGGATCGCGCAACCCCGGCCACGTGAGCAGCTCGATCGTACGCTGATGTTAGGGTAATAATTGCTCCGTAAGTTGGTATTTATGATAAGAAGGTGGAATTCTGTTGATTACTTTTCTATGTAACAAGTTTTTTACTTGCGACTACAGCCACGCTGGTTATTCATACTCGGGGCGCTGTTCAGCTTATGCTTTTGGCAACATTGATCCAACTAACATGTGAGTTATTTAACACGTTACTACTGTTCCCTCTTAGCATTTCTACTCTAAAGGCAATTCACTGTTCTTGTTAGTTATGTCGATGATCCAAAGAACTTTCTTTTCTGTCTCCTTAGACTTTTGCCATTGGGGATCCCGGTAAGTGATTAATGTCTGCTTAGTCGTGCTTCTTGCTTGTTTTACGATGGGATGGCATTCATATACTCTGTATATCTCTATCAATATAAATTAAATAAACTTAATATGAGACGCATGCCGACTACATAATCTGGAGCTTGAGCAAAATTCCATCGTCTTTCTGTGTCACCTTGGCTATCTGTTCTTCTGCAGAAGTACCTAATGAAACTAACTCAATGCATGGGCGCACTTCTGCTCACGGCATCGAGCTCCCAGAGCACGACAGGGGGGGGGGGGGGTGGTCATGCGGTTGGGGGCGTGTGAGGTTGCTTCGCGTGCTCCCCGGCCGCAGGAGGAGACCAAAAGTGGAAATTTTCATAAATAAGGTCAGATGTGGTATTTTCGTGGTACATATAGCTAGAAAAGTCAAGAAATTATTTCTTGCCTCCTATGCCATATTCATTCGCGCAGGTAAACCGTTGGTGAGACCATTATTTAATTCCGCGAGCACCGCGGCCTGTCACTTTTGGCCTTCTGGAGAATATTATAGTATTTTTTGGGGGGGCGTGCAGTAGCGCAAGTGGCGAAGGCATCTTGGCTTTCTGTTTCGGCCGCACTTGGCCGTGTCGCGGCTCGGGCCTGCGCTGCCCCCCGCGCAAAATGTTCCAAAGCCCGGTGTTTCCCCCGTCTCGGCAGGTCGCCGTCCACCGGCCGCGAGACGCGATTGCGACCTTCTCATTCGCCAGCCGATAGCGTTGGCGTTTAGCACCTTCCGAAAAATCTTATCCTGGGGTGGTACTGATCTTCTGAGGCGTCTCGGAGTTGGATTTGCAGCCTGGGTTCATCATTCCGCGGTTGATTTGTTGAGAGAAACCAGGTGGGCGAGCTTTGTTGTTGTCTAAATTTGATTGGCAGGGCTATGGGTCTGTTCATTATGGCTATATCTTATAGTTTATGACTATGACTTATAATTTGTGTGCAATTTTAGCTAATATAAATAAAGATACTATAGTATGTACTACAATCAACTTATACACTCCGTCTTAAAAAGACACTCTATTTGAAAGCTATTTATTATAGAAAAGCTAAAAGTCTAAAAAGCAAATTTTAGAAGCTGAAAAGGAATACCCTTTAAGATATGAAAGCTAACATGGACCCTATGGCGCTGTCATATTTCGTATTCATCTGGTGTATCCACATTCAGAGAAGAATTGTTCACACAAATGGTATTATACTTTTTTTTTTCAAATTTAGTCCTGGACATCTGTTTTTTGTAAAAGTAGCCCTACCCCTAAGCTCGGCAAACGCGATATGCAATACATATCTTCTATCGCACCACCAGAGTTCAACAGGAGCTGGCGGCCACGGCAGCTGAGGTGACAACGATGGCATGCAACAGCGCGGGAGCCGACAGGACCCACCGGCCGAGCTCTCCTGGCTCAGTAGCACCCACCGAGCTGCCCTTGCTTGGCAAATATTGATGCAGTGCGTCTGTTTAGCCTTTTTTGTGCTAACTAGCTTAATACTCTTACTTTGGTACGCATAAATATGATATTATCCCGACACATCGGCTCGACATTGTCTGGATTTGCCTGTCCGGCCCAAGTCATCGGTTCGCGTTCACGCTCGTCTGACGTGCCTTCACACTCTCGACTTTGGCGCACACTCGATAGTGTTTTGTGTTTTAATGAATTTATAAGATGGTGGAATTTTTTTGATACATTACTTTTTTCCTGTATTAAGTAGAAATGTTTTAGAAGGGGCAAGGGGTAGTTCGGAGAGGTAGATGAATCACCATCACCAACTCCTTGTTTTAAATAGTGGAGATACATTATTGCAAAAAATTATCGTAATGGATCATGTCTAGCCTGACATAGCACGAAGGTCTGAATTAGATGGCGTAGTGTTTGGTTAGGTGTATATATTTGCTTTACTACTCGTACAATACAAATGGTAATATACACGAACTATCAACCCCAAATATAGCTAAGATACGTGTGCGTCTTTTGAATATCATGCTTGTGGTCATTCATCGTATACATTTGAGACCATCCATGCCTTTCCCTTGTCTCCGCTGTAGGCTTTAGCCCTCACGAGCTATGTTGAGTACTCCGTTTCCACAACTTATGTATGTTTGTTCCATTCCAAAATAACCTAGCATTCAGCGGGGGTATCAGGGACTATCGGTGTCTTTCCCTTATGCTCCACTATTCTAGCCTTTCCCTTGTCGTTTGGGTGTAATGTTTCGAGCATGTGAATCTCTCTGGCGTCACCAGGTGATTTATCAATACGTGACATTCGCTTACAAGAATTTCATCACACGTGTAGTACACCTAAGCGATGGTAACGCGGTGTGTGGACTGAATGATATGTATTAGATTACCGTAGTCAAACTGCGCCAGCGAAAACACTGGTGTTACAGGTGCATCCTTGCAAGATTATCAGGGTAAGATTCCTTCTTATTGGCCATCAACTTCATCTTATGAAGCATCACTCCGTTCGGCATCTCTAACAGCAGCACAGTGACGTGCTCTACATGTGCTCTCTTCTCCCTGCCTCTTCCCTTATTTTGGAGAACATCTCGAGTGGAGTGTTGGATCTGGTCATGGAATCTGGCCGGACTTATAGGCGGTCCTTATGCACTGTTCGGGAGTAATTCACATCCGCAAGAGCGAATATTGTGGGTACAGGGAAGGTCATATCATTGTCAAATCACCTAGAAAAGATGATACATGTTGTCAATTCACTGTGAAAAGCTGGTGTGTGATGTTAGATCACTGAGAAAGTTGTCACATGTTGCCTATCACTTAGAAAATCTGATACATGTTGTCAACTTATTTAGAAAAGCATCGTTGTGTTGTCAAATAACTAGGGAAAGTTGGTGTGTACTGTCAACTCATTGAAAAAAGCTATTGCATGTTGTGAACTCGCTGAGACAAGCTTGCGCGTCTTGTTAACTCAATCAATGCAAAAAGGTAGTATATGTTGTTAAATCACTAGGGAAAACTGGTGTATTATGTGAACTCATTGAGAAAATCTATTGTGTGTTATCAATTCACTGAGAAAACCCTATTGTTGTAGAATTGCAAGACACACATCAACAAATTCTATATCACAGTGGTACCACGAGGATAAAATAATAACGAGTACGTTGTTATGTTTGACACTTAGCGCGCAAACGCATGATCTGGAATAACATTTCAACATGCTTGGTGCAAAGTGCTCAAACAAAACACAGTACGAGGTGAACGGTTGTCTGTTGCCTGCTTCCTCGGGCGGCAAAGCTGGTCCTCAGGGAACTTAGCCTATCCGGGGATCGTACATCGTGCAAGTCGTATTGCAGTGGTCGAGTGGAAACCAGGGCACCAAACAACTAACTAGGTCCAATCTTTTGAGTGTTGAACATCTACAACACCTAGTCCTTCGCGTAATTGATGGCGTCTTGTGGAGGGAAACACATTTCGTTAGGCTGACGGAAGCTAGAACTACAGTGTGAACACTGGTTCCAAATAGATGAACCTACGTCACGTGCTCGATGGAGAATGAGCCACTCTCAGAACTATGGCCTTGAGACCTATATGTTTGCACTATTCAGTTAACTGAAGGAAGATAAATCATGGATCGACAAGAAAACTTGTAAGCGTAAGCACGGTGTCACGTGTTGCATGGACAATGAACCTCTAGGGTACTCTGGTGCAAGGTAGTCCGCTGCAACAATGCCCGATGCTGAGTAGTCTACGCTGTACTGGTGGACCGTGTAGCTGTCGTATGTCTGATCGTACCACTCGTCGTGCTATTGGAGGCGCGGGTGGTCTGCGAGTGCGTACGTGTCTTATTACACCTCATAGTCTTGGATAGGGGAGTCAACATTACTGCATGAGGTATCATGTGTCTCGGGATGACTCCGTGACGAGTACGGGTGTGTTGTGCTCTGTCCCGCTCCCCCTCCCCACGCGAGAGAGGTAGTTGCCACCGCGATGAAGATGGAAGTAGAGTAGTGTCAGCGTGAACGCCCTGCATGACGATGACATATATGAAGAATAACGAATATAAGGTATTGAGTATGAGGATAAAGGATAATAGAAAGGATAGACACAAGCATGTAATGCATATTTGTTATATAAGCTTACTGAGTACTCCGCACTCACCCTTGCTATTATTTCTTTTGTTTAGAGGATAGTCAGCTTACTACGATCTACGAGGGAGATGAGACCGGTACGGAGGAGCCCTATTCCCAGGGGGAGAGAGATGGTACTGAGGCTGAGCCGTATGAGGGTTATCCCTCATACGATGATTGGGATTACTAGAGACATAGAAGTAGTCTGGACTCCACCCTATAGGTATATGTGCTGCCGATATATTGTATATGTATACTCATCTATTGTATAATTAGAATTCTATCCAAACTTTTGTACTAGTGTTGTGATAACTGAGATGGTTATGTTGTATAAAACTCTAGCCCTGTATGGCTATATGAATGTATCTACTATGTTATTTCTAATTATTGTTCTACTGTGATACTCTGATGGATTTATTATTTGTTAGAGCGACGTTCTATCCGCTAAAATGAATAATAATCCGTTGACTAGCATTATTACCCCATGGTAATAATGCGAGTCGTTTCATCTTTCCTCCTCGATTGGCACTGGGCATGGCCAGTTAAGCAGTTGGCAAAGTTCGGGCCCTATATTTTGCAAAGGTTGCATTTCCTTCCAAGTTAGCAGACATGTACTGGAAGCTTCTTTTACAGATAGAAGTGTGCAGAACAACTGAACAAGAGAAAGGGACCATAGAAGAGCTGAAACTATACCAGTGTAATTCTGAAGACGATCTACATCAAGTGCTGTCTTATCTTTCTCTAAGGCTAACATAAGTTCAGAAGCCAAATTGTCATAGCTCAAGTCCTTGTCTGTTCAATTGAGTAATATTATGATCAAAACTATTATAATACTAAAGGAAACAAATATATAAAAAGACACAAGAGTGATCCTGAAAAGTCTACTGCAACTAAATTAGGGCCTGTTTGATATGGCTACGACTTATGATTTTTGGCTGAAATTTTTGAATTTTAATTGTTTGCAACAGAGATTACGGAGAGAAATACTCGCTTGCGATTTTGGATGGTACAGATGTTAGGCTTTTAACGTGTACTATTATTAAGTTATAGATTTCGTCTTAAAAAAATACTCTGTTTGAAAGTTAAGTACTGTAGCAAAAGTTAAAAACCGTTTTGAGAAGTCGAAAAGAATAGGCTTAAACTATGCCCAGTAAAAGTAGAAGCTGATGCACCTGTAACTGAAGGTGATTACACGAACAATAAAAAGGAGTACACACTACATGTCAGGCCACAGGTGGAAGGAGCTAATCTGGAGCATAACATGATTCCTAATAAATAAAAGTAATTATTAAAAGTTCTCAGATGATAATGCATTACATCAAATGTGAAAGCTGAAAAATGCAATTTCTGAAATAGCTAGTCGTCATCAAAGAGACAAAAATCGTACAACCCCCCTAGCCAATTCTTGGCAACGTCACAACCAACTCAAAAAGGTTCTTAACAGAAGAAAGTGATGCATAGTATAGCAACATAATGTACTACAGGTGGAAACAGCTATATGTTTCATATGGTCTACACACTACAAACAATCGTTTCGAGACAGTACAAAGTGGATTTCGTGCACACTGAAAATCTTAGCAGTATACTTAATTATCAGTAGAAAGTACTGGGCTACTGAAAGTTCAAATATTTTCCACTAAATAGCAACTGTAGCAAGGTCGTAATTTACACAGGAGCAAAAGAATTGCAAACAGAGAGGTAGCAATGGCTGATATCTGTCGGTGCTATTTTTTTTAAGTGCTTCAGTAAAGTGCCACTCATAGAAACATACAGTACTCTAATTTCTATATATATTCAGGAAACAAACTAATTTCTTGGTTGAACTTATACCCGGCCAGAAGCAGAAGTTCAGTGCATCCAAGACGAAGAGGTACTGGACAGTGTGCGGCCCATTGTCAAAGTAATGAATTCCTTCAAAATCCCACTCAACTTTTGGAACATCTCCCTGGATTTTGTCCACCACCTTCTCAGTCTCTGTAACAACAAACCAACACAGGGGAAAGGGAACACCACAACAACTGAGGACTTCACTTGGACATTTCCGTGGAAAACAAAGGAATGATGAACATCGATATAAAGAAACGCACAAAAGCAAACAGAAAAGATGTGTGTCCTCAAGCTCTTGTTTCAGAAGAAATTGTTGAAGGTTGACCAAAACAACAAGGAAACAATAAGAAAATCAAACAGGAATTTTAAATACTGAACTTTGAAATCCATTCCTAGAAAAAGAAAATCAACCCGGGTTTTTTTTCAGGGCTAATCAGATACTCCTACGGTGTGCATTACATAAAAGAAATACAAAAAATCAACATGAAGAACATCGGGGCGCTACAACTACAAGGACGATGCAGCCTAATCCTAAAATCCTAGCACCATCCCGGAAACATCTAGAATCAAAAGTGATAACAGGGAAAAGAAACTATAGGCACAGGCAAAACCGTACCTACCAGGTCGACGTCAAGTTTGACGTGGGAGGAGCGGCTGGCCACCCACGCCGCCGACGCCCGCACGGCCTCCATGGAGAGGGCGATTAGTAGTAGCTCCTATTAGTGAGCATATCCCATTCTGTGCGATATGCTTTTTGTACTACTATATCTTATGCCATATATTTTTAAAACTGCTATCTGTACTCTTTGCGTAGTTGAATAAAAAATTATACTATCAAGTTCACTGTGTAAAGATCTTAAAAAATTATAATTTTTTGAGCTCATTTCATATATTAAAAAGTCCTATAAATAGTTTACATAAATGAAATTTTAAGTAAAATTCAGAATGGAAAAAAATTACAAGCAAATTACACAATGAAGTACGCTGCGTCGGAAAGCTCCACAAAAAATTTCGTAAGTTTTTGTGCTCAATTGCTATATCTAAAAAATTCTATGAACAGTGTGTGTAAATAAATTATTTAATCATACAATTAAACTAATTAATTACAACGCTAATGGCCTGGTGTACTATGGTCGGGCGGCAAGCCACCTGATGCATGGTGGCCGGGCAGTAGGCCGCCTGTCGCATGGTGGTCAGGCTCCCACGGCTAGCTGTTGGCTCCACGGCGTCGTCGCCCGGTGACCAGGCGGCAAAAGAGACATTCTTGCCAATTTCGAGCGTGTACTGCTATTTTTGTAAATACGGCTCTCAGTTGTGCTATATGTCAAAAACTCCAAAAATGAGAGACCCACTTCATGTGTGGTCCTATCTGTAAGAATTTCATTGGATACCGCTAGATTCAATTATATGTGTGTGTGTATTGGAACGGACAACGGTAGACAAACACTAACCGACGTGAACTATTATTCAATTGCGAAAACCAAATGCGTGATACAAAGAGAGGAAATACAAGGGATGCCGGGGGAGAAAGAGAACTCAAGACTAGGAGACTACACGGGGGTGAAGTGAAATCTTCCCCAGGCCTTTGTGAGATATTCGAGTTAATGGAAATGGAGGAGACTTAAAATGTTTTGCATATATTCCTTGGGTTATGTGAAGCTTCTTCTAAATTTTGGTTTTTTCAATATGTTATAAGTGTCAAGATAACTAATTGTATCAGGCGCTTGGTATGACATGGTGTTTTCTTCGGAGATAGGTATGGTTGAGAAACATCGGCCTAAATAAATTGAATAGCATCAAACCTAAGTTACCGAACCTAATAAACTAAAATAATTCGGTTTGGTTTTTTAGTAGTTTGGTTAAAACCCAAATCAAGTCTCTCTCTCATTCATCGATCACTTCCCGTCTCCCCCTTCTATCCCCCTCTCTCACCAATCTCCTCACTCTCCCATTCACTCCCCTTCTCTCTCTCTCTTCTCTTGACTGGTAGTGGGTGGAGGTGTGGCGGCTGACAGCAGGCGGTGGCTTGGCGATAGAGAGGACACGGCGGGGCAACAAGGGCCAATAGTGGACGGCGGCCGGGGCAAGCGGCGGAGGGCGGATCCGGCGGTAGTCTTCTTTGCCTCTAGCTCTTCAGCTCATTGCCCGTCGCCACCACCTTGCCGGCTCTTTAGCTCACCTTAGTGATCTCACCCTTGCCGCCTACCGCTTAGCTCTTGGCTCTTGCATCTCCTCCTTGCCGCACACGTGGTGGCCTAATGGTTGGTGGTAGAGGTGGTCAAGTGGGCCTTGGGCTTTTGCGTCCTTGTGGGTGTGCATGTGTACTTTGTAGAGGATGGTCTAGACAGGACACAAGCGGGAGCTAGTAAAATTAGTTTGGTGTAGTCAATGTATTTAGTTTGCGAGAGATAGAAACCGGACCTAATACTGAACACCGAATAACATAAAAAAACTGAACCTAACACCAAAAACCGAATAAATTAATAATTTTGATTTTTTAGATTTAATATAAAAATACCCACCCCTAGTGCGAACTGTGATAATGGCGGGAGGATTTTGATAAGTACACAATGATAAGTGTGTTCAGTCACTTATCTTACAAATATCTATATTTTTAAGAAAATGAGCATACGCAATTCTCACACTATTTTGCTAAAAGAAATTCCAATGTGAAACTGTAATTAAAAAACAGTGCTTGGTTGATGAGTTTTTTTTTTCAAAGAGAGCGAGTATAAAATATTTGCGAAAGAAGAGGGGCTGGTCGTAAAAATTAGTTTCTTCAGTTCAGGTTGGGACCCTCTTGTCTTTGATCCCTTCACCACTTTTTCCTCTAACATCCTTCTAATTTCCCTACGCTTAAGAATCTGCACTAAATCCCCAAAATTCATAAAATCGAAACACCACCGGATTGAGACAGCATCGGGCTACACAAAACGGGAAGAAAAACTCCGCCGTCTTGCCTTCAAAAGAGAAGGGAAAAAAGGCCGGTGATTTCCCAATCAATCAACTCGCTTAGGAGCGGCGCAACACACATTGCTCCTAGCGTCCATGGTGCATGCAACACTTGCACTCGGCAATCGAAGGCCACGCGTCCGGTTGATGCTGCCGCGTTGGCCTGTCTTCTAGAGCCAACGTGTGCATCCCTGGCTCCATGTCGACAATGACATCCGGTCACGTACCATTTGAGGCAGGACACCCAGGATCGATGCTCGACAGGATCGACCTCTGTTTCGCTATTCTTACTACTGCTTAAAAGGGTGATCAATTAATTAGTTGCTTGCTTGATCCTTATCCAAATCTGTCAGCAAGCAGGTAAAAAAAATGCAGTACAGTTTATGCGGTAATTAATCAAGGTTAGACTAGCCCCTAAGGTCGTAACATATGCATGAATTCAGACGTACTCGCTCCTTCGTCGTAACAGGATGGATGGGAGCTAGAAGCTTCGAGGTGCATGCAACAAGCTTGTCCACTTTGATCTCATGTGGAACTAGTATCTGAACTTGACTAATTACTAGCTTTCACAAAGCCAACAGATTTTCCCAAATTGCTAGCATTGTTGAAGGTGCATTGAACCTTAATTTTCTTTTTTGTTCTGCAACGGAAGCGTAGTTGAGTCTTGATGGAGGTTAGTCATTGAGATAACTGATGTGTCGTCGCTGCACGTTTAATTACGATCGAAGTGGAACCTTCCTAAGTTCAGAGGTCAAAGCGGTGTCCGTGTCCCTGTCCATGTAAGCAGCACGCATGGGAATATTTTAACGGACACATGAAACATGTAGCTTCTGTATGTTGGACACTGCACGGCCTCTAATGAGATAGTGCAAGGTCACACAATCGCATTTAAATTCTTTCCTTGAAATACTATCGTAAAGTACTACAAGGTAGCTAGCTGTAGATGTTTGATGTTTCAGTGATTCGCTCTCACCCAAAACTTACGATACGATACGGAATTGAAAAGGAAAAGAAAAGTTATTGAAAAGGAAAAGAAAAGTTTCTTTATATAGTTTTGACCAAGGCTTGGAAGTAAGTAGTATGCCAGCTAGCCGTCGGATTCTTGATCTAACGGCTGGAGTCACAGGATAAATGGGTAAAGATTGGGAGCCAAGAAAATTAGCTTCCTAGAGCGACAGTTTACCACCGAGCCACGCCATATCAACAGTCTCCATCACACAACCAAAAGGAACCGAAACAAATCAAACAATCAAAGAACCAAATTAACAATTAAAACCTAGAAAAGAAATACTCCTAAAACCATCAAAACCTAAACCGACTAGTCGCCGCCGCCGCTGATCAGACCACCAGTAGCATCGTCCGCGCCCGCTTCGCCTCCGGTGGCGCGCTCTCAGCGTCGTCCCCCATCGTCGTCGTCGCCGCAGCTGGCAGGTTCAGGTCGAAGTCCCTCAGCACCGCCGTCGCCGCTGCGGCCTTGGCCTTCACGTCTTCCTTGTCCTTGATTCCCTCAGCCGCGGCGCCGCCCTCGTAGTGCAGGCGCTTGTGCCCGCCCAGCGCCTGCCCCGACGGGAACGTACGGAGGCAGAGCGAGCACCGGTGCACCTTCCCTTCCCCGCTCCCGCTGCCGCCGGACGCCTCGTCGCCGGCCGCCTCCGCCGCAGGAGGCGGCGTCGGCGGCTTCCGGTGGCTCGTCTTGTGACCGCCCAGCGCCTGGTAGGACCCGTACACTTTGCCGCACACCGAGCACTCGTACCCCTGCTTCTGGCTCGCCTTCGCCGCAGCCACACCAGCGCCCTTCCGGCCTCCGAATCCGCCGCCGTCCTCTGCGTCGCCCCGGACTCCGCGCGCCAGCATCATGAGGCAGAGCGCCAGGTACTCCTCCTCGGACTCGGCGCCGCCGAAGCCGCCACCTCCGCCGCCGCCGCCGCCGAGGCGCCTGGAGCGGCGCCCCCCGCGTGCCCAGGAGTCCATCGGCGGCGGGGACGGCGGGGGCACTGGCGGCTTCCTGGACACGTCGAGTGCGTCGAGCGCCATGGCAGATCGATCTCGATGCGGAGTTGACCAGAGAGAGGGAGAGGTGGACAAGTAGGAGAGCAGTGGGTGGGTGTGAGAGGGAGGCGTGGGCTGGGTCGCTATATAT
Source organism: Melocanna baccifera (assembly GCA_036346265.1). Taxonomy (NCBI): domain Eukaryota; kingdom Viridiplantae; phylum Streptophyta; class Magnoliopsida; order Poales; family Poaceae; genus Melocanna; species Melocanna baccifera. The sequence continues at coordinate 21,787,371 of CM070694.1, read as the reverse complement.
AGCGGCGGGGCGAGCGAAGTGAGCAGTGTTGCAGGGTGGGAGGCGGTAAGCGGTAAGTGGCGCGGGGCCCACACGATGCACACGTATGCGGCAGCGGCGCGATCGGAGTTGGGGCGCGCGCGCACTGTGCTGTTTCCCCGTGTGTGACTTGGTGGTCAAGTCATGGCTGTGTTATGGAAAGTGATCTGACGGTTCGAGGGCTGCTGGGTTCTGAGATTCTGCGATCTGGGCCGTTTGTTTTGGCTTTGGAGTGATATAAGATATTTTTTGTGGAAGGATAAAAAGATGGTACAAATAGGGGTGCCGTTGCATACCCTTACCCTTTTCCCAAACTCATACCCAAGAAAAAGGGTCGGGTATGGGCAGGAAAGGCTTTACTCATTAGGGCAGGGTAGAGTTCGGGTACACCCACTAAGTAATAGGGTATGAGAGGGTATTATCCATCCGCCCAGTTGATACCTGTCCCCAATGTGTCTCCAAATTCATTTCAAATCAATCTCCAACTCTCCAAGGTGACGAGCGGAGGGCCCCAGCATTAGGGTTTGATGGGATCGGGATCTGCGGCAGGATCATCGCCAGCCGCTGCTTGATTGCTCCTCCCTTCGCGACGCGACCCCTGAGGTGAGGGCATCTTTGGAATCTTGGGCGTGCTTCTCTGGTTTTGATCCGAATCGTGACTACCTTTGTGCGATTTGGGGTTCGTGTTGTTTCAATTCGCTCCTATGTGGCTTTATGCAGTGATCAAGTGATGATTCGTGCGGTTATTATGTGATGCGTTGTGTTAATTCTTCTCTAGGTATATTGCATGGTGCGGTTCTTGTGATTAGTTTATGGATGTGATATATCTTATTTAGGGTCCTATTGCTATGAGATGCCCGGCTACGATTTGTTTATGAACAAGAACTTAATGATGCACGGGTGTAGGTAGTACTAGAGAACTGCATATTTTAGTCTAAGCTGCAACAGCATGCCAATGTGTATATATTTCAGTCTGAACTCTTGCTGAAACATGAGTTTCTCTCTTTATGAATTACTTGTAGTCTGAGCTACAACATCAAGGAGTTGTGAGAAAGATTTAGGAGTTTTAAGATTTAGCTTTGGTCTAAATATTGCGATGAGCTCTAGCTAGATTCATCGTATTACTAGGAGCTCTGATGGAGCTGGAGAGAGGGAAGATAACCCACATGAATTATCTGAAGAGCATAGTCTGATGTAAGTTTTCTCTTCCATGCACTTCTAATTAATATTGTTATTTCATTTGTAGGATTTACTAATTTATGCATTTGTTTTAGTTTGGTAGTATGTTGGAGTCTGTTGATATAGATCAAGAGGTTAGTACAGAAAGTGGGCTTACTAAGAAGAAACTTAGATCAAAAGTTTGGAAAGAGTTCACTTGGAATCATTGCAAAAAGAACTTATAGCTGGTAATAAGAATAGGATGAACCACTTGAGTTATCACATTAATGCCTATCCAGAGCTTCAATCATTAAAGAAAAGAAAGTTTGGTACCCCAAAGACAGATATTCCAACATTTGATCAACAACAAAGTCATGAGGATTTCTCTCGAATGGTTACCTGTCATGGATACCCATTTTTGATGTCTGAACACTATTCACTAGACGATTCATTAATAATCTTCAACCCTTATTCAAGCTAGGACATAGAACTAGTGTAAATGAGGACTGTATGAAGCTTTATGAGGAGGAAAGAAATAAATTATATTTCACGTCTTAGACTTAAGAGACAAACTTACCTACTGTAGCATCTTCACCTACTGTAAATCTGCTAGAAGTTGGCTCTGTGGATGTTGTCTCTGAAAGATTATAAGAGGCAAGCTTACCTGATGATTACGAGCGGTAGGGGTGTCAGTAGTAAGTCTCTGAAAGAAGCTCTGCTTTTCATTCCTTGGATATTAGGGAAGAACATGTTTGTTAAGTAATCTTCTGGATGTTGTTTTGTTAAGTAATCTTCTGGATTCATTCATTAATTGATGCATAAATAACACCACGCTCCCATCGAGAATTTGAGACCCGTGCTGCGCATGCACTCGTACCGCATACGTGCATCTTTTACCCATCTCCTCACCCATACTCATTAGTTTTACCCAATTTACCCCATGGGTATGGGCAAATCATGTCGAAGTGGGTACGAGGAAGGTGTGGAATGGGTAAGCAATGTATAGGTTCGGGTTTGGGCGAGCACGGGTGTGCTCATACCCTGCACCCCTAGGTAGGTACATGTGCTTGTTCGTTTGTGCCACATACTTGCGACTCCTGGGTCGTGACACGTACGTGATCTAGCTTTTGGGAGAGAGATGTGCATCTTTCCTTTTGAGGAAAAAAAAAGCATGCATGCATGCATGGGGTGGCTCGATCCTGCCCTTCCGTCCCGAAGAAACGAACATAAAAATTGATGATCAATGTATCTCAGGAGTGAAATTGAACGAGGAAAAGAAGGGTAAAGAGATCGAATAATTGATGTACCAAAATATATTCATGCACTTGGATGTATATCTTGGTTTCCTTTCTGGGCTAGGTATGCACCTGAATTTCGCAAACGTATTGAAAATTTTTTTTTCATTTTTTTCCCTTTTTTAATTTACTTATTCTTTTTTTTCGTTTTTTGTTTTCGATTTTTTATATTTTTTACATTTAATTATACTCAATAAACCAACTCAGTTACAGCACTTTTTTAATCAACTACAGTATTTTTTCAGCAAAAATCGAAAACTATCGCTATTCTGATCACCCCTTAACCAGACATACTACGCCTATCAGAAAGCTTAAGAAAGGTACTAAGCTTAGTCTGATGCTTACAGTTGTCTCTTCTTTTTTTTGCTTCGCTTTGCTTGCCCCAACCAAAATGGTATGCAGTGTCTCGGATATATAGCAAGAGACAGACGGCCAAGAACTGCATGCCACGTATTCAGCCGGCGATCGACCACCGGGACAGCGACAAAAAGTCGGCAGAATCTGTACTTCTCCGGCCGTGTGTGACAGTTGCTGGGAGAGCTGGCACGTTATCGGGCGTGGGCGCCCCAGGTGCCGCATGGGCGGGGCACCTCACCTGCCACGAGAGCCTTCGCGTGGGGGGCGTCGACCACCGAGCTCCACGTACGGTGGTCACAAGCCTCCCTAGGCGGACTTCGCAAATGATTTCAGTTAACTAATCAGTCCAACCCTGTATGGCTGTGTATATATATACACACACATATATATATATATTTGTTATATTTGTGTGTGAATTATTGTTTCTTGACGACGCGTACAGCTCACGAGTTTTTTTTTTTTTGAGTTTTCAGCTTCATGAAATCGGTTTAGGAAGATGGAAATTCTGCCTACCATGCATTGTTCTGAGTTCGATCATATACACACGAGACTGAGCTGAAAGTAGTCCTAGTGTGGGTTCGGCCGGGCTCGGGTTTTAACTTATCATTTTTTATTATAATAATTAATTTTTAAGTAATACATCTTTTTAAGGTAGAATTTATAGATAGATTATGATAGACACTGTACCGAGTTCAGTTATACTGGCTAAAAATCATATGCGTCTATTATTTTCCTCTACATACTATTTCTTACGAACAGCTATAATTTGAAAATAATAAACTAAAAACCAAAACTACAATAAAAACCCATCCCTAATTAAAGAAGAATTATGCGTCACACGCACGTTAAACGACTGAAAGTTAATGTGCAACGATACCATGTTCTATTAGTAAAGTATTACTCCCTCTATTTTTGCTATATTTATTTATAGTCTCAAGAAATATAATATATTTGTCCATTTAAAGAATTTAGAGTGTAGTTATTGTAATTTTTTTATCTCTAACTCTAATTAAATATTTTAGAAGAAGTTAAGTGATTATAGTATATCATTTAATAAGGATATGTATAATCATTTATCATTAAGTATTTCTTAGAATCAGTGCTTTGGATATAAGTTAAGTGGTTGTAACATGTTATTTAATAGGGGTATCTATGATATTTTTTATTAAGTTTTTTAGAATTAATGTTATTTGAGACTGGACAAATGTAGTGAAACATAAGGAGTAGAGTACTGGTGTCAAGTGGTTCATATGAGCGTGGTTTCGGGGAACCGACCAGGTACCGCCGGGCTTCCAAGCCCTGGCAGAAGTTAGTTTTCATTCGAGAATAACTGCATGCAAATACCAAATCCTCTGCCTTTAGATGTAGAAACCAAGGACAAGAAGACAATTTCACTGGTATTGTACAATATTGTTACCTAGTCTACCACATGCGTAAATTAATCATATAAAATGATGCGACAGTGCGATATCAACTTGGATCTGTTGCAATCATTATCAAGAAACCCGTGAAAGTGTACGCCACAACCCACCAACCGCTTTTAACTCAACTGATCTCGATCGAACTGTGATATCCAATTGTTTTACACTTCGTTATGTGCAAACACACCACAGCCCGAAGTACATTTCCTCAGCAGTAAATGATACGACAATAGCTTAGTACTTATTCTGCGCCCCAAGCTTATAGAAAGAGAGAATTCTTTAGTTGTCACTGGTAGCCGTGTTCAGTTTCGCTCGTTGGCTTCCAAAACATTGTAGTATTTTTATCCGTTTATGTTTTTTTGTTTTTTGGTTTTTATAAGTTTTTTTTCGTATTCTTTTGTATTTTTTGTGATTGGTTAATATGTCATTTATATTTTTACATTTTTTAAATTTAATTATGTTCAATAAGCCAACTCAGTTGCAGTAAAAAAAATCAGCTAGCTACAGTAATATTTCAATCAGAAATCATAAATCATCGCTATTCCAAACGCCCTCTAAATATTTTGCTTATCCCTAATATGGTACTAAAACTTTTATGTCTTCTTATATGCTACTGAAAAACTTTTTTTACTCTTATATGCCACTGTCGTTAGCACTGTTAGGCTCAGTTGTTTGAAAAAAAAGTATCAGTATCTTCACAAAACTCCCATTTTGTCCTAAGGAAACTATTAGCTTGTAGGCCCATATGTCAGACGGAGAGAGGTTATGGATTTAGGGATTAAAAGAAACAAATAAAAGGCTACAGGCCCAGCTGTCGTAGGACCTGAGGGGTGGAGGTGGCCGACTTGGCTTGGCCGACATCACCGGCAGCAATGGAGGCGCGCTGGAGTGGCTCAAGGTGGAGCTTGGAGACGGCATCCATTGCAAGATTGGGCACATGTTTGGCCCGATTTGTGAAGACATTGTATATATCAACCACTAAATTCAGTCTTAATTTGATCGTTCAATAAAAATCCCTTCGTTGGTCTCTCTGGGTGTGATGCTCCTGTATGCACTTGTCCTGTCTAACTTCAATTGATGCTTCTGGTGCCCATGGTCCAAAACCAGGCGGCTTATGCAGAAGGATCGATGTAGATCTGCGAAGAGGGCTGTAGATTGGCATGGAGCTCGTCGGGGTGAGGCGGCCACGGCGATGGAGCGCTGCAGATTGGGGAGGGTGCCAGTCGGTGGCAACCTCTCATGAAGAGGAAGAAGGGTAAAATAGCTGGAAGAGGGTCCGTATGAAGAAGGGCAATCCCGTCTTTTTCAGTCCAATTGACAGGAGGCTAACAATGTATGGACGGGAGTAGCATGAAAGAGCAATGAAAATTTCTCCAGTAGCGTTGAAGAAAACAACAAACTCTCGATGGCATACCAAGGAGAAGCTAAAACACTCGATGGCGTACAAGGAATTCTCTTACAGAAAACATCCGGCCTTAGCCTGAGAAGAAACGTGAAGCAACGTGCGAGCAAACAGAGGGCTCGTCACCTCGCGCGCGCGGGGTCGTGCAGCGGCGTGCTCGTTTATTGATTAATGCAGCAACAGTCATAATGACACGGCCCAATTATTAGCCCACTTAGTTGTGCTCCAGTATTGCCGTAACGCTTCGCACATCGAACACCGTACCAATGCGTATACTACCCCACACAAGCAGATCTACACCGCCATATACTACTACCGCCAGGCGCTAGCTGCAGCTGTGCCACTCACTATCGACGTGGGGATGTGCGTGGAATTACTAATACAGTATCGCACTACTATACTATACATGCACTGGCATTTTTAATGGGAAGCAGCATTAGCTGGGCCTTCATTAGCTCAGCTTCCCACATGCTCAATCAGAAAGAAACTGTAATATCTCAGCTCATGATGACGTATGTATGTGTGCATATGAGATTATAGATTAGTTCTACATTGCTAGCTTAACATGAGAAGCACTAACATATAAATTTATAGACACCATTAGTAATAATCTCTGGTTAACTGTTTTGCACGAAGCGAGGACGAAAGCATAAACAGGTTGTTATGTGCACGTGACTTATCTATGATAGAGTTAAACTTAAGCCGATTTGGATTCTAGAACGTTACATAAACACCTAAGCGCGCTTGATTGGGGAGCAGATCCACACACTGCTTCCCTAATCGTCTCCGCAGAGAATAATCTCCACGAGTCGCTGTCTACTTATATTGGTGGAATAAGAATTCCATAACAATGTTGGTAGTATAGTAAGCGGTAGGTCATATTGCTCGATCCAGTGGATCTGTCATAAATGAGCCGATTTCTTTCGCACTTGTTAAAGAGGAAGAGAGAACTGGACTCAACATGACGGGGTGAATTCAGTAAAGTCCATATATTCGTTGAGAGATCCCATGTTTGTACCTTTGGTAATTACAGTGATATAGTAACCCCAAACTATGTAATGCGCGTAAACTGTACACATAGATTGCTAGTATTTCTTGAGCTGTTGATCGAGCGTAGGCATCAGCATTACATCAGTATTTGTCCGGTTAACCAAACAATGTTGGTTTCTATCAAGTAATAGAATCCACAAATTGAGCTACTTCAGCTAGCATCAGAAATAAAGCGGGAGCAACCAACCTGCTGAAGAAACAGTGCTTCGTCTGAAACTGACGGGTGGGGACGCTACTGTGGCTGTGCAAGAAATGTCTTGGGCCTCGGCTTTACTTCCACTTCGTTGACATCACGAATAAAGATCGCATCGGACTCATGCCTGCAAATTGCAAAAGCGATGGTCAAGTGGTTCTTTCTTGACAGAAAAGAAATACGTTCTTAGGTTAGCCAGATTTTTGTCTTGCGGTATGTCTCCCTCTTCGTAAGTGTAACTGGATGCGACGGCAAGCAGACTGCCATCCCTGCTGAAAGATAGAGCAGCGATGCTACATGGGTACCCGGGGTATGCAATCGAAAGACAAAATTTCAGATACCCCGAATCTTGAATTCCTGATAGCTGCAGATGTTCTTCAACAAATAAATCGCAAGGTAGGGTTCGAAATCCCGACGGTAACCAGCCAGTTACCGCCGGTAACCGGTTTTACCAGTGGCAACCGATAGATTAAAAACTGATGGTTTTTTATTTAATTCAAATTTAAAATTTTGAATATAAAAATTAGTTTTCCTAATGATATTTACATTGTTTAACATTAATGAAATGTATTAGAAATATAAATGTACCTCCTGTGCTTGACTTTATATCTTTTGCTTTGAATGTATTAGGAAATCTCTAATTTTTAAATATAAAAGTTAATTTTCCTAATGATGTTTACATTATTTAATACTAATAGAATGTATTAGGAAGATAAATACACATCCTGTGCTTAACTTCATGATTTTTGCCATGAATGTATTATAAATTTTTAATTTTTGGATGTAAAAGTTAGTTTCTCTAATGATGTTTATATTGTTTAACCCTAATAGAATGTATTAGGAAGAGGCATGCATCTCCTATGCTTGACTTCATACTTTTTGCTATGAATATATTAGAAATTTTTAATTTTTGAATGTAAAAGTTAGTTTATCTAATGATGTTTACATTGTTTAACACTAATAAAATGTATTAGGAAGATACATATACTTCACGTGCTTAACTTCATGCTTTTTGCTATTAATGTGTTAGGAATTTTCAATTTTAAATTTGAAAAATCGGTTTTTAATGGTTTTTCTCTGGTTTTTTATAGTAACCGACCGGTTTTTCCGGTTATCAGTTTCAAATTCAAATTTTTATGCTTGAAATTGTTGAATATTTAGTCAATTTTCGGCATATTTTAATCCAGAAATTCAGCATATAAAACATGACATACAAAAGCATGAGTGATTTAACAATGATGTATTCATATTTGCTTATGAACAAGCTAACAGCAACACCTATTATCAAATTCATAACATACAGAAACAAATACACCAGAGAAGTGTTCATGTTATACCCTCGGGCGGGGCCAGTGTCGGTGACACCGGAGGCGCCGTTACCATCAGTCGACATGATGGTCTATTCGATGTAGTCGATCGAGGCGTGATGCAGGACGAGGCGTGATGCAGGAAGATGTTCGCCGTGCAGTCTCGCGAACAGTTCACCACCAGGAATTAGATGGCGTTCTTCACAGATTGAGCGATCGCGCCAATGCGCTCCCAAAACTTGATTGCCCGTCTACCCGTGCAGTGCGCGAACGGACGGAGTTTCGAGGCCTACTCGCCGAACTCTTTGCACGTAAAGTTACGGACCGGAGATTTCTTAGCGCAGCACAAGACGAGACGAACTAATCCTCTTTTTATCATCCCGTATGGAGTGGAGAGAGTTTTGTAACAGAAAAACAAAGAGCCGAGTAATCGCAGCCATTAGTCACTAGTAATCGTAGTCATTACTCAAAATAATCGCAGCCATAATTCACTAGTAATCGAACCGTTCTCGCCAATGAAGTCGGTGCGTTACGATTTTCGAATAGATAAAGAAAACGCGCGACGCACTCGACACGCGCGCGCGCGCTGACGCAGCGCGCACGCGCACGCGCGCGCGCACGCACACGCACCGCACCGCACCGCACGGCACGGCACGGCTCGGCGTGGCGTGGCGAGGCGAGGCGAGGCGAGCGAGCGAGCGCGCGCGCGCGTGTTGGCTCTTTCCAATTCCACAAGGGGGTTACCACTTTCCACCTTTTAAAGTGGTGTAACTCCCATTCAACTCTCCATATGGGACTAAACAGTTTTTCAATGTGGGTCTAGAAATTTCATTTGATTAATTGCTAAATTAAATGGACCAAGCCCAATTAATCCAACAGAAATTTGACCGATCTTTTTTGGTTACCGATCGATAACCGTTATCAGCTGTCCGGTGGTATTTCCCCTTGTTCTGGGTTTTCAAACCTTGTCGCAGGGGCAGTTACATGAAACAATCTCCTTTTGTTAGCACCATCCCAAAGGTTCACAAATTTATCACATCCACCTGTAGCAAGGGTGGCATAGCTGCGTATGTTAAGTGAGGCCATTAAAGAAACTGAGCGTTAATTACTTAATTAGCACTGTGAGATGAAGAGGAATTTACATTGGGTGGAATGAAATTGCATTGACAGGATAGGCAGTGTCCCTTTGTTCATACGAGTGAACAGTACCCATAAATAGTAACCCACGGTGCTAGCTGCACATGGTAATATTAGATTAGTTATGATAGAGATAAGAATAGTTAGTTTCCTTATTAGATGGATTTATGATCTTATATATATTCTATCTATTAGAGATATATTTTCTTAAAAATAGAGATTATTTCTTAGAGGTAAAATCGAATTATTCCTATAAAAGAGACAACATGTATCCATTATCAGGAAGCAATGAATAATAAAGTATTTCAAATCCCTAATTTCTAGCTCTGGTCTCTCCTCTAGACCAGCTACTCTAGATCTGTTCCTCTCCCTCAATCGGTGCCCTCCTTCTTCTAGCACCGTTTTACTTTAAATCATCATCGTCCGACCTCTCTCTGATAAATATTTATCCCATTATGAACTAAAATTCATAACACCCTTCCATCCTCAGTTAATCGATGGCACTTGAAAGCATACTTGAATGGAACAAACAGGTACATATAGCTACTTGCGAAAATGGAACACAACTAAATATATGTAGATTAAAAAACCAAGCACACAACAATGCCTATACTATTAGCTTAAGCAAAATGGCTGTTCAGGAAAGCAGCTTTTCCTTTGCAGCTTGGATACATACTTCTTATAGAGAGTAGACTCAGACCGATCGAAGAACTCCATAGCAACTCGTCCTTCCACAGAACCCAGAGCAAATCCTGAATCAAAAGAGTTAAGTCAATAAATTGAAAGTGTACACTGGTAAAATGCTAAATTCTTAGACATTTTGCTGAATTAAAAGGAGCCACACAGAAAAGATAGATGCAACTACAGTTCAAGACAGTGATCCTCCCATTCAGTTTTGCATATGGATATTTAAAATACAAATAAAATATTGATTTCTTCAGTTATATTGTGCCTTCAAAGCCACCCATGGGTAATATTTTTATGTGCCAAAAAAAACTTATACAAGGTCAGAGTCCTAGACAAATCTAAAAAAAAGATCAATCATGTAGAATTACTATTTATAATTATTACCATTATCCTGCCAACGAAATTTGGAAATCAGGTATGACCGTATGAGAACGTGAAAAACTGAAAAACATGTTCAAATGCTATATAGCACTGAAGAATCCATGGATGATGGATGTGGATTATCACATCAAGGATATCAACCATTAGCAGATGAAAAAAGTACAAAACAAAAATACAAGGCATCCACAATTAAAACAGCACTGGAGCACTAGAACAATTAAGAATTAATTAAGATCAGTTACATATATCACATTCTTAATAGATGACAGCTATTATATACATTTTTCTCTACGATATACACTGTGTTTTCACATAGCGATAAAACATGATGTTCGCACAATATTATAGGAGTCTGAAAGTATATTCGAAGTTCAGGTTGTGTTGTGAATCATTCAATATTAGGACAGACTTTTGCTGAAGCTCTACTACTGGAAAAACATATCATGAAACAGATGCTAACAAGCTAAATGTTAATCAGTAAGAAAACTCGAGAAAGCCATACCTTCAACAAATTTGTGTATGCTTCCTCAGGAAAAAAAACCATAAACAAAAACAAACAAAAAGGCAAATTTGTCTATGCTAACTGAGGGAGCAGTAATATGGAAATTCAAGCTCCCAAGCGGTTGACCTGTTACTGGTGTGCATTTTCAATAGTTGATGCAAAAGATCACAATGTTATTGGTATATATAGATATTCAACATCCTTGAATCATTCTAAGTTCAAATTTTAATCTGAAGTTCTAAACTGTAGGACTAAATGCTCATCAATTAGCAAAAACATCAGGTACATTGGGAAGAAGCAGTGGAGCTGAAACGATCTATACAAAAATGATGACCGCATTGTAGCATGAATTTCAAGCAATTTATCAATCAACCGAAATGACCTACACAAAAATGATAACCACATACTTGCATGAATTATTGAATTTGAAGCAACTTATCTAGCAATCATCCATAGAACACAAGAAAACAATGGATAACAATAACCATGTAGCAATTTATTATAAGCTTCAAAGAAAGTATGAGATAGCAGTATTCACTATGTATTTCCAAATGAACAAGAAGGATCCTCAATACCAAACAAGAAAAGTAATACTCTATCAACTTAACACATCTTTATGTATTAAACAAATCACAAAAATAAGGTGAAAATAATGCGGGCAGTATTTAGCAGAAATATAGACTTTGCATGTTTGCAGAATTATCTAATCAAGAACAACAATGTCTTACCAGTTCCATTTGGACACTGAACACACCGTGTTTGATATTTCAGTGAAGACTCCCTTTCTTGCTCAGGCTCAGATATAGCGCGCAAGTCATAAACATTCACATGCCTTCCTGCTGTTGCAACAACCAACTTATATCCTGCTAATGAAAGCGAGTATACACTTTCAGGTTGGATATATGTCCCAACAAGTGTATGCTCTGCCACATTCACACCTCTTGGATCCCAACACCTTATAGTCTTATCCCAGCTGCCAGTGATTACTTGTCCTGACATGATACATGGCATAAATAAACATATAATGTTCCACATTATTCTTAAGAAATGATAAATTGTCTTATCCCAGCTGCCAGTGATTACTTGTCCTGACATGATACATGGCACAAATAAACATATGATGTTCCACATTTTTCTTAAGAAGTGATAAATTATCTGGCAAACACAATGTTAAATGAACTATAATTGTTGAAATGCACAAACTTCAAAATTTTGAAGCCTATCTAAGAACTCCCTATTTCTTAAGTCCAAATTGCATTGTTAAAATGCACAAACTTCAAAATTTTGAAGCCTATCTAAGAACTCCCTATTTCTTAAGTCCAAATTGCACTACTGTCCACTATAGTCTTCATTAACGTTGCAATGTACATCGATATAGACATGGCCCATCAGATAGCTATCCTTCTAAAATTAATCAATAGTTATCGATGCTCCTTCTGGTTATTGTATTAGGGAAAACACCTATTGAAGAATTCACATATAAATGGCCACCGCATAAGCTTGAACAATGAGCAGATCAACCATACAGAGAATTAAGCAACAACTACCAAAGATGGATATCATACGCAAGTACATGGAATGGATATTTATTAAGTGCTCTACCCAAAAGGATAAAGAAAATAGCCAAACAATTTCAACTCTTGTAGTACTGTGATCGAAGATGGTTATGTTTACACCAAAGATATAGTTCATTTTAAGATCAAATTGACAAGCTTATTAGGATAGGCTTACCCCATCACCAGGTACTAAAACATGAACTCAACTGGCAATGTTCTCTGTTGAACTAGTACAACTGGGGTCAGATTGACAAGCTTCATAAGATAGACTTAGCCTATCACCTAGCAACTAGAACACGAATTCAACTAGCAGTGTTCTCCAGACACTGAAGTTTGACGGACTCAACAGCACTTTCCAGCCGTAGCGAAAAGCAAAAGCAAGTACCTGTAGCATAGGAGTACTCCACACAGTGAACTGGACCATCATGGCGTCCCAAGAGATCATTTCTACCAGACCTAAAGGCCAGCCTGAAAAAAAAGGCAGTTCCAAAGCATACAAGCCATCAATTTCGCTTCGATTTATATGAATGATCGGACCAAACTGGAAAACAAAAGATAAGGTAATAATTCTTCTGAAGCAATGTAGTGTGGTAGGGGTTGCTGATCATTGGACTCATAATCCACTAAAATTATGTCCTAATTCTCTTCCTAGACCATGTCAACATCACAAATTAATGCACGTCTGCGAAATGGAGAACCAATTTAACGGAGTACTCCGACTCTCTTCTGGACTGCGCAACAAACTACACCACGTTTGTTCTCGAAATAAAACAGACTACACTGCGTGTGCAATCGTTCCAACTAAATCGCTTATCCAAAAACCAACAGGATACACGAATCGAACGGGACGTGAGGTGATCGCTATCACCTCCGCACGGAGTTGTCGCCGCCGGGGCTGAACCCCGAGGAGTCGTCGTGGAAGCAGCAGTCGAGTACGGGCCCCGCGTGCATGAACACACCCATCGGCATGTTGGCCTCCGCGTCGTAGGGCCGCACCGTCTGGAAGCTGCGAAGGCACACGCACAACCAAGCCCCATCAAACCCCACGGATCAAACCAAACTGCCAGGTTTCGTTTCCGCAATACAAGTAGGAGGAGCGCGAGGCGCGTACTGTTCTGAGTGACTCACCTTGTCCCAGGAGGAGACGAGGAGGTGGTCGCTGTGCCTCGAGAAGCGGAGGCTGGAGACGCCGTCCGACGGCGGGTGCGACAGCTCCTTGTCCATCCCGGTCCCGACGCCGCGGCCGCCATCGGCGAGGGGGACGAGGACCGGAGGCCGCGCCGGTGGAGGCGGCGCTCATGGCGGTGTAAGGAGGAGGAGGCGGTGGTGGTGATCACTGGCTAGGCCTAGGACGCTGGGGTTCGGAATTTGAATCCGAGCGGTGGAGACGAGTGGACTAGTGGAGAGGAGGGCGGCTGGGCGGGGACTTATAAAGGAGAAGGTTTCGGGGAATGGTCGTTCGGTTCGGCCCACTACCTAAGCCAATTACGACCAAGTCCACCAGGTTCAGCCTAACCTTGGTATGGGTCTGGGCTTAGCCATCAGTTGGGCCTGGGGCTTGATCTAGGCCCGCTGCTCTCAGTCAAGAGCTCAGATGGTTGGCGGAAATGCTATGCCCCATGCGCGCGGCGTATAGCCTCCTGCTGCCCACCCCTATGGGCCTTGGCCTACGGCCTGTTAACATGGCATCTCGTAGAGAGCTACGAATGGCCTATCCAGCGTAGCAGAGTGCTAGCATGCCTCCTATTACTTTTTATTCTTTATTTATTTGCAATCCTCTCTCTCTGTTCCTTTCTTATGTTACTTTCCATTCCTTCCGTTACATTAGGGTATAAACAGGAGCTAATCGATAACTTGGCATGCTTCGGTATGCAGCACGAGACTTAATTACAAGCAATTGTCAACGATATGCTGTTTCTAATTAAATATGGTCTTAAACTTGTACTTTTTATATAAGAACATTGCACACTTTGCATCATCATTCCAAGAACCCCCAACAAGAGGACCGTCTAAAAAAAGAGAAACTGTTTACCACTTCTTTTTTCTGTGATTATGTGTTATGCTAAGATTTGCAAGCTGGCTAGTGTTCTTTATAAATTCAATAACTTTGTGCTGCTTTTGTTTTGGTCCATGCAGTTGTACTTGATTGCTTAATTTATCTCATCTTGTTAGTTACATCATACAAGGAGTTAAAGTTGTACTTGATTGCTTAATTTATCTCATCTTGTTAGTTACATCAGACAAGCAGTTAATAGGATGCTAGGTGGTTAGGGATTGGTAGTTAGGTAGTTTAATCATGTCAAAAGATGACAATGATAGAATAATCATTAAACAACTTGTCCCCAATTTTGATAACCCCTCTCTTCTGGGTACTACGTGCATCTTCCTGATATGTTAATATAATTCATGTCTTTGATTCTTAATCAGTACAATAGTACTGCATCTTAGTGATAAAACCACCAAGCTTATCCTTTAGATAATTGTCATGGAGCAGGACACGTTTGCTTAAAATTTTAAAAAAGACAACAGTTTAGTTTAGTGCTAACCAGCTAGTGAAATACTGGAGTAATTCTAGTCCAATACAATGAACCAAGGGTGCTGGCAAACACTGATGGATTCCAAGTGCGTGGTTTTATTCCAACACAAGATTTGCTGCCTAGATTGGTGACAACACTGGCAGCCAAGACCAAGCCTTTCTATTCTTGCATTAACTCAACTATGAATCCTCTTGTTTAAGAGCTGTCTAAAACTAAGAATGTTCAATGTATTTCAGCATGACTTTTCTAAGTAGACTTATTCAGTTTTTGTAATTAACTGACAAAGATTAGCATAATTTTAAGTAGGTTCAATGCACTAGAAATGACAGGAGAAACACATGAGGAATAGCGTAAATTCAAATGCACATTATCTAAAGAAATCAGAGATCTGTTGCCCTACTTTAGTGACATCTATGAACTTCCATCTCTGTTTATAAACCAAGAGTCAACCAATATTAGTGAAGAAAATCAATGCTTCAACATATTCATCGCTGTTATGTCAACTGCCTTAGCTGACAATGAGTTAGCAGTAAGTTATATGTCTAGAGAAAGACAAAATATTCATACGCATTTTACCAATTTTTTCTGCAGTGGTGCCTGTTCCCTTTCCTGGTTGATGTTAACTTCAAATATTTTAGGCACAGAAATATCTCCTTTCTTTGACCTCTAGCCGACAAAATACATCAAGCAAATTCTCTCTCTTTTTCCTTTTTGTTTTGGATACAAATGAAGCACAGTTTTTTCCAGTTAAGAATGGGTGCACAATGCATTTCAAGTGAACCAATGTTGATAAATAGTAGTATAGGTTATGGTCCCTACTGATCCAGCAATGACTGAGATGTGAAGACTTGGAGACAGCTGGTACAAGCCATCTGTCCATTGACTTCTTGGAGCTACCATTACTTTTTTAAGAAGTACTATGGAGAGTTTCAGTCTTGAATCATTCAGAAGTACAGGCAACAAACTTTCCGAATAGATTCTAGCATCCCATGATAAGAACTGTAATAAACGAGTAGTACAGATAAATTGGAATGTGAACACAAACAAAGTACGAAGACTTTCATTAATAACGTATTATGCCAATCAGATAAGTGGACGATTCCAGTTAATTGATTGTTGCAATCATTTACAAAGTATAGAGAACAGTTAAAGAACAATACATGGTATAGTCTTGTGAACCTAAGCCACATCAAGTACACAAGAAGTCAATTGCAGAGCTCTAGTTAAAAACAGGTATATGATGAACAACATGAAGTGGATTGTGCACTTCGATGTCCAAGTTTAGTGTAACTGATTCAACCACTGATTATTCATATTTTACCATCGTAATGATTGAAGAAGTTATATCCTACTTTTCCAATAACATTGCCTCGAATGGATTTGTTGCAACTTTGTTTTTTCAATTTGAAAAGCCTCACACAGAGTTTGAGCTAAAAGGGTACTCATGAGCTTCCTGAAAAATAGTTATAGGATCATTGAACTGTACTGACAACTAGAACAATTAAATTGAAATTCAGTACAAGCAAAGTATGATTAATTCCATTGATAACGTATGACCAATCAGATGAGTGGACAATTGAAGTTAATTCATTATAGCAAATTATTCAGCAAAGTATAGAGTACAATTAAAGAACAATACATGGTATAGTCTTCTGAGCTTAAGATTCTCAAGTACACAAGTCAATTGCAGATCTCTAATTAAAAAGAGCTATATAATGAACAAACAGTACATAAAGTAGTTCATGCAATTTTTTGCCTAAGTATAGCATTGCCAATTCGACCACCGATCATTTTATATTTAATCAGTAAGAATGATTGAACAAGTTATATATATACCTATTTTCCAATAATATTGTCTGGGAAGGATGCAACCCTTTTTCAATTTGACAAGTCTCACATAGAGTTTGCCTTAAGGGGTTTAGCATGTTCTTCCTGAAAAACAGTTAGCATTTATAGAACAGGGGAAAAAATCTGACATAGTTACACCCATATTTGATTAGTTTGTTTAGTTTACAGCACAAGATTGGCCACCATCTACCATTTCTGACAATAATCTAATATGCTGAATATAAACAATATGCACGCCAGCATCTCCATGCAACATATTCTGTTTTATCCCCATCTTGAGGATCAGACAGCTCTTCAAATCGCAGGAAATGACAACAATGTAGTTTCTGCAACCTCCATGGGAAGCACGAGATCACACAGGCATGAAGTAATTCCCATAATCTTAATTCCCAAAAACAAAAACAACTCAAAGAACTTAGTTCCATAATCTTGCCTGCCTCCACCTCTCACTTCAACTCACCACCACTTCCCACGTTCTACAAGATGAGTAATTGCGCAAATGGCCAGGGCAATCTCACCTCCAAGATAAACAATCTCAGCATACTAATCTCGCCTGGATGAAGATAAATAATATCGTCATACTATCACGACATAATTGCGCATGCGGTTTTGTTTATCCTGTCGATATCAAGATCAAGAATCCGGCCTCAACAACTTCACAACGTCCCCCCGGGTTTGACACTGGAGGTAACATTTCTTTGCTACGAACTAGACAATTTTGTGATGATTGTGGTGCTGCCATCCTTGGTCAACAATAGAGGCCACCTGCACCCTACAAATACCCTGGACAGACGAACGGCAGAAGCACTCAGACATTATAGCAGCTGCATCTCTCTAATCTACTTTCTTTCCTTGCCTCGAGGCCTTTTACCTTACTGAAATGGAGAGCTCCTACAGTTCAGCTGTGCCGTCGATGGAAACCGACGTGATGGCGCAGTTTCTTGGAGGAGCTCATCATGATCACTGCTTCGCCTACGAGCAACAGGATGAGTCTATGGAGGC
Source organism: Melocanna baccifera (assembly GCA_036346265.1). Classification (NCBI taxonomy): domain Eukaryota; kingdom Viridiplantae; phylum Streptophyta; class Magnoliopsida; order Poales; family Poaceae; genus Melocanna; species Melocanna baccifera. The sequence goes on along the minus strand of CM070694.1, from coordinate 21,769,520 downwards.
AATGGCCGCCACGTTCTTGCCTAGCCTCGACACTGACTCCAACTCCTCTTCTAGCTGTCTGAACTATAATGTGTCTCCGCAATGCTGGCCTCAACCAGGCTATAGCTCTAGTCTTACCAGTTTGCTTGATCCAGCTCAGAGCTATGAGAGCTTTGAGTTTCCGGTCATGGATCCATTCCCGCCTACCGACTTCGAGCCGCATTGCGCCATCCCCTACCTTAGGGAGGACCTAAGCCCTCTACATGGCAACCATTCATCAGTCGGAGGGGAAGAAGAAACCAATGATGCACCAGTGACTAACAAAAGGAAGTCCAGTGCTGCCATGACGGTATGATTGCACAAATGTTAATAGATCAGTTATTTACTTCAGTTGCTATGTTTTGTTCCACGCCTTATTAGATTGCTGAACTGATCTAGGCATCAAAAAAGACCAAGAAGGCTGGCAAAAGGGATTTTACTGGTAACGACGAAGGCGGCAATACGTATGTCGACACACAAAGCTCCAGCAGCTGCACCTCAGAGGAGGGCAATTTGGAAGGCAATGCGAAGTCGAGCTCAAAGAAGACAGGCACCAGGGCCAGTCGTGGGGCGACAACTGATCCTCAGAGTCTCTATGCAAGGGTAAGTACACAAAATTAGAAGATGTAAAACAAAGTTACACAGTGACTCAGGGGCTTATTTCTGAATTCTGATGGATGTAAATTTAAATTCTACAGAAGAGGAGAGAGAGGATCAATGAAAGATTGAAAATCCTTCAGAACTTGGTTCCCAATGGAACAAAAGTAAGTTCCTATTTGAAAAGTATTTATCTGCAAGAGGTTTTTGTCTCATATATTTCGGTATGGTAACTGGAAATAGAAATTCAGGTCTAACTTGGATAAATATGATCTGACAGGTTGACATAAGTACAATGCTGGAGGAAGCAGTGCATTATGTCAATTTTTTGCAGCTTCAGATTAAGGTGTGCAAATATATATATTTCCTTGTCATATGACTAAAGATTTGTAGAAACCAAATAATTGTGATATAAACTGTAAAGAAGCAAGACTTTAATAATTTTGTTTCAAACAATCATGTGCAGTTATTAAGCTCCGACGACATGTGGATGTATGCACCCATCGCTTACAATGGAGTTAACATCAGCAATGTTGATCTGAACATCTTTTCTCTGCAAAAATAAATACTGCATCGGAGATACAGAGCTAACACTGAATTGCTTAGGGATTAATTGATTCTGGCCCATATAGTCCCAAATATCATACATGTAATGTAACTTTATTTTATTTTTCTTCCTACTTCTTGGAAATTTCCCATGAAGCCATACGAGGAAGTAATCATGACCTTGTTATTGATCAAACATCACAGTGATATGATTGACTTCACATTTAGGATAATTATTTTTCATGTTGTGAGGGTTGGCATTTGTAATTCTATTTCTTGATATTAGAATGCAAGCTTGGTTTCATTAAAAGATAGGCTAGTTTCTATAAAATATATATACTGAAAATTTATTGTGCACATACAAGGTGATAAACGACAAATAATCTTTTGCTTCATACCTCCAAACAAAAAACTGTAGAGCATTGCAAAAAAAAAGTTACACTTGAGACAATTGACACCACCATTCACCAGTTTGTTAGTTTGAAGATGCCATCTTTCATTACAAAAAAAGTACACTTGAGACAATTGACATCACCATTCACCAGTTTGTTAGTTTGACTTAAAGGCCATACACTGATCTATTTGTTAGTTTGAAGATGCCATCTTTCATTACAATAAATCACCCATAGTTTGGCAACATTATTATCCAAGCATCCAACATAGAACATCAAAACATTCGGAAATTAGACCTAAGATGCCACTTGATGTCTGACGATGATCCAATTAGATCATGCGCTATTACTACACAATACCTTCTTAGATATTCATTATATGTGTGGCTAGAGCTCTTTGCTAAGTTACTGCCACTTATTCCTGCTCTTTCTCCTCATCAGTAACACTATTTATACTTTCTAGCGCCATTGCAGCATACTGGACATGCCTTAGAAGGGCTCCATATATCTTTCTCCGTACCCTCTCGCATGCATCACTCTCTTCTTCCTCAGAAAATAAGTTATCCTTGTTGCTTCTGTCAACCGAAAACATCCTGTCATGCCGCCCGACACGGTTGAGCCAGTCATCCACTCTTTTCAGCTGCTGCAGAAGTCCTGCAACTTGGGAATCACATGTCGCATAGTCAGTCTCGCCCTCAATGTCGTCCAATAACTTGTCGATGTACTTGAGGAACCACCGGTTGCATTCTGACCGCAATGCAATAGCCAGGTCCATGGCTGCATTCAGGTTGCTTCCTTCGGAAGAAGCATCAGCGGTTTTCCTCGATGACCTGTTGTTGCAGTTGCATGTTGGCTTGGAACAACAGGACAGTGGGGTTACAGGCTTTGATTCAGCCAATGATGGCTTTGTAGAATCAGGGGTGACTCTTGCATGGATAGAGAAAGGTGAGAGGTCTGCTTCAATGGCTGCTCTGATCCATGAGATGGCAGATTTCTTCCTATCCAATGCAGCCTTCATAGCAGCTTTGGCCGAAGCCGAGGATGTTGAATTGGAACCGCATGCTTTCACTTGCCTAAGTTTGGTCTGTGATTGAACAATGAAGATAGCATCCAGTTCTTGAGAGAATTGCAAGAACCTGTCGACGAGTTCCTTCGGATCATCGTCCTTGTCAGATTGTAGTTCAGAGTATGCGCTGGAAAAGGAAGTGAAATGAGTTGCTACTTACACAGTACAATACTTTTCTGAAATTGTAGAAATCTGAAGCTATGGACAACTGTTTTCTGAGCAACCAGATATGAACTGAATTGAGACAATTGACTATTATTCTTCTAACACCCAAGGTTCGCCAAATTTCCCGACACCGTGGAATGTTCTCTAAACATTCACACCATGTCTACATAAGCTTTCAACGTTACTCACCTCAGGCATTTTATCAACTTCTCGGTGGTAGATGCCTCTAGCAACCCATCAAGCACAGCCTGCAGTGCCATGTCTCTCTGCTTCACTGCTTCCTGCAATTGGGGTCACCAACTGTCTTATCATCAAGCAGAATTAACTTCTTGATATGACAAAACAGAAGAAACAGCATGTAGTATACTAGTATACCTTCCCATGCCTCACCAATCTTGATGAGAGTGAGCTCCACATCACATTGTTCTCGCACCACCTGATGCCGCTAGACGACGCACTCTGCGGCGTCGCCACCGCGCAAGAGCTTTCTCTGGGCGTCTTGCTTGACGCGTGTCTGTTCCTCTTGGAGAGCACCTTGAATGCCTTCTCGGCTTTCCTTCTCACGGACTCCAGCGGATCGTTCGCCGCGCCGTTCTGATGCTCAATTGAGTTTGGGGCGGATTTACTTGGAGAAACCTACAGGATACAACAAGAAAAACTGATTGAATTAGCTTGATTTCTTGGCATTTCGTGGTTAAGCACGCACTTTTGTAAGCTTCAAGAAATGACTTTACACCGTTGCTACGTCTCCGCGGAGCGACGGGTCTCCTGTCCTTGATACTCCCGGTGAAATCCCAGTTCCTCCTCGCGGAGGAAAACGACGACGACACGTCCGACTCGTCGTCGTCCTCGTCGCTGCTGTTGCCGTCGACGGACGTGATGCTGATCTTCCTCAGATTCCTCAGGACATCGGGACCCCAGAGCTCCCCCTCCCTCCTCTTCGCCGCCGTTGCTGCAGCACCTGCCTCCGACAAACTTGTTATCGACCGTGATCTGTGGTGGTGGCCAATCGCGGCAGGGGAGCGCGCCTGCCGTGCCCTCCTCATCTCCGGGAGGGGAGGCGTTGGCGACGGCCGGCGCGGACGCTCGGATACGACCTCCTTGACCACGGCGCCGCCGGAGCAGGCGGCGTCGTTGGTGGTGGAGTCCTGCTGGATGCATGGGTACCGCCCGGGGAGGACGCGGAACTTGCGCAGCACCGGCGTCGGGACGGACGGCACGAGGTGCTCGACCTCGATGACCTGACCGATGTGGAGGCCGTTGGCGAGGATAAGGTCGTCGTGGTCGGAGTGGAGGGAGACGTAGCAGGAGCGCGCGGAGTCGGAGAGGCGGAGGTAGAAGCCGTGGTGAGCCGAGAAGGGGTCGGCCCCGGAGAGCGCCGGCGTGATGTTGGTGACCTGGAGCAGCACGCGGGACCGGGACCGGGGCGTGGGGGCGGAGTCGTCGTCGGAGGGTTCGGGCGGGCAGAGCAGGCGCAGCAGGCTGCCCGGCCGGAGCGCCAGCCTGTGCGGAGACGACGGAAGAGAGGCCGGCCTCGACGATGCCGGCGGCGGCGGCATTTGCGGAGGACGGGATCGAGATTCGAGATGGAGATGCCGAGAGAGCTGGTGCGAGATGTTGGATGGTTCGGAGAGAGCGGAACAGGTTTTGTGGCGGGTAACGCGGCGGTGGATTTGAAGAGCGGTTATAACTCAACCGCCTGGGCTCGGAATCAAGGTTGGTTTTGTTAGGCTTTTCTGCAAGTCAAGGCCCAAAGCTTTAGGCCGAGGAGAGATGGGCGATTGAACTAGGGTGGAAATGGATGGAATACCATCGAATAATTTCAAATATAAATATAAATTTTTAAAATAAATACAAATATAAATTTAAATATTATCAAACACGAATACGAATATCCTCATACGAATTCGAATACGAATCAGATATCATAACGAATACGAATTCGAATATCATAACGAATACGAATTCGAATCAGATATATACTTAATTCGGTCGAATACGAATATCCTCATACAAATGCCGCAACCGGCCAGTTTTTCCAGTTACCGGTTTCAAATTCAAATTTTGACACTTAAAATTTGGCTGGTTTTTTCGTTTTTTCCAATTACTGGCCGATACGCATAGAAAACGGATCGAATACGAATTGAATAGTCTCAAATACGAATACAAATATTCTCAAATATGGATATAAATATTATCGAATACACGGATTTTGCTTACCACATTTGCGTTTTCTCGGATATGAATATCAGATAAAACGGATTATCTGTTGCTGTTTCCCACCCCTTTATTGAACTCCCCTTGCCGTCGCCCAGCAAACACCCCCTTATCTTAGCGAATTTTGGGTGCAATCATGTCAGAATTTCGCTGTGCCGGCGTCGGCACCACCTATGATGGCATGGAAAAAGAAGCATGATATTTCCCAGGAAGATGAACTAACTTCTGGATTAGCAGGACTGGAGAAGTGATGCATGTCGGGTAGGGTGCAGTCGAAATGGATACAGATAGATATAGCTCATTCTGCATCATATTTCATAGTTTTTTCTTAGAGTCGGACATAGATAATGCCAGATACCCATTTTTAAATTTCGTATTTGTTTTACAAGCCTTCGTTCGTCGGACAAAAACTATATGCTTCTTCTACACCCCTATATAGGACACTGAACAGTAGAGATGAAATCAGAGGAACATAGAAAGACTAATAGTCAGGGTATCAAAAGAAGAGCACTCAGTATTCTCCACCTATTTAGATACAATAAATACAATAAATAGATTGAAAGCGAACTTTAAAGAAAATAATACTAAATAGATTGAAAGCGAACTTTAAAGAAAATGATACAAAATAAATAATCAAAGGAATTGATTAGACCATAAGTGAACTACCCATTCACTTGGTAAACCAACAGTGAAGTAATCACTCACTTTTCACAGCTTTCCTAACCAAGTTTTTAGAAAAACGGTATCATGGCATTCAAATTATCAAAGGAATAATTAATCAATTGGGATAATAACTACCAATTACAAGGTGTTGTAATAAATTAGCAATGCATGATAATTTAAAATAAAATAATTAATTAATAGACTAAAAACTATATTCAACATGATCAAAGGACATGACTTGTCTTGGCCTTGCTCGGTTATGAATTTTTGATCTTCTTGTTATGCTTCCGCTCCTTCGAAAAGATAGAGCTTAATTTTAGATTAATTTCAAAAACTTTAAAACTAAAACCAAAAGATAGAGCTTAATTTTAGATTAATTTTAAAAATAAATTTAAAGAACTTTAAAACTAAAAATAAATTTCAAAAACTTTAAAACTAAAATCAAAAGATATCCAGGTAATTTTAGATTAATTTTAAAAAAAGAACGGGGTCAATCGGAGCTAGGACGGAAGAAAACAGGCTCTTGAAAAATTTAGTCTAAAGGAAAAGACTAAAAATTCAAAAAATCTACTGTGTTATGGACTCGGTGCATAGAATAACTGGTTTATGGTGGACTTGCATCATTGAATAGTGTACATGCAACTAGGCTTGCTGACATGGCGGCTAGAGCTAACGTGGCAGATGACGTGGCGGGGTGACATGGTTGACACATGGTATGATGACATGGCATCTGGGACAGCTCAGGTGTTGATGTGACGCTGACACATGGCGACATGTCGGATCTAGGGCTGAGGTGGTGATGACTCAGCAGGGGTTGATGCAGCAATTGGACGGTCTGAGAAATGATCGAACGGTCCGGACGAGTGAAGACTTTCGGACTCTCCGAATGCGACGACGATCGAACGGCCAAGAAGCAATGATGTTCAAATAGTCCGATAATCGAACAGCTGAGGAGAGGAGATGTTCGGACTATCCGAACGATAATGTCGATTGGATGATCGGGAGGCGTGGAGAGATTCGGACTGTCCAAAGATCGACGACATGCGTCACTCGGCGGTTGGTTACGAGAGGTGAAAGGACGCGTCTCTTCGGTGGCTGAAGGGGCACGGTGCGTCAGTGGGGTTTGGCCAACGAGATGGTATGGTGGGGCATAACGGCACGAAGACTCACTGACGGCAGCAGCGGTGAAGTCCAGCTGGGCGATGAAGAAGGCGACTGTTGGCTGAAGTCAAAGACGATGACGCTCGGGTGAACGGCGGTGGCTAGAGGTGAGGACAACGGCGGCGGCGCACAACACGACGAAGGTCAGGGTGACAGCACGACAGGGCACGAGCTTGGCGGTGGGGTGCGAAGCACGAGATGCGACGACGCTTAAATAGGCACGAACGTCGAGTCCGGCTCGGAGAGGCGGCGATGGAGTCCATGTTGGGCACGGACATTGAGGCGGAACGAGCTTGAACGGCAGCGGCGAGAGTCCGCCTCGAACATGAAGAACAGTACTCAATATCGCGGATGGCCAACATGTGGCTAAGCTCTGAGATCAAACAGTCGACGGGGAGACCGGGAGAAGGATGAAGATGAACAATGCACGTCCCGGTGGATGCACGACATGTGGCACGACTTGGGATCAAACGGTTGCGACAGATGGCACCAATGAATAGTGTTAGAGGCTTTAGATGGTTGACACATGGCACTGGAAAGGATGTGGCGACCGAAGCGGGACTTGGCCAGATGTCCGACATGTGTCAATAGGAGATTGGTCGGATGAGGCTTACTTGACTGGAGTGGGCTCGGCCCATTACTGTGCTGACTGCTGAGGATTTTTGGATTTTTCTTATTTTAAATTTTTAAATAAAATAAAATAAGCTCTAAAAAATAGCAAAAAAATCCAAAAAAATTGAGAAAATACATAAAAAATATTTTTTGATGTTTACTTTAGTCATATTAAATCCTTTTAATTTGTAAAAATTCGATGTAATCTTTAATTAATTCTAGAAAAATTCAAATAATGCATGTTATTTTAAAAGCTTCAAAAAGGCTATGAAAATTAGGATGTTAGAGGCACCTATAGCCTTTGTGCAAGAAGCTATACCCCAAAAAAACACATTGTTGAGATATGAATTCTAGCTTTCGTACATTGTATAGACGCAAGTTAGGTCAACATGTGCAGCCAAAGACCCTCAATTGAGTGTAATCGAGGGGGTGTCTTGAGAAGACACTAGAGAGGAGTAGTGTTTTGGATGACAATACTCGGAAGACGATTAATGAGATAATAAGCAGTTAGAAATGCTTCATCCCAAAACTGTACAAGAAGAGAAGCTTGAACGAACAAAACAAGACAAGTTTTAACTATGTTCCTATGTTTACATTCAGTAGTGTCGTTCTGCTGATGGGTATGAGGACATGAGACACGATGTTATATACCAATTTTGCTTAAGAAACAATGTAATTTCTAGTACTTGCCACCTCAGTCTGTTTGAATGGATTTGATTTTAGAATCAAGCAAGCGCTCAACAAAGCTTTAAAACTGAAGGAAAATTAGCTCAACATCAGACTTGCACTTTAGAAGATAAATCCATATGAATCTACTATAATCATCAATGAAACTCACATAGTATTTAAACCTACCAACTGAAATTCTAGCAGAGCCTCAAATATCAAAGTGTATAACTTCTAAAGGGGAAGTTGTAAATGAGTTGAAGACAGATAAGGAAATTGACAGATCTTTGATTGGACACATGCGTCACAAACATGACCATCTTTATTTTCACTAGGTCAAAAATTATTTTAACTATAAATTTGCTGAAGAGTAGCTGATGTAGGATATCCAGGTCATCGGTGCCACTGTTCATGAGTGATCTTCACAACAATCAAAGATGATCTTGGACACTGAACAGAGGTTGTGTGATGTCGAGCAGGTAGAAATGTTGACATAGATGAGTGAAGAGTAGACTGAAGAAGTGCGGAAGGAAGAGGGTATAACCCCCCCCCCCCTTTACATGGGCCTTGGAGAAGAGTTCTCTGTGTGGCCTGATCCTTGACAGAGAAGAAGTTTAGATTAAACTTAAGAAAGACTTTGTTATCACTAGCTAGCCTATGAACAGAAGGAAGGTTTTTGCTAATGTTTCGAACAGAAAGCACATTCTTAAAAATCAAAGAACCATGAAAGCCAGTAATATGAGAATTACCAACATGAGAGATTGACAAACTTGCCCCACTGGTGATATGAATCTGGTCATTTCCCTTGTATTGTTCCTTCATGGACAGCATATCCAGATCACTTGTGAGATGATCTGTTGACCAGAATCAACATACCAAGGATCTTCGGCCTAATACGAGTTATCCAATCTGTGGTAGCAACGAAGAGTGTCATGTCCCTGTTTGCCACAAACTTGACAGGTTGGGCGACTTCCTCCTTGCTATCCATTTCCTCATCCTGGCTGGACTTGTCCACGTCCATGTCCCCGCTTGTCATTGTGCAACCCGCTGCCACGAGCATTGCTATTTGGTGAACAACATTGTTGGCTAAAGCTTCAATCTGCACTAACAAGTTGTTGATCTCCTACCTCAACTCAAAACTAAGAAGCTAGACATAGAGATCATGTAACCCGATCGGGTTTGACCGTGCGATCATCGAGGTGACAAACATATCATGGTTTGTGCCGAGTCCTATGAGCACGTACAACACAATCTCCTCTTGGAGTGGACGGCTTATGGAGGCCATTGTATCAGCAAGACTCTTCACCTTTTGGAAGTAGTCAAACGCTATAATGTCCTTCTCCACATTTGCAAGTTGAATGCGCACTTGCATGGTTCTTGCCCTGGTGCATGACGCAAACATGGTCTCTAGTGTCGTCCAAACCTGTGAGGCAGAAGTTTGGAACAACACATGGGAGAGAATCTCCTCTGTCAATGATGAAAGTAGAGCACTCAGCACCAGTTGATCTTGATAGAACCACACAAGATACTCAGGATTTGGAACCTGAGCAGCACCATCTTGTGTCGTCTGGGTGATGACCGGCGTCGGAGGTTTAGCAGATCCATCCACATAATCAAGGAGATTCTGGCTCTGAAGATATGGGATGAATTGAGTCTTCCACAACAGATAATTGTCACGATTCAGTTTGACTGTGACAAAAGTAGTTGAAGGAAGATGTGGTGATGGGAGCAGCAGAGTTTGAGTTCATGGCTGTGCTCATAGAGAGAGGGAGATGCGGAGGTGGTCATCTTGGTTCAGATCGGTGCTCTAATACCATGTGAAAGAAATATGTTTGGCGTAAATCTATCTCTTGGGTTAGCTTCTGTATTTATAGTGCAACATTACATGAGAATCGATTCAATCGGGATTACAACAACCAGCAAAACAGAGCAAACGGCAACAGTTAACTGAAGATTACAACAGAGTTAGAGATAAGAGATCGCTATTTTTAACAAAAACAACGAATATATCATCTTAGAGAATCAAGAAAACTTGTCTTTGTACAGCTATCCTTTTTAACTTTTTGTGAACATCTGTTACACAGTGACTGTACCTTGAGTTATTCTGACGATGATTACACGTGCTCAACTCCGCAAGAATCACTGCCCTCGGATCCGAACAGCTATCCTACGCATCGGAAAAAGAGGTTCCTAATTGCTCTAAGATGACGAGCTGTCCTCATCCGAGGAGCTAAGCTCTCTTCGCGGCTCATACCGGCGAGGTGGCAATGAGGTGCCTGCGGTGACGCGGAACGACTTTCCGGACCCCATCATCACCCTCTCCGGTGTCCTGCCGACGTCCCTGCACACGCGGTCCAGTATCAAGAGGAAGTCACTCACCACCATGAATATCCTCAAAGGGTGAGGTTCCTCTTTGGTGGCGTCGCCGTGGAAGTACTCCGTTGTCTCCTTTACACGCTGCAACGCGCTCCTCTCTGCCATTTTCATGCTCTCGATCTCCGTTTGCGCCTTTCTGAGAAACATATCCATTGCCTCGAAGAACTTCTCGCTTGAGGTTTGATCGACGCATGTCTCCTTAAGCTGCAAGACCAGTTTAACCTTCTCGAGGTCGGTTTCGAGCCTCGAGACGTTACCGCTCAACGTGTCCATCTCCAATGTGGCTGCCCTCTTCACATTTGAAAGCTCACTGCTGAGCCCTGCAAGTACTTTTAGGCCATCTTTCTTGAATTGTTCTTTGCTTGCGCTGCCAGGATACGTTGCTGTTTGATCGGAATCGAAGCCTTCTGATCGGATGATCTCTTGAACCACGAAGTGAAGCAATGTTGTTTTACCATCTGTTGACTTGATGTCTGCAAGCTTTAGAAGAGTATCGAGTTTGAAGGCCCTTGCCTCGCCTCGTTTAGTCCCATCATTCATGCGGTTCCCAGTCTTGAGAACTGCATCTAGCAACTTCAAGAATAGCTTGCTGCTTCTTAAATCCGCACAAGCTGCCTGTAAAAGTTCTGGAGGAATATTATATTTTGATAATTGACATGATGCACGTAATGTCTGTTTCACAAGTTAATGGAATTTATGAAGGAACTGGCACGAAATCCATAGTAAAGTGCTTGTACACATATAACTGTACAAATCCTAAAATAAATGATAAGTTAATAAACGATGTACTTTGAAAAGATTACTAACAGAACACGCGTTAGAAATTTAGAATATTGACATATTTATTTTGTGAAGCATGGAAGCACTTATCTTAAATTTACTTTACAAAAAAGGGTTGGCGTATAAATAGTTGATATAGTTGATTGCTCGTTTATAATAGAGTAAGTATTATAAAACGCAAATGAAAAGATTGAATCATCAAGGCTATTTACCTCCAAAGTTCCAAAAGATTTCCTTAAATAATTCACTTCAGTGTCAAAGTTTGCTCTGTACAGCATTGCATCCACTCTCTTGAAGGCAAAAGGAACATCAAGTACACCTTTCAGAAAGCGCTCTGCTGGATCAATTTTTGATAAATCACCACTATAATCTTTTAGTTTCAGCTCTTCTTGTTTGGTCGGTGCCATCTTAGCTAGTGTTTCATAGAACTCAGACCCCAAATCTTCTGAATTTCCTGTTGAATCATAGATTCAAACTGCCATAACTAAAATAGCCAAAAGGTGCACAATACAAACACCAAACTGACATGACATCTAAAAACTACAAGAAATATCATAGAAATTATGAATGCACTCTGAAGTCTGAACATTATTGGGTGCGTTCTTTTAAGTTATGGCTTATGTCTTTTGACTTATGGCTTATGATTTCTGGTTATTTACGGAAGAGGTTACGGAGAGAGAAATACTCGCATGCTATTTTGGCCGCTACAGATGAAGTCAGCACAATATGTACTATAATTGACCTTCAGACCCTGTCTTGAAAAAATACACCGATTTTAAACCGGTTATTGTTCATCCATACGTAAGCCAAAAGCTGGCAATGCAAACGAACCCAACCATTGCACTTTATCTGATTGGTGAACCACATTTTCCCCCCTTCTAATGGAAAGGCACATCTTTAACAAAAATTAAGATATCAGAATGATCTACTGTATTATGCAAGTACTGCTAAAGGTTTGATTATGTGGTTCATGTAACACATGAACTATTGGGGGATGGCCCCCACCGAGGCCCACTTGGCCCAGTACGCTAGTGACACGATGCGGCTAGCCTAGCATAGGACTGCTGTACAGCGGAGTACCGATTCTACCCCTACGTACATAGGTCTAGATAGGGGTATTCATGTAACCTTAAGATAAAGAAATGGCATAAGCACCCATGTAAATATAAACTCAAATAGGGTCACCCTTGTGATCTGCCCCTTCAAGGGTATAAGGTAGGACCTAAGCCTCATGGGGAAGGCATGACTCGTTGTTTTGGGAAAAGATAGCTAGTCCCCAGGTAACTCACGTTTTTCCACAATCATAGAGCTCCAGGGAAAACCACCTAGGCAATTCCCTGGCAGCCTTGCCTATACTGTTTGGCACATAGCCACAACATGAACTATATGTATTCAGTACTGTAAATGGTATTCTTGAAAACAGAATTCAAACCAAATGTATAGATGAGATCTGTCGGTTGCAGACAATAAACAAGTGACTGGGATTGAAGTTTGTTGGTTCCAACAGATATAGCTAATGAATGTTTCCATGTGACCTCATAAGAAAACAACTGAATCATATGCCCACTACTATGCCATGCACAGCATTATCCTTTTCTACAGAAGGAACTCCCTAACAAAATAACCTTGCACACTTGTAATAGCTCTGTTTATAAATTTCCACCAAGGTTCACAGTGCTAATAATTCTAGTTGATGTGTGGCCACATATGGAAGACACCTAAGCATAACAATAATATTATAATAGGCCAATCTGGGATATAAGTCACACAAGTCACTTTCAAAGCCAGTTATGGGCCTAATTATTGCTCAAGGTGCACTGTCCATGGCCAAAGGATCACTAAGATACTAAAAAATGTATGTTACTTCTAGTGAACATTATAAGATATGTTGGAACCGACGGCAAGCACGTATGAACAATAAGATCACACAAAGCACACAAGAGACATAAGAATTTGTTTACGAGGTTCAGTAATGCCTATGTTCCCAGGAGCCGTATTACAGCAGCTCCGTCTGTACGAGGAGTTTCTTTTTCACAATTAGGGTTACAAGTCGGTAGTATATTGTTATACCACGGTTACATGGTTCGACTCAGACTCTAGTCCATACACTATGCTCCCGCTTTCCGGACACAGCCCTTTAACCTTGCCATGTATGAGCCATGTACAAAATAAATCTAAGAATAATGAATTGAGTAGTCATCATATCCCCGACAACTCTACTGTACTGCTATTCAAAGAAATAACCTCAAACTTGTTTTCTAACTAATAAAACTATGCACGTGACAGTAAATGTACTCATTGAACTAATCCATGGAAAAAGATTGACAACATTATCAGGAATTGTACCAAGACATCACTAATGCATGCCTCTCATTTAGAGAACTCGATTGTTGATTATTTTTATGCCAATAAAAGTAGTTAATAGCATTCAGTGGTAGTTGGCCTCTCCCTACCAACCTTGTGATCTCTGAAAGTTTATAACTCATGACATATGATGGAGTTTTTAGTGCCAAATGTAATATGACTTTCCATTCAAGAAAAAACAAATTTGGTTAACTGGTAACAGGGTCAACCAACAATTTGAATGATGAATGTACTTGTTTATTAAAAGAAAACACATCAACTATGTAAGATCAGGCAATAAACACGCCAACTATTCAAGATCAGGCAATAAAAACACCTAAGTTTGGTAAAGGATGTCTCATGACAGTAAAGCATTCATGAAACTTGACCTACTGCAACTACTTCTATAATTCATACCGGCTTCTATAGGACCGATGGCAAAAGATCAAAGGGGGTGAATGATCTTTGTCTCTTTTCAACTTTAATAAAATTAACCTCTTTGGTTTCTTTACTCAATTAGCTATGAGAAGCTAATAAGATCAAATGTACAACGAAAACAGTGACAAAATAGAAGCCATTAAGCCAAGGGAACAGAAGAAGCAATGAGCTGGCCAAAACCACATTGGGCCAGTCTGACCGCCGGCTTAAGACCGGTTTGACCGTTGGTCTAACACTGGTCTAACTAGTCACCAGTCTGACCGGTCCCCTATTCTAGATTGAAAAAACCTCTTGGGTCAAAACTTAAATTTAAGAACTTGCTCAAATCTCATCCAAACATCCCCACATTTTGTACGAGACTTGTTCAAAGTATTAGGAACCTAAACCAATCAAGAATCATAAGGTTTTTGAGCTTAGGTTCACTAATTAGAAGCAAATCAAATCTAGGTCTCAAGAACACTAAAAACTCTAAAATCCAAATTTGTTCTTGCTTAAGAAGTTTCTAATCAAGAGGATGATCCAGATCTACTCCTACATATCATAGTAAGCTAATCTAAGCATGAATTTGGGATAAAACTATCTTGACCATAAAACTCAAATTTAAGCCAAAAACAAAAGTCAAACCAAGCTTGATCTTGAATCTTGCTATAGAGGTGATCTAGATGGGTGAAGATTGATCCAAGACTCATCTTCTACCTCTTACTCGTTATGGATCACAGCAAGATCAAGAGGAGAGAATGAAACTCCAAAATTCAATCCAAATCAAGATTTCAACACTTCAGCAAAGAGAAGAAAGAGTTGGAGGATACTTAAAGATGAATGTTTACGGCTACTCCCTAGCCAACCACAAAACTCAAAGCAAAGAGTCACAACTCATCTGTCAAAGGTTCTCTTCAAGAACCCTAACTCTCCTCCTAGCTTCCTAGAGAGCTTCACCTAACTCTCTCAATCCACCTGCTTATATAGTAGAGGCTTACAAAAAAACCCTAACCAGCATCTCTAGTTGGATTTTTTATCCACTTACACGGGTTAACCCGTTAACCCCTTGATGCATGGACATGGCAAGGAGGCAGCAAGTCTGTGTCGGACACGGACACGGCTCCAACAAGGCTCGGATACGTATTTTCCGTGAGTTCAAAAATTGCCAAGCAAAAAAGAAAGAAAATTCATTTCGGACACGTATTTACTGCGTGTCTGAATATCGTCGTGCAAAAAAAATTGTATTTCTAATACATATTGGACATAGCAGGGGCACATATGGGGACATTTGAATAGAGGTTTCTGCATGAGAGGAAGGTGGACCGTGGCAGCGACCAGCGACTCCATCCTTCGGCGACCGACGGTGATCCCAGTGAGCCCTATAATCTTCTCGTGCTCCTTTCTCTTCACTCCGGCATGTCAGATCTAAATATTTCGTCTCTTGTTTGTGGCATTGTTTTTAATGTCTCATTGGTCATTTCTGCTTCCTCATCAGCCATCACATTTTTTGTTGTTTGGTTGTTCAAGTCTATATGTCAAATTTGTTGCACAAATTATATTATTTTCTACTCAGGTTAATGGCATATTGGTATGATTATGTTGATTTTTCACCTTATACTATTATATTTACATATAGGTAATAATAATAATTAATTAATATATATATATATAGTCATGTCCCTGTGTCGGCATTTTTGGGAAAATAGCGAATCCCCGTGTCCATGCAATATAGGTTAATCCAACACTATACCAGGTTTTACACTCACATATGCATGTTTCTCAAAGCGCCCACAACTATTAATCCGTTAGTGAATCAACGCTTGATCCACTTAACATTTTCAGTATATTCTTGACCTAAACCACTTAGGCAACCACAGTGGTTTCACACACCACCACTTTTGTTGGTATTAGGTAATTTATCAAAATGTCCATCTACCGTCTTTCCACGAAGCTTCCTGTTTCCTTACCTTGATGTAACCTCGTGCTTCATTTTTACCTCTATGTAACTCCAATGACTTGCCGTCAAGCCTGTCATGCATTTAGATCCCGCCGAACCGTTCTCACTTGCAAACGGGCCCAATCACTGGGCATGTCACATGCTTCTTCGTTCACTGTTATGACACCCGACTTCCCTGACCATTCTGCACCTCATCTCCTCCCTGAGGTTAGCACCAATCCAACTTGCCGTTGTTTGTCATGCCCATCACCGGTAGCTCCCACTCTAATTCCTTATCTTTCTAGCTTGTAACCACTCCGCTAGCCTCAGTCATATTCCGACAGCACCTTGATCGCTCTGGACCTCGCCTCCCCTAGCTTAGTCCCAATCCCTTCCACCTCATCATGACCTAGCCCTAGAGTCCTACAACCAATAACAATAAACAAACCATCACGTAGCACTGCACAACACAAAATCATCAATTAACACAATTGATGAGCCAAGAATTTTTACCTTCACCTCAAAGCATCTCCGCATGCTACACGCAGCTCATAGTGCCCAATGACTAGCCGTCACATCTTCATGCATTCGGACTCCCCCAAACCGTCTTTACGTGCATTAGCCTCGTCACTTTGCATATTACGTGCACCAACTCGCCTCTTCATGATCCTTGTTTTCTCTGTACTTCCTACTTGAGCCACGTAGCCTCATTTGGACGTACACGACCGCTCAAACCTTAGCTCTTCTACCTAGTCTCGGCCTATTGCCATTGACCGCTAGCGTTCTCTAAGCCACATGCACATCCAAAAACCAAACAACCATCTCGAGCACAAGTTCTATGCACTTGACTTATGTTAGTCAAAACAATGCATTATACAACACTCCACAACAAAACACTAGCACCCATGTTATGCACACACTTAAGTTAACTATGCTCATACACTGATCCTAACCCTAGAACCAAACCTCAAATCAAAATACATAAGTTTAGCACTAATTCGTCAAAAGTCAGTTTGACTGCCATTCCCAGGTCGGTCTGACTGACGGCGGCGGTCTAACCGCTGACACCGTGCTAGTTTAACCGCTTAAGAGCATCAGAAAACACCCACTCTAAAATTTCGGTTAAACATTATCTAATTACAGCTCAGAGCTCTATTTTAGATGACACATAGTGCACATACATCCTCAAACATACCTACACAAGTGTTTGATGTGCATTTTTCAAAAACCATATGGCCGGTCTGACCACTTGCTCCATAGCAATCAGACCGCCAGCCATAGGGCAATCAGATTGTTATCCTCATAGCGGTCAGATCGTCTGAAACTTGATAGCAATCTTGAACATTGCAAACTCCCAAAACTAAACTTAAACTTCAACAACATTTGCATAATAAAGTCAAATACTTATCATATACATAAGGTGACCTCCACATGGTCTCACAGCTTCACTTTTGGTGTGTAATAATTTCAACTATTCTTTTCTAGCATAGAAGAATCTATATACTGTTCAACAAATTAATTTGTCCAACAAAATTCTTAACTACTTTCAGAATGGATTAGTAACTGTTGAAATCTATCGAATACTAGTTGACAAATTGCATAAGATAAGTTCAAGAATATTAGTTAACAAATTGCGTAAGATAACCAAATAATAGAAATTCTATCACCCCTTACATCTACCGCCACCAGATTTCTTATACTATAATACCCAAAAAAATTAGTCAATAAATGAAAATGACACATATGTAGGACAATGCATGAAAGAAATTGATGACTGATGATGACGAAGATGGAAAGAATTTTGTAATGAAAATTGACAGGGAAGCCCTTCTACTTCTGTGTTTTACGAAAGAAGAGTGCAGAAGTTCTAAAGCAACTGACAGCTCATTCGTGTGTAACAATTACAGCTAATAACTGTATCTGTCACCAACTTGAAAATACAGATATGTAAAATAACATTATAACAAGACAAAGCAGAAGCACGAAAAGGTAAGGCACTTGCGTCTTTTGTGAAAGATGCAGCTCACCTCTCCAATCCATGTCCTAATCTGCCTCCCGGCCTCACCATTGCCTAACGTGACCTGACCGATGATGCTACATCACCGATGATTCACGAAAATGTCCAAACCAAGTACCAACTAATTAAAACTTAACCACAATTCCAAACAATGTCTCGTCGCATACATCCCATGGTCCAAGGCAGCTCTGCCAAGTGCCAACTCAACTATCAACCAACAGCAGCTTATTTGGAAAAAAATGCAGCATTTCCATGTGATCATCGGACTAATAGTGCAAGAATTATCCTTGTTGAAACGCATTACATCCAGTTGATTTGATCGTGAAAGTAACCCCCCACCAAAAAAATCTTGAATGTGACAACTGAGGTCAAAAGGCAGGACAAGTATAGGAAGCCTTCTCTATCAGCTCACATCAAAATAAAAGAAAAGGTGTTATGTAGGGAAGTAGGAGAGATTCCCTGGTATGCTAGGCATGTATATTTGTTAGGTAAGCGATACGACAAATTGCCCATGCCTGAGAATTTCATTGGGCATTCAGGTATAATCTGTGCATACTTGGAAAACAGTGACGTGTTTAATTACTCCAGACTACTAACTACAGAGATGGCCACATAATTAACGTGTGACTAGAAAGCGGATTGTGAGGTGCGCGAAACATGTGACAAGGACCTTACAGCCCATGAGCACAGGACTGGCTTACAGTTGCACCTGTTTTCACACCAGTATTCTGATCAACAAAACAGTACCAGTTTGTCAGTCGCACGTATTTCAGTTAACCAAACACTCACCAATTTAAGTATAATTTCCAGTGGAATTTTTTCCCATTAATTGTCCTCCCTTCTTATCTAACAGTCCCATGGACTTCTCAGGATTTTTAAGGGACCAAACAATAGTACGCCAATCACTTGTCGAGTTGCTGAGTGCACTTGGGTTAACAGTAGCTAGATTGTACTGTGACGACATGTGATCACCAGAATTGCACAAGAACAGAGCGCATAATTGGTAAATTCCACCAAGATGTAGTAGGGGACCATAATAGAAGTAAGAAACCAAGAGCACAAGCTCACCGCGTACGAGCGCTCCAATTACGTCGTCCGCGGTCACATTGAGCGCCTTGAGCATGATCGCGACGTTCTGCAGCCGCTTCGGGTCCAGCAACCGGCTCTCCTGCTTCCCGGGGCCTCCTCTCCTGGCCGCCTGATCGGAATTCCCCGCGCCGCCGTTGTTAAGGAACAAGCTCTCCATTGCTGCCTCATCCACGCTGCAACCATCACCACACGATTGACAACAGCTCAGTGGAAACAACAATATGAGGTAATGTGGACACAAGAACGGGAGATGGGGCGCACCGGAATGAATCGGAGTTCTTGACCTGGTCCCAGACGGTGGTGCGGCCGGAGATGGCCCGGAGCTTGTCCCAGTGCAGCGGTTTCAGGCCCGGTGGCTTCGGCGGCCGCGTGCTCCCGCCTAGGCCGTCGGAATTCTCGCCTCCCCTGTCTTGAACAGAGGGTTCAGGGGAACTGGTTAGCGCTAAATTGGCCAGGGCGGCGGGCGGAGGCGACTCAGAGGGCAGCGGCCGCATCAGCCTCTGCCTTGGCAACGGCGGGGGCGGCGGCGGGCGAGGAGGTCGTAGGGGATTCGCTTGCGGCGGTGCGGGCGCGGGAGCGGGCGGCGGCACTGTTTGCTCCAGGGTGCTGCGCTGGCTCGTGCTTCGGCTAAATGAGGACTTGGCGGTCTTTGGCGCGGTGTAGTATGTGGCCTGGTCTTCCTCGTCGGAGGAATCCCCCGTTATGGTCATCGCCGGCGTGGCCACCGGTGGGGGCTGCGGCGCCGGCCGCTTCAGCGGCGGCAACGGCCGGAGGTCAGGGCTCGGCTGCTTCAGTAGCGGGAGCGGGTGGATGTCCGGGCTCTGCCGGTGCTGGTGCAGCTCCACCACCGTCGTGAGCGGGTCTAGGTATATCGCGTCCGACGCCGTCGAGCTCGGCGGCGGCGACCTGTGGTGCCGTGAGCTGCTCCCAACATCGCTTGGGGCTCTCGCGGCCAGTGCCCGCACCGGCTTCGCCATGGCCCGGTCATCATCTCCGCCATCGGTGCGTCGGCGCCACAGGAGGAAGCAGGAGTAGGACGCCACCGCGAGCGCGACGAGGCCGGCGGAGAGCGCGATGGCGACGGTGTTGGTGACGCTGGGCGCGGACCGCCCGCCGCCACTCGTGCCTGCGGCCGCCGCGGCAGCCGGCGGAGGCGGCACGACCAAGCCGCCGGACACCGGCGGCGGCGGGGACCATTCGATGGGGAAGAACGGCTGGTGGAGAGACCGCCGCCGGAGACCGCCGTCGGCGGTGTCCTCCGCCGCCGCCGATAACACCACCACCTCAGCTAGCACAAGACCGAGCAGTGTGCTTACAACAACTCGTGTTCTCATGGCACAGCCCTGGAGAATTCGAAGCGCTCTAAAAAAATTCTAAACTCCCTTCGAAATTTTGAAAATTTTTGTGCCGTCGCTGCAGATTCTTTTTGTGGCGTGGTTTTCCTTTTTGTTACGAGAAGGGGAAGAGGCTGCGTGGAAAGAGTGGCAAAATGAGTGTGTTATGCTCTACACAAAAGAGAGGACTCCGTTGTTCCAAAGACTTGGGTGGGTTTTTTGTGATTTAAATTTTTAAATTTTAATTATTTATAAGAGATAATATATAGAAAAAATAGTTATATAAGATTTTAATTGGTACAGTTGAACTCAGTATAATTTTTACTATAATTCTTAATTTAATTTTATCTTAAAAACATATCATTTAAAGGCCATAAACCCAATCGAACCCGAAACTGCTCTTCATTAGGTGCGATGTGGAGTGGGCTAACCGCCATTTTGGTGTGTTGAATCGGGGCAGTCGCTCGAAAGGGCCCCAGTGCCCCACGACCATTAAATGCAGGCTCGATGACGCGTGGGACCGGTACGTGTGGGCCGCGCACGTCAGCACCTGAGCGGCTATTCATCGTGGTCCCGTTCCCAATTTCTCGTTCGAATCTTGTAGAGCTATACCACACATGGACGACATGTGAGTGAGCCTCCACTAATCCAACCTCCGTCACATGTTAGTTTCGCGATCCAGCTCCCATTTTCCCGCCTTAATTTGTGCAGTGAATAATCCGGTAATATTGGACTGCTAAAGTGCTAATTTGCGAGTAACATTTGATTTTCATATATTTTCAGTTTTCTATGTTCTTCGGCTGATACTCCAAACATTGAAGCATATTCTTTTGTTTCACGCACCTTTGCAGTCTGTTTGTAATTCTGTGATGATGTTCTATGTTGGACTGTTAGCTTGTAGTAAGACCTTTACGGGAGCTAAGCATACAACATATCTTCGATGGTTGGGTCATGAAACAAAATACTTCAATGTTGGAAAGGTGAACATTTTGCTTAAGCTGATTTTGCATAGAATTGCACATATTCATGGTAATAATCACTAATCCAGTGTCCTTTTTTTTGACATTTCAAATGTAGTATCACCGGCTCAAGCATGTCACTAATCAGGTAATTACAATTTTTATGTGACTGATTAACAGTACTGAGCTGCTACTCTCAATTGGCTACCTAATTTTTTATAATTTTTATGAGAAATGAGGAACTTCTAATTTCAGTTTTCATTGAATCCAGCATAGGATCTCATTGACTCAGGCAGTATGTTGAATCGCAATGAATCCCTTTAGTTATGGTCCTATTTATGAGCTCTGTTCGAGAAGATTTCTCTAAAAAAATAAACTTACAACCATTTATGATTAATTAGGTGCAAGTGTATGATGTGTATCTAGAGCCAGAGTAACGCTACTCCCTCTGATTCCAAATGCGAGTCATTTTTTTGGATAATTGGTTATTTCTGCCGGTCTGAAGGTTGGTATTTTTGATGCCACAAACAGCACAAGATGACGGAGAGACATGCTTATGAAATTGGCTGAAGGAAAATGAAGGTATAATTGAATAAGCCTGTAGCTCTAGGTATTCTTGGTAATTTGAACCATTTGGTTCCTATCAGCAACGTTGTTTGGCAATTGTCTTCCGTTCAGTAATAGCTGATTCTTTGATCAATAAGTTATAACCCCTGCACTTTTGAATATCACTGGCCACATCCCCTGCATTTAACAAATATGGCACTTCAATCCAGATAAACTAGGGCGAGTGTTTTCCTCCATCTGCATTTCATTGTTACATAGATGTATTATTGTTAATATTGCACTATAAGTAATTTTTTCATTGAAAATATATGATTTCATATCTTCATGGAGAATGCAATGGCCAGAGCGTATAGACTATAGCTCATAACAAAATGGTAGAGTCCATGGCCAAAGCATATAGACTATTGCTTTGCTTTCAGTTTTTACTCTGGCTGTTGACCACACAAAGAAGGGCATATATATGTGCAGTCTGTACCTGCTAAGTGGACATGGTAAATTCAGTTGGAGTAACCAAAAGTACTATTGTTGAGCACTGCAGAACTCAATTTGTAGTATGCAGTGGTGTGGATGTGCGCGGTAAATTCCCATGTGTTGGCTTATGTTGGTTTGTTGTTACAGATATTGAGAAGGTGGTGGACAAAATCCAGGGAGATGTTCCAAAAGATGAGTGTGATTTCGAAGGAATTCATTACTTTGACAATGGGCTGCTCACTGTCCAGTACCTCTTCATCTTGGATGCAAACTTCTGCTTCTGGCCAGGTATAAGTTCAACAAAGAAAGTAGTTTGTTTCCCGAATATATAGAAATTAGAGTACTGTACCATAAGAAATTGATAATCAAAGATCCATGTTAAAGAGTATGTTAATATCCAAAATGACATCTATTTTGTAAAAAAGGGATTACCAATTTCTTTAATGCATTTGTTGGATAATTATGATGGAAATTGAATAGACAGTAATATCATTCTGAGATTATTTCTTATGATTGTGAAATCTAAATGGCAGGTTATGATATTCTTCAGTGCACATGGAGTACTAGGGATGAAAACGTATCGAATACGGATCGGATAATGCTCAAACCATATTTGTATCCATATTTTTCTCAAATTTGAATACAAATCGAACAAACATCGGATACGAATACGGACCAGACAAATGTCAGATACAAATTTGGATCAGATTATACTCAAAATCGGATTGAATTCGACTATTTTTCAAATTTCAATAATTATTTGTGGCCTCTCCTATTTAAAACATGACATCGAATTGTTTTAACATTTTAAATTGATAAATAGATGACTCTAACATGATAGTATTGTGAAACAAAGAGTATTTCATTGTCTAGGGTTTGCAGTTCTATATGACTTCTTTTTTTTTGTTCTGTAGATCCATTGGATAATTTCCTGCTTCTTTTGTTTTTACAATGGTAAGATATAGTTAAATTGTAAGCTTCAGTGCTTCACAATTGTAAACATTCCTTCTTTTTTCAGAACATGGAGATTCTTCTAGTTGATGACTTGGACATTGCATTGCATGATTTTGTGAACAAGGACGACAAGATGACATTTTATACCTATTTTGAAGCGAAATATTGATGAAACTCTTGCTTGCAATTCCGTTTCTTTTGCCTGCCTCCAAAAGAAATGGCTGCTTTCAGTTACTGGTCAGCTAACGGGTCACCTACCTTCTTTGCCTCGCAAATTTGTGGCAACTTGATTTTATATATATAACTCTGCTCATTTTGTTTTGTATTTGAAGAGTGCGATCCTTTGGTTGTGTTTGTGTATGGGCTTCCTTGGCTTGCTTTCAAGGTTGATCTTGGTCCTATCTTGTTTTCCCCTTGTATTCTTGTTGTGGAGCAGACATGTAGTATGGCTTTCTGTACCTACCTTCTGTTCTTTCCATTTTAGAACTGGAGGTGAGATGATGCTATGGTTGAAGGAGATTTTGTTTCCTTATGCTGCCAATATTTCCGATCATGTACATATTTTTTTTTAGTTGTGCCATGGTTCAACCTTGACCAAATCGCAGTTCTTGATTTTAGTATTCATTAGATGTTTTACTTAGATTTTACCCCTTTGTCGAGCAAACTTCCAGTTAACTTTAAGTTACTGTTAAGCTGTATCAAGAAATTGTTCTATTATCACACCAATTGCCGCTTGTGTCTTCACTAAAGAAATTGGTGGTACTGGCAAATCATTTGAGATAAATATTGGTTGTTTTCTCTACTCAACTTGGCGGTGGTATATCTGATGGGAAAATGGTTGATAGTTTGATTTAGTCAGAAGCTGATTATCCTCTTAGGTTGATTTTAATAGAAGTTAACTTGTATGTATATGCTGATGTCAAGGACCGTTAAATTAAGCGAATCAAGGATGTAAAATTCGTTGATATTGTAACACCCCACCTAATCATATGAAAAATATATATGATGTTCATTTGGTTACAAAATGATGACCAACTTAACTTATCGTCCATATTAAATTATGAGCAGTCCTTGCCCCCCATAATTATCAAAATATTGCAGAGTAAGCACTATAGCTATCATTCATGTTCGTTTTTTGCTGACCAAGTTGAAACTTCTTATGGTCTTATGTATAATTCTGATGTTTGCTCTATTTGGACTTTTCAGATAACAGCTTATCAAGTAACAACTTGATAGTATAATACCGGCAGACCTTCCTCCTGTCTACAGTTACATTTGCGTCAAAACCAAATTCAGGTTCATTCATGGGCTCCCCAAGTGAAGGCAAAGGCAAAATGCGTAGCATAAAGCCCTTGAGTATTCAGCTTTTTGAGTGTGTCTGGGGGAGTCCTCTCTCCAGATCATGCCAAGCTCTTGTATTGATAATGACGTTCTTATCCTATGCTAGCTATCATGCCACTAGGAAAACTACAAGTATTGTTAAAGAGTGTTCTTGATGCTAAGACAACAAACCTAGGCATGTTGCATTGGCCCAGTCATCTGTATCTTCCAGATTTAAAAGGCGCAAAGAACAACAACACGGCTCTCTATAGTGGTTGGGCTCCGTTTAATGCTGATGTTTTTTCATTGAATTTGATGCTAGCTGTAATTAACCAATCCTGAAATTTAGCCTTTCACCATGCAATCTAATATGCTCATTTTCACTGGACAAACCTTGAAAATAATTTGAGCTTCTCTGAATTTCACAGATTTATTTTATTCGTGTGTCTTGGAGGATCTTCTACGAAGAATAAGATTTCTACGCATATGTGTACGTATGTGATTCATGGCATGATTTGTCTTGTTTGTAATATAGATTTTTTATGCTATTTAAAAACTTAAACTTTAACTATTTTTGCACAATGGATTTATAGTGAAAATTTCACATCTCATACACAAACAACTTATAGATGTAGGGTAAGTTTTATATAGAAAAATAGATGTAAGGAAACTCGTATTCTTTTGTTTGAGAGTTTAGAATTTGCATTATTAATTATTTAAGATCCGTTTTAGTGCACGGGCACTTGGCTAGTTTTTTTTTTAAAAAAAAAATGTCAGCGTCTTCTCTAGGAGCACAGTGCAGAGAAGATATGGGAATGAGCTAGAGCCTAGAGCTCACAAGTCGTAACCAATGATCGTTACAATCTTCTTTTCGAGATTCGTGACCACTTCAGCTTCCATTATAACCACCGAATGCACAGCAAATGTGGGGACGTATCATATGCGAAATGAAACTGTCTCGCATAAAAAAACGAAATGAAATTGTCAGACTGGCATGACGAAAACCGTACCAGAAATATGTAGAAGTCTCTCCCAGTAACCAAAACGTCCAGAAGAAGACGACGACTTTAAGACACCACAACGGAGAAATTTGACCGACGAACAATTTTCCAACTTGCCGTGTAACAAGTGTTAGCATCAAATGACTTCAGTACAATCCAACGTATAAGTCGATACTTGATTTTCTGAATCCAACGCATCAGACGGACAACAAAACTGCAGCTGCTGTTCATCGATCTGATGGAGTAATCCATGTGGCCGAACGGTTCATGACACACATGTACCTCGAACAAGCCTGCTTGCCTGAAACTTTCCAGGTTTACTCATTCAACTTTCGAGACGCACCCTTTCGTCTGCATCAGCCCTCCGAGTCTTCGTTCGAGTGCGTTCTCAAAGCGTACACGCCCTCTAAGCAGGCATAATGGCGCCTGAAGAGACCATTGATGTGCAGGCGTGTAGCTACCTGTTCAGGCTTCAGTGGCCTCCGTTTGGTGCGTGTGCGTTGCCATGTGCGTGGATCCTACTCCGGAATGGAATGTGTGTCGGCACTCGGAAGTTACACTGTCAGTCATGCCTCGACCGGCTGGCTCATAGTAACATCAGTGACCAAATTATGAGGCAATGAAAAGGCGCCATGTAGGGATCGATAGCTTTGCCGCCTAATTCGTTGCTTTCATCCACTTGTCTGTGTCGCGGCGCGCGCACAAACCGGCTAGGCCGTCCACAAGTGCGTCGCCGACGACGCCGAGAGCGTACGTATGCGCGATGCGGTTGGTGGAGGTAGAAGGGCACGGCGGCACGGGTGGATTGCGATCGTTTCGTTTGGTCGCGCGCTCGTGCGAAGGTTGCTGAATTGATTAATAAGTTCGTGTAGGCCAGACACCAATTTTTCCTAGCGTTTGTTAGCTTCTGCATTAGAAATGGCCTTGGTGGGCGGCATTTTTGGGCCATATGGACCACACGGTTGTCCTTGGACGGAGGCCGGAGCTCGATCGTCGCCGACAGCTGCAGTTCAGGCTTCAGGGTGTCATCAGAAGGAAATTCTTCAAGCTCTGCGTGGCCTTCGTATGCTGTTCATGAGCCATGTCTTGTTTGCCTTGCTGAGCTTAGACCCTAGGATGCGTTGCCTTTTGATGCGTGTTCCAACCCGTGACTATGTCATAACCAGTGGCCAAGCCAGGATGAAAATAGAGGATGAACTAAAAAGTCTAGACTAAATTAAGACAAAGATAGCAAGCATGATCTTATGCAATTCAAATTCATATATAAATAAAAGAGAAACAAAGTTAGAAAGCAAAATACAACAGTATCTTGCTAATGGAAAGACATACACAAAACATATAAATTATTAATCAAAGGACTAAATTAAATCGAGACAAATGTAGCAAACTTGCTCATGATTTGATAGGTAATCTTCAAATAATTTTATAAATTATCAACGGTAGTGATGCATAGGGATGGCAACAGGGCGGGGGTCGCGAGGGAAGCCTCCGCGGCCCGCCCCGCCAGGCGCGAGCCGCCCCACCCCGCCCCAGTTAAGCCAGCAGGGCGAAGGCCCTGTCCCATGGGACTGACCCTATGAGGTCCCCACGGGGATAAAAAAAGATTAAATTTATTTTTTAAAAAATAATTATTTTATTTTATTTATTAATTTATAATTAGTTAAGCATATTTTAAAATATTTTTTTCAAAATATATATCATAACATATAAATTCAAATTTTAGTCTAAATATACAAAAAAAGAATACAATATCTTATATTAAAAAACTATAATCTATTATTAAATATATTTATTTTATTTTTATCGGGCCCATGCAGTCAAGGATGACCGTCTCTGCCTTAGTTAGCATAGCGGGGCCTTGTTCCCACATGAGATATTAACCCCCACCCCGCCCCTATGGGGATATTCCCCACGGGGCCCCACCCCCGCGGGGGAATTGCCATCCCTAGATGCATTGACAAGTGTAGTTGAGGCCTTATATGATAGTCAAAAGGAAGAAACATAAACAAGGACATTCAATCATACAATTAGTGGGGCATTTTCTGGAAATAAGACCAATCATACAAACTTGCTCGCTGCCTCGTTGGTCTATGGTTGCTGGCTCGCTGCTTCCCGGTCTACCCCAACTCGGCAATCAGCGCTTCTTCAGTTCTTCCCCCAAATGGCCAAGAGCCTAGGACAAGCAAACAGCGCAACCAGCGCAGCATCACGTCGCCGGCCTCGATTGTCCGCCGACCACCCCTAAACCCTGATTGTGTATATAGTCCATATGTAGAATGACGTGATCACAACTACCATTGGACTCCAACCTCCAACTGTCGCCCCGACCCCTAGCTCGTTGCGCCGCCGCTCTGGCTTCTCTACACGGCCACTGAGCGCCTCATCACGCTACACCGCTGCCAGCCTGCCGTCACCGACCATCTAGGGTTTTGTTCTTAGCCACTCAGGTGCATGTGCTCCTCCTAATTCCTCCCTCTTCCTTCTTGGAGATTTCTGGTGGATTGCATCTTGTGACTGGTGGGGCGAGCCTTAGTTGCCAAGTTGGGCCATATGCGGTGGTTGTGGACTTAGGGCCGATATGTGACTATCTTCCTCCCTCAATTCAACATCATGGTTCGCATGCGGAACTTCAAAAGCTCCATGGCCACGACAACATGGTTGGTCGGGGCCTGGAAGGAGGAGAAGGGGGTGTTCCCGCGCCGGTGGAGGGTGGGCTCAAGCCCACCTTGTATATTTGCCCCTGATCATAACTACATAACTACATGTGGGTAGACTGGTCACATTCATCGACATGGTTTAGTGGTAACATAATACACCTCGAAGTCATGTTCTTAGAGCTAGGCTTGCGTAGGGTCGGGTATGGCGAGTTACAGGGGTAAATAACTTCTTAAAATCTTTCTCCTGATATTAACAACACAATGCAATGAAAAACACAAGCATACAAGCTCTACCAAAGCCAAGAGCCAGAGATCATAAATACACCTAAGACAATCAGTCTAACCACTGGCCAAAGGGCTGTCAAACCTCTTGGCTGGTCA
The DNA here is from genome assembly GCA_036346265.1 of Melocanna baccifera. Lineage (NCBI taxonomy): Eukaryota > Viridiplantae > Streptophyta > Magnoliopsida > Poales > Poaceae > Melocanna > Melocanna baccifera. The sequence goes on along the minus strand of CM070694.1, from coordinate 21,740,815 downwards.
GACTAGATCTCAAGGGTGGTCTAACTACTCCACAAACAGAGGTAGAAATAACATTGCCATGAACAACAAAAAGGCTACATCTTCAACCACTAATCCAAAAAAGATGGAACTTAGTACAAATTCTCTCTAGGATGTCATAAACATATTCCAATCATTGATTGTGAAGATTATAGCTAAAGTTCTAACCTTTAATAAAAACAAGAAAAATTACACCAAAATCAGGCAAGAGAGAGAGAAATTTTGATCTGCACTTGTTCATGAGTCCTTGATCTTAAATGGATTCTCACATGTCATAGCAAGGTAGATCATAGAATGGAAGAGGGAGAAACAGAGAGAAACCAAGAACTCTTCAAAGCACCTCAAGAAGGCAAGGAAATAAACAAGAACACAAGGGGAATAAGATAACCAAGTTTGATATTCTATTACTACAAAGTATTAAAGATTATAGCCACTCTACACCTTAGAGAACAGAGCTCTCACAAGAGTATACACACAAAACTTCCAACACAAGAAAACATAACCTTAACTCCTTGCGCTAATGAAACGCTAACAATATATTAAGCATGTTGCTCGTATGCAAATGAAGTATACCTTTTTTTAAAGTAATCATCAGTTTCACAATGCTTCCAACTGCGAAAGATAGTAAATCACAGCCGCGCTACCTCCTTGCGCTCTCGCTTGGCAAAAAATATCTCTTTTCTATCTTTCCCCTCCCTAGTTGCGCTCTCTCTCTCGGTCGATAGCAATGCGATCACATGTCGCATTTTATACGTGTATGCAAGAAGACAACGCAATTAACGTATGATAAAACAAGAATCTAACATCGCGTTGTGTCGTGTTATTAACACGATTCCCTCGTGTGCGCCACCCCATGAGGAATCAATCCCTCACTCCCATGCACGCTTGTCCACTTGCTTGTCCGCCCATGCACCCACCTGCCGAGCCAGGCTAGCTCGACAGCAGCCTGCTGTGTAGGGGTGGCTCGGCAGCGCCTGCCAGTCGTGCCACGTCTTTGGCTTGTCATGCTAGCTTGCCCAGTCATGTGCCTTGCCTCTTGCCGAGCTATAGTGGTATGATAAATGATACGTGTTGTCTATTGTGTCTTCCGAGCTTAGAGAGAAAATTATTTTTGGTAAAAACAGATGCTGGAGAGTTAAAATTGAAAGGGCAAAAAACTCCTGGCCCACCCGATGCCCATTTGAACCTTCGGCCGCGCGGCGCGCGCCCAAGCCGCCTAACCACGCGTCCACGCCAAACGCGCGATGCCGCCTCGGCCGCCGCCGCCGCCGCCTGCCGTCGCCTCCCTCCCCCACCAATGCTCCCTCCTCCTCCGGCACCTCGCCACGCGCCACTCCCCGCCCCCGGCCTCCCCCTCCTCCTTCCTCCGCGCCCTCCGCTGCCTCCATGCCCGCTTCCTCACCGCTGCGCTCCTCCACACCCCGTCACACCCCCACCTCACCCTCCGCCTCCTCCACCTCTACACCCTCTCCCCCGACCTCACCACACCCGCACTCCTCTTCCGCACCGACCCCGGCCCCGTCGCTGCCACCTCCCTCGTCGCCGCGTTCGCCGCCGCCGGCCGCCTCCGCGACGCCGTCTCCTTCTTCGACGCCGTCCCGCCCGCACGCCGCGACACCGTGCTCCACAACGCCATGATCTCCGCGTTCGCACGCGCGTCCCTCGCAGCGCCCGCGGTCTCCGTGTTCCACTCCCTGCTCAGCTCCGATTCCCTTCGCCCCGACGACTACTCCTTCACCGCGCTCCTCAGCGCCGTCGGCCAGATGCACAACCTCGCCGCATCGCACTGCAAGCAGCTGCACTGCACCGTGCTCAAGGCCGGCGCCGGGGCTGTCCTGTCGGTGTCTAACGCACTCATTGCGCTCTACATGAAATGTGATGCGCCTGAGGCGTCGTGGGACGCTCGGAAGGTGCTTGACGAAATGCCGAATAAGGATGCGCTCACATGGACCACTATGGTCGTGGGATATGTCAGGAGAGGCTATGTTGATGCTGCTAGATCAGTTTTTGAGGAGGTTGATGGAAAGATAGATGTCGTGTGGAATGCGATGATTTCAGGGTATGTACAATCGGGAATGTGTGCAGAGGCGTTTGAGCTGTTCAGGAGGATGGTGTTGAAAAGGGTGCCTCTTGATGAGTTCACATTTACTAGCGTCCTGAGTGCGTGTGCAAATACTGGGTTCTTTGTGCATGGGAAATCCGTCCACGGGCAGATCATTCGGCTGCTGCCAGATTTTGTTCCTGAGGCAGCTTTGCCTGTTAATAATTCGTTGGTGACCTTATACTCGAAGGGTGGGAATATTGCTGTTGCGAAAAGGATATTTAATAGTATGAAACTGAAGGATGTTGTTTCTTGGAACACCATTTTGTCGGGGTATGTTGAGAGCGGTTGTTTGTCCAATGCAGCTGAGGTATTTAAGGAGATGCCATATAAAAGTGAGTTGTCATGGATGGTGATGGTCTCAGCATATGTCCACGGAGGGCTTGCGGAAGATGCTCTGAAACTGTTTAACCAGATGAGGGCGGAGGATGCCAAGCCATGCGATTACACCTATGCTGGTGCGATAGCTGCATGTGGTGAACTTGGGGCGCTGAAGCATGGAAAACAGCTCCACGCACATCTTGTGCAGTGTGGTTTTGAGGCAAGCAATTCTGCAGGAAATGCACTTCTAACTATGTATGCTAAATGCGGTGCTGTGAATGATGCTCATCTTGTGTTTCTTCTGATGCCCAATGTTGACTCTGTCTCATGGAACGCCATGATTTCAGCCCTTGGGCAGCATGGACACGGTAGAGAGGCACTTGAGCTCTTTGACCGGATGGTTGCTGAAGGCATAGATCCTGATCGGATTTCCTTCCTCACAATTTTGACAGCATGCAATCATACTGGTTTGGTAGGCGAAGGCTTTCAATATTTTGAGTCCATGAAGAGGGACTTTGGCATTAGCCCTGGAGAAGATCACTATGCACGGCTGATAGATTTGCTTGGTCGGGCTGGAAGAATTGGAGAAGCTAGAGATTTGATCAAGACAATGCCTTTTGAGCCTACCCCGTCCATTTGGGAGGCAATTCTGTCTGGCTGTCGGACTAATGGAGATATGGAACTTGGTGCTTATGCAGCAGATCAGCTATTTAAGATGATACCGCGGCATGATGGCACGTACATCCTATTGTCCAACACATATTCAGCTGCTGGACGTTGGGTAGATGCCGCAAGAGTAAGGAAGCTAATGCGTGATCGTGGGGTGAAGAAGGAACCAGGGTGTAGCTGGATAGAAGTTGGAAACAAAGTTCATGTGTTTCTTGTCGGCGATACAAAACATCCAGAAACGCATGAAGTCTACCAGTTTCTTGAAATGATTGGTGCTAAGATGAGAAAGCTCGGATATGTACCTGATACAAAGTTTGTTCTGCATGATATGGCACCCCATCAAAAGGAATATGTATTATTTGCGCATAGTGAGAAGTTGGCAGTTGGTTTTGGACTTCTAAAGTTGCCTCCTGGAGCTACAGTTACAGTTCTTAAGAACTTGAGAATATGTGGTGACTGTCATACTGCAATGATGTTCATGTCAAGGGCAGTCGGAAGGGAGATTGTTGTTAGGGATGTTAGGCGGTTTCATCATTTCAAGGATGGAGAATGTTCATGTGGCAATTATTGGTGAATATACTTTGTGCTGTCATAGCAGCGCACCTTCTCACCGATGTCCTGCAGGTCCCTGTCTCAGCTTTAGTTTATCAGGCATCTTGGTTGTGGTTAAACAAGAGGCCTTGAATAGGAATTCAGGGGCATGGGCCAATTCAGATTTGCTGGCAGAGAAACTTAGCTTTTCGTGGGAGATCTGTCAAGTATGATCTTATGGTTGATATATCAGTCCATGTTTCATAAATAGCTAACAGATTGGTGTGCGAAATGCTACTATGTATGTTGGGGCCACAGTGCTGTCAATGATCATCTGCCACAAACCCTTTTAGATAAGCGTCAGGCTGTAATTCCTTTGGTACTCCATATCCAGTTTAGACCAGATCAAGTTTGTGAAGGCACAGCGAATTTCCAAACGTAGGCTAGCATTCTTCTCTTTGGATAAGATCTTAATGGCCTGCCAATTTTAGGCGCCAAGTGCCATACTGCGTGGGATGTTCTATTGAGTGCCTAAATGATGAAGGATCAAGGAGCTCAATCAACAGCGAGGACAGATGACAGCAAATGCCTGGGGAACTGGGGGCATGTCACATCAGCTCTCTGTGAATGAGGTTCAGTCGTTTTCACAACGCTGGCATAGTTGGAGAATCCCTGCATTGAGCTTATCCTCACAAGTATGAGTCTTGAAAAATGAAAGGTACAACTGTTACTATGTTCTTCATTTAACAGGGGAAAAAGATTGGCTTTCGCTTATCGTCAGAACTGCTTCTTTAGCAGTGTGTTAGAGCAGGAAAATCCTCCATGTCTCATCTTACATGTGGATTACTTCTGTTCACTTTTCAGGAACGGAACCCCAGTACTCATTTTTCCAGGACAAATGGACTATCCGTACGCAGACAATGGACAAGCTGAAATATACCTTGAGGCTCCATTTGAAACGCAAAAATTTCATATGAAACAATTCAACTCTAGTAGGAATCGAGAAAAATTCCCTGGTTCCAAACGGGACCTAAGCTGCAGTGAGGCAACTTTGCAAATGCTCACCTTTCGAGATCTACATCAAATTTCAACGAAGATACTGTTTCTGTATCTTTTGGGTTTTGGGACTACGCAACCAAAAAAAGTTCATGTGCTGATGCAATAGGATTTTTTTTTTTTTGCTATGGCCATAGGAATCTGATAATCTGTCAGGGAAAAACGAACGTCTCTGATGTAAAAGCTTTGATAGGGAAGGTTGAAATCATAGCTGGTGTCAAGGGGTTCTCTTTTTTGTGTACCCTTCGTGACGTCAAAGCTGTTGTATATCTTCGCATTGTGTGTCAAGGGACAGCCCCCACCGCTTGCTGCGTACGTTACGGGGGCACTGGAGCCGCACGCTGGCGCTGCACAGCAGCGGGGATGCCGCACTAGTGCCCATTGTAAGGTCGAGGGGATTCGTTAATCTCGTATTTACGTTTATCGTTAATCCCGAGAAGGTTCGTTAGTCTTGTATTTATATTTATTATTAGTCCCTAAAATCAATCTAATAAAGCTTGACCCCTGCCGCGTGCCTCTCACCGGTACGAGCAGGAAGCGCTGGGACTACCGCGCTGCAGCTCACACCCCGCGGGCCGCAGCAGCCAACGCGTCGCCCGTGGGTGGAGCGGCGGCGTGATCGATGTGGCACCCGCGCACCTATACCTCAACTATCGTGCTAGTGTGAGACCAGGAATAAGCAGGGGCGCCAGAGCACGAGGCGCGCGACGACGAGACACCGTCGACGACGTCCAATCGGTGGAGGTGATCCGGCCAGCGTGCGTTACAAGCTCAAATAGTGCTGGAATTTCAGGAAACATGCTCTGAGCATCTGACAGATTAGAACATTCAGCTAAGAGCAGTCCTAATGCTTGAAATTATAACTAATTTCTAATCTTCTAAGACACTATGATACAAACTACAGCTCTAATCCATGATTTCTTTGTGTAGGACCAAATCGAATCGTAATCAATCCTTTTCATCCCTTTCCTGCACATATATTAGCTGTTTCTTCTAAGACACTATGATAAGAAACCAAGTTCACTGCAGCGCATCTTTTGCTGATTTACTCGGCTTTGGACCTTGTGAAGAAATAGTTTCCTCATGAAAAAACTGTTTCCTTATCTCTCCTCTTTAATTACTATACCATATCACCAAAATACTTACGTGGCAAGCCTAATTAATGTAAGAAATTATAACATTGGGACTGCCCTAAACTAAAAAGGGCACAGTACTTCACACGAAACGGCACATAGGACTGAATAATATAATTTCATTTGAGTCTAGTATTTCTCCATTATTGCAAAGCATCATAGCACGAGAGCACAGACTCCAAACTATGTGACTGTAGTAGTTCACAAAGATAAAGGTTCAGCTAAACGGAGGAAAAGCCGGATCCTTGTTATTACTCATTCAACATAGCAGCGTTCTTCCTCTCCTGAAATCAAGGCAAAATATTGAAGATATTGTTAGTCGATGTTTCATTGCTGGCATTAGTAAATAGAGAAGAAAATTGTTATGTACTATTAGCATCCATTCTTAGACCACAATGTCAGCAAAACAGGCTAATTCCAAAAAAACAGCAAAACAGCCAACGGAGTGCCCAAAGCTACGCCAAAGGAAATACGCATCACTAAAGGGTTAAGCAATTTCCAGTTAAGAGCTCCTGTCAGCATGGTATATCATAATAATCATCTGAGGTAATGATCAAATCATGCTCCCGTTCAATTTAATCTCTCTCATTAAGCAAAACTAAAGAAAAACAAGGTAGAGAACACAAAGTGCGTACACAGGACAAGTGTTGCTCAGAAAGTGAGTGTTTAAATCACCTGGGCTAAACGACGATCCTTGTTCAGCTTTAAAGCTCTCCCTTTCTCTTCTCCAGACCTAAAGATTTTCTGCAAGTGTTTTTGGGTTGTTTATGATCAGAAATCCATAAGTATATGAGAAATGCGCAAACAAAATTAACAACTAACTCAAGGAGGACCAAATCAAGCAGAAACTTGACAAAAATAAGCAAAGACCATTCATGGAGGATTGTGAAGAGTTTGGTGTTTGAACAGTTAAGGTTAATAAATAATAGACAAAATCACCCAGGTTGTTGATAGTAAAATTTACAGGAAAAGAAATTTTTACCCATACTGGGGAGGCAAAATAATAAAGCCCATAACAATAAGTTTAGTCCACGACCGGGATCACACACGAAAAGGATAAACACAGTTATTTCTTGTTCTCAGGACAGCGGGTTTGACAGACGATATTCAGGGATAGCTTCTCTTCTGCCTTATTTTCTGCTTTGAAGTATTCTGAATAGGTATCTGCAAGACTAAAACCTAAGACACAGCACCATCAATCTTCGTTTCTTTTATCTATCATGCTTGCCAAGTTTTTTTTTCTTTTTGTTTTCGTTATTGGCTTCTCTACTCCAAGGTTGTTAAGGCGTCGCCTAAGCGACGCTTTGGCGTCGGAGCGGTCGAGAGCTGCCGCCACGGCCGTCACCTCGCATTAGGTGCGTGTGGCGTCCGCCTCGGAAGGAATGGCGTCGCCTAGTCGTTGCCATGCCGCAGCCGCCGCGCCACAGGAGGAAGGCGAGCGCCATACTGTGCAACGGCGGGAAATGAAGAGAGAGAGAGGTAGCGCGGGAGAAAAAGCACTCGGCGCAGGAGAAAGAGGGGAGGGGGTAAATAAAGCGCTCGACGCGAGAGAGAGAGAGAGAGGGGGCGTTACATACGAGGGAGGGCGAAGGGAGTTCGGCGCGGCGGCGACCTCGGGCGTTCTCCCGGCGACCTCGCGGCGACCTTGGGCCTCCACGCCACCGCCTCCCTCTTCCAAAGCGGCGAGCCGGCGACCTCGGGCCTCCACGCCACCGCCTCCCTCTTCCAAGGCGGCGAGCCGGCGACGTCAGGCCTCCACGCCGCCGCCTCCCTCTTCCAAAGCGGCGAGCCGGCGACCTCGGGCCTCCACGCCACCGCCTCCCTCTTCCAAGGCGGCGAGCCGGCGACCTCGGGCCTCCACGCCGCCGCCTCCCTCTTCCAAGGCGGCGAGCTGGCACCATCGGGCCTCCACGCCGCCGCCTCCCTCTTCCAAGGCGGCGAGCTGGCACCATCGGGCCTCCACGCCATCGCCTCCCTCTTCGGCGAGCCGGCGACCTCGGGCCTCCACGCCGCCGCCTCCCTCCGGGCCTCCACGCCGCCGCCTCCCTCCGGGTCTCCACGCCACCGCCGCCTCCAGGTCTCCACGCCGACCGCCACTCAGGTTCTTCCCTCTTCCCTCAGTTCTTCCTGGTTCTTCCCTCATTTAATAGGCGCCGACTGACCGACTCCACCGAGCTCAGTTCTTCCGGATGCCACGCCACCTTTTTATTGCTTCGAGCCTTCGACTAATTTTGTGAGTTTGTCCATATGCAGTGTTCCGCAAGCTATTGACCATATGCAGTAGGCATATGTTTAGATGTTTCTAGATATTGCTAGATGTTCATTGTTATATTGTTGCTAAATTGTTAGATATTGCTAGATGTTTTTATTGCATAGACATGTTTATATTGCTACTATGGTTTCATTTGTCATGTAATTATGTTTAATTTCCATTGATACTGGTGTCTTGTTTTCATATTTTGTACATATAGTTTTTCACTTCAATTTATTGAAAGACGTTAATAGTTTACTAACGTACTAAGTTGCTCTATGGCAGCAATGCTATTAGAAGGGACTCATGGGAGCTGCATCATGCTACTTCGGAGAAGAGCAAAGTCAACAAACAATAGACAATGTCGTCAAGGTATGCCATTCAACATTCATGTTTTCTAGTTGCACCATTATTCATGTTTATTTGCTTTGTTACATAGTTAAAATAGTCACACTCTATGTGCAACACATTTGCTGCTATAAAAGGTTAGGATGTGAGTATGACGTCGCCTCGCCGCACGCCATTCTCGCCTAAAAGATGTGAAGGTAGTCTGGCGCCTCGCCTCGCCTTATCGCCGTGATAACCTTGCTCTACTCTAGTCAGAGCTTTTGGGAATCATGTAATAGGTCAGCAATTCGAGACCACTTCAGGCTATAGGCTTTATTCCGATCGGTGTGGGTTGTGTACATTTGACACTGTTCACCATTGATACATATTCCCCAAAACCTCCTCTTTGTTCACAGCATCATCTATAATAATCATTATTGCAAATTAAGGCTATCTATCATCTCAATCTTCTTACCTTATCAGTGGATGACAGAGTTTCAGCTGTGTCAGTCTTAATGTCAAAGACATCTTGAAGAAGTCCATTTTCCTGTATAGAAAACAATGCTAACATTTGTCACTACAGCAAGCAAATTAGCACAGTGGAAAATGCATCACTCTGAAAACAGTAACCTGCGCATGCTTCAGGAAGCCTCCCCCAAGAAACCGCTTCAAGAAGTTCAACTGATCATCAAGGGAAAATTAGCTCAAAACATGTGAAAATGCAGCAATTTAGGAACCATTGAAAGAAAAAAGCAAGCACCTGAATCAATTCAGACCATGATGAAACCCTCAAAACGTTGCGCTTTCCTGCAATCTTAACTGATTCTTCAGGGCACTCACCATACTGGAAAAGAAAATCATTATCAATGATAGATACGCAAAATAAACCAAATATTTGACGACTCAACAAGAATGGGAATGAACTGGACCTTAACAAAATCCAAGATTCGTTGAAACAAATCTCTTTGGTCAGAAAGGTTTTTCTTATCTGCACCTTTTCTCCCTGCCTCCATAGAGAGATCAGAGGCAAGGCCTGATATTTTGGCTTTCAATGCTTGCATATCCAGGAAAAGTTTGCTCTTAGAACCAGTTCCTCCAGTGTCAACATCAGCATCTTCACAAAAGGAAACATCAAGCAGATTTAACTCAAAGCACAAAGCTAATGCTTCACCAGCAGCCATTCGAACAGCACGATCCTCCGCTTCTAGAAGAGTTGAGAGAAATGCGATTGGCCTAGCAAATAGAAGAAAGATAAATATGTAATTTCATGAATACAAATAGCTTAGCATGACACACACACACACACGGAGGGGGGGCACTGACTCTTTCCAACTGTCAGTATTTACCCTCCATGAACCAACAGTTGTTAGCAGAAATGTCCATGCAGATATAGCAGCTGATAACACAGGTGGTCTTGGTTTCCGGACAGTTCCCACCTACAGAAAGTCAGAAATCACAAAATACATTTTGGTCATCCTAAAAAATTGGACTTGGACGCAGTTCCTTGTTCAAGCACTAGTTCGTAAAATCTGGTTATAAATCAATGGCACCTATACGTACACTTGAACCCGATTTTGGATGAATCACATCCCACATGGCTTTCAAAGATAACTCTGTTTCAGCCAGATCAGTTGCACCAACAAATGTGACGACAGCCAAGCAATCAAGAGCCTACAGCAGGTCAATTTAGATTCACTTTACTGAAAGTGCAAATAAAGTTTGGAAGCCAAAAGAACAAGAGAAGATTCTACATACAGAAATCATCTTTGAAGCATCGGACCAAGTTTGAAGTATCCTAGAAAGTTGTGGATGTGACTCCACCATTATTTCATGCGAGCTACTCCCAGCACCAAGTGTAATAGCTAATAACCCTGCAAGTCCAAAATACAGTGTAAGAAAACAACAGTAATTGTATTGAATTGCAAATGATTATGAATAGGACAAGAGACAAACCAATGGCATGGGATGCTAGGCAAGACTCCTTAGTAGATCCCTTCTTCATCGAATTGTTGAATTGACTCAGCAGAGTGGCATATCTTCAAAAGAGAAAAAAAATTGAAAATATATTGAACAGAGTGGATTGGACAAAATACATCTTTATTTAAAAGTGAGCTACCATGATAACACAGAATGTAACAAGCCAGGGCTTGGCAATCAAATATAGAAAGTTTTTTTACAAAATTGCAAATATGTAATATGTGTATAGCTGCCGGTTAAATTACTACTACCTTCACATGCAACCATTAAGATTAACTAATTGAATGTAGTAACTTACTTGTTCTCCACAAGACCATGAAGAACAAAACTTTCAAAAGCATCAACCAGTGCAGCCAACGCCGCCTCTCTTGTAGACCCCCTGCTTCAATACAAAGGTAATATACTAGGTACAGTAAAGTAAAAAAAAACAAGTATGATTATTTCTACATCCTACATGATGGTGCAACATACTGTCGTGCAGCAAATTTAATGAACAGGATTCAATATTCACATCAGCAATGGAGTTACACAAATTTGCAAGGAGAATATCAAGGACAGTATAAGTGGAAGTGTGGTGGACCTCGTGGCCCTCCCTCCCACCATCATGTAGGAGCAAAAGGTTCTCAACATTTAAGACAAATATAAAAGCATCAAAACAACATCACCTCAAATACAGAATGCAAAGGACATCTTAGTGCAAATTACAATAAGACAGTGGCACAGAAGTGGCAAAGCAGAATCAAAAGACGATTTTCATTCATGTATTTCCCTTTGAATATCCTTACTTGGTGGATTATAGATGCAGTGGTAGAACGTCAATTAATCAAAACACAAAGAGCATGAAGTTTGGTACAGATAAACTATTCACTAATGCCATGGTCCACTGTTGTCAAAAGAAACATAGCAGTTCAACAATGATGACCACCAAACTAAAATCAGGAAGCAAACACATAGGGCTCATCAGCCCTCATAGGTTTATGAACATGAACTGATGAACAATCAGGCTAACTGATTTACTCTTTTACTTGATCTTTCATTAAAACCTTATGGGAAGTAACTTTTGAATAATTGAAGTACTCTAGTTACTTTTGTACCGTCTCCAACTCAAGGTCTTATGAAACCTCACAAACTTTGCTCTGAACAATATAATGCAATGCACAAAGAAAAACTTGTCCACCCCCACAAATGAGTTATAATTGCTGTACAAGTACAATAAAGGTAAATTGAACTCTTGACAGGTTTATTAAGTAAAACATGAAACAGAACTTCATAAAGTAATACGGTGTCATGAATTGCTTCCTACTATTTTCCAACCAACATCAAAGTTCCGCCAAGAATAAGGAAAAAAGCAACCTCGTCAACTGCAACAACATTATCCATTACTCCATAACCCCGCAACCATAATAAGAGCTACAGGATACTACTGCCTAGCAATCACCATGCCATAAGCTCATAGCAACGATAATTTGCAAACTAAAGCAGACACTCGAGGTAAGCTGCAAACTATTAAGAACTAAAAAGGACTAGAGGAGCGAGTGAAGTCTCACACGAAGCCGTGCACCCTTGTGTGTCACAAGGCAGGTTAAGAACATTATCCAAAACTATCGATAGAATCAAATATTTCTCAGCCAATAACGAGAAGGTGTGAAACCATCATCTGTTCGATTTATGATGTTATCATGCTACACCAAGAACCACACATATCTTTACATAATCACAAGTTAATCGAAGTAAAGGCTACAGAAACATGTCTGCCACACCATCTCTAGTTCTCTACCCGAACGAAAACAAAATACTAGGCATATAATACCGAAATGCGAACAGACATAAAGAAAGGGAACAGAACTCCACCTCTTCTCGTAGAGAGCGTTGATGTACTTGTCGAGAGCGAATTCCTGCGAGGTAACGTGCTCGGTGGCGTACGAGATGGAGAGATCCGACAGCGCCGTGGACGACGAGCCCACGCTGTCGGCGTCGCTGCTGTCCAGCAGGTCGTCCCCGCCGCCGCCGCCGCGGACCTTGCTCTTCTTACCTACAGAACCCACGCCCCCCAAATCAAAATCACCTCAGTACAAAGCACCACCGCAACCTACCAAGATAAAGAACACCAAGCAATCGGCGCGGAGAGAAACTTACTCTTCCCCATGGCGAGACCGCGCAGCAAGAACTAGAATCACAAGACCGTCCTAAGAATCGCAAGACACCACCACCACGCAAGAACAGCGCAGGAAGAGGGGTGGAGGCGCAGGCAGGGGCTCGAATCAGGAGCGGGTGCGGTGGACGCGGAGGGAGGCGTAGGCGGAGCAGCAGGAATCGGCGGGGACGGCGAGATCGAAATGGGAGCGCGAGTCAGAACAGGGGTAGGAGAAGCAGAAGCAGAAGCAGGGGCAGTTCTTGATGGGTTCGGATTGGCCGTGGGGACGCGGAGCTGCCATGTGAGGACGCGAGGGGGACGAACTGGTTGGGGAGTGGTTTCCAATTCTCTCTCGGCTTTTTGCTTGAGGAGGCGCTTTCTTGCGGCGTGGGGGAACGGGGAAATAAACGAGCGGTGGTGGAGGTTTTGAAGGAAGCGGCGCTGGAAGAGACGGGAAGTGACGGGGCAGATCCAAAATGGAAGCTAGGGCACGGATAGGCGGATCCCCGTTTTCTTCTTTTCTTCCTCGTTTTGCTTATGCTTCTCTTTCTCTTTCTTTTTTTTTCCTTTTTTGCAAGACAAGAGCTCATAATCCCTATATTATTTCCCGGGGGGTTCCGACCCCCTCAAGCCACCTACATGTCGGGACCCCCCAAGAGACCCCTCACTTTTTTGAAATTGCATATAGATCTCTGGTTTTTACAAAAAGACCATTATATTATTTTCGGGGTTCCGGCCCCCTCAAGCCACCCACGTGTCGGGACCCTCAAGAGGCCCTCAATTTTTTGAAATTGCATATAGGTCCCTGGTTTTTACAAAAAGACCCTTGATTTTTTGCGAAAAAGTCCCTGCATACTTTTTTTTTGCTGGATAACGACCCGCCGTTTATGAAATTACGTACAGGCCCTTACTTCTTACACAAAGGACCCTGATTTTTTCGAAAAAAACCCATCCACTCTTTTTTAATTGCGAAAAGATCCACGATTTTTTTTTCAAAAAAATCCCTACTCTTTCCTTTTACTATGAATTTTTGACTCTTTTATTTCGGTCCACGTGATGCCTGGCGCGGCGTACCGCCGCGCCTACGTGGCTAGTTTTTCATTACTCAGCAACAGATTTACAATCATGCAGTAGACAACTACCCAAAAAAATCCGATATATGGTTAAGCCAAGTACACCACTATCTGCTCATCAACGCTTGATTAGCACGTAAACAGACGAAAACAACATAAAATTATTCAAGTGTTCAGAATAACGTTGGTTTATGAAGTTAGAAACTAAATTGAGTGGTGCCTACATAAAACCCCTACTGAGCTCTTCTATTTCTCCTAGAGTCAGAAAGATTCCAGCACGGTGCCCGTCCGAGCCTATGTTCTTTTGGGTTTATAATTTAACTTTCTATAGTAATTAGATTTTAAATGGAATATTTTTTTAAGATAGGGTCTACAAATTGATTGTAATAGTTATTGTCCTGACTTCATCTATATCGACCAAAATCACATACGAATATCTCTTTTGTACTCTCTTTTACAAATAGACAGAATTCAAAAATTTAAACTAAAACTTCTAAAAACTATAATTCAAAATAGTCCACCAAATAATCCATAGATTGACTAAAACACCAAATAATCCATAGATTGACTAAAAGACCAAGAGTCACATGCCATTGCCTCAGCCGTTAGCCGTAAGGGCATCAAGAATCCGAGGGTACCATCGCGATCTTGCTTCCTGAAATATGCCAGATCATCACGCTGAGCAGTGAAATATGCCAGAAATCTGATGGTATTGCCGATTCCAAGACATACCATCCCGGTGCCATTAGATCACCAACACGCTCAGCAGTGGCATCAGACAACCTCCAAGTGGCTTCCGACTTCTATTTGTCCGTATCGACATGTCATTCCAGGCGTTTGTGGATTTACCATCACCAATTCTCTTGGTCATTCCTCTTTCTAGCACTGCCCTCCCACCGAGAATAGCTCTCCATGTATGTGAGGCATCCTTCTGTTTCCTTGCCGTGAGAAACTCTCCAAGAGGAAAATATTTCCCTTTTAGCAAGCGGGCACACAGGGGGTGCAGATTGGTGCGATGCCTTTTCCTCGTGATCCAGGTAAGAAAAATACTAAACAGAGAAAAACTTAGCACGGTATATCATCTGAGTCAAAATTAACAAGATCTATCGATACCACCCTCTTTCAACTCCGACACCGCCCTTTCACCACCTTCAACTCGTGCGCTATCTTTTCCTCCTCCTTCACCTCCGACTCCAGATCTGTCGATGAATTCATGATAAACCCTTGGACATAGAGGGAGGCTAGGGAGACGGTGGTTCGACGGTGGGCACCGATGGAGGGAGGTACGGCAACGGCAGCACACCGAATATTAGGTTGAACGGTGTGGTAGTAGTGGGGGGTGATGGTGACGCGGTTAAGCGCGAGATCGCTGCTAGCCACCGGTGGTGGAGGAGGGGACAGGGAAGGTAGAGGAGGAGTACGGAGTTGCTCCAGTGCCAAATAAGAGAAGGGGAGGGTAGGGGAGCAGCGGCACCAGTTCGAGAGAAGAGAGAGAGAGGAGAGGGGGAGCATCTGCAAGAGGAGGTATGCTGTCAAAGGCATCTCAACAGCATACCGTGCGGTCATAGTTTTCCACTAAAAAATGTCTCATGAGAGTGGTGATCAAAGGTGTCGTTTAGAATAGGGATTTCTTAAGGAAATTGAGTGTGTTGTCTTATATAAATTTCTGCATTGTGAGCACATATTTAATAATATAATTTGTCTCTTTAGAAAATAAAAAATGACATAAGGGTATTCTGTTTTTCATTACCGAAAAAAAAGTTTTACAGCGAAACACACCGTCCAAACAGAGGTACGCCACCCACACAAAATGTCTCAACCACTCCTGCTCCAGGGCTAGCCGTGACTCGTAACTAATAACCTGGAAACATAGATCAAAAAGGATAAAAATATATGTTTTAAATATGACATAGATATAAATGAAGATGTAACCTCACAAGTAACAATGCGTGATCTCAATTGGTGGTATTTTAGGGCTCTTTCGATGCTTTCATGGGCATAAGCAAATATAATGCGCGCACCAAAATTGCACATGAAAACAAAAGGGGCACCAAAATTGTTTTGTAGACAGCTAGAAAATGGCACAGTTGTTTGCAGAGCATCTTGGGAGTGCAAGTTAGCTTAGCTTGGGGAAAAAAGGATTGATTCAGTACCAACTTTGACTAAATTCAACCGTTTACACGAAATTATTACATTTAAAAATGACCCTAAATATGCAATTAATTGCAGTTCTTAGCGTAGGAATTCGAGGAAAAACCTGGACTATTTTCGAAGTAAAGATTGTACACGAGTGACGCCACGCTGGTTTGGATTGTCTTGTTAGAAAAGTGTTCTCGAGTTAGCGTGTGTGTAATACTAATACGTTACCTTCCGTGTTTCGGATTACTAAATACAGTAGGATTAATCAAATAAAAGCAAGGTCCGCTGCAAGTTACACTACATGCAACCTTGGAAGAAACATCCCTTGACGCTTGCATGGCATCTGATCAGAAATTCGGAAACCGAGATGGAAAAGATACCTTTCTGGTCCGGATGCTCACGGGATATTCTCTTCAGACTTCTTTTCCGTGTGGTTGTTGATTTTTTTATTCGGTTATTATGCCACTTTAATTTTAAAATTAGTCTTATATGATATAAAATTACAGATCTAATCTCTTACCGATTACGAAAAAACCTACCGATTGATCCATATACCTAGTACATCTATATGTTGTCGCGCTAGGAAGATGCGGCATCTCCCTTGCCCTCTGCTGTGCTTGGGTGGTGCGGCACTTAGTGTGCCATGCTAGGGTGCTATAGTAAGTGGTATATATGCTGATCAGTTTTTTTCTGGTCGGTAAGAAGACTAATTTATAATTTTATGTCGTATGATGTTAATTTTAAAATTAAGGTGTCTCAACTAAACTAAATAAGAAAAAAAAAGCTGTGTCTGTTGGGCTGTTCGTTTCGCAGTGCGTGCTGCATTACTGCATAGGCAGGGTCCACGACTCGCTCGTTCCACGGCCCGGAACCGTGTGGCGTAGGCCCCACCGTACGACGATTACCACGCGAGACGCATGGGCGCATCGCCCGCAGCGGCGCGATGCCCTTGGACGGTTCGACCACGAGCACGTACGTGCGTCAGCGTATGGTTCCCTCGGCCGGTGGTTGGTATGGTCGCTCCGAGCCGTCCTTCTGGCAACGCACTCGAGACGCCTTTCCCCATGTGAGCACGTGGTGGAGGTGCATACGTCTCGGGGCTGGGTCACAGAATCACGCGTGTACGTACTAGAAAACCACACCCTAGAAGAGTAGGCAGAAAACGTATGTGATTACCTAATTTTGTTTCTTTGTACTTCTCTAGAAAGGTAGAAGATGTGATAAGCTCGGATAATAACATTTTATGCAGAAGAAGCAAAAAAAAAAGACAAGCCTAGAAGGCATACAAATTTTTTTAGAGTTCCAGCTATCGGATTCTAAGCAAATGTGTCCATAATCTTTCGGGGCACGAATATTTTATAGGAGTTTTAGATGAAAGAAAACATCCACTCTCACTAGATATATGCATTGCTTAAGTAGTCCAAGTCTTAAAGCTACTCTGATTCTAGGTAGAAAAGCTAATCAAGTAGCGGCAAGTTGGGTTTTTTCTTTTTTGGTTTTGACACGAAATGTACAATTTCTGTACATGCTCAATTTTACATTGGCCCGTGTACAACTGTCCTCTAGGCCATGTCTAGCTCACAACAAGCTTGGGCCTGATTTTTAATCTCGAGTCCGTTCCATAATCCATACCTCACGTAGCAGGCCTAACAGAACTGTTCAACCATTTAGATATTACAAGCATATTTCGGCCCACCATTGATAGTAATGATGGGCTTTTGTTGGGCTTGGCATCCAAGCCCCGCCCAGCCCACCCTACGATTTTGGCAGGTTCGTTTCAGGGCCGCGAGAGGCGAAACAGCAGGGCCACGCCGCCGAACCGAACTCGCCGCCCACCACACCGCACCAGTTGCCTTCCGCACCGACCTACTCTACGCGAACCGACCTATCGAGCCCTTAAAGAGTATCCATCCAAGGTGTGCCAAAAAACGGCCCAAGGGAGAGAAGCAGTTTAAAGGCAGCGCTATATATTTTAGGAGACTGTCTATAAGTAAATATATCTTGTATGGTCTTTAACTCTGGAGGCTATCTCAAAACAAAAAAAAATTGCAATACTCACTTTCCATAAGACAGATCAATGAGAAAGGGAATTTTTACTATAGTTATAGATTCGATCTTAAATATAGTAGTAATTTCTATATATTACATAAAATTACATTAAGTTTAAAAACTGTATCCCAATTTAGAGGAATGCAGCGCGCGAATCGGCTTCTTCTGGTCTCCATCCGCGCGAGTGGAGCCAGTCCAGTCGACGGCATCGGCGGTGACTCGAGGAGCCGATGGCGAGACCGCGGCGGCCTCCCACCCCCCTTAACCACCCAAAAAAACAGTTGTTTTTGCTTCGATCCAAACAGGGTGTTGATTCTTCTCGACGCCTTTTCCGGGGGTTGTCATCCTCGCCTCGTCTACTACCCTGCAGGTGCTCTTGGCGTGGAAGCTCGCGGGGGTCGTTGGATCGTCGCGGAGATGTCCAACCTAGGAGGCGGCGGCGCCGAGGCGCGCGCGCGGTCCGCTCAGTACGCATGCGGTGCCAGCTCGGGCCTGGTCCTGGCCGCCGCCTCGCCGCACCTCGCCGCGACGAACTGAGCATTGATGTTCAAGACATTGATGCTTACCTGCTTCAAAGGAAGATATTTGAAGCATACAAAGAGATTGGTCCCCAGAAGAGCCAGATGCTTTCTGAGGAGATTCTAAAGATCATAGACGGGGATGATAACAGAGATGTTGAGAATTGTCTTGTCATGCTGTTAGGCTACGAGAAGTTCGATCTCATTAAATTGCTACCGCGCAACCGGTTAGCCAGAGTTGAAGATCAGGAGCAGTGGAAGAAGGTAGAAGAAGAGATGGCGAGTAGCCCAAGGTCATCTTCAATTTACAAGAGCATCAGCAAAGGACAGACAGAAGTATCTAGAGAAAAGTGTCAGGGATGAGCCCGAGAGAAGCACTAACATTAGAACGGTGGTCTGTGACACCTCGGTTTATGATGGTTCATGTGTGTGTGCATATGAGGATGTTGATTAATCCTACATTGTTAGTTTAACATGAGAAATACTAACATATAAATCCATAGGCATCATTGATAATAACCTTCGGTTAACCATTTTGCGCGAAATGAGGATGAAAACGTAAGTAGATTGCTATGTATGCGTGGCTTATCCATAATAGGGTTAGACTTAAGCTGGTTTGAATCCTAGAACGTTACAAATGGTATCAGAGCTGACTCTCGCGGTTACACAGGCGCGTACGAGTCAGAGGCGTGGGCATATGATGCATGACGCATGTGGACTCGGAGTGGACACATAGCATGTTATCTGTACTAGCACTGGACACACGAACGTATGCCAAGAGGGGGAGGTCCTACTCATTTGCCCCAGTGTAGGTATGTTGGACCGACGAGAACGTCGGGGTTCTTTAAAGGGGTGTATATGACACCTCGGCCCATGATGACCCATATGTGTGTGCACATAAGGATGTTGATTAGTCCTACATTGTTAGCTTAATATGAGAAGTACTAACATATAAACTCATAGACACTATTGGTAATAACTTCCGATTAACTGTTTTGCACCAAGCGAGGATGAAAGCGCAAGCAGATTGTTACGTGTGCGTGATTTATCCATAATAGAGTTAGATCTAAATCGATTTGAAACCTAGGACGTTACATGGTCATGCAAGGGGTAGAACAGTTGACCAAGATATGGAGACCTTGACAATATCTCTTTTCACCTTGGAAAGGATCAGAGGCAGTTCATGGGGGCCAATGCCTGGTGGTATGGAGAACAATCTGTCGGCTTCTTCCTCTTGGCGGTCTAGGGGAGTGTTTGACTGAGCTCCAACTTCAATTCTTTTGGCTCTAAAGTCTGGCTCCTAGAGAAGTTGGAGCCCAAAAACTTGAAGTGTTTGGCCTAAATTGCAGATTCTCAGCTCTAGCTCTATTCATAACTTGTGAAATGTCCATGTTGCCCTTACCGCCATATATCATCAAACTCCATATAAGTTCTTTCACATTATATGTTTGCTGTTCCTAAGAAATGCTAACCCTTTTTTTGTTAGTTTTTCGCAGGAGCAATGTTGTTACTAAAGATACGAGCAAACTGTTTGTGGCTAAACACAAAGAGTAGCATTTAACATTTTGTTAACCTCTATTTGGATTCATCGACGTATTTATTGGCTCCCATGGACATGCAAGCACGGTTGAGGGATGGATGTATTATTCATCTGTGTCTCTGTGATCTATGGTTTACAAGCATTTTTGAGATCGATGAATGCTAATTTCATAATATTTCATATGACTATATGAGAAGCTTGCATAGGGCTAGGCCCGGGTTGTGCAGATTAGGAGGGCAACTTGCCATGATCGGGTCTAACCTTGCTTCGGTGGGGAATGAATCAAATGGAGAGGGGCAGGGGTCGGCGGGGAACAGGGGGCGCCGAAGTAGGGGGAACTGGGGGCAAGGTGGGTGCCGTCGGGGGACTAGGGCTGGGCGGCCGGTGGCGTCAGGGGACCAGTGCGCGCTAGGAAGGGGAGGGGCCTGGGCATCGGGGAGGGGAGGGGTTTGAGCAGGGGCGTCGGCATCAGGGATGGGCCTGGGGGTGCCGGCGTCATGGTGGGGCCTGGGCGTCGGCGTTGGCGGCGGCGACGTCGGGGAGGCCCTCCTCGCGTGCCCGCCTGCTGCCTCCTGGTTGCCTCCTCGTGTGACCTTCTTGTGGAGAACGGATAGGGTTGAGAGGGGAATGACTTGTAGAGGAGTGGCAAAGATCTGGTAATTTGTGTCCATAACCCAAGAGACAGGAGCCAAAGGAGCCTCCCGTTCGACGCTTCACACGCGCAGGCCAAAACAGGCTCGGCTCCTGCGTAGCTTCGTTGGAGCCCGGCTTCGGAGCCCATGCATTTGGCCAGAGTAACGACTTCAAAGTTGAGAAAGCTGGCTTCAAAGCCCGGCCAAATGCAGCCTAGGTATCCTTGACCTCAAAATCATGGGTTATGCGTTGAGATTAAGGTGGTTGTAGTGGCAGAAGACATACCCTCCATGTACTTGGGCAAATCTGCAAATGTCTCGTGAGCTGGCTATTCAAGCAATGTTCAAGGCGGCAATAGAAGTAAGACTTGGTAATGGCAACCTTACGTTTTTCTGGTTGGATAAATGGATTGAAGGGCAATCAGTGGAAAATCTGGCGCCAACCACTTGGAAGCTTATTCAACCAAGAGCCAGGAGATCCACAACAGTGGCATAGGGCATCGTAATGAATGCTTGGGTTAGCGACATTTATGGAGCCCTTTCGGTTCAAGCAATTGCTAAATACATACATCTCTGGAACAGAGTTTCCATTGTATCCGTACAACCTGGAACTGAAGACAGGATTGTTTGGAAGTTCAATTCCTCCGAGGTTTATTCAACCAAGTCTGCTTACAATGTGTTCTTCCTTGAAGGAATCCAATTTGCATGCCATAAGCAGATTTGGAAGAGCAAAGCTCCTTTACAATGCAAGTTCTTTATCTGACTTGCAGCCAATAATCACTGTTGGACAGCCGATCGCGTTGCGCGTCGAGGCGTGTTGGTGCATACGTTATGCCCCCTCTGTGATCAAAACCTGGAAACAATTGATCACATTTTGATCCATTGCCTGTGGGTTAGGCAGGCTTGGGCAAAATTTACGTGTCTTTTTGGTACGCAAAGAGCAATGCTAAGCATGGATGGCCGGCTACTTGATTGGTGATCTACTCTGCGAAAACCATATTGGTAGTAACTAGTAACATCCGGATTGTGGCACTTTCTGCTTCACTTGCAAATGCTAAAGACTTCGGGGAATGGATTGGTGCTACCTCACATAGCCTTTTCAACTTTACTCCCACAGTGCGACCTGTGCCATTAGAAATACACATTAAGGGTGTGGATATAGCAAACTTTGACAAGGATGCAAGCAATGACAAAGGCAACATATGCAGCTATCATGCAATATGCAAAGAATATCAAGCCTGCTTTAGTGTTTGCTTGTACCAACAAGGAAGCATGCAAGGTTGACTACATTGGATTTATGTGTGTATTCAAGTGCTGAGGGTGGTGGAAGGCCTTTTGTTCTGGGCTCACTAGATGAGTAGCATACTTTCACTAGTGTCAATGAAGAAACTCTTCGGACCACACTAAATTGTGGTGTGGGCTACTTGTGCACGAGGGTACGAGTGACCTTGATCAGGAACTTGTGACCCAGCTGTTTGCTGATGGGACAATACAAAGTGTGTCTTGCAAGCAGCACAATGTGTTGGGCATGATTATTGCCTGCCTCTAGTGGTTGTCATGGGAACCCAATATTATGATGGTCAGGAGAATTTTTTAGAAAACGGAATATCAATATTCCGGCCTTGATCATTCCATAAGAATGACTACAGCCGTACAGAACCAGACACTGTTCTCAGACCAAACTCCACCAAATGGTGTTACATAAACTCTTAAACAAAGATCTCACGATCAAGAACTTAATCCTTTAATCTAAAACCACTGCTCCACCCAAATTTGCTAAAGATCTCCATCACCACTCTCTCAAGTCTTTTGCAGCCGTTCATGAGATCTCTTCTCGTTTCCTCTTTAGATAGTTGTGACCAGCACTTGATCCAGTAAGTCCCTCTGAAAATGACCTGTAAGACAGAGTGAGAATGCTCATACTGATTATCCAATCGCGGATATATTGCAGATGATGGGCCTGCCAGCAGAACACTTAAGATATATTACTCTGGGAAATGTGTTATCCTGTGTGATGCACGTCGTAAGCAGTACTACAAGAAGTTTCTTTCTGAGGCCCTCCCTGTTGAGAGTCATCTTCACCATTTCTTGCATGATCACACGATCGAATGCTGAGGTTGCTGGTGGAGTTATAGAAAATAAGCAAGATGCTGTGGATTACCTCACGTGGACTTTCATGTGCAGGCGGCCGACCAAGAACCCAAACTACTACAATCTGCAGGGCATCTTTCAGACCATCTTTCTGAGTTGGTCGAGACTGTGTTGAACGACCTTGAGTTGAGCAAGTCTGTGGCTATTGAGGAGGACATGTGTCTTAAGACCAGCAACCTCGGCCTCATTGCTTCGTACTACTACATTAGCTACACAACAGTCGAACGCTTCAATTTGATGCTGATCCAAGAAATTAAGTTGAGGTTCCTCCTGGAGATTCTATCATCTGCGTCCGAATATGCAGACTTGCCAAGTCATCGTGACGAGGAAGAATCAATATAGATTCTTGCCCGGCACCAGAGATTCTGTGTCAACAAGCCTAAGTATGGTGATCCTCATGTCAAGGCCAAAGTGCTGCTCCTCCAGGCAATGGTTGATGTTATTTCAAGCAACGGATGGCTTAGGGGGTGATCGTTTTAGCGATGGTTTCTGATTTTTGGCTGAAATTTCACTGTAGCTGACTTTTTTTTACTGTAGCTGATTTGATTTTTTTAGTATAATTAAATTTTAAAAAATGTAAAAATAGAAAAAATATATTAGCCCATCACGGATAATGCAAAGGAACACGGAAAAAAAGAAAAATTTAAAAAAGCCTAAAAAATCTAAAAAAATCAGAAAGAGACGAATTATTGAATAGTGAAAAAAAAAGCTGAAACTAGAAGCTGAAGCTAAAAAAAAGCTGAAATGAGCGGGGTGACACAGGGTGTGTGGGATCGTGATTCTGTGCTACCACAGCTTCCTGCTCACTTCACCAAGGAGTTAGAAAATCGCCTTGCCTGTTCGCATGTTCCTCTCAACGCCCCGTTTCATTACGAAGCTAGATGTGGCATGGGCCAAGGCGTTCGACGTGGCCCGTGCTGTGACCACGGGCGCAAGAGAATATGGGCGCGAGGGAACGAGTCACACTCGAAAGCGAGATCCATCTATTCGTGTCTCCAGTCCGTATGGCCTTGTACTCTTGGCAGCGCGGACGGCTGCGGTTTTAACGTTTTTGCAAGATGTGTTGGTTTCAGAATTCAGACTTTCAGAAAATGCCATCACACTTGTGCGAGACCAAAGGTATCAAAATCCTTTGTGAAATCATTAGTCGTGCTGTTTGTTATCCTGGTTAATTAAAAACTTTGAAGCTTGGCAGTATGCTAAACTAGTAGTTGCTACTCCTGTGGCTCGAGTCATCCAAAGGAACAGAAGCATTTGGTTAGTTTCGAGTTGCTGTCTGATACAGTCGCACAATCTGCCGCCGTCTTAGTCTAGCATACTCTGCTGTGGTACTTTTTCGTAGTGATAATTGATAAGGTGTGACTTTTGGACGAGTAGGGAGAACAGACTGAACAGTAGACTTTAATACAGTACCACGCATCTTGCTTGGCCGCTTGCAATCCAATATGGGCATTTGAGAAGCATCCAGCCGACAGTAGGATGGGTCAGGTACCATATCCCTATGCTATGCACCTGAAAAATTCATACAGATGAAAAGGGAAGTCGGCAGGACTGCAGAAGTGGTACACGATCTGACTAATCTTGAAAGAGAGAACCAAACGACGACGACGACACACATATGTCGAGACACATAGGCTGAACAGCAGCTATTCCTGATGATAATCCTGTCGGTATATGCAACTTTTGCACGTTTTGTCAATGACAAAACACGAAACATCCATGCTTTACCTCGCACAATTTAACTGGTTAAGAATTTAGGATTCTACAAAGGTGGATGGAGACTACCACCATGGCACCATCACCACAAGCTTAAGCACTAAAAAAAGCATCACATTTCCCATGCAAGTCTGCTCAATGGAAAGATCTGGGAGGCTGACCGGAAGAACGGCCATGGGCACTCTCTGTGGTTGCAGCCAAAGCGCATGGTGCATGCAGGCTGCAGAGCGAGACCTGTCGCTTCAGTTGCAGAGGAGCTTTCCACTGTCACATTCCTTCTCCCACTACTAGTACAGAAATTCCCTAGCTGATCACCTCCCTCCCAAGGATTAGTTTGAAATGTCTTGTTCATGACACAAGCATCACCTACTGCTCAACAACTGAGAGGGAAGCAGAGATGTTGCTTCCCTAACAACTGAAGTACGTCACACGAGCCTCTGTATCTGCTAGCCTTTTCTTTCCTTAGAGCTGAAGATTGTCCATGTCCGTATGATCATTCCTATCTCACGCACTGTTCATGGTCCATCGTCCAAAGTGTGATATGATTCCGCGTCTTGGAGATTAGTTAATTGACATGGAAATGTTGCGAAATATGTTATGTTGTAATGCGTTGGTCAACTTCCCGAAGTGTCCGGTGTGTAGTTGTTTAGGAATAGTGTAGTACATGTGCTATCTGTGTATGCTATTTTAGCCAAAAAAGAGGTAGTATTTGGCTTTGGAATATCGATCATTGAGTAGTAGCATTTAGGTTCACTTGGATTGGTGCGTGAATTTCCTCACCTGAAAGGCTTGTTTCTGTTCACACAAAAGAGAAACCTGCCTTTTTCTCATAGTTTCTCATCTCTTCCTCTCTCATAGTCTATACATCGTTCATCTTATATGGCTTTAGCTCCCATAGTCCAATAATTCTACAGGTATTTGGTACTGATAGTAACATCTAATGAGAGCTAACAAAATGATTTCCCACAGAATCCAAGCGTTCTGAACAGTGCTTCAGATTTGATGCATCATTGCAAGGTGTCAAGGTGACCCATTCATGACGCATTACCACATTAGATCTCTACCTGTCCCAGTTTAAGTCTCACACCGACAAAACAAAGCTTGTCAAATAATTGAAGCGATCTTGGCACTAATGAAAACGGAATTGTACGGGCTAATTCACTACGCGAGCTCATCACAGAAATGTTACATCGTATTTTAAAACTAGATCACTATCTTGAGAAGATATCTTGTCATCCCAACTACTGCAAAGACTTATCCGATGCAACCAAATGGTTTCAGTCCAAGATGCACAAAGATCTCAGCATTCTCATGCAACAGCTTCTCAGAAAGACATCTCATGTATAATTTAACAGTGCCGTGTCGCGGCCAAAGGCCATATGATATGCACAACTTATGATTCTGTCCAAATACCCTTTTTCTCTTAATAGTTTCTTAAGCTGACATGACCACTCCCTTTGTAAGTCTACTGAGGGACACACATATCAATGACAGCTCAGAAATCTTAGCTAGAAAAAACAAGAAAATAGGAAGAGTAGTAGTATGAAACAGTCAGAATCTTCTTGGATTTGATTCTTTTTTATCTGCAGTTCCCTAGAAGTATCCTCATGCAAAATCACAGCAATGGTACCAATGGTACAGCTTTTCTTTCATGCAAACAAATGTCGTACCTGGGGAAGATAAACAAGAGTTTTTGGCCGATTTGACGGTATTGTGAGTGATAATTACAAAAGTACCATCCTCCATGAAGAAACAGTAGATTTGGCAGGACATCGACACGGCCACCACACGGAAGTGCCTCCCGACTGACACGTGCCCCAGCCACATGGCCTCCGTGCAGTGGAGGCAAATCCGCATGGCCACCATGCGGTGGTGACTAGTCCGCACGGCCACTGTGCAGTGGCCAATTAGCCGGGGTCATTAGCCGTGTTAATTTGTGATTAGCGAATTCATTTAGGTGCACTACTTGTAGCAATTTTTATGTATAGCAAATGAGCTTAAAAAATTATGATATGTTTTGTGGAGCCTCCCAACAAGTTGTAGTTGATCATGTATTTTTTAATAATTTTTTTATCTATTTTGAATTTTACTAAAAAATTCATTAAATTATATGAATTTTTGAGTAAAATTTGGAACATATAAAATTACAAAAAATACACAATCAAGTGCACTATGTCAGGAGGCTCCACAAAAAATTTATAATTTTTTGAACTCATTTGCTAGAAGTAAAAATTGCTACAAGTAGTACACCTAAATAAATTTGCTAATCATGAAGTAACACGGCTAATGACCCCTGGCTAATTGGCCACCATGCGGTGGCCGTGCGGATTTGCCTCCACTACATGGTGACCATGAAGCCGGAGCGCATGTTGGCTGAAAAGCATCTTCGCGCTAGGCCCTAGTCGGTGTGCTCTTATTTGGAATATATAGCTTTTTGGCCGGGTAAGAAAAGGAAGTACTAGTCTATCAGGCGGTCTAAGGCTGGGTTCTTTTTAGCTTATATATGGTTTATGTTTGTACTGTCTACAGTAACTAGCTTTTAAACAGTGAGTTTTTTTAAAGCGGGATCAACAAAAAATGATATTAAAAAATGTACTGAATTCAGCTATACCGGCCAAAATCACATGCAACTATTTCTCTCTACGTACTACCTCTCGCGAACAGACAGAATTCAAATATTTAAACTATAAGCCATCAGTCTAAAAGAACACACCCTAATTCGTCTTCTCTAAGGTCAAGCAGGGAAGCATTAAGAAAGAGCAGCAACGGCTTTGTCAAGCGAATAGAAAGATCTGCTCATCAAGCAAGGGATGGTCGATCGAAGGTATTGCTTCGGGCAGGCTCTCGAGGAGTCTATTGAACTGTCTCTAGCATCTTCGCGGTGGCCATGCGAATTTTCTACCAAATCTACTATTTCTTCATAGCAGACGTTATTTTTGTAATTACCACTCATAATACCGCCAAGTCAGCTAAAAACTTGATAAACAATCGAACTGAAGAACGAATTTTGTGTTGTAACTCGTAAGCTGGAGTAACTTGATTGAGATTGCCGGCGACATGTCAGAATGCAGTCTGGCTCTTCATAGCTGGCAAAGGTTTAGAACAGTACAGGATTTAAACTGAGCACGCACAGTTCTGACTCGTCATTTCTAAATATAACTCAGAAACTGTACTATCCACTCTACAATATTAGATATATAGCAGTTATATGCTTTTGATATTGTCCACCATTACTAATTGTAAATCATTGCACATGAGTAACCATTTTTATGAAAGTTTGTGCTTGATGAAACTTTTTTTTTTGAAAAATAATAATTGCTTTGGCATAAACGCGTTTTTTAGGACGTGTTTGCATCATCGTGTACCCAAAAGCACAGTGCATGAATTGGTCAATATATATAAACGCAAGTGGCCTATTATATAGTAGTAACCTTCTACCTTTCTTCACGTAGATAAATCCATATGTATATGCAATCAAAGTTCAACGAAATGCATGAAGGAGAAGTAGTCTTCTTGGAATGGTTCTGATGTCTACGTCTAATGTATGTAGTCAATCACTCAATCTAGTTCTACGCATGCAAAGAAAATTCAAATGCTGCAAAAAGAAATGTTCAAATGTAAATTTGTGGCCGCTAAACTCCAAACACAAGCATTGCTGCACACAATTGGATTTTAGAATGGGCGTGCCCCTTTGACACCTTTTGCCTTCTAGAGAAACAAGTGGGACCTTTCTTAGTTTTCGGCAAAAAAAGAAAAGTTCAAAAAAGAAGAAAGAAAAAAAAAATCAATTTGCTCGACTCCTTGGCAAGGGAGAAACATAGTACTTTCGATCTCATTAGATATTATGAATTTATGTGCAGAAGTATTTTCAAAAAAATGTTCACAAATAAAATAGGTTTATGTTGTGACGGTCCAAGCGATACAGTACCGACGGTGCCGATGCAGACAATGCATTAACTTATTCGGCCCTCCTGTTTGACGAAGCAAGCAGCCGCGCGTGCGTACGGTCTCCTGCTTCTGCTTGCGCGCGCGCATAATTAGCTCTGAATCTCACGCTTTTCCACCGGCATATGATGATCTGATGGAGTGATGTGACTCTGGTTTATTAGTGGTCGTACGCCTAACTAATTAATTCGGAAAAGTTAAGAAGGAGGGCAGGACTGCGATTTTAAAAGTCCGAGGCAAAATTAGAAATAGGGGGTTTAGTATAAATATCTATATCTATATATATATATATATATATATATATATATATATCAAATTTTACTAACAAACACTTAAAATACGTTATGTATTAAAGAAAAATTCATATTAAAGAGTTTATAGATATTACCTTAAAATTTTCTTCTAATATTTTCTAGATGCGAAATCATTGATGATGGTATTGATATCAAGTCATCCCTTTCCTGTTTGCAAGTCATCAGCAGATTGTTTTGTTGTTAACAGTAGCTTTAGAAACTGAAATTGACCAAAAAAATGATAATGAACAAGTGTGGTCACCGGTGGAGGGTGAGGGTAGTTGCGAGGCCGCAGATCCCACCACCGACGATGACGATGCAGTGGATCTACTCTTCCATGTCACCTTCCTTCGTTTACTCTCCCCCTTTGGGCATGCCGTGTATTCTATACTTAGCTCGTGATGCCGCAGAGTGGAGCGAGACGCCAGGGATCGAGCCAGTGACGACGGGGTTGCGCGACAACCAAACATCGAGCAGATGGTGATGCCTGGTGATGGATCCAGCAGAGATAGAGCTCGGGATGAAGCTGGCGGCGAGGGAGATCAAGGCCAGGTGATGAGGATCGACGAATCTGGCCCCGACGTTGATGGAGATGCCCGATGACGGCGACGACAAGCCAGTGGCGATGGGATGAAGTCGCTGGAGACGGAGAGAGCTCGACAACGACGACGAATCCTAGCAACGGCGGCGAAGGATGAATCCGGCGTGGATCGAGACCGACGGCGACGGAGAGAGCTCGATCCGATGAGATCATAGGTTAGCGGTAATGGGGATGAGCTGACCCGGCGCGAATCAACCTCAGCGATGAGTCGATTTCGTCGGGACCCAGCTCGTTGGGCCTGTGACGACGAGCCATGAGCGGACTCGGCGGCGGCATTGCGGGACTTGGCCTCCACGGCTCCGCCTCCACGCCGACCCCCTCCGCCTCCCGCGTCCCCCTTCGGCCTCCGCGGCTGCCGGCTCCCCCTCCGCCTCGGCGCCTCCCCCTCCGGGCTCCGGCCTCCGCGGCTGCTGGCTCCCCCTCCGCCTCCACGCCGACGCCACCGAATCGCCCAACTGGTGAGTCCTCTACAGTTCCGATCCAGATCCAGTCCCCTGTTCCGTTCTACTGTTTATTTGCTGTTACTGTTTTGGGTCGGCTTGGGCCGCAGCAACTCTACATAGTATATGGGGGCCTCTGGATTTTGGGGGCCTAGGGTGGCCGCCCCGCTTGCCCCCCCAGGGCCGGCCCTGGAGGATGGGCATGTGCACTTACATTCATGTAAGATGATTTATTTTTTTACTATAACTAAATTGATTTATATGATATAATTAAATTTAAAAATAGAAAAATTATATTAGCATAATGCAAAGTAATATAGAAAAAAATAAAAGGTAAAAGGTCTAAAAAAATAAAAAAAGTTAAAATTAATTAATATTTAAAAAATAGAAATCAGAAATTAGAAGCTAAATTAAGCGATATCTAAGTTAATCGAGTTTTCAAAAAGACGGCGCTTAACTGGTGTCCGGACACTCGATTCTGGAAAGCGAACGGCTTGATTAGATAATCAGGATTGTAGATTGGCACGCATCATTTGGTGACGGCGACCAGCAATTATTCGTGTCGTTAGGTCAAATCATCGACGCTCCCGATCGAGCCCATGCGGCAGGCGAGATATTTATCTTGGATGCCTTGATCGATCTTAGCCATAAAAAACATCTGACATTTTATCAAACCGTACCGAAGTAAACATCGGTCCATCGATCCATGCCGGACCAGCCACGTACTCCGAGCAGGGCGCCTGGGTTACGCGCGCCCTGCCGTCGCGCGAGCGATGATACGATGCACGCACGAAGGCACGAGACTGAGCTGCCTTGCGCGCGCCCGTACGTTCGTGTCACGTAGCAGTGCGGCTTGCCGCACATAAGCCTCGGCGCACGGCTCTGTTTGCCACGGTTGGTGCTCGCGGTCGGCGCCGGTCAAGCTTGGTTGGTTGTGTGGCCCTGTTTCCATTTGCGGCTCGCGCGCCCACGCCAGCCCTTGATTTTCAAATGGTCTGCTCAGCTGGTACTGGTGCATGCATGTGGTGCGGTGTGGTGCGTCTGTTACACTACACAAGGCCCCATCTCGCACCACCATACTCCTGACTAGTCCCGAGTCCTGAGTCCTGGCCTGATCATCCTATGCTCCCTGCTCCGCCTCATGTATCCACCCGTACTGCTACTATCACATGCACATCTTCGTGGTATGAAAACCCAGGTATAATGCATTGGGAGGAATAATACATGGGAACATGTAATAGCAGGGGAACATGGTGACACCTACACGGACAACGCGATGCCATGATGAGGCGGTCGAGCATTTAGACAAGTAAAAATATGCGCATGTGCTCATGCCGTCGCGTTCCCTACAGAATAACAACCAAGTAAATTCCCTTCTAATAAAAAAGCACGACGATAGGCATGTAGGTATAAGAAACAATGTTTTTAGAGAGAGCAAACAGTATTATATATAGTCACAGCCCCTTCAAAAAAAAACAATGAAAAACGGTCACGTCACATGATTAGCGTTTTGTGGCATTTTGCATGTGTGGCAGCTCGGGGGGACGGCGTGGGCGCCATGATGCTGCCGGCTCCCATCATTTTGCCGTTTGCCTCGAGGACGCTCTTAACAGCAAACATGTTCGGCTGGAGTGGCGAGAAGGCAGGCGCGCGACGCGCTCGAACGGATCTGGGAGGGAGAGGGAACACGTATTCACGGCTTCACAGGTGTCTCCCGCCTTTTGGCCCCGAGCCGGCCGGACCCAACACGTGGCGCGCCCCGGCCGCCCGTTCAGGCGCCGGGACCGAACTTTCTCCGCGGGATCTCGCTTTGATCCCATTGGCGCGCTCGCTCACGTCCGCTTGTGCGGCAGCCGGCAGCGCATGTGTGGGCGCTCGGCGGAGGCGGCGACCACTACTGCTCGATCGAGGTGTGCTCGGTGGTTCCTTTGGTTTTTAAAACTTTAAAGAAGCGAAGGGATAACAACACAAAATGCAATTGTGCCAAGCTATGGATGTGTTCTGCGTATAAACGGTTTCAGCATCTAGTTTTTTTTCGAGTTTATTTATCAGAAATCATTTAAAACGTATTAGTTTTTAATTTTAGCTATTTTTTATTATTTTTTTCTTTCTTATTCTTTTGAATTATTTATGATGGTATAATAATTTTTTCAATTTTTTTTAAAAGCTAATAAATAGTATAATTTCAACCAAACACTAGTTAGAGCACCACCCTAATGTGTATTAGTGGTGTTTCCAGTGAAATCTTTAACCCGCGTTTTTATGTGGCAGGAATGCGATGTAGTAACTAGGGTTCTTTTTTCAGTGGCTAGCTTTGATCCTGGTCTATGATGCTGCAATCTTGTAGAATTTTTCGTAGGCTCATAATTAGTCATAATCGATGTTTCTTCCCAGTGAGATTCTTGTGCTCGGGACAAAACCTTGTGTTTTTTTCGGTTTCAGCTTCTAGTTTTAGCTTTTTTTCACTATTCACTACACTATCCACTAACTCAGCTATAGTAAAAAAACCAGCTACAGTAAAATTTCAGTTAAAAACCAAAAGCTATCGCTAAAACGATCACCCCTTACTACGTGAAAAGATCTAAGGATGGGAATAGTCAACAAGATACTCGCAGGTCAAACTTATGCTTGGAAGGGGTATCGAAGAATAGTTGGGTCAATGGAGTACTAATACACTACACTTAGCACATTAGTAAGTACAATAGCTAAGAACGATCAACACAGGCACTTATTAGCTGGTTTCAATGGATAACCCCACGATAACATCAGAACGTTTCGCTAGCTAGCCAGTATTTTTAACCGACCTCCCCCTATTGAACACTACACCAAGAATTCTTGCGCGAGGTCCGTCCTGCACAAACAAGGTCGTGCGATTGGAGAAAAAACAACTACACGTTCAGCAAAAGAAAATATCTTATAGATCGCGACTTGCCATGTATCCACACCATCCCAGAAGGGAGTAGAGTCCAGCCAAGCATGTACACCCAGGGGATGGGTGGATATCACTTGTTCTATATTTTATTTTGTACTTTTTAAGTTGGAATTAGACTTGGGTAATAATGGATACTCATTTCTCCATTCTATATTATTTACAAAAGCCTTTGCATGGGCGGTCGAACAAAATTTTTCGCTTCTTTTGCAGCCCTACACAAGACATTAGACAGTAGAGTATAATCAGAGCGAATACGAAGAGACTAATCACAATATATTAAAGAAAAAACACTTGGTATTTCATATGTTTAGATATAGCAATCTGCATATATATTATCTTATTCCTAAGTGAAGTTATATCAGACTTCTTCATATCATTTAACATACAGATATTTACAGATGGATATCACTCATTCCATATCTTATTCTATTTTTTTTCTCAAAGTTAGATTTGAATACAAATAATACTAAATACATATTTATCTTTTTCATATTCACTTCACAAACCTTTAATCAATTAGACAAAAATTATATCTATATGAACAAACACTCCAGAGCCTCGGAAAAGGAGAGCTCCAGAGCCGAAAACTACCAGCAGAGGCTAGATTCAGCCAGAGAACAACGTCGTTTTCAGCTGCAGGGCCCGAACAGACGAACCTACCGGGCAAGATCCCAGCTTTACCGCTACGGGGGCCATCCATCAATCCGTCCTGCGTCTTCTAGACCACAGACAGCAGCAGCAGAAGCCGGCTTTTTGGTGGCACCGGAGACAAAGGAGTGAGTAGATGACAAGATCGACCACTAGAAAAATTTTGAGCTTATCTCATTCGTTTTGAACCGGTGAAGGTTGCCGATTTACCAAGTCACGGCCAACGAACTCGCCGTTCCTACCACGGAGCCGGAGCTGACGGTGGTTAACCGCAACCACTCGTCCTCGGCGGGAGCACGTAAGAACGTTGCAAAAACGTTTAATAACTCAACCGAATGGGCCCGTTTGGCTTTCGGGCTTCTTAATTTCAGTTTTTTTTGGACTTTTTTAGCTTTTTCAATTTTCTTTTTTTGCTCCTCATAACTCTGTATTGTCCCAAAAGATAAAGAAATATTTTCTATATTTTCTCATTTTTTTATTATTATTTTAAAAAATAACTAACACTGCAGCGGTTGCCCCACTAAAAAGCTAAGCCACGGCTGCCGGCCGTCTGGAGCAAGCATATCCTCGGGTGATTCCTGACGTATGACGCATACTCACTCACATAGCACAATTCACCGTTTCACTTCACCCCCACACGCGCACACACGGATTTTGTAGCTTTTTTCACACCCTTTCCTCGGTTGAGGAACCAACCAGGCTAGAGAACAAAACAAAAGCAAGAAAAAAAATGGGAGAAAGAAATTTTACAGGGAGACTTTTCTTCTCCACGACCATCGTCATCTCGCTTGAGGAAAATATTCTCACTCGCTCGCGGACTCAAAACACGCTGCTTGCTATTTACACGCGCGCGCCGGCCGGGCCGCCGGCTCGTCTCGCCTCAGGAGGGGGGGGGGGGGGGGAGGCACGGCCAAGGTGGAATTGGAATGAATAGGATCACTCCGCCGCAACGACCGCCGCTGGCCTCGCGCGCAGGCTCGCGGTCCGCGGCTGCCGCAGCATCTCGATCAGCGCCTCCGCCTGCGGAATCCCAAACCGATCAGTATATCCTAAGTCGCGAACTCCATTGGCAATTGCAATGGGCGAAAAGATTGTGTTTTGATGAGGATATACGATTGGTACCTTGGTTTTGAGCTTGGAGCGGGTGGAGGAGGACTGAGAAAGGGCGACGAGGGGAGGGATGGCGCCCTCGCGGGCGACCATGGTGCGGTAGACGGCGTTGTCCTCGCAGATCTGGAGGAGGGAGAGGGTGGCGATCTCCTTCTGCCGCGGGGTGCCGACCTCCACCATCTCCACGAGGACGGGGACGCCGCCCTCATCGACGGCGGCAGAGCGACCCACGGAGGCGCCCACCAGGGAGTGGAGGACGTAGGCGGCCTTGTCCACCATGCCGGACTCCGGGTCCGCCATGAGGTCGAGCAGGGGGCGCACTGCGCCGGCCTCCACGGCGCGGAGGCGGTTCTCGCGCGCGCCGCTGCAGAGCGTGTAGAGGGCCGTGGCGGCGTCCTTCTTCCCGCGCGCGCCGCCGGTCTCGAGGAGGGAGACCAGCAGCGGGATGGCGCCCGCGCGGCCGATGGCCGCGGCGGCGGCGGCGTCCATCTGGGACAAGCGGAGCAGCGCGCACGCGGCGTTCTCTCGCGCGGCCGGCGACGCGGCCGACTTGAGCGCCTGCACGAGCGGCCGTATCGCGCCGGCCTCGACGATGATCGCCTTGTTCTCGTCGCAGATCGACAGGTTGAGCAGCGCCGTGACCCCGTGCTCATGCAGCTGCGGGTCCGCGTGCGACAGCAGCGCGATGAGCGGACGCACCGCCCCGGCCGCCGCGATGCGAATCCGGTTGTCCGGGTTGTGCTTTGCCAGCAGCCGGAGCTCCATTGCCGCGCGCCGGAGCGAGTCCAGCGACGACGAAGGCGACTCCAGCTCCACCACGAGCGAGGAGATCGCGTCGTCCGACGCCTCCGCCGCGCAGGACAGGAGCAGCCGGTGGATGCCCGCAGCGGCGGCGGGTGTGAACGAGAGGTCGTCGCTGCCGCACTCGCTGAAGGGCTCGGAGCAGGAGGAGTCGCCGCTGTCGCTATAGCAGCTGCTGCTCCGCCGCCGCGGGGAGGTGGACGCGTCTGGCTCCATCCCTGCCCTTCGGGTTCGTATCGCTCGGCCCTGCTCGGGGGAAGCAAATGCCGGGAGAGGCTGAGGAGGAAAGGCTCGGCCTGGGAGGCGAGTGGGGTATGGAATTGGGTGCCTTGCGTTTGGAGCGGAGGCGACGCGACGAGCGAATGAAATAAGGGATGGGTCGGGTACTTGGGTGGGCTACGCATCGATTAATGTCCCCACCCCCCTTTTTGTTCCCCTTCCGCGCAAGCACAGTCCCACCGTTGGATCTAATCCGACGGTCGCACTAACGCTAGCCATCTCGAAGCGTGCGGAGCGACGGACAAATGGCGTAAACGCCAGGCCCCCGGTAGTAATCCGACGGGGGACGCGGACAGCAATCTCGTTAGGGGCGAACCGGGAGAGCGGTGGGGTCGACGAGTTCAGCGCGCGACACGTACGACGAGGCCCCAGAGCGCGTACCGAGCTCGAGCTCACATCCCTACTGAGCTATAGGAGCCTACTGAGCTATAGGAGCTTAGCAGGAGAAATTTAGGCATATATTACATATTTAGTCTTAAAATTTTAAAAATAACCTTTAGTATCCAATAAATTTTAAATATAATTTACTGCCCGACCGCGTAACTACCTGGTGTTGACACGTGTGCGGTGGTACGGCTGGGGAGCGCACCACCTACTGTTCACAGAGTGGTGGTGCGTTCGGGAAGATCACCACCTACTGTTCACAGAGTGGTGGTGCGGTCTCGGACCGTACCACCCACAGTTCATCCCCCGCATTATTTTTTACATTAAATTGTAGTCTTTATTTGAAATCTTTTGTAATTAGATAATTTAAAAAATTTTGTCTGTAATTTATTTGTACAGTGTGGACGAATATAATTTTCGTCCTAAATTATTTATTTGTACAATATGCATGAATTTAATTTTTGTTCTAAATTATTTATTTGTACAGTGTGCACGAATTTAATTTTCGTCTGTAAATTATTTATTTATGTAGTGTGCACAAATAAATAATTTACGGACGAAAATTAAATTCGTGCACACTGTACAAATTTATAATTTACAAATAAAAATTAAATTCATACACACTTTACAAATAAATAATTTAGGACGAAAATTATATTCGTCCACACTGTACAAATAAATTATGGACAAAAAATTTTAAATTATCTAATTACAAAAGATTTTAAATAAAAAAATACAATTTAATGTAAAAAATAATGCGGAGGATGAACAGTGGGTGGTGCGGTCCGGGACCCTTGGGGAGGGCGCTTGCCATGGGCGGGGGCTTCGGTTGGGAGCCAAAGATCGAGGGTTTAGGGTTCGGTGGGTGCCTGCCGTTCCAAAGCGCTAGCGATGGAGGCTCCCCGTTCCGCTGATTTGATGTTTTGGATAATTTGTGTGTGAAAATGAGGGCAGTGGCAACATTTGGGGGCAAAATCCGCAGCTCTGGTAGTGTTTGACTGCTACTGTGATACTACAAGTCGCATAGGCCATCTGTGTTTCGCATGGTCAGGTTGCAGCAATCGAAGAAAAATCCGCAACTTTGGATGTTTTTGGACTGATTACCACTAACACAAGGGGAATAGGATTGTTAACCGAATAACTATACATAATCTTAGGTTTTTAAGGGGCCACTCAAACCGGCTGATGACTCTGTTCTTTTTTACTTTAGCTTTATGACTTTTAGTTGTGGTTTATAGTTTTTAAACTGTTTATATGAGATAGTACAGAGTAACAGAAACTTGTATGCGGTTCTAGCTGATATAAATAAAGTCGCTATAGCGTGTACTCCAATCAATTTATAAGCCCTATTGTAAAAAGATACTTTATTTGAAAGCTAGTTACTATAGAAAATCCTAAAAGCAACTTTTAAAAGTTGAAAAGAAGATGTCCATTGGCTGCGGCTTCTGGCTACGGTTTCTAGCTTAATGCTAAAATTGCACTGTATTAGTTGTTAGCTTTTTTGAGTCATTAAATTAAATAAAATAAACAAAATGTCGTTATATATCCACAACAATGGAAAGGAAAAAGAAGCAAAAGCAAAAAAAAAAATCAAAATTAGATGACGACATGTTTTAAAAAGCTGGAAGCTAGAAAAAAAATCAGAAACCAAAATCGTTTAGAGAAAGACCTAAGTAAGACCAATCTATGGATTTTAAGCTTAATAACATATGGAACTTAGCTTGGCCTTAAATACCCAGTCTATTTAATTTCGTCGAGACAGGATAAACATGCATCTGTCTATTTGATTCAATCTAGTCAGGATAAACAAGCATGCCACTCGCTACTCACTTAAGTATACAATTACCTACAAGAATGTCACCAATCCCTTAGATCATGTGCCCCCAATTCCGAATTTGCAAGAAAAGACCAAGTTGAGGAGTCAATGTTTCACAATTCGCAGCATTCGTCGGTCTTTTTTTCCACCAAAAAAGAGAAGTAAATGTTTCACAATTAGCAGCATCTGTCAGTCTTTTGTTCCCATGTAAATCGATTCATTGAATCCCTGTGACTGCCATGGGGTTGGCGGTTTGATCGGCAGATGGCCGACAATCTGACCGCTATAGAGTGAGTGATCAGACCGATCATAGACTTTTAAAAAATTAAACATGAAACACTTATTTAACCAAAATTCTAAAGAGAGTGTTTTTTAGTGGTCTTAAACGGTTAGACCAACCAATGATCGATGATCTAACCAGTGTGGTTTGACTGCTATAGGGAGTGCGGTTAGACCGATAGGTGCAGCCAAAAAACGTTGAAAATGGTTTTTGAGTTGAATGAGTTTGTGCACAACATGAGTTCCGTTAGTTGGTTGTGTTATGTTGCATGACATGTGATTTCGACAAACGTGAATCAAGTGCATGAAATTTATGCTTAAGATGATTGCTTGGTCTTTGGATGTGCAGATGTCTTAAAAAACGTCAGCGATAGACAGCAATGGACCAAGACTAGACAGGGGGGGCTAAGATCCGAATGGTCATATAAATCCAGGTGAGGGTACGTGGCTCAAATGAGAAACACAATGGAAACAAGGATCATGAAGAGGCGAGTTAGTGCATGTGGTGCACCAAGTGACGAGGCTAATGCACATAGAGACGGTTTAGGGGCACCGAATGCGTGAAGACGTGATGGCCAATCATTATGAACTATGAGCTACGTGTCAAAGCATATAGAGATGTTTTGAGATGAAGGTGAAAACGGAGTTAGGGTAAGATGTCTGGAAGTTTCGTCAAGATTATTTTGGTAGTTGGCCAAATATTGTGCCTTGATGAAAACCACAGCACAGGGAGGCACAAAGGAGAAATGGTTTAAGTCAAGTAGAGCTAGAATTGTCAAATAAATTAATCGCTAAAAAGTTGGTGGGTTGAGTCTTGTAAACGCTTTGATAAGCTTATATGAGTGTGTAAAATCCATGTTAGTAGGGTTAACGGATTTTTCTGATAGTCTTAATGGGTTGGACCCATTAGGTTTGTTACTGGTTATTAAAGTGGAGGAAAGGAGGTGGTAGATCTAATAATTCTAGATTCTATATTTTTGTTCTACCACATTGTCTCTTTTTATGATTGTGAAAGAGAAAAAATGAAAGAGAAAAGAGTGATGATTTGGTTAAACCTTGTAATTATCTATGAATATATAAACTTCATCTTGCACTGGAAATAGATCAAAGGTTTATCCAAGCAAGGTCTTGTTTACAATCTTGGTTTTGGTTGTTCTTGAGCTAGATTTGTAATTTGTATTAGTAGGAGTTCTAGTTCAAATTGATTGATGCATTTTTCTGAGTTCCTTGTATTTTTTGTGTGCTAAAAATCCTACCTCCGTTCCCTAAAATTCCTCAAAAATTCAAAACTTCCTTAAAAAAATCTTTTTCCTCTCTTGGGCCATTTCTAGCCTGCCCACGACCATATTTCTCTTCTTTCTTCCTTTCTTCCTTCTTTTTTTTCTGGGCTGCAACCCATGTCTTTTTTCTCATTTTCTCTTTCTTTCCCTCCATTTGTACGGCCCATCTCCTCCCACTCCAACCTAATCACCTGGT
Source organism: Melocanna baccifera (assembly GCA_036346265.1). Taxonomy (NCBI): domain Eukaryota; kingdom Viridiplantae; phylum Streptophyta; class Magnoliopsida; order Poales; family Poaceae; genus Melocanna; species Melocanna baccifera. The sequence goes on along the minus strand of CM070694.1, from coordinate 21,701,475 downwards.
CAACGCTGACATCGATCATGCTTCGTCGCCTCTGCCACCTCGCTAGCCATACGCCAGCACTGCCACACCCTTGCTCCTGCGCCAGTGCCTCCATAACTCCGCACGCTAACTTCCACATCGCTACACACCAGCGCGCGCACCCGTGCTCGTCCACGCCAACGCCCACTCGCCACCTCTGCCTTCGTTGTGTTCTATGCACCACCAACTTCGAGCAGCATTAAAACTAGAGTAGTAGCAACATCTAGCTATCTTCCTCCTCCCTCACTCCCAGAAGCCAATCGCACTGCTTCTGAACCATGCCGTTGTCTACAAATCCATCGAGAGTACCACCCATTTCTTTAATCGCTCAGGTAATCTGCCCAAATTCTTTGTTATGTTCATTTCTCTCTTAAATTTTCTTGTGCCATCATCGCCCTCACTTCCTTGTGGTTCTAATGACACCTTTCCCACATTGAGACATTGCCAGAGATGCCGTCATTGTTTATCATGCCATCGACCACATTGCTGTCACCGCTGATCCCTCACCTCCATCATTCCCTTCCCACGATGTCTGTGTCATGAGGTGCGCCTTAATCTGCCATTGCCAAACCCCATCTTCGTCGACCACCATGTCCATCGTGCGTAGCCACCACCGAGCTCTACCTCAAAGCCATGACCACCATTGCCACCAGCCTTCCTCATTACGTTTCAGGCTGAGCCGTCACAACTGGAGAACTCCCCATACTCACGCACCCATCGTTTTCACTAGAGACTGCCGCTGCCCTTGCTATACCTTTTTATCACCATAGTCCTCCCCCGTCGTCCTAAACCACCCAAAATAGATTCGTGGTGCCTAGGAATACGCTATGCACTTGTCATCATTGCCGTTCTACCAATACAGTCGTCGTTGCCGTCTCTTTCACTCTCTATGTTTTCCTATCTACTCAACTGAGAAGAAGAATAATGCCAATCGGTACTATGCTTTCATGGTTCGACCAAGCCAACTAGATGTGCCTGACTTGAGCCGCTCACAACCGACTGAGCCGTGCATAGCACCGTGCACATGTGGTCGAGCCAAACCACCTTGTGCCGAGCCAAACCGACCTAAACTAATTTTAGAATGAGTCCAATCTGAGTCCAACTTGTTTAGTTTGAGTCAAACCTGATTTCCACTGATTCAGCCTCATTCAGAATTGAATTGTGACTGATTCACATAGTTCCAAGTTGCTTCTCGCTAATTTAACACCGAATCTACATAGCGGACTAACCCTAGACCCAAGTAGGCCCTCCAAACATCACTATTCACCCTCTACCTCCAAATCCAAGCTTTCCAAAGCCAATTCTTCATCAGTTTTTTTTCTATTGATAGCTTTCCACCTCTATTTTCCCTTTCTTTTTGTAGTGTTTTTTTTGAAAGTATTGTAGCTCTATAGTTGAATTGTTTGGCTTTGTTCATGTGTGTGTGTATGCTAGATTATGGAGAAAGAACCATCGGGACAACTGGAACTAAAAGTGATGATCCCGAAGCCTTTAAAGGAATAAGTCCTGACTACGAGTCACATGGCAAGATATGATCCTTGATTATGTTGAATTCCTATTAGTTGGATTATATTACGTATAGGTTAATTTCTGTATTAATTATTTGTCAATGCTATTTGTTATCGGTTATTTTTGAATGATCGTACTTAAGTAGTTAATACTTTTTAATTACGTTGTCTACATGCTATCCTAGATAATCATCTGATCTGCTTTTTTTTTTATAAACTTAGAGCTAGTGTATCATATTTTAGATTTGCATAATAGTGGAGGAATAAAAACTAAAATCACTTACCACTTGTTATCCGCCATCACGAGTTGATGTGTTGGGACTTATAGTTGAAATGAATCGTATTGTTTATGTTGGGTCACTCCGAAAGTGACAATTTGAAAATATTGACCAAGGGTGTGGTGTGGTTTATCGCGCCAATCATGAAATTACGGTGATTCACATTGTCACTATTGATGATTTGCAGCCTGCTCGATGGTATATATGAAATTAACTTATGTCATGATAAAAGACTTAATTGCTACCCATCTACATGATCGATTACTCTAACTTGATTATGCTACCGTATTAGTTTTATTGGTGCTACCATGGGTAGGTTTGGTGTTGGTGTAGATCACAAACTGGTCTATGCCACAATATAACCCTTAAGAGCAACAAAAGAGTTACCCATACCTAGGCCTGGTAAGAGACCTGCTCTATACCGGGTTGTACTAATGTTTGTGAATCAATGATGAATTCTGTTATCCCATCTGTGATCAAGTCACGGATATTATGTGGGTAAAACTGGATATTCTTTGCAGAGATTAAACTTTGTTATCCCATCTTTGATCAAGTCACAGATATGAATGTACCATGATTTTCGGTTAATGGAGTTGTGTTAAAAGAGTGATTCCTAAATTAAGGTATAAGAAATATTGTTGGTTAAAATTATAGTAACTTTTAAATGTGACAACTTGTTAATAGATAACCCCTTAACAAAACTTTCTTTATAAACTTGTTTTGATTTAAGTCAAATATTTACAAATAAAATTGTATGGGTACTAGTAGTGATAAATCCAAGACAAACCCTTCTTGATAGATATTTTTCTTGAAATTCTCAATTGTATTATAAAACTTTGTGACAATGGTTTTGTTGAGCATGAATGTACTCGTTATTGCATATTTTGGTTCAGACAATGATCAATACTCGTTAATGCCAGCAGATGATGAGTACTACCATAAGTGTAACATATGGTGTGGTCATCTTTTATCATCTTTTTGTCTATAATATAAGTATGTTTGACTTGGAAGCCTTAAAACTCTGTATTCGACAGTTATATCATATTTTATGCAAGACTCCTGTTATAGTATTGTAATCATAAGTAGGCTATTTATCAACCTGCGCATAAGTGAAATCATGGACGGTTACGTAAATACAGATATTCCTAGTAAATCTGGATGTCCCCACACTGAATTTGATGACACTCATAGGCATTGTTCAAAAGCACAATGTCTTTTGACCAAAATGATACTACAGTGACTGTTAATTTTTCTGATATATGCAATTAAACAAAAACTAACATTATATCTCCTTAGATAATGCAAAGGAAAAAAGAAAAAGAAACCATGTTATGATTAAGTGAAGATTTTGAATACTGCTAGGCAAAAGTTTGAGCAAGCATTCATTCCTCTATGATTACCAACATCTGTTCTACACTCTGCATGAATCACATGAGTTATCTTAAACTCCTGCCCGACTTATTTTTTCACATTGTAAATCAGAGTAAAGATTGGCCTATTCGGAGAAACAGGAACGTCTAAACTCTAAACGTTCAGAATGTCCACGGCAACCACTATGAAAGTGCGAAAAGTGATCCGTGTCGAACATCAGCTGGAAGGGAGTTACAAAAAGTACTAATAATACTAATAGATTAACGATAGAAATAAAGGGTCTGTTTTTTTTTATGGTTATAGCTTATGGTTTATAGTTTAAATTTTTTTTAAATTTGGTCTATTTACGAGATAGATTACGAAGAGATATACTTGCTTGCGATTTTGGCTGGTATAGATGTTAGGTTTTTAATATGTATTATAATTAACTTATAAATTCTATCTTAAAAAATATTTTATTTAAAAATTAGAAATTATAATAAAAACTAAAAACTATTTTTTAGAAGCCGCAAAGTCTTGACCTAGTACGTACGCGCTTCGCTAGTAGCTTGAATTGACATGCAGGACTAGTAGTAACATTTACAATTGGACGGTCCAATTGGGTGAAGAAGCGTAAATTGCGAGTCTTGTCATTTGATGTGACTAGCAGCCAAGGATCAGTTCATATATATGCGGTAATCGGGAATTACTTGCTGAACAGCTCTCGACTTCTCGTGATGCTGATATGTCACACAATAATATAATATACACTAAGCAAACAATTCGTATCAGTGAATAATAAGTACTAGCACGCACGTATATGGTTCGATAATTGCTCATGGAGTTGGATCTGCTCACTTTCAATTTCTGATTTTTAATTTCTAGTTTACTATCCTATAATTTTATTTTTAAAATTTTTTATATTTTCTTTTTCCCATATTACTTTGTATTCTTTGTGATGGACTAATCTGCTTTTTTATTTTAAAATTTTAAATTTAATTATACTGAAAAAGATACTAATAACTACAGTACAAAATAAACTAGTTATAGTAAAAAAATTATGAATGATAAAAAAAAGTCTAGTTGAGTAGGGCCCAAAACGATTCACCGAGGGACGAAAAGAGCCGGTCATGACGATTCACTGGAGGCCAGGTCCTTGATTAATTACGGCCCGATTTCCGTGTTAATCTTCTTCTTGCTGGCAAACGGAAGTTCGACAACGATTTGCCAACTGAACCCGCTGAAAAATAGGGGCCCTTGATCTCGGTACCTGTGGAGCAAGGGGACAGTGAAGTGTGCCAGTGGTACCTCACTAGTATCTGTTGCAACAAGCATGGTGAACTTCGCCAGTGGTCTGTCGAACCAGGTAGAGGTAGGCATCTGGTAGATGATCTCAGAGCTGGACCATTTATCCATTCGATTCGAGCAACAAATCACGGTAGTAGATGTGCAACGAAGGCTTCTTGTGACCATCATCTAGCTATTTCGATGCATGGTTGCAGCTTATCGCAACTTTCAGTTTGTTTTTCTTGAAAAAGAGTTACTGGAAGGAGCTCATGTTTGCAGCATTTGAGTTGGTCGATAGTTTCTATTTGCCTATTTCTTTGCCTGTAATTTTACATTTCACCCTGCACTTTTGTCCCTGTTGTAATTCTAACTTCATGTCTGCTAAACTTAGCATTGTCGATCCTTCAAATTCTGCTACATAGTTCTTTTCAATGGAACATACATCTTCTATTGCGCATATAATCCCAAGTTATTTTTCTTGGACCTTGCAACTTCAAACATTTTTAAACAAAATGTGAAAGAGCATGGGAAAGCATGTAGGGTCCTTTATTTTTTTATTTGCTCCTGGGATAATACCCTGTGGCTCATTTTCTAAGCACAATTCTACTGCAATTTTAGCTATTTATTATTTGGTCAGCATGCTGTAAAAGGCATTTGTTTGCTGTAAAAGCATGTAGGGTTTATGGTCAAAGGATTTAGCAGAGAACTTTTCTGTACGATCAACTGTTGCTGCAAGTCAAGAAATCCACCCTGTCTTGGCTCCTCTCTCATGAGTCATGACCACAAGTGTCGTAAAAAAAGAAATTGTTTTACCCTTCTAATATGGTTTTGGACCAAAATTTATATTTTGTCCATGTCGGGCTGATAACGGGGTAGTTCTCTGTCCATTGTAAAATGCTTTTAATTCATGACTAGTTACATGCTCATACATTACAACGGATAAAAATAATTCTACTATTTCTACATGTCAATTCACCGTGATTAGGCTTAGCTAATACCATACCCTCGACTCTGCCACAACGCCCAATGAAGCTCATCTGTAGCTTATGTCACACTTCTTGTCGTCTTAACCTCAGAGCGAAGGAGATATCTTAAATCTCATCAGTTGTTTTTATTTATATATATAGATACAACAATACAGTGATTGCTAGAAATGACATCGGTAGTAACTACAATAAATCAACCAATATGACATGTACACAAAAAGACCTCATGGAAAACCAAAGATGAAAAAGCTCAATGACCCGAGTACCCATAATCTAATTCGATTACAGAAGCTGAAAGAAAATATGGCTAAGGCTAAATTCTTTTCTATTTATGACTTATAGCTTATACTATAGTAACTAGCTTTTAAACAGTATGTTTTTTCAAGTCGGATTCAACAAGAAGATTGTAGTAAAAAGTATATTGAGTTCAGTTGTGCCGGCTAAAATCACATGCGACTATATTTTCTGTGTATTATTTTTTACGAACAACCAGAATTCAAAATTTTAAATCATAAGTCATAAAAATGAAAAAAAAGGTTAACCCATTATGTATAATACAAACGAATACAAGAAAAAAAAGAACCAGTAAAATAGCTAAAACATACTAAAAACTAGAAAAAAGTAAAAATTATAAATAATAAAAAAATAAATCAGAAGTTAGAAATTTAAGCACTAATGAGCGGGACTAATTCAGTTGCCTTGGTACAATCTGCCTTGTGAGGATGTACATTTGTTGGACAGCGTTACAACCTTCGCACAACATGTATATTTGTTTGGGGGTGATCGTTTCGGCTTTTTTCGGCTTCAGCTTCTAGCTTCAGCTTTTTTTTCACTATTCACTACACTATCCACTAACTCAGCTACAGTGTTTTTTCAGCCAGCTACAGTGTTTTTTCAGCTAAAAGCCAAAAGCCATCGCTATTCCGATCACCCTCTTTGGAGCGGAGGTGCCACGCAGATCGAGAAAGACAATCACAATGAGCAAAAAGAACACAGATATTTGTTTACGAGGTTTGGCAAGATTTCTACGTTCCCGAGAGCTATTCGTATGAGGATTTTTTGTGACCTTCGGTAGTGCAACAGCCATGTTTTCTCTATAATCATTTCTGGCTAGCAATGTGTGAGCAGTTCTTTTTTTCTCGTTGTTTTTTAGACTATATGTGAGTCGTTCCTTCCCCTTGGTGTGATGCCTGCAATAATAATCTGCACTTAGAAACTGTGGCATCTCCCTATCTTCTCTTTTCGAATCCTATTGTGTAGTATATATGGTGTTCGATAATGTTGGTTACTTTACATTTATTTGTGGTAACTTTCCGAGTGAGATTTCTAAAATTGGTTCAAAATATATTAAAGACTTTATATTTTCTAAATTTGGATGAAATTATGTATTTGCAACATACATTAGGAAAAACGTGCGAGGCACGTGCATGATTATTACTAGTTTACACAGAAGAGTTTGATTATACAAGATCTGGGTGGAAGGTTCATGGCCTATCGAAATAAACCTCGCCTATGGCTGGTTTCGGCCAGACTTCAGGTTTGGTTTTATTGAGTTTGCTACGGTAATCAGCTTTTGGACTGCGTATTTTTTAAGACGGAGACAACAAGAAGATTATAGTAAAAATATATACTGAGTTTAGCTGTACTAGTTAAAATTACATACGATTAATTTTTATATATAATGTCTCTTATAAACAGTTAAAAATAAAAATATTTAAACTATAAATCACAGTATAAAAGAATTCACCGTATATCTTGGCCGTCCGCCCGCATCCTCGCCCGTCAAGGTTTCTAGGTTGGATGACAGTTGATCTGCACCATTCACGCCCACCTCGCTGCGATCCGACGGCCCGTAAACACCGCGCCAACGAGCCGGACCGAGTTCTTATCGCTCCAGAGCAACCGAGCCGACCGCCAGAGGCGAGGATTCTCCCCCACCCGCGAGAAGTCGGCGCTTCACACCCTTCGGTTCCCCTCCTCGGTAAGGAACCCTAGCCCGATCCAAGCTTCCTCGATCCAATTGGATTTCGCCGTAGTGCTACTTTTTCTGTCAATCGCCTGGAGCTGCATAGCCTGCGAATCGGGGATCGCTCGGATCCGATCGAATCATGCCGTTTGTTTGCTTTGCTCGTTCGTTGGTGTGCTCGTTAGATTTGGTCGCGATTAGTGGTTGGAACCCCCTAGCGCGACGTGGTTTCGGTCTGATTTTGTCTACCTGAGTTGATTGAGGGGGATTTTGCCCGGGATTTCTAGCTCACGTGGTGAGGATGTTTCCTTGCGAAATCTGGGTCTGTGCGAGTGGAGTGCTCTGGTCGGCTGTTTTCTGCGATTTCCCCACTTAGGTAGAGCTTTTAGGTGGATATTAATGGATCCATGCTCTGTTTGGGATTGCTTGCTGGGGACTTGGCTTGATTTGTTGGATGTACATATATGTATGAAAGAAGGAGTTGGGGATTGGGTGGAGGCCTAAGTACGGTTTTGTGATTTGTGAAGCTAATTTTGCTAGCTAGTCGTAGGACCGCTCTTCATCTGTTTCATGACTCTACATTCTAGCTTGTTAGTATAGTTTTACTGGAGGGCTTTTCAGATCTGAACTTAACATGGTTATGTATGTTCTTCAGTTATCTTGGGGCTTATCTGGCTGCTTGAACTTATTTCTTTGTTTTGTCCAAATCAAAAGAAAATTCCTTATCCAATGCTTGCTGCACACTGCAACCTACCAATAACCTTTTCTGTATATGTTTGATTGTTCTATTTTGGCTGCAAAATCATTTGAAATATCTGCAATTGAATCTCTATTCATATGCATATTGTACTTTAGTTTTTCCTAGCCTCGTGTAGTTCACTATTGCCACTTGAAAACAATATCCACTATGCTTGATGAGCATAGTGGTGGTGGTCTGACAGGTGATTGCTGCAGAAATCTTGCATCTATCCATTTTGTTGTCAGGTTTTTTTGTGATGAACTTTGGTCTACAAAGACACGTTGATGAAAATTTTGGTTGTTTTGCTGGTTCTTTAACCCTGTGTTATGTTTAAAGTATGTTGATTCCAATAAATTAGTTTTACTTAGTTAAAGTATGTCTAGTGATGGATGAGGTTACGCGAGACATACAATGAGATATCCCTTGATATATGCTTTTCGCGGATGATGTGGTGCTAGTTGATAAGAGTAGAATAGGTGTTAATAGGAATCTGAAGCTGTGGAGGGAGATTTTAGAATTAAAGGGTTTTAGACGTAGTAGGATTAAAACTGAGTATATGAGGTGTGATTTTAGCGGTACTAGGGTAGATGATGGAGATGTTAGGCTGGATAGACAAGTAATATCTAGAAAGGATACGTTTCGTTATTTAGGATCAATGCTATAGTGGGATGGTGAGATTGATGAAGATGTGAGCCACAGGATAAGAGCGGCGTGGGTGAAATGGCGTCAAGCATCTGGTATTCTGTGTGACAAAAAAGTCTCTCAGAAGTTAAAGGGTAAGTTCTATAGGACAGCGATCGGACCTGCAATGAAGTAGAATGTTGGGCGACTAAAAGACAACATATATAGAAGATGAGTGTAGCAGAGCTGAGGATGCTGCAGTGGATCTGTGGTCATACAAGGCGGGATCGCATCCGCAATGATGATATACGTGATAGGGTGGGTGTAGCACCAATTGAAGAGAAATTGGTTCAGCATCGCTCGAGATGGTTTGGACATCTCCAACAGAAGCCTCCTGAAGCACCGGTACGTAGTGGAATTTTAAGATGCACTGAAACGTAAAAAGAGGCAGATGTCAACTAAAACTGACGTGGAAGGAAGAAGTTAAAAAAGACTTGAGGGATTGAAATGTATCTAAAGAATTAGCTTTGGATAGGAACGCATGAAAGTTAGCGATCCATGTACCGGAATCATAAAAAAAGTCTAAGCGGTGTTTTAGGCTCTCAACTTAGTTGGCAGGTTGTACGGCTTAGGATTTTAGCATTATAGGTCTTTAAAACTCTTATCTCTTTGATCTTGAGGACTTTTCATTTCTAACCTACTTCAACTTGTTTGGGACAAAAGGTTTTGTTGGTGGTGGTGGTGGTCTAGTTAATCTTTATTGTTTTAATAGTAACTAGTAAGTGCTCATGAGTATTGCTTCTTATTTCATACTGTAGTTTGGACCTTAATGCTGGTCCAGTTGGGGTATCAGGAATGCACTAACAAGAAAATGAAGTATATGCAACACCTCTAGTGAACTCCTAAAATAGTGAATTGTTTTGATGACTTTTCCTTTGTCATTAGGTTTATTTACAAGCTTTTCTATGGGGGAACTGGACACCTGATGTTTTTCGTCAAGTCCCTCGTATTTCTGTTGGTTTATGACTTTTTGTGTTTGGCAGAATACAGGTGAGCTAGTCATCCAGGCTCTGTCAAGATGTCTGACAGCCATGAAACTGATAGGAACATTGAGATCTGGAAGATTAAGAAGCTAATCAAGGCACTAGAGTCAGCTAGAGGCAATGGCACAAGCATGATCTCTCTTATTATGCCTCCACGCGACCAGATTGCTCGAGTGGCTAAGATGTTAGGTGATGAATATGGTACTGCTTCAAACATCAAGAGTAGAGTTAATCGCCAATCCGTTTTGGCTGCAATCACCTCAGCTCAGCAGAGGCTGAAACTCTATAACAAAGTTCCTCCCAATGGATTGGTTCTCTACACTGGAACCATTGTTACTGATGATGGAAAGGAAAAGAAAGTTACTATTGATTTTGAGCCCTTCAAACCTATAAATGTGTCACTGTACCTTTGTGACAACAAGTTCCACACTGAGGCTTTAAATGAGCTCTTGGAATCTGATGACAAGTTTGGGTTCATTGTTATGGATGGTAATGGTACTCTTTTTGGCACACTAAGTGGCAATACCCGTGAAGTCCTTCATAAATTCACTGTTGATCTGCCAAAGAAGCATGGTAGAGGTGGGCAGTCTGCTCTACGTTTCGCTCGGCTTCGGATGGAAAAACGTCATAACTATGTCCGGAAAACAGCTGAGCTTGCTACTCAGTTTTTCATTAATCCAGCTACAAGTCAGCCTAATGTTGCAGGACTAATTCTTGCTGGTTCAGCTGATTTTAAGACAGAGCTGAGCCAATCTGACATGTTTGATCAGCGACTGCAAGCCAAGATACTTAATGTGGTTGATGTTTCTTATGGTGGCGAGAATGGCTTCAACCAAGCTATTGAGTTGTCAGCTGAGATCCTAGCAAACGTGAAGTTCATACAGGAGAAGAAGCTAATTGGCAAGTATTTTGAAGAGATCAGTCAAGATACTGGGAAATATGTCTTTGGTGTTGACGACACTCTTAAGGCTCTTGAAATGGGAGCTGTTGAAACTCTGATAGTGTGGGAGAATCTGGATGTCAACCGATATGTGCTTAAGAACAGTGCGTCTGGGGAAACTGTTGTCAAACATTTGAACAAAGAGCAGGAAGCTGATCAGAGTCATTTCCGTGATCCAGCAACTAATGCAGAGTTGGAAGTTCAGGAAAAAATGTCTCTCTTGGAATGGTTTGCTAATGAGTACAAGAAGTTTGGTTGCTCGCTCGAGTTCGTCACTAACAAATCTCAAGAGGGATCACAGTTCTGTAGAGGCTTTGGTGGCATTGGTGGTATCTTGCGCTACCAGCTAGATATCAGGTCTTTTGATGAGCTTTCTGACGATGATGATTTGTATGAAGACTCCGATTAGCAATCAGCCAATCACATGACTGTGCTGGCCCATGGAAGGACGCCACTGCTGCTACAGCTCGGTTTTGCTCTACTTACGGAGGAACACTTGAAAAGCAGCTGTATGCACATTATTTCTTGGCAAAATAACTTATAATTTTGTTTGTTGTTTTATGTCATAATATTTTGTTTTGACTAATCCTCCCCTTTGTTTCAGATCCAGGGATTGATGGGCGTGGACCAGCCTCATCCTATGCTGAAGGAATTTGAAACCAAATGATTATGAGTCACCATCATGGTAGTAATGTGTCAAGAAGATACCGTACTTAAAAGGCTAAACTCGTTATAGCTGGCTGTTGCCTTGTGCTTCTATTCAGTCGTGTACTGTCAGTTTGTTACTAGCTCCCAAGTTCTGGATTCTAGTGTCTGCTTGAATATTCTGCGTGGTGAATGCAGTCGTATAAGTATTGCGTACTTGCAATCTGCTACTCCTGCAGTTTTTGCGATGAAGATAATATTGTGCTATTTTGCTCGTCTTACTGCTTGATTGACCATCTTTTTGTGTGCCGTCAGCTGGTTGAATTTTTTACGTGCCCTGCAGGTCCTCGGCACATTTGTACCTGTACAATGTTTAATCCTGATTGGATGCGTCATTACCCTTAAGTTACACAGAATTAGCCTAATAAGGGATTTGCTACATGGCCGTGCCGAAACCACGTTGTGTGGTCACCGAATCTTCTGAACAAAATAGACACCTAAACGCAAGTAATAAAATTCACTATTGGATAAGAGAACTGAGCTACGCTCAGTTGGTTCGAGCGTGCAGTCGCTGGCAGCCCGTCAGTGTTTTTCACCGGACGGGCGCTCACCTATGTAAGAAAGGTGTACACATGTATACATATTAAATGGAACAGATGCGGACCCACACTTCATAGGCTGTTAGAGCCTTCGATTAATTTACTAGCATGGGTAGATGACATGTATATGTGTTTGCGCGTGTGGTGCGTGGGTTGTGTGCGGCAATACTGGATGACGCATCCCCAGTAGATCAGCTCGGTAGAACTACAATAAAATATTTCTTTATAGTAACTGATTTTTAAAAGGAATGTATTTTTTAGGTAAAATTTATAAAGTTGATTATAGTACATACTATAGTAAATTTATTTGTATCGATTTAAATTATATATGAGTATCTATCTCTTTATAAATAATCAAAAGTTATGGTATAATCTAAGAGAACAGACCCGTCGTCAGCGTCACAGACGACGTGATCGCCGTGCGCGTCGCCACTTTGCCCCGACGAAACTTCTCGCGAAACAGCTCAAGGATACCGCTGCGCCGTCAGCCCGTCACCTGGCCGTTCGTTGGTAGAATGTTCTGTTTTACGATCGAGGTGGTTGCGTGGCCTGATTGCCTGAAGAATTGACCAGCAGGAAAGCAGCCGAACAGACGGCTATCGCGTGACTCACGAATCCCACGTCTCGCCGTGTCACGCTGATACTGGTGGTACCTTCAGAAATGATGGTGCCAACTGCGTCTGCTTAATCGTAATTGTGGTCGCAAGTAACATGAACCTTAGAGCACGTGATTAACGTGATCAGAGAAGAAACTTACAAATTCCCAATCAAACAGAAGAACTCCAGCGGCGACCAGATTAGCGCGCGCGCGCCTCTATAAAATACACCGACGTGCGCACTGACCACAGCACCAAGTCGCACAAAGCACACGCAAGTGTGCGAGAAAACCGCGCGAAAGGAAGCGCAAGAACAGGAGACAGTTTGAGCAATGGAAGGGCTGATCCCGTTCGTGATCGACGCGATCAGGAAGAGCCACGAGCGGAGCAGCTACCGCTGCCTCTCGTCGGACGGCAGCTCCCACGGAGGCAGCAGGCGGCAGCTGATCGACTACTGGGAGCTGCCTGGGGCAGCGGCGGCGACGGCGGAAGACGGCGCACGGCCGGACTTTGTCCAGACGATGGATGTCCGCCGCGCCGAGGAGCACGCCCGGCCGCCCGCCGTAGTTGTCGGGTCCGCTTATCGCCGGAAATGAAAGATGGCAAAGTTGCTTGCTGCCGCGCGCCTTCGAAGCTTGAAGGATTTGTGTGGGCGTGTGGAGTGGAGCGTTGTTGTTGTTGTACTGTTGCTTAGTTGATTATTGGTTTGCTACGTACTTTACTAATGTTCAATTTATTCTTAGCCATGTAAGCAAGGCTACGAGTTTGTGAGCGTAAGAAGGCGCTCACGACTCAGATTCTCACCAAGTGTCAGCAAAATTCTGTCTATTTGTCTCTTGTATTCAAATCTCTCTCTCTCTCTATATATATGTGAGAGAGAGAGAGATAAAAGAACAACGGATTGGTGAACTCACTGGTCAGTCAAACTCTCATAACCTAAATTCTCCTACCAAGCCTCGTAGTCGACACCTGAGTTCTTGCCGGTGAGCCTATAACCTGAGTTCTGCACCTATAACATCGCCTCAATCCCACGAAGCTATTCCTAGCTTTCTGTTGGATCTTGCTATCCCTAGCTCACCGTTGCCGTGCACCACTGCCCGACCAGCCATGGACACCGAGCCAGAACATCTCGAGCCAACCCAAACTAAGCTTCCACTACTGCCGAGCATCCCTCACCTCCTAGATGCTCGAGCTGCTTCTAATTTAGCTAAAGCTTCGCCACAGCCCCACCGTGCCATGCCCCTATTTGGGTTAAACGCCACTAGCCATCTCTAAACTGCCACCGTCCATGTGTGTAGATCCAAAATAGGTTGCTCGCGTCCCATAGTTGCTCACCACACCACCGCTCGCCACCGTCACCATCGCCCAATTTTGAGCCGCCGCCATTTCTGCGTCGATTGCCATTAGAGCGAGCTTTGGCTCTTTCTGAAGGGAGCTAGGCTCTGAGCCAGCTGGGCTGCCAAGGTGGGCCAGCAAAGTCAGCCCGAGCCAAACTTTTAGTCCAATCGGTCAATTGGGCCAAGCCCAGTACTGTGTAGCCCAATAACATCCAACCTAGCCTAACATTATTCTTTCGACTCAACCCAAACACTGTTCATCCCGATCCACAAACATACTAAACAAGTTCAATACTATTCACCAAACTTGATACGTGAGGAATAGTGCTAATCTAGTACTATGCGCCCGATCCATTACTATTCACCCAAACCCTATTAAACATATTTATACTCATTTCGACCGTTCTAAGCCCGTTTAACCCATTTTCAACTTTTTTGGACCCAACTAAGCATCGTTTAAGATCTACCCGCCCAAACTCACTTTCATTTATATATTTTTAGAATATTTATAGCATTTCATTCCTAGCTTGCATTCTGCAAAGCAAAAACTTATTTATATTTGCTTTTTTTCCCCGTTAGCATCTGGATTAAGGTGGATGGTGTTAAATCAGAAGCCCATAATGAAGGCAAGTCACATATTTTTAATCATGTTGATCCCATATTATTAAATTATCATTACTTTTATTATTACTATTTGAGCACTCTTATTTACATACAATAATAGTTTGGAATGACATGATAGATAGTTATATTCTACCACCAAAAAGCCATGTCATATTTGGAATGACACGACTTTGTTGTCTTAACTCAGTTGCACCCTATCATGTTACGTGTTTACAGCTTGATGTTGTGAGTTTGAGATTTATTATGGATAAAATTGGACAACTCTGTATAGTATAATAAATGGTATTTAAATACGTTGTGCTTCCGATCAATGGAGTTGCGTTTTTTGGGTGATTCCAATAATATGACATAAGTAAAATTAAGAGAATTTTAATGTGAAAATTGCGAAAGATAAAACCCTCTTTGCTAATTAAATAATATTTTACTGTTTTTATTCTTATCATATTATAACCCATAAATCTATCCAATTGAACATCTTGTATGTTAATTAAATAGCTTTTTCATGTGGTTTGTTGAATATCTAGTGTACTCAATCTTACTTATTTGCATCAAAACTGACAACAGGAGAAGGAATGATGCATCGGTTATCACGTTAGAGTTATGATCGTACTGAAGCATTTCTGTAGGGATTTCATCAGTTTTTCTATATGTAATTTAAGTTTTGCGCTCGGATGTCCATAAAGCTGTTATAGTTTAATCGTAGTTATCCATGTAAAAAAATCTTGACGCAAGGAATTTTCTTTTACTGAAGGCCCTGTTCCGTGTACTGTTCCTACCAGAGCGCTGAAGGAGCGCTACACTCAACCATTGTATATGCTCTCGTTATTTACTCTGCGTGTCTTTGGTATGTCTTATGGTTTCAATTTATAGTTTATAGTTGTGATTGTAATTTTTGAGCTATTTATGAGAAAGTACAGAGTAACAAAAATTCGTATATGATTTTGACTAATATAAATAAAGTTGCTACAGTATATACTATAATTAACTTGTAGACCATGTCTTAAAAACGCATGTTTAAAAACTATGTGCTATAGAAAAGTTGAAAAAATAACTTTTAGAAGCCGAAAAAAATATCAGAATATTTTCTGAAGAGCAGCTTTGTGCTAGGTTTTTTTTTTTGAAAAAGTTGCTTTTTTGGCTGGATGGCTGATTTGAAGAACCTAGGTGTTTGATAGTCTTGCTTTTAATTGGGTTGGCTGACTGCTCTGAGTTGAAAAATATCTAAAATAACCTTGAGTCAAATGATAACTTGTTTGATACTGATAACGGGACATTACGAGCGACATTGTTTTTTTTTTTTTTTGCACGTTCACATACAAATGTAGTTTTAATCATGTAAATTAATCATAGTCCTAATGACTGCAAAACTTTTTATCTTTTTACGATCAAATTCCACTGCCTAAAGATCGAGCTCATACCTAAAATAGCTCTGCACACCGAGGCCAGGCATGAACACTTGAACAAACAATTAATTGTTTCAGATACGAACTAACATCATATTTACATATATGAAAAACGAACAATATGCCTTCACACATGATAGCTGCACTTGTCATTTGTATGAAAAATCCTCACGACATTGAAACCTATCAATCGATTTCAATCCCATATTTTACAATCATCCTCCACGTAGTGAACAATTTCTGAACATAGGCAGCTGTTACTAATCTAAACAAAATTTACACTGAATTTTACAACCATGTAGGCAAATGAATGGGGACATTCCAGTCTGAATTTGGCACTGAAGTTGCTCATGGAGCACATCACTGAGCACATCTTGCTATACTGTATCAGCTTCGACTTCATTGCTTCATAGGCTGTACAATTTTCTTCTTGAAAGATTTCGCAAGCGATTCCCTGGGGAATATACTGCAGCCAACGCTTTTCCCATGGAAGACTGATCGGAATTATTTTCTTCACTGCTTCATTGCTTTTCAGGCTGATAGCAAGAACCACAAGGTCCTACTTGTCTCTGAATGGAAAAGAGGACTAGCTAGAAGAGGTACTGCAGTATCTAATTATGCACAAAATACAGTATTAGCACCTCTGACCAAAAACTAATGTAATAAGAACTAATTAAGGAACCAGGCTTTCTGCAGAAATAATAGGGTGCACCTGGAAAACGTTAATTCTTTTAGATGCTTAAGATGCGGTCTTTCATATCTCCAAAAGAAAAGATGGGATTTTTCTAGTTCCAACTTCCAAGATAGCATGGACGATGGAGCCTGAAAACTGCACTGACGTCCAAATTTGATGAACAGTTTGCGCTACGTGGAGCCATCTCTTCATCTGAACCGTCGACCGTGTGTGATCCAACAGTGCAAAACACACGTGACGTACACAAGAACAAGGAGTCAAATTCCATCCATTACCAGCATTGCATGGCCGACAGCAGAACAACATGAACGGAAGGAATCGCAGAGACCAAAATTACTTTCCGAAAAAAAAAGAGAGAGAGACCAAATTGTCAAACATATCTCTCACCCATGCCGTAGACGCCATCACGTTCATCGCAGAAAGACACGCACAACGCGTCGTCTGTCTCGACATCACCGTACGTAGGGGCTGACGACGCACGAATCTCGATGCACGCCCAGCTCTTGCGTGCTAAGCACCCTTGCCGTACGTATTATTACATGACCGTTTCTCCGCTTTAACTCTTCGGACGCTGACGGTCCGACCATGTGCTTGCCATGGGTGCAGGAGGAGGCCCATGAAGACGAGTTAAACCGCCAGCCTTACATCCCTAAACGTAAGCTTCTCTCCCGGAGACAAATTCAATGGACGAACCACTTGCATTCGATCCGGCCAAAAATACATTAATGGCGCCCTAGTAATATACTGCGTAGAAATGAGAGGGAAAAGAAGTTTTTTACAATCCAACTAGGAAGCCGTTCAATGCAAAATCGCGAGAAGCATAGGAAAACCGTAATATTAGATCTCTTCTTTTCAGTTTTTAGAAATTGTTTTTCGATTTTTCTATAGTGATTAACTTTTTAAATAGAGTGTCTTTTCAAGATGGATCTATAAATTGATTGCATTGTATTGACCAAAACCATATGTGGGTTTCTGTTAATCTATACTTTCTCTCACGAATAATCTAAAAATCGTAAGTTATAGCCATAAACTGAATCCAAAAAGAGGCCCAATAACTTGCTTTAAACTAAAAGACATTTATCGAGCTATGGGCTACGGAAGAGATACAACTGCCTGTAAGATAAAAAAAGGAAGATTTGATTATTTGCTCTATCTTTCATTGCCACCTGATAAAATATCTTATAATATTTTACTAACATGCGAATTTAAGACCCACATATCAGTGAGACGTCACTGTCATTCCAATAAAAGATGGAGCAAATCATCCTTGGCCGCCGTCGAGGTGTACCAAGTATGACACTGCATCTGCTTAGCCAAGGGATTGCGTGTGTTTTGGACCGTTCGATCGTCGGTTGGGTCCGAGCATGGCTTGCGAGGGTTCCAATGTTTGGTCCTGAACATTGATATATTTTTGAATGAATTAATAATTTATCATATTTTTTTATTGAAAATGGCAAGTGATGCCCAAACAAAAATACGGGCAGGAGCAGCAGCCTCTGTATCTGAACGACGGAGAGAGAAGATGGGGTGTGCCACCACACTTATCGTCGACCATGCATGCATTCATGGCCATCCCGATTTAATACCCCCCCCCCCCCCCCAATGACCGCGCCAGGCAGTACAAGAGCAGCCGCCGCTCCAGCAGAGAGGTGGTAGATAGGCCAAGGAGGGTCAAGTCAGGGGAGAGAAGAGGAGCAGGAGAGGCGCCAGGAAGCATGGAGATGAGCAGAAGCTGGCAGGAGCTCGGCGTCGTCGACACCATCTACGAGGACGACCACGAGGAGGAGGAGGACTGCTTCAATTCGCCCACCATGTCGTCCTCGGCGGCCACGTCGATGCGGTCGTGCTCACCGCCGCCGCCGGCGCAGTCGTGTTCCCTGCCGCGGGTGCTCGGGAACGCGGTGCAAGAATGGTATGTTGCTGTAGGTTAATTCAGTTCGATCTGGTTTATGCGCGGGCCGAGTGCGGAGAGGTGAAATTTGTCATCCGGCTAGCGATTGATTTGTCTCTCTGGATGCATGCAGGTCGCGGGCGAATGGATCGTGCAAGCCGGATGTGATCGTCCGTGTCCAACAACATTGCTTCCCTTTGCACAGGGTAAGATCATCATCCCTTTCTTGAACGAGCACTTCAGATTAAAAATTCAGTCTCTTTGTTTACATCGAAAAGATGATGATAACTTTGTTTTTCTGAAGTACTACTCCATGCCATCTTGATCAAATTTTACCACAGGTCAAGTTCTTTCATAGGATTGCCTATAAAATTTACCACCGATGGGCAAAACGGAACCGAGTTTTCTAGCACCACTATGCTGCATTGGTAATTCCTGCCAGTTATTGACGATAGATCTTCTTCCGTTAGAAACAAATCTAATTATGTCAAATTAATATGAGCCCGGCTGCATACAGACAGATGACAACGCATGAAGAGTCCACACCCATCTCGTCATACGTTTCTTGCGACGGGAAGAAAGAAAGGAGTAACTCACATTAGTTTCTGTGCATTTCTCCCTGCACCAAGAGAGAGTGCTCATAGATTCACTGCAGCTGCTGCCTCTTCACGTACACCCTTACAAGCCTTCCTCCTTATGGTTTAGCTGCCCTGCACAAGAATCCGTTGGGCAGATAGATACCCTCCTCCGGTCCTCCCTGTTAAATACAAACTGTGCCTGCCAATTTGGTCACCGTAGCGACAAACTGAACAATGGGACCTTGATGCAATCAGACATGCATAAACCCAGAGAACGGCACACTTAGCTGTAATGTAAGAAGAAGAGTCTGTAAAGGTTGCGGGTGGTTGAGGAGTTTGGTTGTGCTTAACTTTGGACCAAGAAAGTACCCCAAATGCCACAGGTTCTGCCCCACGAGGAACAGCAACCGATGGCATTGCAAGAGGCAATAATTGATGACAATTCTGTAGCACATTTACTTCCCTGCATTGGTTAGTGCACTGGGGTGCAGGAGGAGTTGTAACTTTCAGTACCCGTCAGAGGAGTTGCTGCCTCGGCAAGTTACTTCCTCCATGCACATTTGACTCCAGTAACAGTATATTCCTGCATTGGTTTACCTGCAATGTTGATTTGAACTGAACTATAAGATGGGAGTAAAAGTCTAGAAGAGGTAGAGAGAGATCTTGTGTGGAATAGGGGTATTGATTTAAATTTTGGTCCTTCCATGGCATGTGCTAGGCAGTTCGCCTATTAAATTTGACGTAGTTTTACAGGTGATCTAGCCGGAATTCGAATATGAATTATGGGTTGGAACCAGAGCGCATCGACGTACTCCTACATAAGCATTGCCCATTGCATTCATGTTGGCCAACAAAAGGAAGACGTGAGTAAATGTAAGATTAGATGGACAGATCATTCCAAAATTGATTTGAGTATTACTCCTTGCTGGAACCTGAAGTTCTGAAGACACTGTCATTTCTTCACCAGGGTCCAGACAATGTTTTCAACTTGGCTGAATAGTTGCATGGAATTGCTAAATAAAAAATTGTTGCTTATCAGGAGTACTTGTAGTCTGAAGCGCTCCTGCAGTAGACTGAAATGTTTGTTGTACATCACACTGTGCAATCCAGTGTAGTGCAGAATTAATGCAACGAGTACAGTACTAGATAGTACTACAATAACATGTGAGCCAGCGAGTTGCAACATCTTTTGAGGCTGAAACTTCTGCCCCCGGTGAGGCAAAACAAACACAAGAGACCATTGCTTTCTTGTTCTTTTCCTCGTACGAATTGCAGAGCTGCAGCAGCAGTTCGACAAACACCAGTTGAGTGCTGCCTGTGCCAAACACCACTGAAAGCCTGAAACTGTCGTCATATGTGTAGTACCAAATAATCAAGATCCAATAGCTGCAACCATTTGGCCTTGTTTATCTTGTGGGCTCGGAGAATCATTTGCCAGATCAAATTCCCTAGCTCCATCCTTATTGTGACGATTTTTCTTCGGAGTAGGTTAAGATTTCATAGTACTGGACGTACACTTGTGGTTTTTGTCTTTGCTATCTCTGGCAAAAGATTGACGTGACACGCTAAGCAATGGTTAATCGAGCCAAATATTACGTTTCTTGATGTGTCAAGTGATCATTTCACCATCGATTATTTTTTCAAGATTTTTACTGTATGATTTTGCTCTCAGGACCCGATCACGTCGCAGAGCTGCTACCTGAAGCGGCTGCTGTCGGAATGCAGCGACATCGCCGTGGACCTGCCTGCGGGCCTCACGATCGACGCGTTCGTCGACGCCGTGGCGTCATGCTATGGCGCCGACGTCGCACTGTCGCCGGCGAACCTCGCGGCGGCTTGGGTGGCCGCGGACTGGCTGGAGATGTGCGCGGAGGACGGGCTAGCCCGCCTCGCCGAGGACTACTTCTTCCAGGAGGTGGCCACGGACTACGGGCGCGCCGCGGGGGTGCTGCGGTCGTGCACGGCGTTCCTCGGAGGCGAGGCGGCGAGGGCCGGCGCGGCGCTGCTCGTCCGGTGCCTGGAGGCGCTCGCGGCGTCCGGCGGCGCCGACAGCAGGTGGCTCGAGGACGTGGCCGCGCTGCCCGTGGAGCAGTTCCAGGTGGCCATCGAGGCCATGCGCGCGCGGTTCACGCACGACCACGACCTCATGTACACCGTCGTGGATCACTACCTGGAGGTAAGTACATTTGCTCCATCCACCTCCAGCGTTTTGTTTGGAACGGAGGAGTTCGATAGAAATTTTGCAATAATTGCACCGATTTCTATAAAATTCATGCGTTATCAACTGTGCGTACGTAGTATAGAATACGGATATAGTTGAATCAAATTCAATGCTGCCTACACCTAAACCGTTGATTGCGTGATCCGACGTCCTAAATTACAAGCAGCCCGCGCTACAGTGGTTGCGCTAGCGAGCCAATAAATGTTTTGGAAGCAGTGCAGCGTGGTGACAGGGGTGCCTTTCAAGGGCGAGTCCTGATTCTTTGGCTACTTGTGTATAGAAAGTCACAACAGAACAAGCTGGAGTAATTAACTGCAGAACCTTTACGCAGAAGCAAATCACAGATGCTTCTGCTTTGGTGCTTTGAAACTGGATTATCTAGGCGCTATGGATTCGATTTTCCTTTAGCTTTGGCTTTAAGTTGAGTGTCAGCTGAGGAACGGTTGCTCAAGACATGGTATCTCATACAAGTCAAGGAAGTTGTGCATTGAGAAGTGTGCTTGTACTTTGCAAAGTTTGGTATGTGGGTTCTTTAATCCTTATGTATGTGTCGTGATCTGCTAGTTTAGCGCTAGAACATCTAGAGTAGAGGGGAATCATGACTTACGGTCGCCGATGAACGCCATGAGCGAAGAGCGAAGATCCGTGCCTGCGTGATGCAGGCGTGAGGAAGAGTTGGTGCAGAGGGTTGTCACCGGCGAGGTCCTGCGGTGGCAGCGACGGCGACGGCCTTCCCGTTGCTAGCAGCGCGCAATAGATCGGATCTTCTTTGGGTTTGTATGGGCTTTTGGGTTCTCACAGGATGGAAGCACATCACGTGAGAAGCCGAAAGTCCCCTTTATATTGCGCTGCACAACGGGGGACCGTAACCAAATTTGGAAGGCACTCCCGATTAGGACGCTGATTTTCAGATACGTGGGTTTCCCCACCTCTCTCTTTCTCATCTCAGCCGTTTGGCCTGAGATCACATACCTAACATGGTAGCCTTGAGCTTTGCACTGATGCCATGCAAGTGAATGTGTCAACTCAATCGTGTGGTGTTGAAAGGCTCTGGCTGGGTTTAGGTTCCGCTCGTTTCAATTTTTTTTCTGCTTCTAGCTTCTGTTTTTTTACTATTCAGTATTTCATTTTTTTCTAATTTTTTTAGATATTTTAGGCTTTTTTGTATTTTCTTTTTTCCCGTGTTCCTTTGTATTGTTCTTAATGGGTTAACATATTTTTTCTATTTTTTTAAATTAATTATGCCTAAAAAGCCAAATCAGCTACAGTAAAAAAAAAGCCAGCTACAGTAAAATTTCAGCCAAAAGCCAGAAGCCATCGCTAAAACAAACGTCCCCTTAAAACCTCTTTAACTCACTGGTGTTTTGGGGTTAAACCCTAAATCAAACGTTTTACTGTCTTACACTGCAATTACGTACAAGCAATCACTAATTAGATTTAGATAAATTAGAAATGGATAAATTTGATCAATTGATTCCCCTGCAATGTTGCATGATGATCGATGGCTTGTGTTGTACAGTACTGATTTGCACTGCACGGGTGGGTGCAGAACCACAGGGGGAAGCTGACGGAGGAGGAGAAGAGCCGGGTGTGCTACAATGTGAACTGCACCAAGCTGTCGCGCCACCTCTTCATGCACCTCGTGCAGAACCCGCGCCTCCCGCTCCGCTTCGTCGTGCAGGCCATGCTCGCCGAGCAGCTCCACTCCCACCACTCCATGCTGCTCAGCCACCACCCAGCCGCCGCCTCCGCCCTCAGCTCCACCGCGCTGCTGCCACCTGCGCTCCTCAAGAGCTCCCTCTCCAGCACCTTCAGCGGCACCATGGCCGCCGCCGAG
Source organism: Melocanna baccifera (assembly GCA_036346265.1). NCBI lineage: Eukaryota > Viridiplantae > Streptophyta > Magnoliopsida > Poales > Poaceae > Melocanna > Melocanna baccifera. Next base: position 21,678,314 of record CM070694.1, on the reverse strand, counting down.
GCCGGGGACGCCGCCAGCATGACGCTCGGCGACATCCTCCAGCGCGACGCCGTGCTGCGCCATTCCACGCACATCCGTGCCTCCATGCAGGCCATCAGCCAACGCATCGACACGCTCGAGCGCGAGCTCGCCGGCCTCCGCTGTCGCCTGCGCCTCTCCGAGCAGGCGGCGGCCGCCAGCGCCGCCACGGCCTCGGCCGCGATAGACCGCGCGTCCGCCAAGTCCGCCAGCTTCCGGATCCCACGTAGACGGCTCTGGGACGGCGAGGACCTCTCGTCCGGCGCCGCCGCAACCGAGCTCCCCGCCGCGAAGGACAGCATTAACGCGAAGGGTCTCAAGTCACGGTTGGTGCACGGGTTCAAGAACCTGTTCGGCCGGAAGCCAGGGAACGGCGCCGCTCCGCCTGCGTGCGGTGATGACGCCACTGTCCGCGTGGCCGAGAAAGGCGTGTCTGCCGGTGCACCGGAGCCGGAGGCCTACGCCGACGCCGACGAGGAGCTCTTCAAGGAGGAGCGGAGCGGCCTCACCGGAGGAATCTGACCATTGCGTGACCAGCCGATGCACAAGAGATCAGCGGCGATGCGTGCATGGCGAATGCATGCGTGCGTGATGGAGATCGACTTGGGTGCTTACTGTTGATCGCTGATCGGTGCGGCATATATGTGTATCAGTCTCATTATGTCGACACTGTCAATTTTCACACGACCATGTGATATTGTCCATGCTTTGTTTGCTTTGGAAAATTTGCTCCTTGCGTACAAGTTAAGAGGCGGTCTCAAGTTCCTGAACTCGACAGAATTTTTCCATGGTGTAATTGTCGATCGCGATCGCCCATCTTAAAATTCTTCGGTGGAGTACTAGTAGATCACGATCATCTTCCATTGAGTACTTTGTTTTAATCTATTTCATGGAGTACTTGGTGATCACGATCACCCATCTTGAAAATTCTTCCACGGTGTACGTGCCTGTTAGAGAAGGACTCGACAGCAGGACTCCGTGCGAGCTGGGATTTGGGCCGGGCTTATTTGGATCAGTCCGAAGCACGGCCGGCACGGCACGGCCCAAGCACGGCCCAGCCCGACACGTGGCGGGCCGTGCCGGCACGGCACGGACGGGTGGGCTGGGCCAGGCCTCAAAATCTAGCACGGTGGGCGGCACGGCACGGCACGGCACGGCAGATCGGGCCGTGCTTGGGCCGGCACGGCACGGCGGGCTCGGGCGGCACGGGGGCACGACCGGCACGCCCCGCCCTCCCTGGCTCCGCCTCCCGCATCCCCCCGCCCCAGCCCTCCCTGGCTCCCCCTCCCACGTCCCCCCGCCCCCGCCCTCCCGTCGCCATCCTAGTATCACAATCACAATCACAGTATCACACACACAACAGAGAGAGTAGAGGGGAAGGAAAGGAGCGTACCCGAGAGGCCGAGCTGCCGGCCGAAACCCCCACTGCCGCGTCCCTCGGCGTCAGCGCCCTCTTCAACTTCTTGCTGCATTACACCTCCACGTCGACGAGCTCCGCCAAGAAGTTGACGACCTCCTCCACGGCATAATATTGTATTTTAAAATATCAATGCAATTACACTTTTCCCGAAATATTTACGCCATTGCGTGCCGATGTTTTCATACAATTAATTCAACTTTAATTAATTTTCAACGAGATGGGTATGAGAGAAAGTTAGATGACGGACGTCGCCACAATTGTCGCGCAGCCTTTGTCGTGTATAGTAACTTTGGGCTGGGCTTGGGCTGGCACGGCACGAACGCCGGCACGACGGGCTTTGGGCTGTGCTTGGGCCTGGCCGGAGATGAGACGGGCTGGCACGGCACGGCACGGTGGGATGACTGGGCCGAGCCGGCACGACACGAACCGGTCCGAAGCACGGTGGGCCTAGTCGACTACTAAGGTTGCACATATGGCTACTGTTGCCGGCACACGTGCCATTGTCCCGGATTTGGCATAGTAGGTATAATCCAGGGGTACGATTGCTTCCCTATTGACAATTTGATTCGTCTTCGTGTTGTACAAGTCATGAACTCCCTATATATGTAACTATATATTGTGAAGCAATACAATGAATGAAGCATACGATTGCATGTCAATTATATGGTTTTGTGACTAGTCGACTAGTACAACAACTAGCTGACTGTACAATATATATGATATATAGAATTGCAGAGTAGGCAACGACTAGTCACCCCTTTGACGACTCGACTCGACTTTACGACTTAATAACATTGCATTCGGCGTTCCGCGATACTCCCTTCACGGTGGTTTATGGTCATGATCCGCCGCCACTGATCCCTTGCCCGGTTAGTGAAGGCAGGGTTGCAGCTATGGAATCCCATCTTCAAGATCGTGATAAGTTTCTGGCTAATGTGCATGATCGGCTTATGCAGGCTCAACAATACGTACGCAAACGTTTATTAAGATGGCCGCCATCGTGACATCTCATTTGAAGTTGGAGATTGGGTCTGGCTGCGTTTGATGCATCGTCACGCTGTTTCAATTCCGGGTCGTAAATTTGGGAAATTGGCCCCGAAGAACTATGGTCCATACCGTGTTATCGAAAGGATTGGTTCGGTTGCATATAGGTTGGATTTACCTCTCAGAACGCGTTTGCATGTTGTTTTTTATGTTGTATTGCTTAAAAAGTTTCATGGAGATCCTCTTGGTGAACCGCCAACATTGCCAGTAATTAGCAAAGGGAGGGCCATACCAAAACCTACTAAAGTCCTGCGTGCAAGTTTGTGTCGTAATTTTTGGCATGTTCTTGTCCATTAGCTGGGAATATCCGAGGCTGATGCCACCTGGGAACCAGTTTCTGAGTTCAAGGCAGCCTACCTGGCTTTTCAACTGGAGGACGAGCTGTTTCACGGGGACGGGAGAAATGTTGTGGGGGCTTACGTGTCAGCGTAGAAGACAACAGCAGCAGGCGGTAATTGTGTTGACACTAATTTATTTTCCTATTATGGATAACAAAACCTATCTTGTAAACAGCCAACATACATATGTGTGTTGTGCTAAAAATCTATAGCTAGCATGTCGGCAATGCCTGTGAAAACTTGAAGGTTACTAGTAAACAAGAAAAGCTGAATTGGGTCAAAGACAAGTAGATTACGGCAAGAAATCACAAGCATTTTTGATTATCTTGTACATGAGCTGTCATCTTACTAGAGATGAGATAAGTTGAGCTGTAAAATATCTTTGTAAGAGTCGGTTGCTATGCCTATAAAAAGGGCAGTGTATGGATGAAGTTGTGTATGCTTCTGATGTGTGTGTGAGCTTCAGATGTGTAAGCAAGAAATCAATGAAAGTATAGTATGAAGCTTTGCTAAGTAAAAGCTTCTCTATCCATTCTCTTCTTCCTCCTATCCCATTTTTTTGCTTCTATTTGAGTGTCCAATCCCTAACAAATTGTTCCTGTGATGACCAAGGCAATCAACAAGGAGGCGTGACAGTCAATAGTAGGAGCAGCAACAAGTCTCAGTAGCGGCAGGAAAACAGAGTCTTAGTATAAGATTGGGTAGTAGAAGGAAAGTATTAGCAGATATGGTATTGAGATCTGAGTTTGCTTAACAAATTTGGTTACGTATGGTAAGTAAATTCAGTTTCCTATAGCAGATAGTCAGTTTGATTGAGTTCTACATATATGTGTTAGGCTGTAACTTGCAATAGCAGAGTTCAAGAAATTCATCTTAGGTCTCCCTCTGCTCTCTGTCTTCCTCCCCCAATTGCCAGCCGTGCGTCAGGGTAGCCGCCACGGCTCCTAGATGCCGGAACTACTGACCACAGCTGACTGCATCACAGTTACAATCTCCGGAGTTCACGTCACAACACATTACATTGCCAAAACTTATAATGTGCATCATGTATTTGTCTGCTCTTGGTTTGTATGCAGTGTTACAGGATATGATAGTCATTTGTTCAGTATTGTACACATCTATGTCAAAAACCAAATGTTTATAATCTGTTTTCATAGCTTATACATTTACTTGTCACTTGTTGATTTTTTAATAATTTGATTAGAACATTAAATGCATTTTTCTGAAGATAGTTTGTTATCACATATTGTTTTTACAATTATACTTTCTACATTTATTATTTAAGCTGACTCAGTTGCCTGTGAGACATCTGTGGGAGTTGCCAACCTAAAGGCACAGTTGGCATCATTGGAGAGAAAAAATGGTGAATTTAGGAAGCAGATCAATGAACTATCAATGAAACTTCAAATGGCCGGACAAGGAAAAAATGAGGCTCTGTATAGGGCTGGTCCTTTTGGTACTGTGAAGGCTCTTAGAACAAATCCAACAGTTATTCCTGATGAATCCATCAATCCCAGATTGGCCAAGATATTGCAACAGGTAGCTGTAAAGAAAGAACTTATTGTTGCATTGGCAAACTCTAATGTGAAAGAGATGCTGAAAGAACTTATTGTTGCATTGGCAAACTCTAATGTGAAAGAGATGCTTGAGATGTGGTTTACTAACATCAAACGAGTTGGGATTTCAAATTATTTAGTTGTTGCGTTAGATGACAACATGGAGAACTTCAGCAAGTCCAAAGATGTCCCAGTTTACCGGCGGGATCCTGAATTCCTGATGAAGGCGTTGACAACATTGGAAAGACAGGTGGAAGCCATGCCGTTTCTGCACTGAAGTTTCGCGTCTTGAGGGAATTCTTGCAGCTTGGATACAGTGTTCTCCTCTCTGATATCGATATTATATTCTTCCAAAATCCCTTTTGACTATCTTTACAGAGATTCTGATGTGTGAGTCCATGAGCGATTGGCCACAAGCCCACAACAATATGACAGCTTATGGCTTCGATGATGTGTTTGATGAGCCTTCAATGGGCTGGGCAAGATATGCGCACACGATGCGTATACGGGTTTATAATTCTGGATTTTTCTTCATAAGACCAACAATTCCTTCAATTGAGCTTTTGGATAGGGTAGCTGGTCGCCTTTCTCGTGAAACCAAATCATGGGACCAAGCAGTTTTCAATGAGGGAACTGTTTTTCCCCTCGCATCCTGGTTATGAAGGTCTTCATGCATCCAAAAGAACCTTGGACATTTACCTCTTCATGAACAGTAAAGTTCTCTTCAAGATTGTGAGGAAAGATGCTCAACTGTGGAAGTTGAAGCCAGTGGTTGTGCATTTAAACTACCATCCTGATAAGTCGGATCGCATGAAAGCAGTGATTGAATTTTATGTTAATGGAAAACAAAATGCACTTGAACATTTCCCTGATGGATCGGAATGATAAACTGCAACTTTTCTAGCACAGCAAATGGCCACTCTTTGTATCTAGTGTTCTTGGAGCTCTGAATGAAAGCACAGATAGTGATTTCTATAAATAATACATTGTCATTTTGGATCCATTGTGCTTGAGGTACAGATTTTCACTGAGCATCTAACATGAATAGTTCTGTAGTTAAATGTATAACGCAAATATCAGACTTCATACCTTCTGTACTTTATTTGACTTGACATTTTAATATTCTAGTTAATAATAATACGCAGTTACTTTTTGATATGTGCAGTTGTCTTGCATTATTATCTAGATACAATATCTTGAGATGCTGGGTTTACTAACACGAGGTATCAAGAGGACGGGAACGGAAATAAAAGAAACAGTGATAACACTGTAGAATAGGATAAACAAAAGTGATAAATTTCAGTGAATAGCAACTGTTATCTTTTTCCTTTTATCTTTATTGGATTTAGGGTGGATTCTTTTGGACTTATAGTTTAAATATTTGAATTCTGGCTTTTCGTGAGAGTCAGTATGCAGAGAAAAATAGTCACGTGTTATTTTGATCGATACAGTTGAACTCAGTATACTTTTTACTATAATTTTTCTACTGACATCGCTTTGAAAAAATGTACTATTTAAAAGCTAATTACTATAGTAAGTACAAGTATAAATTAACTTTAAGTTCAAAAGAACTCACCCTTACTTAGTGCGCACGCTCTCTCTCTCTTATTCTTGTTAATTCAATTTAGATTTCAACTTTTGCAGCGTATTACATTGCTCATTTTATTTATGTACTCGAATCTTTTCGTAACCATTGACATGTGTTTTGGAGTAGCGAGTATACTTGTATAGTTGCATGGAAGCACCGTGTTTTTGGCCCAAAGACGGCGACAACCTAGGCAAAAACTAAGGTCATGTTTTGCCGAGCTTTGGCTTCAGTATTTTAGGCTTCAAAGCTATTTTCTCGGCTAAACTTATGGGCTTTAAAGTGTAAAAATAAACTATGAATTTGAAACCGAGCTCAAAATGATCTACGTAATTTGAAACTAGATTTTTCTAACTTATCTTGGAGCCAGGCTTCAAAGCCGAAAATGAAAAGGCCGAGCCCAAAAATAAACTATGCAATTTGAAGCTGGTTTTCTTAGCTTTTTTTTTTTTTGAAGCAGGCTTCAAAACCGAAAATGAAGAAGCCTAGCTCAGCCGGGCGTAAGACCCCGTTCGTTTCGACTTTAATTTTTGGTTTCTAGTTTACTATTCTTTAGTTTTGTCTTTTTCTGATTTTATAGTTTTTTGGGCTTTTTTTATCTTTTCTTGTTTTTCATATTCTTTTGTATTATTTGTGATGTACTAACTTATTTATTCTATTTTTAAATTTTTTAAATTTCAATTACACTAAAAAAGTACGAACAACTACAGTATAAAATAAATTAGTAAAAAAGTCATAAGTCATAGAAGGAAAAAAACAAAGTTGGGCAGGGCCGACGGTTGACGGATTGTGAGGAGAGGCCTGAGCAACAGTGGATGTGGATGCTCGAGATGGATGGCCTAATTTGGGCTCAGGTGGGTTCGCCGAGCAGGCTTGGCGTGCGAGGCTGGGTGAAAATTTCCGCGGAACGCCGCGAAGTAGCACGAAAACAGCAGGCACAAGCAGGTAACTCCCATGGCAAAAACTTAGTACTTTCGATTCGAATGCCGGTCTGGGTAACGCGCGGCGTGGGGCCTGTTCGGCTGCAGGCGCACGGCGCATGGCTGCCGGCGTCGGCATTCGACACGACTGTAAACATTCCCGAATCATGTCGTGCCAATCTTCTGATTCAACGTCGATCTCAACGTTTTGCGTTCGTTTCGCCGGAAATTGCCCATGGTTATTATTGGTCGGACACCGGCCAACCACACACCCTAGGTTATGAATCTTTGTTCTATCGAAGAATGTTCTTCGGCGGAAGTCCGTAATGAGGCTCATCGTTCTGCTTCGAACGGGCTCAAATCAACTGCATCCAAATCATCAGACCGTGATAGAACAGGACTGAAACTGTAGAATCGATCGACGTTACACGAAGCTCCTCGATCGAGACATTCATTTATTCCTCACGCTGCAATGTATTTCAATTCTCACGCACAATTGGAGTCGACACATCGCCACAGCCCAAGTTTCTTTTTGTACGGCTCATCAAGGATTCATGGCTGGGCCTGGATCTCCTCCGTGCACGCATTCCATCAGATCGGCGGCACGCATGCACGTGCTCCTCCTCATCTGCCGTAGCCTGATTGCGCCGCGGTGTTTGCGCCGCATGCGTGCCAACAACTCAAATCAAATCACCCAGACTGTACTGTCTAGCTAGCTAGTGGCTGCGCGAAGGATCGGGCAGTCCGGCTCGAGCTTGCCGGGGTAGGCGGGTAAACTGGTCGCCGCCGAGGCGCCATTGCTGGTCGCTTCCTTGCCGGCGTTAAGGCTCTACTCACATTTACAGCTTCTGATTTTTTTAGTTTTTTTACTTTTATTCTTTTAAATTGTTTATAATGATATAATATTTTTTATTTTTTTTAAAATTTAATTTTTAAAAATAATAATAACTGCTATAGTACAAATAAAAATAGAAACTGCGGTTTATAAGCCCGTTGGATAGTGGCCTATACCGGTCTCTCGCGGGCATCATTACGGCTCTCCCTACCCCCGTCATGTGACCTTTTTTCACAATTTCCCCTGGCGAGAAGGATTGTCTGCGAGCGAAGTGTCGATCTGCATGTGCAGCGCCAGCACGTGCGCTGTGCGTTCAAACAGCCCCCCAGTCTACACTCACAGCACCGCTGTTTCCATCGAAAAAACAGAGGGTCAGAAGGAACGGAGACCATCCGTTTCGATGCCACACATCGCCATCGCCGTTCTTCCGTCATACGGTTGAAAATAACCCGGGTACGTAGTTCTGCTCCCCCTCTTCATCGTGGATTCATTCAGATCAGAATTATTCAGAACCGAAGCGCTCGGCATCCATGTGCTCGGCAGGGGGGCACGCTGCATGCATATAAGCCCCGAGACATCACCTTCAGACGGGACGTCCTTCGTGTACCTAACAGTAGAAGCTCTCGATTGAAATTTGAAGGGGAAAGGGCACGCACGACATGTCAATGGCGCAAGCAGTCTGCTGCTTCTGCTTGCAATCATTCTGCAGGCCGGGCGGGGCCCCGCGTGGCGACGTGTACGTATCTGCTAATTTTTTGCACAGCGCCCTCTCTCCATGCTTGCTTTCCTGCCCTGCATGATTCGATCACGAGTACTGTTTTCTCCCCCCTTCTCCTCCGGGGATGTGCGTAGATGTGTATCTCCCTCCCTTCTCGCATGTCACAATGGATTCACTGAACAGTGAGGATGAATGGATGAACGACGGTTGCAAGTACTAGCATGTATCCTTATCCTTCTAGCAATAAGCTAGACCTTAATGCCACTACGCATGCTTGAAAGTACGTGACCGCGGTTACCGGTTGCATTTCCGAGGTATGGTAGCCCCATGGCGACGGAATGGATGCATGATGTGCAGCGCCGGGGACAAGCGGCCAAAGCCGCGCGTCGCATGTGTTTTCGCGCCTGCATGGTTGTCGGTCTTTCTGAGGTCAGTCTGAGTGAGGTTGCCTGACAAAAAAAAAGGCGTCGCACGCAGGCATGCACCACACATCCGATCACCAGCTTTTGAAGGCGATCGCTTAACTGGGCCACGCCATGACCATGGTCGAGCGTACAAATAGTTCGCTTTCTCTAGCGCACAAGCTAATTGCCTCGTCCATCGAACTAATTAAAGCAGTCTTTTTTCTCGCTGCTAGCTAGCCGGTGATGCATGGGTAATTCGGTCGTTGTGGTCGAACTCTATTATGGATTTCTGACCACATTCTCCATAGGTCCCTCTTAGATCTTCTTTCTCCAATCTTGGATTAGGGAAGAAGGAGATATTCGCGACTACTCCGAACCAAATTATCTGAACCCATTTGGCATCGATCTGCACGCTGATCGAGTGCTACGTATGTGCTCATGGTCACAGGAGAATGCAACGGCAAGCTCAAGTAGCACCGCACTATCTCGAGCCCGTCGTTTAGACGTAGGTACGGAAGATTTATAAGTACATGCACGATGCTCGTGACCCAAAGGGAACGTAGCATATATGCAGCAATATATCACATCGTTCTAAGCGACCTAGCGAGCATGCAGAGGTTAATGATTGTCTTCCTCTCACGCGCGCTCCATGAAACACTACCTTCAAGAAAAATAACTGACCGGGAGAGAACGTAGAACCAGATCGACCTCTTGCTAACTGATCTAACTGTGAAATTGTTTGGAAAGATAGAAAGTGCATGCATGTCCATCCTGCACACCGGCCTGCACTTAGGATATAAGAATTGAATTGATGTGCATCAATCACACACGCAACTGTGCAGGGAAGAAGAAACTAGTGTTAACCCCATGCCCTAAAAGAAGGCCTGTGCAAAGTGCTTGTTGGGGGCAGAAAAGGAGGGGTCGTGCATCTCCATGGCCGCACCTTCCCCCTCAAAAGGAGCTCCCACCTCGCCCTCCTTGTGGTCCGAGACCTTGTGCTTGTCCACTCCACCTCGGCTCAACACTGAGGAGCTACCGGCTCTCCTGCCTCCTGCTGGACTGCTAGCGGGGATAGGGCCCTTTAGCAAGCCTCGAAAAAGCATTGCCCACTCCCTCTTATTGCCTGCATAAAATGCAACATCAAGTGTCATCTTCTGACTTGTTAACTTTACACAGTCTTGGTACAGCCTAGTGAAGTTAATGGAATGGAGGTTCTGCCAAGTGCTAGACATCCAACATGGATCAATAAGAGAGAGTTAATCCTAGTATGACATGGTGATACTTTAGCTAGGAAAAGTGCTCCCCTCACTTGTCCATCTCCTCGGTTGGTGCTTGCTGAACACTTTCATATGAGCAGCCATCGCCCATACATGCCCCATGGACATGTGGTGCAGAGATGTTCAGATAAAGTCTTCTACAGAGGTCTCGCTCGCATCATTCAGTTCTTTCGATGTTTAGTATTAATCTTACGTATGGTTATTTGGATTTGGAGGATCTCTTGACGATCTAACTGTGATCACACAAAGAAAGGCATAAATTTTATACAAATTCGGATATTCTCCTAGAAGAATAATTAATAACCCTACTCTTATATAGCTATTACTCAGTGAACTGATTACAATATGGCAAAAGTGATGCGAAAATGTCTTGCACTACTTCTGTTGCCTTCCCTATTATCTCTGACAGCTGTTCCATATCAAGAGACGCCTTAATATTTCGGATGATAACTGTCTTACAGGAGTTATTGTCAGAGATAAGTTATATACAATTATTCCAAAAAATAAGTGTACATGCTAACCACCTTGTTAGACAGACCTATAATATAATAGGTTGTTGTAGACAGCCAGTCAAAGCCGAGCTAATCATAGAAGAGTCTACGACTACAGAGTGGTCATAGAATAACTTACGACTATGTCATGCTCGCAGAAGAACTTATGACCATAAAATGGTCGTGGAAAGACTTATGAGGGGTGGTTATAGAAGGGCATACGACCACTTAGTTAAGTTTTTTCCTTATGAATAAGGGGTATACTCATGAGTACAATGACATAATAATATCATTCACAAATAAATAATAATTTAAGAATTGTTATATCTCACCAAGTTTGAACAGACAAATCAGCTTTGATGCTTGCAGACGGAGGCAAACTATTACAAAGCATGCATTCCCAGCTATTACAAAGGCTGCAAAAGGCCCGCCGGTATCATGATTTGTTCAGAATTGGATTGAAAATTCGCTCAGCTTTATGGCCCATTTTGACCCACGTATAAGAAAGCGAAAACTTTCTGATGTGTCGAGCCGATGGTACTCCACGCACTTATGTATATCAAGGACGTTCCCATCACGCCCTCCGTCCTTTGTAATTAAAAAAACTTGCAATCTGATTAATTAGAAAAGACCTCGATAAATTAATTAGCGCAAACTGGTATCGAGGTGCTATCGTGAAGACCCACGGTATGGAACTTTGGATGGTATTTGAGTGGATAAGATTTAATTAGACTTGAGCATTTTGCATATAACCCCTTATGGATTGAAAATTCAGATACGAGGGTATCCCACCACCTCAGGTATAGTTAGTTACATCTTTTACATCCAAATCGCACCCAACGGTCCACTTGTGAGTTTGCGTGACAATACATAAGACATAATATTTAAGACATAGCTAGTAATGCACAAGTTGTAACACAGTAGCTAGGTCCAAAATTCACTCACAGTCCAATTCATATGGTGGGACAGGCCGGCGCACGCATGACAGCTCGTTTGTTTATATTTTTCCCTTAGGCCCCGCTCCAAGTAGCTTACAACTTAAGCTTTTTGCTGTGATTTTTGATTTATATCTGAAATTATATTATAGCGGCTGTTAGTTTTTTCTAAAAAAAAATAAAGGAAAAAAAACTATTACATCGTTGCGGACATTGCAAAGAAATAAGGGAGAGAAAAAAAGCCAAAAAAAAAAAACAAAAAGCCAAAATTAAAAGCTGACGTGTTCCAAAAAATTTGACTTAAATAATCAAAAAGTTAAAATAAATCAGAAATTAAATCCGTTTGGAGCGGACTGGCGCACGAGACGAAGGATAGGTGCGTTACGGTGCTTCCCCTTGGATCTCGATTGGCCAGTGGATCATGGATAGAGGATAGACGAGCTAGTGCAGTGCGGCGCAAGTGTTGATTCGTTGAGGAGGGGGCTGGTCTGGCGGTAGACTGCGACGCTGTCGATGGCTGGGCCGGCGTAATAATTTCGCGGGAGAAAAGGTAAAGGTCGTGGGGACCCGTACGTACGTGCGCTCAGGTAGGCCACTCGCTTAGCCGGCCGGCCGGCCGGCCGGTCCAAGGCCACCTCCTTCTGTTAGATTCCGCCAGCGCCCCGTCCAAAGATTCGCTCCCGCCCGTCCGTCCACGCTCCGACCCGGCGCGCGCGGCCTGATCGCCCCGTCACCTTTCCATCCCTCGCTCGTACTCAGTCTCGTACCGTAGCTAGCAAGGTAGGCACGCAGGCATACGTACCCGTGCCTCTCGATCGCCGGCCGGCACTTGCAATTAGTACTTGCGCCGTTGGCTGCCTCGCTGTGAAACAAGGCATGCGTCGCCGGCCGACGTGCATGACCATGACTACGAATAAAACACGTACGCCACACATGAAATGTAATGACCGGGGGCGCTCTGGGTGTTGTCTCTAGCATCTCTGTAAGATTTTATTAGAATGTTTTTTTTTTTTGCAGCAGCAGCCATTGTGATGCGATTTGTATTTTGTTTTTACCACAAATTGAGTGATTTGGTTAACCGGTCGTAACTTATTCGTGAAACAGATCGAGTCACAATGAAAGTGAAAGGCGGGGGAGGTGTTTATGTCAGCATTGAGATGTGACAATGGGACTGTTGCTTCGGCAAGAAGAGGACAAGGGACGTGTGCAAACTATGATTTTCCTAGAAATGGCCCCGAGCTCATGATATCACCCCATCACCCAATCCTCTTGAGTCCGGCATTCCTTATGCCTCACTTGTTATATATCCTTTTCTTCGACCTCTTGTGTTTTGATAATTGCCATTGATTGTTGTCACTGCCCACTGTGTTGCAAACTCGTAACAACTCTTCATTATGTCTTATACCGAGAATCAAACTTAACTTAATCAACCGATCGATTAAGTAACGCGAAGAAACTAAATCTGTCAACGACAGGCCGGCCATTCTTTCCAAAAGATTTCAAACGTCTTAGCTTGCAATAGACACAACAAATTTTATCCGGCTTCTTGGACCAAAGATATGGACACGAAATTTATTGGCTGCTGTGTGCATCTTTTCAATAGATATTCTAAAAAATTAATGGTCTGTCTGCCAAACTAACATAAGGCCATTTGCCACACTTATCTCAACCTAAAATTAAAACCGGTCTATTTGCTTCAAATACTTAAGCTGCATAAGTCGTATGCATTAGGTGGACCTGTTTGGACGAGTGGTATTTGGCTAGAGCTTAATTTATACTACTCGTATTTTAGTATCAACCCGATCTCTCAACGATCATGTAATCATACTCTTTTGGGCCAGGTAATGTAAATGACATAACCTTCTTTGACCAAACTATGTTGAGGCTGTTCAATATGCTTTTCTTTCATGTTGCTAATTAATGGGAAAAGGGAAATATACAGTGACAACAAAAGAGCGCCAATAATTAACCACCTTTCATAGAAATAAATATAAAGTGGTAGCTGATATGGTCTAGCAAAGCTTTTAGTGCTTCATGTTTGATGACTAGTAGTAGTAGGCCGTGCAAGCGTCCACTCTAAACCTCGTCTCATCAAGAAGACAAGAAGTAACATCTCAACAACCATGCAAAGCATCGATGCAAGAAACTAGCTAGCTAGGGGATGCCGGCCGTATGTCAAAACCATCGACGTAAATTTCTCCAAAAAGGGAGAGAATTTTTTAACCTTACAAGAAGAAGCACAGACGAAAGCGAAAAAAAAAGGGAAAACAAGCAAATCAAATCATCACGCCAAGAACTTGGTGACGATCGATGATTGAAAATCGATGCAAGTCTAAAAACTATGATCACCTCCTCCTCGACCACCTCGCTGCAACCAATGTGTACGTGAGCCATTCCTTTAGCTTCCTACGCTTACGCTGTTTCAAAACCCTACATGTGTGTGAGCCATTGATTTCAAGACACACAAGAGCTAGCCATACGCACGTACGTACGTGCGTGCGACGTCCCAATGCATGGATGCATCCATTCTCCTGCTGTTCCACTCACCGAGGTTGCATTTGCCTTGGTGAGTTCGACCTCGATCGATCATGGCCTCCACCCGCTTGCCCACACGAGAGGCTGCTCCTTCCATGCAAGAAACACGCCTGCTCCCGCCGCCGAGTCGTCCGTGCCGGCCTCGCGCATCGACCAGCCCTCCCGGTACCGGCGGAGCAGTGACCGCACGTCGTCGGCTACGTCCTCGCTGAATGCCACCGGAGAGAACCCGGCCGACAGCATGTGCCGAGCCCATGCCGACGCCGTCTCCCGCCGCTCCATGGACTCCGACGCTGGGCACGAGACCAGGTCGACAATGGCACGCCCTGCTCCCCTCTCCAACGCCAACTTCTCGTTGCTAGTCTTCGGGAAGCTCTCCTCTAGAGAATCCATGTAGGCCGAGAAGAACCGTAAGCCCTCGCCGAACACCTTCAAGAATGCTGCCTCCGCGTCGCCGCGTTCGTCGGGGTCAGACGCCACCAGGTCGGCCTCCTCCTCGACGACGGTGACGACTCGCGGGTCGAGACGGCGGAGGGACGCGGCGAACGCGTCCCGCCGGCGGGCTCCGCCAGGCACCACACCGCGCAGCGAGTTGACGCAGTTGACAGCGAGGGCGGTGGTGGCGCCGCCCTCGCGCAGGTCGAGCTCGTCGAGGTCGAGCTCTGCGAGGTCCCCGGCGTGGTGCACGGCGCGGAAGCGGAAGGGCACGCCCATCAGCCGGGCGAACTTCTCCATGCGCTGACCGATCTCCCGCATCACGCGCTGCACTGCCGCAGTCGGTGCGGACGGCGCGGCTGACACCACGGTGGTGATCGACAGGTGCGGCGTGTCGTCGGCGGACCGCGTGGCCAGCGCCTCGAGCAGCGTCGGCCACTGCGTACAGAACGTGTTGCTCAGGTCGAGGATGTGAAACCTCTGCGGCTCCGACGAGGCCGCCGCGGTCTCCAAGAAGGACTCCAGGATGGCCCCATTGGCGGCCACGTGCCCGAACGACGACCACGGGCTGAGCTCCTGGAACCGCAGCGCCGTGCGCCGCGTCGAGTCGAACGACGTGTTCCGGTCGGACGCCGCCGCGAGCGTGCGCAGCGTCCGCGGCCCAGACGCAGTGAGCCGCGCGAAGAGCCCCTGCAGGAAATAGGACGCCAGCTTCTGCTCCACGTCGCCGTACGGCGACGCCAGCTCGTTGAGCATCCACATCAGCTGCTGCACGCGCTGGCTGTCGCGCGCTGCCACCGCGCGCGCGCACTCCAGCAGAAGCTGGCTGGCCCACCTCCCCCCGCCTCCTCCCCCCACCGCCGCCGACGACGCTGTCCCCTCGCCGGACGACGACGCCGGGGACGAGAAGTCAAGGTTGAGGTCCGGCGGGAACGACAGGTCGGCCGCCTCGAACAGCGCGTGCCCTGCCCCCGCCGTCGTGGACGACGTGGACAGCGGGGGCGTCGGCACCGTCAGCGTGGGCGTGGACGACCTCGGAGGCTGCACCGGCGTGCCGTGCGAGTGGAAGTGCCTCGACGAGGAGGAGGAGAAGTCTTCATCCATGCAAAGGTGGTGGTGGGCGTTGCCGCATTCTTCTTGGTACGGCTCCAGGTAGTACGGCTGCTGCTGGTGCTGGTGCTGGCTATAGTAATACTGGCCGCCGCCGCCACTGTTGCTGTGGTAGTAGTAGTTGTAGGAGGCGTTGGTCTGGTGGGAGGACGACCTTGAGCTGCTCGAGGTGGTGCTCCTGGAGTTGTAGGAAGCCGACTGCTGCTGCTCGGAGGCTTGGAGGCTAACCAACCTAAACAACGTATCCATGTAAGCTACGGCGGGGAGGCAACATAAGGAGCAATACTACCGCCACCACAAGCTTCTGTGCCCGTCGTTGTTACAAGGGTTAGAGCAAGGTGGTAACAAGGGATTTTAATGGCGAGCCGAGCAGTGCGTTGTGTACGTAGAAGCTAGCTAGCTACCTGTCTATCTAGGAGGCCAGGCTATGTAAATTGTGAGTAATGTAAAAGTGTGTATTCTTTTGAGTGGGAAAAGCTCTGCGTGATGCGCTCGCTTTCTTTCTTTCTGCCTCCTCTCCAGTTCCACTTCTTTTTGGTAAAATCGATAATATTAGCCGTGCTTTTTGTCAGAACTAATGTTATTATGTTATTGTTAGAGTGGTCATTGTCAAATACTCGTATGTTCGAGTACTATAGTTGTAGTCGAGTACTCGGTGTATTCGAGTACTGCGTGTCGAATACTTAGTGTGTTCAAGTACTTTATAGTTATGTGTCAAGTGTAAGTTGAAGATTCGGAGTCGGAGAGCAATCGGAGGCTCCGAAGTCAGAGACCAGTTGTAGTAGTCATAGTTGTAAGTCGAACTGCGTAGTGGTTGTAATCGTGAATCGATGTAGTCGGTACTTGGAGGAGTATTGTAGCAGTGGCCGTAGCACAATAATCATGTTACAGCTATTGTAATACAGTAGTCATAGCTACATAGTGGTTGTAGCATATTGTGGTCAATGGTCGGTACTCGTAAGCTACAGTATTGTAACACCTCAGATATCAATGTGAGGTGCTACCATGGAACGTCATAGTCAAAATAAAGAATAAAAATAAAAGCAGCAATAGAAATTATACAAAATTTTAAAACTTAAAAGGTACTTTATTAAGAAACCAGCGGAAGCTAAAATAATTGTTTGAAACATGAGACCGGTCCACTTCTTACCAAAAGAAGAACAAATGAAGCAATAAAATAGTGGCAAGCCACGGTGCTGTAAACTCGAGCGTATGTTGCTCACGTGCACGCAGTGGCAGACCCTCGACAAGAAGAAGAACGAAGGGTTAAGTAGCGGCGTGAGGAAGAACTGTGATCATGGTGGTGACCGCGTCAAAGATGGTCGTGGTCATAGGAACAACCATGAGGACGAGGACGACAGAGAGGATGACAACGATTCACAGACCAGTGAGCGGAGGTCCAACAAGAAGATGGTGAAGTGTTACAACTGTGGCATACAGGGACACTTTGCCAGCGAGTGTTGCAAACCAAAGAAGAAGGAGTTGCATCTCGTTACGGCTAACGCTGCTGACAAACCGGCGTTGCTCTGAAGACCAGCGAGAAGGTACTCAAGAATAATGGCAACAAGATTAGGGGGGTGACTGTTGGAACTAATCTTGTTGTGTTGTTGTTAGAGTGATCGTAGTCGAGTACTCGTATGTTCAAGTACTATAATCGTAGTTGAGTACTCGGTGTGTTCGAGTACTACGTAGTTGTGTTGAGTACTTAGTGTGTTTGAGTACTCTGTAGTCGTATGTCGAGTGTAAATCGAAGACTCAGAGTCGGAGAGCAGTCGAAGACTCCGGAGTCAGAGACTGATCATAGCAATCGCAATCGTAAGTTGAACTGCGCAGTGGTCGTAGTCGTGAGTCGATGCAGTCGATACATGGAGGAGTATTGTAGCAGTGATCGTAGCAAAGTGTCATGTTACGTGGTCGTAATAGTGGTCGTAGCTACATTGTGGTCGATGGTCGGTACTCGTAAGCTACAGTATCCAGGTCGTGCTCGAAGACCGATAGTACTGTCTGTGTGAGCGGTACTACCAGAGATGCAGGTTGACAAGCCATGGTAAGTGAAGTAGTAGATGAAGCCATGGTCGACAAACCGTGGTTAGTGAAGTGGTCGAAGGCACCGTGATCGAAGGCATTGTGGTCGAAGCAGTCGTAGTTGTGAGGCATGGTCAAGGCATTGTAGTTGATAGGACATGGTCGAAGGACTCGAAGGAGAACCCGAAGAAGGACTCAAATGTCTGTGTGTAGTCATAGACCGAGCCAGGTAGCAGTAAGTCTACAAGTAACTAGTCGTATCCACTAAACTGTGTGAGCCAGTTGGTGAAACGAGTTGTACGGGTAGTAGGATAGTGCGAGTCATGGGAATCGTGACCAGAAGACTCAAAAAGTTTCCATTAGCTTTTTGTGTACATGTAATTTGAGTCTATAAATAGAAGAGAAAATAGAAAAGTCAGTGGCGGATTAGCACATCAAAAAACTCTTGTGTGTCTTTGAGTTGGTCTAAGGTGTTCGTGTGTATTTTCAACCACCGAGTGTGTGTGCTCTGTTTCGCTCCTGGGCCAACACTTTTGGCCAGATCGGTGAGGGGAGGGAGTAGCTGAGGAAGGGGTAAAAAGTTCTACCAGGAGGGCTTAAAAATTCTAGCACTTAAAGTCTTTTTTTTGTTGTATCACACACTAGTATTAATCTTGAGACAATCCTAAATAACACCTATAATTAGTGGTGTCCAAATAACACCTAGCATTATAGCATGTACAATGATGTGGCATTACTTGTCTGTAAGGCTTGCTACATTGGACATGAGATGATGTGAAGCAGAAGAAGAAGCATAGAGAATTGAGCCGTCTCTCATACAACAGTTGACTGCAACACGAGAAATAAGACACATTGTGTTATGAAGAAGTTGTCTATAGAGATATGTAAAAATATAACTTATTGTAGAAATTGTCTTTAGTGTCGTCTATTAATGATATGAAGGTTATTATAGACAATAGTTGTCTATACCATTATACATGTTCTTAGTGGTGGTGGTGAGGTAAGAGAATGAGTTATTTAAGATTGTCTCAATATTGATATTAATACTAGATGGTATAATCCGAAAAGGAAACTCGAGTGCTAGATTTTTTGGCCCTATTCTTGGAATTTTCTTCTGCTGAGGAAGGGATGATGCTTGGTTCTTTATGCGAGGGGTTCTTCAAATCTACCAGGGACAACAGGCAGCAGGCAGGTAGTGGTGTGCGTGGTTTAGTGGGTGTCGGTGCCTTTTGCTTGCCTTCACTACTCCATCTCAATCTTACTGTTGAGCTAGCTAGCTTGCCTTGCTTTTAGGGTTTTTGTTGGCTTTGGCTAACAAAGTCAAGACTGTTAAATTTGTCACAATGCAGGGATAGGCAAATTATGTTCATATATGCCCTTAGCACTCTTTGTTTTCAAATCTAACTTCCTTATGCTCATATTTGCATTTCTACGCCCTCCGTGACAGCGGCAGCAGCGACATGCATCACCTGTCGTGCTACCTCACAATGGCTGGAGGTGGCCATCACGTCACGTCAGTCCAACATGGTAGGCGAGAAGCGAGCGCGATAGGCAGTGGGCGCCATAGCCCTGCCATGTTGCGTGACCGTAGCCCCACCTACCGTGGTGCCCAGGCGTGGCAAGAGGTGTTGTGGCGCGGCTCCGCAATAGGTTTGCTGCCTCCCATCCACCTTGTCTGTAATAGTTTTTGCTCAGTCTTTACTAGTACTCGGTGCGACCAGTTTTCAATAATCTTCGATTGTACACTGGTTTCCAATTATCTTTGATGCTAGACTATTTTAGAACTTTTGTAAATAAACTAGCCATATGGTTTGAAAGGTACACAAAATTGATTTCAAGACACACAATACGTTTGTTGGGGAAGCGTTGCCCATTATCAGAGTGTCTTCATCGAACATCCATTCGAATCCGTCTTTGTGTGGCAGAACAAGGGAGGCCACTACAACAACATCCAATCCGGAGGACACATACTCAATGTTAGTGCACACAATACCACCAACTACACCGCGCCCACCAGCATCGACACCTGCCTCATCTCCATTGCTGTCTAACTCGACATCCCCATCCCCATTGTCATCGGATTGCATTCCATTCAATAGACCCTCTAAATATTCATGGTGGTAAACACGGGTTGCCCTCTATCTCTATACACCTTCGTTTGGCTCAAAATTTTAAGCACGTCTCCGTAGGTATCCAACATCCGGACTGACGCCAGGTTCCGTCATGCCACCACCATCCCCACCAACAGCAGGCTCCACTTTGCCACCATCATCCAACCATGGTACTTCCACGCTGCCACTGTCATCGGGCTCACCCTTGCTCGATGATCCCTCCTCTTCACAAACTACACATACAACATCAGCCTCCCATATATCGCCATATTAGGATTGCTTGCAATCTCCATGTACTGTGTAACGTCTTAGGATCCAAACTGATTTAGACCTAACCCCATTATGGATAAGCCACGCACACGTAACAACCTGCTTACGCTTTCACCCTCGCTTCACGTAAAACGATTAACCGGAGGTTATTACTAATGGTACCTATGACTTTATATGTTAGTGCTACTCATACTAAGCTAGCAATATGGGACTAATCCACACCCTTATATGCACACACACACATGGGCCGGGGTGTCACATACACCCCCCTAAGAAAACCCGACGTCCTTGTCGGTCTAACATACCCACACTGAGGTAAATGACCAGGATCTCTCCTTCTTGGCACACGTCCGTGCGTCCAGTGCTGGTACATATACCATGTCGTGTGTCCACTCTGGGCCCACACGCGCCATACGTCATATGCCCATGCCCCTGACCCGTACGCGTCCGTGTAACTACGAGGGTCGGCTCTGATACCATTTGTAACGCTCTAGGATCCAAACTGGCTTAGGCCTAACCCCATTATGGATAAACCACGCACATGTAACAACCTGCTTACGTTTTCGTCCTCGCTTCACGTAAAACGGTTAACCGTAGGTTATTAATAATGGTGCTTATGAGTTTATATGTTGGTGCTACTCATGCTAAGTTAGTAATATGGGACTAATCCATACCCTTATGTGCACACACATATGGGCCATCATGGGTCGGAGTGTCACATACACCCCCCTAAGAGAACCCAACGTCCTCATCGGTCTAACATACCCATACTGGGGCAAATGACCAGGATCTCCCCCTCTTGGCACACGTCCGTGCGTCCAGTGCTGGTACATATACCATACCGTGTGTCCACTCTAGGCCTACACGCACCATGCGTATATACCCACGCCTCTGACCCGTACGCGCCCGTGTAACCACGAGGGTCAGCTCTGATACCATTTATAATGCCTTAGAATCCAAACTGGTTTAGGTCTAACCCCATTATGGATAAGCCACGCACACGTAACAACCGGCTTACGCTTTCATCCTCGCTTCGCGTAAAACAGCTAACCGGAGGTTATTAATAATGGTGCCTGTGGGTTTATATGTTGGTGCTACTCATACTAAGCTAGTAATATGGGACTAATCCACATCCTCATGTGCACACACACATATGGACTATCATGGGTCGGGGTGTCACATACTGCCCCCATATAGCGTTGTCTGTCATCTTCACAATCTCCCAGAAAAATTCCCCTAAACCTCCAACCATTGTAGTGATCATCGCCTCGATGACAAGTTTTTTCCTGCCTATCTCCCTATCAAATGCACTCCACACCTATGTCCTTCAAACCCGAAACCCGGATCACGGTCCATTCATGATTTGATAGGTCCGCCCTATATGGCCCGTTTCCCATGACATCCTCTCCATAGAACACAAGCAAATCTTGTATATCCGACATCACATACCTACCACAAATGCATATGAAATCCACTTAATTCTGTTAATGCTAAATAGAACTAAACATAACAAAAAAAAAAATAACCATTCATATATGCATAACTAAACCATTTTATCATATATGCATATGGACACATACATATACGTGTGTGTGTGTATATATATATAAATAATTTTTTAAATAATTAATTTTTAATTCAAAATTACAATATTATACCTGCCTTTTTTTTGTAGTTCTGGCTCTATGTCGTCCAACGGTTGGGCGATTAGGGGGTATAACCCCCTCGACCGATCGCGCCTAAGCCTCATTCCTCATTTGCTCGTTCGGCCGAAAGAAAAGAGAAGAAGGGGGGAAGAGAAATAGAGAAGAGGAAAGGAAAGGAGGAGAAGAGAG
Organism: Melocanna baccifera; assembly: GCA_036346265.1. NCBI lineage: Eukaryota > Viridiplantae > Streptophyta > Magnoliopsida > Poales > Poaceae > Melocanna > Melocanna baccifera. The sequence continues at coordinate 21,656,452 of CM070694.1, read as the reverse complement.
GAGAGAAGGAGAGAGGAGAGGAGGAAGTTAAAGAGGAAGAGGAGGAGGGAGGAGAGAAGGGAGGAAGGGAGAGGAAGAGGAGGGAAGAGAGGAAGAGGAGGAGGGGAAGATGAGGAGAGAGAGAGGGAAAGAGAGAAGGAGGGATCTACGCATCAACAAATGGGAGTTTTCTGTATTTTTTGTACATTTATTTTTCAAACATGGTAGTATAGCAACTAAAATTATTTAATGTGTAGTTTAGAAAGTAATACCAATTTAGTTGTTAATAATTGTATTATTGTTTAGATCGCTCTGTTGTGCATTTGAAGGTCTAGTTAATTTTGTTAGTCGCTTATAAATTTTAGAAACCCAGTAATAATTATTCTTAATTTTTAGAATAATTCATAGCCATCAAAATATTTAAAACTATTCATGGTGATTAGAATAGCATGCGCGGATGTAAAATAGTACATGAGATTTAAGATTACGCATAACGATTAAAATTGTACGCGGTGATTTAAATAGCATTTGAGTCGTAAAAAAAGCGCAAATAAGGAAAATAAAATTCAGACATCCATAGAGACGTCTTAGTTTGATTAATTTAATTATTATTTAGGATTTACTTTCTGTTATATCTGTGAGTAAATCATCACGCATGTACTAATTACGGAAAAGAATAGATACAAAGAGGGAAGAATTTAGTCCAATTGAGTCCGAGACCTAAAAATATTTAGATAGGTAGATAAATTAAATAGGCATAATAGCATATGTGAAATAGGCTTGGAATGATTTGAAGAATTCCTGGAGCTATGGTATTAATAATTAAACCAGTAATTGTGTCGTAATTGCTATCTTTAAATTGATTTGCAAATATGGCTTTGGACTGACCTTTTGGCCTGCTAGGCTGACACGTCGACGTGCTGCACTGCGCGAGATATCGTGTCGCGCATCCTGAGGGCAGGACAAGGAGGCCTAGTTTGCACACCTACAAGTCACCCATGCGTACGACCACTTCGTCGAGCATCTCGACCGCCTCACCACTGACGACGTGCGCTGAGAGTCATATTTAGCTCAAGAGATTGCAAACCGTGCCCCGGCCGAGCTCTCGTCGCTGTGCTTGTGCAACCAGGCGTACTGGCTCACCCAGAAGCTCGTCTTCGGCGTGTTCATCGAGGAGCACACGATGCACAGGGTGATGTACCAGTTCGGCCTCCATCAGCTTGTTCCTGTCCCTGTCGGGCGTCGGGTGCCTGACTTGGTCCACACGTGAGTAACATACAATATATGTTCCTACATTTTTTCTCAGTTCTGTTATGGTGCCTTCTAATTGCAATTGTACGTTTTACGGGCACAATAGAAGGGGTGGTCGCAGGACGAGCTGGGCCACGAAGATGGAGCAGTGAGTGGTAGAGTGGATGGAGGTACTCAAGGACTTTATGCAAGAGGGCACCGCATATGACCCTGGCACGTACGACGAGTACCTACGATGGTAGGCTTGGCAGACACGCACCAAGTTGGTGCGTGTCATTGACCTTCCCCCTCCCCTCCGCTTTAAAAATTTATCGTACTACAATAACATATGATGATCGCAAAATGTTATTGTGAGTCTAACAGATTTCATACCATTTACAATTTATGAAAACCACAAATGGATTAATTGACATTATCTGTCCTTTTATTTCAAAAAAAGATACAACTTACAAACAAGATTTGTTAAATGTATTACGTACAACAATTGCCATTTACCCCTACCCCCATAATTATTTCTGTTGGATTAATTAAATAATTACTTTTTAAAAAAAATCGTCCAACAGTTGGGCAACTGGGACTAGTCGCCTAATGGTTGTGCGACTTAGCCATGTGTCGCCCAATGATTGTGCGACTAGCCCAAATCACCCAACGGTTGGGCGGCATATGGCCAGAAGTGCAAAAAAGGTAGGTATAACATTGTAATTTTGAATTAAAAATTGATTATTTAAAAAAAAATCCATGTGTATATATGTACATATATTTACACATACATATATAATCCTAAATTACAAATTCATGCAAAATACTAAAAATAATAGTGCACATTTCTTCCATCATTTTCTACATTTTTAATCTTACCAAAGGAGTGCAAACAATATATATTGTATGCAATTCAATTAATTCATACAGTTAAATAATTTCAACATAGAGATATCTACTGCATCAGTCAATATTATATTGGTCCTTACATGATAATTTCATAAAATAATATCATGCACATCATTATCTCAACTAAGACATCGTTACCACGGTTAATTAAACAACGTCATCAACATAAACTAAACATAGAAATCAACTAAGCATGGTTACCTAACACATTCTATACTATCAAGCAATCATTACGCTAATTGCATGCTAATGATAAATTAAGTACATTACTTGCATATGAACGAAACATGCCTCTTTTTGAAGCTCTCCACCAGATCTACACTTTTGATAACTACCTAATCTTCTAAATTCCAGGAAAACCACCTCAAAATCGATTTGAGTATCTCTTTTCTTTTCTTCTCCCTTTCTTCTTTCTCGAACGCAGCAACAACAAAAATAATAGGGGTGAGCGGAGGATGATAGTCAACGACAGCTTTTATGCGCATGATCCTCTGGTGGCCCACTGAGTCCTATGCGGTGCGGTACCACAGTAGCGAGCTGCTATACTCGGGCACCACGGTAGGAGTTGCCATGCTCGGGCGACATGGCAGGGCTGTAAGGCCCGTCAGTTGCCGTGCTCACTTGTTGCCTACGAGTTGGACTGATGTGCCGCAGTAGCCACCTCCTGCCACAGTGGAGGTAGCGCGATAGGAAACATGCAGTATCTATCATTGTTGCTGTGGTTACGAGGGGTCAGAAATACAAATTTTAAAGTGAGGCACTAGATTTGAAAAAAAAAATACTATATGGTCAGATATACACAGAATTCGGGATAGGCCAACTCACTGTAACTGTCAGTACCGTTTCGTTTTCTACCTTTTGTTGATGCTAAACCAGCTGGTATCAATCATCAGGTATCAGCTAAATAAAAATTGTAGTTATCGTTTCACATGGTTTAATCCTGAGTATGTTAAACGTATGTTGTCGATGGTTAGGGGTATATTTAATCGTTTCACATGATGCTTCTTAATTTTGGTCTTTTTTTTTTTGCCTTTTCAGTTTTTTTCTTTTGCTTTTTGTCCCCCTTCTTTCTTTACATTGTCCGTAAAGATATAACAATGCTTTTCTTTTTTCTTTATTTTTTATTTGAATGACTCAGAAAAATATAACAGTCACTATAGTATAATTTTAGTTAAAAACCAACAGCCACCAATCGAAGCCACATTGAACGGCCCCTTAAGCCCTGTTTGGTTTGGGGTTAAGATGTGGGTTAGGGGTTTAACCCAGCAAACACTATTGGGTTAAAGAAGATTAATTTAACCCAATCAAAACGTCTTAACCATCCTAACCCAAGATTAAGTTAATCCACTAATTTGGTGGAATAAGTTAGCACAGCATAACTAACCCTTACAAGTTTTTTCTAATGCTAACCCGCTAAATCTAGCCAAACAATAATTTAGACTAGCAACTTTCATTGGCAAATACAAAATTCGGATTAAACTAACTTAATTGGATTAAAGTTAGCTAACCCGGTTATTTTAATCCCAAACCAAACACTGCCTTAATCTAACGCGATATTTTTAAGTATGCCGTATGCACACCTCCGTTATCTGTCTACCGACAAGTGATAACTAATACCTCAACAAAACACCACTACATTTGGCCGTTTCAAGTCCAGGATAAGAACTGAAGGACGCAGCAACAATCCTGGGACGCAGCAAGACTAGTGCGCGTCCGTCAGGCGACCTTGGAGGGGCTTTGTCAGGCACCCACTGCTGCGGCGAGAAAAAAAATCCCTAGCTTGCATGCCTTGCCTTCCAGGATGCGTGCTCGTCCTCTACGCAGGAGCAGTACTACTCACCGTGCAGTACACACATGCACGAGACATGAGAGAGGCTGAAGAAAGCAAGCAGAAAGATAAAGAAACAAAGCCAAAGCTGGAGCGCAGCGTGTGGTGGCCACCAGCCCACCACCGTAGTCATCATCGAGGCCTGCCTGTCGTCGGAAGAAAATTCTAGGGCAGAGGCTAGCTCCATCTAAGATTTTGCCGCGTAGCACTGCCAATCAATCGCCAAGCAAAATTCAGACGATGGCATGTTAACATGTTGGAATCAAATGCATCTGTCCTCACCGGAGAAAATTAAACCAGCTTTGCGTCCCAATCATGGAGAGAATCTCCCAAGTGGATTCATCCGGCAGCCGATCGACGGCCGATGCGCTCGCTTTCGCTGCCATGCCGGAAGCTCTCTCCTCTCTCTCTCTCTCTCTCTCTCTCCCCCCACCCCTTTGAATCAATCCAAGGGAGCCAAAGTACGGCGACACCATCATCACACGTTTGTCTCAGGACTCGAAGCAATCACGCATGCCTACTACATAAAACTGCTGCCGCCCGGCGTCTTTTTCTCAGCTTTGTCTTTCTCCCCGCTCTTCGACGTTCAACGACATCATCCATCCCCTTTCCTACCACCGGCCGTAGACCCGCAGTCGTACGGGCTGAAGACCTGCACGGTTAACATCTCCAGTACGTGAGCCACGCTCGAGGTAGGGGATCGCAAAACCTTAGTCCCGTCGTTACTGTATTTTCCTAAACACTGTTTGGTCAGATCTGAATGGTTCAGAAGTACGCGAACAATGTTCAAATAGGAGAATGCAAACTTCAATGTCATCGACGTTTCTTTTTTTTTTTAAAAAAAAAAACAAGGGCAGGAGCAAAATTTAGTGGCAGTGTTTATGTGACGGCTGGGCGGAACCAGGAATTAGGGATGAGAGGAGCCGAATAAACTATGTAGTAAACTTGTATTTTATAAAAGGGCCAAATAATAAGAATATAGATAAAATTTCATACATCACGAAAAGATAGCGTCAAATTTTGGATCATAGTGTGTGACGGTGGTCTGTCGATTAGTCAACCCGTTTCTCCTTTTCCAATCATAAAAAAGCAGAATTATTGTATAATCAACAGTCTAGATTGGAAAAGGAATTAGCTGGAGTGTGCTTGCAAAATGGGGCACATTTTCTGTTGCCAATTTCTCCCTTGTGCTTGCCATGGTCCAAGATCCAGAAGAGGTGGGGAGCATGATGTAGTGAGAGCCAGCTCAAAGCTACATGCATTGCTTGCTGCTGCAACACACACCCTGACCTGACCAAGCCTTCGCCTTCCCTTGCTTGCCGCCCATGATGCGATTCATACTACTGTTCCGTTCGAAAGGCATGGATTGTGTTTTCTCAGGGGGAAATAAACTGAAATAAGTAAGGTTGTGGATCATATGATTTAACTGAAAGTATTGTTTGATTTGACTGCAAATGATCTCAAAATTCATGTACTAACAATTTAGAATTGATTTTTTTGCTTTGTGTCTGATGACACGTGCATGAAGACCCATCCAACACCAACCAAAGCAAAAGAACGGAAAGGAAAATATTGGAAACATAGGAAGATACAGCTGCTCTAACTGCATACATTCATTGCCATCCCACCTGCAGGAGTAGTTTTATATGCGTTCCTGTTGCAGCCAGACAAGATCCTAAAACAGTGAACTAGGAAAAATAAGAAAAGAAGAGAAGCAAAAAGAACAATAACATGTCATTCTTGTACCATGCTTGAGTTGTTGATGTGGTGATCACCTACACTGTACTGACATTTCAGCAGCAGGCACTAGTACATCTCGTCTAATAACAGGGCTCACTTCTTACACTTTCAAGGCCCAATTCTGGCCAACTTCCCTTTTATTGAGAGGTTTACGACTTATTAATCTGCCTCAAGGTCTTACTCAATTTGCTTCAGTTATCTTGAAAAAAAGTTCATTAGTAATTACCTGTACAAAAAAAAGTTCAGACTGAAACTCCTTAAGCCGAGTTGGAATCCTGGGCAGTAATGCTGTAGCTGTGAAGAGCTGAAGACCATATCCAATACCACCATGATGGCTCAAAGTCTGAAACCAAGAACATACAAGGCCATAGCACTAGCACCCAGACGAAGTAGCACTGCAGAGGCGACACACACTGCTCCGAGAGCACGTCATCCATGGCCGGCGTGCCTTGCAAAAACGAGCAACGCGGTAGCCGTTCCTGCGTGGTCATGATGCCAATGGTGCACGCAGGTATTGGCTTCCATGGCTGCCATCGAGTCAGGACTCAGGTCTCCTCCATTGAACCGAAGCCATAGCATCCTCGATCAAGCATCGCCAATATGCACCCTTACATATTCCTCGCAAAGATAAATATTCTCCCTACACCTGAAGATAAACAGGAACAATTACTACTTTTTACACTGATCTTAATCTCACTTTACTACACTCTTTTATCTTTCCAGCACTCCATAGCCCGGCTACCTAGATGATTCTGCTGATCTGCTCCCGATTAGTCCTAGCTTACACACCTACCAGATCCTTCTACTTTCTGACGTGCTTTGTTGCTATTGTACCTGCTCCTAATATTTTTAGCCACACGTCTCATCGAGCACGCCTTTCGTAGACTGCCTCTGACGCCCATGTCACAGCAGTGTCCCCCTGATTAGGGGGAGCTCATCGTCTCAAATATCAAGTCCAACCATGTCGCACATTCGGACTGATTCTTTCCTCGCCACTTGCGTAAGAAGGCATCAGATGGGGGAGATATTTTTCAGTGTTCGTGCTAAAAAATTGACGTCAACATGGACAATTCCACTTTCCACTCGCGATTAGTGAACCTGAGTTGCGATATAAATAGCTTGATAGTGTACTATATTAGGGTTTTTTGTTTGGTACAGATCACAATTATTGGATTCGCGATCATGCGGATACTTAAATGTCCACACCAGCGGATGATCACAGGCTGCCCATGCAAAAAAATACTAGCTAGATTAGTGTAGGGTAGAGTTGTAGACCGAAAGCAATCCCAGCCAGGTTCCAAATCGCAATGGAGATTTCGGGGTTTACAGGGCGTTCAAAATAGCGTTCCTTTATGGTTTTTTATTATAATTGATTTATTTTTTTACTGTAACTAAATTAATTTATTTAATATAATTAAATTTTAAAAAAAATTAAAAATAGAAAAAATATATTAATTCATCACGAACAATGCAAAGGAATATATAAAAAAAGAAAAAACAAAAAAGCCTAAAAAATATAAAAAAACAGAAAAAGATGAAATTATTGAATAATGAAAAAAAATAGAATCCAAAAACAAACACTGACTTTAAATTAGAATGAGCACTACTATGATACCAACCGGTTTGGGAGATTTGAGGTGCTAATATTTAATTGTAAAAGCAAAAAGGAAACATGCTTTATTCGACTCCACAGCTACCAGCTGGTTTTCGGCCTCCTAATAGGATCCATGTCCAGGACTTCTACCAAGACTGGTAATTTATTTATTTATTTTCTTAATTACAACTAGGACAACCGATACCTCACGGTGCGCGGGCAGGATACGCACTTTGCCACTAGTACATAGGTTGCGTTTCTTAGCTATGGTTTATAATTGTTTATGAGAGAGAATAAAAAGAAAAAAACAATCGCATACAATTTTAACTAGTACAGCTAAAATTGATACAGTATGTACTACAATCAACTAGTAGATCTTACCTTATAAAAATATGGTGTTTAAAAATAAGTTACTGTAGTAATAGACATAAGCTAATAAATCTAAACTGATTTGAACCCACCCATAAAAGTAGGCATGGATACGAACACTCACATCTCCACTAGTCGCCCAATAGGTGGCTCCACATTGGGTTCTTTTGAGCTGTAACTTATATTTTTTTATTTATGCCTTATGAATTCAGGCTATTTACAGAAGAGATTATGGAGAGATACTCGTATGCGATTTTAACCGTTACAAATGAAGTCAACATAATATATACTATAATTTACCTTTAGACGCCGTCTTAAAAAAATACACTTATTTTAAATATATTATGTTTTATCCGTACAGAACCGATAAGCATAAAAGGCTTTTGAATCCAGACTATGATCCATGAACCTAACTAGGCCTAGCTCGTCTCGAGAATCTGCCAAGTGCCAAGTTATGCGTGACCCAGCCCGGTTTAGCTTGTGTGCTTAAAATATCCAGTGTTAGCCCATCTTAGCCCAGGTACCCAACGGACCCAGGAGTGTCCGGCTCAGGCCCCACTCGGCTGGCCCGAAAGGACCCAGCGTTTCCATCGCCCTGACCTTAGCGTGACCTGGCTCGGGTTTTGCTCGGGTCTACCGTGAGCAGATCACGAAAGCAAACACGGCATCAGTGTGAAAGGATCGACACGCGGAGGACGACCAGATTAACGATACTCAGAGGCAACAAATTCCCCAGATTAGTGTAAAACGTGCCAAAATGACTCGCTAACCTTCGCCCCTAATCAACCGCCACCCTTCTGCCAAAAGCAACCCCTTAGTTTGGGTATGTTCTTTCCGATTATAGTTTATGATTTATAGCTACGACTGAAAGTTTTTATCTCTAGAGCGAACACTTATGAAAATGAATTGAATATTGATAAGCCATTTCAAAAAGACGAAGTTATTCCATTAGTTTATTTCGGATAAGCCATACGTGATCTCTAAGTAGAGGAAGTTGGTGAGTGATGCATTCTTTCACTCACCAACTCCTTTCCTTCCGTCTCAAAGAATCTGCGTTGTCCCTCTCATTGCCATTTCTTCCCCTAGCTCCTCTCTTTCCACGCTTGGCCCTAGTCCTACCCGCTCTATCGTCATGCTCGCCCCCATCCGCATTGCCATCACCCACCCACTATCCTGCCTGTTCTCTTGCCGCGCTCGCCTCCATCCCATCGCCCTCACCCCGGTCGTCGTCCCGCCCACTTTCTCACCACACTCACCCCATCCACATCGTTGTCGCCCGACCACCGTCTCGCTTGCTCTCTCTCCCCCCACACCGCCATGCACATCCTCTCCCTTAGCTCTACCCAATAGCGAATCCCTAGATAGCCGCCCGCTCGTCCTTCTCTGCCTCGTTACCTATCGGACTGCGCCATGGGTACTAATCACCGTCCCACACAGCTGACAATCGTGCTCACACCAGCATCACCCTCATCGGTGGCGTGGAGGTCTAGGTGGTCGGCAGACACCAACGAGAAGGAGCTGGTGCCTAGGAGGTACGTTCTTTCGTCCCCCTCCCCATCTCGTAGAAAAAATCAAGCTGATCCCCTTCCACATCCTCCGCCTTCGCATCCTCATAACAGAGAAGCATGCCCCCCTTCCTCTTCACATCCTTAGCCCCCTCTCCCCTCCTCACAAAAAAAACTATGCTGGGGCCTCAACTACACGCTTTTCCTCATGTGTGCATTGTTCATGCTTGACATCGAGCCGTCCCTCATGTCCACGTCCTTGCCTAGTGCGGGGGTGGTCACTATAGTGGCGACATGGCCGCTCTACCTCAACGACACAAGGGAGCATGCCACATCGGCGTAGCCCTTGAAGCACTCCCACCGAGAGATGCTCTCTACAGAGGCAGAGCGCCAACGATGATGCCACTCGCAGGTTCTCTCTCCCCATCATCCTCACGCACGCCTTCGCCAGCTGCTCTACATCATCCTTAGGGCGCAACGCACACTGTCATTACTCGTTCCTGATCATCCTTAAGGTCGTAGCACACACTGTCGCCACCCGCGGGCTCTTCCTACGACACGAAAACAACATGTACCGCTTCAATCAGTATGCACTATAGGTGCTCAACAAAATTACCCAGTGAATGAACTGGCATATTTTGCCCTGTATTCTTTTTATTTTGTCCCATGTGTGACATATTGTCTATTATGCAGCTATCACATATTTGTTGTTGCTTCTTTGATTGCTATATCTGGATTATCGAGAGGACTAAATCTTCTACAAGCATGCCTAGGCAATGAGTGTAATGTCCCACTTCATCAACATCATTCGAATGGAAAGGTCTACTTGTCACTCCCTTGTTATCACCATGCATTTTCAACAAGTTGTTTTGTGCAGTTTTTTAAACATAAATTTCATGAATTTTAAAAATAATAGTTTCTTTGTTAGGGAGTTTTGAGCCAGTGGGATAATAATAAACCCATCTAAGTGATCTTATGAATGTATACCTGGCGGTGGTCATGGTGGCCTGCTTGGCGTTCATCCTTACCTCGCTCCCATGATTGCCACCTTATCTCTGTGTGCAGTCACCACAGCCGTCTACCTTGCCTCAGAATATGTTCTGACAAAAGTGAATAAGCGCCAGAAGGAGAATGAGTAGACAAAGGAACTGATAAACATAGTTGGGGCTAGAGTAAAATCAGGTTGTGCTTCAAGCGAGCAAAAAGGTAACTACCTGAATTTCATGTTTGCCACTTGCATCAAATCATTGTAATCAATCACTGTATTTTTAGCCACTATTTTGTTTCATCACCTGTATATAGAAGAAGAATGTTAGATGGAAGGAAGACCAATACATGATCAGAAAAGGCTACATCGAAAATAGCAAACAGAGCAAGCTGTGGGTTCAAATACCAGTAAACGATTCCGTAGTATAAGACTAATGTAAGATTAGTTTCTTATTCTATTTCATTTTGTTTAGTTTTAACCATCTATTGGACACACTACTACAAAAAGGTTTATATTAGACGCATCATCACAGACGATTCATAAAACCGTCTGTATTAAATGCAATCACAGACAGTTCTTATCAAGAACCGTCTGTGATATTGTCATATCACAGACGGTTTTTACTTAAGAACCGTCTGTGATATTCCTTAGTATCATAGACGGTTCTTAATTAAAAACCGTCTATGATATGGTAATATCACAGACGGTTCTTAATTAAGAACCATCTGTAATATGTTTTCCGCCCCCCCACACCTTTAAAATTTTATAATTTTCTGCTTGAATTCGAGTAGAATTCTATTTTGACACATTTTCAGTAAAACGGACATAACTTTTGCATACGGTGTTCGTTTTCGACGTTCTTGCACTCGTTGGAAAGCTAACGACGAGCCCGATCCAAAACAAATGACCAGCTTACGCCAGTCGCCCTAGAAGACCCCCCAAAATCGGCCATTTGTAGTCTCAAATTCGAATTGAAAGTTTTTTAATTCTGTTTTTGTCAAAATTTTCGATCTTCCCTTCGAAATTTAGGGTTTGTCTCAACTGCAAAGTTGTAGATCTCGTTGAAACCTTTGAAATAAGTATATATAAGCCATATAGAGCTTTGCCATTGCATACTTTGAGACTAGTTGTTTATATTGTATCGGTATATATATAGCCAATATCACAGACGGTTCTTAATTAAGAACCGTCTGTGATATTGGATATCACAGATGGCTATTAATTAAGAACCGTCTGTGATATGTTTCTCGCTTCGCACATCTCTAAAATTTTATGATTTTTCGCCTTAGTTCGAGTAGGACTCCTCTATAAATACTCACCCAAACCCATCCACCCCCTCCCTTCAAATGTGTCTGTGGGGTTTAGGTCTCCATTATTTCCCGTTTCCTCCCTCCATTGTTTCTTCAAGTATTTGATTCTGTGGGGTTTAGGTCTCCATCGTAACCTTCATTATTGCCTGGAAGCTTACAGTGAGGTAGCTGCTAAGAAGGCCTACCCGAGCTTGTGATGGTGGATTATTCTCTGCTATATTGCTTTCATTGTTCTCTTCATCGTAATCTCCATTGTTACTTCCATTATTTTCTGCTATGTTCTTTGCTATTGTAATGATGGACTGTAATCTTGTGATGTTGTAATGGTGGATTGTAATCTTATGATGTTGTAATGATGGATTGTAATCTTGTGATATTGTGATGGTGGATTGTAATAAAAATAAAATGTTCTCTGCTATGTTTGATATCGTATTTGCTTGTTTTCAAAAAGCATAGCTAACAATACTGAGGCTAACTGAAAAATAGAAAAAAAATAAGTATAGAGTGAACTTTAATAGACGATTTTGTAGTATAAACCGTCTGTAATCACACATCACAGACGGTTCTAAGTTTAGAACCGTCTGTGATGTGCGAGTATCAGAAACGATTCTATATATAGAACGGTTTGTAACTAGAACCGTCTGTGATAGTGTTTTTCACAGACGGTTCTAGTTACAAACCGTCTGTATTGTATTTATCACAGATGGCTCACAACCTGTCTGTGATAACTTTTGATTATCACTGACCCATAAATTCAGACGGTTCAAAAAACCGTCTGTGATGACGTTTTAGAACCGTCTGTGATGATGATTTCTGTAGTAGTGACATATGCTTGTAACTAATTAACCATGCCTTCATAAATGTCACCATTTTACATTTCTTTTAGGGGTTTCTTGATTTATGATGCCAAGATCATGATTAGTTTACTATCATAAATGTGAACTCTCATTATACACAAATCTTGCTGGTGGAGGTTTGGAGCGGATGCTTTGACCATCTGGGGTGAGATAACTTATATCTACATGTGATATTATCCTCACTATTCAAACTATGACATGCTAATTATCTATGTGGACCCAATTATCAAATCATTTTGTTTCATGATATTTTTATATTAAAAAAATATTACTTTACTTTTTAGTACTAGGCGGATATCCACACATCGTTGCGATGATTTTTCTAGGAGTCTCATAAAAAAATGTTTATGAAAGGAATGAAAAGCAACCATTGCCATATTTATTCTCATGGAGGGTTATATGGATAGCCCTTTTCAGTGTTGATTAGTAAACAAAATTTCTGACCATGATTCTCTTGATACAAGTTAAACGTCTATGATCATTTTAATGATGTCATCTAATACCATTCTCAATTCTTCTTTATCTGAAAAGCAAAAAAAATTCTCAACTCTTGGCTTCTTGCTTTTGGGGGATCAGCTTTATTTCTATATTATCAAAGTTGCTAGTTTCACTGGCTAGCACATATCTTTACAACTTAAAAAGGGGGTTAGTGGTTCACCTGCCTCTCTTAACTCCCCTTGAACCTTTCTATAATCTCTAACAAAAACAAGAAAAAGCAATCTAAAAAAAATTCTGTCACCCTAGAAATACTCTAAAAAATAAAACAATAAGAGCTTTACCTGATGCGTGTTAGAGCTGAGGGCGCGGAGGCACAACGTGGTCGAGTGCGGAGGCAGAGCCAACGACGTAGGCTAGGCATGTCGATCTTGACAATGTCGACTTGATATCCTAGAATAATATAATTTTTTATTCGTAGCAAAATATGATCATTCTATGCATATATTTGACTATCTACAATACTAGAGGTAGATCATATAGTTAAGTAGAAATAAACTTCTATTCCTTTTAGCAATAATATACAACTACATCGTAATATTTACTCCAAGTTTTGTTTTTTATCGTAAGGCACGGACGCACACGACTGATAGGTCGAAAAGGATGGTCCCTCTAGCCCGCCATGCCATCTAGCTGTTGCCGCACCAACGACGGGTCGGGCGAGAAAGATGGCCTAAGGATCAAGCTGAACGCCCAAGCTGTCATACACACGTTACACGCACAGAGAGAGAAGACAGTGAGATTCGATCCTTTATTATATCTCTGGGACGAACCATCCAAGCTGCTGCATGGGACGAACATTAGCCGTGGTCCGTGCGGAATATATGCGCCCCTAAGGCTTGCAATCGACGTAGTCCGTCCGAGCCCTCGCCTTTCAGGCTGGACTCAACTGTTCTCACCAACGGGCAGCTCGCTGCCATTCATCTCATGCAGTGAGATCTTTCTCTCTCTCTCTCGCTCTCTCTATCCAGTCAAGTCGTAAAATTAAACTGGAAAGGATGAGCTAGCTAGCTAGCGTCCGATCTTTGTCTCGGTTCGTCGCCTTTATTCCAGCCATTACAGAAAGCTCAAATAAAGCCTTGCTGCACTAGCCACTAGGTAGCAAATTCGGCTTAATCCTGCACCACTCCCCGCCGAGTATATATTGGCCGCCTCCCATGACACATCTTCCCTACGCCAAAGATCACAGCTGCACTTACCGCACATCGTTAGGAAGGCGGGTAGTGAGTGATTAGCTAGCCATGGCAATGGCATCGCATGCGAACTTGTCCTGCTCGCCTACTTGGCGGGAGCTCACACACACTAGCTGGTGAGTAGCTTCTTCTACCATGCTTTGGATTGTTTCTTGCGCCGAGAAATGCGTGCCTGATGAGGGCAATGGGCTTTGCTGTTTGCAGGAGGGACGATGATTACAGGAGGATGGTGATGGCGTACCTGATCGAGGCGGTGTACCTGCTGGAGCTGGAGAGGCAGGAACGGCGGGACGCGGCGGAGGTGGCGCAGCGGTGGTGGAAACCGTTCAGCTACCGGCTGGCGCACGAGCTGGTCGACGAGAGGGACGGCTCCGTGTTCGGCGCCATCTTCGAGTGGGACCACCACCTGATCGATGGCGACGGCGGGGACAGGCCGAGCGGCGCGCCTTGCGCCGTGATCGCGTTCCGGGGCACGCTGCTGCGCGCGCCGACCATCCGGCGCGACGTGGAGGACGAGCTCCGCCTGCTCGCGCGGAACAGCCTCCGCGGCTCGGCTCGGCTCGCCGGCGCGCTGCAGGCGCTGAGGGAGACCATCGACCGGTTCGGGTCCGAGAACGTCTGCCTCTGCGGCCACTCCCTAGGCGCCGGCTTCGCGCGGCAGGTCGCCAGGATGCTCATGGCGGCGCCGCGGCAGCAGCAGGCGGCGCCGCTCGAGTTCCACCTCTTCAATGCGCCCTACCTCTCGCTGCCCATGGGCGTCCGGAGCGTCGTGAGGACGGCAGACTGCCTGCTCAAGACGTTCCGCTCCGGCGTGGCCACCGTCAGCAGGTGGCACGGCAAGGCGCTCAAGAACGTGGCCTACGCCAACTGCATACTCGGCTACACGAGGCTCGAGAGCAGCAGGAGGTTGTGAGAGAACGAAACTACTTCTTGAAGCGCTGAACAAACTGTACTTACGCGATACGTATATCTATCTATCTATCTATCAGCTTGTGAAATTCAATTCGAGGAAACAAATAAGCATATGACCTGAGGGTGCACGGCTTAGATCGCCTGCATGCTTGCTTTTGAACATGTGAATCGCTTGGCACTGTTAACTGTGAATTATAGCTGCTACTATTGTTCATGGATTTGCCCATTTGCCATGTTTTGTCTTAAGGGCATCTCCAACAGTTCTAGCTAAGTACTATCTATAAGGATTCTACATCATCTATAGAGTACACACTAAAAGCTAGCATTCCAAAGAACTATCTATAAAGGTAGCTATTTGATGTTTACATGCACACACAGTCATTTATAGATGCTGTCTCGTTTTGCGTTATAGACTAGAGACGAAATAGTAGCTAACTGTTTGTGTTTTGCATACTATCTTTCCTCCACATAGGATATATACTGATGTGTACATGCAAATAGCTAGCTGACTCAACACCATTGGAGATGCCCTAACTAGTACTACTACATGAAACAACTTACTAAAGGTGGGTTCTTTTATATTACGATTTATGACTTATAGCTATGGCTGCTGACTTTTAGGTTCTTTTCGTACTGGCTTCTAAAAATCGTTTTTCTACAGTAAATAGCTTTTCTACAGTATCTAGCTTTCATATGGAGTATTTTTTAAAATGAGATACTGTAGTGATTTTATTTATACGGTCAAAATCGCACACAAATATCTCCCTCTACAAACTTTTCTACAAGCTATTACTATTCATCAGTCAAAATCAAAAACCATCAGCAAAAACCAATATGAACGTCCTCTTAGCCCTAGTATAGGCGTTTGTACGAACGAACTGAATACTAATAAGTCGTTTTAAAAAGGCTATTCCGATAAATTATTTTAAAAAAACGATTATGTTTGTTTGTTCAAAAAAAAATCATAAATTAAAAAGAAGGGATCAAAGTCTAATACGGTTATACGAGTATTCGACTAAGATAACATCTCTACACCTGATTCCGTCGGTGAGCATTACACTGACTAAAAAAATACAAAAACATTTACTTCGCCACCAAGTTTGTACCGAGTATTCGACTAAGATAACATATCTACTAGACCTGATTCCGTCGGTGACGGTGAGCATTACACTGACTAAAAAAAATACAAGAACGACTAGTTCGCCGCGTGCTGCATGGCTCACATGCAACGCACACACGGAGAGAAAAGGAAGATAGAACGGCAAAAGGGTAGCTTTTCACGTATAACAACGGAGGAAGGCACAGAGAAGCATGGCGAAGCAACCGGTGAACCGCGTGGTCCGTGCTGGCAGCCACGAAGGCGCACGCACGCGGCACGCACATTTCACGGTGAAAGTGCCAAGTCAGGACAGCAACAACTATGGATGAAAAGTAGATATGAATTTCCTTTTATTATACTATTGTTTCGATGGCATATGAATATAATATAGATTTTTTTATCTGATTAATAATTTTTATTCTATTTGTATTCAAATTTGTATAAAAAAATATGAATATGATATGAACTTTTACCATCCAAAATATTATTTTATCCGGATTATCCATATCCGTATTCAACGAATCAATATACATATTTTTATTACAATACAACTAATTAGTTAGATAAGTTTTTAATTGAACGTAAATTCATATTTCTTTAGGTGAAGTAAATGAATTAGAATGATTAAGTGTGATTGCATAAGGATAAAATGTTATTAATGTCTTCATACTACATATGTTACAAAAATATCCGGATTCGACCGAATTGAGTAGATATTTGATTCAAATTCATATTCATTATAGTATTTGATTCATATTCGTATTCAAGAATATTCGAATTCATATTCAAGAATATTCGAATTTATATTCATATTTATTTATAAATACGAATATGAATATGATTTCACCACTATCCGACCAATTTTCACCCCAAACAACAACGCCACGAGGACCGCCGATTTCGTGTGCATCTCGCCTATACGTTACAGGGAAGGGGGACAACGTGCTACTAAAAATTTTGAATAGGTGAAAAATGTTGTGCTACGTAGAGAGGTGATATGAAGTGGCCAACAGCTCATAACAGTCAAAAGATGCTGTAACCGCCAGCTGAAACTTACCAGCTTTGTTCTTGTTCATGGCAAGATCACGATCGCATTTTTTTTGGGTTTGTTGCTTTGAACAAATATATCTCTTCGTCTAGAAAACGTTTCTGGCTTTGAGATTTCCCTCTGTCCATCTCTCTCTCTCTCTCTCTCATTCTGTTTGTTGATATCATTCGTTCATAGTCCCATTGCAAAACTAACGGCGTCTCAAGATGCAACATCGGAACAGTTTTCGTCACGACGGTGCAACATCGGAACAGTTTTCATCACGACGGTGCAACATCGGAAAAGTTTTCATCACGATGGCGCACAAGGTAACACGTCAGATTCGTTTTCCCGCCTCTTTTCCCATTGACAAAAGCAGCATCTATTGCTTGGGTTTTCTTTGCAAACTTTATCGACAAAGAGAATGTTCTTGAGCAAATGCTGATCATGTCGATTTTATGTTTGTGCACGTTAGGGACAATGATGATCATGTTTTCCAAGCAACATGTTTTCTGAACGGAGTCTGAACTCTTAGGCGACATTTCTGATGTTACACTTTTCTTTCCCTTGATCTTGTCACGTCTTTGCATTCCAGGACTTCCTGGTCCGATGACACCTCCATCGCCACACGAGCCTCCGGCTCCTCCAATGCCCAGATGCGACTTCGTAGCAGGATTGTAAGATACAACATGTACTTCCTCCAATTCAAAAAACATATCGTTTTGGGTTATATACGGTCAAACTTTTAAAACTTTAGTTATTGATATCTTTTTAAATTTTTAGATTAGATATATAAAAATTATATGAATAAATTATCATTGAAAAATACTTTTATAATATTATAATTTTATTAAGTTTTATAGATATATTACAATATAAATTAGTGGTCAAAGTTATTTTTTAAAGATTATGTTGATGTTTAAAATAATATGTTTTTGTATACTAAAGAGGGTATAATTCATTTCGGGTCTTGTTCTGACAAAATAGATGCTTTATTCCCATGACAGTTTCTTATGTGATACAGTTTCACCGCGCTACGTTTGTTGCTGCCTAGTTGATGAAATGCTGATGTGATCACGGTTGTCTTGTCCGTTGTACATCATCTTTACTATTTAAAAAGGAGTTGGTGGTTGTTGTCACACCTATTATTTTTCAACCATTCGATCTGATTATAAATAAAAATCTGGACCGTCCCACCCCCGCGCCTTCCCCCTCGCTCCCCCCGCCTCCACCCGCCTCCTCGCTCTCCCACACGCCCCGCCGCCTCCCCTCGCTCCCCGTCCTCCTCTCCCCGCCACCCCCCCCCGCCGGCGCGCGCCCCTTGCTCCCCGTCCTCCTCTCCCCTCGCCTCCGCACGGCCACCCCCGCCTCCCCTGCTCCCCGTCCTCCCTCTCCCTCGCCTCGCACGGCCCCCGGGGCCGCCGCCCTCCCCTCGCTCCCCGTCCTCCTCTCCCCGCCTCCGCACGGCCGCTTCCACTTGCGCGCCGGCTTCTGGCGACCTCATACCACGCGCCCCAAATCCGGTGCCCCGCAACCAAAGCTCCACTCCCACGCCTCTCTCCTCCCCAATCCACCCTCCGATCCTCCGTAACCTTCTCCCGCGACGCCACCGACCGTAGCCTCGCTCTCCCGCGCCTCCTTTCGCCCGAATCTAGGGTTTCCGCCGCCGGATCACGCCGCGGAGGTCGCCCGATGCCGCCGCGCGCGAGGTCGCCGCCGGAGGAGGGGGCCGCCATCTGCGGGGTGCGCGGAGGGTGAGTGCGGCAGGGGGAGGCGCCACCAATGCTAGGTGGGTGGCCACGCCGGCCGGCGCGGCTCGGCCGGTGGGCGATCTGCCACCGCGCGGAGGCGGACCGGTTGGGTGGGGTTGGCGGCGCACACACGACGAGGTGCTTCTCGGGTGCGCGACGGGAGGAGGGGAGCGTGTTCCAAGGTCTACGAGGAGAGGCGCGTGATGGGGTATGGTGGATTGGACCGTTCTTCTTCTTTGCTTCGTGATTATTTTTGAAATGGAAGTGATTGGTGATGGTGGCGGTGGACTCAGATACTCGCCGGAGCAGATGTTTGCGGTTGTAGCCGCGATGGACCTCTATGAGGATTTTGTGCCATGGTGCCAGCGGTCGAGGATTATTAGACGGTATGACAATGGTTCTTTTGATGCTGAGCTCGAAATTGGATTCAAGTTCCTTGTCAAAAGCTATGTGTCTCATGTGGAGATGGAGAAGCCGAAGTATATCAAGGTGAGAATCAGATAATGGACTTTCATCACGCTAATGGGTTGTAATGTAGTATGAAGACTTGAAGACACAAAACTCAATTGGAATTAGAACACTGGTTCTAAAAAAACTAGAATAAGAAAACTAACATGGACAAAATATTTCTGAGGCAGCTGTATTTCGAGTTTCATCACATATGCAGTTGCTATTTGTTTTCGTGTTGTAGTTGCAAAACCACCACCATGATTAAGTTTATTTGTCATCTTGAGCCACAGAAATTATTGTCACCTGTCAAATGGATATACTATTACAAGGAAGTACTATTGTCACTTGTCGAAATTCGTTCCTTGCTTCCTTGAATGGTTGATTGTTACATCTCACGAACATAGTACTTCAAACTGTTCTCTATTGGTCGGCATAATTTGTTTGCTAAGCTATACCTAAGGTTAGTTACATATTTTTATTGAAATATGTATGAATTTTTCTGAAGCCGAATATTTGATGGCATAGTGTGAATGTATGTGTGTATCTGTGGGTGGGTTTCTTTGATGAGGAGGAAAACTTTGCCTGAGAACTCGGAGTTTGCAACTAATTTTGAGGTAATGGCTTGTAATTTAAATTACTCTTGGATAGTGAAGAACATCCAGATTTATACTAATTGTCAATCTAGGATGAAGTTTTTCCTTGGATAATCTGCTCATGATGGCATGCACCTTTTCGGCTAGGATAGTTGTTATTTTGTTAGAGCAATTGCATGTTGCAGAACCAATTTTCCCATCCATTTGGGTTATTCCCTAGAGGAATATCTA
Source organism: Melocanna baccifera (assembly GCA_036346265.1). Classification (NCBI taxonomy): domain Eukaryota; kingdom Viridiplantae; phylum Streptophyta; class Magnoliopsida; order Poales; family Poaceae; genus Melocanna; species Melocanna baccifera. The sequence goes on along the minus strand of CM070694.1, from coordinate 21,636,392 downwards.
ATTGTTTTATAACCAGTAGCACAGAAGATAAATATTGAATGTTCTAAATATTGAATGTTGGTGCATATCTTAAAGAGGAACATAATTTTTTTCTTTAACAAGGATACTTTTTTTGTATAGATCTATGGATGATTGCTTGAAATGTAGTTGAGGTGTAATTGTGTATAGGTGTTCAAAATATGAATTTTTCATATCTGTATCATCTTCCTAGAGTTTTTTTTTGCAATTTTTTATCGTATTTGTGGGTACTAATTGCAGAGAGTAGTTTCCTTTAGCATTCTGCTTTAGTGCAGTTGGATTTAAGCATACACACGATGGTCTTGATGCTTACCTTTTTTTTTTACCACGGTAGCTGACTCATTTCACATGACTTATGTGTTACAGAATGGCATTATGGACCTCAAATATCATGCTTCACTAATATAATACTTGATTTATTTACGAGTATGAACATGAATGTTTTGTTTGATACATGATGACGCAAGATAAAGTTGATATTTATTATTCAGTTTGAAATCATATTTGATAGTATGCATCACTTTTATTTGGTTTTCGTTGCAACGCACGGGCACCTTACTATAATTTATAATTTTAACTGTTCAATTTAGTTTCTGACTTTTTTATTATTTATTAATTTTATTTTTTATTCTCATGTCACTTTGTATTATCTGTAATAAACTAATTAATTATACTAAATAAGTTAATTCAGCTACAGTAAAAATAAGTTAGCTATAGTAAAAAAAGATATAAATCTGTATAATTCTGAACACCCCTAAATGCTTTATTATCGTGTCGTAGAATCAGGTGCATTCTTCATCGTAGCAGATTTGTATATGACAAAAACATGTTCCCAAAATTTGTGTGGCTCGGTCGTGTGAACGCTAGCCTGACGGACACGCCACGTTGTGCGGTACAGTGCGAGAGGCAATAGACGTTGCAGTACGGTACTACCATGTTACCACTGACAAGTACAAAATCCATGCCAGGTAAGTTCAGTTCAAATACAAAGGCAGTCATTACGTTAGACCACTGAAAAATGAATCAACGCCGCTTAAGTGTTAATAAATAAAATGGCACCGGTATGTGAAATTTGACTGTTTACATTTATAATCGATTTTGTAACCCTCCAATAAAGAATGGATGCCTGAGCCTTGGTAGCAACAGTAGTCAAAAATAAATCGACAGATGGGGTTCATTGCAATCGTTTCTACTACTGCGCGCGTCATGTACCCTCACATTGCAGATTCAATAGCTTGGAGAAAGCAACCAATGACAAACAATTAGGGGGGCAAATAGGTCGGATTTTTCTCAACCTCTGTACCGGATTCGGTACAGTATATAGATAGTTGTAGATGGATTCGACAGTGAATTTGATATCCAAAGTATCCGACCGAATAGCCCGGTATTCGGTAGAGAATTCGGTATCGAAGGTGTCCGACCGAATCCGCCAAGAGCAGTGAAGCGCAGTAGCACACAACACAGGGTAGTGCTGGTCCACTGCCCCCAGCTTGACTTCTTGCCCTAAGCCCCTAACCAGGCCAGACAAGAATAGAGCATCGCCGCCGCCGCCGCATGAGCTCGCGAGTCGCAACCTCGCCCTTGCGTCCGCACGCCGCCTAGGGTTCCATAACTTTCATCTAGCCTCCAGTCTCCAGAGCAGATCGTCGCCGCCGGGAGCCTCTGGTTCCACCACCGCTACTAGGAGCTATGGGTTCCGCCGCGTCCGCCGGGAGCCACCACGTCTGCCCCCAGCCGCCTAGATCCACCACGTTCGCCCTCAGCCGCCTACGGGTTTCCTCCCTCATTGTAATTAGTGGTAATGGTTGGTTCGATCCAAGGCTCCGAGCCATTTCTCTTGTTTTACTTTTGGTCGTGGCTTAGCCTGATAGATCTTTTGAGGTTTTAGTTCCTGTTAATCACTTAGATTCGATTGCCCTGTCGTGGAGAAATTATTGGCCAAATTGAAGAATTTGAAACCTAGATAATATGTGGATGTGGGATTTCGATGAATGCCTGAACGATTACCTTATGTTAGCTCTTAGATTATGTAGAAATTTTGTTGACTTTCAACTGGCTATGCTTTTGTTGGCGGCCTATATTACTTCAGAAATGCTTATGGTAAGTTTTATCACTTCAATACCGTAGGAACTGAGCAAATCATATGGAACACAGGAATTTTGTTCTAGAACCACATGGCTCCACTATTAGCAGATGTGCATGCACTCCCCTGCGTGCAAAACATGCATTTCTGGCATTATCCTCTCTAATTCTAGTGCACCCTCTTATATTGAACAATTTTATTACTAGTTTACTGTAAATTCCAACAGAAAGACAAGGTAAACCAACTTCTGGTTTTTTGGTTTAGTGCTCATTATGTATTATCACTGCTATGCTAGTTGATGTTTTTATAGGTGGCTATTCCATGTCAGCATTACAGAGATGTTGTAAGTCTATAACAAAGTTGATGTAGCCTACACATAACTAAGATATTTTGATAATTTTTGTGAATGATTACCTTATGTTAGCTCTTAGATTATGCAGAAATTTTGTTGACTTCAACTGGCTATACATTGTATTATCTTAAAATTCTTGTTTCTGTCTATAAGTTGAATACTTGAATCTGACTTGTTATTAATTTTCTATTGTGATTTGCAGCACATCTGCAGTTTATTGTGAATTGTGATAGCATCTACAAGTGTAAGTGATAGTGTGGGTGTGGTTGCAACTCGTGCAGCACTTGCACTTTCCATTGAAAGGAGTGCAGCGCCAACTGAAGGTCAAGGGGCATTGTTCATTGGAGGTGGCACGTAAGAGAATGCATTACAGCATAAGAATGTTGAGCCTAGTGCAAAGAAGCAGAAGAAGAATACATCAGCTGTTTGGAATGAGTACACTAGGAGTACAAAGACAGTTGAAGAGAATGAAAAGAAGGTTATTCAACATTAGGCACAATGTAATCATTGCAAGTACAGTGCCAGATGTGAGACCTCCAATGGCACAACATGCTTTTGTAATCATTTAAAGAAAAAAACATAATCTCCGTCCAGGCCAGTGGCAGCTCAAAGTAAAAAAGAATCGTGAAAACAATATCACTGTCATTGAATCGTATAGGTATGATCAAGAAGCTAGCTTGAAAAATTTGTATTTGTGATAATCATGCATGAGTACCTTTTCAATATTGTTGAGTATGAATATTTTGATTTCATCAAATCTCTACGTCCTAACTTTCCAATCAAGAACTACACCACTGTTAGGAAAAAGTTAATGGACCTCTTTGTAGAAGAAGAAAAAAAGAAATTGTACTTTGCCTTAATCTGCTTGAGTCTAGGGCAGAGTAATATTATGCCATGATGTGGTTGGATTCTGCCTGGTTATTCGATAAAGTTGCAAATTCACTGTGCTAGTATTTCGTTCTGATTACACATATAGTTAACAAGGATGTATAATGGCTTGGGTAATAGATTTGAGTTGGTTAATGTTTCACATTAATTTTTGAAATGATATTTTAAGTAACCATCGAACTTGAAGCAGCCCATGTGAATACTGGAGGACAGGGGTCTTGGTTGGTGCATTCACATCAAACGTTTGCTTTAAATTGACTTTGGTGCCTGTCATGTATGCCCATGTTATCTATATATATATTATCTGTTTTTGATCTGAAACTATTATGTAACCGTCTCGATGGTATCATATGTAAAACTCCGAATACTTTGAATTCGTATTCGTATCCGGTATTATTATATCCAACTTCGAATCTAAGAAAAAAATATATGTTAAGTTACCATTTAAGTAATATCTGTTCGAATATAACGGGATTGCAGCCCTACAAACAATAGAAAACCACCCCTATTTGGCTCTTTCCCTAGTGTGCTTGTTCCAGACCATCAATCATCTATCCAACGGCATGCACACGCGGCAAAGCTGTTTCCCAAGAGAAAATTCGGTCTACCCTAAGAGCATATGCATAGCACGAGGCTAACGGGAGGCTAGAGGAGAGAGAAATTAGTTAGCGTCGAGGCCAAGCGACGAGAGCATGGTTGCTACGGCCTGAGCATATAGTATCTAAGCTATTGTTGGACGACGGTGCTAACACTCGAAACAAAAAGAAAATCAAAAAAAATAAACGTGTGTAACTGGATGAACTATGTATCATTTATGTGAATCATTTTATAAATAATATAATCTAAAATATTTGATACCACTTTATGCTAAAGGTTAAACTAAAAATAGGTACCGATGATATTGTGAAGAGAGATGATGGGCCTTACTTTAGCACCTATTTTAGATGCTAAAGAATAAATGATTTTGCTATTATACAGTCGATTGAAATTTTTTTACTTTTAATCACCTAAAATTGTATAATACTAATTCCTCCTCTTCTTAAAAAAAGGGCCGTTGAAGGATACAAATCTAATAGATGAAAAAGTGAATAAGCATGAAGAGAAAAATCAGTCATCTATGTAATAGACAGTCTCAAGAATAAATATGCTCTAGGGGAGTGGTGGTGTGGAGCAACATAGGGGGTGATCGGAATAGCGATGGTTTTTGGCTTTTGTTAAAAAAACACTGTAGCTGAGTTGCATATTAGGCATAATTAAATTTTAAAAAATGTAAAAATAAAAACGGCTTGCTAGTCTAGTGCGGACAATGCAAAGGAATATGAGAAAAAAATCGGAACACAAAAAAAATCAAAAAACAAAAAAAATTCACTACGTGACAAAAAAGCTACAGTGTTTTAATCGCTGCTACAGTGAAAAAATCGCTAAACAGTGTTTTCACAGCCAAACTGATGGGTGCCTATAGCCTGGCCCCTTTTTTGAGCCAGGATGAGTAGAGCCTGGCTCACTACATACAACCTGAGTTTGTTTGGTTAGTTGCATTATTCAACCAGGTTATTGAGAGAAGTTGTTTGGTTGTTGTGTGAAGATCCAGATGTGATAGCCTTGCATTAGATATGGTGTGATTACCACCACTAACATTGATGTGACTTAGCTTGTGAAATCAAACAATGCCGAACAGCCAAAAGAGCAACAGAAGGTTAGTCTGGCATAAACTTCGATTCTCCCAACAGCAGACCAAAGAAAGAAAAAAATCGTGGCAAAAGAAAGAAAGAAAGCTATTGCAGTACCCATCATAAGCCCCATCCACACCATAGAAACAGGAATATCTAACTTAAAAGCAATAGAAACAACAAATAGAAACGGAAATCTGCAACTTGAAAGCAATAGAAAGCATGAGAGCAAAATTGCGTGTGATTACACCCAAATTTTGAAAGCGGTCTTTACTATCTACCTAATCAATTTGTGATTTATGGACCGCTCCCTTCCATTCAGACCACATTACAAGAATGCAACAGATCGCGAAGGCTTCGGGCTTGGCCGGTGACGACGGTTCCAGGCTCCACGGTTCGAGCATGGCGGCAGATTGCGGAAGGCTCCAGGCTCGCATGGTGATGACGGGTTCTAGGCTCCGAGACGGCGGCCGGACCGCAATGGGCGACAGTGGCGGCGGAGTGCTACTGGAGGGGATGGATTCAGGTGCGGAGCAACACGGTCGCGACAGAGGACGCAGGGGAATAGGAGGAGGGCGGAGAGGAGGTGAGCTTTTGGATATGTGTTTTTTAACTTCTCAAAATGATTTTTAACTTTTACTATAGTACCTAATTTTTAAACGAAATATTTTTTTAAGATGGAGTCTACAAGTTAATTATAGTGCACATTAAAAATCCAACATCTATACCATCCAAAATCGCAAATGATTATCTATCTCCGTAATCTCTATCGCAATCAGCTAAAATTCAAAAATTTCAGTCAAAAACCATAAATCGCAGCCAAAAAGAACATGCCTTTTGTACACCCAAGGCCCGGTTCGAAATCTGTTCCTCCCCCGCCAAGCTTTTGGCTTAGGCTTCGGCCTGTCGAAGCTGTGAGCCTCTGGGGTGTGTTTTCTTTTTTGGCTGCTGCGTTTTATTGCAGAAACTGTCGTGTTCTTTTTAGTACCGTTTTTTAAGCTGTAACTAATGTTTTTTTATTTTTTTTTTAAGATGACGAAAGATTATGAAAATGACGATGTAGACGGTGTATATGGATTTGAGCCCGAGAAAACATTTAGAGAAGTGGCTTCGATAGATCACTTAGAGAAATCGTTCTATTTATTTCAGCTTTCGGAGAAGACAAAACTAAAAATGATTAAAAAAAGTCAAAAAAAAAAGTTCTTAGCTGATGACTTATGGTTAAAACTCATACGTTTCTTTTTGACTCACGGTTTATGGGTTATTGTTGATTTTTGATATTTCAAGGAGGACGGGCAAATTCCGTACCGAAAATTCGATGTGCGTACTTAGTAATGTTTTGTACCGAGGACACAGCGAGGCAAATGTGCGATGTGTAATATCATGCATAACTCTATGCAAGTAGACATAGATACACACGTACGTATGCAAGTAGACATAGATACACACGTACACATAGCCATGCTTCGAACCGTATGCTGACCCTTTGCGTCTACCTGAAAATGCAATTCACGATGAGTGAGCTTGTCGTGAAGTTTGCACTGATGTGTATGTCTAACCGACTGATCGAAACGAGAATGTAATGTTGACCCAGCTATACTATTTCTAAGAATAATGTCGACTAGTATATGCAACATGCCGAATATTATAGCTTAATAATCTTCATAAAAACACATGGAGATATATTTGCTCCCGGTTTTTCATCAAACATGCACTTCATTTTGCAAATTCTTACATGATTCTCACTTGTTGTCATGTGCAAGCGTGGAATTCTCTGAGCGTAGTTTGTTGAACCTCGATACAATGTTAATTTTGGATTCGGGTGGTAATGTGTGAGAGATGTAAATGGCAGCACAGGGCCTCAACTGAGATAACCATTGAAGTCTTTCCAAACTGTTATCATGTTCTGCGAACAAATAATGTGTTTGATTTGCTTGAAAGGCTAAGAATCCATTGCAAAGTAATCACTGGCTACATAGCAACAATTGAGAGTATGTTACGTGAAACAAAGAACCTACCGCTCTGCAAGCATCTGTGATGAAGCCGACGGCTTCAGTGGTTGGATTGGCTGAAAGCCCACATTTGACGTAGCCAAGCGCCGCAATGCTCGGGGGATGTGATGGTCCCGAGCATGTCCTAGTTCTTCTTCTCACGCAGCAGAATGGTGACATAGGACCGACCACTCCTACGAACCCTTGGGGTACTAGTCCGAGATGACTAACTTGATCAGATCGTCGCACTCTTGCCGCACAGCATCTTCCTTTGTGGTCATGGTTGCCAGCCGCTTCTCGTAGTAGTCGCAGACCTGTTCCATGCATTCGGAGGCCCGGTTGCTCCTCAATCGCTTGCCGAAGCGAGAGTCGTCGGACCTATTCCCAGTCGGTTGGCGCCGGAGAAAGCGACGCCGGTGGAGAGTGGGAGGAGTAGATCTAGGGAGGGAGGTGTGCCGCGCAGGCCAGCTAGAACGCTAGTGTCGTGAGCGGAGATGTGGAGGAGCCAGGTTTGTCGGTCCGGTGGGGAGAAGGAAGCGTGGATTATCCTGTTGTATTCCATAGGCCTGCCTGTTCTGGATGGATACAGGCCCTGAGCTACGTTTGGACTCTGGGGCTCCGCGCACCCGAAGCCCCACCCGAACACGAGTTAAAACCCAGGTCGGGTTGAGCCGGGCGCGCACGGCCCACCCTATCCAAAGAAGCCGAAGATTTCAAAACACGACAAGCCTGCTCCTGGCGAAGAAGCGACCGACGCGGCAGAGGCGGCGCTGAGCCTGCCCGCTTGCCAATTGCAAGAGTACATCGGGCAGTGGCAGTGTAAAACACCCTAATTTGTGTACTTTTGAAAATTTGACAGTGAAGTTGATTCTAAGCACAATTCAAATTGTGGAAAAAAGCAAAATTCAAACTTGAAATTTAAATTGTAAACCAAAGTCAAGGCAAGTCCAAATTCAAACAAATAATGAGTTCAAATTCACAATTGAAATCCAAATTTCAAATCCAAGATAAAAACTCAAATTCAAATTGAAAGCAAAAAAACCAAGAACTCAGATCCCAATTAAAAAAGACAATGCAATTCAAAATTTGAAAATGCATTTTTTTTTGCACCGGCCCTTTCCTTCCCCTCCCTTCCTTGGCCCACGACCTTCGGCCCGAACTCCCCTATTGGCTTGCCTCCACTCCCCTCATTGCCCCAGCTGCACGCGCCAGCCCACTCTCCCTCTTTTGCTCCCTCTCTTTGCCCATGCCACGTTGATCACACCAGTTACTGACCGTGCCCACACGAGCTCTCCTGCTAGACTGTCGTGTCATTGCCACTCGAGTTTGAATAATCTGTTAGAAAGACAGACCATATCTCAATTATAGTCTTCTTATTAATAGCCAAATTTAGTGACCGATTAATCAAATAATAGCAGTGGAAACGGATTCAGCCTAATAACTCTTCCTTGATGGTTCTGTTCATGCGTTCGACCACACCGTTTTGTTAAGGAGTGCCTAGAATGGTATAATATCTTACAATACCTTCTGACTTGCATAAAGCTTTAAATTCTCCTGAACAAAACTCCAAACCATTGTCGCTACGAAGTTTCTCTCAATCATAATCTTTCACTCCTTGAATATCTTGAATACATCCGATTTGTGTTTAACGAAGTATGTCCAAACACTTTTTGAGTAATCATGAATAATGGTCAACATGTAACTTGTACCTCCTAGTGACGGAACGTGGGATTCTCCTCATGATGACATCAGAAGGAGGAGAATCCACTGACAAGGAATTTACCAGAGCCTTATAAGAAACCTTTCCTACGAACGGTGCCAACTGTCGATGTTTAATATTGATCTTACATATGATTTCTTAGATTTAGGGGAAAGCACTCAAGACCCTTCTATGATCATGCAGAGTAAAGACACAGAGATTTTTATACAGGTTTGGACATTCTTCTGGGAGAATAACAACCATACGTTCTATGTTATTATTACTGAGGAAAAGTTTATAAGTATGGACAGTGCAAGAAATCTAGCACTCTTTGCAGAACTGATCCCCCATCCTTGTTCAACATCAACCCTTATATTGGTGACGAAGTGGTGGCAGTTGTTTCTAGCCAGAAAACGCTTTGCCACTTCAGGAGTTAATAGCTAGAGGGTAGTTATTGTTAAAGAGACATGAGCAGCTGTTCATCGTAGGACGGTTATTGTCAAAGAGACGTGGACAAAACCGCGTGTGGTTATGGAACATAAATATACGTTTTAACTGTCTTACAAACCTACTATGAGAGTAGGTTAGTCGAACATAGCAAAATGATTAGAGAGCCGTAGCATAACCTACGACTAGGTAGTCGTAGTAGATCTTACGACTAGTTAATCGTTGCGTATCATACAACTATGTAGTCTAGCATAACCTACAACTAGATAGTCGTAACATAACTTATAAAGTAGTCATAGTAAGACTTATAATTATTCTATAAAACTTCTTCTTTATCGTTAAAGGATATATTTGAAAAATATGATAACGTAATAAATAAAGAATTATTATATCCTCACCGGGTACCACCAGTAGAAAAAAAATGCGAAGAGCAGAAAGGAATAAGGGTCACTGGTGCTTCATTTGTACCATTTTCTGGAAGCTCAGGATGGCCATCTATCTGTGGTGCTCGAGCATCAGATGGTTTACCTTGCAAGGATCAGCCAATTGCGGTGAGGAAGAGATGTGCATTGCATAAAGGTCAAAGAGAATGCCTGCGCCCCTCCACCATCGATTGAATAAAAAGAATTCTTTCTTTAATCCAGTTGTATGTTGTAATAGTACATCAGTTAGAAATTTCAAAACAACTGAATTTTTTTGTAGTGTTGATTCGATATTCATGTTGCTTGTAAACCAAAGCACCGGGATAGTAGAGAAAAAGTGTAACTGTATTTGATGGATTTTTTATAGAACTAAAGAATGGATCTGTGACGAACCTCTCTTACCCTGAAATTTGTGCATTCTTCATATAATGGCCCTTCAAGTATGATACTGTTTAGCGATTAAAATACTGTAGCAGCGATTAAAACACTGTAGCACTTTTGTCACGTAGTGAATTTTTTTTTGTTTTTTGGTTTTTTTGCGTTCCGTTTTTTTCTCATATTCCTTTGTATTGTCCGCACTAGACTAGCGAGTCATTTTTATTTTTACATTTTTTAAAATTTAATTATGCCTACCATGCCACTCAGCTACAGTAAAAAATCAGCCAGCTACAGTGTTTTTTCAGCAAAAACCAAAAGCCATCGCTATTCCGATCACCCCCTAAAGTTGTAGAGCATCATAAATTCCTCCAATGAATTTCATGACACATTTCATGTTTGTACTTTAAGTAAGGTTGCAGAGATTTATTTTTGCTATGGTGGAGCATCTATCATGAACCAATCCATATAAGGTGCGTACTAAGGGGGTGATCGGTTTGACTTTTTTTCAGCTTCAGCTTTTTTTTCACTATTCACTACACTATCCACTAACTCAGCTATAGTATTTTTTCAGCTAGCTACAGTATTTTTTCAGCCAAAAGCCAAAAGCCATCGCTATTCCGATCACCCCCTAACTGTTGTTGACCTGTCTCAGTCCCACCCAAGAATACAAACATGTGGAGAATCGGATGGCCTAGATAGAGGTGGTGTTTAGAATGAAGTTGGTTTATAATTTTTTTATTGTAGATAGTTTATTTTTTTACTGTAACTGAGTTAGCTTATCTGGTATAATTAAATTTAAAAAGTTAAAAATAGAAAAAAAAATATTAGCCAATCACAAACAATACAAAGGAATACGAAAAAAAAGAAAAAAACTTAAAAATAAAAATAAAAAGATGAAATTAATAAATAGTGAAAAAAAATAGAAATCAAAAGTCAGAAACTAAATTGAGCGGTGCCAAAGGCTAAATGATAGAAATCATGCTTAGCTTACCTGTAGAATGTTACTAAAGGGTGTACATCATTTGTTTATGTTGGGTTTGTATGCCTTTGTTTGTTTGTGAAATAGTTCCAGTTTATCGTTAATAATTTTTCTACTTACTCTGTACATTAATCCATTTATACATGTACTACAATATTTAGACCCTATTTGAAATGTAGAGTATCAATTTACTGTAAATAAAGTTAACAAAAAAATAGAACAATGATGTTGTTTTTTTAAACTGTAGCGGATAGTTTTTAGTTATGATTAATATTTTTTAGTTATATTTTTTAAGATAATGATATTAACATATATAATTTTAGACTGTAGCGGAAAAAATAAAAAAAGCAAGAAAATGTGCCAATTCCTCAGAATTTTCCAGAGAGAACACAAGTTGGTTGTACGACCTCATCGTTGTCCTGCGAAGTAGACGTCATCGTTGTGCGGTTGCGCCATACGTACCGCATCCGAGCATAATAACGTCTCCCCTCCGCCTGTTTGGAGCCTACAAAATCCAAATTGCTCCCGAGAACACGAACACCTTCCCCTCTACGCATTTTTCGCACGGCAGCACGATGCTCCCACCCCAACTCCCCAAACCCGCGCACCTCTCCCTCCTCGCCCCCACCCGCACCACCTCCACCGCCATCAGCTGCAGCCGCGGCGCCGCCAGCCACCGCCGCCGCCGCCGGCCGAAGCCCAAGCACATCGCATTCCCCCCTCCGCCGCTCCGCCGTCTCGTCTCCTCCTCCCACCGCTGCGTCCTCCCGCTCCCGCGCCCCCTCGGCGGCGGATGGTTCGGGCGGGGAAGGAGGAAGGTGCTGGCTGAGGAGGTGACCAAGCTTCTTCTCTCCCTGGCGTTCGGCGACAAGCTCGCTGGACTGCCCGATTCTTGGAACGCGTCGGGCCTGGGCCAGGCGCTCGGCATTTGGGCGGCGGTGTGGAGGAGAGGAAGGAGGAGGAGCGGGCTCCGGAGGCTCGAGGCGTTCCTGCTCGGGATCGCGTTCTGTGCGCTCGTCTGCCATTTGAGGGGCGTGGCATTCTTGGAAGGCCTCAGGAAGGTGGGCGGTGGCCGGAAATTAGTGCGGATTTTGCTGCATTGATTGATTTCTTCTCTGTTCGACTTCGGCTTCTTGAGGTGCATTTGTTTCGAACGGGAATTGGGATGGAAGTTTTACAGTTTCTTTATGCGATAACGGCTCTTGGGGTATGGACGTGAGATGTTGGATTGTTCACATGATTTGATCGTATTGTTCTACGCTTGTACTCGTTGCTGTTCTTGTTTTCCTCTTGGTTCTTGAGGTGAATTTTGTTGCTGATTGGACTACTCGAGATTGTAAACTTGTTCTTGGAATAGGGCTGGTGTTTTGGGGAGAAATTGCAATGTATTAGTTGCTGGTATGAACTATGAAGGCGCACGGTTCTGACTTATGACCCTTGTCAGCTAATGACCATTTGGTGCTTGGAAATTGATCTTGTCACGTACTTGCTTTCATCTTCTGCATCTCTTTCCGTGGATAGCATACTAATGTTTCTGCTGCTAGTTTACCTATGCAGAACAAGAAAAGAAAGGGTAGAGTTCCTCCTAGACCTGAGCATTTGGTGCGTCAGGTCTGTAGCTCTTCCATAGAAGCATCAAAAACCAAGTCAGATCTTTATGAACTCAGTCCTGGCATCACCGTTATGCTCTCGCAATAAGCCTCGGTAAAGGGGCGAGCGGACTAAAAGACATAAAAAGGATAGTGGTACACTCAGAAGTGAACAAAAAAAAATCATCACCATTGCCCAAATCTCGAGAAACACAAGTGCAACCTTACAGCTGACAGTCAGCAGGGCATTAGCTGCTCCTGTGCCTAAAAAAAACTACGAAGTACATCCCTACAGCACGGTATCTAAGGCCCAAAATGTCCCCTGGATACAGTTACTGATAGCTCAACATCATCAGCCTAACATCACCACATAGATAAGTTACAAAACATGGTACGTTGGAACAATGTGTTAGCCATGGCAGCGGTAGCCAACAGCTGTTATCTCTGGAATTGTGAGTCGGAATTATGAGACGAAATGGCTGCTATTGCAATCTCTGTTTCTTGATTAAGTTTGGGTCCTCAGGAAGCATAACAATATCGTCGTCGTCGTCGTCTTCGACAACTTGAGCGCTGCTGGAAGCATCACAATTTTCCTTTGTTTCTAATATTTCATCCAGCTTGCGCTTTGTTCCAGGTTTAGCGGATATATCCTTGACGTCAACGATATCATCAGTGTCATGTGCACTGGATGAAGAAGCAACCGATTTGTTCTCCCCGTTACTGGTAACTTGCTTCTCCACTGGAGCAGACCATCCAGATAGAACCATTCTATCAGGCTCTTTTTCCTCATCGAACTCTTCCCTGCATTGATCACTAAATAAATGAAGGTCTACCCCTTGAAAGAGTAGTGAATTGTATGCGTGCACTACAGAATTATAGCATGCAGCTTCCATTCATATATAGCATAGAATGAGAAGCAATTTTATATCTGTGTATTAAGCACGGAATGAGTCAACAATCTTACATGTTAGGGCCAATGTGTATGTTGCAACATTGTATAAAACAACGGCAGTTTTGGCACAATATTACTGTGACCGTCATTTGTTAAATAAAAGCGCTAAGTATATTATACACTAGTAGTTAACTATCATATGTGTCTTCCTAGGACTTCATTGCACCAGAGTAATCGTACCTCCGGCAAGATCCCAACCTTTTGAAAAGATTGTTGGAAGGCACAGGGAACCAGAAAAGAAAATTATATATTATATACAAACATACAGCTACCAATATATTATATATCACATTATAAAAGACATATCTGACACACAGAGGCCAACATGCAAGGTTCACAGAAAAAGAAAAGCATAAGCTATATAGTGAAAAAGACGAAACAAACCTGTGCTTGATGTTAATGCTGCATGATAATTCCTGCTGGAAATCCTCGACAGTAAGCTTTGTACCATTCATAACTGGAGCTGGAAGTTCAGCCAAGACCTATAATAATCGATCAACACTAAGCTGGCAATAAATAGATAATATGTAGCAATTGGCAATTACAGGGGCCACAGGCTAAAAAAGAAATAAATGCTATGGAGTGTATCATTTCCCTGCCTTGAACGGGGAACACTATATGAAGGTAGTACCTTCTCAAGGTTTAAAGCATAGTTTGCAGCCTCATCTTCCTCTAAGCCATCGCCATCCTCGAAAACAAGTGTGGAGCCAATCATTACCAAAGGAAGGTTCATTCCAAGTTTGCTTTTTATAATCCTGTCAATGACCTCCCTAAGCTTTGTTGTCTTAGTGTTAACCTCCAGAAGTAGAGGGGTCTGATGCATTCAGTTTAGTTTCAGGTCAGAACCAAAAGAGAGCAATAAAACATAAGAATATCATTATCTAGACAAGTGCAAAATACCTCAGAACAGACATAGCATGATTTATTAGGTTCAAAAGGCTCTACAGGCATCAAGAGCATCTTCCTTGAAGGATGTTCAAGACAATATGTCATTCTGTAAAAATGTGAACCAATGAAGTTACAATGCTTTTTTATATTACCAATGGAAAAGACGAAGCAACACATGTGAATGATATGCGATAGCATATTCAAAGGAAGGAGTGTGTCATTAAAAGTCTAGAAAATTGGCATCAGCAGGACTGTTTGGAAACTAGCATATCCAGAAAGCAGGTACTTAGACTGAACTGTAACATCTTGGGTAGAAAAATTGGCAAAACAATGTCATGTAACAAATTAAAAATGTTGTCACCTATATTTCTGATAATCACCCTGGAGCACTTTAATTGCTTCGATAACAATTAGACCAGCTACCATAGCATTTGTTGTTGCCACAGCATGTACTATGTTCCCAGCAACACCTTTAGCTTCAAAAAGGCTATGCAGTGGAATTCCAAAAGAGGAAGCTCTGATATTAGCTGCAGCAGTAACAAACTCAACAGCCAATTGGTCATCCTTGTCAAAAACCAAGTTCCCAATGTCCTAAAAACCGGAAAATCCCAATTATATAAAGGAAAATAATTTTTAAAGGTTATAGAACTCAGAGCATATTTCATATAAACCTTCTGTCTTTTTTCAAAAAATACTTTTAAAGCCTCCAAGAACACTCTTGAATTGTCAGAAAGAGTCCATATCTCTTGTGGATTTCTAAGACCTAGAGACACCATAGCAGATGGTTCTTCCTGTTCCTCATCATTGCAGTCACGTGAGCTACCATTTTGCTCAACAGCTTCTTCAGGTAATGTGTCTCTGATGTATATTGGATTTGGCCTTTTTCGATTCTTCCAAGTTTCTTCATTCTCTAAGGCAACTTCAATGTTGTAACCAAATACATGATCATATATCCTCCGAGCATATTTTTCAAGATCTTCATCTACATTCCTTTCGAATACATCTGATTTCGAACTGGTACCATCTTTTGAATGCACATTAAGATCATTATCCTGGTTTTTATCACCAAACAGCTTTGCAAAAAGCAGTTCCTTTGCCCAAACAATGCAGTGAACAAACTGCAAAGAGGAGACGAAATCAGCCACTAGTGCTAGCATTAAAAACTGTTCTGCTACTATACTTAGCAAGAGTGAGTTCCCAAAAGTATTTCCAAAACTGGCAAGCTAACATGCTGATATTTCAAATTTTAGTTACATAAGAATTGCCCAAAACAAGTGAACAAATGTTTGTTAGAAGAATACACCTTTTGTGCATGCAACTCACATTTTGTGGATTCCAAGATATTCAACATACATAAATGATAACATAATAGGCATGTCTTTATAATAACTAAGCCCAATAGCATCAGTTGGGCTGAAATTTCTTGCCAGTTTCCATCGAAATTACCCGAGTAACCAAAGATGGAGTAAACAAGGAAATTTCATATATAAACAGGGGTGTCAAGACATGAATACAAAAAGAATACTAACTACATAATAAATACCCCTTCCCATATTTAACAAAAATTTTGCTTTTTTTACCAAAAAACAAAAAAAAATTGCATCTTATTCTTACAAAGACACTAAACCAACAAAAGACTGCAGAAGTAGAAAATTAGTCAGAAATACAAGAACAGAAACACAAAAATGATAAGAAATGCAGCTTACAAAAAATTAAAAAAAGGGAAAGGCAAATGGAAAGTGGGGAGCAAGAATGATAAAAGAACCTTCGATGGAGTGCTTGTAATTGTGCAGACAGGATATGATTTTGGGACAGGCTTTGGTTGACACTCATAGCACTCAGTTTTACCCTTGACATGAACAGTAACCTGCAAAATATGGAATGACAAGTATTTTTAGCAAAGTATTAACATGAACTATTTAGAAGGGACCCATTGATTAGTTAGTCAACATTGGTACTTGGTAGCTTATCTTTTAGTACAGTTCACAGATATGCTATACTATAAAATAAACAAGGATGGTTTCAACAAGTGTCACTAAGTCCACAACACAAAAACTCGTTTGCAAGTATACTAAGATCCAACCATTAAATGGTATGCGTTCCAAATCAAGGTACACATAAGAACTCTTGAGATTTGATAAACAGTGTCCATGCATCACACGCCAACAACTGATATTTCATGCTCACTGCAAAATTGTGCAATGTCCAAGTTCCTAAATTATGGAATTTCTTGGGCACTTTATAGTCTACAAACTACCCAAGGGAATATACGCACTGTATGTACTAAAAAATATATGTAGCCTATGTGGAATGTACCCAAATTTGAGCATAGCTACCACCAGGAGATGCTTGTGTGTTGTGTAAGGAGAAGATTTGAAATTAAATTATGCACAATTTCCATTTCTACATACACAGTTTATATTGAAAAGATGCATATGTAAATTTTGTGGAGGGGGGAGCCTACTTTCTCCAATCGATATTTGCTTATCTGGCATCTGCACTCAAAAGGCCCAGTTAAGAAATGACTACACATTTCCCTCTGTGGACCCATCACGTAATTATCCTTATCCAATGGTCCAGGTCAAAGATTCAGCCATGCGGTACACAATGGCCAGCGCCAGCACACAACAGATACTCAACCGGAAGGCTGTATGCCTATGGTAAGTATTATTGATGATCACTTACAAAAAGAAAAGAAACCACCAAGGGTTTCCTTAAGAGATAGTATGCAGCTCAACATACTGGCCAATGATTTAATAACAGGGAATCAGCTGTAACAGTAGTACTACCAGCGAAATAAGAAAGACTAGCATACCAGTACTCACAGCCATCAGTAACAAAAGATATACCTTGCATACTTTACACATACCGAGAATGGAAAAGCTATAAAACTAACAGTACAAATTAGCAGCATGATGATAAGCCACCAAGAATTATAGCTCCATGCATAGTAGCACAAGAGTTACTGAGACAACAGCTGTGGTATTTGATCACCTCACCTGTCCCAAAAATCCAGTTGTTCCACTTTCAACCAAAGGAACTTCAGCTGCAAGGCAGAGGCGATTAACATGCCGTCTAGCATCCAAGTTATCAAGGCCATTTAGAACTACATTAAATTGCTTGAAGAATTGAACATTGAATTGAGATTCCTTCACATTTGCATGATATGATTTTATATTGATATTTGGCCTAAATTTCAGAACAGCATCCCGGGCAATCTGGCAAGATCAATGATATAAACAGCATAAGCAGCAGCAATAAGCAAGTGAAGACAACAACTACATAATAGAAAGCCCCCAGATAACTATCATAGAAATTGTACTTACATGGGCTTTTGACTGTCCAACATGACTCTTCCGAAATAAAAACTGTCTGTTCAGATTGCTGACCTCAATTGTGTCCAAGTCAATCTGCAGATGCAGAGAAAAATATCAAATTCCTTAGGTGCACCATTTGACAGGAAATCAACATATTTTTCACAAGTTCCATCAGCACTAAGGGGAAAATGACCATTGACAGAGGCATATGAGCTAGTATGTTAGAAGCATGAAGTGGACCTGGTTAAATGAGAAAGCAAATGAAAGAAGGGAAAGAAATGGAAAAAAACAAACGTGGAAAGAATGAATGAAGAATCATTTTTATCTCCCTGTATCATGCCAAAACGCAGTCAGATAAAGGTTTTGTTTCCGGTGGCATAGTTTTTTCTTTGTAAATAGAACCACCGATTTAGTCCAGGCAAGAAAAACGTGATGGGTGGGTTCGGCCTGGCTTTGATTTATCACTTTTTTGCTACAATAATTAGCTTTTAAATGGTATGGAGGTCTACAAGTCGATTATAGTAGACACTACACCGAGTTCAGCTATACCGGCCAAAATCGCATGAGACTGTTTCCTTCTTTGTACTATCTCTCGCGAACAGCCGGAATTTAAAAACCATAGGCCAAAAGCCATAGGCCACAACCCAGAATAACCCACCCAATAGAGAAATCAATAATAACCTAGCAAGTGGCCCATGAATAACACCCAAGGGCATTGTAGGCGTCTCAAGCACACTGATTTGTGTAGCTTTGGTTACCTGAAGGACTACACCGTGTCCATTCACAAACCACTTCTGAGTACAAGGTACATCAACCTTAAGGAATTACCGTAATGTGGAAACCTTTCACACCAACAGCAAAACAAACGTGAGTAGCGACGCAGCAGTCACCTAGTGGGCAAGAGTAAGACCCTATGCACAATACAACCCTTAACAAGCATAGTTGCAAGCAAGAGCAGACTACAGGAAAAACCTTCCATAAGAGTATCAAATAGCCCTCTCATATGCTCTCCACAGTTTACTGATCCACTTTTCAGCTTCTAGGCAACGCTATCCCTATCACAGATCCCACTACTAACTCAGAAGCACACCAGCCATCCACCGCGCTGCTATCTACATAGCTAACGCACAAGCTCGATTCGAGCAGCACGGCTATAAACCTAGGAACAGTGTTAACTACGAGCGAGGAACCATGTAGCCAACAGACTCACGATGTGGATGTCGCGGAAATCGGAGAGCGCGAGCGTCTTGAGCAGCTCGCACCCGATGCCTCCCGCCCCGACCATCAGGACCTTCGCCGCCTGCGCGCACGCGAACACCAGCACCACGATAGCAGATAATCAGCCCCCAGGCGCACCAAAATTCGACGGAAACAAACACGGACTGGGGAGATCCCCATAACCCAGGGGAAGGGCTAGAGATGGCTCACCTTGATGGCCTCCTCCGAGGCGGCGGCGGCGGCCATGGGAGCACGGGGAGAGGAGGCGGCGAGGGTGTTGAGGTTGGGAGGGCGGTTTGGGGGGTGGGGGGAGGAGAGAGTTAGTGAGAGAGAGGAGCACCGCGGTGCACAGTGATAAATAGTAGGAATAATAGGTTTGGTGACATAGAAAGTTCGCGAGTTTAGCTTTATATCATTGAAAAGACTAAGTACATTTTAATACCATCTAAAAATCATGTCATTTGATTCTATACTATTCCGTCTACTGTCTACTTTGACCGTTAGCACCATCTAAACTGGTCGTTTTACTCTCTAGTCTCCCCGCTGCCTCCTTAATTCATTCCGCTATATCGCTCTTACCACCACCTCAACAGGGAATTATTAATCATATATCCTCCACTTAAATAGAAATTAAGGAAAAGAGAGCTTTGATTGGGACTCTGCCTTGATTGGTCTGGTCAGGCTCGACATGATTTGGTAGCAGAGGGCAAGGCGTTATTTCCCTTCAAGGGCTCAGCCAAGAAAAAAATAAAAAACAAGGAAAAGTAAAAGTATAATGGATGTTGACAAAATGGTATACAACGGAACGGCGCAATCTTTAAGTGGTATTAAAATGTACTTAGTTTTTTTTTCAATGGTATAAAACTAAAGACGTGATCTTTTGGTGTCACCAAACCAATATCCCCATAATAGGAAGAAACTATTTAGCACAGTTTGAAATCCTCAACGATTCTTTCTCTGATCAGACAGTCTAGAATCATCGAAAGTCATACTACTATCATTATCTAACTTACCTTCCGCACATAAGAGGATCAAACCCTAATAAGGGGTAGATGGGTAGGCGGGTCGCTCCGCCCTCGAAAGAAAGCGTCATGGAAATTAGGGATGGTAATTTCTCCCGTAGGGAATTCCACGGGGAATAGGGGCGAGGCCCCGCTAGGCTAGTGGGACGGGCCGGGGGTCATCCTCCTCTGCAGAGCGCCATGAGGATCTGATAAAAATATAAAAAATAAATAATAGATTATAATTTTTTAATATAAAAGATTATATTCTTTTCTTATATATTTAAACTAAAACTTAAATTTATATATTAGAATATATATTCTGAAACTATATTTCGTAAAAAAAATGCTAGTGAAAATTGAGGTGTTGCTGGTCAGTTGCGCTTCGCAGTGCAGCTCGCCTGTTTTCTCTGGATTCGGGAGGATCGGACACCCATGGAGACGGTCGGCTTTCGGTCTGTGGAAGGTGGGGCCCACCGGGAGTGGTGTGGTTTCAGACGAACTGGCTACTGTTTGACCTTGGAGCTGATTGACTCGCTGGAACGTGTTCTATGCAAATTGATCCCTTTTTTATAGTACACCATATCCTACCCAATTGATTAGCTACACTGCTGGAAAAGTTTTAGTGATATTTTGGAAGACAAAGCAATGTAGTGCATAGACAAGGATTCATTTATTTTGAGCTGGCTTCTCGAACAAACAAACATAACAGTTTCTTTATTATTATTTCAAAGCAATTTTTCAAGACAGCTTTCTTAAAACAACTTATCAGCATTCGGTTCATTCGTATAAGTGTTTGTGGTAGGACTAAAAGCTATCGACTATAGTTAAAAAGAACTCATCTAAGATCTAGGTGAAGCATTTTTTCCCCAAAGGCTACTTTGTCGGGCAATTTATAACCATGTCGATCAAGATCAGTGAAAAGTTCAGATCATGGGAATCTATGGAAACTATACTATTTTCAACAATATTAATGTGTTTCAAACTTGCCCTAGACAATTCCAATACCCTAGCAGTCATTGACCAGTGATGCATGGCTTGGGCTAGCGTGGTCCCAAGACCCTTGTTGCGCCTAGCAGGCAAGGCCCAAAGCCTTGAGACCCTTTATTAGTTTTTCTTTTTTTCTTGAGCGGGCATATGAATGAGTTCGGTTAATAGCTTCTTGCAATGTCAATGAAATCCTCAGCCACAGTTGGTACGGGACATCAACAACATTTCCTATGTAGTTCTAGCATAACAAATACTATTGTGTATATATATGTTGAATTCATATTGCATATCGGCCATTTCTCATGAGCCCTTTTCATGAATTCATCCATCTACACTACTGTTCACAACCATCCCAATGTTCAAAAAATAGCTCCTATCACGGTTATTGGATTTGTTATTGTATCAAGATTTAGCGTTGGCAGAAATTTGTCACGAAATTGGCCCTTTGATTTAAGTTAAGTTTTGATAAGAAAAAGAACAAGAATGTCAATTTGAAGGAAATCTAACCAAAATTTTGGCTATATAACAAAAACATACACAAATTAAGCCAACACTACCAATCTTTACTCCCAAAATTTAGTGGGCATGCATTGCCCTCTAACCAAACAATCATACTTGTTTTCCACTAATCTTTTGCGTAAGCCGGCTAGTCTAGGTGAGAAGAGATGGCGGGGTTTGTTTACCAAAAATTGGTACTTTGAATAATTTAGCACACATTTAGATCATTACTAAAAGGGAATTACTAAGCAGCATACGTCCGATACATTGGACGCTCCATCCACCATTCAGATATTTTGCCAAGCGATGGCTTTGAAACCATCAGGCGGTGGCTGGCTTCACTCTGCCCACATTTCTTGCCTTCATTCCCTTCATCCCCCACCGATGGCTTTGAAACCATCAGACGGTGGCTGGCTTCACTCCTACCCACATTTCTTGCCTTCATTCCCTTCATCCCCCACCTACTTTCTTCTTTGTCTCTCTATCACCTGTTGCGCTCTCTCGTCTAACCCTCTCCCTTCCTTGTCTCACGCATGCCACGCAGCAACCAGAGAACACGTGAAATTCTCCTAATCTGAGCTTACTGCTGCTCGATCTCAGAGGAGGACATCCATTAGAGGTGGAGCTTGCACGAGGTCTCCCCTTTCGAGGGTGGACGGATCTCACCAGATCTGTCGTTGTTGCAGCCAAAGCTCGCTTGATATAGCGATGTTGAGGCTATGGAACTTGTGTTGACGGCGAGCAGAGGACTACCAGGTCGGGGCCTCGAAGGGTGACAAGACAGTGGTGCCAACCAGTGCTCACCCTATGAAATCCGAGACGACCAATGATGAAAAGATGGCGTGGACATCCGCTTCCATCCTCCTCTCACAAGCTCAGCTCCGGTAAGATTGTTGCATGAATTCCTCAAATTTGTTACAACTCCTTTCTCAATTTATTGTTAGATATGTACCAAAGTGTTGTGACATTTCTCTATCTTTTAGATCTGTTTCTAGTTGTTGCTCCTCAATTGCAAAATATTGCAACTATTTTTTTAAAGTTGCAGTGTTTTTTTGTTGAGAAACTCTGAATAAATCTGTGAAAATCTTGTGTAATATTTCAATTTGTTGTGAACATTGCCTCTAATTGTTGCATGAGCAACTAAAAAATGTTGACGTTGTTATTTTCAAATGTTGCAATATTGTAAGAGTGTGAATTTCTTGGTTTCTAATTTCTGAACTAGTTATAAAATAGAAACTACATTTTATACTCATGGATTCATGAACCACATTGCTACTAATTGTTGTTGTTTTTTTGTTGCAATAAGAGATCATTTTTGTTTGCATAGATTTGTGAATTTGTTATGTTAGTGTTTTCTTTGTTGCACTTGGTATTTCAAATGTTTCAGTAAGGATTTATAATTATTGCATATTTATCTTTGGTTAGGCGTATGTTGCAGTAACCCTTTTATTTTGTTGCAAGGGTTGATTAGTTTTGTTGTCCTTTTAAAGTTGTTGCATAAGGGGAGTGTTGTGTTTATTGAACTTCACCATATAGATGGATGATTTGGTGTTGGATTATCAATTTTCTTTGAATCAGGTGAGCCATTTGGAGTGACAAGAAACTGGATCACTCATCCCTATTTTTTGAGATTGAAGCACTTATGTTGCATATGTTGAATTTTTTTTGTTGTATATGTTGTTAAGACATGTTGCGCGGATGCGTACGATGGGAAGTTTTTTATCGTACATCTGGACGCTAGTAGTTCCTTTCTAAAATTTAGTAAGATTCTATTTATTCTCATTGTCTATTTAATTCATTTTCTAACCAAAGTTTTGCCAAAACTTAGGCCAAGAATCTGATGCACACATTGGGAGTGTCCTGTGTATAGCTTATAGGTATTGATCTTTCTCACAATGTATGATACATACCCATGGCACACATCAATAGCTCAAAATATGCAACTGAAGCAAATAGCATGCAGTTTTCTATAAACATTCTGCATGCTATCTAGTTCATGCTCCGGCAATTGCGCCGGACCTGCCCACTGCAAATAGCATCCTCACCATCGCCGCCGCGAGGTTGCTCCTGAACTGCGCCGGGTTGGCCGCGTATATAGCCCCTGACCTGGGCGTCCGTCGAGCCGCCATTGAACAGCTGCTGGTCGGAGTGCAGCAGTCCGCGCTGCACGACCAGGTCGCTGTTGTATGCGTTGTCGAACCCGTTCGGCATGGACACGTCCAGCAACGCGAGCCCGCTGCAGCCGGACGCCGGGCAACCGGTCCTCCGCGCCGCCGCGAAGGCCGCGTCGATGTTGGTGTCATTGTAGATCCTGGCCCGGAAGTTCTGGCACTGCAACTGCCCTACCGTGTGGGCTCCTAGCACACGTATCAATCAACCAGCTGCGATCAGTCGATGAGCTTGCTCATGCGTGTCAGTACGTGTACGGGTGCCGTCGCTTTTGGAGGCACGGGGAATTGTTAGTTGCATGGTCACCTCAGCGACCATGCCATGACAGCGCCATGCACATGCGTTGCGTTGAACTGGTGATCGATCGATCAGTGTTGGAAAGTGACGCACCTGACAGAGCAACCAGTTGTTCGGTGCTGCTCATGTCTTTCCTGGAGAAAGCAGCAAAGGGTGCTCAGGCTGGACGCCGGCGAGGGGAGGTCCGTGTTCGCCATGGAGAGGCTCGCCGTGGTGGAGTCCCTCCCGCCGAGCTGCACCGTCCGCGATGGACCCCCCAGCTGCATGCACGCGCGAAGTTCCAACAAGCTAGACAACGGTGAAGATCGATTACCACCGTTCGTTGATCAGTTGATGGCTTGATGCGATGGAGTTGCTGGTTGAAAGTGTTGGAATGATTTGATATGGTCATACGCACGTACCGCGATGACAGAGTCACGGGCGGCGACGGGGAGGATGTCGGCGCACGAAACGGCCGGTCTGCGGGCACAGCGCCGCTAGTAGAGCCTTGACGGCGTCGATTACGCCGAACCCCCTCAGCGACCACGCGTTCGGGCCCACGCCCTTCTCCCCGGTGAAGCTGGCCGTGTCGTCTAGCAGAACAGACGCGTCGCATCCCTGACGCACATGTACACAAAACTCGTCACAAACTTTTTACACGACAACTTCTGCATTCCACAGATGTCAAGTAGTATGTGTACTAAACACTAGCTGCAGCAAGCACTGTGGTATGCAGTGCGCGTTGCAGGAGAGCTGAAGGCCAGGTGGACTTCCTTGCACGAAAGCAGTCGTGGAAGCGAAGCCGGAGCAACGAGGCGCCCATGCGGGCGTCTAGCGCCACGGACGCCGTCACGGCCGTCCTGACGGTGAGAAGCGCAGCTGGGCACGACGAGTCGTAGAGCGTCGGCGAGAGCTGAGCGGTAGCCACTGTGGCTGCGGCCAGTACCAGGAATAATAAGAGCACCGCGGAATGATGATAGGTTCGGTGGTTGCTGCATGCAGTAGCCATGAATGTACAATTAATCCTAGAAATGTGTTTGAAAGGCTTCTGACCAGCTCCTTAATTATCCACTATGAGTTGATATTGTATCTCATTGAAGTCTATCATTCAAATCCTTACTATTTCAACCCGTTAAATATATGATCTTGTAGGTTTATATACATTTGGTTGTAATCCAGAAACACATTTCCGATCGCTGGTCGGCAGTGGTCCCTATCAGAACATATCAACCTCCAAACTGACTTCAAAATATACACAAAGATTAATCTGGAAAATCTTATACAATATGATCTGCAATCAAGTCTTAGTCACTCACGATCAGCTCATAACTCATCACGACTAGATTGTATATGATCATGACCAGTTCGTATTCCTATACGACCAGTTCATATATTAGTTTATGATATGTCCGACCACCTCACGACCAGTCAGTATCTCCATACAACTAGTTCGTATATGGTCAGACTAAACGATCAATTTGCATATTCTCTTTTTGCCTCATGATACCTAATAAAACTCTTGGTGAGAAATGAGAAATATATCATTCATAGATTGTTACTCTTTTTTCGATTTAGTGATGGATAACTTCATATCGTCTAGAGAGCATTTCTTCCCAAAAGCCAGCATCCCATCGAGTGAGAAGAGAGGAGAGTCGGAGTAGGGGAGTCAAGAACGTAGTGAAAGTCGAAGGAGAGCGTGGACCATAGAGACCCAAGAAGCCGACCGTGTGGACTACAAGGCGACAACCTCAACTTAGCAAGGAGTCTTCATCCACGTCCGCATCTGCGTGAGGACCACACCGCAAACACCACCAACAAACTTTTCATTTCTTTTTCTCCCTTTTTGATTTCAACACAGAAAGGCACAAATGCACTGCATGCACTCCACCTCGGCACGGCCGGTCAGGCAAGGCACACTGCAATTGGAAAGAAGTCATTTTCTTTGTGGATAAGGTAATACTTGTAACTTGTCCCCAATAAGCGCGCCCAAAACTGGATAAGAGCGAGATCATCTACCTATCGTCAGGGGCTATCTCCTTTTGAAACCACATAGACAAGGAAGTGTACTACCGCTAGATAAGATATCAAACTATAAAATTTGTAATTACTTCATAACTTCATATGAAGTGAAATGACATGTCGCGCTTTTGCAGGAAGCGCTGAGTGTATAATCTTCTCAAGAATCATTCTAAACAGTCAGAAAGAGAGATATACTCTCCGCAGCTTTAGGAAACAAGGAGTACCTGGGTCGCATGAGAGATCTTGGTCTTTATGTTCCTTGAACAATGTTTTCTCAGAGAACTCCGAATCATACCAGAGTAGGAAAAGAGCCAAAATCGAGTGTGAGGCATGGCTATGAGAGGAGATTAAGGTATCCCTTAGAGTGGAGCTCACTGATTATGTCAGAGATGAGATACAAAGGTATGGAAAAAATTAGCAAAAAACCCCCGCCGTTGTTATGCTAGCCAGCCCCCAATAGTCGGAGTAGCTACGTGTCCAACTCTACCTCGAAAAGCGACCATAGATTTCCTTTCGATGACATTCTAGTAATAATTATTATCTCTAAAATGCTCGATCCATTAATAGGCCTATTGGAGTAGCTAATTTTGTATCGTTATATAAGTGGCTATGAAGCGCAAGCTCTAAGTGAGATATGCCTTCGTTGACCTGTGCACTGCTTGGGGCCAGGCATATCCGTCTAGTCCTAGGGCCTTAGTGCATACTGTAACTTTAGTGTCAGGTTTCGTAAAAGTGAATATGGACATTGTTCATGCTGATTTCAAGGTCGTTCTACTGCAGATGCCCCTAAACGATGAGGTCGTAACTCTAGGGCAAACCATTGGAACATTTATCCAGTGGTCCAAAAGGGACGTCTGCTTGGAGGCTCTTGCACCGGTGCCAAGTCTGCGAGAGCCATCTGCACCAGTGCCAAGTTCACTAGAGCTATTTGCACTGATGCCAAATCCACAAGGGCTATCCGCACTAGAGCTACTTGCACTAGTGCCAAGACCACGGGGGTTATCCGCATCGGAGCTACCTTTACGGCCAACTACCGTGAAGTCGACCTACAGCCGAGGTGGCAAGGGCAAACTGAAGAAGACTGATGATGATGTCATCCCAAAAGTACGCCTCCTAACTCTACGACTGGCTTACCAAAGATTGCATACATGGTACATGGAACAGGCCAACAAGCTAGAGGGACAATGGCGCTTGAGTCTTACTGTCAAGTTCATGCCGCATCATTTTCAGCACGATATTCATGATTGTGTCTTCACGGTGACCTTCGAGGACTTATTTGATCTCTTCACACTCAACGCCCTTAACGTCTCACTCATTCGATACTAGACACTGTAAGTGTGTACAATTATGGTGTACGTTCATGTAATACCGATAAATATCATTTATAACTCATTACTTTTGTATGTGTATATATATGGTGACTGAAGCTATATTAATGAAATCACCGATTGGTTTCCTCAACCCACGCTTGGTCGTCATGGATACTATCGAGGAAGATGCATCCTTCACCAAGAATTACATTACGACGACATTGGTGGCTCACCGCAAAAAGAAATTCATACTTATGCCCTGCAGCCAGGGGTAAGTGCTGCACTAGTGGCTATACTCGTTGATTTATACTTTATAAGCAACACAAAATTATATTAATGACCATGACGGCATACCTACGTAGGTTCCACTGAATTCTAATTACAATTATACCAAAATGGAATAAAGTAATATATCTTAATTCCCTAAACAGGATCAAAACCGACTTTATATTTATCCAACAATTAATCAATAGGTAAATATATTTGCTCCATACATAACTTTTTAAAATCACATAGGTTGTTTGTCATGTATGTTGTAGAGGTACGGAAATTCAAGGAAGGGATCAACGCCTTGCGACATGATTCAGATTTTCTGGTATTCGCTAGTACACATTAATCCTATATAACACTCCGTAGTAATGCCTCTTGAATTAACAAATTCTATTTTTGCAGTGCCATCAGCAGCAGCGGGGCAACACTTGTGAATTCTATGTTTGCCACCACATGTAACTACTCGATTTCTTGAAGACCAATGATTCCTAAATAACAAACATCTAATAGATAGATTTCTAAATAACAAATTATGCCTAATACGTACGGTGGTACAATACTCGCACGCTACAGTACACGCGTTACAATACTTTCCTGGGTATTAGACCGTAACCACTCTGGTAAGTGGTGGCTGAGGCAGCCTTCACCCAGAACCACCTTGTATTGTGCCTTGACACACAATTTAAGTGACAAGTGACAATTTGTTTACACATGGATAGACACACATATATACAATACCTTTCTGTGCCAGAGTGAGTTCAATTAATGTATAATAATTGTTTGTATTTTATATTTTAAAAAACATAATGAAAGCTGACTCATTTATTTTGTTTTTACAGGAAGGATCACAGTTGAAAGTAGACTATGAAGTGACTTGGGACCGTGAAGGTTTCTTTCGTAATGCACAATTAGGGGTTGAAATGAGCCGAGCCGAGCCGGCTCGAGCCAGTCTTGGCCGAGCTCGCATCGAGCCGAGCCATGGCTCGGCTCGTTTAGAAACCGAGCTAGAAGGCGGGCTCGGCGCGGGCTCGACAGATGGCTCGAGCCGGCTCGCGAGCTTGAGTAGAGGCTTGGTCTGGGGTTTCATTATACCCAGATGGTTAGATTCGACGCCACCTCTCGGTCTGCACCGCTCGGAGCGTTGCCCAGATCCGCCGCCGCTGCCTCTCAATCTGCGCCGCTCGGAGCGCCGCCACAACACGGAACCGCCCAGATCCGCCGCCTCTCGGGTGCCCGGCTTCAGATCGGTTGCCGAGGTTGTCACCCATCGATCCGCTGCCGCCGGACGTGGATCCGTTCACACCACCAGCGCCCAGATCTCTCCCGAGCCAGCCGGCCCTGGATCTCTTCCGAGCCCACACCGCCGATCGCCGGAGTCGTATCTTTGAGGCTGGGAGCGGGGAGGGAGGAGGCGGCGGGGGCGGGGGCGGAGGAGGCGGCGACGGTGGGGGCAGGGGCGGGGGAGCAGGCGGGGGAGCGGGCCGAGAGAGCGAGCAGGGATGTGGAGAGTCTGAGACGGAGGAGACGGACCGCTCGATATGTGCGTGCGTGTGCGTGCGGCCTTGCGGGGATGTGAGCTCGATTTGGCTCGCAAGCGGCTCGGGCTCATCTCATTAGTGAGCCGAGCTGCAGGAGAGGTTTGGCTCGTTGGAAAAATTTTCGAGCTCGAGCCGAACCAACTACGAGCTCGAGTAGCTCGCGAGCCTCGAGCTTTTTGTCCAGCCCTATGCACAATACGAGCCTGCTTGGAGCACTTTCGAAGAAAGAGATACATCAGTTCATGCAAGGAAGAAAAATTACACCTCACGAATTGAATCAGATCATAGGAAGAGATTTAGAGTAGGTTCTATGTCAAGTCCTATACCAAAAGTTTTAATTCTCTGATGTGTGCCTACAACTTCATGCTTCAGGTCGCGCTCAGCGCGGCTTTTTCTTCGGCGGTAGCGACGAGCGTTGGCTTCAGTTTTCCTGTAGCACACTGTAGCAATTTGTTTGTTTCTATTTTTTTTTTGTTTTTTTGAATTTTTATGTTTTGTTTTTTTCCGTATTCCTTTACATTGTCCGCTCTAGATTAGCATGCCACTTTTATTTTTATATTTTTTTAATTTAATTATGTCCAATAAGCTAACTCAACTACAGTAAAAAATAAGCCAGTTACAATGAAATTTTAGCAAAAACCATCGTTATTCCGAACGCCCTCTCAGTGAACCATTCCTGCATGATACCTGCCAAATGTACCATCAGATAGTGTTTTTTAAATTATCTCCATGGGTGGGCTTCAAATTGGATATGTGTAGATACATGCGGAATGCACATGTATTTGTTATGCAACATACTTCCATTTACATGCATACAAGTATCTTGATGGGGGTTTAACAGAGCAGGAGCATGGGGTGCAATATCTACCACATCCCCATTTAGCTATCGGGGACAATATGCCACCGTCCCCACCCCTGTTAGAAGAAATCTCTGGAGGTAATCATTGCTTCGAGTAAAACTGCCACCCCTGCATGCAGTTAAAATTTTGGTCAGTTTTATTAATTGTCCATAATTTAATCCTTTCGAATTCTTGGTTAGTATAATGGTAGTGGGCATTACCTCTTGAATTCTTGTCAATTGTATCTATTTGTTCCTCTGGCCCTGTATGATGCATTCCTTTTCTGCCTTGCTTTGCTCTTCTTAACATTTTCTAACATTTATTCTTTCCATTGTGATTCAGGATTGATGGCACAAGGGCATGATATGATCCTGATGTTACATGTTGTAAGGAGGGGTGAAAATTGTTGTATACACCATGTGATGTTTCCTCCTCAGGTTTCAAGTTTTCTTTCTCCTTTTAGTTCTCATTCTGGTTTAGTTACTGATTTGTAGTTACTTGTTATTACTACTAGTGGGTGTTCTGGTTGATACCCAGAGTGCATAACAAAACTAGTTTTGCTTATGAAAAGCATGAAAGAATTTCACCATTGGCACATCGACTTATGCCATCAATCACAAATTCACAATGTTAGCTTCTAAAATCTGCAGTTTCGTTTCATTTTAGGATATATCGAGCCCAAACTATTTTTATTATCCTGAATGAGAGGAACTGGGATGGATAAGCCTGCACATGCAAGCATATATAACTGGCTACTAGTGTTAGTCGGATTTTGTGAAGGGACGGTGTCGGGGCCGGTGCATAAGTCCATTTTGCAATGAATCTTCTCCTAGATTGTGAAACACTCGAACCGATAGGTTTTGAAACATCTAGAAGTACACATGCTGACTTTCGTTTTGATTGTAGTCTGATGCTGATGCACATGCCTGAATCTAGAAGTTCTTTATGGACGTATTTATACCTAAAATCGAGGTGGATGGGTACAGAAAGCAACACACTTCCACAACGTAGTGACGAATAGTTACTCTCCGAAATTGACCAGAATTCGTAATGCAGAGGACAGGAGGTGAAAAGAAACAATGAACTTTGTGTGCACTATAACATGAACAATGGTTAAGTGCCGGAATTTTTGAAGCTTTATGAACACTTTTTGGGTAGCCTCACATGGAGGGGCTGATGTAGTGTACATGAACGCTACAATTACAACCAGTTCTTTCGGGAAAACGAATGAATCAAACTGAGAAACGGGAGGAAAGATAACCTGGAAAACTTGATCTTTCTGGCCACCCTACTATACAAAATTTACAACACGACGTCACGACCTGTTCTCGGTGCGATTTACCCTTTCTTCTGTGCATGGCTTCTAGGTGAGATCACCTCATATGCACCAGAGCTACTCTTCTTTCCATGTGCACGAGGCAATGGCGCCACAAGTTTCTCACCGATCTTCTTGCTGCCAAGATCCTTGCCGACCTTCGCCATGGCTCTCCTCACGCCCTGCCCTTCCTCGCCTCCATTAGAGCTGCTCAAGATCGGCACGAGGTACCACCAAATGGAGGTGCAGCAGACGGCGAACACCCTCCCGAACACCACCAGGCTTACCAGCAGCAACACTGCGACGAACGGCATGTAGTGGTGTGGTCTTAGCTTCGACTTCCCCCACGACCACCTCTCGTCGGCGGCCTTCTTCTTCGCTGCGGCCTTTGCTGGCGGCGGCGCAGAGACCGCCGTTGCCTTCGCCGCAGCGGCAGGCTTAACGTATTCTCTGGGGCTGGCAGGCTCCGTCGGTGGCGTCTGCGCGGCTGGCTTGCACTTCTTGGCGTCTGCAACCTGCTGTTGCTCTTCCGGCGGGAGCTTGACGACGATGGGCACCCAGCCGTTGGCCTCGGACCGCCCGAACCGGACCATGACGTGGTCGCCGCCGACCGGGCCGACGCGGCGCAGGATCTTCTCCCGCCGGGACTCGAGCTCGGCGACCACGGTGGAGAACTTGTCAAGGCCGCGCGACGCGTACGGGTTCTCCTTCTTGCCAGGCTTCTTCTTCTTCGCCTTGGCGTCCGGCGCCTTCTTTTCGCCGGCGCCACACGCGTCCTTGTCGACGTCCTTGAAGCTGCCCGTGCCGCAGAACATCATTTCTTGCATACCGTTTTAAGACTTTCTGTCAAGAGGAAAGGCTTTTAGAGAGGATATATACTACAAGCTCAAGCTGCTTGTAACTTCTTCCTGACTCGCTATTTATCGAGTCGTTCTCCGGGGTATGGGACGACCTCATCATACGAAGGTTCAGGGTAGCGAGTGCTTGGTCAAGTATGGAGGTGCGAAGTACTATTCAATTCCATGGCTTGTTTGCCACGTTTGACCCGGTGAATTTGTGTCTGCGTAAGAATATGCAAGAATTTGCCTACAAAAACGCGGCCCATTTTTTTTTTAATACACGAATCTCTTGTTATTCTGCATCAGGTTATCCATGACATGCGTATTTGTTTCTGAATTCTCTAATCTTGCCATCAATTTTGTTGGTTACCCGTCGAGCTCAGCGTATACAGGACCAGTTCACTGGTATCGTATCCTGTAGCCATCGAAGGAACTACAGTTTTCGTTAAATCTGATGCTCTACGCCCCCAACAATGATCCGATATTCTGATCTGGCATGGTAAGGCGTATGGTTCTGCATTTCAGCAACGCTCGCGAGCTGCAATAGACCAGAGAGAATCGTGGGTTTATTAGCTTGTCTGGATAAATTGACTCCAACTTGCTTGATCTAGACCATTGATTTCATTCCACGAGCGGCGCGAGATTTCAACGTCACTCCCATGATTTCGGTGCTGATCGCCTAGTTTTCTGCTCAGGATTAGCGCGTCGCGTTTGCATTGCTTCGCGATGGAGCTGCTGACCCGCTGTAAGATTTGATCGCTGGGCAAGCCGTGGATTCTTATCCCGAAGCTTAGATATTGGGATATAAGGTAGGTAAGGCCTTCTTTTAGGCTGCTGCGTCTGATAGGTCTGATAAATAGTATTATTGGCTAATAAAATTTAAAACTAACAGCTGGTTGAAAAGCCGAAAAGAACAAGACATAAATCTATTCGTCAATTCGTTGGTCCAGCGGTTAAATTTATCCCACCTCATATCCTAATCTCATTCCTATCACTTATTTCTCTCTATCCAAACGCCCCCTAACTTTTGGGTTTACTATAAAACATGCGGATAAATATGAGCGATCAAGATAGAATTTATCCCTCCTATATAACGGGAGAGATATTTCTGAACTCCTTAATGTGATTGGGTTAAGAAAGTGCATGAGCATGCCAAATATGATTAAGAAGTTAATTATAACTGAGTAATACATTATAGATTCGAGTGAAGATTGAGCTATCATAGATGACATATTTCTCGTCTTGAATTCAATTTAGTATTGTGAGGTAAAAGGATCAAGCACTATATATGTTCACCCGATATGATCTTTATGTATATTTAGGAGTCACTATGTCCTGCTAGAGACTGCTACCGACTTATGGACCGGAAAGGAATTTTCGGGCTATGACCAAATATACATAAACTTATAGGGTCATATACTTAACGGGTTGAAATGATAAGCGTCAGGATGATATATTCTGAGTGAGATATGATTTTTACCTGTATTAGATAAGGATTTGTCAGAAGCTATCCAAGTAAGATACAATCTCTACTTGTATTAGATAAGGATCCAGTCATAGATTCTTCGAGTTATCGAAATTCTAGTTGCCACCTTTCAAAACCCCTATTATTATGTGGTTAGTGTTAGCATATCGACGCACAATATTTCATCCCTAGACATATGTACTTTGATAGAGATGCTGTTGTAACTGTGGTACTAATCAGGAGGGTAGGAAATAGTTGGCCACTTCTATTACACTGACGCGTCTAGTAGTAATATCTATAATATCTTAGTTGCATGGTTTCGTGGTTGACACAGTAGAAAATTTTAACCTACACTAATGTAATCTATCTGTATCTTAACAACGCTAATGTCTGAGTCAGTGGGATAGTACCAAGTTGCCTTAGATGGGAAATCTTGCACGAAAGTGCTCTAAAACACGGAAGAGATGACGACTTGCAGAGTGTGAATGTATATGCAAGTTCGAAAGAAAACTTCACTGGGCAATTGTAATTTACTCCAACTAAATCTTTGCAACTCTATCGCATCAACTACTTACTAGTATGTTATTACTACTTAGGCTGAGGCTGTCACGAATTGGTTAATGTTGTCCTGTTATAGCAGCCGGCCGGCACCCCGCGGGGACAACTGGATAAGCTGCTACGCTAATTGATTAGCATGAGGCTCTTGACTTCAAACCTTCTGGATGGATTGTGTCACCATGCGTGCAGAATATTTTCATGCAGAGGTTGCTATCACCTCTTCCTCACCCACGCCGTCATACACTCATACGATCACAAAGTTCATGGCAGAATGGGCCGGCAACTAACGGAGACATGGAGGGTTTATTCTTTACGATTGTGGTTTACAGTATTTGAATGAAATTTTTGATTTTTAATTGTTCGTGATAGATATTGCGGATAGAGAGATATTTACTTGTGATTTTGGTTAGTATAGATGTTGGACTTTTAACATATACTACAATTAATTTGTAGATCCTGTTAAAAAAATATTTTATTTAAAAGTTAGATACTATAATAAAAACTGAAAACTGGTTTTAAAAGTTGAAAATAACAGGTGCGGAGTCATTTTCGCGGTGGTTTTAGGAATGAAAAGGGATTCTCCGTACCTGCTGCCAGGCGACTGCAGTTTATAAAATTTGGTGTCCTGGAAAATTTGCACGGACTTGCGACAGAAAGATGGTGACCGATTTCAGGGGATGTTCGTATTTCTTGATCACTCCGGGGAAAAAATTGTAAAGGCAACTTAGGATCATAAGGAAGTGCTGGGGCAAAAAAATTTACTCGTCGAGTAGCCGGTAACGGTTCCACTAGATGTATAAACGACATGACCAAATAGTGTATAGTAGGACGCGTCAGGGTGTAATAGTGTATACTAGGACACGTCAGAGTGTTCGTATTAGTTTTTATTTAGAGAAATCAGAAGCTATTATAAACATTTAGCTTTTCAAAACGGCTTCTCTACTTCTTTCACTCTAGTCTTGTTTCGAGGATAAAACAGAGGATTATGAGCATATCACATACTCCACTACTCTTATTCCTGTTTTACGTACGTATTTCTCTCTTATTTTTTCTACCGCTTATCTCCTTTCAAAAACCATTTTTAAAACACTTCTATTTATTTTTAATTAAAAACATTAGTCATAACCAATATGATTACCTCCTTTAACTCGTGGTTAGTCCAATCGGTGTCACACTCGTGTATATTTTGAGCCGTATTAACTACATTTTCGATGGATTTATTTGTGGATTTTACATGATACCATCTCGTGGCCTCACAGTTATGTACTTCTGTATCTTCTTTAGATTATAACAAAAGTCGTACACTTATGCATATCACACTGACACCATACACCACATGTATGGCTAATTTCTTCTCTACTTATAACTTATGACTTATATTACAGTAACTAACTTTTAAATGATACGTTTTTTAAGATAATATCAATAAAAAGATAATAAATAGTGTACTAAGTTCAGCTATACTAGTTAGAATTATATGTAACTTTTTTCTCTATATACTACCTCTCGTAGATAGACAGAATTCAAAAAAGTTAAACTATAAGCTATAAACAAAAAAACCACCCCACACGTGTGCGTTGAGTCTCGGCTGTATCACTGTGGATTAAGCTTCCATCTCGGCCTACAAAGCACCCATCTGTAGGGCGTACCGGCCCAGCCCACGCCATGGATCTGATCCCTAATGACTCTGGGCTCCATCATATTCTCGTTCCAGCCGGATCGCGCAGGCGCCGCCTTCTCCCAAGCTGCTCTTCTCCTACATTCCCGTCTCCTTTCCCCTCCACCTCTCCGGTGTACGTCTCCGACGCGATGGCCGCGTCCCCACTCCGGCGGGGCCTCCCCTCCCTCGGCCGCGTTCTCCTCTCGCCGGCCCCGGCGCGGATGCTCTCCGCGGAGGCCTCCGACGCCATCGTCGAGATCAAGCCCGGCGAGATCGGCATGGTCGCGGGCATCCCCGATGAGCACCTCCGCCGCAGGGTAACGCCCCGACCCCCCATCCTAGCCCTTTACGGCCTCATTTCTTCGTAGTAGAGTGCTACCTCTCGTGGATCCGTGTGGGCATCTCTCGAGATGGTTTGGGTTCAAGTTTTTGGGGGGTTCGAGTTGGGTCGATGCGTTAGCTGTAAATGGAGTTTGGACTTTGGAGTGGATAGAAATGCTAATTTAGTGGTGATGTTGTACGATCATTTGGTTTGAACTGCGGTAAAGAGGAATGCGTAGGAGGTTGGGTTCCCGTGCATAGATTATATCAAACCAATGACGATGTGAAGCAACCGGGTTAGGCATTTTCGTTTGGATGGACATTCGATTAGAGAGAAACAGAGGGCAATATAAGTTCCCGCTTAGTGTAACTTTGGTTAAATGATCCTGGTTTGGTCTGCGTTGCTCACAATGTGGACTTGGAATAGTTTGCTATGTGCAATGTGTGCGTACATAAGTGTATATCCTTGCTTCCCAAAGTGTGTCTAATGAAACTTGACAGTGTTGGGCTAGAAAACTGTGTGTTTTCGAAGCTCAGAATAATGGATATATGTTAATCGTCCAATTTTCAGGAGGATAGGTGCTAAATACCTGTGGTGTTTGTTTTGTTAATATACAACAAAATGAAAAATGTAAACCTGTGAAATCAAGGTTGAGATGAAATATCAGAACCCGTGGTTTGATTTTATAGGAAGTGATTTTTGCTGAATAGTGAATATACACTATGCTATGGTTGGCCAAACGGTGCCATAATCAACAAACCGTTATAGTCTAGTCATCTAGAGAAGTACTAATCATAGTTATCTCAGTTTTCTTTGAGATGATGTGCCAATGAAGTTCAGTTGCAATAATATTTGAAGGCCCTGACAGTGACATCTGAGTAAAAAAAGGCATACAGGAAATTCACATAGCAGTATCTGATAACATTGGTTTATCTGGAAGTTCAAGGAAATACATTTGATAAAATTAACTACATGTAAAGAAAGATGAAACTAATGACGATGCTTAGTTTTGAATTTAAAGCAGCTCTTGTTGGATTAAGAAACAGTGTCCTTTTTATAGCTCTGTATGATAGCTCTTATTGTTATTGTATTTACCTCACAATCCACATAGTGAGCTATTGGTAGTTTATTTTTAATTGTTGGCTGTCATTTCGAATTGAGCCCATCTAAAGCAGCCTTGTGGAATAGTTATATCTGTAAAAATAAGGTACACTATAATGATGGTATTTCGCCCAAATAAAATATTACTGTGTGCTTATGGATATTTCTTTGATTATTGGTTCTTCCCTTGATGTTTATGTCACTCTCTTTTCTTTGTTGTAGAGGTAAACAAATTCAGTATAGTTTTCTTCTTTCTCATACCCCACGATATGGTTTGATCAGTATATTGAGTTGTGAGTTGTGGCCATGCAATTTGTTTTCGGTGCTTTGGTGCTTCGTGTGGAGTTCTGCACATTTTAGGGAAAAATAGTTTCTCCCTTCACAACAGTCATGATATTTCCCAACTTGTGATGTATCCTATCGAGTGAGACCTATATTGTTGGTACACAATCTAGGCCTCTAGGGACAAGGAAAGTAGAGTTCTAAACAGAAGGGTTACAGACTTACAGTGGAGAGATATGTAAACTATGTGGAAGTATGATGTTTTTTGTTCATTTTAATGTATGCATTTTAACTAGCTACTTGGGAACCTTTTTTTGTCTCACAAATGGTCACCTTATCCTTGTGAATTAATAGGTTGTAATCTATTCACCAGCTAGAACTGCTTCTCAGCAAGGTTCAGGCAAAGTCGGGAGGTGGAAAATCAACTTTGTGTCAACCCAAAAGTATGTTTCTTGTTTTGCTTTTCTTGTTCTTCTTTCTCATGACTCATTCATCCAAAATCATGTGTCACTGTTAGATGAGCTACTTCAAGAGGATATCAAATGAAAACAAATTCCTCTCATAATTTAACATTGATTTATATTCACATTCTCACTTAAATAGTTGTAGAGGTATGGATGGTAAGATCTGGAGAGAATTCTTTTTGGGCCTTATTATTAAGAAAAGATAAGAAAATCAAGCTACATCATTTAGCATTTTTGTGGCTAGAGTAGATAGCAAAAGGAAAAAAACTATCAGGACAACAGCATTTAGTTTTTTTTCTTTCAAATCAGATGTTTGGAGTACATATTAATCGATGGTGGTGGGCTTGTCAGTGCAAACTTGTGGTTATCCCAGTGATTGGAGGAAGACTCATGGTGCATGATAGTCTGTAGTTGATTTCCTTAACGGAAAGCTAATGTGTGAAGTATTATGAGTTTGATCTCATCTACGGCTTACCTTTGTAGTTATTCAGTGGTGCTCTAACAGTAGAGGACTGGATTGAACCATAATGAGTGATCACAATAGCTTGGTCTGTCTGTTCAATCGATGAGTAATTGAACCAACTAAAGGCACCTTTCAGTATATGAAAATAATGGTTTTTTCTTTGAACTAGATGGCTATTGTTGGGGAGTGCCCCTCACTTCGGCCCAATCGGCCCACTGCGCCAAAAGCCCATTATGTGTGTAATTACATGGCAAACCCAGTGTAGCTAAGTCAAAGAAATGGTATGTTTACTCTTACTATTACAGACCCCAAGGGGGGCACTTGTGTAAACAACTCCCCCATGGCTATAAATATGGCCTCTAGGGCGCCGTGGAGAAGAGAGCTCATTTTTTTAAAGAAAAAGTCTAGGTAATAATAGTGACGTAGTACATATCTTCTATACTGCTTCTTATTGCGTCTGAAGCTCTGGCAGCCCCTCCGTGGCTTTCGTGTAGCCCCCTTTATCCATTGTTTGGCATGTAACCACAACAGCTATGGTGACCCAGAGTGTATCTATGTAAAATCTAAGCAAATTTCTCACAACCAACCTTTCAGTGGCTGAACCAGCTGCTAATTTGGCCCTCTACTTTATAACTATTAACAAGTATAGGTTAATACTTATGGTCTATGATCCCGGTGAGGCACGCACGGTGAGACACGTGAATGGTAGCGTGGCAATCAGAGCGATGTGGTCTCAGAGCAATATCGCTGCTTGGATAGTTTGATAGCATTGGCAGCATATCGCGGATTAGGAATATAATAATTAGTTATTTTATTATTTGGGTTTATATCTTTTTAGATTTATTCTATGTATTAGATATTAGTTTTTCTTAATATGGAAATATGTTTCTTAATGGTCAAGTCTAACCATTCCTATAAAAGAGACATCATTGTATCGTTATAAAGCAATGAATAAACAAAGTTTCTAGTCTCTCCCCTATTCTTCAACTAAGTCTTAGAGTGTTGACGGTGGCATGGCCGGCCATTCAAGGGCGAGTGCCCTACCGTTGGTTCTTGGACCTGTACCCAACCAATACTGACTACAACATTTGGTATCTGAGCCAATTGCTACTCCGCCATCAATGACAAGCAGCAGGGGTTTTGATCCCATGAAGGCCCGAGCTTCACGATTCCACTACCTAAAGTTTCCAACCTTCGACAACAAGGAAGATCCGCAATCTTGGTTGAATTGCTTTGAGCAATTCTTCAAGGAGCAGCGGACGATGTAGGAAGAGGAGTGGTTGGCATCACACCACCTGATGGGGAATGCCGCCCTGTGGTATCGGCAACTGAAGTGTACGCTCGGGGTGCAGACGTGGCCAAGTTTTGTTAAACACATCAACCTCCGTTTCACCACCACCATCGCACCGTCTCCATCCACATGCCAAGATGGAGGAGTAGCAAAAGGCGACGCCTGCCATTGCAATGGTGGCACTGCCATCACCGTCCCCATCGCCGTCATCAGCGCGTTCACCAATGACGACTCCTCACCAGGCTTCGCTGTCCTTGGTTGTACCATTGGTACCACCGCCAAGGAAGAAGGCTATCGTCGTTTCACCGTCACCCTTGCCACGTCGTCCATCACACCATGCCGTAAGCGATGCAGAGCACAACGGCTGACAAATGGGGGGCTAGCGACGTCATCATATCCCTCCCACAACCGTTGCATCCCGGGACAAGAAGGATGCTGTTGCCCTACGCTATTTGCCCTTGTTGACGGTGACTTATGCGACATCAGTCAACACTAGAGGGCTGTTATCCTCGCTGTTGTGCATTGGGGCTTCGTTGATCGTCTTCCGTGCCGCACGACGTTGTCGTTGTGCTCTTTTGTCGACAAGGGGTTACGAAGGACTTCAACCATAGCCGTCACCTGACAGCTTAAGAACGAGATGTCTCGCTGTGAGAGGTGTAATGTTATGGTCTAATGATCCTGGCGAGGCATGGCAGCAGATGTGTGAACAATGCTTGGCACTGTAGCGCATGTGAATAGTACACGGCACTGTAGCACGGCGTGCGGTACTGTAGCAATGCTGCCTATTTGGATGGCTTGATAGAATTGGCAGAATATCACGGATTAGGAATATAATAATTGATTTTTTATTATTTAGGTTTATTTTCTTTTATATTTATTGCATA
Source organism: Melocanna baccifera (assembly GCA_036346265.1). Classification (NCBI taxonomy): domain Eukaryota; kingdom Viridiplantae; phylum Streptophyta; class Magnoliopsida; order Poales; family Poaceae; genus Melocanna; species Melocanna baccifera. The sequence continues at coordinate 21,595,947 of CM070694.1, read as the reverse complement.
TATTAGATATTAGTTTTCTTAATATAGCGATAGGTTTCTTAGGAGTCAAGTCTAGCCATCTCTATAAAAGAGACAGCATTGTATGCTTGTTATCAAGCAATAAATAAATAAAGTTTTTTTGTCTCTCCCCTCTTCTTCAACGAAGCCTCAAAGCCTTGACGGCGGCATGGCCAGTCGTTCAAGGGTGAGTGCTCTACCCTCGGTCCTTGGATCCGTACCCAACTAACATCTCCTCCGACCCGTTCCCAACCAACACGAACAACAGTAGATCATCTCAGCATTTGAATATAGGATTAAAAGGGTAATTGAACTGCCTGAAGAAGGCACTGCACTGCAAAAGTATGTTTTCCCCCTTATTTTTAGCTTTGAAGCAGGTCAAAACCTAGAAATCAACCTACACAAATCACAAACAAGCCTTCAGTGGCTGAGTTACTAGCTGCCTTCTTGATTGTGCAGTTAGGTTGTAGTTTTAATTAACTACAAAATGTTCTTAGTCCTTACATCATAATTGTGCAGTTTTGTATCAGACCACTGAAATGGTGATCTAGGATCTCAGCAGTGTTTTGATTAGTATGCCTTTGTGTTTTGTAAGGTAGGTAATTGTATTCATTCATGCACTGTGCGATTATTTTTTTTATCTTACATTGTTATCAGAATGCGAACTGCTATTGAGCAAAGCTACTTTGCAGTCACATTACTTTCACTCACATAGTTCTTGATGCATCTTCTTGATTTTTTTTCTTTTGGGAAACTGGTTCTAACATTTGAATGCATGATAGGTGGGAGAACCCATTAATGGGATGGACATCTACCGGGGATCCATATGCTAATGTTGGTGAAGCGGGACTTACATTTGACAGTGCAGACTCAGCAAAGGCATTTGCTGAAAAACATGGATGGGAATATCTGGTGGGTCTGCTTTTCCCTTCCTGATAGATAATTTCGAGTTAGCAAATTAGGTATTCTATTCAGGACTACTACTTCAGGAATATTGGGAAAGATCGAAGCAGGATTTAATTGCACTCTTTTGAACACGTAGGATCATTCGATTCTTGATTCTTTCTAATTTATTTAAAAGTTTATATTGGGAATGGCCTTATAGGGTTTTGATGCGTAAGTGTCCAAGCTTGATTTGGTCCATCTATAAGTGGAGATAGACCTCAAGCTGGTTCATGTAGTATAAATATCCAGTAATAGTGAATTTTGTTTTGTTGATAGATCAATTGCCAAACAATAGGAAGTGCTCTGCTGTTACCTGTTAATGCCTCCTAGTACAGTTTGCCGAATAGCATCCTTATCTTGGTCAATTGTTGAAAAGCATAAGGTTGATTACAATACCTAGTCTGGGACTGGGAGGCTGCATTTTGTTGAGAACACATACTATCGCCAAAACTTTTGCTCAATTAAGGCTTGACTGAAATTCTTTTCTTTGCAAATTACCTTGCTTTTGCCTTTCGAGTTATGTCGCTGGCCTTAAAGTTCTGTCTTTTGATTAAGTTGTCAATATTAAAAGTTATGAAAAGAATCTCTAAATCCTTCATATGATTTGAGATATGATGAGAAATTATGTCTGTGTGAAGTCAAACCTTAATTGTATTGTTACCTTGTCAGGGTGAGAGAATGATATTACTATAAAAAAATTAACTAGGGTAAGAGAATGATATTACTATAAAAAAAGTTCACTTTATTGTTTCCAAATTTGGTGGTATTAAGTAGCTTTGGTGATGAGTGCATATGGATTTTGGTTTTATTTCAGAACTAAACTGAAGCCCTTATAGACAATCTGTAAACCCATATTTCTAGAGTAAAATGTATTCTTGAGTAGGATCTGTTTTGGGCTAGGGTTAAATATATTCAATAATTTGTAATGAGTTTTTAAATTTGTTGGAATGTGCCTCCCAAGTTTCTTCAAAATTGAGAATTTTATACTTACATCATGTTTTTTTTTCTTTTTTCAGGTTAGGAAACACCATACTCCTGTTTTGAAGGTCTGTATGTCTCCTATATATCTTTCATTTTGACTTGGTTTATGCACCATTGCATCTTCTTGTTTTTTCAAAAGTTGGTTATCTTGCATCTCTGTAACTTTGTTAACAGTGCGTACATTTTTTTTTTGCCTTTGCGGTCTAAGTACCAATCCTTACAACTATGTCTTTTAGCTTTGTCTGTGCTAAAAAATATCATATTCTGATTGCAGAATATTTAATCTTCAACGTGTGTCTGTGCATGTTTTGAATTGTTTTAGTGGATACGACAATCATTCGAAGTACCTAACATTGAGTTGCAAGTAAGAACAGTGAAGTAAAACCCGCAGGTGAAGAGAAAACACCTTCCAATAAAAGAGAGCGTGTTAATGAAACATTGATGGTAACTTTCATGCAAAGAAGTACATGTGCTTATTTCCTCAACAACTTTATGTTTTGTAGCATACCATAAGTAAATAGCGTTGCTTGGGTGTTGGCATGCAGCGTGTTAGCACATGCCAGATGCAATATGATCCATGTTAGATGTGATAACGCATGCCAAAATGTAGAGGGAGAGGACAAAAATAATTATGCCATACTTGGAAGGAGGAGGTGGAGAAGAGGGTGGTGTCCTACCTAGGAGGGAAGTTGGATAGTACCGCCTTGGGAGTGTAGGACAATGGTTCCGGACTTCCGGCTGGAAAAGCAGAGGTGGAAACGTGGGACGAACTGTAGGGACTGCTTTAGCTTGGGGGAGAGGGAAGGGATTGACGAGTAATGGTAAGGTCGTAAGGACCAACCCGAGGAGGAGATGAATGGAACGCGAAGGACCAATTGGAAGGGGGGAGGAGGGGAAGCCCACATCGAATGCGTAGCCTGCTGCTGATGGTAGCACTTGATTAATTTGTTGACCTTCACAAATTTCATGTCTCGGGTACTTTGAACTGAACGAGAGGTGCTGCTCTCTTTCAGGAAAAGTTGTTAGCCTTTTGGTTCGAGTCCTTTAACATTTGTCAGAACTTAGAAGTCAGAGGTTGGTAGAGAAAAGCCAAATTTGGCATCGACGTTGCTAGTACATCGAATGTGATCATGGCCAGAGTTCTCATCCTCATTGATTCCTATGTTTTGACAGTAGCAAGTTGATGAGGACAAGCTAGTCACCACTGGCTGGCATGCAGGTTGAATGAATATGCCTACCAAGGTTATTAAGTCGTCAAGTCGAGTGGGACCGACTAGTCGTGACTAGTCTCAGCTAGTACCTAGATTAGGAAGTATGTTAATAGGGCATGCCATATACTAAGTTGTAGCAACAATTAAAAATATATACATATTGTAAAGCATGAAATAAAAAGAAGAAGAACATAAGCATGATGATGAGTTAATCACTTCTTTTGATCCCAAGTCCCGAGTTCATACTTCATATTGACGAGATCTGCCTCAAGCTTGCCCTTCTCTATCTGCAGAATAAATTTTTCGGCTGTCAACTTCATTTGCCATATGATTATTCTGGTTACATTATTGACATAACAATGTTAATAAACCTGCAGTAACATATAAAATCTCTTTTTTCGAAGCATCATTTAAACATTAAAGTAATCATTCCATTAATTGAGACCTTTAGATCTGAGTTCTTCTGTAGAGCCATCACCATATTGGATAGTAAGTAATTGAGAAGCAACACCATGAAAATTGAACAGAATAATGAGAAAATTGATAATTCAAGTCGGGCGGCTAGACATGCCCGACTAGTCGCACCTAGTTGCCAACTAGTCGTCCAGCCGCTCAACTAGTTGCTCTAGTCGAGTCGAGCAACCTAGTCGTCCTTCGTGTGCCGACTCAACGACTAATCATGGATTAGTCAATAACTTAATAACATGGGCCTACTGATGCAAGGCGACCACTGTTTTGGCAGCCATTTCACGGTCCATGCATTCTTGAATATATCCTGCTGACGATTTGACTTATTATCCGAACTACTACTATGTTTTGCTAAGGATTTGAGTGAATGTTAGTCACCTGGTATACAATTGCCTAGAATTACATACGGTGAGTGAATTGTTATAAGCAAAAGATAGATATGTCGGATGCAATATTAAAAAGCATGTGGGCGTACAACTCTACACTAACATTTGTATGTTTCTACAATCTACATATTTCTTGATAGTTTGACATGAGGACCTCAATGTAGTTGAAATCTTATTTCTAGCTCTTCTGCCCTGGTTTAAATGGTATGGATGACAAAAAAGACCGGCTTTTCATGGTAATAGCACAATTCTTTGGTAGAAAATGCTGCTTTTGCAAATTCTATTTGTAGCTTGCTTGGACTAAAATCATCTTGCTATTTCTGTCCCTGCTTGGCGCCGTACTTTGGCTAATGCATTAATTTGATGGGAAGTGCATGCCACTCGTGTGTAGAGAACAGTGGCCGTACTGATGCAGGTCCAATCAGGTGATGGAACCGGCTCATAGAAGTCTTGTACATGATCGGACTTTTGGTAGGCTAGGGGGAGCGAGCTGAACTTTGACTCTTTATAAAACTAAATTGCTACATTGCGCATTCGTAATTTTAGAAACAGATATGCATAGGCGGAATTAAACCACGTTAGACGAAAGATCAGACCACCTTTGTGAGAATTTCAAAGTCGTCTTATCCATTTGAATTGCTTATGTAGTAGGGACTAGGGAAGATTTAGCTTGTGTTATTGCTTGATATTTCTTAAAATTCATATATTCGTTTATTATTTGTAGGATCGATGTCCCTTGATTTATTGGTTCCTCTGCTGATGCCTCTGCATTAGTGTCCGTTCATTGCATATCTTGTGTTCTATAAATTCTGTCATGCACGTTTAGTTGCTAGCTAGTATGATCATGAGAAATAATTTTGCTTGCACAAATCGTTGACCCGTGTTAACATGTGCCGTCCAGGTCGGTGCGTATTGACGTCATTCGCTTGCCTGCAATTAACTGTTGCTTTTCAATCTTGCAGCCCAAATCCTACGCAGAGAACTTCAAGTGGAGGGGTCCCCCGAAGACGGAGCAAGCCTGAGCCGGTGTCTTGCATTTTGTGTGGAGACGTCACAAGATGTTGCTTTCCCCCTGCCTGTACTGTTTTTGTTTTGATCAATATCCGTCGTGCAATATGATTATATGAGTTTGAACATGTCTTGACCAAACATGTAATAGGCACGCATTGCGATCAAACAGAATACTTGTACCCTTTTTCCTCATTTCATAAAGCTTTCGTTCACATAAAGATCTTTCTTTTAAACTAGTGAAAGCATATCCAGCGTTGCTTCAGTTCTAACGTGATTACGCTCTCGTCTACCTGTGATTCAAGATGGCAATGGGTAGATACCTGTCGGGTATAGCCAACCCATACCCGTACCCGACAGACAATACCCGTACCCACACACGGGTATAAAAATTTACCCATACCCGCACCCGTGCGGGTATTTGTACCCGACGGGTAACCCATACCCGATACCAGAGGAGGAGGCGAGGCCGCAAGGAGGAGGACTGACCGGAGGGCGGAGGAGGACTGGAGGAGGTGGAGCCGGAGGAGGAGGCGGAGCCGGCGGAGGCAAGGGCGGCGCCGGAGGCCGTGAGGAGAAGGCGAGGGCGGCGCCGAAGGCTACGAGGAGGAGGCGAGGGCGAAGCCGGAGGGCGGCGTGCCAGCGTCGGAGGCCGCGAGGAGACGGGGGTGGAGGGGCGGCGGGGGAGAGGGGGGCGGCGGGTGGGACGGGGTGGAGGGGTGGCTGGGGGGCAAGGAGGGGCGGTGGGTGAGGGGCGGCGGGTGGGGGGCAGCGATTAGGGTTTGGGCGCGGGGGTCGGGCGGGATTTGGGCGCGTGCGCGGCTGCGCGAGGGGTCGGGCGTGGGATTTGGGCGCGGTCGCCGGTGGGTCGGGCACTCGGGACGTGGTGGGTATATTTTACCCGCGGGTATGCGGGTACGGGTAGTATACACCCGCACCTGTACCCATATACCCGATGGGTAGAGATTTTTGCCCATTAATATACCCGCGGGTGAAGATATTTTTCCATACCCACCTTCTTATCGGGTAAAACCTATCGGGTACTCAGGTTTCAGATACCCATTACCATCTTTACCTGTGATGTACACGCATGCAGACGCAATCACCTGTCGTTACCGAACGGAGCATAAGAACAACCAACCGGAGCGCATTTTCACTGAAGTATAAGTTACAATTTCCCTTGCATTCTCCAGTCAACTTCAAATGTACTTTAGACCTTGGTCATGCATTCTATAAAGACTTCGCAAAAGAGGATGCAGTTTCCGTAAAAAAAAACATGCACCATAACCTATGCACTTGGTTTCGCACGCCACAGGACGTATAAAACTGCTTTGAGGTCTCTCGTTGTCGCATGCATCATCGCCGGCGCCGTGGCTGACAGATGCATCGCCGGCGGTGCGAAACCTCCAGGTGAAGAGGTAGTCTCTGGACTCGCACTGCAGCCGGCTGACGTGGCACGGTGCACGGACGAAAGCCCGCTGGCCGTCGCGCTCCCACTCGATCTTCGCCGTGCACGAGAACCCCCCGCGAGATTCCGGCAGCGTCGCGGGCTCGGCCACCACCAGCGCCACCTCGCCGCTGATCCTCCTTGACGCCGCGGCGGCGGCCACTGCGTGGAGTCACGGGCACTCGGGCTGGCCCACCATCTGCTTGTACGCGTCGTTCACCAGCCGGACGCGGTTGCTCAAGTCCGAGACGACCGCCAGGAGCGCGTCCGACTCCAGCTCCGCCTCCACCTCCTGCGCCGTCTTCGAGGCGGCGTTGCAGCCCACGTCGCCGGCTCCGTGGACGACGGACTCGACGTGGATGGTTGAGCCCACGGGACGCACGCCCGCGGCGAGATGACCTTAGGCTCCAGCAGCTTCCTCAGCAGGTCGCACTCCGCGGGGACGTTGTAACGCCCCCGTTTCCGGGAGCATACGGAGGTCCGTAACTGGCTATAATCCATACAATTGTGGTGTGCCGTACAGAAAGTACATCACAGCTAAACATGCTTACACAAATAAAATCTGAAATTTATTACAACATATGACACATCGGCCAAGTTTTAGCGGAACGAACGGTAAGCCCAATTAATGTACAATATAAAAGATTTTCCAAGATCAAGCCTGAGGGAGGCTAAAACCTACGACCATGGATCATCGGCGCCATCGAGCTCTTCTGAATCCTCTTCGTACTCTTGTCCTTCTCCTTGACAGGCATTTTCTGAATTTGTGTTTAATCAAATTTGAGTACCACCATACTAAACAAGTTACAATGGTAAATCCTACTTTACTAAATGCATGTGATTTCAAATGAAGGGAGTATACTGAATTTATTAATTTGTGTGGATGCAGTTTTATTTGTAAACAATTTAGAACAATAACTCCAATATACTCTAATTAAGGAAATGGGGGTCTGAAAACATTAATGCTTTAATTTCACAGGTTAAACCATCCAAACACTACTTATACTGTGTTACTGGATTCACCCATCAAGCACAACACCATTAACTGAAAGCACGGCGTATTCAAATATCATTATTTTCACTCTGCAGAGTTGCTCAGCTTTACCCACAAGCATTCTCAATTACTAATGTCAAGCTATATACACACTCCGATTAGTGTGCGATTGAATAGTACCAGATTGAAATACGAATTCGGGTAATGTCGGTCACAGATACGGAACGAATACAGAGCGGTTGCGAATATGATAACAAATATCTAGTCGGATATTGCACAGAAATACAAAGGGTATATATAGTGTGCACAATACCCACCATGTATTTCTATAGAAATTTTGTGGCAGGATTCTGGTAAGAAATATTTCAAAGGTGGCTCCACCAGATTTCTTGCACTTTCAAAAAACTTATTTGGATTTTATTGGATTTATTAGAATTTATTTTGATTTTATTTGCAAGCACAGAGTAAGAAAACTTATTTTAACTATTTTCTAAAATATAAAACTAGTTTATATTATTTTTCCAGAGCTCTCCTAAATTTATAGTACTTTATGAATTTTTTGGAATTTTTTGAAATTATTTGCATTGTATTGGATTTGTTGAAATTTATTTGGATTTTTCTAGATTTTATTTGAAAGCCTACAGTAAAAAAATTATTTTAACTATTTTATAAAAACTAAAAATAGTTTATGTTATTTCCCCAAGTTCTTCTAGATTTATAGTATTTTGTGAATTTTTTGGAATTTTTTTGGAATTATTTGTATTTATTGGATTTATTAAAATTTATTTGGATTTGCTAATGGGTTGATGGGCAACTTGGCCTGAAAATGATGATTTGACTGATGGGTCGGATATTCGATAAATATATCCGGGTATTATCCGATAAAATCTCGGATAGTATTCGTATCCGTCGCATAATCCGCTCCCGATTCCGATTCTGTATCCAAAAACAACTATCCGAATTCGATAATTATCCGACATGACTATCCGAATTTGATCCGACTCGGATTCGGTGGTCGGTCGGTCGGGAAGTATTCGATCCGTTTTCACCCCAAGTGCCAACGCTGTAGTGGCGGATGCAGTATTTTGGTTTTAGAAGTTAATTAGATATTATTTTAATGAAGAAAGTAGATGCCGATATAATAGCAAAATTAAAGTATAAATTATTTGTACTAAAGATAACATCTTAAATATTTTAGAGAAATTATAGAATAATTAAAAAATATTGAATTGGGAATATGATATTTGGGAGTTGAAAATGATGATACACTTGTCTTGTTGTCAACGTATGTAGCTTGTCTTGCTGTCCTCAACGGTCCAGCTGTCGGCGCCGCGTGCTCCCTCTCGGGGACCCTGGCTCCTAGGTGGTCTAGTTAGGCTGTGCTTGGTACTCACCACCGCTCGTGTGCTATCTTGCATTGAAATTTTGCATGAAACTCAATTTTGGCTAAAAAAAATTTAAATCATCTATTCACCCCCTCTAGTCGGCTGGCAAAAATGTTTGTTGGGCTTGAAACAAAATCGCTGAGATTATAGTAGTTAATGAGTTCAAAATTAAAATAAGTTAGTTTTGAGTAACATAAGTTAATGAGTCTTAACTCAATAGTGGCTCATTAGGTTAATTTAAAACAACTATTTAAAAGACAAATGAGATGATTTAAAGTTGAACTATATGAATTTCGAACAAACTTGATAATAGCTCGTTAAGCTTGATAGCTAGCCTAACCTCTTGAAACTTCAGCTAGACTGTAGTTTTTTAGATGAATTGGGAAGAGAGGTGTGAGTGGGCTGGAATCCACTAGAGGTATAAATATAAAGTATATGAACCAATTTATTAGTATGTATGATTAATATACCTACTAAATATAAGATATTTTCTTAAAAATTTAGGTATTTAACTGAACACTCATAAATTACAATAGAACCACCTTTGCGCGCGCTACGATTGGCGGGTTGGGGCGCTGTAAGGCATGTAGTGTTGGAGCCGAACCTTAAACTCGGCTTGGACCACGCGAAGATTTCCAGCAGAACGCAGAAACTTCCAGCGGAACGCAGCGACACGAGATGTTGACGAAACACAAGAATACACACGAAAGAAACTAGATGTGGCGCTACTAGTTCTTTGATTTTGTGCTGCCTTTTATTGATATTGCAAGCACTGCTACTTGATGGGATAAATACAAGAGGCGCTGCCTCGTTCCTTTTATAGGAGACTACTACGCATGAGACTCGGACACAAGTTGTGCGCGAGAATACGACTCGGGTATACGTATACCAAACCAATACGAGATCGTATCCGAACAGACATGTGATCGGAACTTAATGCAACTAGATTAGCCAAACATGTAGGTGCTCACGCCCGGCGAGTGATAGGTCAGGGAGGGAGAGGAGCACACGCGCGTCGCAAGGCACGGCTGCGACGTGGAACGCATGAGAGCATGATTTGGTGCAGATTGTGCGCTGCGATACAGCTGGTGCGAGCGACAACACTACCGTAAATGTTTCTGCTGCTGCGATAGATGCATTTTGGCCTATTTTTTGTTTTGATTTATGAGTTATGGTCACAGTTTTTGATTTTTTAGGCTGTTTATAAGAAAGTGTACAAAGCAACTGAAATCTGTGTACGATTTTGATTTATATAAATAAAGTCACTATAGTATGTACTACAATTTGTTGAATATCTAGTCAATTTTCGGTATATTTTAATCCAGAAATTCAGCATATAAAACATGACATACAAAAGTATGAGTGATTCAACAATGATATATTCATATTCGCTTACGAACAAGCTAATAGCAACACCTATTAACATATTCAAAACACACAGAAACAAATACACCAGAGAAGTTTTCAGGTTATACCCTCGGGCGGGGCCAGTGTCTGTGACACCGGAGGCGCCGTTACCATCAGTCGACATGATGGTCTATTCGATGTAGTCGATCGAGGCGTGATGCAGGACGAGGCGTGATGCAGGAAGATGTTCGCCGTGCAGTCTCGAGAACAGTTCACCACTAGGAAGTAGATGACGTACTTCGCAGATTGAGCAGTCGCGCCAATGCGCTCCCCAAAAACTTGATTGCCCGTCTACCCGTGCAGGTACGCCAGAGTTTCGGAGGCCTACTCGCCCAGAACCCTTTGCGCGCAAGGTTCTGGACCGGAGATTACTTCGCACAGCACAAAACAGAACCAGAATCCTCTTTTATCATCCCGTATGGAGTGGAGAGAGTTTTGTAACAAAGAAAAACGAAGAGCGAGTAATCGCAGCCATTAGTCACTAGTAACTGTAGCCATTACTCGAAAGTAACCACAGCCATAATTCACTAGTAACTGAACCGTTACTGCCAGCGAGTCAGTGCGTTACGATTTTTGAATAGATAAAAAAACGCGTACGCACCCGACACGCCTGCGTGCACGCACACGCACACGCACACGCACCGCACCGCATGGCATGGCACGGCTCGGCGTGGCGAGGCGAGCGAGCGAGCACGCGCGCGTGTGTTGGCTCGTTCCAATTCCACAAGGGGGTTACCATGTTCCACCTTTTAAAGTGGTGTAACTCCCATTCAACTCTCCATATGGGACTAAACAGTTTTTCCATGTGGGCCTAGGAATTTCATTTGATTAATTGCTAAATTAAATGGACCAAGCCCAATTAATCCAACAATCCCCACCAAATTTCAAGGCACACGAGAAATGTTCTCAGTTCTGCTGTTGTTTGATATACAAGTGTTTCGATGGAGACTGTTAAGTTGAACATCCACCTAGGAAAGGAGTTACACTCATCCACAACTGAACAATGGACTATGCCTTGAATTGACAGTTTTGTGCGAAACAAGCTTTACCCAGCCTTTACTAGTACTAGGTCGCCTAAAGCATCCTCTAATTGGAGCGTATAAGTCATACTCCATGCCTATTCATGAGTGTCTAGAGATCACCCAAATCTCATAGATGTGACCAAGAAATGAACTCATATAGGTGTGTTCCTTCTAAAATGTCCTGTAGTTTACATCTCTGCTCTAAATAAGCCACTCGGATCACATTGAGGTAAAAACCAACCTGCCATACAGAATAGAAGAGAAGCGCATCATTGAAGAAATGAGCCTGTAAAGGTCTCTCCTCCCGATCCAACTAACGACTTGTTTCACCATCCTACTTCACGGATCTCCGATCATGTAGAACAGAGTTACCACCGTGGTATTACTCATGTGGGTCTCGTGCCCATCTCACTCGATGCACTATCTATCACATTACGTGATAGACCCTTTGTAAATTGGTCGGCCAGATTTTTAGTCGTTCGAACATAGTCCAAATAGCTATCACTCGGAGTTTTTCACTTTCGGCGGACTTCAACCGCCTTTTAACATGCCTAGATGACTTCATGTTGTCCTTAGAACTGTTCACCTTGATAATGACATCGATTATCACGATTCATCGGGATAGCCAGTATCGGTTTTTCAATCACCGTAAATCCATAAGGAGTTCGCGAAGCCACTCGGCCTCAACGATTGCGGTGTCTAATGCGTGAGTTCTCGCTTCCATGGTTGACCTCGTTAAGATGGTCCGCTTGCAAGACTTCCAGAAACAAAGACACCACCTCCAAGTGTGAACACATATCCACTCGTGGCTTTTATCTCATCAAGATCGAGATCCGGTTTGAATCATCAGAGCCCTCCAGTACCTTTGGGTACCCAAAGATAGTGAATACCATAGCTCACGGTTGCTTTTAGATAGCGCATTACTCTCTTAAGAGCACGCCAATGATCATCTCCTGGATTTGAAACAAATCGGCTTAGCTTGCTCACAAAGAAACGATGTCGTGTCTCGTAGCACTAGCTAAATACATCAATGAGCCAATGATCCGGGAGTATCTTAATTGATCTCTTGTTATTCTTCTGTTTTCCTCAATAACACACTAGGATCATAATGAGTAGAAGCGAGCTTGCAATCACTATAACCAAAGCGACTCAAGACCTTCTCTACATAGTGAGATTGCACAAGTGTAACCCCACCATCACCTCCTCTCGGTAGCTTAATGTTAAGAATCACATCACCACTCCTAAATCTTTCATCTCAAAACTCTTGGACGAAAAGTCCTTAACCTCCTCAACCACATTGAGGTTGGTCCCAAAAATCAGTATGTCATCAACATATAAGCACAAGATCACTCCTTCTCGCCCACCATAGCGATAGTACACACATCTATCAGCTTCATTCACAACAAAGCCAGCAGATGTCAAAGTTCTGTCAAACTTCTCATGCCATCGCTAGGTGCTTGCTTTAAGCCATACAAAGACTTTAACAACTTGCACACCTTTCCTTCTTGACCTTCTACCACAAACCCGTCTGGTGATCCATATAAATCTCCTCCTCCAACTCTCCATTTAGGAAAGCTGTCTTAACGTCCATTTGATGAACGAAAGCGGACCATGAGAGGCAGCCAAGGCAAGTAGTACTCGAATTGTGGTCAATCGGGCAACAGTGAATAAGTATCAAAGAAGTCCTCGCCTTCTTTACGGGTATAACCCTTGGCCACAAGTCTTGCCTTGTACTTTTCAATTGTACCATCGTGCCTAAGCTTTTTCTTGAAAATCCATTTACATTCTACTGAGTTTACACCCATAAGGACGGCCAACGACCTCCCAAGTTCCATTAGACATAATAGAGTCCATCTCACTCCATCGCTTCCTTCCAATAGTCAGCGTCAGGAGAAGAATATGCCTCTTCCATGGTTCTTGGAGTGTCATCCACGAGGTATACAATGAAATCATCACCAAAGGACTTTGCAATCCTCTGTCTCTTACTCTTTCGAGTAACCTCATTGTTATCCTCCTCAGGATTTTCCATAGGCGTTTCCTCAGCATGTTCTATCGGTACAAAAGAATCAAGAGAAATTATAGGTTCTTGACTAGATGAGCTAGGTACATCACATTTCATAGGAAATTCATTCTCAAAAAATATGGCGTCTCTAGACTCTATGATTGTACCAACACGCATGTCAGATACTCCAGTTTTTATAATTAAGAATCTATAACCCACGCTGTGCATAGTATAACCAAGAAATACACAATCTACGGTTTTTGATCCAAGTTTGCGCTTCTTGAAAATTAGCACGTTATCTTTGGCCAAACATCCCCAGGTGCGCAAGTATGAGAGAGATAATTTCTTCTTTTCCCATTCCTCGAATGATGTTATTTCTTTATTCTTTGTAGAAACTCTATTCAGGACATGACACGCGGTCAATATAGCCTCACCCCACCATTCCTTAGAAAGTCTCGCAGTGTCTAACATAGCGTTAACTAAATCAGTTAGAGTGCGGTTCTTTCTTTCGGCAACCCCGTTTGATTCGGGAGAATAGGGAGGCGTCCTCTCATGAATAATTCCATATTCCTCGCAAAATAAAATAAACTCATTCGAAAAATACTCTCCCCCACGATCAGACCTTACCCACTTGATTTTTCTCTCAAGTTGGTTTTCTACCTCAGCTTTATAGATCTTAAAGTAATTTAACGCTTCATCTTTTGTTTTCAATAAATACACATAGCAAAATCTAGTGCAATCATCTATAAGCGTCATGAAATATTTCTTCCCACCTTTAGTCAACACACCATTCATCTCGCACAAATCGGAATGAATGAGTTCTAACGGTGCCAAATTCCTCGCCTCTTTCGCTGCCTTGTGAGGCTTGCGAGTTTGTTTCGATTGAACACACGCATGGCACTTAGAACCTTTGACCAAAGTGAATTTCGAGATTAAACTCATATTAGCTAAGCGCGTCATACACCCAAAATTAACATGACAAAGTCGTGAATGCCAAACATTAGATTCATCATCATCGTTGCACACATGGTTCACAAATTTATTATAGAAATCCATCAAAGAAAAACGGAACAAACATCCGCTCTCATAGCCTTTACCAACAAATGTTCCATACTTAGACACGACACATTTATTGGACTCAAATACAAGCCTAAAACCATCTCTACACAATAGAGATCCGCTGACGAGATTCTTCTTTATGGAGGGGACATGCTGCACATTCTTCAGCTGCACGGTCTTTCCCGAAGTAAACTTCAGATCGACCGTACCAACACCATGAACAGCTGCATGCGATCAGTTTCCCATCAACAAGGAGGAACCTTAACAGACCTGATAAGATGAAAACAAAGAAATATCAGCACACACATGAATATTAGCACCAGTGTCAACCCACCACTCAGGTGATTGACAAATAGAAAGAACTGTAGGTAAATAATTACCGTACCCCGATGTTCCTCCAGCATCACTAATAACCATGTTGGCAGACTTCTTTTGCTTATCCTTGCGGTCTGGACAATCCTTAGCCCAATGGCCAGAATCACCGCACACAAAGCAACCGCCCTTTCCTTTGCCTTTCTTCTTAAACTCAGTAGTAGCCTTAGGCTTGACAATAGGCTTATTTTTCTTCTTATTGTGGGAAGCCTGAGGGTTCTTTTTCTGCACCAAATTGGCACTAGAACCTCCTCAAGAAGAACTTTCTTGCCACGAGTATCTTTTGCCTCGCCTTCTCTTCAACACCAAGAGAGCCAATGAGATCGTGAACACCGAACTCCCGCTCTTGTGTTTTAGAGAGGTAGCAAAATCCGACCAAGAATGTGGTAACTTGGCGATAATACCGCCAGCCACAAACTTGTCCGATAACTCGCACTTATTGTTCTCAAGCTCCTTTGCCAGCGCCTGAATCTCATGAGCTTGTTCTACTACAGAACGGTCATCGACCATCTTGTAGTCATAGAACTGCTCCATGACATACAGCTCACTGCCAGCATCAGAAACTCCGAACTTGGCCTCAAGTGCATTCCACATCTCTTTGCCCGTAGGCAAATGCATGTACACATCCACAATGTTATCTGCCAGTATGTTAATAAGTGCACCTCGAAACAAGTTATCCGCTACATTGAACTTGCGTTCGTCCTCAGCAGATAGAGGCTCAGCGGGCTTGCCTTGTGCAACATGAAAACATTCCATGGCAGTAAACCACAGGATCGCACGTGCACGCCATCTCTTAAAATTGGAACCATCAAACGGAGGGTGCGGCTTAAGCGACGCAGCAAAGCCAACTACCGAAAAAGACCTATCAAGTTTTTGGATTGTTGAATATCTAGTCAATTTTCGGCATATTTTAATCCAGAAATTCAGCATATAAAACATGACATACAAAAGCATGAGTGATTCAACAATGATATATTCATATTCGCTTACGAACAAGCTAATAGCAACACCTATTAACATATTCAAAGCACACAGAAACAAATACACCAGACAAGTTTTCGTGTTATACCTCGGCGGGGCGGTGTCGGTGACACCGAGGCGCCGTTACCATCATCGACATGATGGTCTATTCGATGTAGTCGATCGAGGCGTGATGCGGACGGGCGTGATGCGTGAAGATGTTCGCCGTGCGATCTCGAAACGATTCACCACCGTGAAGTAGATGACGATTCGCAGATTGAGCGATCGCGCCAATGCGCTCCCAAAACTTGATTGCCCGCTACCGCGGTGCGCCGAGTTTCGAGGCCTACTCGCCGTAACCCTTTGCGCGCAAGGTTCGGACCGAGATTACTTCGCACAAAGACAAAACGAACTAATCCTCTTTTATCATCCCGTATGGAGTGGAGAGAGTTTTGTAACAAAGAAAAGCGAAGAGCGAGTAATCGCACCATTAGTCACTAGTAATTGTAGCCATTACTCAAAGTAACCGCAGCCATAATTCACTAGTAATCGAACCGTTCACGCCAATAGTCGGTCGCGTTACGATTTTTGAATAGATAAAAACGCGCGACGCACTGACACGCCATGCAAGACGCCAAGACGCAAGACGCATGCACGCGGCCGCGGCTCGGCGTGGCGAGGCGAGCGAGCGAGCGCGCGCGCATGTGTTGGCTCTTTCCAATTCCACAAAGAGGTTACCACGTTCCACCTTTTAAAGTGGTGTAACTCCCATTCAACTCTCCATATGGGACTAAACAGTTTTTCTATGTGGGCCTAGGAATTTCATTTGATTAATTGCTAAATTAAATGGACCAAGCCCAATTAATCCAACATAATTAACTTGTAAACTCTATTTTAAAAAGACACTCTGTTTAAAAGCTAGTTATTATAGAAAAACTAAAAAAACTTTTAAAAACTGAAAAGAAATAGGTCTATACTCGCCCTCGTCTGCACAAGAGACATTTTTGACGATGTGTATAGACAATTTTTTGAAGATTTGTATATACACTATTTTTTGCCCTCCTATAGTCCTACACATAAAAGATTTTGTGTTCTTCACACGTAGATTTTCTTGGTCTTGAGAAGTGCGAACTGTGTGCGGTTTGCTGGATGACAATCTGTTGCGGTTGAGAAGAAAAAAACAGGGGAAAAAGAAAAGGAACGCTTGGGCCAGAAAGTCCCATGTTCGTCAGCATGGGCCATTAATTGCATACCAAGAAGCAAAATGCGTGGCGGTTAGTTTCCTCCGGGCCTGTGCAAAGCACAGGCTGAGAAGACCATTGGGTCCAATGTATCAATCAGGCCGATACCGGCCCGACCCACGGGTGGTAGTTTGTTTTCCGTGTCCGGCCTACTACGCGCACCCGCGCGAGCAGTATGTTCTTCTTCCTGGAAAGTGCAACGCCCAGACCACAGGTCTGCAACTACGCGGCAATCCGCTTCCGAAAACAACGGCCTACTGGCCGCAGACCGCACCATTTGTTGGGACCGTCTCCAATCCCTAGGGTTCGTAGCCCTTGCACTGCATGCCCTCATCGGTCGCCGCCGCGCGCCTCGCCGGCAGAGTCAACGCAAGGTACTGGAGCCTTGCTATCATCTAAAGTTTCTGTTTTGTCTATGAAATAACTAGAGCCAATGAAACCGGCAGTGAAGATACTTTTCAACGACTTCACTCAAATGGAATCAATAGCGTGGATGTCGACTGAGTTAGGCATTTCTTTTCCAGCTTAGACGCTACTCATTTACCTCAGTTACGGATGAGAAAATTGCTATTATAGGACACGAAACAATGGGTTTCGCTATTATAGGACTCCAATCGTTGGCTTCGCTAAAACGATCTTTGAAGCGTTGGCACTTTGTTATACATGATATTTGGTCCTTTTAATCACTTTTCTCATCTAAAGTACATGTATTTTACCATAGGATGACCGTATTGCCCTTCTGCCTCATTCACGTTCGTACGTTTCGTTTCCTTCGTGATCTACGAACAAGAGAGATGAAGGAAACGAAACGTACGAACGTGAATGAGTCAGAAGGGCAATACGGTCATCCCATGGCAAAATACATATACTTTAGATGAGAAAAGTGATTAAAAGGATCAAATGTCATGTATAACAAAGTGCCAACACTTCAAAGGTCGTTTTAGCGAAGCCAACGATTGGAGTCCTATAATAACGAAGCCCATTGTTTCGTGTCCTATAATAGCAATTTTCTCGTTACGGCTGGGTTACCAGACTGTTATTTTTGTCGTCTGTTGTAAACATTCAGGGCTATATCCCCGAGTGAGGTAATGGGAAAAACAAAATGGAAGCATATTAGTTTTCTCTCTGTCTGTAGTAGTTAGAACCCTAGTTCCCCTTTTCTTGTTCGTATCCAAAAATCGATTCCCCAATTGATTTTCTGCCAAAATCCACACAACAGAATTTATTCCTGTCAGATTTCATAGTTGGGATCTGACAAAAGGTATCAGAGCGCTCATGATTCTCGGAGTGGAAACCTATCCGGTGAAGGCTGGTGGCGATCGATCGATTTGCTATCGTAACATCCCTGGTCCAGCCAGATCTGAAACTTTGTGGCATGATTGAGTGAGAAGGAGAGGTTGGCAACTTGTTTACTAGTAAAATCCCTTAACCAATCTGGTGAATCGGGTATGGTGGCGAAAACCCGATCTCAAGGATCTATTGAAGAAGTAGAGATGTAGATGGAAAATCAGGCGAACATCATCAAGATCCAGGAAGAGTTTGATGTCCTGAGGACCGATGTGGCTGAAATCAAAGCATTACTCAAGGCGAATCTCATGCTACCTGTCATTTCTAGTCCGGAGGCGAAGACTGCAGAGGGCGATGGGATGTTCAAAGTTCATTCGGAGGTGGAATTGGTACCCCCTCCTGTTTCCTTGCCGGATCACCTGCTCCCTAATACCACATCTCAAGTAAACCCTCGTATCCACCTTGCTGGAAATGTTCAGAGTAGGGTTTTTGGGCAGGAGCAGTTAAGGAGGTCAGGAGCGCCTGCTCAATTGTTCATTGATCCTAATGCTATCATACCTGGTTTTGGTCCGGTGTATACCTCAGCCACTAGAGTTAATTCATAGATTGGTCTTGAAGCCAGCCATGGAATTAGTGAGAGTAATCCTCAGATACATATCCCAAGCCATAATCACCTGGGCATGAATGCATTTGGCCAGGGCTATATAGTACCTCCGTTCAATCAGTATGGGTGGAATGGTGGATTAGGACCTTCTATATGTATGTATACGCATCCAACCCTGAATCTAGGCCTGAACCAAGGTGTTAAACCAATTACGGGGGGTACAATGGAATGATGCAGTAAGAGCTCGTCATGGGACTTCTAGCAGTGGAATTCATCATTATGCCGAAGCAACAATTAAAGGCCCCAAGTTGGAATTACCTTTATTCACTAGTGAAGAACCTTTGGTATGAATAGAACAGTGTCAAAATTTCTTTGAGATGGCTGGTACTCCAAGGGAGCTGTGGGTGAACATTGCCACTTGCCACTTTTATGGCAGAGCAAGCACATGGTCTAAGGGCATTGGTATTCCTTGGCAAGTCCTGAACTGGCAGCAGTTATGTGCTTTAATCAATGACCGATTTTCTGAAGCTAGTGCTCATGAAGTTGTAGAGAAGTTGCAGAATATCAAGCATATCACCATAGTCAGAAAATATATTGACTAGTTTGAAAAATGTGTGGAGTTGGTTAGAAGAGATCATTCATACCTCCAGGAGTCCTATTTGCTGAGTTACTTTATTGGGGGGCGCAAAGAAGAAATCAAGCATGTTGTTTGCAGTCACCAACTGAAAGGATTGTTGGAATCCTATTGGTATGCTAAATTAGAAGAAAAGTCAGCTTGGGCAAGGAAGAGTGGCCATTCAGGAGGTACTCATAAACCAAAACCAATCATCCACAATAATAGGAACATGGTACAGAGAGGACCTATCGCTGAGAATAGACAACCGGTTCAGAAAAATCAGGTAGAAGGCAATAAGAAAACCTGTTGGCATTGTAAGGAGCCCTGGGTACCAGGTCACAACTCAACATGTAAGGTGAGAAAAGCTTTACACACTATTCTCATGCAAGGTGATGAGAAGACTAAATCGATGGAAGAATCTGAAGCTATTGGTGAGCAAGGGTATGTTACTGCCCCTGGTAGTCCTACTGATGCAGATGATGCTGAGAAATTGATGCAGATCTCAAGCTATGCAGTCAAGGGAACTATTGGACCGGCCACCTTCTCATTAATTACTATGATTAGGGGAAAGAAGGCAATGGCCTTGGTTGATAGAGGCAGGACCAATTCATTCCTGGACTATTAGTTTGCTATTAAATGTGATTGCAAGTTAAGGTATATACCCAGCAAAAAGGTAATGGTGGCCAGTGGAGGTGAACTGCAGACTGAAGCATTGACAGAGGAATTGCCATACAAAGTACAGGAATGTCATTTTAGCAATGCATTCCAACTCCTAAAACTAAGAAACTATGATATAATTCTGGGAGCTGATTGGACCTATGAGCACCAATCCTCTGGTTGATCAATCCATCAGGTTTGTAAGAAGTCCTAAAAAACTGTAAATTTGCAAAATCCGAAGGTCAGCTCCTCCAATTTAACAATGTCTTATCATAATAAAACTTTAGACCTTCTCACGTGGTCCTTTAGATTCCCATCTTTAATTGAAAGCTAATACCGAGTCTTACAACAAAACGAAGACAGAAAAGCTGGGGATGCCAGCGGCCATAGCGAACACTAAACAACGACAAACCAGCATGCAGTTCATCTACATATACAGTCAAACTGTTTTAACTTTAACCAATGTTATCTTTATGAATATTTCAATTGGCCATATGTTAATTTGATTTACCTCAAAAATTACTTTCATAACATTATAATTTTATTAGATTTTATTAATAAATTATAATAAAAAAACTCTTGCCAAAGTTGTGTCAATATCTCAAACATTCCGATTGAAGGAAGTAACCCAATCTCACACTTTGAGACCTTAAAAGGCTTCAGCTTTTTATGGGGCTACAATGGAGAAATCAAGAATAAATACACGTACTTAAGTGTGCTAAAGTTTTATTCCGTGGACTTCTTTTTAGAACCTCCCGTGGACTCGATCTCTACTAAATATGCTAATGTTTGCTAATGGATGCTACTATCTCGCAAGACAAAATGTTGAAAAGCTTAAGACGATCTATAGCATGACATCTCAGTTGAGAAACGTCAGAATCTTACAGCCATGTTAGAACTTGACATATTACTATTAAATGTGGTTGTTTAGGATTCCAAAGTACAGCACGGTTCTGATTATTACAAACCGAAGTATTAGCTCCGGACTAAACCATGTGTATACCGTAATAAGGGCGTACTTTGACCGTCCAGTTTTATCGGGAAAAGGGGACGAATTTTACGTGCTTAAGATCGACAGGATTGTATCATGTGCCCTGCGTTTTTTCGTGGACACAAAATAATTTAGAGGTATAACCTCATACTCCTTGGACTCGTCACAGGATCGTATCATGTATGCTGTGTTTTTTGGTAGAGAGAAAAGAAACTGGAGGCAGAACCTCGAACTCCTTGGAATCGTCCACCAATACAAACGTTTTTCATGTGCTCCAGTAAGTTCAGATTTTACCGTATCTATGGGTTGCATAGTTGCATTGTTTTTGTGGATTTTCATGCGCCTTGCAAGGGATTAACTCGGTGATGTATTTGGCAGCGCAAGCAGTGTCACCACTAATGCCTCCTGGCACTCCAGCACCTGCTACTAGTCCTCCAGTGTCGCCATCTTCGGGTGATCTTTTAGTAATAATCTCTTTGAAGAACAGCTTAAAATTTATGCCATGCATGATCGTCCTCTAATATCCCCTTTTGATTTTGTTTTTCAGAGGTATCACCGTAGTAGCAAGAGGATGGATGGTTTGGTCAAGATTAGCTGTCTTCTTAGTGTTAAGATAGTATCAGGGGGCATTGTCTAGGGGTTTAGGAAGTCATTTGTACTTTTGTAGTAGTGTTATAAGTACAGTCATGTAATATTTCCGTTGCATGATGTAATCGTCGGTGGAGTATCAGATGCTTAATAAAGTTCAGCCTTAATTGATAGCTTTATTTGATTTTTACCTCTGAATTTCTTTTTTATGTTGGTGTGAATCAGTATTTCATCGTAAGATTATATTTGCTAGCCAGCGAGCGAACCAATCCTGAGAATGCCAAGCTGATTGCAAGCTTATTCTGAAAATTACTTCCAAATTCGTGCGCGTATTCTCAAAATCATAAAGCAGAGTTTTTAGAAATTTTTTTTGAAAGACAATCCTCAGCAAGTTTACCGACCGAAAGGAATCGACCGTTGTTTGGCCTATCATGTTTGGCCACGCCGTCGTCAACATGGTGTCCAGATCGGGTTGGTGCCCGTCTTCCTCAACTCCGGTAGCTGCAGCACGTCTTCCTCGACTCTGGCCGCCGCCCACATCGTCGATTCCGACCGCCCAAACGTAGGGTCATCTTGAGGATAAAATTTCCTCTACAGATTTGCTCGCTGCTAGCGGCTCTTCTCTTCCACCGCCGTGAGCGAGTGGCCTCCCGAGGAGCCATTCAGATCCAAAGATGAGCTCTTCTGCAGCCACATGATGGCTTGGATGTCGAGGGAGAGAGTGGCGCAGCCAATCTTGGTTTCGCGGCCAGCGAGCACGGCAACCACAACGGCGGCCTAGTCAGCAACAGAGAAGAAGCATGCGGCAGCATCGACGGCAGCTGCACTTGGCATCCCGGAGAGCAGGTGTTCGGCATCGATCCTATTTCCAAGTCAAAAACTTAGTTGGCAACCAAACAAAATTTGGAAGGAGGTATCTAACGGACACTTAAGTGTTTTTTTATAGTTCAAAATATTTAAAACTTTTAGAAGTGTCTAGAAAAAATTAAGTGTTTTTTGTGATTCGAGATACTCAGTTTTTTCGAAAGTGTCTAGGAGGAATTCGAATGTTTTTTGTGGTTCAGAACACTCGTATTATTTTGAAGAGACTTGCATACATTGAAAATAAACTGTGTTTTTTATGATTAAAAGCACTTATATTTTTTTAGAAAGGATTATATACATAAGAAAAAAACTAAGTTATCTGAACCATAAAAACACTCAAATGTTATTTAACAATTTCCTATTTGGAATTGGCTTGTGGTCTCATTTCTATGCTACAATTTCTTTGGCAACAAAAAAAAAACGATGAAATTTGAATTGTAGCGGTACGATTTTGACTTAGAATTAAATTGGTACTCCATTTCCTTGAGCCCGAGCCTAATTCAGTCCAGAGATCCAAACGACCCTAGAGTACTGATACATTAAGATTTCAAGACAGAGCAGCTAATTTCCGCATGTGCCTTGCGATCTGATAAGCCTAGAACAACAGCATGAGAAAGTGTTATTCCCTGCACTACTAAGTTTCAGCTGAGAAGATCGATGACTGCAAATGGCATCTCCTGCATCCAACACCTTGCTATTTTCCTCCTTTTCTTCTGAAAAGATTTTCCCGGCGTAGTTTCAGAAGAAAGCCCGGCTTCCATAGAACACCTTGGCTGATTTCTCCTGCGGCCCCCCGGCCGTCGGTTTCTTCACAGCGCCCGAGTCGGCGCCGCTGGAGTCCGCGTCGGAAGCGGCGGCGCCGCCGCTCTTCTCGCTGCCATTGTCCATGTCCAACGGGAGCTTCATCTTCGCCAGCGACTCCGTGAACTGTTGCATGCTCTTCAGGTACATGTCCATGATCTCCTTCTGGTCGACCTTCACCTCCTGGTCGATGTTGACACTTATCACCGGCTTGTCCACCGCGTTCTCCGACACGGTGCTGGGCGAGTTCACCGCCGGGCTCCCCTGAACGGTGTGAGACGAATCGACCTCCGCATCCGCGGCATCGGAGGCAACCTTTTCCTTCTGCCCTGCTGACGAGATGGCATTCCCTGACGGCACCGAATTGGACTGCGGGGTGGCCGGGACCGCCTCGGCGGGGGACTCCGTGGTGGACACGCTGCTGACAGGCGTGTCGCTCCGGAAGGCGGTGCTGTTGTCCGTCGAGAAGCTCTCCACGACGCGCACGCCGGCGTCGTGAGACTCGGTGGTGGCGCCGTCCCCGTCCTCTGAGGTCAGGAGGCTCTCGGAGCTCTGCGGTTCCACGGCTGTGCACGGCAGGCCAATGTATTCCGAGACCATGATCTGGTTCTCCTCGACAAGATTCAGGTCGGGGAACTCGATCTTCTCGTAATCCTTCCCGGCGCCGGCGCCGTCATCGGCGTTCTCAGGCTCCTCGGGGTCGGCCAGCGCCGGCTTCGGCGTCGGCGAGATGGGCACGACCTCGGGCACGACCCCGATGTAGGAGAGCTCGAGCTGCAAGAACCCAGCGGGGGAGTGGAAGAAGTCGTTGGTGGAGAGCGGGAACTCGCGGACGAGCGTGCCGCCCTCGGCGGCGACGACGTCCGGGAGCGGCACGAGCGCGAACCCCAGCAGCTGGTCCTGCAGGTAGTTCTTGACCCGGCTCAGCATCCAGACCTCGCACCGGAGAGGGGCGTCGACGTCCCCCGCGCGCACGCCGAGGCGCAGCGACTGGTCGAACACCGGGTTGCGGCCGCCGCCGTTGACGACCTGCGTCGACGCCGCTGGCGCGCCCTCCCCCGGCAGGGACAGCCGCGCGTACACGTCCTGCTTGTGGTAGATGCAGATGTTCTGGATGTCCCGCGCGCTCTGCACGTGCACGTCGACGTACCCGATCAGCTCCCCGCCCCCGTTCGCGGCGGCCGCCGGCGCCGAAACCGCCTGCTGCTGCGACTCCATGAAGAAGGAACCACTTGCGCTGCTACTCTGCAACTGCAACCAAGAGATAACAACGAATCAAACGAAATCCACACAAGACTCCGCTAATTTCCCTCCTAAAGAAATCGGAGCAGGTGGGAGAGCAGCTGCATAGTCAAAATCCGAGGGTAGGTGAGCAAGGTGGAGAGGAGGAACTGTCGGCAGATGCTTACTACAGTGAGCCAAACCGGAACTGCACACGAGCACCTCAAGGTTCTTGAACAGTGCGTTGATGGATTAGGATTTCTCCCACTTGATTCAACCACTCAAACAACAGGAGATAAAGAACTCTTCCTTGGTAGAGCAGAGCTCCAACCAGCGCCCTTTCATCAGCCGCTACACTCCTATACTAGAGAAAAGTAGATCGGTGCATAGGTTCCATCCCAATAAAGGGAAAGCGCGAGCAAGAGCTCAGATCCCAGGGAAGAAAAGCAAGAAAGGAAATATCTGAGCAGGAGGAAGGGATTCGTTACGCTGCTTACCCTGTCTGTACTCGAGAAGAGAGCACCACTGGAATCAGGCGGAGGAGAGCGGGCTGGGGGGCTCGAGGATATTACCACCAAAGCGGACAAGGGTAGCGGTAGCAGCAGATTTTTTTAGTCGCCTTTGCCTTTTTCTACTCCCGTACTTAACTAAAGTCCTGATCGTATCGATTTTTTCAGTTTCATCTTCTAACTTTAGCTTTTTTTACTATTCACTATACTATCTACTAACTTAGCTACAGTAAAATTTCAGCCAACTACAGTGAAATTTTAGCCAAAAACCAGAATCCATCGTTAAAACGATCACCACCTAAACTTGCTTTTATTGCATTGTTTGGACTTAGCGAATTTTTGGTGTGTATATAGCTCGTTTTGTATTCATATTTATAAAAATAACTATATATACATAAAAATAATAAAAATATCACTTTTATCATCTGTTTACCGGACAACAGTGCCCAACAGCTAGAATATCGGAGCCCGGCCACCGTGCAGCCACACGCTTACCGCTCGGCCACCATACAACAGTTGGCCTGCTACCCCTCCACCATACAACTGGTAATTAAGCCGACTTAATTACCTACCTAAATTAGTATTTTATATATAATATTTGTTTAAAATTTTAAATATAGTAAATGAGCTCAAAAATTATAAAATTTTATATGCACCCTCCCGATATAACGTACTTCATTGTATAATTTTTTGATAATTTTATCCACTTTGAATATTGCTCAAAAATTCATACGATTATGATATTTTTAGGATTTATTACACATAGCAAACGAGTTTTAAAAATTACAAAATTTTATATACAGCCTCCTGACACAATCGACCTAATTGTTGAAATTTTTGAGAATTTTATGTGCTATGAATTTGCCATGTTATTTATATTAATTTAATCATAATTAGTTATATACGATGGTCATTTAATTAGCAATTGAAATCTCCTGCAGCACGGCTACCATATACCATAGAGGCTTAATAGAGGCTGCACATAAAATTTTGTAATTTTGAAGTTCATTTGCTATATATAATAATTTCTACAAATATCATAATTTTATAAATTTTTGAGCAACATTCAAAGGAGATAAAATTGGCAAAAAAAATTATACTATGAAGTACGTTATGTCAGGAGATTGTGCATAAAATTTTATAATTTTTTAACTTATTTATCATATTTAAAAATTTAAATAAATATAAAATACTAATTTAGATATATAATTAAGCCAGTTTAATTACCTACCATATGGTGGAGGGGCGGCAAGCCACCTACCGCATGGTGGTGGCGGCAGCACCGCCAGCTGTGTGCGAGCTTGATAAGCTATGTCTCACCAAGAGTGTCTTTGTCGATGATCGGATGACAAAAATGTCATTTTTGTTATTCTCGTACGCATACATCTATTTTTATTAATATAAATGTAAAACACGCCATATATACTAAAAATTCGGACTAGCAGCCTGCCAGAGTACACTACAGATGTGCTTTGAGTATTCAAAAGCGCTATCTCCCCTTAATCGTATCGCGACCGTATACTTAGCAATCAGTCTACCATGCGTGCAGCAGAGAATAGAAAATTACGTGAGTAGCTTAAAGCAAAAAAAAAAAAAAGAAACCAGACGCACATACGGATGTAAAAGATGGGAGGGAAGAAAGGTCGGGATGGCGTCGCAGAAAGTCGGGGGGCACTTTGCGCTGTTTTTCCCCGTTCTGACAGCCGAAGAAGTCCGCGCTGCCCTGCCGCGGCCGCTGCTTGGCGCCTTGTGGCGGCAGCGCGTGACGGGGTGCGCCAACGGCGTGCGTCCACCTGCGGCGCGCCGTGGGGTCGCGTGATGGGAGGGGCAGCCTTTGGATGTGCAGGCCGCACTTTTTAATCGGAACCGTCTGAGACTCCGCGCGACCGACCGAGCCCGAGCCGCGCTCGCACGCGCGGGAGGGTGGGTGTTGTGCGGTGTGGCGTGCGGGGCCCCGGCGCGTCCGCACGCTCGCGCGGTGAGTTTTCAGAGAGGATGCCATCCTTTTTCAGCGGCCGCCATCATGGCCCGCTCGTCGGCCGGCGGGGAGTTGGTACTGCGTTACTGCACGAGGGCGCGCTTACACGGCACGGCGGAGAAGGGGGAAAGGGCGTGGCGTTCACGGTGCACGGGCGGAGGCGGACGTTCGGCGACAGGAACGGCCGAACGGAGGTGGTGTTGGCGTGTTGGTACGTGCTGCGTTGCTGAAGGAACGAAACCGCGACTTGCAGCTGGAGGAATTAAAGACCCTTTTTTTTTTTGCTCGGAAATGTACATGCCAACGTGCGCTGGTTACGAACGTGTCGTGGATGCATGGAGCGATCGACACTTCGACAGGGTATGAGACTAGGAGTATACATGGTTGAACGTCGACGGTGTTTGTGCACCGTTTATCGGTGGTGTCCTAGTAGTAGGCTAGTCTTCCTCCGGTTCGAAAAACAAATTGTTTTAAATATTAATATAATCTTTAAAATATAATTTTGATCACTAATTATTATTAAACTGTATTTATAAAATTCAACAAAACTATAGTATCATAAAAGTACTTTTTGAGACATAGCTTTGTTTAAGCTAAGTGCAAGGGAATATTTTATCATCCTTGAATGCTCCACGGTCGTTCATGCCAACTTGCACTCCAACGTATGTGTATCCTTTGCACAAACCCTAGATCTAGATTAGTATCCCGTTCGTGCCCCTTATGTGTGTCACCTCCGTGCGGCCTCGCCCACTTCTGCCCTCACCCTAGCCCCCACTCCCGACCCTACGACAAGGCAACCCAACAACCCTCTCCTCCGCGGCACCTCCCCCACTCTATGTCTGGTTGAGGTGCAGATGCCTCCCTCCCTACTC
This sequence comes from Melocanna baccifera, assembly GCA_036346265.1. Taxonomy (NCBI): domain Eukaryota; kingdom Viridiplantae; phylum Streptophyta; class Magnoliopsida; order Poales; family Poaceae; genus Melocanna; species Melocanna baccifera. The sequence continues at coordinate 21,568,074 of CM070694.1, read as the reverse complement.
CCAATCTGCCTCCTCGCTCCTGACCAGGTGACGGCGCAACCCATCGCCTCTAACTTCCAGTTTGGCTGAGGCACCATTGGCCCCACTCCTGACCCCGAGGCGGTCCGAATGGCGGCTGTCTCCTTTGCTGCTGCTCCCGACTCTCACTCCATGGCTCCCAACTCCCACTCCTCCTCCACGCCCCCTCCCAACACGCTAAGGTCCCAACAACGGATACATTGTAGTACATCAGTTATGACTGAATTGCCGTGAGCATATAATCACAACAATATATCTAATCCAAGAGCTGAAATTGCTCAACACGATGTGTTTCCTAGCTAAGTCCTATCAAGCAAGATGTCCTCATAGAACAATTGCAGATATTCTTCTAATTTGCAACTAAAAGAGAACATAATAGGCAAACTACCTAGTGCTGCCATTGGCCACTGCATTTTTGGGAGTAATCAACGCACCCCTTTCCCGGTTAATAAGCAAATTGTCCACCGGCAAATTGAAGAAACAGCGATGCAAAGGTACATCAATGGAATTATGATAGTAATGTAATTTCATGGTTGTATAGTAGTGCAAAATATTTACTTAGGCCGAGCGTGAGGTGCTTGGGCTCGAGCCGTCGCTCTTGCCCTACCTGCTAACCTGTTGGCCGGTGCCGCCCGCTCCAGAATCACCTAGAAGCTGCATGCTCCTACCCTGACTACCTGGCCGTTGACCCACTGGCCACTTCAGGACCGACAAGCCGCACGCTCCTTTCTTGATAGCCTGGCCACTGACCTGCAGGTCACCGTCGACCGCTCCGGGATCACTATGAGCCTGATATCCCACCACCCCAAGCCCTGCTTCCATGCCATACGCCCCCAATCTAGGCTTTCGAGTTGGATATGGTGGGGAAGCAGATGTGGGAGTGAGTCATTGATCGCCACCACCCAGTTGCCCCATGACGAAGAGTGTCACCGGCCAAGGAGGGAGTGGGGAGAATGAGGATAGATTTGGGTTGATCGGGTGAGGCATTTGAATTTAGTTGATGCACGAATACCGATCCTACCTCTACTTAAATCAAAGGGTTGATTAAATTTGGTATCTCCTTTTTTATATAGAGGTACTTTGTTTTATAGAAGTACTGGCACCTTCTAGTAGCTCTCAAGGATGGTAAAAAAGCTCAAGGCTTCAAGCTCGAGGCTTTTTTTTTAGGAAGCAAGAGTTGTCTAAACTCTACTGGCTCTCTAAAGGAGAGATTATGGTGCTGCTTGCAAAGCAAAGAATTTTATAGTGGTCTCAGGATAATTATATTGTTTCGCAGGCTCTGAACATCAAACTTCCGAAGCCAATAAGTACGTAGGAAAAGTCTGAAGTCAGCACATGTGACTTTCATCATGTTTCTCAAGGCATTCACACATGCATGTAATAGATGATCAAAAAGAAAGTAAGCGATGGCATCAACTTGCACTTGATTCCATTACAAGTTGATCCATTATATAATTGATTAATTGCTGCTGTAGATGCCCCAAAGGTGCTCTTAGATTCCGTTACGGCCATGCCTACAACTTTTTCTGCCGGCTAGCGAAGCTGGCAATAACATTTTGCTAGTAGATGTTTGTGGAGTTTTATAAACACAGAAGTGTACAACTGCCCGAGCAAACACTAGGATTCCATCTGTTCTTCTTATTTGACATTTTTTATTTTTTTATAGTCTTCAAAATGTGGGTTAACAATTACTTTTTATAATTTTACACTAAGATATACTAATAAAATTATAATATTATAAAAATATTTTTAACGACAAATCTAATGATATAATTTTTCTATAATGAATTAAGATAGTTTTAAATTTATTGATGGTAAAAATTTCAAAAAAAATTGATGGCGCAAATTTTAGAAAGTTAAGTAAATAAAACGGAGGAAGTATTTATTTAGAGTTCAAAGAGATAGCAGCGTGAGTTGCGATCGTTTGGGCTAGGCCCAACAACAGCTGCTGCATGTTGCTCACTAAACTAGGAGATTGGACAACCAAATTCCACTCAAAAGTGCCAATACTTTGCCTTAAAACTAACTTTTTTGTTGGTTTTTGTAAGGAAAGCGAAACCGTGACAAAATTATTGTATCATTACGCTAAACCCCAAAATCAAAACGCCTACGTGGTACTGGTGCCTAGCGCGCGTGAACATGAAAAATTAATTATAACTACTAGTACTAGATGCAAATAAAGGGCCAGTTCTAAATAGTGATAGTTTTTTATTTTTAGTTTCTGAAAACTAAAAATAATTTGAAACGTGTTAGTTTTTTAAAGTGTTTTTTTTGTTTTCTCTGTATATTATCTGTGAAGATATAACAATATTTTTTTATTTTTTATTTTTATTTCTTTATTTTTTAATTGAATGTAGCAGAAAAATTAACAACCGCTACAGTACTATTTTAATCAAAAGCCACAGCACTTTAGAATAGGACAAAGAAAATATAGCCCTCCAATATGCACAACATGCGGCTCAAAGAAGGGAAAAAGAGAGGCGCATATATAGCTTTCGTTTACTCTTCCTCATTGGAAAATCGCCATTAGACATGAGGTGTGGTCCCGCTCTAAACGGTTTCAGTTTCTGGTTTTTTTAGTTTTCAGCTTATTTAACTCAGGAGCCACTCGGAACACATCGACTTCTAATTTTAGCTTATTTCATTTTTTTTCGCTTTTTTCACTTTTCTTTTTTTCTATATTTCTTTATATTGTCTATCATGGTATAATGGCTTTTTATTATTATTTATTATTTTCTCTATTTTTTTAGTAAAAACTATCAACCGCTAGAATACAATTTTAGCCGGAAACCATAGCCCCCAGCAGAAGCCTATTGAAGCACCGCCACAAGAGGCGCATATATAGCTTTCGTTTACTCTTCCTCACTGAATAATCAGCCATTAGACATGACACAGATCGAGATCCAGCCCAGCTGCCACTACAGTGACTTTTGGTAGTCATGGACTCATGTAGGGTCAGGGTGAAGGCGACATAGGCACATAGCCGGCCTGTCCCTTTTCGTCGTGTAGGACATCTTGGCATGGCGTGATGGGAGTCTACCTGTATTACTGTATAATAGCAGCTGTATAATTCGAGATCGATGTATATTTGAGCATTGTAACGGCAGGTGAGCAAAGCGACTGAGGTGCCGGTGCTGCTTACGTGGTGATAGCTGCGTGGGCTAGTTGGCGGCCCCGCGAGATTTCTTCCAAGTTGGTCTTGGAGAGAAATGGTGGTCGCTTTCCCGTGAACTGAATGCGCATGCCAGGGCGGAGGAGAGGGGTGCTGGCAGCGGCAGGCCACCCTTATGGTTTCATAAATTTACACTACAGTCATCTATGTTTAAAAAATTTTTATTATCGTTATTGCTATTTGATCTCTTTTATTGAACGTAATTACATTATAGATTGTTTGGTCCTCGTTTCAAAATGCTATCCATGCCCAACCGGTTGAGTCGTCGTGATTGACATGGCTAGTCGACTGATAACAGATGCTGATAATGCACGATGCAGGGACAGTTTGGCCTGTAGCCTCGTTAGTCTTTAGCTTGGTTCGGTTTGTACTTAAGGAAAATGGAGCGCTTATCTTCTCTCGGTTCTCTACTTCTGTTACTCTCTGCCAATGTAGAGATCACAGTTCAGTGATTACAGGATGAGTGAAAGGTGAGTCCCATGTTCTCGTGATGGTCCTTGGATAAGCTGCTGCAAAACAGTACCGTGATGGCACGGCGCAACTGCATTTTCGCGCGACGCACATGGCCGTGCCGTGGCGGGCCAGCATGGGCATCTGCGTGCCGGGACGCAGGTCGCTTTGTCCTCGATCGACCTCACCGCACGAAACAGAACAGTTCGGCGGGTGAGTCCCTGCACTGCATCCTCGACGGCGGTATTCGCGAGATTTCCCAGTCCAGTACTACGTATTTCAGTTCAGGCCAGGATATTTTCTTCCTTTCTTGTTCTTCAGGCTTCGTGCTGCACCCGGGCATTACATTATCAGCACCGCTGAAACAACCCATAATTCAAAAGTGAATTGAATTTCACCGAATTTCGGCTTCATTTGAAAGTCTACCCAATTTGGCACTTCCCCCAACCATTTACACTTGCTTTTCTGGGTCATGCCGACACCTCTAGCCATTTGCGTAAACTGTCAGTCGCTCTTGCGAATCTCTCAAACTCTCTAGCTCTCGCTTCAAATGGAATGCAAGGATTGGGACTTTACATGCACAGGAGGAAGCACGGATGTTCTGGTGCTTGAACTCACACCTTGCTGCAGTGCAGCCCTTCTTTATATATAGCAAACAACAGAAACGTAAAAAACTGAAGCGACACTAACGGAAAACTGAAGCAAAGCTATTACGGCCACTACATGCAGAAACGGAAAACTGAAGCAAAGCTATTACGGCCACTACCATGCAGAAACGGAAAACTGAAAAATAAATGATAAGGCTTAGGCGCAGGATTAAATGATTATGCTACAATTCTCCCCCTAATCCTGCTGCTGTGTGACGACCTCGACGATGCCCGCCTTCTTGTGAAGTTCATGAAACCTGATGTTCCCGAGTGGCGATTAAATGAAGCTCGTCGGAGTCGAGCTCCACCGGCTTCGAAGTGGCGAAGATGTTGGCCATGCTTCTGTAGTGCCGTGGTGCCCTGTGATCGTCGTCGACGTCGGGTTCAGTAGTTGGGGGCGATACAAACTCGATGGCGGGTTCCGGAGTGCGTGGCGAAGCAGGGTAGTTGGATGGCCTCCTGGCACCGTGCTGGATGGCACAGAGGAGGAAACCACCTCGTAGTGGACGGTGAACGAATCGCCCAAGGAGGTCGCAACGGACTCTCTTGAAGCCGCCCAGTCCCACTTCACCGCTTCAACGAACACGGCGTCGCGGGTGACACAAACACGCCGGGATACCGGGTCGTAAGCACGATATGCCTTGGCTCCCGGTTCATAACCGAGAAACACCATGGCCTTGCTTCGGTCATCGAGTTTCTTCAAATGCGGTCTCACGTCCTTGACGTAAACAACGCACCCGAACGTCTTGAAGTAATGCACGGTAGGTGTTCGACCGTGCCACGCCTCGTACGGGGTCTTGTCGCGAACGCTCTTCGTTGGCGAACGGTTCAGGATGAAGACGGCGATGGACACTACCTCACCCCAGAACTCCCCCGGCATGTCCTTCGCCTTCATCATGCAGCGCGCCATGGCCACAACCGTCTGGTTGCGGCGTTCAACCACGCCGTTCTGCTGAGGGGAGTATGGCGCCGTGAGATGTCGCTGGACACCCTCGTTGGCACAGTACATGCCGAACTCTACGGAGGAGAATTCCCCTCCGCGGTCCGTGCGAAGTACACGCAGCTTGCGGCCGATCTCAACCTCGACGCCAGCCTTGAAGCGCTTGATGATTACAGGAACATCACTTTTCACCGCCAGCAGAAAGAGCCACATATAGCGGGTTAGATCATCGATCAACAATAAGAAATACCTCTTGCCGCCATGGGTTGATGGCGTGATGGGCCCGCATATATCGCCGTGGACGAGATCAAGGCGCTCCGACGCGTGGTATGTTGCCGTGGCGGGGAACGACGCTCGCTTCTGTTTGTCGATCAGGCAGCCGTCGCAAACCTGATTTATGCGCTTAAGCTCCGGCAAGCCTCGCGCCATCCCACGTCGAGCGAGCATGCGAAGCGAGTCGAAGTTGAGGTGGCCGAAATGCGCATGCCATGTCCAGGCTTCCTCCATGCCCTCGCTGCGAGGCAGACGGGCTGTGCAATGTTGACGTTGAGCACATAGAGACGTCCAGCGGTCCGTCGAACCCGGCACAACAGCCGACGTTGGGGGTCACGCAGTGTGAGGACGCCATTCTCGATCTCCATCTTGCAGTGAGATTCGTCCAGCTGGCTGAGGCTGACGATGTTGCTGCGGAGGCGCGGGATGTAGTAGACGCCGGTGAGCGCGCAATGATCGCCGTTCTTGCAGGCGAAGAGCACAGTGCCGCACCCCTCGATGCGGACTCGCGAGGCGTCACCGAACTTGACGGAACCGTGCACGCTGGTGTCGAGTTCGGAGAATGCGTTCCGTGTGCCCGTCATATGATTCGATGCGCCGGTGTCCAAGATCCATTCTGGATCGACTGGTTCTCACACGTCGCGGAGAGTGACAAGGGCACGCTCCTCGTTTATAACGAGTTCGGCGCCTGCTGGTTCGATGTTGATGGCGGGAGAGAGGTCACAGACCTGAGCCATTAACAACGTGGGCTCATCTTCGCCCTCAGCCTGCTCTAGTTCGGCTTGGAGAAGATTTGCCTGAGCCAAGCTCTCACGATCCCGCTTCGCCTTTCGGCAGTCCTTGGCCCAGTGGCCGAGTTTGCCGCAATAACGGCATTTGTCCTTGGAGATGTCGTGGCACGCGAACTGGGATGGCTCAGACTTTGGTTCCCTGTCTCCCCCGTCACGCCCGTGGCTGCGCCGGCCGTGCTGGCATGAGCGCGACGTGTTCCCACTATTGGCAGCGGCGCGAGTCTTCTTGGTGTTGCACGACGACCATTCCTTCTCCATGAGTAGAACCTGGTCTCCTTCCTCATCATCTGACTCTCCACGGTCCTCGACAGTGTGGAGCCGGCCGGTGAGATCCTCGATGGACAGAGTGCTAAGATCAACCAAGGTTTCAATTGACATGGCGATTTGGCGAAACCTGCGGGAAACAACACGTAGTAGCTTGCGGACCACCTTCTCCTCTGACAACTCCTCCCCAAGGAGGCGAAGGTCGCTGACGACACCCTGGAGCCGGAGACTGAAGTCCTCCACGTGCTCGCCATTTTTGAATCGCATGGACTCAAATGTCTGGCGTAGCTTTTGTGCCTTGGATTCACGCACTCGATCCGCCCCAACCCTCATCGCCTTGAGGGTGTCCCAGGCTTCTTTGGCATTGTCCTTCTCGGCGAGCGGCTGGAGCATTTCCGGTGGAACCGCGTGCAGGATCACCGAAAGAGCCTGACGATCTTCATGGTACGGCACATCACCGGTGTCGACGGCGTCCCACAGGCCTTGAGCCTGCAGGTTGACTCGCATCAACACCGCCCAATCGGAGTAATTTGAGCGTGTGAGCGTGGGGTAGGAGATGGAGCCACTACCGAGCTCTCTCACTCCGGCCACGCGCCGCCATCCGAGCCGACTCCCTACAGTTCCCAACCGCCTTACTCCGACTATCAAAACCCGTGAAGCCTCCTCATAGCATGCACCGGTGCCCAACTTCACCTCAACGCCATCTCTTTTCCCTCCCCAGCCAAAAGAACTGCCGACGCCACCGCACGGAATAGGTACAACCTGTTTTCCAATTCTTATTGGTAGCTTCATTACCCTTCAATTACCTCTGTCCATAGCTCCTCCATGAACACCACCGAAACCTTGCCTTAACCATTCCCGCCCCTACCTCGCCGGCTACCAACTTCGCCGCTCGGTCCATCCACCCCGCTGAGGGTGGCTCGCCACAGATCTCTAGGACCCAAGACAACCTTACCACTGGCCTCCCCACACCCCAAGGATGCTCGAACGCCCATGCAACTCATTGGAGATCACCGGAGTCACCCTGCCGGCCCCTACGGTGACCCCAGAAGCTTGTCAAGCCCACAAATGGTTTCCCCTTTCTCCCTAGACCCCATCTATGCCCTCGGTTGTCGTCGGCAGTCATCGTCGGCACCAAATTTTAGCTCACCTCCGTTCGGTTCTGTTCTATGAACAGTAACTACCGAAGGAAGGAGATGGCACTATTCGAGCAGGCCTGGGCCTAACAGTGGCGGCCCAAAACTTGAAACCGGTCGCCGAGATCAGTAAATGTCGACATCGCTCGTAACCCGACCGCCATCATTATCGCCCGCCATCAAGTGTTGCAAAGAGATTCAATTGAACAGTCTGGCCTGGTACTGTTCATCCAAGACCTGTGAAGCACCTTTATACCCATTTGTAGCTAGCCTATTTCCAACTCCATTTAGCCAACCCAAGCATCGCATAGCTCCAACCACCCAAACCCATTTTCATTTATATCTTTTCTTGTTATTTTTTGTATTTTATTCCCATTTTGTATTTTGCAAAATAGGAACTTATTTGAATTCATTCTTCTACATTAGCATCTGAATTCGGCTCGTTGGTCAACAGAAGAGCTATAAGAGCCATTAAAGCATTTGGTGTAAACCTGAAACCTATAATAAAATAATCAGATTATGGATAAAGAGGCAAGTCACATATTTTTGATCATTTTGAACTTGCATCCTTTAATTGATTAATTAGTTATCAGCACTTTCACTATTCTCTATTTATGCAATATTAATTATCTAAAAATAATTGTTTAAAATGATATGATGACTAGTTATGTTCTAACACTGGGAAAAGTCCTATTTTACTTGATGGTTATATTCACCTTGACAAATCTTAGTAATAGTGATTACTATAAAATTTACTATGGTAGATTAGGATCTCAAATGTTTTACACTACTAAGTATTTTGGTATTTTATCGATAGATTTATAAAATTTGTACTAGGGTTAATGATGAATCGTAAAAAGTCACTAGATGATTGGAATACACGATCTTACCTTATGAATGAGGCTTTTGGGTTGGAATGGTAGCAGTGTTGTAGTGCACTAGGGTTCTAGGCTGTAGATGGCCACCTCGTGGTGAAAAGTAAATATTAGAACTTTATGCTAAGTAAAGGACATAGGAATCATTCAACAACAAGTGTTGACTTGTCAAACCTAGTCTAGTAGCTCCTCAAATCACTTGAATATCTACAGGGTGGTGGGGGTTCCAGGTGTGGGAATGACACAAGGACAAAGGGGGTGGTATGGGAACGGTAAAACCATATTTGACAATGGTAGGTCCACTTAGAATTGGGTGGTAATGTTCCGTATTAGCCAGTGGATACCCGATAATGTATGGTCTATGTATCTACCGGGTAGAGATTAGAAAGAGGAGAGCAATGCAAGATTTTGTTTTCTCAACTCAGTCGCACGCCACCTGTTACGTGTTTGGACATTGTGAGTTTGAGAAATCTTGTGGGTAAAACTGGGCATCTTTGCATTGTGTAATAAATAGTATTCGAATGCATTGTGCTTCCAATAAATGAAGCTGTGTTTCTTGGGTAATTTCAACAGCAAGACATAAGTAGAATTTGGAGGATTTTAGTATAGAAATTGTGGGTAACAAACCCCTTTTTGTTAATTAAGAATTGTTCTATTGTTTTAAATGCAAAGTTATTTTTCAACATATTTGCATCCACAAATATTGTATGATAACCTCCAACCATTCTTTTGAATTCCTTGCATAGTAGTTATACAGTTTTTCTATGTGGCTTACTGAGTACCTAGCTTACTCAATCTTACTTCATTTTCATCAGATCAAGTATCAACAGAAGAAAGGATACTACAGCTGTCGTGTTAGTGTTACAACCGTACTTAAGCATTTCTATAGCTATTCTTCTTCAGTTCTTCCGATTGTAAGTCAATTTTGGATTTAGATGCTAGTTAAATTTCTAAAGTTGACTGTTAGATCATGTTTTAATCAAGTTAACTCTTTTAAAATGTTTGTGAGTAGATTAATACTTATTCTGACCGTAACTGAACTTCTAACCTGTTACGGTACATACGACACTTCTGTTTCCTAAAATGGGCCTTCTACAACCGCAGTCAGTCTCCAAGTGCTATACAGTCTGTCACGTGATGATCGAGGACACAAGCTAGTGAACAAACAACTCGCATGAGTTCAGTAGGAAAGAACACTGGTGATCTATTTACAGATCATGGATCAATAATTTACAAGTCGCCAGATAACATCAGCTACATATTTTATGTGTGCGGTTGGCTGTGTGAAGTACGACCTTTGTTGGCCGTCGGCGGCAGGCCAGGTCTCCTATTCGAAATCTGTGAAGTTTTTTTCTATGTGCTGACCATCCAATTTGGATTTTGGAGTGGTAAGCTTGAAGTGGTACTTTGCTGGTTTCCGACAGAGCTTGCTCATGCTTCCTGTTTTGACTCTGGCACAAGCGGTATACTATACCACACCTCTTAAGATATTGATGGATATTTTGTAGACTTGCTGTTGCAAACTGTCCCAACTCAAGAAAGAGAGACGAGACCAAATCAGAGGCAAATTTGGCTTGCTTGTTGAGTTGATGTCCTGGCCTCTTAACATTTCAATCGGGTTGGTCAAATCTTTACGCATTTGCATCGAAACTGAACGATCGAACATATCGAATCGACGTCACTGTCACATCCTGGCATGCACTAGCAATAACTAAACAACAGGAATGTCTAGCCACGACGAGTCGGCTCTGGAGACCAGAGGACGCAGCCCAACAGTGTCCCAAATGGCTTCCGTCCATAGATTAGCCTCGGAATTATGCTATCCTGTTTCGTTAGACAGATCATTGGTCATATTCCGATGCTAAGTTTAATGTGCTGATGGAGCAAATTTCTCTCCGAAACGGCAGCAATCATCTAGCAAGGAACAGGGCACCGGGACATGGGTCCTACTCCCAACTCGGCCAGCTAGCCAAGACAAATGACTTGAGATTATGCAGACTGTGCAATGCACTGGAGCTGATGCCTCTCTTGCCACACAAAGTTCACAACTATCTCCAGCAGAACAACCATTGTTGTCAAGGTTCAGCTAGGATTTACTGATTTATAGTTCATGTGTTGCAGCTCTGATTTGTAGGAGCCAATAGCCATGACAGCATATGTAGGGCAGCCACAGAAAAGGAGTCACTATTCATGCCAACTTGCAAGTCAAATGGTCGGCTGAGGTCTAAAAAACTTCATGTGTCATTTTTTAGTGGTATTCATATCCGGGCAATGCTAGCGTCCGCGTTCTCTCTCAACAACAGCGTCAGACATCAGTGTATGGCTTCATGAGATACGTTTGCAAGTGTTAGTTCAATCTTTATCACATCATAATTCTTTTCGTATGCTACTACCTTGGCAGACGCATTGCCAAACATCAGTTCATGGTAGCTGTGTGTAAGATCCTAGTGCTGTCTTGATTCTTTGACCATACCAATTTTCCAAGAATATGTGCAGCTGTAAGTGATTTAGATGCTGGGAGATGCAGCTCCGGGAGATACATCAGACAGAGTAGGCCTAAAAGGTCTATATATCTCAGTTACAACAAAAGGCAGATCTTTCGTGGTTGTTGCATGCTTGCCATGAGCTTTTCAATGCACTCTCTGTTGAGTATGTTCACCTCGCAGTCAGAAGAGACCTCGGATTCACTTGAAAAGAAACCACTTGGAGCAGAAAGAATCAAGAAATGTTTGCAAAACAAGTCACACTAGATAAAAGGGAACAGGGGAATTTGTACTCCAAACCTCAAGTAAAAAAGACATGGTTGACGATCCAACATTCTCCTATAACCTGACCAAGCCAAGCAAGCATACCACCCTAGCATCCTGTACACAGCTACAATTCAACATCACATACCAACAACCCGAATCCTCAGCTAACATCCCCTGAATCCTCCTCCCAACTGATGTTAGTAACGAACCAGCCATTCTCTTCACCCATCACTCGCAAACCACATATGTATTCAGATAACCGAACCAAAGCCAGCTGTTATTTACAGATGATCATCACGCCCCCTCCTTACCGAGCTGCTCCATTCTCAAGACTCCGACCGAGAACGGAGCAGACGAGGTCAAAGACAGGCGAAGCGTACTTTCAGTCTTTCACCACATCAGTACTGCATTACCTAGCCAAGCTCGTGGCTACCATTGGTCCAACTCTGCTGCCACCAGCCCCTTGCCGCTGCTCGCGTAGGTAACCGAGCAAAGTCTCGGCCTGCAAATCATATAGCTAAACGTAAGTGACTACACAATTTGGGATCAGTTTTCAGATTCAGTAAAATTGAATAGCACATGCGTAGTAAGGCAGACATACAAGGGGGGGTTTTGTTCCAAGCCAGTTCAAAGAGAAACCAGACAAGTCATCGAAAACTGCAGTGGCAAAATTGAGAAGCACGCAATTCCATGGGGAATCTCAGATGCAAATGTTTTCATAAGAAATTTCAAGTATCGTTTTCAAGTGACACCAAGTATTATTTTTTGGTTGAAGGGCCAAGGACCCAAGGTAGGAACAAAACTACTGCAGTTTTGACTTGCAGAAGAGAGAACACGCATCCTCCTGTACCTCGAGGGTTTAGCAGATCCTGTACTGTACTTAAGAAATGTGAAAATAAACAAGTGCGTATCTCCACGACGTGAACAGAATCTACAAGTCAACACCTGACTTGATCATCACATACAGGGGCGGAACTAACACCGACGCAAGTTGGGGCGGCTGCCCCAGGTCTCCCAGCCGAAAGATCCCCGGCGGCCGCCGTTGGCCGACGCCCCGCCGCCCCCGACCGGCGAGCAAGAAGCCAAGAAGGCAGCCGATGCTGATGGCGTTTTCGCAGATGGGCCTCGGCCGTGGGCCACGCCGTGCAACGGCCCAGTCCAGTGGCACAATACAAATGATGAAAGTGAAATGCAGGCAGTGCAGCCGCGACCCACTCACCCACAGTGCATTCCTCATTTGACAAAATCCCTAACCCGGCTGCGGCGGAAGGCGGAGGCTACGGGCTACGGTAGTGTAGCGGACGACGCGCGGCCAGCGGCGGTCACCGGTCGGTGGCTCGGACGGCGGTCAGCGGGTGCTAGCGCGCGGCGCGGGCTGCGGCGGTCGGCGGTGACTCCGCAGCTTCACGCCTCTGCCAGGTTCGCTTCGGGTCTTCCCAATTTTTAGTTCCGTCACTGATTACATGGCAAGGCATGCCAACTAGCTTGAGGCTTTTAAAGAAACATGGGTTAAATTGAACATTGTTGAAGAACAAGTACAAATCTACTTAAATTCAAGTACATGCACAGTGCCCTTTCCTCCGTCTAGGTTTAATGTACATTTCAGTACTTAGCGTCAATCAGACTTCAATCAAACTCTCACTGATTAATTCGTTGGACACTGTTCAGTACAATCAGTGATAAACTGACAGACAAGATGACTTCAGTCACATCAAAAGCTCAAACCCAAAACTGACACTTCAACATTGATATACCAATCACCAATTGTTATCACCACAAAGAAATTTAGCAAATCACATCCAGTTCAAGCATGACATTAACAAGAGGAATGTAAATAATAAAGTATATAAAAAAGGTGACTTGGTGTCGCGTACCTTGTGCTTGGCACGGGCAGAACCGGACTGCGAGAGCGCGACAAGCGGCGGGATGGCGCCTTCCCGGACAAGAAGCGCACGGTTGCGGGGGCACTCAGAACACAGCTGCAGCAGCGCCACAACGGCGAACTCCTTCTCCCTCGCTGGGCCGTCCTCGATGGTCTCAACCAGTGCGGGTATCCCGCCAGCCTCCACGACAGCGTCACGGCCTTCCGCGATGCCCGCAAGGCTGCCAAGAACCACCATTGCTTTCTCCGACGTCCCGCTGCCGCGCTCGCCGACCAGGTGCACGAGCGTCACGACGGCGCCGGCGCTCACCGCGCGCTCCTTGTTCCGGATCGCCGAGCAGAGCCGGTAGAGCGCGGTGAGCGCGTCCTTCTTGCCGCGGGAGGAGCCCGCGGAGAGCAGCGCGACGAGCGGCGGGATGGCGCCGCACGAGCCGATGGTGGCGCGGTTCTCCTCAATGCCCGAGAGGCTGAGCAGCGCGCAGGCTGCGTTCTGTTTGGCCGCCGCGGTGCCGGTCCGCAGCGCGTAGACGAGCGGCTTGATGGCCCCTGCCGCCGTGATGGCCGACCGGTTCCGCTCCTCGAGCGACAGGTTCAGTAGCGCCGTCACCGCGCTCTCCTGCGCCACCGGGTCGGTGCTCCGCAGCAGCGGCACCAGCGCGGGAATGGCGCCTGACACGCCGATCAGCTCACGGATGTCCGACCGGTGCTTCGCCAGCAGCCTTATCCTCGCCGCCGCCGTGCGCCGCGCGTCCGGCGCGGCCTCCGGCCCCAGCGCCTGCACGCACGCCAGCACGAACGGCTCCACGCGCTCCAGTGGCGCCGCGTCCACGGACAGATCCATCGACTCCAGATCATTCACATCCACGGCGCCCAGCTTCGGCGCGTCGGATCTGGGCGTCGCAGCCGCCGCCGCCAGCCGCTCGAGCTCCCCGGATATATCCGAGTTGAAGCTCAAGTAGTCCGAAAAGTCCCGCGACAGCTCGAGCAGCTCCGTGGCCACCGCGTTGGCGGAAGACGACTTGGCCACCGCCGCGGGGTGAGCGGGCCCCGCGGTGACCGCCAGCTCTCTGAGGTGGAAGTCGATGACGGAGTCGGACAGGTTCTCGATGTCCGAGTCCGCCCCGTCCGAGTCCGAGTGCAACAGCGCGGAGCGGATGGTGCGCATGGAGTGTCCCGGGCGGCGCTGCGGCCGCGCAGACGACGCGCACGGGCTCTGTCCGGGCGACGGGATCTGGGAGCCGGCGAGCGAGACCATGGCGGAGGCGGGTGGGCGCGAGGGGAGCGAGTGATGATGAGGGGAAGGTGGTGGGTGGTTGGGCTTTGGGATGATGTACCACCATTGTATATAGGGTTGGCAACGGGCATAAACCCGCTGGGTTTTACCGTCTCAAACCCGTGCCCGCGAAAGTTGAACGTGCCCGTTAAAAAACCCATACCCGTGACGGGTACAGATTTTTACCCAAACCCATACCCACTGGGTTAACGGGTACCCACGGGTCGCCCATGCCCAGACCCATGCCCACTAAGTTCATAGTTCACTGAGTTCATACCATACTAACAGAACAGACAACTCAAAATGAAAAGGTACTAAAGTTACTTATAAAGGCAAACTACAATGGTAGCTAAGTTCTCAAAAGCCAACATATCCGAACCCGTATGGGGCTATAGGCTGACTTGCTGGGTTTATAACTCCTATGGGCCGGGTTTATATTACCCATGGGTTTACGGGTTCGGGTACTATAGGAACGCACAGAACCCGTGGGACCGATGGGTTAGACTTTTTGCCCATTAAGAGACCCATGGGTTAGGAAATTGACCCAGACCCATGTCCTAATAGAGTAAAAATCCATCGGGTATCGGGTTTCGGATACCCATTGCCACCTCTAATTGTATACACGCATACGGAGTATTGTCCGTGCACAGTACACACACCACAACGGAACGGAATGAGCTCGAGTGCGGTGTGGATCTTTGTATCCCCTTTTGCCCTGCGTAGAGGAAAGAAAGTGTGTAGAGAGAGAGAGAGAGAGAGAGAGAGAGAGAAGAATGTGGTCCGTCTCAGACAGGCGTCTATGTTGCCACTACCCACGTGTGACACTTTCTAATGACATGTGGGCTCACGCACAGTAGCAGATCCAGGATTTCACTGTACCCCACGCTAAAATCTAAAAGGCTAATGACCTAGAAGTAACGCTAATTTATACATACCAACGGCATAACAAAAGTATATCGCAAATGCATCATTGACATAAAATATTAGCTCAATGCTCCAACATACCATATAATAAACGTTATTCATTGGTACTGCAAGACTATGATGCAACTTTAGAATGATTGGAGAAAACTAACCAGCCATCCTTGCTAGTCTTCCTTTGTTGGACATAGCTGATCTCTGGAGAATAGGGTTGTATTCATAGTTAGATGATGAAATAATGAGAACCATCGAATGGAATAAACTCAAGACGATGTTGCCAAATAAATTTGCTTAGTCCTCCTCCATGTGCTCAATAACCTACATTTTGTTTAAGTTAATTGAATGATGTAATTATATCCAATACATTTCAGAAATGCACTAAAGAAAGGAACTACGCTAACATTTCACAGGGTCATGTATAAACTACCAAGTTTATAGCTGTGAACACAAATCACAATAAAGAAAGCATATGAAATCATACAGAATGTAGCGTAATAAAGAATTTGCAAAAGATAGATCACATATACAATTTGCAATGTCGGTATCCTTAAATAGCAAATGTAAACTATCAACTAAGAATTAAGATAAACTATGAACTAAGAGAGGTAAACTATCCACTAAGAATTAAGATAATATTCATCTTCTAAGAATTAAACCATCAACTATCTCATATCTATATACAATTATACACCGCAAATATAAACTCTAACTCTAAAATAGTAAATTAAGAGAGGTAAAAAAATATTACCAGCCAGGCTCACTGTCTCACTCAATCAGACGACCCACAGCCTCACGCCCTTTACCCTCACTCGATCTCACTCGATCTCTCTCGGTTTCTCCGGCGGTCTCCCTTTGTCCTCTCTCACCCAGTCGCTCTCAGGCTCTCACCTCTCACTCTCTCAGGCCAGCGGCAGAGCGGCTCCTCCTCCTTGCCACCAGCTCCTCGCGGCTCGTGATCGCCCTCGCCGCCCCATGCCCTCGGTGGCCGCTCTCTCGCGCCCCAAGATCGCTCCGGCTCCCCTCACCGCCGTCTTTGCTCGCTCCCCTCGCTCGCCGCCGCCGCCCATGCTGCCCCGGCTCCCCTCGCGCCCGCGCGCCGGTCGGCTCCTCTCGGCCTCGCGCCCGACCAGCTCCCTACCCCTGGATGGCGGATCTGGAGCCCTAGAGGAGTCGGCGGCCCTAGAGATCGGGGAGGGGAGGAGGGGGCGGGGAGGCCGGGAGGGGGCAATGGGGAGAAGGAGGAGGCGGCGAGGGGGGGGGGAGAGGAAGGAGGGCTGCGGGGGGGGGAGCGAGGGGAGGCGCGGGGATGTGGGGGGCGGATCTGCGGAGGGGGAGAAGGGGGGCGGCGGGGAGAAGGGAAGGGGGGCGGCGCGGGGAGGCCGGGAGGGGGAGGGCCAGAGGGGAACGGCGGGGGAGAGGGAGGAGGGCAGCGCCGCGACGGGGGGCGGGGCCGCGGGGGGGGAGGAGGGGTGGCAGGGGGAGGAAGAGGGAGGAGGGCGGCGGGGGGAGCGAGGCTGCGAGGGGGAGGAGGGCGGCGTTCTGGAGGAAGCCAGGGGTGCGGTGGGCTGTGGCCACGGGCTGGATTGTGCCGCCTTGGGCTGGGCTATTGTAACTTGATTTTTTTTTGGGCCTACCTAAGAATAGTTTCATTGCTATTTTTCCTGGGCCTCGGGCTATAGCCTACCTAGCCCGAGGCCCAGATCCGCCCCTGCTCACGCATGCTCGGTGTGGAGCTGTCAATGGTTGGACTGAAGGACTGTGGAGGGTTGTAGGTGAGCGAGGTGAATTCAGCTGCGGAAAGGGGGCACACCACCACCGGGTTACCTTTGGTGGATGTGGAAGCAAGGAGTCACTTTTCGTTTGTTTGTGTTAAGGAATGTTGAGGAATAGATGAATGGTAATATAATCTAGATAATTAATCATTAAGACATATGAATTATCAGGAGATATAATTGAGAGAAAACAATAGAAGTAGTCTTTGTTGATTTTAGATCTGTTGACATGGTACAATGGCCTCTTTATTTATAGTCTAAGCCCACCAGAGATAGTTTTGGTATTTATCCGCACCGTAACCTTTTAGGTTTCATAATACTTTCTCTTGGACAAATACCACGGTATGCACCTATCTTATTTAAAACTCCTCCCAAAAACCAGTGGGAAAAAAGAATAGAGAAAAGAGTACATCACATCCATTCTTTGTGACGTATTTATTGCCTCATTAAAAATATTTACGTGAGAAAACTTCAAAAAAACTCACAAAGGGAAAAAAGAGTGTAATATTTAGATCTTCATGATCATATAAGCCTTCTGATTTTATATAAAAGCTATGGTTAAGAGATTTACTTTCCTTATACCTTGTAACCCTCTAAGTCGTCTCATCTCTATGCCACGAACACATTTATGGAAACTAGAGACTGGAAAAGATTTCATGAATAAATCTGTTAGGTTATCACAAGACCTAGCCTTTAATACTTTTATCTCTCCATTCTTCTGGAGCTCATGAGGATAAAAGAATTTAAAAGTAATATGCTTCGTGATATTACTCTTAATATAGCCTATTTGTATTTGTGCCACATAAGCTGTATTATCTTCATAGATGTAACATCATGTTTTTCAGAGCTTTTTCGAAGTTGTTACATAAAAATTTATTAATTGGATTTTTTTGGAATTTATTAAACTTAAAATAAATTTTTGTGAATTAAAAGGATTTAAATTGATTAAAATAAATATTAACATAAGATAAAAATATTATATTTGGATTGCTTATGTCTCAAGAGATTTTTTTGAAATTTTTTGAGAATTTTTCGGATTTATTTGCTATTTTCTAGAACTCCTTTTGTTTTATTTGATTTTCTGAAAAAGACAACCCCGAAAACCCAGTGAACAGTAATGGCCGGCCCACCACTGTTCACTGGCCCGTTCACCCCGCAGTCGCCCAATCGCGCGCTCACCATGTGTCGCGCATCCAGCCACCCACGCCAGCCCTCGCCCGCAGCCGTCGAATCGCGCCCGCGCCACGCATCAGCCATCGAAGGGATCGTGCACTATACACCGGTGCATTCTCCCGCGAATAAAACGCACGCCATCTCCGAGCCAACATCTCGGTCCTTGTGAATAAAACGCTTCAGGCGCCACCGTCCTCCGCACCATCCGAGGATCCCGCCGCCCCTCGTTGTGCACTTCACCGTCGCTCGCCGGAGTCGCCATTTCAAATGCGACCGTGTCCGCGCAGTCTCGTGACCCAACGCCGTCGATGCCGCCGCTGGTGAGTCTCCGTCGTTGTCCCGAGTCCTCGCTGCCACTCGCCAGAGCCCCGTCGCCCCTCGGTCTCCGCGCCCACGCACGTGACGCCTTGCGTCGCGTGCCAACCACGCGTCGTCACCCGAACGGTCGGATGCCCCAGCACGATCGTCCATCCAGATCTGAGCATACAGCCGAGATCTTGCCACGCATGCACACCGCCACCATCGGATCTTGCCGACGTCAGACCGTATTAAAAAAGGACGCAATCTAACATGAAGATATTAGCTAAGACATCTATTGAGGAGGGAAGTGATGTCTACCGCATTAAAAAAGGTGTGCCATTGCATTAAACGGTGGATTGGGGAGAGAATTAGAAATAAATATTAAATTATAGTATTGATTAATGATAGACATTGTGTATTGGAAGGATGATGTCTAGCCTGCTGTCTATATGAGATAATAATCTATAGACATTACCGTATAGTGTCACCATTGCAAATGCCCTTAGAACTACTTGCTCTGTTTTTACCTCTAACGATGAATGTTATGGTGGTGGAACTAGTGCGGCCGTGCCGCGATGGTGTTTCTATTGTTAAGCACACGAGAGAACACAAGATGATGTTTTCTTTGTGCCCCACGGATCACAAAATGTTGTTAGCGAGGCTTCATTCTTGCCCTTCGGCAAACCAGCGGCAAGACGTGGTTTGGTTAACGTGTTAAACTATCCTTCATTAGATTTTCCAACGCAAATCTGCGCTAATCCACTAACAATATGGAGTAATGGGGGAAACATGATAAGCTGTCGACCTCATAATTCTGCAACCTTGCTTGCGTGCCAGAACCAAATTAGCCCTCCTCGTTAAGTAAAGATTTGCTTGCTAAGACGCTTTACTTCGAAACAAGTTTTCTTTTTTGTTACCCCAAAAGAGAAGGCGTGAAACTGTAGCAATTAGCTTGTCCAAGTATGCCTGCCCACTCCAATCGTACAAGCATGCTTAGCTAAACGTTAACCACCCCAGCAGAAAGTCAGCACTCAGCAAGCACCTTCAATGTAAAAAAAAAGGCACCTTCGAAGTGGAAAAAGCCTACACAAGTGTTAGTGATATATCTTAGAGATAACTATAGAGATGACTATGTTACTTCTATATTTATGATCTTTTGAATAATATGTTATTTTATCTCTTGAATAAATATCTTTCATATCGATCAACAAGTATGTGATTTGTTCGTAAAACTCTTTATTTATGTTTTGATGTTATTCTAAATTATCCCTGATCTTATATTATTATGTGAGATAATTATGATTTATAGATCAGTACATATATTTATTGATGATTATGTTTCACAGATTATGGATAGAATATCAAATCAATAATCTGGACATGTATTAGAGAATATGATGTTAGATTAACCCACCATGAGACACTGTAGAAATTATTATATTATTAAATGTCATCAGTTGATCTCATGCATAGTGTATGTAGAACCCTTAGACCTAATATCGTCATTATTTTCTACATGTGTAATAGTTTACTGAAGGATTACCAAACACTACTTTATGATTGGATAGTCATAAAAGTAGCTTTCGGGTTTATTATATTCAAAGACTTGCCTGATTTGACCCGGCAATTTATTGGGCTGTCTTCTTACGAAGTGATGCTAGCTGTAAGAACAGAACAGCTTTTGCCAAGTATAACAAATTCAGCAACAACTTTCCTACTTGTACGTGCTGAAAGCCTGAAACATACTGTGTCCGCATCAGGTTTCTGGCCCTGCTGATGCGCCCTAAGAAGACCGTCAAAGCTCGCTTCTACTGGAACCTGTACCACCGGTCCGTCGGCTACAACACGGTCGTCGTTCTGAGCGTCGTCATCGTCTTCACTCTTCAAGGGCATCAGCATCCTACAGCCTGACCAGAAGTACAAGCACGCATGCGTTGGTGCCGTTCTGGCGCTCACCATGGTCGCCTTCGTCCTCGAGGTTTTTTCGTTGACGGTTTGCACGTGAGAGGATCCGTGTCCGTGGTAAAGGCTCCAGCTTAAAACTATATTTCGAGGGATTATACTACGGAACGAAGGAAAGAATGGAATGGTAAATGAATTGTACGTAGTTTGTACACAACAGTTTTGCTGCTTCTTGACATTGTCGATTGTACTACGCCCGTTTGGTCGGGCTCGGCTTCTTTTTCTGGCTTTGAAGCCTGGCTTCAAGAGAAACTAGAAAATCCTGGCTCCAAATTCGTAGTTTAGACTCGGCTTCAAATTTATAGTTTATTTTTAGGCTTTGAAGGCCACGCTTGGCCCAAAAAACTGAATCTGAAGCCCGGCCGAAAGGGGCTACGTCTCCAGTGTAGGCACGATGCCAGTTTTCAGTGAAGTTTATATACAGCACCACCCGTCAGAATTCGGAAATCTACATTTTAGTTGGTTTCAGATAAAAAGAAACCACTTAATAGCTTGAATGTTCAACACTACTCGGAAGAATGCCTTTGGATTTCAAAAGGAACAAGAAATTCCCTTTATTTCCCCCTTAAGAAAAAGATTGGAGCAGATAGTCTCTCCAGTGGAGGGGAAGAAGTGCAAAACTTTGATTTCAGCACGTAGTCAGCCTAGAAACACAAACTTCACTCGCACGGTTGCTTTTGTAAATCATTTGAATTAAGCAAACCGTCGATTTTAACTTCCCAAATGTTCTAACAATATAGTTTCCTGAATTTTTGAAAAAGTCATAATGTAACCTAAAAGTTATGGTGAAGGTCTATGGAAGCAAAACAATATCTATGGAAGCAGAAGTTACGAGCTATTTTCTAGAGAAGCACATATATAGCTTGTTGTCCTTTAACTACCTAAAAGGAAGCTCTGTCCACATGAGACCGAAAGCTACTTTTCAAAAGATGAGAAAACGGAAAGACACGACCACATGCTTCCTAAGCTATGAAAAGCTTGCATTTAACTAACCGCCAACTGTTAAGCTTTACAACAATGAAACACAAATGTGCAAATATGCATAATTAGATCCAAAGTACTATTAAAAAACAGGTAAAAGCATACATGTCACAAAAAAGGGAGAACCAGCATGGACATGTACTTTTGGTGGCTTTATTAATGGGGACCAAGATGGCATTGCCCCAAAAAAAAAAGTTTCACCAGTAAGTCAACCAAATCTCTAGTAAACAAATGGAATGGTTAAAAATAGAAAGCAAACACGCGAGCTAACGTAGACATAAATGGGCAAGATAGTACAGCATTCCTTTGGTATACAAGTTTGTCCGTATGACAGAATTCCAGCTTATGTTGGAACACTTCTAAGTATGTGCGACAATCACCACTGCACATCTCATTCAAAAACCAAAAGACCTAATACACGTAGAAATTAAACTAAAATCTGAAACCTTCACAAAATGTTCGTATCCGCTCCTCTAGCATGTTGGTGTCCATAAACCACACCTCTGGTTAGCTAGAAACAATTAAATTACCTGTATATTAATCTGATATCACCAATTCAGTCATGCACCTGAATACCTGATATAATGGGTGTTTCTCCTATCCCAAGTCATATATGACTATAATAATACTCTCCCCTAGGAAGTGATACCTGCAAAAGGATCCAACAAAACATAGTCAGAAACAAAGATTGTATAGTTCTTCTCTATATAGGTTTCAATAATAAAGAGGGTATTGACATCAAACAGCCTCAATTACTGCATGTATCTCAGATCATGGGTTGACTGGTAAAATATAAAATTATCAACGGAGAACTTGTGTATTCCATTCAATTCATTTCAGAACATATTCATAATGTTTTAACACAACACGTGTACCCTTGATTAGAAAACAATTGTTACTGTTCATGAGAGAGAGTAGAGAGTAAGAAAAGGTCGTGTGCGGTTTTGGCCAATATAAATGAAGTCGTTACAGTATGTATTATAATCAACTTATAGACCCCGCTTTGGAAAGACACTATATTTAAAAGCTAATTAATGTAGAAAAGCCGAAAAACAGCTTTTAGAAACTGAAAAGAAGAGACCTTCTTATAGCTCTACAACAGTAGTTGAACAAGATGACTAGAGTATCAGCGCATCAAACTACTAAGATCGTACTAGGCCCACAACCCTTAATGAAAAAAAGGATCTTGTAGGTGTTATGAATATTATGTGTGTGTATTCAAGAAGTCCAATAGACAATATATATAGTGAGTACAAAGGGATATTACAGGGAAATATGTTATATACAGATAAGGAAACAAAAGTATATAAGGAAAGGAATAATACAATTTATATTCCATCTCTAATACCCTTAACACCTATGCAATAGTATTGTATTCGAAAAAGGATTGACACTAAAATAGAAAAAATCCGAATTCTGAATCTTGATAATGTCGTCGTAGCGTGCAGCTCTTGGATAAAGAAAACTGTCAAATCAAGCCAAAGAGTAATAGATAGAAGCATGACGGCGCAAATTGAAGCCTAAAACAGCGGCGATGGAGTGCACAAGGTGCAAGAGAAGCACAGCGGCCTTAGAAGCTTGAGGCGACGGTTAGAGAAGCAGCGGCATCGTAACAATTTCTACGATCTGCACGCGACTCAAAGAGCAGAGCGGCGACTACGACTATGCAAAAAGAAATTTCTATTCTTTTATGACTGATAAAAAATTTGTAGACTCACACGGCTTGAACAAAATAAATGATAGGAGCTACAGACTTAGGATGGATGCAAACGAAGACTCAAAAGAAAAGATCTGAAAAGGCAGCGATCCTAGACTACTAAAGCATTGTTTGACGCACAGAAGACTCACTTCCCCCATGCCTCCTCCCATTTTCCCTCTCTCTCTCTCCCTCAGATCTCAGCGACACCTCCCGAGGGATGGCGTCGGATCGTGGGTCACTAGGCAGCTTGCGGAGAAAGAAGTGGCCTCATGCGAGCTCCTCCAGCGCCTGCCGCGGCTGGGCAGCACCCTCCTCGTCGCCGCTCTTCTCCACGACAGCTGTCGGAAGAGCGACGACCCAAAGGCGAAGGCCCGTGAAGGTGGCGACCCAAGGGCAGTGACCGAAGGCAGTGGCATGGGCGTGGAAGCCGAAGGCGGCGGCGCGGGCGGGACGGCCAGGAGACGACGGTGGCCGAAGGGGAGGCCAGGTGGGAGATGGCACGGGTGGATCTGATCGGTCGGTGAGATGTGGTGTAGGAAGACCAAATCTAGTGACGACATGGCCAGAGACCACTGGATCCGACGTTGAGGCAGCAAGGTATGTCGAGATCCGGTGGTGACACCGTCTTCTTTCTCTCCGGTCGCCGGCACGCATGTCGCCATCCCCTACTGCCTCGGTGCTGGATCCAGCGATGGTGAGCAAGAGGGGGAGGCGCCGAAGGAGCCCGAGGAGACGGTGGCGATGACGTTGTCGTCATCGACCGGCATCCGGAGACGAGGAATAATACAATTCCTATTCTATCTCTAATACCCTTAACAGTAGGATCATACTCCCTTTGTACATTTCAATTCTAGTTGTACTGGTCATTTTTAGCCAAGCAAGCCAAAAAAACTACAACAATGTTCTCATTTTTAATGGCACCTGATTGGCTATCTTTGAAATTACAAGATAATTAGGATTTATATCAAGCTGTCTATGGTATGATTATTTCATTTTTAGACTTGAGAGATTGGAATGTATCCGAAAAATTGGCTTTGGATAGAAACACATGGAAGTTAGCAATCTACGTACCGGAAATATGACATAGGAATAAAGTTTAAAGGTAGTGTTTTAGGCTCCTCGGTTCAGATGGCAAGATATATGACTTAGGATTTTAGCCTTGTAGGTTCTATTATAAGGCTCTCGTTTATTTGGCCTTGAAGAGGTTTTATTCCTAATCTACTCCAACTTATTTAGGTCAAAAAGCTTTGTTGTTGTTTGTGACAAATAGGATTAACATACTGCCAGAATTTTAAACATAGGCAACCAAATTATCACAATTTGAAATTAATTAACTAACTATAAGACAAGAAAATATTATAAGAATAGGTCATCAGCTAACACATATGCTCCAAAATTTTGCTGTAGAGTGCACATACATGTAAGTGCATACAACGTGTCTAAACATTGAGATTCCATCGGTATTTGTGCCCTTGCAAGTGTGAACAACAAATGCATGCTTCTTGCACTAAATATTTGCATCTAGACGAACAACTATTCATGAATAGAGAATCGAATTGCATTTTAGGTCTGGAATTTTAGAAACCAACTAGAGCATATGATTCTTCAACTGGTAGCCATGATTCGATTATAAAAAAAATAAACTCATTCCTACGTAGAATCTCAACACTGTCTAGTCTCCTTGAGAGTATTCTAAACTGTCACTCTGTCAGTTGAACACAAAAATAACAACAAAAGACAGTAGCTTTGGAAACAAAAACACCGAGAACAGTCCTTACAGCACATGAGAATGTAGAGCTATAATGATTCATCTGATAAAAACCAACATGCCCATCCTCCACTGACATGACATACTGCACTCTACATGCTTCTTTTCATCCATACTACAAACTGCCATTGGTTAACTGATGCTATAAAACTAGGTCTTAAACATATTTAGACAAGTGATTTGCTCAACCAATGCCAACAGCCACATGTATACACAATACTGTTCAGAATTGCTCATGGATCATCCCTCTTTTCCCATATATTTTAATATATTGTTTTCCATCTTTTTTCCCTTTGTATTGCTCAGGAAGACACATTACATAACTCCAACACTATCCTGTACACTCAACTTCAGGATGGTACTACAAAACTAAGTTGCAGCAAAGCACAACTTTTAGGGGGCATTCGCATTGACTTTTGCTGGTGGTCTTTATTTGTGGCTTATGATCTTTGGTTAACAATGAATAATAGTGGTTGAAAGAAGTGACTTTAAGAAGAAGGACGCGAGCGGTGAGGAAAGTGAGGAAGAGATGCGTGCGCGTGACAGGAGCGAAAGGAGTGGGATGTGTGATGCAGACGTGACCCTTTGCTTTATCCCCGGAATGAGGCAGGTAGTGAGAGGAGTGGAGAAGTCACTTCAAGAAGCTGAATATTTATATTGACTTTTAACTTTTCTAAGCAAAAATCAAAAGCAGAAACTAATACGAACAAGACCTTGGTAGGAAAGAGTTGGTCACAAAAAAATCTCCTAGCATTATGATCATCAAATAGATCAGGAATTCAGATGTATCAGATTATTGAATGCATCATACATCAATCACTTCATTGATTTACTTTGCACAACTGAAATTGCAAGACACATCATTGATCACTAATCCATTGTGTTTGTCAGGCGCAACATAGAAGCACATCCCAGGTCAATGGAATGGATAAATCCAGTGTTCACAATTCGATTTATTCATTATCGTTCAAAGCCCTAGAAGTTTTCACACAACAACTCCCAATTTCAATGCCGAATATGAGGCTAAATGTAATATGTAAATTGTCATAGTTTGATTACAAGAGGATTCCTATCAATCATGAATCATCTATATGTAACTCAACTGACCTACCAGGTGAATGTTGCAAAAGAATGAAAGTATGTAAACAATATTATAGGTATCTAAAAATCTACTAACCCTACAGGACGAACTAAGTAGCATCCTAGCTGTGAAGATGGGTTGTGAGCCTGTCATGCTCATACCAAATATAAGTCCACAAAATATTATCCATTGTCAATTCATAACAGATCATAGGGATAGTATTAGCCACATTAGCATCAAGATGCTTAAGCATATGCCATGCAAGTATGCAACATTTTTCTTTCTTTTTAATGAATAGATATGTAGTTTTCCTGAACTGAGGAAAGGAAGATCAATTGCACTCATCACTTATTTGTTCTGCTTCTTTAATATCTAACTGAGTAATGCAGCATCTTTATTTTTTCTGAAAAATAAATGGGGGCTGCTATGTGAGTTCATAGCAAAATGTTGAAATGGATACTGACCTCTGCTAGTCTGATTATTATTAACAGTATAGTTGCCCATGTAACTTGCTGGTTTCATATCTGGATCAACATTTCCAAGATCATTATCAAAAGGAGGCATGTCGATCTCAGATGATGTGAACCTCCAGGTTGTGTCACCATAAATAGAGCTGCTGCCATATGTATCTGCATTATTCATTTCATATGCATTGGCTGATGCAGAAAAAGGTTCACCAATGGTACCAGTTGCATTGCTCCTTCCATAGCCGCCAGAAGGCAAACTAAAGTTATCTCCAGTTCCACGGCCAAGGTTACCCGACCGGATGCCAGAAATGCTGCCCATCCCATGGGCAGAAGTAGGACCTCCCCAATTTATACTGTCACCAGTGATGCTGACTTGACTCCCACTTCCAGATTGTGCAAAAGAACTCATGTTCGTAGGGTTGCTTGGGTAGTTCAGATTTCCATTACCCCAAACATTCCTTGCCATTGGACTCAATATTGACCCTGAATTATCATTAAGACCAACATATCCAACAGGACTACCTAATCTGTTTGAACTACCATTGTAGTACGAACCTATTTGCCGTCCATTGGAGTTATTGATGAAACTAGAGTTTGCACCAAAATTCACACCCATCCCAGCTTCAACATTCATGCCCATTCCATAACCAGGGCCAAATGAAGAGAACCCATTTCGGGCGCCCGTAAGCAGACCAAACCTTCCATCTACCCTCATGCCATAACCTCCTATTGGGTTCGGGTTATAACCCTGGTTGAAGCCATTCAAGAAGCTATGAACCCTGCTCATAGCATAGTTCTGCCCTCCCGCAGGTGAACGCGCAACAGGTCCAGGTGATTGCTCCTTTGGAACAGCCCTCTTGACCTCAACCATCTTCCCATTCAGCTCATGGAAGTTCTTGTGCAGCACCTTATCCACCGCATCTTCTGAATCATAGGTGATGAAGCCAAAGCCCCTAGGCCTTTGCGTGTTGTGGTCGTACATCACAACCACATCTGTTGTCACACCGAATTGCTCAAAATACCTTCTGAATTCTACCTCGGTAACATTGGAGGCCAGACCTCCAACAAAGATCTTTCTAGTACGGCCTGGTCCAGGAGACCCTATGCTGCTGGCATTGTTCTTGCTTGCGATGCTCTGGTCGTCCCTGGGAACAGCTTTCTTGGCTTCCACCTGAATCAGACATGAACAATTCAGCTCAAACAGTAAACAACAGCATTACAACAGAATTCCCACCGAAATGCACACTACCACATTAGCGGAGGAAAGAGCACGGAGGGCGTCACATAATTACCATGCGCCCGTCGATCATGTGCTTGTCCATGGTGACTCGCTCGGCGACAACTGAGTCGGCAAAGACCACGAACCCGAACCCACGGGCGCGGCCGGTGTTGCGGTCCCGCATGATGACGGCCTCGGTGACCTCCCCGAACTGGCCGAAGTACTCGCGGAGGCGTTCCTCATCCGTCTCCCACGAGATGCCGCCGACGAAGAGCTTCCCGGAGTCCGCCTCCATCGCGTCCTCCCCTCCCCTCCTCCCCCTGCAATCCACAACGCACGCCCAATTCATACCAGCCAGCCATGCCAAATGCGGACAAAACACCGACTTATCCACAACGCCACCACAAAAACGCACGCCCGCGCGCCGCACAGAACGCACATCAGCTAGATCCGAGCTGAAAGCAACGCCGCGATCGGGCCGCACCCGCAGACCACGCCGCAAAACGCCAAACTCCCCTCACAGGGCCACGGAATTACGCGCGCCCCCGCGAGATCCGTACCAGATCCGGCCGCCCCCGGCCGCGATCCGGCACCGATGCACACAAAGCGGATCGGATCACTTACCGATCGGTGGTCGGCGGCGGCTGCGGCGGCGGCGAGGAGGAGGAGGAGGAGGGATCGGGGTTCGCCGCTCCTCTTCGATCTCCGGTGCTGCTAAGATCTCGATGCGGGCATGGGAGAGGAGGTGGGGGAAGTTGCTTGGGCTTTGGACGCTTCGTCTCCTCCTCTCCTTTTTATCGAGCTTTTGCTCCCTCCGCCTCGGCGCTGCGATGCGGTGGTTGCCTTGTGTTTTTACTTTCGAGGCGTGGGGCGTTGCCTTTTCTAATCGGTTTCCGGTGCGCTGCAGCAATTGCGGTGCTCGGCTCGATTGTGAAGGCGCAGGGTCGGGGACGCGGAAAATGGTATAAATAACGGAGAGATGGGAGCAGGTCGGCCTGCCCTGCCGCGCTGGACCGACCGACGCGAGGTGCGGTGGGCTGCCTGCCTGTGTGGTTGCGCGGCGCGGAGGAGGAACACGAGCTTGAGCTGATGCGTGCGTGCTCGCGGCTGCCGCGGTGTCGCTGCGTGCGTGCGTGCGAGCTGAGCCGCATGTGCGAGTGAGGTGGAGCAATGGAGGCGAGGCGAGGCCAGCGCGGGTTGGGTTCGCGTGGCGCCGCGGCACGCGGAGGAGTGCGGGCGTGCGGCCCGTCGAAGTGGCGCCAGTGGGCAGACGTGCGCGGGCCACCGGACAGTGAGCAGTGAGGAGGTGCGACAACGTGGACGCTTGTGCAGGCTTGTTGCGGAGGAGACGAGCAGAGCAGCACGTTTCTCAGCGAAAAGTTCTTCCTCGCGACCAAAACTGTTACCCTCTCCGCTAACAAAAGAATATAAATAGAGTGAATTTTTTTATACTATAGTTTTTCGTTTAAAATTTTGAATTATATCTATTCGCAGAGAGAGTACGAAGAGAGATACTCACATACGATTTTGATCGATATAGATAAAGTCGATACAGGTTCTACTACAATCAATTTGTCTTGAAAAGATACACCATTTGAAAACGAGTTACTATTGCCAAAAGCTATAAGTTATAGACCGAAAAAAAGAGAGCCATAGTTTTGAACATATATATGATCTTCAAAACATAATTTTGATCACTAATTTTTTAATAGATTTATAAAATCTAATAGAATTATACGCTTGTATAAGTTCTTTTCGTAATAAATCTATACATGCAATTCAACCTAAATATTGAAAATAATATTGATAGACAAAGTTTAAAAACTTTAATTGTACTTACACTAAAACGATTTTCTTTTGTGAGGAAGGGTGTAATATTTTTGCCCAGCGCTTAGGGTGCAACGGTGTAGCACTGTTATGCAGCTTTTGTGGACGGGCACCTACAATTGGTTTCCTGAGTTCCACGTCCGCATTTGAACCCATCAGTTTCTTCGGATTGGGACTACGCTTTCGGCACTATCTGTAAAATTCTGTGCAATGCTTTTTGTTTTCTCGAGAGGGACAGCACCAATTGCAGTTTTAGTTATACTCCACAATACCGGTAGCAAAACGCGCAGTATACTGAAACTAGCATCGAACCGAACTAGAATCGAATGGTACCAAATTAGTACAGAAGAGACCAAATACTGCAGGGCAAAGTTCAGCATACTTCATCGATGAATTTGCACTGAGTTCCCCAGTTGGTGGTCAACACAGATGTGTGATAGCCTTCTACTTGATGGCGAGACATGATCTTACGAAATTCATACGAGGATCATTTGTTTTAAACGGGGTGTTAGGGGTTCAAATATATGAAATGTGTATTGATCAGTTACACAAAAAGCACTTGCGAATTTTCCCCCACAAAGCATACGAGTAGGCAAGTAGCTGAGGCAAAAAAAAAAAATGGATGTCACTTATCTGGATGCACCCCTTCCTGAGAATACGAGCTAAAAATCTCAATCATGTAGCCAACTTGTTTTGGGCCCATATTCAAGTAGATTGACACTCTACCAACTGGGTGTAAATTTTGACCCTACAAATGTCTTTTAGCATGTTGATTTGTTAGGACAAAGTTTATCATATGGTAAATGTTTTGTTTAATGATCTTGTCTAAGTTCTATGAAGAAAAATTATAAGTTTATTTCTGTTTGGACAGTTTTTGTTTTATTTCTTTCTATCTTAATGAAATAGAACGTAGCTCTCCTGCGTTTTTTTCAAATTGATTTTAGAAACAATAAATTTTTACAGAGTTTTTGAGAAATCATATTTTCCCATGTTGGTTTTAGCCGTAGGAGTATACCGTTAACCTCATTTTCCAAGACTATTCAAACATCACATAACAAAAGTACTGATAAACTATGCAGATATTCAGAGTTGTTACTTGCTAACCTAACAAAAGTACCGTCACCTTGGGGTGTCTCTGCTGAATGACCACCTGACCTGACAATAACTACCAACTCAAATCTTCCACATTGCTAGCAATATATGCACAAAAGACTGCTTAGGGCACTCCTAATGCACTTATATCAGCAGTTTCCGCGTAGGATCAAATCTGATGTGGAAGAAGAGTTAACAAATGTAACGCCCCGCTTCCGGTGCGCCAAAGAAAATCGCGTCCGCATGATATATGTACGATGGCGGGTCCATACAGTAGTGTTAGCACAACAGCACTTGCTTACAGGCAAAAGAAGAACCAGTTTATATTTACACGTAATGCACGTCGGTTAGGTTTTGACGCAACGGCGGCAAGCCCAAATATAATTACATCACAAAAGTCCCAATACGCGCCTGACTGCGATTACAACCTAAAACCACATATCTTCAGCAGATGCTTGATCATCGGAGTCCTGCTCCACGTACTGCACATTAACCTCCTGAACGCTGTCTGATGTTGATTTGTAAGCAGTGAGTACGACCGTACCCAGCAAGTTACAGGGGTAAACCCTAAATAGTTAAGTGCATGGATTCAACAAGGAAGGGAGTACAAGGCTTATTATTTTATGTGGATGCAATTTTAGTTTATAAACAACTTCGAAGCGGAAAACGATAACGATAAATAATAAATTGGGGTCTGAAACATTAACTTCTTCAATTACACAAATTAACCATTAAGAACACTACTTATGCTTTGCTGCTGGATTCACCCATCAAACACAACTTCGTTAACCGGAAGCACGGCGTACTCGAGTACAATTGAATTTCACTCTGCAGAGTTGCTCAGCTTTACCCATAAGATTTCTCATAATCTTCATGTCAAGCTATAAACACACGCCAACCGGTGTGCGACTGACATGAGAAATCAAAGTTTTTCGCCGCACAAATTATTAATTAACTGCCATTCGATAGATTAAATCCTACGACCAGACTGGGTATCCACGGGCCAATGTGGAACGCTACTGCCCGAGTCCGTGAGGATCTATCGTTGTGCGTGTGGCGAGCATTCGCCCACACCGCACCCTTACTCCTGTGGTAGTTCAACAATTTGAGCAGTTTACTGGACTCAGATCGACGAATCGAACTTATGGTTGAGCGATTACTGTGCTCTAGACTCAGCATAAGGGTTCAGTCCTTAGATTTACTCGAGATCGCCAACTACGACCGATTCATCGATACACGAGCTCAGACGGTACTGCCGGTTGCACCCTCCACCCTAGGGTAGGGTTGTGGACGTCCGTTACAGGGTTCCACACTTCCGCCCTACCCCAGTTCCAGTTAAAACCATTTGCCGACGAACCATCGGTTCAACGATAGCTCGTTTTTTTTATGTGAGACAGTGAACATTTGTTTTTATGTAGTACTTAAATAATACTAGATTTGTCGAGGTGAATGTGGCCTTCAAAGTAAACAGGGTAATTACACAGTGGTAGGTCATAAATAAAAGATAACATGTCATTCCAACATTTTATTTTAATTAAATTAACTTCGGCAATTACTAGTAATGCAAGTATTGTAGTTAAGTAATTACGGAAATCGTAGGATCAATATGTTCAAAACATGCAACTTGCCTTGCGGGTCGATGATCTCGACGAGATCGTACACCGTTAACGGCTGCTCCGGGCCCTGCACTGTCGTCTCGGACTCGGCGGGAGCTAACGCAAAACATACAAAAACAATAACTCAATTTCCGGCTTGCAACTAATCAAGCGGGAAAAACAAAAATAACAATCTATTAAAAAGAAATAAATGCAATAAACTTCCAAAAGTTTAGGTTGAATTTTTGGGAGTATGGTATGAAGGATTGGGTGCCGGAAATGAACTTGTATCGCTGAGACGAAACAAATGGATGTATTTTTGAATTTTTCTGAGCTCGGAAAACCAAAAAGGTCACTGTTCACCGGAGTGAACAGTGCGGCCCGGCCCATTTCATCGCGCGGGAGCGCGCGCAAGCGCCGCCCAGTGGTTCAAAGCGGCGGCGGTCTGTGGGCTCGGCCACTTGCGACGCGCGAGAGCGCCGGAGGCGGAGAGCGAGCGCGCGGGAACGAGCACGCGAGCGCGGGACCATTGGATTGCACGCGGACGGCTCCGATGCAGCTATACCGGTTGAGGGAGTCGTCTTCAACCTCGCGCCGGCCGCAGCGAAGGGAAGAAAGAAGGAAAAACAGGGCGTCGCCCCTAGCTGCGATTTGGCTCCGACAGTGATTCTCCGCGGCCAACACCGGTACCAACGGACTCAGTGAGGTGAGGGGATTCTGGTTCTGGGTTCAGATCAGCAGGAGGGGGCAAGGAGAAGGTCGTGGCCGAGAGGGAAGGTGACGGTTAAGGTGGTGGTTCCAGAAGGTTCTAGAAGAGCATATGCTCAAGGGTTACGGTTTGAGCATCTCTGGGGGAAGGGTTTCACTGGTGAAGCACGAGCTCAGCTCGGGAGGGCTCCAGTTGAGTTGCCCACGGTGAGGTGGCGGCGGTGAAGAAGAGCTCACGGTGAGGGGTCGCAGGGTGCACGTTCTTGCCAAATTGAGCGGGGCTTTGTGCTCAAGGGGTGGTGGTGAGGCTCTAGCGGCGAAGAGGGAAATCGGCTCGGGAGCTCACCGGGACCAGGGCACGGCGGCGCGGGAGCTACGGCGAGCGGGAGCTCAATCGGTTGCTGCTAGAGGTTCACCGGGGTGGCAGGAGGTGATCTGTAGCTGGGATTTGCTTTATATGCTCGGTTAAGGCAGTTTCAACAGGGACCCGATCTCGGCTCCGCTGGCGCGTGGAGGAGGGAGGCGCGAGAGCTTCGCCAGGGGGAGGTGCACCGCAGGAGAGCATGTCTACGGCCTCTGCAGGGTTTGGCAAGGGAAAGACAGCGCGGGTACGGAGAAGGCACACGCGGACGGATCACCTCGCTCGGGCGCACGGCGGAGCTCCTCTCCGTCGATCCTGGCGCGCGAAACGAGGGAGGGAATGACAGGGTGGTTGGAGGGGGACGCTGGCAGGTGGGTCCGGCGGCAGAGGGGCGCTGACTCGGGTGGGAACGCACGGAGGTTTGCGGCGCCGCAAAATCGGGCGAGGAGGCGCAGGCGCGTGGAGCGAGCGGGCAAGCGCGATCGCTCCAGCGAGAAGGGAGGGGAGGGGTGAGCACGAATCTCAAGGCAGCAGGCAAGAGCTAGGATTGGCTGGGGAAGAACAAGCAAACACCAAGAAAAGCAATTCCAAACTTTGAATTTTGAGGTTGTTTCAACAAAGAGAGAGGGTAAAGCTATGTCTGATGTGGAAGAAGAGTTAAGAAAGAGAGAAAGAGTAAAGCTATGTCTCATACAAAAATACAACTTGTTTGAGAAAATCAAGAAAGTTAGAGAATAGAGATGCTAGAGATATATCCTAGAAGTAATCATAGAAATGATTGCATTATTTCTATATTTATAATCTTTTAAATAATATATTATTTTATCTTTTGAATAATATCTTTCGTACTGATCAACAAGTATGTGACTTATTCATGGAATTATTTATCCATGTTTTGATGTTATTCAAAATTATCCATAATCTTATATCATTATATGAGATAAATATGATTTATAGATCAACACATGTATCGATAGATGATCATATTTCACGGATCATAGATATATAGATCAAATCATTAATGTGGACACATATTAGAGAACATGGTGTTGAATTAACCCACGTTAAGATATTATTGAAATTGTTATGTTTTTATGTGTAATCAGTTGGTAACAAACAATGATAATGCATAATTTTTGTACCTAAGATCAACATAGTTTTCTATATATGTAATAGCACACTTATGGGTTACCAAACTCTACTACATAACTGAATAATTATAAAGATAGCTTTCAGATATACTACGAAACATACAAAATACTATGACTGATCGAATATGGGATTTTTCCTCCTACATAATAGGAGAGATATCTCTGAACCTCTCAATGTAGTCGGATAAAGAAAGTGCATGATCATACCACGAGTGGTCAAAAAATCGACCACATAAAGTTATCTATCATTAGATTGGGAAAATATTGAACACTACATGGACGATACATTTCTCATCTGGAATTCGATCGGCTATTGTGAGACAAATGGAGAATACACAAATATGTCATTTAGTCCAACCAGATACGAACTGGTTGTATGAGTATACTAATTGCTCATGAGCTGGTCAGACATATCACAAATTGGTCTGCGAATTGGTCGTATGGGGATATAGACTCGTCGTAACCATATATGAACTGGTTGTAAGTAGCTATGAACTAATCATGAATGACTGAGAATTGGTTGTAGATCATATTGCATACGGTTCATCAAGTTTGATCTTTATGTATATTTGAAAGTCGATATATTCTACCAAGGACTGTTACCGACCAGTGATTGAAAAGATGTTTTTGGATTACAACTAAGTATACATGAACCTATATGTCGCATATTTAAGGGGTTAGAACAATAAGGAACTGGATGATAGACTCTAAGTGAGATATGATCTCTTTTCGTACTGAATAAGCATCTGGTCGAAGGCTCTCCAAGTGGGATACGATTTTTATTCATGATGGATAAGAATCCGATCGAAAACTCTATATAAAGAGACATTGGGTTATGAGAAAATGGAGAGAAATCGCATTACCCACTGAAACCTTAACCATCTCATTCCAAAGGCCCTATTGTGCGCACTAATGGTAGCACATCGGTGCACAGTGTTTCATTAATAGACATGTGGACTTGGTAGAGATGCTACTATGATTGTGGCACTAATCAGGATGATTGCAAGGATAAGACATTCGGCTCATGGAGATCGACTACCGCTAGAGAATGAACTGGGCTGCTTCAATTCTTCTTCCGCTGCACTACGCATCTAGTGGTAATGATCCATAATCTCTTACTTGCATGACTTACTATTTTATGTGGTAGAGATTTTAATTTATGCTAATGTAAATAGGAGATTGGGAGGAATGAGAGAAAGGAGGTGGGATAGGGGGAAAGAAATTAATTAGGCGGGATAGTGGTAGATATCATATATTAAAAAATTATATCTAAAATTGTTTCTATATATATTATAATATATTATATTTAAAAACAATCTGTACACACCATGCATTGGGAGATGGGAATACCCTTACATCCGTAGTTACAAGGTTTACCGTAACATTTGCACTGTCTATTCAACATGTAAAAAAGTTCTCTTTTGTTCACTCACTGTGTCCTTACTTTACAAGCAACTGAGTTGCTCTGTTGCTGCCCTGCACTTGTTCTGCTTCCCCTCACGGGCCTCACCTGCCCCTCGCGAACACGGCCAGCCTCGCAAAGACGCGCAGGATCCTACTGGCGCACCGTCGCTGCGAACCCCACCGCATGGAGCCAATGCAGCTTCCAGACACCGGGGCTCGCCGCCTTACCTCCACCGGCGCGGACGCGTCCGCTGCCACCGCCGTGGAGCTCGGTTCTTTGGTACCGTCCTTGCGAACCGAGCCCTTCACGGTGTTGTGCCGCTGCAGTATCTGCTTCAGCGAGAGGATCTCCTGCTCCAGCCCCTGGATCCTGAAGCTCGCCGTCTCGTAGTCCGACGCGTCGTCCCGTGCGACGTGGTTGTGGAGGTGGGTGTCCGTGGACGGCCTGCTGGTGCTCAAAGGTTGGCTGGTGAGGACGGGGCACCCGGGGCTCGGCGTGTACGCGTGGGCGCAGCCCGGGACCAGCTCCCCCGAATGCACGCACCAGAACAAGTCGGAGCACCCGGTGAAGGCGCGGTGCGTGTGCAGCTGCTGCACGAACAGCGCCTGCACGATCAGCCGGAGCGGCATCCGCTCGTTCTGCACCGCCTGGATGCACGCCTCGTGCGACAGCTTCCGGCAGTCGAGGTGGCCGCACAGCGACGCCTTCTCGTCCCCGGACAAACCCGGATGCTCCTGACATGACAGAATTAGCAGCCTCTCATTGTTAGCGACAGTTTAAACCTGCAACTAACTAGTAATAATCATGCGTATGATCGAGTACTTGTCTTACTCTTACCACTAAGTATGTGTTGATTGCTTCATATAGATGGTTGTGTGTCTTCCGGTCGCCGGCTGGGATGACACCGATCAGTTCTGCTAGCCTGTCCGGCCGGAGGTTTTGATCACCGACTATCTGCAAGACGTACCGATCCCACAACTCCGCGACGGCCCCCGCGCCTCTTCTTTGCATCGAGACATGGTTTGAGACGATTCTCTCCATTGCCCTCACCTCCGGGCTATCGGCGATGGACCGGTCGGCTTCTTGCTCCAGCAGCGGCAGGTCGTCCGCGCGGGCGAACTGCAGGTGGGAGTGTGGGACGCGACC
This sequence comes from Melocanna baccifera, assembly GCA_036346265.1. Lineage (NCBI taxonomy): Eukaryota > Viridiplantae > Streptophyta > Magnoliopsida > Poales > Poaceae > Melocanna > Melocanna baccifera. The sequence goes on along the minus strand of CM070694.1, from coordinate 21,530,975 downwards.
TGGTCTCGCAGCCTCGTCCGGCTCACCTCGCTCAGCTCTAGGAGAGCACCAGAACTTGTGCGTCTTCTTGGAGAGCACCCACTTGTTCGCGTAGAAGAACACCACGGGGCTCACGTACTTCTCCTTCATGCCTTGCCGCCTCAGGGCCCCCACGATCCGCTTGAAGAACTCGAACGGCAGGGCGATGAGGTCATGCCACGGGCTTGCAGACCAGTTGACCTCCAAAACAATGCAACCCCAGAAAATTACGCATAAATTAAGATACAGGATAAGCTCTTGAGCTTTCCATAGGTGTGATGTGAATACGCATCAGGCTGAGCTTGACCGATGCCCAGCTGCTGCGATGCACCACATCCGTCACCCAACGGGCTCGACCAACAGCACCATCTTTTGTTCCACTTCTACTGTATATGCCGACGCTCCAACGACAGCAAGAAGATGGCCCACGAGGCAACAAGTGGAAGGCATATATGTGTTCTTCGTACAAATGCTTCGAGCCTTCCACGTAGTGAACTGAGCCCTCCATTTGAGTGTAAGGTCCATTTCTGTTCTGACAGCCGGCCTCTTTCTGTATTAGATTGTTGGACAGCCTGTTTGCAAATCGAAGCTGCCCCCATCATGTTCCTGACGCTTCAAGGAAAAAGAAACCCAGAGGAGGAGCCGACGCTTCGAGACTTTGTGTGCTGCCACGCACCAGGAGATTGGCTGGGTCTCACGTCTGCATGCATCTTGTTTAACCAGCATCCAGCTCACAGAAATATTTATTTTGCAGCCATTCTTTGAAAAGAACTGCAGCACTCAAAGCCAAATACAGCGTCTCATCTGGCGTAAAGCCCAACAATTAGTAACATAACAAACTTGTACTCAAGCGCCAGCGAGAGATGAATCTATATATACACATTTGCTTGCTCGCTGGAGCTTAATTTGAAGCATTATTTGGAATCAACAACCGCGCATCTACTACTGGTAGTCAACAATCAGCACGGTCGATCCACCCCGGTGCATGGCGAGGTGGTCGGCGCAGCTAGCTCACCGGGGGCGCTGCGCGCGCGCTAGACGAGCATGCTGGTGCTGTCGTTGTCGACGCCGCTGAAGAAGGGGTCCCGCAGGAGCTCAGCGGCCGTGGGCCGGTTCCGGGGCTGGCCGATGCAGCGCTCGATGAAGGCGCGCATCTCGGGGTCCTTGAGCCGCCGGAGCGCCGCGGGGGGCACGCCGCGGGTGACGCTGTGGTAGATCTGCACGACGCTCTCGCACTCGGCGTAGGGCATCTCCCGCGTCACCATCTCCAGCACGCACATGCCGTACGAGTAGATGTCCACCGACTCCGTGTACGTCTCCGTGTACAGCTCCGGCGCCATGAACTCCGGCGTGCCCAGGATCGTGTGCGCCACGTGGGTCTTGTCCACGATCGCCGCCAGCCCGAGGTCGCCGATCTTGATCTGCATGCGCGCGCGCGCGCGAGCACGTGCGGCAACCCCCCCGCGCCGTTAGCCACACACAACGCAGTCGAACCCAAACTCAATCCGAACATGAGCACGAAAGCAACAGCTAACAGCTATACTAATCAGGATGCAGCAAGCAAGCAAGCAACGCGTGCGAAATTTCCCAGCGCCCACGCAAATCGTAGAGATTAATGTAACAAAACAAAATTAAAGTGCGCCTCAGCGTGCATCACTTGTGTTTCTCCTTCATTCGAAAGGTGCATCTCGCACAGGCATATCTTAGGTTCCCGTTCTTGAGATGCTTTTAGATCGTGTACATACCAGCAGCCAATAAACTATCTCCTCTACCCCGATTCAAAATTTAAAATCCAATCGAAATATCTATTTCAATTAAAATGCCTGAATTCCTGGCCTATTGCTCCCTGATTTCACAGAACAGTATCATGCATGCAATTAAAGTTTGCAAAGAAATTAACAACAGCGCGCATCTCATTCTAAATTTTGGGGAATTTTAAGGAATTGAAGGAATCAAATTACGGAAGAATAGAAGAGGTTGGTACGGGTACCTGGCCGGTGTTGCCATTGATGAAGACGTTGCTGCAGTTGAGGTCGCGGTGGATGATGCAGGGGTCGCGGGTGTGGAGGTGGTCGAGGCCCTCGAGGATGTGGCGCGCCCACTTCTTGAGCGCCTTGACGGAGACGTGGCGGTGGCGGTGGCGGTACTCGCGGAGGCTGCCGGAGGTGCAGACCTCGGTGATGAAGTTGAGCACGCCGGCGTCGCGGTCCAGCCAGACTTTGTGGAACCCGATGATGTGCTCGTGGTGGAGCGAGCGGAGGAGGCGCACCTCGGCGTGGAGGCGGTCCACCATGCCGGGGTCGCGGTCCGCCAGGGCGCGCAGCCGCACGCGGTTCCACGCCACCTCGATCCCTTCCTCCTGGTCGAACCCGCGGTACACCTTCTTCACCGAGCCGAGCCCCAGCACGTCCGCGTACCGCCCGAACCGCCCCGTCGGGTCCACCTCCTCAAACGCCTCCTCGTCCAACGCGGCCATGCCCCCCTCCTGTCTGCTGCCGCTGATGCGGCCTTGCGCGCGGCGCGGCGGCGTCGGGTTGGGGGACATGCGACGCAGCGCGAACGCGAATGCGCGGCGAGGAAAGGAAAGCAGCGGCCAATCCGGCGGCGGCTAATTATAGCTGCGTGGTGCGGGAGATGCGGGGTGGGAACGCGCCTGCACCAGGCGGAACCGATATACGTATCGGAGATTATACTGCACGTCTCGGGGTGGGAGGTTCGATTAATCAGGCTCGTTGCGTGGTCTACTGCACGTCTGCGTCCGTATGTGGTTTGCCGTTTGTGTTTTCTCGAGGATTTGCTTGTTCGTCTGTTGCTTTCACCCGGTTTGGTAAACCAGTTTGCGACGCGGTTCACCTAGGCGTCGGTTGATTTGTTTTACTTTTACAGGTGGTACCCGGCAGCCAGTACGCTAGGAAGGTCCTGGTGAGGTAAGCGTATCTGGGCCGAGCATATGGCGTACGTTGGAGAGGTGATTGCCTGGTTTTAGAAGTTCGTTCATTTTTCAGCAGAAGCTTGATTGGGAATCTCGAATAATACAAGGCTAGCTCCCTGGAAATTTTATATCCAGTGTCGAGCAAGCAGTTGGTTTTATAGTCCGTAATCCTATCTTTTGGCAGAACTGCGTACTATCCACAGCATACTACTACCAATCTCTATTTCAACGTCTAATCCATCGCGATCTCTCGGTGTCTCGCCGCTCTTGTTTCGGCGTCGAGGCACACGGTCCGTTGCATCAACGCAGCGGGCGGTTCACGTCGCGCAACCACACCACATGCCACACGACCACGGCGGCAATTGCTGGCCGTTTCTACCGTCTGATGGTGCGCAGGCCATGTCCAAGGCTAGCCTGCCTGCCTAACAGTTTAAGCTACAACTGGTGTACGTGCTCCTGTCGTCTACGTAGCCGTAGCTCGTTAGCTGTCAGCCTGCCAGATTTTCGAGTCAAGCAAGTCAAGATCACCAGTTCACCACCTTGGTCATGTACTAACAATGAATCGAACTAAACAAAGTAGTTATCAGGCTATCAGTACCATTTCTATCAACTTCGGCAGCTGCGAAAAGCTGACATGTGAAAACCTTCACGGGTGAACCAAGCAAACTGGTACCAACTAGCTTTCAGAGGTGAACAGAACAAGAAGTACAGCGGGTGTCAGACAACGCATTTCGCAAATGCATTTTCAGGGTGATTGTCCTCGCAGCATAATCAATGTTCAGGAAATTACTAACAACCAGTGTTCAGCATCACTTTACACAGTTGCAAATGTCTGCACTTGCAGACTTAACAGATTTCATCAATTGTTTCAGCTACCGTCCTTCTTTGAGCATCATGTGCTTCTCTAATATATATTTGCCTTCTTTGTACTTCTGGTCTTCGTTATAAGCTTTCTCCTGCATATAGTTCAATGAGCAGAGAAGTCATCAAGGTAATCGCAAGGTTTGGAGAAAAAAGAGCCCAACATCCACACCTAAAATTGAAAGAGCATCTGAAGGGACATATTTGTTTGTTCCCGTATGCATGTGTGCTGTCCTTTGATGCCAATTGGGCCAAACGCACATGCGTGAATTACCCAGGCCACATGGCAGACAGGTACGAGGGAGCAGGCAACCCATGCTCCTGGAGTTACCTTGGGTACTACGTATAAACACAACCAGACAACAACAATCTCCTGATAAGCTAACAATCTGAAAGATTTCATGCAAAAAGGCAGGCAAACCAGGACATCAAAAGTAGACATCAATGACACACTATGAAAACCAGGTGGAATTTTGTTGTGCTTCTACTAAAAATAATAATAATTGGAAAAACAAGTTGGGCATACTATGTTTCCTAGGCTAAAAAGCACTCCTATGAACTAGCAGTTGCTGACGACTTAACATAGGAACACATTTTGTATTTCCATGTTTCTTTGGATCCTCCAGGGCAAATCACCAGACTACATGATGGTGGAAATAACTGATTTGTATGCCACCTCATGTACTTAGGCTATCAAGCTTGGGACTGTAGGACATGCTTGAATAATCTCAGTAGTCATTACAAATCAAGCTCAGGACTAAGTACTAACCAAGGTTTCGGATACTGTTTTAACACTGAACACTGTCCAACTGCCAATTTTGTGCACAGCAAAATTCTTGAGTGTGTAATTTCAAGAAAAACCTAAAAATAGCCTAAAAACCTATATGAATTGACACAGATAGAGATTCACTTATTGGCCTTCTACAAATAATACAACATTGATTCATCATTTATCCTCTCAACTGATGGCATCGTTCTGAACTTCCTATATAAGAAAATAATCCTCTTAACTGATGGTATCAAGTTATGAAGTTCCTATATGAGAAAATTGAAAAATAACAACAGATCATGTAAAAAACAGATCATGTGTGCAGTCAGAAGACATAGCTACATTTGATTGCCCATTTTCCCTTGACAACTCAGAATTAAGGCATGCAAATGTGTATGTGTTTCACTGTTATGGTCTACGATCCCAACAAGACACTGCAGCGGGAGCGTGAACAGTACCGTAGTGTTGTAGCATGTGTATTAGAAATAATTAGATGAATATCTTCGTATTAGGAATAGAGAGATGCATATCTTTATATTTAGATAGTATGAATATGATATTATCTTTAGTTGATTGGTTACATTAAATTGTATTAGTTTTCATATTATCTCATCTATATAAAGAGAGAAACCGCACCATTCATAATTAAGCAATGAATAAACAAAGTTCCTAGTCTCCTTCTCTCTTCTCCAATTAAACCTCAGAGCCTTGGCAGCGATATGGCCAGCTGTTCAAGAGAGAGTGCACTACTCATGGTCCTCGGACTCGTACCCAACCAACACCGACCACAACATTTGATATCAGAGCCAACTGCTGTAGCCGCGCATGGCGGGGTTAGATTAGTTAGGATTGAGACAAGATTAATTCCTTTACATTAGATATTGCTTTCTTAAGAGCCAAGTAAGTCATCCCTATAAAAATGCTAACATATATCTATTATCAATGAACTGATAAAGATGAATTAATCTATTTTCTTTCCTAAGTTCTATTATCCTAGTCTATAGTCAAATCTCTCATCCCACCAAGCCGACGTTGCTCGGACTTGTTCCTAGCAGTGCTTACCCTGATGAACTAAAGTGAACTAAAGTTCATCACATTTGGTATCAGAGCAGTCAATCCCTTCCCACGACTTTCGCTTACCATGACTAACGCCAACAAGATGGCCATTAGTACCAATGACATTGACAAGAAGATGGTGGCCTTCTTTCTCGACATGCATGTCACTTTAGAGAAGATGATCGCAGATTAGAAGGGGGAGAAGGCGCAACAAAAGGCGGCAACGAAACTGTTCCTAGCAGCCACCGTGGTGCAGCCCGAACATTTCGTGGCGACCGTGGAACTTGCCGTGGCAACCACATTGCTGCCGTGACCTGCCGTGGTTCTGCCAACGCCTGTCGTAGCCCTTGCATGGAGGTCACAATCTTCAAGATCACCAATCGACATTGCAATCCTTGTCAAGTTGGGGTCTCCTGAGGCTGCAAGCATGGCCGCCACCACAGCTCAAGAATGAGCTGTCGCCGAAGAGAAGAAAAGTTGTCACATGCAACAGTGTTGTTCATGTGAACAGTGTTGCGTGGTTACTGTTCACATGGCAGCCACTAATTTGATTGGATTAGTTTCCTTAGATATGGGATTAGATTGTTTAGGATAATCTATTTTCATAATATTAGAGATAAGTTCTTTAAGGGCCAAACCATCCAATTTATATAAGAATGGGAGTGTATCTCATTTTATTAAGCAAGGAATTAATGAAAATGAATTAATCTAGTCTCTTCTCCAAGTTCTATCATCCTAATCTATAATCAAATCTCTCATCCCACCAAACCAACGCCGCCGGCCTTCCTTCGGCAGTGTTTACCTCGATGAACTAAGATTCATCACATTTAGTACAAGAGGTGCAGCAGGGTTGTTCCCAGCAACCTTCACGGCGCCACAAAAACATGTCATGGCAGCCGCGGTCCTGTTGCGTCCTGCCGTGGCAACCACATCGCTGCCGTGACCTGCCACAGTTCTGCCGAACGCCTGCTATAGCCTTGCCAGTTATGTTGCTGCTGAAGCATGCCACAACAACTATGTCGCTGCCACGACCTGCTATGGTACTTCCGACACCCATAGCTCCCCTGCCATGTCCTACCAAGGTGTTGCCAAAGGCCACCATAGCCTTGTCGAAGTCTGCTGCAGCAACCACATCATGGAATCCTACGACAATGCTATCGTGGTTGCCGCTATGCTTGCTGTGGTTGCCACCGCGCCTACCGTGACGATCGCAGATGCCATAAATATTGCTGCACCTGTACGTGGAGGCCACATCTTTAAGATTACCGGTAAACACCGCAGTCACTCACTCGTCAACTTGGCTATCGTGGCTGTCCTAGGGCTGCAGCCATAGCCGCTACCACAGCTCAAGGATGAGTTGTCACTGAAGGGGGGAGAAGTTGTCATGTGCAAGAATCACTATTCACGCGCTCTGTTTACACATGTGAATAGTACCCTCGATATTGTAGCAGCCACGTATGGCAGAATTAGATTAGTTAGGATTGAAATAATATTAATTCCTTTAAATTAGACATTGCTTTCTTAAGAGCCAAGTAAGTTATTTCTATAAAAGTGCTAGCATATATCTATTATCAATGAACCGATAAAGATGAATTAATCTAGTCTCTTCCTTAAGTTCTATCATCCCAATATATAGTTAAATCTCTCATCCCACCAAGCTGACGCTGCCCGGCCTTTCTCCCGACAGTGTTTACCCCAATGAACTAAGATTCATCACAATAGCAAACAAAATTCTAAATAAAGTGGTCCTATAGAAATGCAGATGTCAAGTTTCCCATGCATTATGAAAGGGAATCTACTTATCCTATTGTTTCCGAAAGCATCTGTGATATTCAACCAAGTTGTTCAGCTGGAACATAAAGTCATATATATTTTTTACAGGATCACATTAGGATGCTTATCCTCTTAGATATAAACAAGCTAAGATACAACATTCAATTTTAACAGTTTGACCAACTTGCATGCTTTAACTAACCTACATTTAACAGTTTTCAAATGAATTCTACTTTAAATAACACGAAAGTTGGCAACTTACATATTTCCAGCCTAGGAGTCGTTGGCAGCAGCTACAGTAGATGTCGTTCACTGTGTGCAATCCAGTCAAGAGATAGCGATCCTCATTGGGACCAAGACTCACATTCACCCTGGATATCACCTTTAACCCAGATTAACATGTATGCAAGAATTGGCAATGTGTGGCTGTTCAAATGTTCAATGGGAAACTATAAATGATACTAACTCACTCTATGATGTCAGTTTATGTAATGCTAATATCCATAATTATATTTCACATATCTGGCTGCTAGTTTAGATGAAACTATTGTCTGACTGCATAATTCATAGAAATTAACTTCCCTTGGGAAAATGAAGAAAGTACACAACATTTCGTTTGCAGGTTCCATTGATTTTACAACATGACCTCTACATTTCATTGGCGTATGGTAGTTGATCAGCATGAAATAACTGAAAATGGACCAAGAAGCACTTTATAATCACAATCAACTGACCCTGATCAAGCTCTCTCACTTCATAACGTGGGTTGCCTATCCCATTCTTTATGAAGCATGACCTTGTCAGTCTTGTGATATCTAATATTGAATGTCCACTACTTAGTCTCTGAATTCTAACTCTCCAACCTAGCATCAACATGCTCTCATCATGTTGACCATAACATGATACCATGCCTAAATTGATCCATCAAACTCAAAAAATTAGGAACAAAATATCAATTCATGTACACCATGGTTTGCATTACTCATTTGATTCATATCCAACGTGATTCAGGGTATTCCATCATCAATCAAACCGAAAGCAACAATACCGCGTATCCACCATCACATTCTTGCAATCTAGCAAGATTTTACTCTTCATGATTAGATAAACATCACGATCCTTCACTCTCTACCACAAATAAAAACCCACTTGAGGAAACAACACTACTAGAAAACAACCCTCGTGCAACTATGACAACTGAAATCAGTGTGGCTACCAACAATTCATATTAAGTCTATACATCACGAGTTAATAATACTCTCTTGGATGTACTAGCTAGGAATGCCTTTAACTAAACGACGCTAAGTCATTCCAGAATAGCGGCATTGCAACGATCGCGCAATTCACATTCAGGAAACTGCAAGAATCAAAGGGGGGAATAGAGGGATAGCCCAACTCACACGCTCTCGAAGAGGTAGGCGCGTCCGTGGCGACCGCGAAACTCCTTGGACACGATGGCGTCCGGCGACGCCGAGTCCACCCTGCAGAACTTGCACTTGAACACCTTCGGCCCCGGGAGCGACTGCACGAACAGCAGCCCCATCCGCCTCGCAAGCCAATCACCCAATCCAATCGAACAACAACAACACGAGATTCCCCGGATCGAATCAGCAAGCGAGCCGCACGACCTGTGAGGCTACTAAATCTTGTCAAATCCCAAATCGCCCGAATGGGAGGTGGGGGAGGGGGCGGTCGGGCCCGATCGCCGTGGGTGGGGAGGATCGGCGCCTCGGTGGTGGATTCGGGCGGATGCCGCGATGGATTTGGTGGAGGAAGTGGTGGGGGGTTGAGAAAGCGGAGGCGACGAGGAAGGAAGAGATGGCCCTTGTCCTTTCGCGTTTGCTTCTGTTTTCGGGTAGTTTTGTTTTGCTCGCCTCTTTTCTCCGCAGCAAATTTATAGGCCCGGGATATCCGCTTGGTTGGGTGGTGCGCGACTTTACGGCCCTTTCCGTGTTAGCTTTCAGAAGCTGTTTTTTTTTTACAATATATAATTTTTAAATAAAGTATTTTTAAAAATAAATTTTACTAATTAATTATAGTAATTTTATTTATATCGATCAAAATTATATGTTAATATCTCAGTTTCTCAACAGATTGTTCTATTCATTAGCTAAAAACAAAAGTTAAACGTTAATATGAACAATGTTCATCGCCTCTGTTTCGTAGTGGCCGGCCGATTGGGTGGGTGGATCACCTTTGCCGCTTGCCGTTGTGCGAGCATCAGGGAAAAATCATTTACAGAAAAGCAACTTGTCGAGTGGTAAAATTCAAGCAAAATGTCATTGGCCGCACTGTGTAGCACAGCGTGTGGTTTGAAACTTTCCGGCAATTTGTGAGTGTTGGATTCATCTCAATCTTAATTCAGTTCTTTTCAATTTATATCTTATAAATTATAGCTTTCTTTGAACAAATAAACTGAACGACTTCTTCGCTACGGTTTTAAAGCAATTTATCAAGACAACCTTTTTGAAGCGGCTTCGGTATTCAATTTGTTCACACAAGTACTCGCGTTAGGGTCAAAAGTCATCGGCTGCAGCAAAAAAGAATGCACCCCTAGTACCATTAATAAGAGTCGTATTGGCAAACCAGGCAAGGTTTGGATATGCCGTACCTAGAATAAGTTTGGAGCAGATTTGTTTTTGGTCGTGAAGATTTTGGCAAGTTTTCATCCATTTCAAAACCGAACCGATAATTTTGCGTGTGATGTGCGTACTTTTTATCTCTACTACTTAATAGAAGAAATTAGTGAGTGGTACGTTCTTCTGCTCCTTCCCTCCCCTCTCGTACCTCCCGAGAGAAAAATCATCGAGAAAATGGGACATAGTCTCTCTTCTGCCTCCCAAAAAAGCAACGACAAAACCAGAGAAAACTAGAATGCGCCAAACAAACTCGAGATAATTCTTACTAAATTGTTCTGAACAAACTCGAGATAATCCTTAACAATCCGTTGCAACCCTAAAAACAGGATAGTAGTACCAGATCGTAGCCAAACACTCGTCGCCTCTACCTCTCTCTCTCGCCATCCCTCGTTCTTGTCTTCTATCTCCTCTGTAGCCCTATGCCGATGAAGTCTTCAGGAAGGTGTTGAAATTGGTACACGCGTTGCATTGAGGTTCATGACGACATTGTGGCAGTTCTCGTGGCTCCGCGGTCTCATTGACGCCAAGCAACCAGAGGGCTGCTACACCGCACGACACTGAGAAGGACAAAGTAAAGGCAAGCCACATTGAGGTCAAGTCGATGGTATGCATTGAGGTCCACTATGTAGATCTTCTCATCTTTTGATCATTCTTTTCTTTCCAGTTGCCACCAAGTAAAGTTCCCTTTATTCCTTGAGTCAATGTCCAATTAGCCACTTATTAATCTTGTACACCATCAAGCACATAGCAAGGCAAAGCATCTATTCCGTTGATGGTTTTGCTGGTGGACAAGATGATTAAATGGCTACATGTTCACTAAATAATTTTTTCTATTATGGTTAGATCACCTTTACTTATTACTTTGTTTTAAAAGACTGGTCAGTCGGTGAATCCTGAGTGATACATTCTCCTCTCCATTCCACGTCTCTAAAAAACTCTAACAAAAACCCCTAAAAATCACCTACCAACAAATAAATTAAAATTATGATATTTTTTATCCCAACAATCTCCTGCCACAAAAATCCTACCATGGTTCCCTATTATCTCATCCTCATCCTATCATTTATTCCCCAGTTGCCACCACTAAACAAAGCGTTGTTGGGTTAGACTTGGCTGCCATGGCGAAGGGTGTAGCGTAGGTAGAGCATGACGGTGAAGACGCAACGATGGCCACGGCAAGGTCTAAGCCGGGCACAATAGCAGAGCCATAGGTGTTTGAACATATGATACGGCAGGGCAGAGCTTGTCTAGGTGACAACTTGATGGGCAGAGCCATAGGCAGAGCTTGTATGGTGCAGTCCATATTTAGGCAGCGATCAGTTTGGAGACAGAAACACTGTTGAGCGCTCAAAACACTGTAGCAGCGATTAAAACACTGTAGTACTTTTGTCACGTAGTGATTTTTTTTTATTTTTTTGCGTTCCGTTTTTTTCTCATATTCCTTTGCATTATCCGCACTAGACTAGCGAGATGTTTTTATTTTTACATTTTTTAAAATTTAATTATGCCTAACATGCCACTCAGCTACAGTAAAAATCAGCCAGCTACAGTGTTTTTTCAGCAAAAGCCAAAAGTCATCGCTATTCCGATCACCCCCTAAGTGTTAATGGCACAACATAATGAGATAATATATATTTTTTAATTGTAGCAGGCCACGGGCATTGAGCTAGTAGTAGGAGCGCTCATTCCAGCTTCCAATCGCCGCGATGGGCGTTAAAATCCTGTAGTAGCGATGAGTGACACTGTAGCACTTTTGTTCTTATTCAATTTTTTTGTTTTTTTTTGTGTTTTTGTGCTTTATTTTTTTCTCATATTCCTTTGCATCATCCGCTCTAGATTAGTGTGTCGTTTTTATTTTTACATTTTTTAGATTTAATTATGCCCAATAAGCTAACTTAGCTACAGTAAAAAAATAATCTAGCTACAGTGAAATTTCAACAAAAACTAAAAGTCATCGCTATTCCGAACGCTACCTAAAAGAAAATGAGTTGATAGATTCCAGTGCGCATCAAATTACGGCCACGCTCAGAAGTGCTTCTGCGTTTGCTTTTTTTTACTGTTTGTTTTTTATTTTTTTTATTTTCGGATTTTTTTTATTTTTATTGTATTTCTTTGCATTGTTCGTGATGGGCTAACATATTTTTTTTCTATTTTTTTTAATTTTTTAAATGCTAAATAAACTACTCAACTACAGTAAAAAATAAGCTAATTATAATAAAAAAATTATAAATCATCGTTATTCTGAACACCCCTACAGCTTATACTCCTATATTTTGTTTTGAAATCATGCAGATGTGTTTCCCTCGCGCAATGACTAATAGGAGCATAAAAATGTTTCCGCATACTTTTGACTTGTCATTTTTTTTGAGGCAAGTGTGCTCGTTGGCACCCAGTTACTTGTCAGCCAACGATCTAGTGGTAACAGCGCGCAATGAATTATTAATTGCTGATTGGATCGAGCATCACTTAATTTAATTTCTGTTTTTTATTATTTATTAATTTCGTTCTTTTCTATTTTTTTGGTTTTTTGTATTCCTTTGTGTTATCTATGAAAGGCTAATATGTTTTTTTTAATTTTTTAAATTTTAATTATACCAAATAAATTAATTCAGCTATAGTAAAAAATAAATTAGTTACAGTAAAATAATCATAAGTCAGTATTATTCTAAACATCTGTTGAGCATATGGCCACGGAGCCACCGATGTAGCCCATGTACCATAAAGTTATGGCCCAGAACCTGCATTCCAACTTTTTTGAAGGAGAAAGGAACCAGAGGGATGGTAGATGTGTATGTAATTTATGTATTTTATATATACTTTTCCATCATCCATCAAATTCGTTCAATCATGTAGGTTTGTCCTGCCTTTCAAGAGAAAACTTTCACAAATGAAGGTGTGTTGTACCGGACAGTTGTTTTGTTGCGCGTTTTAAGATTTGACGATTTTTGATGCGTCACAACTCACAAAGATAAGGAGATCTGAAGGTTGTGTTCTTGCACGAAGATCGCACGATAGAAGCGGCGCCTGATGCTAAGGTGACGTTCTAACTAACTTTTGTGTCTTTTAGCTTATGGTTGAAATTGTACTATATAGATAACTAGTTTTATTTAAAAATAAAGAAAAATTAAAAAATCATTATATCGTCAACGACAATGTAAAGAGATAAAAAATAAATAAACCAAAATTAGAAGTGGGTATGTTTTAAATAGAAAGAAATAGACCAAAATTAGAAGTAGGTGTGTTTTAAATGACTTCTAACAATAAACCAAAAGAACAAAAAAGTTAAAAACTGAAGCCATTTTGATTGGGGTCAACCTGAATCGGACTTCGCAAACTAGTCATGTCCATTAAATGCTGGATAATTCCTACTATATTACTTTAAAGGTTGACATAGCTTATAATATCATTGTAAAAAAATTCCTTCAAACTATACAACTCTAAAAACTTCACGCGCCTTGCTTCAACCTTCCTAATCAACTGAGGATTTGTTCTGAACTAATAACTAAACCAGCACTTACGACCCATGCATGCAAGATCTTGATCGTTCTTAGATTACTATACTAGCTGGGGTTTGGCACCGCGCCCTGCGCAGTCGGATCCGACCGGGGCAAAAACAACTTTTCCCACGACTTCAAAGCTGCAGAATGATTTGAAGGGGAGGAAATGAGGGTAATGTTACTGTATGAATCTAAATTTTTTTGGAGTGTTGTAGTTTTTTTTAAAAAAATTTTTAGAATGATATCCTAAGCTATGTCAATATGTAGAGTGGTATATTTAGGGGTGCTAATGGGCCAAAGCCCAACACTAGCCTGATTCAAGCCTAAAATTGTTTTTATTTGATCCAATCTAAGCTGGTCCAACACACAGAAGCCTAAGTACAATCCAAGCCCAAATAAAGACTTAGACCTTAATCCAGACCACACCTCCATTGCATAAACTTCAACAGAGCCCAAATAAAGAACACCCCCAATGTCTGTCGCCACCAATGGCGTCATCATCCTCTGCGCCCAATGCCTAAGCCCCACCACGTCTCACCACTATCACCACCGCCCTCACTCACCATCCTGTCACCGTGCCACTGCTTGCTCGCCACTGCGCTCCTCGCGCCCCTCTCCCTCCTCCTCGTCACTACACGTTGTTAGATGCAACAGTGGATATAGCGGTCGAGGCACTCACCACCAACGACGTGTCCTCCTCACCTACGCTAGGCCACATCATCTTTGAAATCGCTGGCTCGGCACACCTCTGGCCACCCTGCCATGAGTACATCCGCTTGTGGTGAGACCCGTCCTTCAAGCACGACCACGTCTGGCTTAATGCTAGCATCGTCGCCATGCCAAAGCCCAATGCTCCCATGGAAGCCCCCTACTGTTGATCCAGGTGTTAGAGGACACCTCATAATTCCGATATACCAACCCTATGACGGGCCATCCCTTTTGGCTTCTGGATCATGCACATCATGGCCAAAGCTCATGTGGCTTGTGGGTAGCCGTGGCGCGTGGTGGTTTGCACTTGTGGACAACACTACTGTCCTATTCACGAACAACCTGGTGGCTGTGCCCAGTAAGTACAACTGGAGAGATAGATAGTGTACACTAGATGGTTCTTGATGGTGGCGAATGTAGAGCTTAAGAGCAGCGGAGAACAATGGAGTTGGATGGTGGTGGCACTAAGTCGTAACTCGCGACCTCCTGAAGGAAGTCTCGAACAAGTAAATAGGTTAGCTTTCATCTACCTTTAGTAATTAATATAAAACGATGAGGCCCATGGACTAGTCCAATCTAGCTCAAGTTTGACCTAATAAAAAAGAGTCCAAATTTAATCTAGTTATTTACAACTTTAGACGAGTCTAATCCAAAAGCCTAGATAGGCCCAAGCCCATTAGTAGCCCTAGTTACATTATGAATTATACTTTCCCTAGACAATAGGAATCAAATTAAGGCTGGCTCCAAAGGGCTAAAAAGCCTTGACTTTTGGCTGTAGGTTTTTTTTACTATAGTGGCAAAATTTAGAAAAAATAAAAAATTGAAAAACACTGCTAAACCTTTTAGAACAATGCAAAGTAATAAAGAAAAAACAAAAAAATCAATTTTGAAAAGCCAAAAAGCTGAAGAGGTTTGGAGCCTTAACCGTAGTAAAAACATTCGCTAATGTGCAACTCTTGCATTGAATTCACACTTCG
Source organism: Melocanna baccifera (assembly GCA_036346265.1). Classification (NCBI taxonomy): domain Eukaryota; kingdom Viridiplantae; phylum Streptophyta; class Magnoliopsida; order Poales; family Poaceae; genus Melocanna; species Melocanna baccifera. The sequence goes on along the minus strand of CM070694.1, from coordinate 21,515,745 downwards.
ATTTACCTCTCCTCTAAGAGCCTGCTTATTTTGGGCTGAAAAATGATGGCTTGTGGCCGAATTTTCACTATAGCTAATGATGATTTATTTGACATAATTAAATTAACAAAATAAAAAAAATAAAAAATAAGGTAGCCCATCACATATAAATGCAAATGAATACGAAAAAAGAATCGGCAAAAAAGCTTAAAAAAACTAAAAAACTAGAAAAAGGTGAAATTTAGAAATAGAAAAAATAAGTTAAAAGCTCAAACAAAAATAAGTGATGTCTAAGTTCACATTCAATTGCGAGATGATGAGGTACTCTTAACAAATATCCCACGCATAATTTAAAACACACATTTATCTTTCTCTCCGTATTTCCAGCTCACCCACCATACTTGCACACAAATCTATCCACTCACTGACGGTAGGACCAAATCAATTCCGGGCCCACCTTCAGCCACACATAGAAAGGAAGCGCCTCGGTGCCCCAAAGGTGCAACCCCGCAGCCAGCCGGGTCGCTGTCGCCGCTCCCTGCTTCCGGATCCTACCACCGATTTCGTGCCGCTGTTGCTCACATCACACCACGCTCGCTTTTTTGAGGTGTACAAACGCAGACATACAACACAACACACGACACACGTCTATAAGAGACTCAACGCACACATATATAGATATACCAACCTTTAAGTATTCAGATAAGATATGAGATGTTCGATCATAAGGATCCAACTCCGATAGATAGGGAGTTCAGCGACTCCACTCGCCATCCGAGCTAGCTTTAGCCCTCTTACACCACGCTTGCTTATGCTTTCTCCACTCGACTCGCGCAATCAGCTCGACAATTCACACACCTCCTAGGGGCAAAAGGGACATTTCTAACTGTCCCTATTAATTAAGGCTATGTTACAAACAGCGATGGAGCCTAAAGCTATTTAGAATATGTTAATTTTTTAACGTGATTTTTTCTTTTTTATTGTTTGCATTATTCCGTGAAGATATAACTGTGTTTTTATTTTTATTTTTAATTGAATACCTGTCAGGATTGTGATTCTAAGATAGGATCATTTTTTATCTGATGGGATCGGATTATAGAATCGTGATTATATTAGATTTTTAAAAACATACATATTTTATATAAACTTTGAATTATATTTCTAAATATGTAAATCTATAGTAGATTTTTTTGAATCTAATTGTATACTTTGAGTATGTTAGATGGAGAGGAGGAAGTGATGAATAAATGTTAGTTGAATCTGTATTGAGGTCCAAATGGGCAAATATATAGTGAATACAATAGACATAATATTAAACCTTAGGACAATAAGAAATAACACAAATACTCTTAACACTCTCTCAAATGCAAAAGAATATGCAATAACATTATATTTGGAAGAGTTGACACTAAAATAGAGAAAAACCAAAGTCCAGATCGTGATAATGTTGTCACAGCTTGCAACTATTGGAAAATTATATCGAGTACCAAATCATCTGCGGTAGCACGATGGCTGGTGAGGATCCAGAGACGATGACGACCGAGAGATGGCCGCCCCCAGGAGTGGAGATCACTCCTCTCGGGGGCAGCGGTAGTATCTTATTTTGATTTGTGTCATCTACCCCTGATAGTATCTTACGATATTGCGATCCGTATTGCGATACTGATAACCTTAATTACCACTGTAGTATATTTTCAGACAAAATGTAAACATGACTAAAAACCAGAAGCAACAGTACTTTGGAAAATGTGCCAAAGTCAACACGAGTCGCAAGCCTCCCATAGCCGAAGTCTTTACTATTTTGGCCCCTGTGCTATTTTTTTTGCAGTTCTAACCTCTGAGGAATTTTTTTTTGCAAATCTAGCTCCCTCTCGAGCGCGAAATTATGTGAGGTCGAACCACGGCAAATTCCACATTAGGGAAGTGCGGAAATGCAATTTGTACGGTACTATAGTACGGATTTTTAAATTCCGCGTTAGGGGAGCGCGGAAAACGGCATTCCCATACTACAACATACTGTAGCTATAGTAAAAATCTGTGCTACAGTACCGCAGAAATATCATTTGCACGCTCCCCTGTGTGGATTTGCCATATATCAGCAGAGACTAGATTTACCAAAAAAAAAAACCCAAAAAGTTAGAACTGCAAGAAAAAGAAACTTCGGAGGGTCAAAACAGTAAAGATTTCCCCACGCTGCTTCGCTACCGGACGAGCCCACTTTCCCCAAACTGCCCCTCTCACTATCGCCTCGTAAACCGCCGCCTCCGTCATCTTCACGACTTCTCTACACCCCCCGCACCGCACCAATGGCCGATTCGCCAAACCCTAGCTCTAGAGACCTCCCCGCCGGCGTCGGGAGCTCGCCGGAGAAGCCGGCCCCGGCGGATCGGCGCGTGGCGGCGCTCGCCGGTGCCGGCGCGAGGTACAAGGCGATGTCCCCAGCGCGGCTGCCGATCTCGCGCGAGCCCTGCCTCACCATCCCCGCCGGCTTCAGCCCCTCCGCCCTCCTCGAGTCTCCCGTCCTCCTCACGAACTTCAAGGTGATTACTACCTCGTTGTACCTGTCACTTCTCCCCACTTGTTATTACCGCGGGATCTGCGAATTCTACGGCGTCCATGTCGTGCTGAGGTTTGTTTGAGTTGGGGAAAAGGATGGGTTCCGATGCGCATTAGCTTTATGGTATAATTTATGAGACATTTGCACCGCGAATTGGCTCGTGCCCTCGGAATAATGCTTTTGCTGCGCGCTTTCGCATTTCCGGTGGTGCCATGCGGCTTCTGGAACTGCTTTTTCGCGGGGTTCTGGGGGATATGGTTGTTTTCCCTTTGTTTCTCCTTTTGGGGCGTCCCTGCGCCGTCGATTTGCTGTGGAGTGAGGTGGGAGCTGTTGCTTGTGCGTTTGGGGGGAATCATTCTGTGCTGCACACACTTGGTGGCTCGGATAATAAATCATCATTTGTCATTTCTCTGTGGGGGCTTTAAAGGGCCTTATTTAAGGAAACGTCCCCTCGGCTTCGGCTGGTATTGTACTGGTGGTGTGCTAAGGAATGGTACTCTTCCATTAAGGAAAGCACTATGCTATTGCGAGAGGGAAAGAGTCGAATTTTGCAGGTTTGGATTAGGGATGACCATTTCATTGTTATTGTTTCTTAATTTTGGTTTTGGATTTTGTATTCTTAATCTTGATTCCTCTTGGTGACAACCCAGAAATTGAAATTCCCTTGCTCGGTGAGCATAGGGTACTTACGTCTTAGTTCTTACAGCATCATTATTACTTGCTTTGTCTTGGTTCCTTGTTCTTGTCAACCTTCTTCTCGATGTTTCCTTTTCCGAGCATAGGATGGTTGGCAAACAGGTTCTGATTAAAGGAAGAATTTATGACGGTAACATTCAGTTGACAGGTGTTTCTCAAAAAAACCATTTCACAGAACTTAAATACTGTAATATACATTACATAAATAATTTCTACAAGATGATGTGCAATCTATAGGCTATAATGTTGCTGTACGATGTTGCGTGTTCAAAAGTTTATAGGGGTTACCCTGCTTGAAAAATATTTAACACAATTTTATGTTTAGGTTGAACCCTCTCCTACTACTGGTACTCTGAGCATGGCTGCAATTATGAACAAGAGCGCTCATCTGGACATCCTACCTTCACCTAGGGATAAATCTGTTGGTAGTGCCGATGAAGATGGGGGCACTCAGGATTTTGAATTCAAGCCTCATCTCAATTCATCTTCTCAATCAATGGTACGGAACCTTTCTTTGAATGGTTACTTGTGTAAACCTTTAGCAGCATGTACTGGACTTAAGCGCTTAATTTTGTTTATATTTGACCTACAAAAATTAATTGTACTTTATCTTGTAGACCAACAAAAGAAAATTTTAGCATTTTGTTTTATATATGATCACACAAAAATAATTTGACTTTGTCTTGGAGAACTGCAGAAGGAGGTTAATGTTCTAATGTACTTTACATCGCTTTCGTTTGGTGACCTGGAGTGTCTAATCGTTTGAACCTGACCTTATTAATATTCTGCCAATTGGGTCCATCATATTGCATTTTAGTTAGTTCTATCTGGGATTCTAGTTCTTGATGTCAAATTTTTGTTAGGTTCTTGAATCCAAAATCAATTCTCCCATTGTATTCTCTTCTAGCCCTTTGATGTGCATGTTTTCACTAAAGTAACAATTATAATAGAGCCATAATCTGGTACTCCCTCCGTTGATAAGGTGCCTACAATTGTTGTGTGTAGCCCACATTGTTAGTAGTCCATGGTTGTGAGTTTACATGTTAATGCCCATATTGGTTGGATAAGGCTAGAACTTCAAGTCTGAATAAGCACATTAAGTTTGTTGTATTTGTACGATTTGGTTACAGCAGGGCTTCTCAGCCTAAGAACAAGCTGTTAGTGGCAAATGTGAAATGTGATCCTTTTGATGAGAATAGGTTACAATACAGTGACAAAACTTTTTTTTTGCTGGGTGAGACTTAAGAGGTTGCTAGTGCGGTTACACATATACAGTAAGTTTGTGAAATCATCAGAATATAAAGAGACGAACCCCAATTTTATGTTTTAATTTCATGGAAAAGAGCCGAAAGGATTATTGTGGGTGAGTTCTGTGGCTTTAGGATGGTATCATGGGAAGCATCCTTAATTCTAACATAAAAGGAAGTTCATAACATCTTGAATTCTCCTGAATTGTCCTGTTAACCTAATTTCTCTACTCCATATGTTGCATTACTTCTCTCACAAGTAAAGCAGAAGTTTCTTGCATACATGGTATATTTTGAAGAAAACAATTTGGTGCGGATTTAATGTGATCTATTTATGCTTGCTTGGTCACCTTCTTTCTTAATTCTTGTTGATTTGTTGTACAAGTCACTTCTGCATTGTATAGCCTTTGTAATGCTCACATTTTGTACTGCAGGCTCCTGCTATCAATGATCTGAAAAACCATGAGCCTTCTATGCAAAATCAGAGTTTGAATCCTGTCTCATCATCAGGCAATATGGTGATTGAAAATAGACCTCTCTGTTCACGTGACTCAACTTGCACAGTGAATGTTTCAACTGTTCCGAACCAACCTGTTGGAATGGTTGGTTTGACCGACAGCATGCCTGCTGAAGTTGGTACATCTGAGTTGCATCAGGTGAATAGCTCTGAAAATGCTGTGCAGGAGACACAGACTGAAAATGTAGCCGAAAAGTCAGCAGAAGATGGCTATAACTGGCGCAAATATGGACAGAAGCATGTCAAAGGAAGTGAAAACCCTAGAAGCTATTACAAGTGCACGCATCCTAATTGTGAAGTAAAAAAACTATTGGAGCGTTCACTTGATGGTCAGATCACTGAGGTTATTTATAAAGGGCGTCACAATCATCCTAAGCCCCAGCCTAATAGGAGGTTAGCTGCTGGTGCAGTTCCTTCGAACCAGGGTGAAGAAAGATACGATGGTGTGGCAGCCGCTGAAGGTGTGGAGTTTATCATGTTTTTTTTTTAAAAATATTGATATTGGGTTCCTGTAGTTTGGCAGCTTGGCCTCCTGGATTCTCATACCAAGTTTTGGAAATTGAATTATATCGACATCTATGGTTAAATTGCTGCATTTTTGCTTGCTTGTTTTTAAGAGTTGCTTGCTATTATTTTTCATTGATGTCTTGTAGTAGTAACAACTCGATAGTTGATAGTTCAAATTTCTACAAATTTTTGAAAAAGGAACGCTTTAAACTTACAAAACTCAATTTGATGAGGTTCCCAGAGTTGTACATACACATTACCATAGATATATTGGTTGATCCATACATCAAAGGAAAACCTGTGGTAAAGATGCTCTTTTAATGTTTTTGTAGTCATTTTGTTGGGTTCTCAGAATTTTGCTGTTAAAATGCAGACAAGTCTTCAAATGTTCATAGCAACCATGGTAATCTAGTACATTCAGCTGGTATGGTTGAGCCTGTTCCAGGTTCAGTTAGTGATGATGACATTGATGCTGGAGGTGGAAGACCTTACCCTGGGGATGATGCTGCTGAGGATGATGATTTAGAGTCGAAACGCAGGTACATATGGTTTGAACTTGGTACACTAACGAAACGCTCCTGTCAAGTGCTAATTTGTTGTCTACAACTATGCAAACAGGAAAATGGAGTCTGCTAGCATCGATGCTTCTCTGATGGGTAGACCTAACCGTGAGCCTCGTGTTGTTGTACAAACTGTTAGTGAGGTTGACATCTTGGATGATGGCTATCGCTGGCGTAAATATGGGCAGAAAGTAGTCAAAGGAAACCCCAATCCGCGGTCAGTACTTATTTTCTTCATTAACTACTACTATTAAATTATCTCCTTTTGTCTCACATGTGAACATATTTTTAATGTAATGGTAAAATATGTTATAATCCTCTGGTTATGTTCTCTGGATCAGAAACTAAAACTTTTGCATTCTACGCATTTTGCAATACATCCATGGCATAACTAATTTTTATATACTTAATCATTCATGTACCTGTCAATTCTATTCCTTTCCGAAGAAAACCTGTGATTTTTATGCTGGTTGAATGTAATCTCCTAAAACATAAATTCAGTAGAGGAATAGAAACAAAATTAAATGGCCAAGGAACAAGAAAATTCTCTACTTCACATCTATGCTCAAGGTTGTATTCGAACAAATTAAGTGCACAAAGCTAGTAAAGATATATGGTGGATGAAATGAAAGATCTGCTACTTCACATCTATCACCGTTGGTGGATCAAATGCGGAGATGGAAGATGTTGTGGTACGGGTTAGTTGGGTACAAGTCCGAGGACCGAGAGTAGGGCACTCACCTTTGAACAGTCGGTCATGCTGTCGTTAAGGCTCTTGAGGCTTAGTTGAAGAAGAAGAGGAGAGATTAGAAACTTTGTTTATTCATTGCTTTCTCATGAATACTATGGCTTCTCATTATATAGATGAGGTTAGCCTCTAATAACATGGAAACTAACATGATCTAATGCAACTAATCAACTAAAGATAAGATCATATTCATACTATTTAAATATGAAGATATACACCTAAACATTCCAAATATAAAGATATGCATAAGATCCCATCCCTAAAAGAATAACATGCTACAGTACCGCATGGGTACTGTTCGTGTGCTCTACAGTACCCAAGACGCTGTTCACACGCCTGCTATGGTGCATCGCTGGGATGATAGACCATAACAGAAGAGTTCCTATTACAATTTGTCCATGTGTCCCTTGAAGGTCCCTCAAAGCTAAAATGTGTTTAGTCTGTCGCATTGTTTTACCATTTAGTCTATTTTTTATTTGGCAGATACCAGCCATTACTATTATGATGATGATTTCCCCCCTCTTGTTAAAGATCACACATAACCACATACGAATTAAAATAGTGGGAAGTATATAACATAAAATAAAAAATCAGATGTTACCCTTTTCATTCGTTTCGTGATATAAGAGTATGGTAATGTATGTACGCATGTGTATGTTCAACCCCACAAGACTACAGTTTGTAGAGAAAATAGAAAGTAATGTTTCATTGTTACAGTATGCCATATAAAATGCTATTCCTAAGTATACAGAGTGAAGGCAATTGGTTGGTTGTTATGTGTCTGCGTCATGCTTGTCACGGTGTCGCAGTGGCGCTGGGTGGACGCCATGGCCACTCGCCACGCCTTTTTTTGGTTGGGGGGGGGGGGACGCACCTGGGAGGGGAGGAGGCGGCTGCAGGGAGAGGAGTTGCCGCGGGAGAGACGGGAGAGGAGGTTGGGAGAGAGACGCGACTAGTGAGAGACATGGGAGAGAGGAGGTGATATATTGGACTGGCTGGGCTGTACACCGTATGTATGCACATGCACAGGCTTCTGGTGTTCGCCATGGCGTCCTGGCACCCCTCACTCGCCATGGTCGCCAGTTCCGCCGTGACAACCATGGTCTGCGTTATTGAAAGGGTGGTCTTTGGTTCGAAACCCCGCGGGTGCACATTATTATATTATAATTTTTGCCAGTTTAATAATGCCTGGGGAGTAAGGCTTAAAAAATACTTACTTGGAATTGAGTTGCTAGCTAGGCAAGGTGCGCTTCCCATGAGGGGGCAAGACAAATATTGAAATTTTGGTTCGAAGCTAACAGTTGTCAAAATTTTGTAGTGCTGACCGTATCTGGCATACATTTGGTTTGCTGTCTAAATTTTGGAATTGGCATCCTAGTTTGTCTTTTTTTGCCAAATCTTCATGGGCATGACCAAATTTTAGTAAACCATAATTTTGACACATTAGTAGGGCAAACTTTGGCACAACCAAACAGCCTATATTGATGTGCTTACATGCTTATATGTCCTGGCCTTTCAATACTTCAGTTTGTAAAGAAGTTAAGAGAGTAATGTTGCGCTGTTACATTCTACCATATAAAATGCTATTCCTAAGTATACCCACTGGAGGCAATTATTTGGTCTGGTATCTCTTTGCAGTAGTGAAAGGGAGAGGTCTTTGGTTCGACGCCCCAGAACATGCATTGTTTAATCTGAATTTTTGTCAGTTTAGTAGCGCCAGGGAGTAAGGCTTTTAAGGGCTTCGTTGGAAGTTGGCCTTCTAAAGCACCACTCAAAACGGCTTAAAGCCAGATTCTGCTTTTAGCTTTTATTTTTTTCATTATTCAGTAATTTCGTCTTTTTTTGGTATTTTTTTAGATTTTTTGGGCTTTTTTGCCTTTTCTTTTTTCCCCGTATTCCTTTGCATTGTCCGTGATGGGTTAACATGTTCTTTTTATTTTTACATTTTTTAAAATTTAATTATGCCAAATAAGTCAACTTAGCTACGGTAAAAAATAAACCAGCTACAGTAAAAAAATTATAAACCAACACCAAACTGAGTGCTACCTAAGGCAATTAGCATTCCGGATAAAATAGTGGTTCAATTCATATTTCTTATCACTTTCTGAATGGACGGATGTGTTCCATACTTAGACAAGCAGCAACTCAATTTATTGTTGGGATGGAACATGTTAGGCAGTGCACATGGATATTCATTTTGTTCTTGATTGCAGGAGTTACTACAAGTGCACAAACACGGGATGCCCTGTCAGGAAGCATGTTGAGAGAGCATCACATGATCCTAAATCAGTGATAACAACATATGAAGGAAAACATAACCATGAAGTCCCTGCTGCCAGGAATGCAAGCCATGAGATGTCCACACCTCCCATGAAGACTGTTGTGCATCCGATTAACAGCAATATGCCCGGCCTTGGCAGCATCATGAGAGCATCTGAAGCCAGGACCTTTTCCAACCAATATTCTCAAGCAGCCGAAAGTGACACTATCAGTCTTGACCTTGGTGTTGGAATTAGCCTGAACCACAGTGACGCCACAAACCAAATGCAGTCTTCAGTTCCTGATCAGATGCAGTATCAAATGCAACCCATGGCTTCTGTGTACGGCAGCATGGGACTTCCAGCAATGCCAGTGCCAACAGTGCCCGGAAATGCAGCAAACAGTATATATGGTTCCAGAGAAGAAAAAGGTAGCGAAGGATTTACTTTCAAAGCCACGCCGATGGAATATTCAGCTAACTTATGCTACAGCAGTGCTGGCAATTTAGTCCTGGGTCCGTGAGTGTCTACTAATGCTTATAGCTCCAAGAATCATGTATTACTAACAATGCTTTTGTAATGACAATCTCTTCAGCAAGATTCTCAATTGTGTATCATTTACACATCAGTTGAACCGGAGGCAAGTAAGCTATACCTGCGAGTTGCAGCAATACATTGGTCTTTTGGAGCGGGAACGCCCTCCTTGTATGTGGCAATGCAGACCTACATTCGTTGTACAGTGAACCCGTAATGATTAATTAGATTATGAGAATCTGGTTTTGTGAGCTGTCTTTCTTCTCTACTGGAATATGATACCACGTAGATTATGATCATTTGGTATCGTTAACTGTCGTCTCTTCTTTTGTGGCAAAGCTTTGTATCTTTCCCTGCATATAAATGGTGGCATTGCCACTAAGATATGCACATGTAATCAGACCTGAATGATAATTTATGGATGCTCAGTCAGTTGGATCTGTACCGGTTGAACAGGATGTACTCCCCTATGCATTTCCAGACCTACTAGCCAACATTTCAAAGGATTTTAGTTAAACAGTAGGTGATAATGCTGATTGAGATTAGAGTGCAACAACATTAATCATAAGACGTCTGAAACTCAACACATATACCCCCGAATTTGTAATACACCTCATCAGCCTTATTCAGGCTCGACCCTAAATGCTACGATTGGCATTACAACAGCAGGTTATAGCTATTCCTCTCCATACCCGTATCACGATAGCTTCCTAAAGTACAACCAAACATACACCTAAATTGACTACGAAACGCACAGTTACAAGTACGTCGTCAGATCACATCACAACGCTAATGCCATGCGGACGAAACCACGAGGGGCCTGTTCTTCCATCCGAGGTAGAGCACCCCGTCCCTCTCGGCGAGCTGGTAGTTCGTGGAGTAGCTCTGCAGCAGCGTCCTGATGGTGGCATTCACCAGGGAGCTGAGTGGGGACGGCCTGAAGCCGGCCATGGTAAGGCGCGCCTTCCACTTGCCGAAGAGCTCGTGCCGCTCCACCCTCTCCGCTCCCTCACAGGCGACAAGGTTCACGATCTCCCTCGCCAGGCAGTGCTGCTCCATGTTGATCCTCTCCTTGTCGTCCCTCGGGAGCATCAGGTCGATGGACTCGAAGATGGCCGTGTAGTAGTCGAGCGTCTCCGCGAACCTCTGCGCGAATGGGGCCGTGTTCGTGTTGGACTCCTGCTCCACGAGGGTGACCACCTTCGGCGACAAGCCCTTCACCAGCCTCAGGATCCGGTCACGGTGGTTCGCCGTGCTGACGGTCTCGTCTGGAATGTGGTGCAGCTCCAGGGTGAAGTTCACAGCGACAGCTTCCCCAGGGATGACTCCAAGATGCCCCTCTTCAACGTCGCTGCCGGAGATAGCCACCGCATGGAATTCAAAGGGCACCTTGCACAGGCCAGCGATGTGTGACAGCCGCCTCCCAACCAACTCTAGCCCGCCGCCTCGCGCGTAAGCTGACACTGAATCATCAATGCCTGTGATCCTTACAGTCGGTGGTCCACCAGGTCTGGCTGCAAGGGCCTGGAGGAGAGAGATCCATTGAGCCCCTTGAGAGATATGGAAGTCAATGATATGAATCCTGTCTTCTCCCTTGACCGCCTCCGCAATTGCGCCATTTGCCGACATGTAGCCGAACTTGAAGTAGGGGCAGGCCTCATACAGGAAATGCATGTAGGACAGCAGGTCGGAACTCTTTGGTTCTTCGCACTTCAAAGCTTTGTAAATTGAGTTTCCAGAGGAGGCAAGCCTGGCAACAAGCCCTTCCACCATGTAGGCTCCCAACCTCTCGAGTGGCTCACCAGATACTGAAACCATTTTTCTCAACTCCGGAACCATCAGATCGATCACGAAGCTGTTCTTCTCTTCCACTGCTCTAGCACAAGCAATCAGTAGCTCCTTCAAGTTGCCTCTGGGGATGCCCATCATCCTCACCCACTTCTCTGGTTCCAACGAAAGCTGGTTTGCCACGGAGCTCTCAAGCCTATTGACTATCTCAGAGTCTGGCCCAAGCATTACAGCCTCAAGATCCTTCAGTTTCTGCTTCAGATCATTAGGATCCTCCGTGACGCACGAAGCGCTTATAGGAGATCCACTTGTGGAGTCGGAGTGACTCTCTTCCTGAGATCGAGGACTGCCACTCCTGGGAGTGCAACTACGACAGGAGGGAGATTCATGTCTCATACAACCAGCAGCCGCAGAGGAGTCCAATGTGTACCGCTTAGGAGTAACCTGGTTTTCAGAACCAGCATCTGGTGAATGGGACTTCAGGCTGTAATGATGTTGCGGTACAACATGGGCGTCTGAAGGTGCCTGATGAGGGTGACATGGGTGCTGTGGATTGTCAGAATACTGGAACTGCCTAGGGTTCTGCCTTGGTATGTTGCCAAAGGGATGCGTCATTCGGGAAGTTGGAGTATCAGCCATCCTGGTTCACTAAAAAGCCTGACGCACTAATTACTCCATGTTATCAAGTGCTCTTGGTATGGCAAGGATATCCAATCAACAGATCAACTGGAAGTGGAAATTTTGTAGTTTGTTTGCTGATATGTCTCCTGCTCCTTCAGTAGTATTCCAGAAGTCCAGATGAAACAAAATCTGTAACAAGAAAGACTGTAAGAACAAAAACATGTGGAGTTACCAACTCGAATAGTATAACTGGTACTGAAGCTTGACTTTGAAATATGAGATACAAACATGGGAAGTGCTAAGGAGCACTTAGTGTTTTTTAGGTTAGTAGCACTCAGATTTTAGGGCATTGATTCCAACGGATCCCCCGTACCCCCTCCCTTCTAAAAAACAAATCTGAGGTGTTAGATCTCTATCCAACAGTGCCCCTCTCCAAAAAAAATGTGAGTACTCCAAATCTAAGACATTGGATGGAGATCCAACATCCAAAAAATCTAAGTGCTACCAATCCTAAAAAATACTCGAGTGCTTTCTAGACACCACCTACAAACATAGCCTTGTCAGTAACAGAAATATATTTGGTGTGTTAGCTTCATTCATAGCTTCATAAAGACATGCACCTACAGAGTTAACTAACCATCCCTAGTTGGAAAAATCCACAGATTCTATTGTATACATGAAACATGTCAAATCTCAGACACAGGAAATAATATACTGTATCTTATGAAAGAAAATCCTCATTATTCCTAGACGAGTTCCCTTCACTAAAGGCAACATACAGCTATTTTATCAGTGTAAATTCGAAAGCCATAAGACACCATATCAGAAACGAAGAAAGTTCGTCGCAGAACAAGAGAGAGAGAGAGACGAAGAAGTGTGCATGCCAAATGACTTACCTGTTAACCTTGGTAAGTAAAATTGGGACTAAAACTTGTACACGTTCTTTCTATTACATAAAACTTGCAAGAGCATAACGATTTCATCGTTATACGAATGAAAAGGAGTAACTTTAAAAGATGCAATAAAAAAGTAAAAAAAAATCAGTCAGTAGTCAGTAGTCCAAAGCTTCCAGATCTGCCGTGTTTGGTCATGGATCAGCAGAAATCAAGAAATTCACTAAGCACCACTCGCGTGCTCGGTGCTCCTAACAATTTGACGTGGTCTCCAGGGAAAAAAAATATAGAAAAGATCACCATAGATTCACAACGAAGGCCATGTCCTAGTATTGAGGTCGTACGAGTGCTATGTCCCTAAGCTTGCAAAATACGCAGAGATATGGTCACTGAACTAACCAAAAAAACTTCCAAAGTAGCTTCTTTTCTCTTATGCAACTGCCTATCTCGTAAGAAAACGAACTGGGCATCGACTCACACGAACCACTGGTCACAGACAAACATCAAGAACCCCCTAGGTAGCTGAGGCTTAAGACAAGCAAAGACAGCAGCTTCGCGTCCATTTCTTGCGCTCACCGCGCGCAAGACCTGGCCTACCAGCTACCCAAGAGGGGCAGGCAAGGAGGCACGTACCTCTCCGCGCTCCGGCCGGCGCGTTCCCAGGTCGAACCCTTCAGCTCAAGCCGTCTCACGCACGGGCTATGCAGAGAAGTACCACGACCAGCGCAGCAAGCAGAGGGAAGGAAGGGGGGTAGCTGGGGGAAGAGACGAGAGGCGGGAGGTGGTGGCCCTGGCAGTGGGATGTTTCCGCTGAGGGGAGCTGGGGATTTTCTGGGTGGGCGCGGCTATTTCTACCCGCGTCGCGTCCCTGCCCGTCCGCGGTTTACCGCCGTAAGGGTGACGCGCGGCCGCCGGGCGCCTGTGTTCAAACCCCGCGTGGGGATAAGAAAAATCTCGAGAGCCCTGCCCGACCAAACCCAGCTTACTACCGCCGCTACTCGTTGCTGTGAGGTTAGTACTCGTGCATCAAAATCCTTGACGGGTAGGGTAGGGGGTTTCAATGCCTCATTTGACCGGTAAAATTATGGAGGAGCTGAAACGTAAAATCTAAGGTATGAGCGTCACATTTTGTTGGGGGATAATTGTGATGTGAGGTGACGACGATATGCTTGTTATCATGGCTAAGCTATTATTATTAGTAACTCTAGCTGTCGTGCAGTTTGTCATCCTATGGAACACATGTTTGAATTGTAGTTTTCCTTGGACGTATGAACCAGGTCCAGGTTTCCCCTTTTTTAGAACTAGCAAGGTGATCCATGTGCCTACGTGAGTACCATTTTTACAACATATTTAGTTGTTTAGAGGTAAATATTATAAAATATCTAGCAGAAATAGAAGATCAAAAGAATAGGAGGTACGGATTTAACATAAAAAATTCTTACGGAAAAAACTACGGATGTACAAAGATAAAATTCACTATATAAGGAGATATTACATTGATGCCCTTGCTCTTCCTATGGAATTACTGAAGTACATATATAGAGTGAGAAAAATGAGTCCCACATGGAGAGAAAACCAAATTAAAGTCGGTTGACACCACGTCTGATGTAGCCCTCGCATGGTCATGGCACCGATTGTGCTACGTCTGATATGAGGCGATGCAGTACCTATATAGACACGGTACGAATTTAGATCAATTTCAACAATCTCGAGCCGACTTCTCTCCAATAGTAAAAAATGCAATAAACTTCTCAAATTAAATTAGGATGGACACCTTTGCACCAAAAAATCTATCGAACTAATCTTCAACAAGAAAGACTGTAACAGTTTTATCTAAATAAAACCACCAGTAGGTCTAAATACATAGCTATCAATAAAGCAGACAAACAAATATGTGTCTTCAACAATTCATAACCAAAGCAAAGTCTATGTCTGTGCAACCGATATTCTGAAATAAATGCTTAATCATTAAGCGATATAAGCTAAAATATTACCTGTGGCAATGAATAAATAGGGATGAACTTATATCTCGTTGCGAAATTCATGGCCGTCTCGGATTGCTTCCATTGGGTGTTGCCAGTAACGATGACGAGAAGGACGAAGACTGTAGTACAACTAAATCTTAGGAAATCGGATTGAAAAGAATAAACGGTTTAAAATCATTAGTGTGTATCGTAAAAGAACTTTTGAAAAAAAAAGATATTTTGCTCCGGTCAAGATGGCAGAGTGCCGTGTAAAATGCTGTGGTACTTGTGATCCAACTTGTAACTCCTTCAAATACCGACAGCCTCCCTATGGCTCACCAGCTAACATGCCATGTATCCTTTCTGCCCTTCTACCACAAGTGAAATGATGTATTATACATCTGATTTCCCCCTTTATACATGTATGTCGTTATTGGAATACGAATCAAGAACCAATTGGAATACGAATCAAGAACCAAGTGCGAGCTGACGGTTTTGAGGATTGCAGGAAACTTTATATGAGTACAAGATCGGCACAACTCTTTCACACGCAGAGCATCTCCATTGTTCTAGAAAAACAATATTAGGCACCTTAGCTTTTCCAGCACATAACCAGTAGATTTTTTTTTTGCGTACACGAAGATAAAAGCTGGGACGGATGTCCTAATCATGTTGTAATCTTTATCATTATTCTCTTTCTAGTGGCATGATTTCTTATCTACTGTCCTGGGATGTCATTCGCCACATCCTTTTCCTTTTGGCTATCCTTTGGCATTGGGCAACCTTTTTATACTTGTTTTTTTACTTCTTGATCGCATGGTGGGCCCATGGGGACACACTAGCGACTGATAAAATAATAATAATACACTGCAATTATGCTAGAGAACGACATGAGTAATCCGTATCTTTTGTACACCTCCTAAATACTTGTATCTGGGCAGGTGCATGCACGGACTAAAAGTGATTGTACAGTACTATCTTTAGTCCTACGAGAACTAGCAGGAAGGCGACCTACTACATCCGCTAGTTTCAGTTTTTTTTGGTTTTTACTTCTAACTTATGCTTTTTTTTACTATTCAGTATTTCGTTTTTTTTGAATTTTTTAAGATATTTTAGGCTTTTTTGTATTTTCTTTTTTTCCGTGTTCCTTTGTATTATCCTTAATAGATTAACATGTTTTTTTTTCTATTTTTAATTTTTTAAATTAATTATACCTAAAAAGTCAAATCAGCTACAGTAAAAAAAGCCAGTTACAGTGAAATTTCAGCCAAAAATCAGAAATCATCGTTAAAACGAGCGCCTCCTAACCAAGGAGCCAGGGCAACACGAAAAAGAAAGACGTTTCCTAAGTGCAAAAAGAAGCTATGAGTATGATGCCATTTTGTACTTTATGAAGTTAAGCATATTTGCTAGTAATAATCCAAAATGTTTTTATTTTGCTTCTGAAACAATTAGTCTTCAAGCAATTCGTGTCCCAACGAAGATAAGTATACAAAGAGATTATGAGTGTGATGCTATCGAACTATGAAGTGAAGCTTATATGCAAATCTAGTAACATTTCATTTTTGCTAAAAAAAATTATTGATCTTCAAACAGTTCATGTCCAATGCAAGATAACATGCCTAGTAAGTCATTTCACCACCTAATTACGCATCTGTTTACGCAGTGCAAACGTAGCGTGGAAGCGCACAAACAGCCAACAATATGACATGCAAAGTAGTCCAAAAGAGTCGTCTTAAGGAAATGTACCCGTCGCTCTCAGTACCAAACAAAAAACCACGGGATGAAAGCCTGCAGCCCAGAGAAGTTGCCTAGTTGTTGAGGTGTGATAGCAGTCAACCTTTTTTTTTCGTTCTTAAAGATTGGTGGTCAATGCGACGAGTGGTTTGAGCATACTATGCTAAAACAGCCAAGCAGAAGCAACGTCATGCAGTGGACCTATAATAAAATTTTAAGTATGACAGAGGCTAAGACAGCTAATATACAATAACAATATAAACATAGACTTTTTAGATTGCTATCACACGAGTAATAAACTAATAGCAATTAAAACCACAACCCAAGCATCTTATTTTGATTAAATTAAACCAAATAGGGAATTTTGAATTAATTTACCACTTTACAAATGTGCCGCACCCCTAAGGTGCTGCAAACGTCGGATGCAATCAACCACTGCCTTAGGAGCTGCAAACGTCGGATGCACTCAACCACTGCCAAACCGAGTGGCATACCAAAATTTCAGGGGGTGCATGCGAGAAAGCTAATATGGCAAACCCGTACCAATCGTATATGGGGGTGATCGGTTTGGCTTTTTTTCGACTTCAGCTTCTAGCTTCAGCTTTTTTTTCACTATTCACTACACTATCCACTAACTCATTCTGATGTTTTTCAAATACTGATGTTTTTTCAGCCAAAAATCAAAAGCCATCGCTATTCTGATCACCCCCATATAAATGTAGTGTAATCTAAATTCGTATATAAATAGATAAGAAACAAAACGAGAATGTAAAATACACTTACCGTAATACTTGATAATGTAAAATACACTTATGGTAGTTCGTTTGTCCATCTTTTGCAAATATACAACAAATTATATAGATTCTATAAGAAGCTAACTAGTTGAGACTAATGTCTAGACTAGAGAACATAATTAATTTTCCAATCTAACAACGTTTTACTAATGTACAATGCAAGGTCCTCGGTAGTCAGTTCATCACCTAGTCAGCTGCCTGCTGCATGTTGCATTGCTGCCTAGCTACTACTGGTATGCTGCTCTGTCTCTGTGCGTGCTGGTCGGCCGCTCTCCCCTCCGTCACCGCGGACCGACGGCCACTTCTCTGCGCGCCCGTCGCTCGCCCCTCCTTCGCCGTGTTGTTGCTGGCCTAGCCACTCCTCCATGCGGCCGCCCCACCGCCAATTACCACCACTTGGCTGCGTGTGACGCGCCCGTCGACGCCGCTCCGCCGTGTGCCTACGGCTCAACCTGCTCAGTTGCTGCCCGGAAGGAGCATGGAAGGGAACAGCAACAACAAATAATTAGGGATTTAGGATTTGGGGAAAGGAGATCGATTTGGACTTGATCACGATTCAACTCCTGTCTCTCCCCATCCCATGTGCCAAACATGCAAAAAACATGGCCCAAAGCCCCTACCCAAACAGCCCAACTCTCCCTTCAAGCTCAAGATCTGTCTCCTTCAACCTCACCTCTATCCTTTTTCTCACTCGAGCCCTGCGCTGCGCCCCTGCTTCTGTGCTTCTTGCCTCATCACCGACCAGAGCTCTGCCATGAACGCCGCCAAAAATGGGCCGAGTGCAGCGGCCCGAGCCGGAAAAGGGAGCTTGGTCGACCGTCATACCTCGCTACATGAGACGGTCCGCCCTGACATCATGGGCAGTAGGTAGGTTAAGGCGACTCTCTAGTCTCTTCACTCTACGACAATGTGGTTGGACATCGTCAAAGTTCATTTACAGAACAGGAACCGAGCTTGTTGGCCAGTTCATAAATTGGAAGCCATACAAGCGTAAAGTAAGATCAACAGTGCAGTTAGCTTGAGCACATAATAGCAGTAGTACTTCCCTTTGTTCTTTCCCGTGTCGCTTTGCTTTGCGTTTGGCTGATCGTAGCATGTCTTTTTTTTGTTGAGATAGGAAGCTAGGTCTTTATCGATTCCCCGTGTCAACATGCATTTCCTTCCCTTTGCTTTGTGTAACATGCATTTTTTTCTAAACAAGAAACGAAGAGTCAAGAGCCTACGATGAAAAGCGCTGCCATACGAGCCACGCATGAGTCGACCCTGCGCTGCTGTTGTTATCCATGTGGATTCCGGAGCCAGACATGGCAGCGTGAAACCAAGGAAACTTTTTTGCCATGGAAATGGCGTGGTGCGGTGCTGTCGCGATTGCCCAGGGACGCATCTACGCGTTTTCGGGCCTGTTTTGTTTGCTTTTCCCCTGGAGATTCCACGCTGCGTCGGGCAGCGGCAGCCGGCGCCTGGAGGTTCACACGAGTTCACCGGGCTGCATGCCGACCACGCCGGCGCGTGCTGCGACGAGGGACCTACTACACCTGCTAGTGCTGTTGACGCTCGAACTCATGCGCGCCGCGCGCCGCAGTTTTGGTTTGGGAAACCGAGAGTCCGCCAAGGGGGTACGAGGCTGCTGCTCGTGCGGGCCGCGCGGTTGTGCCTGCTTAACTTACTGGGTCCTCAGGTGCCTAGCCTGGCAGCCTTTGGGCCGTGACCTGCTCTGACGATTTCGATGGAGCAGCTTCTCTCGACGATTCCACCGGCCTTTGGGCCTAGCTTGGCAGCCTTTGAACGCGGCCTGCTTCGCCCGAGGCCCGAGCTGCCAACCAGCCCGATTCCACCACGCTCCGCTCCCGTGCGGCGAAACAGCCCGCGTCCGGCTCGCGGGTGGATTAGTAGTCATTGAGTGCACATCTAAATCTTCACAATCAATTCTTTTCATCATATTTGCCCCTTTATATACGTCGCACCTTCTTTCGTTTGAGTGTTGCAAATGGACCTTAGACAATTGTAACGAGCCAAAGGCCAAAATATGTATATGTACATATACATGTGTAGGAAAATGAGCAACGAAAACTCTATACAAGAGACTAATTACACAGCTAGTGCAATATCTAACACATAACTCAAACTCATAGTAGATCAACAACACTGAATTTGAAGAGGTAGAAACTGTGCCAAGCCCGAGTCTATACCTTAGTGAATAAATCTGCCACATGAAACTTCAAAGACACATACTGGAGAGTGACAATCTGTTCCTGCACCTGTGATCTCATTCATGTAGGAAACGTTGACGTCGATATGCTTAGTGAGCTCATGTTTTATTGGATCCTCGAGCAATATTGATCGCACTGGTGCTATCCGACAAGAGAGGAGCTGACACTAGTGCAGAGACAAAAACACCAAAATCCTCAAGTAGGCACCATAATCAAGTAATCTCAGTTGTCAACGATGCCATAGCCCTCAACTTTGCCTCAGTATTCGAACGAGAAATAGCCATTTGCTTTTTGGTATTCCTGGCAAGCAAAGAGGAACTAAGAAAAACACAATAGGAAGAAAGAGACAGATAATCAAAACGATCACTAGCCTAGGTCGCAATAGAATATGCCTAAGATGCAGAGAGCTGGAACAAGGAAAGAAAAGGCATCGAGTGATGGTCCCGCGAAGTATAGCAGAACACGAAGAAGTTGATTGAAGTGGAGCTGAGTGGGATGGGAGCAGAGATGAACTGACTCAGAATGTAAACTAGGTGAGAAATATCAAGTCGAGCGATATCAAGATAGATGGGGCTCCCAACAAGGTGGCAGTGACGAATGGGATCCTCAAGAGGTTCATCGTCATTGGACCGAAGGTGAACTCCAAGCTCCATAGGACTACCTATCGTTTGCTAATTAGTGAGGCAAGCGCGAGCAAGGAGATCCTGAATATACTTCTCTTAGGAGAGGTAGTAGCCTTTAGACATAGAAAAAACCTCAGTCCCAAGAAAGTAACAAAAAGGACCTAGATCATGCATCAAGAACTGTTCACTACGACGCTTCTTCACAAAATCAATGTACTAAGGGTTATCCCCAGTAATGATAATATCATTCACATAGAGAAGAAAAAGCATCCGACCATAAGAAGAAGTGTGGACAAAGAGAGTAGGATCAAGATTACTAGTGGAAAAGCCGATATCAGTGACAACGGAAGCGCTTAAGCCAGGCATGAGGGGCTTGCTTGAGCCCATAGAGAGAGCAACGAAAGTGACAAACTATGCCGTCAGGGATAAAATATCCAAGAGACGGCCACATGTAGATATCCTCATGCACCTCCCCATTGAGAAAGTAATTCTTAATGTTCAGCTGAGAGATGAACTATTGACGAACAGAGGCCACAACAAGGAGGGTGTGAATAATTGCCATATGAGCGATCGGGGTAAAAGTCTTATCATAGTCATGACCATCTCCTACTAAAAATCGTATGCCACAAGGCAAGCCTTGTAGCGCTTAAGAGAACCATCCAAGTGGATTTTGATCTTGTACACTTACTTGCGTATGATAGTGAAAACATCTAGGCCCATAAGTTTAGAGCTTTGGTAATTAATGACAATTTATGAATATGGGACTAATACGTATGCTAAGATTGTATAGACAAAGTCTCACATGTGCAATAGACAAGAACAAGCTGCATGAGAAATGGACTCGAAAAGAACCAAGAGCCAAGGTATGTGAAATATAGAATCGTTTTTATTTTACCGGTCTTAGGAGAAATGATGGAAGACCGGATTATAGGTTAGGTGCTGTACTATTAAGAGAGATCCTTGAAAGTAGCTTGATAACATGTTTTGGTGTATATTTGATCATTAGGATCATGCATGTATTTAAAAATAAGTTTAAAAACTCTTTGTACTTTCTCAACAAAATCGGTAGTACCGCACTTACCTGCGGAACTACCGGAGTGCGGTAGTTCTGGCGTACAAACAGCGGAACTACCGCAGTGCGGTAGTACCGGTTTTATACGGTACATTTTTTCCAGAGAGCACCCCTCCGGGGACTTAGACTCAATAGAAATCGGTAGTACCGGATTTTCAATGGCGGAACTACCGCAATGCGGTAGTACCGTACGGTACTGCGAAACTACCGATTTCCAGTATGTTATTTTCAGAAAGCACCCCGAGAAAAACTTAACTGGCTAGAAATCAGAAGTACTGGACTCAGCACGGTAGAACAACCACAGTGCGGTAGTACCGCACTTCTAACGGCGGAAGTACCGCACTAAATTCCAACGGCTAGTTCTGAATTGTCTGACATAGCCGTTACTGTGTGCTACAGTAAAGTACAGTAGTTTTGCACTTACAACGGCGTTAGTTTCGATTTTCCTAAATTTTTCAGATTAATTTTAAGCAACGGCTAGTTTTGGTTGGTGAGGGTATAAATACCCCTCCACCTACCTTTGAGCAGGTTGCTGAGCTTGTATCGATCATTTTGAACCCTAGAGCATTCACTCCACTCTCTTTTCTCACTTGAGCACTCATTTTCGAGTAGTGGAGATATTTTCAAGTATATTTAATTCTAGTTGATCTAATTGCACCTGAGCGCCGTCAAGCGAAATCATCGATCTATTCTCTTGGTGCTTACCGGCACCTAGACGGCGGGAAGGTTGATTGCCTAGTGATTTCTTCAAGGAATATTGTGAAGAAGCCCGAGCCAAGTTATGAGTGGTTTAGAGCTCGCCATCTTCGGAGCGAAGGAAGAGCTACCCCTAGTGATCGAGGAGCAATGCTTAATTCGTTGAGCCAGTCTAAGAGCGCTTGGGCTTTCCTCAACGTGGACTAGTGAAGACCGACAAATCTTCGATACCACGGGAAAACATCGCGTGTCTCATTGTAATCATTTCTTTGTCTTCTTTAACATTTACTTTTGATAAGCAATTTGATTATATTTGCTAGTGCTTGAGATTTGTTATTATATCAATTGCTTAGTATTGCTAGAATTGAGTTGGTTTGGTTGTCTTAGCATAATTGCCTAGTAATCTTAATCATAATTTGTTTAATTAGGCGAGAATTTTAAAACCTCCTATTTACCCCCCTCTAGTCGGTTATCCTTTATCCTATAGATAAGAGTGACATGTGTAGGTAAAGGGACAAGATCCCAAGTACCTATATACTCTAGAGCAACAATCTCCTTAGCCATCGCATGCTACCACTTCTGGTGAGTAGCAGCTTCATGATAAGTCGTAGGCTCACCAAGAGCAGTGGCTGTGAAGCCGTAACACTCAGAGGCCTAATAGTACATCAATCATGAAGATCGTATCTGGGAGGAGACCCATCAAGTACTAAAGAGTGAAAGGATGAGAAGAGGCCTCAACTGGAGGAGTAGTAGGCCTCAGACGACGAGAGTAGTGCAGCAGAAAAGGGGAGATCTCAATAGAAGAGCTGGTAGGAGCCTTCGAAAGAGACATGAAAATCGGAAGAGACGGGGACGACTGTGGCAAGTGGCAACTAAGATAAGACAGGGTAGGAGGAATTGAAGAGTCAGCAAAAGTCGGAAAAAAAATCAACTCAAGGGAAGCAGAACTGGTGGTAGAAGGATGAGGGTAATAAAGACGAGACTCATCGAAGGTGACATCATGAGAGATCCTCATCCTGTGAGCAATAGGGTCAAAACAGTGATAACCCTTATGCTAAGTGCTGTAACCAAGAAAAACACGCTAATCGATTAAGCAGTCAGCTTGTGCTCATGAGGTGAAAGAAGAATGTAACAAACACAACCAAAACAACGGAAGTGACACTAAGGAGTTGTACCAGTAAAACGCTCAGCGGGAGTACAACCCTGAAGAGCAGAAGAAGGATGACAGTTGATAAGGAAAGCAGCCTTAGAGACAGCCTTAGCTCAGAAATGAGGTGGAACATGAGAAGTAAGCATAAGAGTATGAGCTATCTCAAAAAGGTGATGATACTTACGCTCAGAAACACTATTTTGAGCATGAGCATTAGGACAGGAGTACTGAGGAAGAGTATCCTGCTCAGCAAGAAAATGATGAAGTGCATTCGAGAGGTACTCTCCAGCAGAGTCATCACAAAAAACCCGAATGGTCAAGTAAAACTAAGTGCCAACCATGGTGGTAAACTGCAGGTAAATAGAGAAGACCTGACAGTGAGAGGTCACAGGATAAAGCCAAGTGTAACTCGAATAATCATAAAAAAGATCACATAATAGCTATGATCCCCTTTCGAAAGGAAGGGAGTCGGGCCTCATACATCAGAGTGAACAAGATTGAAAGGATGTTGAGACACAATCACTAGAGGGATATGGGAGTTGTAGCTGCTTGTCAAGCTTGCAACCCGTATAGTGTAAAGTAGTGTCGCCATAAATAGAACCTAAGACACAACTCTCTACTAGTGAACAAAGACGAGAACCACCAATGTGACCTAACTGGTAGTGCCACTGGACAAAAGTGGTAGTAGAAGAAGCAGTTGAAATGTAGGCAGTTGTACTGGCTAACTGGCTGGTGGAGGCAGTGGAAGGGAGGTGTAGCCATCAAGCTCCCAAGGCGCTGAGAATCATGGTTCCTAGGACCAATTCCAACTAGAGTCCCTATGCGATGATTCTAAACACAATAAGAGTCAGACTCAAGAATGATATGACAATCGTGATCAGTGATCTGATTGGCTAATATGAGCCACATTATAACTTTAGGAACATGAGAAACTATGGTAACACAGAAGGAAGAAGTTGTTGTGTAGGTAATGGGGTCAGATGTTGTTTTTTGCTGATGCTAACCTCTTTTGTTCTTGAATTCATCTTAGATCTTTCACTAATAGTGGGTTTCTTTATTTTAGTAAGTCGTTTGATAAATAGTTATAGATATGGACCATTGCATTTTGTCATGAACTTAATTGATGTTACAAAATTTAGAGCACATTACTATCTACTATATTGTTGATAGATACGTTGATAAATATATACATGGAGCATGAGGCCCTGCGTCATTTTTGTTCTAGATCCACCATTGGTAACGGGTCTGCTACCAATGTGTGAATTCCCTATCAGGAGAAGTTCATGTTCAGTTTTGTGAGCTTCCTGTACCCTGAGACAGTAAGACTGCTCTTATCAGAAGGGATCCTCACTTCATCTGTGGAAAAAGGCATGAGTTCTCGTCAAGCGCTACAAGGAAAAACCCAAACTAATGTAAGTATCGAATGTTTGGTTGTTTTTTGTTGCTTGCTTCTTGCATCTTGTACTACCATCCAATGTAAACCTAATTCTACCATTTTCGTTCAAATGATATCGCATATATGATTTAACATATTCACGCCTAGAATTTTTTCTATTAACTATGGCGGAAATGTTGCATGTACCATTCTATAAGCGCTCTAACTGTCTTTCTTCATGATTTTCAAACTAGTTATTGGCTCAAGACTATTTCTGAAAGTTAATTTGAGAGTTGTTGGAAGTTGTGATTACTCAAAAGTATGGTGAAGACCTAGGCCCCCCCTTTTGCATGACACTGGGTAATAATTTGCTCATCAGAAATCAGTATCGATCTAGAATGTCAGTTCCAGAGCTTGATTTTCATGCATTGCTGTTATCATGTATGCTTCCTATTGACAGCACTGCACATTTGGCTACTAATTTGAATCTATATTTGTGCATCTCTGTTCCACCTATACTGTCTTTTGTAAAATTCACTAGCCTTTCTTGCTATCTATAAGTTGCATATTGAATTTTGTGTATCAGTAAAGTTTTCTTGGTTTGGTTTGTTTCAGTAATTCTGGCTAATTTTTAAATAAGCCCCTGCAAGATAGTCGATTACTGATTTTATGATGAAACTAGCTTATAATTTTTGCTGTACGTTTCTAATAAGTACCTGCAAGATGGTATCTTACTAATTTTATGCACGGAATTAGTCTGTTTTTTGGTGTACTAATTTTTTTAGGTTATACGTGCGATTCTGTTTTGTTTTCTATATTTACATGTTCAGGAATAATGACATTCTATTTCGCATTTGCATACTCTAGTTGCTCAAGTTTCCCTACACAGGTAGTTTGCTGAGAAAAATGACCATTTCAACTATGGTGCACACAGGATGTTAGATGTCAATGTCATTCATGAGCATCATATTGGTGAGTAAATACCCATACTTGGCTTTGTATTGTGTCACTCCGGATTGAATCTCATAACAAGAACTGTGATAATGTATTTTGCATTAAATCATTTCTCGTCTCACCTCTCATAGGAGAGAAATTATCAAGTGACCATGAATTCTTTTGGGAGAAGCAGAAAGATGGGTGTGATCTAGGAATTGTTACTGAGAAGAGCAGTGTTACTACTGCACCAGAAATGGCTTCACCACTAGCACATATCCCCGTCTTTTAACTCTCTGAAGGAAGCAGATTCCCCAGAATGTATTCGCATGGAATTTTCCTAGTCCATGTTTGTCCTTGTATTTTGCTGCACCTTCCCAGTTCTTCCATTGTGATGCTTACTTGATTATGTAAAATCTTCTAGGTGATAGTGAGACAAAATTATCACACGTGTCAGATGGTTTGGATCAAGCTTCAGCATATCAAAATAGGTGAGTTTTCCTGTTTATGTTAGTAGATTCAGCTATCTTCTATCGACTTTGAGGATGCTTTATTGAGCTGACGAGAACTACAGTCTTTATGCAACAATGCTGTTGTAAATTAAGCAATTTCAGCGATAGTTTTAGTTTAATCCTAGATTTAAGCCTGAACAACAGTGTTATACTCCAACATACTTCATATGACATGAGAATCAACAGTAGGTATTTAAACATAGAAATACTACTTCATTCATATGAAGAAAGGAATATCCAAAATAGTAAGAACATGTGAGCACAGATTTATGTTTAAATTTGCTCTCAGGTGTCGGGCTGCACGTGCAATGAACATGACCTCCTTGCCACTAGTGGTCAAGCCTTCAATCAGTTTTATGTGACAATTCTCTAAAGATAAATGAGGCTTTGAGCCCTACAAATATTTACCAAGGATCTGACAGCAAAGTATAAATCATTTGATCAAATAAGCTACTGACAGTACAATGATACTTTCATACTAACATTTCAAAAGAGATACACTGCAATAATCACTAGGTAAATAACATGAATCATATGAGCATACAATCAGCTCACTGCCTCACTTATATTTCTAAATTGTCACACAAGCATCCGAATGACCAATCCTTTTTCCTCACAGAGCAATTCCACAGCCCACCAAAATCATGCAAAAGTTACCTAGCACTAGTGATCTTCTTAATTCAAAGATGAACAAGTATACAGCTATCACTAGCACGACATACTTAAGCAAGATTGAATTGAGAAAGCATCGAAAATTCTCACTGAAACGATGGCAATCAAAACCACCAAGTCGACTGTCAAGGCAAGGCACGTCGCAGAGACGTTGTCCTAGAAAACCAATCTCCGCCGAATGCTATGGTACCGACGATTCTCAGAGATACAATGCCCAGCTCTGGAGACTCGGAATACACCAAGTTTCCAAAGCCGAAGCGCAAGTAATGCCGTATAAGATCTGTTGAAGTATAAGTGAATTGCCCACCTTTCCTCATTAGCTTAATCTTTTGGGTGAATTGGTTGGTGTATGCAACTCAATATGGTATCAGAGCCAAGAGGTCTTGAGTTCGAGACTTGGTTGACGCAATTAAAAAAAATAATTACAGTCCACTTCTATTCCACGTCTTAGGCCTGAGGGAGCCTACACGTGAGGGGGAGTGTTGAAGTATAAGTGAATTGCCCACCTTTCCTCATCAGCTTAAACTTTTGGGTGAATTGGTTGGTACATACAACTCAATAAGATCAACATGAAGCAAGAACCCGTCGCACACACAAATCACAGAAGGTGATTTCAACCCCCTTGAAAACCAGAACCAACCTCAAACAACACATTAGATCGGTGACTGCCCGAAATCACAGAGAAGATCAAGAGCAGCGAGCCCCGGCGAGAGCACTCTGAACCAGACCCAAAATCTTAGATCAGGAGCATGTCAGTCGCTACTCATAGATTTTGGATCTACCGGGACTCACCTCTGATTTCTCTGCACTTTTGCCGTCATAGAGGTCTGGCCTTAAAGGGGAAACGCAGCAGGGGATAGGGAGGAGGAATCGGCATCGCCCAACGGCCCGAGCGCCCGAATCGCATCGGCGAGCAGATCCTGAGAAGCTGGGCTTTCCCAGCCGCCGCCGCCGCCCAGTCAACTGAGAAGAGCGAAGAAGGGGGATCGGCTATGCCGATTCACATCCAGGCGATGAGAACAAGGCCGATGGCCCAATGCTTCCTCTCCCTCTCCTTACCGGTGGGCCCGAATGGCTTTTCTTTTTCTTTCCCAATTTTCTTTAACCGGAAATTGAAGTAAATTTACCAAAAAGCCCAACAAATGCAACATATAAACATGGAAGCCAATGCAATTAGGACTTTCATCTTATTATTCTTGCGAGACTAGTAAGGTGCCCGTGCGTTGTAACGGAAAATCAAATAAGAGTGATGCATACTATCAAATATGATCTCAAATTGAATAATAAATATCAACTTTTTCTTACGTCATCATGTATCAAACAAAACATACATGTTCATACTACCTCCTTTTTGTCCTTTCTATGATTGGTTTGGATGATGCGACATCTTCACTAAAATCCTTTGTGATCTATGGAGAAACCGATGTGAAGCCCAAAGAAAATATCACTGCCATCAATTTGGTCAATCAATATTTGAGCTATGCTTTTAGTTCAACAAATGACTCTGTTCATCAAACACTGAAAGGATCTTTCAGTTTCATTACAACTGAAATGATCACTACATTTCAGGTATGCATTTACATTACACAACATTTGAAAAGATCATTTCATTTACATCCATTCATCACACATTTCATCAATATCTGTCCAAGGTTTCAATAGGTGCTTTAGATTAACCTTGCACTAAAGGTTGTATTTTGATGCCTCATGTTAGATGCTTGAAGGCAAATTTTGAGGTGGCAGCAAAAGCTTAAGACACCACACAAACAGCACCTGTGCTTTCAACACAAACCTAACAGGGGACATAACTTTTGCGCAGAATGGGTAATGAACCAAAACAACCCCATAAGCCATGCAGATCTAACATAAATGTTAGGACTAAAAACAAAACAAGGGACATATTGCTATAAAAAGAAACCATATATCGGACGAACGATGAATTCCATTGGAAATACTATGATCAACTAACCATGGTGCTACACACACTACAGGACCAAACTTTCTGAACATATGTACAAGTACCTGCCAAAGAATGCAGGATCATAACTGCGCAGTATGCTCAACACAAAAATGTTGCATGTAGTCTGAACAAAAAAGCAAAGACTGAAACGTTCGATCTCAGCGCAATCCACCCTTCACATTGCAGCCGAATTAATAATAACCATACGTGGTCTACGGGCAGTCAGGCACCCAACAATTAAATGCAAACCATTAACAAAGGAGTCTTACATAACCTATTTGAAGAAATAACTGCCTATCCTACCATACAAATATAGCATCATTGTCAGTTGGCTAACTGTTACACTCATCCTAAAAGGTTTATGAAGACATAAATTTTATGCCAAGCAAGCAATTTTCTGAACTTGAACGATAACAGAGTTGGATTTCAAACTTCACATAAGGACAGAACCAGACCGAGTCTATCAAGTCTATCAAGGAAAAGATAATTCTTCCATAAATTATTCTCATGCCTGCACGTTGTCATCCTTGCTGGGTGAGCTGAGGGTCTTGACAAAGATGGGCCGAATCATCTAAAGAGAGAAGAGGAGAGTATGAAATTGAGCACTACAACGGAAACTTCCTACACGACCTGCACATCTCCACCAGATATCTAAAACACCATCACAAATCCCTGTTGGCTCTAAAAACAACCAACGCAATTCAAATCAAATCAGATCAGGAGGGATCCAAGCAGGAACGAATTCTAGCTGATCATGAACAAGCCCTGACAGAAGGGCCACTTATGGAAAGCAACGAGATAACTAAGTAGAAATAAAACATTGGGACTTTTTATTGTTAATGGAGAAATGGTCCGGAAATGGAAACTAAAGTGGCAAACAAAAGAAATAACAAATTGTGACCGGCATACCTTTGGACATTATAGCCAATCAATTTCCATTAGCTGCTCCAATTATTGCTGTTATGTAGAAGTTTTTCTCCTACTGCTCCATTATCCAGTCCTATGTATAATGGAAATAGTTAGGAATCCTCACTAAACAATTTATCCAGGACATTAATGATCATGCTTCATCAGTTATCTTGTACCTTGTGTAGAAAAACTGGTGAGAGCTCATAAAATTGAGGACAAAAACCTGTTCCCGCATCCATAATGAGAGCCCAAAGATTTGTTGAAGAAGACACACAACTAATGTAAAGGCTATCCTCATTGCCCTTTTCTATATGCTACTGAAGCCTTGAGTCAGCCACATTGTAATGGTACCTAACAAAGAAGCAACATAGCTTGACATTAATATTTTAGCAACAATGCATCACAATCTGTGAAAGGTTTAGTCATCGCTAAACTAATTGCATTTGTACTCTAGTAGCCTCAACATCGACAAGGAATAAAGAATCTTGGGAGCATGCCTAAAGAGTAAATTAGATAAAACAAATCAAATTTACATGGTCAGAGATTATTACCATCCGAACACATCGATGAAATTCCCATCCCAAAGACTCATCACCAACTCGCTCAAAATTGAAATTTCCTTTAGTGTACTATTAGGAGAATATAAGATAATATCACGGTATTTCTTATGACTCAAGACTCTTGAAAATAGCACATATGTTAAAAAATCCTAACAGAAAGAATGGAGCAGTTGAACATTTAGGAAATTTACTACATTGGGGTAGACTCTTGACCTCCCAAAATCCTCCTCAATTTTAAAGACATTAGGGCACACGTTGGCACAATTTTTGCATCTGAATATATCCACATCAACAAGATAAAATAAATCAAGTCCCTTATGAAGAACCAAAGAGAAACTTACATTCATATGAAAATTTATCAATACCTATGCGAGTAAACTCATCAACAAATACGTGATCCTTGGGTGCATTGTCATCAAAGAAAGGGTTGATTGCGATTCTTTGTGTACCCATGGATATCATCATACACTTGCACGCTGCACCGGATCGCTCAGCGCCTACTCTTCCATGCCTCATGTTAGCTTGTGAATAAAGCATTTCAATGCAAAAGCAACCACTTCGAATAATTGTGTATTTGCATCCATAAGTGATCGAAGGCTTTAGTGAAGGCTCTTACCGTGTAAACCTCGTTGATGAACATGCGAGAGTTCGTCACGTCGAGTCGCCCCACTAAGGTCCGGTGGCATGCTTTCATGCAAGCGTAGTATCTTTGTCTTGATCTCCTCGGGGGTCGATCGGCATCCGGTGGTGCAAGAATCATGTATTCCATTAGCAGCGAGCCCACATATCAGAAATATTATCTGATCCCAGAGTCTACCAAAAAGTACCATCTTCCCCCCCAATCTTAGTATGTCAACAAAAGGAAGAACTTGTTTCTACCAAGAGGCAAATTAATCTAGTGATTTCCTATAGTGATGTAAGCTCAAAGAGGCAGTTCTTTCCTCTTAGATCAGTCATTCAATCTTTCATTCTACATAAACTAAAATTCTCACAAAATTGCAAAGGAATGTTCCAGAACACTTACGACGCCAAGAACGGAGTAGAAATAGTCGGCGACGTCCTCCTCCGACCTGCTATATTCAGCTTCCACCGTCGAGGCAGAGATCCTCACACCCCTCCTTCCCCGCGTACTCCGGTTCCGTCGCGTGAGGAGGGGTAGCGGCTGCAATGGCGCTGGTGTGAGGGGCGGATGTGAGGGGAGGAGGGAGGATTAGCGGACGACGGCTGACATCCCTCCCACAAAGTAGACGCATTGACATCCCTCCCATCACCGGAGAGTGGCGGCGTGGAGAACGGGGGTAGCGGACTCGGCGGCGGCGCGGAGGAGCGGTGGAGGAGGCGAGGGCAGACCAGAGGAGCGGGGGGAGGAGGAGGAGGCGGCGCGGGGTGGGGAGGCGGCGGAGCGGAGAAGTGGGGGGAGGAGGACGAACCAGCAGCACGAGTGCTCGGAGGCGGCGCGGGGTGGGGGCGGCGGCGCTTGGGAGGAGGAGGGAGGCGGCGGCGGCGCAGGTGGGAGGGAGGGGAGGAGGCGAGGCGGCAGCGGGGTGGGGAGGAAGGAGGCGGCGGGGAGAGCGAGGGAGGCGGGGGGCGAGGGGCGAGCGAGGGAGGCGGATCGGGCGGCGGGGAGGCGGATAGGGCGGCGCTTGGGAGGAGGAGGAGGCGGCAGCGGCGGCGCGGTGGGGGAGGAGGCGGGGGGAAGAGCGAGGGGAGGCGGGGAGAGCGAGGGGAGGCGGTCGGGGTGGGGAGGAGGAGCGCGCGTGGGGAGGCGGTGCGGCTGCGAGAGAGATAGAGGGAGGGGAGGAGGCGGCGCGCGGGGTGGGAGGGAGGGGGCTACGAGATAGACGGCTCGGATTTTATCTCGCAATCAGATCAAGGGCTGAGAGAAGATGAGTGACGACGGATCAACCACCAACTCCTTCTTTTATAATAGTAAAGATATCAAATTATGTTGGAGTTATTCTTGAAAAAAATTATGTTGGAGCACTTCAGATGCTGCTGCACTATTTTACGTCTGTATATAGTAGCAACATCCATCGTTATTTCCTATTCTATATAATATCTCTTTTTTGTTGTCTTTTCCCCAGTTAATTAATCTGGTTGTAAGTATAACATCTGAGCCATGTGAAGTATTTTGCAGTGATGAGATCAATCTTCCGGATAGCATCGGTCTTCACAGTGAAGAAGCATCTCTTCGACTGTAATACAAGCAACCTGACCAGTAGCTAGAACACAAATAATTTTATAAGAAATATGTAATTTCTACAGGCTACAAGAACTTTGTGAAATTACAGCGCTCCAGACAGGGTCTAAGTGGATAGGAATCAATCATGTAGCAGCGAGTGCCCTGTGCTCCTCTGGTTTTCGTCGTCTTGATGCGATCTGTTGGTTAGACACTTAGTTCATGATTTCATGATACGTTTTGCTCGCCGGGATCACCATCATCCAGGCCGAAGGATGTCGCCATTGTCACATCCATTTCGCTCCTCCATCCGACAGCGGGTTGTTTGATCACTCTTCGCCTCTACCGCCCGTCTCTGGTTGGCCAGTTCAAATTGCTTTTTATTGTTGTTCAATTAGATTTTTGAAAAGTCAAATTTGTTAGTTTTTAAGATTGTTCTTTCCTCCTTTCTTTTTCTCGGGCAGGTCATGTTTGGACTGGACGACAATAGCTTGGAGGCAACATTATTGTCTTGCGAATCAGAAATCATTTGCTATTTACCTTTGATTACCACCGGTGAAACAAAACTTGTGTACTCGACTAGCTCATCTGCAGTGACATCGGAAAGTCTCACTCCTAAAATACCCAACCAATTTTCAGAATAGGCTGACAAAGAAAACGAAAGATGCACATACAAGACTACAATAATAAAAGGCAATTTCTACCATAACAACCCTGAAAAAGGACACAAATATACCTAGTAAGAGAATTTCTACCATTACAAACCCGAAAAAAAAAAAGCATAAAGGTTAACGACGTTACAGGTGTATGGCAACACAGAAAGCTGCCTATAATTGCCCTAAGAAGGTTAGGTAGCAGTTTCGCGCTCAACAGTTGTAGTTAACAGTAACTAGTAGTCAAGGTGAGATACTCCTGGAAGTAGATAACAAAATTTCGGATCAACCATTCTGGCGTACTTCTGTTCTCTTAAATGGACCATCCATTTGCACTTGATCGGGTGAACCAGATGAAGATTTTACACCACGTAAAGGAAGGCAACAAAAGTATATGTTTAAGCTGTAGTTAGTGATGTATCTGTGATATATTATAAACACACTGATCATTGAGTGCCAGGCCAGCAACCTAGGCCATTTCCTGAAAATAGTAAATCAATCAGCATTACTACGGAAAACAACCACCGAAAGAAACCAAAAATATCAGGAAATGCTGTGTAAAATGAGAATCTTACAGTGAGGAGCACAGGCACAAAGGCAACCCATTACCTGAAGATCAAGTATCTACCGTCTTGATGTTAATGATTTCCTTCCAGACTTATCTGTAAAACCTGTCAGCAGCAAGCTCTGTCTAAATGTATGATACTTCTCTAAGCTAGTCCCGGCCCACTGCTGGCAAAAACGCTCATCCGTAGGCACAAAGGAGCTAAGAGGAAATGGACCCTTTGGAGCTTTCTTCAATGAAACAAGAAACCGATGACGGGGACGAATTCTCTGCTCAAGAGACAAGCTCAAGTACATGGGATACTTTGTTAAGGATAGAACCTCATTCTTAAGGTCATTGACCAAGTAAAGATACTTTGGTTTGAGATTTTGCTCCAAGGACAAAGATAACACCTGAAAAGAAACATGGTAAGGTACATTTACCATGAGATATGACTAAATCGAACAACAAAGATTAAGGATGGGAGATTATTACGTGAAGTCATACCTGAGTAAGACTTGTCAATATTTTGAGAATATCAGAGTTTCTCATGCCAATGCTTCTGAGGAAATTTATTCGGGGCAAGATTCCCTCCTCAATGCTGTAATGAAGCAGTTGTGGGTGCTTTGTGACCATCTTAACAATGCTATCTTTGGGAGCCCCTAGTTCTTTTGACAGAAAAAGATATCGAGATTTCCATGCACTATCAATTCGCTGGACCAGAATCTGTGGGCTTAGCTGCACTACTTTGCCCAGATCACTCTCCTCAATGCCCACTTCCTCAATCAGATACCTTATAGTTGGCTTCAGAGACTGCTCAACATTGTAAGAGAACAATGAAGGAGCAGCAGAAATAATTTGCCCTATCCGTGCATTTGGAACACCAATTCCCACCAAAAAAGCAACATGAGACTTCAGATTGCTGAGAGTGTATTCCAAAATTTGTGGTTGCCTGACCAGCATCCTCTTCATATCCTTGCTTTTAACACCAGCACTTAGCAGGAACTCCAACCTTTCTTCTGCAGAAGCTCGGTTGATTTGAAAACAGGCCATGTGTCTCTCATAGATGTAAGTAAAATGGGATTCCTTCAGTCCAAATGTGCACAAGTAATCAATAAGTGGTAACCATTTATCATCGAAGTCATATTCTTCTTGCAGTTTCTGAAACAAACTCTGAGATATACTTTCATTTTTCAACTGCAACAGCAACTCTTTGTTAGCCAGCGTACCTTAAATATTGAATATGGACAAGGAAAATGGACATGCTGAATCAACCTTAGCATTCTACCTTTACTTCGTTTTCCATGTCTATTGATGATCTGACTACTTTACTCCTGGGGTGCAGGGAATTAGATTTTTCTGGACCATCATATCTGTCACGAATTTTAGGCCTTCTTCCTTCCCAGTTTTCTTTTAGCGGTGGTGTTTTCCGTCCTGGGGCATAGAGTTTTAATACAAGGTAACCACAGTTTGTCAGAGATTTTACATAGCTTTACGATACCTGCTCTCTTGCTTGGAGCACGAGGATTGTTGGAATAAAGTACACCTGGGTACTCCAAACCTGATGGATCATCCTGAAAAGAGTAAAGCAATATAAAATAAAGTAGGAAATGTAGGTACACCCCAACGATGAGTTCCTCATATTTTGTTTTATGATCAAATAAACAAAAGCTAATGCAGGACCACTCTATTTTTCTAAGCAACAAAAGTTAATGCAGGATCACTCTATTTTTCTAAGCTTAATATTATGTAGTATAATTCAAACTCAATATTCAGTGATATCATATTACTGGTAACTCAGCACAACATACAACACTTTCCCAGGTGATCTGGGTTCTGGAAGACTGGAACATACTGCTGAAGTACATCATTCACAATATGTACACTATGGATTTTGATGGACCGTTCTTCATTATAAAGGAGTAATATAAATCGGTATTATTAACCTGTTAAATCCACTCAGAAAACCATAGCTAAACCTCTGACTACTATGTTGTTAAATCGTTAGTGCAGGATGGGAGATTTGATCACTTCATATTTCAATGTCCTTTTGGAGCATAACCAGTTTGCAACGCAAGTTAGGTAGAGCATCGGTTTTTCAAAGGAACCGATAAGCACAGAAACTAGGAAGAACTAGAGAAGTTGACAACCATGGTTTTGGCCAACCATTCTAGCTCTCCAAGCAAATCTTGGACCTTTTTTTGTCATGTACTCATGTGAGGGTTGGAATTTGGAACAACACTCAAAGACACATCCAAACACCGAAGTACCTGCCAGATGCTCAATTGCTCATGCTTTGATGGCAACAATCGGCTGATGTTGAATTTGAGGAACATCAACCAGGTGTTAAAACTAACATAGATCAATTGTGCAACATTATACAGTGCTCATAATCTGAAAGTGTTGGACATAAGAGTCAAAATGGAACACACAGACTCAGAAGGACCATACCAAGCATGCAAATAATACACCAGAACTATATGTTAAGAGGAAAAACTTTAGAAGAGGCACAAAGCCAGTAGGTACATTCCATTGGCTCGTGTATGCCAAATCTAGAAGAGGCAACCAGCTAACTTACAGCCCACTCCATATTAGTCAATTGTTCGATTTAAGTATGCGTATGCAAAGGTATATCCTTGTAATGTGTTTATCCATCCGGCTATAATTTCATCCAACAACCAAATGAGCCGATGCTTAGTACAATTTTTCGAAGCGCTCGTCGTAGAAGAGGTTGTGTAGCTTAACACGATCGGAGAATAGCATAGCATAGCTTTAATTCTACTATGAGCGGTGTCCACACCAAATGAAAGCACAGTTTTGCATTTCTCCCACGACATGATTCGAGGATTCAAGCAAACCTACTTATACGATAACGAGTTAGGAATGGTTACTGGCAATGAGGGATCTCACATCAGTCTCGTAGCCTTCGTCCTCCTCCTCCTCCTCCTCCTCTTCCTCGTCCTCGTCCTCCTCGTCGAGGTCGTAGTAGGGGTAGCGGGAGCGCCTGGACCTGCGGTTGGGCTTGAGGAGGCGCACGTTGGTCTGGAGCGAGAAGGCAACGGCGGTGTGGGCGCCACGGGCGGTTGTGGCGGCGGGGGAGAGGAGGGCGGGGAAAGGGAAGGGGCGGAGCGCGGCGAGCGGCGGCGGCAGCGCCATGGGTCGATTTTTTTGGATTTTTTATCTGCGGAGGTGGGGAATCGTTCGGTTCGATTGGGGTTTGGATGAGGACGAGGACAGAATCATTTCGGCCGACGTGGATGCAGCGGAATCGGGGATGGGACGAGAGGGGTTTAAGGGAACTGGGCCAGACCGTTGATTGGGTGGGCTGGGCTGGGCACGACACTTCGTATTCGTCAACTTTTTGTGGACTGTGGTAGTGGAGAATACTAGACTGGTCCATGTTTGGGCCAGAGTCGTAGGCCTTCCATGACTGTACTGTGTGGGTCTCAGAGGACTCTGTTTCGGTTTTAGGCTATTTGCATGATAAATTGGTCAGCTTTAAACGGGCCTAGACAGCCCAAGAGAAGCCCATCAATAACTTGTCTGACTGAAACATGTTGAGCCGAGCTCCATGGTCCATGACCATCGAAATCGAGCCCATCACCTGGCAATATGGCATGCACTGTCGAACACAACAAGAAGGTGGAAATTATCATTGCGCTGGCATCACCACAAAGATAATGTTTGTTTTAACCAAGGGTTAATTTGGAGGGAGGTTATAGGTTGAGCCTTCAAGCTGTTTTAAGCCTCGATCTTGCCAGAATATCTACTTCTAAGTTCTAAAGAGTCTCTCTTTTCTTGAAGTGACAAAACAGTGTGCTAATTGTTCTTGCTGTCAGTCAGAATAGATAAGCGTAAGATCATCCGAGAAAGGATGCCGCAGCTTGTGTTCTTACGGTTTAAAAGAGAGTGGCGTGTGTAACAAAAAAAAATGAGTAGAAAATACAGTCATTGAGCAGAAAGATTGTAAAGCTTCTACCAGAAAACTGAATATCATCGCGAATTCGATGGAGCGGCACTAAATAGCGGCAAAGTTCAGTCTCGGAAACTTCAATCTTCTCACAAAAACTGAGTTTTCAAAGAAAAAACTGACGAGTTGTTTCTACTTACATATGCATCCAAATCAAATCCTTTTTTTCCCGAAACAGTGGCATGAGCGCTACCTTTCATTGAAAGAAGGAAATAGAGAAAAACCTAGTTCTTTTCAGCTTATGATTTCTTCCGAACAAATAATCAGAATGCTTCTTTGCCATCTTTTTGAAACAACTTATCAGTATTTAGTTCATTCGTATAAGTGTTTGCGCTAGAGCTAAAAATCATAAATCACAGCTAAAAAAACACACACCCAAAGTTTAGTTGAGCCTAGAAGAAACACTAGGCCAACACAACTTAGCCACTGACTAGGGGAAAATAATTCGCCCTGCACAGCAACTTCCTGTTGAATTAGCTGAAGAGCTTGATGTGGTTGAAGCGCTAAATTACGGAAGGTAATCCGATTTCTCTCCTTCCAGAGGTTCCGAAGAACGTAGATGATGATCATGTTGAGTTTTTTCCTTTCCCCAAATCAAATCCTTCACTTTTAGATTTTTCTAATTTTCTTGTTTCTGGAGACAACAATTACAAGTGAAAAGTATTTGCAATACGCATCGCAGTTAACACCACGTACACATGAAAACCGCTCACAAACACCTCAACATAAAATGGGAGATATCTTGTGCACAAGTACACAAAAACTTTCAGTTTTGGTATCAATCAACATGAAAAATTCTGGAGATGTACACCGCACTCTCTAACCGTACAAATGCACATGTGAGCGCTTTATGTTTGCTATTATTTAAGTAATCTTGGGTGCGAACCAAAATCTGCATATTCTAGTCCATATGAAATTATTGCAAGGATCAATTCCTAAATTAATAAATCTTCAAAAGAAGTCCTAAAGCCATTAGTGTTAGTCTAGTATATAACCCTAGTACTTTTGTGAACGGGTTTAGTTGACCAAGACCTGGCAAATAGGTGGATTGAACGCATTTTCAAATATTCCTTAACCATTCGTACTTAAATATAATTTAAAAGAGGTCCGGAAATCTGGCGGAATCAAGAAACTAGACAAGTTGAAGATTTGTGAACTTGTCTGCACATGTACGCGAACAAATTACAAAGACTCATTTTATCTTCTGAATCTTCTGATGTGTCCCACATGCGTTGCTCAGCCACCATTCCAATCATTAGGCAGAGTTTTTCTTTCTAAAACAGTAAACTCCATTTCGGTAGGTGAAATATGGTTTTCGCATATGATAGTTTTTGCCTTTTATGTTATCTTCTCTGTTTTACTTGTCAAGGCCTATCTTGCATATGAACAGAGTTGCAATTATTTGTTACAGACAATTATTTGTCAAGGCCTATCTTCCATATGGACTAGGAGACAACTATACACTGTCGTTTAACATTTCCTTTTGAAAAGCTTATCTAGTCTAGTTTCTAATGGATCAAATGGCACGTAATTTGAAGTTTTGCACAAAAAGATATGACAATTGAAGTACGTTGTATAGGTGATTCGGATGGTGTGTCTGAGTTGTCAAACATGACGAGTGCATAGCATGTACGTTATCTTTAGGTGATATACAGCTTTCCAAAGGTTTGTAAGACTTCCTTTTTCATGTTTTCCACAGATTCAAATAGGTCAAATTAAGAAAATTGAAGATATGAATGTAGTCCATTCGGATTGAACTCGTCACCGCAAGCACAAGTCAGTT
Source organism: Melocanna baccifera (assembly GCA_036346265.1). Classification (NCBI taxonomy): domain Eukaryota; kingdom Viridiplantae; phylum Streptophyta; class Magnoliopsida; order Poales; family Poaceae; genus Melocanna; species Melocanna baccifera. Next base: position 21,476,544 of record CM070694.1, on the reverse strand, counting down.
TAAAAAGGCTATAACTTTTACATATGAATTCCGATTAGAATGCTCATGTACTCGATGGAAAGTTAACTTCAAGACCCATGCAAAGTAAAGTGTCACTGAGCTTGCCCGTGGCTTCGTGCTCCCTAGGCTGCTGCAGCCACTCGCCTTCCCACGCGCCGCCGAGCTCTTCTCCGGACGCCGCTCCCGCTCGCCTTGCTCCAGCCTAGCCTGCTCGCCGCCGTCCATCCTTGTCGCTCGCCGCACGCCGCCACATCCCATCGTGCAAAACCGTGGCCTCCCGCGTGCTTGCAGCCACTCACGGTGTGAAGGGCGAGCCCTTGCCTTCTGTGCTTGCCTCGGGCCTCGGCCCCTGCGTTCGCTTGAGCCTCAGCTCTATGCTTGCCATTCACTCGGGCCACACTGCCGCACTGGCCACGCACTCACCGACGCCACACCCAATGTGCCCGCTGTGTGCTCTGGTTGCACTGGCGTGCTCGCCTGCCCTCGTTTGCTGCTAACTTGCCTGGGACGGCATGGAGAGAGAGGGCGTAACCTAGATGGTCACGTGCGAGCGAAGCAGTGGGAATAGATAAGGTTTGACATGGGACTGAATGAATCAGACGGTTGTGAGGTTGAGGATCAAACGGTTATAAGCTGTGCCGTTGAGTTTGGTTCTGGCAGTATAGCGTATTGTAGTTTTTCTGTATGGTGTTTTGATTTTGCAGACATTGGGGTGATGAGCGAAGCATCACTGTACATCAAGAAGGATCTCAAGATCACGGACGTGCAGTTGGAGATCCTGATGGGCATCCTGAGCGTGTACTCGCTCATCGGGTCTTTCATGGCGGGGCGGACGTCCGACTGGATCGGCCGCCGCTTCACCGTCGTCTTCGTGGTCGCCATCTTTTTCACGGGCGCCTTACTCGTGAGCTTCGCGGTCAATTACGCCATGCTCATGGCGGACGGCTTTATGGTAGGCGTCGGCGTGGGATATGCTATCATGATCGTGCCTGTGTATACCGCCGAGATATCACCGGCATCGCCCGGCGGCTTCCTCACGTCCTTCCCGGTCGTGTTCATCAACTTTGACATTTTCCTTCGCTACGTCTCCAACTACGTCTTTGCGCGCCTTCCACTCTGTTGACTTTATCTTAGGAGAAAGCTCATATATTGCACAAATAAACAAAGAGAATATAAAAGAATTTGCCTCAATCATAATTGCGTAGCTGAGTTTTCTGAATTTCTTTATTCTCTTTTATTCTTATAAAATTGGTTACCAACCTCCTCATTATGTAGGCTAATACTTTCTGACTAACATATGTACACGGACTTCAAGTTAGTTATGACTTCAACTTAAGTAACACATATAGATGGACTCTACTATGTCTCGAACTCAATTTAACCTATAAATCAATATTATTTTTAATATTCTCTCTCTAATCTTAACTTGACATATTCTAGTTTAATTTCAATGCATTATGAATTACTAGTTACGCCTTCATATAAAGTGATCTACATGCAAACTAAATACATAGCTATATATAAGAACCTAACTCAACTGTAATAGATCTATCTAGATGTAAATACTCTAACTCGTTGAGGCAGTCGGTCTAACTATGACTTACCCAACTTATACTTGACACAGAAGAGTGACACATTTTCTCAATATTCCGGACTCAACTCTACTTACTCGAATTAAGACGGCGAACACATATTCTCAATGTTCTGGACTCATCCAAGCATCAAAATAGTGTTGGCGTTGACTCAGCAAAAGTGTTGACGTGTCTGCCACAGGAAAATATGTGGCTACCATGAGGTCTCGCCGGTTGACGTGGTTGCTTGCTGCTGCCGTGGCTCATTTGTGCGAAGGTGGCACTAACGTGGTGTGCCAATTGGCGGCGTGTGGCGGCCACGTCAGTTGTGCGGTCTGAGGTGGCCTTGACGGTGGTGGCATACATGGAAATAGAGAGTCATCGACGACGTGGTCCACAGCAGCAACCAGTGTTGCGCGTAAAAGGAAGAGGAGCCCTCGGGGAGCATTTTGGCGTGCACAGGGTTTGCTGGCATGGCCCGAAAGGTGGTCAGCGCTCCACCGGTGTTCTTCGGTGACAAAGAACAGATGACGCTCGTGGCCGTGTAGTGATGCTGAGGTGGCAAAGGGGAGCTTCGATCCTACACCGCACCAATAGTATCATACTTCGGGGTGACACGGTTAGTCTGGTCCATTTGGACAACTCTACTGTTTGGCATGACTGACATGGCCATGGAAACAGAAGGCACGGCCACGGAAAAGAAAAGGTGGTGGAAATGGCGACAAACAAAGCTAGAAAGCATCGAACCGTTGCCACTAAACCATAGAGCTGATGCAACGTTGCAAGATTCGCTTGCCAGGTGATGCTGCAGAGTAGTAACGGCAAGAAATAGTAATTCATCGGTAACAGTAATTTAAGAGGTTGATGTCAATTGTCAATTTCCTTGGAGTTAACACTCGATAACTAACAGAGGAACTCGGTTATACCACCGTAGGGATACCCACCCGGCGTCGCGGAGCGCTTCCGAGTTCCGACTCGTCGGCGGCTGCGGCCATTGTGGCAACCGGTGAACTCTACCGTAAAGTGGAGCAGTGTGGACGAGAACACGAGATGGTTTTGGTGTTGGGCTATTCGCGCGGCAAGATGGCAGAATTTTTTTAGAGCGTCCATCGTCCACCGCAGCGGTTGCCTGCCTGAGCTAGCTAGCTAGCTCCTATGACGCCCACCGGCCCACCACGACGGTTGCCTGCCGGCGGCGGGATGAACCGGAAGTCCAGGCTCACCCGGACGGTTGCTCCGCCCCCGCTCGAATTTAGCTTAGCCTATTCGGCCTAGTAAAGAGTAAACAAGCCCAAGCTCCTCTGCTCCACACGGACATCGAAAGCGTACAATACGAAGTCCGTCACATGGCAGCGTCAAGAAATGACAAAAGATGTAAATTATCATCGCGCATGCGTCGCCACAAAGACACAAACGTAAACCACTAAGGTAGTCTACTCTAAATTCTAATCAGTAAAGTGAACTGGCTGCTTGGCTGAAGACGCTCAAGCGCCACTAATTAGCTTCGTATCAGGTTTGGTGGTTGCTTATATATAAGTGTCTTTCAAGATTCCGATCCCGTGAGTAAGTTGATCAAGTTTAATATTTGCTGCGGCGATCAGCCGTCACCAATTTAAAAAGGACGCGTAATTGCCGCATGATCGAAGCACGTCCAAATACTCTTTTGGATAGATACAGATACAGATAGGTTTTCTTGCGCCTTTTCCGTGGCCAGCTTGACTCGCCCGGCAGAACGCTCGAACCACCACCGATTTTCTAACCTTGCACTTGACCCCATGCATGCTTAATTACAAGACAAACGTGACTGGCACCTCTGCACGCTTGGCCCATGCATTGGCATTGACCAACGTAGCTCACAACCGTTTCGGACAAAGCAAAGCGCAAAATAAATTGTCACGTACTTGAAGATTTTAAGAAGCTCTAAATGTCTCGAGCTGGAGCTTGGCTGTCGCTCTCCGACGGCACCGGATCAGCGAATCTTCCCACGTTACTTCATCTCCTATGGCTCGGTGGCAGGTAGCCAAATACTTCTCTATCCAAGTTTGTAAGATAAATTTTCTTTTATCACAAAGACAAAAAAGACAATAAAAATAAAATTATCTCTAAGCCACTATATTTAATGTATGCATGTAGAAAATAATAAATAAAACTATATATTTATTAGGAATATAAAAGAAACATCATTAGTGGAACATAAATTATATCTTATATTTATAAATAAGGTTATTTTAAAAATACATCCTATAAACTTAAACGGAAGAGGTACAGCACAAGTTTTCGCATGAGCCCGCTCAAGATCTGATGTTGCAGTTAGTTAATTGGTGGCGGTCATTTCCACTTTCTTCTCTTTCGCGGCGTAGTCTGATTCCGAGCCGGCGTCTGTGGCGCCGAACAGCTTGCTCATCTCCTCCAGCGTCCGGCCGCGGGTCTCCGGGAGGTAGGTGTAGAAGAACACCCACGCGAGCACGGCGATGCCGGCGTAGAGGAAGAAGCTGCCGCCGATGGTGATGGCCTTGGACAGCGACAGAAAGGTCATGGAGATCACGCCGCTGGTCACGCGGTTGGACGCCACGCCGAGCGCACAGCCCAGCGCGCGCACCTGCAGCGGGAAGATCTCCGAGCTGTACACCCACGTGATGGGCCCGAGGCCGATGGAGAAGAAAGCGACGTAGGCAAGGACGGACGCGATGCACATGCCGATGGCCCACGGGATCTTGGCGTCCGGGTGGTTGCCAATGACGGTGAGCCCCGTCGCGAGGCCGACGAGGGAGATGATCATGCCGCCCGTGCTGCTCAGCAGCAGCGGCCGCCGGCCGATGCGATCGAGGAGGAAGGTCGCCACCAGGATGAAGAGCGTCTTGGTGACCCCGACGGCGCAGGTGGTGCCGAGGAGGCGGTTGTCGTCGGTGATGCCGGCGCTCTTGAAAACGCGCGGGCTGTACAGCACGACGGAGTCGATGCCCGAGGCCTGCTGGAAGAAGTGGATGCCGAGTCCCGAGAGAAGGATGCGCCGCATGGCCGGGGTCGGGGACAGGATGAGCTCCTTCCACACCCGCTTCTCCTCGCCGCTTCCTTTCTTGGGTACGGTAACCACGTCGCCGTCGAGGTCCTCAGGGATGCCGGCGGCAGCCTTGATGTCGGCAAGGCGCTCCGCTGCCTCCTCTGGCGAGTTGGATGTCTTCTGCAGAACGACCTTGGCGTCCGCTAGGCGGCCTTTCATGACGAGCCACCGGGGCGACTCCGGCATGCCGAGCACCATGAGCCCGAGCAGGACAGACGGCGCTGCGCCGATGCCGAGCATGACGCGCCAACCAAGGTGGAGCGGAAGGCGGGAGAAGGCATAGTTGGAAACGTAGCCGAGGAGGATGCCGAAGTTGATAAACACCTCCGGGAAGGACGTCAAGAAGCCACGGGCCGACGCCGGGGACACCTCGGCCGTGTACACCGGCGCGATCATGAGCGCGTAGCCCACGCCGATGCCGGCCACAAAGCGACCGAACATGAGCATGGGGTAGTTGACAGAGAAGCCCATGAGGAACGCGCCCGCGAAGAAGATGACGGCCGCGAAGACGATGGTGAGCCGCCGGCCGATCCAGTCCGACGTCCGCCCTGCCGCGAAGGATCCGATGAGCGAGTAGAGGTTCAGGATGCCCATCAGGATCTCCACCTGCACGTCCGTGATCTTCAGGTCCTTCTTGATGTACAAAGACGCCCCGCTCATCACCCCAATGTCTGCAAAGTCGAACAGTGTGCATGAGCCCATGCAAAGCAAATCAAAGCAAATGGCAGGGACTAGAGCCGTATGCAACTCGTTAGGGCGAAGTGAACGTATGTACCATAGCCGAGGAGGATGGAGGTCATGGAGGCGAGAATGGCGCAGGCGAAGGCGAACTTGACGTTGCCCTTCTTCTTGGGCTCGACGGCCTCTGGGAGGGCAGCGGGGGCCATAGTTGACGGCCCTCTGCTCTGTGCTTGAGGAAGTGCAGATGAGAATGCTATGGGTGGCTTAGTTTAGCTCGTTTCTATGTGGCAGGGAGAGTGAAGAGTTTGTACTACAGGGGGCGCATATATAGACCGAGGAGGGTAGTATCTGATCACATCCGACTCCAAACAAGTACAAAGCAGTTGCAAAAAAGGGTGGAGAAACAGGAAAAGTATATGCGGCCTTCACAGTCACTGGCGATGTGGGCCGCGATACTAGCTGTGCCAGCCGTTGCATTGCCACCGGTGGTCCTCGCGCGGTTGGACCCACGTTTCTTCGTTAGTTGGGTGTGACTACCAGCTCCCGGCGCCGATTTGGCTGAAATGGGACAACGGCTCTTTTTGACAAGCTGAATTTGGTAATAGAAGTAACAATAAACAATCATAAAGGTGGATCATTAGTTGATTTGCTTTGTTTCTCAATAGATTAGTTGTACACCAATATCACTCGTGCACTCATAGTACATAGCAGAAATACCTACACTGACCCTGCTACCACACTAATAGGACAAAGTGTCAGCCGTCCTATGTGTCTAGGACCAAGAACAGCGACTAGAGAGAGAGGTACATAGGATCCCTAATTAATTCTAAGGTTTTAGAGCAGAAGTAAAACTTTTCACTCCAGTAGTTATGGATCACAAGGAAAGATCATATCAAAATCGAGCAAAATGCGCTTTGACTACCCTTGGCCATCTAGCCTTTATGAAGAAAGTGGTGTGACCTCTCTCCGGTGGTCTGACCTCTGTTCTAGCAGTCTGACTGCTATGAACAGTAAAATCAAGCAAAGCTATAGTAATACCCTGTCAGACCGCTGCTATAGTAATGTTATAATGAACAGTGATTACAACGCTATTTTAAATATGAAAATCCATATAACTTTTGATCGGTCAATCCAAATGACTTGAAACTTTGCGTCCATCTTCTCTAGAATGTCAAGAACCTATTCTAATTAACGATCAATAAAATCATTGCTAAAGTTCTGACTTTTTTCTGTTTGAAGAAAGGGTGCACTAAAATCAGTCAATAGAGGGAAATCTCGATCTACTCTTACTCGTAAGTTCTTGATAATATAGATGACCTTAGATGAATTCTTGTATATCATAGAAAGCTAGATTATAGCATAAACTCAAGTCAAAATACCAACACCACCAAAACTCCAAAATGACCTCTTCTTGAGCCAAAATCAGGCAAACACAAAAAATTGCAAATATAAGTGCCTAGATGGATGAGATCTGATCTCTAAGATATATCTTCATCATTTATATATATTTGACACATAGCAAGATCAAGGGGAGAAGAGAAATCACAAAAAATCAAGTCAAATCAAGATTTCATCACTTAAGCCAAGAGAGGAATACTTGAACAAATTTTGATATCTATTGATACTTAGAGATAAATATTTATAGCCACTCCCTAGCTACACATAAAGCCTAAGAATGACAAAAAAAAAAAAAACTTAACCACAAGAGTCTCTTATATCTCCCACAAAGTTCTATCTAAGAACTCTAACTCCTCACAAGACTGGGCATAAACTCCTTGAAAAGCTTAACCTAGCTAACTTTCTTCCTCCTTACAGATAGAGGCTCATAAAAGAAACCTTAACCATCATATCTAGTAGGGCTTTATTCACTTTCATAGGCTAACCCTTTAACCCAATACTATATCGGATTTTATAGTAACATCTGGTCAGACCGCTGCTACAGTAATGTTATGATGAACAGTAATTGCGGCGCTATTTCAAATCTGAAAATCCATATAACTTTTGATCAGTCAATCCAAATGACTTGAAACTTTGCATGTATCTTCTCTAGGATGCCAAGAACCTATTCCAATTAATGATCAATAAAATCGTTACCAAAATTTTGACTTTGTTCCGTTCGAAGGAAAGGTGCACCAAAATCGGTCAAAAGAGAAAAATCTCGATATGCTCTTGCTCGTAAGTTCTTGATAATATAGATGGTCTTAGATGGATTTTCGCATATTATAGAAAGCTAGATTATAGCATAAACTCAAGTCAAAATACCAATACCACAAAAACTCCAAAATCACCTCTTCTTGAGCCAAAATCAGGCAAATACAAAAAATTGCAAATATAAGTGCCTACATGAATGAGATCTGATCTAGAGTCTGTTTGATATGGCTACGGCTTATAGTTTTTGGCTGAAATTTTTGAATTTTAGTTATTTACGACAGAGATTACAGAGAGAGACATACTAGCTTGCGATTTTAGATGGTACAGATGTTGGGCTTTTAACGTGTACTATAATTAACTTGTAGACTCCGTCTTAAAAAAAATTCCCCGTTTGAAAGTTAGATACTATAGCAAAAGCTAAAAGCCGTTTTGAGAAGCCGAAAAGAACAGACCCTATATCTTCATCACTTACACATCATTGACTCATAGCAAGATCAAGGCGAGAAGAGATGTCACAAAAAAAATCAAGCTAAATCAAGATTTCATCACTTAAGACGAGAGGAATACTTGAACAAATTTTGATATCTATTGATACTTGGAGATAAATATTTACAGCCACTCTCTAGCCACACATAAAACCTAAGAATGACAAAAAAAAAAGTCAGCCATAAGAGTCTCTTACATCTCCCACAAAGTTCTCTCTAAGAACCCTAATTCCTCACAAGACTGGGCATAAACTCTTCCAAAAACTTAACCTAGCTAATCTTCTCCCTCCTTACATATGGAGGCTCATAAAAGAAATCCTAACCATCACATCTAGTAAGGACGGTTCCACACATCGTTATTTTTTTAGTATTAGATAATTTACCCCAAAAAAAGTACAATTGGAGTCAAGTCATATAATTAAACAGAAGAAACTCTGCCAATTTCTTCTTTTTAGCGGCGTTCAGTGCGCGGAGACACGTCACTTGCTAGCTGCAAGAATCGCTTACTACTACTACTACCATACTTTAGATACTGTAATTATCACTGATTCATTTCTCGGTTCATTTTGTTCTGGTCCAACCGAAGACTAGTTGGCAGATTCGCTGAAATTTTAAAGACCTCGGGGCCGTAAATTATTAGTCTGAGGTCACGGAAGGACCGATGGATCGTCAGATCGTCAAACTTCGCGGAAGCAGAGCGAATAAGCGATTCACGCATATTAACTCTGTTTACGTGCCCGATTAAGGGGGTGATCGTTTCGGCTTCAGCTTCTAGTTTCAGCTTTTTTTTCACTATTCACTACACTATCCACTAACTCAGCTACAGTGTTTTTTCAGCCAGCTACAGTATTTTTTCAGCTAAAAGCCAACAGCCATCGCTATTCCGATCACCCCCTAAAGCATGCGAACTGAGCTAACGTGCGGACTTGTACTGCCGAGTGTCGTGGAAATCCACGCGGACTAGGTGAACTGCGTGGTAATGGCGGAACGTATATATCATGTAAGGAAGCAAGTGGGTGAGTCTGTTCGATAGAACAGCAACGGTAGTGACCGCAAAGATGTTAACATTGGTGACGACACCATGTTTTACAAAAGAGATCCTCTAAGGAGTTTGGCATGAAACACACACACATGGCTCTCGCCCTCCTCCGCCGCCGCCCTCCTCCTCACCCGACTTCCTTTGCAGCTTCCTAACATGATTTGTCCTAAGATCTGTTCTAATGGACCTCCCTGGTCTGGACAATGGTTCAGGCTCGAAGACTCGGGAGGAATATATTTGAAGATTATGTAGAAGTTATCCTATGTTTGTGATGAATATACAGCATTTGAGGGTGACAGAATTATATTTGAGTTGAAGAAAATGCAAATGAACGTTTTTGGGGAGAAGTTTCAAGTTTGGACAGTCTGATTGATCTTCAAGGGCAGCCCGAAAGATGTGTAGGTGTAATCTGACCTGCCCCTACTTGGTGGTTAGATCGGCCCTAGTCGGACATCAACCTCTGACCAGTAAGTGATCATGCCGACCAGCTCATGATCATACCAACCATGATCGGACTTCATATAGGCCAGCTCATCGAGGGCGGTCTGACCGGTGGTATGACCATGGGTTTACGATATGATTGATCTCTAGTTAACAGTAGTTATTTTCTAAAGTGAATGTTTTTGGTCTAGGCATTGGGGAGCAAGGGCGGTTTGATAGGCTCATATATATATATATATATATATATATATATATATATATATATGAAAATATTTTCTACACCTGGGTGTAATTACACCTATCTCTAATATACCATCTAAATAAATTTAAAATACTCTTTTATCACTTTGGATATACTCATATACTAATTATAAGATACTTCAATGTGAACCATATGAAAAAATTGCAAGGAAATTCATAATTTTTAGCGTATTTTGTAAATATCTTCATATACGTACATAAAAAGAAGTATGTCTAAAAAAATGTACATAACACTTTTAAAAAATAGTCCATACCACCTAGATGATCTTAAATACTCGTATACTATACGTACATACTCTCCATTACGCGAAATACTCCCCACGGTATGAGATACGACATAAGGTGTAATTACACCCGGGTGTAGAAAATGATCTCTCTATATCTTTCCTATATATATTTCCCATAAAAAAGAGAGATCATCTGCACTGTAAGTACCAGACCAGTAAAAGTGTGAGTAGTTCCGAGCTGGATGAGCTCTCCTGGCCTGCTACAGACTAGATACAGATGCAGTTACTATCAGAGTGCCGCTGCAACTCTGCATTGACCGAGCCGGCCCAAGCAGGCAGCTAGTTAGCTAGTGCTGAATAGCCGGCGCAAATGTATGCAAAAATCGCCATCCATGGCTAGCTTCCGGCTAAGCAGTTAGCCATCACGCGCGTAGACTTTTGCGAAAACGTCGCCCTCGGCGCGGTACCCGTCGAGCTTCCGTTGCATGGCCGCAGTTGCTCCTGCAACCTAATTAGCTCCACGATCTCGGTGCAGAGTGCAGAGATCGTGGAGCTAATTGATTGTGGAGGAGGCTGCATCTTTCTCATTTTTCTTCCGAAATGCGAGACTTTGGCCCTCATCGTTTCGGCTTTTTTCAGTTTCAGTTTCTAGCTTCAACTTTTTTTTCACTATTCACTACACTATCCACTAACTCAGCTATAGTGTTTTTTCAGCCAGCTACAGTGTTTTTTCAGCCAAAAGCTAAAAGCCATCGCTATTCCGATCACCCCTTTTGACTAGGCCGACGACGCGCAACCACCGCGCAGACACTGTACGGCGGCCGGCGTTCTCTGTCTCGGCGCTGCAACATCCGTGTCTTTGTGTACCTACCTGATTGCGAGTCGTGATTTGGCATGGTCGGGGTTCTTTTGAACTGTAATTAATAGCTTTGGTTATGATTTTTAAGATAAGGTGGATGGATAAAGATGCTATGTAGATGATGTATATGATTTTATACTTAGAAAATTGTTTGGAGAAGTGACTTTAAGAAATGATTTGAAGAATCCGTTCCGTTTATTTAAACTTCAAAAAATCCAAGTTAAAAACCACGGTGTTAGGGTATCATGATTTTAAATACACGAATTTAATTTAAATTTAATTATATTTTCAAAAAGTTCAGTTTTAAAGTATATACTTACCTATAATAATTCAAAAAATCACAGCTAATTATACTATATACCCACCGCGGCTTTGATCTGCCTTGTGTTTTGCAGCTCGTCTGCAGCTAGCGTGTTCCGACCGGGAAGTACATGGATTCAACGAGGCGGGCGGGTTGACATGCCACGCCGATGATACCTAAGATATGATAAAATTAAAAGCCCGGCACGTTTCTAGCAAGTGAATATGATCCCACTCGTTTCAGTTTTTTTTCAGCTTCAGCTTCTAGTTTCAGTTTTTTTTCACTATTCAGTAATTCGTCTTTTTCTAAATTTTTTTAGATTTTTCTTTTTTTCTCGTGTTCATTTGTATTGTCCGTGATAGGTTAATAAATTTTTTCTATTTTTATATCTTTTTAAATTTAATTATATCAAAAAAACTAAATTATCTACAGTAAAAAAATCAGCTAAAACGAAATTTGAGCTATGTAGCGCCATTGACGAACAAGATATCGCGAGCTCGCGAGAAGTCTATCGTGGGCTCTCTGTGCCTGAATTGGAGTTCACACTTCACAGTCAATAATATTTAATTAACGCAAAATCTATCATGCCACGCGGTACGCGTGTCACGCGCCTAGTGGCTGCGCCGTCCGATTGGGCATGAGCGAACGAGAAAGGGGGCATCGTCTTTAGCGCAGACATGCTGTGGCCTATTGAGCCACAGATGCGTGAGCTGGACATGCCCGAACCACCTCGGTCATGCTATCTTGTGGTCTATTGGGTTTGGGCAGAAGCTTGTAGTATTCTACATGCTCTTTTTTTTTTTATGTTTACAGGCCGATTTGAGTGGTAGTGAGAGCTCAGGACAAAAGGTGTCCATTTGTTTGGTGATTTGGGTAGATTTTTTCTGAGAGGAGATTCGGATAGAATTATCTTCTCACGATTATAACATGAGTTACTTTCTTACACTAATCGGAAAAGCTATCGCACTCCTAAGCGCACCATTGACGTACAACCGCGTGTCAGTTTGGAGCTGTCTAATGCTTCTATGCGGTAGTAGGCAGGCGGGGATAGTGACCGTAGGGGTGAAAACAAATCGAATAGTTTCCCATCGATTCGGATGAATACGGATATGGATTGTGTTGGATCGGATTTTTTTGGATAATTATCGGATCGGATACGGATTTTTTATCGGATACGGATACAGTAAGCCTAGTATCCATCAAATACAGATACGGATACGAATAATCCGGATAAAACGAAACCGGATATCCGGGATTTTAGCCCATAACCAACCAGCCCATAATGAAGCCCAGACGGCCCATTCCCACTCCACGCGCGATCCAACCGTCCGTTCTCACTCCCTGCGATCCAGCCGTCGATGCGAATGTGCGATCCATGCGTGCGTTTAGGGACTATTTACGAGATGAACTATTTACGTATTTTCGTTAATTTTGGATGTATAGTTTAAGGGGTTTTTATGTTCCGATAAATATTCGTAACCATATTCGTTTCGATTCGTATTCGATCTGTATCTGTATTCGATATTATTCGTATTCGTATTCGAGTTATCCGTATTCGTATCCGTATCCAAAAAAATATAAAAATAAATATGGTAGATACATTATCTGTCCGTATCTGATCCGTTTTTACCTCTAGTCACTAGCTACGAAATCATTCAGCTTTTTCAATATGAGCAAATTGTCGGAAATCAACATGTAGAAATAACAGACAAGACCATGTAATATTGGGCCACTTTTACATTGAGATATATGCATCATTTACTAGAACACATGCAAATGGGTAGTGTGGACAGACATGTGAGGCCATCATTCAATTACTATACTTTTTCTTGTCCTCTTTTTCATTGCTGTAATAGATGCATGAAACAAATATAGTTTTACAAAACAACAGATATAGATGAAATTATTTTTTGAAAAAAAAGCACAGATAGAAGCTTATACCTTTGGAGGTATTTTTCTCAAGAAAATTCACGATTTACCGCTGAATAATTACATGATTCACAATATGATATTCATTGTGAGGAAATACTACTGTGCGCCTAGGTGCGCATTACTCTTACCGAGCACCGAGCTTCATTGCCGTCAGATGGGTCACATGGGGGACGGACGGGTCCAAATAACACGGACACGGTAAACTCGTTTTCTTGGATCTAGGTGGGGTCTTTTTCGGAGCCATCTGCACACAGAAATGAATACTTGTGTAACGATAGATGGGCCCAAATAATATAGGCCAAATTTGCAAATGCATAGGGCAATAATGCATGTGAGGTTGGTGAGTTCAAAATGGTTGATTGTACATACACAATTCCGTGCATGCACATTTTTTCTTTTTCTGAGATTCAACTTATTTGTAAGACCAATCACGTGGGAGGCCCACTGACCAGTCACCCGGGATCGATCATAGGGTAAGATAATGCAAAACTACTATGCAGACGGTTAAAACTGCACTTGATAATTTAGAATTAGACTGATGATAAGTTTTGAAGGTTCGGGTTTTTATGTTGGTAATTTGTTAAGCTATCGGTAGTACCTTAGGATTTAATGGATGGTAACTTATGTAATTTTCATCTAGTAAGTTATTAAGAATCTAGATGATAACTTTTATTTTTTAGTTGTACTTTTGAATTTCTTGAGTTACGTGACTTAATTTAGTGATAATTGTTAGGGATAAAAGACTAAATATTTTTAAGATTATTTTATAAAAGAAAATAAAAAGTAAGTGCTCTATAAGACTCAGACCCTTTAATTAATTTATATATCATATAGAAACTATACGTATGCAAAGATATCCATAGCATGTGGTTCTGCGAGCGCGACGAAATTGTCCAGAGATTTATCTGCTCACCCGTACTGCATCTGCAGCCCATTATACGCATGCTGTTATGCATACTACGTACTTGTTTATTTCTACTTGTCGTTCAAAAAAAAAAAACACGTCCAGTTTGATTGATGTATGCATTACATCAGCTTCACAGCATAAACCAGGTGCCTTTTCCATGTTACTTTCACGTGCGGATTAATATCTCGTTTGATTGCGACTTTGGAATTTATTTAGCGGATACAAGCATTTCGTTTTCAAGTAGCACTACTAGTGCAAGATAAGTCAACCGAAAGAGCTCTCTTTTTTTTCAAGCTCATTATTACAATAAAAATATATGTACATACATACATACATATTTAACATCATACACATATTTACACATATTCACGTGGGTGCGTTCAATTCACACGTTTGCAACTAGAGACGGAGATTCAAGATCTCCGAAAGCACAAACACGCGTTTTAACTACTGAACACACTTACATACGTGAATGTACTCAACTATACTATTCACATAAATAGTATCAAAGAAGTATTCATATGAACAATGCCACTTTAAAAATAAAACAGCCTAAGCTCGAAGCCAAATAAACCGGCCGCACGACGGCGCGCCAAGCTAACTTAGCAAACGGTCAGTCCTCAACCGAAAGAGCTCTTTGGAACGTGTGGATTGATTGAGATGCGAAGCGAATGTGAATGGAACGCCGTGATAGCCAGCTGCTCATCTATTGGATAGAGGTTTTATTAATTTTAGGACGCACAGGTCAATAGTGCCAACCATTTCTTACTGCTTACTTGGAGCCCTGTGTATCCAAGCGAAACTACTGGTACACGTGTTGTACCAGATGCACGGTCAGTTCGGATAGTGCATCACTTTGCGTAACTGCGACAACGCTCATTTTTCTCCCGTAATCCATTTCACGGTTTCACCCTCTTTTCACCTAGGGTTATAAACAAGTCAAATTCAAGTGAATTTGACCGGCAAGCTCGAGCTCGATAAAAACTCGAGCCGAGCTCGAGCGAGCTTAAGATTATCATCGAGCTTTAAGCTAGACTCGAGCTTAGCTCGGACAAAACTCGAGCTCAGCTCGTGTAGACTCGGTAGAGTATGAATCGGCAAAAACCAACATTTTAACCAGGGCAATCAGCTAATGAGAGAGCAATTAGTAGTAGGTTTGCGATATTTGTAGTAGTACCTCAGGATCAGGGGAAGAGGCCGAGCGGCGGCGGCATCGGACGGCCGGGCGCGGAGGTGGCCTCGGTCGGGGCCCGAGGGGAAGAGGCCGAGCGGCGGTGGCATCAGGTGGCCAGGCGTGGAGGCGGCCTCAGTCGGTGGGGAGATCTAGATCCGGCGGATCCGCAGGAGGAGGCGGCGGCGGGGCGAAGAGGGGACGGGAGGCGGCGGTGGGAGGGTGAGGAGGGGCGAGGAGGCGGCGCGGGGGGGTGGAAGGAGTCGAGGAGGGGCGACGGCGGGGGCTGGGGGGTGAGATTTGGGAGTAGGGGCGATCGGGTGGACGGAGAGACCAAGGGAGATGGGGACCGGGTGGGATTTGGGAATTGGGAGTAGGGGCGGGACCGGGACCAGGACGGAGGGAAATGGGCTGGGTCTGTGCGGTCTTGGGGGTAGGGTAAGAAAATCTCAAGCTCACGAGCTATTCGAGCTCGGCTCGTTGAAACTCGCAAATTTGAGATGAAGCTCGAATTCGGCTCGTTTGGAGCTCGAGCCAAACTCGAATCGAGTCTAGAACGAGCCAAGCTTGAGCAGCTCACGAGCCTCAAGCTTTTTTTATAACCCTATTTCCACCTCCCCTCTTAGCTCGATACGCCTTTCTGAGTTGGATACTATTGATAGATTCTTTTAGACTATAACTTATAATTTATGATTTAAAATTTTAAATTCTATCTGTTTACGAAAATCAATATATAGAAGAAAATAGTTGTATATGATTTTATTCAGTACAGCTGAACTCAATACACTTTTTACTATCATCTTACTGTTAATCCTTTCTTAAAAAATATATAATTAAAAACTAGTTACTATAGTATAAATCATAACACATAAGTTATAAGTGAAAAGAAGCACCCTACACTGATTTCGGACAAGTCCGAGCAGTACATGGTGTAGCCAGCACAAGCCTACTAGTAAGAACCTGAGTGGAAAACTAATGTAGGGAGAAAGAAGCAAAGCCATCGGGGTCACAGGAAGAAACTAAACGGAATGGCCAGAATTTTAAGCTACCGTGTTTTGTGGCCAATGCCAACGGATTCAAGTAAAGTCAAAAGGTTGATCCATGATTCGGAGCCGAAGCTACCGAGCTATACTGTTGGCCCATCACTGATCAGGGACTTGCTAGTCAACGGCACGTGCTGGACATTAGTACCACAAATCCACAATGTTCAGTTGGTTTCCCACTTAGACCGCGCTCAGTTGAGCTTCGGTCACTGCGGCGATGGGCGTTTATTTTACTGTAACAGGTACTGTAGCTACAGTACCTGCTACAGTAAAATTTATTTTTTAAAAAAATTATTTATATTTTTTCGTTTTTTATTTTCGGTTTTTTTATATTTAATTATACTTAATAAACCAACTCAGTTACAGTGTTTTTTCAGCTAACTACAGTGTTTTTTCAGTAAAAATCAAAAGCCATCGTTATTCCGATCACCCCCTTAGAAAACAACAAAACATTCCCCATGGCCAAGGCATACCTCACAGCAATCTCTATTGTTGGTTTGACGATCCGGGAATAGTTACCATCGGAGACAGCTGATCTAAATTTCCGGGTAGATTTCATATCACTCACGGTGTGGTATGAATATTTTTTTTTTGCCACCGGCTGAATCTTGGTTGCATTGTAGTATTACCTAGTGTTTCTTCTGGGACAGATACGACCGATAGGACAAGCATGTCACCGTTTGTTGAACCACTGCTTATTAAGTTACTGGTACGATTCCGAGAGGTCAAAATCGGTTGTATTATTAATTCATCCCTAATGCAAAGGTTGTTGAACTTTTGCACACTTGGTACAGACAGACGAATCAAACGACTAAGCTATCTGACGGAACAAAACGGGCATTGATTGGCTCATATGAAGAACGATCGATTTCTTAAATCAAATGGAGTCAGTTACTAATGACAGGTTCTACCTGTTGTAAATACGGCAGTTTTAGCAAAAATTCATATTTAATTCTAGCATAATAAAATATAAGCAGAATATATTTCCAGTAACAAGTAAATGACAGCATTAACATGAAAACATGTAAATCTACTATATCATTTAAACATGATAATATACTCAAGGCATAGAGCATAAAAACTATTAAAATCAACGTAATGCTCCGATTTTAGAGTTCAATATTGCTCTCAGATATAGAGTTGCTCAAGATTTGTTCCTAGCCTTCTCATTACTTGTCAATATACTTCACTAATTAAATGTGATAACAACAAATTTAGACTTATGAGCTATAAACAATGCTTCACAAAAGTTCAGAAATATCTCACTGGCAACAAGGTTATACCCTCAGTTAACAAAAGATTGAGTAATTAACCATGCAAAGGAATCAGCAAGACAACAAATTAGTCAATTAATAAACTGAGAAAATGAACATCTAACAGTTACTATTAGCAAGAAAGCCGAACCTAACAGTGAATCAACTGAAATTCAGAGCAGCAGTTCTAAGCACAATTAACCGAATAGCAGACAGTAACAAAGGCTACCCCTTGATGCAACTGACAATGTGAAGCAAATCAAATAGCTCAAGTTTGATTTGATTATCAATTTAATTTCATAATATGACAAATATCCTTATTGAGCCTATAAACCGAGCCTAGAAATATTACTAGCAACGTCTTCCGGTGTAAGTCAATATCATAGAATGAAATCAACATGCACAACTCACAATGCTAGTAATCAACTAATAGGCAACTGAGATACTCACAGAGCCGATGGCAGTCAATGCCACCGAGATGAACCTGGCAAGGCACACCTAGTGGCGTTGTCCTAAAAAACCAATCGCCTCGATATGCCGCACAAGATAGATGAGGTTGTCGAAGATACAATGCCATTCTTCGCAATTCGAGACACACTGGAGTTACGAAGCTGAGGTACAGGGGTTGCCACTCAAGATCACTGAAAGTGCACCGGCCAAGTGCATCCAAGAACACCAAGTATCACAACACTTCTCACGGTCAAGCCAAAGTTGATCTCCATGGGAATCAACAGCACATGTCTCAATTTCCCCTCCAACCGAAACACTCACAGATGATCCGGCGCTCAGGGAAAACTAAGGGAATACGAGCATAGGGGATGAAGGGTTCACCACCAAGAACGGCGGTGCCAAAATCCCAAATTCCCTCCAAGATTGAGGCAACAAATTGGAGAGGAAGATGCTCAAATTAGAAGGGATCACTCAATTTTTGCACACCGAAAGATGGAGAAAGGATCACCTTTTAAAGGAGAGCAGCAAGGCATCGTGTGACGGGTTGCAGGGAACAACCGGATCCGAGAAGATCGGCATGTTCATGCCTCCAACGCCGCCATGCTGAGTGGCCACCGAAACGGTCGGGGGAGACCCAACCTAGCCCCACACGAGTGAGCTAGGGTTTTAAACCCTCACCAACGTGCTGCCTCCAGCTGACAGGTGGGCCCCTCAACCATTTTTCTTTTCCTATTTTCTCCTTTTCTCTAATTGAGAAATTACTAAAATGGCCTTCAAGAATCCAACAATCCCCCCAATTTTTCAATTGGATAAAAAAATTCTCACAGTCTTATTTAATATACAACTGTTCGACGATGAGTACTTTGCGGGTTTGAACTCAAAGTCAAGTAACAAGGACTACGATTCTGCACAAACAAAAGAGGACTTCACCTTGATATAATGCCTTGGTGTAAGATTTTTTGTCCTAGTTATATTCTGTACTAGGTAGCTTGCCCTTTCCCTCTTGGGTTGGGACAGTAAGGTCATGTCCCTATATCTAGCTCATGAGTACTCAAGAAAGTATATCATTATCTTTCTGTGATCACAACCTCATTATCATACTCAAGTAGGTGAATTCTCTAGAGAATCTTGTAGGATGATTCCCGAAGCCATATAGGTATCAAATTCATTAAGAGTTGTTGCTCAACCTTTTATACAGAAAGAGCACTGCAGCTAATGGGACATGTTAGATGTGCTATCTAATCCCATACAATTTGTTATCCTAGAGCCTAGTTTACAATATCTTTGATCTTCTAGGATAGATTACCACCAATGTGAGCCTTTACACAGGTATGAGCCATATTCCTTTTGACGCTGCAAGGATGGCCTTCCACGCCAATCCTTTGGTGAAAAGATCTGTTAAGTTTTTTTCAGACTAGACATATTCTATAGAAATAATACCCGTCTATCTGGCATGCCTTATCGACTTAAGTCACCATTTTCTCCTTTTTCTCTAATTGAGAAATTACTAAAATGGCCTTCAAGAATCCAGCACTACCCCCCAAAACGAGGGAGAGAACTAATAATTGTGGAATACAGCATAATTTATACATCCCATTCCATCAATTGACAATTGTAGACGTGCAGTAGTAGACAGAGAGAAAAACAAAGAACCCACAAATGCCGATCAAAAATAAATTATCAGAACCATACAAAATTGAACTGCTAATAGGGGGAGTGTATAAATTAATGAAATCACCTGTAGATGAAACCTAATAATGATGTGTTCTATTAGTAGCTTAATCTCATTATCTGATTAGAGGGGGTGAATAGAAGTTAGAAGACAAAGAAAAATGCTTTAGAGGCACTAACTGCCTGGGAATCTTCAGCGAAGGCTAGGGAAAGGAGAAAGAAACAAGGGGAAAAAAGGAGAAAAAAACAAGACCAAGAAAACACAAGGAGAACCAAAGCAAGACACTTAAAGAATGAATGGTACCCTCATAAATTTTGGGAGATTTTGGGGCTATCACAGTACGTATGGCACACAGATTCGATCATCCTATTCCAGACAGGATTGCAAGTGTGACACATTTATGGCTACAGCGGTACATACGCTGCCCAGCTGACACACCGGAGGAGGTTGTGAGGACCCACTTACTTGCTTAATTTATTAATATTTAAGTTTTTTTTCTTTATTAATCGTACATATGATCAGTATTTAAGTCTATATACACTAGCATGATTTATGATCTTGAACTAGAATTTACATATTTGATCTCGACATGGGCCAACCTGAGGCCATGGGAGCCCAGTAGGCCCTTAAGAGAGCCACACGGCCGACACAAATACAAGCCTACTAGACCTATTGTTCAAAAGGAATAGTGGGCCCATTTAACATCTCCAGGCTTAGCATTTGAGAGGTAGCGAATGAGCGATTCATTAGAGAATGGAGAAGCAACTAGTTTTTTAAGGTATTCAATTAAATAACAATAAATAAAAATATCATTATATCTTTACAAATAATTTAAAAGAAAAAAGGGAAAAAAGCTATCTTAAAAATCCAATGCTTTCAAATAACTCTCGCTACTTGGAACTGGGCCTTTGTCCGACATTGAGATAGAACCAACCAACATACGAGAGCCATAAACGTGCGTGGTTGGCACTGCTGTAGCTCGTTTCTTTCTCGGCCTTCTGGCTATGTTTGTATCTCATATATGGGCTATGTTTCTACTTTGATGTTAAATTTATTTTGAGAAATTTTTTATTTGCCATTAAATGTTATTTTTTCTTTTATGTGTCACTGAAAAATGTAGTTTCCTCCAATACCACCGAAGTAATACAAGAAATCTAATGTTACCTTTTTTTTTCCTGCTCCCTCTTCCTCTTACCACGAAGGCTAGCAGCTTCGTGGTTGGGGCACTGACAGAACGAAGAGATCTGCAAGGTGAATTGGGTGATCACTAATTTAATTTCACGCATGCAAATTACACATACAAACACGAGAGGTGTTACCGGAATCGACGCAAGGAACACATGGCTTATGACGTCGCTCTTGGTCTCCCGATTCCCGTCGGCCGACGACTCCTCTTCCTCCCACGAGCAAACCCCCTCTACTAATTTGGTCATCCAAGGTCATCTTCTCCATTCCGGTCACACAACCGCCACACATCATGTTGAAAAATGTTGTGGCTTTTAGATTTTGATTAAAATGACACTGTAACAGGGTGTTAGTTTTTCTAATATATTCAATTAAAGATAAATAAATAAAAAAATAGAAAATAAAATAAACATCGTAATATCTCTATAAATAATACAAAGAAAAAAGAGAACTAATATCGGTCATACGTCCGGCACCAATGCTTTGTATTGTACATAACCAACCTGTCACCCACTGACTCCATTCTAACCAAGCTGTCACCCACTCATGCTCTCCATTCCTAACACTCCATCTCCCCTACTACTCCCTACAACCTACACCTCCATTTCAAAATCTTAACAGCAAATTCATCTCCCTCCCCTTCATGCTTCCTTCTCCAGGCTCAAGTGGGTTCGCGGGTTACCGGCGCTTGAAACTCACCACTGGAGCTTGTCGCCGGAGATTTGCTCCTCCCTTCCCCTCAACTATTTCTTCTCCCAAATACCCTAACTCCGATGATCCGGCGCTCCACCTCGCACACGCAGTCGAGCACAATGGGCTGGCAGGAAGGCCTTAGTGATGCCAAGGATGGGGTCCTTGGGTGCCGGCTTGACGTGCCCAAACAATGACGCCATCGCCCTCGCCAACACATCAGGGAGTAGGGGCAGGGGCCCGCCGCACCACCCTTGAAGCAGGAGGAATGCAGGTTGGATGCTGCCAAGGGAGGTAGGTATTGTTTTTGTTGCAACATTTTGATTTCATGTGTTCAACGTTTTTTATTTCATGTGTAACATTTTGATTTCATATATGCAATATTTTAATTTTATGTGTGTAATAGTTTGATTTTATATGTGCAATATTGAGATTTTTATCAATTTTTTATTGCATACATTATCGAGAAATGTTGCATACATATTCCAAAATAGAATGTCCGAGCTAGTGCCCGGATCGGATGTCCGAGAGGTAGCAACTCCTAAGAAAAAAAATAAAAAAAGCCATAAGAAGCTAACCCATTCCAAACAGATTTTTGCTAGACAGAAGATAGAAGATGTTTCGAACTGGTCTTATGACATTGCACTCATCTCAGAGCTTCTTCACTATGGCCATCCAAATTCGCCTCCTTCTCGCTGGCTTCTTCATCACGACAACGATGATGACTCCACCGCGTTGTTGCTCATGCTCATCGGTGGGCAAGGTGTGTTGGATTTCAAAGGGCATGTAGGTAATTCTCCAATTTCAGAAAAGAAAAAGAGAGAGAGAGGATATGATCCCACTTGTCGGTGGGACAACGGAGGAGATAAGGCCAAAGTCTTCTCCTTCGCATGCACTTGAGAAGAGCCCGATTGACCACTTCTTTTGATGACCAGATATCGCGTCAATGGCGACGGCAATGGAGGTGCCATCGGCCCGTGCACCTCGGTGCTGGTCGTTGGCAGCAGCCCGCCAGCCACCTCCACGTCTCCATATATAAGTTGGCTCAACTCTCCTCTCTAGGAACCGAAGAAATATGTGAGTTCTCCTCTTCCTCGATCTCCTCCTCCTCTTGGCTATGTTTCGATTTGGGCTTTAGGGCTGTTGTCCCGCCGGGTTTTCTCACTGACGCCGATAGCCATGTGGTCTAGATTTGTCTTCTCCAACTTCCCCTGTCGAGTTTCTTTTGCCATATCTCTATGAGATTTGACATTGAAGGTCTTGGGGATTTTTGCCCGAGATGACAAATCTAGTTGTCCCTCCACCGAGTTGAGGGAAGAAGAAATTGAGGCTTGCTGGTTTTGTTCTTGAGTACACTTGGTCAGTGTGCTTGATTGGTCTTGTACGGCATCCTCCCCGACCCTCGACTTCGTTCTTCATAGTGTGCTGAAGTTCTTAATAAAGTATTGACATCTTTTTTGGGCTAAAGACAACTGAGCCTAACGGTACTGATGATAGTATTGAGGGTTGACAAAAATTCTTCAGTGACATTTAAGAAAACATGAATTTTTTTGGCAAACAAGGAAAAAAAGTAACGTTCGATGGTAACTAAGGAATTTTCTTATTTATTTTTTAGGAGGATCCATTTAGAGTAGCTTGTAGCTATGGTCCTGAAGGCCTTGCTTTGGTCTCGCACTACCGCCTGACCCCAACTAAAGCCGCGAACGGATTCTTGTAGTGGACTAGTCTTTTTAGCTAGTTGGAACCAATCTTTTAGACTTGCTGTCATCTCAATCTGCTGTTGTTTCTGCCAACTAGATGGGACGGCAGCGCGAAGGTGTTAGAGTTCTTGTCTGATAATCGAGGGCAATGCAGTGTATCTGCTTGTTCTGTTGTCACTTGATTCAAGCAATGCACTGAACCGTGTCCCTACTTTTCAAACTCCTAACAAACGAGCATATATTCGAAAACAGGGCACACCTTATCAGTAATGATGACAAAAGGGTCTGTGCTTCTAGACGACAAAAGTTTCGCCCATGGTGCTTTCCATACGCTTCAAGCTCTGCTAGGTTATTCTAAGCTCTGGTAGGTTATTCTATCACAATGTTTATAATACCCCGGCATTTGCCTTTGCAAATGGATGGCCCAAACGTACGTTTCTTTTCGGCAATCCGAACAATTCGCTTGGACAAAAGCATTTCCGAAGCATCTACTTGGAATGGTACTGGCATCTCATCAACCAGAAATTCTGACCCAAACCTGTCCATAAGACAGTTCCACTGTTTACGCAGAAGACACTCGATCCTTCTTCCTCTCTCTGATGTTCGATCGCGTTGCAACAGAATGATCCTGGAATAACTGACATAGAAGGTCGAGTCGTTTCCGACCTTCTATCAGAAAAAAAAAAAACAGGAAGCCGCAGCTTTATGTTTTTTTTTTTTTTGAATTCGGAAAACTTGTTTCCATTAGACATTATCTTCACCCAGATCACCGGAGACCATCTCCTCTCCAGGCCGCTTTATGTTAGTCGCTAAGGAACTGGAGTGATCCATCTCCTCTGAACCCCAACAGTATCAGGGGCTCCTTTACGTACAGGTTCTAGTGGTGGCATCACAATATCACATAGTGCAGGTTGGTATGTGAGCTATAATTGGTGTGGCATGGCATCACGTACCACGGGTTCCACTAGGAAGTAGCCGTCCATCCTGTCCAGCGAAACTGGGCATGTCTCCTAACGAAGGCCTGAACAAATGTACTGTCAGTATGTGCCATTCCATGTGCATGTACGCAGAACATCTCATTTGCTCTGGCTGACAGTACGTTACATTCCTGGTGAACAGTGCCGGTCAGTTTCATAGATAATTGTCACAACTCACATGCCTGTCCAAGGCTAGGTAACAGACATTGATCGTTTGCAGTGGAAGTTTTTTCTCCGATTCAATAAAGTCTGACCTCCGATGGTTTCTGATGGTGCTCCTTAGTACAACTGAAACAGCAGCTTCCTCGCCCTCTGAGCGTATTCCACGAACTCGTTATTGCGTGTCGGGTCGCCTCACCGATTCTTACCATCCATTTGTGTGAGACTAGGTGAAGATTGCCCTATAGTTGTGATGAATAATTAATTTTTGGTTCAGATAGTTTATAAAATTTGAATTTGGTTCTTAAGAGTTTATAATTTTTCAGTTGCTTTGTATTACTGGCGGTTTGATCGGTATTAGGGCCGCAGTTAGAACAGCCAGAGCGATCTAACCAGTTCAGGGCTAGCGGTCAGACCGGTTATGAGAGGCAGCGACCAGATCGGCTGGTTCCAGCGATATGACCGGCAGCCACCAGCGGGCAGACCAGTTGGAACTAGCGGTTTGACCAGTCGATGTGCTGTTAGAGCGTGAGTGGTTTGAGCTGTGTTAGTTGAGTGTGTGCACGGTATGAGTGCCATTACTTGTGTGTATTCATATTGCATGGTGCATTTATGGACTAACGTGGATCAAGTTACGAAGAACTTATGCCAGAAAATGATTGCTTGGTCTATTATTGTGCAGGTAGTTTGGAAACAACTATAGTCAACGATGGGGAGACCGGGACTAGGTTGGAGATAACTAAGGTCCAGAACAGTTGTAGATGACGTATGGGCATAGTTATTGAAACCGGACCGGTCATCGACCCGTTTGAGCTTCTGGTTCACGGTTCACTGGTCCAACCGGTTAAACCGCCGTTTCAACATAGCTTAATAATAAACCTATCTTCCTTATGTCACAACATGTGACTTGCTCACTTGACTAGCGGGGCTTATGCAAGTGGCTAGTCATGAGGTCGTGCGTTTGAATCCCCACTAGCGTAACGATTTTCTCTGAATTTTTCGCTGAGTGCACACTCCCTCCGGTCCAACCGGCACCGGTTTTTATCCGATTTGTATCAAAACTGGCCGGTTTAACCGGGAATTTTCCGGTTTAGAGCGGTTCACTTGCACAGCCGGTCTAATAATAAAACCAAACCGGATTAGGCTTCGGTTCTAGTTTTTCCAGTTGAACCGTCGGTCTGGTCCGGTTTTCATAACTGTGCTATGGGATAGTTAAGCTCAAACAAGACACAAGGTGGACAAGAAGTGAAGTTTGAGTAAAAACCATGATGCATTGGAGATGAACATCATGTTATGCTTCCGGAATGGAAGTTTTGAGGTAAGTGTTCTCACTGTCATCAATTGGGCATATTGATGATTTTGTTTCGTGCGGTGCTACATGGCAGTTTGCTTATTTGTGTTGGTTTTAGGACTCCAGAGGTATGTCATGGTGAGGTAGACGAGACTGAGATTAAACTAAGAGAGCTTATATCTAAAACGGTTAAGGGATTGGGACTATATTTAGGAGGAGCCAAGGTCTGGACGATCAAGAAACCGCTGAAGATGACCGCAGCTTATGGGTTGGTTACAAGCCGAGACAACGAAGAGCCGGAAAGGAAGTTACCGGTGGAAGATATGACGGGCAACGGCAAGGTGAATCAGAACTAGGCATAGGTCAGAGTCGAGATCTTATGCGGTCAAGGAAATTGGGTGCTGTCATATGCGAGGAGGAGCATATGGTGCGCAAAATGACTTGGGTCGTTTGCAAATAATGACAATTCGGTGAGATCCGGACATCTGAGAGGCTTTGTGATAAGTCATTGGGGCCACATAAAAGATGGTGAAGTATGTGCGATGCTTCGTCACAAAGGAAGAGGGAAGCTTCGTGGAAAGTGGTAGAGGGGTATTTTAGTAAATTGTCTAATACCAAAAAGTGATTGTGTGCAAAACCATGATGTTGATATAAGTAATTTAGGTTTGTATGTGCTAAAATTGCTAAGTCTACAGAAGGGTGGAGAAGCGTGGCTTAGGATTAAGGCATCCATGCCAAGTAGAAAGTAGGTAAAGTTCTTGAAGAAAACCTTATGGAAGATGTGAGAAGCACTTGTGGCTCAGCTTTTTGTCATCCTTAGACCTTGTGTGTGGCTAGAAAATAGCTACAAACATTGATCTCTAAGTATCAATAGAGATCAAAATTTATCCAAATCTTTCTCTCTTGTGCTCAAGTGATGAAATATTCATTTAGCTTAGTATTTGTTGCTTCCTCTTCCCTTCTTGATTTTGATTTGTGCCAGGAATGTGTAAGTGATGAACAAATATCTTGGAGATCATATCTTATCCATCTAAACTCTTGTTATTCGTAAGTTCTTGTATTTGTTCGGTTTTGGTTCAAGAAAGGGCGGTTTTAGGGTTTTGATCTTGTGAGCATTTTGGCTTGAGTTTCATGTTGTGATTTAGCTTGTTATGATATATGAGAATCTATTCAAGGTCATTTAGATTATTTAATAACTCACGAGTAAGAGCAGATCGAGATTTTCCTCTTTTGCCCAATTTTGGTGCAATCTTACTTCAAACAGAAAAATATTAAAACTTTAGCAATGATTTTCTTGATCGTTGATTAGAATAGGTTTATAGCATTATAGAGAATGTGTATATCAAATTTCAAGTGATTTGGAGCCTGAATTTATCATTTTAGTCTGTTTTGGTGCAAGAGAGCTTTAAGAGCCAAAATATCCCAATTTTCTTAAAATTTTTCAAGATATTTTGTTAGAATAGGATTTTAACGTTATGCTCTATTTTTGGTTCAAATTTCAAGTCATTTGGAGTTGTGGATCAAAAGTTTTATCGATTTTTGGATTTGAAACTGTATTGATTTTCAGTTCTGTCCTGAGGGAGAGGTCAAACCGCCCATTGCACTACAGTCAGACCGCCTAGGGAAGTTTTGGTCCTTTTGGCTTGACTTTTATTGAATCTTTGCTTGTGGGTGATTGGTCTCTGATCTTTATAGCTTCTCATAACTATTCGAGCTAAGATCTTTGTTTTCTCCATTGGAAAAGATTTTGAAAAGTTTTTAATCGGGTTGGCTCCTATTCACCCCTCTCCCTTCTATTCATCGTTCTCGGTCCTACAATTTGAGAATTGAGATGCAAGTGTCAAGCGGTGTTTGTGTCAGTGTCTTCACTCAACGCCATAGCAAGATACACTTCAGTGCCTCAGAAGCTTAGAGATCGATAGTTGAATTTGTTGGAGTAAAGGTAGGCTAAGTTTATACAAAGTCAAAATTTTCCACTATAAATCCTAAGAATCTACGAGGAAGAAGAGTTGGGTACCTAATACAATGAAGCACGTCAACGTAGTTGATCAATTCATCTGGTCATCTCCTCTTGTGGCAACGACTTGCTTGTTCCAATCAGCACCGTAGTAGCATTAGTGTCTCTACCAACATCCACACGTTCTAGGTGAAATGCCGCACACCAGTGTACTAGCACCAACACGTACAACTACGGTTTCTTAGATGGAGGTGGTGACTAGGGTTTCTAGATGTTACACAAGTAGCTCACATACCCTGCATGTCCACCACATCTTCCTTTATATAGAATATTCAATTGGATCCTTATCCAATACGAGTAGAGATCATATCTTACTTGGACTCTTACGGATCATTATCCTTAACCAACCCTTACTGTTCTACTTCATTAAATGTGTGACTCTGTAGATTGATATATGGTCGGCCGAAACCCAGAAACCTTCTTTCCAATCATAAGTCGGTAGTTGTCCCTAGAACCCCTAAGCATACACAAAGATCAAATCAAATGAACCTTATATAATATGATATGCGACCAAGTCCTAATCACCCACGACCACCTCGTAACTATTTATGACTAGTTCGTGATCAAGTTGACCAGCTCACGACCGATCAGTAAACCCTTATGACCAGTCGGTCTCTAGTTGGACATGAATCACAGATCAAATTGAGTGACCTGCTTGCGTACTCTCCTTTTGCCTCACGACATCTGATCGGACTCCAAGTGAGACATGTGTTATCTATAGACTGTTCAATCTTTTCTCAATCTAGTGATGAATAACTTTATGTGGTCAACTCTTCGACCACTTAAGGAATGACCATACACTTTCTTTATTCAAGTACATCGAGGGGTCTAGAGACATCTCTCCCGTTAAATAGGAGAGGCAAATCTAATCTCCGACCAAGCACATTCCTTTACATGCTTCATAGTATATCCGAAAGGTACATTTATAACTACCCAGTTATGGAGTAGTATTTGACAAATCGTAATTGTACTATTACATGTGTAGAAAACTATGTTGATCTCAGGTCTAAGAATTATACATCATTATTATTTGAGACCAACAAATAACACATAGAAACATAACAATCTCAATAGTATCTCAAAGTATGTCAATCCAACAACATGTTTTATAATGTATATCCACATTATTGGTTTGATGTCCTCGTATTTATGGCCGGTGAAACGTGGACATCAATCAATACATATATTGATCTTTAGGTCACTAGAGTCCTGACATGTCTGACCAAGGATTCTTTTTTAGAATGGTATCATGTAAATAAAGAGCTCCACTAACAGGTTACATGCTTGCTAATCTTTATAATGACAACACACTGAAGAAACAAACAACACATGTATTCATAAGTTCATAGACACAAAGAGTGATATAATCAATCTCATGATTACCTCTAGGGGCATATCACTAAGTGAACTCTTGGCATAAAAACAGCATCCCAAGCCTGCCGTGTCCTTCCAAGCTCTTTGCTGTCAGCCGGATGTTGATTACCTCTGCATCAGCTCATGATCCTCGCTCGCTCTGTCACTCGCGTGCTAACCTGCAGAAGTATGCAGCATCACTTGGAAGTGCTGTGCGTGTTTGGTAAGTCATGGTGCAGTGGGGCATCTCCTGTTCGGCCGGCGAGGGGTAAAGTCTCCCAAGGTGGGGCTTGCAGCCGGCAGGCCGTCGACAGCGCGCACTGTGAGGATAAGGCTCGGGAGGAAAGGTTCGGTTCGGTTCGGTTCGGCTCACCACCTGAGACCTGATGGCGTCACGTAGCTGAGCGCAGCAGCAGCCGTAGACCGGGGCCTGCACGCAGCGGCCGCGGCCGCGCAGGGTCCCCCCGAGGAGCCTCGCCGCGCGCTCCAACCCGCTGATATTTCCGGGGCCGAAACGGCTTTTCCGGAGCCGCTCCACATGGAAACTAAAGCTGCTGGCGAGCACCGCACGCCGCACACTCGCACGGCTCGATCGACCTGCCGCGCCGCTCGTCATGACCGATCGATCGAAACTCGCCACAAGATTCAAGATGCCGCGCGAGATGTTGGGAGATCGCCCGCGCCAAGGGAATGGCGGCTCGACACTTGGCTCCTAGGAGTGGCGCGTAGGCTCCTGAGCATGGAGAGAACAATCATTGGGATGTCGAAGAAAGCACTTAGTATTTTTCGACTGCTCAGATACGGCAATCTGTATATCTTATTATGCTGCTAAGTAAAGTGATAATGTACTTCCTCATATCATTTGACATACTGACACATACGAATAGATAACTTTCATCGCGTATCATATTCTATATTTTTCTTCAGATTCAGAGTTGGATACAGATTGTGCCGAATACCTATTTATTCTTTCCATATTCGTTATGCAAACCTTTGATTAGTCGAACGGACGGGAATTATCTACTTCGTTTACACCTCTATTCATGATAGTTGTTCCGATCGTTGGATTGGCCTCTTTTCCATATATCAGCTAGGGATGGAGCCTGTGGCGCGTCGCTAGGTGCTAGGCTAGATGTACTTGCGCATGTAATCGTGGTAGTGGTTTCATCGTCAGTGGGTTGGGGTTTTTTTTTGACCATATTAGCGTTTTTTTGGGTCGAATTTGCAGGAATAGCACCCCGTCTTGCAGAAATAGCAAAAATGGCGCCTCCAGGTCGTCCATTGCATGGTAATAGACTAGGCATACATGGACACATACTTACGGTGATGGTGGTTTCATCAGCAGTGGGTTGGCGAGTTTTTAGCCGTACTAGTATTTCTTGGAGATCGGTGCCTCACAGCCACCGTGTGGTGCACAATTAGCGCCACTGCTACTATGCACTTCCAATCCAAAGACAACGGTCACAAGCTAGAAGCCGAGGCTTAAAACCGTTTGGAGCAGCCCCCAGTGGCATTTTGCGCGCTGACGATATGTACATGTCGTTTTCGCACTCTGTTTGATCGATGGCACCGTGCATGGCAGTTTGCGGTGAGTTACTTACCATTTCACCGCATCATTTCCCTGCAACCTTTGATTACTTTCATGATTGCGTATCGGCTCGATCCATGCATTTCGTCAACCAGTTAGCTTGGTGCACCCATCGATCGTGTTTGTCGTAAGACACGTAAGCTAACTTGAGCTAGCGGACACGCAATCTAGAGTGCTGCAGGGTCGCACAATGTGCGATACTCCTGTTACGAAACCGACTCGCCGAGTGCGGCTGGCACGGTTTCTTTCTTTTCTTGACCATATACCAAAATAACTCTAAACCATAAATATAGAGAAAAGACTAACATTATAAACATTATCAAGTTATATCATAAACAAGATCATCGGATTACTCTCTCATCTTTGTGTTAATTGTTCATCTACTTTTGCTCTTGCTAATTGTTATGCTTGTTCTCACTATTAATTATGCTAATTAGCTATTGGACCACTCGACGATACTAGTTTTTCGACAATACCGACTATCATGTGTACCATGCTACCATATTGACAGCATATATGTCTGCACATTCGGTTCCGGAATGTATCATCATAGCTATAGATCGCAATGAAGCTTAACATGATAGAAACCGAAACACCACAAGGGATCGAAAATTGGCATAGCTGGTGCCTCGCTACCTCATAACTTTACAATTAGTCATGCAAGCTTGCACGTGGCTAACTTCTATCGGTTCATGGTGCGCCGTTTATGTATGCTTTTTCTTCTTATTTCAGGCGACGTTATATATGTTGCACTAGCAGTAAGTAAACATTTAGGGCATGTTTAGCATCCATGAAATTCACAAGAATTTTATAAAAAATTTACAGGAAATAATATGATTCCCTTATGAGTTATGAATCCAATAAAATTTCTGCGTTTTAAATGAGGTCTTAGGTTCAATCCATTTCTAATTAATCATTTCTCCTAGAGCACGGAAGTTTTGAGCTCATAATTTAGGGACAGGCATAACACCATCAGCGCTCTGCTAAAAAAATGAAAGCATCACCGATGCAAGAGGCCAAGCATATGTGTGATGCCCAAACCTCTTATCGAACAAATAGTTTTGGGACGTTTTTGCCTACTACTATTTGGGCACAACACAAAAAAAAATTAAATAGAGGGACCGATTTGCAACCGCCCACTACTCTACTGCAGCTTTAGGAGTAGTATAATTCAGTATTCTACGTAGCATAGAAATATTAGGCTTTTTTTTTGCTATTATAACATGAGGGGAAGCAAGTTTATATGTCTGCCACGTTTGAAGTACATTTGACTTCAGTTGGCCGAAATGGCCAGTTATAAGCCACATTATTTTTACAGTTGATTAATTGATTGGGATTTCCTTGCATGTTGTACGTGCATTATCAGAAACCAACCTTAAACTATACACGAACCACCCAACATTTACTTTTGCATTCAGGAACAATCTAATTTAACAAGCTCAGCTTTCAGCGAAAACTCAAGTAAGAATTCAAAGTAATACCAGAATTCACACAATTTTTTGAAGAATAATTATGAATTAGATATAATTGTGCCTGTTGTAAACATTATAATTGATATAACCTCTAATAAAAACATAATGATGCCCCCACCGCCCAAAACAAGCGCGCGCACATACACAAATAAAATTAAGTTGGTAAATACAAATTTTGCACAGTGCACTTTACTACCATATATTTGAGAAAAATTATAAAAGATAATAAAATGAAACTATTTTAAATGGCAAATTTATTCATATTGATTTCAAATATTTATCTAGATATTCACACTAAAATCTTTGGTCAAGTGGGGAAGGAGAACTGCCTCCAATTCATTAAGAGAGAGAGAGAGGAAAAAAGCAAGTTGTTACAAACTGCCGAAGCATCGAACTTGTTTAAAACAGGTCGATATACAGTGCACCTTACAATACTAGTAAAGTGCACATACGTTGCAACGGATCTCAAAGAAACATGTTAATCTCTTAGGAAATGAGTAGTGAAAAAGAGAGGGAGAAAGAAACATAAACGATTAATGTTTCCACTTTGAAGCACACCTCATGCAAACCATCCAACCAGTATAAAGTCACAAAAAATCAGAATATCTAGTTAATTGTAATCCACACCATCAAAATAATTCCACTCAAGTTATACTTCTTTAAACCCTCAGCTGTTCTTCTATTCAACTTGATGTTGACTTGTATTAACAGAGCCATGAATCATGATCTAAAGGCAGGTCAAGAGACCAAGCTTTAATGCGAATATACAGGATGAAAAATTATTTATCTACTCGTATTTATTGTTTCCCTAATAAGGATGCCGAGTACATCAATAGCATGTCCTAAAAGTTCCATACTGTCAGGATAGTTTAATAGTTTGGTAACTACAAAAGTCCCAAACAGCAAAACTAAGGATTAGTTGTTACAGAACTATAAACATCTACATCATCTATTCCACTGAATCCTACAAAAATGTGCTTACTGTACATATATTAAAGAAGTCATAAACGTGTTACACAGTACTATTCGGCAAAACTAAGAATTAGCTGTTACAGAACTATAAACATCTGCATCATCCATTCCACTGAAATCCTGCACAAATGTGCTTACTGTTCATAAATTAAAGAAATCATAAATGTGCTACATAGTATTCACACCTAAGCTGACTTTGTTGCATCTTCAGATTCAATAGAGGCGGCCAACACCTTAATGTTTCCTTGGTGTACTGTCACCAAACGATGTAGTATTATGTTACACAGAATAATGGTTAAAACGGAACTATAATGTTGTCATCGCATAATACTGCCATAGAGGCCAAGGCCTTGTACTCAGTTGAAAAGAAATAAAAATACAGAATCCAAGCGTCGTTACTCTCTGATGCGCTGCCGCCACGAATATCAGGAAGAAACTTGCACTCAACAGACCCGGCAAAGACCCTCAATTGATTGCAAAGAGTAAAAGAGAAAAGTTTTCCTGGTAGACGAAGCACCCTGTTAAAACCATTTATCACACGTGGTTTCAAAAGAACCACACGCCAACCATTTGGAGTTAATCAAAGAATTAGAACAAACGTGCAAATTTGGAATGCTTTAAGAATTTATTATTAGAACTACAATATTTCCGTCTTTCACATAAAAAAAGGCTATTCAAGTAAAGAAAGGAGTTAAAAGTAACATTTAGTTTCGGATCGAAAAAAGGGAAAATTGTGAATAAAAAAAAAATAAGAGAACAAAATATTGCGCATACATTTCTTGCTCTAAATCAATAATGCAGGGAATAGCACTCATTGGGAAATGTGGGTACAAAAGGTAAGCTTGGAGTTATGCATAAGACAGACAGCAAGTTGCACAACATTCAGCCATCATTCTGACAATAAGCTATATGCCTATATCTAACAACTTTCAATTGTTGATATTAAACACCAAGCGCAATCTCTGTACAAATATAGAAGTGTCTTTTAATGGGGTGATCGTTTTAGCTTTTTTTGGCTTCAGCTTCTAGCTTCAGCTTTTTTTTCACTATTCACTACACTATCCACTAACTCAGCTACAGTGTTTTTTCAGCCAGCTACAGTGTTTTTTCAGCCAAAAGCCAAAAGCCATCGCTATTCCGATCACCCCCTAAGTCATAACACTTAATCTCACAGTATTAAATAAAAACTGTAAATTGTGCAAGTTAATCAATCAAATTCATCTGAAATGACAAACGGTGCAATCCATTTTTACAACTCTTGTCAATCATCCTTGTGCAACATTTCGTAATTGCAAGGACAAATGTCTGCTGTTATTTATACAGAATATTATCTTCCATAGTAAGACATTATCACATCAAGATCAGTCACTCTATTAAGATCGAATCATGCTGCGACTCTATTGTTTTTCTACCAGGAATTGAGCCAATATACCCCATCAGAGGAGTTAAATGAGTTTGCAAATTTAAAATTGTTTGAAATTGGAAAGTGAACAATCCAAACTGAGGAAACAAATGTTCAATTATATCCCAAAAGGCCTACAAATCGTTGATCTTACGAATTATGGAAAAAAAGTTATCCTCAGAAGAATTTAGGTGGAGAATATGGACTATCTCTATTGCAATGAACTAGTTACAAGATGCTCTTGATGAGAGATTACAATGGGGATGTTACTAGCCCTAGATTGCTACTTCTTGCCTCTGCAATCTACTATATGGCCGAGATAAGGGA
This sequence comes from Melocanna baccifera, assembly GCA_036346265.1. Taxonomy (NCBI): domain Eukaryota; kingdom Viridiplantae; phylum Streptophyta; class Magnoliopsida; order Poales; family Poaceae; genus Melocanna; species Melocanna baccifera. The sequence goes on along the minus strand of CM070694.1, from coordinate 21,441,906 downwards.
ATGGGTGAAGACAATCTGTGAAGGGGAACCCAAGTAGAAGGAGGGAGTCCTTATGATCCTAGCAATTATTTTCTAGAGGATAGGATCAAAAGGCTTCAAGTCATAAAAGATTATATTCACCCAAATTTTGCTTTTCCAACCAGTATATTGTAACATTCTCGATACATACAGATGGTTGTGACAAATGTCTTTGAGCCAAAGGAGAGCATAGAGGAAGTTGCTCCAACCCCCAAGAGACGATGAATCATCAAGAAGTCGTATGGGGTGTTGGGATCGTCTCATGTTCCTCCGACAATCCGAGTGTTTGAGGAGAAGGCAGAAATCCCCTTGGAAGTAGGTTTTTACTATAATTCTGAGAGTTTTTCTTACAAACCTACTCTTGCTTTTGTACGAAGAATGGATAAATTGTTAAGAATATCATGCACACGTTATAGATTTTGAATAGTTACCGAAGATTTTTGGAGCATTCCTAGTACAATGACTCGAGTTTTACCTCAAGTTCTCTACTCGCTCCATATGACCTAGCAAGCATGGAGGGGTAGGAGTAGACGCAGATGTTGTCATTGACTAGTGAAGTTTTGTCTTTTAGAATTTACATTCTTTTGTCCAAAGCTGTATAAAATCATATTCAATCTGGAGTTCAAATTTTTATATCTAATCATGCGTTAGGAACTTCAATCTGAAATGTACCACCCTAGCTATATGTCTAAGATAATTGCCAGCTAGCACATACACAGTGTACTTCCCATGAAGACTAGTACTGAACCCAAAATATCAAATGAGATAACACATATGAACTTTTAAGAGAACTACTAGCTAGATGGCTAGATTTTGCCATTAATCACTTTATGTACGTAATTAAACACGCACACTTAGAGATCATAACAACATAACACTATAACTAACTAGAATCTGCATGCCATTACCGGCCGATCTTTTACATCAGCCCATACAGGCTAAACCACTCGACCACACTGTTGTCAGCATAGCCATACTCGGGGATAAACACCATGTCATCGTCCCCCAGGTGATCTCCACTGCCGACACCCAGCTGCTGGCAGGTTCCCGTCGAGAAAGACGAGCTCGGGCTCCCACCGCAGAAGCCGCGGGCCGTGACATCTCCGCCGTCACCGGAAACGGCGTGGCTCCCTGCGGATCTGAGCCGCCTCACTTCCTCCTCAGCGACCACCAGCTTGTCCTTCAGCCTCAGTACCTGCCATGTATGCACCCATGAATGGATCATGTAGTTGCTGATTTAACACACATGTACTTGAACAGAGGAATTGATGCGGTGCAAGTACCTCGTTCTCGAGGTGGCATTTGTGGAGGATGGCGGCGTCGTGGGCCTGCTTGAGCTTGGCGAACTCCTCCTCGAGCAGCTTGCTCTTCTGGCGGGCGCGGCGATTCTGGAACCACACGGCGACCTGCTTCGGGTCGAGCCGGAGCTCGGTGGCCAGGTGCACCTTCCGGCCGGTTTCCAGCTTCCGCTCCTCCCGGAAGCTCAACTCCAGCATCTCCACCTGCTCGTCGCTCAGCCTCCTCTTCTTGGGGTCCCCTCCTCCGTCCACCTCGCCGCCGTCGCCTCCGCCGCACCTCGCAGCCCTCCGCCTCCTGCGCCGCGCTCTCGGCCTCTCCCCCTGCCCCGCGCCTACATATATACACACGCACAGAAGGAACATTACATGCATGTCCTGACCTGGTGAGATCAAACAAGCAAAACTACTGCAGTTGCATGCCTAGAGATCGATCGTGCAAATGGCGCGCGCATGTACGTACCGTTGGCGACTAGGAGGGAGGCGTCCACGTAGGGGGAGGCAAAAGGCTGCCGCTGCTGCTGCTGCTTCTCGTCATACCGGTCCATGCTTGCTCGCGCTCCCGGCCGGATCATCCACGCCTTTTTCTCTGTTTTTCCAAGCACTCAAGCGTGAGGCAGTGATTTGGACCTGAGAAGAAGAGAGAAGGATGAGAGGGGAAGGTGGGGGTGGTGTTGTGTGAGGAGGAGGACCACAAGACACCAGTTGATATTTAGTAAGAAGGGCTGTGAGCGGGTTCGTGTCTCGAGAGGGAGATCTAGGGGTAATATATATAGGTAGCAAAGGTACGCAGCGCCGGTGGGCTGGCCAGCCGGCGGGGTAGGTGCTTTCTGAGCCACACCATGGATGGATGTACATGAGCGCAGCTTAGGATCGAGCGCGGGTACTACTCCTAGTCTGTCATGCACTCACTCATGCACCGTATATGATTGATTTTGCTCATTGCTTGCTTTCTATACTCAGTGATGGACCAGAATCAAAATTTAGATGGACTAATGGTGGGATGAAGCTATACTCGTCGGCGAGGTGGGCGAGCTCGAATATGTCTGCGGCCTGCACCCAGCCCATGGGCACGTGCAGACCGATGTAGCCACGTAGGAGAGGCCTTCCTGCTTCTGCGGGTGCACGCCGAGGTAGTCCCTCCTCTCCCTTTTCTTGTGGATGAGGTCTTCTGAAGCGGCGTGCTCCGGCACTCCATGTGGCATCCTCTTCTCAACCTCCGATCGGAACACTTCAATTCCCTGCATTGTGGCAATGGAGATGTAAACATCAAGATTGGGTCGAAAATTTATCTGATTGATGTTTTGATAGTCTGAGCTTACAAGTTCATCGATGACCCACATAATGCGCTTCTTCTGCTGGTTGCCCCTGGTGCCGAGGTCACGGTACGCCTCAAGAATGGCTTTGCACACTAGGATGATGTCGTCCTAGGGACCTAGGCGTCGAGTGGTAAGGCCTCGGCCCACCGCTTCGGGCTGACGAACCCACCGACGAGAAGGTTGAAGTCGAACATGCCGTCCTTCACAACTGGCATATATGCGAGATCGTTGATGTGCGGGTGCTCATACGCATTGTGAGAGCCAACCTCGTAGCGTCCACACACCGGAGTGGGGTGGTCCGACGGTAGAGGGCACCAGCCCCACCTGATCTTCGGTGGGTCCGCTCTTATCTATACTATGCAAGTTTATTTTGAGCTAATAAAAAGTTAACTCATTAGGTATGTCAACTGTCATGCATAAGGTGCCTGATTTTCCCTAAGCATAAGTCATATTTTTACCAGCAACATACCAATAGCAAAACCGAACTCAATATATATTCATCGATCACCTTTATCCGGTTTCGATCATTATCACAGAGCGACCAAAAGTTATTTTTGTTACCCCCTTTTGTTCTCTCTCTCTCTCTCTCTCTAACTTTCTTGAAGTAGGGGCCGGATGCATATATGTCGTCAGTGCTTAATTTGGGGATTAGTGGGGGGAATGCATGCACGACCTTCTAGGTTAAACAAGAGCGGCTCGACAAGGTGGCAATTGCTCCTGGAAAGGGTTCTCACTTTCGTTGAAAAGATCGGGGGGAGGAGAATCTCCCTTGGGTCTCTTTATAGAGGTAGCATGCATGTTGCTTGACGGTGTACTAGCCGATTTATTTACCCTCTCCGTGAGCTTTTATAAAGTTGCGCGATCTCCCATTACAGCTTTGTGTTTCAAAATTACCTAATTAAAGACAAGTTTAAACAACACACTATCAAATATAAAACTGATCAACTGCCCATGCACTGCGACGACCGACCTCAATTTGGGTCATACTCATGCGCAAAAAAAATATATTGGCGAGAAAATTAGCTCCCAATTAAGCAGAATGCATGCGCGAGTACATGCCATGGGCATGCATGGCTTTGCTCAAACTCTACGCCCATGCTGCCATGCATGCACCACAGGTCGACAGGCTACGCAGCTTGCATTATGCGCGCGCATGCATTTACCCCCACCCAGCTCACACAGCAACGCGAAAAAGAAGGGTAAATTAAAGATGGCAAGCTAGGGACGTGTCGAGCGAGAACTCATCTCCCGACGGCAACAATGCGGACTCACGCACGCTCTGATCCGTCCGATCAATGTAGATAAGGAATATCTCTGATCATGCCGTGCGTGAAAGGGAAAAGGTGCATCGATCAGCATGAACAGGCATCCCAGTAAGATCGAGAGATTAGCGTGATATACTTCGACAAGGATGGGGTAGGAGTATTTCCAGGCGAGGAAAGAAGGAACAGGGTGTGATAGATAGGCTGCCTAGGCTCTAGCGGCAAGGAAGGAAAGGAGACGAGAGAAAGCTAAGGCAGCTGCAGCGCAAGCGAGGGAGGGGACTGGAGTAGTGGCACTGTGGGAGTAGCTAGCCCGGGAGACAGGGGGCGTAGGCACATGGGCTGCACCGGGGCGCCAATGGCCGGAGTGAACAGGGACCTCCACGCGTCGCCCGGCGCGGGGCTCCCACGCCCGGGACCACGCGCGCCGGGACGTGTCGCCCGCCGCGCGCGCGCGCCCATCCTATCGAGGAAAAACTTGGCAGCGGCAGCGCCATCTCGGCCGGCTCCTCCCCCCCCTTTTCTTGCTCCGGGATTCCGAAGGCGCCACTGCCGCTCATCGGCCCGGCCGATTAGTTTTATATATCGGTAGCGTGGAACGTAATGCGATCTGCAGTCGAAGCACTGAACTCCCGGAACTGCTACGCGTACAGGTCGTCTCGCCGACGCGTGGGTCCAGCTGAACCGCGCCTGCCGGCGAGGCCTGAGGGAAGCAGTGTCTACGTGGAGTACTTTCGTTTGCGTCTCCGGACGATGGTCAGGGTAATTCCAGTGCAGCCTTTTCCCGACACGAACGAAGCTCTAAGTCTATCCATCGACTCTGCAGCTACCCAGGGCGATCTATATATTTACGGTCGCAGCTGATGCCACATTATTATTTTTTTTTTCTGAACTGCAAAGCTTACAATGTAACTGGACCGGATATATGCTGGATCTGTTCGAGTCCAACTCATTCACGACAGCCGATCTCCTCGTGCATGCAAAGCATTTTCCATGGCCTGCTAGCTTGCTTGCAAACTTTGAATAGTATCGGGTCAGCTATCTTCTATTGGCAAGTTTTCGATACCGTTCCTCCCCGTGTTGATCTGTGCCTTTGTGCATTCCTGGTAGGATTTTATCTACTCCTCCCTGTTTAGAAACACAGATCACGGAGCTACGACAAGAGATTGGCCGCCATGGATGTTCTTGCCAATGTAGGGGGCCTGTTGGGTCCCCACGTATGTAGTTATTGTTGGGTGCAAGTAACGACATAGTCTTATAGTCTTATCATCCATATTATCCATGCGCTTTGCCAACGGTCTCTTGCTCGTCTAGTGTGAACTGTGACGTAGCCAAAAATTATAAACTGTAGCCTAAAAGAATAGACACAATATTTGACCCAAAAAAAAAAGCAGTGCAAGAGAATTCAACTTCTGAAAAGAAAACTTTTAACTAACACGTTTGGCTACTTTAATTAGAATAGTTTGTGATAAATGTTGAGATAACAACTTGCCAATATATTTTTAACTCCTTTAGTTTTACTGGAGATGGGTTTGCAGAGAATTTTCCTAACAACGTAATTCCAAATGTTGTTAAAAGTATTGGAGGGTGATTCCTTCTGAGTAAGCTGGTTATATATCAAGGTTTTTAAAGAAGAAAGTCAATGGATATGGTGGATCGATATAGGTGAACAAGAAACCATCATGATTCTTTGCCGCAGGTGTTAAGGAGACTAACGTTCTTAATAGCGCGCACTCGTTAGCTGAGCTTAGCTGTATTAATGTTGTACAATCATGATTCTTTGCACACATATCTAGGCTGGTTTCAATTAAGATTAGTACCAGTACTAGTATTAAACTAAGGACAGCTGTCCGAGTGAGAAAGAGAGAGAGAGAGAGCAACATGCTGGTTTCAATTAAGATTAGTACCAGTACTAGTAAACTCAAATTCTCATGATCATGTGCTCGATTCCTCCGCATGCTCCATGGTTTCCACTTGCTTTATAATGCGCTTACGCTAACTAAACAGGTGATAAACAAATGGAGGCGCCCTTACTCCCGGACAAGCCACGCCCCTGCTTCCCAACATCCAACTAATCTCCTTGGATCTGCCAAAAACCTGCAGTTGACAGTCTTAAATGGCGATATATCTCAGAAGGTCACTCTTAAGACAAAAATTTGCTAAACACAAATGGCTGTTTTTTTACATGGTTTCACTCTTGCGGTAATCAGCGTATTCTTTTCCGGAAGTTCCATGATGCAGTTGCAAATGCAGTGTTGCATCTTGTAGGATCAAAGATAATAACAGAGAGGGGTGAATGTTGCTTTAAAACTTTTCCTCCAAGTTTCAACACTCTTTCACTCCAATAGCTATAAAGCTACAAAGATTGGAACGAGAAACCACCTCAATACAAGCAAGACAAGTTGCTGAAATTTTTTAAGAAGAATCAGCAAGATCGGTAGTTTCGATGTTATAACTACGGTATTACCGATTTTCAGAAATATCTCTTTTATAACTGTGGTACTACCGATTTTCAGAAGTTCCTCTATTTGCACTTCAGCATGAGTTCAAAAACAAGAATTGAAGGAACTTTTGACTCGCTGATCCAAATGATATGAATTTTGCAAAAATCTTTTCTAAAATATTGTGAACCTATTCCAACAAACGATCATAAAAATCATGGCCAAAATTGAGACCCTTTTCAGTTTGTTGGAAGGTTGCACCAAAACTGAGTCAAATCCCCAAAACGATGAATACAACTTGCTCGTGAGCACACGAGTTTAACTTATAAATATCACTTATGCATGCTTTTCAAAACGTATAAGCCTGAATCTGCTAAACCCTTTCCGCATGATCCAACTTGATCAACCCAGCTCCTCATTGATCTAAATCGGTCTCCAAACGCCACACATGCGCCGCAGTTTTGATCCAAGGCAGATTCCAGTATTTTGATCAAACTTATCAAAAAAAATACCCTTTCTTGACTGGGTCTTCATCTTCTATTACAAGCAATTGCTATGCTTGCCACGTGTAGGTTCACCATTGGTTTACCATGGACCGGCAAGTCTCTCCCATTCCGGTTTTCAACGGATCATACCTCACTTAAACCGACCAAGCCATATAGTACAAACCCACCATTCGAACTCGTCTTCAATATTTCCCGCCTTTCTTGTACCATATTGAGCTCACCATCTTACCCGCCATCCTTGATCATTTTGGATCTCGACTCCTCCCTGAGTGTATTTCCGATCCTCGCCATCAACCATGATGACTCCAAACATCTCCGCACATCCAAAGACAAAGAAATCATTTTCAGACACAAGTTCTTTACAACTTGACCCACATTAGCCAAAACATGCATCATAATAGTCCAAACAAAATGCAAACTTTGCAAAACCGCTTAACTACTCCATAAAACTTGCAATGATTTATCATAATATTAAATATGACTTTTTCATATGATCCTTCGCATCTTGCATGTACACATGGAAGAGAGAATTAACGACACTTTAATCGATCTGTTGGTAACAAAAACTCAGGTTAAACGCCCTCAGAAAAGTCACCGTAGATCAAATTTGCATGTTTTCGCGTGGTATCAAGGGTACATTTTGGTACAGATAGTTTCTAGTTTACTGCACTGACGTACTGTATCAAACAGACGTCTGTGTGAAGAACTCTAAGTTTTGATCTTTAATTACTTGTACGGAACATAGATTTGCACAAACCATTTTAATCTTTACCCTTGTGAGGCACTCAGGTTTATCCAAATCTTTCACCCTTCCTTGAATTACGCCACTAACCATGTGACATGACCCCGCATATCACTAGAATAACTCCATTTCAATGCCTAAGCGAGATAGGATGCGCGCTAAGAAAGGTGATTAGCCAGTAGCCAGGTGGTACGTTGCCGAAGGCACGGCGAAACGTGGCAGCCATGTAGCCATTTCAGGCATTTTTTTCTTCAGCCGTAAGGAAATGGAGAGAATATTTTTTTTATCTCCGTACATGTTGATGTTGTGGTAGTGATAAGCAAACGAATCAATCGCTATTTAACTACTGATCCATGCATATCTTGTGCCAATAGGAAACGCAGCAAATAAAGGCGTGTACTTGAAGAATCTTTCCAAGAAATTAGTAGGTGGGAAAAGCGTTTGCAGTACCGGAGTGCACGCCGACATTTGTAGGTGATCGTTTCGGCTTTTTTCGACTTCAGCTTCTAGCTTCAGCTTTTTTTTCACTATTCACTACACTATCCACTAACTCAGCTACAGTGTTTTTTCAGCCAGCTACAGTGTTTTTTCAGCTAAAAGCCAAAAGCCATCGCTATTCCGATCACCCCCGTAATGTTTGAGTAATCAATTTTAAGGGGATCTGATCAGGTTTTGAAACGAATGAGTGAAAGACAAGTTGTCGCTAGCTTCTCTGAAGAAAGTCGATTGCTTTTAGCACGACGTACTGCAAACAATAGTATGGTAGCTCTCCATGTTATAATCCCTGCTTAAACAAGGCTGTTTTCCTGTAGGAACAGGGATTCTGGAACTTGGGATTTTTCTCAGATTTTAATAGATAAAACATGCTGTTTCATGTAAAATTTCCGCTAAAATCCTGTTCTCTGAACTGACTCTTGAGTGTTGAAGTAGCGAGGACAACTAATCTCCCAGAGTACTTTGCTAACTGTTCGCAATTTCACTCTATTGAGAGAGAAAAAAAAAGGTTAGAGGCCAGGCATCTGCAGGACCACATGGAGTTTGCTAATTCGTACTACTAAACTACCAACCGAGCAAACCAGATCGAATAACATGCAAAACTTCTGGCCATCTCGAGCCGCAACAATAGTATGGCAAGCGAAGCCATTAAGATAAGCGAGTTACAAACCTGAGGATAACATTGATTAATCGGGAGCTTCGCTGTGGCCGCCACGAGATCGATTCTCTAAGCATGACATGGCGGTGCATGAGACACAAGGCAGCGAATCTTTCCAAATCCTAATGAGAATTAGCTGACAAAACCCTTGATAGGTGTGTTGGATCCAAAGTTGTGCAGTTCTCAGTTCTTACGGGCACAACGACACTTGGGTGTCATAACCATTTACACTCGGCATTGCTCCCAAACCGGTAACATGTAGAAGGCCAGTCACAGCTGGGATTAAGAACACGGCTGCCAAATTAATTATTTTCACTACCAGAGTTCAAAAAAAAAAAACTTTAACTAGTACTATGACCTGCGACATGAACCATCTTTTTACATGCGAGGTACATACGGAAGTAAGAGCGAAAATTGTGTAATTCAATGCCAACATACCATGCAGTGAAAATTCAAGAGGAAGATGAAACAACAGAGTAGTTATATATGCATGTTCTGGGAAGTATATTACAGGCAACATAAGGGAAGATGCAATAATCCTCACTGTTCGTCTTATAATCCTCAATGAGAACAGCAAATTGTCACAAACCAACACAGGATTCGAGCACTCTATTGTCACGTACGAACACAGGATACGATACTTGGTGATACAAGCTGGGAGAAATGGAAGCAAAAACTGGGAAGAGCAATTAGACTGGGAAGAAGAATATAGGGGCTGGGGATCAGAGAAGGAAAATTAGTGAAGAGAACTTGAGGAGGAGGAGAAGGCCAATGCCTGTTCTGTTCTTCGATGCGTTGGCCTGCTCTGTTCTTCGATGCTTCTCGTCTTATGTCCCAGCTTATATATCCTCTTCTGCCTGTTCTTCACACCTACGGTCCATTTGGCCCAAACACGTACCAAGAACGCGGCCCAAACGTCCACTTGGAGCCGGCGGTAAACAGCACACACGACATTCCTCCCGACTCGAATCACGGCTTGTCCCCAAGCCGTGGCTTCTGAATGTGTAGCATAATTCACAGTGGTCCACTCAGATCGTCCAAACCGATGACCATGCAGTCCTGGCCTTTGATCCGGTGATACATTGTTGAGAACAGACGATACATCACCTGGATCCCAAGGCCGTAGCAGTCTCTTGGCAGGAGCATGAACAGATTCCCTTTTGTCACCAACAATCTGAACTTGTTGGGTTGTTCTCCTTGACTGGAAGCGTGACCAATTGACATGTGATTGCACCCAAGGTTTAAGCTCCCACCAATCACTGAGGATTAAGGTTCCAAGCTGCAAATTCCCTTCAAAAGTTTGACACAGCAGCTCAACCACATCAAGACCAGGATACTGTAATTGTCCGGAGGCGCAACACCGTTCTCCTTGTGCACGCATGGCCCTTACAAACTTGTCGCAAATGCCCATAACCGGTTCCTTGTCCAGATTACACAGGATCTGATCAGCTAGTGGCCAGGACCTTAGCTTCAAACATGTACTTGCAGAGTGGATCATTATCCCAAGGACAAGAACTTGTCTTTGCATTGGAATCAGCAAGAAATTCGCTAGAACACCACTTACATGAATTCCACGTGTCCGGTGCGCACCTAAATTTAAGCTCACGACCTTGCTCTGCTGCACCGCTGCCTTCAGTCTAGGAGGCAGCCCTGGTTGCAGCAATATTGTCACACCCCTATTGAGCATCTTCCTGACGACAAGCAAGGCTCCCTGTCAAAATTTCCAAGTTAGATCTTCCATCGTAACCTCAACCAAAGTTTCCCTCCTTGATGTGAAACGTGCCCAACTGATCATTTCTTTGATGAGATGGTGTCCAGGGAGGCTTTGGATCACAGATAGAGAGCAACTCACAACCGAGGCACCTCGTCACAACAAGAGCATTCGACAGTGACCACTCTATTCCTGTCACAGTAAGGATTGCTCCCTCAGATCTGAACCCAGCCTGCTCGTTGAACAACCGGAGCGTAGCGGCATCTCCTCGTGGTGGTGGCCATGGCTTCAGCTCAACCAAACTGATTGACAACACCCCCGTGTGCTCAGGCAACCTTCCTACAGCAAGTACACCTCATAAAGTCGCTTGAGCAGGAGGCAGCAATGGATTTCTCTCGACTTGCTTCATCAGCGGCGGGCACAACACACTGTACATTCCTTGGGCAATTCCACGAACACCTGCTGTGCACCACATGCGACAAGACCCAGGTCGAGGAACTGCAGCCACAGCGGCACGTACTGTTCATGCCACATAGAGGGCTCAACCGGATATCGGTGTGGGAATGACAAGGGCAACATCAAAGGCACACGCGGTGCCGAGCATCGTGATAGTGGCAGGGACGATGACGGATGGAGCAGTCCCCAAGTCCGCCATGACCATCGGTGACAGCTTTCAGATCCGGCTACGAATCCGACCGTGCGTAGATTTTGGTGATACGGAGTACGATCAGAAATGTGGATTGGAAACGCAATCGGGGAAGGAAACTAGGGTTAGGAGACTAAGGGTATGTTTTTTTTGGCTGCGGCTAATGGCTTATGGCTGCGGCTGATGGTTTTTTGGCTGTTTACAACAGAGATTACGGAAAGAGAGATACTCGTTTGCGATTTTTGATGGTACATATATTAGATTTTTAACGTGTACTACAATTAACTGATGGCTTATGGCTGCGGCTGATGGTTTTTTGGCTGTTTACAACAGAGATTACGGAAAGAGAGATACTCGTTTGCGATTTTTTATGGTACATATATTAGATTTTTAACGTGTACTACAATTAACTTGTAGATCCCATCTTAAAAAAATACTTCATTTAAAAGTTAATTACTGTAGCAAAAGTCAAAAGCAACTTTTAGAAGCCGCAAAGAACAGAGCCTAAGTTACTTTCTCCTTCCTGCCTTTTCTCGCATAAGCTTCCGGGTTATAAACCCCTCGAGTTTTACATAGGTTCAGCCATAACCTTCAGAGTTACAGTAGTAACAGAAATGACAGTCTAGAGTTGACAAATGCCGTGACAGCAACAGTTAAAAACAGTAATTACTAAGGTTGAAGGTAGCCGTTCGATCCTTCTGGCACATCCCAGATGGTATCTCCTGCGTTGGTGCGGTTTACTGAAATCGCCAGAGAGTTCTCTTCACTGCCTCTTCGCTCAGGCTCCAGTGAACAGACTTCAGTTCAGACTTCAAAATTTCAGCCGCCGGGTTGCCGGATCTGACAACAGCGACGCCCTCGGCATGGCCTCTGCCTCCTCACGGTCGTGCGAATCCGCGTCAAAGTAGGCGAGGGCGATGTCTAGCTTGGTGAACGTGGATAGTGTTGGCGAAGGGAATCCTGTAGGCGCGGTAACATCGGCGTCGTGGCTGGAGCGCAGTGCAGAACACCTGGTGGACTTCTCGTTGTCAAGCTTGATGTCGGCAAACGGCTTCAGTAAGTACACCGACTAGGGCTCTATAGGCACTGCGACGACCTTGGACACACCCATCTTGAGCAGGGACATAGCCGCAACATGCATGTCGTATGCTTGGTGTACGTCTCCGTGGTGATGGTGGCCTCTGCATTTAGAAAAGCAATTGCCATGGCGGGGACCTCGATGGCGGCAGTGGAGATGGTCGACTGTGCAGTGGGCAGAGCCAAAACATGACCTCGGGCACGATCATACACATGACTACGAGTATTTTGTATTTTTACGATTATGGTACAAATAACTATGAGTATCTAATACTCGTTTATGATCTCAACACACTCGATTACTCTCACGAATACAGTGGTTTTACGACTGCTACAGTGATTTTATGACTGCTACAGTACCACAGCTACAATAATTCTACGACTGCTACAGTACCACTGCTACATTGATTCTGCGACTGTTACAGTAATTCTACGATTGCTACAGTACCACTGCTGCAGTGATTTTGCGGCTACTACAGTATCGCTACGACTTTGAGCGGTCGACTACGATCACGAGCACTCAAACACTCGGAGATTTCTGTACTCGATAATAACTATGAGAGAATGGAGTTGTGCTGCGTTAAAACTGTGCAGCTTTTCTCAACTTTCTTCTCTGATTTATATGATCCAAATACAAAGTAAAACTAAAACTTATTGTCTATTCTTATGCCATAATCCACTTTAGCCGTGCCATTCTACGTCCAACACGTCTCCACCTAATCGCGTAGTACAATAAGAGGACATGCCTTGTGGAAAAAGTTGTACACCTCTGCAGAGTAACAAACTATCCGGGATAGTCGTGTCTATGGTCAAGAACATGCTAAGTATGTTTTTCACAGATTAAGCTTTGGTTTTATAAAATCTGGTTTATGAAAACTTGTGAAATCTTTTGAAAAGATGATCTGAGTAGGATACTCGTGGTTAAGATAGTTTTAGGTTGGTGCCTACACTAACAATATTATTTTAATTAAAGTATTGTTCTATTATTTATTAAATTCAGATTTGGTATTTACTTCCATATTGCTTTTCACACAAATAACCATAATATACCTTCTATTTGTAAATCCTTACGCATGCATTAACTCTGTTAAACCTCCTGCTATAACTTGTGGAGAACTTTATGTGTTCACCTTGCTTAATTTCTGTTGCAAGAGGATGACTTCATCGACTACAGTGAGGATTGTAACGAATAGACCGTATCTTACAGTCATTCATCTGTGGGTAGGCAGGATGGGCTGCTCCTTTATAATTTATCTTCCACTAATTTATCTTTATGTTAGCCATAAACTATTTGTATTGTAAACTTAACCATAAGGTCCATACTTTTGTTTATAATAAAGTGTGGTTGTTATGCATGATATGTATCCCTGTTAACTCTGTGTGTACTAACTTTTTTTTTGATAGTGCAATTTATACAGAGAGTTCTGGAGTTGTTATTCCGGGGTCCAATACAATGACCACTACGACAAGTGGTGAGCATCGGCGTTGTTGAAGATGTTTATGGACAAAGAATCTCGATGATGGGGAAGCTCTAACAGAGACGAGATGAAACTTTGCACTGAAGATGAGCTATATACGATATGGGGTCATCGGGTAGCTAGGAGCATGCCCTCACTGGTGAGTGGCATGATGTCACTGGCGATGAGGAAAATATTTTCTATATCATTAGACAACAACTAAAACAAACATGCTGACATCAGGGAAGATGGGAGGTTGCTGTAGTTAGCGAGGAAGCATGTATATCTGCACGAATAAAAGCACAAGTGTACAGAAGTATAGGAGCAAAGAGCTCGGAGTAAAGATAGCACAACAATAAGGAATAGGCTTGGGGCCGTAGGAGAGAGCATGACAGGTGTTCCGATAGGGTTCGACAATAGTTGCACGTGTATGCGTGTTTGATATCGCAACGATCATTATTAAGCAATAATTGAATATAGTAAAAGGTAACTATGTGGTAGAATACTATATTGGGATGGGTAGTAGCTGAGAGAGATTGATTAAGAATTAGACTTGTTGTTGAAGATTGAAGTAAAAAAGTTGTGATGATGAGAAGAGATAAAAGACACATGGTTAGGTGGGGCAACCGATGTGTGAAGGAAGATAAATTCAAGGTAAATTGTTCATAGTGCATGGTGTATACATGAGCATAGTAATATAATATTATGAAAATTAATAAGATAATTTATCGCACGCATAATAAACATATTATTTGAGATTAAAAAGATGTACATGTGCATACATATATTTTAGAGCAGAGTAACTAATGAAGAAATAATAAAGGCATACAGCTACATTATCCATACATAGTAGAGAGTGATTACATTTATAAGAATCTCAACAACTCATTGTTTTCAATGATTTCTTCCATCAAAGCTTATACATCAATTGCATTTCTTAAGTTGTATTTTACTTTAAACTTCTATTGATGTTTTCAATGTTTATAGTGTCTTAAAAATCTAACTAGACTACTAGACACATAAATATATTATCAAACATCTAAATTATATGGATTGCCTCACTCATTTCAGCTTGAGTTTCTGGTTTATTTTTTTTACTATCCTTAATTTCCATCTTTTTCCTGTTCTTTTCCCTGTATTCGTTTACATTATACGTGATGGGTTACCTTGTTTTTTTCTATTTTTAAATTTGATTATGTCAAATAAGCTACCATCATTTACAGTTCAAAATAAATCAGTTACAATGAAATTCAGTCATTAATTATAACTTATTAAACCTAATTAAACATCACGTGATGCTATAAACTTTTAAATAAATCTAACTGCACAAACATAAGTTACGTTGCGCACAGCGACTCTGGTAGTTAATTAAAAAAAGAAAGTTAATTAAAAAAAGAAAAGCTTTGCAACATTTCTAGTACCCGACCCGGGCCAGGAGGACGTCAGCCAGCGGTGCAGCGAGGCACCCACCAGTTAACGCTGAGTGCAAGTGGGCGAGAAACCACACGCATAGAGCCAGTGTTTTCAGGCCTCGGCATGAACACGTCAGAAACCCTCGGGATAAGTTGCAAGGGAAGCAATGCAAAAGGTGGCAGCCTGCTAGTTGCAGTCGCTGCTAAGAGAAAGGGGTAACATGATTTCAAAAAAGAGAGAGAAAAAAAAGGACATGCTAGTGCACAATTGGATTTTGGTTGCGTTTAAAATAACGATGGTTTATAATTTTTTTTATCATAGTTGATTGATTTTTTACTGTAACTGAGTTGACTTATTTAGCATAGTTAATTTTTTTAAAAATAAAAATAGAAAAAACATGTTAACTCATCACGGACAATACAAAGGAATACGAAAAAAACAAAACACAAAATAAAAAATAGAAAAAAACATAAAATAAACAGTGAAAAAAAGCTAACCAGTAGAAATCACGGACGCGAGAAGCTATCGTGAGCGGGGCCTTTAGCTTTTATTTTTTAATTTTGTTTCCTATTTTTTGATTTTTTTGTCTTTTCTTTTTTTTCATTTTTATTGTCTGTAATGAGGTAGCCTATTTTTTTATATTTTTTAAATTTAATTACGCTGAAAAAGCTAACAACACGTATAACACGAAAAATCTTAAACAGTAAAAAAAACTAAAAACTTAAGTTTAAGTTAGAATGAGCACTACCAGACGGTTCAGGCGTAGAGAGCTATTTGAGCTGTTTGGTTTGCTGTGCTTGCATATGTTGTCATCTAGCACGTTCTTGGTACCGGGCAAGCGCACTTATTTGTAGATAAGAAGGTCGATTATTTCGTATCAATTTCATAGCAGCATTCTAGTAATGTAGATATGGGCCAGTTTCTGAATTTTTTAGGGCCAGTAGTCTACTCGATTAGTATCAGTGGTAGATCCCCAATGGGGCATGTGTTTCAACTATCACCTGAACCCACCAAATATTTTGGAACTAAGGTGTTAGCACTAGCAATGCTTGAGCGTAAGCAACTCGACAAGTTGGCAATGGCATCCAACGGCTCACTTTGCTACAGCCATTTGGGATGATGACTTCCTCTCATCGGTTCAAGAAATGTACAGGACACCATTGGCAACAGGTGAGGTCGTAAGTTTGAGCTACACGTCTGAGATTAATTTGCTAAATTCTGACACGATCATCCAACATGACAGGAACGCGATCTACTTCAATTTCAGATAGCTAAACTTAATTATGTAAAGTTGGGTTTCTGCATGCCGTAGATGGAATGACAAGACTAACATTTTCAGACAGAACGTGACCGAGTTTCGAGTCTAAGAATGTCTGATAAAGACAGCGTGTTCTCTTAGGTATCAGACAGCGTGTTCTCTTAGGGCACCACACACGAGGTTCTTTTTTTTAGTCCGAGGGTTTTTATCAATGCTTTTTTAAGACGTTAGTAGATATGTTAATGCAGACCACATACAGTTTTAAACTCAGAAAATCGTTTAAAAAATCCGTTTCAAGAAATCGCTGCCCTATTTATTTGGACTACAAAAACCAAAAGCCCAAAACAGCATGGACTTGAACCGCTGTCTCGAATTATACCTGAAGCAACAAAAATGTGACCAATTTCGAAAGATTAAAGTTGGACGAAATATATGGCAAGGCCAAACCTTTTCAAAAGCAGGCCGTGATTGGGTCTCCAGTCGTGGAAAGGCTGAGCACAGCCACAAGCACATCCTGGGGCACCATGGTGACCTGGGACAACGGCAAGCCACAGCCACAGAAATGTAACTCGATTTCGATATGTTAAAGTGACCGAGTTTCTCCTTTCGCACCTGCATTGACGGAACGGGGAAAATATCCAATGCGAACCATACAGCACGATGCGAAATATGACACGGTTTAGGAGTGGCCTTTGCCAACTACATCGGGTCTGGCTTTGGTGTGACAAGACTTAACCTTTTTTAGAAAGTAGGCAATGACTAGGTTTCCAGTGTAAAGCATGCTCATCAGTCCACGCGCACATAGCGCGTTCTGAGAGGTTGCTGTGGTGAAACGACTCGGCTACGAGAATAGCTTTAATTTCAGTTATGGCTGATGGTTTAATATTTTTTGGTACAAAGAGCCGACGACATTTATACGCTTCTTTTTTGAACGGAAGGTGTCAGGAATTGTGATTGGCTAGATTTTTCTATAGGGGTGATCGGAATAGCGATGGTTTTTGGTTTTTGGTTGAAAAAACACTGTAGCTGGCTGAAAAAATACTGTAATTGAGTTAATGGATAGTGTAGTGAATAGTAAAAAAAAGCTGAAGCTAGAAGTTGAAACAAAAAAAATCGAAACGAGTGTTATGTTTTTACTGCACTGATTAGGCGATGTTCGTCACGTCAGAGCAGCAACAGTGTAGATTTGTACGGCTTGGGTCCGGATTTTCGACACGTTCGATCTCTTCTGTTTCTCCTGAGAGGAAATTGACATGTCTAATGGAAAGAACAGGTCTTTTTGTGTGATTGGCTTCATCAGTGATCAAATTGTAGCGTAAGGGTATGTAAAATAGTTTACTTAAGGTTGTCTTTAAAATTTTTATTTCACCTAAATACAGTATTAGATATAGCATCTCCAACAGTTCATCTCTAAAATATTTCTCTAACTATTTTACATTATTTTCACCATATTTTCTCTCGCACTTTATTACTATTTGTGTTAGCTTGTGTGCTCAAGTTATCTCTTAAGCACATTCTTCTTCCTCACCTTCTCCCTCCTCTACATAGAAATTTACTCATGTGGCATAATTAAAAAACAGCTAAAATGACACTCTTAAAAATGCCCTAACATAAACAACATCTCATAGCACCACCAGCTTGCCGTTCTAGAAAGAAACTAGTAAATGTTAAAGAATCAAGGCAACTAAGGGAATGGAGCTTCCGTGTCCCCGTGCCGGTGTTTCCCTCCGTGTTCTCTTGATCTGGACCGCTCGCTATTGATCCAACGGCCCAAAACTTACGTCAGTGAGCCGTTGGATCAATAGCGAGTGGTCCAGATCAAGAGAACACGGAGAGAAACACCATACACGGGGACAAGAAAGCCATTTTCCAACTAAGGACTTGAGTTTGGATAAACATATATACATCGTTTAGCCTGTCCCTGACGAAAGGAAATGACAAGAACCTGAGGAATCTGAGGAAACTATAGCAGTAGAACATAATACGAGACTCAAGAGATTGGTCCGTCCTCAGTGATGATGATATGGAGAACAGAACGCCAAGTTAAAAAAAACAGCTCTTTTACGTGGCATTCGTTTTAGCGATGGTTTTTGATTTTTAGTTAAAATTTTACTATAACTGTTTTTTTACTGTAGCTGATTTAGCTTTTTAGATATAATTAAATTTAAAAAATGTAAAAATAGAAAAAATATGTTAACCCATCACGGACAATACAAAGGAACACAGGAAAAAAAAATACAAAAAAATCAAAAAAATTCAGAAAAAAATAAATTACTGACTAGTAAAAAAAAGCTAAAACTAGAAACTGAAGCTAAAAAAAAATTGAAACGTGCGGGGCTTTAGTGGCAGGGAAATCCTCCGGATTCTCAAAAGTACGAAGACTCGCAAAGAAGTTGGT
The DNA here is from genome assembly GCA_036346265.1 of Melocanna baccifera. Taxonomy (NCBI): domain Eukaryota; kingdom Viridiplantae; phylum Streptophyta; class Magnoliopsida; order Poales; family Poaceae; genus Melocanna; species Melocanna baccifera. The sequence continues at coordinate 21,423,210 of CM070694.1, read as the reverse complement.
TGAATGGGAGAGGGAGAAATTGACCGTGCCGACCGACAGCAACTGTAAAACTAAAAACACCTTTCCCATGTCACCCTCGCTGTCCCATCCCATCTTTTTCTTTTCCGAACCAATCCTGCAACGGCCATTCGACACAAGTTCAGTAATAAAAGCAACAACTTGTTAGCTCATTACATTTGACAGGAACAGGACCAACAGGTCATCAAGGTCAGGTTCCGTCTTTCAAGGATCAAATTCTCTATATAATAATAGCTTTTAATTTAGACAGGAGGAGGGAGCGGAAGCATCGATCTATGTACAAGTCTGCATCTTGCAGAGTTCTAGCTCTAGCAACATAGCAGCTGAAAGAACGATAATCCAAGGCGCAAAACCCCTAAGGTTACAAAAAGAAAACCTCACAGGATTGTGCGGCCATTGGTCTTTCTCTTGGCCTCCTCCCATGGAGAGGGCGACTGTGCAGACCCCAAATCCAGCTCTCCTCCAACCATCAATGCCGGGAGGCCACCATTGGCCGTGGAGCCGTTCATGGTCCCTCCAATGCCAAGCCCAAGAAAGTCCAGGGTAGCAGGCTTGGGACCGAACAATGGTGATGGCCCCATAATCAGGTCCGGCAAGCCTGAATTCCCACTGTCATAGGCGAGGCCAAGGCCAAGACCGCCAGGTAGCATCGGCCCAGGCTCCATATCCATTAGCTGATTACTCCGGTGGTGCCACTTCTGTGCAATGTTATCGATGAACCTTCCTTGAGGTAGCTTGGATGGTGGTGAGCTATCAGTGAACCTTGCGTCAGGTAGCTTGGATGGTGGCGAGTTATCGATGAACCTTCCTTGAGGTGGCTTGGATGGGTTTGACGACGAGGATGAACTGGCAAGCCCAAACTCCTTCAAGAAAGACGAGCTTGATTGCGAAGCTCCAACCTCAGCAGCCTTCTGAAGAAGTGCAGTCGCGGACATGTGCGGTGCTGGAGGTGGAGCAAAGGTGCAGGGGTTGCTTGTGTTTGTCTGCGGGAACAGAGAGGAGGGTGCACCAATTGCAAGGCAAAGGAAGGTGGGATCAACGCCGATAAGATCACGCAGGGATCTACTCTGGGGAGTGGTGCTTGTTGTGACTGATGCAAACAGCCCAGCAAATGTGCTTGTCGTTGTAGCTGGAGCGATGGAATTGGAAGCACTGCTGCCTGCGCCACAACTGGTGCTGCTGCCATCCGTGCCGATGGCCTCCGAGGGCAAGCGAAGGAAACAAGGAAGCATCGGAGTATCGTTGTCTGGCAGGTTGGAGTCCTCTAGTTCAGCATCCTTGTATGGATCAACTTCCTCGAAGCAAGCGTCTTCATCTCGATCATCTTCCACCTCTTGCTTGCCATTCACAGTTGGTTCAGCAACCACCTCTGGCTCTGCAACAGATGGACCAGAAAACGAAAGAACAAGTCACTCATTGTTCGGGTAATTGATCAAAGCAAATTGGGAAAGAAACAAGACTCATGCATTGATTTGTTGTTACAGTAATAAGATTGACTTAAGGAGCACGAATTTGCTATAAATCTCGTCTATGGACATGGACAATAAGACAAACACACAGCCAAAATGCAAAGGAAGCATACCATCCACATTTGGCACCACGGCCACCGGTGGCTGCTGCTCCTGCAGCAGTGGAGGCGGTGGCAACTGCGACAGAAGGCGCTGTGGCTCCTCCGTCACCGCCTCGCCGTGCTGAGGCTCATCCACCTCGGCCACAGCAGAATTCTCAGTCTCATTCTCCTCCTCATCCTCCCTCTTGTCCTTGTCCTTGTCCACATTCTCCTCAGCCTCCAAATCAGGCGGCCGAGGCGACGGCGGCGCCGGCACCGCGAGCACCCTGCCGGTCTGCTCCACGAGGGCGCCGCAGAAGGCGCGATGAGTCACGAAGCTGTCCCTCCTGAACCAAGCCAGCACGGCGTCTGATGAATCAAACAGGAATACAAACTTTTCCCCCTCGAGGACCATTGGAATTGGGGGGAAAGAGAGCGGAAAGTACTACCTGGTGAAGAGGGTGCCGCAGTCGCAGCGGTACTCGCGGGTGCCGCAGGTCTTGGCGTGGGCCTTGAGGTCGGCCTGGACGGCGTAGCGCTTGCCGCAGCGGGGGCAGGCCCAGCGCTTCTCGCCGTGCTTGCGGCAGAAGTGCTTCTTGATCCCGGTGAGGTCCCCGAGCGCGCGGGCCGGGGAGTGGTGCACGCAGCCGGGCTCCGGGCAGACATAGACCCTCCGGCGTGGCGGCGCCGCACCGGGCCCGCGCTGCCGCAGCCGCCACGGTAGGTTGTGCCCCCGGCGGTGCAGCTGCAGGTTCTGGTCCCTCTGGAACCCCTTCCCGCAAACCTCGCACACGAACCGGTTCGTCGCCAGCAGCGTCCCCGGCGACAGCGCGATCACCTCCGCGTCCGGATCTGCACGCGCACAGAACATACAAACCCGACATCAGACCAACATAGGCCATACAAGCTTTACCAACCACCAAGCCCCCGCAACCCGAAGCGCGCGCTCTCGCCTGGCGTCCCGGGGAGGTTCCGCTTCTTCTTGAACCGCACCGGCGCCGGCGCCGCCTCCGCCTGCGCCGCCTCCGTCGGATTGGACGGCATCTCCGCTCGATCCGGCGCCTTCACTGCTCGGCTCTGCTCACTGGGCTTTAGCTTGTCCTTATCTCCCGCGGCCTACGGTGGCGGAGGCGCGGCTGCTGGGCGGCGGCCGGTGGTGGACGGAGATATTTCTCTCTCTCCCCCCGTTTCTTTGCTTCTTCCTCTCTCTCTTGTTTTTGTGTGGCTTTCTATTGGGGGAGACGGGGCGGGAGTCAGAGAGGCATCGGGATGAGGGGATGGGGGTGCGGGCGTTGTACCGCGCGGTGCCAATCCGGCATGCTGGCCTTTGGGTGCGGGGTGGGTAGCGTCCCGGCGACGCCGTCGGATTTCGCGCCACGATTCGTGCGCACGTGGTCGCCCCCTGCCACCGCGGTTTTACTGCCCTGCGGGGACGGTACACTTTTTTGGTGGCTTCCGCCAACACACAACCCCCCCCCCCCCCTCTATCTTTTCATCTTTAAAAATCGAATGTACCGCACAAATATCGCTCAAACTAATTTTTTTTAAAATTTAGTTTTCAAACAACTATAATTACAAATCTAATTACTTCTACCGACCTACCGTGTACGATAGCTCTACAGTAAACATACTACACACACAGCCGATCTACCGAGCTACTGAGCACTGTAGCAAACCTACTACACACGGAATCAAGGTACTGTAGCTACAGCGATATCGAGCTACTGTATCTCGACAGGATATTGTACCTACAATGCTGCCAAACTGCTATAGCTCGGTAGGGCTGCTGCCACGCGTGGTAGGTCTGTGGGAGGGGGTTAGATTGTAAAAAGAGTATTTGAGGGTTAATTTTTTTAAAAAAATGGTAGGAGTGATATTTTCAAACTCAATTCTTAAAAACCCCTTTAGCCTGTTCCTAACAGCGACGTCTTCTGACTTCTAGGAGCTAAAAGCTGTTTGAAATACCTTAGATAAAGCTAAGAGACGTTACAATATTATTTCAATCAAAAACTAACAGCCCATAACTGTTTAGAATAAAGCCTATGTCATTTCTCCCTCTCCCTCTCCCTCTCATTTTCCACCTTCCTTTTTTTTATTTTGTGTACTGAATTCCACAAACGTATGGACAAGTTGATAGTATAAGCAACGTAGAATTGTGTGAGCTAAACCTTGGACTTGGAGACATGTGACCTGGGAGTCGTCAAGTGAGCAAAGAAAGGCGAGTTGTTGTTTGCCCTAGCTCGGTTATGCAGATAAGGAAGTTAACGAGTGAAGCAGGAGTGGTCCGGGTGGATTCAGACCTCAGACTAGGTAGACTATAATCCAAACTCCATAAAATTTAACAGTAGTACCCCTTTGTAGATCCAGCAAAACCCATCACCAGTCTCTTACTCTCCCTCCCATCCCGCAACCCATCACTCGCTAACGTCGACCCAACCCCAAATAGCGTCAGGTACATCAGCGCCCGAATTCCCCCAACCCTACTCTCGGCACTTGCATCTATCTCCCCCATCGCCTCGCGAGATCGCTCGACACAGCCTCCATAGAGATGGCTTCATTGGCTTGCACGGCGGCTTAGTCCATGCTCTTCACCAGCAGCTGTAACTGTGCCATCCTGAGGAAGCTACAGAGGCTGGGATGGGGGGCGATAGGGTCTCCATGGTTTATGAGGTAATCCCCTCTCCTCCCCTCCCTTGTTCCTCCCCCATCCACCTCTTGATTAGCTCTTGTTGTGAATCAAGAATGCGATTTCAGAGCAGGGGTCATGCAACAAAAGAATGCACTAGCTAGGCGGTGAATGGTGATGATTGATTCTTTCTTTCATGTGTGCGTGTATGTAGGTTGGGAACCTGAGCGTGGAGTGGCTAGTCGGAGAGAGGACCAAGGTCGTGGGCACATTCCCCCAACGAAGAAAAGTTGGACCGACTACGTCAAGGACACCGCAGCCCAGACCAACATCTACTCCGTCGTGGTAATTCTTTAATTACTAAAACACCTTGTAGATTTAGTTTTAGAAACATTCAGTGGTGAAACTGAGGAGCTGAAGTTGTTGGCATTTAGTTTCTGATACGATTAGCGGTAGTCTTGCTTACAAATGTCAGATGATTACCATAAGCATCTAGAACGTTTCAATCAAATGGTCTGAGTGACGATTGTTCCTTGGGAAGCTGCAATCAAGTTCACAAGTTGAAATCTTTTCATCATTCATAGATAATAGTGTATAGGTGCAACTCTTATCTGCAATATGTTCTTCATCCAAAAGATGGTATCACACTTTTCTTGTCCTACTATTGATGAAGAAATGGTGGACTAGGATAGAGAGAAAATCTTCGTTATTTAGATGCTCAAATTGTATCTCTACTATGCTACATCATTTATATTTTGTTATATTTTATTATTGTTTTTTATGTCGAAGTATCAAGCTAAAGTTTTATATCAATAATGCATTTATGGCTTACTTTTGTTATACCGTGATTTGGATATAAATTGACATTTTATGGAATATTAGCCTATTAGAGTTTATCCTAAGACGCTACAAAATCATAGATCCGTCATAGGAACCAAATGAACCACGTGTCAACTGTCAGATAGATCTCTGGACTTGATAAGGGCAGAAAGGTCAAGCTGGCCAGCCAGCGCTTATCTCAGCGATTACCATTATCCACATGACGGTGGGGGTGTCATGTCTCGAGAGGAAAATACACACGGCTATATGAGCTGCACAATTGTGTTTACCGTGATCGAACAGGGAAAGTCAACAAGTGTAGCATGTGTTTGCTAGTCGGGCAAGGGCTGACTTGTTGTGGGAGGGTGGTGGTTGACATGGGTATAGTAGAAAACCTGTGATGTCGAGCTCGTTTTGCTTGTTTTTTTTGCAAGGTGACCTATTACTTACTGGAAAAGAATTTAGCCCCACTCTAAGTGGCTTCAGTTTCTAACTTCTTCTGGCTAGAAGTCACTTTAAATGTGTCGTCTTCTTAATTTCAATTTTTTTTATCTTTTATCTTTTGCTTTTTTTCCTTTATATTGTTCGTGAAGATATAATAGTGTTTTTTTATTTTTTTAATTAAATAATTTAGAAAAATTAATTGCTATTATAATATAATTTTAATTTAGAAACTACAGCCAGCAACGGATTAGAGCTGCCCCTTGGCTGCACGGTGTTGGTACTATGGCGCTTGGAAATTGAAATGGTGTTTTCCCTGGGTTTCGTGAGGATATTTTTAGATGCTATCGCAGAGCACAGTGGGGTCGTGTAGCCCACCTCTTATGTATGTTGGATCTATCACCATGTACGGAAGGAAACCTAGTGAGAAAGCCAACGCAACATGGAAATGGTGTGTGATTTTCGTAACCATTTCTTGTTTATTTTTTATTAAGGGAGACTGCAGGCGTTTTTGCGGTTAGAGGGCTAGGGATTTTGATTTTTGCAAAATTATAATATGTGTGGAAATCTTGCTTCAATTTTTTTGGAAGGTGTGCACCCAGCAGTATACTGTTGCGATAGGATTGCAATTCTGGGTTTCACTTTTCATGTTTTGGATTCAGACTTTAAAAACTCTCAATTTTAGCGAAAGCTTCAGCAAATCTCAACAGAAAAAATATTGAATCAAACATTTTTTATGAGAGAAGTAAAACATGTGATGTTTCAATGAACAACTAGCGGCGGCTGTGCCTAGATCCAACTCGAGGCAGCCACCACACATGAGTCCGTTGGTGATGACAACGTAAATACAACTCGATGCGGCAACAGCGTGGCTTGAGAGTGACAACGATGAAGATCTGTCTCAACGTCTCAACGATAGCGGCTGGCTATCGAGTTCATGGCAATGAAATAGAACAAGGCTTTTGGAGAGTGAGGATTGAAATCAAGTTTGACGGTGGCAGCGAAGAAGATAGGCCAAGATGATAGCAGTATTGACTACGTCTGGAATGAGCATATCCTTGTTGCACAAGGGTGATCAACAATGCCGAATCTAGGGGATTGTTGGGCTCCGGCGGCGGTGAAGAGAGGGGGGTGGATGGGAGGGTGGAGATTGAGAATGGCTATGCGAGAGAGGGGAATATAGGATGACAAAAAGGAAAATATGGGAGCGTTTTATATTGGCTTTTGCTGATGACTTTTAACTTTAGCTGATAAATAGTAATAGCTTGTAGAGAGACGCTCATGTGCAATTTTGACCGATATAAAAGAAATCTCTATAGGGTTTACTACAATGTACTAATAGACCCTGCCTTGAAAAAACATTCCGTTTAAAAAATAAATATGATAGAAAAACAGCTTTTAAAAGTTAATAGGAATAAAACCATGATAGGAGAGCGAAAGGAACCGAAAGGAGATTATGGATGGTGGCCGTTGGATGCACAGAACGAACGAACGCTATCCCATCAGGATGGGATCCGACATGTTCCCGTTCTTTAGTATATCTTTTTTTTCCCCTTCTATTCTTCAACCACGTCAGCACTAATCCAGCCTCCAAATTACCCTATGCTACCAAAACCGGCCAATACTAATGGAAAAGTCTTTTTTTTAAAAAAAAAAGGGGAAACAATGAAAAGGCCTTTTAAACTTTTCTAGAAAATGGAGCAATGTGAGTAGGGATTGCAATGGTGCAAGGGTTGCACTGTCAGGGAGTTTTAGGACCAAAGATGGTAGAGGTAGGGGAAAAAATGGATTTTCTTATAAGAAAAATTCCTAAATTAATTTATCTTCTCTTTTCTTGATTTTTTGGTCCAATCCCCCACCAACGTAAAGGATCTCCTTGCATCCTTTTTTGGAATTAAAATATGTAAGCATAAAAATTGAGAAACATTTATGTTAAACAAAAGGAACCAGCGGAGGTTATTTTTCCTTCTTGGTCCATAGTCCATTGCATGGTGGGATGGTCTGTTCTTTCTCGGTTCTAGCTCTCACACACTGTCACACGTACCCATTTTTGTTCGTGGTCCTCTCCACAAAGATCTTTTCTGTTTCTAGCGTCGTGTGGAGCCATGCCATGAGGATAAAAAAGGTGGTATTGGCCAATGGGAAGTATTGGCTGAAAAGTTTTCCACCTGCGTGTTCGGATTGTTAAAAATTCATGGGGAATGAAAGGGAAGTCATTGTCAAACAATGGAAACCATAAGCAACTTGTTGACCGAGCTATACTCTGCATAGTAACAGACTACTAGTATCCATGAAGTGCAGTTAGAGTGAAAAAAAGCTTACTGTTGAACATGAGCAACTTTAATTCCTTGCGCTTCTACCTTATCTACGGGAGAGCTCCTTGGCTTAAGCAACTCTGGTTCTACTTCAGCAGAATATGATCATTCATGATGACCGTGATCTTTTTTTCTTGATCCGTAAATATGCAGGCGAGCTGAGCTGAAATGGATGGAAAGAAAAGCTAGTGTTATAAGGCTGTACAAAGAGTCTCTAACGTCAGTTTGGCCGGACAGGGGTAACTGACTTTGACTGGAACTTCCAGCAGAAACTGCAGATCAGGAACAGCAGCAGTAGAAATGTTCAAAGACTAGACACCCACTCTGCTGCCGATCAGATGGTCGTTGCTCAATGAGATCAGGCTATCAGAGAATGGCCGTGCAGCCACCATATCCAGGATCAGCTCAAGATCGGCCCGGCCCGGCCCGTGCCGTTGGTCATCCCTTTCTTTGCAAGTGTTCCAAGACAAGTTTCTTTCGAATTCTTTCTTAGTCTTTCTGAATTACGAGGGAGAATTTCTTTCCAGTTTCCTTGGTGTTTGGTTAGCTGGTAAACTACTAATGGGCAGTCACCTGTACCTGAATTATGCAAGCCTGATCTGTGGCCAATAGCATTGGCTGTCTCACTGGTATGCTGATGCAGCCGGTCAATGGTAACAGCAGCAAGTGTGTCTCGGATGAAAATCTCGCTGCCACACTCTACAGTATGGCAGCAGGTTACGACTCTATTCTAACCTGAAGGCTTCGCCAGCATCACATAGAGAGGCTAAGCACAGAGATGCCAGCTTTTCTTCTTCGAAACTTCTGCCGTATGAATCAAGGCAAGAGCTAATGACAATGGAGGTGTCGGAGATCTTTCGAGATTATCATATATCCATGATAATGACCCTCCACTTGTGCTGACACCCGTACTATTTTTGGAAGGTAACACCCTAAGGATAACATATATTACCTAGATCCCGAAATGACTCTGGAGATATCCACATCAGGTGATGGAGCTACCAGACTCGAAAGGGACAGGGCACCAGTGTCCCTTCCGAAATATGAGTCGACGCTAAGAACCAAATAAAACGCACTTAAGCTCCGCTTGTTTCGGTTTTTTTTTTTTACTTCTACTTTTAGTTTCTGCTTTTTTTCACTATTCAGTATTTCGTCTTTTTCTGAATTTTTTAGATATTTTAGGCGTTTTTGTATATTCTTTTTTTTTCGTGTTCCTTTGTATTGTCTTTAATGGGTTAACATATTTTTTCTATTTTTATATTTTTTTTAAATTAATTATGCTCAAAAAACCAAATTAGCTACAGTAAAAAAACTAACTATAGTAAAATTTCAGCTAAAAGTCAGAAGTCATCGTTAAAACGAGCGCCCCCTTAATGGTATGCAGTTGCATTCATGCAGCAAGCATGGCTACAATGGAATTAATCGGAGAGGAGAAGGTTTAGGCATTGTTTGGAGCGTGAGAATTTACTGGAACTTCGCAATAATTTGACGGTTTGAAAAAAAATCCTTGTCTCCGTGAGTCTGAGCCCTTCCCTGTCCATGTCCATGGGCAGCCTGACGTTGTGGGCCAGGTTCGGTTCGTTAATGCCTAATTTTATTGGGGGGATAGACAACCGGACTTGGTCCTTGGGCCGGGACTAGGCCTAGGTTTTGACTGAAAGACCTTTTGAGCTCTGGGCATTGTCTCCAGGCCTTGGAACTGTTAACAAAAAATTCGCAACAAGAAATTATTCATCGTGGCTGCATTGACGAGAAGAATGGCATAAGAAGTAAAATAAACTTTGGATGCTTAAACTTATCAAGTTAGATCACTTATAGATCACTTAGATTCTCAAACTTTAAAACTGCAGATTTATGTATCTAAATTTATTTAAGTAGATCATTGCAGGTCTGCAGGATCAATGATAACCGACTAGATGGAGTGAATAGAAAGTTTTAAAAATTCTTGCCTTTTAAAATTAATTATCACAAAATGTAGCTAGGCAAGATTTCAATACAATTCTAAACGTTAACAATTTTAGAAATTATGAAGCACCGCCAGCAATAATCTCTACAAATATATTTATAGTATAAATAAATATAATAATCTTAACAAGCACACAGTTAGAAATATAAGTGCGAAAAGTAGAGAGAAACAAGTAACCAAATGATACACGATATTTTATTGTGGTGCTCGAAAACTTGCCGGTTTCCCCTAATATACATTGAGAAAAGCCCAAGCAACTTGGATCGGCTCTACGAATTAAGCCTCAACTCTTCAATCTACTAGTACTAGTGGTTGTCCTTCCTCCATTCTGGAAATGGTGGACACCAAACTACGTACAAGTCGGCGTCGGGCCTCTTCATAATCTTCTTGAAGATGTCACCTCGCAATTTCTCACCAAGCCGTGCCGGCAAATACCAATAGTAAAGAATCACAACTTCCTTTGACAACGATTAAGTGTGAAGAATCAATCTAGAGATGAAATACACTTGACACTTAATTTGGTTCAGCTACCTCAAATAAATGCACAATGTAAAATTGAGGTGTGAAGAAAATGCTCAAGGATGTTTAATAGAGTTTCTAACATCTGTTCTTAAGCTGGTGGGGAAGTACTTATACTCCCACCAACCAAATATAGCCGTTGCAAATAATAATCCTGAAAAATCAAGGTCAACGGTAGCACCACTGTACAATTTTACAGACCTGCTGCACATATACTGTAACAACAGTAACAGGTATATCAGAGCGTCAGAACTAACAGTTTAAATTCGGCGCGGTAGTTCCGATCTTCGTACTTTCTTGATGCGGACGCCGATGGCGCGGCGGAAGGCCTAGGTGAGCACCTCGGTCTTGGAGAGGTCGAGGGAGAAGAGCTCGGACGCGGCGACAGAGGCAAAGGGCGTATCGGCACCGAGCGACTTGGCGATGCCCATGGTGAGGACGGTCTTGCCGGTGCCTGGCTGCCCGGTGTGGCCGATGATCTTCCCCTGGCGGATGAGCTGGAGAATGAGGCCAACGGGACGCTGCCCGACCATGCCCTCCAACGCGTCGCAGGCCTCTAGGGAGGAGTCCAACCCCAGCCCCTGGATGTGGGAGTGCATGCCAATGCGCTCAATCCGCGTCAGGTCGCGGCTCTCCGACAGCCGCTTCAGCTCCGCCATGGTCATTACCCGTCGCCACCGCTTCGGTGTTTCGCTTTTTTTAGGAGGGGTGCTGGAGGGAATGTTTAGGTGTGCACGGATGTCTTTTTGACTTCTGCTTTTATTTATTATTTTTTAATTTTATTTTTTTTCTGGTTTTTGAATTTTAGAGCTTTTTTATTTTTTTTGTATTTCTTTACATTGTCTGTGATGAGATAAACTATTTTTTCTATTCTTAATTTTTTTAATTTAATTATATTAAATAAGATATCTTAGTTATAATATAAAAATAAATTAGCTATAATAAAAAAATAAATCATCATCATTCTGTACACCTCTTAAGACGAGTAAGGAGGCGGCGGCGGAGGGCGGGGAGACGAGCTAGGGATTTCCGTTTGGCTTGAGCGAAGTCGAGTGGAGGGGAACAGGGAGACAAGAATGCGAGTAGGTGTGTTGTTGATGACAGCTAAATGGCCCAATATATTTGCCCACATCTAATCGTGGCCCATTTAGTTCTTTACGGCCACTATTGTTATTTCCTTCTCAGAATTCTTGTCTCACCGCTGCTACTAGACCTAGATAATTCTGGCCCATTTGTTATTGGAATTTCTTTGTTATTTTAACTTCGCACGGCGAGGGCAAACGTAACTACCAAGGTCACGTACAATGTAGCGGTGCTAGTTTTCCAACTCACCACTAAGTCATACAGGAGCTAGGCTTACTATTTATCCCAGTGTTTAGATCAAATAAAAATACTCATTTTTAGTTCCTTCGTGCAAGTTCTTCTCCCCAGTCTTCGTATTGTCCCCGACCCAAACCTAATCCGACATCCAAATCACTCTCTTCCTTCATCTCCTCCTCCACCCGCCTCTTCCTCTCCCGGATCTAGCTCCTAGTCCTCCCCTCCTCTTTTCCTTTGTCCCCTCCAGCTTCCCCTCACGCTGTTGCCTCCATCCCCTTCGGCACCCTAGTGCACGTCACCACCGCCTGGATCCCCTCTGGCTTCCCTGGCGCCCTCGTGCACGTCGCCATTGCCTTTGTCCCCTCCAGCGCCCTGGTGTGCACCGCTACCTCTGTCCCCTCCGGCTTCTGTAGATGGCTCCTCTCCTGTGACTTAGAAAAGAGAGGGAGAAAAGTGAGGAAAGCAATGGAGATATGGCACCGTTTAAAACGGCTTAAAAGTCAAATTCTACTTCTGGTTTCTGTTTTTTTACTATTTAGTAATTTTGTCTTTTTTATGTTTTTTTAGATTTTTTAAGATTTTTTATCTTTTTTTCGTATTTCTTTGTATTATCTGTGATAGACTAATATTTTTTTCTATTTTTATTTTTTAAATTTAATTAAATCAACATAAAGTCAAATTAATTATAAAAAATTAAATTAACTATAGTAAAAAAATATAAATTAACGTCAAACTCAGACTCAGCGCTACTACAGTGTGTGTCATGTTGTGTCATGCTGTTAGTTTGCGAAAACAATAATTTTTTATCGTGCTGGCATCGGAGCAGCCACTTGCATCGTTTTCAGAATCTTGGTTCTAGCGTTGCCGTAGCCCAATAACAAGCACCGGTGCTTGCAACCTGTTTTTACCTTCTAGCCCCGGTTTGTTTACACACACTGTACTGATCTTGGTGTTTGATTAGGGCTTGTCTGGAAAGCCTATTCCCGGCCTGGATCTTACGGAATTGGTGGGACTTCTAGTGGTGCTGATCAAAGTTGAGTAGAAGTCACTGGCTAGACTTCCGTGTTGCCTTTTAGTTAGTAGTAGTTAGTTTCTGATTTGATGTTTCAGTAGTACTCCACTTCTACGTTGTTAGGCCGGCCTTAGTGGTTGGGATCATTAGTTGATTATCAAACTTTCCGGCGTCGTGTTATCGTACCGTTGTGTTTGCGGTTCTACGCAAACATGCCATTGATGTAGCGTGGCGATGCTTTCTGGTATCAACTATCAAGCATGAAATAACCCAGAATTTTAAAGAAATTCGAATTTCCTTGAGCCTTGATTTTATTTGAATCCCCGCAGTTTGTCACTTCTCCCAATCATTCACACTTCCTTTCCTTGGTTAAGCCATCTTCCCAGGCCAATTCAGTGAGTCCGGCCGATGTTGCTATTCCTGAATCAACAAAATCCTGGAAACGACAACCAGCACAAAACTTCAGGCAGCACCGCCTCCACTGAATCAAACACCTTATGCCTTGGTCACAGCACTTCCTGACACCTTTTATCTTCCCTTGACTTGAGTATCGTAGCTCCCGGGCCAAATTTGGCCTTCGCCAACTTGCCCTGCCCCTGCTGCCAATTTTCCATTGCCGTTCACACCGCCCAGTTGCCATGCCGTCCAGCTAGTTTTCTCACCATACCATGAGAAGTGATAGCCAGTGCCATTGTCATAATATACTAAATAACAATTACCTTTAATTTCACAATTCCGTTATCTCCTTTTTCACTCTGTATCAGTGTCTCTGGTAACATAGCCTTATTGTAATTAACTTGTGTTAATTACTTACTTGTATTACTTGTCATTTACACTTTCCTTGCTACGACTGTTGTTGGGTATTTACTGAGATCTTCAAATCTCACGTTTGCTCTTTTCATTCTCAGGTAAAAAGCCAGTAGAGTGATAGCATCATGCATGGGTGGGAGCGCTCGAGTTTTCAGCAACGTAGCTTGCCACCATTTATATTATTTCATTTATTCTCTTATGGTTATATGTGGACCGGTCCCATATTTCAAACATTTATTTCAATTTCTGCTAGTTCTTTAATAAAATACTCTTAAAGTTTAGTTCCCTTGAAATTTCTATTGTTGTTTTTTTATTTATTCTTTACTTTACTGATGATATTCCATAATAGTATCTCATATTAGTTTGTGAGGTGCTACATAACGGCGCCTAAGAAATTGTACATACCGAAAGCGATGTGTCAATGGTAAATACTTTGAAGGAACGAGATATGCACCCACATGAATCCCTTATTCTTCCCACCCGTAGGGGTGCAAGTGGACACGGGCCGTCAACGAGCCCACTTAACCCGTCTCTAAAAAACGTTAAATGGGCACCACAAGCCCATTTCCTACCGTAAAAAGCATTATGTGGCGCCCGCAGACATGCTCATAGCCACTTACCCGCAATCGACATTGGACATCGGAGTGGCGACGCTAGGGGTTAGTGCCCTCGAGCCACGTCTGTCCCGTGTCGCCGTGCACCGTCTCCGCCCCGTCGATGGCGATCTTCGACACACCGTTTCCGTTGGTCTCCGCTATCCCCGCCCTGCCCTTCCCCACCTCTGGCCCGGTCTCCACCGCCTTCGTCATCATCGTGCCTCCGCCTGACGCCGTCTCCACCCTAGTCTTCCCTACCTTCAGCTGTAAAGGTTGCGGCATGGCAAAAACTTAAGCTGATAAGGAAAGATAGCCAATTTACTTATATTTTAACACTGTAGGCTCTCTCAGGTTAAAAACGTGGAATAGGTATGGGATTAGGATTGCCATGCTTTCATCTAGAAACCGGATTGTAGAGAAAACAGACAGTGAGAATAGTAGTCACAGAATTAGCTTCTTGCAAGGCAGTTTTTTTTGGAAAGGACATACAGGTCAGATATAAGATATAATATAGTAAGTATTAGTACCAGACCATAACTTTACATCGTCCATACTAGCTTTTGACAATGGAAGCCAGTGTAGCATTTGTAAATAATGTATATTAGTGTTTTAGAGCTGTTGATCATTTTGATTGAAAGTTTAACCGTAACATGTCAATATAGTTTGGATTGTTAGGTACTCGTGTAGAAAGCACGTGAGATGCTGTCCAAGCAAGGATACACTCAGCAGCCTGGGCTTTACTGCAGTGATGAGCATGTTCATGTGGCTTTCATATGCCGAAACATGGCTTGTTACAGTTATTGTTTTCTTCTTTTTTTGCTGAGCTGTGCACGAGAGATCGAGGTTTTCCCTTGTTTCCCCTGTGTGTTACTGTTATGTACTTTAAAGGCTGTACTTCAATGTTGGGCTAGTGTAGTGAATAGTCAATACAGTCTGTGAGGAAACCCTTAATACATATACTTGTTTCATGAGTTTTATCCAAATTGTAAACTTCCCTAATATGTTGTCTTGCTACAATCTTTGTTATTTGTTATTCTAGTAGAGTTAGTTTCACATATATCTGATGCTGTTTCTATTTTGCTTGTCTATTTTGAGTTTTTTTCTTTCTGCTTTTGCTATCGCTGCCATTTTCTGGCTGTATAGTGCCGCAAAGCCTGCAACCTGCGTAATGCTGCGAAGCCTGTATACTATTGCCGTGGCCGCACGTGACCACCTGCACCCTTACCCATACATCTTCCTATGCATGTGAGCTTTGCTTAACGAATGTGATGGCCAAGTCAAAAGAACTGGCCCCTGTGACACGTGGAGAAAAGCCGAGTTTGGGGGGGTCAAAAGACAGAAGGGGAGGAGACTCCATCCCAGCTCCGGAGACCGGGACTCGTCTGCAAGAGTGCAAGTTCAATGGTCCAGTGGCCTAACAATCACTGAAAGGTAACTCGACGTATCAACACTCTTTTTTTTTCACTTAACAAACCGTGGTGGGCCATAGGGGGCAAAGCTAGAGCACGAAGGATCCGAGTGCACACTTTAATATACACATGTAATTATGATCTAACACATACATATTTGGGTCAGAGTAGTGCACGTATTTAGGCTAGAGTGGTGCACAAGAGGTGAAAATGAGTTAGTAATAACTTGACTTTTGATTTCACCCTGTTGCTAGCGCACTCGAAACCATCAACGTAGCTTCGCCCCTGGTGGGCCACTGGGCCTGGAATTTCAATCATCCCCGGTGGTCAGCAGATTGCTCGCTGCCTGACAAGCAAGGTACGACCCTTTTTTTTGTTTGATAGATTTTTTTATTTACTGTTATAATTCAAGTACAATTTTTTATGTTATATTAAATTAAGATTGATTTTTAAAACTTATTTAATTATTTTTAATAAATTAATAATCTAAAAATACTATATGTCAAAGATAATACTTTTTACCTTAGATAACATGTAAACAACAAAACAAAACAAATTAAATTAGTACAACTTAAACTAGCAATAGGTAATATCAATTTTTATATGCTAATATAGTTTGTTGATAGAATTATGATCTCACTACGATCCTATCCGATCCTAACGATTCTATTAGTAGAATCACAATCCCACTGCGATACTATCATATTACGATCTGTATCATCTACCTTTACTAAGATCGTACATACTACGATACGTGTTGCGATACTGACAACCTTGCTAACAAGTACTCGCAGCATATAGAGATTTGTCTATACTTAATTTGATCTTGATAATAATGTATCAGTCCATTGATTTTTTGGTGGGATGATGAGATCCTTTCACAGACAAACCATTACCGCAAATCCGCAATTGGCATCCAGGTTTAGTTCCTACCACATTCTTAGAACCTAACCAACTTTAAAGTTACCATTCTTTTCAGTTTGTTGCATATAGTTTTTTTTAAATAAATAGACAGAAAGATTTTTTTCATCGCTGTTTTAAAGCGACTTAATAAGATAGTTTTTCAGAGTGATTTATTGACATTTAGTTTATTCCTACAAATACATACATTAGAATTAAAAATCATAAATCACAGCAAAAAATACACCCAAAAATCCCTCCTACTTTGGTAGTTTGGCAAGCGAAGTATGTAACCAGCGTAAGATCTCGAGGGGTGTAGAATGTAGACAATTAAATTAGCAAAGCGATTGTACTGTCTAGTTTTTGGACCGTTCTAAATAGCTTAAGCTTAAGTCAGAAACTATTTAAAACACATCAACTTTTAATTTCGATTTTCTTTAGCTCTTTTATCTTTTCTTTTTCTGGTATTTCTTTGCATTATCTGTGATGATATAACGGTTTTTTTTTCAAATTTTCTCATTTTTCTTTTTTCTCGAAAAAGCTAATATCCACTATAGTATAATTTTAGCTAAAAATTAAAAGTTAAAGTTTCAAGTTTCAAAATAATTTGAGCATGCCCTTTATATAATGCCACCTTAACAAGAAAAGTTTCGAGTTCTTGCTTGCCACGACAGGAAAGGTTATTCAGTGATGCAGTCCTAAGTTTCTTTTGTAATATAGTATAGTATAGTAGCATTACTATACAAGTATACGCTTCAGAAAATTAGCAGGACTTGGCTTCTCAAGACCAACCCTAGCTAGCAGAGCACTGGAGCAGGATTGGTACGTGCCGATTGTCCTTACCATCGATTGCGCTTCAAATGTGTAGAAAACAAACCATGAGCCGACAAATTAAGAACTTGACCCTCGTTCGTTTTACCTCGTGATAAAAAAAAAACAGCCTTCACCTTTAACTCCGCTCAAGTTAGCTTTTTTTCAACTTCAATTTCTAATTTTAATTTTCACTATTTATTACATTATCTACTAACTTAACTACAGTAAAAAAATCAACTATAATAAAATTTTAACTAAAAATTAAAAACTATTGCTAAAACGATCACCCCTAATGGAAACAGTCGCGGCTCGCGACGCTTCGAATTGAGCAAGATAAAAAGCAGGGAGAAATCCTGTACAGCAACGCGCAGAAAGAGGGGAAACTGCAAGGCAACCGCGCCCAGATCCAGCCGAGGACACCTCCGCCCTGTCGTCGCCGCCCCGTCCCTGCCCTCCCCGTCGTCTTACCCCCTTTCCGCAAATCGCAAGTTTTTCACCACTTTCCGCCGTACCGTTGACGTTTCCGCCACTTGCCTACGCGGCAACGGCTCCCTCGTCTATAACCGACTGGCCCCTCCCGCGTAAGGCACCGAGGGTGTAGAGCCGAGCCGTGCCGAACCCTTCCTCCTCCGAGTTCGTGTCAGGTCGTGAGAAGGGGAGGAGGAGATGGAGGCGGAGAAGAAGCCGCCAGCGGTGTCCGACGTCGGCGCCTGGGCGATGAACGTCGTCAGCTCCGTCGGCATTATAATGGCCAACAAGCAGCTCATGTCCTCCTCCGGCTACGCCTTCTGCTTCGGTACCGCGCGCGCCCTTCCTCACTCTCGCTCCCTCCCCCTTTCCTTCCAGATCTGGATCCGCCGCTTTGGATTGTTGCAGCGAAATTGCGGATCTGATGTGATGTTTTTTTTGCTTCTTTGCGAATGCAGCCACCACGCTGACCGGGTTCCACTTCACCGTAACGGCGCTCGTCGGATGGATCTCCAACGCCACCGGCTACTCCGTCTCCAAGCACGTTCCCCTCTGGGAGCTCGTTTGGTTCTCGCTCGTCGCCAACACGTCCATCACCGGGATGAACCTTAGCCTCATGCTCAACTCCGTTGGGTTCTATCAGGTATGCGATGTTGCTTTTTTATGTCTACGCCGGCTATTGGCCATGGGTGTGTGGTCTGCTTGTGTAGCTGAATGTGCGAAAACTCTGCAAATTTGTAGATCTCCAAATTGAGCATGATTCCGGTCGTTTGCTTGATGGAATGTGTACTGAACAGCAAGCACTACACCACCAAGGTTGTATCGGCGGTGGTTGTCGTGGCGGCTGGTGTTGGGATTTGCACGGTCACGGATGTGGAGGTCAATGCCAAGGGATTCATCTGCGCTTGCGTGGCTGTGTTCTGCACGTCACTTCAACAGATTGTGAGTTTCTTTTCTCTATCTGTCTTGATACTAGATTTGTGCATTCCACATTCCTGTGGAGGATGATAATTGATAAATACTAGCTGTGCATACCATAGCTGGCAATGTGCCCTAAGATTTTCGTTATATGATTAATTATGAAATTGACATTATTTGAAACTTCTATGACCATTGACGATAAGGTATGCTGATGGGAAACAACAAAATTGGATGTTTTGGTGGAACAATGTCCCAAACAAGTCGTATTTTCATTGGTTGGGGATTATATAGTTCCGCTCATTTGATGCCTTCACTTTCTGGTGTCGCTTATTTTGCAACCTGTTTAGCTGCTTTGGCCATTACTTTTGTAGGCTTGTAGCATTATTGCTAGTTGTGATAACACTCAAGCCAACGTGTGGGTACTAGTGCCAGGTCATTGAGGCCCTGGAATTGAAACTCTGCAACAACAGATCTGAAACACAGTAATAGTGTAATACAAGCCATGGAGTCAAACAGTAAAATTTTAATTGTTGACCTGTAGTATGATTTGTGAGTCAATAAATTGCATCATACACTGCAGATTTGGAGTTCTCTTGATAGATAACTTGTCTGTAATCTCTTGCCTTTTTGCCTTGCATTGTGGAATTTCCTTGCTAGTTATTTATCCTTTTTAAAGATATACAGCTAATTTGAAGCAACTTTTTTACTGTTTACATTCGTCTTGTCACATCTAGAAATGATAATTTATTTGGAAGTTTTGGAAGATGATTTTCTGAATTCTAGTAATGCCGCTGAATTGTTGATGAAGAATTGCATTTTTAAACTGAATGCTAAAGAGGACCCTTCTTTGAAAATTATTTTCCATAATAATGCCCATGTAGTTTAATAAATTCCATTATGTTCTGAGTTCTGACAATAATTGTTCTTGTTCCAGACAATTGGCTCCTTTCAGAAGAAGTACAACATTGGGTCATTTGAGCTGCTGAGCAAAACCGCACCAATACAGGCATTGTCTCTTATTATACTGGGTCCCTTTGTGGATTACTACCTCAATGGGCGGTCGCTATTAAACTATAATTTTTCAACAGGGGCGACTGTAAGTTATCACCTCCGTAACACCATTTTTAATTCTTGAAAGCATGCTTTCCCACGAATGCTTCTTTTCCCATGTTATTTTTTCTTCCGATTTAGATTCGTGCCAGTGTTCTTGAGTTTTTTAATAGATTTGCTTCATCTACGATTTTTCCCATTCTTCTACTGGAGTGGACGTCACAAGTAGTACCCGACCTGTAATGAATCTGCAATTTCTTTACCCAATTTAACTGATTCTGTCATGGTACTGTAGCAAGTAGCAACAAATTTTCTCTCTTGATTTTTCTTATATGTTGTGCATAACGCTCTTCCTGAGAAATCTGTTTATTGCTTGATTTCTATTCTATGGCTTGTCTACTCTGTTAAGCTGCAATGTACTGATGGCCAAACAAAAATGTTGGCTTTGCAATCATCAACGCTGTTCTTCTTGCTGCTTTCTGTTAATCGTTACGCAGTTCTTCATGAGTTCATGCTGCTTTAATGCTCTGACTGGAAACTGTTTCTATATGTCCTAACAGCTTCCTATTTCTAATCATTTTGCAGTTCTTCATACTGCTTTCGTGCTCGTTGGCTGTCTTCTGCAACATGAGCCAGTACCTCTGCATCGGCCGGTTCTCTGCAACCTCCTTCCAGGTCTTGGGCCACATCAAAACCGTGTGCGTGCTGATGCTCGGCTGGATCCTATTCGACTCGGCTCTCACGGTCA
This sequence comes from Melocanna baccifera, assembly GCA_036346265.1. Lineage (NCBI taxonomy): Eukaryota > Viridiplantae > Streptophyta > Magnoliopsida > Poales > Poaceae > Melocanna > Melocanna baccifera. The sequence continues at coordinate 21,402,910 of CM070694.1, read as the reverse complement.
AGAACATACTCGGAATGCTGCTTGCCGTGATGGGCATGGTGGTCTATAGCTGGGCCGTGGAGTCCGAGAAGAAGGCATCCGCCCCGACCCCGCGGAGCAAGAGCGGCATGCCGGACGGGGAGGACGTGCCGCTGAAGGCCAGAGCGAGCGGCCTTCCCCCGCCTGACCTCGACCTCGAGGAAGGCGAGATGAAGAGCTAGCCGATCATAATTATTTATCCATTCTTCTTGTTCTTTTGTACGTGTTTAATCCACGCTGTTCGTTCGCGAGTTCTTGAAGCTATCGACACGTGTTTAATTTTGAGCTCGTAGATGTGATGATGACCCAGGCCGGTACCGATGTAGACGACCATTTAGAAAAGTTGTCACGGCCGACATGGGCCGAGCCGTGTAAATTCGTGGTGGCGTGTTGTTATGGATGACGAGAGACTAAGGGGCTGCTTAACTCGACTTTCTGTCGTTAGCGGTGGGCGGTAGGAATATTGTAATAGGTACTGTAACTACAGTATCTGCTACAGTAAAATTATTTTTTTTTGGTTTTTTTCGTTTTTTTAAATTTACTTATACTTTTTTTTTCTGTTTTTTGTTTTCGGGTTTGTTATATTTTTTAAATTTTTATACTTAATAAATCAATTCAGTTACAGTATTTTTCAATAAAATTAAAAGTCATCGCTATTTCGATCACCCTTTTATAGTGGAATACATGTGTTTCTCCGTTGTAGGATCCAGCGGTTGCTCTTTTTTTTTTAGGTTTCGCTGTCGTCTTTTGCGGTGGAAACTGTGGCTTGTCGCACCATGAGTGATGTGCGTCGGTAACGTGCGTTTCGCCGGAGTTGCCTTCCTCCCATTGGACGGTGGGAGTGGAGATGGTGGTGCTTGCCGGCGCACGTGGCGGTCGGCTAAGAGGATGTGGACGGCGGGCGGCCGCCGGCCCAGCGACGAAAGCCCGAGCCAATTACAAGAGTACCCATCCCTGCAAGTAGTTTTGTACTACTGCTGATTTTAACTTGTTCTTGTGGAGTCCGTAGTTGTTTGTCGAACCAACTTTGTGGATGTGGTTGGATACTGGGTTCTTCTGGACGTGGTCGCCTCAATGCTGCGGGTGAAATGGGTTCGATATTTCGATTCAGTTGGATACTTTCTTCTTTAAGTTCCAGATGCCTAGTCGATACATGGGTCAACACCTGGGTTGATTAGTGCTTAAGCTTCTTTCTTTGGTTCATGTAGTCTGTTCTTTTCGATTATAATTAATATTTTTTTTTGATTTTTGAAGCGATTGTTTATGCGATAAACCAAATGCTGATAAATTATTTTGAAAAATCTATTTTGATATGATAAATCGTTTTGAAAAAGCTATCCTGATGAACCGTTTTAAAAAAAACAACGAAGTAGATGATTGATTGTTTGTTTGTTTAAGAAAAGTTATAACTAAAAAGAATAGAAAACCTATTGTGCTTGTGCTGGTGGGATGCGGTTTAGGATGGTGCGAAACCACATCGTCAAATCGTGCGATATGGGGTGTTCGGAATAGCGATGGCTTTTGGCTTTTGCTGAAATTTTACTGTAGCTGGTTGATTTTTTACTGTAGCTGAGTTAGCTTATTAGACATAATTAAATTTAAAAAAATGTAAAAATAAAAACGGCACGCTAATCTAGAGCGGACAATGTATAGGAATACGGGAAAAAATCAAAACACAAAAAATACCAAATAAAACAAAAAAATTCACTAGAAGACAAAAGTGCTACAGTAGATGAAAACGCTGCTACAGGAAACAATCGTCGAACGCTGGCTTCCAACGCCAGAATGAGCGCGACAAAATGTGCTACATGCACGGAGCTAGTGTGAATCACACCGAGTTCCCTGTTTAGGGCATTCGCAGGTGGCGCGAATAGACCGTGAACTATCAAAAGGTTTGAAATGTGAAGCAACAAAAAAAAATGTTAAGGAATGGCATGCCAAAAGGTGTTATTGGGCTGCTTGCTAAGTTGCTACCGACTGGTTTGAAATACAAAGTGACAAATACAAAAAACATGCTCCCTATATTTTGGATAGAGCCTATTTAACTTAGCATTTGGAATTTGGAGAAACTTCTTATATCAGACACATAAGGAGGTGATCGTTTTAGCGATAGTTTTTGGATTTTGGCTGAAATTTCACCGTAGCTGATTTTTTTACTGTAATTGAGTTAGTGGATAGTGTAGTGAATAATGAAAAAAAAGCTGAAACTAGAAGCTGAGACTTTTAAAAGCTAAAATGAGCACCCCCTAAGAAGGTGCTCAAACAAATAAGTAATCATAACCGACCCAACATGACCTAAGTTTGCCATTCGGTGGGGAAAAGATTCAATTTGCACCATATTTGAATTTGTTCGGGAAGTTATCCAATTCATTTTTCAAATATTATGAGCTCGTTTCAAACACTATGAAACAAAAAAGAAATTAAAATGTCACATCTAGTGAAATCCTATCGGAATTTAAAACGCATGCATTATTCAAACCTTTGTTCAAATGTTTTGTGGGAAGAGTTTCATGGATTTTTGAGGAAAATGTGTGGTATAAAGAAGAAAACAGAGAGATTGCATTGAACAACCCACAAAGGAAAATCTCACAAAATTCAGTCGATCCTACAATACGACCCTTCCAAAGTGACATTTCCTAATAAGATCCTAATCCGATCAAACTTGATATTTGTTCCTCAAACAGAAGTACGGAGGTAAAACTTTCCACACAATTTCTTTGAGCTAGCCTACAGTCTATTTCTCGAAAGAAAATCTTTTGCAAGATCTACAGTCTATTTCTCCAAAAGAAAATCTTTTGAAAGACCATAATCCTCTGATACCCTTCCAATTTCGCTGCATTCTAAACTAGCTGGAACATCCATACATATTATTTCTTAAGAGATTTTTGTAATTGATTGACCTTTTCATTTAGAGAATTTTAGTGATTAACGACTTCAATGCCTTATGCATCCCTATAAACATGAGGAGGGGGAGCCTAGAGGAGGAGAAGCAACATAGCCTATGGGAGGCGGCTTCGAGGATAGAGGAGTCGAGGATGATGTGTCTGCAGCCTGGACATAGGGGAAGATAGAGACACCGGATGATAGGCACGGGAACGGGGACGTTGGCTGCGCATCGGGTCAAGGAGGACGACGACGTTGGGAGAAGTGTTCATTGCCATTGGTCATCGGCATAGAGGTTATTATTGCACCCTTTAACTGGATGTTGGTTTATAGTTATAGAGTGGCTTAGACTTTTTTAAAAGCCTAATTTAAAAACTAGTTTTATATTTAAGTTTTAGCATGTAGCTTGTGAACCGGAGAAAAAACCTATACAAACAGGCCATGCTATTCCTACAGCCGTCCAGGCGACCACCCAACGCCAAAGTTTCCCCCCACCTGAGAGGATCGCAACGCGAGCGGAAGGGTCACCTCCAATCTCCACACCCTTCACCCCCATAGAACTGCCACCCCACTTAACCCCAAAGCCATGGCGGCCTTCCACCCCCTGGCCGCCTCGCGCGTCCACCTCTCCCTGCTCCTCCCCGCCGCCCCCGCCGCCGCGGCGGTGCCCTCCGCCCGCCGGCGCCGCTTCTCCGCCATCGTGGCCACGGCGGCGGCCTCCGCCACGACGGAGTTCGACTTCAAGGTGTACATGGGGGAGCGGGCGGCGGCCGTGAACCGCACGCTGGACGCGACCATCCCTGCCGGCGAGCTCCCGGCGGCGCTCCACGAGGCGATGCGGTACGCACTGCTTGCGGGGGGCAAGCGCGTGCGCCCCGTGCTGTGCCTGGCCGCCTGCAGCGTCGCCGGCGGGCGCGAGGCCTGGGCGATGCCCCCCGCCGCGGCGGTCGAGATGGTGCACACCATGTCGCTTGTCCACGACGATCTCCCCTGCATGGACGACGACGACCTCCGCCGCGGCAAGCCCACCTGCCACGTCGTCTACGGCGAGCCCATCGCCGTGCTCGCCGGCGACGCCCTGCTCTCGCTCGCCTTCCGCCACATGGCCAGCGTCGACTCCTACCCTCCGGATGTCGACCCTGACAAGCACCCTGCCCGCGTCGTCCGCGCCGTTGCCGAGCTCGCACGCTGCATCGGCTCAGAGGGCCTCGTCGCCGGCCAGGTCTATTATTGATCGGATTCTATTCCATTATGCCATCGAGCAAACAAAGAAAGTGCAAATTAGGCAATATATTATTTCTGTGAATCCCATGCCTTCCTAAGAACGATGATTTTCATGGCTATCTCTATACATTTGAGTTAGTGGTTGAAAACTACTCTTAAGATAGAATGTAGCTTAAAAGTGATCACATTTCTTGTTAGGAATAGACACAAGATTTACGTGGAAAAACCTCTCCAATGCGGAGAGTAAAAAACCACGGGAGACAAATCTTTATTCCAATGGCATGAGTTACAAGTACAAGGGGTGGGCGTATTTATAATAGCCCAGAGAGATGGATTTGAATACAACTCTATTAAAGATAGATTCCATGTAGGAGATAAACTATTTGAGTCATAATCCAACATTTCTGAAAAATAATTGTCTACATTCGGTCAGGTTGTTGATCTTGAGATGACTGGCTCAACTGAAACTGTACCCCTTGACCGCCTTGAGTACATCCATCTCCACAAGACTGCTGCATTGCTTGAGGCCTCGGTGGTTATTGGGGCAATCATTGGGGCTGGCTCGGATGAGCAGATTGAGCGGTTGCGGAAGTATGCGAGATCAATAGGGTTGCTGTTCCAGGTGGTTGATGATATACTTGATGTGACCAAGTCTTCGGAGGAGCTAGGCAAGACAGCGGGAAAGGACTTGGCAAGTGACAAGACGACATACCCAAAGTTACTCGGGCTGGAGAAATCACGGGAATTTGCAGAAGAGTTGCTTTGTAATGCGAGGGAGCAACTTGCAGAATTCGACAAAGAGAAGGCAGCACCACTGTTGCACTTGGCCAATTATATTGCCTATCGGCAGAACTGAGGTGACGGTTACTCCATTGTTCATTCTTGATTTGTAACTTTGTAATATCATTAAGCTTGGGATTTCAAGAATGTCTGAATTATCTTGTGATGTATACTAGCTGTAGTTTTCTACCTGTATGTAAGGAGTATTGAGTTGACAAATATCAAGGTCCCATTGAGATAGTCAAAACAGTATAATCAGAATCAGCCTTTTTGGCCTATTTGTTGCTGAATGATAATCAATCGCTTGATTTCTAAAGAGCTAACATCTCGTTGGTTTCCTTTCTTTGACAATTGCTGAATTGCATGAATCAAATCATTGCTGTGTTCCTTGCAGGCTAGAATGTTCAGCTACAGAGAGCATGTTCACATAACCCTTTTTTTGTTCTATTTGAGGTTGATTGAAATTATTACTCCCTAATCCCTATGATAACTAATTTGAAAATTGAAAGTCTTCTGCTGTGTGGTACATTAACATCGGGAGGGGGCAGGATTTGTTGTGTTTGAACATCTCTGAATGGTTCAATGAAATCAATTTTGCTCTTTACCACCGATGCATTTGCAAGATCCTGTTGACTTCCACTTGTAGGGCACCCTCCAGTAGTTTACCAGGCAAGACTTATGTGTCGTTGTAATGTGATGTCCCTAGCGATCCATCACCATAAACACATTAAGCTTTCTTGGGTCCTTGGGTAACCAAGTGCATGTGGACTACAACACATACTGCGTTACAAAAAATTGAAGAACGGATACCTTGAAGACAGGTGTCCATGCCCTGCGGCGAGTCATGCCGAAGAACGGAGACCTTGAAGACAGATGTCGTGTCCGCCATGAGTAATACATGGAAGGAACAGAATGTGAAGCAGAGTAATAGAAGAGGAAAGAAGATGGAGAAGAGGCACGGGGCCCACTCGGCAGAGACGGGAGGTGTCAAGGCGGCGTCTAGCCTGGCATATTTGAGGCGTGAGTTGCGTGTGTGTGGTCTGGGTCGTGTGTGTGTGTGGAGAGTTAATTTATAAGGTAGGATACGTTGTATGAAAATTTCAGTCTATAAATGAATTAATTTCCCCTATCTCCTGCCCTGTTTTATCTCCTTTCTTCCTTCTTCCTCGAGTCTATCCAGATCCGATCGATGACGATCTTGCCGAAGATCTGTCGTTACAATGGAATGGACTGTTCCATCGAGGTGAAAGTGGAGTACCCCCCGACTACAGCGCGGTGGCTGTTCAGCCCGACGACGAAGGTTTACATCACCAGCACGACGGACGCCGACGACCCGCTGCATCACTATGCTGTCGGCCACCGCCGTCGCCGCCATCAGCCACCTCCGGTACATGAAGTCCCACACCAACGTCGTGCTGTACATCTCCCTCGTCATGCTCGGCGTCCAGGCTCTCGGCTACAGTGTGACTGGTCACAGAAGCTAAGATGCTGCCAGCGTGGCTGAGCTACAGCTACAGGATGTACATTGGCCACCTCATCTGCACTGGGACTGGGGCTGCTCAGTGAAAGCCCTCGCCCTCGTGGTACTCCTCCTCACGCTGTGCCTCGCGTAGAAGGTGTGGCGATCAAGGATCCGAGCACCGGCGAGGTCACCGCTCGAGCCGGGGTGTGTCCCCAGCAACAGGGTAGTTCTCTTGCACACCTTCGGTGTGCACTTCGGCTGTCTCATATTTGCCCTCGCCGTGCACTGGCTAAGCAAGTATGGCAGGTTGGTTTGATAACCCTCAAAATTGTTTAACCAAAATCGCTCAATTAAGAAGTAATTAATACATTAATATGAGAATTAACATTTAATCATCCAATACATGAATTAAAATAAATAAAGAGTCATTAAACAAAAGTTTGATTACATAAAAACCTATTACAAGAAGTAATTTTCTCTATCTGATCGATAGCCTTGTTCCATTCAATCGCCTCACTAGCGGCTGCGTATCCGTCAGCCATATCGAACAGTTCAACGATTATTCTTGGAAGGTTCATCGTAATGTCCTCCGTAAACCATGTGTTCCTCAACCCCATTTTGAAAGTTTGAATAACAGAGGAATCCACAACCTCGGTAATGGAATTTTAAACCTAGCTGAACCTCTTGATGTAATGTCGAAGAGTCTCATTGGGTTCTTCTCGGATTCAATAGAGGTCATCTTCTTTACTAGGGTAGTCGTACATCCTCTGAAAGTTCATGATCAATAGGTCACGGAGTTGCTCCCAAGTGTAAATTAATCCGACCGGTTGGTTGAATAATCAAGATCGGGCATATCCTTCGAGGACTATGGGCAAATAGTTTGCCATCACAATATCATCACCACCAGCAGCTCGGATGGTGGTAGTGTAAATCTGTAAAAATTCTAATAGGTTTTAAGTTCCATAAAATTTCTCTAGAGTCGTTGGTCGGAATCTGTTTGGCCAGCGTACTACTTGAAGGCCTCCCAAGAATGCCCGACAGCATATGATCATTTCATGGTGCCTTCTTTGGAAATGATTTGGATTGTGGTCATTGGGGATCGGTTTCTCCGGTAGTCGTACTAAGGAACTGGTGCTCCAACCCTGTCGTGGACACTTATATAGTGTCTCCAACCTGCTGCTTGGTTCAGGTGGTGCCACAGATTACTCGATCCAAGTGTTCGTTCCACATGATGAGAGGGAGGAGTGGCTTCATGGAAGAGTCTTCTACCCTCGTGACATCCTTGCTGGAATCTTTGAGGAGGTCTAGAGCCAGACGTCGGATTATTTCCAACCTAACCATGCTTAATTCTGTTGAGGGAGGAATGCTCGGATGAAGTCAGCGTGTGACTCTATAAGTTCCTTTGTTCTTTCTACATCTCTGTACATCATATGATCTGCTAAAGGATTTTCGACACTTGTCTTGCAACCTGAGCGTATCCTGGAGTTTCTGTCAGAGTAGGATTCGAATTGTTTAAAATATCACGGACTCATTGCAAGTTTTGGATTGTTACCGAGGGTCTCGAAGAAGTCCTATTGGCAGAAGGCGTACGATGACTTGAGTTTCCCTCTGATCCTCTTGCTTGTCCTGTTAGACTTGTCACACGCGGTGGGGTAGAAGCAGGTGTATTAGCCCATCGATATTCATCAATTCTGTTGTGTCCACCATCTTGGGGTGGTGCATGAGCTTTTGCACCATTTTGACCAATGGGCCCTGGCAGATTCTGTCATGAAAACTCATGCATGACATCTCGATCGGTATCACTGATTGTGTTAATTTCATGCCTTCAACACGAATCTCGCAACGAGCTCCCATCGAAACTAAGGCTGAACCTTCTACCGCTTCAGCATGGAGCCTCCACGATGGAGAACAGTTGAAAATTACCACTTTTAGTAGGCTTTGTGGTGGATTCAGCCTAATCTAGTGGGTTGCCGATTGGATGCTGAGTGTTATCATCTTCATCCGGCTTTCTACCGGTGGTAATTTCATCAACATCACGACCAGGTGTCGGTCGTCTCCCAAAATATGTAGGAGCCATTGGCGAATAGTAGTACCCATGACCACATCAAGAGTACACTGACCATCGGATTGCGGAGTTGAGATTTTGTCGCCGTTTCTGCCGACCAGAAGCACCGGGCTTGCAAGGCACTTGGGCGTTTTGATCTGGTCAGAACAACCGATTCCTCTAAGAGTGATGCTGATGGGGGCATCGAATCTTCTTCCATTCGGTCTATCTCACCGTTTTCAACAGGCGGCAAGCCCATAAGGGAAGAGGATGATAACAATGCATCATGTTCTGTGATGCAAAAGCATATGTCCATGTCAAGGTCGACATAATCTGCCAAATCGAACTAGTTCTTCTCATTCCATGTTCTTACCATAATCGCATGAGTGCTTGCAACAGGAAAGAGAGAAGGGTGAAGATTGCTGAACGAAGAAGAATTTCAAGGACTCAATGGCTTCTTCCCCACGGATGGCACCAGCTGTCGACGATCGAGTCGTCGATCTTACAAAATAATATAAGAAAAATAGCTAAAATCCTTTGGAGAATAAGGGTGCTCTTTATTGCTATGAGCTGGTTATAGGATGCCTTCGACAAGGCAAGAGACTAGCCTTAATTACACTGAATTGAATAAGGTATCAATCTGTCTGGGATTAAGATTGATTTATTGTGTGTGAATTGCCCTTTTCCTCATTTTGGCCTTCTCTCATCCAACCTTAAATACCAATGAAGTGACACTTATTTGCCCACTGGGGAAGACACTTTGTGGAACCAGCGTTTCCGGTCAAAGAGGTAATTATTGTCAGACAGAGATGATGCCAGATCGTTGATTATTGTCAGCGAGAGATAAACGTGAGCAACAAACACATGGAAATTGTTGTCAAAGACTAAAGGCCGAAGCATCGTACTATTTGGAGTGGATATGACAAGTGTTCCATCCATCGCACAGAAGGAATATATTGAAATTAGGTCCAAGGACCAGTTCATAAACTCCTCGAGCAGCCATTTGCTCGGGCAACACGTACAATATTTCTATGACCAGGGTACTCAGAAAACAATCTCGGGAGATTTATGACCGTAGTTCCCTTGAACTTAATTATATATTAACACCATATTTGAAGATTTATTCAATATCCATCAGTTACGTTCCCTAGTGTTGCTCTCTGAGGTGTGCATCCTAAATGGTTAAGAAAAGACGCCCATTTTTTATGCAAGTGAATAAGTGATGCGCAGGATGGAACGAGTCTTAGAAGTACGCGTCAACTTTTATCACTTCATGCCTACTAGAGTACTAGTTTTACGACTGATGGTGTGTGTGTTTTGTCAGACTTGGGCCGCCTGCCCCTCAGACGTGGCCTGCATCGGATAGACTAATGGGCCGTCCAGGGATGGGCCTCAGGCGCCCAATATGTACCCACCGGCCGCGCGTCGAGAGGGACGGACGGACCGCACATTGACCATACGGGCTGGGCTGGCCTGGCGTTTCACGTCTGGTGGATGGATGGCCCGTATATTCCACGGTCAAACCTCCAGAACAAGATCTGGCGGACGGTCCACGGCGCCTAATGGTCCCCGTCTAAGCCGCCTAATTATTCCTCCTCTCGCGCACTGACTGGACGCCGTCGCATAAGTGCGGGGGCGCGCGGGCGTACGTACGTAAAGTCGTAAAAAATCATGAGTTTTAGCACCGCCCAGTCAAAGCAACCGAGCTTTGAATGGAGGACACTGTAACCGACTTGGCAGTTACCAAACAGTTCCACAGTGCACAGTCGGGCAAATCCCAACGCAGCAGCACATGGCTGTAAACTCACCTCACGCGAAGGCCGTCAAAATAGCTCAGACTCCTAAGCTACTTAAGTTTAACTTATTTTAGATTCACCTCAAGCTTAATTTAAACTTTAAAAGAGTCGAACTTAAATTTAATCTCAAACTCGTGAGTTTCACCAAACTAAGCTTGAATAATTCACAAACCTCAATTCAAGCTTAAATAGTTATATATATTAACTCTTACCGAGCTTATTCAAACTGAACGCGAACTCGAGCTTTTTTTATTGTTGAAAATTAGATATATTTGAATTATTTTGAATGTTATTGAGTTTACTCAAGCTGAGTTCGAGTTTGAACTTTTCTTATTGTTGAAAATTAGTGCATAATAAATTATTTTAATTATTATCGAGCTTAGGCCGAGCTAAGCTCGAGCCCAGATCCATGCTCAAACCCCAACTCGAGCTCGGCTCGAACTTCTACCGAGCTCAAGCTTGGAAAGTCAGGCTCGCTCGAGTTTAGCTCATTTACAGCCCTACCTCACGCACAGGCTACACATTACACTCGACGTCCTCAAAAGCTGAGCCTAGCAGAGGGCGCGGAGTGGGTCCTGACTGTAGCTACACCACCACCCACAGATACCAATCCAATTGCAATAATGTACAGTGCTCCCAAATCCGGTACTAAGAACATGTATAATATTATGTTTCTAAAGCTTTTATCTTATATAAAGATAGTATTAGAGATAATATCCCTAACAGTAAATTATTTCTTTAACTATTTTATACTATTTTCACCTTAACTTCTCAATACATACTCTCCCTATTTGTGTTTGTTTACGAGCTCAAATCGTCTTCTTACATAATATATAATATATTATCTCTCCTTACATCCTCTCTCCTCCACATATAATTTTACTCATTTCATACAGTTAAGAGATAGCTGAGATAACACTATTGGAGATACTCTAAGAGCGGCATGTGCAACATGGTCCCAAAACCATAGTTAAGAGCAACTTTTTGTGCCTTAACCTCGGTTCTCACCTGCCAGTGCAAAAGCCTCAGAGGTCGGATCTTAGAGCCATGGTCGACCTTGACCAACACTATAGGGATCCCAAATTTATCAAAAACCTCAATATTCACGCAACTGTCCAGGATTTTCGTTGCGCGTATATTGATAAATAGTTTGTTTACAATTACATTACTATAACATAGTTCTTACATAAATTATGACATAACAGTCGATTACAGAGTTTTAAGACTTTCAAGCCAAATTTATTTATATTATAGATAAAAAATGACAAAACATGACTACACCATAGGCAACACTTGAATGTAGGGTCGACTTAAAATGTGAAATATTCACAATCGTAGTACTCGTCATCCGCTGGTATATCCTCTTCATATTCCCATTGTCTGAACTAAAATATGCAAGAATGGATATATTCATACTCAACAAGTCATTGTAATAAAAGTCTTGTAATACAATTGGGGATTTTAAGGGGAATATCTACTAAGGAGAGTTTATCTTGAATCTATCATCACTAGTACCCATATAATTTTATTTGTAAATATTTAACTTAAATCAAAGCAAGTTCATAAAAAAGATTTTGTTAAGGGGGTTGTATATTAACAAGTTATATCACTTCTATTTTATCATAATTTTAACTAATAAGGTTATTCATGCATTGATTTAGGAATCACCCTTTTAACATAGCTCCATTAACTGGAAGCATGGTACATTCGAATGGTTTAATATAATCTTTGTAGAGAATACCCAACTTTACCTACACGATAACCATGACTTGATCAAAGACGGGATAACAAAATTCATCACTGATTCACAACATTAGTACTACCCAGTACGGAGAAGGTCCCTCTTAGTAGGGGGTCCCTTACCAGGCCTAGGTACGGGTGACTCCTCCGCTGCTCCTAGGGGTCGTATTGTGGCATAGATTGATCTGTGGTCCACGCCAACACCGAACCTACTCGTGGTAATACCAAATAAACTAATACAATTGCTGAATCAAGTTCGAGTGATCGTTCCTATGGAACCACCTATATGCTACGGGTAGAACCACCTTTCTAGCATATACTCGTGCACACAACCACCGAATAGCATATGCATACTATCACTTCCAAACCACAAACTCATCTCCGCCCTCAAATAGCATATCCCACAATATCACTCTAGGCGAGTGATTCAACACTTTTATTTATCATACCATAATAGTCATAAATTCTAACATGTCAACTTATGATGGTGGACCACGATATAATGAAATTATTGTTGTCCATGTTCATTAATATGTTAATCTGAAGTATGATATATTAGCTCCAAGTTTATCAATGAAAACCAAATGAGGTTATTGTCAAGGATGGCATGTAAATGATATAATAAAAGGTATTAACTAATTAAGCAGCATCATTTAAAGGTAACTGATAACAATTAGCATTGATGAGTCAATAATGCAGACATTAATCCATACATAGTATATCCCAACTAATCAGGATTCAACATGATCAAGAAATATAGCTTGCCTTGCGACTCATAGTCGACGTTCACTCCTTCATATGCTTCAGGGTTGTCACGTCTAGTTCTAGTTGTCCCAGGAACTGCTTTTTCGTAATCTAGCGTACGCACACACAAACAAAGCCAAAGAGGCCTACTGCAAGGCTACAACACTTGTAAGTAAAATATTACTAAAAGAAAAGGAAAAACAGAGCCGAAAAGCTATTAGAAGTGAAAACCAATTAAGAATCAGCTTTGGAAAATTGTGAATTTGGAGATGGTGCGTGAATAATGACAATCGAGTAGTCTATAGGGGCCTAGAGTTTGTCTACTATGCAGAACAAGTCTGGAACTATGCGAATCGGTCACAAATTGGTTCTAAACCAGGTTGAATCGATGGAAAATGGGATCAACTTGGGCTAAACAGGATGCCTCGGTCTAAAACCTATTCGGGTTTGGTTTGGCTCGATGCAAGGCAGACTGGCTCGATCGCATGTGCATAGTGCTATGCACGGGCTCGATCGGACTTGAGTCTGGTGTGTGCGCCTTGGGTCGGGAGCACCAATTGGCTCTATCAAAAGGAGAGTGCACAGTGCCAACCGACTCTGTTCTTCTTCTTAGTCGAGCAAAGAAGAAGAAGAAGAGAGAGAGACAAAGGAGACGACGACGGTGATGCGGCAGTGGAATGATGATGATGGCTTGCACATAAAGTGTTCCCAAGAATCATGAACCCATTTTGGATGGTTTCGGAGGGCGACGAGGACTGTGGTGGTCAAAAAAGGCAAACATGGTCAGCAGTAGTAGAAAAGAAGAAAAACTCGATAGCGGTGAGCTTCGGCGGTCTCCGATGCAACTAGCGAGTGCATAAGTGCGACGTGGCCCTAGGAAGTCTCTTGGTGATGATAGCTTGGTCTCGGGTGTAACAAGGATGGCGGTGGTGGCGGCCATGGTGGTGAGGCGAAGGACGGCAATGGTTATGCACAGTAGACACGGTGGTCGATGGAGGTGGGATTCAGAAATAGCGTATTGAGGTGCATGTCTTGACACAAATGATAAAGGAAGGGGACGATAGAGGCAGTGGGTCAACAGTGGTGGTGATGTGGCCGGTGGCATGATGAATGGTGACGATAGCTCTGGCGATATCTCGATCGGGAAAGGTACTGTTAGAACTGCAAGGAGGTGAGAAAGACGATGGCAAAACCAAATTGGGAAGAGAAACAAAGACTAGAGCAAATTTGGGTAGATTACCCTGGCGGCTAAAGAATGGGGCGGTGTTCTCACCGGATTTGTGGACGACGACGTGGCTCAGCAGTGGTTTAGTTGGTTTCTGGCAGTGAAGGGGAAGCAAAAGGGCTAGCTGCTGTTGTTGCTTTGGCTTTATAGCTGTTCGAAGGCGGTGGTGCACAGGGTGAGCCGAATGGCAAAGACGTCGCAAGGGCGTTACTATGGACGAGCGCGCGCATCTCGCGGGTGAGCTGGCATGTAGTGGCATGGAAGTCATCATGCAGAGTTAAGGCAATACTGGTGCAGGGTGAGGGTACAGTGGTGGTGAAGGCGCATGGCTGACGAGGTGAAGTTTCGGCGTCGACATTGACCAGCGGGCTGAGTGGTTGAATTTGAGAGTGGGGCAATGCGGGAGTCAGGCCAAGGCATGGGGCTAGCGCAAGCGCTGGGTTGTGAGAGATGGGACGACTGACTGGAAAGAAGAAAAGGAAAGGAGAGGAAATAGGCTGCGACCTAAGGAGAAAAAGGAAGAAAGAATGAAAGAATAAAAGGAATTGCTATGGGTCTGGCTAGAAATGGCACAAAAGTGAGTGGAGAGATTTTGAGAAATTTGGGTGGTTTTACAAGATATTTAGATAAAAAAGATAACATTTTTGGTGCACGAAAAACATAAGGAACTCAGAAATGACCCAAAAGCGAGTGGAGAGATTTTGTGATTTTTTTTGTATTTTTAGAATTTATGGGCCATCATAGACACTTTTGCCTGCAAGGCCACGCCACTGTTGAACTTAATGTGTCCAACCACGCAGCCGTCAACCTCAACACTTTTGCTTGCATGGCCACACCGCTATGGACCTCGACGTCTCCACCCGTACGCTGCACTGCCATTGACCTCGACGCGTCTTCCTGCATGGCCATGTCACTGTGTACCTCAATGTCTCCGACCACATGGCCGTGCCACCATCAACCTCGACTGGCCGAAGCCGCTGTCTCTAGATTTGTTGGGTGCCATGGACATCGACATCAAGGACGTCTATATCTGCGAGGGAGGAGGACGACAACTACTCTGATGTAGAGAAATCGTCATCGGCGGTAGCATTGTGAGGATGGGATAGAGAAATGAGAAAAGGGGAGGAGTATCGTGGGTGCAGGAAAGAGAATGAGGAAGGAGGTGACAGGACGAGATTCCTTTTTTTGTTTTTTTATTTAGGGTATGAACCTATAGGCCTTGCTCTAATTGGCTTCGGCCTCCAAAAGTTAAAAATTAGAATAAACATGTTAGCCTTTTAATTTTGTTTTTTTGGTTTTTTTTGTATTATCCGTGAAGATATAAGATATTTTTTCTATTTTTATTTAATCAAATAATTAAAAAGCTAATAGCCAATATATTATAATTTTAACCAAGGAGCTAACCACTAATAGCAAATTTTCTAAACTTAGTTCGTAACGTGAGGTTAAGGTGAAAAACTTAGCACCTCCACCGTTTCATGCCCTGTCCTCGTGAGCCAACCCAAGTGGGCCCACACACACAGCCAGCCAGCCCCACGAGAGAGAAATCTCAAGGGTGGAGTTTTTTTTGTCTGTCTTATAGTTTTTAGTTTAAAGTTTAAAATTTTAATAATTTATAAAAAAGAGTATAAAGAGATATTTATATATAATTTAATTTATATAGATAAATTTAATATAGTATCTACTATAATTTATTTATAAATTCTATCTTAAAATATATTATTTAAAAACTAATTATTATAATATAAATTAAAAATTATAAGGATAAAAGAACTCAGCCCAAAGCAACACACCACTCCACAGCAGGCTCAGCAGCCACCTCCTCTTCTCTCCCCGGAGCCAATGCTGTAGCACCCACCTCACCATTAAGCAAACTAGCCAAGTGGAGAGGACGAGAGAAGAGAGGGGAGCGGAGAGGAGGGGAGAACAGAGGGCCTAGTATGACGTCGGGGGCGGCGGCGGCGGGAGGGATCGGGCGGGCGCCGACGTGGAAGGAGCGGGAGAATAACAAGCGGCGGGAGCGGCGGCGGCGGGCCATCGCCGCCAAGATCTTCACCGGCCTCCGCGCTCTCGGCAACTACAAGCTCCCCAAGCACTGCGACAACAACGAGGTGCTCAAGGCGCTCTGCCGTGAGGCCGGCTGGGTCGTGGAGGACGACGGCAGCACCTACCGCAAGGTGAGAGATTTCTATCTGGCCTCTCGATCGATCTGCTGTTCTCTCTCCATTTCCTGGATCTTGGGCGCGTAGATCTGGACCGTACTGAGCCTGAGCACCGGTTGTTCTTTCCTGGCTGCAGGGATGCAAGCCGCCGCCGTCAGGGCCGGTTAGTGGCGCCGCGTCGGCGGGGATGAGCCCCTGCTCGTCCTCGCAGCTCCTGAGCGCGCCGTCGTCGTCGTTCCCGAGCCCAGTGCCGTCCTACCACGCGAGCCCGGCGTCGTCGAGCTTCCCAAGCCCCACGCGCCTCGACAACCCGAGTCCATCCTGCCTCCTCCCGTTCCTCCGGGGGCTCCCCAACCTCCCGCCGCTCCGCGTCTCCAGCAGCGCGCCGGTGACGCCGCCACTCTCGTCGCCGACGGCGTCCCGGCCGCCCAAGGTCCGGAAGCCGGACTGGGACGTCGACTCCTTCCGGCACCCGTTCTTCGCCGTCTCCGCGCCGGCGAGCCCCACCCGCGGCCGCCGGCTCGAGCACCCGGACACGATACCGGAGTGCGACGAGTCGGACGTCTCGACGGTGGACTCCGGCAGGTGGATCAGCTTCCAGATGGCCACGACGGCGCCGGCGTCGCCCACATACAATCTCGTCAACGCTGGCGCCTCCAACACAAACTTCATGGAGATCGAGGGAATGGCGGTGGAGAGGGGCCGAGGCGGCCCCGAGTTCGAGTTCGACAAGGGGAGGGTGACGCCGTGGGAAGGGGAGAGGATCCATGAGGTCGCCGCCGAGGAGCTCGAGCTCACGCTCGGCGTCGGCGCGAAATGACCGTCATCGCTGAGCATTGTACTGGCTCAGATCTTGCCCACCAGTTCGGCCATGAGCAAAAGATGGTTCCTTTCATGAACCTCGAGTACCAGCTGATCGTGGTTGTTGTGCGATCAGTGGTAAATGTGTATTGACTCTGCATTGATGCTGCGATTTGGTCATTTCGTTCTAGGTTTAGGGGATGTGGTTTGATTCCTGGACATGGGGAAAGGGTGCAGAAACAATTGTTCATCTGTGCTGATCATCGATTGTTTCGTTATTCATGGCAGAAGTAGCTGGTTCTTTGTCATGTGTCCTCAAAATGTGTGACCTAGCTTGTGAGTTCAAGAGTAAAAAGTTTGATGCAGTTGAACTTTGTGACGTGATCTTATCTTCCTTTGACGTGCTGGTAAACCAGTACAACGAGCTAGCAGTTTATCGTTTTCACTTTTGCTTTCTTGACAGTTTACAATGGGAGCATCGACACTGTAAACACGAGCAAGCAGGTTCAGATTCTCCACCGTCACCATCGTCAAGCGATGGCATGTCTGTCTCAAGCACGAGGGTTTGTCCGATTGGAGATCACTGGCCATGGTGAAAAACTGAAAATGATGTAGAAATTTACATTGAACCGTAGTTTGTTGTTTGCCTTCATCTGGGATTTGTCTAGCTTTGGGTGGTTTCCTTTCAACTACAATTTATGGCTATAGTTTATAATTTTTGAATCTAGCGTGAGTATTTATGTAAACGAATTAAATACCATAAACTGTTTTTTAAAAATTATTTTGATAAGTTACTTTAAAATAGTGGCTAAAACTTCATTTATTTATTTAAAAAAAGATATAAGCAATAAACTAAAAAGAACTAGACTAACTACTAGCTAGAATGGTAGATTGCATCTCAAGATGGTAGTTCGCACCTTCTTTTCTGAGGATGCATTATGGATTAGCCTTGCCGCTATTTTCTGTATATAACTTTGAATTTGTCAAGTCTAATATATATAGCTTTGACTCATCCATTAGCTGCTATATATATTAGCCTTGCCGGCATTTTTCTTTAGATGATTTCACCTTCATAGCAAACTAGGTATCTGTTGCGCACACAAATATATACGGGGATAAACAGAGCATACCTATTGTTAATGTGCTATTTGGTGATAAGGTGCTAATACGATCTAGGGTTGTCAAATCTTACGGCTCGGATTGACGTGAGTGGAAGGCCCACTTTTTGTAAAAAAACCCGCATGTCCATCTTTTTTTGAGAAAAAAATCCTCCCTCCACTTGCTCTCCCTCTCGAGCCACCCGTACTCAGCCACACCTAAGGCGCTGCTCTCCTCCTTGGCCCCCGACGCCACCCTCCTCCCCACTTGGCCCTCCCTCTCGCTCACTCCCCCTCTCGCGCCTCTTGCATGTGGCTAACAAGCAAGGCGGCCCTCCAACCCAACCCTTAGCGTCGCCCTCCAACCTAGTCCCGACAATACCACCGCCTCCACCACTGTGTGGATGAGGTGCACCTTGGCGCATCGGCAAGTGACAAGATGCACATTGACGACGACAAAGAAGTGAGGTGCACCTCTGAGTGCCAATGATAAAGAGAAGGTGCCCGTCGACGAAGATGACCGGATCCCGTCCCCGGAGATGAGGATGACGCCTAGATCCAACCTCCCCAGCCTCAACACCGTTGGATCTTACCTTGCTGGCAGATGATGGAGATGGGGACGAAGCCACCACATCTGACCTCGTTGGACTCAACGTGATCGGATCGGCCCTCTCTGGTCTCCTCACATTCGAATTCGCTGGCGGATGACACCACCAGATCTGACCCCACCAGCCTCCTTGCCAACGGATCTGGACCTCATTGGCCTCCCTGCCACCGTATTCGGCCCTCACCAGCCTCCCCGTTGCCTAATTTGGTGATGCCAGTGTTGCCTCGTTGGCTAGTACCCGCATCCGCATTCCTCGCTGTCGCCTCGCTCGTTCACCGGGGCAAAGGGCTAGCACGGTGACAACCGGTGCGAGTGGCGCGAGTGGGAGAGCGAGCGAGAGGAAGGGTTGCGGGGGAGGAGGGCGGCAGTCGAGTGTAGGTGGCACGAGAGGGAGAGCATGCGAGAGGGAGGGAGAGTGATGACTTTTTCACGAAAAAATAGACGCACAGGGAGTTTAAAAAAAGGTGCATAAATGAGTTAGGTGTCTTCCACGCGCCTCAATTCAAGCCTGCACAGGTTAGATCGTGTCAACACTTTATCATTGAATAGGCTAGTAGCACTAGATACGCTCTCAGGATAAACGCAACTAACATCATACATCACACTTGTTCTATTCATCATTCAACTACAAAGTCTTTGGAAAACCCGCATTCTTGAAAAAAAAATCATTGGAAAAACGCGGCACATCCTCTTTAGTTCTTTCAGTTACCTTTCTCAGCTATCTGGACGATGGTGCATCTTTGGCTCTTGCCTGGCCCGATTGGTGCCAAGCGGTAGAATGCATCCAATAGTCAGTGTATGTGCTTGCATACTTGATGCGCCTTGGCGGGGCCGAGGTATCTCCAACAGTGTTATTACACAGTCGCACAGTGGCAAGTACATCCGCTTTCTATGGTTAAAGCAGGCTGAAGACACCTCAAATCAGAGACCATTTATTGCGTTATGGTTGCCCGGCTCCTATCCTACAGTGTCCTGCCTGTAGCAGACATAATGTTCTCGGATCTATTGCAGTCCTGTTGCCGCTCCATGTACATATACGCTACTAGAGTAGACATCAACGTCCAGGACATACATTCCTGGACAAATAGATGTGTACATATAGCTCGCTTTTTTTTTCTCTCCCCAAGAGAACGCTTAATTTGTGCCATCCATCGCGTGATCGGACATTCGGACCGTCCACAACGAGCAATACCGATTGCACTGGCACCGGCCTCAAACCGCAGCCGATCCATCCTCCTCGGCTGCTCCACAGCATGCAGGTGTGCGTGCTCGGGCAGTGATAGCTAGCACTAGCAGCGTTGCATATGAGGCAGTGATAGCTAGCACTAGCAGGTGTGCGTCCACGGCGCGTGCGGGCTTGCCCAGCGATATCGTGTCGCTATCGCACGGCGGCGCGCCGAGCGGCGATGGATGCGCGCATTTTTCTGACGGATTTTGGCAACACTGACCGACGGATGACGGGGTTTTCTGGTGCCACTCGTGCATCGCGACCCAGCTGTCGTTGGAGCGGCGGTGTAGTGTAGCAACGCTCCGCGCAACGGGCCGCGACCACCGTAGGTCGTTTTCCTAGTGCGTCGTCTAATTGATTGGTTTTGTAGTTGCGTTACAGCACACACCCAGGCACAAAGTGCTCATTCGCAGCCTCGTTCACGAGTAAGGTAACAATTATATGTACAAGTATCCGTATTTCCGTAACTGGTGACCAATGGGGTGCTCCATCCTGCTTAGGCGGCTAGGGTTTTGGATTTTTGCTGAAATTGTACTGTACCGGTTATTAGTTTTTTTAAAAAATTATAAAAAAAATTAAGAAAAAAATTATTACATCATCATAACAATGTAAAAGAATATAGAAAAAATAAAAAGGTTAAAAATTAAAAGTTAATATATTTTAAGTAACTCCTAATTTAAATAACCTAACGCTAAAAAAGTTCAGAAGTTAAAAAGCCATTTTGAGTGGGCCAAGGGCACCCTGCTGCCTGCGGCCTGGGCGTGGCCCTGTGGTCACAATGGATGTGTGTCAGGTGGCACTGTAGCTGCCTCAATTTTACCACACGGCCTTACCTCAGGAATCAAAGCAGTGCATTTGTAGCTGCGCATGCGAGCGAAATATTTGAGTATTAGTTAGGCACGTTCAATTTAGTTTCTCTTTTTTGACTTTTGTTTTTTATTATTTATTATTTCGTTTTTTGATTTTTTTAAGTTTTTTTTGTCTTTTTGTTGTATTCCTTTGTATTATCCGTAATATGCTAATATATTTTTTCTATTTTAAAGTTTTTTTAAATTTAATTATGTTACATAAGCTAACTCAATTACAGTAAAAAATAAATCAGTTACAGTAAAAAAGTTATAAATTAACATCATTTTAAATATCTCTAGATATTTTCTACGAAAAATAGACGGCGGTAGTGTGAAATTCAACCGCCAACAAAGGCAGCACACCTCAGTCGAAAAAAATAGCCGTGACACCAAACATGTGCTGCAGGGAAAGGCAAACCCTTCCGCGCACACTCAACACTTCACAGGATTGGTGTGCTTCTTGCTGAACTGTTCATAAAATTGTTCTGTTACTATTTTTTTAAATTTAATGTTTAACATCTGTTTTTTTACAAATTTAACATCCTTCGTAAATCTACCGAGCGCGGCATGTACCTGTTGAGTTACAGTAACTCAAGCACCGCCTGCAGGCATGTGGCTGCATTAATTAAGCAATGCAATTAGGCAAGGCGAATAGCGTTTAGCACAGTGCACAACACAGTTGCCGCAATAGGGTGGCTCAGCAACAACTTATCAAGTTAGGAGAGCTTAACAGGTGTTGCTGAATTACAGTCTCCTAGCTAAGTATCTGTTGAGCTTGATAGATTCATGAAGAGATTAAATTTATAAAAACTAAAACTAAATTTATCTTAAAAAAAGGCAACAGTGCTATTTGCATCAACGGGTCCTTCTTGCTAAGTTCAACACTTGGCTGTCGATGTGCTGCTCACTTGTACATGGCCATCAGCCCATTACCCATGGGGGGCGGGCAAGGGTAAAATTCGTGCCGTATTGGCCGTATGAGGACCTCTTGCATGGTCCGCGCGTGCTACGGCAACGCCACGCGTGCTGTCGTGCTCCCGCGCTCCTATACGAGGACGTGCCCGCCCGCGCGCCTGCGCGTTGCCTTTGCACGCGCCCGGCCGCGTGTCGCGTGCGGTGAGCGTGCCGCAGCGGTTCGTAGCTAGGCTTCAACATGCCTAAATGGGCTGATGGATGGGCCGTGGCTAGTCGGATGAAATGGGAAACGCATTACATGGGTCCAATTCAACCTACGGTACCACCACTCCAGGCGGCGGCGCTGAATCCACCTTTTCATCTGACGCGCGTGAAAGTCCAGCGTCATGGACGAACCGTCGCGACTCGCGCGGTCGCGCCTACGAACTCTTCTCGTAAGTCGTGAGGCGGCAACCTCCGAGCCCGAGTCGGAAACGGAAGAGAGAACCGCCGCGCGTCCATATAACCAGAGGCCAACTTCCCACTCCTACAGTCCTACTCTTGTTCCAGTTCCACCTACCAAATCGCATAGCACCAAAGCCAGGCACGTGCATTCCAGTCCCAACCTCTCCAAACCCTAGAGAACGCAAGGCAGGCTCGCTCGACACTAGCATGGCCGCCGCGGTGGCTTCCCACCGCTCCGTCGTTGCGCGCTCGCGCAGCCCGAGCATTCCACCGTCGTGCGCCTCTTGCGTACTCATCAAACCTGCCTGCGTCTCGAGGCCGGAGGACGCCGCCAAGGACGCGAAGCGGCGGCACCGCCGTGACGAGGAGCCGCCAAGGTCGCCCCCCGTCAAGCGCCGCCAGCGTGACGACCAGTGCGACGCGTCCCAGGACATGAGAAGGAAGAGGGAGAGCTTCTCTAGCGCTGACGATGACCGGAGGGTTTCCTCCTCGGGCAGTTCTTTCAGCAGGATCAGGGCAGCACTGTCGGTGACGGGTGCGGACGTTCACGCCCGCCGTGAAGACGCTCGCCCCGCGGCCAAGAAGCATGAGGGCGAGCGCGCGCATGAGGTCACGAGAAGGAGCGGCTCGGGAAGCTCGCGGTCTGAGCCAAGAGCGCGGGCGGATGATCCCTCTGCCGCGCAACGTCAGCTCCCCGCGGCCATTGAAAGATCTCGTGCCGATCTCGGCAGGCGGCCGCCACTGGAGAAAATGGAGGTGGCCGGAGACGCCGAAGGCAAGTACATACGGGACATTCAGCTTAAGGGGGAGGAGGTTCGCCGGGAGATGGACATGGTGGTGAGGACCGTCGAGTTCAACGACCCATTCATCTCTCCCATGGACATGCTCAAGCGATGATACTGTGCTGGCCTGGTGGGAGAAACAGAGGGGTCGGAGATCTTGGGATTTTGTGGTAGGGCTATGTGTTTAGTGACCAAATCATTTGCACTTTTTTTCCCCTCAGTGTCAGTAATTTATAGTTTTTCTGTTCTTTTTTTAACTGTGTAGTTGCTCTTCTATTAGTAGCAGAGATGACTGAACTCAAATGTGCGTTGTTCTACTCGGAAATAATGTAACATATTTCCCAAAAAAAATATCTCAATTCGGAAAATTCTGTCGTTCATCATGCATTACTGTTTGATTGATTGCAATCGCTGGAGCGAACATTTGACTTGTAGATGGGCTGTTCTTCTGAGCCATGACTTATAGATCTTGGTCAATAAATAGTTATTGTTGAAAGCAGACAAAGCCAAAAATCAGCTGAAAAACCCAAAAAAAAAAAACAAGATCAATACCTTCAATAGAATCTAAATATCATCTACATTTTGCTTTTCATGTGCTCATGTTCCGTGTACTACTTATAAGTCACAAGTGCGAATGTAACGTTCCCCATTGCCCATAAAGTTTTGTTAAAATACAAACTAGAACGATCGTTGTAGATCAGCAGAATCCCACAAGTAATAATGATCCACTATATTCACCGCAAAACGCCCACAAGACCGCGAGCATTCGGCTTTTGTGATCTGTCGATTATCGTAGTGGTTGGTACGACTTTCACGAACTGGAATTCTTTGTTTCAGGGGCCGGACGACGACGACTGCCGGCCGGCCACCATCGGGGTTTGCCGTGCCACCGAGCCGTCGGTGTGAACTACGAACGGGCCCGCTGGTGCTCTGCCTTTCCTTTATTCGAGCTTAACTGCGCGTAGCCACGTTGCAACGTCGGCAGCTTCCAAAGTTGCTGTATCGGCCGTGTGTCACGCGGCGCGTATGCATCTGTATAAATAGAAGCACAGATATACAAAAGCAGAGAGACAAAAAAACACGAAATAGAGATTCTATATGAAATAGCACGGGTGTATGAACAAGAGCAGTAGAACAATTTTTTAAGGTTTTCATCATCATAGGATTCTATCCACCCGCTATGAAAGTCTCCTCTTGTGTTGTACCGAAGCTTCTATCCAACTCTAAATCCATATCCATCAGATGGTGCAACCCACGTAGGGTCGATGTAAATTAATTAATCAAGTCATACCTATTATATATTTATAGTTGTACTATTTTTAATTTATTTTTGAATTATTTTTAAGAAAAATTTAACAGTGACGGACCAGTGAGGCCCTTATAGTTTTTAATTTCTTTTTGGATTATTCTAAAAAGAAAAGAGTAACTGACAGGTGGACTCGGGCATAGTAAAGGGCCCACATGTCAGTAACTCATTGCTTTAAACTAACTTTAATTAGATTTCTAATGACCTAGGCCCACATATCGGTGGCTAATTAGTTTAAACTAATGATAGTCATAACTCTAATTAATTACAATCATTAATTAATGACTTGGCTACGGTATTCCTCCTCTTCTTACAGGTGAGGCGGTGTTACCTTACTTCTTGTCGGCGAGCTCTGGCAACCCCGAAAATGGCTTGTTGGGTTCACAGCGGTCCTATGGGTTGCCGGGAACATGGTGAAAGAGTATGTGAGAAGGTTTATGCATGATTTTGTTGTGATGAATCATTGTTATTTTAGAGAAGTAAAAATTTAAAATTTATAAATTTACATATTTTTCTGGATAACTTGTAGCAATTGCCGATCATGGGCATCTACGTCGTGGTGCATGGCCACGTAGCACATGGGACTTTGGTGTTGCCCAACAGCTCCGCTCGCCGTAAGCGGTGAGCCGCGGCCCGTGGGTTCCCCACCTAAATGCCATGCCGCTCCTCAACCTCGCGCACGGTCAAGACCAACCACGTTTTGTGGCGCGCGTGTGCACTGCCTTGGCGGTTGGCTGCGCGCCTCGGCCTCGCCGAGCAGCCGAGTCCGACGTGCACTACCAAAAATGTAGAACGCGTGGATGCAACGCGCGCTCTGACGATCTCCAATCCGTTACCACAGTAGCGGCTTGCTCCACGTCGAACGGACGCGCTGATCTCGGGGAAAAGTAATCCAACGGACACACTTCATTGGATTTCAATCGAATGGACGAGAAAAACTCGCAAACCTGGGCAAACCGTGGCGCGCACGGATTCCTTCTCCGTAGGTGTTGTCCGACTCCGAGTCGGAAACAAATCAGAACCGACTTGCAGGGCGGCGCTCCTTTTAAGCAATTCCATTCCCGTGAAATCTCCCGAGCCCTTGAGCCTTCTCCCAAGTCCCATCTCCGTGAAGCCCTAGAGGTAGCGAGCAAGGTGGGAGAGTACGTAGACGAGCATGGCTTCCGTGGTGGTTCCCCATCCTTCCTTGCGCCCGCGCGGCTCCTGCGCTTCAGCGTTCTCTCGCGCTCCGGCGTCGTCGTGCGTCGCTCGCGCCCCCCTCAACCCCGCCTGCGTCGCGAGGCCAGTGGACGCCGCCAGGGCAGGCAAGCGGCGGCCCTGCCACGAGGAAGGCCTGCCAGTGTCGCTGCCCACCAAGCGCCGCCGCCAAGGTGACGACGGTCGCGACGACGCCTCCCACGCGAGCAAGAAGCAGGCGGGCGAACCGCGCGTCGCTTCTGCGGTCGCGCAGTTTTCTTGCACCAGGATCAGACCGGCGGTGCAGGCGCCGTCGCGCCGGAGGGATGAGACCCAGGTCAGCGCCCGCGCCCTCCGCGACGACGCGATCAAGAAGCAGAACTCCAACGAGCGCGTGCAAGAGAGTGCAACGAGGAGCGGCCCGCAGATCCCGCCACCGGCGCCCACGGCGCGGCCGGATCTCTCCGCCGCTCATGATGCGCTGCGCGCAGCTCTTGCCAGAGCTCGCCCTGCTCTGCATATGCGGAGGCACGTCTACCTGCTGAGGGAGGAGGCTCGGCGGGAGCTGAACAAGGTGGTCAGGACCGTCGAGTTCAACGACCCCTTCATCTCTCCCCAGGACGTGCTCAAGCCGTGATCATGTCATCCTGAGATTGGTGTGGTTCTTCCTAGGGTTCGAGATTTGTAGTCGATAAAATATGTGTTACTGATTATGTCATTGGCA
This sequence comes from Melocanna baccifera, assembly GCA_036346265.1. NCBI lineage: Eukaryota > Viridiplantae > Streptophyta > Magnoliopsida > Poales > Poaceae > Melocanna > Melocanna baccifera. The sequence goes on along the minus strand of CM070694.1, from coordinate 21,376,904 downwards.
GTTTGTGTTACTGATTATGTCATTGGCAGTTTTTGTTGTGAACCAGAGGATTAATTAATAATTCTTCTGTTGTTTTTGTTCAACTGAGCAATTGCTCTCTTTGTAACGATGAACAAAATTCAGATGTACATTGCCTATTTCTGAACTGAAGTAATATGAATCCAAAAGAAGTCACCTTTTTTTTGTTAAGACATGAGATTGGTTGGTCAGAAGTCATTGAGAAGTGATAGCTTCGTAGATACAAAATTTCATTGAATTCAAATATCGTACCAGATTATGTTTCTCAGCCGCACCTCAAACCCTAAACCCTACAGTCAGCAGAACAGTTATTAGATTAGAGGCAAATTTTGCCACTACTGAATTCAGTGCAAAATCATGAGCAATCCACGGTAGTTGTTTTAGAGCTATGAGATCTCACAGGCAGAGTCTGCTTGATACACATGGGATGGGATTGCAAATTTGCAATCATCACGTCAAATCACATTAACAACTGTCAATGCAAGCAATATCTGACTCCCTAGTTCAGGGTGCTTTTTAGACAGGCTATTTCTGAAGACGTAAAATGTCAATATATCTGAACTGACAACACAAAGACAAGATCCACAGCATGTCTCTGAATATTAGTTATTAGATTGAACTAATTGATTGTTCGATCAAAGGCGTCATTACAATATAAATCTAAAATTACCTCACATTGAGAATACAGATGCACCGTCTCTGAATTCACTCGATCGAAAAAAGAAACGATACGACATAAATTCACGAAACAGACATAAATTCCCTACTTTGGTGAAGTATCAGTCGGGCAAGCACAGTTCAGGAAAGAAAAGTATGCTGTCAAAGCAGAGAAAACCAATCAGCTTCATTACATCCTCTCAAACGCTGCAGGGCTGATTGGAATAACGCCAGAGGATGTGACCAGAGCATCAAAGGGAACATCTGTTGAGTTGACAGGGATGATGCCTTCCTCCATAATTTGAACCGAGTATGAAAGTGCAACTTCAAAATAGGAAAGCAAACAATCAGTGTAAATCAATTAGCAAAGAGAATGGAAGATAGATCTCATCATCAAATATAACTATGAAATGCAGAACGACAGGAGTGTTTTCATTGTGGTACACATTTCATGGGAATGTAGAAGTAAATGAAAATTGTAATCAAAGCTTTTGTCCAATTAGAACCAGAATGCAACTTCCAGTCAACTTGGTTCACCATTTGCTATGTGACCAAAATTGTGGTTCAAAATATGGACGAAGGTGTACTGTCATTCTCTTTGCTGCAAGCTATTTTCTTGGCCTGGAACAGCAAAACATACTTTCTTGGCAACAAATCTTGCTCCAAATTGTGATCCAATCTGCATACTTGGCTTGACAGCTGCGACAGGTATAGGTACACACAATTCTAAAGGGAATGCATTGTTGGCAGGGTGGCATCTACCACTGTAGGAGTCATCAATCTTAAACTAAATTGGTGGTGACTGGATCTCTCTTGAGATATGATCTAAGTAGGAGTGTAGGAGTCGGCCTCATTGATTATAGTGAGTCACATAATCCAGAAAGATCGTACAAAGTTGTCCACTAAGCAATGATTACATCAGGGGTAGATCAAACAAAGGGTAAAGAGAAATGGGAAACCTTTTGTTTGACACCAGCAAGGCTGTAACAAACACAAATGACCTACCGAGAAACAAAATCAATACAGACGTCTTCTCCAAGAAACAGCCCTGTGGTATCTAATTGTCCCTACCTTCATCACTCTCTCCCTCGTACTGTCCAATAAGGTTCCCATTTGGATACATAATCTTGAAACCGGAAATTGGACCAAGAATATTGATGCTTTCTACAAAGCATGCTGTGGAGTTGGACCAAGAATCTCAGACCCCTATTAATGATGGGAACTGAAATACTCTGAAAAGTGAAATGAGGTTGCATCATGACTGATCACTCGCATTGCAGATACACTGATATCTCATTGATTTCTGCTGCCTCAGTGCCTCTTATTTTTTTTTTGAAGACTCAATGGTGGGAAATCCCACCAGAATTTATATATTACTTTGAGAAAGGAGTTTACACAAGGCTATGAATGACTGCAAAGTAGCAAATGTTCTACAGAGAGGCAGCCTTGGAAGGCAAAGACAGGGGAAGAGAGGAAGTAAAGCTAAGGTGAGCTAATTACATCCAAAAGTTGAATACACAAAAGTCCCTCACCCGCAAACCCATTTATATGGGCATTTTGAATTTTGGACAAAAGAGGCAGAAGTCCATTCTAGACCAGAAACATGACTATTAAATTCAACATTTTCTATAGTAGAACAAGAGTTTGATCTAAGAAGTCTCATACTTCAAGCAGAGAACTTTGCTTGTAAACCCTACGCAAATGAGCTACAACAGACCAACAAAATGATTTGCCATTCCACAATACCAATTGAACCATGAAAAGCCATTCAGACTAAGTACATGAGAAAAACCCCTTGTAAAACAATAGGGTTTGGTAGGTGATTATGTTAAGAATAGAATATAATTGTTATTTGTTTCCTTATATACTTTGATTTCCTTATCTGTATATAGCATATTTATCTGTATATCCCCTTATACTCACTATATATTATGCCCTTTGGGCCTCACGAATACATACACAATATTCATAACATAGTATCAAAACTAGGGTTCTGACCTTGTTCTTCCGCTGTCTTCGCCACCGCCTAGGCCGCCGTCGTCTTCACCAGATCCAGCATTGCCGGCCGCCCGATCCATCGTCGCTCGCTTGATCCTCCACCGCTGCTGTCTCTGGCCGCCATTGCCTGCTCGATCCAACGCCGCCGTCGCCTGATTGACGTCGTCTCGGTTCGTTGACCAACCGGCCACTGACGCCGCCTCAGTTTCCTAACCGCCTGAGCCGCCAGTCGATGATCCGCTGGCCGTCGAGTCACCGGCCGTCGCCATCCGCCCGCTCACTGCCTCGGCGACACCCGAACCGAAGCCATCTGCCTCTTTTCGGTTGAGAAGCTTGGACCGATCTTTTATATTAGCTATTTTAAAAAAAGAAAAAGAAAAAACAAAAATGTCAATCTAATCGCCACACCGTCCAGCGTCGCCTGTTAGACTTCGTTGCTTTGGTCGTCGCGTCGTCCAGTGCCACCTACTGATAGCTTCCATTCTATCAGCTGCATGGGACGAACTATAGGTTATGGTCTTCACTCATGGAGATAACACTCGATGGTCTTCGTCTTTGGGGACATGTCACTAGTGCACGACCATCTCCGCCACCACCGGTTCAGCCTTCTCCTAGGCATCCTACTTCTGCACCTCCTGCAGATGAGGCTGCCAAGGAGGCAGAGGCTGCTACTGCTGTTGCTGACGTTGTTGATGAGGCTTTCCAGTATGCTATTGACACTTTCGAGTGTTGGTGTGCTGATGAGGCCCGTGTTTACGCCATCCTCATGGTTAGCGTCAACGACCCCATCCAGCCAGACATTGTTGGTTTGCGGTCTACTTGATAGATCTAGGAATACTTACGTGAGCGATACTAGCAGAGCAATGATGTTCAGTTCTTTTTGCTTCAACGTGAGTTGGAGACGCTTCGCCAGAAGGACTCTTCTGTTGACAATTTCTTCCGAGCCCTGGCCAGTCTTTGGCGCTAGCTGGATGAGCTGGCCTCTCCACTTTGTCAGAGTGTCATAAAGTGCAGAAGGCAGATTATGATCGTCTTCGCCTTTATGATTTCGTCTGCCGTTTTCGCCTAGAGTTAGAGCCTGTCAGGGCTCAACTGCTGAGTCGCTTGCCATGACCGAATGCCCATTTCCGCTCCTATATTCGCACCAATTAGAGTTCAGTGCAAGTACTGCAAGAACTTTGGGCGCGACTACCAGAGTTGTACGGTGCGGAAAAAGAGGAACAAGGTGCATGGGGGTGGACGATCCAGGGGCATGGAGGCCTTTCATGGGGCAGACCAGCTCATCAGGTTCTCAGCGAGGTGACTATTCAGCAGCTCTACCAGGCTCTACTTTAGCTCTTTCATAAATCAGCGAGGAGAAGCAAAAAACCAATTTGCTTTTCTCCTCCCCGTGTGCTCTCCTCTGCCATTGCCTTCACCTCCCCTGTGCTCGCTTTGCTCCTGCCGACGCCACTTTCTTCCCCACGCACACGCCACCATCGCCGACCAAACGTCGACACCACCGCTCTGGCTGCACCATGTCCCACTACTGCTAGTGAAGCTCTCCGTGCACCACACGTCGCTGTCGCCCGCACGTGCCGCCACCTATTCGCCAACATGCGTCGTCGCGGCCAGCGCTGCCCTGTTGCCATGCTTCCCCCGCAGTTCATGAGCGCCGCCCCAGCTCGCACGCATCGCCGTCGCCTAGAGTCGTTGCCTCCTCGCCCGTGCCTCCCCTTCCCCGCCCTTGCTGCTGCCACTGACCGGGAGTAGTGGAGGGCCAGCCAGCTAGCCGAGGGAAACGAAGGGAGGGAGCCGTCCGGTGAGGAAGAAGGGAAGAGGAAGAGGAAGCCGGCCGGGAGTGGAGGCTGAGATGGGAGAAGAGGAAGGGAAGAAAAGAAGGAAAAGAAAGGAAGCCCGCGGCGTGAGGACAAAGAAGAAAAGAGGGAAGAAAAAAAGAAAGAAAAGGAAAAAAGAAAAGAAGAGAAAAAGGAAGAGGGAAGGAAAAAAGGGGGCAGGGGAAGCCTGATCCGGCACCAGGTCTGTCAAATCCGGCCAAGAAACCACAGATTGTGCCCTGATCCAATCGTCAGGGTTAGGGTAACAGTTCAAAACCCTCTCCCTTTTATTTATCAGTTCTCGTATAAATCATTATGTCAATTATTAGTTTTGACTTGGGTAGCCATTAGAACATCTTTATTATGGGTACTTGGACGATGAAACCCGTGCTGCCACTTTTGAATGGGTTCATTCGTGGCAGGAGAGGGAAAGTGGGAAAGAGAATGTATGGAAAGAGGAGTGATGCTACTAGTGGATACTGTAGTAGTAGCATCTGGTAAAATTAATCAATAAATGATTTGTCTTTTCGTTGCGATAGAGAGTGAAGAGAGATTGAGCATGTGGAATCCGATCCGCGAGTATATTTGACGAAATCGCTAAATTCTTGGGTTGGTTAAACACTGGGACAATGGGAAGGTGTTCGGTGAGAGGAATTGGCTGTGTTGGGATATGCGTAAGAGCGACGTCATCTGCTCGTATGTATATGTATTGCGTTGGCAATGAATTGAAATGGTTAATGTTTGTTCAGGTGACAGTTCGAGCCTGGTGTCGTCCACGCACCACCCACCAGGTTAACAGGCAAGTTATGGTAAAACAGTGAATTATGATGGATCTTGCTATTTGTGTTTGTATGCCATGATCTAAAGTATTTAAGAGATAATGCATATGATTATATGCTAATCATATCTTGAGGAGTACTGTTTATGATGAAACATCCTCATTTGAAGAATATTGCATCATGCAAAATGTATAAGAGTCAGGTCAGTGAGAAAGTCTTATGACTAGTCCGGAGTGCTCTTGAATAAGATCTACAGAAACAGGCACCTCCACGAGATGGAGGGAGAGCATGACATCGACCGGTGTACCCTCCGTTTAACCGGTATAAGCTACAGTTACAGATGCATTGCATTCCATTGCATTGCATAAAAAGAGATACAAACGATATCTGATTCTGAGATTTGATTTACTGATTTACGATTCTGGATGCATTGCATAAAAGTAATCTGACGGTGACACGATTCTGAGATTTGACTTACGGTTTGCGATTCTGATGATTTGATTTATAGTTCACAGTCGTAAAATTGAGTTACACTTCACAGTTATGGATTTACAGCATACAGTCGTAGAATCGATTTACAGTTTACAGTTATGGATTTATGTTGCAAATCACAGACATGGAGTTAATCGAATTGTTACATTATTATACTGCTTTATCATGTGCTTGCTGAATCTTCGGATTCACCATTGCTTTGTTGTTTTTTTAGGATAATCCGGAGTGACAACATGCATGAAATGGGAGTAGTTCCTTTTGCACTACACATATGAAATAACTGCTTAGTTCCCCACTAAGCGTTATGTTTAATCTTTTGTTAAAAAGTTTATGTAAATTTCTAGTTAAAGTATGTTTTGGAGAATGGGTTCTACTGTTAATACAGATCACGTGCGTTAACTCTGTTTGTGGCTCGCCTATGTGAGTTGGTAAGTGCGTAGGGGTAGCATCATAGGCCTTGTGGAGGGTCGGAGTGTTACACTGATAGTACAGTTGCTATCAATATTACTCGAGATCCAGTGAAGCATGAGCTCACCAAGCATATTGGTGTGAATGCTTCATATACTCGCTCACAAATGCAAGAGTGAGTACTTATATGCTTCGGTTTTCTTATCTGTATATGGCATATTTCTTAATATATCTCTTTGTACTCTCTGTATATATTGCTTTTTAGGCCCCATGAATATATATCATATTCATAACAGATTAAAAGTCGCTGCTGGGATCTAAATTAGCTTACAGTAGATGATATTGGGATCTAATTTCGAAATTTGGCTGTGGGCCAAAAAAAATAATCATGATTGTAATGTAGAAAAATACAAATGGCATGTTACCAAGAGGAACTAACAAAACATAATGGGCAAACAACAGTTTTGGTGATGGTACCTCTATCCATGGGCTCATTTTGGTCCATCTACTTCAAAACTGTCTACTTTGGTCCTACTTCAAAATAGTCTACTCTAAAACAGTTCACTTTGGCCCTGTTTTTGAAGTAGAGCGACCAAAATGAGGCCAAGGGGAAACTAGAGGGACCAAAAGTACGCTTTATGCAAATATAATAAACTAAAATGCCATAGCTTTCTGTAATGTGTGACAAGAAATCATGGGCACAGATATAAACAACTAAAACTTCTGAAAATATGCACGTCATACCTAGAAGAGGCTGACTCCACCTTTTCTCTTTAGCAAGTTCTTGATATTTCATCAAGAATGTGTCGTAGTACCTTTTAGATTGAACAAGCATGCAAAAGTATAGTTTAGATCAAGGGAAAATAATCTTTCAATTAAATAAAACTAAGTGATGCTAGTATAAATAAACTACTCATAATAGTGTGACATTGCAGTATTGTACATATTTGAGGTTCACGTGCTTGTTGGCATTTTATGCATATTCAAAATCCTCGAGCATTCACAGAATTGTGGACTGTTTAGCAGATAGTGTCAAACCAAAAGGAGGTATAAACAAAGCGCAAAACTAATATTAGAGATATTATCTCTCCAACACAGAAAACAAAACAAATACACATCACAGTTGTACAGTTCTAGAGAATCTAGAAAGAAAGAAAAGTTCTTAGCTGCATGAATAACCTGCAATTATTGTTTTAACTAACAGCAATGGATGCTAAGTGAGGTTTGAACAGACTTTTATTTTCAAATAAAAGGGAGAAAGTAAGGCCATATATCCAATCCAGCTCAGTCCAGATTCTACAAGATTCATGTTGATGTGCCATGGTTATAAATCTACAGGCTGGGGTGCTGGGCTTTTAGATTTCTTAGATTGTCTGCAGATGTTATGACAAGCATTTGATTTCTTTGCTAGACCAAGAGTTTTTATGCTTGCGGATCGTCCTATCCAGGACTTTCTGCATCTAAAAGATAAACTTACTTTCCTATGTGGTAACTGTTGTTCTAAGTCTCTACCAACTGGTTCCTCCGACAACAGAAATAAAAAGGCACTAAATTTCAACATCATTGGACTGCATTTTGGAAGTCGTGTCTGTGGAATAAAATGCAGTTATTGACACTCAGTAAATCACTATGTTATTGGGTTGATAGAAGACTACACGAAGCAGTATTTTAACTAGCACTGGAAGTTAGCAATTGAACCACTTCATAGTTGACCATTTGGATAAAAATTACATTAAGAGTACATTGGCAACTTCAATACAGACCATTATTGAGTTGATTAAAATGATAGAATAATGTGTAGTCCTACCCTCCACCACGCCCTAGCCTTCGGCCAGTTCTATCAAAAGCTTGTCCTGCATGAATAACAGATATTATTCAGTTGAGTGTTTCATGACAGAACATGATGTAGCGAAGGATTAAAGGACTTACCAGGCAACAGAAAAAGATCAACTGGGGAAGAGGCTGACAACACTGTAAGGATCAAAAGTGGATCAGCATTACCCCATTGACGCAATAGATTAAATATATAAAATGGGGAAAAGTTTCGTGGTAACATGGAAATAAACTTCATACCATCTTCACGAGAATTCCCACTAGCATCCAATGGTGATGGTTCCAGAATATTCATTGAATTTTTAACTAAATCATCCATGGCAGTGATTTTGAGCATCCTCATATTGCGATTCTTATCTTCCACTCGAGGAACATAAAGACTCTTTGCTTGTCTATCATGATCTTAAAAATAACCAAATTGTTAGCAAAAAGAAACACCAAGGAGCGTATCTGTATATGGGACTCACCAGAATCGGGAGATAGAACTTCCGCTAATATTTTTGATGTATCAACCTCTTGCAATTGCGCACAACTTATATAAGCACATAATCGTTTGCTTGCTTTGAACCAAGAAGAGTTCAAGATAGTGCCTTGAATAGCCAGATCTGGAAAAATAAGAAACTACAATTAAATATTTCAACAAATTACCACAAAGAAAACCAACTTTGTTCCAACAATGGAAGCATAAGTGCTACACTCATCCGCATTTCACCTAAGGTCTCTAAAGACTAGATCACTAGAACAAGTTAAACGAAAATCCACTTTGTTCTGGTAACAGAAACGAAACAAAAATTACACTGATCCTTGTTTTTTCTTAGCATCTTTCTCTGATTCTTTCATGCCAAGCACTTCAATGCAAACAAGAACCTTTTATTTGCTTAACACTTCTCATCAGGTTGGGATGTCCAAGGTACACGCTCTAATGCTAACTAGTCTCGAGAAACTGAAAAGTTATGGACGCAAAGTTACCTTACACAGAATTTCATCACTATCTTCTACTACGCGCTACCAATACACGTTCATTCTATGCGCATACACGTTCATTCTATGCGCGAAAAAGCTAGCCAAGTGCAGCACAAGCAGACAGCAGTTCTAATCGGCAAATCCACATGCAGCTGGTGGCCAACGCCTCTAAGATTACATCAGGGGCCGGAATCAGATGTTTGAGTCGGGCGGGGGGATCACCTTCGCTGGCGCGCTGGTCGGGGGAGAGGGCCTTGAGCGCCCTACGAACCTCGGAGCGCAGCGCGCGCTTCCGGTCCGCGACCGTCTGCGCCGTCGTCGACATGGCGGGGCCGCCGGCGCCGGCGAGGGGGGCGGAGGCCGATGCGGACGCTCGCAGCCGCGGGAGAGGAAGGAGGGCGCGGTTGGTGGGAGCGGGGGCAGCGCGGGGCAGGTGGACGCGCACCATTAGCGAGGACACGGCGTTTTTAATCATCCCCACCTCGTGCCGCCGTGTCTCAAGCACTCGACTCATCGTGCGGCCGCCTCTGCCGCTGCCGCCGCGCTGTAGATTCCACGGCCACGGGCGCGCGGGCAGAGCCGGTTGGCCCGAGCCGAGGCCCATTCCTCCATTTTCTCTACGAGACTTGCCGTGCCAACTGCCCAAGATTGGGCCCATTTGTTCGAGCATGGGCATTGGGCAGGCTGGGAGCATACAGCTCAAAGCTGAAGCCATGACAAGACAACCCAATACCACTCAAGATTTGATTCGGTTCGGTTAGTCCGCGGTCACCCCAATACCTCAGATCGAAACGGACCAGTTTCAGGCTTTGAGTTGCTACAGTAGAACATCCCCTTGACCAGTAGCAGTGTAGTAGACCTGCGGAGGCTTTACCATTTGCGCCGGTCAAGCACAAGGTGAAAAGGGTTAAAGATCAGGGGAGAGGGGCATGGGTAGGCCCATTCGATTGACTTGAGCATGAATTCATCTAGAAGAGATCCCAGCAAAATTTGCTCAGAAAAAAAAAAAGAAGAGACCCCAGCAAAGGGTGAAAGGATTGGATTGGTGCCACTTGTCCGGTGTAGTGGAGCATATGACCACTCTGAAGTTTGAACCCTTGAAACTTTTACCATCCATGCGATTGTTTTCTAAGTGGCATGTACCACATGTTAGTCTTCTGATGTGTTCCTACTCATGCCAGTTAATGACCAGCATACCAGTCTTGGTCAAACTTTGGATCGACTATCTGGTTCACACTGCTTTGCATATATCACAAATTCAGATGATACTTCAAGTGTATGTACGTATACTCGGAACTAGTTGCACCATTATTTGTGCTATAGAAATCAGAAGAAGACCGCAAAATAAATCTAGAAATTCTGTTACAGGGCCTATTTTTTGGGCTGCGGTTTATTAGTATAATGAATAGTGATGGTTGAGAGAAGCTAAAAACCGTTGAAAAGTTAAAAAGAATAGGGCCATAGGCTGATAGCCTGATACTGATAGTTAGGGGGTGATCAGAATAGCGATGGCTTTTGGCTAAAAAAACACTGTAGCTGACTGAAAAAACACTGTAGCTGAGTTAGTGGATAGTGTAGTGAATAGTGAAAAAAAAGCTGAAGCTAGAAGCTGAAGCCGAAACGATCACCCCCTTAGTGGCACAGCATATGAATTGAACAGACAGAATATTTTTCATGATTTTAAATAAGAGTTCAGCCGAGAGATGCATGATACACGAATGACAAGGACACCGAAGTGCCGGACCTCTGCAAGCAACACACAAATTAAAGAATATATCCAACCATATCTATTCTATTTTTCCTGCATTACTTGTTCTACATGAAAGTATCATTATGATAGGTGTGCGTTGTGCACTGATCAGTTCGCTATTGATACAGATTTGGCGAATCCACACCAGGATTTCTTACACCTGTACAAGATTCTTTCCTGATTAAATGATCTTTGCAAGGATTTGTTCAGATCATGATAACATCTCCAAGTGCCAGTCTTGTCCCTTGATCTTTTCTCTAGGTTATAAGTTCATTTCAGACAACCTATTTTTGCATCTAGAGGACATAATTTATGGCCGTTTATCAGACAGGTCTAAAAGCAGTACATAGTAGTGGATAAATGTTCATGTTCAGATTTTATTGTAGTGACAGGGATATCTGGGCAACAAGGTTTACAACTGTCTCAAAAAAGAAGACAATTCAAAGTGAGAACCCCAGTCAAAAGCAACAAAAGTAGCCACAAGAAAAGATTCTGCAATAATGTTCATCCTAGTCCTAGTCAAAAGAGTGAAAACTTGAGGAATTCTTCACAAAAGCATGGCAATTGATACACCTATCAATGAACAACTCCAAAAATGTTATCTTCGAACCGTATGCAGCATGCATGGTATGGAAGAAACTAGAGAAAGGAGCAAGCTGGTCATCTGTCTGCTTCTATTCTGAAAACCAAGTCTTTTCTGCACGTTTTCTCACGGCATGAAAGAATCAGGATGCATGCATGCATTAGTCTTCTACTCTTTTGATAGCAACATGTACGAAAGGCAAAATTGCCTGAGGTGCATGAACTTCCTGATACAGGCACATCTCTAGATCATTTATTGCATGCATATGCAAAGGACCCCTTGTTGGATAACCTTACAATCTTTTTTATCCTTCTCTTCTAAACTTTTGTTTTGGATCGATATGTCAGTCATGCGTAGTTCCAATTATGTGGAAAACCGGCGTTTTACAGCATGTTAACAAACAGATTATGACAGTTTTATAATTCATACTTTGTTCTCTAAATATGTGTGAGATCACGGGGACGTCACTTCATGGTTATAATAAGCAATTGACTTTTGACTGAGAGAGTTCGCGTAGTTTAAATTTGGTTTTTGACATTTTGCAATTTTTCAATTGCATTATGTTACCGATGGTCTGACCGGTATTGAGACTACGGTCATACTAGCCTAAGGTTGGTGGTCGGATCGGCTGTGGGAGGCGACAGTCAGACCGGCTTTTAGTTAGCGGTCAGACTGGCCTATAGCTGGCGGTCAGACCAGCCTTAGAAATTTGGAGCGTGAATTGGTTGAGTTGAGCTTTGTTGAGTGTGTGCCATTGCTTGGGTGTATTTATGGTGTATAAAGCATATTTGAATTAACGTAGGTTAAGTTGTGAAAAACTTATGCTAAAAAAGATTTCTTGATCTTTGATATGCAAGAAAACTTAGAAGAAACCATGGTCGATTGCGTGGATCAGGACTAGATTCGGGGTTGAGCTAAGGTACAATCAACAAAACCAGGAGGGATGGTTGGGTTCAAGTAAGGTACAGGGAAGAAAAGGGATATTGAAGAGAAGATTTGAGCAACAGTTCATCGAATGTTGCAGTCGATAAGTGAGGCGTGGTAGGTGGAAACCAACATAGTGAAACTTGTCGGTGCGTGAGTCATTGGTGAATCTACATGTTGCAAGTATATGAATTGCTTGCAAAGGAGGAGATGATTATGGACTAAGCTTCGAGAAAAGGTGAGATCTACGGTCAAAGCAAATGAAGCGCGAAGCTTCAAGAAAGATGTTAGAGGGATATTTTGGTAAATCGGTTAATACTAGAAAAATGATGTTGTGTGAAACTGTAGTGTGGCCTAAGTGTTTTAGGTCAAGAATATGCTGAAAATACTAAGTAAATCAAATGTTGATTTACTAACGGGTTAATGGGTGTGTATTTTGAGAAGTGTGCATACGTAAGTGTAAAACCCAATATGACGATGAGTTATAGGGTTAGCCCATGTAATTGGGTGAAACCCGATCAACTAGAGGTACTTGTTATGGTTTTTCTTGTAAGCCTCTATATATAAGGAAGGAGAGAGGTGGCTAGAGTTAAGGCTTTGAGAGAGTTTATACCGAGTCTTCAGAGGAGTTAGCGTTCTTAAAGAGAACCTTGTAGGAGACATGAAAGGCTCTTATGGCTGAGCTTTTTGTCATCCATAGATTTTGTGTATGACTAGAGAATGGCTATAAACATTAATCCCTAAGTATAAATAAAAATCAAAATTCGTCTAAGTTTCTCTCTCTTTGCTAGAGTGATGAAATTTTGATTTGGCTTTGTTTTTTGTGCTTCTCCTTCACCTCTTAATCTTCCTTTATGCCAGATGTGTAAGTGATAAATATGTCTCTTGAAGATTATATCTCATCCATCTAGACACTTGTTATTTGTAAGTTTTTGTGTTTGCTTGGTTTTGGTTAAGAGATGATGATTTTGGGGTTTTGATCTTGTGGGTATTTTGGTTTGAGTTCGTGCTATGATCTAACTTGCTATGATATATGAGAATCCATCCAAGGTCATCTAGATCATCAAGAATTCACGAACAAGAGTAGATTGTGGTTTTCCACTTTTACTTGATTTTAATGTAACATTCTTTCAAATGGAAAAATATCAGAATTTTGGCTACGATTTTCTTAATCGTTAATCGAAATATGTTCCTGACATCCTAGAGAAAGTGCATTGTAAACTTCAAATTATTTGGAGACTTAGTTTGAGAGTTGGCTCAGTTTGTAGTTTTAGCCTGGTTTTGGTGTAGTAGAGCTTTAAGAGCCAAAATATCACAACTTTTTTAAGTTCTTTCAATATCTTTGGTTGGGATAACTTCTTAAGGTTGTGAACTAGCATTGGTTCAAGTTTGAAGTCATTTGGAGTTGTGGATCAATAGTTTCCATGATTTTTGGATTTGAAATAGTGCTAAAAATCTATTCTGTCCTAAGAGAAAAGGTCAAACAGCCCTAGGCCGGTCAGACCGCCCTATGCATTACGGTTAGACCATCAGGCAAGTTTTGGTTCGTTTGGCTCAATTTTTGTAGATCCTTCCTTGTAGGTGATTAGTATTTAATTTTTTATCTTTATAGTTTTTCATAATTATTGGAGTGAAAATCTTTGTTTTTTCCTTTGGAAAAGATTTAGATAAACTTTTAATCATGTTGGCTCCTGCAATATGTAATAGACTCGGAGCATTTTAACCTCTAAAAGGAACTAATCCAAAGCACTAAAGAATGTAACCAAGGCTCTATCATTGTGGTAGTGGTGTAGACCTAACAAAGGAGTCAATTCAAAGTTACATGGTGGCATTTACTTCGTAACATCACATATTCCAATTTACATGGTGATCTTTACATCACCAATGATGTGCATGCATCTAGCTATCTTTTCCTCTTGCTTTTGAGAGGAATTGGTACACACACACACACACACACACACACACACACATATATATATATATATATATATGTGTGTGTGTGTGTGTGTGTGTGTGTGTGTATATATATATAATGTATATATATATATGTGTGTATATATATGTGTGTATATATATATGTGTGTATATATATATGTGTATATATATATGTGTGTATATATATATGTGTATATGTGTGTATATATGTGTGTATATATGTGTGTATATATGTGTGTATATATGTGTGTATATATGTGTATATATATATGTATATATATATGTATATATATGTGTATATATATATGTATATATATATATATAGGAAAAATATGTATGTATGTATCCTATGCGTATGCCTAACCACCAGTCCATACTAATATGCATTGTTGAATTAGCCAGGAAGCACCACTAAATATCAGGCAGACCTAATCAAAGAAAAACACATATAATACTACCTGAAGATCAATACATGTATCTGAAATTCTGAACTTCCAATAATCACATCATACATTTATGTCCTTCAAAACAATCTAGGAATATTACATGTACAAACGATCTTCGGCACATCATAGTATGTAAGAAAGCAATAGATGTGATTTTCTTTAATATTTTTAGTACAATACTTAGTCTTTGTGGTTGGTCAAGTTCATTAAACATGAGCTATAGGTAGCATTATTGACACCCTATAAAAATAGTCCACACTTTTTCTGACAACAACATGCAAAAGCTAGAAAAGATTGAAAAGAAAATCTAGCGGTCAACATCAATGTGCTAGGACTAGGTGGGGTCATGTAAGTTCGGTCGAGACTAAGTGGCTTAAACGGAAGCATAAAGGAGACAAGCATTGTGAAGAGACGAGTTAATGCATGTAGTACGCCAAGCGACGAGACCAATGCACGTAGAGACAGTTCGGAGGGAGACCGAATACGTAAAGATATGATGGCTAGTCATTGGGCACTATGAGCTACGTGTCAAAATACGCAAAAATAATTTGAGGTGAAGGTGAAGATAGAGTTAAGGGAAAGTGTTCGAAAGCTTCATTGATGGTATTTTGGTAGTTAGCCAAATACCAGGTTGATGTCTTGATCAAAACTATAGCGTGGAGAGACGCAAAGGAGAAGTGGTTTAAATCAAGTAGAGCTGGAATTGCTAAGTAGGTCAATCACTAAGGTGTTAGCGAGTTGAGTCTCATAAATGCTTTGAGAAGCATGCATGAGTGTGTAAAACCTATGTTAGTAGGGTTAACGGGTTCCCTGGTGTTTTAATAGGTTAGACCTATTAGGGTTTTGTTGTTATTAAATGGAATGAGATGAGGTGTTAGATTGAAGGATTTTAGGGTTTATGTTTTTGTTCTATCACCTTGTCTTCTTTCATGGTCGTGAGAGAGAAAAGAATGATGCTTTGATTGCACCTTGTAATTATCTATGAGTATGTAACTTTTATTCTCTACTAGAAATCGATCAAATTTTGTCTTAATCATATTCTTATTTGCATTCTTACTTACTTTTGCTTGTTCTTAAGTAAGATTTGTGATTTCATATTCGTTAGAGTTTTAGCCCAATTTCTTGATGAAATTATCTTGCTAGGATATGTGAAAATAGATCTAAAAGATTTCTTGTCTTATATCCTCACGAGCAAGAAATAATTTGAGTTTTAGGATTTTTGGTGCTCATATGTTCTAGATTCGATTCTCTTCAATTTAGTGAATCCAAACCCAATAACCTTGTGATTCTTGATTGGTTTAAGTTTCTAATGTATTGAATAAGTCTTATGCAAAATTTAAAAGTATTTGGATGAGAATTGAGTAAGTTTTTGATATTTAAGTTTTGTCCCGAGAGCCTTTTAGATCTGAAAATAAGGGACCAGTCAGATTGGCCCTAAACCTACGATCAGACTGGCTCTAGTGATCAGACTGTTGTTGTACTTGTGATCAGACCGGCCTTGCGTTGTTGGTAGTTGATTTTGTTGCCTTACGTCTCTTACCTTGTTTTGTAAAGTATAGTCAGTGCAATATGAATTTGGTGATTCCTATAGTCACTTAAGGGAAGATTTTAAATATTATTAAAGAAAAAGTTTGAACAATCATTTACCTCTTCTTATTACCGGCTTGGACCTCCAATCTTCGTTAATCCTAACGCAGAATGATCCAATCAGAAAGACCGAGGCGTAGAACACTAGAATGGCGCTTCACTGAGTAGTTTCTGAACCATTTGACCGTGTGAAGGAAGAGGTCGATCAAACTTATGATGTCTACTGTTAAAAAAACACACACTAACTTTTGTGCCGTTTTACTTTTACCTGTTCACCCATGTTTCAGTAGAACTTCGATGTCATCATGTCAGGTTTTCTTGGCGAAAACAAAAATTACGAGATGAAAAAAATCATTTTCATCTGATTGAGGAAAAATTTTGTTGTGTAACAGTGGCACAACTCGGTTTGTGTAACGAGTCAATCAAACGGTGACATATGGCACGAAGCACTGTAGTGAACACTGTAGCACAGAAAAACACCCTCACACAGTAAAATTTTCCCTGGTTGAGAGGCACCGCATCGTTGACCAAGGACCTCTACTTTGTCACAACTTGAAGGCCTTGCTCTGTGCAATGAACCGGACACAGAACGATCATAGTTCACAACAAACGTAATCTAAGAAGCAACCAAAGAGGAATAAAAAATGGTGTGTTACTACTACTAGGGCGCCATGTTTCTCGCTTATCGTTACCGTTGACCTACAGCTTTCCAGTGTGGAAGCGAGGGTGCTCAAAATTCCAAGTGAATGCACGAGTTTTCGCCGGTCAGCTCGTCAGATCATGTCATGGCTGGAGACGCCACTAGCTACCCGGTGTGAATGCGTCATCCGTCGCTGTGGAGAGCTGGAGATGGCTGTCACTCCCCGGCCTATATATGTGTGTGTGCATTGTGCAGGGACACACACAGAAACACCTTAATTAGTTGTAAGTGCTATGTGCAGGGAGGAGATGGGCAGGGCCGTGGGCGTGTGCAGTTCTTGTGGGTTTGGGGCCTGTGCTCAGGAGAGATGACACCGACATCAAATGGATTGATTTGGGCTATGTCCGTCCGTCTGAAGTGGGGGTCATCTCGCCTGAACACAGGACTCACTATCCCTGAATAATGAAGACGTACCTGATACCTCGACGAGTTCATCATCGTCTAGTTCTGCACACTTTCTTGTTCTTGATTCGCGTTGGCGCGTGCTTTACAGGAATACACAAGGTAATGCGACTGCCTCTCTTCACTTACCCTTTCGTTCTTCTCTGTGTTGATCTTGCGGGTGAGGAGATGTGTTGTTCTGACATGACATGACATGTAAGACAGAGAGATGTTGGAGCAATCGTTCGTATACAAGGTTAGCCACGCATCCAGGCCAGAATGAGTCGTCCTTTGGGCTGAATGGCTGTAAACACTGAAACATCTCCAACCGTTCCTAGACAAAATGAAATATATATTCCAGCAGCTGTGTACTCGAGGCTTAGGTTTAAATTACAGTCCAGTACAGAATGCATTTTTTCTTTGGTCGATCATTTTATCTCTCTGTTACTGCTGCGTACCTGCATATACATGGTTTAGCTCGCTCTTATGGTACTTTACATCTCTCAAGAACATGCATACGACCTTGCTTTAATGAAAGCGTCAGTCTAACGTTGCTATCGTTTTCTACTGCAGGAAAAAACACTCGTGCAATTCTTAGCTATGCACCAACGCCAATCTGGCTACTCCTCTCATTACTTTATACCTGGAGCATTCTCCTTCAGGGAGAAACTTTCTGAATATGATCACCCTTTTGCTGATCGAAAGAAAGCTGTTGGTTTTCTGAATGGAACCAGGTACCTACCCTGTTTTAAAATAGGTTTCTAGCTTGAACCAACCGACAACTGGTTGGTTCTAGTTTGTTTGTGGCGAAACTTGCTGTTTTTATACTTTTATTCCTTCCATTCTTTGTGAAGTGCTGTAAAAATGCATGTTGCGTGCAGCGTGCAACACTGATGCTGAACCCTGCGGGGCTGCTTATTTGGGTTTTTTTTTTATAGTTTATGGTTTATTTTGTATTATAGATGCTGATGGTTTTTTTGCCGTAATTAAATTTAAAAATTTTAAAAATAGAAAAAAACAGACTAACTTATTACGGACAATGCAAATGAATATAAGAAACAAAAAAAAGACAAAAAGTCCAAAAAAGTCAAAAATCTAGAAAAATATAAAATTAAGAAATAGTAAATTAGAAACCAAAAGTTAGAAGCTGAAGCCATAGACTTGTTCATGATACAAGCTAACTCAAAAAAATTTTGTAAGACATTCGCCAAACAATCTGATGTACCGCATAACTGGTCGAACTTTTGAGTGGAACTGTCACAGTAAGAAGTGAACATCTTTTTTTAGTTGACAAGTGAAAATACGTGTCATAGGAGAGGCGTAAAAAGAAGGATTAGGTATCTTCCTCAACGTCAATTGACGCCAGGAGCTGATGTATATATACAAAGCTAATACAGTGATCAGATACAGATCGGCCAAAACGGCTTCAGCGTTTGTGCCGGATATGAAATAGTAACTACCCGAGAATAAAGGATTGTCGCACACGGTACAGAGATTGATTTGTAGCAGATATACAACAAACTTTCTACTTTAACACGCCCCCTCAATCGCAAGCCGTGAGGTTAAGATTGTGTCTCAAGGTCTTGAGTTGTATTCCCAAAGGTTTTTTCAGTTCACCTGCTAACTGATCCTGTGATGAAATGAACCTGACCTCCAAGGTTTTGTTCGCAACTCGTTCACGTATAAAATGAAAATCAACATCTATGTGTTTCATTATGGCATGAAACACGAGATTTGATGACAAATACGTGGCGCCCAAATTGTTGCACCAAAGAACAAGGGATCTCTGCTGAAATTCTCCAAGTTCTCCTAACAGAGACTAAATCCACACAATCTCAGCGGTTACATTAGCCAACACCTTATATTCAGATTTAGTGCTCGATCTGGAAACTATTGCTTGTTTTCTGGAGCTCCATGATACAATATTAGAACCGAAATCCATTGGTTGATCTTCGGTCGTCTACACTGCCAGCCCAATCAGCGTCTGAAAAGGCACTGATTAACATGGAGTCTGATCTCCGAATCTTCAATCCACATTCCTAAGTATATTTCAAATATCATAGTATTCGTTTAATTGGGGGCCCCTCTACATATGGATATTATATAAGGATAAACTAACTTTCACTTGTGTACGGGTCTTATTCATCGTATGAGCCATAGTCTCATCAAAGAAGAGCAGAGCTAAACTACCTTATCTAGTTACTAGACACTCCACATGGGTAAGGAGTGTATGATTGTGAGGATTGGGTAAGACCAGCAATGGTAAGACCTGAGTGCCTATAAGTAGCGTGGTGGAGTGTCGGGTGAAGGCGAGTCCTGCTCGATCAATAACTAGCTCATAGTCGGGTAGGTGTTGGGTAAGGGTAATAAACTGCCCCGGGCCAATGACTATGACTAGCCGGGTGGAGATATAGTACATGAAAATAAGGAAAATGGCTCTATACTCTGACTTGAGCATCGCATCCAAGGAAGTGCGACAAATCCGATGGCAATTAAAGTCAGGGTAACTATGGTTAAGTAGTACCAACCTGCGTAGGGTAATAAATCAAGAATTCATGCCTGTTTGCTGGGCTGGAGGCTACGGGAGCCTATCAGGGGCTCTTTCTCTAATATGAGTGATAAGTACATTTCTGAGATATTAAAATAGATAACTTTTGTAATTAGTGCTATTTTCACAAGTGTAGAAGATAAGTTAGATAGGAGGATGGATGGCATGAAAATTCATGAACATGCATTTGCTACTATGCTTGTTGAGTACATTGTACTTAGTCTTGCTATTAACCCTCCTTTGTTAGAGTTGGGGCAATCCGATAGTTCCACTGAACCGGTAGAAGGATACCCATTGGATGATTACTACTATGATGATTGGGAAGCGGTGGACCCAGGAAATATTGTCTACAATCTAAATACCTCTGAAGGAGGATGGGATGACTAGAGGATGCTAGTCGTGTACCTACGTGAGTTAGCGGATGCTATGTTGGTCCAAGAATAAGTAAGGCTAGGTGCACCCCCATGAGGGAGCTGTAATAATGGCATGTATTTGTTAAACTCTGTTGGAGACATTAAGCCTACGTGGCATGGTATTGTAATAATGATGTACTATCTCTAATTATTGCTCTAATATGACACTCTGATAGGTTTATTATTGGTTAAAATAGTGCTCTACTAGCTAAACGAATAATAATCTGTTGACTAGTGTCATTACCCCTCGGTCATAACACGGGTCATCACAGGAGTGCTTGACGTGGAGGCCGGTAAGGAGGGCACAGCCAGTGCGAGGGCCATCGCAAAGTCGAGGCGGAGCAAGCTTCACCGTCATGAGGAGTCTTCGCTAGCGCTAATGCCATGGATAGCGTGGAGGCATAGATGCCGATGTGGAGGCATGAAGGACGCAGAGGCCGATGTGGAGGCAGTCGCAACAGAGGCTAGCAGGGAGGACGCGGCTGACCGAAGCTCGTCGGAGCGCTCTACGTGGCCCACGCGGAGGTGGCGCTTGGCGCGGAGGCCGACACGGAGGCAACACCAGGGAAAAATGCAAGCTCAAGTGCTCAACTCAATAAATCGATAGAGTACCAGAGTAGTTACCTATGATGTATGGACAGAGAAAGCTATGGTCAACGAGAGTGTCTAGCCATCACTCGGATGTTTTCTTTCAAACAATCATCCAGATTTTTGATTGTTAGATCAGAGATCCAACGGCTCCTTTTTTTGGAGGGGAGAATTCGTGGCCGTTGGATCTATTATCTAACGGTTAGAAATCTGGATGATAGTTTGGGAGAAAATATTCGGGTGATGTTTATCAACTCCCGTGGTCAACAATTACTTGTAGTAATAGGCTTGGCATAGGCATGCAGCAGCACGCGTGCACATCCACGGCGGGTGGCTAACATGCAACAAAGCACATAGTCGTAGCACCAGGCTTCTGCTAACACCATGCAAGTCGTTCGGTGGTGGCCATTTCCAACTTCCTTCCTTGCGCAGCTTCTTGCACGGTCCCCACGGATGGTGTCAACTGTTGTGGATTGGCCACAGTAGTAGGTAGATTGTACCCTTCCTCCCTTGGAGATATGGAATCAAGAGAGCTAGAAATTGCCATTAGTGGGAGAGAGAACTAATGAGTAAAAATGAGCCAATCCCCCTGCCTCATACCCCCTTGAGGGTTTATATATATGAATGGGGAAGGATGTGAATTTCCTCTTCTATGTCTCAATAATTACAAAGGGTAAAAGTATATCGGTATATTCCTTTAGACATACAATACTATATTATTGGGTTTGCTCTAAGACCCACTAGTTAATTCTAATGGCCCAAGGGATGGATACACCCACAACATGAATGATGGCTGAGTGCGTGAACTGTGCAAGGAGAAACAGTAGTAACCAGTGCAAGGGGCTGGAGATCGTGGACGCCATTGTTGATGTATGTGTGAGCTTGTGGTGAAGGAATGCATGTGTGGTAATGGCTTTTATAGAGGGTGAGCTCGGTTTTGGCCAACCTGTCACACTACAGACTACAATAGTGTTGACAAATTGGTGTTATGTACTGAACAGAAAGGTGTTCTCGGGTTAATGTAGAGGTACGCATGTAGTGCTGTTAGGTAATGGTACACTGGTAAATGGACGCAGTCCAGCTAGTATATATACACATCATCGACACTTCTCACATCAGGTAATTGTGCTTTTTTGAGGGTGCAATTGGTTAGCATAGCAATTAAGAAGAAACATGATCAATTCTGAAAAATCTGTAAATAAGCCCACGTAACATTTGGTTCATGGAACTCGAACGTAGCTTTTAGCCACACGATATCTGTGCCACATCAGTTGGCCTAGCCAATAAAGGTGATAGTTTGATTTGTGGTGGAAACTTTTGCGATATTACTAGATTCCTATGTGAGAACTTGTAAGATAGGGGTCTGAGAAAGATTATTAGACAACTTTAGGGCATATTTATCAACTGTTAGGCTAAGATTAAGCTGCAGGGGACGAGGAGTGGGTCAGGGATGGCGTGCTGCCCCCCTTCCGACACACCCACTATCGCCAACCTCCCGCCGGCGGTTACTCCGGCTCCGGCAGCCACCTCATCCTTGCTACCGCGGGCGGCTATTCCGGCCCTGGCGGCCACTTCTCCTCCCCTCAGCCCACACCTTGCGTCGGATTCCTTTCCACCCCCTCTCGCCCGGCCATGCTTCCATGAAGGGCGCTCCAAGGAGATGCGATGGCGTGACCGCAGTTCGTCCCCCCTCTCAGTTCTTGCGGTTCGGGGCGGCGAGAGCCGGTGCCCTACTCCTATCATGCCATGCTCCTGGGCGATGAGGGGGAGAGTTGCCCGCTGATTGATGTTCCCTCTAGGGGCGTTGGCTCGTCCTTGCGTGGCCCGCAAGCTCCGGCGCCGTTCTTGGTGCAGGGAGCAGCGTCGCCCAAGCAAAGGTCAATGTTGCGTCCTGTGATCGTGCGTGCTCCTCCTGCGCGCGGTCCGGATGTAGATGGGTGGCATAAGGTGATCAGTCGCCGCAAGCTTCGCCGTCAGCTCCGGCCACCGCATCGTCTGAGGAGGCCAATTCCGGAGGATCTCAAGGGAAGATGTTTCAACTGTTTCTCCACCAACCACTGCGCGGCGCAATGTCACCTTCAAATGTGTTGCTTCCGTTGCCGTGGTTTGAGACATCGGACAGTGAATTGTCGTCGTTCCCGACTGCTGGAACGTGTTTTCGTCTGGAGGCGGCTTGGGCCAGCGCCATCGACGTGGCCATGTCCAGTCCATGCTGGCGATCGACCCCTGCCCCCAAGGTTGAGGTCGCGCCTCATGAGACGGTAGCTGTCGCGTGTGCTGGGCCACCGAGGCGCCGTCGGCGCAGGTCACGGGGCCGTTCTTCACGAAGGGCCGTTGGGGCCCCTTCAGAGGATTTGGTGCCAGTTGAAGTTGACGCCGGGAATGAGCAGCAAGTTGAGGCCGTGCCGGTGATTGTTGAGCCTTCGGAGCTCCAATCCGCCTTGTCGGGCTGCTGTGTCATCGAGCGCTCAGCAGATTTATCACGTGAAGAGGACAACCTGCATCGTGCAGTGTTCATCACAATCACTGGCACGCGTCCTTCTATGGAGTTGCCGGAGGCGGCGGTTGCCATTGCTGATCAATTTGGTTTTGATGCCTGTGACCTCTCAATTCATCGAGCAAAGCCTGAAGACTTCTTCTTGTTGTTGCCGGATGAAGAATCAGCACAGCTCATTTTGAATGTTGGGCAGCCAGTCCGGACGTCAAGGTTTTCCTGCCTCGTCAAGACTTGGACGCGGCTTGCTCATGCCACTGGCCGCTGTCTTCATTTTTGGGCAGAGTTAAGCTTATTTGGATTACCAGAGCATATTGGAGTTTAGCCACAACAAGGAGATTGTTGAGCCCGTTTTGTCGGATCGATGCTTTGCATCCGTCCACAACGTCGTGCTCCGATCTTTTTGAGTTCAAGCTTAGCGCGTGGATACGTGGTCCTGAACTCGTGCCGCCGCGTCTGAGTCTCTGGGTGGAGGAGCCACCGAAAGCAATTGCGGTCGGCAAGGAGCCTTTGATGCGCTTGCTCGAATATGAGGTGGAGGTTCATGTCACGAGGTTGGTGAGCCTTGGATCTTCGGCCCCTAGCTCTCCACCATCGGAATCCGGTGGAGAGGATGCTGCTGCTCCTCTGCGTCAGCGGCAATGGCAAAGGCACCGTTCCAACTGTGCGTCTCGCCGTGATGGTGACGTGTCGGGAAACCAGTCTCAGAATCCGGTGGTGCATGCGAATGATGGTGCCTTGTCTGCCATGGACGTGCCCCCAAAAGCATTGGCGGCCGCTTCTGTGCATGCGCTGCATGGTTGCATGGCTAGCGCCTCGGGCCCCCTGTCGCTGGATGCGGAGGATCTCAACCGCCCTATCGCGGAGGATTGCCAACCTGGCTCGGGGGAAGCTTGCACGCCAAGTCTTCACTGCCTACCCCCTAGTCTCAAGGACCATTATTGCACGCTACCGGTGCAGCCTCATCATCTTCTATGCATGCGCTGCATGGTTGCATGGCTGGCACCTCGGGCCCCCTATCGCTGGATGCAGAGGATCTGAACCGCCCTATCGCGGAGGATTACCAGCTTGGCTCGAGGGAAGCTTGCACGCCGAGTCTTAACTGCCTACCCCCCAGTCTCAAGGACCATTATTGCACACTACCGGTGCCGCCTCTTCTTCTGTGGATTTGCCCTGGGAATCCAGGAGTCTTGTTCCTGTCCCCTTGCTAGAATTGCATGGCGGCGTGGCTAGCGTCTCACGCCCCTTGTCGCCTTATGGGGGGAGCCTAGAGGCGTAGTGTGCGCAGCAAAAATGGTGGTGCAGCTGGAAGGTCTAAACCGGCTTTTCGTGTCCGATCGCCAGCTTGGATCGGTAGCCGCCCCGTCACCGATTTCATTTGTCTCTGCTGCACGAATTGAAGCGGCCTCATCCCCGGACGACTATGGAACTCCTCTCGCCCAGGAGCATGCGATCCTTGAAGCAGATTTGGACATGGTTGTCGGCATCGCCGAGCCCCTATCGCTGGATCCTAGTGTCCCATGTGCTGTCACGGTTGATCTGGACCCAACACTTGCTGGTGAGGTGATGCTAGTCGGGACCCTGGAATGCTCAACGCCAGTTGTTAGACCTTTGTCTGCTACTGAACCGATTGATGATCTGAGGAATGCTTAGGAATGTCCAACCCTGGCTAGGAGGCTGGATATTGCTTCTGGGCCGGCCACCGGTTTGGTACAGGGTCCCAGTGAAGGCACTCAAGTGCTGTCAAAGGTCTACAGCAAGCGTCGCCGGCGCCATACTCAACGGCAAGTGCCCAGCCAAGAGCTGTCTAACCCGACCAAAGTTTTCCTCGATGAGGTGAAACAAGTCACAGAGGGTCTGCTTCCTCTTCCCGTCGTTCAAAAACGACGTACTAAGCAACTCCCTCCTGACTTTGTGCTTCGCCGAAGCAATAGACTGGTGACCAAACTTGGGGCCTCATCGCCTCCAGTTCTTCGAAATCAAAAGAAGCTCATGCATCAGCTAGGATTGGTGGAAGATCAGGAAGTTATAGGTGAGCAACAACTGGAAAGTTATAGTTGCATCTTTGACAAGCCCCTTTCATAGGGACATATTGCGGTGCTTGCAGCGTTGTTTGGCTGGCAGCCACCTTCGCCAGGTGAATCTCCTGCTGCCGCTGTTGTTTGTTGATTGCGAAAGGATCTTTTGGTCGCCCAACATTTCTTGATCAATGGCCTCTAATATATTAATTTGGAATGTGAGAGGCCTCAACCGAAAAGCAAGGCGTGATAGTGTCAGAAATCTGGTCAACTCCATTAGGCCAGTCATGGTCTGCTTGTAGGAAACAAAGAAAGCATCCATCTCAGGTCTTTTGGTTGCTTCTGTGCTTGGTAATGAGTTTGATCAATTTGTGGTGCTCCCGGCAGATAGAACAAGAGGAGGGGTGTTATTGGCTTGGAAGGGCAATACTTGGCATGCTCTCTCATCTCGGGTTGATTCTTATTCAGTCTCGGTTTAGTTTGAATCTCAAGAAAGACCTACATGGTGGTTTACCGGAGTTTATGGTCCTCAATTTGATGACCAGAAAGTCCAATTTTCACAAGAGTTACGAGATATCCGGCTGAACTACCACGGGCCGTGGGCTATCGGAGGGGATTTCAATCTCATTTACATGGCTGAAGACAAGAACAACACTAATATTAATAGAGCAATGATGGGTCGTTTTCGCCGTTTTTTGGATGATATAGAGCTGAATGAAATCTCATTGCTTGGTCGTAAATATACCTGGTCAAATGAGCGGGAGGTGCCTACTTTGGTTCGGCTTGATTGGGTTTTCATGTCCACTGATTGGGAACACTTGTTCCCTGATTACATTCTCCAGAGCTTGGCCTCATTGATTTCAGATCACTGCCCACTAATTCTCAGTTTGAAGGACAATGTACAAGGGAAGCACTATTTTGACTTTGAAAGTTTTTGGCCCAGACTTGATGGCTTCTTGCAGGAAGTTGAGAGCTCCTGGCATAAGCCAGTTGTAGCCTCCTATCCACTGCAGCTCTTCTCCATGAAGTTGGGCCGTCTTGCACGCGATCTGCAATCTTGGAGCCAAAAGAAAATGGGTAATGTCAAGATTCAATTGCAATATGCGAAGGAAATCATTCATCGCCTAGAGATTGCACAAGATACTCGCTTATTGTCCAGTGAAGAAGATTGGCTCCACCAGCAATTGAAGTGGCATGCACTTGGGCTTGCTTCGCTTGAGCGTACGATTGCCCGTTTACGCTCTAGATTAAGTTGGATAAAAGAAGGGGATGCAAACACAGCTTTCTTCCATCAGCAGGCTCGGTACAGAAAGAGAAAGAACTTCATGGCCAAGATTAAAGTAGGAGGCATTGTTACTAGTCAAGAAGAGAAACAAGAAGCAGCTTGGGATTTCTACTCTAACCTTCTTGGCACGACAGCCCAAAGAGAATGCACGCTCAGCCTGGAATCTTTTTATAAAGAGCCTACTGATCTGTCCACTCTTGAACTAGGTTTTTCAGAGGAGGAGGTTTGGGCAACAATTAAGTCTCTCCCTTCAGATAAGGCACCGGGTCCAGATGGATATACCGGGCATTTTTATAAATCCTGCTGGAATATAATTAAAGCGGATCTTTTGACTGCCCTAAGCCGAATATTGCAGGGAGATGTCAACAGGTTGTTTCTTCTCAATTCGGCCTACATCACCTTGTTGCCCAAGACACCGGATGCTGTGGAAATCAAGGATTACCGACCTATAAGCCTAGTGCACAGCTTTGCTAAGCTTGTCACTAAATTGTTAGCCAACAGGTTGGCTCCCAAGCTCAAGGATTTGGTGTCCGCCAACCAAAGTGCATTTGTTAAAGGAAGATGCATCCATGATAATTTTATTTTGGTGCAGCAAACAGCCAAGCTGCTGCACAGACAGAACAAACCAATAATCCTTCTCAAATTGGACATATCAAAGGCTTTTGATTCGGTGTCCTAGCCCTTCCTGCTGCAGGTATTGAGATATTTGGGTTTTGGTCCAGTTTGGTGCAATATTTTATCTAAGCTGTTGAGATTTTCCACAACTCGAGTTTTGGTAAACGGGGTGCCAGGAGATCTGATTCAACATCATTGGGGGCTGAGGCAAGGAGACCATCTATCTCCAATGCTTTTCATTATAGTCATGGATGTGCTTAAAGCTCTGATCAATAAAGCAAGTGATATTGGATTATTGCTGCCCCTACTCTCGCGAGGTTCTAGTCAGCGAGTCTCTTTATATGCTGACGATGTAATCCTCTTCTTAAGACCTTGCTTGGATGATTTGGCATTTATCAAGGAGATTCTGCGGGTCTTTGGTGAGGCATCTGGGTTGGTCACTAACATCTCTAAATGCTCTGTGAGCCCAATCCAATGCCATGACCAGGATATTGAAGTTGTGCAAACCTCCTTCCCATGCAAGGTGCAAGAGTTCCCTTGCAAATATCTTGGGCTTCCTTTGTCTATTAAAACACTTTCTAAGGCTGATTTCTTTGCAATAATTGACAAGATTGCTGATAAACTACCAGGTTGGAAGGCAGCCATGGATGCACCCGGCTGGGAGGGCCACCCTCATTCGTGCAGTACTTTCGGTTATACTCATCTATCAGCTCATAGCATTAGATTTTCCTAAATGGGTTATTAAAGCAATTGATAAGATAAGGAGAGCTTTTCTCTGGAAAGGTCGCAAAGATGTAATTGGATGCCATTGTCTTGTTGCTTGGGATCGGATCAAGAAGCCAATTAAGCTAGGAGGCCTGGGAATTCTTGATTTAGAGGTGCTTGGATGGGCTTTGCGAATGAGGTGGCTATGGCTTGAAAAGACCCAACTTGAACGGTCTTGGGATGGCCTCGATATTCAAGTGCATCCATATTCATTGGCTTTGTTATCTGCCTCAATCTCTACTATTGTGGGGGACGGCAGCAGAACACTTTTCTGGAGTGACAAATGGCTGCATGGAAAATTCTTACTTGCCCTTGCACCTGCTCTTTGTTTACAGGTGCCAAAAAGAATTGCTAATCACAGAACAGTACAGGAGGCACTAGCTGATGGAACTTGGATTCGTGACATTAGAGGCAACCTGCCAAGTGAGGCATTATTGGAGTATCTCCATCTTTGGGACCTCTTAATCAGGTTTGTGCTCACCCCTGGAGTGGAGGATCAGCATATTTGGCCACCATCTCCCTCTGGTGAATTCTCAACAGAATCAGCCTATCGTCGTTTTCTAGAGGGATCTATGGAGTTTGAGCCGTGGAAGGCAATATAGAAAACCTAGGCTCCTCCTCGATGCAAATTCTTTGTTTGGTTGGCCTCTTTAAACTGTTGCTGGACAGCTGATCGTTTGGCCCATTGCGGACTAGATCACCCAGAGCATTGCCCACTATGTGATCAGGAGGAGGAGACTGTGCAACACTTGCTCACTACTTGTGTGTTTACAAGGAGTGTGTGGTTTTCAGTGTTATTCCTGATTGGTCTGCAGCACTTAGCTCCAGGTTTGGATGACTACATTTTTACAGAATAGTGACGTTAAGCTTTACAAAGAGTTCCCAACGTTATTCGTATGGGTTTCAACTCCTTGCTCGTGTTGGTGGTATGGTGGATTTGAAAGCATAGAAATGGTTGTGTTTTTTAGGGAGCTTCTCCTAATCATAATGCTATCATGCGAGACATTAGAGAGGAGGCCAGTGTGGTGTATGGCGGGAGTTCAAGGGCTCCGTAGGATATGGCATTGATGCCTTTTTGTTTGTTGTTTCCCCCTTAGGGGTTGTTCGAGTTGTCTAGACTCCTTTTTGTATTATTATTCTTTTTAATATAATGATGCGCAGTTCTCCTGCGGGTTCGAGAAAAAAAAGATTAAGCTGCAGGTAAGAACTGAACAAGATGTGCATTGGCACATACCGAAACCTGAAATGCAACGTGACAATCATCTGGCGTTCCACACGTAAAGTACTGCATTATGAAAGCTTGCAACCCATGTTGCGTTGTAAGTACGTTAGTATTATGGAGCCAAGCGAGTGGAAGCTAAATGTAGCTTTCGTGAAGCACTTTGGACGCCCAATCTTCTGAAAAAGTACAAATTTTTTTTTCTCGAATACGCAGGAGAGCTGCGTATCATTATATTAAGAAGAAGAAGAAAAAGAAAAAGGAGTCATATAGACGCAAACAACACCGAAGTGGTCGGGCATACCAAAAGCACACCGCAGCCCACTCACAACACCAAGTTAAGACCAAATACTCCTGAGGCTTTTAGCCCCTGTCAAACACCATATTTGTGCCTCATCCCTAATCTCTTGCACTAAAGCGCTAGAATTAGAGGGAGACCCTTCAAAAACACATCTATTCCTATGCTTCCAAAGCCACCAAACCACCAATATAACTAAAGAGCTAAAACCCTTTTGGTGCTGCTTATGAAGATGCCGCAGAACTTGGCGCCACCAAGCAATTAGATTAGAATCAGTGGGGTTCAGGAGTATGGTGTTGCATGCCAACAATAGATAAAATTGTGAACCACACTGTTCTTGAGAACACACAGGTGGTGAGCAGATGCTGGATATTTTCCTCCTCTTGGTCACAAAGTGGGCATTTTTCAGGATGATCCAGTCCACGACGAGCCAAACGGTCGGCGGTCCAGCAACGATTAAGTGAGACCAACCAAGTGAAGAATTTGCAGTGAGGAGGGGCCTGTGACTTCCATATCTCTTTCCAAGGCTCAAATTCAACAGCCCCCACAAAAAAAACGCCGATAGGCTGATCTGGTGGAGAACTCACCCGACAATGAAGGGGCCCAAATGTGCTGATCCTCCACTCCGGGGGCAAGATTCACCTCGGCTAACAGGTCCCACAACTGAAAGTACTCCAATAGCACCACTGAGGACAAACCACCATCAATATCGCGGATCCAAGTAGTGCCAGAAAGAGCCTCCTGCACAGTTCTGCACCTTGCAATTCTTTTCTCCACTTGCTTACACAGGGATGGCGCGAGCTCAGGCAAAGATTTACCATGTAACCATTTGTCACACCAAAAAAGTGTTCTACAGCCATTTCCTATAACTGAGATGACGGAGATAGTGAACAAAGCAACCAAATTGGGATGCACTTAGATATCAAAACCAGCCCATGGACGATCAGGCTGTGTCTTCTTTAGCCATAGCCATCTCATCCTCAGGGCCCAACCAAGCACTTCTAAATCAAGTATCCCCAGACCACCAAGATCAAATGGCCTCTTTACTTTCTCCCAAGTAACAAGGCAATGTCCACCGTTCACTTCCTGCGACCTTTCCAAAGAAAAGCTCTTCGAATCTTGTCAATGGATTTGATAGCCCATTTGGAAAATTCCAAAGCAATGAACTAAAAAATAGGTAGTGCTGTGAGAACTGCCCGAACAAGAGTGGCCCTCCCAGCCAGATGCATCATTGTTGCTTTCCACCCAGGCAGCTTATTTGCTATCTTATCGGTAATTTCATAGAAATCAACCTTGGACAGCTTTTTAAAGGATAAAGGAAGCCCAAGATACTTGTAAGGGAAAGCTTGTACTTTGCAAGGGATGGATGCTTGAACTACCTCCATATCCTGCTCTTGACATTGGATTGGGCTAACTGAGCATTTACTGATATTGGTTACCAACCCTGATGCTTCACCAAAGACACAGAGGATTTCTTTAATCATTTCCATATCTTCCACACAATGCCGCAAGAACAGTACCACATCATCTGCATAGAGTGAAACCCGCTGACTTGAACCTTGCGAAAAGAGGGGCTGTAGCAGGCCATCATCACTTGCCTTGTTGATTAGGGCATTAAACACATCCATGACAATAATGAATAACATTGGGGACAAAGGATCCCCTTGTCACAACCCCCGTTGATGGTAGATTACTTCTCCTGGCACTTCATTCATTAGCACTCTTGTAGAAGAAGTCCTCAAAAGCTTGGACAAAATGTTGCACCAAATAGGACTGAACCCCAAGTGTCTCAGAACCTGTAACAAAAAAGCCCAAGATACCGAGTCGAAGGCCTTAGATATATCCAATTTAAGGAGAACTCGAGGTTCCTTTTGCTTGTGGAGCATTTTTGCTGTTTGTTGGACCAGTATGAAATTGTCAAGAATGCACATTCCTTTAACAAAGGCACTCTGGTTGGGAGAGACCAAAAGTTTTAATTTAGGAGCCAACCTGTTGGCCACCAGTTTGGTGATCAATTTGGCAAAACTGTGCATTAAGCTTATTGGTCGATAATCCTTCATTTCCAACGCATCCGGAGTTTTGGGCAGCAAAGTAATGTCTGTTGAATTGAGCAAGAACAATCTGCGCACATCTCCCTACAGCACCCGATTAAGTGCAGCCACCAGATCCACTTTTATGATATTCCAGCAGCTTTTATAGAAGCGCCCCGTATATCCATCGGGCCCGGGTGCCTTATCCGAAGGGAGAGATTTAAGTGTTGCCCAAATTTCCTCCTCAGAAAACAACATCTCTAAAGAAGACAAGTCATGAGAGCCCTGATAGAAGGATTGTAGATTCAACGTACAATCCCGCTGTGGTACTGAACCAAGCAGGTTAGAATAGAAATCCCATGCTGCCTCTTGCTTATCAACTTGACCCGTAATAATGTTATCCCCCACCTTGACCTTGGCCATAAAGTTCTTCCTCTTCCTGTATCTAGCTTGCTGATGAAAGAAGGAAGTATTTGCGTCACCTTCTTTTAGCCAACATAAGTTGGAACGCACCCGAGCGATTGTACGCTCAAGCGAAGCCAAGGCGATTGCATGCCGCTTGAGCTGTCTTCGCAGCCACTCCTCTTCCCTGGAGAGCACCCGGTTGTCTTGAGCAATTTCTAACCGATGCAGAATTTCCTTTGCCAACTGGAGTTGCGTCTTTATATGTCCAATTTTCTTTTGGCTCCAAGATTGCAAATCCCTTGCAAGCATACTTAGCTTCAGAGAGAACCTCTGCAATGGGCAAGAGGTTGCAATTGGTTTACTCCAAGAACACTCTACCTCCTGCAAGAAACCTTCAAGTCTAGGCCAAAAACTCTCAGAATGGAACCTCCTCTTGCCTTGTAGATTGTCCTTCAAACCAAGGATTAAGGGGCAGTGATCTGAGACCATTGTGGCAGAGCTCTGCAGGATACAATTAGGAAACATATGCTCCCAATCTGAAGTCATGAACACCCGATCCAACCGAACTAAAGTAGGAACTTCACGTTCATTTGACCAGGTGTATTTCCGACCAGGGAGGGGTAATTCTCTCAGCTCCAAATCATCCAAAAAAACAGCGAAATCGACCCATCATTATCCTGTTAACATTTGTGTTATTCTTGTCTTCAGCCAAATAAATCAAGTTGAAATCCCCACCAATAGCCCAAGGTCCCTGGTAAGCCTGTCGAACGTCTCGTAGCTCTTGCAAAAACTGAGTTTTGTGCTCATCAGACTGAGGCCCATAGACACCTGTGAACCACCACAGCAAGCCTTCAAGGGAATCAAATTGAACTGAAACTGAAAAAGTGTCTATCCAAGAAAGGAGAGCCTGACACACGCAGCTTTTCCAGGCCACCAAGACCCCTCCTCTTGTTCTGTTTGCCGGCAGCACCACAAATTGGTCAAAGTCACTACCAAGCAGCGAGCGCACCATAAGACCCAAGATAGCCTCCTTCTTTGTTTCCTGCAAACACACCACCTCTAGCCGAATAGAATTAACCATATGTCGCACACTGGCCCACCTTGCTTTGCAATTGAGCCCCCTTACATTCCATATAAGAATCCTCGAAACCATTGAATCAGCTTTAAAGAACGACCAACAAAACACACACAGCACAACACTAGTCTCCAGTAGCCACGCTTGGGCAGATCGGCATATCACGTGGAGCCTCCCCCGGAGCCGGTGGCTGCCAACCGAACAAAGCTGCCAAAGCCGCGATTTGTGCTTGCGAAAGGGGCTTATCAAATAACCGAGCAAATCTTTCCAAGTCAGGATCACTTATCTCCTCCTGAGAAGCAATAATCCCCAAGCACTGCAAGAGATTGGCTTGAGCATGGGATGCTGCAGGCGAGGAAAACCCACGTCTCTTCTGCAGCCTGCTACTGCGGCGGAGAACAAAGTCCGGAGGGATCTGATGGCCTGATCCCTATCCCCGCAATTCAGAAAAAAAAGTACAAAAATGATTCTCAGGTTGGATGAATTATTGAAGGACGCAACAATAAAGTGAATGAACAATCTTGGCTGTGAAACAAAATTTAGATTTTGGAACTACCTCACTTAGGTATGGACTAGCTAGGGAGGTTAGGATTGGCAGATTATAACAAGTAGGTAGCTCAAAAAAATGCTTAATTTCCTTTAGGATGGTGAATACAAACTCCTAAGCAATAGGGTGAGATCATAAAAAGGTTGAACAGTGTTCCTTTTGGCCTCTTCCTAGAATTGATCTCCCATTTGAAGTCTGGGATGACATTGATAAACACCTTGTTGGAAGAATATTTCTGCCATTTTCCGTTTCAACTTCGCGTCATTCACGCTTTCACAGCCCCATTATTCAGAAATCAGAATGAAACGGCTTCTACTAGCTTTTGTCTTCCCTTAAATCTCGACTTGCCTTGATTGTATTGAGCTACACCTGTTAAAGACGTCACACATGTAAACGCACAGTTTTCAGTTAGCCTTCTACCTTCGTATCAGAGATGAAACCGATGGTCTAGATATGTCTACTGAACATCTGCAGCAGTACATGATGATGGGCAAATCTGTTTCAGCCGTTAACACCAATAGTCCAATACAAAATGTTTCATTACAATCATGATCATATGCAAGCCCACGACCATTTACGATGAAATTACAAAGTTCCAAAATGAAGCCCTTAGTGAACATTCCATGCCCATGTGGCTGTTCAATTGCATTTAGATTTTAGAATGAATTACATGCAAGCAATGTATTCTTCTGAACAATGTAGAATGAATAAACTTACAAGCTATGTATTCTTCTGAACAATGTGGCTAACAATCATGATCATATGCAAGCCCACGACCATTTACGATGAAATTACAAAGTTCCAAAATGAAGCCCTTAGTGAACATTCCATGCCCATGTGGCTGTTCAATTGCATTTAGATTTTAGAATGAATTACATGCAAGCAATGTATTCTTCTGAACAATGTAGAATGAATAAACTTACAAGCTATGTATTCTTCTGAACAATGTGGCTAGGCTACATTTACAATCGCAAGGTATTGGAGATTAATTTACACAGTTCAGTATGATCAATAGCGGGATTCTACTCCTATGCTACTTTTGATCCATACTCAACGCATTGCTGAGTGCCTTCTCTGTATGTCATCCACTCATATATAATTTATTCAGACCATATGGAGCCAAAATGAATTGACCAGATCTCTGGGTTCCTTTCCTCCTGTGTCCTATAAGGTTGTCAGTTGCTCCAGAAGTGGATTCATTGGCCATAGAACATGTGTACAACTGATGATCAAAGGTTTACAGTGGAAGTGCTACCAGCAGAGTTATGCAAGAAGAGGCTGCACGAAAGGTCTTTGCCGAGTATCAGGAAGGTCCATTGTATAAGCTACTATCGCTGAAACCAATGAACAGGCAGCTGGAACAATCCCCAAACCAAATCTTGTAACTGACCAGCCAAATACCAATCCTTGATTCGTTCTGATCTTGGTACTTCCTGCCATGAAAATTTTCAAACTCTCAAATTTCGTACTAGGGGAGTACTACCACAAAATTTCTTATTGTGATGCGTCAGTGCCAAGATATTAGTAACAGGCATTACCTTGATAGGACTCAAGAATATACAAAGCTAGTCCACATGAAACTTTGTCAACAAAACTTAATGAGCCATACACAAAAGCACAACCATTTAGATCTTCTCCTACTAAAACACCTTCCATGCTGATACTTGTCACCTGTGACAAAGGAAACACCACAAAGATAAGAATGATTGAAAGTAAACTTAACTTCCAGGCCAGAACATCATTATGCATAACATATGCAAATGTAGACAAATAGATCACAAGTCTAAAAGATAACACAGTATTTGAATCAAAAGAGCTATGAAATGCTCGCAGGAAGGCATTTACCAAATGCAGATATGCCATACAGCTGTACAAGGTTTACAGCTACGAAAGGACAAATACTTCTTAAGCCAAATACATTGGACAGATTTTGCCCGAAAGTTATGCATCGAAGTATTATACTAAATCAACTCTTTAAAATACGTGTGAATCTAAGTTAAAAACTTACTGTCATAAGTGCATTGGCAGCTCCTATTGTGATTGACAGGGCATACATGAAGTTGTGCATTCTGCTTGGTAGAACAACAATTCCAACACCAGACAATATCCAAAGCATTGCTCCAGCCGAAAAGTATATTTTTAGACGCCAACTTGACCATCTAGTCTCCTATAAACAATCTAGAATTACATTGAGTTAAGAAAATAGACAAATTAAACATTAAGAACATAGTCTGACCTGTAACATGACAGAGACTATCAAGCTGCAGACATACATAATGGCAGGTACCTGAAAAATAGAGTGAACAATAATTAGTTCATGAAAAATACATATTATGAAATGGTCCACGAAATTCTCTAAACTGATCAGCAGTATGGAATTGACCATGGGTCTTAATGCAAGAAGAAAATGTCACTAACTAGCATCACTTTCAGCATTCAAATTATCCTGACTCTGAACCATTGGGGAAGAAGTTTGACCACCAAGTGTATTGGATTTCATGCAAAGCTAGCTTAGTTCTGGCAAAGGCAGCAACCATCATCTACTTTACACGGCAAAGAAAGTGACCTTCAGCTGGTTTAGGTTATTAAAACTTTTGGCACCTCCTACATCATTGATGATCAGTTTTATTGGATTTGTTTTATTTATTTGGGCATTTAAATTTGTACAATAGCATATGCATCACATGAGTTCAACTCCCCCAAGGACACAACCAATATAAGGACCGACAAATTAAATGCAAAAGACAAACTAAAACTCAAAAATGCTATTTCAAAAGCAAAGAGGGAAAAGAAAACCTTACCAATGCTTTGGAGGATTGGTGCATTTCCAAATCGTTTATCACGTAGAAAGCAAGAAGTGCCTGACCAAATATAGAAACATTTAACTGTTCTGTCCTCTGGTTGAAGTTCAAAGCATAAGGGGAAAAGCCTATAGCCAAAAATGTTGTGAAGATATAACTAATGCAAGTCAATATACACAAAGACTGCACGCATGATCAAACAAAATTTGTCATTTTTCCGGTAAACATATTTTAGATTCAATTATACATGGCTGTAACCATGGTTCCAAATACCGGCGGTAACCGGCCGGTTACCGCCGGTAACCGGTCTTACCGGTGCCGACCGGGATTCCAAATACCGCCGGTTTTTTATTTAATTCAAATTTAAACTTTTGAATGTAAAAATTAGGTTCTCTAATGATATTCACATTGTTTAACACTAATAGAATGTATTAGGAAGATGCATACACTTCCCGTGCTTGATTTCATACTTTTTGCCATGAATATGTTAGGAATTTCCAATTTCAAATTTGAAAAACCGGATTTTCCGGTTTTAAACGGTTTTTCTCCAGTTTTTTGGGCGGTTACCGGCCGGTTTTTCCGGTTACCGATTTCAAATTCAAATTTTGGCGCGTGAAATTCAACCGGTTTTTCGATTCTGCGGTAACGTACCGCCGCTTATGGATTTACCCCGGTAACGGTTTTTCAAACCTTGGCTGTAACATATGAATACACTAATATATAACGAGAACTTGCTAGAATCTCCTGAAGCGGGTACATTTTATCGTTATTTTACAAAAGTTGAAACAAATGTTATCATAAACTATTTACAGCACAACTGAAAACTACTAAAAAATTTTACATGAGATATATGTAATATCTGACACCAGATGTAAGAATGAACTGAATATAATTCCATCCTAAAATATCTAAAATATTATACTCTTTAATAATCAATGTATGAAATTGGAATTAGATGCAAGAAATTATGCAAAGCTTCCCCATGCCATGGCATATAATTGACAGGGCAATTTACTCTTGAGTATAATTATTTGTAATCAGTAAGAGATGTCTTTTGCCATACATGGGATTTGACACAGAATAATTTTAGGCTTGAAAAAGGAACAAGTAAAATACAAGGCAACAAAGTAAATGGAATAAAGAAATAGAAACACCTTTTAGAATTTATCAAGAAAAGGTGATTTCAGTCTCATAATCACATAGTGAAAGATTACTAGATACCTGTGAAACATTGGTCACCAGTCTAGTGAACATGTAGACTAGAGCAACTTGGTAGTACAATACTTTCCTGAACCAGTGGGCCCATGAAATTCTGGAAAGGCTGTTATTCTGACAATGTTGATTTAACCTAAAGAATTAAAATTTATTTAAAAAAAGTGCCCAAAAAATGAGAGGAAATACCTAGTGACTTTCAAAAGAACATGACATTAAAACTATAAAACCCAGAAGTGCTAAGAAGGTTTTCATCTCACCCTGGCTCTTTTGTTCCAATCAAGAACACAGCAACAAAACAAGATCCGAGGGAAATGGACACATAAGCAATCCACCGATACTGACCAAAGGATTTAAAAAATGCAAGATAAATCCAAAAGGTCAGGTAAATAGTTGTACATTATGTAACACAAGAGGGTACCTGAACTTTTACGCTCACTGACTGCAATAGAGTAAATATCAGCAAAGCAATGCCATACAGGCTAAGATTTGCAACCTAGCATAAGCATGAAAATTGAGTACATCAGATGTCGTTATGGTATCTGGAGAGAGTATAATGAAGGTCAGAGTAAGGTGTTCCAACCATTGTGAACGCATTGCGACAGCTTACTAGTGCAACCCGACTTGTTGGGTTTGATGTCATGCAGTTCACCATTGACCTTGGAAAATATGTAAAAGATTTATACAAGTGAAATGCTGAAATCACAAGAAAAGTATGGATAAAAAATGAAGGAAAGGAGCATTACATGTGAGCAACTTGAGTAACTGCCCAACCAACGTTAAAAATAGCAGCAAATGTGCTGTATCCAACAGTCTCCAGAGTAGATGAAAGAGTCCCCGTAAGTTTGCAAGGCAAACAGCTACCAAAAACAGATGAGAAGGAAATTGCTACTAAAATAGATCCTCCTGCATGCCACAATTTGAAACGCCCAAAACGATCGATCTGGAACAAAATTGATGCATTCATGTATGTACTTCGATACACAGTAAATGCAGAGAAACCTAGCACTGGATGCCTAAAGAGAAGAGAAGCAACTAAAATGATATTATATCACAATTTTATAGCACTTCTATAATAACTAATCCTATTCTATCTTGACTCGTACCAATTCTCCAACAAAGATTGTTGTGAAGCCATCTGCCAATTGTCCAGAAAGCATGACAACAGCAGCATTGCTGCAAGGTGAATAAAAAAGTAAAATGTCTAAAAGAATCCTGAAGCAACAAGTAATCGTTTCAAGCTTTCAACATCTCTTGCAGAATATTTCTCAAAATATGAATAATAAAAGTTGTTATGATCCAACAACTCCATACTTTAGGCAGAATATACATATACAGCATGCCTTTGAACAGAAACTTAAAAACATTTTCCTAATAAGATACAAAGTTACTAACATTTCTGTTATTGCCTCGTTAGTCTCTTGGACCTTGGTGAAGCTGTCTGTGGTCAATTTTCAAACAGCACAATAGAACTAATAACGAAAAAGATCAATGGACAATCATTCGTGCAGTATATAATTACGTTAAAAAAATGCAGTATACTAGAGAAACACTTATTGAATCACATCTGATCTAAGACATTTTGAAGTTAAATATGAACTTATTTCCAATGCATTTGTAGAATTCCACATTGAGTTTGTAGAATTCCTCATTGAGTTTGTAGAATTCCTCATTGAGTAGAGTGCATAAAGAGATAAACTACAGGTAAAAAAGAGTGCAGGACATAATAGTACAGTACAAATGGAGAAAATGAAATCTAACCCCCAAAAGCACATACCTTGGACTAAGACCTATATCCGTCAAGAATACCAGCAAATAGGTAAACCAACAAGATGATGTAATGTCATTTAGCATATGCCCAGAACCGTAGGAAAGTATTGGCACTCTCCCTAAAGGCTCATCCAGTTGTGCTTCACTTGATGACTCATTATCCATCATATTTACCATTATTTGATGTTAGCAAGACTATAAAAGTATCACCTACACCACAAAGGAAAACGTGTTAAATTCAGTATGTAAATAACACAGTATCTCACTTCCGATTTCCAAGAAACAGAGAATTGTACAGCAAACTTGCTACTCGTAAGTTTCATGAAAAGTGAAAATCTTTGCATGCTATTCTTGAGGCTCGAAAAATTAATTTCTCAGCTTACAACCAAATTTTAGGTCTTAACAGAAATATATTTGGACCAATCAAGTGACAAAGAAGTATTTATATGACCAGATAATTGTGAATTTTGTACATGATCCCTGAACTTACCAAGCAAGCAGCATAAAACAGATTCTGTGGTACTTAGCGCAAGGCTTTAAGTTATACAAATGCTTATGGGATTCAAGTTTCATTTCTGACTGCATGACTGGTTCTTACTTTGAATGTACTGTTACTCTGCAATAAATAGAAGACATTAACCATCTTACTAATGGGAATTGGGATGTCTTCCATATTTGCTAGACTTTAGAAAAGAGTTCATGTTTGATTAGTCCCAACATAGATGAGATTAGGGCTGTTCAAAACGGGTTTTGCCAACCTGCCCAACCCATTGTGTGGCCGGCGAAGCATAGCAGGGGTCACAGCGAGCGGCCGTCCGTCAACGTGATCGAGTAGTCAAACAGTTTTTGTCAACCTGTTCAAAACCGGGTTGAACAACTTCAGATGAGATGCATCAAATTTCCTGCTAGCGCAATGCTACGGACAAGATTAGCAGGTGCGTGAACAACACCGTGGATATTGTAGCAACACATGACCATGTAGGTACTGTAGCGGTGTTTGTTTGATTGGTTTCCTAATATAAAGGATTAGTTGGTTAGGTCAGTTTCGGGATTCCTTACTATCAAATTATTGTTAGGGATAGAACTATTAGGGAGGTTATCTTTTATAGTTGAAAAGATTATATTGGAATATTGGATTATTATGAGGCCAACACTATATAAGCATGTCATTGTTATCTTTTCTAATCAAGCAAAGAAATAAAAAAAAATTCCTAGTCTCTCCTCTTCTTCAACTAAGCCTCATAGCCTTGACGGCGGCATAGCCAGCCGTTCAAGGGCGAGTGCCCTACCCTCGGTCCTTGGACCCATACCATATCATTTGGTATTAGAGCCACTCACCATGACTTTTGTTACTGATAAAATTAAGGTTGATGGAATCAAGGCCATGAATGCCGACATTGACAAATTACCCCCTAGTGAGTTCCATGCCAACATCAAGGCCATATTGTTGGACTTGAAGACGGGTTGGGACAAAATGGTGGAGTAGAAGAAGGCACAACATGATGCTGCGATTTCTGTGTCATCACCACTAGTCAAGTCGTCATCCCTGTCGGTTACGACCATATCCAAGATGGAGGAGCAACAAAAGACAACACCTACCATTGCAATGGCGGCGCTACCATCATCATCCCCACCACCATCGGTGTTGGTCCCACTACCATCCTCATCAACGATGACTCCTTTTCAGGCTTTGCTATCCTTGGCTGCATCTTTGGTACCTTTGCCGAGGAGGAAGGTTGTCACTGTCTAGCGGCAGTCTTCTCCACGCGGCCGGCCAATACCATGCCTTCGAAAATATGGAGTGCAACGACTATCATGTGGGGGTCAATGATGTCATCGCATCTCTTCCACAACTATTGCATCCCAAGGTGAGAAAGGTGTTGCTACCCTACGCCGGTTGCCCTTGCCGCTAGTGACTCCTACATCGTCAGCCAATGCTAGAGGTTTGTTGTCCTCGTTGTTGTGCATCAGGGCTTCGCTGATCACCTTCCACATCACACGACATCATCATTGTGCCCTTTAGTCGACATGGGGACGCGAAGGTCTTAGTCCATGGCTGTCACCTAACAGCTCGAGGTGGATCAAGATTAGTAGGTGTGTGAACGGTACCTGTAGAAACATGTGAACAGTACCCATGCAGGTACTGTAGTGGTGTTAGAAGTTTGATTGGTTTCCTAGTATAAAAGATCAGTTAGGTTGGTAGGTTTTGGGATTCCTTAACTATCACGTTATTATTAGGGATAGAATCTTATCTATTAAGAAGGTTATCTTTATAGTTGGAAAGATTGGATTGGATTGTTATGAGGACAACATTATATAAGCATGTCATTGTTATCTTTTCTAATCAAGCAAAGAAATAAACAAAGTTCCTAGTCTCTCCCCTTCTTCAACTAAATATCAGAGCCTTGGCAGCGGCATGGCCGGCCGTTCAAGAGTAAGTGCCCTACCATCGGTCCTCGAAACCACAACATGTAATG
The DNA here is from genome assembly GCA_036346265.1 of Melocanna baccifera. Classification (NCBI taxonomy): domain Eukaryota; kingdom Viridiplantae; phylum Streptophyta; class Magnoliopsida; order Poales; family Poaceae; genus Melocanna; species Melocanna baccifera. The sequence continues at coordinate 21,335,073 of CM070694.1, read as the reverse complement.
ATACAAGTGTAAGTCATATGCCCTAGAAGCAATCATAAAGACGATTGTATCACTTCTATATTTATGATCTTTTAAATAATATATTATTTTATCTCTTGAATAAATATCTTTCGTATTGATCAACAAGTATGTGACTTATTCGTGGAACTCTTTATTCTTGTTTTGTTGTTATTCTAAATTATTCCTGGTCTTATATCATTATGTGAGATAATTATGATTTATAGATCATTACGTGTATTGATTGATGATTATGACATCGCGAGCTAGCGCAAAGCAAAAGGGACAAATCAATTCCGGGCTCGAAGGAATGAGCTAGGAAACAAATAAAATCCAAAAAATCGAATAAAATGGGTTTAAGGTTTTTAGGAGTCTGGTATAGGAAAATGGAGCTAAGAAATGGGTAGGGACTCGAAAGGATTGAAATGGATATATATATATATATATATATATATATATATATATATATATATATATATATGGGGGCATATCTAGTGCAAAGGGTATTTCAGTGCAAAGGTGCAAATGACGATGTGGATCATCCGATCTAGATTGTGTGGCTCGGATCAAAGAAGGTGGAAGCTCTACCTCATAAAAAATAATATATGCAAGGAGTTTTCTACAAAAGTGTTTAAGTGGGATGGGTTCCCACCCACCTCCACCTTCCTTGATCCGAGCCACATAATCTAGATCGGATGGTTCACATCGTCATTTGCACCTTTGCACTGAAATACCTTTTTGCACTAGATATGCCCCCTATATATATATATATAGGAAAAATATCTTTTACTCCCGGGTGTAATTACACCCACCTCTAATATACCACCTAAACGAACTTGAAATACTCCTTTATCACCTTGGATATACTCGTATACTAATTATAAGATACTCCAATGTGAGCCACATGAAAAAATTGCAAGGGAGTCCATAGTTTTTAACGTATTTTATAAATACCTTTATATACACATATAAAAAGGAGTATGTCAAAAAAATATACATACCACCTCTGAAAAATTATTCATACAACTTAGATGGTCTTAAATACTCGTATACTACACGTACATACTCTCCGTTACGTGAGATACTCTCTACATTGTGAGATACGACATAGGGTGTAATTACACCCGGGTGTAGAAAAAAAGCTTCCTACATATATATATATATATATACGGGTTTGGTGAACAGTAACGGATAGGGTTACTATTCATTGCGGGTTTTTTACTATTCATCACGGGTTGGTTGCCATTCATAACGGATCTGGTCGCTACAACAGCTACTGGGCCAGCCAATTACCGCGCGTGGGAGTTCAAATGGATTGATGGCCGAGTGGGCTAGCTCGCTTGGCCTAAACAAGTTCGGATCGTCCAAACGCACAAATAGGTTCGGACCGTCCGAAGTTTGCGTTCATCTTGGCCATTGGTTCACGGTGAACGACTACGATTAGGCCACGTTTGCTTATTGTTTGGACTAGTTTGAAACGTATGGTCATCTCAGCCGTTCATTTGTGCACGGAGGGTTACAGTTAGGCCATGTCTATTCTGAAGGTCGTCTTCAACCTTCGGCCGTCTTCGTGATGCGAAAACAGGGGTTCGATCTTTTGCACCGGTGAGGGTCTCTGCTAAGGGTAGGCTGCGTGAAAGAGTTTAGCATAGTGGGGAGGTTCCATCTTTGGGGTTGGGGACAGCTAAGAGTCCGGCAATCGCTGGCGGCGAGGTTTCTTATTCTATGGACATTTGAATGGCACAGGAGCTAATGGTTGGCTTTAAGGACAATAGCATTAGGGTTTTAGCATCTCTAGGGGTCGAGGAGACTCAAGGAAGTGGTGGTTTAAGCTGAGGTGGCCGGAGGTAGGCTGTCGACGGTGGAGGGGCTCGGCCAGGTGGCGGCGTTAGGTGCTGGACATCTAGGGGACTCAAAAGCTTAAAGTGATGCTTCAAGGGTGATCCTACGAGCTTGAAACTACTGGTGAATGCAATTGGAAAATAATTGACGAAATAACAAGAATTGAAGAGATGGCTTACAGTGGGTTTCTCGATGATCGCCGGCGGAGCTTCGAGCGTGTTTACAATTGGGTGTGTGTGGAGCTTACTGGGCACTGGTGCCTTCGAATGGAGGGGTTTGGGGCTTTAAATAGAGCGGAGAAGGCGGTTCGGCGTAGGAGAATGGCAATGGCAGTGAGGTCTCGGGGTCAGTCGGGAAGGCTCGGCAGAGTGCGGCGCAGCCAACTAAGGATTTCTTGAGTGCGGCATTGCGGCGGTCAAATGGCAGAGGTGTTTGTCAGGTCAGCCGAGAGAGAGCTGAGAAAGGGGAAGGTCAGCCGTGAGAGAAAACAGGGTGGCGGCGGTGAACTTGCCTCAGGTGTTCTGACGCGCGGGTGAGGAGGTATTCAAAGGTTGTCAGGGCGCGGCAGATGAGGTGGTACGTCCTTTGACCGATTGGAGCGGCGTGGTGGAAGGAGGAATGATCGGGAATGGTGGCGGTGAGAAAAATCTGGTCGGTGGCAAGTTTTCGGATGGTGAACAGTACCAGCCGACTTGATTTTTGGTCAGGTGGCAGAGGCAGTGTCAAGATTGGTGAGAATGGTTGTTAATGGTTGGGATGGGTGAGGAATTGGCCTAGGCTCTCAAGAAAGCAAAATTAAACGAAAAATCAAATCCTTTTTGAAATTCAGTTTTGTTTCACAAATCGAACACATATTGCTGGGCCCCTACGGGCATTATCAACTACGTAAGTGCTCCAATTCAAAAGATGAAATGGAATGACCCATGAAAAGAAAGATTCGCATTTCCACTAACCAGGCCCTCCCCTCCATTCCACAACTTTATGAGCCATCATCTGATCCCCTCTACCTTTTCTTCCAAACAAATCGTAATCCAAACGAAGATTTTCACATGTGCACATACACAAAGAAACACACCACACCCTGCCCAAACTTTTGCAACTAACATTCAAACAATAGCTGAAGACCTGAAGTGCATTAGAATTTTACCAAACGAACAAATTTTGCGGAGCCCCAGGTCCACTGAAACTGCCTACAGACTCTAGACCAAACTGCACAGAGACTGCTGCACGCTAAAAATATAACTATATGTCTAGACACGAAGCCCATCACGGATCACATGGGTCAGTCCGTCAGTGATAGACAACCCAGACCGATCAACCAAAGGTTGCGGCAACCACCACCCACCCAAATTCCAATTCAACAGGCAACAATCTTGGGAAAAAAAATCAAACAGAGGATACACAAGCTCACCTCCAGCGGCGAGGATCGCCGCCCGAGCTGTCTGGGGTCAGAAAAAGGAATCGCCGCGGCAACTATCTTGGGAAGGAGAGGGGATAGGGGAGGGGAATGCGAAGGCGACGGGGACGTCGCGTGGACGGCAGGGTGAGTGGGAGAGGCGGGCGGAGAGGCAGAGACGCAACATAGAGGCGAGGCAACCGGAAGAGACTGACGAATAGTACGAGGTGGGGGAACCGCGGGGCCCGCTTGGTCGACACGGATATTATTTCGAAATTTGTGGTGCCGCACGTCAACTCGCTCGTGGCATGCAGCATGCCGCATGCGGGGGTGGACGGTAAGTCGGTGACCGGGTGACCGGGTGAATAGTGAATACCGGAGGAAAGGCAGCGGCATGAACCATGAATGCTTTTAGGTCCTGTTCGGGTAGCTGTTCTAGACTCTAGAGCCGTAGCTAAGCTGCTTCTGGTTGGAAAAAACAGTTATAGTATCTGTTCTTTTCAGTTTTTTAAAATATTTTTTGATTTTTACTATAATACCTAACTATTAAATGGAGTATTTTTTTAAGATGAAGTCTACAAGTTAATTATAGTATACGTCAAAAGCCTAACATCTATACCATCCAAAATCGTAAGCGAGTATCTCTCTTCGTAATCTCTATCATAAACAGCTAAAATTCAAAAATTTCAACCAAAAATCATAAACCGCAGCCAAAAAAAATAGGCTCATAGCTTTTTCGAAAAAACCGTTTGGCAGTCTATTGTTCTGGTAAGCTGGCTACCTACTTTGGGTTATGGATGAAATATCTTAAATATTTTTAAGAGTTCTGAAGGCATATTTATCTATTGATTTAGTATAAATATGATTATTTTTATTCTTTCTTAGAAATATTGATGAAACGACTTAGTTGTACTAAGTTATGAATAATTAAGTGATATTTTTGCAATGTCTAGAATCACATGTACAAAGTGAAATGTATATGTAGAAGGTGAAGGTAAAATTACATGCAGTAGTAGCTTTTTCTGATAGACCATTTGGCAATCTAGATTTTTGGTGGGCTGGCTGGCTGCTTTAGCTGTAGATAAAGGTTGAAATGTCTTAAATATTCTTAGGGTTCTGAAGGCAAGTTTATCTGTTGATTTAGAGTAAACTAGTTGAGTATCCGTGCGTTGCTACGGAACTCAAACTTCACCACAAATAATATACATGCATGTCATGTGCATTTATTTTGTGAAACATATAAAAGAATGTTGCATTATTGAGTTCCTTATGTATAGTTCAAAGCACACATGTTGTTGAAGTACTCACCAACTACTCTTATGTTAGTTGAAAGCCTGCGTATTGTTGCAACACACATTATTTCATTTGTTTTTAATTCTCTTTTCATTCTTTTGAAAATCTTCAAGTACAAGTATGAATATTAGCAGTAGTTAAGCCCATTTTTCAGCCATTTCACCGAATAATTAAGCCTGAAATTTAAAAGGAAACTAACGAATGTAAAATGCATGTAAAGAAGAAATGGTAGAAAGGAAATAAAATTAAAAGGCGAAGCATAAGTGTTGAAATGCATACATAACAAATGACAAGTGGTTCTAAAAAATGGATACTAAACAAGTAGTTATCATAGAATATGTAGACAACATGATTCCTACACCACCTGAACATCGGTGTGCTATTTGTTCGTAATTCTATATCAATAACTCAACTAATTAAGTGATTAAAAAGAACATCCATATGCTAACTGAGTCTCACCGGTGACGCTAATTGAACTGGCCAAAAGTATATTGTACCTACTCCTCCGGTCACCACCTTTTGCTTGAGCTACATCATACAAACAGTGAAAGAAGAAATTGTCGATATAGCACATTGATCCAAGAAACCAACTCTCTGCATGAAGAAACGAACTGCAGGTTTAAAAATCAAGTATTAGTTGATTAACCAACTAAGATAATTTAAATGTTTGCACTAGCTGAGGGAAACTATCAAAAATTAATAGAAGCTGAGAATAGAAATCAAGCAGAACATTTGAGCAGTTAGAACCCAAAGGACGCCAATTGAGAATTAGCACTACACTGCGGCCGGTGAACACTGCGTGCACACCGCTACTTCCAAGCCCAAGCTCCAGCTATGTGCGCGCGCCCTTGCATCGGTACCAAAGTTGTGCCTCACCGTGTCCATCCTTCTTCTTTCGTCTAGTCAACCGGCACAAAGATGACACCATCGCCACTGACGAACACTCGTGGGCCGTGGACCTCCCTTTGATCCAGTCAAACCGTCGATTCGCCGCCGCAACAGCCAGTTTATATCTCGATAGCACAAGAAATTCAACTCAGATCTAAGACGTCATTGCCAACTGCATGCCACCGCCTCAAATTCAGAACATCGTTGTTCACCATCGATCGTCACCAAGGACCATGGACGCGGCGTCAAGGAGTGCTTCATGGTGGCCTTCACCGTCTAATGTCGCTGCATTGTCTGCACTAGATTGGACTGCACCAAATCAAGAAACGAAGATAGGGAGGCAGATATCGACATGTGAGGGAAAGGGTGATGCGTCATGCGTGTTGGTCGTTGGGATCGGGAAGAAATTACGATGGGGTGTACAATTTCAAGAGAAAGAGAGAGAAGAGCGGTGGGGGAAGTACGGCGTAATTTTTCATCGCTTGAGACATGGGACGGCATTTGTCAAGAACGGGATGGTGGTGAGACATTTGTGCTCGAAGGGATAGAGGAACTCGTGGACTTGGTTGAACGGTTGCTGAGAACACGGACTCACGCGGGTCAAGGGGGGTCTTGCGAATTCGTTAGGTACGGTGGGAGGGAGAACGCACCGCCACCACTACTCACAACTCCCTCTAGATAGCATTGTGGATAATTATCTCTAACTTGGGTTGCTTTTCTATGGAGAAAAACGGACGAGACCACCAACTCCTATTTTTATAATAGTAAAGTTATTGTTGTTTTTATTCTTTTTGCGAAAATATTGATGAAACTACTTAATTGTACTAAGTTATGAATAATTAAGCAACATTTTGCAACATCTAAAATCGCATGTATAATGTGAAATGTGCATATTCCTACGCTATATTACCAATCAACGAATCGGTATTGAAGGATGGATTAAAATTTGCATGCTTCCATATTGCCTTTTCTAATTGTTGTAAATAAATCCGTGAACACATATGATTTCTATGAACACATATGATTTCACATCTATCCATGGACAAAACATGCAAGAACACAATGATTTCAATTCTTTGAATATGACAAATGTTTAAACAAACAATTCTTTGATCAATATGTCGAAAGTTCATAAATTTGCAAGGAATTCCAAAAAAAATTAATAAAAAGAATAAAGCAAAAGAAGAAATCCTAGATCTAGACAGGTCGTTGCCTTGCTGAGAGCTGCTGCCTCTGCCTAGCCATGCTCATGTGCTGCCCTCAAACTCCGTCATCGTCAGCCAAATCTGCAGAGCAGATGATAAGGTGACCATTGGGACAGAGGGATGAGGTGGCGTCAATCTAGAAGGGGACGGGGAAGGATGCGGGGGCACCTTCCAGGAGAGGGTTGGCAGCTTGGGATGGGACAACGGCATCTAGGAGGAGGTCTGGATAGATAGAGTCGAGCTTCCACCACCAAGCCTCCCCTTAACGGTGGGTTGCCCCTACCGCTAGGCCGTCATCAGCCTCACCATCACCCAATGTCCCATTCTCCAAATCTAGATGGAGGGAGAGCAAATCTGCTAACCATTTATGGGGCCTCTAGTGGGGAGGGAGGGATGGAGGAGGCTGGGGACGGAGGAGGAGGATGGTGTGGGTAGCTTGGGGGAGTCGGAGGAGGCTAGCTCGGGGTTGCAGATCTAGACTCTTCTAGGGGCAGCAACTAGACGGCATTGGGAGGAAGCGACGGCGTTGGGAGGGAGCGACAGCATCGGGAGGGGGTGGCTAGGGGAGGGACGGTGTTGGGAGGATGGATAGGGAGACAACATTGGTGTTGATGCCCTAGGGTGAAGGGGGGAAGGGAATCGGGAGCCAGAGAGAACGAGGGCCGAGAAAGGATGAGAGAATGATGGAAAGAGAGGGGATGTGAACGGCTTTTATACAGTAGCATTTGGTGGGTAATTTCTACCAACTTTAAGTAGCAATGTCCCAACTTCAACCCACCAAAATCCAGAAAAACACATCTCCACTATCTTTTGTATTTTAATACATTCCCTATCACCAAAGTTGGTTAGAACCTAGTCCGCTTGGAGGGCTTTCGGTTTTTTGGAAGCAAAAGCCAACTTTAAGCCCCCCAAACTGGGCCTTAGCTAGAAGAGGAGTACTACATGCGCAAGCATACTCTATGCCAAGTGTGTGCAATTTTCTATCCAAATAGCTATCGATTAGAGGGTCATATTTTAATCAAAATAAAAAATGAGTGGATCATGTGAATAGATAGTGTGCAATTTCACAAGGGCTGCTTGTCAATGACTCATTGAAGAATCTAAACCATCTATTATGTGTTAATTATGAGTTTTGGTAATTAATGACTACTAAATTATAGGGCTAATATGCATGAGTTAGCGAAATAGGTTATGTCTCATGATGACAAAAGACTTGAATGGCTTTATGTGTTGACGGTCATCAAGTCAAGTGGATGACATTATATGTTGATAGATAGTTGTAAGATCAAAAATAACGGACTAGAGAGGGGTGAATAGGAGATTATAAAAATTCTTACCTTCTAAATCTGATTATCACAATTTTAGTTAGGCAATATTTCAATGTAAATAAAACCTACACAATTTTAGTAAATCTAAGGCACCACAAGAACTAGTCTCTACAAATATCTCTAGCACAAGTAAATTTAAACTATCACAATTACCATAAAAATGCTAGAAATGTAAGTGCGAAAAGATAGACAAGGAACTAACCAATTGACACACGATATTTTACTGTGGTATTCAAAAACTTGTCGGTTTTCCCTAATCCACGTTGAGAAAAGCCCAAACGACTTCGACCAGCTCCACGAATTAAACATCAACTCCTCAATCCACTATTGATTGTCCTTCCTCCGCTCTGAAAATGGTAAACACCAAACCACTAAAAAATTTGGCATTGGGTTTCTTCACAATCTTTTTGAAGACATCACCTTGCAATCCTCCACCAAGTCGTCTAGGTGCCGGCAAGCGCCAAGAGTAACAGATCATAGTTTCGTTTAACGGTGATCAAGTGTCAAAGGATCAATCTAAAGATGAAATGCACTTAATGTGGCTCAACTACCTCAAATGAATGCACAATGAGAAACTGAGGTGTGGGAAGGATGCTCAATGCTCAAAGATGTTCAATGAAATCTCTTCTTACTATCTTTGAGAAGGTGGGGGAGTATTTATACTCCCACCAACCAAATATAGCCATTGTATAAAACAATCCTAAAAAATCAGAGAAATCGGTAGCTGTGCAATTTGCGGAAGTACCACATTGTACTGTAGCAATGTGTAACGACTATGTTAGAACGTCAAAACTAGCCGTTTAAAAGTCGGCATGGTACTATCGCTATTGAAATCTCGGTAGTTCCGATGATCGGTAGTTTCGATTTCTGGCGTAGTACTACCGTTTACTTTGAAACCAAAAGTTGGTCCTTTCTGGGAAAAACCGTACCGCTCAAATTTTCAGAACTTCTGAGTTCTGGTAGTTCCAATTTGGAGTGCCGTCGTATTGCTTTGCAGTAGTTCGGCCATTCATTTTTTAGTGCTACCGGTCTCAACGAGCCTAAGTGTTCAGGTGGGTGCTCTCTAGAAAAAAAATATACCGCTCGAAGTACCGGTACTTTCGAGTTCCGGTAGTATCGTTATTTACACGTCAGTACTTTCGGAAACTGGTAGTTCCGCAAGACACACTTTGGTACTTTCAATTTTTCTGATTGTGCATAGTTGGTTTTTAAATTTAATTTTAAGTGCATGTATGATTCTAAATTGATCCAAATGGCACAACAATATGCTTTCAAGTTATTTTCTATGATTTCTCTTAATAGTACAACAATTAACCTATAATCTGGTTTTTTAATTTTTCTCTCAAGATCGATAAAAATTAAAAAGAATTCTATACTACTAGTACATTTGTCTTGAACCATCTTGATCATCATTTTGACCTTTAGCATATACTAGAGTTTGACATGCTCAATTAGAGGCTGAACCTATGTGATACTCAACAAACACATTAGTCTCATATTCACATATTATCTTTAATTACCAAAACTATTTTTAGGGGTCTAGATACTTTCACCAGTCATGAACCCAATTTTGGAGATGCGATGTTCGTTATCATGTAAAGCTCCAAGTGGGGTGTAAGACAAAGGTATAACTAGCATAGGCTAAGGATGTGTTTCTTAGTTATTTTATCAACTCGGTGTTTGGTTGAGAGACCGAATTGTTAGTATTGGTTATTGTACTATTAAGAGATGTCTAGACTAGTAGTTTGAACTATATGATATGTTGATAATTCATTGTGCTTGTTGTAGCTCTCCTTGGCTTGACGCTAGTGTTTGCGAATGTTTTTTTGCAAATTATTGTGGCTCATGTATTTATCCTTGTAGCTATTAGATGTGTATACCTGTGTATTTCCCTGTTGTATAAAGGGTTACCTGCATATATATCATACCTGTACTTATATATATTGGTCCATTAGCTTCATGGTAAATACAAGCGCTATTCATAAAAACGGTTTCTCATTCCAGTGTTAAGCCTGAGTTGAGAGCTTGGCTTTATTGACTTCAGAGGTTACTTGGCTGCTGTGGTTACTTAAGAATTTTGATATTTCTATTTCTGCACCCGCTCCTTTTTTATCTGATAGTATAGGTGATATTAGCATTACTAAAGATCCAGTGAAGCATAAGCTTACAAAGCATATTGGTGTTGATACTTCCTACATATAGACACAGGTATAGGACCAGATTGTTGCTCTTTAGTATATGCCTTCAAAGTTTCATTTAGCAAATTTCTTCACCAAGACACATACCAGATCCCAGCATAGCTTCTATCTCTCTAAACTTTATGTTATTAATTCACCATAAGTTTAAGAGAGGTGTTAGATGTGCATATCTATGTATTTTTTCTATTTTATAAGGGGCCATCTACATATATGCTATACATGTACTTTATTTATATATATATATATATATATATATATATATATATATATATATATATATAGGAAGCCTCTTTCTACACCCGGGTGTAATTACATCCTATATCATATCTCACAACATAGGAAGTATCTCACGTAACAGAGAGTATGTACGTATAGTATACGAGTATTTAAGATCATTTAGGTAGTATGAACAATTTTTCAGAGATAGTATGTATATATTTTTAGACATACTTCTTTTTATATATGTATATGAAGGTATTTATAAAATATGCTAAAAATTATGGACTCCTTGCAATTTTTTCATGTGATTCACATTGGAGTATCTTATATTTAGTATATGAGTATATCTAAAGTGATAAATGAGTATTTCAAGTTTGTTTAAGTGGTATATTAGATGTGGGTGTAATTACACCCGGGTGTAAATACACCTTATGTCTATCTTATACCGTAGGAAGTATCTCACGTAACGGAGGGTATATACGTGTAGTATATGAGTATTTAAGATCATCTAGGTGGTATGAACAATTTTTCAGAGGTAATATGTAGATTTTTTTGACATGCTTTTATTTATGTGCATATATGAAGGTATTTACAAAATACGCTAAAAACTATGAACTCCTTTGCAATTTTTTCATGTGATTCACATTGAAATATCTTATAATTAGTATACGAGTATATCCAAAGTGATAAAAGAGTATTTCAAATTCGTTTAGATGGTATATTAGATGTGGGTGTAATTACACCCGGGTGTAGAATGTATATATATATATATGATTTATAACAAGTTACAAAACATATTCACCAACTGTAGAATCATGTCACAAGGATTGGGAACATGGACTCGGAACAGTTTTCAAAACACATTTGCAACAAGAAAACTTGAAAAATGTTAGGCATCCGCATCAATTCAAGCAAAATAGCATGTCCATGAGTCGAGAATTTGTCTTGTTGAAACGAGCACATCGAAAGGTGAGTCTCAAGAAGGCCATCTTCACACTGAAGACAGGGAAGAAGAAAGGAACAAAAGGAAGCTTGAGTAGTTTAGTTTCGCGGTCAACAAGACGGCTCTACCAAGGAATTGCTCGCTATTAACCCACGAGCACCAAAAAGAAGCTTCCCAATGTTTTTTCTACTGTACCATTTCTTCTCTATCTAACATTCCACGCTGCTTGAAAATTTCGAACATAGTTGAGCCAATCTTCGCTGGTGACTCAACAACAGTAACACCAGCCTCTCTGAGTGTCTTGATTTTGTCTTGGGCGGTGCCCTTCCCCCCTGACACAATTGCTGCATCATAAGAGGAAAATGAAAGTAGATTAGTACATGTAGCAGTTGAACTTGATTCAAAACGATCAAATAAATGTATAACAGCATATGATTTTCCTGGAAGATTGAGATTCATATGCTCTGCCATTGTGAAGTAATGGCGTAGTACTACAGTTGTTCTGATAGTTATATTGAGAATTGCAGCAACAAATTCAAGAAAGCAAACCATGTTGTCACCATGAATTTCATGTAATGTTATTCACTGGCATATAAGCAATTTTCTCTACTTTGTATACATGTCTGCGACGCTTGCAGAATGCAAAAAAATCCATAAGGAACAAAGTTATTGTGGCAGGTGATTGGATATGGATGAATGGATCCGAGGATCAAGGGTAAAACACTTGCCCTCGTCTAGCCACCGGTGGGGCTCTTCCCTGACGTGGAGGAGGCTCTGAGGCCTAACTTTAGAAGAATGGGAAGATTAGAGACTTATTTGATTATTCATTGCTCGATGATAATAGGTACAATTCTGTCTCTTTTATAGAGATGACTAGACTTGACATCTAAGAAACATATCCCTATATTAAGAAAACTAATCCCTATAATAGAAAATTTATCCCAAATACATGGAATAAATCTAAAAAGAAATAAACTAAAAAAATAAAAAAACTAATTATTATATTCCTAATCTGTAATATACTGTCAATGCTATCAAACTATCCATCAGACAGCATTGCTATAGTACCGCACATCGCGCTACAATACCCGTGTGCTATTCACACGCGCTGCAGTGCCTCTCACTGTTCGCACACCTGCTGCCGTATGTCACCGAGGTCATAGACCATAACATTACACCCCTCACAGCGAAACAGCTTATCCTCTAACACCATGTCGATGAGAGGGCACAATGATGATGTCATGTCGCATAGAAGAAGATTCGTGAAACCCCAATGAACATCGAGGATAGCAACCCTCCAGCGTCAGTTGACGTCACAATAGTCGCCACTCGCTAGTGGCAAGAGCAACCGGCACGGGGCAGCAGCATCCTTCTTGCCCTGAGATGCAGGAGTTGTGGGAGGGATACGACATCACTAGCCCCCACCTATCAGCTGTTGTGCTCCGCATCGCTCATGGCATGGTGTCGGTGGACGACGTGGTAAGGGTGATGGCGAAACGGTTGTAGCCTTCTTTCTTGGCAATGGTACCAATGGTGAAGACGGTAGCAGGACCAACGCTGATAACGACGATAGAGACGGTGATAGCAGTGCCGTCATTGCAGTGGCAAGCATCACCTCTTGCTGCTCCTCCATCTTGGACATGGTCATAACTGACGGCAATGGCAACTCAGAAACCGTAACAACATGCTACGCCTTCTCTATCTTGGACATGAACTCTTTCATCAAAGCCATCATATCGACGCAGATCTCGGCGGAGGATAACTCAGCATCGGAAGCTATGGTAGCTCAGTGCAAGCCTGATTGTGGGTGGAGATAGTGTGATGATGGTGGTGAAATGGAGTTTGACGTGTTTAACAAAACTTGGCCAAGTTTGCATTCCGAGCGCACACTCCAGCTGCCAGTACCCATCAAGTGGTGTGATGCCAACCACTCCTCTTCCTCCATCATCCACTGCTTCTTGAAGAATTGCTCAAAGCGATTCAACCAAGGCTATGGATCTTCCTTGCCGTCGAAGGTCGAAATCCCTAGGTGGTAGAATCATGAAGCTTAGGCCTTCATGGGATCGAAACCCCTGTTGATTGCCATTGATGGCAGAGCAACAGTTGGCTCTGATACTAAATGTTGTGGCCGGTGTTGGTTGGATATGGTTTCGAGGAATGAGGGTAGAGCGCTCACTCTCATCTTACCACCGGCAGGGTTCTTCCTTAACGTGGTAGAGAGGCATTGAGACCTGACTTTAGGAGAAGGGGAAGAGTAGAGACTTATTTGATTGCTCGTTGCTTGATGATAATAGATACAGTGTTATCCCTTTAATAGGGATGGCTATTCTTGACCTCTAAGGACTTGACCCCTAAAAAATATATCCCTATATTAAGGAAACTAATCCCTATAATAGGAAACTTATCCCTAATATATGGAATAAATCTAAAAGAAAATAAACTCAAATAATAAGGAAACTAATTACTATATTCCTAATCCACGATATGCTACCAATGCTATCAAACTATCCAACAGACAGCATTGCTACAATACCGCATGTCGCACTACAGTGCTCGCGTGCTGTTCGTGCACGCTACAATGCCGCGCGTTGTTTGCACACCTGCTGTTGTACCTCAGCGGGATCTTAGACCATAACATTACACCCCTCACGGCGAGATAGCTTGTCCTCGAGCCATTAGGTCATGGCCATGGTTGAAGTCCTTCGTAACCCCATATCGACGAGATGGTACGATGATGACGTCGTGTCGCATTGAAGAAGATTCGTGAAGCCCCTGACAATCAACAATGAGGATAGCAACCCTCCAGTATCAGTTGACATTATAGTAGTCGTCGATGGCAAGAGCAACCGGCACGGGGCAGCAGCAACATCCTTCTTGCCCCAGGATGCAGCGGTTGTGGGAGGAATGCGACATCGCTGGCCCCCACCTGTCAGCCGTTGTGCTCCACATCGCTTACAGCACGATGTCAGTGGGTAATGTGGCAAGGGAGACGGCGAAACAGCGATAGACTTCTTCCTTGGCGGTGGTACCAATGATGCGGCCAAGAACAGCGAAGCCTAGAGAGGAGTCATCGTTGGTGAAGGCAGTAGCAGGACCAACGCTGATGACGGCGATGGAAACAATGATGGCAGTGCCGCCACTGCAGTGGCATGCGTCGCCTCTTGCTACTCCATCTTGGACATGGTCGTAACCGGCGGCAATAGCGACTTAGAAACCACAACAATATGATGTGCTTCTCTATCTTGGCCATGAACTCTTTCATGGAAGCCATTAAATTGGCACAGATCTCAGTAGAGGATAACTCAGCATCGGAAGCTATAGTAGTTGGCTCAGTGGAAGCTTGACGTGTGGATGGAGACAACGTGATGGTAGTGGCAAAACAGAGATTAACGTGTTTAACAAAACTTGGCCAAGTTTGCACTCCGAGCGCACACTCCAACTACCAGTACCACAGGACGGCATTCCCCGTCAGGTGATGTGATGCCAACCACTCTTCCTCAATAGCTCGCTGCTCTTTGAAGAATTGCTCAACGCAATTCAACCAAGGTCAAGGATCTTCCTTGCCATCGAAGATCAGAAGCCCTAGGTAATGAAATCGTGGAGCTCGATCCTTCATAGGATAGAAACCCCTGCTGCTTGCCATTAATGACGGAGCAACAGTTGGCTCTGATACCAAATATTGTGGTTGGTGTTGGTTGAGTATGGGTCTGAGGACCGAGGGTAGGACCCTCACCCTCGTCTAGTCACTGGCAGGGCTCTTCTCTGACATGGTAGAGAGGCTCTCAGGCCTGACTTTAGAAAAAGGGGAAGATTAGAGACTTACTTGATTGTTTATTGCTTAATGATAATAGATACAGTGTTGTCTCTTTTATAGAGATGGCTAAACTTAATCTCTAATGACTTGACCCTTAGAAACCCATCTCTATATTAAAGAAACTAATCCCTATAAAGCCTTATTTGGGAGCCCATAATTCCCAGCCCATCCATCGGGATAGACCGGGAATTATAGACTCCCAAACACAGCCTAATAGGAAACGTATCCCTAATACATAAAATAAATCTAAAAAGAAATAAACCCAAATAATTTGAAAACTAATTATTATATTCATATCCGTAATATGCTATCAATGATTCAATGCTATCAAACTATGCAACAGACAGCATTGCTAAAGTACCGCACGTCACGCTACAGTACCATGTGCATGTTCACATGTGCTACAGTGCCACGCACTGTTCACACGCCTGTTGTCGTACCTTGACGGGATCATAAGCCATAACAAAAGTCAATCATAATACTCGACTCACGAGGCCATGATACCCAATTAAATTGTGCAAATGTCCATACTGATAGGAAGAACGAAGTACAAACCCCACAGGCCACAGCTATTAGTAACTGAATCAATACCCCACATTCACCCTGGTGAAACTTCCATACTAAAATCTGTGAAGTATTAACCTTTTTTATCTATTGATATTTGTGGATTTAATTACATCTCTAAGAAACATTTTTCCTGAGCTACCATTGTCATGCGGAGTAATAGAAAATCACCCAAAGGCCAAAACTCATGAACAATAGTCTGGCAACATTAAGACTGCCAGGAGCATTGTTTCAACTTCATACTTCCAAAGGCTGCAATTGAGTGGAGAGCAAATATGTACTATGTAGTAAAGCATGAATTACAAAGAAAAAACATATATAAACTTCTTATTAAGTTGATACCTCCAGCATGACCCATGCGACGGCCTGGGGGTGCAGTGAGTCCAGCTATGAATGCAACAACAGGCTTTTGTGTTTTGCTTTCCTGAAATATTTGCTTGTCAACTTAAATTAGTTCATAATAATTGTTACTTTTCATCACATATCTAATCAAAAGAAAAGACAGAAACATGGAAGTTCCAGCAACCATGCAACTGGACATATGCAATATTATAAAATGAATATCAGCAATGACCGACAATCATTTGTCACTTCACAACATTAATAAAAGTCTATTCTTTTTTGCTTCGGCTTATAGCTTTTGGCTGCAGTTTATGGTTTTTGCCAATATAAATAAAATCATTACAGTATGTACTACAATCAACTGTAGACCCCACTTTTAAAAGACACTCCGTTTAAAAGCTGGTTAATATAGAAAAGCTGAAAAGCAGCTTTTAGAAGTCGAAAAGAAGATGCCCTAAAGCATAAAAAATATAATTTTTAACTTCCAAACCTGACCAGGTACAGCCTCAAGACATTCATGTCACATGAACTAACCGAGTTCACTGCAGCAACCATGAGACCATGACAATAGTGAGGTGGCCCACTTGGACTCTTATTGAAACTGAATTCTTGTACATAACGTTTTGATAGTGCCAAAAAGTCATGGTCACATGACCTGTCTAGCCAAAAAACAGCTTTGTTTGGGGACTGTGGAATATTTAAAGCTTAGGATTGTGGGTCACATAAGCTTAAGCTAGGCCCAGACAACTAGCTTATTTATGGGCTTTCCACTCAGAAGCTGAAGACAGGGGAGGATGGCTTATGGGGCTTATAAGTTTGCAAGAGTTACAAACTACTCAAAACAATATTTATAGCTTATCTAATTAGCTAGCTTATATTTAATAAAAAAACGACCTATCTAACAGCTATGGTAAAAGGGCCTTTAGTCAATATATCTAGAACTTGTATTGGCTCCATAGTGTCTTCAAAACAAAAAAAAAGTATTTTTTAGGAAGATAACAGAAATAGTTTTGAGAGCTTACAGCAATTCAAACCTATTTTGTGAAATCATAGTGAACTACATCACACACATGGATACTATACCTATTTTAGTACAACAACAAAGCCTTTTTGTCCCAAACAAGTTGGGGTAGGCTTACTATACCTATTTTAGTATGTAGAAAAAAGAGAATCACAACATTAGATAACTCTGCAGCTTCTTATGTAAAAAAAAGCATGCATTGACAATTGAGACATATCATAAATCTTTTGGGAAAGATACATGGACATATTATTGAATATTGAGGGTCCTATAAAGTATAAATACTTCAAAATCAAAGAGAGAGCGGCTCTTTAATTGGCATCACGCTTGAACTGCAATAAGGAACATAAGAAATCATGAACCCTATTAGCAAAATAGGCAGATGATGATTTTGACTCTGTCATGTTCATGACAAAAAGTGAATGATACTACACTGGTTCATGAGACAGGGGGTGTTGCAACATGCAAAGTTAATACAGAAATAGGACATGTAATACAGAAAAAGGTTATACAAACTAATCCCAGTCTCAACAGGCCAACAAACCCTCACCTGGATGAAGGCTGCAGCATCCTCCTCAGCAGTACCTCCAATTTCCCCAATGAGAACAATACCTAAAAGGCACAGAACAGTATTTATCAATGAGAACAATACTTAAAAGGGATAGTGCAGTATTGACCGATGGGAATAACAACTAAGATACCTACAGCAGTATTGAAGAATTTAGCAAACGTATTTGAGTGCCTTAATTAACCAATATAAGGAATTAACAACACGCAGAAGAGTACAAAGATAAGATAAAGAGATGTGGAAAGCAGGGAGCTCCATTCTTACTACATGGTTAAATTTCTTCTCTTGTTAGATTCAATCGAGTCAGAGCAAACAATTCGTGAGAAGTCCTCTGGTTGGCATATACAGGGGTAGATAACTTAAGCTCTAGTAAAGATCAAGGTTTACTTATTTGTCCTACAAATTCATGGCAACCTAAAAGCGATTAGAATAAAAATTGTAAAACCAGTCATGCCGATCTAATTGAGACAAGTGGTAGTGCAGAACATACAAAATTAAGGGACATTTGAATATCTCAGAAGTAGGTTAAAAGAAAAAAGATCAGCTTTTGCTTAAGATCATGAAGCCTCAGTCACAAACAGTGTACCTTCTGTCTGAGGATCATCAACAAATTTTTCAAGGCAATCAACAAAATTAGTGCCGTTGAAGGGGTCACCACCAATGCCTACACAAGTTGACTGCCCCAAGCCTACAGCTGTTGTTTGAAACACCTGTCAATGAAGGAAGAAATACATCTTAGGAAAGCGTATTCCCAGACTAAAAGCACCCCCTATACTAATGGGCATACCGCATACCGCTTCGTATGTCAAGGTACCAGAACGAGATACTATCCCAATGCGACCAGGCTTGTGGATGTAACCTGGCATGATTCCAATTTTACATTCACCAGGCTTAATGATACCAGGGCAGTTAGGTCCAATCAATCGAGTTTTTGATTGTCTGTTCAGAGCAGCCTTCACTTTCACCTGAAATTTGCGAAGGAAACCTTATGATGATCATCTCATTAAGTTCCGTAACAAAGCAGAAAATATATCAAAATAAACCTGAAAGGAAATATCTAAAATGTGGGAAAGACAAACACCTAATTATGGTGTGGCATGAGTTATTAACACTACACACATAAAAAATATAGTCAAAAGGAATATCAGCAAGTGAACTGCTAAGTGGGTCGTGCTATAATTCATGACAGTTTGGAACTCCTATTTATTATTTACCAACATTACCTCATGCCACTCCATGTATGCCTATCAGTCTATAGTTATATATCCATCTGAATAAAATGACATGGGTCACACATTGCATTTTCTAATGTTTTTGCTAAAATTTTCTAGCTTAAGTGTACAGTTATTGATGAAGAGAAAACATATGAGAAAATTATCATGCTCAGAAATACAGAGCAATTAAAGTGACTAATGAGGTACTGAGATTGTTAAAAAAAATTACCATGTCATGCTGAGGTATCCCTTCAGTAATACAGACAACAAGGTCAAGCTCGGCCTCCATTGCCTCCATTATTGCAGCAGAAGCAAATGGTGGTGGAACATATATGACAGATGCGTTCGCCTTTGTCTCCACCTTAGCTTCTGCTACAGAGTTGAACACCGGAAGGCCTAGGTGCTCAGTTCCACCTTTCTTAGGAGTAACTCCACCTACCTGTTGCAATGAGAAGTACTTCAATTAAAAAGGGTAAAAAATGAACATCATAACACAGAAAAGCTAATAAGTCAAAAACTATTTTTTTTCTAGAAGTCAAAACTATAATATCTTACTGAAGCATTGCTGAAACCACCATAAAAAAATGCCAATTTTTTTATGAAACAATTTGTAAAGCAGGGTCCTCTTTCAAGTTGCATTCATAACCCAACTAGTAGTGTACCATATGAAAATAATCAAATTTGGGCCAATTTCACTGTTAACCCTGTGAACTTCTGGTCAAGAACATAATAGTGAAATTAGAACATGCAACCTGACAAACACAAGAACAGGTCCATGGAGGCTGTCCGGATGCTTTAGGTAATCCCAGGCTTCTACATATTGAGCTCCTTCTTCAAATATTCGGTATTTTTATTGTGCGGAGAACACTGCCTGATTTACACACCAAACAGACCACAAGCAAAACCAGTCTCGGTGTCTCCATTCCACTTACTGAACAATGATGGCATCTTAAATAACATTAATTTTGGCTGGATTTTCCAAGAGCAGCTTAAAAAAGAAAAGTGTGCATGATGGAGATGGTTTCTGACGCTATTTTAGATCAACCAGTGCCTAGATTTACAAAACATCGAGGAATCCATAAAAACTGGTTTACTTCAAGGATTTCTTTTCAAACATACTACGTGCTGGCTCACTATATTGCACAATGAAGAACACCACTAGCGCCAAAATTTACTAGATAGCATAGAACACAGCATCACTACAAAAGCGCCATCAGATGTATGTCAGCAAATGATAACGAATCCTAGTTTTTAGCCATTTCACCTAAAAATTCAAGCCCTCTACCACATAAGTAGGTAATTATCATAGCACATTTTGCCTCCAACACCCCCTGCTACGGGTATGCGGCTCACACCGTTCGTCTCTTCCGTACCACCAGGCTCGAAACGAAACCCTAAAAGCCGAGAAAATGGATATCGGGAACCACACACCCACGAGATCGCACAGCGTCGGCTCTCTCTCAAACCCTAGAACCGCGCGCTACAGAGAAAGGAACACGCGGATCGAAGAAGATATCATATTAGAGACGGAGCCGGCGGGGTTGGGCCGCGGGGGCGTACCATGTTGGTTCCGTACTCGATGGCCTGCTCGGTGTGGAAGGTACCGTTCTTGCCGGTGATGCCCTGGCAGATCACGCGGGTGCTCTTGTCGACGAATACCGCCGGCGAGGGCGCCGCCGCCGCGAAGCCCCGCGCTTCGAGGAGGCGGGAGGCGGTGGACCCCAGCAGCTGCGACACGCGGCGGGTGGATGCAGCCATGGTGCAGTGCTGGCGGCGGCGCGTGCTTCTCTTTTTTTTTTTTATCTCGATTCGATTTCGTTTGGGTTTTAATCTTTTGGATGCCTGTTTCCGTTGGTTTTGGTCTACTTTTCTGGGGCTCGCGATCCATTCTTGCAGGCAGGGGTACAACTGGATCGGGTTTTACCGAGCTGATATTAAATCTGATTGGTATTAAATTTGATAAGACGATATGCTATCTAATCAGATTTAGTATGGTATTCAAATACTTTGAGATGGATCCGGTAGTGAATTCGGGATGGGTGATACCCGACCGAATTGCTTTGGCATTCGGTATTATCCGATCGAATATCCGGAACAATCACAAGTCAGCCCAGCCCACCAAGCGTCAAGCGTCCACACGGAGTCTGCACGATCACACCTCCACGGGATGATCTAACCAACACCATAGCCGCACCACGTCTAGGGTGTATCCCTTCATTTAGTTCTTTGCACGATAGTTGCGCCCCCTGATTTCCATCGCCTGGATCTTCACCACCGTGGCTCCCCCCCCCCCCCACCCCCCTTTCCATCTCCTGGATCTCCACCACCGTGGCTCTGCCCCACAGCCAATCGTCCTCCCCCCGATCTCTACTGCCTGGATCTCCACCACCACGGAGTCCCTTCACCTTTGGCTCTTCACCGCCACCGCATCCCCTCCACCCCGGATCTCCATCGCCAACCGGCCCACTGGGCAAGTGGCCACTCTCCTCCACCAAGTCGCAAGAAGGAGGCTAGGGTTTGTCTTCTGCCGATATCATCTCCAACCCATCGCCACCCTTTGTCTGGCTCCTCCTCGAAGCCGACCTCCTTCCACCCCGTCGACGCCTCCCCCCAAGTTCCGCCCACCTCTCTCCGACGCCATCCACCGTCTGACTATCGTTGGTGCCACCATCTCCCTTGTCGCTTAGACCGACACCGTCCCCGCCTCCTCCCCAAGTGCATCCTCACTCCGGCTAGGTAAGACTCCTCATCCTCCCCCTCACAAAATTTCAGGTCTGAGTTGTATTCCCCCCCCCCCCCCTTGTTGCACAGTGGTTGCTTAATCTAATATTAGCACTTTGTTCTCTCATCATTCTGCTCTGGTTCCATCACAGTCTGTAATCTGTATACTTGATTGCCTTCTGATGTCTCATCTCTTGTTCATGCTGTGGATATCTAGTACTCCTCCCAGCTATGCAATCATTTGGAAACATTTCTAGTTGTTTCAGAGCAGGACACCTAGCATAGCTTAATTTCTTGTGATGTGTTGGTAGCTTGATATTGCCTATTACATGCTGCAAAGTGCAAATGTTGAATTCTGGTTTTAGTATTGCATGCTAGTAGCATTATGAAATTTCATTGTGTTATGATCATTTCACTGAATAGCAATGGATGTTATTATTATGTCATAGATGGAAAAAGAGTATTTGTTATGATATTGGCATTGCAAAATACCCAGTGAAAATTTGAATATGTAGTGGCATTACAGAGATATTATAAGTTTATAACAAAGTTGATGTCTGGTTCAATTATTGTCTGGTTGAAGCACTTTGAGGGTTCAGTTGTTGTCTGGTTGAGGCTATAAGCCTATGCTATTATTATTTTGTGTTTCTATTATGGCAAGACGAACTTATGTTATGTATGGTACTCGTAATCTCGTATGAACCTATATGTTCCTATTGTAGCTTGTATGAAATTATCACTTATGTATGATTTATGTTCAACTTATGTATGGCCCGGTGGTAGTTAGTATGTACCTATTCCCTTTTATTTTTGTCTAGTTGTGACAATTGGCAGCTGTAAATGTGTAGCTATAAATGGTTTAATGCCTCTCACATAAACAGTAAGCACCTCTCGTTTTTTGCTATCTTGCATTTGTCTATAGCACACATATTTATCGGCTAGCAGTGCAGTATGCTAAATATTCTTCCTCTGACCTGCAGATTCTATATGCTGTCATGAATTATGCAGATGAATTAACAAGTGTTCTCCGGAAGGCTGAAGGTGAATATCAAGTGTTAAGGATATAGAGTAGAGTTGTATTAGGATATAAAGTTTGTATTCTATTTCACATATGTCTTATCTCTATATGGCATATCTCTTTGTACTCCTATATATATGGTCTCTTGGACCTCATATCAATACACACACAATATTCATATCATGGTATCAGAGCTAAGGTTAATCTCTCTCTAACTCTAGCCTCTCCGCAAGTCTTCCGCTGCCGTTGCCCCCGGGAGGATCATCTCTACTCCCGGGGGCTCCTGGGGGTGGCCACCTCATCTCCGGTCCTCTTCTTGGCCCGTGCAGTCGTCCAATCCCACCGCGCCGGGATCCTCTTCACCGGCTCGTCTTCGCCGGATCTTGGTACCCACGGTCGTCGGGGACGTCGCGCCAGCCGCTTCGGTCGGGGTCGCCATCGCTCGATCTAAAGGCGGTCGGGGTTGCCTTCGCTCGTCGCCACGAGCGCCACCACGCCGCCGCCTCAGCTCCATCCGCCGGGCCGGCCGCCCACCGCCGCTCGCCTTGACCGCCTCTGCGCCTGGCTCTTCCGCCGCCGGGTCGTCAACCGAGGCCAAATCCGGCGACTGCCCTCCAGGATCCGGTGCAAGGATCCGGCCACACCAGTCGCCGTCCTCTCTACCGAACCGGGCCGGCCCGGGTTGCCGCTGCTCATCCGCCGCCGGCCGCCTGGATTTTCGCCGTCGGACCACCGCTCGTCTCCGCCGAGGTCTCTCATGCAGCCCGTCCGGATGTTGCTTGCCGCCGCGTGTGGAGCCGGCCGACCCTGTCTCCGTCCCGCCGCTCGGAGCTCTGCCCTGCTTCTCGTCGCGCGGGGCCACTCGTTGGAGATCTCGCCGCCGCCGGGGACTAAGCCGCTACTGAGCCAGAGTCACACAATATTCATAACATCAAGGACATCGCTCTTTGCTGATGCGTACCCGTGGTTTGCTCTCCACGATCAATCTTGTATAACTTTTTAAAGCTCTAAAATGGCCAATCAATGTATGATATGGCTGTATAGTCTGCGTTCTGGTTTTTCAGCCAAGCAAAAGAACTGAAAGACACTGTCCAAAATGCATATTCAAGTCCAAAAGATTTCTCAACAGTTGGTTTGGCCAAGATGCATATTCGATAAGACTTTGTGCGTTACTATTGTATTCCTTGTATTCTCAGCAGTTCTTATGTCATCAGGAAACATCTAGAAACAAATTGTTTAAGTGATATACCAAGTTACCAGCTGCCGTTGTGTTATGCATTTGATTTCTTTTCTGAAAGACAAGTTTATGCTCATGTAGTAACAGTTTTGTCTGAGTTGTGCCAATTGCTAACTAGATCTATTTACCACGATCATCCTAACTGTTGGCTTTCTCATTTTCTCCCTGGAGGTTCTTTATGTTGTTTCAAGGCGTATTGGCCTGTTGACGCTGCAAAGGAAGCTGGATGATGCCATCAGATCAGGTTCAATATCACCTGAAGACGTTGTAGCAAAAGTCCAACGCGGACCTGCCCCAACGATTCCTCCTACTGCCCCTCCCATTTTATGATAAACTGTGATTCACTTTTGTCCATGCTTTATACATGTAGATCCGGGAGCAATTGATCATCAGCGTCAGTAATGTACACTAACCTTTAAGGATTCTGATTTCTTAGTGCATTTTTCAAGTGATATTTGCCAAAAGAAGCTATGATCATTTACTGACTATCAGCTTTCAGTTTTTTTCCTTGATTGAACTATAGAAGAGGTTACATGATATACAAATAAAACTCTACCAAGGAAATTCTATTTTTTTTCCTTGACTAAACTCTGATTAAACTCACAGTGCATAAGCTGTTGGATAGTCACAGCTTTCAGTTTTTTTCTTTGATTAAACTCTGGTTGATGCTGCGAGGGTACGGGTACTCTCTAATCTTCATTTTTGTATATATATGTTCGTGCTATCCGTCTATATGATCCGTTTTCGATTGCACCCCTATTTGCAGGGGAAGTTGGGTGGTCAAACTTTGAGTCAGATCTCTATATTGTCGTTATTTTCGGATTATGAAGATATTGCATAGGCACCCTTGTGTTGATTATTTTCCCCTTTTGGTCCTTGGACAATGCAGAGCCATGTAAGTCAATTGTGCGAGGTTTCCTGTTCCCTTCCCCTTTTTACCATCCATTATTCCTACACTGATATAGTGCATGTTTTTTTTGGACTATGCTTATAACTGCAGTTTATGGTTTTGGCTCTAATACGAGGGATTATGCAAAAGAATCGAAAGCCTATAAACCATTTTTAAAAGGCTATTTCGATAAGTCATTTCGAAATGACGATGCAGAAATCGTTACATTTGTTTGTTCGAGAGATATTATAAACCATAAACTATAATCTGAAAAGAACACACCCATATACATGTAAGATATATACATGTAAATTGTGAAGTTTAGAAGTGTGTGTGATCTCCATGAGTTGTGTATTGTAACTAAGCAATCGGTAAATAAGCAAGTATTTCAATTTCAAGGCTAATCGCACTCCGGAAGGTAGACATGAGTATTGTTAGATGATCATGAACATCCTTTATTTTTTTTATAAAGTGAAGCCTTTGTTATTGGTATTAGCTTTTTGTGAGGTGGTGTTTGCCTTGTTTCGATTGTATTGTGCACAGGTTAGGTAAAAGTTCAATGATTGAAAACTGCTTATATATTTTACATTTTTTGCAGGTTTTCTTTAGGAAATATATCGTTTTGTGTAAAGTTTATGTGAACTTCTTACGAAACTCTTGTGTTCCATTCAGGCCCAAGCTTTCAATGTCATAAGTGTTGAATTATGTGGACCAAGCCCATACAATAAGAATAATTTCAATGTCATAAGTATCATATTGCTAGTTCTAGGAGAGGAAGACCACCTTAAAAGGGATGGTGCACTCCTAGCCACTTGAGGCATGTGTGGGAGAGAACTAGAGGATCACACGCGCGCGCTCGCTCGCCTCGCCGAGCCGGGCGGGGGGCGCGGGCGCACGGCACCTGCGTGAATGGTCCGCCAAAATTGGCTCCAGGTGCTTGCGCAGATGCGACTTCTTTTTGCAGTTTTATTTTGCTGTTTTGAGTGGCGGTGATTACGGATCGGTTAGTGGCGGTGACGCGCGACTAATCCGTTTCGGTTACGAGTTATGGAGAACGTGCAGGCGTCTTGATCACGCGTACTTATTTCTCTGTAAATACTGAGTCATCGTCTCAATACAGAAGTGCAACAATCAATCTAGGGTTTTGCCTCCTCCATTGTGCTGCGCCGTCCCACGTAGTCTACTCCGTCCCGTCCGCCGGCGTGCACCGTCGTTCGGGAGAGCAGGTCTCCGGAACCATCGCCTTCGAAGTCTTGCACCGGGAGAGGGCGAATAAGGTTTTTGGGAAGCGCTCTGCGCGATTGCTTGCTGTAGCTCTGGCTCGTCTTCCTCGTCGTTCGGCTTCGGCGAGTCATCATCGACCTTGTGTCATCCACATCGCGTCTGCAACATCAACATCGGCAAACCGATTAGAACAGAACCGTCGGTACGTAACAATCATGTTTTTCGTATTAGATCTGTTCATGTATAGTTTCCTGGTTTACATGTCTAGATCTTTTATGCCTGTGATGGTTCTGTTATTTTACGTGCATGATGTCATGATTTATTTATGGAATAAATTGAATCTACATGTGCTTATGTTTTCAACAATAAGATGCTTGGATTGATTTCTGTGAAACAACTATGCTAATTTGTTTTCGGAGTTCATCAAAAGTTCGAATTAATATTGTGATGAAAATATGTCGTTTTCTTATTAAAAACCGGCATTAACCCATCCAGATTGAATTAGCGTCAGCCATGTCAAGTTTTTAAGTGGGGTGAGATGTCAGCTTCTGTTATGCAAGAATCAAGAACTAGCCCTCGAGCTGTCGCGAACCATGTCTATCGATCCATACTAGATATCATCAACATTACGAGTATTGCACAAATCAAGACTTCGATTCAGTGAAGAGAACATAACTTCTAAGGGAGTATTAAATTTTTTTTTACATGGATCGGTTACACAATAGTACAAGTACACAATCAACAAGCATGCATTGCTCCACAATTACATATCATCATTCACAATCTACTTCCCCCAAAGAAGTAAGCTGCATCAACCAACAATCTTTCTTCCCCATGGTCGCTAGCACTCCTCAAATTGCTGACTCCAACGTACACCTCATTTGGGGGTGAAGGCCTAAAATACAAACAAAAAATCATCAATTAACTAGTATTCAAATCATATCTAGGTTAACACAAATGTGCATATTATCTCTACTACTTAAAAAATACAAGTTAGTGATGATTCGTTCTCTTCACAAACTCCCATTGTTGTTTAAAAGAGGATGTTATTGAATGGTAAGTTCATCTGTCCCCCTCTAAAAAAATCACGCCGGCCGCGGCGCGCTCTCACTTGCCAATCTCCTGATTTTGTATATTTTCACCATAGTTTTTAGTATCATTTTATTATTGAATTTGCTAATGAATAGATTATATCATTATAGTCATTAGAAATGTGCTATTTGCATGATATTTGTTTTTTTTTCATTGCACGTACAGACATATGGCTATGCTTGTGTGTTAACTGTATGTACCTGGAAGATGTTGGCGTGGCCGGGGTCGGCGAGGTGGGCGAAGAGGTTGTCGATGGGGCCGGTGCCGGTGTACTCCGCCTGGAACCACGCGCCCATGACGGCGAGCATGGCGAGGCGGCCGTTCTTGATCTCCTTGGTGCGCAGCTCCTTGAGCTTCTCCGGCGAGCCGCTGCCCCAACCGAGCGGGTCAAACCACAGCCCCCCAGGGTACCTAATTGCATTTTCAACACACAAATACATCAATTAGCCTATTAATTACTTCGAACAAGTTTGCTTGATGCATGCATGGTATGTATATGTACCCGACGTCGGTGCCGGTGAGCTTGTTGTTGGGGAAGATGGGATCGGTGTTGACGCAGCCGGGCTTAATGATGTCGGCCCACCGGCGCCCCTCGGCCCAGCCAATGAGGAGGAGCTCGATGATGAAGAGGGTGGTGGTGTCGGTGAAGTACTGCAGCTCGCCGGCGGTGTACCACGACGGCGTGTTGAGGATGCCGATCTTGGTCAGGAACTCCGGGATGAAGATGCCCGCCGCGCCCAGCATCGCCCACCGGCAGTGCACCAGCTCCGCCTGCACGTTCCACCGCAAGCTCTCCGGGTCCGATCCTACAAACAACAAAATCAACAAATTAAATTGAGCAGCTTATTCATTGTACGAACGACGAAAAGAAAGTTTCTACTGGTACAAGCATGAGATGGACTGATCGAAGCTTACCAAGACCCAGGGGATCAAAGCCGAAGTCGGCGGGAAGACTGCATCAAGATCAATGCCATGTACACTGTCAGTGTCACATACATGTATGATACAAACTACTAGCTTACAAGTTTTGACTAGCTAGCCCGATCGCCGCCCGCCCCCTCGCCTGCGTGTCCGCCGGCCACCCCTCCACCCGGCCAGCGCCGCCCCCTCCGGCCTCCCTCTGCCCTACTTGTGATGGGACTAGCCTAGGTTGGCCATATTTTACAAAGCATTATTGTTCTTGGTTGTTGATGCTGGGTTCCTGTTATCTGATCTTGCCATGGATGCTTGTTGATTCGTTTATATTTTCAGGGTACAGCGCTGCTTGAACTACCTTGGCAAAGGCTATGCTTGAAGAAGCAATGTGTCTCAATGTTTGTTGTTCATCAGTGGCCTTTTCACAATGTCAGTATGTGCTCTTGATAATGTTGATGTGTGTATTCTTAGAGGGAGTGTAAGTGTTGACACAACAGACAACGAGGCCTGATATTGTAAGTTTTTTTTTGGGAGGATCAAAATAAAACGGGGTGACAACTTGGGGAATTGTAAGTTGGAACTGTCTGAAGCTTGGGTTGGCAACATAGGATGTGTCAAATAAAACCGCATGAATAATTTCCAAGTTATATATGGCATTCTGTCAAATTAGGACTGCAATGGTACATGAAGATAAATACTATCATGCTTAGTTAGAAATTAAGTTTGGATGATGGTGTATCTACTTAAGAAAATTGAGTTTATGAAATTGGGATATCGCAATCTCATATGCACTTCCACTTTTCAATTTCATATCATGCTAGGGGACAATCATGGCAGGGCATAACTTGCTTAGGATGATCAGTCATTGCAATGTGAGCCTCATGAAATGAAGTAGTTGGTAGCCCAGCTTCATTTCTTACTCGCTCTTAGTGCATATTTTCCTTTGATACTGTAGCAAATTACAAGATTGGGGCTCTTAGGGAATTTGGCCTACAATTTGAATAGCATGGGTTCGTTGGTCGAGATGTGAGTGCCCAAATTTATATCATGCTCAACCTTGTTTGCTGTGGGAGTTCGGTTGATAAC
This sequence comes from Melocanna baccifera, assembly GCA_036346265.1. NCBI lineage: Eukaryota > Viridiplantae > Streptophyta > Magnoliopsida > Poales > Poaceae > Melocanna > Melocanna baccifera. The sequence continues at coordinate 21,306,059 of CM070694.1, read as the reverse complement.
CATCTTAAATCAAAATTTTGATGCAGTTACATGAGCCAAAACAACCTTGGTGGTGGACAACTAATACAGTACAATCTTCCTACTAATAAGCTTAAGAGGTTGTAAGTTCCTCAAATGAAGCCATGAATTTGAATTTCTCCCAACTATTCTACCGCCATGACTATTAATCGATTCTTGTTTTTGCAGCATCTGAAAAATTATCCTACTTGATTTTCACAATGTCTAACTTTAAGTATTTGTGAGTATCTTTACAGCCAGAAGTTGATTTTGCTTTGAAATTTGTTATGCCATAGTGTAGGTATAGATTGATATTAGTTTCTAAATAATTAGAGTTTAATTTGATGGCATAGCCAAATCCTGATTCCGACTGCATGCGTCCAACAAGTACGTGCTACTGACCTGCCGTCGAGCCACGGCGGAGGGACGCTCCCGGGGAACCAGATGGGCCTGTCGGGTGCCGCGGCGCGCACGGCGAACGACGGCCGCGCCGCCGCCTCCCTCAGCTTCGTCCTGCCCACACCGAGGAAGGATGTCTGCGTGCCGCCGGCCAGTCCGTTTCTGGGCAGGGCCGCGACGACGGCGGCGGAGGAGGTGGACACCAGCGCCATTGCTGTACGTACGTGCGCGCGCACGTTGTGGTCGCGGAGTTGTTGTGCGGTGACCGGTGAGACGGGTGGCGCGTGTGGTGCGCGGCAGTTTAAGGGATCCAATCCAAGCGCGCGAAGCTGGGTGGCTTATCCGGTAGGAGATTGCGAGCGCGGCCGCGTCGTGCCACGCGGCGCGGGAAATCCAACCCTCTGGCTCCGCCATCCCTGGGTCCTGCTGACGTGGAGGGCTCTCGGCTGCGACCTGGTAAAAATCAGGACAAAACTGCGACGCACTCGGCATTTGGCGCACGAGTTGCAGGCCTTCCAGGTGAGCTTGTGCTCAACTTAAAAAATGAAGTAATATCAACAAGATGTTATCTCCATGAAGAAATAATGATTAATAACAGTAGAAGATATGCATGGGTACATAGAGCCATCCGGGTTTTTCTACTCGTTCGGTCATTTCCACCTTAGGTTATATTTATATTAGTTTTTAAAAACTATTTTTTTATAATAAATAGTTTTTTAGGTATTTAATTTTCAAACGAAGTATTTTTTCAAAACAGGGTCTACTAATCAATTGTAGTACATACTATAATTATTTCATTTATATCAACACAAATCGCATACGAGTGTCTCTCTATAAATTTCTCTATAAATTACTATTATTTTTTTAGTCAAAATTAAAAGCTAATATAAACGGATCTTTTGTAACCTATGAACAAAACATTACCTTACGGTTGTTTGAGAAATGAACATATGGCACATTGGCACCAAAAGGGGTTGACATAAATTTATCTTTGCTAAGAGGGTAGCTCTAGTGGTAACACGCGCGTGATTAACTCAAATTTAAATATAAATATCTTCCCCTACAAACCGTGCCACGCAAAGAGCTAGTTGGTGGGTATGAACACATGCGTCGATGATGCGGTGGCATTAGTAAACTCAAACATTAGTGGCTAGGGGTAAAATTGTAAATAAAAGGTTTAAAAATAAATGTGGTTAAAATATTACAACTCGTTAATGAATTGTGTAGATCAATCTTCCCCATTTTCATATATATATATACACATATCATTTTTTTCAAAACCACTCTGTCCTTTTGACAAAGTCACTTTTCAACTCGTTAAGAAATCTTTCGTCAATGGATTGCATATCAATTTTTTTAACATTTTCAGATTTATAGAGACACATCGTTATTTTCTCCGGGTTATTTTTTAAAGCCACTTCGTCCTTTTGACGGGATGACTCTGTACAGCATCTCTTTTCAAAATTCCATAGCACCACCAAACTGACGGACTCTCTAGATTCCGTGCATTTTGGCCTACGTGTCAATAGGTGTTACAAAAACTCCATATCAAACAAAAAGCTCACACTCAAGTGTAGCAAGTTTGTTCTTTTGAAAAGAGCACCTTGCTCGAGCAAAGTTAGCAAAATTTGACAACATCTAAAGTTGTGATAGATCATGAAAAGGGCAGAACTACGTGACGAAGTGCACATATGTTGCGTCCTCAATCAAGAGCACCTCACAGGCTTCAGGCTTGCACTCTTTCTCCTCTTATTTTTCACAGTAACTTGCACTCTCAGCATTCATCATACACAAAACGAAAGGGGATGTGGCTCTCAAAAGGAGAGAAAGGGAGTGTGCACCAAAACACATGCTGACCTGAGAGAAACCGTCGGTAGAACTGAGCAATTCCTTTGTGTTCATACTTCTACACGGTAACTTTGCTGAAGATACCTCGTGTAGGACAGATGGCGAAGATCAGAGGGGTGAATGGTCTTTGCCTCTTTTCAACTTTGGTAAAATCAATCTTCTTTGGCTTCTTTGGGTCAAGTTCACTAATTTAAAGAAAAATCAGATCTAGGTCTCAAGAACATTTAAAACCCTAAAATCCAAATTAGTTCTTACTCAAAGAGTTTCTAATCAATAGGATGATTTAGATCTACTCATACATGTCATAACAAGTTAATCTAGGCATGGGTTTGGCATAAAACTATCTTGAGCACGAAAACCCAAATTTGAGCTAAGAATAAGCAAAACCAGACTTAATCTCGAGTCTTGCTATATGAGTGATCTAGATGGGTGAAGATCGATTAGTTAGACTCATATTCTATCTCTTACTCATCATGGATCACAGCAAGATTAAGAGGGGAGAAGAAAACACAAAAATCAAGTCAAATCAAGATTTCAACACTTAAGCAAAGAGGAGAAAGATTTGGACAAATTTTGGATATCTATTGATACTTAGAGATGAATGTTTACTGTAACTCACAAAGCTAAAGAATGACAAAAAGCTTAAAACAAAGAACCATAACTCATCTCTCAAAGGTTCTCCCCAAGTGCCATAACTTTCCTCCACTTTTCTTCCTAGAGAGCTAACCCTAATTCTCTCAACTCACCTTCTTCTATAGTGGATGCTTACTAGAAATCATAACCAACACTTCTAGTTGGGTTTCATCCTCTCTTACATAGGCTAACCCGTTAACCCAACACCATACTGGGTTATACACTCACACATGCACGCTTCTTAAAGCATGACTTGTACTTGGCTCCAATAGCCTGAATTAGTCATTCATGGCCTCCGCGAAGACTCTTTGACCTAATCTACTTAGGCCATGTCGTGGTTTTATACATCGTCACTTTTATGGTATTAAACAATTTACCAAAATGTCTCTCTACCATCCTTCCACAAAGCTCCGTGCTTTCTTTACCTTGAAGCAACTCCGTGCTTCATCTTCAACTCTATGTGCCCCCAATAACTTCCTACCAAGCCTCTCACGTGTTCAAATCTCACCGAACAGTCCTCGATTCCAAAGTTCATTGGATAATGTTGTAGGTGCTAGTTCATTATCTCAAAAAAAATTTAATTGTATTAAATTTCATTGCACCTACTGTGGCAGAGATGGGCACTTGCATAAATTTTACTTTAGAAAACCTAAGAAAGAGAAGAAAGAAAGATTGAATGCTTTAAGATAAAAACATGCAACCTCTTTTATTCCTAGAACTAATGTGAAAACTAGGCTTTTAGAGAACTTTTATGATGATATTAAATCTACATCATGTGCTGGTTTGAGATATAATTCAAATAATTCACATTCTTTTTGGCGTTCTGATCATCCACGTGTACGCAATTTTGGTTCTAGTTTTGTTGTTATTCCTCCACGTCGTGTGTCTCAGTACTGGATTCATATATCTTATTTCACTAACCTCAGTACTGTGACACCGATGTTTCCTGTGATGTAGGTATAGCTGATAAGGAAGGGAACATATAGCTACACTACTACAGAAAGGATCACCACAGACGGTTCAAAAACGTCATCACAGATAGTTTTATGAGCCGTTTGAATTTATGAATCAATAATGACATGTGGTCATCACAGGCGATTTTCAAATAGTCTGTGGTAACAAGTGATTCCTTAATTAGTGGAGGTTGGATAAAGTTTGTCCATGACAACCGTTTGTGAGTTGGTGATATCTGAAATAGAAAAAAAATAATTTTATATAGCACGCATCAAATATATCTTACAGAATAAGAAATGAATTTATATGGACCGTGAAGCTAATTAAAGTGGTAAAAAGCACTAATAAGTGGTACTATTCTTACCTTGGTGATAAAGGCACCCTTGGAGGCGAGGAACATAGTAGAGATTTTATTGAAAAAAGATAGTTGCAGGCGAAATTGGAGTTCTTGGTGCACTATAGATTAGAACCATCATAAGTGTGCTAGCAACACTAATTTAACTCATCAATCATTTAGTATACGATATGAAATCATTAGGATTGTAAAATTGTGAACCTCGGAGGGTGGGTGATGGCATAACTCATTTTTAGTCCATTCCTCATATAATGGCGATATCAAACTTAATATATTTTGCATAACTAAAGAAAATCAAGTGCAACTTTATTTAATTATAATTGTGTGAGTTATTCACTTAAGATCTATATATGACTTTTCTTTTATTTAGGGAATTTATAATTAAGAGCATTAGTAATTCATCTTGGGATATTGACATCAAAATGGCATAATTGAAATTTAAGCCCAGGCATTCATCCTCGAGACGTGTAACCATAATGATACATTGTTCATTGCCATATCATAAACAAGAAAGAAGAATATTACATACGGCTTGATCAGGGAGGAGGCGGGCGGCTCGAGGAAGGGGCGCACCGGGGAGGAGGTGGCATACTAGGGGAGGAGGTGGCCAGCTCAAGGGAGGAGGCGCGCGGGGAGGAGATGGCCAGCTCAGGGACGCGACGGCATGCTCAAGGAGGAGGCAGCTGGCGCGTCGGGGAGGAGGTGGCATGCTCGGAGAGTAGGCAGCGGCTCATGCTCGGGGAGAGTTAGAGATATATTAAGCCTTTGAGTAGAAGCGCGAGCAAACCCTAGAGTTCGAATATGTATTACTTAATTATTTTTTATCGATCAGTAATGCTGCCGTCATGTTGTATACCAAGACCGTTTACATATATAGAAGATAATTAATATAAATTCAACTACTTGCATTAACATATGACCAAACAGCGTGTCCAATTGCTTCATACAAAAGATAAAAAAAAGTAGAAACCTAACTACTTTAAAGTTTTTCTAGTGGTGAAGGTAGCATGCTACCTCCGTCTTTAAAACTTTGTACATAACGTGATCGGCATCGGACAGTTCGGAATCATCAGTGAACGAAGTCCAAAATACATCCACCCGCTAACGCGCTAGTTCGAGTGTCTCCTGAAGACCCTCCGACTGAAGAATCAAGTTGAATAGAGCCTATAGGCTCTCTTCTCTTGCTTTAGGGGTTTTCGCAAGGTTGACTCAGTCTCCCGCTATTTCGACTAAGCACTCCAAGCGACGACAAGCCTACTGGAGACACGCAACATCGATGTGGAGGACCACATCGATGGCAAAGTTAGCTCACCGGAAGTGGAAGACCAACCGAAAGACGGGGCGGAGTAGGTGGTCACCTACATTGGCAAATCCTCAGACATACGAGAGAGGACACTGTTGGCACAGTGTCCTTCTGCAACATCTACCAGTGTACGGCCGACGAGGTACTAGTACAGGATGGCCAAGTTGGCCATCAATACCGATGACAAGGAAGAGGACGCTGGAGCTGTTTGTTTGTGCTTGAGAGTAGATATGTGTATCAGCAATATGGGGATTCATCTTTGGTACATGGTGGATGGTCATTTTTATAAATTTGGCGCGTGAGACGAAGAGACGCATTAGGGAGACGAAGCGATCAGAGACGCATTGAAGAGACGAAGCACGTGCCATTCATGCATATAACAAATACATCACAGACGAATTGTATTAATAACTATCTGAGGTAATATCATAGACGATTCTAATTAAAATCCATTTGTGATGTCTGCAATTATCACAGATGGTTATTAACAAAACCCGTCTGTGATAATTCTGTATCACAGACAGTTCTAGCCAACGCTAATAACACAAATGCTTACGCATATAAAACCGTTTATGATAATTACAATACAGATGGTTTTCCATGAACCGTCTGTGATGAGACATCCAATATAGTCTATTTTGTAGTAGTGCTGGTGGATTCATGTTGTTCTAGGCATATGTCACCGATGATTGAAGATGATTCTCCTCCCTTAATAGGTACTGTGATGGCTAAAGGTACAGTGTGCGTTAATGATAAATTCATCCTCATGAATGTTGCTTTGGTAAGTAAATTGAAGTATAATTTGCTTTTAGTTTCACAGTTGATACATGATAACCTTGAGGTGAGCTTTAAAAGACATACTTGTAGAGTTTTAAATGCTTCTGGGGATCTTATTTTTAATAAATCTCGATTGGAAAAGGTCTTTTAAACTGATTTTCATCATTCTTTTTCACCTGATGTTAGATGTTTTGTAGCTTCTGAATCTAGAGATATATTTTTTTGGCACCGTAGGTTGAGACACATTGATTTTAATCACCTTACATGGATTAGTGTGATGGATCTTATTAGGGGGTTACCTAAACTTAAGGGTGATAAAGATTTAGGTTGTTCCCCTCGTAGACATGGTAAATGGTAACTGCTCCACACCCACCTCTTTTTATGGTTATCACAAATGGCTTTGGCCAATTATTGCACATGGACACTGTAGGTCCTTCTAGGGTTCAATTTGTTGGAGGCAAATGGTACTTGTAATTATTGATTATTACTCCAGATATTCTTAAGTTTATTTTATGGTGTCTAAGGATGAGACTTTTGGTCATTTTAAATATTTATTTCTTAGATTCAATAATGAATTGCTAGGTACTCTAAAAGCTATAGGAAGTGATAATGATACTGAATTTAAGAATTCATCATTTGCTTCATTTTGCTCTGAAAAAGGTTTAGAACATCAATTTTCTTCCACTCGTGTCCCACAGCAAAATGGAGTTGTAGAGAAGAAAAACAAAACCTTAACAGAGATGGCTAGGACTATACTTGATAAACATGCTACTCCTAGGAAGTATTGGGCTAAGATTTTTGAGAGCCTCATTACACAAGACTTTTTATGAGTTGAGATTTGGTCGTATGCCTATTGTTTCTCACTTGGGTGTAAATGTTTTATTCTTAAACATGATAATCTTGATAAATTTGAATCTATATTTTCAGATGGCATTTTTCTTGGATATCCTGCTCACTCTCGTGGTCATTGTGTATATAACTTAGAGATTAACAAAATTGTTGAGACCTGTAAGGTTACTTCTGATGAGGCTAGTTCTGGTACTTGACCCGATATTTTAGGTACACAGGTTCAGGGGGAGTTCGAAAGCATATTTCTTGATGAAGAGGATGATCTTGATTTTGGTGATGTTTTTCCTCCCATGCACCACCTGCACCGCCTGAGGATCTTGCACTTTCTACTTCCACTTCAGCTGGAGACACTGCTACCTTTGGTGGGACGATACCTCCTGATGTGCCGCTATCAACTGATTGATCACCTGCAAAAGATGTTGGTAATATTGAAGCTACCATTGAACCTTCTGCACCATTGCATAGTCAGTGACGTCATCCCACAGAACTGATGATTGGTAACATTCATGAAAGGGTAACACGTTTCAGGTTTACTTCTCCTGACTCACATGCTCATTTTGCTTTTGTTGCCTCTTTTGAGGTCTATGATGTAAGTCACACTTTATCTAATAAGTCTTGGATCAATGCCATGTATAAAGAATTAAAAAAATTTAAGCATAATAAAGTTTGAATCTTAGTTGAACCTCCTCATGGACATAATATGATTGAAATTAAATGGGTTTTTTAAAATGAACAAAATGAGGATGGTGTTGTGGTTAGAAATAAAGCTAAACTTGTTGCTTAGAGGTTTACTCAGGTGGGGGGTCTTGATTTTAGTGAAACTTTTACTTTTATTGCCATATTAGAATCTATCCGAATTCTCTTACCATTTATTGCATCTAAAGATTTTTAATTGTATCAAATAAATGTTAAAAGTGTTTTTCTTAATAGCTTTATTGAGGAGAAAGTTTATGTTAAGCAACCACCTGAGTTTGAAAATCCTAAATTTTCTAATCACGTCTACAAATTGTCTGAAGCCTTAAATGAATTGAAATAAGCTCCTAGAGTATGGTATGAAAAGCTCAAGTCATACTTGTTAAAAAAACATTTTTCAAATGGGTAAGGTAGACAAAACTCTTATCACGCTTAAGCATGGCAATGATCTATTACCTGTTTAGATTTATGTGGATAATATCATCTTTGGTGGCTCCTCTCATGCTTTGATTTTCAAGTTTTCAGATCATATGAGCAGGGAGTTGGAGATAAACAAGTAGGAGAGTTAACTTACTTTTTAGGTTTGCAAGTAAAACAGACTAAGTAGAACACTTTTATACATCAAAACAAGTACATTAAATATCTACTTAGGCATTTCGATATGGAAACCTGCAAACCTATCTATACACCAATAAGGTCTACAATTGTCCTTGATCCAGATGAAGAAAGTGAGGCAATGGACCAAAAAGAATACAGAAGCATGATTAGGTCCCTACTTTATCTTACTGCTTCGAGGTTGGATATACATTTTGATGTGTGTTTGTGTACTCGACTCCAAGCTAGATTTGTGGTTTATGGCTTAAAATATTTTTTTGGCTTCATTTCTTCACTTAGACCTGGTTAAAGTCATGTTATCTTGAGGTGCTATCAATGTATTCATCAAGGGGAAGATTATTGGACCATATAGCTAGGTATAGAATATTTGTGATGATGAATAATTGATAATATTGATTATTTATGTTATTTGCGGCGTGTGTGGACTTATATCGGTCAAGTTGGAAAGAATTTGTGCCGAAAAAATATGTTGATTTTGTCTTTGTATGTGCAAGGTAACTCGGAGGTGATCATGGTCTACGGCAAAGACCGGAAGATCGCTTGGTGCAAAGTCATAGTTCAGATAGTCAAAGATGCTGAGGTGACGGTCGTGCTCAAGTTGGGGCACGTGAAGATCAAAGATGGAGGATACGTGTTGGAGCTACGGATGTGTGGTCCAGAGGCTACGACACATGACAAAAGTTGAAAAACTCATGTTACATAAGGGTTTTGGATCCCTTATTTGTTGGAATTGAATAAGAATTTATGATCTTAGAGATAAGTTCATGGTTTAAGCCCTAGACTATAATAGAGATAGGGCTAGATGCTAACAAAAAATAGAGACCGAAAAATACAATTTTTGTGCTAAAGTTTAAGGGGTATCAAGAGGACATTTTGTAACCACAAACATAAAGATCCATGAATAAAAATTTAAATTTAATCCGAAGAAAAATCATCGGTGGCACGTTTCGCTGTGCTTCGTCCCGAGCCATCTCCGCGTTGTCTTTCGTATTTCGTTATGGCGCACCGCAGGGAGTTCTTCCTCGATTTTTTTATCTCCTCGATCCACGCACCGCGTGTCTGTCTTGGTCTTGTGGAAGCGCGTTGCTCTCCATCCTAGATCTATGCGCGATGTGAAGTAAACCAGCGATATTAGTCTTGGGCCCCACTCATTTGTGTTTGGGCTTCTTATTTCTATCTTATTTTTTACTATTCATAATTTTCGTCTTTTTTTGGTTTTTTGGTATTTTTTTTTAGCTTTTTTAGCGGTTCTTTTTTTGTATTGTTTGCATTATACGTGCTAGGCTAATCTATTTTTTTATTTTTAGATTTTTAAAAAATTAATTATGTCAAATAAGTTACTGTCAGCTATAGTATAATTTTGATTAGTTACAGTTCAATTTCAACCGTAAATTACTAAAATTTAGTCTAATCAAGTGGGCTCTTTGTCCCCGTGCGAGAAGTTGATTCAAGATTGAAGGAAAGCAACCAGCACTACTGTGAGTGAAGACTCTTTGATTGACTTCCATCACGGCAGCACATCCCATGGAGAAAAGACGCTGCAGCAAGTAGCGATGTCAGGATACAGCAAAAGTAGCATGGTTGGTGTGCCGAAGAAAAAGGAGGTTTAAAAGAAAGCGACATCTTCGAATTTTTTATTTTCTACAGTCACATGTGTAATAGCTACAGTAGTATGTAGTTTGCTACCGTACTAGAAGAAAAAATATTTTTCTCTTCCTTTGTTTTTTTTTTGTTCCTATTTTTACTGTACAGGCAAGTTAGATAATCAAAAGATAGTAAATTTAAAGAAAAAATTTTCGCTATAGACATTCATTCACCCTATGATTATCATTGACTATCCTACAAGTGTGCAATTTTTAGAAGTCATATAGTCGATCTAACCACTCACTCTTGACGCTCAAACCGTTGGCCACCGATTGCCACCTTACATTTGACAACAACTCTAAATATTGTAAAATCTCAAATCAAACTTAAACTTAACAATATTTACATAACAAAATCAAATCATATATTTTTTTAGACAGACAATACGCCTTACTGTAGAGTTTCTTAGCAAATTTTGCACATCTTGCATTATCCCCAAACTTGGTTTTCGCACAACCGTGCATTATTCTGAGATGTGCAGAATCTACCAAGAAACTCAGGACCTGACATACTCCATATGCTTCCTTAGAAAGGTGCGTTCTTCTTGGACCCATGCTTGGCCTTGATCATCTGGTTCAAGGCCTTCACGCACCGGCGTATCACTCCCATCGACTTCTTCCCTCCATCAGGTCGCTTTACCACCATAGCCAACGTCGCGCCGCCGTTTGCAGCTGCTCCCGACGCTATATGATAAGCAAGATCATTCTCCCCGTGGCCAAACTTTCTGGTAGCTTTTGCTTCTCCGATGAGGAGCTGCTTCTCTTGTATCAGCTCCTGAAGGGAAAACCGGGGCACGTCGTCGACAGTCGGCGGCGTGATCAGCTTCTTTAAGCTTTGACATTGCTCCAGGGTCTTCTGCTCTGTATCTCGGCGTTCCTGCTGCGCCTTCTGCTCTCCATCCTGATACTGCTCTGCTGTCTTTTCATCTTCTTCTTGGCATTGTTTACCTGTCTTCTGCTCCTCATCTTGGTATTGCTCTGGTGTCTTCTCTTCCTCATCTTGGTATTGCTCTGCTGTCTTCTGCTCTTCATCTTTGTATTGCTCGGGTTTCTTCTCCTGCTCATCTTGGTATTGTTCTGGTGTCTTCTCCTCCTCATCTTGGTATTGCTCTGGTGTCTTCTCCTCCTCATCTTGGTATTGCTCTGGTGTCTTCTGTTCTTCATCTTTGTATTGCTCTGGTTTCTTCTCCTGCTCTTCATCTCGATATCGCTGTTCTTTCTTCTCCTGATCATCTTGATATTGCCTTGGTGGTTCGTACTGCTGTGACGCCTGTGGAATCTTCAGGTCCTGGTCTTCGTATAGATATGGTGTCTGCTGCTCTGGATCCTCACATTGCTGGAGTGCCTGCAGCTCTGTATCTTGACACTGGAACAATGTCTTCAGCTTGGCATCTTGGAGTAGCTGTTGCGTCAGGGGCGGCACATACTGATCGTGATAACAAGCGACGAAGCTTGTCGATCTTCGCGTTCGCCTCGACATGCCAAGATCGAAGCGGCGAGATTTGTTCACATCACACTCGGTGGCCATGGTCTCTGGTTTGAGGAGAAAGATCACCAGAAAGAGTTGCTTGCTCCTTCTCTGGGATGGAGGAATTATAGGCCGCTTGATGTGTTTAGATTTGTAGTCCGTACTGGGAATCGGTGAACTGGTGACATGTCCATTTCAAAGGTTAAGTCTGGTTTGGTCATTTGGAAGATCAGTACCTGTCCTGGTAGCTTTTAATTCCTACATGAAGTGAGAATGAAGTAAGCATTGCTAGGGAAGTGACCAATATTCTGCCTCAAAACATCACCACGATCGTATTTTGTTGGATGGCAATAATATAACATGAATCACTGTATAAGGAATGCTAAGGAGGAGGCAGATTTTAAAAATAAAGAAAATTCCTGTATGATTGAAGCTATTCCCAACAACCTAAGGGCAAGATTTGGTTTCAAGTGAAAGATTTGACTGCCATGCCTTTACGTAGTTTGACTAGATGAAATCAATGAATTATACACAAAATTGCAATGCAAAAACAGTGTTTGGTCATTAAACCTTTCATGGTAACCCAAAATTTTCCCTATGAACAAATCACAATGGCACTTCAAATAGGAGCTGATACCCAGATTCAATAAACAGCATTTCAGAAACTAGCTCATAAGGAGAATTGTTTCTGAAGAATTACTAGGGGCAACTTTGACAAGTACAAAACCATTAAAGCCAATTTTGCACCTAAAAGCTAACATCAGAATAATGCTCAAACATAAAGTACATCTTTATGTCACAACTCAGATTAAACAAAGTATTGGTTCTTTGCCAACATTCTACATCTCAGGCCACATCAAAGATGATTCATTTACAGAGTCAGTCATCTTGCTTAGTTGCAGACAGAACTCCCTATCTTGCAAACCTCATTGTCCATTCAGCAGCTATTTCATCATGCTTAGTTCTATCGGTCAAGTACAAACGTGCAATGCTCTGCACAAGTGGGTTGTCTGCACAGACAAAATAGCATCATGTAAGGCTTCCGAGTAGAAATGAAGCAATAGTTGTGTGGACAGTAGAATTAGTTTAAACTGGTTTCTGTGAATTTTTGTTTTTACGGAAGAAATTTCAGAAAATGATTCTGGTAATGTTGGAGCATACATGGATCTGGATTTGTGATGATGGCTTTGATGGCCAGTAGCACCTTTGAAATTGTTAAAGCTGGACTCCAGCCATCCCTCAAAATGTCCAAACTCACTTTCCCAGTGGAGTCAACATTGCAGTGGTAAATCCTTGTTTTGAAAGTCACCTAGGAGAGTGACAGCACAGTTGTCACCACAAGTTAAGGTCCCCTAGTGCTAAAATACTGAATAAAATTACAGTAGTGAAACTAAATTGTTCCATCCAAATATACTGTATTGAAAATTTAACACATTCAACTAGAAGAGTGAAATAACTTGAGAATATTTTAACTATTGAAATGTCAAATATAAAGTCATGATAACCATTGCTTGTAACATCACAACGCCAGAGCTGTATAGTGTATACGGTACAATATAATTGTGTAATCATCTCTTCAGAAAACCTTGAGAAAATTCACATATTATTGCTATATTATTTGGAATATCACATTAGTAGCATCAGTATGATTGTTGTGGTGGCCTGCATTTGGTGTACCCACAGTTCCATGTGCTGGTCATGGTAAAGGTAGGCCACTGCAGGTCTGTGTCGTAGCTGAAAGTAGTGTAAGCACTGTTCAAGTGCTGAGATCTGGAAATGCATGTTGGCTGTTTCTGATCACTCATATCAAGGCATCATCAGTAAAAGGAAATAGTTGGAAAAAAGACGGTGGCAGTGTTGACAACCTCCACAACGTGTTGGTGGAGGCTATGGCCAGCGGGTGGATACTGATAAATCAATAACACCACTAAATGGACGGAAAATCTGGATTTAGAAGGCTTTCCTTATTTACCAGATTCTCTTATAGACTTACACTCTAAGCCAAGATTCACAAAATACAAAACAACATGTCAACACAGGGTAAAGGTGATGTCCAAGCACATAATAGCAAGGCTTCCAATGCACAAAACCTTTCTTTGTAAAACCTTTTTCCGACAAAGTATCAACTAAAAGCATGCCAGAACATAGGACAGGAGAACACCTAGGAAAACAACATCTTAGCAACTCTGCACAGTTATTTTTTCCTGAATACCAACAGTGAAACAGAAACTTCAGATGAGTTTTCTTAATACATAATCAAGATCATATTGAAAAGACGTAAAATGTCATATTACACTTAAGACGCACGCACGTCGCTTCAGAAACAAAGGTAACCTTGATTAGCAACAAAGTAAACTCACTTTTGCAAAATTCTTTTTCTCATCTAGGTTGTTCTACAAGTTCCACTCTTTGGTGCCTTGCCCTCAAACACATGCCTCCCAGTTTCCCCAAAAATTCCCATTGAGGTGTGGCATTTCTGGATGAATCTTGATTCTTGACAGACAGCTCAATGTAGTTTTCTCTTTCTAGGCTAAAGAAAATTTTACTAAATTAAGGTAGCGGATTGTAGAAAGTTTGGGGATAACAGACTTTGATGACAAATTTCCCTGTTCATTTACTAAAAAGCATGCCAAGGGTCATCGCTTTGGTATACTCTGTGTACATGTCATCGCTTTGGTAATACTCTGTGTACATGGTTTTCATTCCATTACCTACAAATAGTGATCTTAGTGAGCAAATTTTGGATTCTGATTGCACAATAAGGAGAACCAGAAATGAAACACTGTGATCCCAATCAATTTTCTGTGTCAGTAGTTGTATATTCATAGTTACCACAACTGAATGTCACATTCCTTCTAGAGAACTTAAGCTTGCAAGATCTAGGAAAACTTTCTATACGCTGCACACCTCAACTCAAGAAACCAAACATCACACAGAAGCAAATACTAACAAAATTAAAAGGTGAATTCTTAGTTCTTACCATGGGAGGTTTGAACGGATAATCAAGTGGAAAAACAATATCAAGGAAAAATATCCCTCCTTCATACGGCGACCCTACAAGACAAGCACTGAGTTAAACCAAACTGCAGGTGCTTATGATACTAGTTTATTCTACACCCCGCCTCCTGTATCTACACGAAAAAAAATAACTGCAATTTGAGCTAGTAAAATTCCCACATAGCGCAGTAAAATTCCATGAGCTTTCTCCTGTGTTGAATCGGCTACTGGCGAGGAGGAAGCGGAGAGGATATATCTCATACCTTGGGGTCCGATGATGGTGGAGAGCCAGTGGTAGAGGTTGTCTCCCTTGGGCCCAGCGGAGCAGTCGGAGGCGTTGAGGTCCAGCAACTCCTTCTGTATCCGCTTTCCCGACGACGAGACCGAAGTCCCACCGCTGGACCCCCACGGCCGCACGCTGCTCCCGCTTCCGCCACCGGCGGCGAAAGTGAAGCGGGAGGTGGGGAAGGAGGAAGACGACATGCCTGCACCCTGCGACGGTGACGGAGCCGCGGAGGGAGGAAACTGGAAAGTATCTGGCCCGTCTTGCTGTCTTGGTGAGGTATTAAATCTATTCCAAGCCCAGTTTGGGTGGGTCATCTGGGCCCATCTACATGTTCAACTTACACGTGGATGGGCTGGGAACCCGCCAAATCCGAGCACGCCGAAACATGGCCTTAGCAAGGCCGGTGTGGTAATGGTAATGGGCTAGGCTGAAGGTTAGTCGCCCATGGGCATCAAGTTGTCATTCACGAATGGATTTTTTCGACTGGGATTTATGACTTTTAATTTATAATTTTTTAATTATAGTTATTAGTAAGAAAAATTACAAAGAGTTAGATAGTTACATACAATTTTAACTAATACTAGTAAAGTGCCCGTGCGTTGCAATAGAAAACCAAATAACAGTGATGCATAATGTACATAGAAATAGAAATTGTACATCAATAAAAGATTTGTCATAGCTTTCTGATTAGCACAGATTTAGTAACATCTGGCGGGATTATAATATAAAAGAATTACTCACCTCCAGTACGCTATCGATTTCATTTTGAATCCTCCAATTCAAAGAATCTACAAGCTACATAAACATATATATTTGTAACTAATTAAGCGACCAATAACTTCAGGAATTCTCTTTTCAGTATTGAACAAGATAATAACAAAGATTACCATTTTATGAGCCTTAGATATGTTCCACTCTCTGCCTTAAGGAAGCGCAGAATGTTTCTTTAGGATAGCCCCGTGAACATTCCAAAAAAGAGATGTTTAGAATCTTTTATTGATTCAGGAGCCATTTCACTTTACAAGTCACATATTAAGATGAATGGCCAAACAATCACATTGCATCAAATACCATCCAAGCGAAGGAATTCAAAATTAGCAATCAAAACATTGATTTTAAAAGGTAGACAATTATGTGTAGATTGTATAGACAAAACATGTAAGTACATAATATGGGTACAGGGGTAGGTTATACAGAGCGGCATCTGCTGGTTATGATATTGATTATACTATGTCACGCAGATCTCTCGTAGTGTTGCCGCAATTCTATCAATAAAAGTATGAACCTTTGAAAGAAGCACACATCGAAACAAATGTGTGCACTCAAACCTCCAGAGAATCGACCAATTTGAAAGTCATCACCCTTGTTTTCCCCTTGCTCGTGTACCACCCAAAGCCTCACCGAAATGTTCATATATAAGATACACAATAAACTAATGTATAACTAATGTATAAGCCATCCAATTATATATAAAAAGCAAGATAGAGAATAAACTGTCCATGTATATTAGATACACCTCAAAAAGCAACTATCATTTTTAAGCACACCTCGATCATATTTCATATCAAAGGAACATGGAAAAGTCAAGCAATCACAAAACACCTATACCTGGATATCTTCTTTACACAACAGATATCGATTCAAAGCACAAAAGATGAAGAAACATTACATGTTGAAGCAGCCCTAGCACTTGACATCCTGCAAAAGATAACACCTCACCGTTAAAACCCGCAGATATTGATCGTCACACATACAAAGAGCAATTCCAAATTTTAGCATAACGAAACAATGAAATCATGGAGCTATTGCACCACCACCTAGACAATAGATGCACAAGCAACATAACCAAGACAAACTACCCAAAGAACTTCCTAAAAATGTGAGCTCACACTTAGTTCCACCGGACTATTCAGAAGAGCGGTGATTTCTTGGATCCACGTAAATGATTCCAATCACAAAGATAAGATTTTCTTCCCACAAATTTGTACTACCATAAAGCTTTGCTTTCCGTGCCAACTCGATTTTAATCGCTCCCACAACCCGCAACGCGGCACCATACAAGCTCACCTATCGAGAATTCGGCGAACTAACGCCGCTTCAAGATTAATCACAACCACAACTACGGTCCACCACATAACTAACCGTGAGCCTGATCATTGGCGCAATCCTTCAATAGTGATGCCTCCATCCTCAAGACAACTCAAAATAACACGAGATCTCAAGCATCAAAATGGTCTATGCGGTACCTACCACCTTTGCATATGACGAGGCACCGCATCTACATGAGTACCACTACACGAGCATACACATGCGCATCATTCCAAAGCAAAGAGAACAAGTATAGAGGCAAAGATTTCAAGAGGGTTACCATGAAGAAGGAGTTGGGGGACTGGACAAGGCGCTTCTTCTTGTGCTTGAGCTTCTCGAGCTCCACTGGTGGGTTCAGCAGGTCGATGTCGTTCTGGAGCACCTGCACCACCGCCACCACCACCTGCAAGAAAAAAATTCACACAGATCAGAACCCCAAATCCAACAACAATCCGAATAAGAAACATCGCGGATCACATGAACAAGTCGGAAGAGCGCCGTACCATGGTGGGAAGCTAGGGTTTGCTCGGGCTCTGCGCTCTCTAGTATCTGGAACGGGCGACGACGCTGCGGTGCGGCTGGAGCAGAAACTGGAGGAGGTTTTAGGTTGAGGTAGATGGAGGAGGACGGCGGGAGTGGCTGGGGAGGAGGAGGAGGGGCGAGGGGCGGAGGGAGGAGGTGGCGCGGGGCGGGGAGGAGGGGAGGCCGGGAGGGGAGGAGGTGGCGGGGGGGGGGGAGGAGGCGGCGGGAGAGCGAGGGGCGGGGAGGCCAGGGAGGAGGGGGGCGGCGCGCGGCGGCGGAGGCGGGGAATGGAGGCGCGACGAGCCGAGGGGGGGGAGGAGGAAGCGGCGGCGGCGACGCGGGGTGGGGGGAGCAGGCGGCGGCGCGGGGAGAGCGAGGGGGAGGCGGGGAGCGAGGGGATTAGGAGGCGGGGGGCGGGTGGCGGGGGAGAAAGAGGGAATTAGGAGACGGACGGTTCGGATTAATCAGATGGAATCGAATGGCCGAGAAGAGAGAAATGACGACGGACCAACCACCAATTACTTCTTTTATAATAGTAAAGATAATATGTACTATAATTAACTTATAGATTTCGTCTTAAAAAGATACACTGTTAAAAACAAGTTATTGCAGCGTCATACATAAGCCAAAACCTGATCCGAATCAAACCAATGGTTCAGGTGGTCCCGGGTCGCCGACCATCCACGGGACTATCTGGCCATGATCCCTGATCTCGATCTGGACCTCGACGCCGCGGTGCGCAAGAAGAGCAGGTCGCCGTTCGTCAGGATCGTGAGCAAGCAAATGGTGGGGATCTTCCTGACGATCTGGGTGATGAGGGGCCTCAGGAAGTGCATCCAGAACCTCAAGGTCTCCACTGTCGTCGTCGGCGCCATGGGCTACATTGGCAACAAGGTTGGTGGTTGCTCGTCATGTTTTTCAGGGGTTTCTGCTCTGCAATGCTGCAAGTTTTGCCGTTCCAGGAACAGTACTCGAGTGATTTTGGTTTTTGTGTGCAATGTTTGGACATGGTACAGGGGGCAGTGCCAGTGAGCAAGTCGATATATCAGACAATGTTTTGCTTTGTGTGTACCCACCTAGCGGCCGGCGAGAAGTCCGCCTTCTTGCATACGCGGAGCGCCGACGTGCAGGAGATTCACCGGCGGACGCATTTAAACCTCCCCCGGTGACCTTGAACTCTCTAGAGGCATCTATGACCATGAGTAAGTGTACATTCTATCCTGGTTAGCTCTCTGAAATCAAGAGACTGATTGTAGTACATGTGCATTGCATCAATACATCAGGAATCTGAGAATGTATTTGTGCCTGTGTTCTTCGCTTGGCGATGTATGCAGGAGAATTTTCTGGCTCGGTGATCTGAACTACCGTATCGATGTGCCTTACGAAAGAGCACACGATCTGATCTCATCAATGGACTGGTCTCAGTTAGCCGAGAAAGATCAGGCACCTCAAGAATCAGTACGCAGTTTAACAAATGACAATGGGTTAGTGTTCTTCATCTGACAATGCTGCTTTGGTGGTTCTGATTTTCTGAAAGCTCAAGTGTGAGCTGAAGAAGGGCCGCGCGTTCGACGGATGGACCGGAGGCATACTAGAGTCTGCACCTACCTACAAGCACGAGCTCAACTCGAAGAAGTACATCGGCGACGATCAGAAAGGCGGCAGGAGAACTCCGGTATGGTACGTACTACACTAGTACGCAATGCAGAATTACCAGCGCAATGCCTTGTGAATTCTGTGTGAAAACATTCTGTTCTGTTCCTTCATCTCAGGTGCGACCGGATCCGGTCGTTTGGGAAAGGCGAGAAGCTCCTGAGCTACAGGAGGTCGGGGATCACGCTCTCCGACCACCGGCAGGTGACCGAACAAAAAATGCAAGACGGCAGAAAAATCCCATCTTTCCAAGAGATCCTAGGAGACATGTCTCATGTATGCACCAGCTGATACGGAAAGAAGGCCGTGTAAAATTGACTATTGGACAGGGATAATTACAACATCATCAAACAGTCTAGGATATTTTCACGAGCTGAACCATTGGCAGTCAAAATTGGCATACTCTAGCTGCTGCTAACAAACAAAATTCACAAGACTAACCACAGCTATCCAAGATACCATAAAACTAGAAGAAAAAAACTCGACACATAACCAGTAGGCCCATAGAGCTAGTCTAGTTGCTACTTGCTACCCAAAAAAAAGAGATGAAATTTTTTAATCAGCTTCCCTGAAAAAATAATCAGGTACACATCTGTAACACATTCAGACTGAAATTGTGAAGGATTACAGTTTAATAGTGAAGCCATATGCCAGGGTACACAATATTTGAAACTTCCAACATCTCCAAAAGTATCCTTTCGCAATTGAGTTTTCAACTTGACATTCAAAATTGGTGCATCTTGCTCATTCGTTTCTAGGACAACAACTTTTGAGAGATACATCTCATCTAAAGAATACAGCAAGACAGATATGGCTCCCTACGCTATCTAATGACAAGATCCATAATAAATTCTGGGCATCTCATAAAAATGCAACACGGTTACAATGTTTTACAGAAGAACTAGTATGGGCAGCAATGCGGAAACTAGGTGGGTCAACCAGCAAGACTGATCTTGTGTAGCAGAGCTGTCTGGGCTTACAGGCCCAGAAGCTGCACCATCACTGCTGCCATTGGAACCGGTGCTGCAAATAGAACCAAACCCCATTGTCAGTATAGAGCAACAAAAAGGTTAGAACCGCTAGCAAAAAAACATCAATGAAAAAGGCTCACCTTCCTGCAAAGATGCATGAACCATGGCCTGCAAATTTTAATCCAGGGGAAATTTTTGTGTTAGGCTCATGTAACAGAACAAAGTGGCAATAGCACGATCAGATATAGCAGCAAGTACTCTTGATCTCTTTAAATGAAATTAAAAAGACGGTACCTTGTATTAGAAAATGTAACTACAAGACGATGATCATAATTATTTAACCAACTAATTGTATGTGGTTTATCTTACATCAGCATGACCAGATGTATCAACTCTACGCACTTAATCCTAGTTTGACTTCCTCTCGCATTCCTATATACGGTTTATCGTCGGCTCATGCCCTCATTGGACATACAAAAAAACAACCATGTCCTTAGTATTCTAAATACGTCTGCTCTCCTTGTATTTACAGCTCCAAGGTATCCATTGATGTCCAATAGTGTCTGGGTCATACGAAGAATAGGAAAGCCAAGTCATGAGGAATGGGCAAACCAATTGTTAGACAGTTTGTTAGCTTCTCCTCTCTTTGTACCGCTAGACCAGGTTGTGCGTATGCACGTTGTAACAACCTCCCTGTATTTATACTTGAGCAATACATACGACTGTTGCGTGTGGTCATTACTCTCGCATAGTATCAGAGTCTCTTTTTGAGTCACTCCTGACCTGGTTCTCTTCTCATCTTACAAACCGCCATGAGCAAGGACGGTGACATATCTCCACAGAAGTCCCATTCGCCATCCCCTCCACCTAAACCCACCTCAGCCCTCCCTCCTCTACCTGCACCTCTCTGTGGGGATCAAAGCATTCATCCCTTTCAACCTTGATCTCCAGGCATCCAATTACACCAAATGGCGGGAGCTGTTCCTCGTCACACTGGGCAACTTCGGCCTCACCGAGCACATCACCCTACCTCCTCTTCGTCCGCGGCATCCGAACCTGTGTAGCACCGTGACAACTGCTGCTCAAGTGGCTCTATGGCTTGATCACTTCGAGATCTTCGATATCATGATCAAGCCAGATGCTCCCGCTGCTGTCGTATGGGCCAACATCGAAGGCCTCTTTCACGACAATAAGAAGACTCATGCTGTCTACCTCCAGGAGCAGTTCCGCGTCGACATGCAGGGCGATCAAAGCATCACGGCCTACAACCATCACATCAAGTCGTTGGCTGATGCGCTCCAGGACATTGGGCATGCTGTCTCCGATGAGGACCTTGTCCTTAACACACTCCATGGCCTTAATGAGGATTTTGGCCACGCGTTAACCTTGATCACCATGCAGGTGCCTTTCCCATCCTTTATTCAGGCTCGTTCGATGCTTCTTCTCGAGCTCAAGAAGAACAACGGTGGACACGTGTTTGCCTCTACTTTCATGACCACACCCGCCTCTCCTGTCCACAGCACCGGCCATGCCAGCAAGGGCAAGGACGGCAAGCCCAAGGGCAAGGGTGGCCACGGCACCAAGACTTTCCGTAGCGACGCTGGTGGCACACCTCCACTGTCGGCACCCCTGGACCTCAGCAGATGGGGACACCCATCTTTAACCCTTCTGGCGCACCAGCAGGTGTCGGGCTGCTTGGTCTAGGGCTGTAAAAAAAGCTTGAGGCTCGTGAGCTGCTCAAGTTTGGCTCGCTCTAGACTCGATTCGAGCTTGACTCGAGCTCCAAACAAGCTGAACTCGAGCTTGATCCCAAGTTCGCGAGCTTCAACGAGCCGAACTCGAATAGCTCGTGAGCTTAAGATTTTTTTACACCCATAACCCTAGGGCCCCTACTCCCACTATTTTTACAATCCCCCCGACCCGATCCCGCCCCCTACCTTCCGATGCCGCCCGCGCGCCTCGCCTCACACCTCGGCCGGATCCAGCGCTCGCCCCCGCCTCCTCGCCCCTCGGCACCTCCTCGGCCCCACCTTCCGACGCCGCCCCCCCCCCCCGGCGCCTCCTCGCCCCCCGGCACCTCCTCGGCCCGGATCCAGCACCCCACCTTCCAGCGTCGCTCCCCCCACGCCTCCTCGGCCCGGATCCGCCCCACCTTCCGGCGCCGCTCCCCGCCTCGGCCGGACCGGATCCGCGCGTGTGCTTCCTACATCGGCCTTCTGGCGCCCCCGCAACCTCCTCGACCCGGATCGGACCAGATCCATGGCCGGTCCACCCCCTGCAGCTCGGTCATTGCTCCTACAGCAACGGCTCCCCCAACCGCCAGCAGGCCTAGCACCAACCCTCAGTACTCCCTCTCTACCCCTTTCCTCTTCTACTACCCTCCTTATGCTCTGTGCTTCTGTGATGGATATGTGATGACAACTATGAGATGGTTGTGATGTGTAACCGAGCCTACATGAGCTAAGCTTGAGCGAGCTCGAGTTTTGTCCGAGCTGAGCTCAAGCCTAGCTTAAAGCTCGCTCAAGCTCGGCTCGAGTTTCTACCAAGCTCGAGCTTGCCAGGTCAAGCTCGCTCGAGCTCAGCTCGTTTACAGCCCTAGCTTGGTCCATAGCCACCTGGAGCAAACACGATGCTGGCCTTGGGGAACCACCATCCTTCCCAGTTTCAGCTACCTCAACCGATGCCTCAACAGACATTCCCACATGCCACATCCCGCTCCCGGTGCTTCTCTATAGAAGCCTTCATCCATCGGCTCGCAAACCTGGGATCAAACTGCACTCATCAACATACTCAACAGTTTGTCTATGACCCCGCCATCCAATGGAGAATGGTTCATGGACTTCGGCGTATCATCACACATGACCTCCGATCCCGATAATCTCATCTTTCTCCTCTCAATTGTCTTTTCCTTCCATTCTCGTTGGAAATGGTCATCGTATTCCTGTCTCTACCTCTGGTTCTCTTACTTTCAATACTTCTATTCCACTGCATCTTAAAAATGTTCTTGTTGCTCCTCAACTTGTGAAGAACCTTATTTCTATGCACAAGTTCACAACTGCCAATTTCTGCTCCATTGAATTTGATCCTTGTGGTCTCTCCGTGAAGGATCTTCGCACTCGGAAAGAAATTCTTCGATGCAATAGTCCGGGTGATTTGTACCCTCTCCATCTCAGCGTTGTCGCATCCACACCAAAAGGGTTCATCACCACCACCATCTCCACTGACCTGTGGCATCACCACCTTGGACATCCATGCTCCCACTCCATCGCCGCTCTCAACCGCTCTTCTTTTATTTCATGTAATAAATCACCCATTGGTCCTTGTGAGGCCTGCCAGGTAGGGAAGCACGTTAGGCTGCCTTTCTCTACTTCAGCTTCTCATACTGCTGCTCCATTTGAAATAATCCTTTGACTTATGGACTTCACCTCTTTCTAGTGTATCTGGTTACAAATATTATTTGCTCATTTTGGATGATTTCACTCAATACATGTGGGCCTATCCTCTCCGTCTCAAGTCTAATGTCTTTCCCACATTTGTTTGTTTCTTCAATTACATCTAAACACACTTCTCTTCTCTTAAGTCCCTTCAGTGTGACAATGGAAAAGAGTTCGATAACACACCGCTTCGTTCCTTTCTCTCCTCTCACGGTATTCTCTATTGCCTCTCTTGTCCTCCCACCTCGCAGTAAAATGGCAAAGCCGAAAGGGCCATCCGCACGCACCACAAGTGATGTCCTGCACACGCTTCTATTCTAGGCTTAGCTTCCTCCTACCTATTGGGTTGAGGCCATGCACACTGCTACGTACCTCTTATTCAAGAGACCAACCAAGCCTCTTCATCTTGCCACGTCATATGAATGTGACACCTCGACCTATGTGAAATTAGGCCCATGATGGTCCATGTGTGTGTGCACATGAAAGTGTGAATTAGTCTCATATTGCTAGTTTAGCATGAGAAACACCAACATATAAACCCATAGACATCATTGATAATAACCTCCAGTTAACCATTTTACGCGAAGCAAGGACGAAAGCGCAAACAGGTTGTTACGTGTGTGGCTTATCCATAATGGGGTTAAACCTAAGCCAGTTTGGACCCTAGGGTGTTACAAATGGTATCAGAGCCGACCCTCGCGGTTACACGGGCGCGTACGGGACAGAGGCGTGGGCATATGACGCATGGCGCGTGTGGGCCCAGAGTGGTCACACGGCATGGTATATACACCAACACTGGACTGATAGACATGTGCCAAGAGGGAGAATTCCTGGTCATTTGCCCCAGTGTAAGTATATTGGACCGACGAGGACGTCGGGTTCTTTGAGGGGGGTGTATATGACACCTCGCCCATATGAAATTAGGCTCATGATGGCCCATGTGTGTGTGCACATGAAAGTGTGGATTAATCCTATATTGCTAGTTTAGCATGAGAAGCACCAACATATAAACCTACAGACACCATTAGTAATAACCTCCGGTTAACCGTTTTGTGCAAAGCGAAGACGAAAGCGCAAGCAGGTTGTTACGTGTGTGTGGCTTATCCACAATAAAGTTAGGCCTAAGCCAATTTGGACCCTAGGGTGTTACAATGAAGCCTTGCATCACTCACCCCTAGATTACAATGCCTTGCGCATGTTTGAATGCTTGTGCTTTCCTAACATTTCTACCACTGCCCCTCAAACTCTCTCCACATTCGACTCGTTGCGTCTTTCTTGGGTACCGTTGCCTCGACTTAGCAATTCGCCGTATTATTATCTCTCGTCATGTTACCTTCGTCGAAGACATTTTCCCTTTTTCATCCTCTCCACCACCACCTTCCACGGACTATGTGTTCCTTGAGGATCCACCTCTCTCGGTTCTTCAACCAAACATGCACCAGACTGTCGTGGTACCTCCGCCGGCCTCATCGCCTTCTACAACACTCTCCACATCACCTCCGTCCACTCCGCACGGTGCTTTGACTGCGCCCATTAGTCCACCTACTTCTATCTATCCACCACCAACTTCCGCACCTCCCACACCATCCAAACCACGAACTCACTCAATGAGGACTCGTGCTTTGGACGGTGTGTTCAAACCAAAGCGCATTCTGAATCTCACCGCAACAATCTCTCCTTTGTCTCCCATCCCTACCTATTATTGCCAAGCTCTCCATGATCCAAACTGGTACAACGCGATGTTCGAGGAATACATGGCACTCCTGTAAAATGAGACGTGGTCTCTTGTTCCTCCCCCGTTAGGTGCCAATGTGGTAACTGGGAAATGGGTATTTAGGCATAAGCTAAATCCTGATGGATCCCTCGCTCACTACAAAACGCGATGGGTTGTCCGTGGATACTCACAACGTCCAGGAGTTGATTTCGATGAAACCTTTTCTCTTGTTGTCAAGCCGGCCACAATTCGAAACATCCTCACCATTGCATCCTCAAACTCCTGGCCTATACATCAATTAGACATGAAAAATGCCTTCTTATATGGCCATTTGGATGAAGTTGTGTTCTACCAACAACCTCATGGCTTTGAGGATCAAGCTCATCCCTCCTACGTCTGCCGACTCCACAAATCCCTTTACGGTCTAAACCAAGCACCCAGGGCTTGGTTCCACTGTTTCACCACTTTCCTTCTTTCTATTGGATTTGTGGCATCCAAATCACTCCTTTTTATTTATCACCGCGGTACTGACGTCGCATATCTCCTCTATGTCGATGATATAGTACTCACCGCCGCCTCTAGCACATTTCTATCCCGCATCATTTCCTCCCTCAGCGACGAATTCTCCATGACTGACATGGGTCCCCTTCACTTCTTCCTCGGGATGCTGTTACGTACAATGCATCTGGCATTCATCTTTCATAGCGGTAGTACATTCTTAACCTCCTCAACAAGGCTGGGATGATTGACTGCAAACCGTGCAAGACTCCGATCGATGTTAGTGCCAAGCTCCCAACCGCTGAGGGTGCTCCAGTCGCTGATTCCACTACATGCCGCAGCCTGGCTGGAGGATTGCAGTATCTCACAATCACAAGGCCAGACTGCGCTATCTGTAGGGAACTATCAACCTCGGTTTATGGCTGCGCCGCACCAACTCCTTCAACATCGCCGCTTACTCTAATGCCGACTAGACCGACTGCCCCGATACTCGCCAATCCACGTCCGGATATTGTGTTCATTGGCGACTCGCTCGTTGCCTGGTCTTCCAAACATTAGAACACGGTGTCCAGATCAAGTGCAGAGGCAAAGTACCGAGCGGTCGCTAACGTCGTCGCGGAGACCTGCTGGCTACAGCAATTCCTCGCCGAACTTCATCGACCTACCTCGAAGGCCACTATCATCTATTACGACAACATCTTGGCGTGCTACCTCTCCATCAACCCATTGCAACACAAGTGCACCAAACACATTGAATTGGATATTCTTTTCGTACAGGAAAAGGTTGCTTTGGGCACGGTTCGAGTTCTTCATGTTTCGACGTCTTTGCAGCTAGCCGATATATTCACAAAGGGACTACCGTCGGTGTTGTTCAACGATTTCAGGTCCAACTTGAGTGTCTTCCCAGCGACGCTCGAGCTACGCAGGGGGGGGGGGTTAGATAGTTCGTTAGCTTCTCCTCTCTTTGTGCCACTAGACCAGGTCGTGCGCATGCACGTTGTAACAACCTCGCTGTATTTATACTTGAGCAATACATACGACTATTGCGTGTGGTTCATTACTCTTGCACCAATTCTTTTGCAATTTATTGCTGTTTTCAGTTCTATTTGGACCAAAGCAACCTTTTATAGCTGTACATGCCGCATGACAAGAAGCCTTTAGCCCTCATAGATATCATGCAGATTCTAACATGTGAGAGCAGGCACGTACATGTTAAACATATCTTAAGCAAAAATTGGTCAAATTATTCCCATGTTCTATACATAAGTTTCTATGTTTGTGTAGATTGCTGTGAGAAACTTCGACACAAATCAGCAAGAGATTGAGATGGTTACCTACCAGACTAACCAACATGAAGTCTTCAGGGGAAATTTGTGTCACAATACAAAAATATTATGCTAACAAATTAAAAAGGCTTCGAGAATAATAAAATAGAAGTATAGCACTGCTTTTGACTAATGGTTAGTTGAAAACCTGCACCAAAATTGCCTTAGGATATAAGCAGATTTCTTTTCCCATGTACTAGAGGATGTGTGAAGATTGCTAAATGTTGCACAAAGTGAAACATGTTAGCACTAAATTTGGTATTGTGAAATGTCACTTTTAGTGCTGAGACCAAGGATAAATAAAAATTGTGCCAAGTGACAACCATACCAGAGTAATGAAACCTACATCAGGTAATTAATGCTTGTGCAAAAGTTCTGTTTCCCACTGATTGTAAGGAAATAGATAATCAACAGAAGAATGCAGCTTACTTGGATCAGTGGACGTTACCATTGCGGTACTATTAAAGTTGCATGTACCACCACTTGCTTGTGTTCTATGGTAATAATCGTTGAAAGCATATGAAGCAACAGCTACAATGTCATCTGATTTATAGCATGGGTGCCCAGGTTGGATTGCACTGCAGTTTGCAGAGCCAGGGCCACATGCCCAATCCAAGCTTTGCTTCAGAGCACTATGGGGTGCACTTGAATTTGCCACACAAAACATCCCACGCAAAGCTGCTGAATCTGTATTAGTTGCGGTCACGTCTTCAAATGTCAGGGAGTACACTGTGGTTGCATTGGGAAACATAATGCCCCAATTTTTCTCTGAAACAGGTCCTGACCGAAGATCCTCATTGAACAACTCAAAGATGTATGTGCTTACTTGATTATTTGGCTGGCTAGGAGTACCGGAATTATTTAGTACATGGCGTATGAGGTTTGTATTGTAAGCCAAAGCATTATCAACATTAGCAGCCTGCTCTTTTGGCCCACCATGCCATGGCCAGCCAGAAGCTGTGACCATAACAGGAATCCCAGTAAAATTCATTGCTTGTATTGAGTTGTAAGTAGCATCAACCATAGCATCAAACATATTGGTATAGAACAAATTAGCGTTGGGATCTGCAATTTGACTGTTGGGATTGAGTGATCGGAACAGGGCATACTCTAAGGGGAATACGCCTTGCCCTTTGACATAGCCATAATAAGGCTGGGCGTTCAGCATGAAGGAAGATCCTGTATTCTTCAGAAATTGAAGATACTGAAACATTATTGAGCTCCATGTTGAATTGAAAGTGGCAGCAGAGGGAGGAAATGCCTTAGAGATCATGTCTGTTGAATGAGGACTTGAAATTTTCACCTGGGTATTGAGGTTTGCAGCCAACAGTGCTGACTGGAGGAATTGCAACGCAGGTACAAGAACAAGAGCTGCATTTGGAACGGTAGTAAGAACCTCATTACCCACAGCAATATATGTGATGTTAGTAGCTGGAATGTAAGCAACAACATTCTTGTTAATCCAATCGGCAGCCGTAGAACGTGACTGCCCCACACGAAGTAGCTGATCATTTGGAATCCCAACCATTACTTCTATTCCAGTATTCGCCAGGGCGGTTAGCATTTGATGGTCTGAATCAAGCAAGCGAACATGTTGAATCGTCTTTGCTTTAAGGATAGAGACTATGTCTGGTGCTGATGGCAGCTTTGACATGTCGGTGCCAACATTGATGCCAACAAATGCTCCTACAACAGAGTGCAGCAACAATTGTTATGTAAAGAGAATTTAGATACAAGAAACAGAAGTATGGTTACATATATTTAGCTCCTATTTTTTTCAGTTCAAAATAGCATTAACACAACGAAGTACAACTAATCGTATGAAAAGCACTGAGGTAGTTTAAAACCATAACCATGTACTAGAAAAATATGATGAACTAAAGTACCTGAAACATTGAAAATCATGAGCATTAATAAAATCACCACGCCCTTTAGTCTCTTGGGCGGCATAATGTTGCGCCCAAGCATGTGATTAGTTATGATCCAGGGACACTTCTCAGAAGCTCTTGATCAACGCTGAAATATCAACACAGGAGAAATTATGTCCATTGAACAGGAACAGGCGCCACTACTTTTACCAAATAAAACTCCTGAAATTTAAAATGTATCTTGGGGAGATAGTGGAGCTGAGAAAGACATTAATGATGTGAAGTGAAAACAATGCATTCACATTTGTAGAGTACACCCAAAATATATGATATTAAAGGATCAATCTTTCTGATTTTCCACGAATCTTCAACATAAGGAAACAAATTTGGGATTAATGTTGTTCAGAGTATCCAGACAGTTCGAAGTACTTGCGCAATGTAACTAGCTCGAGAAAGCAACAAACTGTGCAGTGTGTTTTTTTTTTTTTTTGGCAATCAAAGCATCGGTTTTCTTCTTCCAAATGATCGAAATAAATACGAGTTAAACTGACGCCAAATGATAGGGAGAAATCTTTTGCAGCCGAAAGTATAAGAATGAAAAGTGAAGATGAAAAACAGATTTGCTGCTACTAAAAAAAGTAATCTTTTGAGCCAATGTGCAAAATTGCAAGCCTGTCGTAGGTGAACTGTTCTCCAATCATAGGAGGAAAGTGCAAAATTCTCCAAAAAACACAAATATCACAAGAATGACTGAATGAGCAGGTACCTCTCAGAACATCAAGGAAAAAAGATTCCCATTTTTTATCGTCACCTAATCATGATGAAGTTGCATTCGCCCAGAAGCCAAATTTACACAGCTCACAAGCAAAACCACCATGGAGAAAAGAACACAGAACTACGAAGCCCCAAGAGTCGCGAAGCAGCGAAACATCAGAACAAGAGCAGAGAGAAATAAACACCTAGAAGTTTTCAGGACATCAACGAAGAAAGAAGGCTTCAAGAACACTTCATCTCCCTTTCCCCAGTTAAAATGTCATCCCTTTGCAAGAAATCTCAGTTGGAAAAAAGTCACGAGCAGAAAGATCACAAGGCTCCAAAAAAAAGGCAACAAATGGAAACATCACAATCGCAACAACAGTACAAGGTAAAGGGAACAAACCAACAGGAAAAGAGAAGATATAAGCCACCTGATCTTGTCCCCGGAGAAGAGCCCTTTCTTCCTCCTCCTCTTCCCTTTCCAAGCACACACGCACAAAAGAGGTCACCACAAACAAAGATGGCATCAGGAAAGACTTCTTGTCCTTGAGAGAGTGAGCAAGAACCGGAGCACTGCTGAGTCCTGAGGTAGTGTGAAATGGGAAGGTCTCTCTCTCGCACAGAACACAGAGAATCCGAGGAGGTCTTGGAGCTGTATGTGTATCTGTGAGTGCTGTCTCGGTTCTTGGCTTCGGTGGCTCCCTAGCTTCTGTTTCTTGGAGGTTCTTTTATTATTGATTATGGTGCTGAGATGATGGGATTAAACAAATACGGGGGATTGACCGAGAGCTCAGATGCGCGCGTCGCAGATCCAATTTTAAGCTTGTTGGAGAGAATAGAGGATTAAAGAAGATTACAAGGACGGTCACTAAATTTGTTCGAACTATCGGGGTGTTTTTAGCTATAACTTCTGATTTTTTATTAGAATTTTACTGTAACTGATTTGATTTTTTAGGTATAATTAAATTTAAAAATATGTTAACCCATCACGGACAATACAAAGAAACACGGGAAAAAAAGAAAAATACAAAAAAACTCAAAAAATCTAAAAACAATTCAAAAAAAGATGAATTACTGAATAGTGAAAAAAAAGCTGAAACTAGAAATTGAAACTGAAAAAAAGCTGAAACGAGCGGGGCCGCTTGTTGGAGAGAATAGAGGATTAAAGAAGATTACAAAGAGGGTCACTAAATTTGTTCAAACTACCATCTAGATCACCGTATTTTAAAAATTTTTATTTAAATAACTAATAAGATATAAATAGATCTTTGATTCATCCTATCTACTGATGTTGGTATATTTCGCATACGTGGCATAACACATAAGATTTAATACATTAAAATTAATACAAACCCTTTGATATTATTTTTTCTTTAACCCTATCCCTTTTATCCTTAACTTAATCTGATTGAATCGGACCGAATTTATCCACACTAGTCACTCGAAGCCTTATCCTCTTCTTCTATATGCATCCTCTTGTGACAAAACCCTTGAGGCAACAGTGGCGGAGTGTGGCACTGGCGACGGAATATGACTTCGTTCGTGCAGCACTTGTCGTGCTTTAGTAATAAAGTTACGACGCATGAATCATGATCTCCTTGTATGGGTCGTTTGCGTGCCGATCAAAAAGTAATAAGAGGGTATATAATGTGTTTTAATTCATCAGAGTACATGGATAGGGCTAAACGGAAAAAACCTATACAGAGGTTTTCTGTAAATATTATGCCATTTGCTTTAAATCTTATGTGTCATACCATACATATAGACTTTGTATATGTGGTCAATTACGATGAATTAATAACATATTTATGTTTCATCAGCCATTTAGATATATATTTTTAAAATTTTATAATCAAGATGACATACTGCATAAATTAAATAACCTTTGGTGTACTTTACTCGTTAAAGAAAGAGGTGGGAAAGGTGGAGCTTTTTTTTTTAGCCTTGGGGGCGTGGCTAGGAGTGTGATGACTGGGGTGAGAGCTGGCAGTGTGCACTGTGCAGGTTCCGGAGGAGCGGAGATGGTCAGCATTTCTGTGGTCACACTCTGTGGCCACCCTGTGCCTGCTTGTGGTTTGGTTCGGCTCTTAATTTGAAGACCGTGGTGTGGCAGGGCTTTAGACAAAATCACCGTAGCAAATTTAGAATTACAAAAAGAGTTTTGTTTGAAATATAAGATGTATACACGACATTAAAATTTACCTTTGGAGTCAGGACATAGATTGTTCCGAGCTCTAACTGCAAGTATTGTATCCAGTACTGAGAGAGTAGAAAATTTAGGTCCACTTAGAAAATATGAATTTTGTGCAAATCCCATGAGAATTATATTGCTTTGTATAAAATCACTATGGAATTCCTTTATTCCAAATATAACCTGATCACTCAACTAATTTTATTGTAAGTTTAGTTAAAGGAAGAAGTCAACTTTTCAACCATAAACTCTAGCTGCGATTCATTTTTCAATCCACAACTCTGGAACCATCCGAATCAAAACCTCAAACTAACAAACCATCCAATTTACCCCTTGTACTCAAACCATAATGGTTTTTGTCTTATGTGATATTGGTTTTGGTTGACATGACATCCATATGTGCATATTTCGCTAACATGGCATCTACATATTCTCTTTTTCCTCTATTATATCTCTCTTTTCCTAACTGACATGAGTGCCTCTCCCACATAGTTAGACCGAGAGACGACATGGTGAAGAGAGTTGAAGAGCTAATAGGCTTGGGTCAGTTGGTGTTGGGATGTCAGAGATGACTAGAACGAACGTAGTAGAGGTGCAAAACACGCGAGGTTGAGTGAGGCGACCACAAGCCAAGGCAGGGGAAGGGTGCCAAGCACAGCCGTAGCGAGCTATGATGATAGAATGGATGCAATGAAGTGAGCACAACGCGTTCGGGGACTATGTGGAACTGATGGCGGTGGTCCTTGGCCCTGGGAAGGTTTAATGTAGCCAAAACAAGATGACAACGGAGGTGGCTAGCAGCTCAGTATAGCTCAATAGCGATAGAGAGCTTCTGCAACGAGGAGGGAGAGGAGACCCACACATGAGCACGGCCTTGGCGTAGCAAGGCTGGCAGTGACCTTGGTTCAACTCGAGGTGCCCTAGGCGTGATGGCACCGACATCACCCATAGCACGGTGGTAGAGGTCAACGATGACGATCTCAAGAGAACGTCTGGCTTAGGCGAAGGTACAACCAACATCAGGAGAACATGGCGGTTGTTCTGATGGAGTCGATGAGGTCGGAGGAGGTCTGGGGCTATTGGACGCCTATGACGGCCATGACGTGGTGGGAACCAGGGTACATACGGCGTGGCTGGTCACCAGCGAAATTTCGAAGGCAGTAGCTCAAGGTTATGGGTTGATTGGGATCGCAAGGTGGGGCGAAGGGGTGATGATGAATTCAATTTGGTGGATTGGGCAGGGATGACGATGAATTTGGAATGGAAGCGAGGTTTGGGGGAAAAGGACAATGGCGGCTTGTCAAAGTCATACACAACGGTGGGGAGCTACGGGGATGGAAGGGGGTAGTATAGGTATGATTGGGTACAAAAGGAGGCAGTCATACATGAATGTGGATGTGGTTGACGGTGATGCTCGGAGAGGAGGAAGACGAGTAGGCAGCGGCACGGGAGATAGCAAGAGAGAGGATGAAGGGTTCCATGTCGTCTTTGTTTGTTAGGATGACATGAGGGCCCAATCATCTTTTTTATTTTGTTATTTGCTTATTACATTGACTGGTTGCCATATCATCCAAAACCAATTTATATGTCAAAAACCACTACTATATGGAAGCTACATAAGACGAAAACCATTGTGGATTAGTTCAAGAGGGGTGTTTTTGATCGGTTTTGAGAGTTTAAGATTGTGAAGTGAACAATTTCAAAGTTAAAAATTGAAAAACAAACTAAGACCAAAGTTTAAAGTTAAAATATAGACTTTTTGTTTAGTCAAACGGTGTTCTTAAACTTGAGGTGTAGCCTCACTGAAGTAACCTTGCCATGCACCCAAAGATCCAAGGTAGGAGGATACACACGTTATAATTTTTCCCTTTACTGAGAATGGATCCACATCGATTAATACATCATCAGTAGTAATTTATTTATCACTCCATTCAATGAAAGAGAACGCTCTGATTTCTTTGTTTATGAGCAGCGCTTCCCCCGCACTGGCAATGCAATTGCCTACCGATTCGCATTATCAAATTGGCTTTACCTTTCCAAACCTTGTCCTGTACCCTAATGCATGTGCGGTGTACACAAATGAAAAAATTTTCAGATGTGTACTCTGATTAACCTATCGTTCGGTGTTCTTTACAAGTGTCGAAGGACACATGGGACATGTTTCCGAAGAGTACCGCATACATTTTTTTTTATAAAAACAAGACCTCTGCCATCGTCAACAAGCATCAAGCATGTCCTCCTCTGAATTTACGTCCGGTTATTAGTGTAGTGAGGCCTGTAACCACCGCCACATGCATTGTAACAACTGTGCGGCGTAACTTCGACGAAATTTGTGCGCCACTTCCACTTGAAAAAAACGGAAACATATTCCAAAATTTGAGCAAAATTCGTTGCAGCGTTCACGCCTGTGTGCATGTGAATTCAAACACTTTCGCCCATGTTTTACTTTTACCTTTCTCCCCCTTTTAAGATGAGAAAGCGCCGGGACAAAAAAAAAAGGCACCATACAGTATTCGCAGTACCAATCACGCAGAGCTACCGTTGTTTCACAGCTTTATTAGGGGAACTTTACACTCCAGATGGGTCATTTCACGCTCAAAATTTTCCCTCGGCAGGTAACCGGTCTGCGCCCCCTCCTTTTGCTTCGTCTGTTCATGCCCAGGATGAAACATTCCAGGCACCGTACCTGTAGCGCCTGTAGGGTCCCAGCCTCTCCTGTTTTCTTTCAGAAAATCGAGCCCAAGTTAATTTGTCCTACGTTGTTGGTAATCACGATCGGAGTTATGATTCTCACAGTACGAGCGTCGCGAATACCGAGACTGTTACGTTGACTCGAGCCCATCCACACGACGAAAATCCTGGTCCATACATCGTGCCGTACATGTGCAGTATTTGGGATTTGGCACAGGCGTACGCTTTGCAGCCAATTTCATGGTAGCCCAGTTCCCAGAATCCCCCTTTTAGCTAGGAACGGAGCTTTCCTGTTCCTGTGTGGATGTTCCTCTCTGTGTTCCCGCGATCTAGATCGCGAGCGGTCCAGATCGAACGGTTCAGATAGCGGGAACACGAAAAGGAACACCCACACGGGAACAGGGAAATCGTTTTCTTTAGCCAGACGCATGGAAGAAGAGAGAGAGAATACATAAAACGATCAACAAGTGACGAAACATATGGCATCTCACGGCAAAACATGGCTCAAAAATAAGGAAAAGCTTATACTCCACTAGTTTGGTCCGATGAGTGACACACAGTACAGCTTGCATGGAGTAGCAGCAGCTTAAAGAGGTCAAAAAGGGAAGGCTGAAAATCTGCCCGGTGAGGCTGAAAAATCTGCCTGGTGGGCCTTATTCGATGTGGCTTATAAGCTGTCATTTTTATTTTTTACTGTAGTAATTGTTAATTTTCTAATTAATTAAATTTAAAAAAATAAAATATACTATTATAAATCATATATAAAATAAGAAAAATAAATTTAAGAAGGCCGAAGCTGAAGCGCGAGAGGGCACGCCCGTGGACATATATTGCTATGCTACGCAGAGCGGACTCGGGTAAATGGCGCAGTTT
This sequence comes from Melocanna baccifera, assembly GCA_036346265.1. Classification (NCBI taxonomy): domain Eukaryota; kingdom Viridiplantae; phylum Streptophyta; class Magnoliopsida; order Poales; family Poaceae; genus Melocanna; species Melocanna baccifera. Next base: position 21,270,658 of record CM070694.1, on the reverse strand, counting down.
CGAAACGTTTCTCCGCTCGGGCCGTGCCGTCGAACGCCGACGTGGACGTGGGGAAGGGAGGTCGGTGGGCGGCAATAACTGCCTGCGCCCGGCCCGGTTGTGTTTGGTGCGGGACGGTGAGGGCTCCGAACAGGGGCAGCGAAGCCGGAAGCCTACCTCCAGCGCTGGCGACAGCCACGACGCGGTCGCTGTCGCCGCATTGAATCGGTTTCCCGCGCCATCATGCTAGCTCGGGACCGAACCGGCAGGCAGATCGAGACCGCTGCCCTCCGTGCCTTTGCGCCGCGCGGCCTGATGGCTAGTGCGCCCGCGCGGGTGGCTTCCGTCGGCACGGCCAAAAGCGCCCTGTTTTGCCCCTAAGTTTTTGCATGTAGGCTGGCTCTTTTTTTTTGGTATGCTGCTTGTAGCTTTTAATTTTTATTATAGTAAATAATTTTTAAATAATACGTTTTTAAGATAAATTTTACAAATTAATTATTATAGACACTGTATTGACTTCAATTATATCGGTCAAAATCGTATATGACTGTCTCTCTTCGTACTCTTTTGTAAATATCTAAAATTCAAAAGTCATAAGACACGGGAAAAAAACACCAATAGAGCTGTTGCTGCGGACTGCGGAGCCGTTGTTTAACGGTAGCCGGCGGCGTTGGAGGCCCTACTACTAACCACTCTGAAGTCTGAACCGCTTATCAGCACCACTGGCCTTCGGCTAGATCGAAGTGGTTTGTCCATGCAATTGAAAAGCAGTAACAGGTTGCACACTCCGTTTTTCAACGATTTCACCAAGTTGAAAGTGCTGTAATATATAAACCGTGTGCAAGAGGTTACGATTTACAGGATTTTGAGTTTTCCAGAGAGGGAAAGCACTGAGGAGAATACATATACTGAAGCTATAAAAATATGCAGCAAGCCAAGCAGAATGATACTATAGTCCCTAGTGTTTTCAGAGGGCATGCCTTCAGAAAGTTTCATAAAGTAGCTTAACCTCCTTAGCATAAAAGAACTTTATCTTGGCCGCTCCAGCACTACCTTTTTGTGACAGCAGCGAACGGATGCTCAAGTTCTCCCAAACGAGACATAAGACCATGGAACCTTGTTCTATTGGATAACAGTAACTTTTCAACACCAAATTCCACCAAAGAAAACTCCGATAACTTCTCAAGATCCTCGTAGCATCACTGCTTTATAGCCTTCCAATCAAAATATGCACAACAATGCTTCCCTTGGCTGGCATACTAGTTATCTTCCCTTGGCTGGCATGCTTTTTCCCCCTGTGCCTACCACCAACTTCTTATTTTGGTATTCTTATGCTCCCATCATGTAAGCCATGTTAGACTGCCAGGTCTGACAAATTTTATGCAAATGAATATAGGAATTTTCCGAAACAGCCTTCACAAAACAGTGCAGAATGGTAATAAGAAAATTACCTCTCTATATTAGCGGGAAGAAGATATACTCGGCATAGAAGAGATTCCAAATGAACCGGTAGTACTGTGAAATAGCATCCTGCCACACAAAGAAACGGTGAAAACTACTTATATCAGAAGCGAGTAACATAAGTGGGCTTGGAAATCAAAAATGTATATGGCCCTAAGCTTCTATAAAATATGCACTATTACTTCTCTGAATGATCTTAAAATCAATTGTGCCATGGAATCTAAAAACAAGAACGCAGCTAATGTTGGTTAACTTTCCATGTCTAAAACAATGTAATATAATGTACTCATGTTTCCTCTCAAGAAGAACAGACTACTAAAACAAAAAATGGCATGGGAACTAGACCTGGCTAAATGGGCCAGGCCAACCATGATGGGCTGAGGCACAGTACTGTTGGCCCAGCACGAACAGTAAACGAACCGTACAGGCCTAGCCCAACCAGACGTGCCATACTTGGGCCGTCATCTCGACACAACAGACTGGTCCGACACAGCATGCACAATAACTCTCCTATGATAGTACAGTAAAATTGTTTGTAGTTGATAGTAAAATTATTTATGTTAAGATTAATGCACTCTTCTCAGTACGGATGGGTGATCTGGCAGTAAAATTACTTGTGACTGGCAGTAAGGTTACTTGTGACTAGTAGTAAAATACTTGCGTCCATTGATTGCCCGTTAGGGCTAAGCGTGCCCGGGCCAGCCCAACTCCTCTCCGTGCCGTGCCTAGATCAGAGGGCAAGCACGTGGGCCGGCACAGCATGACATGAGAACTTATTTAGGCCAGCCGTGCCGGACGGTCCATTTGGCCAGGTCTGATGGGGACTATTTATTCTTGTAAAATAACCAAAATTCATGCAAGCTCACAGACAAAATACTTCTAGCAATTTTGATCATTAAAGTCTGTTGTTTCAAGAGTTCTATGTACAAACTGTAGCTGTGAAGATTGAAGAACGTAAGGCGAAAGCTTTACCTTAGTGTACTTCGCTTGCTCCAGAACCCATGTCTGAAATCATGGAACAGAACAAGCAAGTTAGAGAAAGAACATACATGTGCTATAAAAGCAAACCACGAAACTAGCTGTGAATGAAATTGTTGCTTGTTATCCTATACGAGTCACAGTTTCTATTGAGGTTTGTGCACAACCTTGCTTAAGTAATATTAGTATATTGCTAGTGTTTTGACCACCGCAGTTTAAGCTCCACAAGCCCATGAACTTACATCTGTGCAATTCTATATAGTACATCCAAACAGCGAAGCACTCCAAGGCATCACAGTCAATGAAGTAAGCTAACAATACACTGATTACACAGGATTGCACCAAACAGATAGAGAGCTTAGAAACTGCAAGACTGATCATATCCAGCAGTCTATGTGTTTACCTGGAAAATTAAACCAACTGCAAGAACAGCATGAATAGGCACCATTACAGTGCGCCTGAAAGCCTGTAATTTGGAACAACATCATCAGTGCAACAAGGACCAGGTAGCACTGCTTAGTATGGAAATATGCATCAAAATAAATTCTTTCTCTGGAACATCCAGTGATCAGAAAAGACATCCTAGGATAAAGAATTTATATGCTGTTACAGTTTGGAAATGTAAATGTTTCCATATTGCATATGCAGATTCTGCATCTTGAACAACAATTGCATAGTGACAAATCATCACAAATATGAACAAATAAACCAAACTAAGGAACAATGAAAATATATGGCTAGGCTCAATACTATGTATGGGAGTGTAGATTATACATGTGGATTGCAGTAAAGAATGATCCTAAATTTTGCTAGTCAAACTAGCCTTATATGTATGTTTCTTTCTATCATATGAGACATTGCTGCAGTTGAATTAATGAAAATGAGATATAATAACCAATGCCGGTTAAAATGCATAGCATACATGTACGGTGCTAGTTGTGTCTCTCTAGCTGGAATGGGGGAAAGAGGCTCAAAAGGAAGGTCAAAAGCATCAGTAAGCTAACCTGGGGCATGAGAAAAGCTACAACAATAGCAGCAATATAATTTGCTAGCAATAAACCAGAGCCAAGGAAGGCAATGTTTCTGACACCAAGCTTTGTCGCCAAAGTTGATATTTGGTATCTACAGGGGAAAAAATTATAAGTCAAACATCAATAATCCAATTAACAATATTTCTTAGACAAATAATAGCTCAATACTTCAAATAGAACTGGCTCAGGCCGCTGGCTGCTAATATTCAATCTCAAGGGAAACAAAGGAAAAAAAACTAGCTAGGTTTGAAAACAGGATTCGCTCAGTGTGCAAAACATGCCAATTCCAGGTTTTCTTATGTTTTGGGTGTTAAGGGTATTAAAGATAGAATAGGAATTGTATTATTCCTTTCCCTATATATCTTGGTTTTCTTATCCGTATATGATATATTCCCTTGTAATATTCCCTTGTACTTTCTATATATATTGCCCATTGGACCTCTTCAATATACACATAATATTTATAACATGGTATAAGAGCTTAGGTTAGGGTTAGGCTTACTGTAACCGCCGCCTAACCTTCGCTTCTTCTTTCGTTGTCGCTGCCCTCGGGATGATCGATCTCCGCTCCCGGGGGTGACCACCTCTCCGGCCGGCAACACTTTGGATACGGCCGGCCCCAACAGTCGATGTTGCTCGCTTGACCGCATGGCTGCTGGCCATCTGCATGTTGGTCGCCCAGAGACTCCTCTAGAACCGTTCAGGCCGTTGTCGTCGTAGTCTTCGGCCACCGCCTCCTCGGTCTCCTTCGGCGCCTCCCCATCCCACTCACCCTCGTTGCTGGATCACTGGAGCCCTAGGCGGAGAAGGTTCAAGACATGTTGTCGTCGTCGCGTGCCACCGTCGTCCGCGCCCAGTTCTGGCCGCCGCCGTCCGCACCTTGCCCGGATCTGGCTGCCTTCGTGCCAGAACCGGCGTGCCGATGCCGGATCTGAGCGGGAGACAAGGTCGACGCAGCTCTTCTCAGGCCGCTGTCGCCCTCGGGTCGCGGCTGCTCTGCCCTAATCCTCACGCCAACGCCACCGCAAACCAGCGCCTAGCCGCTGCAGCTGGAGAAGAGGAGGGAGCTGCCTTCAACCACCAACCATGGGCCTCATCCGCACCAAGACCGTGAAGACCTCCCGGCGATCGACGACTTCGAGTGACCGCTTGGATCTGGCCTTCTTCGAGCCAGATCTGGCAGTCTCCGCCGCCTGAGGCCGCCGCACTGTCGCCCGCGCCAGGCCACTCCGGTCTCGTCTCCCGGCCCATGGGCCCCTCGCGTTGCACCGCCTTTTCGCGTCTCCCTCGACTTCCTTCGCTCCGCCAGCATCTCCAACCCGGCGGGCGAGTTCGAGGCCGTCAAGCTCCCCTACTCCCTCGACTTCCTCCTCCGCCTCGGCCACTCCACCGACGACCTCTCCGTGTACCCGCTCCTTGTCGCCTTCTCCCTCCACAAGAACCTACCACTGAGGCGAGCTTAGAGAGAGAGAGAGGAAGAGAAGTAGAGAGAGGAGGTGGTGGGTTTGGTTTTAGTGCTTGGATACTAGTGCTGCCTTGGGAGTTGGTTTTGGTGCTAGCGTTGTCTTTTAGTTTTTAGGTCCCTTTGAGTCTTCCGTTGCGTTCATCTAAATCCATAGCCTCTATCTCTCAGTTCGTTTAAGCCGTGCGAGTCCACAAAATTATTGCCAGTCATAGGAGTATAGGAATTTTCTTTTGCATGGCAGCAACCGTCACTCTTCTCTCTGAGCCGCGTGCAGATCATAGAAGTTATTATGATGCTGCCACTTCTCTAGCCGCCGCGCTTTTCCTGCACCTTGTGCACTACGCCGCCGCCATCTTGGACTTCGATCTGCGCTGCTATACTTCTATCTATTCCTCTTCGACTTGATTTGACAGTTTTTTCAAGAGCTGCACATTACGACGGCATTATCAAGACTCGGACTTCGGATTTTTACTATTTTAGTGACAACCATTTTCAAATGCAATGCTATTGCATATACTTTGCATTTGAGAGGAGTGTGTTAAGGGTATTAGAGATAGAATAGGAATTATATTATTCCTTTTCTTATATGCCTTGTTTCCTTATCTATATATGACATCTTCCCCTGTATGGCTGTAATATCTCCTTGTACTCTCTATATATATTGTCTATTGGTCATCTTCAATATACACACAATATTCATAACATTGGGGATCTTTTTAAATACTATGCTTTAGATAAGTTCTTCAAAGTAGACTAAATTTCCTCAATCCAGCTTCAAATCGTTCTGGCTTGGGCCACTTGGCAAGACTCAGAGAAATATAACATGAAGGCCAAAAACTCACAATCTTAATTGTCTCGTTTAACTCTTCCAGTTGCTAGTAGCTTATTTCACCAATTACTGCGATATTTTGGACCCCCAGTCTGAAAATTGTTTATAGAGACCCCCGACAACAACAATAAGAATAGCAACACAAACACTTGCACGTGCACAATAAAAATACCCACCTACACAAAGAGATTTATTTATTTATTTATTTGAAAATTGACATGACCCTTGTTGGAAACATTGGGCTGCCATAACTACAGAACCAGGAATAGACTAGAAACTCACATGCGGTCTCCTTCAACATCTGGAAGGTCTTTGGTTATAGCAATGACCAAAGCAAATAATGTCACGAAGCATGTAATAAAAGCAACAGGCGAGCTGCAGATAGAAAGATATCATATGACATTAGATATCACGATCATCTCTGAATGTTCATCTGCAATGAGATGCAACAAAACTTTTACCACTTTGGTTAGATAGGGGGATATTGAATCTGTAAATACAATGCTAAATTCAGCAACAAGTCCAAACAAACATCCAGTAACTATTTTACCTCCATTGGAATGTAAGACCTAATGCAGCTCTAGTGGCATAGTACACCCCAAAGTTGAGAAGGAAACCACGAACCTAATAAAAAAAGGCAGGTTTATCAAAAAAAGGTTTGCATAATATATTAATTATTTGAATGAATCATGAAGTATAGGAAACATGATCACAGCATAACCCAGAGAAATGAGGTCTTCTGAATTGTATAGTTGATCATTTGCGAGTTGCTAGGAAACTATGGAACTACCCTGATAAGTGAAGTAAAACTTCATGCAAATAAACGAGTAAAAAAACAGAAACATGATTGCAGTATTTAAATTATTTTTTAAAAGGTCTCACAAGCCAATTCCTATAAACTGATACAGCTAGAGGGATGGTGGAGGTGATTTGCCAGTCCTACTCTTGTTTCTCCCAAGAAATGTATTTTCCAGAAACTTGAGTTCTACAGTCTACGCTGATGATCTTTTCAGCAGCATAAGGAACCCCATGTGCACCAAAATAAAAGGCAAGCACAAGCATGCAACACAGGCGAACCTGTGTATGATCGTAGCACTGTTAGTGTTCACTCATGCTAAATTGACAAATAGGTTTGAGGCCAGTAAAATTTCTTCTTATAGCTATAGCCTGTTTCTACATCTTCTTATAAATGCTGCATAAAGCACCACTCAGCTACAAGATATATGGACAATATCTCACGGATTTATCAGTCCATGCACTTTGAATCAAATGAATGATGTGTTCTTTTGTAAGTAATTACACAGTAATTTCAAAGATATGCATTGATATCAATTATGTTAAGAATACTTCTAAAACATAAAAATGAACAAAAAATCACTGGGACTAAAGTGAATACAAACAAGGGAGGAGCAAAGTACCGTCGCAATGATAAGAAAAGCAGCAACCGGATATCTCTTCATTCTGAATGGAGGAACAGAATATATAGTGCCAAGAAATAGACCAAGGCAGTAAAGAGAGGTAATGAAAGGTCCAAAGTTTGATACAACAATTGAAAAGCCAGCTGCTGCGAATAATATTACCAATAACCATGCTGACTGAACTGAGAGATCACCAGCAGCGATAGGCAAATATGGCTTGTTGACCCTGTTCAGTGGCATAAACTTAGAAATGCAGAGATAGCAGAAACAGTGGCTGGGACTTCGGAATATTTTACTTTAAATGGTAATTTGTAACAGCACCTGAATTTCAGTTTACGATGGTGGTAAATGTAAGTCAAGACATGGAGGCAAGAGGCATTATACATACTTGTCGATTCCAATGTCATAGATCTGATTAATCCCAACTATGTAACCGTTGCCGCAGATCAATGCTACAAGCCCATAGAATGCTTTGAATATCAACCACCAATTTATCAGTTGGGGATTCTCTATCAAGGCTCTAGCAACCAAAGCTCTGCATCAACACAACAATTTCAGTACTAGAAAATTACATCTCGGTTCAACCATTTATAAATCTAAGACTAGAAGCCCACATGGATCCCAAAGCAGTTCCTCGAATTGTATGTGGCCTCAAAAATCTCCAGCAGGAATCCTTGATGTCTGACAATGTCTTTGACAATGGAGCTGGTCCAGCAGCACCGACTTGAGAGCATGCCTGTACCAGGACCAGGTCAAATCAATGTGATCATATTATACGACAAGACACATAGTTTACTTAAATAAATACAGTGATGCCGTGAATATCAACAACAGTGAGTTCATTCATTCCTAATTCTCATAAATAATGTCTTTAAGCAGGAAAATACAGTGCACAGGTAATTATATCCATTATACTGGTGAATTGTGATACTCCCCTGTCCCCAATTGGCCCAAACGCCCAATACACAATGCCAATTTCGATGAGGTATTTTCTAAGGCCTTTTGGGTTCTCCCTGCAGTAACACTAATGCCTACAGTGCAGTTGAAGTATTGATAGGACTATTGCGGGGATTATCACTTATTAGAGAAATAGATGAGTAGATAAAGTCATTCAGACATAGCAGCATTGCATGCTTCAAGTCCGCATGCAGTAATATCAACTTGCTAGAATTATATGTAGCTGTCAACGATGAGTCCATGCTTGTGGCAGACATCGCAGTTTCTAGTTGGATAACATATAGGAAATAGAGGCACGATCTGCTTGAGCTTACTGGTGTGACGCACAGACACTGACATTCATAGGTCATCATGAACTTCACGCAAGGGTTATAAATTCAGTGCAATCGCTAGGCCTCCACGTTTAGTTTGTGTCAACTGTCAAGATTAGCGCAATCGCAAGGACATAAACTGGTAGCTCCGCAGCCTGCAGCAAGAACCGCACTACCGCAACTCCACAAGACTTCGCATTGAGTTAGAGATTGGGACATTGGGATGCTTACCCGTACGGTGTAGCGCCGGCGCTCGCGGGCGGCGTTGCAGGGGACGCGCGGGGCAGAGGGGAAGCGGGCGAAAGCGGAGGAGAGGAGAGAGGAAGCGGACGGCGACGGGCTGAGGAGGCGAGGGGGACGCCTGCTGCGGCTAGCCGGGGTGGGGAGGAAGCGAGGGGCGGTGGTGGGGGCGCGGGAGGGAAGAGGAGGGGAAGCCAGGGAAGCCATGGAAGGGAGGAGGGATTCAGTCTTTTTTTTTTCAGCCACGCATTCATCGCCATTGGTGATCGATGGGGCCGCAGACAGGGAGTGATGGGTGATGAGCCGTGCGTGTGTTGGCCTGTTATTCTTGTATTTTCAACGACTTTTGTTTTTTATTCTATCAACGGTCATTATTCATTAAATTAATAAATTAAAGCTAAAAATTATAAATTATAGCTTAAAAAAACAGGCCTACGATAGGTGCCACGGTGGAAGGAAAGTCTCACTCTTTTGGTTTTTTTCTTGTATCGGCAAATTCTTTAACAAAGATATTAATTTTATTAAAAAATGAAAGGAGAAATTTTTTAAAGGCTTATTTTTATTCTGCTCAAGATTTGAGTTACTTCAACGTACAGCGGATTTCTTTAGTGAAAACTTCGACATTTGATTACTTTAGCATGTGCTACTTTTATTTTGGAAAACCTTTTTCAGATGACTATTAAATTTTACATAGGTTTTATCTGTAAACACCTACTTGGTGAGTTACAAGATGTATGTATCTGGAATTTCTAACAAACGACGTTGCATCCTTTCTACAAGAGTACATGAGGGATAGATTTTACAAGTGAATATTAACTTTAGTGTACAACTACTAGCTAGGCGATATGGATATACTACACAACCATGCACAAAACAAATATTGTTTATCACCCTCATAATAAAAGGTGGCTCCGCTAACTATCATCTAAAGACATATTCGTTGGTTTCAATTGGGCTTAATGGGTTACTGGATTATATATATGCGCATTGTACAATACGAACCAGCAAGGATTGTGTAACGGAGTGGCACTAGCACAATAAAAGTGATGCACCGATGCACTAGTCGTAATTGGTCTCATTAATTAGAAAAAAGTTTATAAGATAGTGACAAATCATTCACAAATCTCAACTAGCCAACTAGGAATGTAGTAGGATACAATAGAGCTACCTAAAGACTTCACAAAATTAAGGTGCCGTTTGACCGAGGTTGGCTTATCATTTTTTGGCTTTGAAGCCAGTCTTTAAGAAAAACTTCGAAAACTTGGCTTCAAATTTGTAGTTTATTTTGAGCTCGATTTCAAATTTATGGTTTATTTTTGGGCTTCAAAACCCATACATTTGACTAGAAAAATAGCTTCAAAGCCCAAATAATTAAAACTCAACCTAGCCAAACAGGGCCTAAGTACTTAAACATTTTTTTACATATGTGCTATTTTTAAGTTTTTCCTACTATATTTAACAGTAATTTCCTCATGCTGTTGTGGACCAGTATATATTAATCAAACCACAGTTAAGAAAGTAGCACAGTGGCTATAGAAATCACACATAGTTATAGCTTATAATCCATGTGTTTTATTTCTCCAGTCCAGCACACGTGGATAAGATCATACAACCGTACGTGGGCTGTGGCTGCACAACCCAGTTATTTCTTTGCGGTATAACTCATTACGTATACCGTATACGACTCTCTCTTGTCTCCATCTTTAGCCGGAGGGGCAGAAGATGACCTTGTAGTTGGTTCCCGCCGGGCAGGTGAAGGTGCTGGTCGCGTCGTCCTTGGGGTAGCTGTACGCGTCCGGGCAGAGCCCCTTGAAGAACCTCGAGTATTTGGTCGGGCCGCAGCTGTTGATCGCCGAGCCGACGCAGCAGTAGACGTCCTGCTTGAACACCGGGCACGCGTTGTTGCACGCGCCGTCCTGCCGCAGCTCGGCGGGGCAGCGCGCCGTGATGTCCACGGCGCAGCGCGGGCCGCGGCTGCACCTGGGGGAGTCCGGCAGGAAGGCCATGGGCACGTTGAAGCCGTCGATGTTGGAGATGTCGAAGAAGTCGAGGTTGTTGAACTGGTTGAGAGCGAACTCAGCCAGCGTGTTGGGGGCCCGACCGTAGCCCGTGCACTGCAGCACGCCGCCGCAGTCCCCCGTCCGGCAGCTTCCGCGGCCGCTGCCGTCGAAGCGGCATCCCGTACGCGCCCAGATGCGCGCCGCGGTCGTGCCTGCCGGCACGTTGATGGTCCACGCCTGGCCCGCGTTGAGCTGCCGCCCGCCGCCCACCGGCACGGAGGCCGCCCACACGGTGTAGGGGCACTGGTTCACCACCTTGAACACGGCCGCCTCGCCGACCGCCGCGAGGAGGACTGGGAGGAGAAGGGCGACAACGACGGAGCTGGTCATGGAGGACACCGCCACTAGAATGGACTAAGAGTTTACAAATGTGGTTGCTTAGTGAGGAGATGGTACGTGAAGTGAGAGGCAGAGAGACTGGGCGCAGGGCTTCTTATCGTGGATGGATTGGGACGTGGAAAAAATGGTTTTGCTATTGTATAGTTATCTAAAAAAATTTATCTCTTAGTTACTTAAAGTTGTATTATTAGTTACCTAAAGTTACATAGTACTAATTTTTCTCTCCAAAAAATTCTTCCCTCTAAAAAAATAAATTGTTGAAGGATGTTGTACTAATTTCTCTCTAAAAAAATTCTTTCCTGTAAAAAAAATAAACCGTTGAAAAATACTTATCTAATAAATTAAAATAACTAAAAATATAAAAAAAATCAGTCGTCTATATAATAAACTCCCTCGGGAAAAAAACGGCGGGCTGGAAGATGTCACTGGTAGTTCAGTGCGCATGCACATGCATGACTGGGAAAGCTTGATCGTCCCATGGAATTTCCAACAAGGTTGACTAGCTAGGCCGATCGACTTGGACGCTCACACGTACGCTGCTAAATTGTCCACATGCATGAGCCAGCACCCAGAATTCGTGCGTAGTTAATGTGGTTGGCGCACTTCCAACGCCCGAGCCGTGGGTATCCTGTCGATCTCTTACTCGCTCTGTTCGAATATGACCTCGCACATTTCAACTTTTTTTCAGCTTCAATTTCTAGTTTTAGCTTTTTTTCACTATTCAGTAATTTATCTTTTTCTGAATTTTTTTAGATTTTTTGTATTTTTCTTTTTCTTTTCCGTATTCCTTTGCATTGTCCGTGATGGGCTAACATATATTTTCTATTTTTACATTTTTTTAAATTTAATTATACCTAAAAAGCTAAATCAGCTACAGTAAAAAAACCCAACTACAGTAAAATTTCAGTCAAAAACCAGAAACCATCGCTAAAATGATCACCCCTATGTATCACGATTTGGACAAGGCACAATCTCCAATAAATACATCTGATCATCAATTTTCAAAGTATTATGTTTGTTAAAAAAAATATTACATTCCAAAAGTACTCTTCTTAATAAATCTAATAGTACAAATGCTATTCTCCCATTCCGAACTAAATGCCATCCACCTCAGTGCATCTTCTTCTCAATCAAGTTTTGCAAAGTAAGAAAAACTGATGCAAATCAAGTACCAAGAATAATGAATTGTAGCTTTACTTGACGGCAATCAAGTGACAAAAATCAATCTAAAATGAATATACAATTAATTTGGCTCAACCACCTCAAAATGAATGCATAATGAAAAATAAGATGTGAAATGAATGTTCAAAGATCAAAGATGTTCAATGAAAATTCAGGACACTATCTTTGAGCTGCTGAGGGATATTTATACATTGGCGGAATATGCTATAGATGAACCTAGCCTAAGATTAGATGGTTGTGGAACGTCTGGTCAGACAAAAACAATTTTTTTGAACTAATAATGTGTTGGAACTACCCTTTCCAATACGCAGTTAGCAAAAGAAATTCATCTTCGAATTTTTGTTCAAAAAATGTAGCCAAACGCCTTATTTCAATTACATAAGCAACACATGTTTTTGCAGGAAAGCTGAAAGATAGCCATACAAGCAACAAACCGAGAGCTAATGTTGAAACCTCATGGCAGTGTTGTTGGTACAAACCCAGAGTTATAGACGTCGGCAGGAGCAAAACATAATTTCTCCCGGAATTATAACAGACAGGACACTCAAAAGTTCAAACTACATCTCAGCCTTCCGGTCCAGACTCCCTGGGACACGCAAGCCGCAATGGATTTGGGCCTGTTCTTTGCGGCTTCTAAAAGCCGCTTTTGACTTTTGCTACAGTAACTAACTTTTAAACAAAGTATTTTTTTAAGATGGGGTCTACAAGTTAATTATAGTACACGTTAAAAAACTAATATCTGTACCATCAAAAATCGCAAGCGAGTATCTCTCTTTCCGTAATCTCTGTCGTAAACAGCCAAAAAGCCATCAACCGCAACCAAAAGCCATCAGCCGTAACCAAAAAGAACAGGCCCAAAACTGCCTCCTAGGGTCCTAGCTTCCACAGCAGCAACCACCCTTCAATAGTGCATGAATCGAAGCACAAACCCAGTAGCCGTCATACTCTTTCCTTCTACCTCCTGCTAACCAACATAGTAGCGTCATTTCATCCACATTCATACAAAGGACAGCCGGGATTTGCTTGGCCAGCAGCCCTCTCCTCTAACACTGCCACCTCTTCTTTTGATCGAATAGCTGTTGGGAGTTTTGTACTGGCTGGTCGATGTGCCTCCAAGTCCATCAAAGCATTGAATGCATCATTTTTCAGCACCCTTATCTCGAGCGGGCCTGATTGACCCATGGTACCTACTTTCCCGGTACACTTCACCAAAGTATTCTTGCACTGCCAAACAACAATTCTCCACGACGGTTTGATCGATATTGCAGGCAGTATGGTTACCACTTGCATTGACCAAGCATGTAACCAAGAGGCCTAAGATGGAGCTCATATGCTTGTGAAATGGCCCTGAGGAGGTCCCCCTCGCTTATCTTCTCAGAGTCAATGCTTAGGATAACATCACACCGTCCTGAGAAGTGGAACAGTGGTGTTGCATTGTAGAAGCCGCTCACGGTAAAAATGTCGCCCACCTGGTATATGTAAAGACCTGGTATGCACAAGATGTGATGTCAATTAATATTAAACTCAATTTATAAGGCAAGCTGAACTAAAATTTATTCCTGTTACTTTTCGGCAATTGTCAGAATCCCTAATTGTAAATAAGGGGTGTTTTAAAGTTGGAGCTGATGGCTTTCGGCCGGAGCTTTTGGCTTTTTGCTGAAATGGAATAGTGTTATAAACTACAGTAGCTATTTCACTTGTGGTTCTTGATACTTAGGATAACTACTATGATACTGATGGCTTTTGGCCGAAGTTTTTGGCTTTTTGCTGAAATTGAATAGTGTTATAAACTACAGTAGCTATTTCAATTGTGGTTCTTGATACTTAGGATAACTACTATGATACCTTGTATTTGGAAAGAAGATGATCAAACATAAATCATGATAATTAGCGTCTAGCGCAACTACAAGAGCGGGATGGAAGCATGCAAGAAATCGGACAGAAGATAATAAGTAGTAGCCCAACAGATGACCTGCAAAGGTGGTGACAATCAGCTCATAACGCCGACCAATTTTGACATCCACAAGATCCACAACCTTTATCTCACCCAAATTATCCTCAAGACCAGTAGTTCCTTGTACCTTTTCGTCATCGCCATGCGTGATCTCCGCAAACTCAAAGTAGGCAATGTTGGGAAGCAAAGCATATGACACACATGATGGTGGATGCATACCTTGGCGAGACCAACGGTAACCCACCACCATAAGTCTCAAGAATTGGAATATACTGAGGCATCGAGCCTGTCGCAATGGTCCGGATATAGCGTGCCCCTGGCCAAAGCCTCCTAACTATCCCATCCCAAGGCTTCCTCACACACTCCGATACAATCTCATCTGCTAACGCTGGGTCAGGTTTAGTCAGGTCCTTGTAGGTACCGTTCAATGACCGCGTTACGCAAAGGAACATGTGTGATCCAGTCGCTGAGCTGCCCACCCCGGATATTGGATCAAATCTCCTCCCAGTAATCTTCCAAGAACTTGATCCCCGGCACAAAACCAGCAGCAAAGCTGTTGCCAACACGGTCCACAATGTCTCAGTGAAGCAGGCCACGGAGCAACTGGCAGTATTGCCTCGATGGGGCTTGTGCACCTGTCGAATTCGCCGATGTCGCGGTCCCTAAACTGGCTGCTCTGGTAGTAGGCAGTAAGAACCGACTGGATGGGAAGGCCGGACAAGGTCCAGTCTCCAGGAAAGTTGAACATGAGGTACATTCCCTTGCGGCCTTTGCCCTGATCAGCGATGCCTGGAACAATGCAGGCGAATTCTTTAGATTTTTGCACAACAATAGTAGATAAATTGCACAATTTTATTTATTTATTGCAGGCACACAAGCATACTTCGTGCAAAAATATCCAATTCGACCAAGTGACCCAATACTTACATGTTCCTCATGAGCGCTAGGATGGCATAGACGAACACCTTCCGGTCGAGCTCTGACGCGGTCGACGGCATCAGCTTCTGCCACCACCGGACGTGCCCAAGCTGCGTCCGCGCGCGCGCGAGAGAGAGGGCAAATGCCACCGTGAGAAACACACGGGGATTTCTTGATTTCCTCAGATACACACACCGGAGGCGACGAGGTCCACGTACCGCTTGATATCCTCATACCGGGATATGGGCACGCACTTCTTGAAGGCCTCACGGAGGCCGACGGCCGAGGCACCGGGTGGTAGATTACCGAGGAAGTGGCGGATGTACTCTGTGCGGGCGTTCCGGGCGAGGATCTCGTCGAGGAGGTCCCTCTGCAGCGCGGCGGCGTCGGCGGTGAGGCGCTCGATGAGGCTGCGGCCGGTGCACGCGTCCGCCGGGTCGAGCTCCGGCAGGAACGGCATTACGCCGGTCACTCTGATCTGGTTGGTGAAGCGGCGGAGCAAGGGGAGCGACCGAGCGAAGCTGGAGCGTGGTGTACGAGGTAACGAGGACATGAAGCCGCATCACAACCTTTGTTTTACTAGCAGCATAACGTGGCGCTAGCCACCGAATGAAATAAAGTAAAAAAGTTGAAAATTTATAAAACGATTTTTCTTTTAAAAAATAAGAATCTATACATATTTTCAAAGAAAATGAAGGATTTTTTGCATAAAAAGAACTTATATGTAATTTAAAAGAAACCGCAGAGTGTTATCTAACAAAAAGGAGAGGACTCCATGAAAAAACTAAGGACCTAGACATAATTTTGAAGGAATGGAGGGGGTTTTGCAAAAAAAACTGAGGTGGCAGGGATCTTTTCGAAAGAACTAAGGGCCTGTATGTAATTACGAAAATACAGAATGCTTTTTTAGAAAATCACCACGTGGCATGGGTGACCGGCCAGGAATCCCCCGTCTTTGTTATATGGAGTATTTAGAAACTCTTTTGATTAATAATAATAATAATGCAGTGCATCAATATCTAACTTTTAAGACCCTCGATGAACAGAAGTCTTTTAGATCCGTGTATTGAGCTTCTTTTATCTTTCTTTTTTTAGGAACATACAAAAGCTTTACATGCAATGGCGGACTGACCGGTGGGTAAGGGGGGCTGGCGCCCACCCTACCTCTGGCCGGAGAGTGGGTACCCCCTAGCCCCCCTACCTTCGGCTGGGGCGCCACCGCCATGCCTACCACGGTGCCACCGGCTCCGGCTGGGGCTGGGACAGTGAAGCTAGAGGCCGTGAAGGCAAAACCGCGAAAAGCCAACAACAAGCAACGATTAAACGATAGCATTGCAATAAAATGCCAATTTGGGCCAAAAAAATATCGATCCTGCAAAGTGTAAAGGCCTAATCGGCAAAGCCCACCAAAAAAATCCCAGATCCAATTCGGTCACACCACAGTCCACAACAATGACAAAGCACGGACGGGCGACGGGCAGAGGGTGGATCGCCAGATCTGGAGGCGATGAGGCGTGGAGGGTGGAGCACCGCACCAGATCTGGTCGCCGGAGAGGGAGGCTGTGAGGCGGCGGACTGGCGGAGGCGCTGAGCGGCCGAGGCATGGCCGCGTGAGGCCGTGAGCAGGAGAGCAGGAGTGCCAGATCTGGCCTGGAGAGGGAGGCTGGAGGTCGGAGGAGACTGAGGCATTGTGCCGCGCGCGAGCTTGCAGTGTGGGGAGGCGGGAGTCGGAAGGCCTGGTCGGCGAGCGCGGAGGCAGGGAGCCGGCGTCTGGCAGTGGGGACTGGGGAGGCCGGAGGTGGGAGTCGGAAGGCCTGGTCGGCGAGCGCAACTGCGACTCTGCGAGGGAGAGCCGGAGAGGGCCGACCAGCCGAGAGGCCGACTGACTGGCGACTCAACTGTTGTGCTGAGTGAGCACGTGAGGAATAGAGGGAGGCTGTGGCCTGTGAGACTGAGACATTGAGTCCTATGCTGGTCGAGAGACAGAGTAAGACTCAAGAAGACAAGAATCCTGTGCTGGCCGAGAGCCCGAGAGTAAGACTCATGGATTCTGTGCTGGGCTGCTGGCCGAGAGTAAGACTCAAGAATTAATAAGTATGAACTATTCACTATTGAACCATTAAGTCATTAATACTTTAATAGGTATGAAACATTAATAGGAACTTTGATGATGACAAAATTAGAAAACGTTTTCAAAGTATGAAATCTCGTAGAATACTATTGCCCCGTACTTGCACTACTACTATTGAATCCTAGTAAATGGTATGTTTCATCATTTTTTTTCAATCTTTACAACTATTCACAAATGCAATTTCTGATTTTATCACTAAGTTTGCTAATTTTGTATACAGATAACTGCTTACATATATTTATAGGCTTTAGGAGGCACATTATCCATTATCGAGGTACAATCTTTTGTTGTATTTTATATTTTTATTATGTTCCTATTATAATTATGTGTGATTTTAAATTGCAAAATATAGTTTGCTTTTGTGTTTAGTGCGTTTATTTTTTCCTACGTCATGTTTTATTAGCCTCTCTAAAATTTAGTTCTGAATGCGTCACTATTTACATGTCTTTGTATTAATAGAAAAGAAACGGTACAGAATTACAGGCTAGAGTGGCCCAAGATTAGGGAAAAGAAGAGTACAGAATTACAAACATACCGCAAAAGACAGATCCAAAGTACAAAGCACAGTGAAAAGAAGCTGCTGAAGAAGGAGCTAGGTGGTCAGACTTTGAGTAACCTGAAGCGACTCTACGCCGGCCAGACGCCAACACGACAATCCTCGAGTAGCTTTGTGAGGAGCTCGTTCACATTCAACTGAGCGTTGTCGAAGACTTCGAAACTTGCAATTGTAACATGATTGTCAATCTCCATGATTCACATCGGAAGCAAACCAAAGGAGATTTATTTATAATTAGCTCAATCTAGTGTTAATCTTCAGTGTAGACATTGCCGTCATGATTCAGGTGAGAGTTAATACATCTAAACCCATCATGGGTTGAAAAAAAATCTGTCAGATAACTTGCCGGAGAAAAATTAGGAAAAACATTAAAAAAATTGAAGAAAGCTAAAAAATATTTTTTAAAAAAATAATGACCCACTGGACGCTGGCCAGAAAAGCCCAAGAAGAGCAGAGTAGGGCTGGCGGCTGCTAGGGTTCCGCGGTACGCAGACGCGTAACATCTTTTAGGCGACACGAAGCGGTCTTCGGCTAGGCTGGGCCGAGTCCTACCCTAGGTAGGCCGCGTACATGGGTGGTATCCTTGATTCAATTTCGTACGCGTGCATGTGATCATTATGTGGTATGCCGTGGGCGTTAGCCGTATAGTATTTCACGTGGAATTGGGCCAGCGGAATTGGGCTGCATCCAATTCGTACGAACAATCCAGTTGCCGGTCTGTGGGCCTTTTGTATTTGTGTAAGTTACCTCGTCACGTTCTTTTAATCTTTTTTCTTCTTTTCCTTTCCATTTTCTTTTTTCCCTATTCTCTTTTTTTTCTTTCTCATGTACAGAACTAGAAAGGAAGAGCGAAACGCATCAACCTGCGTTCTGCAACTCCTGGCAGTTCATAATCATACCCGCATTTTTCAACAGCAGCTTAACTTCTCTTCCAAAAAAACTTGCACGTGTGAAATCGGAACACTACAGATTTTTAGTAAAACGCCAGGGGAGAATCGAACGTATAGGAACACACTGCATATGAATATACACAACATCTACCAACAACAAGTTCTGCTACATATGAAAAATACAGAATCCAAATAGCCTTCACAATCTCGAGCAATCATTTTTTATATAGACCTTGTATAAGGGCCTGGTCTCTAACCGTTTGATCAGTATGTATCACATCGACCAGACAGTTAGCGAATGGGTCCTCACCTGAGAACTGTCCTGGAGTAAGTATCAGCAGCAATGAAGCAGATTATAAAGTTGTTGTAACATGTGAACACTGAGTGAACAGTTGGACTCTGCATTTGTAACAATGACTCGAGTATATGGAAGTTGAAACCTTTAATCTGAAAGTAGTGGGGTTGCACATTGACTAAAGTTGTTTTCTGAAAGCACCTGAAAGACTAATTGTACTACAAGAAGTAGAGTTGCAGTCAGGAAAGTAGACCAAATGTCATTCTTTGGCTAGGAAATGAACAAAAAAACCAACCTTACGTTCAAGTGCATTGGATGAGCCTGGCCTAAGATTAGATGCTGGTTCCACGCCTGATCCTACAAAAACAAATTTCTTGGACTAATAATTGGT
The DNA here is from genome assembly GCA_036346265.1 of Melocanna baccifera. Taxonomy (NCBI): domain Eukaryota; kingdom Viridiplantae; phylum Streptophyta; class Magnoliopsida; order Poales; family Poaceae; genus Melocanna; species Melocanna baccifera. The sequence continues at coordinate 21,251,273 of CM070694.1, read as the reverse complement.
TGGAACCACCAATTCCAATGCGCAGTTAGTAAACAAATTCTCTCAAAATTTTGTTCATAAAGGGTAACCAATCACATAATTTCAATTACATAAGCAACACACAATTTGCACCAAAGCTGAAAGACAATCACTCAAGCAACAAACCCAGAGCTAAGGTTCAGACCTCCAGCAGTGATGCTGGTGCATGTGTGTTTATAGCTATAGAAGTTGGCCGAAGCAAAACATAAGTTCTTCCGGAATTATAACAAACAGGCCACTCCAAAGTCCAGACTATATAAGAAACACCTCAGCCTTCAAGTCCAGACTCCCTGGGGCATGCCACAATGGACAAAAACTGCCTCCTAGTGTCCAAACTTCCACTGCGGCATCCTTCAGCGGTGCATGAATTGAAGAACCATATATTCATATGAATCATATCCTTTCCTTGTACTTACTGCTAACCAACCCAGAAGCATCATTTCCGCTCACATTCATACAAAGGACAGCAGGGATTTGCTTGGCTAAAGAACCTCCCTGCAACCCTCTCCTCCAACACCGTCACCGCTTCTTTCAATCGAATAGCTGTTGGAGTTTTATACTGACTGGCCGATGTGCCTCTGGACACAAAGAAGTCCATCAGAGCATTGAATGCTCCATGTTTAAGCACCCTTATCTCGAGTGGCCTGATTGACCCACGGTGCCTACTTTTGCAGTACATTTCATCAAAACATTCTTCCACTGCCAAGCAACAATTCTCCATGAGAGTTTGATTGATATTGCAGGCAGTATGGTTACTAGTTGCAATGACCAGCTCCCAGAACAGGATATAATGGCCAGGCAAGGTGGATATGTCTGCATATGCAGTGCTGCCACCAAGCATGTAACCACAAGGCCTAAGATGACGCTCAACTACTTCTGAAATGGCCTTGAGGAGGTCCTCCTCGCTTATCTTCTCGCGGTCTATGCTTAGGAAAACACCATGCCGGCCTGAGAAGTGGAACAGTGGCATTGTGCTGTAGAAGCTGCTCACAGTAAAAAGGTCACCCACCCGGTATCTATAAAGACCTGGTATGCACAACATGTGAAGTCAATTCGACTAATGTGTATTCCTGTTACTTTTCTGCAATTTTTTAAATCCTCGATTGTAGATTTCATAACATTACAAAGCCAGGATGCTATGAAAGCAAAATAAATCAGGCTGACACAAGTAAAAGTCAATTACAACACTAGAACTACAATATCAAGTAAAAAAATGCTATTTCAGTTGGGGTGTGTAATACTAGAGAATAACAACTCTGATCTTGTGTTTTGGAGAAGCTGATCAAGCATTAATCATAAAGATTAGCACAGCTACAAGAACTGGATGAAATCACGCAAGCAATCATATAGAAGATAATAAGATGTAGCCAACAGCTGACCTGCAAAGGTGCTGATGATCAGCTCATAGCACCGACCAATTTTGACGTCCACAAGATCCACAACCTTTATCTCACCCAAAGTATCATCAAGACCAGTAGTTCCTTGTACCTTTTCATCAACGCCATGCTTGACCTCGGCAAACTCAAAGTAGGCAATGTTTGGAAGCAGTGCATATGACACAAAGGATGGTGGATCAAGAGGACTTAGATTGATCCCTGCAGTGCACTCTGTACATCCATACATCGGCGAGACCAATTGTAGCCCACCACCATAACTTTCAAGAATTGGGACGTGTTGAAGTATAAGTGAATTGTCCACCTTTCCTCATCAGCTTAAGCTTTTGGGTGAATTGGTTGGTGCATGCAACTCAATATGGTATCAGAGCCAAGAGGTCCTGAGTTCGAGACCCGGCTGGCACAATTAAATAAAAATAATTGTAGCCCACTTCTATTCCACGTCTTAGGCCTAAGAGAGCCTACACGTGAGGGGGAGTGTTGAAGTATAAGTGAATTGTCCACCTTTCTTCATCAGCTTAAGCTTTTGGGTGAATTGGTTGGTGCATGCAACTCAATATGGTATCAGAGCCAAGAGGTCCTGAGTTCGAGACCCGGCTGGCACAATTAAATAAAAATAATTGTAACCCACTTCTATTCCACGTCTTAGGCCTAAGAGAGCCTACACGTGAGGGGGAGTGTTGAAGTATAAGTGAATTGTCCACCTTTCCTCATCAGCTTAAGTTTTTGGGTGAATTGGTTGGTGCATGCAACTCAATAGGACGTACTGTGACATCGAGCCAGTCACAATGGTCCTGATATACCGTGCTCCTGGCCATAGCCTCCTCACTATCCCATCCCAAGGCTTCCTCGCACACAGTGATGCAATCTCATCAGCTAATGTTGGGTCAGGTACTTGCAGGTACCTTTCAATGACCGCGTCACGCAAAGGAACATGTGTGATCCAGTCGCTGAGCTGCCCAGCCCGGATATTGGAGCAAATTTCCTCCCAGTAATCTTCCAAGAACTTGATCCCACGCACAAAACCAGCAGCAAAACTGCCACCAACACGGTCCACAATGTCTCGGTGATGGCAGTACATGCTCTGCTTGCCGTCGGGGCAAAGGATTGCCTCAATGGGGCTTGTGCACATGTCGAATTTGCCGATGTCGTGGTCCCTGAACTGGCTGCTCTGGTAGTAGGCAGTAAGAGCCGAGTGGATGGGCAGGCCGGACAAGGTCCGGTCTCCAGGAAAGGTGAACATGAGGTACATTCCCTTGAGGCCTTTGCCCTGATCAGCGTGCAGATGCCTGGAACGATGCAGGCGGATTCTTTAAATTTTTGAACACCAACAGTAGATAAATTGCACAATTTTAATTTTTTTGCAGACACACAAGCATACTTCGTGCAAAAAGTATCCAATTCGAGTATTCGACCAAATGACCCAATGCTTACATGTTCCTCACAAGCGCCCGGATGGCATAGAAGAACACCTTCCGGTCGAGCTCCTCCGCGGTGGACGGCATCAGCTTCAGCTGCCCCCCGGATGTGCCCGAGCTGCGTCCGCGCGTGCGCGGCAATTTCCACCATGAGAAACACACAGGCTTTCTTGATTTCTTCACATACCGGGCACGCACGATTATTTACCTTCTGAGGAGGCAGGTGATGGGCTCGGAGCAGAGGATGCTGGAGGGCTCGCCGGAGGCGACGCGGTCCACGTACGGCTTAATGTCCTCGTACCCGGAGACGGGCACGCGCTTCTTGAAGGCCTCCCGGAGGTCGGCGGCCGAGGCGCCGGGTGGTAAACCATCCAGGAAGCGGCCGAGGTACTCGGTGCGGGCGTTCCGGGCGAGGATCTCGTCAAGGAGGTCCCGCTGCAGCGCGGCGGCGTCGGCGGCGAGGCGCTCGACGAGGCCGCGGCCGGCGCGCGCATCCGCCGGGTCGAACTCCGGCAGGAACTCCATTACGCCGGTCTGATTTGGTAAAGTGGCGGAACGGGGAGCGAGCGAAGCTGGAGCGTGCTGACGAGAGCAGGTACCGTAGAAGTCACGTCAACCTTTTTGAGAGGAAGCCACGTCACACAATTTTTTTTTTTCTGATCGGTAGAAGCCACGTCACACAAATTACAGTATTGAACCTGAAACCTGTAGCTTGTAGATTCTTGGAGCTTTCTTCGAATGCTCAGTGTAATCGTAGCTGTGAGTTCTTGATGCTCCTGAGCGAAATTGTATGCTTCCAATGCTCCTTAGTGAAATTGTGTTCTTCGAATGCTTGGATGAACTTCGGGGTGTTCGGAATAGCGATAATTTTTATCTTCTGGTTGAAATTTCATTATAGCTGTATTTTTTACTACAGTTGAGTTGATTTATTAGATATAATTAAATTAAAAAATAGAAAAAATATGTTAGCTCATCACGGACAATACAAAGGAATACAGAAAAAAAATATAAAAAATCTCAAATATATAAAAAATTAAAAAAAAATGAATTACTAAATAGTAAAAAAAATTTGTGTGGCTTCCACCTTCGGTGCCAACAAGGTATGGTCTGATCTCATCTAGCACCTGCAAGATTAAACAAACTTTAGTCACAGTTTAATCATCCAAAATATGCATTTTTCTTGAACTATCTAAGTTGGGATAGAAAGGGGGTGATCGTTTTAGCGATGGCTTCTGTCTTTTGGTTAAAATTTCACTGTAGCTGGCTTTTTTACTGTAATTGATTTAGCTTTTTGGGCATAATTAAATTTAAAAAAATGTAAAATAAAAAAATATGTTAGCCCATCACGGACAATGCAAAGGAACACGGAAAAAAAGAAAAATACATAAAAGCTCAAAAAATCTAAAAAAATTCAGAAAAAGATAAATTACTGAATAGTGAAAAAAAAACTGAAATCTGAAGCTGAAGCTGAAAAAAAGATGAAACGAACGAAGCCTTAGTTGCCTCATGAAATTTCGTGACAGCACAAACCTCCTACTGGTCGAATAAACGCTCAAACATGCCTTGCCCATCTGCACGAGGATGACCTCGCCGACCACGCACCAAGCTCGACCGAGAGTCCGAGACTGGATGAAGGGAATAGCATGGGACCCGACCAGGGGACGGGAGGTCGCGGGACGCGAGTAGCCGGCAGAATCCCTTGCCATCGCCCGAGTGCCCAGCATGGAGCGATGCCGATCCAGCACGGGAAATCTATGGCACAACTAGGCACGCGATAGTCCTCAGGTGCGCTAGTTTATCGGCCGTCCGATGCATTAAAGATGAATATGATATTTTTGAAATTAATAGGATCTACCCATGAGATTCAATTCTTTTCATCTCTTTCCTACCCGTAAAGTAATAGGACCTATTTTTTGTCTAAATTTTGGGACCGTAATGTAGATCAGCTATGTAGCATTCAAAGAGGCTTTGCCTTTTTTGCTTTTCCTCTTGTACAGGCTCTTTCTTCCATATCCTATATGTTGCATGGGGTAGTTTCGGATACTGTAGGATCATCAACGATAATCAAATAGGATGAATAATTGTGATCCACAGCAAAAAAATTTTCTTCGAAATCTACTTTTTTGTAGTTTTTCAACCTACCAATATTAAAACAAAGAAAAAAACGTGACAATAGAAATAACAATTCACTAAAAAAACGACTAATCCCTACGTGTGTTCAAACGCCACGGCTGGCCGAGCAAAATCTTGAACGTAATACACGGAAGTCAAAGTCTCAGGCGAGCTCCCAAAATCTGCATGCGGATCAACTCACCCAAAAAAAACTAAACGTAATACACGGCCATTCAATCTCACGACAAAACTTAATTAGCACGTACTTCTTTTCCTACACGCATTCACGTGAGCACAACACAATAGCAATCACCTTTTAGATGCTTTTACAAAGGGGTGATCGGAATAGCGATGGCTTTTGGCTAAAAAAACACTGTAGCTGGCTGAAAAAACATTGTAACTGAGTTAGTGGATAGTACAGTGAATAGTAAAAATAAAGCTGAAGCTAGAAACTAAAACCGAAAAAAACTGAAATGAACAGGGTCAAAATCTATTGTCTTCTTTTATTACTCGAAGACGCCACGTCTCGCACATGGATCGAGGACAGCCACGGCTCCAGAATACCACCTCGTCGCGCGAGAAGCTGAGCGTTTACGTCTCCACAGCACGTCAGACCGATTATGCGTGCAATCCAAGAGATAATCGAAGGAATCATGCAGGCACTAATCCATCTCCATACAAATACTGCAGCACTTCACCAAGCAATGTCACGGCCAGCACTTTTTACAACTCAGTCGCCGCCTTGTGTTTTTTTCTGAACGCGCACACGGCAAAACTTCTTTTTTTTTCCTGTATTTCTTTTTCACGTATGTAGATGCCACAATCATCCTTTGTCTCTCTCTATATATATATAGTCGCCAATACTCAAAACCCTAATACAACTTATTTAATTGGATCTTTTTTTCCAAAATCAGTCTTTTAGCCTACTACGTTTCGAGAGACCCGAAACCCTTCTTAACACGATTTTTTTATTTTTACATTTCCAATTTTTCCAACCTCTCATATGTCGAAGCCTCCAGAACTGCACCTCCTGCATCTTCTCCATGCATCATCCGTCTTTGATCTTCACGCGCCTAAGTATGAGCTCGACCATCTCGTGACACCCTCAACCGTCTGACCTCGGATCTCCCCATTCTAATTCCGGTCCACCTCGTCATCGATCACGATCGTCTCTATGCTCAACCTGCACATGCAAATACCAAAGATATTTTTTCGGCACAAGTTCATCCGAACTTGACCAATATCAGTCCGTACACGCGCAACACACTTCGCATGATAACACTAAATAATATTATCAATTATTCACTATCACAATTAACTATTGTCAATTATTCATCACATGGTCTAACAATCGCCCTCTTGGTGAATACATTGACAACACTTCCAGATTGCATGATGAATTAGGTTCAAATAGATATAAGTGAAGAACTGAAGCCGAAAAAGCATTTTAAGCCACAAGACTCAAATCTCTCCCCCTCAACACAAGAGAGGTAATTTTTTGTAATTTCTTACCCTTTGACAATGTAATCAGCAAGAAACTTCAGAAAAAGAAAACAGTGAGGCAGCCACGTGTGCATGAGGACCGCGCTCAGAATGGCTTTTCAGCCGCGTTTGCTACCGGCTTTTGCTTTTTTTTACTGTTTCTTTTTTTCTATTTTGTTTTTTTGTTTTTTTTCATGTATTCCTTTGTATTGTTCGTGATGGGCTAACATGTTTTTTCTATTTTTAATTTTTTTAATTTAATTATGTCAATAAGCAAATTCAATTACAGTAAAAAATAAGTCAACTACAGTAAAAAAAAGTTATAAGCCACCGCTATTCTAAACACCCCCTAAGCCTAACGCACAACTACTCACGCTATAGTCGATCCCTTGTTTTAATCTTTTTCTTTCCTTTTCTCTCATATTGAGTTACTCCTCCTCACCCACTGGGTTTATTACCTAGTATTTACAAAGTGACATTTGTCATTTATATGGATAACCTTACTTAACAGGGCAAGTCATTTGGGTCATGTGCCCTGGACAACCTTCCAGTTGTCATCAATAGGAAATGATTAGCAAATGTAGTACACATTGAGGTTCTCTTTTAAACACAAGAATTTCGTAATATTCTTCCGTGAATTATATCACTTCTGAAACTACTATGATCTATACGAGCCCTAAAAATCTCTGAATAACAGCAAAGCGTCAAGACAAGTATGCTATACAACAGCAGCTTACGTTTTTCTCGCACAAACAACTTGCACTTGTGAAATCGGAACACTTCATTGCATTTTTTTCCCAAGGTACAGCAGGGAAGAATCGGACATGAACCAAAATTGCATATGAACATATATACATATTTTCTACCAACAGCAAATTTGCTACATATGAAAAATGCAAAATCTAAATAGCCTCATTATCCCAAGTAATCATTTTTTCTAAATAGTTCCTTACATGAGAACCTGGTCTCTAACCGTCTGATCAGTACATGTACATCATATGGATCAGACGGGTTAGTGAATAGTCCTCACGTGATCCTAGTAAGTATCATCAGGGCTCCCTCTCGTCATTTCTCCAGCTGCCTTTCAGCTTGGGCCCCGTCGGCCCTTCCCCGACGAGCAGCTTGTTCACCAGCTTGCTCAGCCGCTCCCTCAGCGCGCGCGGCAGGATCCTCGCCACGCGGTTGATCTCGCGGCCGATGTGGTACTCCTCCCTCGGCCCCCAACCCCGCTCGAACCCGAGCCACGCCGGCTCTGCCACCGCCCCGCCGAGGTACTCCGCCGAAACCACCTCGCACCGCCCGCCGCCAGTGTCCATCCTGCTCCCCTTGGCGCAGTCGTTCCGTATCCCGATCCCCAGCTTCGAGTCCCCCTGCAGCACTAGTCCCTCCCTGGGGTAGAACGCGTGCCCGTTCAGCGACGCGTACGCCACCGGCTTGTTGCCGCCGTCGAGGTACTCGAGCTGCGACGCGCCCACCCACGTGCCCGCGCTGTGCTGCGAGAAGTACATCCTGAGCAGCTCGCCGGAGAAGTTGCTCACGCGGAGAGTGAGGTGCTCCCAGTCGCCGACGTGCTCGCCGACCTTGCCGAGCGGGATGTGTAGGGGCCCCACCTTGGCACGCGCTGGCCCGTTGAACGGGTAGAAGAACCACACGGCGAGGTCGGTCGCCGTCGCGCCCAGCATCGGCTTCGCCTGCACGTACGCCTTCGCGCTGGCTAGGTCGCCCTTCTTGACCATTTCCTTCTGGCTGTTATCCACCGGCAGGTCGAGCCAGTACCCGCCGTCGTTGCCGCCGCCTTGCGGGAGGTTCGACCCGTCGGCCGCCACCGGCGTCGCGATCTGGCTGCCCTTCTGATACATAAGCGCGCCGTTCTCGAAGAACCATGTCACCGACGAAGGGAGGTAGTGCTCGTTCGGGTGGAGGTACACCTGCGGCGAGTAGGCCGCAAGAATGGCGTTCACCTGGGTCAGTTCAGGCATGCATGACGTGTAAACTGCGCTGTTGTTCTTGAGACACGCCAAGGTCGAGTTGCTCGCCGGCGTCGCGCTGCTCTGTGCGAGGAACGTGCCGGTGTGCACGCCCCGGGCGTCGATGCCACGAACCGCCGGCCTCAGCGTGCTCACGCTGAAGCCGTCCTTGTCGCTGCCCCACACGGACTCCTCGGCCTCGCACGCGTCGGTGAAGTCGGCGCGGACGCACATAACCTCGTCGAGCGGCGGCTTTCCCGACTTGGCCGTCACCGCAACGCCGACCGCCTTGTAACCGTCGGGCGGCGTGGGGAGCCAGAAGAAGCCGGCGCCGTCCTGGCTGGACCAGATAAGCGTGCAGTCCAGGGGCTTAGCAAGTAGTGCTTCGGTGCCGGAAGCGTCACGGGCGACGAGGACATGGCCGAAGAGCGGGCGGTTGTTGGCCTGCGCGTAGTGCCCGAGCGCGCAGAAGCCGGCGGGGATCGGCGACGGCTTGAAGAAGGTGGCGCCGAGGCCATCTTGGCCGCCTTGCGCGGTGGACCAGACCTTGGCGAATGAGGTGACTTGGCGCACCTCTAGGCCCCCAAGGTCTATGCTGCCCTTTGCAAATCCTTCATCTGAAACAGGAACAGCAATGCCATTAGTCGACCAAAACTGTTTTAGAGCGGAAGTGTTAAAGAATAATTCCACATTGGTTGTGTGAGAGGAGAAAGCACAACTTATGAGTAGGGATGAAAACGGATCGAATTCGGTCGGATATTACTTATTCCATATCTTATCCCATATTTTTTCTCGAATTCAGAGTCGAATACGAATAGTACCAGATAAGAATACGAATTCTGGTAGTGTCGGTCACAGATACGGAACGAATATGGAGCGGTTGCGAATACGATAACAAATATCTAATCGGATATACGTAGGAATACAAAGGCATATATAGTGCGCACGATACTCACCATGTATTTCTAAAGAAATTTTTTGGCAGGGTTCTGGTAGAAAATATTTCAAAAGTGGCTCCACCAGATTTTCTACATTTCTAGAAAACTTATTTGGAATCTTCTGGATTTGTTGGAATTTATTTGGATTTTTCTATATTTTATTTGAAAGCACAGAGTAAGAAAATTTATTTTAACTATTTTCTAAAAGTTAAAAATAGTTTATATTATTTTTCCAGAGCTCTCCTAGATTTGTAGTTTTTTGTGAATTTTTTGAAATTTTTCAGAGTTATTTGCATTTTATTGGATTTGTCGAAATTTATTTGAATTATTTTAGATTTTATTTGAAGGCTAAGAGCAAAAAACTTATTTTAAATATTTTATAAAAGCTAAAAATAGTTTATATTATTTTCCTAAGTTCTCCTAGATTTATAGTATTTTTTGTGAATTTTCTGAAATTTTTTAAAATTTTTTGTATTTATTGGATTTGTTGGAATTTATTTAGATTTGCTAATGGGCTGATTTGGCTGATGGGCCGGATATCCGATAAGTATATCCGGGTATTATCCGATAAAATCCTGGATAGTATCCGTATCTGTCGGATAGTTCTTTTCTAAATCCGAATCCGTATTCAAAAACAACTATCCGAATCCGATATGACTATCCGAATTCGATTCGACTCAGATTCGGTGGTCAGTTGGTCGGAAAATATCCGATCCGTTTTCACCCTTACTTATAAGTGTGAAAGTCTCACCTATTAGATTAGTCTTTTGAGAAGAGAAGGCCCAATACTACTTATAAAGTTGTTGCTCCGTGAGCTTAGTTGTGTTCAGCCCATTTAGACCTGTAGCCCAGGGAGTAAACCCGGTTAGACATAGGCATACGGCCAAGGTCCAAATCTAACAAGTGGTATCAGAGCCCAGGCGTCTAACATCTCCTTAGACCTTATGGTTGAAAAAGTGTCAAACTGATGTGTGAGGGAAGATTGTTAAGAATAATCATATATTAGTTGTGGAAGAGGAGAAAGCATAACTTATAAGTGTGAGAGAGTCTCACTTATTGGACTAATTTTTTGAGAGAAGAAGGTCCAATACCACTTATAAAGTTGTTGCTCCGTTGCTCCGTAGACTTAGTTGTGTTCAGTCCATTTAGACTTGTGATTTGGGGAGTAAAGTCGGTTAGACCTAAGCATGCGACCAGGATCCGCTGTAACAGGAAGAACTCAGCTAAATTTCAAATTAGTGAGATGGACAATGTGATGTTTTGCAACAACCTGTAGATTAATTTGCTAGCCACTAAAATGACTGATCATATGAATACATAAGGAAGCATTACTGTTCTTTGCAGTATGGTTGAGAAAGCTGGAAAAATGTTCTCTGCGGCCGGCATTCCTATGACATAACCACAACAACAGAAAGCAGAGACTGGCTACACAAGCTGTGCTACTGAAATCTGAATAAAGACCAGCATAACTTCCAAAGCAGCTGTGGTTTGACAAAGAGTCAAGATTATGCCGGTTTGAACCTGTCCTTATTCTCACTTGATTACATATATACTCTGGAATTTGTGCTTATCTTGTTATGATCTAAACAAGATAGAGCAACTCTAGTACCAAAACAAAGGACTAGATGAGGATCTTGCAGCTCATAAATAGATCAAAGTATGTTCCTTGTAGTAATTGCAGGCAAGCTACCTCTACTTAAAGCTACCTTAATTTGCATTTTGCCATATAAATGCGTAGCTTAACAATGACATGAATTTGTCTTTTCTCTGGATACGTTGCTACAAGATTTGTCCTCTGGAGTCTAGAACGGGAGGCCACAGAAATGGCCTACGTACCAAAAACAAAGACATAAGCCGAGACAAGAGCAGAAATTCAGAATCTGCTCAACTGCATGCTCTTGCCTAAAACCCCAAGCAGGATTGCAGGAGAAAGAATACACATTAGCAAACACAACCAATGTTCTACCGATTGTTGGATAAAAATTTAGCAAATCAATGGCAAACACCAATTCAATTCAAAAGGTCAAACCATTCATGCACCAAGCTTCATCATCAGACTAACAAAAACGCATGGCAGCATGAACATGCACGTACCTGACGAAGGCCACGACGGCATCGTAGCCGGAAGAGCAAAGGGCGTATCCACGGGCAGCGCCGCCGTACTCATGGGCACACAAGACAAAGAACGACTTGCTCCTTCGGATAGCCGGCGACGAGGACGACCGGAGAAGGCGAGGCCATGGCCCCAAGCGTGCGAGATTCGTTTCTTTATCGAGGCACTTAGACACAGCTGGAGAGGGAGGCGAATACTGACCATTCAACGGGTGAGAGTTTTGGCAGGGAGACCCTTGTCCGCCTGTCCCTTTAGACAAGACGCCGACTTGGCAAAGACGACTCGCTCGTTGGCTTATTGGCTACTTCTGCTACCTCTTTCGAGAAACAAGCTGTGTGTGGCTCCATTGTTTGCCGATGACTTCACTTCTTCTAGCCCTAGCTAGCTTTGCAGGCCTTAAGTATGGCTTGGCTTGGCTTGACGGCTCTTCCGTCTTGATGTCACAATGTGAGTTTTTTTGGCTATGTTTTATAATTTTTGACTTAAAATTTTGAATTCTAATTGTTTGCAAGAGAAGGTATATGGAGATAGAGGTTCGTGTGTGATTTTAGCCGATATAGGTGAATTTAGTATAGCATTTACTACAATTAACTTGTAAACTCCATCTTAAAAATACACATCGTTTAAAATTTATTTACTGTAGCATATGCCAAAGGAAATTTTATTATGCATTTTACTGGTATTAGAAGGATAGTAGTAGAATTAAAATCTGACCAACGATTTATAAGAGTTTTCTTGACTTTCGTGTGCAAATCTATTTTTTTTCTGAATGGGTATTATCGGCTTTTCATATAGTCTCTGTTTGCAAACCTAATCGTCACAACTCACAAATCAAACCCTTCGACGTGCTGTGTTTGCTGGCTACCGCCGCCTCTCCCGTCCCCGTCCCCGCGCCGCCGCCGCCGCCCCCCGTCCCTAGGTGTAATTGTCTATAATACTGGAACGCACCAGCATGCCGCAGTCCTTGCTCTAGCGTCTGAATCTACACGACTACATGGTTTGGCCATATAGCAATTACGGAGTCATGATCATACGAACCATCCAGAGTAAAATATTTGACAAATCGGGCAGGCGAACGAAATCACGAGCACAAAACCACAAATAAAATTTTCCATGGCGATAAGAATTCAGGGGCAGACCTTACGGGATCTACCAAGTCGGAAAATCGGATTACTAGTACCAAAACAAGGATTATATCATGCACTCACCAGATAGCACGGCACCATTTTTCTGGGGTCATCGTTAGCACGGCACGTTGATACGACCATCGCCCAAGGACGGTTGAAAGGTTCATTTGTTTAGTTCGCACGAGATAGCTGACCAAATCAGAGGGATGGTGAGCGCGGTTGAAAGCTTCTGGTGATGATGTGGTGAGGAGAATTATTGGGCAACCGGCTTGCAGGGCTTCCCCTGTCCTCTGACGGAACTGTGGAAGTGTTCAGATTCATGGAGCCAGAACAGCAGCGTGCACTGCAGTTTACTTGCTCGTTCGTCGGTAGAGAAATGACGGAACAGCTTGCAAGAGTCTGCAGTGAGAATATCCATGTTCATGAGCCAACAACTTCTCTTTGGCAAACTCAACTAGGCATTTTCCAGGATTATCTGCTCGTGCCAGAGCTGAAGAAGAAGGAGCGATTGGCGTGTTTTTACTTCTCATGTATGGACCATTTCCTAGGTGCAGTCATTCAACTGAACAAATATCTCTAGTGGCGTGCAGAACGGCACAGACATTCGTTACATCCGATCTGTCGGAGCCACATGCTGTTGAGGGTAGAGCTTGTATATTCCCTGAAAAAAATAATACAGGGTGTACTCCTACCCTCCCAGTTCCCATGTGCCAGTGTAGCGCAGACTGTCGTATGTGATGGACACAGCCAACCCAAAACACACTTTGTGAGAAGATGTAAGTACGCAAGCCACAGCCACTACCCCGTGGCTCCGAGGACTTTTTATTTTGTAGCGCCTAGAATTTGGATAGGGCCACAGTATTTTAAAATTACGGCAATAATTAGTTTTAACCCTAATTAATCTGGACTTAAGCGTCTGTTTAAAGAGTAGACCCTTCCTCTGTGGGGGCACATCCTTTCTCATCACGCAGGTAACCTCCTCTCTCTCTCCCATCTCTCTCTCTTCTCTAGGGAGGCGCAGGCCTGGTGGCCACCGGCGAAGGCGGTGTCGGCGACGTGGCTAGCGGTACAAGGGGTGCTTGGTGGCGACGGCACAGCCAAGGCGCGAGGACACACTATGGCAATGGTGCGGGTAGCGGTGGCGTGTCGGATGGCGGCACGTCCGCACGGGCCAGTGTGGCACGGGTAAGTATGGGAGGCGGCGACCGGTGGTGGCAACACAACCACTTGGCCATGGGGCGTGTACGGCCTTGGCATGGGCGGTGCGGCGGCGGTGGCCAGGCGGTCAATTTCCACGATCAGGTGGTTCAATTGGCTGGGGGCGCAATTGAATCACGCTTCACACGGTGTCTGTGGGTTCACGCAACGGTTTGAGATTTCGCTCGGCTGAACGGCGATTCACGCGGCGAAGTATTATCGAATGCGGTATTTTTCGGCCAGACAACCTCCTGTTGTCCTTCCATAATTTTATCTTAACCCTCAACTGATTCACCTTCATTCTATCTTGTAAGTTCACACATGGCCTTTATGAGAACATTTGGACAGTTACGCACCTCGAATCCTTCGTGCAGCGAGTCCGTAGAACGTGCCGCGGTCGTAACTTTTCCGTTCCACATACCGCCTGTCCATGATTAACTGTAGCCACTGCCATTGCGTATATTTAACATATTTTAATGCTTGCCTGATTATAGACTACTAATATAGTATTTATACCATGATATTCTAGGTTATCCAGTTTTACATATTTTTAGGCTTATTGGAATGCTCAATTAATTATGTTCTAGAACTTATGCTTTTAATTAGTGATCCAGAATTAGTGCTTCAATCATTAATGGGGGTAACATATAAACATGTTTTAATTTAGATTTAAAACCATTAGCACAATCTTTTTACATTAGGTCTGCTATGTTTAGTTTCTAATATCATGATCCATTAACTGTATGATGTTTTATGTAAGCCTTGATATATTTATATATATAATACCTATTAATTTGACTAATAACCACTTGTCACGTAATAAAACTTAAATGATTGATAGAATGGCGAAGCGAGGAAACCGTGCCGCGGTATCGGGTGGGCAGAAGCGCTCGCGCGCTCGATCGCGCGTACGCGCACACGTGTCGAAGGCAGAGCGTAGGGGCGCCGACGTGGCACACGCGAGGAGTCGGAGAGTCCCTGGGGTTTAATATACAAATGATTCTCGCTAGGAGCGGATCCAATATAGAAGCATTGCGGTCACATGGCCCCAAATGGCTTTTTACTAATCCTATTAAGATTATAGATTAAATAGTACATGACACTTTAGCCTTTGTTCTTTTTAACTTTTAGCTAGCTTTTAGTTTTGATTTCTGTCAATCCGATCTATCTACTATAGTTAAAAGCTATCGGCCATAACAAAAAAAAAAATAAAGCCTTCGTAAACAAGGAAACACTCTTGTAGTTCTGCTAAGACCCAGCTCACGATAGCTTTTAGCTGCGCGTTGAGCAGTGGCGACGGCGACAAAAGCATTGTTCACTTTTTGTCTGTTTCCTTTTTGTTTTTTTGAATTTTTGTGTTTTGTTTTTTATCCTATATTCCTTTGCATTGTCTGCTCTAGATTAGCATGCCGTTTTTATTTTTATATTTTTTTAAATTTAATTATATCTAATAAGACAACTTAACTACAGTAAAAAATAATTTAACTACAGTAAAATTTTAACTAAAAATTAAAAATTATCGTTATTTTGAACGTCCCCTGAAAATGAGTCCCAAGATATCTGTTCGTGAAGCACGGGGTTTCAGCTCCGAGAATAGTATTGCGAGCCCACCAACGAAGACATGGTACTACACTGGTAAGTCAAGAACGACGACTTGATGGCTCGAGACTTCCCAGGCCGGTCGACCTTTCGGTCTCAGTAAGACAGCCAATTGCATTCAACCGCACGTGGCGTAAATATTTGACCGCGCTCGTTTCGAAGCTTCAGACTTTTAATTTACTATTCTTTAATTTTATCTAACTTTTTAGTTTTTTAGACTTTTATTTTTTTTCTATATATTTCTTTTTATTATCCGTGATAGAATAACTTTTTTCTATTTCATTTCAGTCGGTACGTAGGTGACGTTCGTAACGCGCCACAAGGAGGACCCCAGGATTTTCCTCCCCGCGAACACTGACAAGAACTTCTCCACCCCGCGTGCTACTCCCAGGCAAAAACCGAGGAATTCGCTGCTTACGATTCAGAAATCCAGAATTCAGATAGACCAGCAGCCACGCCGCGCTAAGCATCCATTGCCAACGAGACAGCGTACGTTCGTTGCGCCACGGCAAAGTGATGCAAAAGCCATGCTTCTCCGGCCTTTCCACATGACCACTCTGCTCCTGCTCCTCGTGGCCGCCGATCGCTGCCTCGCGGCCGGCGGCGGCGGCGATGACGGTGGGCAGTTCGTCTACAACGGCTTCGCGGGCGCGAAGCTCACGCTCGACGGCGCGGCCACGGTCATGCCGAGCGGTCTTCTCATGCTGACCAACGGCACCATCCAGATGAAGGGCCACGCCTTCCACCCGTCCCCGCTACCGTTCCGCGCCGCCGCGCCGAACGCCACCGGCGCCGCGCGGTCCTTCTCGACCACCTTCGTGTTCGCCATCTTCGGGCAGTACGCCGACCTGAGCAGCCACGGCCTGGCTTTCTTCGTCGCCGCGAACAGGGAGGTGCTCTCCACCGCGCTGCCGGGCCAGTTCTTGGGCCTCCTCAACGACACCAACAACGGCAACCAGAGCGCCCGCATCCTCGCCGTGGAGTTCGACACGCTCTTCAACGCCGAGTTTCGCGACATGAACAGCAACCACGTCGGCGTCGACGTCGACAGCCTGGTCTCGCTCGCTGCCGCTGACGCCGGGTATTACGACGATGGCAGCGGGCGGTTCCAGAACCTGAGCCTGATCAGCCGGAAGGCCATGCAAGTGTGGGTGGACTACGACGGCGGGACCACGGAGATCACCGTGACCATGGCTCCCCTGGGCATGGACAGGCCGAAGAAGCCCCTGCTGCAGACCAACGTCGACCTCTTGGACGTGGTGCAGGAGACGGCGTACGTCGGGTTCGCGTCAGCGACGGGCATCCTCTTCTCACGCCACTTCGTCGTGGGCTGGAGCTTCGCGCTGGACGGGCCAGCCCCGGCGCTGAACCTCTCAGCGCTGCCGGCCTTGCCGCCCGCCGGACCGAAGCCACGGTCGAAGGTGCTGGAGATCGTGCTGCCCATAGCGTCGGCGACGCTGGTTTTCGCCGTTGGCGTCACCGTTTACACCTTGGTACGACGGCGGCTCAGGTACGCCGAGCTGCGCGAGGACTGGGAGGTCGCGTTCGGGCCGCACCGATTCTCTTACAAGGACTTGTTCCATGCGACCAAGGGGTTCAGCGACAAGAACCTGCTTGGGGCGGGAGGATTTGGAAGCGTCTACAAGGGCGTTCTCCGCAGATCCAACATGGAGGTCGCGGTGAAGAAGGTGTCGCATGAATCAAGGCAGGGGATGAAGGAGTTCGTCGCCGAGGTTGCCAGCATCGGACGTCTGCGGCACCGTAACCTCGTGCAGTTGCTCGGCTACTGCCGGCGCAAAGGTGAACTTCTTTTGGTTTACGATTACATGCTAAACGGTAGCCTAGATAAATACTTGCACGATCAAAGCAAGGGTACACTGGATTGGCCTCAAAGATTCAACATCATCAGAGGAGTGGCTTCTGGGCTACTGTATCTCCACGAGGATTGGGAGCAAGTCGTCGTTCATCGAGATGTGAAAGCAAGCAACGTGCTCCTCGACAGCGAAATGAACGGGCGGTTAGGGGATTTCGGCCTGGCGAGGTTGTACGATCATGGAGCCGACGCGCAAACGACACACGTCGTTGGCACTATGGGCTACCTAGCTCCTGAACTAGGACACACCGGCAAGGCAACTCCATCGACCGATGTGTTCGCCTTCGGGGCATTCCTTCTTGAGGTCGCTTGTGGGCGGAGGCCAATCGAGCAAGACGAGCACAACAACCGCGTCGTGCTCGTGGATCGGGTAATCGAGCACTGGCACAAGGGCTCGATCACTAACGCGGCGGACGCGAGGATCCCGAACGGGTTTAATCCTGACGAGGTCTCCCTGGTGCTAAAGCTTGGGCTGCTGTGCTCGCATCCGTTGCCCAATGCAAGGCCAACCATGCGGCAGGTCGTGCAGTACCTCGACGGCGACACGCTCCTCCCGGACTTGTCGCCGACGTACCTCAGCTTCACCATGTTGGAGAGGATGTACAGCAGGGAGTTCAACCAGAATGTCATGTCGTACGTGTCATCGACGAGCTTGGGTGCCATTTCTGGTCTCTCAGGAGGAAGGTGATAATTAAGGTGCAGGCAGTTAATTAGCGAGTATTGTGTAACTAGAAGCTTTTATCTATGTTCTAACTGTACTAAGAAAAGGAGGCTCTGTGTGTTTCAGTACTAACTGAATTCTCTCTGCTATTCTGTTCGGGCAGCACCAAAACCCTTTTTAGGATCGTTGGCACAACACAAACAGCAGCGAGTCGTTAACAACAAAGAAGTAAAACAACCCAGCAGAAGATTTGTCGAGTCGATCGAATAATTTCAGATAACCACGGTAATGCTGCCAATCATGACCTCAATATTGTCGAAAGATTAGCATGCACCTCCAAAGTTTCTTGCCAAGAGAAATTCAGCAATGGATTAGTACGTTGTTCATAGATCTAGCTAACTCATTAGCATGTCAGAATCGGTATAATCTTATGCAACAGCTCGTGTTTCTTTTTAACTGAAATTGGTTGCGCATATGATGGCAATAATGAGCAATGATGTTCAGGTTACGGCAAATCAGCATATGGTCCTATACTCGTATCATACGAAGCTGTACATAAATTGACGAGTCCTCATTGAAACGCCAAACACGTAGTATCAAACTATGGACGGCAATGCCAAACCGCTAAAATCTTGTTCCATGTCAAAATCAATCGCAACCAAGAATTGACATACGAGACAACCAATCCTTGTAAAATGGCAGCGCGAAGTAGGTATATTTCACTGTCAGAACTCGGAACCTAGCGTTATCTTTAGGAAGAGTAGTAGTAAAAGAAGTACTGCTCCGAAGGGCAGAAGAATCCAGAAGTCCATGGATTTGTGAGAAAAGTAAAGAGAGAGAGAGAGAGAGAGAGTACGTGCATAGAGTAAGATAGTCTCTGAATAGTCTCTTCCTCTCCGGTATCTCTGCTTGACCATTTGAATTGATTTAGTAGTACTCCTCAGTCGAATGCTTGAAGAAACTGTAATTCTTTGCAGCAATCTAGAAAAGTTATCGCCGAATGTTCAGAATAGAATTGATCTAGATAAGTTGTCACACAATTCAGTTTATTGAGACAGACGAAAGGTGAGTGGTCTAATTCAGCCATCCTCTTTTTACCATGTGCAATGATCCCAACCTGCAGGGCACGGCGCCTAATAGCATGCGCAGAACTCCTGCAGTTTTTGAAGCATGTCAGCACCATCAGAAGGCCACAAGATAGAAGTATGGTGCAAGGAGTTGGCGTCTCAGTGGAAGTCATGACCGACCACAGGGAGGCGAAGTCGGTGGTCGGTCCTGGTGTTTTCTTTTGTGTTTGTGGCCAGTGACCCACATGTGAAGGTGTGTGTGAGTTGGTATAAGATATAAGCTGTAGCATCTTGAGGATCACGAAAGAAATAAATCTAAAGGTCTATTCTTTTCAGCTTCTCAAAACGGTTTTTAGCTTTTGTTACTATACCTAACTTTTAAATGGAGTATTTTTTAAGATGAAATCTACAAGTTAATTATAGTACACGTTAAAAGCTCAACATTTGTACCATCCAAAATCGCAAGCGAGTATCTCTATCTCCGTAATATCTGTCGTAAACAGCTAAAATTTAAAAATTTCAGCTAAAAACCATAAGTCACAGCAAAAAAGACCAGACCCTAAATTCCCCAACTCTCTTTTCTCTCTATCTCCTTCCTATTCTCTACTGAATTCCTTTCCTCAATTGCACTATCGTCTCCGACTGGAGAGTGGTATCAGTCTCACATCAGGTGATTTGTTTCACTCCCGTCAAGGGACATTACATTTGGTATCAGATTTGGGTTTCGATCGGAGAGGAATTCTTTGAATCGGACTGTAAAATTCCAGGGAGCGGAAGGTCTCATCCGGTCTCTAACTTCCGCATCTAGTTGGTCCGATTGGAGAAAGCATCACGGCGCCAACAAAACCTATTTAGACCAAAATGGTACTGGAGGCGATGGATGAAGCGGCAGTGCATGAAAAAGAGAAGTAGGCAGTGATGGATGTTCAGTAGGAAGAGATGAAAGCGAACATGAATATAATCTTAGAGAAAACTAAACCGGTAGAGGCCATATCAACACTTCAGGCTCAACTCGGGGAACACCAAAGCACCATCACGAGTTTGATGGAGCAATTGAAGGCTAGGGTGCAAACAGTGGAACAAATCACAACAATGCCATCAAGTAGGCGAAGGGAGGAAGAAGCCGTGGAGGAGCCATCGTCGTCCGTAGCAGCAGCACAACCAGGGGCGCTCACCACTACTCTAGCTGGATTATTGGGTAAGGGCTCGGCGCCACCACTAGTTTATAGTCCATCCACTCACATGTCGTAGATGACAAACTCAAAAGGGGAGCCATGCGTTGATAACCGAGTATCGGTGCTGAAATTGTTGTTTCCAAAGTTTGAGAGAGAAGGGCCTAGAATATGGAAACATCATTGTTCGAAGTATTTCAAGATGTATCATATTGATGAGTCGCTGTGGGTCACCGGCTCACCGCCGCGACAATGCACATGGAGGGCAACACAACATTATGGTTGCAGGTTTATTAGGAAAAAAGGGACCACTAGGAGATTGGGATCAATTCATGGTGGTGATGGATGCAGAGTTCGGTGTGTACGATTCCAGGTGGTTTCATGCGGCAGATCATCCAAGTGATCCAGTTGAGGAGTGTACTGGACTATAAATCTTAGTTTGAGGCCACTATATACAAAGAACGGGTGTACAACAAGGTGTGCATTGAAGAATTCTTTGTGAATCACTTTGTGATGGGACTCAAATATGAGCTAAGATATGAAGTGGAAATTCAATTGCCTGAATCAATTTGAAGTGGAAATTCAATTGCCTAAATCAATTTGAAAGGCTATTTTGCTAGCCCAAATTCAAGAAGAAAAGTGGGAGAAATAGAAAGGGAAATCTGCGAAGGTGGTGGCGGCGCAAAAATTCAGGGGCAGAGCACGAATTGAAGTGACAGACAGGGTAAAAAAAAGACAACAATGGGTGAAATGTGGCGAGCCAGACAATTAAGGGAGTACCACCAAGCGCTCAGACTGTGCTTCAAATGGGGCAAGAAGTATGATCGCGACCATCAACGTAAGCCAGAACCAACCATTCAAGCTTTTACTATAGGCATCGAGGACTATCTAGAGCGGCTTATTGATGAGGTCTTGTAGTTGCTAGAAGATATGGATAACAAATTTGAGCAGGAGCAGTACAAGTTATCGTTGATGCTGTTAGAGATATATGTATACTTTGTTATTCCCCATTGTTATGAGGGGTTCTTTGCATATTTACCACCTGTACTTTGTGTATATATACCGGCCCATTGGCCTCATATTGAATACAAGCGCTATTCATAACATGGTATCAGAGCTTACCTAGGGTTTCCCGTCGCTTCGCTTGCCGCCGTCGCCGTCATCCCGCCGACGACTCCGCGTGCGCTCCCCGCCGCCCGAGGCCGTCGCGCCCCGCTCCGGCTCCCTCGTCGTCTTCCCCAACGACTCCCTCGGCCTCCATCGCCGCCCGAGGCCGCCGGCCGTCGCCGCCTCCACCCCGTCGCGTCGCCGTCGCGCGCCGCCGCCGCTTCCTCTGCGCTGCTGCGGCGCGCCGCCGTCGCGCCTCGAGACGCTGCGCTTCCCGCGCCGCCGCCTTCTCCTCGCCGCCTCCACGCGCCGCCCGCCACGCGCCGCCGGCCGTTCGCGCCGCCGCCCTTCCCCGCGCTGCCGCTTCCACGCCCGCCGCCCCACGCACCGCCAGCGCCCCGCGCCGCCGGCCGCCGCGCCCCGCGCCGCCGGTCGCCAACGGCGCCGCCGCCTTCGCGTGTGTGCGTGTGTGCGTGCGTGTGTTGCTAGCGGGCCGGAGGCCCGTTAATAGTTAGGGTTTCTCGGTTCCAAAAAAAAAACGTCGATCTAACCGCCGCGCCGTTCAGCGCCGCCTGTTAGACTTCGTTGTATTGGTCGCCGCGCCGTCCAGCGCCGCCTACCAATGGGCACCGTTTCCCTCCCTCGCTGTCCGGTGATCTTTGATGGTGTTAATTACACCGACTTCGTGTCTCACATACGCATTCACATGCGTGGTCTACGTCTCTAGGGCGTCCTCTCTGGCGATGTCACCTGCCCGCCTTGCCCTATTCCTCCGACGGAGCCCACGCCTGTTGCATTGCCCCGACGGTAACAAGATCGCTCGAGGCCGCTCAGTTGCGATGATGAACCTGCCTCTGCCTACCAGGAGGCTCTGGATTTCTACAAGGATCGTCTGATCACCTACACTCAGTGGTGCGATGACGGCGCTTTCGGCCTTCTTTGTCTTCATCGCCGATATCCACCTCGCTTCTCTTACGAGGTTGTGGGACTTCTTCGGCTTTCGGATGTGGACTCATCTTCGTCGGCGCTCACGAGCCCTCCGGTGATGCCACGTACTGTCCGTGGTTCGCCAAGAGCACTCTCTTGACAGGTGATGCTACTGTTGATGCCTTTACGCTCGAGCTCTGCCATGGGCGTCGATTGGACTCTCTCCGCACCTTGGTGTCGTTCTGTCCGTCTTTGCTCGGATATACGTCTTGACTTGGAGTTTCAGCGGGTCTCGAGTTCCTTACTGCGCCGCCCCGAGTTCGAGCAAAGACGTGCTCGCTTCTTGCACGCCACCCTCGTGTCACTCTCTGGAGGCTCTCACCGAGATACACGCAGAGGAGACTCGCTTTGAGTGGTGCTGATGCGATGCCACTCCCCTCGTGCTCGCCGCTCGTCTACCGCTACATCGCCATCTTGGTAGCGCCGCCACGGTGGTGGTGGCTGCCCTACGTCTGGAGGTGGCCGTCCTCACTGTTCCTCTCTGCGACAAGGCGGCCACATTGAGTCGGTGCTATAAGAAGAAGCGCATCCGTCACGCCGTTCTTCTCCGGCACTAGTGCTTTTCGTCGCCGTCGCATCGACTTCTTCAGCAGCTTTCTCTCACGAGCAAGAGATAGCCGGACTTCGCGCCTACTTGCCGCCTGTGTTCTCCTCGACAGATCTGCGAGTTACGCTCACGACTCTTGAGCACCGAGAAACCACCCCAACACGATCGTACCTCCCGTGGATTCTTGATTCTGGAGCATCTTTTCACATGACTCCTGATTCTTCCACTCTGTCTTTTATTACACCTCTTGATTCTCCTGTCAGTGTTCTTCTGCGATGGTACATCTCTTTCTCGTCTGCAGTCGAGGATCTCTTAGCAACTCATCCTTTCATGTTCCTTCATTGCTCATATTCCTCGCCTCACTATGCGACTTCTTTCTCTGGGATGACATCGACCTTGGTTATCGTGTCATTCTCGACTCGACTCTTGTTGTGTTCGGGACCGCCACACGGAGCTCGGTTGGTTCGGCCCTCGGCGCCGTGACTCACGGCGTCTCGGGAGCTTGGCGCTTCACCTTCCTTCCGCCGCCACCATCGTCGCCGATCTCTCCGCTACGCCACTTCGTCTCCGGCTCTTTTCAGCGGTGGCATCACCGTCTTGGTCATCTGTGTGGATCTCGCCTGTCATCCTTAGTTCGTCGTGGTCTTACGGGTCTGCATCTCGGAGATGTGTCTTTAGACCGTCGTGGTGTAAGTTAGGTAAACAACTTCACTTCCTTATCCTCATAGTGAGTCCGTGTCTCAACGTCCTTTTGATCTTGTTCATTCGGATGTTTGAGGTCCGCTCCTTCGTTTGAAAGGGGTCATCGATATTATATCATATTTATAGATGATTTCTCTCGCCACACTTGGATATATTTCATGTCTTCTCGTAGTGAGGTCTTGTCTATCTATAAACAATTTGCCACTATGATCCACACACGCTTCTTCACTCCTATTCGTGTCTTTCGTCTTGATCTGGCTGGCGAGTACCTCTCTCGTTACTGCGCGATTTCCTTGCTGCGCAGGGACTCTCGCCGATTCTCTTGTCACGGTGCTCATGCTCGAATGGTGTCGCGGCGCAAGCATCGTCACCTCCTTGAGGCGGCTCGTACTCGATGATCGCCGCCTCTACTCCACCTCACTTTTGGGCCGAGGTGTTTCCACCGCCACCTATCTCATCAACATCCAGCCCTCTTACGCTCTTGGTGCGATCCTGTTGGCGTCTCTGTGGTCTTCTTCCTGACTACTCTGCCATTCATATGTTTGGCTGCGTTTGCTACGTTCTCCTCGCCCCTCGCGAACGCACCAAACTGACCGCTCAGTCTGTTGAGTGTGTCTTTTTGGGATCTGATCTTGAGCACAAGGGCTATCGGTGCTGGGATCCGGTTGGTCGAAGGATGCGGGTTTCTCGGGATGTGACTTTCGATGAGTCTCGTCCATTCTACCCACGTCCTGCCTCTCCTCCGACTTCCCCTGTGGAGTCTTTGTCTTTCTTGACCTTTCGAGATACACCTATATCTGTTTTGCCCTTATCCACTGTTCCACCGAGCCTCCACATATTCCCCGTGGCATCTCCGCCGTTGTCACCGCTGTCTTTGTCTCCTCGACTCCCGTGCTCCTCCCACTCTGATACCTATCTTCTACACTCGTCGACCCGTATTGAGGATCCTCCCGATGAGCCATCTTCTCACGATGTTCCATCTTCTTACGATGGTACATCTTCTCCGATGGGTCATCTTCTCCTCGTTACGCTCTCGCGATCGCCCGATCGCCTCGGCCTCTGCTCGTTTTGCCTTTCTTTGGTGCAGCTACTCGTGAGCCGCCTCCTCTGGGATCTTTGTTACTCACCCCGAGTGGCAACTTGCCATGGCCGAGAGATTGCTGCCCTCGAGCGTCCTGATACTTGGGATCTTGTTCCTTTTCCTTCTCATTCTCGTCCCATCACGTGTAAGTGGGTCTATAAAATCAAGACTCGCTCTGATGGCTCTTTTGAGCGCTATAAGGCGCGTCTTGTTGCTCGTGGCTTCCAGCAGGAGCATGGTGTTGACTATGACGAGACTTTTGCTCCTGTTGCCCACATGACCACTGTTCGCACTCTTCTCTCGGTGGCTTCATTGCATGCCGTGCATTTCTCAGCTTGATGTCAAGAATGCCTTTCTTAATGGCGAATTGCTTGAGGAGGTCTACATGCATCCGCCACAGGGTATTCATTCCTCGAGGGCATGGTGCATGCCGCCTTCGCCGCTCTCTATGGCCTCAAGCAAGCCCTCGTGCTTGGTTTGGCGCTTCTCCTCTGTGGTCACTTCTGCTGGCTTTTCCGCTAGTGACCATGATCCTGCACTTTCGTCCACACTTCGTCTCGTGGTCGGACTCTTCTTCTTACGTATGTTGATGATATGATCATTACGGAGATGATTCGAGTACATTGCCTTTGTCAAGGCTCGTCTTAGTGAGCGATTCCTTATGTCGGATCTTGGTCCTCTTCGTTATTTCCTTGGGATTGAGGTCATTTCCACTCCGGATGGCTTCTTTATGTCCCAAGAGAAATATATCTGAGATCTTCTTGATCGCGCCTCTCTTCTTGATCAATCTCGTTGAGACTCCCATGGAGCTCAATGTTCACCTTCGACTCTCGATGGCGAGCCTCTTTACGATCAGGCTACGCTATCGTCACCTTGTTGGGAGTCTTGTTTATCTTGTTTGTTACTCGTCCGGATATCACTTATCCAGTTCATATTACGAGTCGGTTTGTCTCGGCTCCCACTCAAGTCCACTCTGACCACCTTCTTCGTGTTCTACGATACCTTCGTGGGACCATCTCTCGCCGTCTCTTCTTTCCTTGTTCTAGCTCACTCCACTTCGTGCCTATTCGGATGCTACTTGGGCGATCCTCGATCGCAGGTCTATCTCTGCTTACTGTGTTTTTCTTGGTGGTTCTCTTATTGCCAGGAAAACGAAGAAACAGACTGCTGTGTCCCGTTCGAGTGCAGAGGCTGAGTTACGAGCGATGGCTCTCTTGACAGCAGAGATTACTTGGCTACGGTGGTTACTTGAGGATTTTGGTGTTTCTGTCACTACAGCGACTCCTCTTCTGTCCAGACAGTAACAGTGCTATTAGTATTGCTCGTGATCCTGTGAAGCATGAGCTCACCAAGCATATTGGTGTTGATGCTTCTTTCATGAGGTCTTGTGTGCATGATCAGGTGATTACTCTTCAGTATGTGCCTTCAGAGCTTCAGATAGCGGATTTCTTCACGAAGGCCCAGACTCGAGCACAGCACAGCTTCTCTCTCTCCAAACTCAGTGTTGTTGATCCACCATGAGTTTGAGGGGGGGTGTTAGAGATATATGTATACTTTGTTATTCCCCATTGTTATGAGGGGTTCTTTGCATATTTACCACCTGTACTTTGTGTATATATACCGGCTCATTGGCCTCATATTGAATACAAGCGCTATTCATAACAGATGCTATGTCGGGCACGGAAGATGTCGAGACAATTCGTGTTCGAGCCATGGTGGGCAACCAGGTCATGTTGGATTTGATCGATTCGGGAAGCTCTCACAGTTTCATCAGTGTAGCATTCCTGAAACGAACTAAGTACAAGGATGCACCGATCAAACTGGTGATCCACTAAGATGTGGCTGGTTATTAGGGTAAAGTGAGAGGTGAAGAACCTCCACTATATAAGCCCCTATGTTGAGTTGAGTCATAGATACTTGAAGAGACTAGGGTTAGGGTTTTATTGTGTTTGAACTTTGTGTGTGTGCTATAGTTTTAGAGCTCTACTATCCTGTGAGATTGGCTATAAAATACTTATCTCCAAGTGATATAAATATTCAAAGTTTGCTCAAGTTGTGCTATGAATACCTTCTTGTGTTCTTGATTTGCTTGGTTTTCTTATTTTGATTTTTTTCTTATCTTGATCTTTCTTGGTGCCAAAGACATGTAAAAGGTGTAGATATCTTTTGAGGATTAGATTACATCCATCTAGGTACTTTCTATGGGACATTTTTGAGTTTGTCAGGTTTTACTCGAGAAAGGGGCGATTTGGGGTTTTGATCTTGCTAGGGTTTTGGCTTGAATTCGTATTATGATTTAGTTTGCTATGACATATGAGAACTCATACAAGATTATTTAGATCATATAAGACTCACAAACAAGAGTACATCAAGATTTCCCGCTTTTGCCCTGTTTTGGTGCACATTTCACTCAAATGGAAAAAGGTCAGAACTTTAGCAACAATTCTTTCAATCGTTGATTGGAATATGTTCCTGACATACTAATGAAGGTGCATGCTTTTAAGTCTTTTGGACTAACAGATAAAAAGTCCCACCAATTTTTAATTTTAAAATCATGCTGATTTTATTGTAGTGGTACTATCGATTTTATTGTAGCAGTACTGGCGATTTTGCTCAGTTTCGCTTGGATCTTTCGTGTGGGTGATTGATCTCCAAACTTTCTAACTTCTCGTAGTTATTAGAGCGAAAAACTTAGTGTCGTGATTTTGCTTTAATAAAATTTTTGAAAAAGTCTGATAATCTTATTGGCTCTTATTCAACCCCCTTTCTATTCGTTATCTTCGGTCCTACAGCCCAATTTCAAATAACTTATGGCTTCTAGCTTCTAAGTTCCTGAAACCAAAAGCAGTTTGGAACGCGTTGGTTTTTTAACATGGCCCTTTATTTTTTTTCTATTTTTGCCTTTTTTTTCTTTGCATTGTCTGTGAGATATGACAATGTTTTTCTTTTTCCTTTTTTAGTTGAATGTTTAAGAAAAAACTAACAATCACTACAGTATCATTCCAACCAAAAGCTAAAAGCAAAAACAACATAAAAAAACAAATTAAACATGGCCATCGTGACAAAATAGTAGATGTGACAAGTACTTACATGAAAATATTAAGGCTCTGCTCAGTTCAGCTTATATAAGTTGGCTATAGTTTTTTTTGCACTGTATCTAACTTATTTTACACTGTAGTTGTTGATGGCTTTTTGACGTAATTAAATTTAAAAAAATAAAAATATAAAAAATATGTTAGCCCATCACAGACAATACAAACTAATAAAAAAGAAAAAGTAAAAGAGTCTAAAAAACTAAAAAGATAGAAAAATTAAAATTAAAAAAAATAATAAACTAGAAGTCAAAAGTTAGGAATTGAAATTAAAATAGGCGGAGCATAAGCCAAGAAGTCTAAAAGAGTGGGTCTTATGGCCCCGTTCAGCTTCTGCAGACGCCACATTCAGCGTTAGCGTTGAGCTTTTTTTTTACTTTTTTCTTAATTTTTGGTTTTTTTGTGTTTTTTTCGTATTCCTTTACATTGTTCGTGATGGGCTAACATATTTTTTCTTATTTTTAAATTTTTTAAATTTAATTATGCCAAATAAACCAACTCAGCTACAGTATAAAATAAGCCAGCTACAGTAAAAATGATATAGGGCTTGTTCTTTTCAGATTCTCAAAACGGCTTTTGGCTTTTGTTACAGTACCTAACTTTCAAAGAGAGTATTTTTTAAGATGAAGTCTACAAATTAATTATAGTACACGTTAAAAACAGGGGCGGAGAGAGGGGGGCCTGGCACCCCCCCAACCTTCTACTAGTTCGCTGAGACCGTCTCAATTCTGGTAAGTCCATAGGATGAGGGTGCAATTATCCCCTCCTCACTCTGGTCCTGCCTGAAAGCACATGGCCTCCTGGGATCAAATCTTATAGTTAAAGGCTTGCAAATCTTGCAAACATGGCTTGTCACACAATACTATACTATATTGCTTGCACTCATGCCATGTCCAACTGTCCTAGAACTAATCTTGGTCAGTTAATTAACTGGAGGGCTTTTCAAATGCTCACAGATCAGAGACAACTTAGCTATGAGAAGTTGAGAACACATACATTACTTTGTTCTCCCATGTGAGTTACTAGCTACAGGCACTCAAAATGCTGAGCAGTGGTGTTATTTTTTCACATAAGTGAAGATGGAGGGTGATCTGAATTTGTTTTACGATCCGCATAGTTTTCTTTCCAACAAGAAAATAATCGCATCCGTATGATATCCGAAGGTAACCACTTTTGTAAAGACATGCATGGGTTAACGTGAAATTTTGCTCGCAAAGTGGAGCTAAGCTAATTAACCAAACAGCATGAGTTGTGCAGGTAACCTACATGCATGATTTAAACCGGGGGAGACAAACTAAAGCAAGCAAGCACCGAAGCACGCGCGCGTGCGCACACATATATATAATGGAGCACTATGGTGCCAAGTATATACTTTCACTTCTAATATAAATCAATAACTTTCTTTCTAAATAGATGTTTTTTCGAATTAATGAATGCTAACGGATTTGCCTGATATATTATATACTATTGCACTTTTACGTATCTAAAAGCAAGGAAGCTTGGTGCCCAGACACTATGGTGTCCTATTTCATTCTATACATACATACATACATACATACATACATACATACATACATACATACATACATATATATATATATATATATATATATATATATATATATATATATATATATATATATATATATATAGGAAACCTCTTTTCTACACCCGGGTGTAATTACACCCTATGTCACATCGCACAACGTAGAGAGTATCTCGCGTAACGGAGGGTATGTACGTGTAGTATACGAGTATTTAAGACTATCTAGGTGGTATGAACAATTTTTTAGAGATAGTATGTAGATTTTTTTGACATACTCCTTTTTATGTGCGTATATGAAGGTATTTACAAAATACGCTAAAAACTATGGACTCCCTTACAATTTGTTCATGTGGTTCACATTGAAGTATCTTATAATTAGTATACGAGTATATCCAAAGTGATAAAGGAGTATTTCAAGTTTGTTTATGTGGTATATTAGTGGTGGGTGTAATTACACCCAGGTGTAGAAAATATTTTTCCTATATATATATATATATACTAGTAAGGTGTCCGTGCGTTGCAACGGAAAACCAAATAAAAATGATACATACTACCAAATATGATCTCAAACTGAATAATAAATATCAACCTTTTCTTACGTCATCATGTATCAAACAAACATACATGTTCATACTCGTAAATAAAATATTTCTATTGCAATAATCTCATTTCTGATTCACTCAGAAGAGCAATAAGCATCTGCTTGAGCTTTATAGCATCATAGTAGAAATGATGTCATCATTGAAGGAATGAGTGCTCAAGCTAACAAGTATTAATTTCAGCAACTTCAAAAGGGCAAGAAAAAATAGTATAAATTAGTAGGTATACATCACCTCTTATTTCCTTTCAAAGTTTTACTATATTTGAACTGAATAATAATTTGAAATTTTGAAGTAGCACGGCAAAACAAATATTAAATGTCGTAGTCCAGAAATCCAAGAAGCTTACATGCTACTAACGTATGATTGGATCAAAATTGTAAAGAAGCTTCATAAGGTTAATAGTATATTCGAATATTGGTAACATAGTGTCATCATTAGTCATTCGATTAAAAATCTAGGATCGAAAATGTAAAACTAAAACATCTTCAGTGGCTGCACATTGTTGTGAATATATAACATTAATGTAGATATCTATATCCATACACCCGAAACCGTGTCTGCAAAATAAAAAATGTACACTAATATTGCTACTGGTTTACTTTCCCTTGAAACATGTGCAAGTAAAACAATGGTTTGAGTACAATGAAATTCTACTCCTACACATTTATGATCAAACAATTTTTTTGTATTTTTTGAAGTATATCTTTGAAAATTATGTATGTAAAATAGTGATTATTCCAAACTCAATAGCTAAAACTTCATTACAATAGTACATAAAAATATATTGAGAAAATTAAGTGCACAACATCTGAACCAAACTCTATGCAAATTTTTACTACACTGACTAATTTGTAAATGAAAGATTGATTACAATTCACACATATAGTAGATCAATATAATTTGGATTTATGAAGATGGAGCACAACAAATTGCGGTCAAATTCCTTACTTATGGTTCGAAGGTAGGTTGAGAGACACAATGTTATTGTCTCACACAATATGGATGCAACAATTAAGCACATATTTAACTTTTTAGAGCAAGAGCACAGACTTCACTTGGATAGCATATATACTGAATAATATCAACATGCATATACCTAGAGTTTTACATCGATCGCAAGCTAGAATCACATTGATTTGAATTGTACTCTTGCAATGCACAATATGCACTTTCAATAAATCACATCAAGCAGATCTACAAAAATAGAGAAGGCATTAGGTGGGAAAAAATCATTTTTTCCAAAGATTCATGCTATTTCGTGTGATGAAGACATTCGATAGCAATGACCGATGCTTGTCATTCAAGCGGTGTCCACTTCACAACAAATTGAGAATTGAAGTATGTGGACAAAGAACAAACTAATGACAAGGAGCTGTTCTAATGACAAGGACAACAATGATCAGCATTATAGTATTGAAATCTGAGCTGTCAATACCTCCTCATTTTGTCATCTGAGGCTGCCGTTTTCAAAAATAAGTAAAGGATAAAGTAAGGCTACGATTATCAAAATGTTGCCATAGTGCCATCATCTTGATACTCCATTGGTAGATAAATCAATTACTAATAATAACACAGAAGTATAGCAATAGCACCACTTAACTACAGAAGAAACTATGGATCAAACCAAGTTGGTGCACAATCTGCATCCTGCGATTGTTAAACTTTACTGCCTACTTCTGGAGACAAACTTAAATGTGCAGCTTTTGCAAGTTCGGTAGAATATGCTATCTGCTGACAAGGAGCAAATTAGTTTTCTAACCTCCTAGGCCTAAAAGCTAGACATCGGAACAAAAAAGCTTACTGCAAAGTAATCAGTAGAATTGACTATTTAGGTGTAAGGTTAAGTCAGAAAATTGCAAAATATCATTAATACAGATAATCTTTATGTAACGACACGAAGCTCGAGAGCCACAGATTGATCTCGATCAAAAATTAACAAATAGATTCAAACAAGCGCTTCACAAATTTAAAGTTACTCAAACAACATGGCTTAAAACAATAGTTCTCTTTCCAACATTTGCAGCATAAAGCAACATTTTCCATAACATGTCAATTCCTATAGCCTTCATCAAAACATGGGATCAATAAATAAATTTGCCGATATGTGGTGAACTCGTTGGAAAGCTGCTCTGTTGCTTTCAAATCGCCTAATAGTGTGCTCAGTGTCTTGTAAATACTAAAATCTAGAGTACCTAGTTACTTCAAAAACAAAAGTAGTAATCAATAATTCATTTCCACTGGAACCACAAAAATAGAAAATCATACCAAACGCCAAACAGATAGCACCTGATCGCCCCTGCTATGAACTGTAACATGGGCAATTGGGCATTGCCTGTAAGTGCTGGAGTCATCTAGTTTAAAAATCCAAGACTATATTTTTTTTGAGTTTCATGACTATATTATTGTTGCTCTCCTAAGTAAGCTGGTATGATTTGAACAAGCAATCACAAATGGATTTAGTATGAGACAATAAATAATAGGCCCTATTTAGATTACCTTGTCACGTGGCTTGGATTGCATCCACCTACCTATATATAGATCAGTCATCCCTTGAGTGTCCTTGTTCATTGGAAGAGGGTACTAAAGGCAAAAAAGAGGAATGAAAGTTGAAAATAGAAAATTAGCTTGATCACTTATGCATGACTTCAATGATAATTGGAATGAACTTTAGAACAGAAGATAATATAATAGTTAAAAGGAAGGAATCTGCACAAACAATTTCTATAACAACAACATGATCGAATCCGCTCTTAGTGTTTACGTAATTTCACTTTAAGTACACTATATTGCCATCATGTATCCACAATACATCCTAATTGCAAAGTGTTAGCAGCAAAACAATATATTACCTTAACACGGAACACCTCAAGAATAATCTGAGTTCCTTAGCATACCAATCCATAGCAACTGGATGAACCATCAGCAAAGATAGAAACTAAAAGTGTGACTTTTAATACAACATGCAAGCACATACATAATTTACCGTTGATGAACATCTCAAATACATCGAAACATCGGAAGCAATTGTTACCTTAGAGTCACCCCCGGTAGTGGCGGGGGTAAAGGAGAGAGGAGGAGCCTGGTCGATGGTGAAGCTCTCAACGAAGCGGTGGCACAGGGAAAGGAGGCGTTGGCGCGTGAGGAGGCGGAGGTGAAGATCGGGGCTCCCACCCGGCCGTCTCTGCGGAGGAGGGTGGGGAGGAGGAGGCGTTAGCGGAGCGGGGAGGAGGCGGCGGAGGCGGAGGGGGGGGAGGAGGAGGCGGCGGCGGGGGGGGGGAGGAGGAAGAGGCGGCGGCGGGGGGGGAGGAGGCGGCGCGTGCGGAGGGGGGGGGAGGAGGAGGCGACGACGCGGGGTGGGAGGAGGAGGTTTGCGGGGGGGAGGAGGCGGTGGCGGAGCGAAGAGGTGGGGGAGGCGGCGGCGGCGGGGGGGGGGAGGAGGCGGCGGCGGCGCGGGGTGGGGAGGAGGCGGCGGCGGCGCGGGGGGGGGGGAGGAGGAGGCGGCGGCGGCACAAGGTGGGCGAGGGCTAGGGTTTTGGGAGGCGGAGATGGGGTCGGGAGAGGGAGGAGGCGCGCGGGGTGGGGAGGAGGAGACGGCGCGCGGGTGGGAGGAGGCGGCGGCGCGGGGGGGAGGCGGAGCGCGGGTGGCGAGAGGGGGAGGCGGCGCGCAGGCGGGAGGAGGCGATGCGTGGGGTGGGAAGAGGGGAGGAGGCGGCGCGTGGGGTGGGAGGCGCACGGGGTGGGGAGAGGGGAGGTGCGGCGCGTGGGGTGGGAGGCGCGCGGGGTGGGGAGAGGGGAGGAGCGGCGCGTGAGGTGGGTGTACGGTTCGGATTTTATCTCGTAATCAGATCGAAGGGCTAAGAGAAGAGGAGTGACGACGGACCAACCACCAATTGCTTCTTTTATAATAGTAAAGATATATATATGTGTGTGTGTGTGTGTGTGTGTGTGTGTGTGTCAGGGGCACCATGGTACCCAAACTACATGATTGAGACATTCTACTAATCCTCCATTATGTAGTTAATTACATGTGTTTAATTAGTGGTTTAGCCCATCTCAATTTAGCCCAAATGTAAAGTATGTTTAAAACCCAGTCATATGCAGCCCAATGAGGCCTAATAGTTGAGGACTGACGCTTCATATTTGGGCCTTTGGCTCTTTGCCGGTTTGCCCCACGCCGCATCATCTCTGTCTGTTCGTCTTCTTGTCGCTTTGCGTCAAGCGCGACGTCCTATGTGCAGCGTGGTGGTGGTGCGCTGGTCGCCTGGTCTAGTCGGCTGGTCCGTCGCGGTCACGTGCCTCGTGATGGTCACGACATCGTGTCGCCGGTCGCCCCCCTATATCCAATTCCTGACTCCGCCTCTGGTTAAAAGCTCAACATCTGTACCATCCAAAATTGCAAGCGAATATCTCTCTGCATAATCTCTGTCACAAACAGCTAAAATTTAAAAATTTCAGTCAAAAATTATAAATCGTAACAAAAAAAACTCATAAATCACTGTCGTTTCTGAGCGCTACCATATATATTAGTCTGAGAGGAACGGAATAATCAAAGGTATCACATCGGACCTACTGTACCTACACGACGATTGAGAGCGTGTCGTCATCCATCGATATTTAAAAACAAGCAACGTGCTTTCAGACAGTGAGATGAATGGGCGATTAGGCAATTTTGGCCTGGCAAGGCTACCTGACCAATTGGCCATCCTCGAAAAACTCGAGTGGTTGGCACCATGGGATACCTTGCACCACGGCTCGTCCGCACCCGTAAGACGACACCCCTAACGGACGTGTTCGCGTTGAGTTTTTTCATGTATTTGGTCCCATGTCTACCTTTTTTTCTTCAGATCTAGACTCCTTACTCATTTGTTTGCGAATTTGATCCTCTTCGGACCGCGAGAGAACCCGCACACGTCCTGCGTCCCCGAAGTGCGGCACGGTGGCCTGAGCGCAGGACCGACAGCGACCGCGGTAGCTCCAGACGGGGCGTGGCTGGGGACGGGACCCACCATGCTGCTGCGCCACCGGCCCACCGGGGTGTGGGCGCCGGGGGAGACGCTGCGCCAGGGAGCCGCGGCAGGCCAGCCCCTCCCGCTCCCCCCAACTTGGACGCCGCGCAGACGTTTGTGCCTGTGATCCTGTGCTACCCACTGGAAGGCCAGCTGAACTGTTGCTCATTGCTTGCGTGATTAAGCTTGACCTGTTCACGCCTAACTGCACTTTATTAAACGCCAACAACCATATCTAATGATCAATCCATCACGTTCCTCCGATCTCGCACGAGTATTTAATTCACTGCTCCTTAGTTTCGGAATTTAAATCGTATGAATGGTTGTATTTTTTTTTACAACAGTTGCATTCTCTCTAAATTACTAGCGACTAGCGAGGCAGATCCATCGCAGCATTGCTTAAACATATCATGCAAGCTAGCCGCCCCAAAGTCTTAGCAGGCTACTGCTCTTGCAAGATGTTAGTCAAAGCTCCATGATTTCATGAGTCCGGCCTTAATTATTAGCTACTATTTTTCTCTCCTTACTATTCTTACTATTCTTTTATCGCTGTTCGTCGAGGACCATCCGTATTATTTGAAACAAAACTGAAATTTTTTTTAAAAAAAAATTTCCCGTTTGATTTTGATTTCTCTAGAACCCTAGTTGAATTCCCCATTCATCCCAGCCATCCAAGACCTGAACTCATTGCTAAGCCGTCTTTCCCATCCACTCCTTGTGTGCGCACTGTTCACCATCCGAAAATATCACTGCTGACCAGATTTTTCTCGCCGCTGCATCTTCCCGCCCCTTCCCGTCGCTGCCACACCCTGCCATTTTGTCAAAGACCGTACCACCTCGCCTGCCGCACCCTGATTGCCCTAAAAACCTTCCTGCCCACGTGGCAGACCAGCCAAGACAAAACTGCCGTCACCACCCTGTTTTCCCTTGCAGCCGACCTTCCCTCTCTCAGCTCTCTCTCATGACCGACCTGACATACCCCTGACTTTTTACCGCCGCAACACCGCACCCGAGGCAGCCCATATCTTTCCCCAGCCAGTCGCGCCTCCCCGAGCCTTCCCAACCAGCCACGCGCCACTGCCACCTTAGCCAGGGCACTGTGCTGAACCGCCTTCTCCATACTATTTAAAGCTTCGGACTACTTCATTCAGAAGCACCAGCACCCAGTGAGCCCCTCCATCTCCCCAATTGCCCCAACAGCCACCACTTCACCAGCGGTCAATGAAGAACCCCAATGTAAGCCAAATTTCCATCTGGATTATATAGTTGGTTACTTTCCAATTGCATTTGCCCGTAGCACCCATATACTCCTAGGAATACCACCAAAGCCTTTCCATGTCTTCCCAAGCCCACTACCTCTTTGTTAGCCATCCAAGCGCCGAGGATGAACAGCCCAGATGAATGTGCATTTGGACAACTCGAATGGTCGCACCGAGTTTGGGCTGATCAGGCCGGCCCACCAAGCCGATTCATTTGAAATTTATCCCGTGCGTGCGCTGTTCATTTTGGACCAGCCCACTACTGTTCATCCGAACCCCAAAATACAAAAATACCTCATTTTGATTGTCTCGACGCCCTGAACTTATTTTTGGCCTCCATTCAACCATATCAAACCCCAATAAAATCCAAACCAACTCTATTTGGTTTTCATTGTATTTTATTCCTATTTATTTTACTTTATTTTCTAGCTTGAATAGACTTAAGCATAGGCTCATGTTATTTTATGTGTTTGCATTAGTGCTGAGTGTTCCGAGGCAACGATGCAAGGACCTGATCAAGACATTGAAGTTTACAAGACAATCAGATTCGTCGAACAGCAAGGCAAGTTGCAAGTTTTTGATCATATTGAATTCTATGAAAATTCATATTATTTATTACAGTATTTGCATTATTGATATTTGATCAACGTTATTTAATTAAAATAAATGTTCAGAATGACTTGTTAATTAGTTAGGTCCTACCACTGAAAAATACCCCACTTTAATTTGAGTCCATATTCCCCATGACAGTCTTAATAGTATTTAATTGTTATATAGATAATTGTAGATAGGTTCATTTAAACTTTTGTACTACTATGTGACTTGGCAGTTTATTGGCAGAATTGTTTAAATGGTTCTAGCGTAAGGGGAAAACTATGGAAAGCCACTAGTTGGTGGGAATTCACGACTTTACCCTAGGGTGGAGGTTGCAGCAGATAGGTGATAGTGCAGTTGTGCACTGGATACCCGGTTGTGGTTGGCAGCCTCAATGTGAAAAAATAAGGACTATAATCTTATGCTGAGCACAATTATTAAAATGGGACCGGACCGGCGGTTCGACTGAAAAAAACCGGAACCAAAGCCTAGACCGGTTGGTTTTATTGTTGGACCGACTATGTAGTTGAACCGTGTTGAACCGAAAAAATCCCGTTGAACCGGTCGTTTCTACACAAAACTGAAGAAAAACTGACACGGTTGGACCGAAGGTGTGCTCAGCGCGAAAATTTTTGGAAACATATGCGTGAGACAGGGCTCAAACCTACAACCTCCTGTGACACCCACTTCATGTGCTATTCATGCACTAGCTCTGGTGACCGACTGAGCAAGTTGGATGCTATGATATATATGAAACTTATTATATTGTTAAGTCATATTGAACCACTTGTTGGACCGATGAACCGAAAGGTCGACCGGGTCAATGACCGGTCTGTCTTTAATAACTATGATGCTAAGTGAAGGAAACAGTAATCGCTCAACTACAAGTATTGATCAATCAATCATGGTCTAGTAGCTGCTCAGCTCAATTGAACCTCTACGGAAGTAAGGGAGTTGGTATGAATCGTGATATCACCATACTTAACAACGATAGGTCCTCACAAAATCTGTACGGTTGTGTTCCGCATGGTCCTATGGATATCCGATTTTGTGTGGTGCATAACCTATCGGGTGGAAGCTATATAAAAAATTGAGTAGCAACAAATTTTATTTTTCTAAACTCAGTCATACGTTAGCTAAAGCGTGCCTATCTTGTGACAATGGAAGTTTGAGAAATCTTATGAGTAAAACTGAGCAACTTTACTAAGTGAAAATAAATGGTATTCACATACGTTGTGCTTCTTGTTAATGGAGATATGTTATTTAGGTGATTCCAGCAATAAAACATAAGTAGATATCTTTATGTTTTAATCTATGTAATCAGAGCAAGCAACTATTGAAAACCCCACTTTTACTCTTAAGAAGTTGTAAATTTATCATTTGAAAATGTCTACAAATAAAATTGCATCCACTCTCACTGATAAAACCCCTATACTCCTATCCTTTGAGAATCCTTGTAATTACTTACATTAGAATTTACCCTTGTGACTTGCTGGGTACGGTTGTATTCATTACTTGCTAAACAATATTCAGAAGATCAATTGAACTGCAATGAACAAGGTGTTAAGGAGGAGCCTTTCTTTGTCGATGATAATGGTTCTAGGTCTTAACTTCACTGAAGTTTGCCTAAGGTATTTTGTTGTAATGTAAGTTAACTTTGGGCTTATTGCCCGCTATGTCTAAAACTAGGCTGTTAAACCTTATCTTTGTAATAAAGTTTGGCTCTTGTTTGTAAATATGTGTTATTTTGATACTCATTCTTGTACGATACTTCACAACTATACAGTTTTAGGACAGCTATATGGATTACTAACGCTTTCAGAAATAAAATACAACGGCGTAGAACGATATTGATATATTTTATGCTAAGAGGCAAATCAAAATGGCCTTCAGGGTAGGATTATAAACGAGCCGAACTTGAGCGAGCTTAGCCTTCTAGGCTCGAGCTCAATAGAAGCTCGAGCCGAGCTCAAGTTAGGGTCCGAGCCTGAACCTGGGCTCGAGCTCGGCTCGGTCTAAGTTCGAGTAGGCTCAAGCTCGGCTCGTTGAAGCTTGATAACAATTAAAATAATTTATTATGCACTAATTTTTGAAGATAAGAAAGATTCGAGTTCAAACTCGGATCGAGAAAACTCGATAACAGTCAAAATAATTTAAATATACATTAATTTTCAATGATGAAAAAACCTCGAGCTCGAGCTCAACTCAGGTAAGCTTGGTAGGAGTTAATATGTATTAATATTTAAGCTTGAATCGAGACTCGCGAACTATTCGAGCTCGGCTCGGGGAAGCTCGCGAGCTCAAAATCAAGCTCGACTTCGGTTCATTTAAATCTCGAGTCGAGCTCGACTCAAGTCTAGAACGAGCCGAACTTAAGTAGCTCGTGAGTCTCGAGCGCTTTTTACAGCCTTACTTCAGGGAACAAAAATTAAACAACTATATGATGGGCACAACAACCGGGTGGTGTTGGTCGACTGGGTCAATGGGTGCTGGGGCGCTATAACAACGGCTTGATCCTCGACGCGGTGGATCCCCGGCTCTCACGGGGAAGTTCAACGCGTTGGTGGCCCTCGTGCTGAAGCTGGGGCCCAGCATGATGGCGCTGATGCAGAACAATGTTCGATTCGTGTGTCATGTCGTGCCCTTGGTCGGTGACGAGCATCGGCACTGTGTCAGACGTGTCTTTTGCGACTGCACTCTCCGAGGGGGATGATCTTGTGCTTGTATGGTTTTTCTTTCTTTGAGGGGCTTTTGATTATTTTCCGAGCTAAATTCCACATGCTAATTTGGTCATTTATGTATTGTACCGGTGATATTTAGGGAAATGAGCTGTATATAAATTAACTTATACTATGCTCTTTGTTTTGTATTTAACTTTTTTTTACTTTTTATGGTCTTAGAGATATTGCTTTACCCGTTACTTTTTACAATTTTATATTAAAATATATCAATAAAATAATAATATGCAAAAGTATTTTTAATAATAAATCTTATGATATAGTTTTTGTCGTTGATACAAGACTGGACAGTAAACCTAGTGGCACCTTCGGTCGGATTCGGAGATTGCCAAGAATGTGCAGGGACTAAAGGAGAAGCAACAAATGACAAATTTATTCAATATAAGTGTCTAGCATTACAAAATAGTCTCCTCTTCTCCACTTATAAGGGATCCTATTTATAGACTATAAAGAGAAGGCAAGTGAAGTTACAAATTTGCTCTGAGGCTTAGCTTACTCCTAAAGGTATTTCGTCCTTCCTGCCAAGTGGGTCCCGCCGTGTCCGAGGGACTTTGGGGTAGGTCCGTGGACCTCGCTCGCGGTTGTTCCTGAACCCCACTCGAGGTTGGCCACCAGGGTTAGACTCCAGACTCCGCCTAAGGTTTGCCTCCAGACTTCATCTTAGGTTGGCCATGTAGATAGGGCTGTAAACGAGCCGAGCTCGAGCGAGCTTGACCTGGCAAGCTCGAGCTCAGTAGAAACTCGAGCTGAGCTCGAGCGAGCTTGAGATTGCATCGAGCTTTAAGCTGGGCTCGAATAAAACTCAAGCTCGACTCGTGTAGGCTCGGTGCCGAGGGACTAGAGAGGAACCTGTTGGCGGTTGGGGGAGCTGGGCGAGTAGCGGGAGGAGGTGGCGCCGGAAGGCCGAACTGGCCGGAGGTGCGGGGGAGTCGTTGTTGTAGGAGCCGTGGTTGAGCTACAGGGGGCGGGCCGCCATGGATCTGGCCGGATCTGGGCCGAGGAGGGGCGGCGGCGGGGGCCGGGAGGGCGGCAGCGGGGGAAAGGAGGGGCGACGGGGGGAGAAGAGGGGCAGAGCCGAGGAGGGGCGGCGGGAGGGCGAGGAGGGCAGCAGCAGGGGCCGGGGGCGAGGAGGGGCGGCGGCGAGGGAGAGAAAGGGCGGCGGCGGGGGAGGAGAGGAGGGGCGGGTAGGGTGGGAGTGTGGGACTTGGGAGGCGGACAGAGGGAGTGGGAGGCTGGGTGCCGGCCCAGCTGGGTTAGGGGGATGTAAAAAATCTTAAACTCGCAAGCGTGGGATCAAGCTCGAATTCGACTCGTTTGGAGCTCGAGTCAAACTCGAATCAAATCTAGAACGAGCCAAGCTTGAGCAGCTCGCGAGCCTCGAGCTTTTTTTATAGCCCTACCCGTAGACCTTGTCCAGGGTGGCGCGGACCCCGTCTAGGGGGACTACGGATGTGTTCCAAGGTGGACTTCAGATCTTGGGCAAGGCTTGACTTCAAACTTTGTCTTGACTTCCTGGACCTTGTTTGGGGTGACATGAACTCCGCTTGGGGCAGACTTTGAACTTCGTCTGGGGATAGTCTGTAGACCTCGTTT
Source organism: Melocanna baccifera (assembly GCA_036346265.1). Lineage (NCBI taxonomy): Eukaryota > Viridiplantae > Streptophyta > Magnoliopsida > Poales > Poaceae > Melocanna > Melocanna baccifera. Next base: position 21,210,281 of record CM070694.1, on the reverse strand, counting down.
GGGGTGAGTTTTCCGATGTGTGTCGTCACGCCGAAATTGTTATGGATCCAAAGTAGCGCGGGGTCTCTTCCCTAACAATTTTTATATAGTAAATATAGATAATTTTAAATTTATTGGTAGTTAAATTTTAGAAAGCTTTAATTTACGAATTCTAACACGTCAAGTAAAAAAAAGACTAAGGGGGTGATCGGAATAGCGATGGCTTTTGGCTTTTGCTGAAAAAATACTATAGCTGGCTGAAAAAACATTGTAGCAGCTGAGAAAAGTACTGTAGCGGCTGAAAGTAGAGTTTAATTGAAAATAAATTAAAAGCGCTGTCCGGCCCCTCCCTCCTCGCTCACTCCGCCGGCGCCTCCCTCCTCGCTCACTCCGCCGGCCTCCCCTCCTCTCTCACGCCGCCTGGCCCTCCCTCCTCGCTCACTTCGTCGGCCTCCCCTCCCCTCCGGAGCGGCGGCGCTGGGAGGTGGCGACGGCGCTGGGAGCGACCGGAGCGGCGGCGCTGGGAGGTGGCGACGGCGCTGGGAGCGACCGGAGCGGCGGCGCTAGGAGCGGCCGGAGCGGCGGCGCTGGGAGGTGGCGACGGCGCTGGGAGCGGCCGGAGCGGCGGCGCTGGGAGGTGGCGACGGCGCTGGGAGCGGCCGGAGCGGCGCTGGGAGCGGCCGGAGCGGCGGCGACGGGAATGCGTTCGAAGCCACTCCGCAGAAGCCGACTTCCACCCGCTTGGCTTCGGCTCCGTCCGGCTCCGCGTCGCAGAAGCCCGTCGCTGCCGTCCGCAGCCAACCTGATCGGGGTCTAAGTATTACTAATACGAATTGTCGGGTACAAAATTTTAGTTTTACATTTTTTATTCCTCGGGTTGCAATCTGCCAAGCGGACTGTAACACGTGTTAAAAAACGAAGAAGAACAAAAGAAAGGAAATGACGCTGCATGTAGCCCTTGCCCCAAACCGAGGGTACAAGAATACCGAACCAAAGTATTCTAAAGGGTAGGTGACGGTAGGGAGAGGTTGGCCGTTGACTGGGCTGCCTACAATGCTGAGCCCATTAGGGAGGGGAAGTTATTTGGATCTGTTTATATTAATTTTTATTAATGATTTTTTGTTGTGGTTGATGAATAATAGTAGTTAATGAGTGATAGTGTATTATATAAATAGTAATTGATGAACAATAGTGATCGGTAAGAACAGTTTATAGTAATGGAGCTTTCGTATTGCCTTCAACATGTCCTTACTTTTAATTCTGTCACTAAGGACAAGATGTCGAGAGCTCGTTCATTTATTTTAGTCAGCGCTCATTAAAGCTTTTTTCTCAGTGTTCAACGTTGTGATACACTGTAGTAGCGATAAAAATGCTATAGTAATTTTGGTGTTATTCATTTTTTTTGTTTTTTCAAATTTTTGTGTTTTGTTTTTTCCCGTATTCTTTTGCATTGTTCGCTTTAGATTAGCGTGCCATTTTTATTATTATATTTTTTAAATTTAATTATACTTAATAAGTTAATTCAGATACAGTAAAAAAGTAATTAGCTACAATAAAATTTCACTATTTGTGGGCCAACTAACCACGTGAACTTTGATGCGACCGTTTGCTTCCGTCAGATAACAGCAATTGGAGTGCGATCCGGACCGATATCATTCATTCTATCAATCTTTTTCTTAGGGCGAAAGTTAAATACAGATAGTATTTAATATCTACCTCTTTATTACATATTTGCTTTGTAAACTTTTAGTCAATCGATCAGACAAAAAATTATTCATTTCTTTTACACTTTTATAAAGATTATTGAATAATAGAGTTACAATCAGAGTGAACACGAAGAAATTAATTATGAAGATATCAAGAAGAGAACATTGTATTTCCTGCTTACTTAGATACAACAATTTGTCTATATTTTATTATATTTCTAAGTGAAGTCACAACAGTTTTTCTTATACCACATGACACTTGGACATATATGGGTAGATATTACTTATCCCGTATCATATTCTACACAGGTAATCAGTAGAGATGCAGTTAGAACAAATACGAAAAGACTAATTGTCAAGATATGTAAAAAAACACTTCATATTCTCTCCTTACTTAGATATAATAATCCGTCTATTTTCTATCCTGTTCATAGGTAAAATCATAACAGTCTTTCTCTTTCGACGTGACATTCGCTACAACGTGACATTCGCATCAACGAGCGTGAGGTGGTGGTGCAGGAGTACGAGAGCGGCAAGGCCGCGCCGGTCCAGGCCGTGCTCGCCCAGATGGAGCGCGCGCTCGAGGTCAAGCTCCGCGGCAAGGCGGTCGGCGCGCCCGCGGCCGCCAGAGCCAAGTGAGGATGCGCGCGAACGTGAATAATGGCGCCTGAGCCTTTTTGACTCCTGATGTTTGAATTGATTGGGCGAATCAAATGCGTAGATTGCCGTCATGGGATTGCCCTGTGGAAGACTGCGACGTAATGCTGCCTGTAATGCACATGTTAGGCATGTGATTATGTGAAGTGATTTCTAGGATTTTACCATGGACTTGCTGCAGATTTGATCATGACGTGAAGCGGTTTCGATTTGGTATCCGTGGTTCTTGATCCGATCCTGCCTGCTCTCCGTTATCGTGGTCTCTGTTGAATTACTCCTGTTGTGCTCGTTCATGTGTGACCCTGGCTTTGCTCTGCTTGTTCTCTTTTCCTTTTTCTTTTTTAAAAGCACCTGCTTGTTCTTACTGCTGAGCTCGTCCAACTGGTTTCAGAAATGGGAGTGACGGAGGTCTGAGTTCTCCAGACCAGGCCAGCAAGTTCGCTAGATCGAATCTTCTTCGCGATATGCAGTGGCTCGTCTGAACTTACGTCGCTTTCTTTTCTTCTTTTGTCGCGCTTGGCGATTGCTCGTTGCTCGTTAGGATGCTCGACGCGGGCCGTGAAACTTCCGCTGGTCTAACCACGTGAACTTCGATGCGACCGTTCGCTTCCGTCAGATAACAGCGATTGGTACCGACAGATATCTTTCATTATAAATATCTTTTCTAGTTGAATACAAATAGTATTAGATATTTATTTTTCTATTTTGTATTTACTTCATAAGTCTTCGATGTCGATCGGACAGAAATTATTCACTTCAACATGTATCTTTCATCTATCTTCTTTTATAATTTGAATTGAACACGGACAGTATCGGGTGTCTGTTAAACAGTGGAGATGCAGTCGGAATGAAACACGAAGAGCGTGTTCAATGGGAGAAACTCAGAAAACAGCGACGAGTACACAGTACACCGTATGCATGTACACCCAATTCAATGCACAACTCTTCCTGTCCCTCTCTCCATTAAATTCACAGAGAGACATGACAAGGCTAGCGGCGGTTTCGCACGAGTACGCAGTGATGAACTTTCTACCGACTTGTTGACTGACCTGCCCATCGGTTGCGCGGCCTATCGTTGACCTGCAGGTAATCTAATTACTCGGGAATGAGAATTAAGTTGTACAGTGTACAGTAGTACAGGAATGCCGAAGACTACCATTCCAACATTTGCATTTTCACTTAACAGCCCGCTCAAGTTAGCTCCTATGAACGTGGTGGTGGTGATTTTTTCACTGTAATTACAGTACCTATTACAGTAAAATTTTATTTTATTTTTTCATTTTTTAAAAAAATTTACTTATACTTTTTTTCGTTTTTTGTTTTAGATTTTTTTACATTTATCTATATTTAATTATACTCAATAAATCAACTCAACTACAGTATTTTTTCAGTAAAAATCAAAAGCCCATCGCTATTCCCATCACCACCTTAGAAGACCACCATGGAAGTCAATACCAGAGTTTACTTATACGTCGTCTTCTCAACCAAATACAGGACATCGTCGTATGCTTCGATATCTCTAGCATTTGGCCACAAGCCCACAGCTGCTAGCCGAAGTGTCCAAGCCAACAGCAAGAAACCATGCTCGCGAAGCCACCATTGCTCGCTGCACTCATCTTACTCACCAGCCTCAACGTGGAAGCCTCGTCCACCGGCGACGTCGACAATGACGCCTTCGCCTTCGAGGGCTTCGCTGGCTCAGGCCTCGACCTGGACGGCGTCGCCTCGGTCACAACGACCGGCCTGCTTGAGCTCACGGACGGCGGGTTCCAGGTGAAGGGCCACGCGTTCCACCCGGCGCCCCTCCGCCTGGCCAACGCGTCCTTCTCGACGGCCTTTGTGTTCGCCATCGTCTCCAGATACGACCTGGTCAGCGACAACGGCCTCGCGTTCGTGGTCTCCCCGACCAGGAACCTCTCGAGCGCCAACGCCGGGCAGTACCTCGGCCTCCTCAACATCAGCGACAACGGCGACGACAGCAACCACCTCTTCGCCGTCGAGGTCGACACCATCCTCAACCCGGAGTTCGATGACATCGACAGCAACCACATAGGCATCGACGTGGACAGCCTCAAGTCCGTGCGGTCCCACACGGCCGGCTACTACGACGACGGCACCGGCGAGTTCCGCGCCTTGACCTTGAACAGCCGCAAACCCATGCAGATATGGGTGGACTACGACGGCCGGGCCAAGCAGCTCAACGTGACGCTTGCACCGGCGCGGGTGCCGAAGCCCAAGAAGCCCCTGCTGTCTACAACCATCGACCTCTCGAAGGTCATGACGGAGACGATGTACGTAGGCCTCTCGTCGGCGACGGCCGTGATGTACACACGGCACTACGTGCTCGGCTGGAGCTTCGCCCACAACGGAGCCGCCCCGTTTCTCGACTTCTCGAAGCTGCCGGCTTTGCCTCGCGTCGGCCCGAAGGCTCGGTCCATGGTCATGGACCTGGTGCTACCCATGGCCACAGCAGCAGTGGCTATTGCATTGCTCGGCGCCATCTACTGGTACGTGAGAAGGCGGCGTCAGCTCGCAGAGGTGCGCGAAGATTGGGAGGACGAGTTCGGGCCGCACCGGTTCGCGTACAAGGACTTGTTTAACGCCACCGGAGGCTTCAGCCACAAGAACCTACTCGGAGTCGGAGGGTTTGGGAGGGTGTACAAGGGAGTGCTCCGAGCACATAGCATGGAGATTGCGGTGAAGAGGGTGTCGCATAATTCCAAGCAGGGATTGAGAGAGTTCATCGCCGAGGTGGTCAGCATTGGCCGCCTCCGGCATCGAAACCTTGTACAGCTCTTGGGCTACTGTCGGCGCAAAGGCGAGCTTCTCTTGGTGTACAACTACATGGCCAACGGTAGCCTTGACAAGCACCTGTACGGCAAGAGCGAGCTAGCCCTTGATTGGCCTCGAAGGTACCAGGTTATCACAGACGTTGCCTCCGCGCTCCTTTACCTTCACGAGGACTGGGAGCAAGTCGTCGTCCACAGAGATATCAAGTCTAGCAATGTGCTCCTTGACGGCGAAATGAACGGGCGATTAGGCGACTTTGGCCTCGCACGGTTATACGATCATGGCGCTAACCCGCAAAGCACACATCTTGTTGGCACCATGGGGTACCTAGCGCCTGAACTTATCCATACCGGAAAAGCAACGCCACTGACAGATGTATTTGCCTTTGGTGTCTTCGTCTTGGAGTTCACCTGTGGGCGGAGGCCAATCGAACAGGGAGTGAACAGCAAGCAACCCATACTGGTCGATCTGGTGCTTGAGCACTACCACAGTGGCTCGATTGCAGGTGCGGTGGATCCCCAACTTATGGGCGTGTTTGCTGCCGATGAGGTCGAGCTCGTGTTGAAGTTGGGGTTGCTATGCTCGCAGCCGTTTCCTAGCGCAAGGCCAAGCATGCGACAAGTTTTGCAGTACTTGAAGCACGAAGCGCCAGCGCCGGAGCTGCCATCCACCTACAGAAGCTATAGCATGACAACACTGATGCAGAATGAGGGGTTTGACTCGTACGCTGTGTCATTTCCTTCGTCAGTGACCGTCCTGACTCCGTCCGATACATCGTCTGCTTCCATTCCATGATTTACTACTCGTAGAGCATGTTTAAAACACTGGGCTTCCATGCTATTAATTAATACTAATGTTTTGCTTCCTCCAAAGTTCTTGTACATATTCCAATGTCCAAACAAGTCGTAAGCTGTAACAGTTAAGGACATCTGGACATGCTGCAAAACTTGGCATATAGCAGGAAAAGCAGTTAAGTGAGATGCTCTTATTGTGCTTTCAGCCAAGGAAAAAATGTTGACAATGTTCCATGTGTAGCATGAGAACTCTCTTTTGGTGCAATGGTAAACACTTAAGGTTATTAACCCACCTATTCCAGTTAAAGTATCACTTCTATCTTAACTTTAAAGTGCGGGGAAATAAATCTTATCATATGTCACGTCTAAAAAAGAATGAGTGATCAAAATTAACATAGTGCTATAATTTTTTGGATGTGTCTAGTTATCGTCCGGATGTTTACTTTTAAACAATCATCCAAATTTATGACCTTTAGATTAAAATCCAAATGCGCCTCCCACCCCACGCTGCTCCCTCTGCACCGCCTCCCACCCTGCGCCCCCGAACCCGCTATTCCCTCCACGCCACTCCCTCATCGCCGCCTCCTCCGCACCGCCTCTCACCCCGCGCTGCTCCCTCTGCGCCTCCCTCTTCCATGGCCTCCTCCTCCTTTCTCGTCGGAGCAGCTCCGCGCGCCTTCTATCGCCCCCTCCACCACCACCCGCGGACAGCGACGCCCCAGTCGCCTCACCTCACCACCCCAACCCCTCCCCGCCATGCTGCCCCCATCCAATCTGATGCTAGTACCTTCCGCCACCACTGCCCTCCGGCACTGTCAACCACCCTCCTACCCCGCCCGTCGCCTCCTATCCCCACCCACCACCGGGCCACCGCCTCCCGGCCTCCCTCTATGCCTAGGGGGAACGGTGAATCCCAGGTGCAGGGGGCAAGATTCTCCCCTCGAGCTCGCTGGCAAGGAGGAAAAAGGGGGTCGTCAGGGAAGAAGGTAGAGGTGGCGGCGCACGAATCTTTGTGCACATTCAAAAGTTAGAAATTTAGATGATTTTTTAAAAGAAAATGTTCGAATGATGTTTCTCATAGCCCAATTTTTTAAGCACCAGAGTGCCATATGTCATCCATCTACCTTACACTTGATATTACGTATCTATTCGTTGAATCTAGGTTTACACAGTCGACCAAAAAAAGCAGACGAAAGTATACCGTGACATGACGGAGGTGGAGGTGGCTCAGTAACTCCACTATCACAATTAAGTGGAAAATACCGGTATTGTACCTACAATACTCGTACTTTAGTAGATCATTATTTGGTACTGTAGCAATTAATAGAAAACTGAACTGTCGCTTTGCTAGTTGAGCTTGTTATTGTAGCAAAATAATAAGAAAATTGAAGCTCTCACTTTCAACCGGTTCACACGGTTAAAGACAAATTGAAGGTGCTGCTATCAATGAAAATTGATATTCTGGTCCTGTGGACCATGCAACACCTCTTGAGCGATGAAAACGACGTTGTTGTGCGAGGAAAACACTCTTCTCTCTCCTACCTCGGTTTTCTATTCATGCCTCATGTGGCGCACGTGGATGATGCTTATGGCTACAAAGTGCTGTCCTGACACCTCTCAAAGTCTAATACAAAAATTGCATCTCTCAATATTAAGGTTAACCCCTAACGCTATCTCTATTAATAGTCTAGGGTTCAAAAGAGTTCTTATCCAATTCCAACAATTAAGGACCTGAAACCCTTATGTAACATGGATTTTTTAACTTTTGTCACTACCCAATTTTGGACACTTCAAAATTGTCATGTGTCGTAACCTTCAGACCGCATCTCCGTAGCTCCAATATGCATCATCTATCTTTGATCTCCACGCGTCCCAGTTCGAGCACGACCATCTCCTCTAGTATCATTGACCCTCTAGATCATGATTTTGCACCAAACCATCTCTCGTTCCTTGCCGTAGACCAAGATGACCTCCGAGTTACCCTACACATACAAATACCAAAACAACAACTTTTCTCGGCACATGTTCATTCCAACTTGACCAACATGAGTCCGCACGTCTCAAATAACATTATGAATTATTCATCATCATAAATATTCTAGACTTAGCTACATGACCTAACACTACTCGATCATAACTACACTACATCAAAAAAGCTACACCAACCCATTGACGTCGTTGTCGAAGAACAACAACTTAGAATCGGCTTTAGTTGAGCTTGGCTATGCAACCGATCTTATACTCCATAAGACACCTGTTTTACTACTAGTTTAGGATAATGGCTAGTTGACTTTACAAGTTGGCTAACTTTTTGAGCTTCCTGGGTCATATGTCATAGTGGGTTAACTCCAACAAGAACGGCGCAACTAAAGTAAAATTTTAGTCCATAGTAGGTCCTACCAAGTTCAAAACATCACACTGAAATAACCAAAAAACTTATAAAAATTGAAATTATTTGAATCTGAGATTTTTGCCAAATTTGGAAACTTTCCCCAATTTTTCGCTTTCTCCTTCGGGAAATTACGCATTTACCTTGTCCTTGGTGCCTTCCTGCCCTGGCACCACCCTCCTGTTCTTTCTGCTGCTAAGTCGCTTGCCATTTGCGATGCTACCAGCTCGCTTGCGATTGCTCAACACTGCAAAATTGTCAACGAGGGCACAACAACTGTGCCACCTCGCGGACCCTCCGTACAGTGCCATATCACCGCTCCAGGCCATGCACCATCCTTCGCCACCATAAGAGCTCACTGCTGCCACCAGCTGTTCAACATGCATGTGACACCGCAACTCCCCTCATCAGCTTGAATGCTCACGCCAGTGAGACGCCATGCACCACTCACCATCAACGCTGCTGCCAACACCGTCTCTACACCGTCGAAGTTCCTTAGCAGTCCACATTGTCGTCCACACGCTGATCACGCCGTTGCCTTTCCCCTAGCGCCATCGCCTTCAATGGCTTTAAACCAAGCCAAGAGACTTTATCGCAACATTTTTTAGCCGTAATTTATCACCGTAGGCTTTTCCCCTCCTCTCAGGCCAAGTCTCATCATCGCCGTCGAACTCTCTCCGGTGAGGCCTAAAACTAAATTATCTTGGGGTAGCGTCAACTCCGATCAAATTAATCATAGCTATAGCACCGCATTAGCTCCACGAAGCTATCCCTAACCTCCCATCCCACATCGTCATCCCTAGCTCGCCATTGCCATGGGCCACCTCTCAACCATGCATAGTCGCTGTTGTCGGCACCACACGATCCACCCCGAGCTGAACCCTCACACTGCCGAACTCCAATCACATCATAGATACTTGGACCACCATTAGTTTGGCTAGAACATTGCCATAGCGCCACTGAGCCATGGTCCTGCTCGAGCCAAACATCACCGCCACTAGCCATCTCTAGACCGCCTTCACACAAGTGCATGCCCAAAATGAATGTCCATGTCCTAAATACACTCACCGCACCACTGCTCACCGACGATCACCTTTGTTGTTGCCCCAATTCTGTGCCGTTGCTACCTCTCTGCTCGGACAGCCATGAGCGCGAGCTCAAGGGAAGTGGGCCTCACACTCTATGAGTCGATTAGTTGGGCTGGCTAAGTCAGCCCAAAAGTCTCCTTTGCACAATTTGACAATAGGGCCAGGTCATACTGTTCAAGTTTAGTACTATTCATACTCAGCCAGTACTGTTCATAGCACAGCCCACTACTATGTAGCCATTAGGCTCAGCCCATACCCTACTGTTCACCAAACTCGATCCATTAGAAATAGTGCCAACCTGGAACTATTCACCTAGCCCCATTACTATTCACCTAAGATAATCTGTTTATACTCATTTCGACTGATTAGAGCCCGTCTAAATCATTTTCAATCACGTTCAACCTAACCAAGTTTAGTTTAAACCCTATCTGCCCAAACGCACCTTGTTTTATATTTTTTGGATATTTTATTGTATTTTATTTTTAGCTTGCATTTTGCAATGCAGGAACTTATTTATATTCGTTCTTTTGTGCCAGTATCTAGATTCGATTAATTGGCCAACGAAGAAGTTATTGGAGCAACAGATGTAGATGGGATTAAATCTGAAGCCTGCGAAGAAGTAATCGAAGACTCTAGATAAAAAAAAGTAAGTCACATGTCATTAATCATGTTGATCCCATAATATTAAATTATTTTTAATTTCATTATTACTATTTAAGCAATTTATTTGTACAGAATAATAATTTAGAATGATATGATATGTAATTAAATCCAACCACAAAGAATGCTCTATCATATTTGTGAAAGCCATGTTCACCTTGACAGCTTTGGCAAATTAATTATAATATATATAGCTAATAGTACACTAGATAATCAAAATGATTTGCTTGAACTACTAAGAATATTTTGGCTTCAAGCCAATAGATTTTAAAATGGTATTAGGGTGGAGGCTATTTGGTGGGAAGCTACTAGATGGTTGGGATTCATAATCTCTCCCTGGGATTGAGACTTTGGTATCATATGGTGGTGTATGCTGGTGTGCACAGGGTATGTGAATGATATCCTTATAAATACTATATCCTTGTCCTAAGTAAAGGACATAGAATTCGTTCAATCACAAGTTGGACTTCTCAACCTGGTCTAGTACACTGCTTGATTTGATCAAACATCTATAGGGTGATGGTTATCTTAGGATGGTATGGATAACCTGTGGAAAAATGTGTGAAATGAAAGTTGGGTTGGCACGACCACTTGCCATTCTTCACAACCGTAGGTCCACTCAACGTCAAACCTCAATTTTTGCACTGGCCACTTGAAAGCATCCACTGGCATGTACACAGCAGAACTACCGGCGTGCAGTAGTTCCGGCATGTACACAGCAAAAACGAAAGTATCGCAGTCCAGTAGTTCCGATTTTAAAGCGGAACATTTTTTCCAGAGAGCACTCTTCCGGGGACTTAGACTCAAATAAAATCGGTAGTTCCGGTTTTACAATGGCGAAACTACCGCAGTGCGGTAGTACCGTATGATTTGCGGAACTACCGATTTTCGGTATGTTTTTTCCAGAAAGTACACCGAAGAAAAACCAAATTAACCAGAAATCGGAAGTACCGGATTTAGCACAGCGGAACAACCGCAGTGCGGTAGTACCGCGTGTCTAGCGGAACTACCGTAGAGCGGTAGTACCGCACTTATAACGACGGTAGTACCGCGCCAAATTTCAAACGGCTAGTACTGACCGTCTGACATAGCCGTTACGGAGTACTACAGTAAATACGGTAGTTCCGCACTTTGCACTGCGGTAGTTCCGATTTCTCTGATTTTTCAGGATTAATTTTTTGCAACGGCTAGTTTTGGTTGGTGAGGGTATAAATACCCCCACCTGCATTTGGGCAGATTGCTGAGCATTGTATTGATCATCTTGAGCCCTAAAGCATTCACTCTACTCATTTTTCTCATTTGTGCACTAAATTTTGAGTGGTGAAGCGTTTTTCGAGTGCATTCATTTCTAGTTTGATCCAATTGCACTCAAGCGTCGTCAAGTGGAATCATTGGTCTATTCTCTTGGTGCTTGCTGGCACCTAGACGGCGAGGAAGTTGTTTGCCCGGTGACTTCTTCAAGAAGGTTGTGAAGAAGCCCGAGCTGAATTGTGAGTGGTTTGAAGCTCACCATCTCCGGAGCGGAGGAAGAGCTACCAATAGTGATCGAGGTACTTCGGCTTAATTCGTGGAGCCGGTCCGATTCGTTCGGGATAACCTCAACGTGGACTAGTGGAAACCGACAAGTTTTCGATACCACGGTAAAAACATTGTGCGTCAAATTGTGTTTGTTTCTTGTCTATTATAGCAATTGCTCTTGATCACTTACTGCTTATTGTCAACTGCTTAAAATTGCTTGAATTGTGTAGGATTGTTTTTCACTTAGTTTTCTTACTTAGTGATCATCTTGTCATAAATTGTTTAAATTAGCCAAGAATTTTAAAACCTCCTATTCACCCCCTCTAGTCGGTTATCCTTGATCCTACACTAGTGGATTCCTGAAGATGTTGAATGACTTCGTGCCTATCGAGTAGAAACTACTAGAATGAAATGAGTAGTGAAACAACAGCGTTATCTCAGCTCAGTTGCATGATATCATATTACGTGCCTATAACTTGACATCATATTACGTGCCTATAACTTGACATTATGAATCTAATATATCTTGTGGGTAAAGTTAGATAACTCTGTAGAGTGTAATAAATGGTATTTAAATACGTCGTGCTACCAGTCAATGGAGTTGTATTTCATGAGTGATTCTAACACAGCATAAGTAGATGTAGAATGAATTTACTATGGAAATTGTGGATGACAAATCCCCTTTTTAATTAGATATTGTTTTACTTGCAAAGTTCTTTACCAATAACTTGTATCTATTCTTATCATATTACAACCTATGAGTTTGTCCGATTAAATACCTTGCATGATTGTTAAATAGCCTTTCTATGTGGTTTGTTGAGTATCTAGTGTACTCAATTTTGCATATTTTCATCAGAACTGACTCCAGAAGAAGGAATGATGTATCAGATAATATGTTAAGGTTACAACTGCACTCAAGCGTTGATGTAGGATTTCATTGGTTTTTCTGAATGTAAGTTAAATTTTAGAATTGGACGCTCGTAAAGCTGTTGTAGTTTGGCCATTATGTTATATTTTAATTAAACTAATTTTTTTTAAATATTCGTGTATAGGCATAATATTTTTTTCTATCTGCAATTAAATTCCTAAACTATTGTAGAAAATATCAGGCTCTATTGTTAAAATGGGTTCGTTACATATGCTCCCAAAAAAACATGAGTTTAGAACATCACAGGATGTCAGATAATCTTAAAAGTTCAAACAGAATGGGACAAATACCTACAAGATAGTGTGGTGGTACACTGGTCTACATCAAAATTTCTACTTAAAGTAGACCCCAGAGCCTGCTTGTTTTGCTTTAGTCGTCTCGAGTCCAGCTTGAGTGTGAGTTCAGTTTTAAAAAAGCTAGTGAAATGTGGGCTGAAAGAACTTCGATATGCAGTCCTGCCGCAGGTAGGCTCAATCTGGCTCGCAGAGAACAAGACTTAGCCGCACCTGGGCCTATTCGGCCGAATACCAGGGGGAGCTAGGCATGTAAGGCTTGGGACAAGGGATTTGGAGTAGTTTCGGCCTTTTGTCTCCTCTCTAAAAAAAGTGCTCGGTTAATTTTTTTTTCCTTTGAGAGAGAAGGTAACCTTGTCAAAAAAAAATTGGAAAATAAAATATGGTCAGTAGCTACGTGAACCTAAGGTAAACTTGTCCAAAAAAATTGGAAAATAAGATATGGTCAGTAGCTACGTGAACCTTCCGGTCCGGCTCAAAGTAAAAGCAGCTGCATCCAACGGTCAGGGCCGGCGAGAAGTTAGCTAGCTTCGTCTACCACCAAATGGACCACAAAACACTCTGTTCCAGTACTTTTTACCTGCAAGCACATTGAAAAAAAGAAGATTCGTGTGTTAAAATGTTCACATTTGAGTCTATAATATAATCGACAGTCTTCCACTATTTGCTTCTGCTTAAGGTGGTGATCGTTTCGGCTTCAATTTCTAGCTTCAGCTTTTTTTTCACTAGGTGATGATCGTTTTAGCTTCGCTTCTAGCTTCAGCTTTTTTTTCACTATTCACTACACTATCCACTAACTCAGTTACAGTAAAAAAAAGCCAGTTACAGTAAAAAAGCCAAAAGTCATCGCTAAAACGATCACCACCTAATTACCGCCGTTGCAGCTGCGCCACTGCATCCACTAGAGAGCAACGATATGAACACGTCAAAACAAGAAAACACGCTCACAGTCAGTGATGGACCTAGAGTAAATTTTAGGATTTTTTTAAATAATTTATTTTTATTCTAAATTACAGAAATATACCCGTAGAAAGTCTTTTTTTTTTTACAGAAATGGCCTCCAGTTGCCCAACCGTTGGGCGACTAAATCATGTCATCTAATGGGCGCACGACGCACATGCAGTCGGTGAACCGTTAGACAACATAATTACAGTCGTCTAACAGTTAGGCGACTGGGACCTATCGTCCATCTGTTACATGACTGAAGGTCCAGTTGCCCAATCGTTCGGCGATTGCACTCACTATATGGTCGGCTGCGCGGCTGACCCCTCTAGCCGCACAAAGCATTTTAAGGAGAGAAAAGAAGGGGAAAGAAAGAAGAGAAGAGAGGAGAGGAGAGGGAAGGGAAGGATAGGTTTCTATACTTCTGCGAGGTAAAATATTTTATTTGTTTTAGTTAATATTTTTATATGAAGTAAATAGTTTGTTCAGTGTAAAATTAGGATCCATAGAAAATTTGATATGAAGTAAATAGTCGTAGAAAATGTAATCAATATAGTTAAAGAACATTAGGATATTTAGGAAAATTTTAGCTGTAGAAAATTTAGTCAATATTATAGTTGTACAAATCTCGACCGTCGTCGGGACACGAATAGCTATTGACAGTAGGCAAGGACCGGTTATAATGTGTTTCTCCACTACTATTTCTTTTTCAAAATACACACTAACAACCTCTCTCGTCTATCCGTAGTCCCCAGAATTGATGTGTGGCTACTGCAAGTAGATCGACCTAGAGATTCACCCATATGACCAGTGGACTCTCGACTTCGAGGAGTGGAATATCAAAAAGGCATATGAGATCCGGGAGGAGGAGCGGCGCAACGATGAGCAAATCGAGTTTATACGTTGGGAGACGAAAGTTCATCTCGAAATGTGCAGATGTAGAGAGCGCAAGGCTCGTGGGAGGAAGCGCGAGAAAAAGAGAGAAATAGCGGCCATGGCCAAAGAGGCCACAGAGGAGTTAACGATGAGCTCGCAAGGAAGGGAAAATGGCATCGGTCCACGCAGTAGGTCGGGTCGTTCCGCAGTTCTGCACTAGTCCCTCGAAACTCGAATTTATTTCCATTGCAAAAGGGTGCATATGTATTGTAGGAGTAGTTCATTTTGTTGCATCATGCATGATACTCTTTCTTATGCATATAACCAAATCTCGCGCGCCGTGTTATTCCTAGCTTTATTATGAAGTTTATTTTATTTCTCAAAAGCACATCTCATCGTCTTTTCGTATTCAATTCTCGTGTAGTAAGGCATCCAACAATATAAAAAATAAGTTCTCCTCCATGTATGAATTTTCGGTTGCATCATAATGTTACTTACTGTCGTACTTACTAATCGTTGCTATCTCAATCGTCCTCAAAATAATTTTTTATAAAATTTCTTGCACTACAATAACATACGACGATCAAAAAATGTTATTGCGAATCTAAGAGATTTTGTACCATTCATAATCTACGAAAATCACAAATGAATCAACGACATTGTCTCCCGTTATTTGTTCCCCAAAAAATAAAACTCATAGATAAAATTTGATAAATGTTACCTACCTACAACAATTGTCATTTAATCTCATGAGCGGTGGGGGCAATTGACAAAAATGGGCTAAAATTATAGTTGCTCACTATTAGGCAACTGGACTTGTAGTCGCCCAATGGTTTTCAGAATGCTTGCATGTTGCGCAGCCATTGGGCAACTGGAGGTTATTCTTGTAAAAAAATTTCATATGAGTATATTTCTATTACTTTGAATAAAAAAATATTTTAAAAGAATTCTAAATTTTAGTTAGGACAAAATCACCCGCATCAAATTAGCCAATAAACAAAGTATAATCTCTTGCTTAGCCACTAAGCAAATAGTACACAACATGTATTATGGTAGTCAAAGTTACCAAGCATAATAGTGCGAACATCCCTTAAAATGCTCGCCACAATACCCAAAAGAGATATAAATATCTAATATCAATATATGACATAAGCTGCACAGCTTTACTTTTACCATCAAGTATTAGCAATGTATCATGATCAAAGCACACAATTCTCAAATTAGAACATCTTACTGATCCCTATGCACATGAATATGCAAAGCAAAAGGAGAGAAAAAAACCATACCCAGATCATTAAAAGCATTGGCATTTCTGGTATCCACCTGGATCCCCTCTACTCTACGCGACTCCACCTTTGCCGTCTGCTCAGCTGCAAACAAGCAATCAATGACAACATCACAATACATTTCAATACTACATTTGATTTTCACAACTCACAAGTAAAGAGTAAAGACCAAATATTGAACACTTACCATTGGATTTGGAGATTTTCTTCATTCTATTCGTTTGATTTTGGAACTATTCCATTGCTCTGCTGATCTACTCCCTGCTCCTGCTGGCACACCTGGACCGACCAACTGACAAAAACACACCATCACGAGTAAAGAGGTATATCAACAAAATACTTGGTGTGCACACGGCAATGAAACTGGAGCGCTCCGAGGAGGCGCGGACCGTGTGGTTGGTGGCCGGCGAGGGAGCTCAGGCAGCTGCCGGCCGGACCAATACAGATGGAACGTAAAGCGTGCACAAACATATCGTAACAGATATCTTGATTCTTGAGCCTTTTTTTACTACAAAATCTATTCTTCTCCTTTTGGCGAGGAGTGCACAAATTCTCTTGAATTGATAGGCCAGCATCATGTGAAACGCAGCCGAAGCCGGAGCCGAATACCAGGGGGAGCTAGGCATGCAAGGCGTGGGCCAGGGGATTTGGAGTAGTTTCGGCCTTTTGTCTCTCTCCTCTCTAAAAAAAAGTGCTCGGTTAAATTTTTTTTCCTTTGAGAGAGAAGGTAACCTTGTCAAAAAAAAATTGGAAAATAAAATATGGTCAGTAGCTACGTGAACCTAAGGTAAACTTGTCAAAAAAAATTGGAAAATAAAATATGGTCAGTAGCTACGTGAACCTTCCGGTCCGGCTCAAAGTAAAAGCAGCTGCATCCACGGCCAGGGCCGGCGAGAAGTTAGCTAGCTTCGCCTACCACCAAATGGATCGCAAAACGCTCTGTTCCAGTATTTTTTACCTGCAATCACATTGAAAAAAAGAAGATACGTGTGTTAAAATGTTCACATTTGAGTCTATAATATAATCGACAGGCCTTCCACTGCATGCTTCTGCTTTTAAATTACCGCCGTTGCAGCTGCGCCACTGCATCCGCTAGAGAGCAACGATGTGAACACGTCAAAACAAGAAAACACGCTCACGGTCTCTGCTTCGACCAATGCATATGGAACGTAAAGCGTGCAAGACATATCGTAACAAATATCTTGAGCTCGAGCCTTTTTTTAGTACAAAATCTCTTCTGCTACTTTTTGAAACAACCCCAAAACTTCAAAAGAAAGTTTGATCTTCATTTGCTTCCTTTGCTATTGTCGGTTTTAGTCTTGGCCCTTGGTTTGTCTTTGAGATTCGTGCTTGGCCCCCTCGCTCGCCTCCCTGCTTCTCCCTCGCGTAGACATCCTCACCCGAGCCGCCTTCGCCCCTCGCCTCCCCTCTCTGCGCCGTGCGCCGCCTTTGACTCGCGCCCGTGCACCGCGCCCACTTGCCCTCTCCTATCCCTTCGCGCGCGTCAGCAACCGCCAGTGGACCCCGCGCTCCACGTCCGCGCACCAACCGCCGCTCGCTTCTCCCTCGCGCCCAGCGGGCACAGCGCTCCCTCCGCTCGACGCTCCCTCCAGACCGGTCGTGCGCCGCTACTCCCCCCAGGGTCAGCCCTCCCCGCCAATCCCCTGCAGACAACGACCAACTAGCAGCATGGCCGTCATGCCCTAGGGGAATAGCTCAATCATTCTCTCCCTTCAATCGCCAATAATGGCCGTCTGCTCCCCTCTGCAACTCCCCACCTCTCTGAGCTTTAAGAGATCAATTGCAGCCGCGGACGAGTTCCTGCCACCCTACTCTCCCTCCCCAAGCAACCAATCGAGCCCCCATCGCCTCCAGCCTCGCCGCCGGCCACCCCTGGTCCCGGTAGCCCCCACCCCGATCTCCTTCATCCTCCGACGAAAATGCAATTACTTCTTGCTAGAGCCTCCCCTCACCGTCGCATTCAAGAATCCGGGCTCGATTTTGCATTAATACTTCCCCTTTGCTCTGCCCTCGTACACCTCCCTCCGACCACCACTACCTCACAGTGGATAGCTCATTTGGAGCTTCCTTGAGCAAAAGCCGCACCTCCCTCGTGATCTCCTTCCTTTGTAGATGGTGAAACCGAAGCCTGTTACTCGAGAACTTTATCAGACCCTTCCCGAACCGCCACCACACTCACTTTCTCCCTCCCTGCCGGCGACGACCACCTAAGACCCTCATCTCGATCTGAGCTAAGAATTGGAGTCCCCGCATCCTCCTGAGCAGCTTGGTGTCAGCCTTGGCCCCTGGGAGCCGTCGCCGAGGCTGAATCGTGCTGGGAGGCTCGCCCTGTTCTTTCCCCTTCGCGGCCGGCTGGAGGAGGAAGACGACGCCTTCCCCGTCGACGTGGCCCCTCCCCGGTCCTTTGATCTCACTCCAGCGGCGCCGATTTAATCGAGTAGCTCCCCGCAAACCGGTTCGCAATCGCCGCGACATGGCTCCATCTCCACCCTCCGTCCTCGATCCTGCGGCGTCTAACTGCGCGGTGGGATTTTAAATCGTACCGCTTTGTTTTCAAGGCGACGTGGCTGCATCTCCCCCTTTCGCGTTGCATCCGACGGCTCCCGGGCGTCCCTGCTGTTCCCAGGCCGCGCGCGCGTCGTGTTTTTGGGCCGAGGCTGTCGGCCCGTCGGGTGTTTGAACCACGCCGCGCGCCCGCGCGCTTTCCCGCCGTCACAGTGGGCCGGGCCGGTTACTGTTCAAGTGAACAGTACCCTTTGTTATTTTCCAGAGCCCAAATTTTGTGTATTATATCTTGTTTGATCCATTTCGTTGCACCGATTCCGATTCCGATGTCCATTCCACCTCATTCCACCTCCATTAAATTCAAGTCCAAGTTCCTCAACTGTTTTTACAAATATTTATTTTATTTATTTCATTTTCCTTTCCATTGCTTTGTTTAAAATCAAAAGTTCTTACTCGTTATTTTATGTGTGTTTGTGTTGCGTTAGTTCACGAGGAGTCCGAGGCAGCTGTTCAGGATCCCGAGCCAACTTCTGCGCACTACAAGATCATTGAAGTAATCGACGTGCAAGGCAAGTTACAACCTTTGACGCATGTTGAACCTATAAATTCCTGTATTTATTAATTAAGTTATTTGCATTACTATTTCTTGCTCAAATAGATTATTTAATTAAACTGAAAATATTTAGAATGACATGTATATATTTTAGTTATGACCTACCACAGTACATATACCATGTTTAACTTGAGGCCACTTTCATCTTGACAAACTTAGACTTATTTAATTATTGTATAAATAAACATCGCTTAGCAATCACATGAAATGACGAGCTATCTAGTAATTAAGATAGTTCGCTGGTTTTCCAAATGAATTAGAAATTGGTCTAGGGTAAGGCGGTAACTGTGGAGTGCCCAGTAGCGGACGAGTCCACGACCTTGCCCTAGGGTGGAGGGTGCAACAGACGGGTATCGGTGTAGGATGTATCGGTTACCAGTTGTGGTTGGCAGTCTCAGGAGCAAATATAAGGACGAGACCCTTATGCTGAATTTAGAGCACAGTGACCGCTCAACCACAAGTATTGAATTATCAATCCTGGTCCGTTAGCTGCACACTTTATTTAAACCCCTACAGGAGTTGGGCTGTGGTATGGGTGAGTTATCGCCGTTATACGTAACTCACCGTACACATAACGGTAGGTCCGTGTGTGTGGTATGGGGGAGTTATCGCCGTTACACGTAACTAACCATACACACGACGGCCGGTAAGCATCACCACCTATCGGGTAGGGTCTTTAAAGTAAAGTGGGCAACGAAAGACCCGGTTTTCTCAATGCAGTCGCACACTAATTGTAGTGTGTATATAGCTTGACATTGGAAGTTGAGAAACCTTGTGGGTAAAGCTGAGCAACTCTGCAGAATAAAATTAATTGTATTCGAATACGCCGTGCTTCCGGTTAATGGAGCTGTGCTTGATGGGTGATTCCAGTAGCGAGGCATAAGTAGTTTTCCGATATTTTGAACATGTGTAAAAAGAAGAAATTTATGTTCAAACCACATTTCTTTAATTATGGTATAATTGAGTTATTGTTTCTAAATTGTTTGCAAATAAAATTGCATCCACCCACATAAATAAAACCGGTATACACCCTTCACTTGAAATCCCGTGTATATAGTATGTGAGGCTTACCATTGTAACTTGTTGAGTACGGTGGTACTCAAACTTGCTTAAACATAAATTCAGAAAATGCCTATCAAGGAGAAGATCAAGTCTACGAAGAGGTTTCGGAATGGACCGATGGCGCTGATGAGCAGTGGTCGTAGGTTTTAGCCGCACTCGGGCTTGATCGCTGGAAGGTTTTTTTGTAATGTAACTTATTTGGGCTTGCCGCCCCGCTACGCTAAACTCGACCGACGCGTCGTATGTTGTAATAAATCTTGGATCTTATGTTGTAAGCTTGTTGGCTATGATGTACGTTTACATGCGGCGCGCAAGCTATCAGACGGTCTATGGACGATTGGACCTCCGTCGCCCACGAAACGGGGCGTTACACTTTTTGCGAGGAGTGTACAAGATCTCTTGAATTGATTATGCAACAAAACTCCAAGGCCAGCATCATGTGAAACGCAGCTGAAGCTGGGATTCAAGTGGCATTCTATCCGGTTTTTTTAGTGGTCTGGCTTCCAGCTGTTGATTTTTTACTAAAATTATACTGCAGTGACTATATAATTTTTTTTAGCCATTTAATTAAAGATAAAAAATAAAAAATTAAGAAATCAATGTATCCATTCTAACTTCTTCTTTCTATAAGCAAAAGCTAAAATGAAAATGGCTTAGTTCGAAACCACTTTGGTTTATAGACTTATACTTTTTGCTACAGTAACTTTTTAAAAATTATATATTTTTTCGAGACAAGGTCTAAAGACCAACTGTAGTATATATTATGCTAACTTTATTTATATCAACCAAAATCATATGTAAATATATTTTTTATTCTTTTTTGTGAATATTTATAATTTATAAAACATAAGTCAAAAGTATAAGCATTTATGGGGCGACACAGCTCATCGATTGGGGGTGATCGGAATAGCGATGGCTTTTGGCTTTTAGCTGAAAAAACACTGTAGCTGGCTGAAAAAACACTGTAGCTGAGTTAGTGGATAGTGTAGTGAATAGTGAAAAAAAAGCTGAAACTAGAAGTTGAAGTCGAAAAAAGTCGAAACGATCGTCCCTTAAATTTGCTTGTTTCAAAAAACATACGGACAGAAGTTGGAGAAAAGGACGAACGGTACAGCCAAGGCGCTCTGGAAGAGCCACTTGGAGCCTTGTAGTGACCGGTGAGTAGTAAGTGGCCCATCCAGTCATATAGCCAACAAACACAGAGCAATGCGCTACATAGCCAAACACACTTATTTGTATACCAATCAAATGCTGCAACGCAGAGCAGCTCAAACCAAAGGGCAAAGGCCTCATGGCTGCCAACAATGGCTTTCTTGCTTTGCTGCTCCTGGTCTTGCTGAGCTCGCCGCTGCTCTCGCACGCCGAGACGTCGTTGCCCGTCAATGTCTGGCCCAAGCCGACGTCCATGTCGTGGGCGGACCCTCACATGGCCATGCCGGTCTCGCCGTCCTTCCACATCGTCGGGCCGTCCGGGAACCCGCATCTCCTCTCGGCTGCGCAGCGCTACGCCGCGCTGCTCTTCGCCGAGCGGTACCGGCCCATCGTCCCCCCGGCGGTCAACGTCACCGCCCCGGGGGGAGCCGAGCTGCAGAACCTGACCCTGCACGTGTCCGACCTGTCCGCCCCGCTCCAGCACGGCGTGGACGAGTCGTACACGCTGGAGATCCTCCCCACGGGCGCGGCCGCCCTCTCGGCGCCCACGGCGTGGGGCGCCATGCGCGGGCTCGAGACGTTCTCGCAGCTGGCGTGGAGGGGCGGCGACGGCCGGGGGGAGCCGCATCTGCTGGTCGCTGCCGGCGTGCGCGTGGAGGACCGGCCGCTGTACCCGCACCGCGGGCTGATGCTGGACACCGGGAGGACCTACTTCCCCGTCGCCGACATCCTGCGGACCATCGACGCCATGTCGGCCAACAAGATGAACGTGTTCCACTGGCACATCACGGACTCGCAGTCGTTCCCCATCGAGTTGCCGTCCGAGCCGGCGCTCGCGGAGAAGGGCGCGTACGGGGAGGACATGAGGTACACCGTCGAGGACGTCAAGCACATCGTCCAGTTCGCCACGAGCCGCGGCGTCCGCGTCGTGCCGGAGATAGACTCGCCGGGTACGCTCGGTAGCACTGCATGCTCCTTTTCAGTCTCCTCTGCTTCCATTATGTTTACTGCTCCCTCTGTTTCGAGACCGCCTAAGCCCTGTGCTAAATCGGCCCAGTTTCTCGTGCTTGATCCCGATAATATACGTAACACAGCCCAAATTCATTAGCTTCTCGCTGTTTCAGGCCACACGGCGTCGTGGGCCGGCGCGTACCCGGAGACGGTGTCCTGCGCGGGCAAGTTCTGGCTGCCCGACCCGTCCAACTGGCTCAGTCGTCTCGCGGCCGAGCCGGGCGCCGGCCAGCTCAACCCGCTGGAGCCCAAGACGTACGAGGTCGTGGCCAACGTCGTCCACGACCTCACCTCCCTCTTCCCGGACGGCTTCTACCACGCCGGAGCCGACGAGGTGACCCCTGGTTGCTGGCAGGCGGACCCCTCGATCCAGGCCTACCTCGCCAACGGAGGCACGCTGAGCCAGCTCCTGGAGCGGTACGTCAGCTCGGTCCACCCGCTCATCGTGTCCAAGAACCGCACCGCCGTGTACTGGGAGGACGTGCTGCTGGACCAGGCGGTGAACGTGAGCGCGTCGGCGATCCCGCCGGCCACGACCATCCTGCAGACGTGGAACAACGGGTCCAACAACACCAAGCTGATCGTGCAGGCCGGGTACCGAGCGATCGTCTCGTCGGCGTCCTTCTACTACCTCGACTGCGGCCACGGCAGCTTCGTCGGGAACAACAGTATCTACGACGACCCCAACAGCGACTACGACACCAACGGCGGGTCGTGGTGCGGGCCGTTCAAGACGTGGCAGCGGGTGTACGACTACGACATCGCGTACGGGCTCACCGCCGACGAGGCCAGGCTAGTCATCGGCGGTGAGGTGGCGCTGTGGACGGAGCAGGCCGACGCGACTGTCCTGGACGGCAGGGTCTGGCCGCGCGCGTCAGCCATGGCGGAGGCTCTGTGGTCCGGCAACCGCGACGAGGCCGGCAGGAAGAGATACCCGGAGGCGACCGACCGGCTCAACGACTGGCGGCACCGCATGGTGGGGAGGGGGGTCCGGGCGGAGCCCATCCAGCCGCTCTGGTGCCGGACGCGCCCTGGAATGTGCAACGCGGTTCGGTAAGGAACCGGCGAGAAGCCGTACGAGCGCGCGTGTGCTAAACTCCGTTGCCTGTTTCGAATGCAGAAAGTTCACATAAACAATTCAATTCTTATCGCAATCGCCAAAAAAAATGTTCCAAACGAGATCTTAAACACTAGTATCATTCGTACATGTTGATTAAATTAAACAAACTAAAGTATGTGTTATGTATATTGTTTTGTGTCGTTGTGGGAGGGAATACTACTTCATTTATTTGTTCTTTTGTTTTTTAAAAGGTGAAGTGGACGGCATTTTATGTTATCTAATGTGGAGTTGTACCTTGAAAGCCAGCTTTATGGGGCCATTTGCCAATGCACTGCTTTCACTAGTGCTTGAATGTTGAATTGTTTATGTCAATTAACTAATAGCGTTCAGTATCGCGATAGCTCCTGATTGAAATTTCACTGTAACTGAATTGATTTATTAGACATAATTAAATTTTAAAAAATATAAAAATAGAAAAAAATATATATTAGCCCATCGCAGACAATGCAAAAGAATACGGGAAAAAAAGAAAATACAAAAAAACCGAAAATATCTAAAAAATCAGAAGAAGACGAATTACTGAATAGTGAAAAAAAGCTGAAACTAGAAGTTGAAGCTGAAAAAAACCGAAACGAGCGGGACACTATAGCCTTTCCTTATGGAATTTTTGCATTATGATTTGATTGCTTAATTTAATTTTATTATTTGAAGATGGAGCTATCTTGGTGTAACATGAGACGGTTGCCTTCCACACACTAGTACAGAGACAAGTAATGGGCCAAAGTCTGATCCAAATCCAGCTTGGATCCAAATTTAACTATTAAAAACATGATCCAATCTACATCCAAACTATTAAAGCCCAAGTCTAATCTGGGCCCAAACTCAGGCCTGGGCCTTAAGCGTGGACGATCCTTAAGCACGCGGCGAAGTTAATGCAGCGATATCCGATATGTCGAGCGCGAGTAGCTTGCGCGCGTCTGGACTGGGAGCCATGACGACGAGGAACCGACGAACGGCATATGGAAAGATGGATTGCATTCCAATTTCTACTTGAATTTGAATTTGCAGCAATTAGGTTCAAATGCCACTTTTCCCGTTCGGACGCCGTCTGGAATCAAATTTCCAACTTGCAGCTGAGAAAAGATGAGGTCACGGTGTCGTGCGACTTGCAACGACGAGCTTCGTCGACTGACTCAGTATTTAGTACAAAATCTTAAGGTCTAGGCATGGCTCGAGTCTAGCCTATTATGGGCCTGTTCTTTGCAGCTGCGGTTGATGGTTTTTGGCTGCGGCTGATGGCTTTTTGGCTGTTTGCGACAAAGATTGCGGAAAGAGAGATACTCGCTTGCGATTTTTGATGATACAGATATTAGTTTTTTAACGTGTACTATAATTAATTTGTAGACCCTATCTTAAAAAAATACTCCATTTAAAAGTTAATTACTGTAGCAAAAGTCAAAAGCCGCTTCTAGAAGCCGCAAAGAACAGGGCCATTATATCTGGTCCAAGTTGATCTAGTCCATATGAAATTTTGCGCAAGTCCAATCCAAAAGCCTGGACCAGTCTAAGCCCATTAGCAGCCCTAAAGACAACCAGTAAGTGGACAAGAGGGATCCGAAGGGAAACTATCTGGCAGCAGAACTGACCTATATTCCACTAACTACAAACTCACCACCGCATTGCCCATCGGATTATCTTATCTTGACAGCGATTAGAGATTCTCTATCTAGTAGACGTACTGTTGTGTTTGGATTCTGCGGTCCTTAGCCACAATAGCATCTTGTAGTAATCTAATTAAGCTGCCAATCCTAACTTGACGATCAACTATCAGCATTGATTTTTCGACACTGGGATTTCAGCTGTTGGAGTTTGATCACCAACTGCCAGAAAGCATAGCCTTGCTTGGGTCTTAATCAGAGTTATTTCAATGGGAATAATGAAATAACCTTCGCATGTGTTTTACCTGCCGTAAAGAATTTTTAAAAAGTACCGTATGCATGAAAATCTAGACATCGAAACATGAAAGTTAACATCTCAAGTTTTCATGTTAGTAAATTTTGAACTCAACGTCTTAAAATGAATTGAAACTTCAATTCTGAAATTTGTATCTCGCAATGAAACATTTTTCAAGTCAAATCATGGAAATCCGGAGTGAAGAAACTACAGGGCAGACAAGGGCGGTGGCTCGTTGAGGTGGCTGCAGCAGGGCCACCGGAGGCGCATGAGGTTTGCTACATTGGTGGTGGACTGGTGGTGTTAACATTTCGACAGCTGTAATAGCAGTGAGTTAAAGACATGCCACTAGTGATTAAGAGGAGTGCGCGATGATCTAACGGTAGGAACACGCAACTCATACAACGGTAGCTCTCATCGTATTCATGTTGGAAATGAACAAAAATGGGATAGCATTAGAGTAATTCCAATGTTTAAAATCATGATTAATTTCTAATCTTCTAAGACACTATGATACAAACTACAGTTTCTAATCTATAGTTTCTTCGTGTGGGACCAGATCAAATCGTGACCAATCATTTTCATTCCCTTCCTACACATGCATTGGCTGTTTCTTCTAAGACACTATGATAAGAAATCAAGTTCGCTGCAGCGCATCTTTTGCTAGTTTCCTTGGCTTTGGACCTCGTGAAGAAATAGTTTCCTCATGAAGAAACCGTTTCCTTATCTCTCCTCTTTAATTACTATGCCATATCATCAAAATGCTTACATGGTAAATCTAATTAATATAAGAAACTATAGCATTGGGATTGTCCTTATACTACTGCCACCAGCTCATCGTATCCGATATTTTTTTTTTGAAAAATCGTCGTACTCAATATCTTACCGTGTCTTCGTAGGTAGTGCCTAAGGGCATTCACAGTGGATGATTCGATTCGAGCGGAAAAAGGTGGAGCCCGCAGTGGATGACTTGGCTTAGCATCTCTTACAGCGATGTATGAATTCTCCGGCGCTTTGGATCGACCTCAGGCTCTCTGTCTCTCTCTCCCCTTCCTTGAGTTCCGTTTGGAGGCGCTCACAAAAACACTAAGCCCCCGTGTATATACGGAGTATTTCATATGGAACAGTGGATTGGCGATTTTTTTGTACCAGAAGAAGATCCCAAAAACGAGAAATCCCAGCACCTAGGACGACCGTGCTCTGTTCCGTGTCAGCCACCGTGCGATTAATCATGGCGTGGGTGAAATGGCACCCGGCAGCCTGCCTGTACCCATCAATGCCCAATCATGCCTTCCATACTCGTCACCACCACCCTGCCCATCCATCCCCAGCTCACGCTCACACTCACACTCATCACCGTGGTTATGAATATCATTCTGGCAGCAGCTGGAAGCTGGAATGACTGGATTGTACCGTACCGACACCTAAAACGGTACATAGAAGCCTCAATTTAGTATCGGCCTTAATACCATCATTCCGACCAATTCCAGACATCGAGCAAAATTGCCCATTTCATGAATTCTGATACCGGCTAAACTTGAGGTGGCGTGTCGCGTGCCCCGTGCATGGCTGCATGCATATGAAGCTGTGAAGGCCAGGCAGCTGGCCCAAATTGGCGATGAACATGGGCAGGGGCGAATCTAAGGTGGGTGCTCGAGCAACCCCTCCTCTCACCTTAACCTGAAGATTACACTGCTGTCTGCCGGCCGAAGGGGGAGGCACTGGCGTATCCACAGAGGTTGAAGATTGAAGTGTTGAAGAAGAGCCGAACATTGAAGTTGAAGTCTTGAGGTGAGCCCAGACTACCCAGTCGCCAGTCAGTGTCTAAGGCCTAGCGCCCTAGCCGGCCCAAATCAGTGCCTGGCCCAAAATAGAATAGCAGTCAACAGATAAGGTCAAAATAGATCGAGCCATCGAGGAAGATGAATAGCATATCTAAACAGTAGAGTAGATAAGGGTCGCGCGCCGTCACGGAGAGGGAGAGACTCACCGGTGGCATCGGCGCGGAGGCAGAAGCCGGAGCCCAGAGGGAGAGGTCGGAGGCGAAGGGGGAGCCACGGAGCGCAGAGGCCCGAGGGGGAGCCGGAGCGGCGGAGCTTGGAGGCGGTCGGCGTGGAGGTCGGAGGTGGAGGGGGAGCCGCGGAGCGCAGAAACCGAAGCGGCGGAGCCCGGAGGGGGAGGCGCCGAGGCCAGAGGCGGAGGGCGGAGCCGCGGAGGGGGAGGCCAGAGGCCCGGAGTGGCGGAGCCCGGAGGCTGGCGGGGGAGGCGTCGAGGCCGGAGGCCTGGAGCAGCGGAGCCCAGAGGCGGAGGGGGAGATGGGGAGCCTCGGCGCATCCGCCTGCTGCAGTGCCGCCCTGCCCTTTGCCCCTTCACCGCCTGTTCGCTAGGCGCTTAGGCCCCAATCGCCACTCGCCCAGTCTGGGCCGAGTACAGGACTAGCCGACTAGCCTGGGAGCACAAATGGAGAAACCTGGGAACATTCAATGCCTCCATTTGATATTTAGTGACTTAGAGGTATTTAGTTACTTAATATTGTATTGTATCACTAAATTTGTTCCATTTAGTGACTTGATATTTAGTGACTTAGAGGTATATTTTCATTTCATTTTTAATGTTTATTAACATTCACAATTTAATATTGTATCACTAAATTTGATATTTCTTATCTACAGATCGGTACTCACATATTTATGAACATTTGGGGGCACATTACCTATTTGGAAAGGTACTAAATTTATTGTATTGTATATTTTCAGTTTGTTCTCTTCCTATTCATGTATGAATTTGATATTCTAATGGCAAAATACTAGTAAATGTAGCTTTGGTATACTTATGTTGTGCTATAGTCTTAACAGTAGAGCTCCTCCTCTATTTTCATCCTGGATTCGCCACTGAACATGGGTCTGGGGATGAATCAGGAGATGCCAATGCGGGTCTCCTATGGGGATGGGTCCAGGTGGAATGCCTGGTCCTAGGTACGGTGGGCAGCAGCCATACGGTGGGTACAGGTGAGATTATGTAATATATACACATGGTAGTGTTATTCTACATGCAGTTTTGCATCCTGGAAAAGTTATCACCAGCTGTAAGAAAAGTTAACACCGGATGTATATTGTAAGCGTTCGATAGTAACTTCACTCGCTACCGATGGTAACTTCATTCAGAAACGTCAGTAACTTCCCCGCTGGTTAGTGTTCATATATATATATATATATTTGAAATGGTATGCTGGTATGGACTGGTACCGATGTATTCCATACCAAGAGGCAAACTGGAATGGAATTTACAACTATGCTAATCACCCGGAGACTGCAGCACCGAGCTAGCTATAATTAAAACCCCAACCCCCCGCACTAACTCAACAAAAGGCAAGGCAAGTAAAGGGCGAAGCATTGGGGGGGGGGGGGTCGGCCGGCTCATGCTTCAGCTAAGTAGCCTTTAAATAGTACGCCTTTTTAAGGCGGTGGATTTATAGGTAGATTGTAGTAAACACTTATCAAGTTTAAGTTCAAATATATCGGTCAAAATTGCATATTATTATTTTCCTCTCCGTATTCTCCCCTGTGAACAATCAGAATTCAAAGAACGAACCTATCCATCGATAAACCCATTAGGATTTGAGTCAAGTCGACACAGAAAATCATTGTGAAAAATAAAATCTACAGGAGTAATGAAAATGGGAGGTTGGGGCAATGGGTGCCTTTTTTCTTCTACTTTTGACTTATAGGTTATGGCTTATGTTACAATAATTAGCTTTTAAATAGTATATTTTTAAGACGGGTCAACAGAAAGATTGTAGTAAAAAGTATACTGGGATTAGTTATATTGATCAAAATTATATATAATTATTTTTTCTATATACTATATCTCCTACACTAATAAAATTTAAAAATTTAAACTATAAACCATAAACTACATAAAAAAACCGAACCCTTGATCCCACGAAACCACGCGACGCAAACCCAAACCTCCCGGGCACAACTAGAGATGGCAACGGGTACCCGAAACCCGAGTACCCGATGGGTTTTACCTGATAAGGAGGTGAGCATGGAAAGATAACTTCCCGAGTACCCGATGGGTTTTACCTGATAAGGAGGTGAGCATGGAAAGATACCTTCATCCGTGGGTATACTAATAGGCAAAAACCTCTACCCATCGGGTAGAGTGGGTGCAGGTACGACTGTATACTACCTGTACCCACATGCCTGTGGGTAAAATATACCCGACGTCTCATATACATAATATATACCCTTATCAATTCAATCCACTCATGGCCCATATACCTGTGGCCCGTATATATATATTCGAAACGAACCCGATGGAAATCCATAGGATATCTTTTCTTTGTACTTTATTCACTTTGTGTCTGTCAGTTGTGTAGAATCTGTGGGAAAAGAAATTTGTGTTTGTCACTTTGTGCTATCAGGTATGGGTTACCTGTCAGATATAAATACCCATTGATATAGATAAATTTCTATACCCGTATACGGATACAAGAATCATAACAGGTAGACTTGTGTCTATCGATTGCGAGTATAGAATAGCTATATCCAGTGGATATGTACCGTTGCCCATCTCTACAGCACAACCCAAACCAAACCCGCTCGTCTCCTCCCTTCTCGTCTTCCCCTCGCGCCGTTGCCCGCCTCTCTCCCTCCCGAGTCCCGACCCGAGCCGCATCTCCCAAACCCTACCCATATATTATTAAACCCACCCCGAGTCTCTCCGTGTCCACCCTCCTCTCCCCATTCCCGCCGCCGCCTCCCCCAAACCCTAGCCGCCCCACCGCCGCCTAGGCTCGCACCGATCGATGGCGTCCGCCGATGACCAGGCCGCGGCCGCCGCGTTGCTGGGCGGCGACCCGGCGGCGTTCGACGCGTTGCTCTCCACGCTCATGTCGTCCTCCAACGCGGACCGCGCCGCCGCCGAGGCCGCCTTCCACCGCCTCCGCTCCTCCCACCCGGAGCCCCTCGCGCTGCGCCTCACGTCGTCGCTCTCCTCGCCGGCCACCCCCGCCGACCTCCGCGCCATGGCCGCCGTCCTCCTCCGCAAGCTCCTGTCCCCGACCCCCTCCTCTGACTCGTCCAGCGCCGCGGCGGCCCCGCTCTGGCCGCACCTCTCCCCCGTTGGCCAGGCCGCGCTCAAGTCCCACCTCCTCTCCGCGCTCCAGTCCGATCCCCCCAAGCCCATCGCGAAGAAGGTCTGCGACGCCATATCCGAGCTCGCCGCGCTGCTCCTTCCGGAGAACGCGTGGGCCGAACTGCTCCCGTTCCTCTTCCGCGCGGCCTCGGTCCCCGAGGCTCCCAACCTGCAGGAGTCGGCGCTGCTCATCTTTGCGCGCCTCGCGGATTACATCGCCGAATCGCTCCTGGACCATTTGATGACCATTCACAACCTGCTCGCCTCCGCCCTGGCGCACACCACATCTCCTGATGTGCGCATTGCCGCGCTGGGTGCCGCTGTTAACCTCGTTCAGTGCCTGCCCACCAACGCTGACCGAGACAAGATGCAGGATTTGCTTCCCGCGATGATGAGGGCTCTCACGGATTGCCTAAACTCTGGTCAGGAGGCATCTGCGCAGGAGGCGCTGGAGCTGCTCGTGGAGCTGGCTGGTGCAGAGCCAAGGTTCCTGCGGCGGCAGATTGCGGATGTTGTAGGAGCAATGCTGCAAATTGCTGAATTCGCACAGCTGGAGGATGGGACGAGGCACCTGGCCGTGGAGTTTGTTATTACTCTTGCTGAGGCGAGGGAGCGGGCGCCAGGAATGATGCGGCGGCTCCCGCAGTTTGTTGGCAGGCTGTTTGCAGTGCTCATGCAGATGTTGCTCGATGTAGAGGATGACCCTGCTTGGCACTCTGCAGAAACTGAGGATGAAGATGCAGGTGAAGGGAACAACTATGGAGTGGCGCAGGAGTGCCTTGACCGCCTTGCCATTGCAATTGGTGGAAATGCAATTGTGCCGATTGCATCTGAGCTGCTTCCACAATACCTTTCTTCTCCTGAGTGGCAGAAGCACCATGCTGCACTCATCACACTTGCACAGATTGCAGAAGGATGCGCGAAGGTTAGCTCGATAACTTGATAATTATACTGGCATCTCGACTATGTATGCAGTAAATTTACTACAAAAACTTGTTGAAAAGCTGGTGTTATATTTAATGTTGCTGTGTTGAATAGGTAAAAGAAAAATATCCATTAACTAACATGTTGAATTAGGCAATAGTAAATGGGACAACAACATATCGAATGACATGCTTTTCTGTTGATTCCTTGTGTACAGGGGCTTACAAATACTTAGTTGCCACATGTACAAGAGCTTTTGGCTAGCATTAAACCAGAAAAATGCTATCTGTTCCTTCATTTCATATGGAAGAAGTTACCAAAATAGCTCATATTCTAATTAGTTGCCGGTTATTTCTGGCAGGTTATGCTTAAAAATTTGGAGCAGGTGGTTTCCATGATACTGAATGGATTCCAACATCCCCATCCTCGTGTGCGGTGGGCTGCAATCAATGCCATTGGTCAGTTGTCTACAGATTTGGGTCCAGACTTGCAAGTTCATTACCACCAGAATGTGTTGCCTTCATTGGCGAATGCCATGGATGATTTTCAGAATCCACGGGTGCAGGTAACTGCGGAAATATCAGCTAACTTGATCTCACACCCTTTTTACTCACAATTCCTTATTTTATTTATAATAGTTTTTTATGGCTTTTATTGCTTGTTTGAAATTACGTTTGCAGAGAACTATGTGTTTGTCTGCTGCTAAACTTGGATTTAGAGATTTTAGTGTGCTAAGTAGATACCGGACCAAAATGTTATAAGTAGATATGGCACACCCGTGTAACCGACCTTCTACTCCATTTGAGCATCTGACTTTTAACAAGGTTTTTCAATAGATAAAAGTAATTTAATTCTCTTAATGTGCTAGTTGGACTGTTATGGCCTGTGGGTCAATGAGGCTGTAGCAAGCAGATGAACAGTACCCTTTACACTGTAGCACATGGGGTTCGATGTATATCTTCGTATTAAAAATAACTAGATACATATCTTCATATTAAGAATAGATAGATGCATATCTTTATATTAGGAATATATATCTTAATATTTAGATAGTATGAATATGATATAATCTTTAGTTGATTGGTTATATTATATTGTGTTACTTTTTATATTGTGAAGGGCTAACCTCATTTATATAAAAAGTGGAGCCACACTATTCATAAGCAAGCAATAAATAAACAAAGTTTCTAGCCTTCCTCTTCTTCTAAAATCAAGCCTCAGAGCTTCTCTATCATGTCAAGGAAGAGCCCTGTTGATGACTAGATGAGGGCGAGCGCCCTATCTTTAGTCCTCAAACCTGTGTACCTAACCACTGACCGCAACATTTGGTATTGAAACCACCTACTATGGCTTCTGCTGCTGATTATGCGGCTGCTATGAAGGTCTTAGTTGCGGACTATAAGACCGATCTCGGCAATACGATGATTTTGATGGCCAAGGTGGAGGAAAAGGCGTAGCATGTTGCTGCGGGTTCTGAGTCGCCGCCATCACTACCAAAACCAATGTAACCACCGATGCCACTCCTATTGTTGCCACCAAAGCTTCAGGCAGCGCTGTCCTTAGCTACATCTTTGGTGCCTTCACTAAGGAGGAAGGTTATTGCTGTCCAACGGCGGTCCTTTCCATGTGGCCAGCCGATGCTGTGCCTTCGTAGATGTGGGGTGTGGTGGGTGTCACGATCGCAATGGTGTCGTGTTCTTCCTTGCACCAGAAGGAAGTGTCATTGCTGCACCATATAACTTGTCCATGCTACCGGGACCTCCTGCAACGACCAGTCACGCTAAGGGACTACAGTCCTCGCTGCTGTCCATTGGAGTGTTGCACTATCTTCCATACGACTATCCGTTGGTGCCACGGGCTCTAGTCGACATAGGGTTACGAAGGACTTCAACTATGGCCACACCTTACAACTCGAGGACAAGTTGTCTCGCCGCGAGGGGTGTAATGGTATGGCATATGGTCCAGCAAGGTACTGCAACAGGCAGGTAAACAATATCGTGTGTACTATAGCACGTGAACAGTACATGTGTCACTGTAGCGGTCGTATTAGGAAGGGTTCGATGCATATCTTTGTATTAGGAATAATTAGGCCTTGCTTCAAGTGGCTTTGGCTTCTGGAAAGCCGAAAGTCACTTGGAACACGTCGGCTTCTAATTTTGTCTTTTTTGCTTTTTTCCCCTTTGCATTGTTTGTGGAGATATAATGGTGTTTTTATTTTTTTTCTCATTTTTTTTATTTTCCTTTAATTGAATGACTCGGAAAAAAGCTAACAGCCGCTACAGTGCAATTTCAGCTAGCAACCGGAAGCTGCAGTCATAAGCTGCTTGGAGCGGTGGCCCCTTAGATACATATCTTCATATTAGGAATGGATAGATGCATATTTTTATATTAAGAATAGATATATTAATATTTAGTATGGATATGATATTATCTTTAGTTGATTGGTTGCATTAGATTGTGTTAATTTTCATATTGTTAGTGGCTAACCTCATTTATAGAAAGAGAGGAGCTGCATTATTCATAAGCAAGCAATAAATAAATAAAATTCTTAGTCTCCTTCTAAAATCAAGCCTCAGAGCCTTTCTACCACCTCAGGGAAGAATCTTGCCAGTGGCTAGATGAGACGAGCATCCTACCCCCAGTCCTTGGACCCGTACCTAACCACTAACCACAACATGGAGTAAATTCACTTTTTCTTTACCAGTATGGAAATAGTGAACACCGGTAACTTTGTGTTCTTCGGATATTGCTGCTAGCCTGCTATCCTTGATTATGTTGATATTCATTTCTTGAATATCTATTTTTGTTGAATAATTTTCCATGTATAACCTGACTGGATTTTGACTGCACAGATATCATTTCATTTTTGTTGTGCAAGACTTGTACATAATGGCGAGTCAATATGATAGAAACTATTATGCTTTAGATTTGCATCATATATATGTATATGTATATATATAGGAAGCCTTTTCCGTACTCTTGGGAGTATATACTCACATTTCTAATATACTACTTAAACGAATGTGTTATATTTATTTATCACTTTCGATATACTTATATATTAATTTTAAGATACTCTAATGTGATTTGGTGGAAAAAATTTTATCGGAGTAATTTATTTTGCTATATACCTTTTTCCATGTATAGGACTATATACACAAATTAAGCTACAAAAAGTGGACTTTGATGAAATTTTTCATTGAGCTCACTTTGGTGTATCTTATAATCATCATTAGAGTTTACTCGAAAGGATAAAGAGATGTAACAATATTATTTAAACGGTATATAAGAAGTGAGAGTATGTACTCTCAGGAGTATGGAATCATTTTCATGTATGTATGTATATATGCATGCATGCATGCATGTGCAATTCTTGATACCTGTGTCATGAACCAGAAGTTTTGTGCACCTATTTAATATTATGCACCATATGAATTAGTAATCTTATATTGACTTCTTGTGTCACTATCCTTCTTGACAGGCACATGCTGCGTCAGCTATCTTGAATTTCAGTGAGAATTGCACACCCGAAATTTTGACACCATACCTAGATGGAATTGTTAGCAAATTACTTGTTCTTCTTCAGGTATGTAACTATGTATTTAGCTCCATTGAACATATTTCAGTTGCTTTAAGCATATTTATTTGTATAATTAGAAAACATGTTAACTTCTCATGTTTATGTTTCAGAACGGTAAGCAAATGGTGCAAGAGGGAGCACTGACAGCTTTAGCATCAGTAGCCGATTCATCACAGGTAACTGTTCACCTGGAAGTTAATAGCAAGATTCATTATTGTAACATTATTTTTATGATTTCTAGTTGATCATAGTGATTTCATTATGGTAAACTTTTGATTTACTTTTCTTGCAGGAGCACTTCAAGAAATACTATGATGCTGTTATGCCGTACCTGAAAGTTATTTTAATGAATGCAACTGACAAGTCTAATAGGATGCTCCGTGCCAAGTCCATGGAGTGTATAAGTCTGGTTGGAATGGCCGTGGGCAAGGAGAAGTTTAGGGATGATGCAAAGCAGGTTAGCATTTCCTTCCATTTATAGTTTGTTGCTAATAATCCACGTCTATTCTATACATTGTTCAGATGTAATACCTGGCAACCTTTTTTGGAACATGCATTTCTGCCACGCTTGAGTTTTCATCAGTCATCACTGTTTGCATTTCTGAATGAATTTTACTGTTCACCCGTTTTCTCTTTGATGTATAGAAAACGGATAAAGTGATTTTATTTTGGTAGAGCAGTATTTATTGGGGTTTTTGGTTTCGCTTCTGCTCGCTTTTGCATGTGCATTCCTTACATTGCCTTCTCTGTAGTGATCTTGGTGTATATTCGATCCTGCTATAACCGCTAGTTTCACTTTTTATCCTGGTCGGCTGTAACTTTTTTATGGAGAAATAATTTTTGAGCATACCTGTTTATTGCTAGGTCATGGAAGTACTTATGGCTTTGCAAGGAACTCCAATGGAAACTGATGATCCAATAACTAGTTACATGTTGCAGGTATGCTTCAAAGCCAGATAAATTAAGTGTAATAACATTTCAAATTTGTATAACAATCGTCCTGCATGTGATAGGCTTGGGCGAGGCTATGCAAATGCCTTGGACAGGATTTCCTTCCTTACATGAGTGTTGTTATGCCACCACTGCTTCAGTCTGCTCAGCTGAAGCCTGATGTCACAATTACTTCGGCTGGATCAGATGATGAAATAGAATCAGATGATGATAGGTTTGTGTTTTCTATTCAATTGCAATGTTTATGCACTCAGTTAAAAGTCGTGTCCTTAATCATGGAAACCGTTATAGATATTATCCCATTAAAATGTATATATGCTTTGTTCACTCTTACTTTTAGAAAAATAGTAACAATTTTGTTTCCACATGTTGAATACTACTTACAAATAGGGGTGCTCCTTTTTACATAGTCTATGATCAAGTTTTTTTTGCACAACTTGTGTACCTGGTTAAATCTCCAGTATCCAGAGTCTATTAATAAGCTACTTCATGGTCATCAACTCATAATATGTATGCCCGAGTGTTAATTGAATTCTTTTTGTTCTTTGGTTTGTTTATAAATATATCATCATGATATCTTGTTAATCATCTTTTTTTCCATCCCTTTGAGTAAGGTGTGTGCACTGTTTCCTTTAGCTGTGTATCAATTTTGTAATACCACCCCTAATTTTTTTTTATGTTTTTATACAGCATTGAAACAATCACCCTTGGAGACAAAAGAATAGGAATCCGAACTAGTGTGCTGGAAGAGAAAGCAACAGCTTGCAACATGCTGTGCTGCTATGCTGATGAGCTCAAGGAGGGATTCTTCCCATGGATTGATCAGGTTTTTATCAAGTTCAGTCATTCACCATATCTCTAAATTTCTTATCTGCTGCTCACTAGCATATGTCATTGGTTACAAAATTCCATTTAGGTTGCTCCTACATTGGTTCCTCTACTTAAATTTTACTTCCACGAAGAAGTTAGGAGAGCTTCTGTTGCAGGTACTTTGATGTTCTACACTTCTACTGACTATTTGTCTTGAAGACTTGTATTTTATTAACTATTTCCCAACAACTATGCAGCTATGCCGGAAATACTACGTTCGGCAAAATTGGCTGTTGAGAAGGGGCAGGCTCAAGGACGTGATGAGTCTTATGTTAAACAATTGTCCGACTACATAATTCCAGCTCTCATTGAAGCTCTTCACAAGGTATATACAAAATCTTCTGTCTAGATTGATAATGTTGATGAATTTGTTTTACTTCATGCTAATATCTGGAATTTCTTGCATTCACTGTACAGGAGCCAGAAACAGAA
The DNA here is from genome assembly GCA_036346265.1 of Melocanna baccifera. Classification (NCBI taxonomy): domain Eukaryota; kingdom Viridiplantae; phylum Streptophyta; class Magnoliopsida; order Poales; family Poaceae; genus Melocanna; species Melocanna baccifera. The sequence continues at coordinate 21,173,102 of CM070694.1, read as the reverse complement.
ATGTGCTCATCCATGTTGGATTCATTAAATGAGTGCATGCAGGTTTGTTCCTTTTTGTTGTCAAAATATCTACTTCATAATTTTAGAAGGTTGGCCTTCATTGAGATTAGTTTAGAAAGTTCCAATTTCAAATTTCAATCTGACATTTATGTCCTCAAAATTGATGTACCCTATACCTATGTTGTCAAATAAGTATTTATGTATTTTATCAACCAGCTTTTTGGTGGTGCGTAAATGAAATTGAATAAATTATTTGCGACAGGTTCTTGTAGCGAGAAATTTATGCAGTGTAGATGCCAATGGAATGGCATGGGCCGCATGACATGATAATGCCTTCAGAGCATAGTAAGGCAGTGTAATGGTGTATGCTATTTACTTGGTGATCAGGTGGCTTGTGGCACTCATGCATTGTTGAGAAAACATCTGATTGTAGGAGCACATATCTGTTGCCTTTTCTAGCAGAAAATTTAGCAGGCCATTGGCTGAAGTCTTGAAGATGAAATTTGTTCAGTTGGACGAACTATATATGGCCTAGATTGTTCATCTGTGTTTTTGTTCAGAATATCTTAGCTCCTAAATTCCAATGAACAGAGAGTTAAGTTGCAATCAGCCAATCAGTAGGGACATGCACATGATGTTAGGGTCTGTTTGGACCTCTTGCTCAGTCAGGCAAAAGTTTGTAATCTTGCTAAGCAGTTAGTTGTTTATTAAGGTCTTAAGGTCTAAATGGCCAGCTTTTGGATGCTAAGGAGACTAGATGGGAGAGGAAATCTTTGCACTGTTTGGGAGCCAAAATTTCAATCCTGTCTTGGTGATGTTGAGGAACAGTGGGAAAGTCACACTACCTCCATGTTGTTGATAGGCAGAAAATTCACATCACCTCAGTCTTCATTATTTCACAAATCATTTCTCAATATATCACGGCGGAATTTATTGCTATATATGCTGGTAACACCATCAAATATTTTTTTCATAATAAACAAACACCTTACTACAAAACACCTTAGTACGCAGGAATCATCGCTGCATAGAAAGCTAGACTACTTATTTTTCCTTTTTGAATAAGCTTGGCAGTAGGCTTTTTGTTGAGGCCAGATTGATTTGGCCTGTTAGCCATCACACTTTGATTGCATTTTTTATTGACACAAAGAAATTTATTGAACAGATCAATCAATTAAGTAAATACTGAGTGATGGTCTATAATGCATTGCTCAACCATCTACTCTGCATGATGTATTTCTTAACTATTCCTTAATTTCAGAAGTGTGTGCCTTTTATTGGATTTCTCACTAGTGTTACTTTCATTGAGCAGCTTTCTGGATGTCTCCTTGATGAAAACCAAGTAAGAGCTATTTCAGATGAGATTAAGAATGTTATTATAGCCAGTGCAACCAGGAAAAGAGAAAGGTCAGAGAGAACAAAAGCAGAAGATTTTGATGCTGATGAAGGAGAACTACTGAAAGAAGAGAATGAACAGGAGGAGGAAGTGTTTGATCAGGTCCGTGTGTCTTGACAAGACGATGATGCCCGTTGGGACTTTATCTGTGTTCTGGAAGTATATTTTGATTCAATAACATTCTCCGTTTTTTAACTTTCAGGTTGGCGAGTGCCTTGGAACTTTGATTAAAACCTTCAAAGCTTCTTTCTTGCCGTTCTTTGATGAGCTCTCTGTGTACATTACACCAATGTTGGTAAGTCAACTGAATCCTGCCATTTTTTTGTCTGTGTTTGGAGTTGATTTGCTGTTATATTTATGCAGATTCCTTGTTAGTTCTCCCTTTATGTTAATTTGCTCAGGGAATGCACATGATCAAAATGCTGTGATAGCTAGATTTGTGCCCTTTGACATGATATTCCTTTTTTTGTATCAATTATCCGTTCCCTTCTTCTATCTCGAAAATTACTAACTTGTCTTACTATATTAAAACAAGTTATAACGATGCAATGTTTTGTTGATAGGTTTTGCATATTCCTGACTGGCTTCCATTATTCTTCTATTTTTTAGGGTTTTGGTTAAAGAATTGTGGGAGATAATTGCATGCCTGTCTTCAATTTAACTTTACTTATGAAAACCTTAAAATAGGGATGTCAAGTAATAAAGTATGTAAAATATTGTTAGCTTGGATAAAAATGATTACTTGTAAGCAAACTTGCAGTTAGTGCTTGCCACTGCATAGACATTTCGTTATTTACATACTACCATTAGTGTGTTGCACTAGGCCTGTTCCTGGTGAGCTGTGCCCATTTTTTCTTCGTTTCCGATTTAATACATTCATCTTCGTACCTCATCTTTACTTTGCAGGGAAAAGATAAGACAGCTGAGGAGAGAAGGATTGCTATTTGTGTTTTTGACGATATTGCAGAGCAGTGTCGTGAATCAGCTCTGAAGTATGTTCGATCAAACTAGTTATTTGGAAGCTGGGCTTGTAAGTATATCTGAAATACTGAATCATGTCTTCTCCTCTGTGCAGGTATTATGATACATACCTTCCTTTTCTGTTGGAGGCATCCAATGATGAGAATTCAGATGTTCGGCAGGTCTGTATTTATGTTCTCATGTCCCCATAATTGATCATCCTATTGTGAACTTAGTTAAACAGGACATTGATGTATTGGCAAATCCTTTCTCGTTTTAGGCTGCTGTCTATGGTGTGGGTGTATGTGCTGAGTTTGGCGGTCATGTTTTTCGCCCTCTAGTTGGAGGTAAGTTCTCAATCTGGTGAGGATACAGCATGTTTTAATACTTCTCCAGGCATTTTCTAAGCCAAGCCAATATTGTAATGCTTTCAAATTCAGAGGCCTTGTCAAAGCTGAACAATGTTATCAGACATCCTGAAGCACAGCATCCAGACAACATCATGGCATATGACAATGCTGTTTCAGCGCTTGGAAAAATATGTCAATTCCATCGTGATAGTATTGATGCAGCTCAGGTATATGCTTAAAATCTCACTTTCAGTTTCTCATAATACAACCAACATTATACCTATGTCATCTTTTTTGTGACATCTAATGACATGCACTTTATGCACATTAACATATTGCCTGTCAAGCGAATGCAAGAGAAAATTACTCCTTGCTTCATTGTTGAACCGAGGGAAAGAGGGAATCCTGCTAGGAAAACATCTTCTGTGTAAAATGAGTAGGATAATTTGAACTCTGGAGTATGATATGTCCTGCAAGTATTTCAGCTGAACATTATAATTACAAAACTGGACAGTTCCTGCTAAAAATATGCTTGCCTAAAACTATTAAGAAACCAGCCAGACTGTGTTCGAAATATTTGCAATTTGGATTTTCAAAAAGAATCTGTTCTGTTGCTGTGAGTTCTTGTTTTCTGACTTGTTACCATCCTATGTTTTGAGTCTAGTTGTAAAGTAAAAAATTCTAGCTGAAATTGAGCCAGTCTCTAATCCAGCTTGTAACCAGCAGTAGCTGTGCATGTGTACTAGATGAGTCTGAACCTTGGTTGCAGCTTCCATTGCATTGCCAGGAGATAAACTGAATCTATTCATGCTTCTTAGGTCATTCCAGCCTGGCTTGGTTGCTTGCCTATAAAAGATGACAAGATTGAAGCAAAAGTTGTACATGATCAACTTTGTTCAATGGTGGAGAGGTATCCGTTCTCTACTGGCAACATGTCAACAATACTGGTGCTTTTTTTTTTTGCAGTTTATAATAACCAGTTTTTGTGTGCAGGTCGGATGCAGAAATTCTTGGACCTCACAGTCAATATCTTCCTAAAATTGTTTCAATTTTTGCTGAGGTAATTTCTGACTTGCATAATTGCTTCGGTTATGGGATGAGATAATTTTGCTGAAAGGAAATAGTAACAGCAAAACTGGTTTCTGTACACCTAGTTTGGTGTTTGAATTATTGTTGTTTGATTGATTTGTCTTCGGACGTAGTCCTTATAGCTAGTCAGGTCGTAGTGGCAAACTGTTAGTTCCAGCAGTTGCAGCAGATCTTGATCTCTGGTCTTTAAATTCATTTTTTATTTCCCATAATTTCTTTTTTTTACTCAGATGTTTTGAATAGACTTCTAAATGATTCTTATCTTCAATTTGGACTTTTACGTAGGTTCTGTGCAATGGAGCGGAACTTGCTACAGATGACACAACCAGCCGGATAATCAATCTTTTAAGGCGTTTCCAGCAGACTTTGCCACCAGATTTTCTTGCCTCGACATTTTCCAATTTGCAACCACAGCAGCAGCTTCTGCTACAGTCCATCTTATCCACATAGTTTTTTTTTGTTTCTGCAAGGTCCAGGCTTGCTTTTCTTTTTGATATATTTCGTCATTGTTACCATCAGCCAATTCTTTGTGTTGAATCATTTGTGGGTGAGTTCATTTGTGAATGCATTGCTCGCTTCAAGGAATTGGAAGTTGCCATTTTCACATGGTTTTGATGTAGAGTGTGTATATTATCTTGTAATCAAATATGATTTTGAGACGTGCTGGGTCAGAGGTGTAAGGAAGATGGTGGAATTTGTTGTCGGTTGAGTTGAACAGATGCCGCCTCAGTTTTGGTAATGAGATTATTATATTTTTGTGTGATGTTTGTCTTCTGTTTTACATTATTTCTCCTTCTCTACATAATGATCAGGTCAGCTGTTGATTAATAATACACTTGATGCTATTTGAACGTGCTATTGCCTATTTGATTGATAGTACTGTTAATGCTTTGTTTCCCCTTTTCCTGCGCTATGCTGAATCGATTGAGAAAAAAAGGTCCAGATTGCCTCGGCGAGGGCGATACTGTATGGTATCAACGCTCAACAGGAGGTGCATTATTCGTATCTTCATTGATGTCCTGTCGTAATCGATTGCAGGTCGCATTTATATTCCATTACTAGCTTCTACAAGCTCTACGGTTCTTGCGTTGATATAGAGAAGGATTGCACGTTGCGCCACGGTGGCTTCACTTTTCACCTTGTCTGAACACTACCGGCATCAAGAATTCTGTGGTAGAACTAAAGATCCGCAATATCTGGGAAGCTAAGCTTGTACCATTCCCAACTAAATAAAGTTGTTCTAGCGACCTGTCATCAGTTTAGATGCTAATCCAATCCTTTCTAGCTTACTTGAGGCGGCATTTCCGCGCTATTTTGTTTGTGCATGTCTGAGAAGGTCCTTGTTTTTTCTCAGCAAACCAGTTAAATTATTCAAAGTACCTTTCAGATAATCTTTCCTGTATCAGGATTTGACATCAGAAATTGAATTTGAATTGGTCCCAGTACTGGAATATTTCCATCTTCAAGTTCATGGCAGCTCCCAGTACAAGACAAATCTGTAACCAACTTCAAAAATAGATGCGAAGATACTCCCTCCTGACTTCCCCTGCCGCCCAAGAAGTGGTCTTTTGTCTTGTTTGGGCAGATCTACCAAGCTCAACAAGAAACTGCACTTTGACAGCGACAAAGAAGGCATCTACTCTGCTATAAAACAGAGGGCCATTAGGAGGAACCTCTTGGAGTCATATTTGAGCATAAAACAATTGCACAATACACGTGCTCTAGCAGTTCAAGGCTTTTTTCTTTTTAGCAAGTAGCGATGGATTACTCTTTCAAAAACTTTCCCAAATATCATTAACAACATGCAGCAGAAATACAAACTCACGAGCTCATAGAGCCAATAACCAAAAAAGCTCAAACCAAATGAGGCTTCTCCATCTCACCAGTACTACTGTAGGTCAAGGTGTGGTAGTACCACTTAGGCTGGTCTGACCGCTTAGGTCACCGATCTGACTTGGACATCTGGTAGTACCACACAAGTCACAATTATATGACCGCTCGTTGGTAGTACCACTCGGGTCCCAACGGTATGACTACTTGCCGAGGCACAATATAGAACAGAACTGCATACGATCCCAAAAAAAGATAGCTTCTAAACCACTGATCCAAACATAGTGAAACTTGGCATAAGCCCTCCCTAGAATTTTAGAAACCTATTCCAATTATGAATCGTGGAGATCAATGTCAAAGTTCTAACCTTTGTCTAAAACAAGGAGAGTTGTACCAACACTAGTTAAAAGAAAGAAACCTCGATCCACTCTTACTCGTGAGTCCTAAATGACCTCGATAACCTTGAATATGTTCTCACATATTATAACAATCTCTCTTTTAACCAAACTCAAGCCAAATAGCCCATAAGAACAAAACTCTAAAATCACCTCTCTTGAGGAAAACTAGACAAACTCAACAATTATCCCTAGAACATGCCTAGATGGATGGGATCTAATATCTAAGAGACATTTCTACTTCTTATACATCCTTGGCACTAAGAGAGATTACAAGGAGATGAAATCCAAACAGAAACCAAGCAAATCAAAATCACAAGGAAAGGACCCATTGCATAATTCTCTTAAATTTTGGATGTTCATTTCACTTAAAGAGAAATATTTTATACTCACTCCTTCAGAATGACAAAGCTCTAAGCATAGAGCACACACACAAGGCTCCAAGACAAGAAAATCCTAATATTTCTCTCACAAGTGCTATTGTCTCTTGACACACACAAGGCTACTTCACACCAAACTCTAAACAACCATCCACTCTTAGTGGATAAATCACTTACAAATGTGAAAACTCTGTAACTCATACATAAATGGATTTTTCAATCGCACATACTTGCACATTTTTCAAAGCGTGACTTTCATGGTTCTGAAAGCCCAATAAGACGCTCCATTCTCTAAGATGTGACCTAAACCACTTAGACCACCGTCATAGTTTTTCAAACTGCCACTCCACCCGGTATTGAATAATTTTCTCAGTTGCCACCCACCAGCCTTCACGAAGATATGATGCCCAATGATTTGCCACTAAGATCATACGTCTGCTCCGAGGCCATCATCATTTAAAATGCCTAGGTCCTATGATGCACCACATTACTTCATAGTCTGTGATACCCAATTACTTACCGCCAAGACCATGCACCTGCTCCAAGACCGTTACCACTTAAAACGTCCAAGTCCAATTGGCACACCATATGTGTACGTTTGCCTTTTCACGATCCCTGTTTTTCTCTCATGCTTCTTCGCTTGAGATGATACTCTACATGTACTTGTTGCAGAGGAAGGTGCCATCCATCATTAGCACAGGACGGTAGTGCTTGAATCCTTCGATGATCTGGCAGATGGCCCAGAAGACTATGTCAAGAACAAAGCAATTAGGCCTCTTGGTAGGATGCGGCCGCTCCTGCTTCTTAATGTATGAGCCGTGATTTGCTTTTGTAATTTGATGGAGCATTCTTGGCACTAGGCCGTAGGCTTCCTCGAATATGCCGTACATATACTCTAGGATCTTCCTTTTCATCCGCCATGCCTTGTGGTAGCTGACCTGAAATCTGACTGTATTGGCAACATCTGCAAACAGAACCTTCGGTGAAATAGAAACATCTGCCATGATGAGGTGACTTATTAGGCTTGCAACATATGATGATGTCACGTTACGGTGTCTGTGAAGTGACTCAACAAGCACGTATGTGTGATCCATCATCACCGTTATTAGGCTTGCTGGGCAGTAGTCTTGTTAGGGAAGCGCTACCCTAACAGAAGGGTGTCTTCATTAAACCCCCACTCTGCCTCCTCTGCTTGTGGTGGAACCAGAGATGCGCTGCGATGTCATCCAGTCTAGATGACACATAACCACCGTCGGTGGTGACACCACCACCAACCACACCCCCCGTAGCACCACCCATCTTCCTCGTCTTCGGAGCTATCTGTTGGCACACCCTCTCCTCCTCACTTTTCTCTTCTCCCACCTGGTCGGCAATGTACTCATGGAAGTCAATACGGGCTACCCTCCGTCTCCCCACGGGCTCAAAACCCGTGGCATGCCTCCCCAGGTCTCCATCGCCGGTTTGCTCACTGGCGTATGCTCCAACCCCAACATCTACATCACCACAGGAGCTCAACCCAGGCACTTCATCAACAGGAGCTCCACCAGAACCACCCGTGCCAGATAATTCCGTTCTCTCCATAAACTGAGCTTACACTATCGGCCTGCGTATATTGCAGTGGCTGGGTTGGATACAACCTCTATGTAATTGACCCACGATGCGTCACTTGTCACCTTCACAAGTTTCCAAAAGGTGGCCCCTGCAGCACCCAGCGTCGAGGCATACACCGCCTTAATGTATAGCTTCTTCCTTGCAACAGTGCGATCAAATGCACAGCGCACACACCTCTGTAGCTCTGTCAGACCCATTTCCTTCAGACCTAGCGCCCGAATCACGGTCCAAACACAGCCGGATAGGTCCGCCCTGTACGGTCCATCACGTACAAGCTGATCCCCATAAAATACAAATACATCTTGAATGTCCAACATGGTGCACCTGAAACCGGTGCGTACGAAACCCAATTAATACACGACATCCACGTTCGTACAATCAAAAACTCGTATTATGTGTCGTATAGTGCAATTGCAAATTATTCAAATAAGTAATTTATTTAATTATTTTAGTTTACCAATTGTTTAGTAATATGTCGTGACTAATATTTAACCTACGATTCAACTACTTTTCAAACATGATGCAACTCTTAGCTTGCTTTGCTTACACATGCACTAAGCATTAAATGCCACACATACTTGATATTTTATGTACTATCGCTTATTATGTTGCATATCTAATTTTAAATTAATTTCTTTTTTTACATACAATTATATTACACTACCATTTCATGTACTCTTGCTCTTGCTTATTATGTTGCATACTTTATTTTAAAAACTACCATTACTTACCCTAAGTAACCCTCGCTGCTACTGACATTTATAAAAACTACATGTAGCAATCCTTTTACAGCAAACATGTATTTCATATTAAATATAGCGACATATCGACTGTTTACCTTATTACTAACTCAAATGTTGTTTCTAAACGATACTGCTTTGTCATGCTGATACTACTCTACTCTTATTTTACTACTACTGTTCCGCACTAACAACCTACCACGCAGCTAATTACGTGCTAATTGCATTGCAACAATTGTACTGCAAGTACAAGAAAATTACCTTCTCTTAATGCTCGCAAGCAGATCTACAACTTTTGTAACTACATCACCTTCAAACTCTGAACGAACCAGTGCAAATCTCTTTTCCTCTCTCGGTTTGCTAGAGTTCTTTGGTTGGACCAACAAAATGCTTCGCAATAGCAGTGTGATGTGCGCACTAGCCATTTTATTGGCCAACGAGTGCACTGCATACACGAAGGGCCAGGGACACGCAAAGAGGACGAGCTGACGCGTGATGGCAAATGCAGCATATCGGGGGGAGGGGGGCAAAAGCACGCAACACTACGAATAAGCCATGTGGCGAATACAGATAGGGAGGGGCGGGAATCTCGGGTGGTCCAAAAGCGTGCAGCACTGCGAATAAGCCATTTGACGAATGTGGAAAGGAAGGGGGGCATATCTGCACTTGGGCAGCGTGGGAATAGCCTGGGGAATTTTCCCTCTCCCTGATCGCGGATTAGGGCAAATCCGCACCCCCGAACCGCTTATTTCGGTAGGCCCATTTTTGCATGTGAGGCAGGCAAAATGCCGCGGTCGACGGCCGCTTGTCCGTGCTCCCTAGCCGTGGAATTGCCAGGCGTCACCCGCCAGTGGTTCCGCGGTCGGAAAGAGGGACCAAAACTGCAAAACTGCAAATAGAGCGCTGCAGAGGGCTAGGGCTATATCTGCAAATAGATTGCTACAGAGGTCTAAAAGTAAAAAAAAAATCGCAACTTGCAAGCTGCAGCAACTTGAGATGGTTGAGCTCCACGAACAGAAAAGGATCGCTACTGCTTACGACACTGGCACAGACGAACACGCATGTCAGGACAAGAAGAGGGGAGAACTTTTCTATTGCAGTTGGTAGCAATAAGCCACACCACTTTTCTATTCGGGAATCGGGAATGAGGGCAACGGTAGCAGGTGAGAACGCCATTGGGAGTTTGAGATGCGCTTGCTTGCTTTGATAAGCCAGAACTCAGAAGGCGGCGTGACAAAGGAACAGTTCTCAGTTGGGCGCCGTGTCATCTTCCTAATTTTGGGTGTTGCGTATAAAAACTAGCGCGGGAGACGGCCGGATTGCAGCCAAGTTTAGCTGCTTTTGCAGCCCAACGGAGCCGAGCCGAAGTACACGCTTGCAGATTGCCTGGCATAGGCCGGCCAAATAATCTTAGTGTTTGTTGGACTGGGTTGGCTTCGCACTCGTGTTTAACGATGTCTGCCGAGTTTATGCTGGGACTCAGGACGCCCGTGTGAGCACTGAATTCATGCTTATGGGCGGGTGACAAAACCGCACTATCCTCAGCAGGGGCAGGTCATGACTCGATCTTTCATCACAACACACTGTTAACAGTTTCATCGATCACCTTATCAGAGAAACATCAGGAAAATGTTCCTCAAAACAAAACAAAAAAAATCAGGAAATGAATATCACAGCCCAGTGAACCGAACACCACTACCAAAAAAAAGATCTCTTTTTTTCTATTTATAACTTGTGGTTTATGATTTATACTATAATAACTATTTTTTAAACGGTGTATTTTTTAAAGATATGATCAATAAGAAGATTACAGTAAAAAATATATTTACTGAGTTCAACTATATCGGTTAAAATTACATACGACTATTTTTTTATGTACTATCTCTCATAAGTAATCAGAATTTAAAAATCTAAACTATAAATCGTAGCTCAAAAATACCTCACCGCTGACGTGCGTAGGTTCGTCTTTATGCCCTGAACACGACAAACAATTGCAACTTTTCATTGAAAGTTTTCAGGCATCATTGGGCTACCTACGAACCAACGCAGATACATTGGCGCCTAGTCATTATGTTCTATCCAGTGTACATGCGGAATCACACGAAGATTACCCTAAATGATGGATATTTGATCTTATTATATAAATATTATCAAAGTTTAAGTTTGATTTTGTAAATTTACAAATTTTAGAATTATTGTATGGTTTTAATCGGTCTAACCAACCTGATAATGGCAGTATAACCGATGGTTATAGAGTGGTCAAACCGACCATATACCTTTTGGAAATAGACACCAAACACTTGTGTAATTGTATTTGAGGATATCTTTATACTAGGTATAACTCAATTTGAAGTTTTGAGTTAAAACCAGATAGAGCTTAATCGAAAGTTTAGAGATGGTATTTTCTGATACTCTTAAGCGGTCAAATCGGCCAAACACTAGCAGGACGGTCTGACCCGCATGGTACCAGCAGTCATACCATCGTCGTCGGTTAAACTAGCCTAGTAATGATGGCCAAATAGGCTTTTGACGAATTGGTGCTGAAATTATGTATTTTAGTTTGAGGTTTGGTTCTAGAGTTAGGATTAGTGTATAAACATGGTTAATTGTGTACACGGTATGGTTACCGGTGTATTATGTAGTGTGTTGTATTATACATTGTTTTGACTAATGTGAGTCAAATGCATGGAACTTGTGCTTGAGATAGTTACTTGGTCTTTAGATGCGTAGGTGATTTAAAAAACGCTAGCAGTCAACAACAATAGACTGGGACTAAACAGGGGGTGTTGAGGTTCGAATGGTCATGTAAGTCCGAATGAGGCTATGTGGCTTAAGCAGGAAGTATAAAGAAGATAAGGATCGTAAAGAGGCGAATTGGTGCATGTGGTGTGCAAAGTGACAAGACCGATGCACATAGAGACAGTTCAAGAAAGTTTGAATACGTGAAGATATGACGGCTAATCATTAGACACTATGGGTTACGTGTCAAAGTATGCAGAGATGCTTTGAGGTGAGTGTAAGGATTCTTGGCTCAATTGATTTTATGTTGTGCGGTGTTATGTGACAGTTTGTTTGTTGTTCTTAGTTGTAGGACTCCGGAACTAGATCATGATAATGCAGAAGAGATTGAGACTAAACTAGAGGAGCTGATGTTCAAAACGATCAAGGAACCATAGGAAGATGATTGATGCTAACGGAGTGGTTATAAGTCGTGAAGACAAGGAACCAGAACGAAAACTATCGGTGGTGGACATGATGGACAACAGTAATGTTGATCAGATCTAAGCTCAGGGAGGAGCTGAGGAGTATAATGGCTAGGAAAGTCAGGTGCCGTCATGGTGCACATAAAGGTATGTGGCGAGCTAAATGACTTGGGTCCGTTTGCAAGCAACAACGGCTCAGTGGGATCCGGACACGTGAGAGGCTCAGAGGGAAGGCATTAGGGCCATATAGAGTTGGAGATGAAGCACGGGCTACTTGAAAACAAAGGAAGCACGAAACTTTGTGGAAGGTGGTTTGGGGGGTAAAACGGTATTTTTGTCATAAATCGGAAAGTTGGATTTTGATCAAACCATAGCACGAGGAGGCGCAAGAGACGTGGTTTAGGTCAAGGATGTACTGAAAATGTTAAGTGGACCAAGTGTTGATTCACTAATGGGTTAATGGTTCTGTGTGCTTTGAGAAGCATATATGTGTAAGTGTAAAACCCAGTATGGTGTTGGGTTAACGAGTTAGCCCATATAAATGGATGAAACCCAACTAGATATGTTAGTTAGGATTTCTTGTAAGCCTCTACTATATAAGAAGGCATGTGGAGAGAGTTAGGGTCAATTCTCTAGGAAGCCAAATAGAGGAAAGTTAGAATTCTTGGAGAGAACTATTGAGAGATGGATTGTGGCTATTTGTCTTGAGCCTTTTATCATCCTTAGACTTTGTGGTTGGCTAAGGAGTGGCTGTAAATATTTATCTTCAAGTATCAATAGATATCAAAATTCGTCCGAGCCTTTCTTCTCCTTTCCTCAAGTGTTAATCTTAATTTGGTTTGTTTTTTTTTATGTTTTCTTCTCTTCTCTTGATCTTGCTTTGTGTCAAAGACATGTAAATGATATAGATATTTTTTGGAGACTAGATCTTATCCATCTAGGCATCTTCTATAGTAAGTTTTTGTGTTTTCCCAGTTTTGATTCAAGAAATGGTAATTTTAGGGGTTTTGATCTTAAGGGCTTTTAGGTTAGGTTCTTCCTGTTGTTAGACTTGCTAGGGCTCGTAGGAGTAGATCTAATGTCATCTTGACTATCTTTTACTCACAAGCAAGTCTAGATTAAGTTCTTTGTGTTTTGCCTGATTTGTTTTGGTGCAACCTTCCTTAAAATGATAAAATGTCAGAACTTTGTTAATCTTCTTGATATTTTTTGGAATAAGTTTCTGACATCCTAGAGAAGGCGTATACATAATTTCAAGTGATTTGAAACTATGGTTCAAAAGTTGTGTAAATTTCTCTTTAACTATTGTGCTAATTTTATCGAGAAGTCAGACCGTCCTTTACACTGCGGTCAAATCGTTCAGACTTGTTCAGGCTCATTTGGCTCGGTTTTTCTTGAAACTTTTCTTGTGGATGTTCAATCTCATATCTCTGTAGCACTATGAGAAGATTTTCAAAAGAAATTTAATAGTATTGACTCCTATTTGCCCCCTCCCGTATTCGTTATTCTCGGTCCTAATCAAAACACTTCCAACTCGTCACCTTAGCGGCTTAGGCCACGCCACATTTGGACAAAAGCCATGGGAATATCTCCAGCCATCTCTTGCCGTATGTGCCAAATGAAGGTCATGAACGCCTCATGCTTCCATCCTGTCCCGTGCACATAGATCCAAATTGCAAGTTTTTTTTCTGAACTCGATCCAACTTGCAAGTTGCTAATGCATGATGTAGCTCAGATTGTTATAGCTCTTGAACCAGCCGAAACAAAGCTGTGGTGACTGATGGTTAATGATCTTAGCATCAAACCTAGAAGCAACACAGTGGCTATGACATGCCACCTTTCCAGTGTTGCCACATTTCTGCGTTGCAGACACAAAACGGGGGTAAACATATATACTATGCAGAGAAAACAAAAGAAAATATCCATAGTTCCATGGCACAGTGGATTAGAGAGCATAATATTTGCAATTCAGCTCAGAATGGCATAGACACCAAACTTGGGACGAGTAGCATTGCAAACCAAAATGGGAAGATACGAACAATTATGGCCAACCGGGGGCTAACAACAATTTAGCACAGTACAAAAAGGAAACTGTTGTGGGGCTGATCTCCACTTACATCCATTCGGCCTACAAGCCCAAGAGGCCTAGCAGGACATGTAAAAGACATGTATACCCTAAAATAATACCCACAATCTTTACTACTTTAAAAGAAGGAGTTGGTGGTTGATGAGTCCTCCTTCATTTTTTTTAACCATTCGATCTAATTATGAGATAGAATCTGAACCGTTCTCCCCCACCTCCCCCTCCGCACCCGCTGCCCTGATCCGCTCCCCCTCGCTCTCCTCCCGCTGCCCCGATCCGCTCCCCCTCGCTCTCCCCGCCTCCCTCGCTCTCCCACACGCCCCCCCCCCCCGCCTCCCCTCGCTCCCCGTCCTCCTCCCCTCCTCCGCGCCGCACCTCCGCCGGCGCCGCCCCTCGCTCCCCATCCTCCTCTCCCCTGCCTCCGCACGGCCGCCCCTTGCCGCCTCCCCTGCTCCCCCGCCTCCCCTCGCTCCCCGTCCTCCTCCTCTCTCGCCTCCGCCACGGCCGCCCCCGCCGCCGTCGCCCCCTCGCTCTCCCCGCCGCGCAGATCCTCGCTCTCCCCGCCGCCCCGCCTCCGCAGATCTCGCTCTCCCCCGCCGCCCCACCGCCTCCCCCTCGCTCTCCCCTCGCCTCCGCAGATTCGCCTCTCCCCGCGCGCGGCTCCCCCCCCCCTGTCGCCGCCCTCTCCCTCGTAGCGCCGACCTCCCCACCCCGCGTCGGCAGCCCATCACCGCCGCCTCCTCCCCATCCGCTGCCGCCGCCACCGCACCCCATCCGATCGCGCCTCCTCTCCCCATCCGCCGACCGCCACCCCACCCATCGCCTCGTGCCGCCTCCCACCCAACCGCGCGCCTCCTTCCCATCCGCCCGCCGCTGTCTCCCCTCGCCCACCGTGTCGACGCATCGCCGCGCCTCCACCCCTTAACCTCGCCCGCCCTTGCTTCCCACGTGCGAGGCATCCGGCGAACACCGGAGATGGGTTCTTCAAGCAGGGCAATCAAGCAGGAGAAGTAGATCGATTTGATTCTTCCAATGTTGTATTCTTTAAATCTTGCATGATGGGTGTTTGGTTGGGGGCCTTGGGGCTAAGCTTGCTGGTGTTTGATGATTTCTTGTGCATTCTTGTGCCTTGGTTGGCGATGCCTTCAATTGGTGCCGGGCGCCAACGACCGTGCAGCCAATTCCGCGGGCAACGATGGCAGATCACGCACTCGATTATCTGACCTGCTCCCCGTGGGTGCTCCACCTCCCATCGCTGCTGTATTGCCTCTCCTCCATTCGTTGATCCTCTGATCTTCTTTTTTTCTTTGTACATGCCGTTATCTTTTTCTATGTGAGGTTAAAATCTTAGCTAATGATGCTACTATATATATTCTCATTCCTTGCAGTCTTGCAGAGGAGGTTTGAGCTAAGAACAATGGATGCTTGGCTTCACTTTTGAGGTTTGTTTTGTCCCCTTTCTGTTGTACATAGGTTTTCGAATTTATCGGCTGAGTTCTTCCTGTTCTAACCGTGCAAATAGATTGGCTGAATATATGCACATGTGGTCGCCACTGACTACAGCCTAAGTCAGTATGCAATTACGCCTTATGTATCATCCTGTCCTTTTGTATTTTCCTTTATCCATATTTAGTTCTAAGATCTGTGATGATATGGTGGTCGATGCGTTGCTGTATTTAGTGCTTGCGCAGAATGCTCACTCTTCGTGTTTGCTTGAAATTGTAAATACTTCATGTACTGTACTTTGATATGGCACTATATTAGTACAAATTTTATTTCTAAAATAACTTACGTAAGATATAATGCTCTCTGAAAACAATCTTCATGGCTGCACATTTTAGTTATCTGATTTAGCATCAATGCTAGCATATCATGCAGCAAGCTGTTGGCTGCATGGCTGATGCAAGCTAGAAGATGGTGGCCATCTCTTGGTTCGGCCAGTGTGTAGGACAGCAGAAGGCAAATTAGTAGCAGAAGTTCAGGTAGTCATTTCTCTGTTAGTTTCCTCCCTCTTCTTTTACCTTCCATTACCTTGCAACATTGTTTTTCCGTCGCACTTATGAAATGTATTAAGCAAAGGAAATCATCTTTCTGCAATTGCATACACTTAGTATTGTAAGGTTCGATTATTTATCTGTCTGGGGCTGTCTAATGCAGGTGCTATGTATGATAACAAAATTTTCATAGTTGTTACTTATCTGCCAATGCTCTATTAATATGTTCTCAATGGAAAGTCTCTTTTATCATTGACAGTTTGATTTGATATACCTCTGATATTATAAGTTTATAATTTTGAAAGTTGCACAGACATAGTTCCAATTAAAATCAGTGGCTAAATAGGGACAAACTGTGTATTTCTATTAGCTGCATTCGTAGCTGCCCTACTTAGTAGTTCAGGTAGATAGAAAGTAATCCTAATCCTCACTTTTTATGTACCATGCTCAGTTTTCACTGATGTGAAATTATAGTTGATGAGCAAATTGTACTTCAAAAGCAAGGCTAAAACTGTATGATTTAAAAGCCAGTTTATTAATTTTCTATAGAAACTTACTTGTGGCTTCGTTGGCTATCAAAGCTTGATGAACAGACTTAATTTTGATGTGATAATGAATCTGTGATCCACCTTTTATTTGGCTGCGTTATTACTAAACAGATTTGTGTGCAGGTTTCTGAAATGGTTGATAACCCTAGGATAGAAATTTAGAGTCAGTAGCTAGATGGTGGCTTTGTTACAAGAAGAATCCTTGCTTGAATATGTTAATATTGTTGTGTTATGGAGTCTTTGGAAAAAATGGAATGAATTGTGTGTTTCAGAATGATAAATGGCTTGGTTTGCAGCTATTTGAAGGATAATCACATTGCCTTTAAGGAGTTGGAGGCTGTTTTGCTAGGATATGCAGTTGCAAGTGATGGATCACTACATTGGGTTTGTAGAGACCAAGACGGAGGAGGCAACGAGCTTACTGTGGAGATAACGTGCACTGGGATGGCTGGATATATTATGAAGCAATGTAATTGAAAGGAGCTTGCAGAAGAAGGAACGTGTGCAATGCAATGTAATTGAGTAGGAACTTGAGAATAGTAGGTGTGATGAGTAGTGCCTGCTGTTTGGAAAACCCGAGAAAATAGTTGACTGTAATGGTGAACAACATTTGTTGTGGTCCATCTCATAAATAAAATGGAAAAGGGCTACATATATGGCCTTTTGTTAGAGCACATCTGGGAAATATTTTTTACTTGGAACTATGGCCATGTCCAACCTTTTTTTTGCCCCCAAGAAAGCCACACGAATTGTCTCTACGTGGGCATGCTTTTGGTCGCATCAATTTATCGGCAAGTAATAGTATAGTACTTAGCATGATCATCCTATATATTACATGGATGCACTCTGTCAATACATGCAGTGATGGTTTGTACTTTCTGATGCATATATTTTAATCTTTCCTGTCATTGATACTATACTTTGATGGTTTTGTTAGAGCACATATGGGAAATATTTTTTGCTTGGAACTATGGCTCTATCCAACCTTTTTTTCTACCCCCAAGAAAGCCACACGAATTGTCTCTACGTGGGCATGCTTTTGATCGCATCAATTTATCGGCGAGTAATAGTGTAGTACTTAGCATGATCATCCTATATATTACATGAATGCACTATGTCAATACATGCAGTGATGGTTTGTAGTTTCTGATGCATATATTTTAATCTTTCCTGTCATTGATACTATACTTTAATGGTTTTGTTTGTGCCATGGTGCCGTTGCCATGTTTTTTAAGTATTTTGCCACTACCTTTTATGGTGACGCTATCCACGCAACTGGTTAAAAAGAATATGTTTTTGCTATATTTGTTGGACTTTAGAGACATGATGGTCAGTCCATGCTTCTCTTCTCGAATCTCGATGTTGTTGCACGATTGTTTACTTCCATCAATGCTTGTTCTATATACTATCGAGCATGGACATATACATCTTTGCCTCTTTTACGTCAGTTGTATGTGGAAAGTAAGTTTTTTCATACTCTTCATAAACTGTATGAATGCAGCTACTAGATACTTGGTCGGAATAGCCATGAGGGCATAAGGTTGTATGCTGATGCGAGCTCCTCAGGTTCAGTGATTTCAGGTCTACAATGTATCATTTTGTCGATGTAAATGAGTGTAGTTTGTGGTTATACATAAACATCTTTACCCAATTGATGTTGAAAAATGTGCTTGTTCTATCATACTTCACTAATATGATGTTTGATTTATTTATGAGTATGAACATATATATTTTGTTTGATACATGATAATGTAAGATAAAGTTGATATTTATTATTCAATTTGAAATCATATTTGATAGTATGCATCACTTTTATTTGGTTTTTCGTTGCAACGCACGGGTACCTTACTAGTTAAAGGTATTATTGTAAAGGAGGCCTTACGACCATGTATATATAGCCCTCTAGATGAACAAGGGGAGGGGGATTTTTCCATTCCATACACAACATACTAGTTCCCTTATTCACTATTTGATCATAGCCACAACAGAAACACACATAACAACAATATGCAATGCAATAGAACCATACTGAGTATACTGAACAAGCCGATCATTAACCAGCTACTCAATAGTCTTCTCCCTCATCACCCTCATCGTCTGCACCCTCTGCACCGACTTCCTCATAGTCCTTCTCAAGAGCAGCCAAGTCCTCACGGGCTTCTGAGAATTCACCTTCTTCCATACCTTCACCAACATACCAGTGCACAAATGCACGTTTCGCGTACATCAAGTCGAACTTGTGGTCGATGCGTGAGAATACCTCGGCAACAGCAGTGTTGTTGCTGATCATGCACACGGCACGCTGAACCTTTGCCAGGTCGCCTCCAGGGACAACTGAGGGTGGCTGGTAGTTGATGCCACACTTGAATCCAGTAGGACACCTTTGCAGCATCAGCATAAATCGGTTAGTTAGCCAATCAAGTGTTGACAATTAAGTGGATAGGTGCTTGTGGTAACATAATTTAAGTGCAACTGATATCGTGATAAAGACAGCTTACCAATCGACAAACTGGACAGTTCTCTTGGTCTTGATGGTTGCAACTGCAGCATTGACATCCTTGGGAACAACATCACCACGGTACATCAAGCAGCAAGCCATATATTTCCCATGCCTTGGGTCACACTTGGCCATCATGCTTGAGGGCTCAAAGACAGCATTGGTGATTTCAGGCACTGATAGCTGTTCATGGTAAGCCTTCTCGGCAGAGATAACAGGGGCATAGGATGAAAGCATGAAATGGATACGTGGGTACGGGACAAGGTTGGTCTGGAACTCGGTGACATCCACATTGATAGCACCATCAAACCTCAGAGAGGTTGTAAGTGAAGATATGATCTGTGAGATCAGCCTGTTCAAGTTGGTGTAGGTTGGCCTCTCGATGTCAAGGGACCTCCGGCAGATGTCATAGATAGCCTCGTTGTCTAGAAGGACCGCAACGTCGGTGTGTTCAAGCAAGGAATGGGTGGAGAGGACACTGTTGTATGGCTCTACAACTGCTGTTGAGACCTGCAATCCAGAGTAGCAAAAGATGAACAGATAATGATAGGCTGACGGAACTGAAAATAATCGAACAACATCTCTACCCACATTGTGTCTACAACAGCTAAAATGCAGATAACCTACTCACATGAACAAGCTGTATGGCCCACATCACATGGACAGGTGGCTACCGTACTATAGGAAAATGCAGGGGGCCATGTGCAGTGCATGATTTACAGACTTCACGAAGAAGACCAATAGTCCGTGAAAGTTCACTATAGAAGCTGCATAACATAAGAATAGTTTGTACGTTCAAAATCTTAAGCATATATAGGGGGTGTTCGTACTAGCTTTTGCTTCTGACTTCTGTTTGGAGAAACCAGAATTTAATATGAACATCTGTTTTCTCGAAACGGCTTCTCCACTCCTGTCTCGCTCCAAGGATAACACAGGAGGTCACAAGCGCATCACACACCCACTCCTCTCACTCCCATCTCGCGCACGCATCTCTCCCTCCCTTTTCGCACCGCTCGCCCCTCCTTCTAAAAGTCACTTCTTTTAGCTATTACTATTCATTTTCAGCCAAAAGACATCGGCTGCAACTGTAGCCAATACGAACACCCCCCAAAGGTGGATCCCCACCAGCCTGGCCAGCAGCTTGTTTAGTCCACATGAGAATTAAAGAATGCTAGGCTGATCCAAAAATAAATATCTGCTTTGCCCAACTCACACGAGCAAGTATAGTGCCCTCAAGAGCAAAAGAAAATAGTGCTTAATTAGTAATCACATGATCCATGTCTAACCAAAGCTATAAATAAATTAATTCTACCAGCCATAGCATTTC
The DNA here is from genome assembly GCA_036346265.1 of Melocanna baccifera. NCBI lineage: Eukaryota > Viridiplantae > Streptophyta > Magnoliopsida > Poales > Poaceae > Melocanna > Melocanna baccifera. The sequence goes on along the minus strand of CM070694.1, from coordinate 21,152,699 downwards.
AACTATTTACATGTTCTATATAAATTATCCAAAAAGGATTGAAGACCTAGATTCATGCATTTTCAATTTATTTCTCAGATAGTCAAGCCAACATCCTCTCAGAAAGAACACAAACCTAGATCAGATTGAATTATACATATAATTTTTCTGAAATCACAGATACTATTTTAGTAAGGCAAAGATTAGTGAATAATTTATACCTGTGGGGAAGGATAAATGGTGAAACCAAGCTTAGACTTCTTCCCGTAATCAACCGACAGACGCTCCAACAGCAGAGAACCAAGCCCTGATCCAGTTCCACCACCAACAGCATTGAACACCAAGAATCCCTGCAGCCCAGTGCAGTTGTCTGCCAACTTGCGCACACGGTCCAGGCATAGATCTACAATATCTTTTCCAACTGCATTCCACAGATACCATCAGAACCAGACACATTTGCAGTCACAATAGCATAAGACTCCTATGACATTCATGGAAATCTAAGCTGAATTACCAGTGTAGTGGCCACGGGCAAAGTTGTTAGCCGCATCTTCCTTCCCAGAGATGAGCTGCTCCGGGTGGAAGAGTTGGCGGTAGGAGCCGATCCGCACCTCATCGATGACAGTGGGCTCCAGGTCGACGAAGATGGCCCTCGGCACGTGCTTGCCAGAACCGGTCTCACTGAAGAATGTGTTGAACGCATCGTGCGCGACGCCAACTGAGGTATCACTGCACCATGAATCAAACAATACAGAGTTAAGAATTGGAATGGAAGAACTCTAATCATTGGTCTATGCACTAACTTATTTACAGCCTACCAAGCTTGCCTAGTAAGGGCTCAAATCAAGATTTTCTATTCCCAGACAGTATAGTCAGGGTATTGTTTGCACAATTGTTTATGGCTCTAGTATAAGCATAAGACCAATTAAACAAAAACAAATCCTTCTCGAGTGAGGAGGATGTCTCTTTTAATAATGTGCCAGATTGAACTCTTCAATCTAGGACGATCTTTGCTCAGTCTGACACTCAGAGCTCCCCTGTCACATTATTTATTAAGCATCCGCCCCCAGAGTTAATTCTTCAGATCTTGCATCTTAAAGTGTTGGAAACTGCCAATTGTCTCGTGCATACAAATGTAGTACTACAATCCACGTAAGAAGCCAAACGCATTCGCAGAAACAGAACAAATGCACCAACTAAAAGTCTAAAATGCCTAATAGGACATAAGACTACGGCAAACTCTTAATTAGAAACATCGCGCATCTTGTCCTGTTCTTGCCGTCTCTTAACAACCGGCAAAGAGATGTACCAACCAAAAAACACACAACACTTCCCAAAACCCTATCGCAAACGCCAAACGAAAAGTACAAGGAACAGAAGAAACGGATGGAAATCAAGCAAAGAACAGAAACATTTATCGAGTCGCCACGAAAGTTCCATCAAAGGCTCAAAGCTACACCCTTCCCCATCATTCGTTCCGCCGAAGCAAAAGTTTGGCGAAAAGAAGAACAAGAAAGTAACCCCAAAAAGCCCACAAAGAAACCAGAATTTTGAGGCAATTCAAAAGGAGTTCGTAGATCAAGAACCGGGAGCGCGCGACACAAGTGACTCACGAAATTAAGAACAGAATGCATCTACGGATCATGAAGGATCACCTGGGCATGGTGCCATCGGGCTCGATGCCGTGCTCGAGGCAGTAGAGCTCCCAGCAGGCGTTGCCGACCTGGATCCCGGCCTGGCCGATGTGGATGCTTATGATCTCTCTCATCTTCTCAACTCTTCCTCTCTCCCTCCCCTCTCCTCTCCTCCCCTCCCCTCCCCTCCCGGTTCTCTTTTCTTGGGACTAAGGAATAGCCACTCTCTCTCTCCCTCCTTTCCAAAATGTGAGAGATCGGGAGATAAACAGGGGCGGACGAGAGAGGGAGAAGGGGTGGAGAAGGGGTAGTTTCTGGGTGCAGCGGCGGGGAGCCGTTGCTTTTACGTGAGCCTACGCTCCCTGGACGTTATTCACGTGAACCGGCCGCTGCTTCCGTTCCGTTCTACCATTTGGTTTGGCACGTTAAGGAAACGGGTCTTGGAGGGTCTAATTGCTACGGCTACATTTCCATAATTTTGCGACTGGGCATGGATCAATCCGTGTTTTGCACTTATTGTACAATTAAGTTTGGATTACCATAGTCTACAAACTCATTTATATGCCATGTATAAAGGACCAAATAAATCTGTTGTTACTATAATAAAACTAAAATTACAGTTGCACAACCACATGTAAGGAACTCCTCTGGTAGCTTTAGCAAAATAAATCAGGAGCATAGGAGAGTAAAATTGTGATTCGATCTGACTCTAGTGAACACAATACCCTGAATTGCTATACCTTTCACGTTAGTATTTCACCTACAAGGTACACTTACCCGTTCGTTTAAGTTTTTTTCAGTTTCAGCTTCTAACTTTAGTTTTTTTTAAACTATTCAGTAATTCGTCGTTTTCTGATTTTTTTTAGATTTTTTGGGCTTTTTTGTATTTTTCTTTTTTCCCGTATTCCTTTGTATTATCTGTGATGGGCTAACATATTTTTTTCTTTACTATTTAAAAAGAAAGAGTTAGTGGTTGATGTCACACCTATCATTTTTTAGCCATTCGATCTGAATATGAAATAAAATCTGGACCGTCCCCTACCCCCGCGGCCCCGCGTCTCCCCCTCGCTCCCCCCGCCTCCACCAGCCCTCCCCTCGCTCTCCCACACAACGCCCCACCCCGCCGCCTCCTCTCGCTCCCCGTCCTCCTCTCTCCTCCTCCTCGGCCAGTGCACCCGGCGGCACCGCTCCCAGTCCTCCTCTCCCTCCTCCCGCACGGTCGCATCCCCGGCGCACCGCGCCCCTCGCTCCCCGTCCTCCTCTCCCTCTGCCTCTGCACGGCGCCCCGCCGCCTCCCCTAGCTCCCCTGTCCTTCCTTTCCCTTGCCTCCGCACGCCCCGGCGCCTCCTCGCCCTCCCCTCGCTCTCCCCGCCGCCTTCTCCCCCCCCCCGCGCCGCCTCCTCCTTCCCCACCCTCCACTCCGCCTCCTCCTCCTCCCCCCCTCCACTCCGCCACCGCCTCCTCCTCCCTACCCCGCGCCACCACCTCCTCCTCCTCCCTACCCAGCGCCGCCTCCTCCTCCTCCCCCAACCCTCCGCTCCACTGCCGCCTGTCCTCGCTGCCTTTTCGCCCCGGAGACAACGCGTGCTTGTCCATCGCGGATCTGGTACAGCCTCCTGAAAGCCTAACTGTGTCCTCCTCCGCCTCTTCCCCTCCGAGAGAGAGAGAGAGAGAGAGAGAGTAAAACCCTAGACTGCTGCTACTAGGCTTAGTTCGGGGGGGGGGGGCGATGAAGATCCAGTGCAACGCGTGTGGCGCGACAGAGGCATGGATGCTGTGCTACGCCGATGAGGCCGTGCTCTGCACCGCCTATGACGAGGAGGTGCACGCCGCGAACAAGCTCATTGGGAAGCACCAGCGCATTCCGCTCCTCTCCGACGGTGCCTCCTCCGCTCTCCCCACCGCGCCTACCATGCACAAGTGCAACATCTGCCAGGTGAGGCCACCCGCCCCGTCCCTCCCTCTCTTTCTGTCTCTTGATTGGGGTGGCTACGTAGGAACTCAAGAAATTTTGGCTGCAGAGGCGTTGTCATCACTGGAGGTGTTGTCTTGTTTTGATTCTGCTTAATACATTTGACTTTCTGTAACGTGAGTACATGTATACCCTATAATGTGATGATTGATTGGAGGTTGATGTGCTGCAGGGTGATGTATGTTGCGTCCGTTTTGTGGAAGATGTGCACTACATTCAGTTGATTGAGCATGCGCATAGCTCGGTTCCGAGCTCGGCTGAGCAACCTACCTGCCCAGTATGTCTTGGTATGTGGAGGTGGTTTGATTTACTCTTAACATTTATCAAAATTTCAGAATATCTTATTCCATTTGTTAATTAGAAGCTTGGAATCTCTCTGCAGGTTTTAGCATTGTATTAAAATTGTTAAAACTTAGAAATGCTCACCTACCTACATTTTTCAAATTATGTCGTAGTTCCAAACTGGTATAGTGGTATGTTCACTTGGTGATGAAAAAGTGAGCATTACGTGTTTCATAACATAAGAATGTTTAGGATGTATACCGAATTACCGATTAAGATTCCAAGTTGATTGGATCCTATGCCATTTTCTTGCCTTTAGCAATACTCCATAGGTTGCTAAATAGGTTTCTGAAAATTTATCCTGCTATCTGATCGTAACACTGTACTTTCAAGTTACATAGCTACCAGATAGGCTTGTTTTTGTGTAGTTAATTTCATATTTGAGTTGTAGTCTGTCTGCAATCTTTTTCTACTCATTTCATCGATGAGTACTTTCTTGATTGTTGCATTTGTTGGCCGAGTGCGTAGGATTTGGTGAGGAATCTCATCATGCGAACTCAAAAACCAGGTTAGCTCTTGATGTCCTGGAACTTTCATGTGTTTTTTCTTTTGTTTTTGTGTGTTTGCTCAAGCACATATGCAGTTCTGCTCATGCATGTGCGTCTCTGAGGCAGTGTTTTTCACCGCAGTGGACAGTAGTATCGAAGGATGGATATATTGTTTGTATTAAATGAACCTAATGTACAGGGGCCGATGCAGGTCAAATGTGTCCACTTTTGCATTGTGAAATAATGTTTACAAATCTTGTGTTGCCTAGGATCTTCTTTTTCTTTACCTTTGTGAAAACATCAAGGTGAATTGTATCTGTTGGGGGTAACAGACTAAAATAATTCAGAGTTTTAGTGTTTAGGGGTAACAGACTAAAATAATCAAGGTGAATTGTATCAGTAATCCTTTTCTCAAATTTTTGTTTTCTTTGACTTTAGGAGGGAAAATTGGTTAGGCAATTTTACCTTACTTAAGTTCCTTGTATTCAGTTTAAGATCATATTTGATAGTATGCATCATTTTTATTTGGTTTCCGTTGCAACGCACGGGCACCTTACTAGTAAAACTAAAATTACAGTTGCACAGCCACATGTAAGGAACTCTTCTGGTAGCTTTAGCAAAATAAATCAGGAGCATAGGAGAGTAAAATTGTGATTCGATCTAACTCTAGTGAACACAATACCCTGAATTGTTATACCTTTCACATTAGTATTTCACCTACAAGGTACGCTTACCCGTTCGTTTCAGTTTTTTTTTTCAGTTTCAGCTTCTAGCTTTAGCTTTTTTTTCACTACTCAGTAATTCGTCTTTTTCTGAATTTTTTTAGATTTTTTGGATTTTTCTTTTTTTCCTGTGTTCCTTTGTATTGTCCGTAATGGGCTAACATATTTTTTTTTCTATTTTTATATTTTTTTAAAATTTAATTATGCTCAAAAAGCTAAATTAGCTATATAAAAAAGTTAATTACAGTAAAATTTTAGCTAAAAATTAAAAACCATCCCTAAAACGAACGCTTTGATAGCACCCGGTTGACTGTCAGAGTAAATGGTTTATCAGATGTACTACTCTATTCTTTTATTGGCAGTAGCATACTATCACTACTTTTGAAGGAGAACAGTGCCTAAATGAATTTTCCTGGCCTTGTCCAGCTAGTTCATAATTTGACCGTCAACACTTGTAGCTCTTTATATATTTTATATAGCTTAGTGATACATCACATACTTATTGCAACTGCAGTTAACGGGTTCAAGGCTGTATTTTCCACTTTAAAACAAAGGTACAAAACTCATGCATCTAACTAGAGTTTATCGTATTTGCTACTTTGTGCAGTTTCTTATAAAGAGAGTCATTCGTAAGGTAGTCTGATGGGGAGTTTGCACTTATGGCAGAGCTAGTATTACCTTACAACCGTTTTTGCTGCTTGCACCAGTCGTAACGTGGAAATTGTTAGGAAAACTAGATCTGGATCTATAAGTATGATTCATTGATGAGTACTCTTCATTTAGTTTATAAATAGAGAGTCATAATCATTGTAAAGAGTACAAAAAAATAAAATAAAATAAACAATAAAGAAAGAAATTCCCCTCTCATCTCTCTGTGTTCAATTTATTGTTTATAACATTCTATGTTTGATCTAATTATTTTGCATAGGAGAGGAATCGCTCAGACTGGATTCACCAACGACGGTTCCTTAACACGTTATCAACATGAATTGCTCCGGTGGATCAAAGGTAATAATCGAAACATGATATTTGCATATCTAGATCGCTCTAGATTCCAAAAATTTTGCTTTCTAGATTATTTTTCTATAGTGCAAATCCGCTCTAATCTACTGCAGGCTGACTTGTAGTCGCCGGCCAAGCCAATTGGTAGATTTGCGCAAAAAGAGTAAATGTTGATTGCACTGTAGATTTGAGAACAAAAGATAGAAATTTGCATGCAGCCGAACACGTTTCTAGCCGTCGTGCAGCCCGTGTGCGTCACCGGAACGCGGCCGCACCACCGGCAACCATGCACCGCCTGCATGGCCGCAGTCACCGCTCGCCCCGTACGGTGAGTTGCCGTCGCTCGGCCCGAGGCGCCGGCCACCCGCATGAGACGTGCCGACCGTACGTGGCTATGGCTACCTCGTCGTCGGCTGCTCCACGTCGAGCGCTGCCGCATGCATGCCGCTCTCGGCTGCCGTCGGCCTAAATGCCCCCAACTCGAGCACTGCCACTCGCATGACCGCCCTGCGTTGAGTACTGCACACGTTGCCGCTCACCGCCACGTTGGGGGCCACTGCCGGCCGCTCCCGGCTCAAACACTGCAGGCCTGAGCGTCGCTGCCTGAACACACCGCTGCCCACACGGTGTCGCCCTGCACGGCCGCCCCGCCGCGCCACCTAGCTGCTCTGGTGTAGCCCCGCATGGCAGCTCCAACAAACCGCTCGATTGCAACAGCGTCGCCCACTTGGCTGCCCCATCGCCTTAGTCGCCGCTCCACTCGATTTGGCTGCCCGTCGCCACCGTGTATGAAACCCTACCCTCCCACTTTGAATCAGCCATGAAAGAATATGGACCGTCTGATGAACAATGGACTGTCTGATCAGTTATGGACCGTCCGAATGGTCAAGAGAATTTTGAATTGTCTGATTGGCCATGTACCGTCCGATCATCCACGACAAGTTCACACTAGTTCGAACAATCAAGAGAAGTTTGGACCGCCCGATTGGCCACAAACCGTCCGATCGGCCACGGCAAGTTCGGACTAGTCCGAACAGTCAAGAGAAGTTCAAACCATTCGATCGGCCATAGAAAGTTCAGACCAGTTCGATCGACCGAGGGCAGTTCGGACCGTCGATCGGCCGAGGGCAGTTCGGACCGTCCGATCGGTCGAAGGCAGTACGGATCGTCTGATTGGCTAGGGGCACAGGGGGTGAGCGCTTGGAATTTTGCAAATAGGCAATCGGGAAATTACACAAATTTTTTTCTCAGAATTAAAAATTAGCAGAGAAATCCTCAAAAGTTGTAAAATTCACTGAAAATACATATTCTAGCATAAAAGACCCTCGGGAATTCAAATTTTGAGTTATTTTTCGCATCTAAAGCATGTTTATCATTATTGTTATTATTTTCTATGCTTTTTTGTATTTACTTACTGTTTTTGATTAATCATAATTATTTAAATTGCTTTTAATAACTGAAATTAACAGTAAAATTACAGAAAAATACGTAGAAAATTCTAAAATATTATGATAATATTTTGTATCATTATCCAACTTATTTTATGCATATTTATCTACAGTAAATTTATATATTTTCTTTATGGACATGTAAATGACAAGCAACACGAATCGGGAATTCGAGGAACTAGCCCAGCATGGCCAAAACTATTTGACTTGAGCTTCTGATGTCGAGACCGTACTTGAAACTAAGAAGCTCCACACTGCTATTGGGATTGGTGCACCACAAAATGTCTAACCAAAACTTGAGGAAAATGATCAAGCACTTCACTTCCTCAGGCATCACCTCTATCTCACTCTCAATAATAAGTACATGACAGAGAAGAGTATACTAGCATTATGGACTACACTCAAGAAGTAGTTCGAGAAGCTGAAGTACACCATTCTTCCTCAGGCAGAGCAGGAATGGATTTGACTAAGATTTGCTGATTTCAAGATGGTTGGAAAGTACAACTTTGCTCTGCACAGAATTTATACCAATCTTCAACTTTGTAGCAGGCAGATCATATATAAGCAGAAAATTGAGAAGATTCTCTCCACCTTCTACTCTAGTACAGTGCAGTCTGCGCATAACTATCGTCAAGACGGCTACAAGAAATATGCTAAATTGATCAATATCATACAGGTTGCAAAGGCTCAAGATGAGATTCTTCGTAAGAACTTTGTCGTATAAACACTTGGGAGCTTCGCTGGCTACAAGGTCAATGTAAAGGAGCTACAAGGTACGGAAGCCTATAATATAGAAAAAGGGGAAGGAAAAGTAAAGTCGCAGCCCAGAAAGGCAATTTAAATGCTCTAACTAAGAACAAGATTGACAAACCAAAGTACGATGACAAGCTCTATGGTTATCAAGATCAAACATGCTACAAGTATGGCAAGTGAGGGTACTAGTCGCGGATCTGTAAAGAGCTGCAATACGTCATCGATACCTTCTAGGCCAAAAGACGACAGGTGGCAAAGGGCAGCATGAAACCCACTTTACTTTCGTTGAGGGAGAGAATTCTAAGCAGTTGTCTGCACCAATGGAGGTGGACTCCACTCCTGCAGCCACATCCCCTCTTGATATTGCAGCCGCCGCCGCCATGATTTATCTAGAAGAGCATTTCACCCCTGAGAAGATAGCAGCCGAAGTCTCAGACTTCTTGGCAGATTCAGTCTAATACACAGAATGCATATGGACTTTAATTGTCATTCATTTCATGTGTAAGAGGAATAAGTTAGGCTTGCAATAATCATACTCAAATAATTCATTCTCATGATAATTGAGTGATATTAATTCATTCATTTATTAGTAGCATGATATGTTCTGATATTTGAAGTATTTTATTTTATATTTTGATTGTCTTCTACTACATATTAATAAAATATTTCATATTAGAATGCCTCATAGAGAAAGTGTGCTTAGCTGACAGCGGTATAACGAATACCATCTTGAAAGAGACAAATTCTTTCAGTCGATTAGTAAGGATGCTGGCAACCTTACGACAATCACCAGTAGCTATGCTTATATAATTGGCTCAGGAGGAGCCATAATTATACTCTCAATGGGTATGACTTTGGTCATTAAAGAAGCCTTGTTGTACTCAGAATCAACTAGAACTCTCTTATGTTTCAAAAACTTTCGCGTTAACGGTTTTTACGTTGAGACTGAAAAAGAGTATAGTAAGGAATACCTGCTCGTTACAAAGCGTGAAGCAATTGAAAAAAGGTATTAGAAAGACTTTCTTCATTTGAATCTGGGCTATAATACACTAATATAATGGCACCCGCAGCATATACTGCCCTGAAAACTATATGTAGAAGCTCTGAACTATTCTATACTACAACATAACATGTATCATGTACTCTTTCTTCAAATATTTTTCATTGGGTTTCATGAAGTTTTGATGAGACAGAAAAATATCGGATGAGTGCCTAAGGGAGAGTGTTAGGAAACCTGCGCCTAGGCTTGTAAGCCTGGCCCATTGGTGGGCACCCTCTACTTAGTCTATAAATAAGAGTACTAATCATTTTAAAAAGTAGAAGAAAACAGAGAAAGCAATAAAGAAAGTTGTTCCACTCTCATCTCTCTGTGTTCAAATTATTGTTTGTAATATTCTGTGTTTGATCTATCTATTTTGTATAGGAGAGGAATCGTTCGGACTGGGCTCGCCAGCGACGGTTCCTTAACAGAAATGTGGAATGAACAACTTTTGACAGCTTGACACTAGGCCACAGGGGAGATGGATGGGCATCTTCCACCAGGCCCACCCGCTGGGTCGTCTCCTCTCATCTGTGAGTGGGTCTAACACAAATATCTAGCTGCAGTTACGTTTACCCCCAGCTGGTCACCCCGTAACAACGTGAGCTGGTTGTGCTGGTTGTTCCACGAAGACTCATCGGTGTACGAACAAGAGCCACGCCCACGGCCGAGCCTATGCACCAAGATATCAGGCCCATGCCGGCACATGGGGCAGCTACTTAGGTGAGCTGTTTCGTGTGCAAACGCCAGCGCGGTCGGCTCGCTCAGTTCGCTAGACTAGAGTGCCCTTTTCTTAGGGCTCGTTCATTCCGGTTTTTTAGCACCTGTTTATTCTATTTTTTTAGCAATTCTTGATTTTTAGTTGCTGTTTTTTAGTTGAAATTACACCACAATAATTATTATCTTTTTTAAGTCATTTAATTAAAAAATAAGAAAAAAATAAAATAGATAATGTAAAGAAAAAAAGTAAGACGAAGAAGAAAAGCAAAATAAGAAAATAAGAAACCAACATGTACATTCCGACTAACTAGAACTTAAAAGCTAAAATTGAAAAGAATAAGACCTTAATCCTAATCCCATTAGTACTTAGTACTAGTGAATGGAGTTGGTAATTGGAGATTAAGTGTGTGATCTTGTACTACTCAGTGAAACCGAACCATGTCTTACGTTCAAACAAGAAAAGTGAGCCATATGTCACGTACGTAACCTTTTTGGAACCAAAAACTGATCCGGCCGTGCCAGCTCGAGTAGGCCATCCGTTTCAGAATGAACGTACGAACATTACACCCCTACGCTAGATGACTCTGCCAAGTGCCAAGTTACTTTGACATCCGCTGATTCTGCTGGAACAAAGCTAATAAATATATATTACTATTATGTTAGGGTTAAAAAGTAATTTTGTGTTTATATGTGGATGATATACTTATTTTTAGGGCAAATTCTGTCGTAATTAACAAGGCCAATTTTTTATCTCGGTATTTTAATATGAAAGACTTAGAGAAGCATATATCATTCTAAATATTAAATGAATCAAGAGCAAGTATGGGATTACTTTGAAACAAATATCATTATGATGAGAAAATCTTGAGTCGTTTTGGTTATGATAATTCTAAAACTTCTCCAACGCCTCATGATATAAGCTTTAAGCTGTGAAAGAATCATAGGCTAAGAAAAGATCAATTGAGATATTCACAAATTATTGATCACTTATATATTTAGTTGGTGCCACAAGACCTGACACTTTATTTGCTTTGAGCAAATTAAGTCGATTTACATCTAATCCAAGAAATGATCACTGGGAGCACTTGAGAGAGTATTGCATTACTTGAGAGACACAATATCTTTTGAAATTTATTATATTGAATACCCTTCTATATTAGAAGGAGATTTCAATTGGATATCTAATGTGGATGAGATCAAAACTACAAGTAGCTATGTGTTTAATTTAGCTTGTCCTGCATTTTTATGGAGGTCTTGTAAACATATCATATTGACAAGGTCAACTATAAAAGTAGAACTTATACCACTTGACATAGCAACTGTTGAGGTTGAATGATTGAGAGAGTTTCTGTTGAATTTACCATTGGTTAAGAAACCAATATCAATAATCTTGATGTACTGTGGTAATTAAACGGTGTTAGCTAAAGTTATAAGTACAAAGGATAATATAAAATCATCCAGACATATGAAATGTAAGCTTAAACCTGTCAAAAAAAATGAGGAACTCTGGAGTGATTGCTGTGAATTATATTCATACCAAGAAAAATCTAAGAGACCCTTTGTAAAAGGGTCTAGAACGGAAAGTGATTTCTGTTACATCTATGGACTTGGTAACGAGGCCAATTCAAGTTATATCATAATAGTAACCCATACATTTTTGATAGAAGACTCCATGATTAAAGCAATGAGAAAAACAAGTTAATATTATAACAAGAGATTATATATCAATTGTACATATATCCTAAAAAATAAAATACTCTCAACTGTATGGAAGAATGGCTTAAAGTCTTAATGTATTTTACTGTCCAAATGAGAAAAAAGTTATTGGCCTACAAAATACCTAAAATCAATACACCTGCTTGAGCCTAACTATGAGGACATAGTTCACAAAAATAAGGCATTCTTTAGAAAACTCATGGGCAGATAAGGAAGCATGACCACATAACGCTCTGTTTATGTGTGGTTCATTGGTGACCTAGTATCGGTTGTGATTTTAAGTGAAGTCTAATCATGAAAAGCTGTGAATTCAAGGTGTAGTCCATTCATTAGCTGTGAGAAGAAAAATTTACTAATCTAGGTGCAAATTCAATCTGCATGGGACTTATACCAAAAGACTAGTATATTAATAATATTTTTGTACATTAATCTTTGTCATCTTTATACTTTTTTTTTGCTTTGGCATTGTTAGGGGATTGTTGGAAATTGACCCATAAATTGAAATACATTTTCATTAGAAATTCCAAAGCATATATGATTTAGTATTATATTACATAGCCAAGTGGAGGGAAGGCAATTTATAAGGTGGAATCCTTACTACTCCTAGTAACATGTAACATATGGCATAAGGATGACATGAGGAGGATTTTGGTTAAACACATGTACACATGTGCGCACGGGCATATGCACGTATTTTCACGTGAAAAATCGTGTGATTTGTGACTTGCAATGCGTGTCGTAGCATGTCTCCTGGCACATTAAATTCATCTTTTATTTTGTTTAATCATGCATTATCTCTCATTTATTCTAGTTAAATGCGATTTAATGTTAGTTACTAATGAATTAGTCGGTTTAAATTGAGTAATGTCGTCAGTTACTAATGAGTAATTATCGTACATCTTTATAAGGATTTAGAGACATACAAGCAAAGAACAACTGATTTTCTTCTCTATTCTTCTTCCTCCTCGCTAGAGAGCTGTATTATACTGTTGAGTAGCTAGACCGCGCCGCCCTTCCTCCTTGGCGTGCACCGGAAAGGAGAGTGAGCGGTATCTTCGAGCTGTTACCACAGAGAATACCTACACGAGGTGGCAATAAAATTTCTGGGTAGCGCACATCTGTAGAACCGCTCGCTTCGCTGCTTCAGCTACGTTTTGCACTGCATCTTGCGCACTGCTTCCTGTTCTTCACTAAGTCCAACTATAATCATTGGTACCATCAATCGACTTTGTTATAATATTTTTGTATATTTTCTAAAGTATAATGAATACCTTGTTGTTAGATTCATTGATTGCATCATTAATCTTTTGCTGTATTTATCTTGTAGTAAAATTTAATATTATAATATTACTCACATCTCCAACACAATCTCATTGAGGTGGAGCTCACTCGGCGGTGATGGCCGCGGCGACAAAAAGCTGAGACGGAAGAGGCGGTTACGGAGGCTGATGAAGTGGCTGTGGAGAGGTGGATTGGCACCGGCGACAAGGCTGATGCCTTCGAATTTAGGCCTTGAATGAAGGCAGGCTTTTCTCGGCCTGGACCAGCCCAGCGTTTGTCCACGTCTACTTGGTATCCCAAGCCTAGGTTCTTTGAAGTTTGCAACCATGTGATGAAATCATTTAGCTGGACCCAAACCTATGTTTGGGTTAAAAGCCCAGGCCCGACAACACATTTGATTTTTTTTTTTTTTGAAACAAGGGAATAGGAGTAAGATGTACTACGAAATCATCCAGTCAGAGGACTCAAACCAACCTTCAAACTAGAATTGAATCGGGATTTGGATGGGCTCATCGACCAAAGTTGCACAAGCTTTCCACTCATTTTTTTTTCTTTTGGAATTTGGAACTGCTCTGCTTGGGTAGCGAGTAGCGACCCTACCCAACGGCCAACGTGACGGAAATGTGCAAACTCCAACGCATCCATCCGTCTGTGCGGTGAAGGAACAAGAGTGCCTTTGACGACGATCCAGTAAGAGGAAGGACTCTACCTGAACACGTCTAAATCTAGGAATGACCACTAGATTTTAGGTAGATATGTCTTTGATCATCTTTACTAAAATATCTTCACTTAAAACAAATTATTTTTTTATTACAATATTATCATCAATGGCACAAACAAATTTCTACTTAATTCGAATAAATGATAGATGAAAATTTAACAGGCTCAACTGAAAGAGCAGTTGACATACAGTGTAAGTATCTAGTGAACTTAGGGTGCCTTTAGGAAGGTGTAGAAAGGAAGGTTGATGTTGAAATTAGGCCCATAATTGAGACCCATTTTCTTAATTCCAAAACATGCAAGGTTTAGTACCATATTGCTAAGCCAAAGTGGAGGAGACTAATTTATAAGGTGGAGACCATGCTACTCCTTGAATTGTGGAAGTGGATGGTATATGGATGGCTTTGGCTAAACACACACACGCGCACGCGTATTCGCGTATTTTCGCGTGAAAATCTCGTGACTTGTGATTGGACCGTCGTGATGTGGTGCGCCATTTGGCAGACCATGTCCATCTTATTTTTTGCTAAACCTTGTACTGTCTCTCTCTTTTTGACTGGACATGAGACTGTTTAATTTTCATTAATCTGATTTGAATATCAACAGTTACCAGTGAATAATGGAGTCAGTTACTTCTTTTGACTGGTAATGAGACTGTTTAAATATTTGGTTTGAATACGAGCAGTTATCAATGAATAATGGAGTCAGTTACTTGAGTATTATTTCAGTTTAATGGCGTCAGTTACTAGAGAGTAATTAACACGTCTATAAAAGGCCTGGAGACATCCAGGTTTGTGGACGAACTCCTCCATTCCTTTCTCTCATTGTCTTCTTCCACTATTGTACGAAGTATTGAGCACTCGAACCTCGTCGACCTTTCTTCTCGGCGTGCACCAGTAAGAGAGGAGAGCGGGATCTCCGAACCATTATCACAGCGAGAACCTGCACGGTGCGGCAATAAGGTTTCTAGACAGCGTATTTGCGCGACCGCTCCTACTACACCCTGCACTGCATCGAGCCTTCATTGCATTGAAGGTGCGTCTGGTCTGATCAACAACTAGAGATACCTTAGTCAGGTGGATGTGTAATATATGAAAATAGAGAAAAACGTTTTGTACTCTAGTTTGGGCATCACATCTAAGGGAATACAAAGAACTATTTGCAATAAAAATCAGAGTAGCTATGGGTAAAGAGGCACAAATCTGCACAGTGTTATACACACTGTGAATTCACATCTGTCTCCTGGACTGGATGCTACGTGGACCAAATAGGGATTCTATCTTATCAAGCGAGTGATCAGTAGAATTCTAAATTTAAAATCTAAAATCTTTTCCAACATAAAAATATTTATTTTTGAAATTATGTGAGATGAGATAAAATCTATAGATGTCGGTTAATGTTCATAAAGTTCCATATTCGCTTTTAATGCTTGCTAAGTAACTTTATACTTATTCTTACTACTATTCTCCTTTATTAGAGACTAGTTCGTTCAGAGTTCTATCCTGTAAAGATGATGCCTAAGCAGAGGACATCTATGTTGAAGGGGGTGGAGCTAATACATTGTTAAAGACTTTAGCCCTGCGTGGCAATGTTATTGTAATATTATAAAACAATCTCTAATTATTGTTCTGATATAATATTTTGATGTGGCTTATTTGTTGATAAAACATGCATTTATTATGTTTCATCTAGTAATAACTACAGATTAGTGCTATTACCTAATGTAGTGATGATACGTGTTATCACATTGACGTGG
Source organism: Melocanna baccifera (assembly GCA_036346265.1). Classification (NCBI taxonomy): domain Eukaryota; kingdom Viridiplantae; phylum Streptophyta; class Magnoliopsida; order Poales; family Poaceae; genus Melocanna; species Melocanna baccifera. The sequence goes on along the minus strand of CM070694.1, from coordinate 21,137,127 downwards.
TACATGTCCATGATGACCTATGGCTTATCGGTCATCCTAATGATGTGGCGGATCTTGCAGTCTTTCTAGTCAAGCACCTTGAGCGTGATGAATAGGGGCTTCACCGCCACCTTGGAGTCCTCCTCCGCCGTCGGCGCCGATATGACTTCAACCGTGTGTGGTATGGTTGCCTTGGTTTGTTCAGCTTTGGGGAAGGTGGTGCCGTGCAATGGGTCCGCAGAGTGCATGTGCTTATAAAAAGGGTCATGTCATGGTTTAATTAAGAGTAAATTGCATATAATCACATGTATTATGGTCATTGTTACACAAAACCGTATATTCTCTGATCAATGGCACTTAACCCTAGGTTTTGTGATCATTAGGTTTCACAAAACCCCACCTGTGACGCCACAATGCCGTCAATGACGCCCATGTTCACCTCGTCGCTGGACCTATCCATCAGTGGGATGGGCAGGCCGGCGCTTGGCGGCCCGTCATTGGATCTCGAACTCCTCGGTGGGGGATCGTCGGGGATGTTGTTCCAGCTACCGATGCCCATGTCGAACATGGAGCGCCCCATGACGACCGACATGGCCACGCATGCCATGGACGAGCTGATCCAGCTCGCGCAGACCGGGGACCACGTCTGGGTCAAGAGACCCGATGGGGACAGGCGAGAGACGCTCAATGTCGGCACCTACGATGACATCTTCTCCAAGCTTAGCAACTCATTTCACGAGCCCAACATCAATGTCGAGGGGTCCTAGGACTCGGGGCTGGTCTTCATGAGCGTCGTCGCTCTCGTCGACGTGTTCATGGACTCGGTAAGCCACCCTCGCTTCAAACCGTTTTGTTGATTGCTCGCGTCCATGACATGCCGTGCTGGGCTGCTGATTGATTGCAATTGCAAAGCAAATGGATGGAGTTCTTCCCTAGCATCATGTCTGAGGCGCGCACCATTGATGTCCTCGCAAATGGCATGACTGGGCAGAGCGAATATCTGATTATGGTAATGCCATCGAATCAATTGAGCAAATACATCTTGTTTGTGCTTCGGTTGCTTTTCCATGTGATGATTACGAGAAACTACGATCCAACGATGGGCTGCCGAGTGCCGGCCCGCCCATCCCGCTGACGAATAGGTCCAGCGACGAGACGGACATCGGCGTCACCGATGGCATCATGGTGTCACTAGCGGAGTTTTGTGAAACCTAATGACCACAAAACCTGAGGTTAAGTGCCACCGGTCAAAGAATATATGGTTTTATGCAATAATGACCATAATACATGTAGTTTTGTGCAATTTACTCTTTAATTAATGGATAGCACTGCACCAATCGATTGCTGCCTCAGGGCATCTCCAATGATGCTGAGTCAGCTAGCTATTTGCATGTACACACCAGCATATATCCTATGTGGAGGAAAGAGAGTATGCAAAACACAAACAGCTAGCTACTATTTCATCTCTAGTCTATAACGCAAAACGAGGCAGTCTCTATAAATGGCTGTGTGTGCATGTAAACATCAAATAGCTATCCTTATAGATAATTCTTTGAAATGCTAGCTTTTAGTGTGTACTATATGAATGATGTGAAAGTCTCCTAGCTAGTTGCTAGTTAGAACCATTGGAGATGCCCTCAGTAATTTAGATTCAGTACACGGTGTACAAAGAGATAAGAACATGGGAGTTTCCAGTGCTATTTATACGCAGTCACGAATTCTAGCCAAATCTGCGTCTCCATTGGCTCGCGTGCATCAGTGCATGGTGTGGAATTGGAACTGGATCAGAGCGCAAATTACTCTGGGTCACGTTTCGCTATGCACGGCAGTTAGCAAACGACATGCAAATGTCACTCCTTACAAATGCCTGCCTGCCTACCTGAAGCATGTGGCATGGCATGCAAGTATATATGCATGTTCGTGTACTCATTTGGATTCTATGTACTGGCCATGCATGCATGACACCAACTAGATAGGGTTCACACGCTATGCCGTGTGCGGCTAGTGCTTCTGGGTAGAAGTATTCCGACTTTAATAGGAAAGATGAGGATGAAGTGTTCGCTTCAATGGCAACAGACTGTAGAGATTTTTGCTTAAGGATACATGTTCTTAGGACAAATACCCAGGGGGACAAAAGCAGAGCAAGAGCATGTTGCTGCAAACCTAAAGAATGGAAGAGACACCACCTCACAGGTTTTTGCTTAAGTACACATGTTCCTATGACAAATACCCAAGGGACAAAAGCAGAGCAAGAGCATGCTACTGCAAACCAAAAAAGAGAGAGTTACATATATATAAGTCCATTCATCTAACTGTGAATGCATACAACCTATTGTTCTAGATATGCTTTCCTTTTGTTGGTTTTAAATGATGGAGGCCACTTAAACCAATCCAAATGCATCTGGGACTCCATGCTCTTGGTAATTAAACGATGGAGACCACTTAAACCAATCCAAAGGCATCTGGGACTCCATCCTTTTGGTAATTATAAGTATATTTTCCTTATACTGGTCTTAAATCATGGAGCCCACGCGACAAATAGTGCTGAAGCAACATGTTTCTAAAGCAATTTCGTTCTGTTGATCTTAAACTATGAAACCCACGTGACAAATGATGCTCACATGTTCCTAAAGCAAATGCTCTAGAAATGAAAATGACCAACAGCGTGGAGCTTGCAAACTAAAAAACAAAAAGATAAAAAGTAATAAATTTATTCGGCGAAGCATCGATGCAGCAAGAATCTGTATGTAGTAGTTTGAAAGCAATATATGGGACAGTCACACATTGCAAAAAACATTACATATTGCAAACTCTCTTACATCATGTTTCATGCTGTTACGTAACTAATGTACTAACATAATGGTAGAACAGAGGCATAGCTCAGTTAATAATCAGCTGGAAGTATGGAGCTGCTAGCCTGCAGTGGGAAAAAGAATGTAGGAACCTGATTAAAAGGATAATAGCCTGCTGCATAACCCGTGAGAAAACAGGAGCTGATAAATATTTGCATTGTTGTCTGGGTAAACATTTGCATCTGTACAATAGGAAAGGCAAGTTAAAAAGGTAGAATTTTACTCAAAAGCTAGGAGTAGATCACTTAGGATTTCATATGAAGCAAGGACACTCATGCTCTCATACCCCTTTAGCTCTGTTTACTTGAGACGTTTTTGTGAGCAGGCGTCATGAAATCTAGTCTTATCATTGATAGGAACAATTGTAAGTTGCTTCGTTTCCAAATCTCCGATCAAGTGTGGTGGCTGCTACTGATAAACATCAGGGATAAGTTTAAAACAGTTAAAGATATAAAGAATGGAAGGGACAGACTTTTAGCTCTTAGCATACATAGGCAAATAAATTTGATATAAATGGTAAATTCTTGATATAGTGATATTTTATCTCCAGGCATCTACAATAAAAGACGCTAACAAGCAATAAAGCAAGCGCACTGGCTTTCAATCAATCTGAATACTTACGAAAACCATTAGATTTCATGGAAAAGAATTAAAAGTTACTCCTACAAGCAACACAATTAGAAAAGGTTAATTCGAGCATGAAGTTTCAGTACAAACATGAGGCCTCAAACATACACTGCAGGCATCAGATCATCACAATAACTACTGGTTCAATTTCTAGTCATACTTCCCCTTTTCATGTTTGGTCATGGTAAAAGAGTATATCCAAACTTTTTTATAAAAATACATCAAGCCCATACATCGCCCAATGAAAGCATAAGACTGCTTATATGAAAATCTAAAGCTCATGCAACATCTCAGCGCCTCAGGATCCATTCCCCCTCCATCATCTAGTCCATGTGAAACACCATAAGATCGTTGTACAGTTAACAATTTCGATGAAATGAATGGATTCACATATATTTATATTATTGAATTTGCCAACCTTGAATCAACAATAAGGGGCTCTTATCTCGTGGATTTGTAAATTTATTAACACGAACAAATGTTGCCCCATTGTTCACCTGATAGAGAATATGCAACAAAATAAACCATACTTAGCATTTATGTTCGATCTCAATTTCTTTTAGCATTTGAGCTAAGTGTGCCTTTGTAATTACCTCATCAATTGCATTACAAGAAGCTCAGTAATGGCTGCCAAAAAGACAAAACAAATACTGAACATGAATCAGTGGAGAGATAGAGCTATATAACACAAAGTGTATACTGCACACAGTGTAAACAAAAGAATGTGGGCTAGCATCAATATGCTAGATATGATTTGACTTTGCCCAAACATAATCATACAATGAAACTGTAGAAACCTAGATGATGTGCTAGGTTTTTAAAATGAAAATATTTCTTTCATAGGTACACAATGATTTAAGTCTCTACTTATAAAGATTATGGAAATAGCGGATCGGTTGTGATAGTTCCGATTCCTGAGCACAAAAAAGCATTGTATGATTTCTTTCAGAAAGGATCACATCCCAAACACAAAGTAGTAAAAGATAGGGAAAATTCCAATCAGATGTCATTAAATCATTAATCACTTGGAACATATAAAAGATATAAACAATATATAACATACAAAAAAATATAGTATGGATTCTGCAATATGCTAAAAATTTTGATAAATGTTTCAAATATTACAGCAGTGAACTACCAAAAAATATTTGTATATTGTTATATTTTAATGAAAGCACGAAGATATTGTATAAAACCTGACCACTTTCCTATGGAAGCATATTGCCAGTCACCCATGCCACCAGAACTTCCAAGAAATTCAAATGCTTGGCTGAAAGAAAGTTGTTATTGACGTAAGTTCAAAGTGATAACCATCAAACATACTTTCAAGAGAAAAAATCATTGTGCCCTCAAACAAATTCTAGCAAAGTCAGGTCCACATTTCAATTGTGGAAAAGGTAGATGCGCCACGAGGAAAGTCACGCGAAGGTTCGCGAGAAGCCGACGCAGGCGCGAGGCATGGAGGTGGACAGGCATATGCTGGCGCTGGGGAGATCGGGCAGGTGCGTGTAAAACAGGGGACGTGGACGCGCTGGGAAGCGATGGGAGATATGGATGAGCTGAGAGGGCGCGGATTTCTTCAGCCTTAATAGATTTATTTATGATGGGCAGTGTCATGGTGCCCAATGTTGTGCCCACGAGGTGGCCTCTACACGGCGCAGAGCAACATTGGGCCGATGAGGAAAGGGAGTCCGAAGCCAAACTTTAAATGTTTTGCTGGGCTGGGCCGGACCCTGTCAGTGAGCATCCAAAAACATGGCTAGTCCTGGCTAGCCTGATCAGGTGGGGTTGTAAACGAGCAGAACTCGAGCAAGCTTGATCTTCTAGGCTTGAGTTCGGTAGAAACTCGAGCCGACCTCGAGTTGGAGTCCGAGCCTAAACCTGGGCTCAAGTATTCTCGAGCTCGGCTCGTTGAAGCTCGGTAATAATTAAAATAATTTGTTATACACTAATTTTTAGAAATAAGAAAGATTCAAGTTCCAGTTCAGTTCGAGTAAACTCGATAACAGTCAAAATAATTCAAATATACACTAATTTTCAACAATAAGAAAAGCTCGAGCTCAAATTCGGTTCAGATAAGCTTGGTAAGAGTTAATATGTATTACTATTTAAGCTCAAATCGAGACTCACGAACTATTCAAGCTTGGTTCGATGAAGCTCATGAGCTCAAAATTAAGCTCGAGTTTGGCTCGTTTAAAACTCAAGCCAAACTCAAATCAAATCTAGAATAAACCAAACTTAAGTGAGTAGTTCGTAAGTCTCAAGTTTTTCTTGCAGCCTTAATGATCAGGCACAGGTTCGCTGCATGAACGAACCAGCACAGAGCGCCCTGAAACCCGAAGCCAGAACAACGGAAAGATGGAATCTTGGCTACTGTGGCACCTGAAGCCAATTCTCTCTCGGTATTCTCAAGTCTCAGCAACAGCCCGTGGAACCGATAATCCACGCACTACGGAACCAAGAGCCCTTACCCTTTCCTTTTGGTCATTTCCATTAAAGTAGAACGTACAGTATCTCTCGGCGACCATCACGGTTCACGGGTACATGCAGTCACGCGTTGGCCTCTCCAAATACCGTCCAAATTCCTTATGCCCAATGCAGAAAAGGAGTCTTGTTTGCTTTCTCTTCGCCTCATCTGCTTGTACTGTCCTCCATGCCTCCCACTTTTCGCCCTCCTCAACACACACACACACACACACACACACTGCTCTACTCTCTAGCTTTCCTTTTTGGATCCCTCTTCTTGTCGTTGCTCTACGCCTCTGGTGTGCCCTTCAAAAACTCCTACTTCCCCCGCGCAATATTCTTCTCTTCTTGCTATAAAACTCATTCGATCTTTCAGTCAAACACACCGAAAACAACTGCCAAAATGGCTCCTTTCCGCCATTGCTCGTTCCTGCTCCTGCTCTTTTTCTATCTTCCTACATGGTTTGTGCACGGAGAAGTTGCCAATGGTGGCCACCAAGACCTCCCTTCCCTTCTCTCCTTCAAGGCCTACAACCCAAATGCCACTGCAATGGAGACCTGGGTTGGCCCTAATCCATGCTCTGGCTCATGGGTTGGGGTCAGGTGCTACAGGGGCAGGGTGGTGGGGGTCTTCTTGGACAATGCCTCACTGGTAGGCAGCTTGGCTCCTCTCCTTGGGCTCAGCCAGATCAGGGTGCTCACCATTAAGAGGAACTCCCTGTCTGGCCCTCTCCCTGTCCTGGACAACTCCACGAGCCCAAGCTTGAGGCACCTGCTGGTCTCCCACAACAACCTCAGTGGAAGCCTCAGTCTCTCACTGCCTTCTCTGGTAACTCTGAGGGCAGAGCACAACGACTTCCATGGTGGCTTGCAGGCGTTGCGCGTTCCGATGCTTAGGAGCTTCAATGTGTCGAGAAACAAGCTGGACGGAGAAATCTCCAGCGCTCTGTCCAGGTTCCCGAGCTCGTCTTTCGGCCGCAATCTTGCTCTCTGCGGCCAGCCTCTTCCAAGATGTGTTCATGCGTATAATGCGTTAGAAGATAGTACGCCTAATACTTCCACTAGTATCACTCGATCTCCTAGTGCAGCAACAAACACTAGTAGCAGTCTGAATTCTTCTAGTAATGGAAGCTTCAGTAAGCTTAGCCTTACTGCGCTCATGGCCACTGGCATCGGCAATACGGTGCTCATCACAGTCTCATTAGCTATCTCTGTAGCCATGTTCATCTACATGAGAAGAAAGCTACGGTCCCCAAAGTATGCTTCTAATGCAGCTATTTGTTTTGAGGAGGAAGACAAGATTAGGAACGGAGAAGAGAAGTGCCAGAAGAGCGGTGGGCTCATCTGCTTCGAAGGTGGTGAGGAGCTGAGGGTGGAGGGCCTCCTCAAGGCCTCGGCCGAGGTGCTCGGCAAGGGCGTGTCCGGGAGCACGTACAAGGCGGTCCTGGAGGACGGCATCGTGGTGGCCGTGAAGCGGCTGAGCGCGCTGCAGTTCCCCGGCCGGAGCAAGGCCTTCGACCGCCACATGCGGCTCGTCGGCAGGCTCCGGCACCGGCACGTCGTCAGCCTCAGGGGATACTGCAACTCCAACGGGGAGCGACTGCTCGTCTACGACTACCTCCCCAACGGGAGCCTCCAGTCCCTTCTGCAAGGCAATGGTGCGTCGCGTGCACAAATCCATCGTTAACTACATCAATTTGTTTGTTCCAAACGCATTGGCCATTGATGCAAGAAGTGGTCTTGAAATCTTGATTGGTTGTTGCAGCAGGTGGAGGAGGCACGAGAAGAAGCTTGAACTGGGCGACGAGGAAGAGCATCCTGTTCGGCGCTGCGCAGGGCCTCAACTATATCCACACGTTCCCGGCGCGGCCAGCGCTGGTGCACGCGAACGTGAAGCCGTCGAACATCCTCCTGGACGAGCACGGCGGCGCGTGCGTCTCCGAGTGCGGGCTCTTGCGCTTCGCCACCAACATCCAGCAGTCCATCCCGCAGCCCAGGTGCCCGCCCGAGCAGTTCCTGGACCGGGCCGCGGCGGCGACATCGAGTCTCGGCGCCGCGGCAACGCCGACGGCGTCGGCGTCGAGCGGCGGCTGGCACGGGCACGCGGCGCCGGAGCTGGCGTCGGACGCGGGCGCGCGGGCGACGCAGGAATCGGACGTGTACAGCTTCGGGATGGTGCTCCTGGAGGTGGTGACCGACAGGGCCGCGGACGGCGGCGAGGAAGAGCGCGAGGGGAAGGAGACGATGGGGCTAGTCAAGATCGGCATGCTGTGCACCGCCGAGGCCCCCGAGGAGAGGCCCAGGATGGCGCAGGTGCTCACCATGATGATTGAGTTCATGTGAAGCAGCTGTGCTCAAGTAGCTTGCCAGGTAGTTGCCACTGCGTCCCACTTGCCTGTGAGGCTGTACCAGAGCCTGTCTGGTTTGGTGGTGAAGCTGCAGAGGTGCCAAGAAAAATCTTCGAACGCGTGGAAGAAGTGTTATGAAAATCGTGGTAAAACTGCTTGATCTCAAGGAGAGCAGGCTCATGAATTGGGTGTTAATTTGCTGCGCAATCAGACAGTAGTTTATATTGCTGCTCCAATGCAAAAATAGATATTGCTGGGCTAGCTCGTGAAACATTAATCAACCGAGAGCCGAGCAAACCATGAGACGAGTCAGGCGACGAGACGGCGACCCACGCGAACGCCGATGATAGACATGGTTCGAGGAACCGTCCACACCTGTTCATAAAACTTGGGTAGTATTTAGAATGACGATGACTTATGATTTTTTACTGTAGCTGGTTGATTTTTTTTTACTGTAACTGAGTTAGTTTATTTGGTATAATTAAATTTAAAAAAATAAAAAATAGAAAAACATATTAATCTATCGTGGACAATACAAAGGAATAAAAAAACACAAAAGAAAAAATCAACAGTAAATAAAACGTTAGAAATCATCGCCGAATGCGACGATGGGAGAAGCTGAGCGCGGCCTTAGATCATTTTTCATTGTCCCCGGCGAATCCGTTTTGCAGCTTCTCTTCGACGCCAGAAGACGAGGAGACATCATCAACCTTCACTTGCAGCATGAACCGTTTTATGGCCCAACGGCGTGCCACTTGGTCTCTTGTTAACGACCTAAGTTCAATTCCATAGTGGTAAGTGAAGCGTTTTACTGTAACGCACGGTGTGGTGAGCTAAGGACTGGTTAAAAATCCTCCTTTTACCGTGCCATGATACAGTCCGTACACGCAGCTGCCCTACCACGACAACTTATGTGGACCGATGCTTAGCGAGCAGCACATGGCAACATGCTTCAATGATTTCAAACTTTGGATCCCTCACCAAATTAACAGCTCGGCATCTCCGAACAACCCATAAAGTACTCCAAAATTTTTCCAGACTAATTTACAACCGCTTGCAGTGATTAATTGGTTGATACAGAGACTCACGGTTCGATGTTCTAATTCGCTTGAGCCTGTAGGCGACGGTCGTTTCTCTGAAGGCGAAAACTGTGGGTGTTCCGCAGGCGACATTGGTAGCTTCAAGCGTTCAGTTGCACGATCGTATGTTTCGATCTTTGCCATTAGATTTCTTGAGCGTGTGCAAGACCAAAAGCGACGAGAAAGCATCTCTAGTTTAGCATGGCGACATGTATGCACTTGCAGTTGAAGCTGGAAAGAATCAAATAAATCGTCTCATTCATAGCAAGAAAAAGAGTAAGTACACGATCACCACCACAAAGAATGGCACGCGCTGCACCTTCCTCCCACACCACCGCGGCTCATACATTACATTACACACGCCCACACCTCCTCCACTCGACGACACGAACACACACCGAACGAATGAATCGAAGCCAAGACGAACGGACAGAACCGCAGAGGTCACACCCCACCCACGCGCTCGGATCTAGCAGAAGAGGTATCCGAAGGCCGCTGCGGCGAGCGAGGCCGCCGCGAGGGGCAGCGCGGCCGCGGCGTCGGAGGTGGGCGCCGGCGCAGGGGCCTCCGCGGCGGCCGCCGAGGCGACGAGCGCAGCGGCCATGGCGGCGACGGCGAGAGCCTTCATCCTGAGACCGGCCATTTGCGACTTCTTGGAGGTTGAAGAAGAGCGAGCGGCGCGGGGACTGGTTACTTTTATTTGGCTGTGAGATCCCTCTAGGAGAGCAGAGAGATGCTGCACACGAACGAGTGGGAAGAGCGCGGCTTGGGAGGTGGAGGAGGAGGTGGTTTGGGGGGGCGCGTTTTATAGAGTGGGAGGGAAGACAGGTAGGTTGCGTAGGGTGGTGGAGGGGAGAGGAGCACGGCTGGCCATTTGGTGGGTTCCGGGCGGGGCGCGTTTGGTGGCGCCGCCGGTTATTAGGCTGGCGCTGCGGTTGGGCGGGCGACTCGGATCCTCTCTGACCACGCGCGTTTGAGCGCGCATCCGGCCGCGCTCGTTGTGTGTGCGTGGATGTGCGGTCATTCATCAACGTGCAGCGCACCATGCTATGCAACCTTCCTTTCCTTCTTGGTTTCTCTAGGTTGTGTTTCTGTTAGTATTAAAATCTTATGTGAATAAGACAGAAGATGAAATATTTATATAAATGATTTATATTAGAGAGATTATCTCCAATGATGTCTGTAAGTGAAATGAAAGTCTTAGTGACAACGTTTTGTTTTGGGTGACAATGTGCTATTGAGGAATAAATTCATGGTTAGCTTGACTATTTTCATGATGTAAGTGAATTTGACTGACGCTAATAGCGATAGTTGCATGAAATAACATGTATATACCACGAGAACAAGATAGCATTAAAAACTACATTTAGCATTGGGTTATCTTCAAAATCACTTTTATTCAGCATAGCCTTTCGGAGAGTTTTTATTGTGCAAACATGAAACTATCTAAGTTATTTTATTAATTGGGGGTGAGTGTAGCACGTTTACACAGACGTAGCTTGCCTACACCCTCTATATGTAGATCTAGGAGTTGGGTCGTGCCGAGCAAAGCCGAACCATGCGAGGAGGCGTGCATCGTCCCCAGATCCTTGGCTCATGAGCTCTCTCTCCCTCGCTGCACCGTCACACACCCGTAGGTCGCATCGCTCGGCTCTCTCTCTCTCATCTCACTCTCTCCCTCTCCTATTGGCCAGTCGGCTGTAGCCATAGCCCGTACGCATTTCCCTCTCTCCCAGACCTAATGGCGATCTCCATGAAGCCCACCACGACAGCGGCGGACGCGAGCGCCTTTCTCCTCTCCTTTTCCCACCATGGAGGAGCGCCGCCATCGCCGAGGGCCTCACCGTGGCTGCTGCAGTCACCAAGTCTCAACAACCATTGCCTTCGCCGGTGTCCCACGACACACACGAGATGTCACATCGCTGGCTCACTCACGGCTTGACGAGGGTTTAGATTCAGAAGGTAGGCACCAAGCCCCACTGTCATTGGCGGCAGATTCGAGTGGCATTGACCTAGGGTGAGGCTAGATGGAGGGAAGGAACAAGAATACATGTTGGGAGCAGGCAGTGTTGCACCTATGGATGCATGGATGAAGGAAAAAAGGAGCAGGGGAAGCTAACAGCGGTTCTAACCGGTGGCAGAGTCATGTGAGGCGACCAGGGCAAGACCGACAGCGGCGACACAGAGAGGGTGAGGGAAAAGAAAGGAGTTGAGTAGGAGGGGGAGACGAGTGTCTATGTGCCTGGGTGTAGGGGTAGGAGAGAGAGAAAAGAAGAAAAGAGAAGAAAAAAAAGAAAAGATGGTATAGGAAATAAAAATAAAATTAATTATGTATAATTGTAATGACATTAGATACAGATATTTTTGGGGAGTAACTAATTATTTAATTGTTGTGTACATATACAAAGTTACTACCTCGCTAAAAACCTTACACCCCAGTGTAGAGTACCCCCAATAAAGAAAATAGTACAACAACTACATGCACATATTGACATATGTAGACTAGTTAATGTCGAGATTCTCCAAGTTAGCTATCATCGAGATTCTCCAAGTTAGCTATCGCCTCCGTGATTTTTGGATCCTTGAGTTGATGTTGCACTTGTTCATCTGTGCTCTCTCAATCTTTGAGGCATGTGAGTGCCTCAACCATCTGTGTAAGGGACAACCTCCTTGGCTCGAATATCCTCCTTACCATATTGAAAGTGTCTTTCGATGAGACAGTCGACACCAGAACCACAAAGTACATCTCATGTAAAATATGATGGCATGGGATAGAAACGTTGGTGGTTCTTCCACCACAACAGGAGGTTAACACCATTGCCCTCCGTGAGGTTAAGCTGAGTATCCACATGAGGTATTCGAGGTAGTGGTTGATCTCTAGTTTTGAATTCCATTGATTTTGGGCTGGCACTTCGGACAATGAACTAGATGTTGGGCCTTTCAACTTTTTCTACACACCAGAAATGCTTGAACTGCGCCGCCCTTCCATCGTTTGTTGCTCACCCCAATGAACCGGCCCTGACGTCCGAGGTGGACAAGTGGACATCCTTGAAGCCCTCTGTAAAGTCCATATGATAGTCATCTATGCCATAGTCTCCTATGCCTGAGGAGAGTTGACGAGAATCGATCTCTAGCTCTTTCACTTCCTTCGAGGGAGGACTAGGAGTGTGAGGGTGGGCTCCCCTGCTCCCCCTCCTGACTTGTTCTTGTCGAACATATTGACAGACTAGTGAGTAATACCAGTAGAAAACTAGAAATTATAGAGAAAAGAAGAAAGAGATTGGTTGTGTGGTGAAGCAATGAGGAGAGGTCGAGAGGATGTGATTTTTATAGCTATGGAGGTGCCGAAGTTGCCATTCACCCATTGCAAATCTACCTCCCTGACTTTCTCTCCCTCTTCGACTACTACCTCTCCCTCCTGGGTAGGCGTCGTGGGGCGTAGGCACGACGGGCGGCGTATCCAGATCCACACCGTACCGCATGCACGTCAGTGATGCACTGTGCTGTGCTGGCAATGTCCAGATCCACAAGGCACGATGATGTCCAGGTCCACACGAGGCGGTGATGTCTAGATCCAAATTGGGTAGCGGCCGCATGGGCAGAAAGCAGCACGGCGGCCTGCGCATGGGGCCCTTGCGGCGTGTGTGCCCTACCACATGCTGTTGATCCTGTTTCATGCGTTGCATGCCGTGCCATATCGTGCCGCCTATCATGCTTGCTTGGTAGACCCAGCACAACCCTATCTTTCGTGTCGTGTCGTGCTTTGGGCTGTGCTGAGCCAGCCGAGCCAATGACCAGCCTGAAAAGGCGTAGCCCAATGCCCAGGTCTAAATGGGAGCATCTAGATTAGGGTTGGCAACGGGCATAAACCCGTTGGGTTTTACCGTCTCAAACCCGTGCCCGCGAAAGTTGGACGTGCCCGCTAAAAAACCTATACCCGTGACGGGTACAGATTTTTGCCCAAACCCATACCCACTGGGTTAACGGGTACCCACGGGTCGCCCATGCCCAGACCCATGCCCACTGAGTTCATAGTTCATAGTTCACTGAGTTCATACCATACTAACAGAACAGACAACTCATAATGAAAAAGTACTAAAATTACTTATAAAGGCAAACTACAATGGTAGCTAAGTTCTCAAAAGCCAACATACCCGAACCCGTATGGGGCTATGGGCTGGCTTGCTGGGTTTATAACTCCTATGGGTCGGGTTTATATTACCCATGGGTTTACGGGTTCGGGTACTATAGGAACGTACCCGAACCCGTAGACCCGATGGGTTAGACTTTTTGCCCATTAAGAGACTCATGGGTTAGGAAATTGATCCAGACATATGCCCTAATAGAGTAAAAACCCATCGGGTATCGGGTTTCGGGTACCCATTACCACCTCTAATCTAGATGTCCCGTTTGCACAAACACAAACATCGGTCGGGTTTGATACAACTTAGACTTTTGGCTTGTGTATAGCGTTACAATAACTTTTTTTTACAAATAACTAGAATTTAAAAGTCATAAGCCACAGACCAAAAGATCCCCTATCACTTTGTATTGAAAACATGAGCTCCACCAGGGATTACACGGAGATAGGGGTCAGAGGATCACGGGCGCAGGGTCAGGGACTCATGGGGAAGACCAGCCTAGAGGGAACAGCTGGCGTGACAGTTGCTGATGGCCCCCGCGAATTAGCTGTCAAAGTTAAATTAGCAATGCGGCCAGGCCAGCGAGGCTATGCTTCCTTCTCCTTTCTCCACGCCCTCCTGTCCACTTTCCTTCCTCTCAGAAAAAGTTTTGGCAGGCTGGATATTTCGCCGAGCCATTTGCCAGTCCTGTTGCGATTACGGTACTCCCGTATCCACCAGCAGCTCATGTTCTCGAGCAGAAAAGCACACCAGCCTGGTAAACCAAACGGGAAGTTGAAGAAATTCTGGAAGGTCGTAGCGTGAATAAATCTCCGGAAGCGAAGTACGCAGCAGCTATCAACGCGCGTTAGGTACCAATACCACTCCTCGCGGATTGACCGAGCTATGGTCGTCATTGCTTTCGCGGCGTGCGCAAGGCGGTACGCGTGGTTAACCGCCTTTCCTCGTGCGTCACGACACCGGGACGCACGCCGAGGCCGTGACCAGCGCGGCGTAGCCAGGCGTCGTTGCATCCTGGAAAGCTCGTGGAAGTTTGGCACTGTGCTTGGAAATATTGCCCGGGGTAGCCGGGTAGGGGTTGAACGGACCATGGGAAGTGAGAATCAATTGCCATGATCGATCAAAGCGAGGTAGATGCCAAGTACATGCTGCGACCCTGCGCTCGGCGTGTCGCCATCATTCTCCCCGTCTTCGTCGCCAACATGGTACTCCTCCCCGTGCCTGACGCAGTCTTCGATTTAAGCTAGGGGTTCACACTTAAAGTTACATATGCTATACAATGGAAAACGAAATTGAATCTAGTGTCATGTGCACCTTATGTGCCTCTTTGGATGCGCTCTTGATCGCTGTCTACGAGATCTATCCATCCATCATCATCCACCACACCCGTCGTTGCCGACGTCGTACTCCTCGCTGTGCCCAACGCTGTCTTCCCAAGGCCGTCTACGATCTTCGTCCGACCACCACTGCTGGATCCCCATCGCCGCCTATGAGATCTCCGTCCTTCTTCGCCAGCCGCCCACCATCCACCTGCACCAACCTCGCTCCTCCTTTTCCCCCGTGTCACTCTCGTCGCTCGGTGCTACTGTCCTCCCTAAGCTCGACACTGTTGACCCCGTCCTCCCTGCTCCTTCGGCGCTCTGCGACCCCGTCCATCTCATCTGGATCTTCACCGCTGCCATTGGATCCCCTCCACAGTGAACTTCAAAATTGTTAGATTGTAATGGAATTCATCTATGATATTAGAACAATGGTATTTTAAGCATTTCAATAACAAACCATTGCTCAAAAGCAAAAAAAAAACTAGAATGCCAAATAATCTTGTTTGGCTAAAAAGCGGAATGCTTTTAAACTTTTTAAGCCAAAAGGCTAGCTTTAAGTTATAAGCCAAAAAATCTAAGTCTAAACAAACACAACCTTAGACAAAAAAAATGCTTGTGCCAACCTGCCAACCTTGTGTTAGCCCCAGATACTTGTGTGATATGTATTAGCCCAAGATACTTCTGTGATACGGGGATTCAGCAGTAACCGTTGCCTCCAAAGTCGAAGGCAGGTGCATGTAAGAAAAAGCATCCTCTTTCTTTCCCCCTTTTTAGATGACTTTTTTCTTCCTGAAATCATGTAAGCAAAGCATTCTCATTGTACTCTGTTTCGTACTTTCATCCATTTTTAGAAATCATGTAAGCCAAAAGGAATTTCGTACTTTCATTTAGGTCAGGCCGTATTTCGTACGTGCGATCGCATGTCCGAAGCCCAATTCGTTATAATGGCCGAAGGCCATCGGCCCATTTAATACCCAATCGGGCTGGATCAAGAGGATCGATCACTGGTGTCACTAAAGCCCGTCGCTGCACGTCTGCACGGCCTGCCAAGACCGGAAAAATCAGGCCGGCCCGAAGCGTTCTTCTTCGTCCAGCCGCGGCCGACGCCCGCAACCGCATAGCTTTGCTGTCGCGGCTGCCGTGCCGAGCGACCATCAAGCTGCCAGCGAGGCTCCGCTCCGCACGCAAGCTCGCTCACTGGCACTCGAACGCGTGCACGCGATGCAGCCCTTCCTGCTCACGCCGGGCGCCCGCCTCGCGGCCTCGGCCCCCGCTCCGTCAACGTTCTCGCGCCTGCTCCTCCCACTCCACCTACAAAACCGTCATGCCCACGCCGCCTCCTCTCCCCGCCCGCACAACAACAACTGCCTCTCGTCCCCTCTCCTCCTCCACCCTCACCGCCGCGGAAGCCGCTTCTTCGCCTCCTCCTCGTCCTCCCAGGTCTGGCTGTCCTCTTCGCTAATCTGACCTGCTTGGGGGTGGGTTGGGGGGAGGTGTTCGTTGAAATGCCTCCGTGATGGCTTTGGCTGATTGTGCCCTGGTGTTTGCCTTCGTTGCAGATGGCGGCGCCTGCCGATGCCCCGGGCGGATCAGCAGACGCGTTCGAGGTGATCCGCGCGCACCAGGTGTGGCCCTTGGCCTTGGGCTTGCTTGTTTGCTTGGAGACCATGTTGTATGTGACAACCTGAGGACGCAATAGCTATATCGGGTTCTCTGGGGCCAATAGAGTCGCGGAGGATTTCACACACTTGGGGCAACGTACTGCCGTACTGGGTATATGTATTTTTTATTTTGATAACGAAATATTGGGTATATGGAGTATATGTTATAGTCTCATACAGATTTCCAGGAAGGATCAAATATTGTACTGTGAAATAGGCTTGAATTGTTTGGCTGTGGCGAATTTTTCAACAACTAGCGTGGCGAGGAAGAGACATATCCATAATTAACAATGATTTGCTGAGGTTTTCTTCACAAGAGTTAGACTTACACATATTCCAATGTTGTTGGAGTTTAGTGTCTCTTCTGGCCAAACATTCATCAGTATTCCCTACCCAAACCACCATTAGCTGACTTCACAAAATATGCCCTTTTGATCCCTATGAGATTATTTGACCGATCAACCTGTGGAACAAGTATGTGCAACATTTAGGACAGCTCTGAATAAATACCTTAACAAGTTCTAAAGAGGTCTAAAATTTTAATTAAGTGAACTCTTCAAAAATCTAGACTGTTATCTTTGACCCGTCTCTAGATTGTGCTTATTCAATCAGGATTTTCATAATTACAGGCAAAAGCTGCTCGACTCCCCCCCATTGAAGAAATACGAACCATTCTGGACCAAAGTGTCAGGGGTGTTCTAGCCACCCATTCTCAGGTGTTCTAGACTCTATAACAAGTGGTTGTCGTATTGCATGTCTTAGTGTATAAGCATCTGTGTCAGTCCTTTACTTGTTCTATGTATAGTTTTGTTGAACCTGGTGAAAAACTGAACACTGATTGCTGTGTGGATAGTGTGAAGAGCCTGACCCTCTTTTAATGATGAGCTTCTTGATAAAGTCTACTTTTCACTGAAATGTTGTTGTGTGCTTAGCTTGGTTGTTCCCACATTTTCACTGCAGCATGATCTGTGGTTTTGTACCATGTCGTAGCTGTAGGGATTGTCTCCTTACATGAAGAGATTTTTGTCTCAGTGAATGGTGGAATCAAATTGCAGTGCTCTTTTGTTTTTTATTATATGGTCAATTAGTTGAATATAGGAATATAGAAATTTAGAGTTTCAAGACTTCAATATATGTAAGAATGCAGACCTTCAGAGTTATACAGGGAAATTGGTGGAGCATGGAATAACATGTTATTATGTTTACAGAAGCATGTTGGTTATCCATCCGGTTCAATGGTTGATTTTGCATGCGATCGGGACGGTTCCCCTATATTAGCAGTCAGTAGTTTAGCAGTTCATTCAAAGGTAAGATATTGTGTGCTTTCATAATTGTGAATACATGGTAAGGCTACTTATTCTCACTGTTTCCCATGCATGGTGGCCTTAAACATTTGATAGCATTGCTTAAACATACTACATAATAACACTGACGGGCATACTAGTACATACATGTGGACTTGCAAAGTAAATATGCATAGACATGTAAAATGTAAGACTGATGGGCAGTGTTCTACAAAAATATAACTTGCTACTCTACATTCACCAAATGCAGACAAACTTCTGATACTCATGTTTCCTTTAATCAAAGCTCCTTATGTTTGCTATTATTTTGCAGAATCTCTCTGGAAATCCTAAATGCTCACTTCTTGTTGCCAAAGATCCTGAGGACAGAACAGATACTGTAATCACTGTATATGGTGATGCTATGCCTGTAACTTCCTCCTTCTCTTCCTCACATTCCCTAGATACTTGCCTGCTTATGCTCTGAGCCCCTGATACATTTCTGTAGTAATACTTTGCTAAATCATTCTGTACATGTTACGTAATAAATACCTTTGTTGGTTTCCTACCTTCTTGTTTGCATTCTGTTTCAAAGGTTTCAGATGAAGAAAAAGATGCAGTGCGAAGTGCATACTTACGAAGACATCCTGAGGCATTTTGGGTATGTTTTGTAAACATTATTATCGTTTTGGAAAGTAAATGAAATGAATAATATGTTTTATAGAGTACTGATTTCTGATGAAAAAAATGCCAAATTAAGGTTGACTTTGGTGACTTCCATTTTCTGCACATCAAGCCAATAGCTGTGCATTATGTATCTGGGGTTGCAACTGCTATCCTTGGCTCTGGAGGTATGTGACCGTTTTGAATGTCATAGTGGAGTTACCATTAAAAGCCAAGCTATCCTTTATGAGAACCATATTTCAGGGTTCTAAATTTCTATTCAACCTTTTATTGGTTCATTTATTTTTGAGTAACTATGTTTCCGTGGCTCCCGTGTTATGCTCCTACAGTTAGTATTGTTACATAAATAGAACCCACAAAAATGATTTGGTGATGATGGTAACTGAGATAGTGAGGTGTTAATGTTATTGTCAACATCCCCAGAATTCAGTGCTGTTGAGTTCAAGGAAGCACAAGTGGACCCAATATCCCAATTCTCAACCCCTATCACAGTATGTCGGCATTCTGTTTTCCTTTAATCTCTCCATTTATTGGACTGCACTAAATATGCCAATCCTTCATTGGTGCACTTATGTTAAATTTTAGTTGTGTATGCTCTGCAGAGCCACATGAATAAGGATCATGCTGATGATACAAAGCTTATTGTGCAACACTCAACCACTGTTAAGGCAAGTACACAACAAAGTTCACTTACAGTGTTTAGTCCATGAATGTCACTGTTCAGAAATATAATCATCTTAAAGCATGTCGTGCCTCTTTTTTTTGCTGAGACAACTGTCTGTTTTTTATCATTTCTTTGTACTGTATTTTTTTAAAAAAACTAAATAACTAGTATTTAAGTTATTCGATGGCATGCCTTCAGTCATCTTGGTGCTTTTAGTTTGGAAAAAGAGAATAATCTTAGGTTCAAGCATATGGTTGCAGTTTTCTTATCCAACATGCAGGTTTGAAGATGCAAAATTGCAAACACCATCCAGAGCTATGTTCCCATGCAGCTCTAGACCCAAGAGGCCAGGACAAGAGCTGAACAGCTATCAAAACTTACAAAACTAGTTTACCGATGAACGAACCAATTTGTTTTATTCTATTTCTAGCTGATATTTATGTGTATCAGTTTATTTATAATCCTTGGTAACAAGAACTGTTATGTTGCAACATGAAGAACTGGGTTTGACCTGTAGCATTTCTAGACATTATATTTTGTCGGTATTATTCAACCTTGTAATCTTGATCACCCAGGAGCATGAACTAGCAGTACAAGACTCTGTTTTTAGAAGAACATGCTCATTTATGCTTTGTATTATTATCAACAACAACAACAACAATAAAGTCTTTTGTCTCGAACAAGTTGGGGTAGGTTAGGAATGAAACTTTCTTAAGATCAAAGAGACAAGAGCTTTAAAGACCTATTTCAAAGAGACGATTCTTTGTATTACTATCATTTTTAAAAAAATTTACACTATTATGCTTTGACCAATTTTTTTCCCAATACATTGAGGGATGACAAAGGTAAACTATTTCAGGTGGACTTTGCTTATATGCTCGATGTGGATAGTCTTGGTTTCAATGTGAAGGTAATAACTCTATAAAAGCTGTGTCTTTTGTACTTAATGAAAATTGAAAAGTTTCAGTGATGTTTTGGGAAAATGTTACCACCCATTGTCAAATACCGAGATGTCACATTTGATGCATTAGTAAAAATGTTATAATAATTGACAAAATAATAAGATTCTAAAACTAAATAACTGAATGTTTTTTCTTTTTCTTCCTCAATTTAAATCAATAACTCTAAGGTCAGCATTACAGCTTCAGGAGAGAATACATATGGGCTTTAGATCATTTGACCTTTGAAGCCCTTGATTGACTGGATAATGATGCACTTGGTTTTCATGTAACTTATTTCATTGGACCTTTAACGCACTGCACTGGCCTCTAGGCAAAAGCCCAACCTTGAACTTGTAATGCACACTTTTCTTTTGTCCAGGCTGGTTATGATGGAAGTGTTTTGAAGCTGCGTATCCCCTTCCCTAGGCGCGCGCAAGACAGGAAGTGAGTCCCTACTCCTACTCGCTAGGCTTTACATTTCTCATTTGGGTCTGAGCATGATCATGTGTGCATATAACTGTTCTGATGTTCTCTTTATAGTCTGTCTATTTTAATTGGGTCCAGAGATGATTATGTATTTTCTGAGCGCTTTGTTGATTAAAAATTCCTAGTTGTATAATCCGCTGAATGTTGATTTTGTAATTAATGTCTGAGAGCGGGTTATTCTGAATATTTGCTTCAGACTGACTCTTATGGTTTTGTTGTTCTTGTATAGGGATGTCAAGACACTTATCGTGGAAATGCTCCAAGCTGCAAAAGCCTCGTCTTCAGTTACTGAATGATGTTTTTGTTCTGGAAAGTGACGGCTTTGTTCTTGTAATAAATGAAAGAAAAACATAAATAAAAAAGAGCTTTATATTTCTGTTCAGTCTCAGCATCAGTTCAAGATGGGGCCATAGAAATTCCATGCTTTGATAGATTGCTTTGCTCCAGTTTGACAGTGAACAACATACGTGAAGTACTTACCAGTTGAACCAATGCAAAGCGCCTTTTATATTACTAGAACATCAGGCACGCGTCGTGCGCCTTGTCATGACTTCAATTACAGAAATTAATTCACGCTTCACTATAGACACTTCAAGCAGATGATAAATAGAGGTCATTGCAGAAATTAATTTCTACTTCAATATAGAATTCCCACTTCAATATAGACACTTGAAGGAGATGAATATCAGTATGGAAAAAGTATTAAAATAGATTATGCTACCTCAATTCAAAGATGTTTAAAAGTGAACGTTGAAATACACCATCACTCAAAGTAAGCTAGCAGCAAAGTGTATTCATAAATTAGCAACCAGTACTCCTTTATAGACTTGCAGAGTTTACCTTAATGCTGAGTTTACCTTAATGCAAAAAATGTACGATGATACTGATGCACTGGCAAGATCAATGATTAGTAGCTTGGCAGGACACACTAAAGTCACGTAATAGGAGCCAGAGATTAGATTTACGTTTATATTAGACTACAAATTTTGATGGCTATGGTCTTGTCATTGATGAGGACACAGTCATATACCAGCTGGGTTTCTTTTAAAATTATGGAACCTCAATAAATGTTAGCTTAACCACAGTCAACATATCAATATTCCCAAAAAGCAGGCAACGCTATACCAACATAGAGAACATACAAACCCATGAGTACCTTGATATCCCTTCTGGTGTAGTTTCTACTCCTAGCTGCTCCAACAGCTCCCTAGCTGTGGTTACATACTGCAATTGGAGGATGTCAGTGTTAGCACACAATCCATTCAAAATGACTAAGATTAAAGACAAGATTCATTAAATACCACTTATTAAAATTGAATACAAACAAAACGAATCCAGCAATATCCCATCACCCAATTTTCCTTATATCCCAATATCCCATCAAAGAATCGGCCGAGAACTTTCCAATCATGGTGCGATGAACTTGAGCCATCTCAGAGAAGCCCTTTCTTGCGTTAAAAAAAAGAAGTGTCGAAAAATATCAGGCATATACATCATCTTATATGCAGGTTGATCAATATACGTGTTCCCTCTTTATTTAATCCAGAATACAGAAGCTCGAGTGACCTTAACACACCGAGAAAAATTAAGTTCCTCATATTGCATTTGACACACCACAAGGCTACACAACACTACTATACAAAACTTTTACAGAACCTATGACTTTGATAAATCATTTGAACCATGATAAGACACCATAATTGTGCTAATACATCAAAGAAAGCTCCATCAATATTCTAAAAAGTAAACTAAACATTCCACAATATCAAGTTCAACAGCACTATCCTCCAGACCTTGCATCATGATTCCCACCAAAAAATAATTTTCATCAAACGCAGAACCTACACATGTATGTCATGTAGTTGCCCTTTACTTTCAAATTTGTGCATTGCCAAGAGTAATGACATACGTTCCACCTTTAATAACCATAAATGAAAACCTAAGCATACAACAAACTATAAATGTAAACCTCGTCGGCGCCTTCCTCCTCCTCATCTTCGTCGTCGTCGTCGCCAGAAGATTCGAGGAGGGAACCGCTGGTCTTGGTGAAGGTGACGGTAGGCTGGCGGCGCTTGTTGATGGCGGTCGTTGTCATCCGCGTCCTCAGCGTCGGAGGGGGGTCAGGGAGGAGGCGGAGAGCGAGGGAAGCGGAATGCGGGAGAGGTCGAGCGGGATGGCGCGCGGGAGCGAGTAGGGGAGCGGCGGGCCGTCGTACTCCGCCGTGAAGGAGTAGTTGCCGCCACCGGAGGCCACCGCCGGAGGCCATGACTGGAGGCAACGGGGGACGAGGAGGCAGCAGGGGAGGGAAAGGTGGCGGGGGAGCGGGGGAGGAGGGGGAACCGGGGGAGGAGGGGGCAGCGGGGGAGGGGGGGAGGAGGGGGAGGCAGTGGGGGAGAAGGGGGAGGGGGAGGCGGCGGCGGGGAGGCGTCTTGCCATGACTTCAATTGCCGTGGAGGGGGAAGCTTGGGCGTCGAGGAGGCCGGGCGACTGTTAGGGAAGCTAGAGGGCGCCGGGGTGAAGCTCTCACCGCGAGGAATCGATAGGGATCGGCCGAGGAGGTTGCGACGGCGAAAATGACGACGGCAGCCGGATTTGGGGAAGAGGGAGGAAGAGAAAAGCAAGGAAAGTACAAGCACAAGGAAAGCTCGAGGAAGCTCACCGTGCAGTCGGCGGAAGCGGGGAGAGGCCGAGGCGGTCCGGCGGCGTGAACCCATGGCGGCGCGGGGTGGTTGCCGTGGAGGGGGAAGCTCGGGCGTCAAGGAGGCCGGGCGACTGTCAGGGAAGCTCGAGGGTGTCGGGGTGAAGCTCCCACCGAGAGGAATCGGATGGGGATCGACCGAGGAGGTCGCGGCGGCAGAAATGGCAGCGGCAGTCGGATTTGGGGAAGATTGGTCGTGCGACGTGCTGTGCTCCGCGGAAACCAAATCAGCCGATGGTGGAGGTTCGTAGGAGGGAGGGGCGCTCTGCGACGCGGGTGATTGGAACGGAACCTCGCCGGGTGAGGGGGAGTGGGTGAGGGAAGAGCGCGCAGAGGTGGAGCAACAGCGGCTCAGGAGTGGCTACTTGCAGCTGTGGAAGAGGGGAGAGAATAGCGGGGCTGACAAATGGAGCAGGAGGCGGCACGACGCGGCATGGGGAAGATGACGCGACCGGGGGAGGGAGCAGGGCATGGGAGGCACGGGAAGATACTGAACCATTTTGCCCTCATTACAGGTTGAATGTGAGCGTGACGTAGGCCATGAAAAATCCCACACTGCATAATAGGGGGTTTCGATATAGTGAATTTCTTATTGGGGGTGAAATCTTAGTGGAGGTGTAGCCAAGTTAACGGCTTAGTATTGTAAAGACCTCATTATGATCCGTCCGTCGTGCATCAAAGAAAGTGTGCTAATCGTGTGGCAATATGAAATGATCATGTTTTGCGGGTAAAGCTGTACAACCTCTGCAGATTGTATAAATTATCTTGTATAGCCATGCCCACGGTCATGGGTAAGTTGAGTGAAGTTTTTCTACGTATTAGATTTTGATTTTCAAAATAGTTCCTGAAAAGGCTTATGGATAGATAGAATCTATAAGAGATTAAAAAGCATATGAATGGATAAAATCTATATGAGATCTTTCGAAAAAGATAGTCCGAGTGAGATATTCGTGGTTAGGTTAGTGTAGGGGATGGACCTGCACTAACGATATTAATTTCATCTATAGTACCATTTTTACTTACCATGTTAAATTTAGCAATTTTTAAGCTATTAATTGTATTTCTTTAAATGCTATTTTACGCTCAAACTAACATTATATGTCTCCCCTTATTGCCTTTATCATTATATTGCATTTTTCTGTGTAACTTGTGGAGTACAAGTTTGTACTCACCCTTGCTTTAACATCTCAAAGAATGACGACTTCGACTACAGTAAGGATTAGAATGAGTAAGTTGTGTCTTACTGTCGTTTGCCTGTGAGAAGGCTCAGTGGGTTTCTTCCGCTTTAGTTTTATCTTTTGCTGCTTATATTCAAATTTGGCCTGTGGGCTATAGATGTAAATTTTGGCAATCATGTCTATTTTTAGTTAATGAATAAATGTTATTATGATTGATATTTATTTTTGTTGTCCACTATGTGCACTAGCTGATTCTAAACTACTGCAATTTACATAGAGGATCCGGGAGTTATTGCTCCCGGGTCCAGCACAAACCCAGTCCCTCGTGAGGATAGTGACTCAGAGACGAATTTGTTTTTGCAAGTAGTGAGGACTCACGACATAAGTCAGTCATCAAGGCAAGTTGAAGAAAATAAGGATGATGAAGATGAGAGCTTTGCACAAGATGATGACGATGACGAGGATATGACAGAGGCCAAAGAGCCTAGTATTAACCTATTACAAATCACTAGTGACAAGCATGCTCTTCACCGTCATACAAATCAGTTTGAGAAGCTATCAAGCTCTATGAATTTGAGATTTCATACTAAATTCCAACAAGAGGTGTTTGCCCAAATCTACAATCATCATAAGCAGTTTGTGGACCACAAATATGTAGATTAGATGCGCTTGAACAACCTCGATTGCTTTGCCGGTGCATATAGTTTATTCCATGCAGCAGGACTAAAAGATATTATGGCTCCAACATGCGACCATCAAGAAGACATGTTTTGATAGTTTTGTGCCATCTTTGTATCCTATGACTTCGACTATATGGTGTAGATGACTGGAAATGGAAGGGTGGAAGCTTCAAAAGTAGATTTTGAGCAAGCGCTTAGGACCTACTCAAACTAATATAAGAAGGTCTACTCCCGTGGTGCAATTCAAACATTGGCTTGGCATCAATTCTATTATGCAAATGTGAGGTACACACCTACGAAGCTAGCGGGACTCCTTCCTTTGCCAACCCTAATTAACCAAGTCATATAACACATATTCTTCCTAAAGAGTGAAAATTTTGATGCTATTCGTGGCCATACTTGGAACATCATAGACTACATCTTGCAAGAACGAAAGTTCGTAGTTGACTTGATTATAAGGGAAATTGCATCATCCAAAAATGATAGGGTGAAGTGTATCTACTACGCTCCCTATATCATGACCCTCATCATGAGAAAGACTCACTTCTATAGGGCAAGGCTGGCAATGCACAAGCCCTACAAGCCTAGGTAAGGGCCTCCAGTATTAACCACAACCCCTCCTCGTCTTCAAGTACAAGAGGAGCATGTGCAAGAGCAAGAGCACTCTCCTCAACATGTTCAAGAGCCACCTCAAGCATCAGATCCCATGCTTCAAGCTTTGACTCAAATCAATTCAACTCTTATGGAGATTCAAGATGAACTATTAGCTAGTGGCTTTGACTCAGTGCGTGAGCGCGCTTGAGCGTCCTTCCTCCTCAACAACCTCGCAACCAACACAACCTTATTCGCCGCTTCATTATCGTCGTCGCCGCCGCTATGATCCTCCCCCAATTAATAGGTTTTTGGTACTCAATGCCAAAGGGGGGGAGTTGAAGGGGGAGATATGAATGAAGATGAAGAGATGAAATCTCAAGCCAAGTCAAG
The DNA here is from genome assembly GCA_036346265.1 of Melocanna baccifera. Taxonomy (NCBI): domain Eukaryota; kingdom Viridiplantae; phylum Streptophyta; class Magnoliopsida; order Poales; family Poaceae; genus Melocanna; species Melocanna baccifera. Next base: position 21,111,053 of record CM070694.1, on the reverse strand, counting down.
CATATCAAGGTCTATGCTATCTATCTTATATAGTTATCTATATTGGGTTCTTTTGGTTCTCAAGATCTATGCTATCTATCTTATATAGTTATCTACATTTCGTCTTTTTGGTTCTTTTGGTTGTATGCACTTCATGGACAAACTACTTGTAATATTTAAATGTCGCTCTAGCTTGGATGATCTTGTAATGCTACATTGCTATATTTTGCTATGTCTTAAATGTTTATGTCACTTTGATTATGCTTGCAATCTCATATTACATTGTTTATCTCATGTTTGTTCATTTTAAGTATTTTGATAATCATTGTTTATCATATTGATATGCATCCATAAATTCAATAAATAAAGGAAACTCCACCAAAATGTTCTAAAAATATATAAATGTGCTTAAATAACACTTTATGAAACTATATGCACATATTTAGGGGTAGTTTTGTTTAGTTGTTAATTGACTTTGAAAGCAACTAATTATTTATTTCCTTTGAGCTTATCTCAAGAATTATTTGTTAATCAAAAGTCAAAAACTAGAATATACAACTTGTTTTCAAACTAGATGTATATTCAAAACTTTTAATTCATTCATATCATCTAGATTGTCATCAATTACCAAAAAAGAGGAGATTGAAGCATCTAGGCCTCTAAAAATAATTTTAGTAATTAATGCCAACAATGATTAAAGTGACTAACGTGTTTATTGAGATAATTAAAAGGTTTAGTCTGGATTTTGATGACATCATGGAAAAGACATGTAAAGATGATCAAAGAATGATATGGATCAATGCATGGCTCAAGGCAAAGGTATATTGTAGTCTAAGAATCTCTTTATAGTTTTTATCGGTCTTAGTGTTTGCTTGAAAAGACCGGATTCATAGGATAGATATCGTACTATAAAGAGAGGTCATGGCTAGTAGCTTGAAGTTTATCTTGTGCCGCTTTGATCAATTATGATTCATGCATGCATCTGGAACTTTATTTGGAACCCTCTCTGATTTTCCTTTGAAAAACCGATATGGCCACATGTATTTTGATAGTAGTATCACTGCATCGGTACTACCGGTCCTTACATGCCAATAACTATTTTTTAGAGAGGTGTTTTATCAGCCATTCCATGATCAGTACTACCTCTTGTGTAGAACGGTAGTACCGCATGACAGTATGACCACACGATGGAAGTGGTACTACCAGAATATAGTAGGACCAAAATTTAGTTGGCGGTAATTAATTTTCAGAGAGTTATATTTTAAAGCACTTTCTCTTCTCTGAAAATCGGTACTACTGCAACTAAGGTGCGGTACTACCGCATGATCGGTACTACCGACCCTTGTGAGTACGGTACTACCGATATTTTCAAGTAACTACTAATTTTTGTGCATTTAATGAATCTTAAATAGCCATTGAACAATGGGTGCAGTAGTATCGACCACTACGTGGTGGTAGTACCGTATCTTCTGATTTTTGGGGATTTCGACCTCAACGATCATCTTGGTGGGTGGAGGAGTAAGGTGTTCTTCTTGGACCTCATTGAATACCTTTGAGGTCTTTTTACACTCTCTTCAACTCATTTGCTCTACTTTCGCATATTGAGATGGTTGAGAGCAATCAAGTGCATTGCATCATTAGTTGATCTTTTTAGCACTTGAAAAACCTTCAAGTAAGCGTCATGACTTGTTACTCTTAGTGGTTGCCAACACCTAGACTAATTGGAGGATGTTGAGTGGTGATTTCTTCAAAGAAGTTTGTGAAGAAACTCGGTATGGTTGTGAGTGATGTGGTGCTCGCCATCTTCAAAGTGGAGGAAGAGCAATTTTAGTGGACTTAAGATGGTTAGGCTTAATTCGTGGAGCTAGTCTAATCCACTTGGACCTCAACGTAGATTAGGGAAGACCGACAAGTCTTCGAGACCATGGGAAAACATCGGTTATCTCCATTATGATTTATCTCTTTGTCTTTACTTTCCACATTTACATATCTAGCAAGTTATTTGAATTAAATTGTGTAGCTAGAATTGTATCTAGTATTGATATAGCTTTGCGGTGCCTTAGTAAAACCTAGAGGATTTAGGCTTTGATTGTGCAAAATAATTTGAATTAAGTTCATACATGCTAAAATTATGTTTTAGCCAAAAGAATTTAAAAATCTCCTATTTACCCTCATCTAGTCGATTATCCTTGATCCTACAGCTGCCATCAAAGTGAGCTCTAGTTCGTTCTAGAGCGAGCTGGGCCGTGTACTCCATGGGTTGCCAAGGTGGGCTGGCTTTGCCAGCCCAAGCCAACTTTTGACCTAATCAGCCAAACTAGGCTAGCCTAATACCGTGCAACCAATACTATTCGTAGCCCAGTCCAACACTATTCACTAGCAACCAAATACTATGCAGCCCATCAACCTTAGCCCTGTTACTGTTCACCAAACCCGCCCCTAGAAATAGTACTAAAACTGGTACTATTCACTCGACCCGCTAGAAATAGCACTAAACTTTATTCACCCGAAAATCTGTTAAGCATATTTATACTCATTTCGACCATCTTGAGCTCGTTTAGTCTATTTTCAATTCTGTTCAACCCAACTAGACACCGATTAGACCCTAACCACCCAAACCCTCCTATGTTTAAAAGTTTTTCTAGATTTTTCTTTTTTATTTTGTTCCTAGGTAGCTTTTTCTGAGCCCAAACTTATTTCATTCTTTTCCTTTGCGATAGCAACGAGATTCTTTGAGTAGACCGCCGAAGGAGCTAATCAAGACACAGAAGAAGTAAACCCAGTTGAAGACTACGAGTAGGAAGGCAAATCATATGTTTTTTAATTATGTTGATCATATATTATTTAATTATTATTACTTTCATTTATGTTATTTGAGCATTGTTATTTACATAAAATAATAATTTAGAATGTCATGATGAATAGTTAGATCCAACCACTGAAAAGCTCAGTTATACTCTCATAAACCATATTTACCTTGACAACCATAAGTGTTACTATAATATAAAATCACCCTATTGGTAATTAGTAGGTAGGTTAGAAAAATATAGCTGCTTTACAAATATTGTTAAGAATTATCAGGTACAATGCCCACAGACTTTGAAATAAAGCTAAAGATTGTGGCTTCTTGGTGGGCAACCACTAGATAGTTGGAGCCCATGACTTCATCTAAAGATTAAGTCTCTGGTTTAGATATTGTGTAGTGCCAGTGTGTACATAGCATGTGAATAATGATTAGACCCTTGTGCCAAGTAAATAACACAAAACTCACTCAACCACAAGCTTTGGCTTGTTAACCTGGTCTAGTACACTACTCTATTTGATTGAACATCTGCAGGTTGATGGTTGACCTATGATCATTTGGATAGCCTGCAAGAAAAAAGTGTGGGATAGAAGTTGGGTTGGTTGTGCCACTTGCCAATCTTCACAACAGTAGGCCCACTCAACATCGAGATGTGCATTCCGTATTAGCTAGTAGATATCCGATGGGGGTTGAATGGTTCTGAGTCTATCGGACAGAAGTTAGAACGAAAAGAGCAGTGAAACGGTCTTGTTACCCCACCTCAATCGTACATTATCATGTTACGTGTCTATTGCATTATATTGTGAGTTTGGTATATCTTGTGGGTAAAGCTGAGCAACTCTGCAGAGTAAAACATGTAGTATTTGGATACATCGTGCTTCTGGTCAAGGGAGTTGTGTTTAATGGGTAAATTCAATAGCAAAGCATAAGTAAGACTGGAACGATTTTAATGTGATTAGTAAAGTTGTTAAATCCCCTGTTCTCTTAATAAAATAGTGTTTGGTATTTCGAGTTTAAAGATCTTTGTGAACAAACATGCATTCATACCTGTAATAATAGAATCTCCACTCATTGTTGTAATGACACTCTAGCAAGTAGTTAAGTAGATATATTGTACTCATACTGCTTAATCATTATCAGAATGATCTTGGGAGGATACTGAGGAACCTTTTGAGGGAAACTTCAATGACTCACTAGAAGGTGATGACTACTGGTTTATGTCTCGACTACGCTAAGACATGCCTATGATTTCTTTAGAATATCTTTTGTGTTGTATTATAAACCTTGGGTTTGGATACCTTTAATAATGTAAAACTCAACTGCTAAGTCGTACTCTTTTGTAATAAAAGTTTGATCTCTGTGATTAAAGTATGAGCAAGTTTAATGTACACTCTTTAGTCTTTAGCACTCGTAACTGATCTTTCTAGACAGTTACGAAGAAATCCAATAACCTTCTCACAATATACATATAATACTATGGTGTCGGTGCTGGGGGACTGCCTAAGCAGGTCGCTCTCTCAGCCTTAGCAAATTCCAGCTAAGGAGAATCCTCAACTTTTCAATTTTTGACATCTCGCAACAAAAGAATGTCAAGATTACCTGCACTATAAACTGCAAAGAGTAGAGATATGCAAAGAAAGTAGCACGTGGGACCCACTCGTCAGAATCGAAAAAAAACGCACATCTACGCCTCCGTCCGTTCTCCTTTCTGTTTCATTTCCCCTCACTCCTCTCTTCCTCACCACCGCGCTTCTTCCCGTCCCTCCTCAGTCTTCAGTCAGTCCCCACCCCGGTCGCTCCGCTTGCTCATTGCTGATCCCACGGGAGGCCACCGGCCAGCCTCTGCCACCAGCGCTTGTCGAGCCCCGCACCGCACCCATTCCTTCCTCTCCTGTGAAGCAACCGCAGCAGCAGGAGCGGCGCCGGCGAGGAGTCGAGGGGAGGAGATGGAGTACCGAAGAGTGAAGGATCAGGTAAGCACAGCCCCGCAACCCTAAAGAGAAATGTCGTCACTTGTGCTAATGTGCCACCGTCCGCGCCTTTAGGTTAGATCGCTGCTGCGGGGATTTTTTTTCTTTTCTTTTCAATTTTCGTTTGTTTTGTTTCTCCCCATAGGGTTCCAAAATTTCCAGTCGCTTCAGATTCTTGATGTCACTGGCATGTGCCATTTGTCTTTCATTGATTCGATTGAGGATCTTTGTAGAGTGTCGGTCATCATCTAGTCGTGGTTAGTGCCTGTGGCGTAGCCAACATATATTTGCAATAAGATGGCTTTGTGGTGTGACCAATCCGTGCGTGCAACCGAAATGGTCCATCTCGATCTGGGAAATTGCGGAGCAAATGCCGTGCGAGAGGGAGGATGGTTGATGTTCCAATATTTCTGTGGCTAATCACCTAACTGGTTGTAGAGTTGGATATTAGCCCATTGGGAACTGATTTTAGATTTTTTTTTTTTGGTGACTGGTCTCAAGAATGTTGTGTTGTTATTGTGTCCAGTGGGTTTTCTGAACCTGAATGGCATATACATGATGTGGCGAATTAAACTTGTCATGATACGTCTTTGTGGATTGCTTACAAATGCAGATGCACACAACGACAAATCCTGAACAACACTACAGACTACATTTATGAGCATGTTTTGGTTCTTTTTGTATGATTGGATGCTCAACCCTGTGTTCCTCATGGAGGTACAGTGACCTGTTTCGTGCCCTGTAAGGCTGTAACTGTGGATTCTGGGAGCTGATATCTTGCCATTAACAGTCCAGTGACCATTCAACCAATGAATTTTGCTCTTCCCTAATTTCTCTTATAACTGCCAGTAAGTCAGTGACCGATGTTTAATTCTTGTACTTTACAAATTTTATTGGTAAACTCACATTTAGGTATTCAAAGAGTGGGTATGTGTATGCAGCAATTTGTATGACTTTTAGCCATTGATGAACTTATTGGTTTGTACTTGGTTCTTCTGTGATACTGGAGCAACCTACTGGAAGTAACTTGAACTCAACTTTAACTACTTAGAAATTAAAAAGAAAATATAGCTCGTGCTAAGTTTGGCGAGCATGATTTGGGAAGCTGGTTGTGCCTGTTATCGCTTGTTAGAGGTCAAACCAGACTGCTCCAGTATGGCTTAAATCTGCAATCGATTAAATTTGTCTGGTCTTTTTATCCTGTTGATGTTTGCCATTGGTAGCCAGGTGCTGAGCTTTAAGTCAAACCCTTGCAATATGTCTTACCGTGTCTGTTTGAAGTTCTGTGTATTACAATAAGCTTGTACTTCGCCAATGGTGCTGTGTGCTAACAAGTAACAAATTGTTTTATCCTGTACCATCTAAAGGAGAGTTATGATGACATATCTCGGAAGGACATAGAAAGCCCTGATGGGAGGTCTCTTTCTAGCAGTAAGCTCTTGGTTTATCATAGAAATGTTCTTTTTTGGATGGTCTATAATCAGGAACTTCACATCTTTGATGCTTGTACGATTTACAGCTCCAGCAACTTCCAGCCTTAGCACTGCAGGAGGTTCCAAGGGAAAGAATAGTTGGAAGCTAAAGTAAGAGTTAATTGTTGTAATCTTTGTGCTATATCACATACTTTCTGAAAATTAATTGATTTACTGGCAATTGCTGTGGCAGGTCTATTGTTACACTTGCGTTGACATTACTAACAAGTTCTCAGGCAATACTGATTGTGTGGTCGAAAAGAGCCGGAAAATATGAATATAGTGTCACAACAGCAAATTTTTCAGTGAGCAAAAATGCAAAATTCATAAGTTCTTTCTTGGTGACAGTAGCATCAGGAACTTTCCCTGTTGTTCTCTTGATACCATGATTTAGTTATTTACTTCTTCCTATATGTCTAGGTGGAAGCTTTAAAATGTATATTATCACTTGTAGCCCTGTACAGAACATGGAACAGTCAAGGTGTTACAGAAGATAATAGGTGATCATTCTACCATAATCTATTGCATTCTAAGTCTTAATTGTCTTTTTTCTATGCTGTAGCCATTTCGTTTTATTTTTTTCAGGTTAAGCACATCATTTGATGAAGTTAGTGTTTATCCTATTCCTGCCATACTTTACATGGTAAAGAATCTATTGCAGGTATGCCCACTTGTCCAGTTATTCTGTGATAAAATAATTTGGTTTTTGCAACAACAAAAGCTTGACACATTCTTCCATTTCCTGTCAGTATTACATCTTTGCTTACGTGGATGCGCCAGCTTACCAGATCTTGAAGAACCTGAATATTATTAGCACTGGTGTCTTATACCGTATAATCCTAAAGAAGAAGTAAGCTTTACTTCTTGTAGCCTTAGAAGTTGTGAATAGAGGAAGATGATAACATGTGTGTTCTTTTTACTACTTTGCCGATATCTTTATGGCATCCGGTTAGTTGTTATTTTTCTTTTCCCTTTTTCATTTGAAGCCTTTGAATATAATGTTGGAAACTATGCCTTGCAGAGAGGTGTTATGGTTCTGTGATAAAACGGATGCACTAAAATTCAGTTGCACACCAAATATTCATCCTTAGGAACAACCACATGAACATGTCACCTAAAGACTTTTCAAATGTAGACTTTTTGTGCTGTTTTGAATGTAGCATGTATAGTAGTAGAACTCAGTACTTGTTGGTTTCTAATAATAGAAATCGGAGGGAGTTTCCTTTCAAATAATAAAAAACAAGCATATATAGTTGCATATCAATATCTTTACAAATATACGAATTCGACGTGCTAAATGTTTCAATACTTTACTGGCCTTTTTCAGCTGGCCATCATAATCTTTATGGTGTTCTTTAAATGCCAAAACAGCTCTTTTCTTTCTTCTTCATTCTTTCCAGAACTGTTCACAGCATTTTCGTTGGCAACACCTGTTATCCATTCTTAATGTAGCGTGGTGAACCTACGTTTCATCACTGAATGCTTGTGTTCTTTCCAGGTTAAGTGAAATTCAGTGGGCTGCATTTATTCTTCTATGCGCTGGCTGCACTACGGCTCAGCTTAACCCCTCGTAAGCAAAATATGTTTGAATATTTCTTTTTTTCCATTCTTAATAATTCTTTTCTCATTTCTCCAATCATCATGGTCAACTAACAGAAAAATATATGACCCTTTCCAGGTCAGACCATGTTCTTCAAACCCCTATTCAAGGTTGGATGATGGCAATTGTGAGTCACCAAGTAGACAAAACATTCAATCTAGGAAGTTTGTTTTGCCTCAACTAGCTGAATGTTTTTTCTTTTTCAGGTGATGGCTCTTCTAAGTGGTTTTGCTGGGGTATACACAGAAGTATGTGACTTCGTGCTATTGCTCTTTGCATTTGTATCTGACTTTAGAAAGATACATTTGATGTGAACTACTGAACTGTCAAGGGATTTCCATGAGGAGTTTAAGACATTTGTTCATCTTTGAACAATGCAGGCTATCATCAAGAAACGTCCTTCAAGAAACATCAATGTGCAGAATTTTTGGCTGTACATTTTTGGAATGCTCTTCAATTTAGTTGCAATTTGTGTTCAGGACTTTGATGCTGTCATGAATAAGTAAGTTGCGATGGAAATTGCTTCATTTCATGTTATATATTTTTGTTACAATTCTTGATATCGACTATTTAACTTAATTGCGCCATCTATTGCAGAGGCTTTTTTCATGGCTACTCATCCATTACCGTTTTGATGATTCTTAACCATGCACTCAGGTACTAACAGCTGGATCTTGTTTAACTGTTTTTCAATATTGGCTTTTTAAGAGTTTACTTTAAAGTATTTTTGTTTGCTTTGCAGTGGAATTGCTGTATCAATGGTGATGAAGTATGCTGACAATATTGTCAAGGTACAAAATTTTAAGTTCTACAACTGGTTTCATGGTTTAAATAAAATGTGTTATAACAATATTTGCTGCACAATTGCACCTCCTAATAACTGTAGACCCCTTCTGTACCCTACTGAGCCACCTCTTATATGTAGGCAGTCCGTGATTAAAACCTTGGATGTTCTCATCAATTTTGTGTCCTTTCCTGTTGTTTTCCATTTAGAGAAAAGCATGGATTATTTTACTCTTTGCATGGCATAGAAGTTTAGAACTCTTCCAGAATGCATCTCTAATTCAAGTTGTAGTTTAGATTGTTGTCTCAGTGAATCATGCCAAGTGGAGAAGTATTGGATTTTTCTATTATCAATGTTTGGTGTACTACAAAAGTTCATTATGGATTTAAGCAATTATTGATTGTGAAATGCAATTTACAGTTCTTTTTTCAACTGCATGGATGTTTTGCCTTAACTGCATGGGTTACATCTACTCATTTAGATAACATCTTAGAGCATGCTTTATTTTATGCATGCCTGTATTTCTTTAACAGCAGCATCTTCAAATACTAGTGTCCATGCCTGCTTGATGGGAAGCAAGTCACTACATTCTTTATGCTTACATTTTCACTGAGAAACTATGTCATTCCACATACTGTTATCTGAGAAGCTATGTTAATAAACAGACCATTTAGACCTCTACACAAAACATTGGACAGTTTGCATGCATCCTTTGTAGAAGCAAGACAACTATAATGCATCAGGTTGATATCTAGATCTGAGATCTCAGAAGTCAGAACTGATATTTGAGGCACCTATAGAACTGAAGTTCTCAAAATGTGTGACCTTGGATTTTGTAAATCCTCTATATGATTATTGAGACAGATCAGAGACTTCTTGATATCACTCCTCTTTACCCAGTTGCACTAATTTTTTGGTTTGCCTGACAATGTGTCCTTCCATACATACAGGTGTACTCAACTTCAGTTGCAATGCTTCTGACAGCAATTGTATCTGTCTTTTTGTTTGGGTTCCATCTATCCCTTGCATTCTTCCTCGGGTCTACGTAAGTGCTGATGAAAGTGTAATCACAAGTTCTCTTGATTGGAGCGTTGTAACCCATGATATTAACGAACTCCTAAAATTTCAGGGTTGTTTCTGTCTCCGTATATCTGCATTCTGTTGGGAAGCCGCAACAGCAGAAATGAGTTTCACTTGGGTCTTTCCAAGAATTGTCAGTGGACACATCTACGTTGCATTGTAGAATGATTCTTGGGTAGCGATAGGATTGCCAACATCGTTGTGCAATGACGGAGATGGAATTCATGCTCGATCATCCCAATGTTCTGAAGCTAAGCTCTGAAGGAGGATTTGATCCCCCAGCCAAGTGCCAACTGAATAGGTGCTAGACGTTGATACATGCAAATTCACTACTGTTTTAACTGCTTGAGTGGTGGCGCTCCCCCTTTGTTTTGCCTCGTTACAAAGACGAGGCAGCTCCTATTTTTGGTCAGCAAGATGCTGGCTATTTTGTTCTTGCCCTTTTGTTAACGTTTTTAGCCACACTTAGATTACTTGCCGTAGCGAAAAAACTTTTTAGCAAGATGCAAAGGCAGTAACTGAGTTATGTTTGTTTTTACTATAGTTGGTTTATTTTTTACTGTAACTGAGTTGATTTATTTAGCATAATTAAATTTTAAAAAATAAAAATAGTGAATGCTCGGGAGTTGAGAGGCAACGGCGTGCATGCGCGTGCGGTATGGAGACGCAACCCGCGCGGCGGCGCTGTGACGTGCCTAGCTGGCGGGGTGGCTCATTCATGCTCCCCCGGTCAGGTAGTGTCGTGCCGCGCCGCGCACCCGGCTTCGTGATGGTGGGCGCCGACGGATGGCACGAGGTGGGCAGCGTGGGAGGTGGGAGCCAAGTCAACTAGGGGATGGAAGCTAGGACCTACGGGAGTAGTGAAAGCTAGGGGATGTTGTGTCACCCATGTATCCAATAAGGCTAGGTAAAGCTTCTATGAGGAAGATGTAATAAGGATGGGGACCATCTAAGTTTTATTCAAGGTATTAAGTCTACGCGGCATGGTATTATAGTAATATTTGTTGTCTTTAATTATTGTTCTGCTGTAACGCGTTGATGAGTTTATTATTCGTTGGAGTGTCCTACCAGACAAATAAATAATAATTCATTGATTAGTATTATTATCTTTTTGTAATAACACGGGTAGTCACACATAGTGTCATCGCGAATACATAAAACGTTTGAATTATCCATCCAACGTTACATTTCACGAGCCCCTCTCAATGTAAATTTCCATGTCTGCTCTGCTCCCCTTGGACGAAAGGCTGTGGCCTGGGGCAGACGAGTGGGGAAAGGGGAAAAGGTACGTACAATGAGATTGTGCCAAGTAGAAAGACGACGAGCTTTATCTCTGCCGTATGCCATACTGGTAAAGTACTAAGCGGCCAGCGTATACTCTTCTGCCATACGTCGTTTCTTGTTCGGCTCATTACAGATTTACAGTCTCTTTGAAAAGCTGGGTGCCTACCATTTACCATTGCCTATTGGGAGCATCATCATGCAGTGATTGGTGTAGGAACTAAATCTTATAGACTTCACATGACAAAAGACTAGTCATTTGCTGCTGCAGCAACTACCAATCCAACAAAGTGATTCAGAAACTTGCTTCATATAACTTGGTTAGGTTAATAAAAGGGCAAAACAAACGAACACATCAATGTGTGTTGGTAAGAAGAGTTTGAAAGGTGGGGAGACCGGGAAAGGCACAATCCTTTTGGAAGAATCTCACACATTTGGATGTAAAGAAACGGCTTGCAAACAAGGGAGACATGGATGAAAATCACAACGAAAAGCCACATTTAGCACTGTTTCGTTGCAAAATTACAAAAATAGACGTATACCGAGCGTTTTTGTTATACAGTGGACAAGCGGCGGTGCGGTGGAGCGGACGCGTGGCCGTGCCGCCCCACCATGGTAACACTAACAAATATGCAGACGAAGGAGCCAGCGAGAGTGGATGGCATGATAACACTGATAAATATCCAGATGAGGTAGCTGGCGTGGGGGGACGACACGAATGTAATGACATTAGTGCAAACGAGGGAGCGTGCGAGGAGGGACAACAAGGATAGAGTGAGAAATGTATGAAGGATGCAGCAGGAAAGAAAGGATAGGTGCATATCGCTAATTTTATGATTAAATTAATATGAATTAATGTGATAAATTTAGAGCACATAAAATTTCTAAAAAATTACACAATTACTATGGATGTGTCGGAAGGCTTCACGTAAAATTTTGTAATTTTTAGAGCTCGTTTGCTATATGTAACAGCTCCTACAAATATCAAAATCGTACGAATATTTAAGCAACATTCACAATAGATAAAATTACAAAAAAATTACATAGTCAATTACGTTATGTTCAGAGGGTGCATATAAATTTTTATAACTCATTTACTATGTTAAAAAATTCACATAAATTTTTAAAAAAAATTAAAAAAATGGCAGGTAATTAGGCATATTGTCTCCTCATAGGGTGGTAGGTCTCCTGCCATCCGGTGGTGGGGTAGCAGGCGGCCTGCCGTCCGCCTACAGGACGGTAGGGCCATACGTCCATCCTACTGCGCTGTCGCCTGTTCACCGGACAGCAAAAATAATATTTTTATCAATGCACTTAGTATGCAGCTATTTTTATAATTTCGCAATGAAACAACGTTAAATGTGGCTTTTCGTCTGAAAATCAGAGACCTCTGGGCAAACACGTGAACCATGAAAGCTGTCAAGGCCATCGATTCCTTCCATGCATCCACATCTTCCTAGCTGTCCAGCTAGCAGTAAGCAGCAGCACTCAGCAGCCAGGCAGTGAGTGAGAGAGAGCCTAGCTGCAGCCTGCATGCATGCATGCGTTGCATGTCCTGGATTTTGTTGGTGTAATTATTTCCAAGCGAATCCAACCAAAAGAGGCAGAGACCCTGTTTGTCATGTGAAGGTAACTTGTTCTTTCTGGCCCTTTTGGTCAGTCTGGCGCGTGCTCGTGAACCGCGACCATGCATGTATGTACGTTCGTACTGACGAGATGGCTGGATCCATAGTAAAAAAAAACCCCCCTCATGTTGCTTCGTTACCTTCAGTAATTTCCTTAACACAATCGTACAACTCACATGTCATTTGATATTCTCTCATTTGCTGGATTTGGTTTATGATCCAAACAGGGCAATTCGTTGACAGAACGCAAATCAAACCGCATGATAGCAAGCCAATTCTCCAGATAATGCGTTATAGCTGGGCAATTAGACAGCTTTCCAATACGGATTTCACCCACCCTGAATGCTCCATTGACTTTGAGAGGGTTTGAACTGGATGCCACAACCAGAGCACTAAAACCTTCCATTAGAGAAGGGGGTCAGAATCCAACCGGAGACCGCTGCAATGTCAATTAATTTAGGCAACACACCATATTACCACTCACCAATCAACGGCCACCAATAGGCAGGCAGGTGCTCGGACTGTTGAAGCAATGGTGCTTGCTTTGTTGCTTGCGATGTGAACTCCACCTGCCTTCACAAAATGCAAGGCTCAGGTCTACCTTATTTATAATCACCCTTGTGCGCTTTTCCAGATGACCAGTCAGTGGCCACCAAACTTAGCACACAAAAAGTTGGCATCTCTGCGCATCTTCCGATAGCTAAACACTTGATTAGCCACTTTTCAGAATAGAAAACACATACCAGTACTGGTATTAACCGGGCTCACACATACCAACGACTTAATTAATTCAATTCAACTTGACAAGCAGCTCCATCAAGCAGGTTGAAGACATGGGAGAAACAAAATTATTTGACAAAACATGAGGCACAAACCAAACAGGTCTGTTTCTCTTCAGAAACTTGACCACACTCCTCCCTAAAACCAGACAGACATCTCTTGAGGGAGGGAACAAATTCACATGTCAAACACTTGCGTAGAAGTTAATAAATTTGGGGCAAAAAGGTAAAACAAAATAAAAAAACCCAGAAAAAGAACACAAAGAAAGAAAGAGGGGTGTAAACTAATTTACTGGATAATACAGAGGTGTCAAGGGACTGTTAGGGCTTGGATAGAAATTCAGTTTTCCTATGGACAGTTAGGATTTTTCCCAGGTCCCCCGTAGTAGAAGTAAGAGCCCCAATCGCCATTGTTGCCATTCTGCACATCATAGCAGTTGGATTGCTCAGTGAATGACCCAACACCCCTTGGTGCCTTAAGATTGTTGGATGAATCCACCACTTGGATGTTTCTGAAGTAGCTGGACTTGCCAAACCCTTCCTCAGGGAAGTGGCCACTGCCCATTTGTGTGGAAGTGTGGCTGCCATCAGGCTCCGAGTTCACCACCTCACCACCCCACTCTATCATGGAGGCACTGTCTGCCAGGTAGGAGAAGAGGAAGGATGGCCAGTAGCCCAAAACATAGCCATTACCAAACTGCAACCACCAATTGCCCTCCTTTGGGTCCTGCAAAACCCCGATTTACAGGCATATTTAGCAGATAGGATAACGATCAGGGAATATAGTAGGTGCCTTTTAGTGCTATCATGCATGCACAGATAAAAGTCTAAGTGTTCATTATATGCACTACGAAAAGGCACTGCCCTTTGATGAAAATGACTTGGAAACTATTTTACGTTTACAACTAACTTTTCGAAATACTTTGGGGAACAAGATCTTGTTGGCTATACAAGTGGTGAAATTACAACATAATGGCACGTGGCAATGCCAATGGACAAGAGTTTTGTTTACCCGAAGAGACAGATTTCCAAATTTTCCTTACAAAAATGATAAGATTTTCTAACAGGAGGAACATGAACACAAGAGGAATATTCTTGATTTGTTCAAAGGGCGAATCATCAGTGTGTGTATTAGCAGGCATAAATCCAGTACGTGTGTGGGGACAACTGTGAGAGTGTGCACTGTCCAAGAACAGGCCAGAGCCAGAGTTGTAGACTTGACTTACGCCTGAAGGGCCTTAAGAAAGAACAAGAAACAGGTGGGCATAGATTCTTTGGCCCCATTCATGAATATGGTTATGTATGTTCGGCATGTGAAGGGTTCTTGTATTTTACCTTCCAGACCAAAATATTGATATCGTATTGGGAACCACCGTAGTTAGAGATAGGGAAGATGCTGGCACCCATGGCTATCTGATTGTTTATCTGGATGAATCCTGAGCAAAGTAAGTTGTAGCATCCTGTTGCTTGATATGCATCGCTCTACAGTATCCCACAGCAATACAAAATCAGTACCATTAGGACATCCCCCCAATTTAATAACCAAGAGATAGGGAATGTAGATCTAAACAAGAGACAAAAAGCAGCTGAAAACAATTATCATGAGGATTAAAAGGATTGTGATGTTTATCTTACGGTCCAGTAGGTGAAGAGTCTAGTGTTGTTGTCCCCGTACAGGTCTGGGCTAACCTGAAATTTTGTGGAGAGCACAAAGGAATAAGCCACAATGAAAGCGACTACAGAACTCAGTCCAGCATTACAGCAGCTCCTAAAAACAGTACTGAGAACTATTAGTACAAGATCAAGAGAGAAAAAGGTCAGTGCAAATGGAGAATCTAGTCTAGCTCCCACAAAAATGTAAGGGTTCTTTCAGTAGTGTACATATCATTATTGCAACACAGGAGAAATTATTAGCGCATGCAAGGAGGAATGCCCCTCATAATTGACAACATGGAAGAAGAAGAACAAAACTGGAAGCTGCAACACAGCATTTAATAGAACTTTTGACCAAGTGGATTCCCCCTCTCACCTGCCATCCTGCTTCAATGCTGTTGAGGTCCTGCCCAAAGGAACCCCCTAAGATCCAGAGCTGGGACAGGCTGAACTCATTGGCCTGCTCAATCCTTGGTTGCCACACATTGATGGTGGCCTTGGCTCCATAGTACTTATCCCCCTCCACATATGCTATTGCATGCTGCTCCATGGGGCGGTAAACAAGATTAAATCAACACTTCAAACAAATCCAAGAACAAACTAGGACTACTATGGAGATGATTCTTGGATGGAGCATTCTGTTCTACCTGGTGGCCACTCTCATTGAGCATGTCAGGGTCAACAGACATGGGGTTTGGGGTGCTCCGGTGCCTCTTCTTGCCATACCTCCTGACAGAGCTGGCCCTCAGGACATCCTCCTTCTTGGTCCTCCTGATTGGTATAGTGTTCTCCGGGCACTTGCCACTCTGATGCCACATTTGAGTGATTGGCTGGGTGTTCTTCTGGGATGCAACCTTGTTCTCATCATACAGGCCTTCTGGGTGGTAAGCAGGCCTCATCTGCAAGGGATGATCGTGCACCATTGAGTGTGTTACTCATCATAATATGTGGGGAGAAGCTCTGTCCCAGCTGTATAAAGGGCAGTGGTGCTGGAGAGAGAGGAACCTGGATGGTGTGGTTCTTGAGGAAAGGGTGATCAAAGGCAGGCTGGTTGGAGATGTGCACGCAGTCTATGATGTCTCCATCTGGGCTCTGTTGATTCATCAGAATCAGTCGTTGCAACAAAGCACAGAGAGAGAGAGAGAGAGAGAGAGAAGATCGTGCTAAACTTACTACACAGGAATGATCTGAGAGAGACAGGAAAATTCTCATTTGCTAAAATGGAAAAAAAAACTGCATAAATCAAAGAAAAAGTGGGGAATTTCATATCTAAGCAATGCAACTTGAGATGATTCAAAACACACATCGTAAGATACTACCCCCGATACTTGTACACATCACAGCAAGTGGGAGAAAAACAAACTTAGGTTACTTCGAACAAGAAAAGGCAAAATATAATGGTTCAGAAAAAGACTCCCAGTTCTCCTCCAAAGAAAGGAAAGCAACCAAAAGCAAGCATATTTCCCTTCAAGTCCAATGAAACAAAGAAGCACGGGCACCCATAAAATTTCCCCCAAAAGCGAGTCTCTTCCTCTTGCAACGAAAGAAATCGAATGCATGGTCCATGGGAAGAACAGTCAATCAACTCTTCCAAAGCGAAACGGACCAGGCAAAGCAAGCAGCTCATCACAGGTACGCACAGAGCCCCTCAAAAGGGCTTCTTTCTTCGCCTTCCGTAACGAATGCATCACCTTTCTCCGTGGATTCTCTTGGATTCACTTCCAATACCAAAAGAAAACGAAATCTTTGACAGGGAAGACAAAAACGCAAGAACGCAACAAACTGAATGCGCGCAACGTGTTGGGGAGGAGGGAGGGAGACAAGAGGGGTGGATGGATGGACGGATACCTCAATGCTGGCGAGAGGTGCCTTGTTGAGCCGCTTGAGGTGGTTGTGCACCTGCCGCTGCCGCAGCAGCTGCCGCCGCCGCGACCCCTTGGCATTCCCCGCCGCCGCCGCCGCTCCCTCGGCGCAGGCCAAGAAGAGAACAGCCGCCGCTACTAGCACAGCCAAGCACCGTCGGAAGCTGCACGCGCGCCCCGCAGCCATGGCCACCGAGCAGAGGAGGGGGGGGCTTTGCTTTGCTGCGTTCGACGACGGGTGAGGCTAGAGGACACCAGCGAGCGGAACGGCGCACTTAAAAATCCGTCCGTTGGTGTCGTTTTGCTTCGGCCTGCGCGCCCGCTGCTCTCCCTCTCTCCTCTCCCGCTGCGCGCTGCGTACGACGACGGGGAGAGAGGAGGGGAAGGCAGGACCGTCGTCGCGGCGTTTTAAACCTGGGAGACGAGACGGCCGGTCTGGCTCAGTGGCTCGGGCTTGGGCCCGCCGGTGCCGCTCGCATGCTGGGTTGGCGCGTGCGTGCGCGCTGGGCACAGAAGACGGTCGCGGGACGTTGCGTGCGGCGCAGGCGGTCATCGTGGACGTGCTCGGCCCACACGGTCCAGTCTCACGGCCGCAGGGGCGCGAGTGCGGACGGAACGGCACCCGCACAGTTTAGGTTAAGGCAACGTTCTTTTTTGTCGGTTTCTTCGAAAGTAAAAAAAAAGTCGAAATGAAATAGTTTTTTGAAGTGAAATTTTTAAAGAGTTTTTTTAGTTTAAAACTATATGTATCATTTATATTGTTATCTCTATTGTCAGCTGCTATATCAAAAAGTATAGATAAAAATTTTAAACTGTAACTAAAAGAATACTTTTTGTTGTTTCAAGAAACGTTTTGTGTGATGTACTGCATATATCGGTTCGTTTGATCGGTGGGTGCTGGTTGGTTGACGTACATAGAGAGAGTAGTATGGTATAGTTTGGGATGGGGATCATGTGGAACAGTGGAAGTAGGACTTCTGTTATAATTGTACCATGTACATGTACAGTAGTATCAACTACGACTCAATGTCCACTTCAAACAACTTGCAAGCTCGGTTTTTAGCTTCTATTTCTGCCTTTTGCTGTAAATGTATTGTAATAACTATTAGTTTTTTAAGTCAAAAAAATAAGGAAAACAGTAAAAAAAAGAGAGAAATTTGAAAAACGATATCATATCTTTTAAAATAATACAAAGCAATAATAAAAAAATTTAAAAAAAATCAAAATTAAGAAGCTAACGTGTTGCGTGTAGCTCCTGGCCGAGCAGGGTTTGCTGCCGTAATAAACGTCAGCTCTACTATTACGTCTCTCTGTGTTTTGTTCTTGTTTTGCTACGACGTGGTCTGATCTCTTTGATTGACCACGCGCTTACCACTCGATGTGTACGAGGTTACGATCGGATGAGTATATTTCCGGCGATGGATGGTATGTAACACAATGTATAGCAATTTAACCTTAAACTTTAGTTTCACGTTCTTAACTTTCTATATGAGAGGATTTTTGCACTTCTTTCTGGTTTGTATTGTTCCTAGTTTATACCATTTTTTAGTGGTCTATGTGCAGTCAGCTGGCGAGCAATCGCCTGCAGTGGGGGATGCATCTTGGGTGATTTTATTCTCGATGAGATCACACATGCTGCGTTGTTTTCGGCTCATTGTACAGAATGAGCAGGCATTCTATATGATTGGATGCATAGGGTGTAAGTTTTTTCCTAAAAGAAATTGAGAGTATTCCCTAAAGAGAGAAATCGAGAATAGAGGACGAACATCTTTATTTTCAAGAATGGGACTTTGAAACTACAATCTCAACAACCGTAACTTTGTATGAGTTGGTTTATACGAAGGTAAAGAAACAAAATGTACCCTCGTATACATGGGAAACCTGTTGCATGTGCCAAGGGGCAAATCAGAAATTTTGCAATTGATAAAAGGAAAAAAAAATAAAAAGAGAAGAGAAAAGGAGGGGTCCATCCGTCGGTGGGCTAAATTGAGGAGATAAATGGAGGACGTCTCATCCCCATCTCTCATAGGTGGCCAAGGGGAATTAGAGCGGGCGATTTGGGGGCGACGGCGCGGGTGACCCCAGCGGCGCGCCCGGTTGGCCCAATGGCACGGTTCCCCCGTGCGTCTGTGCATCCCGCTCCCTTTTCCTGTGCGCCTGTGCGACCCACTCTCCTGTGAGGCCCGGTCTTCCCGTGCGGCGCTCTACCACGCGCGTGCTCCCGATCCGGTTTGTGTGGGCTCAGATATGGGGAGCGACAGCTTTGGCGGAGGGGTGAAGGGCACGGGCGACGCGGAAGGCCCGGCCCCGGCCGTTGGCAACCACGACCGAGCTCCTCTCCCTCCTAGCTATTTAAGCAGGCCGCCTCCTCCCATGAGTGCATCTCAAATGAGTGAGCTCCTTCTCTCCTCTCTCTTTGAGTTCTGATATTGCCTGTGGTGTGTGGTTTCGATGTGTTTGCTTGACTTCCTGACGCCGAGCTCGGTCCCCTGGTGCTTGACGGCGAGGTGCTAGGCCAGCATCTCCCTTGTGCTTGTGCGGCATTCGCTCACCTCGACTTTGCTGGATTGTGAACATTCAACGGCAAAGGTGAGGGCTTTGTATCTCTGTTGCCTGCTGCCCTCTCTCACGGTGGTGTGTAGGAGCAATAGGTTTTCTGTGATAGCGCTATACGGCGTGCCTAGCTCTGTAATCTTCTCGGTGATTTCGAGTATCACCGGTATTGTGAGTATACGGCCTTTAAATCCTTTGCAGTTTACAGCTTCGTATATATCTGTGAATTCCAAGGAAACAGTGGGTCAATTGCTCTATGAAGATATAAATCATATATTGAGATTGGTTAATTTAGTCTTTGAGCTCTAGTATACATTGTCTTTGTCATTGCTATTTACTGTGAGCTTTGCTAGTCATTTTTCAAACATCCATATATTGTTCATGTGTTACTCGGCTCATGTTATCACTAGAGCATAGCAATTCCATACATGTCTGTTAGAAGTCATATTTAATAAGTTGAGTTTGACTTGTTTGTGGATAGACAGTATTGGACTTGCTCTAATTAGGCCATATCTTGGCTGTTTTGCTGCTAGCCGAATTTGCACATGTTGGATATATTTTACCTTGAATGTATAGTTTGATTTTGGAGCTCAAAGATTGAATTCTTAGTTGAATAACCAATTGATGAAGAGTATAAGACTTAGTAGCGGGATGGTCAAGTCTTGACCTAAGTAACCCTACTCCCGAGAGCACTAAAAACAATTAAAACTTGAGCTTGTTACTAGTCTTAATTGATACATGATTTACACATAAGCATACATATTCATATTTAGAAGATTATTTCTATTATCGAATATGTGTTATATTTTGAATGATATGATCAAATCATATGATTACATACATGTTATATTATTTGTTTTTGGATACATATCATTCCTTTGTTTACATAATTATATTAAAATTATATTGATATTTATATTTATACCGTAACTACTATAACAAAACCTTGGCTTCGATTTTTGCATGTAAATTGTACGTGTTGTCCCGCTTCAACTAGACTAGCCATGGTCCATGGAAGGTTGGGCATGGTCCAGTCCACCCAGATTGTTCCAAAAGCAGCCAAACTTCTTCATTTCTATTTTCGTCTTTGGCTTGAAGTTATTTGTCTTTGGCTTCAGCAACACGCTTCTTCATTTCGTCTTTTTTTTGTTTTTTATTTTTTCTTTATTTCTTTATATTGTTCATGATGATATATCTTTTTTAATTTAATTATTTAGAAAAAAAATTAGCAACCAGTATAATACATTTTTAGCCACTACGGTGCATTTTAAACTATAAGCTGTGAGCCCACAGCTAAAAGTCATTTGAAACAGTACCTTTTTGAGCTACCTTATGCGGTCTAACCGATGTTTTGATTGTATCTCTACAGTAACTTATTTTACCAAGTACCTGTTTGAAATGGGATATATTCTTCCAAGTTTGTCCACACTGCCTATTCCAGTGCCCCCAAAATTCAGTAGCTTGGCAACATGCGCATTTTTTGTGGGCTTAAAATCGAGCGCCTAGGCGGTCTGACTGCATCGGAGAAAAGAATTTGAGAGCCTTTTCACTTCGGCCTATATGTCCTCCATAGTATAGAAATAAAGTGCTCCAATAGTACTTGTACCGTGAAAGGGCGTGAATATTTTTTTATGCCCAGCCAAGCATCAGTAGCAAGAGCTGTTCATCCTGAAGTATTTTTCTGTGCAGAAAGCGAAGCGCCGCAGCCTGGTCGGCGTTGCATATTCACGCACAGATTCACCGCGTGCCGACAGGAGTGACACGGCTTCTTTGGGGTACGTGTGGACGTTGCTGCTGCCGTGCAACTTCGGCTCAAAATTTCACACACACATACACACACACGCATACGTACGCACGCACACACTCCTCTGCGCACTGGAGCTGACCTGTTGCACATCGCACGAATTCGAGCATCGAGCTGCGACCAAAAAGAAAAAAGAAAAAACTCGAGCAAAACGCACAGGCTAGGCTAGCTATGCGGTCTGGAGAGCAGGAACGCAGGACATGGAGGCGCCGTAAGACAGACCGATGTTATCTGTTCCCTCTCATACATCAGCGCTTCTCTGAATCCGCGAGCGCTTAGATGCATGTTCCGCCTTGTGTTTAGCGTAAACATACTGCTACTAAAATGCTGCTTAGGCCTTAGCCTCAATTTGTAGGTCAGACAAATGGTCCTCGAGTTCATGAATTCAGAATTGCTCACGAGAAAGGACTCCAATCAGTGGACACTATCACACAGCTCTCTCTACAAAACAAAACAAAAAAAATCCTTTGTGTTCTTCCATTTGGGTAGCACGAGAGATCATCTCAATTATTAACAACCGTGCACAGCCAGGAATCCAAGGCTACTTAACCACTGATCAGCCCCAGTCATCGGTTGGCCGTTTTTCTCAGGTCCCTATCTCAACAACCTGTATGCGTTATCTATGCAGTCCAGTCCAAGTCCATACCCAGTCTACTTGCCCACTGTATTGTTGCATCCTGCAGCTGGTGGTTATCTGCAACTGCGAGCATGCTCAGCCTGATGGGTGAGTCTGAGCTAACCGAGGGTGGTGGTGTGAGTAAGCTGTAGCATGGCTGTCCATACAGTGATAGAAAGAAAGGACATGGCTGGGGAGAGCACAGAACATGGCGCTTGATCAAATGGCTGCGTAATGGACAGAGATAAGGCCAAATGCCAAGCAGAAGATCATGGACTTTTGTCACATGCATATGGCCGGCTTTCTTAATTAGCCTTTAGGGATCGAGTTGGAAAGAGACGCAGCTTATCGTTTCGAGCGTAATCAAGTGAGATGCCGATCGAAAGATGGGATATGAAATTGCAACTGAGCAACTTGTGTTGTTTATATTGGGAGCATTTTGTGGATGATGATGATATATTAGTAGCACGCCTTGATCAATCAAACCCATTCTAGTTTGGTCCTGTGGATGATGGTCACAGTGCTGAAAGAGTTAGATTAGAATGTCTTGGTGCTCTTCACTTTCTTCTACCTTTTGATTATTGGCAGTACGTACAGAATATTCTCAAAGGGAAAAGAGGTAGAGAATGTATGGAGTGGAGCAATCTATCAGGTTTCATGAAAAGAAACGGCTAGTCTTTCTAAAAGGGGTGGATGAAAGATGTTTTTTTTTAATATTGCAATGTAGTGTCCAAATATGCAACACAAAACACCTAGCTAGACACAAGCAATCAAGAGTTGCCTAAGGATATAATTCAAGCGTTTGGTTGTTGTACCGTTGATGGATTAATGGTACAACAACCTAATGCTTTTGCAATATTTCAGAGAATAGGTGGGCACATACACATCTACTAGTAGGAACCATGAAGAACACAAATCTATTTTCTTGGCAACAGGAGTATCAGTTTTGGGTCTTATTCGTATTGATTTCTACTTTTGTCTTCTGATTCTAGCTTCTCCAATTAGAATCTAGAAACCAATATAAACACTTCTCGAAACGACTTCTCCATTTCTTTCACTCTTGTCTCACTCCAAAGATAAGTCAGGGGGCTATGGGGGCATCAAACACCTCATTCCTCTAACTCCCGTCTCGCGCACGCATCTCTCTCTCACTTTTTGCGCGACTCGCTCCCTTGTTCTAAAAATCACTTTATTCAACTGTTACTATTTATTTTCAGCTAAAAACTATCAGCCACAACCAAAAGCCATCAATAGAAACCAATACAAACGCCCCCTTATTCATTAGCAACCCCAATACTATTATGTTTGCTTATCTACAATCTACAAAAAAAAAACTCATTAGGATGGGCACATTCGAACACTAACTATCAAAGCCAGGGGCAGATCCAAGCTCGGGTTGGGTACGCTATAGCCCGAGGCTTGAAAATTTTAACAGTACAAACCGCCCCATATTGACCCAAAAAACTACATATATCAATGGCCCAGCCCAAGGTTGAGCCTTACGGCCCAGCTCCACAGTCCAGCTCATCAGTAACTATCACCATGCTATCAATCAGTCTTTTCACTAGCACTCCAAGAGTTAACATCTCAATCCTACTTGCACAGTTGCACTCCGGTTGGGGCCATTGCGTTGTGCCATCGCCCCTTACTGGCTCTCTCGATGCCACCAAACCACATAGTGCACCACGCCGCTATGCATGCACCGCATAGCCACACCACATGCTATGGCTCGCCAACCACGGCCTATGTTAGACGCTGGACACTGCCCACAGCAGCCCAGCACTAGTGCTACTACCTCTGCCTCTGGCCCTCCACACGTCCGCCCTCCCCAGTCCGTAGGAGATAGGCGCCATGCAACCACGACTAGCCAGGCAAGCTGATCACAGTGTACTCAAATCTAGTACTCCCTACTCCTCTTTCCTTCCCCTTTTGATATGAAATCTGAATGACAAAATAAAATGAATGACATGCGTTTTGCATTTTCTATTTAGGGATTAAGGATACAAAATGAAAAGGAGCAAGACATTGAGTGGATTTTTTTATTGTAGCTTATGGCTTTTAATTTAAATTTTTGAATTATGATTGTTCGCAAGAGAGAGTATAGAGAGAGATGTATGATTTTAGTCGATATAGATGAATTCGATACAGTGTCTACTACAATCGAATTATAGATTCCATCTTAAAAAGATATACCGTTTAAAAATTAGTTATTGTAGCATATGGTAAAAGATATAAACCCCAAAAAACCCCAATCATTGTTATCTTATTTTTCAATACGAACACAATCCAACTCCAACCAACCTCTTCTAGCAACGGTTGGATCTATATTTTTTTTATGTTTTGTTATATTTTATTATTATGTTTTCTGATGAAGTATTATATTAAATTTTCATGTTAATAATATATTTGTGACTTATTTTTGTTATGATGTGGTGTGAATATAAATTAAGTTAGTTCTAGGATTTTGTGCGGTTATAGTTTAGCTCCAGGCATAATAAAAATCCGCCATCGTCGCTTGTCAGAGCGTCAGGTGGCTACCAATCATACCGTACGGCTGTCGTCAAAGCGCCGGTCAAAAGACAGTAGCGTGAATCAGCCCGATTAGGAACAGAAACCTGGCATGCAGACTGCAGACTTGATTAAATAGCCTGCGCAGAAGAAATGCCTCGTCGAGTTTACGGATCCTGCTCTGTTAATAGTGTATTACCATCGTAATTATGATAATATATGTAAATAAAAATAGAAAATATATTTTTATAAGGTAAAATATTATATAGCATTATATAGATAGAGTTTCACCTTACTTATATATCTAAATCAAAATTTTTTGGACGTACATTTATCGTAATGTAAAGGGTATTTTACGTTGTTACTCGTTGATTAAAATGATTTAGGAAAGATATTATATAGTGAAAAACTATAATACATAGTTTCAATCTCTTTAAATTATATTTAACTATAAAATTAATAACATGACAGGAGCAACTCTATTGCACTGGATGTTACACCCAAAAGTCGGAACATTTAGCCCCGGATGCTGTGCTTGTAGCCGCAGAAACTTAAGCACCTCTGCTTCCGTGACACACACACCGCATGAGGCTAACACAGTGCCATGTCAGAACATATAGCTGTAGCTTCTACTCATCAGATCACGTCGCTGCCATTCCAAGAACTTGTTTTCAGAGACCATACAGGATTGCTTTCTTTCTTTACCATGCAATGGTCGTTTGCTGTCAGTTGTTTCTACCAGTGTTTGCGATAACCGCTAGGTATGGCATGCATGCCTTGATGAAACGCTCTCTGTCGCGCAAAAAAAAAAAAAAAGGCTTTCAGGAACAGAATGATGGTGTTTGCGCTTAAACAACGCTGCTTTCGAGGAGAGGTTAATCATGCCAGGAACACGCCATGGCCTACGTCGTTTGTACGTACGTACCCGGCTAATGTATGTATCTATGCATCTTCGAAAGGCTAATAAAGCAGCGCCTTTTTTCCCTTCGTGTTTTTGAGGCAGAGGATGCACTGATGCAGCTTCTTTGCAGTCCATGCTGCGTGGGCCCGTCCATGGATGCTGCATTGCTGCGATCCTGCGTGCCATGCCCTTGCCTGGATGGAACACAAAAAGGTCTCCAAGCTAATCACACCGTGAAGCGTGTGCAGATACAGCTGCTCGGGTTGGGCCATGGGGCTCATGCCATCACTCGATGACCACGAGCTCGTCAGGAATGTTGACTCGAGAGAGATGATGGATCGGTTGAAGCAGCATGCGTACTGGTTTTCAGTTCTTGCTACCGCGAGATGCATGCTTCAACTTGGCTTGGTTTTTTCTTATCCCATGCTCAGTTTCTGTCTGGTGATTGGTGCTATAGCCAATCAAGTACATTTGCTTCACAATATGTATGCATCGCAGACGAGCAGCAGAAGCTGACACCTTACGCTAGGTGCTTCTTGACACAAATTATGAAACGAAACCGGCACAGATTCTACAGGATTTTGGCCTAGTTAAATATACATCCGACAATAGCATTGTTTGGTTCGTAAGCATTTGTGACCCTAACTCACCAGGAGCTCGAAGTTTCCAGTCAGGTTCAGATGAGGTACATAACGCTAATTAAAAAGACTTTTTTTCCAGGCAGGCATCAGTCCGGTTGCGTTCAAACCAGATGAATTTGCGACAGGATGCGAACCAACCATTACATAGACGCAAATCTGCACCTTAAATTGCTTTAAAGCCATTCCCTTTTGTTTCTGAAAGAGCACATAAGCAGTTCAAAAGAAGCATGGTAGACCTTCAGTTAATATAGATGTGTGTCACGCCGGTCTTCACCAAGTATTCTCTTGGTATTCTTCACAAAAACCCAGCATTTTCAGCAACAAGACTCCCGGTTTAGAATTCATTCATGTACAAGAAAGATAAATAAATCCTATCGTGATCGCTAACACAAACATCTACAAGTTGAACATATCCTATCGTGATCACATACACAAACATCTACAAGTTGAACACACGCTTATTTCGTTATAGAACAGAAAGCAAACGAGTTATCAACGGAATAATTTGCCATAGCATGCTGTCTCCCTGCGTATCAATTGGCGCTGACAAGGAAAGCATGCTGGCACACTCCACACTCCACTGTTTCAGAGCCAGAGGTTGGAACCTGAACCTGCAATTCCACATCCATTAATATCTTAGGGGCCAAATGAACCATCATTGTAAGAGCATTTACATTTGAGCTATATACTACACTGCCTAAAATCTGTGAGAGACCTGAAGATGGACCGTGCAGGTAGGACATGCAACTTCCCTCATTCTGGTTCCAGATCCACCACCAGACGCCAAACCTTTTACAACAGAAATTTCAGAATTTTGTCGTACTATTATCTACGAAAGTTGAACTCTGCAGATTAAAACAAGAAAGTACCTGAAGACTTGCGATTTCTCTCCATTTCCTCCTGTTAATCAAAGGATAAATTTGTTAAAATCATGGATATCATAAAACAACTTATATCACATAATATTTGAGCTTCACGCTTAATACAATTTTTACTTGGCCTTGTGCACAACTATGATATAATGCAAAAAGAAAAGATAGATCTTATGTTCCTGAAGGCACTTCATGGAATAATGATATTTTTCTAGCTTCACAACTACCATTTAGGTTCAGTTCTTGAATCGAAATGAGCCAAAATTTGCAAACTGTATCTAGCAGGTAGGCTAGTCCACCATCTCGTAAATGTTATCTTAGCTTTTGATCCGATGGACAAGTTACAACAGCTATATGACCAGTTATCATTGGTAAACAAAAATGCTGCTCTTACTGGTCTGTTTGGTTAGTGCCACTTTTGCCCTATCAATGTGACAAATTTTGGGACTGCCAAAATATGGTTTTGAGATTGGTCACCCACAATATAACCAAGTTTTGGCAAGAAAATGAACTGGGTCAATGTGACCAAATTTTGACAGCAAACCAAACACATGCCAAATCTTGTCAACGTGGCCCAATTAATTCTTCAAGTGTACATGCCACTTAAATGAATGTATCACATAGAGGAAGAGTCATCTAGAATATTACCTTAAGTTTCCTTGCAAGATCTTCATGACTTTGCACCGTCACAGATCTGTTGGCAGCTTCCTGTGCAATGCTAAGCCTTTGAGAGACCTCTGCCTGTGAGAGATAAGAATTATTATGAACACATGACATAACAATTCCACACACCGTTAAGCATAGTTTACATACATTACTATTCAAAACCCAAATAGCATTTGGTGCAGTGAAATGCTGCGCAGAGTAGAGCTGCTACAGTAATTAGCAGTAATGAATAAAACATATGCAGATAATGCTACATGCAAAAATACATGTCACAACCAAGAATTTGAGCCTCTTAGTTTGCAAAACACCACCAATAAAACAAATGTAACCAAGATTTATTAGATTGCGTTGGTACCAATGCAATCCTGGAGTACATGTTTAAAGCATAATTAATCAGTAGCAATTAAGTACACAGCTATGATAACCAAATAACCTTAGCTATATGATAAATCAGCTAGTACATGTAGAGGAAATGCACTAATGAGTGCACCAAAGGTAAAGAGCTTTAACAGACCTAACAATGCAATCCTTTTACAAAATGGCTAGTGACAGAAAGGCGACAATTACAAAACTGGACACTCTTCTTTAAAGAAGGCTGGTATTGTTCACAATTTAACTAATATTAAAGTAAGTTCATTTAATATAAAAAGAAAGAAAGAAATAAGCAACAACTAAGTAGCAGAATGTACCATGCATCTATCACAAACTCGGACAAGTGGAGCATTATCATCAGCTGTCAGCGCAATTCTTCCTTGACTGCATTTGTCACAGAAGATTTCACCACAATTCCTACAATGATGCTGAAAAAAATCATCTCAATACATTAAAACTTCATCATTATAGCAATAAATATGTATAGATGAACAATGATTGTGTATACATTACCCTTCGATTGAAAGGACTAAAATCAACACCACACGAGTGGCACTTCTTGGCAACCTCATCTGGAACCTAGAAGAGACAAAAGGTAAATTAAGCATATTGCCCCATTTGATGGAAGAACAAGAGAATAACACAATTATAAGATTAATGGATTCTAATACAAGATGGTAAAACTGTCAAGAAGAGGTTAGAACATTCCTAAATACTAATGTACAGCTAATAGAATTGAAGGGATGAATGTGATCTGATGAAATGCTTAACGAAATGGTTAGAAAGTGTATTGTCAGGTAAAGGATGAATCAAGAAGCCAAGTGCATGCATGCAGCAGGGTAGAGCAGACATTCCAACATTATATCAAAATAACAAGAGGAACAACATGAGCAAACAAATAACTAAACTTAAATGGTTCCAGCAAACTTGTAACTAATATGATGTAGTAACTGACTATTGCAGCAGCTCAACTTACCCAATGGTCTTTCACTTCATCAACGGGTTTCGCAAACATCCAATCAAAACCTTTCTTCTTCTCATTTGATTGTACTGAGGGTTTGCTAGCATCCACAGTTCCTCTGCCTCTTGCATGTTCACCAATCTCCTTAAACTAATTTTATAGAATCACAAAGTTATAAAAATGCTTAATGTTTTGCCTAAAAACAAAATGCTTAATTCATACATGTATGAATGACCCACTGAACCAAATATTCTGTCAAGCAGGATAATTCTAAGCTTTCAGCATTTAAACCAAACTGGCCAATACCAATATTAAACACAAAATATATTTCTTGCAAAAAATTACAAATATTTTTTTGTACTTTTCTACAAACATTAAGGCAAAAGAATAACAACCATTCAGATATAAAAGACATAGGAGAAACACAGACACAACCAAGTGTTGGGACCTTTTTTTTTTTTTTGAAAAAAAGATTACATGAAACTGAAGAATAACCTGCCATTTTATTCATTATATTACTACCTACCTCCCATCCAAAATATATGTTGTTTCAGCTAGTTTTGGTTTGCAAATACTTGCTGGTTTGGTTTTTCTAAGCAACATTTTCCCACCAAATGCCCCTCGTTCTATGTGCAAACCATGTCAAGCGATGTCAAAATGAGTATACAGGGGCAAACCATGTAAAGAACTAAGACAATTAACTCATTATACTTGTTATATGTGAAAATGGACCAAAAGAAGTACTATGGCAGCACGGCAACATGGCTGACTGACTAGATTAAATCGTTTGGCTTCTTATTACAGATATAGTTCAAATATAAAACAACTCAGACAAATGAAACAAAAAAACAAAAATATAACGAAATTAAGGCATTAAACAGACATATTTTTTATTGTTTTCAATAGAAACATAAGGCTAAACATTGATAGTGATAAGAGAATGGTGTTATTGCAATACCTGCACTGTTGCTGCTGTCACAGTGTCAAGCAAAGTATTGGAAGTATAGCTGTTTGACTTCAGCCTTATTCGCTTTGGTTCAATATCCACTGAAGTCTTCGCCCAAAATGAAAATATAGTTGAATCTAAAACCTAAATAAGCACAGCAATCAACCATTAGAGTGACCTCACCATTGTGTATTTGTGTTAATATATGCATAATCTTCTGCTATCCCAATTACCTCCCATCTCGTCAGCGTATCGAGGGAATAAATCCTTAGGGTCCTGCTTGTGCTGGGATCAAGCATGCGAATTCCATCCAGACCAATCTGCAACAGCACGATAAATACACACTTCATGTATCATAACGATTATCCTTATCATCAATTTGGAACAACAACCTAATATGGTGATAAGGCGTATTAGAACTCCCAGAGGCAAATAGTGGACACTGGGTAATCTAGTATAATCTCAAAATTTTCAAATACCATGACTCTAAAAATTAGACCTATCGATATGATGCAAATTTGATCAATCCTAACTATTGTTACTCAAGTTGTACCTGGCAAAGCACATCAGTAGGGCTCCCGGCACCCTCCGGCAGCAACTTAACCCGAAACTTCTGCGCACCACCACTCGCATCCTCATGTGTCTCCGCTTTTGGAACAGCCCTGGCAATCTTCCCAAAGCTCCCACCCCCGCTGCTGCCACCACCGTTCCGCGGTTGCTCAGCTCCTCCCGATGAGAGTCCAATCGAACGCCCGTAGTCATCAAACATCGCTGCTCCTGACCGCGTCGGTGCCGTGCCGCGCGCCCCGTACGGCTCGGCGCCGCCGTCGCCGCTATACGCGTACGCGCCCTCGTTTAGGTAATCATCATCGCCGTACCCCGCGGCCGGCGGCTGGTAGCCACCTCCATAGTACGGGGCGTCGTAGGGCAGCGGCGTTGTGTTGGGCTCCGCCGCGGGAGCCGGCTGGGTGGGCGGCGGGTAGGTGTAGTATGGCGCCGGCGAGGGCTCCGGGGGATAGGGCGTGGGGTTGTAGGGCGGGTACCCGGCGTACTGGGGCGGCTGCGAGTAGGATGGGGCGGAGGGCGGCTGGTCGGGGTAGCCGCCAACGGAGTAGGCCGGCGCGGAGGCGTAGCCCGCCGGGATCGGGGCGTCGATGGCGGCGGGGTGGGGATTCGTGCCCGGGGGCGCGTACTGGTGGGGGTAGTAGTGGCCCCCGGGGGCGGGGGACGCGTAGTCGCCGCTGCCGTGCTGCATCGCCGGTGGATCGGACGGAGCTAGGGTCAGAGGGTGACGACGCCGACGACGAAGGCGACGGCGATTTTCTGGAGCTTTTTTTTCGGGTTTTGATTCGATTCGTTGGCTTGTTGCTTCGCGATTGCGTTTATTGCACGGGAAAGGGAGGGTAAAAAGTAGGGGGTTCCTTCGGGAGGGTGACGTGTTGATTAGGATTTTGAGTTCGGATTAATTTGGGAGCGTGTCCGTGAGCGGTGGCCGTTTGATTTGGTCGGCAGTGGGAGTGGACGGCTGAGATGGTTTCTGCGGTGGTTTCGGGTTCGCTTTTCGCGGGAGTTGGTTCGTCTGCCGCTGTGACCGCGCGTCAGACGGCGGGTTAGCGTGATGTGGGTCGAATTGGGCTCTGCATGGGCTGTCGGCGTAAAAGGCCCAGATGATTAATATCCTGCAGGTATCGGCCAGATACTTAATTCAAGCTGTGCATTTATTAATTTAAGCCTTTTCACAGTAGGAATTGCCCCAGAGGCTTGACTTGTTTAGGCCCCATTGCGCCGTGGAACAAAGGATTTTTTTCAAGGAACTTTTTTAGAGGATATTTTAGGAACTTAGCCGGATTGGAATACTATAGAAAAATTTCCAATGATTCCTATGGGAAGGTCATTTCTTCTACTTTTTCTTAGCACGAGCTCAAATCTCACGTTCAAATTCCTTTGAGAAGTTCAAGGCAATTTCAATCAGATGATGAGACCCACTTATGTAAGAGGTGTCTGGTTTCGGACGGGCTTGGTATCTCGGTGAGTAGTAAATGTTTCGATATTTTAAAAATTGGATAGGTTCTGACGGCAACTTGACTTTCATTTATTTATTTTGTTCGGTCTTTTTCAGTCTTTTATTATTAATTTTCTTTGTAATTAATAATACCAGTTATTCTAGTTTAGCAATATTTATGTAATTGAAACTATAATGTTTTTTTTATTTTGGAGATGATGGATTTGGTTGAGATTGAAATTTATAAATTGAGGTTATTCAAAATGAAGTTGATGTAATTTGAATGATACTAGATGGAGGTCAAGGATACTAGATGGATGTAATTTCAATTGTAGAAAGATGCACTTTCGACTGTTATATTGATGTAATATATACTATTAATATTTTTACTTGATTTAAGAAATAATTTTAATTAATGATTGATGGATGGAATTTATTTGTTGTAACTGGATGGTATTTATTTTTATGACCGACGTGCGCTATTTGGGATCATGCTGAGATGGATTTATATTTGAAAATTGGAAATTTGAGATGGCTTGTAAATTTTTTTAATTGGACGTGTCTTATGGAAGGCTTTTATTTATAAGGTCTGTTATTGCATAAAAAATTCCATGCACAATTGCTTAATCAAGTGCTTAATTAATTTTTATTAGTCTTAATTTGTTAGTTTAAAAGGATTAGGAAATGCTGGTTCTCACGACATGTTCCTGTATTTTTCCTATTCCTACGTTCCAAACGAATTCTCAACATGGGGCATTCCTAGGAATCTTCATAGTTCCTACAAAAATCTTATGAGTCTCCTATATTTGAAACACATGCTTAACATCTTATGAAAATACGCATTTAACCAGAAATTCAATAATTACATGCCACCTATAGGCACGTAGATATATTGAAAATGTTTCCCTAGTGGGGAGCATTTTTTGGTGCGACGGTGGAGTTATAGGAGGTACTAGTCCATCCACTAGGATTCAAATCCTTGTAGATATTTTTACATGCATATGTGTGCGTTTTAGTAGAAACTTTATAAGATTATAGATTTATCCTCACTCTTCGTCATTCTAGGCAGTGGCGGAACCAGGATTTGACTACACCCCAGACTGAACTTTCACAACCTAAAACTAACGTCAATTTGTTCCTATACCACGATATAACAAAAGTATACCATAATTAGCTAATTGCATTACTGATATAAAACTTGAATTCAATACTAAACAAATAAACATAAAACATAATAAGAAAAACATGACATGATAACAAAAATATAAAAAATGGCTAATTGCAATGAGGAGGGAGGATCTGGCCTGAGGAGGATGAGGTTCGAGGGGGACGGGCCCGCCGGGATCTGGGGACGAGGGGGGCGGCGGCCGACGGGGAGGAGTAGGGGCGGCGGCGCGAGGGAGAGGGGAGGAGGGGCGGGGAGGAGGACGGGGCGGCGGGGAGGGATGGGGGTGGCGGGGGGGAAGGAGGCGACATGGGAAGGAGGAGGCGGCGGGAGGGGAGGACTAAGGAGGGACGGGGAGGAAGGGGCCGATGGGGCGGCGGGGAGGGGATGGGGCGGCGGCGGTGAGGGAGGAGGGCGGGAGGGAGGAGGACCGAGGAGGACGAGGAGGAAGGGGGCCGACGGGGGCGGCGGGGGAGGGGATGGGGCGGCGGTGAGGAGGGAGGCGGTAGGGAGGGGGAGGACTGAGGAGGGACGGGGAGGAAGGGGGCCGGGGGCCGGCGGGGGAAGGGGCAATGGGGGCGGCGGCGGCGGGGGGAGGAGGCGATGGCGAGGGGAGGGGGTGGCGGCGGGGGGAGAGCGAAGGGGAGGCGTGGATCTGCGGGAGGGGGGAAACGAAGGGGATGAGGGCGGCGGGGGGAAAACGAGGGGGAGGCGCGGATCTGGGGGGCGGGGGGCACCTTGGCCTGGCAAATTGATGAGCGAGGGGGGAGCGCGCGGCCGAGCGAAAGTGATGGGCCGAGGCGTTGAGCGACGAGCGCGTTATGGGTTGAGGCCTGGCAGGATGTGGGCTGCCTGGGCTGAATGTTAGTGATAGTACCCAGGTTGACTTTAAAATACCTGGGCTATACACTGCATATTTTCTCACGCGCCGAACTAGAGTCCACTTTGCCATGGGCCTAATTCCGCCCCTGATTCTAGGTATGCAATAAGAGGGTGCACTCGTGGGTGTATACATATGTGACGTGCGCTTGTGGCATGTGTATGCGGCTTCTTTTTACTCGGAAAAAATATCTCCCTTAGTAAAATTTATTGTAAGGGGAAACTAATAATCCGCGTTTAATAAAATAGCGGATGCACTTGTTGCAACGACCATTGCCCCAGATCCACTGAGGAAAACGACGCTATTATTCTCCTCCAAATGCGTTCTTTCGCATTAGGTGGCCCCCAGCTATACCACGACTGTTACACATGTCAAGGACAGAAGACAGCTGCTATGCATTTCCGAAAAATCATCGATCACCTCAAAATTGAGGAACAAAACAACCTTAACCAACAGAATTAAAGAAAAAAATCATCTTAATTTCTCACTACACACCAGTATTTACCGTGTTACAAAGAATGGAACGAACAAAGGGGACACCTAAAACAAACACAAGACGATCATTGCATTCTGTACAGCCTTCTTTCTTAATCGTCCGAGTAGTAGTACTCATCCGACGAGGACATCGACGACGATGACGACGACGATAGCGAGAGGGACCTCCGGTAGTTGTACAGCACGGCGCCGGGCGGTCGCGCCATCCACCCGCCGCGGCCGGACCCCGGCACGTAGTACTCCGGCAGGGGCAGGCAGAAGAAGAGGAAGAGACAGTCGGCCAGGCGCTCGAGCTCCCGCACAGGCGGCAGGAACAGCGCGCGCAGGACCTCGTCGGCCCGCAGCCGCCGCCGCCCCGGCCGCGGCGGCGGCTGGCACAGCTCCGCCGGGACGCGCGCCGCCGCCGCAAGCCACGCGCTGCTGAACACCATCCGTCCTCTCGCGCGCGATGCCTCCTCGTGGTGTTTTCGAGCTTGACGACGTGTTGGCTCGTTGGTCGGATGCTTGCTCGGTTTGGGTTTTGTGTCGTCTGCGTGCGGTTTTGCGCGGGTTTTGTTTGCGTGGAGTGCGGGGGCACGTCGAAGTGGCGGCGGTGTTTCGGGGAAGGGAGCTCGCGCGCGGGAGTTTACGTCGTTACGTGGGTGAGCCCGTGAGGGTGCCGTGCGGCGGGGGAAGACGAGGTCGGGAGCCCTGCACACGTGCCGGTCGTCGCTTCCGCCGCCGCCGCGCGCGCGCAGCCTGCGTGTTGGCGGTTTTGTTCGTTTTATGGCGCATAGCCTACATGTGTACAGAGCGCGTAGCTGGGTGGATCCGGCCGGCGTGCGGTCGTCTCGTGGTAGAACAGTCGCCGCGCAAGGTGCCGTATCCCTCTTGAATCATTTTTGTACCGACAGAGACGGGTTGACCCTGTAAGAAACCGCACGTTGGAGAGCGCTCTACCGCTGCGCTGGCCAACGGCACAAGCACAAGCACACTATCAATCGTTTTGCCATTCTCGCGTGTCGGGTCTAACTAACCGCTGACCGGAGCCAGTCGGCGGGCGCGTTGATGCTTCGCCTGAAATCGTTTGCTTGTTGACGCTGACAAGCAAACTAAGCCCAGCACGGAAGGCAAGACGGCAATCTTTTGACCGAACGACCTTGAAGCTCAAGTTGACCAAACAAACTTTTAAAGAGATGCTAGCGGGTGGGTTCTTTTGAGCTGTGGTTTATGATTTTTAGTTTAGAATTTTTAAATTTTAGCTGTTCGTAAGAGAGAGTTGTTACGGATAGTTTTGTGGAACTTCAGTATCATCGCCGAAACAAGTAATGAATAGCAAGTTTGAAATACAGTAAATTACAGATAGGAAGAGTAGCTTCCAAATAGGACTCTTGCAATTACGAATAGTTTCAGATTCTTAATTTGGACTCAGCTCTTACAACATATAAAGGGCTGAGGTTTGTAACGAGAGGGTAAGCGATCAATACAACATCTCCTTCACAACTTCTTCTCGTCTAGTTCTGACGTCTCATCCCTACAATCTGCGTTCTTCTTCAAGCCTAGTTTCAGTACCTAACAACAACTTGGTATCAGAGACACCGATCCCTTTCACCATGCCACCTAAGCACGATCCTCTATCAGACGCCCGGCTGGATGCCTTCGGAACAGACCCAGTCTAAACTCCTCCAGGCCATCTCCGAATGTCATTGCACAGCACATTTACTTGTGCAACAAAGAGAGAAGAAAAACTAAAATATGGGTAGCCAGATCAACGCATGAAATCAATCTAAACAAGTACAGAAAAAACCTGCCAGCGCTTGACTTATTCTGCACTAGTCTAGCTAGTAGAAGCTCCAATGGCCTGATGGATTACATGTACTCATGCAGAAAGCCTTTCTCCTCAAGATAAGTAACCACTTGTCCTGCCGTGTCAGAAGGTGAAGGGCATACACCATCCACTTCCTTGATCTCTCAAACTGTAACGAAAGCGAAGCGTGCTTCTAGGTGAAGGACAAACAGTGGCAACTGGCAACTTTATGACAAGGGTAGAAAAGTAGGGGCGGAACCAGAAATTAGATATGGGGGGAGGGGGGGCGACGTCGCAACCTCTGAGAGGCACGTGACCGCGACAGACCAGACGACCAGCGCACCACCATGCTGCACGCAGGACGCCGTGCACGACGTGAAGCGACAAGAAGATGAACAGACAGAGATGATGC
This sequence comes from Melocanna baccifera, assembly GCA_036346265.1. Taxonomy (NCBI): domain Eukaryota; kingdom Viridiplantae; phylum Streptophyta; class Magnoliopsida; order Poales; family Poaceae; genus Melocanna; species Melocanna baccifera. Next base: position 21,074,585 of record CM070694.1, on the reverse strand, counting down.
GGCGTACGGTAAACCGGCAAAGAGCCAAAGGCCCAAATATGAAGCGTCAGTCCTCAACTAGAGCTAAATTGGAAGGGGTCAAACCACTAATTAAACACATGATAAAGGTCAAATGATATCTACACTTCAAACAACTCATTTCTAGTTAATTAAACCACTAATCAAACAACTCATTGTTAGAAGCTAGATATTTACGCTTGAAGCTTTGGCGCAAGATGTTCACTATTGAGTTAATTAAATCACTAATCAAACCACTAATTAAATTATCATTAGTAGAAGGTCAAATGATATTTACGCTTCACTAATTAGTAGGAGGATTAGTAAAAGTTTGGGGGGTACCAGGCCCCTGACTCCCCTGTCTCCGCCACTATAGAAAAGAGGATATGATTAAATCAAGATATATTCTTATAGACATAGCTATACTAATAAGCCAACCATCGACACTGTTCAATTTACGCCGTGCTCAATATGGCTGCACGTTGGGCGTTCAGTTTCTGCGATAGCTTTTTTTTCACTGTTTGTTTTTTTATTTTTGGTTTTTTTCTGTATTTCTTTGCATTGTCCGTGATGGCTAACGTGTTGTTTCTATTTTTATTTTTTTAAAAAAATTAATTATACCAAATAATCCAACTCAGCTACAGTAAAAAACAGCAAGATACAATAAAAAAGTCATAGGCTACCACCATTCTAAACACCCCTTGGATGTCTTCCACAACTGTGAATTCGACATTTAGGATGGTGTATTTACATTAATTATGCATTCAACTACTAGTGTTCTGTCCTTCTCAACTACCGAGCATAATTTATCATTCTCTTTCACATGCCAAGCATGCTTTTGATCCTACTTGATTGATTAAGTTACAATAAAAGAAAATGATGAATCGTGCTCTGTTTTCCTAATCCAATCATAAATGTTAATAACCCTTGATCTATTTCATATTATTAGTATATACAAGACCAAAATCACTTAGGCTAACGCTGCAATTTTGAATACTGCCACTTTTTCGGTATTAGGCAATTTACCAAAATACCCCTCTATTACCTTCTTCGAAGTTTTTCACCCTTTTTGCCACGAAGTATCACCCATGCTTTGCCATCTTCTATGTAGACTCAATGACTTATCACTAAGCCTCTCACACGTCTGGATCCTACCGAACCGTTCTCACTTGCAAACGATTCAAGTCACTTAGCACATCACATACTTCTCCTTGCACATAATGGCACTCGGCTTCCTTGACCGCACAAGACCTCGGCTCCTCTCCGAGCCTAGTCCTAGTCCACCTTGCAGTTACCCGTCATGTCCACCATTGGTAGCTCGCGCTCCAGTTCCTCGTCATCTCGGTTTGTAATCATCCTGCAAGTCTCAGTCATCTTCGACGGCTCCTTGACTATCTAGACCTCATCTCCTTCTGAGCGTAGTCCTGATCCCTTGACTGTTTTGGACCTAAGCTCTCCTAGCTTAGTTCCGGTCCTGTCCGCCTCACCATGACGTAGCTCCGGAGTCCTATAACTAATATTAATAAACAAACTGTAACGTAGCACCACACAGTACACAAGGTCATCAATTAACACTTTCATCCATACAATGTACCATACAAAAAGAATGCAACCAAAAATTCGATTCAAACAATAAACTAATGTGCACACAAATAACAACATCTATACCATGACCACACTCCAACAATTCGATTCAAACAAATGCACGACTTAACAACTCATTAGCCGGTATGACCACCAACCAAAAGTCGGTCATACTGCCTCACTCCAGTAGTATCACCTAGACAATGTCGGTAGTACCGCGCCTGGCCGGTATGACCACAGCCCTAATGCCGGTCATACTGCCAGCAACAGAATCAACTGAAGAACTTGCAAACTCTCAAAAATCAAACTCAAACTTCGTAAACTCTGCAAAGGTCAATTACTCATCACAATCATAGGGTAACCTCTACATAGTTTTACAGAAAGCCTTCACTTCAGGCCACAAGAGTGCTCGCGGTGGTGGACTCGTACTTCTAGGAGGCTTTTATCTTCTTGGTGAGGCAGTAGTAGCGAGTGAGGCGGTGGACCCTACTCTCGATGAGGATGAGTCGGAACTTGGTGTCCTTGTCCTTCTTGTTCCTCTCCAAGTGCTTCCTCATCGCCACGCCTTTCTTGATCAGGAAGTAGAGGTCCTCGGGCATCTCTGACGCCAACCCACGGGCCTTGAGGACACACAGGATCTTGGCACCAGTGACGCTGTGGACATCATAGAATAGCACGTCGATCGGTGACGGCAACTGGCCCATCTTGGCAGCCTGTATGATCGTCTCTTCCACATCCAGAGTGGTCGACTTGAGTCAGCACAGGGCGGCCCGCTTATAGGGCGGCACCGTGGAGGACATGCACTTCCCATGGCTGTGCATGCAGCCCATGGTGCGCGAGCGGGCGGGCGATGGTGAGGAGGGAGAGCACTACGGCGGCGGAGAGGGAAACTAGCAGAAATGGTACATACACTGCCGATTATATTGGTACTGGTTGAATTCCCATGCTTAACTACAGATAAAAAATATTATTACTTTAGCATGTCAAGTCGATATTATCAACATTGGTCTATCCGACCCACACCGTTGACTCCATCTCTGTGCTCTGTTGTGTCATGCTCCTGCGCCCTCGGCTCTACCGTGCATCAGGTAGAGCTCTGATTTGGTTAGAGAATTTGTAACTTGGTGGAGTTTGTTTTTTAGATTGCTTTTTCTATTTTTGTTAGTTATTTTTTAAAGAGATGCAAGCGGTTGGAAGAGGCAGATGAATAGAGCTGCCAATGGGCCAAGGCTGGGTCTAAATCCAAATTTAATTAATAAAAGTCTAATCCGATCTAGATCCAAATTGTTAGAGTCTAAGGACCTGTTCTTTTCAGATTTTCAAAACGGCTTTTTGCTTTTGCTGCAGTATCTAATTTTTAAACGGAGTATTTTTTTAAGATAGAGTCTACAAGTTAATTATAGTACACGTTAAAAGCCCAATATTTGTATCATCTAAAATCGCAAGGGAGTATTTCTCACTCCGTAATATTTATCGTAAACAACTAAAATTCAAAAATTTTAACTAAAAACTATAAGTTATAATAAAAAAGAATAGATCCTAAATCTGATATAGGCCGAAACTCTGGCCAAGGCCTTGGCCTAGACTTGTCCTTCTTCCCGACGATACGAGCTGGACATTGATGGTCGTAATCTTGTCAGGGAGCCTGTGTCGGACACGCATCTGCATGGTGGCGTTGGTGAGATCGATGCATAGGGTGTACTCGTCAATGACATCCTTTGCGCTGAACGCGGCGTCGCAACTTTTTGGTCCAGTACAGCCCATGGATCGTGATCCCGGATAACATCTGCGGTCCATTTTGGTGCATCTCAAATCGACGGCTAGATCTGAGATCTCTTTCTAAGCTCGGCCTGGCGCACTTAACTACTGGCCCAGCTAAAGAGCCCAGCCCAACGCTGACTGATGGCAACTTCTCGTCAATTTTTTTTGTTTCACATTTCAACATTGAACAGGCCACAAGGTATATAAAATTTAGGCCAGTTGATAGTGATAAACAAGTACTTCTTATATTTGCATCCACGTGAAACTGAACCATGATAGTAGTAGCTCACAACTAGTCACTAGGTGATGTAGTCATGTCGAAATTTTCTTGTTAAGGGAGCATTCGAAATAACGATGGTTTCTGACTTTTGGTTGAAATTTTACTGCAGTTGACTTATTTTTTTACTGTAGTTGAGTTGACTAATTAGGTATAATTAAATCTAAAAAATGTAAAAATAAAAATGATATATTAATCTATCATATACAATATAAAGAATTACGAGAAAAAAAATAAAACACAAAAAACAGAAACAAACAAAAAAAATCAGTAAAACAAACGCTAGCTTCTATCGCAAACACTCACCGCGCAGCGGAGTTGAGCAGTGCCGCAAGCTTTATCGAACCAAGGAAATCCACGTGCACTAGGGTCTAGGACTCTAGGGCATCACCGCAAGATTCAGGACTGCAAATTAGACGAGTCATCGATGTCACGTAGTGGTCGCTAAATGTACAGGTCTAAAGTTTACGGCCAATCGTGTTCGTTTCAGCATGCATGCTGCTTTGAGCATAATTAGCATTCTTTTATCAGCTTCTGTTTTTTACCTTTTAAAAGTTTAAAGTTGATTAAAATTAATTTTTATAAATTATTTGTAAAATTTACTGTATAAATCTTTTTGAACGGAGTAACTTCTCAATATAAATATCTTTACTCTCTCAATCTCTCTCGCAATTATCTAAAAGCCAACATTTATAGCCAAAGATCACGAAACTTGAGATTCAGAAACCAAGTGACGAGTGACGAGGCAACTTTTTCAGAAAAGCTACTTTGCACTGCAACACGTGACAGTAGCCCTGGTAATGTGATTCCAGCGAGCAGAAAGCCCGTGCTTGAATTGTGTTAAGTCGCATACATCAGACTTACTGTTGAAATTAGGCCCAAGGCCTATTTTCTATAATTCCAAAGCACGCAAGGTTTAGTACCATATTGCTTAGGCAAAGTGGGGGAGACCAATTTATAAGGTGGAGTCCATCCCACTCCTTGAATTATGGAAGTGGATGGTGGCTTTGGCTAAACACACACGCGCGCACGCACGCCTTGCGTGCGCAGATTCGCGTATTTTCGCGTGAAAATCGCGTGACTTGTGACTTGCGACGCGCGATCGCGCGTGGCGTGGTGCGCCACTTGGCGCACCATGTCCACCTTGTTTTTGCTAAACCTTGTCTCGCTCTCTCTTTTTCTGGTCATGAGACCGCTTATTTTTCGGTTTGAATACGGCGATTACGGTGAATAATGGAGTCGATTATCGAGGAATAATGGAGTCGATTCTCGGTGAATAATAGCGCCCGATTCACGGTGAATAATAGCGTCGGTTACTAGAGAGTAATTGAGACGTCTATAAAAGGCCTGGAGACGTCCAGGTTTGAACTGATCTCCTTCACTCCTTTCTCCCATTGTCTTCTTCCACTCTTGTACGAAGTGTTGAGCTATCGAACCTCGTCGACCTTTCTTCTCGGCGCACCGGAAGAGAGGAGAGCGGATCTCGAACCATTGTCGCAGAGAGAACACGCACGGGCGGCAATAAGGTTTCTGGGCAGCGCATCTGCGCGACCGCTCCTACTACATCCTGCACTGCGTCAAGTCTTCACTGCATCACGCCTGCGCTGCTTCCTGTTCTTCATCAAGCCCAACATTAGTTGTGCATCACTAGTATATTGTTTTTGTCTCCTACTAAAACTTGGAATTAAAATATTGCCTACATATTCAACAATCCAGAAACCTTATTGTGGAATTTGTTGCAATACAGAAATGGTTAGTGCTTCTGATGCGATGAAACCTGAGAGGTTTTGTGGTCAGAACTTTCGTAGATGGCAGACTAGAGTCAAGTTTTGGCTCATATCTTTGGGACTGTGGTGGGTTGTCCATCCGCAGTATCCATTTACGATTGAGCAAGACATGCAATTTGATAGTGCAAACAATCTCGCTCTTGGTTGCATCTTGACTGCTCGCGGATCGGCTCTACGATGTGTACATGGACTATAAGTCCGCCACGAGTTGTGGAATGCACTAGAGCACAAATATGCAGAGGCAGAGGTGGTCGTTGGCTCTACATGTGTGAGCAATTTTTCGACTTTAGCATGGATGAGACTAAGTCTATAGTTGGACAAGCTCATGACCTCCACTACTAGTCGGTGAGATTGCGCACTGGCCGTGTGTTACCTCCTAAGTTTGTGGTGCGGGCATTGTTGCTAAACTCCCACCTTCTTGGCGGGATTTTGCCACTAGCCTGAAACACAAGAGGAAGAGATTTCATTGAAGATCTCATTGTCGCCTCGATGTGGAAGAAAAAGCTAGAGCAAAGGATGCACCAAGCACATCCGCCGAATAATGCAAACTTCATTGAGAAAAAGACTATAGCAAAGAAGTACAAATCCAACAAACCGAACAAGACAACTAGCTTTAAGAAGAAGAAAACCGAGAAAAGGATTTCAAGGACATCACCGCTTTGTGTGCGGAAAAGATGGTCATATGGCGAAGGATCGCGATTCCGCAAAATCGAGATGGTGAACGACCAAAGAAGAAGGTCATTAACGTGATAATAGGCGAGGCCTCAACTTCGGGAGGGTATGGTAATCCACCGTTGTTTTTTCAGCATGTCAATCCACCGATTGGTGGGTGGATATCGGTGCTAATGTTCACGTATGTTCGATATTTCCTTGTTTTCTTCTTACCAGCAGCGAGGGCTTCCTCCGTCCTAATGGGAAACGGCTCGCATGCTTCGTTCTTGGTGTTGGCACGGTGGATCCGAAGTGACTTCGTGGAAGATTGTCCACTTAAAGAACGTGCAAAGATGCTCCTACAATAAATAAGAACCTCATTAGTGGTTCTCTTCTATGTAGGAATGGTTATAAGCTAGTTTTTGAGTCGAATAAAATTGTATTGTCTAAGTTTGGAAATTTTGTTGGTAAAGGCTATGAGAGCGGAGGCTTGTTCCGCCTAAGTACTTTAGAGTATTGTTATAATCAATGTTGCAACAAATTTAAATAAATGTGAGGTAAATATTTGGCATTCCGTTTCATCATATTAGTTTTGATAGTATTGTGAGAATGTCCAAATTAGATTTAATTCTAAAATGTGAAATTATCAAAGGATCAAAATGCTACCATGTGTGCAAGCAAAACAAATTCGAAAACCTTTTAAGGGATTAGAGGATGAAAAGAATCTGCACCATTAGATCTTATTCATTCAGATTTGTGTGAAATGAATGGACTATTGACAAAAGGAGGCAAAAGATATTTTCTAACTTTTATTGATGATGCAACACGCTCTCGCTATGTGTATTTGCTAAAACTAAGGATGAAGCTTTAAACTACTTTAAAACTTATAAGGTGAGGTTGAGAACCAACTAGAAAAGAAAATAAAAGATTGAGATCGATCGTGGAGGAGAATATGTCTCTCATGAGTTCTCCCACTGCATTACGAGCATGGAATAATCCATGAGTTCACACCACCATACTCACCCCAATCAAATGGGATAGTGAGAGGAAAACCGGACACTAACGGACTTGGTCAATGCCATGTTAGAGAGTTCCAGATGCCTAAGGCATGGTGGGGAAGCTATATTGACAAAGAACTTTCGTCCTAAATAGAGTAATCACTAAAAGGAGTGAAATTACTCCATATGAGGGATGGAAGGGAGAAAACCTAATGTTAATTTTCTGCGAACTTGGGGTGTTTGGCAAAAGTCAATATACCGTTGCGAAAAGAGAAAACTTGGACCAAAAATAATGATTGTATTTTTCTAGGATATGCTCAAAATAGCACGGCCTATAGATTGTTAGTAGTTAAATCGAACTCCCGAGATTATTGTTAATACAATAATGGAGTCTAGAGATGCTTCATTTTTGAGAATATCTTTCCTATGAGAACAAAGAGGCGATACTTCAACACGGATCGAGAATGTTCACATCGATAATATCGAAAATGAGAACAATCAAACTTCGAACTTTCCACCATTTCAACCATTTTATGATATCCCCGAGGAGGACAACAATTTAGTCACGAAGCTCCTCGAAGAAGCAAGAGACAAAGGGTTGAGAAAACCTTTGGTGATGACTTTATTGTATACCTCGTGGATGATGTGCCAAAACTCTTTCTAAGCTTATGCATCTTCGATGCTGAGTATTGGAAAGAGGCGATCAGAGTGAGATGGATTCAATCATGGCTAATGAGACTTGGGAGATCACCAATCTTCCTATTGGGTGCAAACTCGTTGGATGTAAGTGGATTTTTAAAAGAAACTGAGGCCCGATGGTACTATTGAGAAGTACAAAGCAAGACTTGTAGCTAAGGGTTACACCTGAAAGAGGAGAAGATTTCTTCGATACCTATTCTCCTGTCGCTAGATTAACCACCATCAGTACTCCTTGCATTAGCATCTTCTTATGGTCTCAGATGTTCATCAAATGGACGTAAAGACAGCTTTCCTTAATGGAGAGTTGGAGGAAGAAATTTATATGGATCAACCCGATGGTTTTGTGATTTCTGACAGAAAATAAGGTATGCAGACTATTAAAATCCTTGTATGGTTTAAAGCAAGCACCTAAACAATGGCACGAAAAATTTGATAAGACTTTGACAACCGCTGGCTTTATTGTGAATGAAGTCGATAAATGTGTATATTACCGCTATGGTGGGGTCAAGGAGTAATTTTGTGTTTGTATGTAGATGACATACTTATATTTGGAACAAACACTACCGTAATTGATTTAGGTCAAATCTTTCCTATCCCGATGTTTTGATATGAAAGATTTAGGAGAGGCAGATGTTATTTTGAATATTAAATTGATCAAGAATGAGAATGGGATTACTTTGAGCCAATCTCATTATGCTTTGAGAAAATATTGAGCCGCTTCGCTTTGAAAATTGTAAAGTTTCTCCAACACCCTATGATGCGAGTATTAAGCTTGAAAGAATCAAGGGTTAGGAAAAGATCAATTGAAATATTCACAAATTATTGGGTCACTTATGTATTTAGTGGTGCCACAAGACTGACATTTCATTTGTTTGTGAGCAAATTAAGTCGGTTTACTTCTAACCCGTGAGATGATCACTGGAGGCACTTGAAAGAGTGTTGCGCTACTTGAGAGGCACAACATCTTTTGGAATTCATTATATTGATATCCTTCGTATTAGAAGGGTACAGTGACTCAATTGGATCTCGATCTCGATGAGATCAAAGCTACAAGTGGTTATGTGTTTACTTTAGCCGGTGTCTGCAGCTTTCATGGAGGTCTTGTAAATGACTATATTGACGAGGTCAACCATGGAAGCGGAACTTGTAGCACTTGACACACCATCGTTGAGGCCGAATGGCTAAGAGAGCTTCGATGGACTTACCGTTGGTTGAGAAACCAATACCGCAATCGATGTCTTGTGATAATCAAACCGTGTTGGCCAAAGTCACAAGTACAAAGGATAATATGAAGTCCTCTAGACATGTGAAGCGTGAGGCTTAAATCTGTCGAAAATTGAGAAACTCCGAGTAATAGCCGTGAATTATATTAACACCGAGAAAAATCGCGCACCCTTTTACCAAGGGATTAGCACGGAGAGCGATTTCGTTGCTTCTATGGATATGGGAATGAGGCCCATTTAGTTACATCACAATGGTAACCCATGCCTTCATGAACGGAGATCCCGTGACTTAGGTAATGGGAAAAACAAGTTGATATTGTAACAAGAGAGTACATATTAATTGTACCCATATCCAAAATAAATAAAGTACTCTCAATCGTATGGAAGGTTGGTATAAAACCTTAATGTATTCATGAGGGAAAGGTATTAGCTGCAGGATACCTAGAAAGAATACACCTACTTGAGCTTAACTGTTTGGTCGCAGTTCACGAGAAGGGCATTCTCTAGAAAGCTCATGAGCGATAAGGAGCATGACCATATAACGCTCCGTTTAGACGTGGTTCATTGATAGCCTAGTATCGCTTGAGGTTTCAAGTGAAGTCGATTACTAAAAGTCTGTGAATTCAAAGCATAGTCCATTCATTAGCCGTGAGAAGATGAATCTTGCTAATCTAGGTGTAAGTTCAACCCATACGGGACTTACATTATAAGACCGGTATATTAAACAACACTTCAAGACAATTTTTCGACATATCCGTGCTTCCCGCTTTGGAATTGGTGGGGATCATGAAATTAGGCCCAAGGCCTATTTTCTATAATTCCAAAGCACGCAAGGTTTAGTACCATATTGCTTAGGCAAAGTGGGGAGACCAATTTATAAGGTGGAGTCCATCCCACTCCTTGAATTATGGAAGTGGATGGTGGCTTTGGCTAAACACACACGCGCAGCGCGCGCGCGCTGCCGCAGATTCGCGTATTTTCGCGTGAAAATCGCGTGACTTGTGACTTGCGACGCGCGATCGCGCCGTGGCGTGGTGCGCCACTTGGCGCACCATGTCCACCTTGTTTTGCTAAACCTTGCATCGTCTCTCTTTTTTTCGGTCATGAGATCGCTTATTTTTCGTTTGAATACGAGCGCTTACCGTGAATAATGGAGTCGCTACGTGGAATAATGGAGTCGCCACGGTGAATAATAGCGCCGCCATCGGTGAATAATAGCGTCGATTACTAGAGAGTAATTGAGACGTCTATAAAAGGCCCGAGACGCCCGTGTTTGAACCGATCTCCTTCACTCCTTTCTCCCATTGTTTTCTTCCACTCTTGTACGGTGTTGAGCTATCGAACCTCGTCGACCTTTCTTCTCGGCGTGCACCGGAAGAGAGGAGAGCGGGATCTCCAACCATTGTCGCAGAGAACTCGCACGGGCGGCAATAAGGTTTCTGGGCAGCGCATCTGCGCGACCGCTCCTACTACATCCTGCACTGCGTCAAGTCTTCACTGCATCACGCCTGCGCTGCTTCCTGTTCTTCATCAAGCCCAACATTAGTTGTGCATCACTAGTATATTGTTTTTGTCTCCTACTAAAACTTGGAATTAAAATATTGCCTACATATTCAACACTTACAATTATAGTTTCCCTTTTCCTTGAGATAAGAACAAGACAAGAGAGAGTGCATTACACAATCCACATGCTTGCTTTTTTTTTTTTAAAAAAAAAAACTTATATGCATGGACTGTATCCTTGAAGCTTGAATGACAGATATTCAGTGCTTCGTAAGATCGATATAGTTTGCGCCAAAAAAAAGAGATCCATATAGGCATCAATGTCACGTGGCTACACATCTCGTTTGTAGTCTCACTAACTACATGTTGGATTTTTTGATTTGATATGTGAAGGAGTCGATCAAATAGCACTCGCTGGCACAAGGAGTTGCATATAGGGTTCTTCCTGCCTTCTTATCCTCTTACATTGTTGCTTATCCGTTTGTGAAATGCAGATCTCCTTTCCGTCCAAACAATAAAGAATTGGTGATATTGGGAACGACGTAAGTGTAGGTATAGACAATAGTCTCTCTAGCAAGTAGCAACCCTTCTCATAGTTCTTCCCAAAGAGGTAACCTCCTTATCTGCATTTTTGGATAAGGTGATAGTTTTTTCATGGTCTACTCCTACACATGCTTTTGCCGCCAAGTAACTAAATTGGTCGTGCTACAAAAGGAAGTTAGGCTAAAACATTAGGCTCATGTTTTATAATGGGTGGGGTGCACTTCTCAAATCAACACAGCCCCAATCTGCCATAGTTCTACTTAGCCTGTAAATTGGCATTTCCGGTACTGAACCATGAGACATCTTCAGTGACACTGTACTGTGACAATAACTGATGGCCATGTAGCAGACTTATCATAGTACGTACTTATAGTACTATGCTTAGTTAGTCCTGTAATTAGGCAGCACAGCAATATGAGATGCACCCATGAGGCCAGGCAAGAGGGAAAGCATAGTGCCGTGCCTTAGTGCGATTCTCAGCTGTCCGATCTAGAAAGAACCGTCCAGATCAAGCTGCTACAGAGCAAACAGCATGCTGCTACTGTACTTCTCGGCTAGGTGTTCCGTGGTGCTGTTTTAACAGCGTTTGCTACAGGCACTACGGTACTGTGCCATGCTTCTCTGAGTTCTCTCACAAAAAATTACTGCTCGCCACTGTAGTCCTCTGCCGTTGCTTCTGGAAGAGGATCCGGTTCCAGGCAAGAGAGGTGTCCCCTGTTTTCCTTCTAATAAATGAACTCTGGGACAGGAGTACAGGACCAATGAGCTCAATTATTCAACGGGGGAATAAAAGGCCATTGTACATTTCATCTCCTAACGCCCTCCCCCTCCTACCTTGGTGCCTGATGCTTATCTGAATTTTCTTCCGAAAAGAACGCTTATCTGAATATACAAGCATCCTACCTTTACAAAGTTGTTAGGCTATACTTATTAGTCACTTTATCAGGATTGTGGAATTCCTTAACTGTCACTTTTGACTCATCTTCAGACGCGCATTTTGATCACCGCTTTCCATGACCATAAAACTGTCCATCTCAGACGGAGCCCACTGAGAATTATGGGTAACCAGTCGTAGTTCATTTGATAAAATTATGGCAAACACAGGGATACGGGGCAAGTAAAAAAAGATGTCCTAGAACCCCAAATAAGATCACCATCACAAGTCTTCTCCATAAGTTATCCATTGATGGAGATGGACCCCTCTGTCCGGCTCCGGCAAGCCGACCTGGCAGGCCTGCAAGTCTCAAGATGTGGACCAATGGCGGCATCACCCTTAGCCATCTAGGAAGTGAATTATCAAGCAGCATGTGGCGAGCATCCGGTGCTCAGCGAAGGGGGGGTGTACAAGCGCAAGATGTTTCTATCCTCTCTTTTTTTTCACCTTAAAAAACAATACATTACACAAGACGAAAGGGGCAGAGAGAGGACATATCTCTTGTGTGTAGTGTGGGCCTGCCAAATGCCAACCGAGTAGGATGCAGTGCTGTGATGGAAGGGTCAATTGATTAGTATAGCACTATAGTGCAGATAGTGCAGCATCCATGAAGTAGTTGGCAAATACATAAGCTGGCATGTCGGTACCTTCGATACAGCTTTTGATATAATTCTACTGCAACTAGGAGAGATGGATGTCCATTTCATAGGTGTCATGTACCAGGCTCTTTAGGACAGAGTTCCAGCTCCTAATTTTGGTGATGTGATTCACAGCTTAGCACTTTGCTTTTGCCATCCCGCTTTCTGCCTAATTAACTAACAAGGACACTGCCATCTCTTTAGACATGAAAAATCCATCCTGCTTTGTATTGCTGGACCATAACCATAACGCTCAGTACAACAACAGATCATAACAACGTAGACACAGCTCTTTCATAGATTGAATCCCCTGAGACGATACCAATGAGATCGAAGTACTTACAAACTAGAGGTACCCAGTGAAGCAAATGAAGCAGAATGCACTCACCAGCCTAAAATGAACCCCTCTAGATTCACAAGGTAGAAAGTTACATACAGCTCAGGCTTAATCCACAGACAACCCCAGTCATATTTCAGTCTCTTGCCTACTAACTATATTTCATATTGCATACAAAAAGAACGAAAACAATGTACACTCCTCTATAGAATTTACACGGCAAGAGCATTTCAGGCATCAACAGCATTTAGGGGTACAGATTTTGTTCTTGGGAGATTTGTCGGCAACTGAGCACTGGCATAGTAGCTTCTGGCTGTAAACATGCAATCCGGACTGCTCTCAGCATCGACCTCACAATGCCAGGCCCTCTGGGCTCCCGGATCGGGGTGCATGCTCCGACACGCTTGGTTATTCATGTCAGGGTGCTGATTGGTGTTTCCTGTGTCTGGGCTTCGCTCGCAAGTCGGTATGCGGAAATTGTGCTTCTTACCGACATGAAAAGACTCTAACTTGCTCAGTGAAGGTTTCATCCCATTTGCTCCATTTAAGTTGTCAAAGTCCAGAGATGGATGAATAGCTGTCCTCAACTGGGCCAATTTTCGTGCTTTGTACTTGGCAATCTTTACTTCATGCTTCATGTCGAACCCTTTCGTGTGATGGTTAGTGGCGTTCTCATAATGATTAGATGAGCAGGACTGCTCTTGGAATGAACTAAAGCAAAGCTGATCAGAAGGACCTCTTCTACCCATCTGTACAAACCCATTCGTGTGTATGGGTTCCTTGTCTTTGACATATTGCTTTGGTTGACCACCTCCATCATCAGAGCTGCCTCCAGAGTCATGCAAATCGGACTGCTCTCCATCAGCTTGGAACGTAATCTCTTCAAACCGCCCATGTAGCTCTGCACATTGGCAACCTCGAGCAGCTGACGACATGTAGGCATGAAGTGAACCACACGACGACACATTGGATCCGCAGTTATGGCAGTATGTAGTGTCTGGAGCTTCCTCTATGCCTGGACCAGGCCTCCAATTTGGCACCAATGCACTAACCTCACCATCGATCATCTCAGCGATTCGAGTAACCTCATGGTCAGTTATATCCAGCTCAGCTACCATCTCAGTTGCGACACTTAATGCGGTATCAGCCTCAATGTCAAACAGAAAATAGATGTTTCGTACCCGCCCTGCAATATGATAAATTAGATTTCACAGAATATCTGAATTGACATTTTCATACACTTTATGCAACCAAAGAGTTTTAAGGCATTAGACATTGTCTGTACCATCGTTATCTGCAATTCGTAGTCTGAGGAAGATGCCTCCATCCTCACTTTTTCTACCTTTGATTGTGATATCCACACTGCCAAGAGGCTCATCTTCATGCCCATTGAACAGGTCAATACCATCGGCTTTAGGGTCATCATCCTCACAATCCCATCTATCTACCGTTGGTGTATCTTCGTCAATGCTTTCCGAGAACCCATTACTCATCATGGATCCATTACTATAAGCATGCCCTAAATAAGGCTGCCGCAGATAATTGATCAGGCTGTAATCTCCATCCCCTGAACAAAAGGCCACATCATCGGTCTGTAGGAAGGGGTCCTTGAGCAGCTCTCTCGCCGGGAGCCTCTGGGACGCAGTGGCAAGGCACTTCTCGACAAATTGCCTCACCATCGGATCTTTCACCTTGTACAAAGCTTCCGGCTTAGTACCCTACCAGCCAAACCACTAGCTGAAATCAACAAAACCATTTCGAACTAGCCCCACACCAGAATCACAAGTGCTGCGAATGGCTAAAAGGATCCAAGAGGCACTTCTTACAGAGATCACTTTCTTGTAGATCTGCACGGGGTGTGTGCACTCGCTGTACGGGTACTCGAAGGTGATCATCTCGAGCACGCACATCCCGAACGAGTATATGTCCACCAGCTCGTTGTACTCCTCCTCGTACACCTCCGGCGCCATGAACTCCGGCGTGCCTGGCCAAACAATCAGACACCTCCACCCCCATCAAATTTCCACAAAACTATCGCCCATTGGGATCGGAGAACATAACTAGTTAGCTAATCAGACGGCTTACCTACGCAGTGGACGGCGTGGGACTTGCGGAGGATGGCGGCGAGGCCGAGGTCGCCGATCTTGACCTCGCCCTGGTTGCCGTTCACGAAGATGTTGTCACACTTGAGGTCCCGGTGGATGATGGGCGGATCGTGGCTGTGCAGGTACAGCAGGCCGCTCAGGATTTGTCGGCACCAGTGCTTCACCGCCCATATGTTCACCCTCCTGTGCCTCTGCCTGTACCTAGCCACCACCACACCAGCAAATCACAACAAATCAATCCAAGAACCAATTAATTAAGCACACATAACAGAAGGAACTTTTTTTGTTTGCAATTAGACAGAAAAGAATCAATCCAAGAACCAATTAATTAAGCACACGTAACAGGAGGAGCTTTTTTTTTGTTTGCAATTACAGAAAAGAAGAGACTTTTTTGAGATTGGACAGAAAAGGAAACTACTTTGAGACGTTACAGAGGGAGATGAGATTAGTTGCTTACTGCCGGAGGGTGCCGGAGGTGAACATCTCGGTGATGAAGTTGATGTTGCGGCGGGAGACGTCGACCCAGGAGGTGTAGAACTTCACGATGTTGCGGTGCTTGAGCGTCTTGAGGAGGTGGATCTCGCAGTAGAGCCGCTCCAAATCCTCGGGGCTCTGCAGGAAGTCGTGCAGCTTCACCTGGTTCCACGCCACCTCCATCCCCTGGTACTCGTCGAACGCCCTGTACCTGCAGCCACCACGCATCCTCGAGTCAGGCGCAAGCAGAAAGAAGCATCCAGCTTTGGCAACGAGAGCGCCCCGGATCTTACACGGTCTTGGACGCGCCCTTGCCAAGAACGTCGTTGTACTGCAACATCAAGCAGAGGAGGAGCAAGCAAACGGATCAGCAATCTGGCAACCAAACGAATCAAGAAACGACGATAGGAGCTGCGGTGGTGGTACCGTACCCGTCCGTACCGGCCGGTGGGTTCGACCTCCGCGTACTCCGGGCAGTCGGCGCCCGTCATTCTAGCTCGCTTCCCCTGCCGCTTCCACCTCTACTCTACACCGGGGAAAGCTTTGGTTCTCAACGCGCTTGTGTTGCTAGGAGTGGATAGGGACTGAGGAGGGGGAGAGAATTGATGTAGGAGAGAGAGAACTATTTAGGGAAGGAAAAATGTGGGCACACATGGTTTGTGGGCAGAGAGAGCGAGAGGGATGACGAGGGGCGTGAGGCTAAGCAGGGCTGGTTAGATCGCCGTGCACAAGAATTAAAATTTACCTGGTTTTTTTTACCTGAGATTTACCTGACTAGATTTTTTTAATCCTGCTATATATCAGCTGATATGAACTTCGGATTCTAGATATGGTCGTTGGTTAGCTGGGTGATTATTCAATTATGACATAGTCAAATTAGCTTCGGTTGCTATTAATAATGATCAAATATAACCAGGCCTAGGATTGGCGGTCCCAATAAAAACAATCCTGTTATTTGATGTGTAACATTTAAATATGTGATTTACACCGGAATAAACAGTTTCCTAGAGATTCTAGCTAAAAGTTAGTACAACAAGAATTTTGTTGTGAATTAAACTAGCAAGTAGAATCATTGCAGAAGATAGCCCGTTAGAAGAGGCGTATGGCCAATTCTCAAAGAATATCTGTTTGATTTCGACCAAATCTTGTTCAATCCATGGTCGAAAAGGATTTCTCACTAAAATGTAATAGTTTCAATGTGGGGGAGAAACTATGTCAGCAATGTTGCAACGTTTTTTGTCTTCTCTTTTTACCAGAAAGCAGCCAACGCCAACCCATTAGGCCCTGATCGTTTCGGCTTTTTTCGGCTTCAGCTTCTAGCTTCAGCTTTTTTTTCACTATTCACTACACTATCCACTAACTCGCGATTCTGATGTTTTTCAACAAATTCTGATGTTTTTTCAATAAGTTCAAAAGCCATCGCTATTCCGATCACCCCCTTAAGAAAGAAAATCTTGTTGCAAAATTGAACAGTACAATTGTAAAGTAGCGTGGGTCCTTTCTTGTTGTCCTCTTGTCCTTTACGTATCAAATCTGCTCCTAACTTACGAAACGAAGGGGAAACAAATTGTGGTGCTGAGTTGGAGGCCCCTTCGTTTGGTGAGACCCTACTAAATGCTATGCTCCCCCAGCAAACACACTTGGGCAATGTGGGTACTCGGTGGTCCATTCATATCCACAGGAAAAAAAAAACTTTCAATACTGTACAGTATACTAGTTCAATATCCAATTAATGGCTTACTGAAACATTTTGCATTTGTTAAACGCCACAAAGCAGCCGTCCAAGCATTAGGTAAATACGAGTAAAACTTGTACTCTGCGTGCAAATTATAGGCAAATCTTCTGACAGACCAAATGTATGGCACAGATAGCTACCAGAATGCCTCAAATCTCTATCCAAGAGTCTGAAGCCTAATCCAATATAGTTTATAGAACGCCGAACAACACTACACCATGGCCTCGTAAAAAAAATAAAAATAAAAACACTATACTATGCTCCTCTGCCTCTCTTTTGGGACGGCAACTTATCTGCATCCATGGAGAGCATATCTCCAAAAGTAATATTTTCTTTTTGTGTTGACAGATCACTTCTGAGCCAACTTGCAATGTTGCTCCTTATCCTCCCGTCCCATTCATGTGGCATGCCTCAGTTTTAGGATTTTTTTTCTCCGTTTAAGGCATCTCCAATGATCCTAACTAAGTACTATCTATAAGCATTCCACATCATCTATAGAGTACACACTAAAAGCTAGTATTCTAAAGGACTATCTATAAGGATAGATATTTGATGCTTACATGCATAGACAGTCATTTATAGATGTTGCCTCGTTTTACGTTATAGACTAGAGACGAAATAGTAGCTAACTGTTTGTATTTTGCATACTCTCTTTCCTCCACATAGGATATATACTGATGTGTACATACAAATAGCTAGCTGACTCAACATCATTTAAGATACCCTTAAAATAAAAACGTACACAATGGCATAAAGCTACTACCAATAGTTTATTATGTAAGACTTGTGTTTGAAACTGTTTGCCTGCATGAATAATACCACCTCAGTTTCTTCTAGAGAAAAAAAGATACATCAGTTTCGGCAGATGTGGACTTTGGTACACAATGGAAGGTACGAGCTTTCAGCGCTGCTTGTCCATACGCTTGTTGTCATCTGCTAGTCCTCGCGTTCAACATGGTAGAAAGTTCTAGGTCCGTTCGTATTGCTCTTTCAGTGATTTTTTTTTTGACTATTAGCTTTTAAATAGTACCAGCTGTAGAGAAATTATATGGAGAGACACCCACATATAATTTTGATAGTTATAAATAAAATTACTGTAATGTCTACTGTAATAAACCAGTAGATTTTATCTTAAAAAATTATATCGTTTCAAAATTAGATACTATAGAAATAATATTTATTAAAAGTAAATTTTAGAAGTGAATATAAACAGGGTGTGGTTCCTATGGTCAATGTGGGCAGTACATATCAAACCGACCAATAAGTGACCCTTGACCGGTGAAAGGTACCGGTGGTAATTGTTCGACTTGACTCCGCTCAGGCATTATGAATTCCAAGTTGAGAAAAAATCTGATGGAATGTACCTAATTTCTGGTTTTTGATTTTTAGTTAAAATTATATATAGTGCTGTTAATTTTTCAAATGATACAATTAAAAAATAAAAATAAAGAAAAACAATTGGTCCGTGCCTCCTCCCACAGCCAAAAGGTCACAGGATAAAGAAGAAGAAAAAAACACCATCTCAAAGACCAGTAGGCTAGCTGCTAATGAAGTGATCAGGTTAACTCACCAATCCGGCGCAGTGATCCACCGATGAATCGCCGTACCACCACACCAGGCGCACCCGGCACGTACACACAGGGCGAGGCGAGTGCATGCGCGGCGGCGTTTGGCGTGCGCACACGCGCCCCGTACGGAACCCGGAAGCTTGTACGGCAGCAACGGCCCGCGATAACGAAAAATAATGGCGTGGAAACGAGAGGCGCACATGCGGGATGAGGAGGACGCGGGGCTCGTCCCCGTCGCACACGTGTCGCGCGCCCGCGTCACGGGGCCTTTCGTTTTGCCCCCCGCCCGTACTCCCCCTCCCACGCCACCTACCTCCCTACCTCGCGCTGCTGAGTTCTGACCAAGGACACTTACAGTAATTTCTCTTTTAAAATTATCTCTAATATTTTTTATCCTATTTAAAGATAGCATTAATGACAACATCTTTAATAATAAATAATTTATTTAGTTATTTTATACTATTTTTATCATAACTTCTTTCCTCATAACCTATCACTTAGCGTTAGTTTACAGACTCTAGTCGTGTTTTGCATAAGAGACAGCACATTATCTCTCTTTACCACCTCTCTCTTTCGTATATGATTTTACTTATTTAATATAACTAAGAGACAGATGATATGACACTATTGGAGATGCCCTAAAGGTGTCTACCGAACGGCGGCTAAAACAATTTTCGATTGCTGAGGGGTGCAGCCGTTGATAGGGAAAAGTACTTCATCTTTGGCTGGTGAATGATGATTTGTCTACAAGTGGTGGTGCTCGCTGATAGGGAGTATATTTTATCATAGGAAATGTTGGTGCGAGGGATTAAAATTGGAGTAAAACTATGAAATGGTATGTCTTTTCTTGCCTTTTGAATGATAGAGCAGCTTACCGTTAGATCTAACGCATCCATCGTGATCGGAGGAGTTGAGGCAGTGAGGTCATGTCTCACCGGAGCAGCTAAGGCACCGCTGTTGACAATGGCTTCATCGCCCCCTGATGTAGAGAGAGGGAGGCGGTGGTCAAACGGTAAGTTGCTTTCAGACTCGGATTGGACATCTAGAATCCCCTGTGATTCCTTCGCACTATTCTTTGGATCAGTAGATAGTGCTCACAGTACATTGCTGAATCAACTCATACATCACATGATGATCATACAGTTAAAATATAATTTACATCAGAGTTTAAAATATACAACGTCAGACGATTGTTTTACAGAGTGGGCCTCCTAGGCCAAATACTTACAATCAAAATATGTGCATTTATATTGCCTAACCATAGGTAATATAGGCGCACACCCTTACGGCAAGCCTACATGCTTAGGACTAAGCCTTTTAAGAAAATCCGCCCTAGTTGGCCTCGTCGGCTCCTTGACTTGGTTCTTCCTCGTAGGTGTAATGATCTTGCCCTCCTGCTTCTGGATATGATTATGCGAGGGTGAGCACACTAACCACCGTACTCAGCGAGTTAATACGCGGAATGCAATTATATAACATGCATAGCTTGACAAAGGATAGGCTCGGGTTATTTTATTTTGCCAAAAATTACATTTTAAAAGACTTAAAATATATGTAGAAGAATTTTCTAGACCTAGCCATTTGGACTAAAATCATAATGCCTTTGAATAAAAGTTGAGTGATGATAGTATTAGTACAGATTACATCCACTGTTATATGTTACCTGCACCATATATCTATTTTTTCAGTGTTATAGCCGCTTAACTTATCTCTAGGACGACACCCAGGACAACACAAACCAGAATAGTCCATCATCCATCATTTTTCTATTCCAAGTCCCAACTTTTAAAATTGTTTTTGAAATAGAATTATATCAGAGTTAAGTTCCCATGTCCACCCTTGACCATGGGCACGACTATTCGAATAGTTTTGACTCTACAAAGTTTGTACACTTTTATCACAAGAGACAATCAGCCCATTGCCCCGCATAATTCCATAGTCATGCAGTTGAGTAGATCATCACAATAACCTTTCAAAACTACCTACCTCGGGGTCTCATCTCACCCTATGGGCCGTTCTCACTTGCAGTGGGTCTCATACGTTGCGTGGAATGTTAATCACTATTATTAGCACCTCTAGGCTCCTCTCCCCATAGTGCTAGTAAGACAGAGAAACAAATCACCCTTCCTGTTGGTGTCCCTTTAGCCACAACATGCCCTGGCATTCCGATACTTCTTTCCCCAACCTGTGAGATGAGTCCGAGGTTCGATAGGTCTACTCAGCCAAGTTGCACTTTGCAGACTTGTGGCTGTACTGTATTACAATGGGAGGTCATAACCTGATTATGTCCTTAGGTTATCTAGGTAGTTCTACCACAATCCACACACTCGTGCACTCTAATGCACCATACCCTCGAACCAGCCGGGTAGACGTATAAGCATTTTGGGGGCATAAAATAATAATCATTAAAAATACACACCTATTTTCAACTACAACTTTCCCCAAAGTTTGCTTTTTTGCATTTGCATATGAGGTTAGGGTATTTTAACACCCCCGAAAATTACACAGTGCTAAGCTAATTCTCTATATATATATATATATATATATATATATATATATATATATATATATATATATATATATATATATATATACTGAACTCTATTTTTGAAAGGTTATCATAATTATTTTTCCTATGAAGATGAACTGTTTAATGTGACGGAAAGGTATAATAGTAGCACTTTATATAAAAGGACAGCTAGTTATGTATTAAAACAACATAAAGTAGCATATAAAATAATAGCATGCATTTGATAATTTGACTCTAATTAATTTGCAAAGTGGGTATTTAAAATGATCAAAATATTGACTCGTCTGGGTCACAGGGGGCTTGGTATTGCTGATCTTGACCTACGTCTGCCTTAGATTCTTTCCCCTGAGTCTCGTACGCTAATTTTACGTCAAACATATATTTAAAAAGAAATAAAAAGAATTAACATAACCAAATAAACTCTCACTAAAAATTCAAACAAGCTCAAAAACTCAAGATTTTTGTTCCATTGGAAAGAGGGTGAATTTAGACGAATTTTGCAATTTGTCTCACTTAATTTGGAGTTAGAATAAATTAGTTATGGATTTTTGAAGTTTCAGCCGAATTAAATTCAAAAATTGAAATAAGAAATAATTTAAATATCCTGAGAAGAGAGAGTATGTGAGACTGACAGGTGGGATCCACTTACTTTAATATTTGTCTTTCACTTACACTGACAGGTTGGACCCACTGGCTTTTATTATTTCTTTAATCTATCGGTGACTGACACGTGGGATCCACTAGGGAGTTTAAATCTCTGAATGCGCTAGTGACTGACACGTGGGGTCCACTGCGGTTAATTAATCCTATTCCTCGGTTTCTATGAAAGGTGGGGCCTATGAGAATTACAACGTTTTGTGACGCTGACAGGTGGGGACAGCGTACCGGTTTAATTAAATAGGGCCTACGGGTCAGCGAATGATTAGCATTAACTACTGTGATTAGCATTTAATTAATCCCTCCACTAATCTAATGGCGCGAGTGAACAGTGCTTCTCCTACCTCCCGATTCCGGCGAAGCTCGTCGCCGGCGGAGGAAGCGGCAGCCGGACATTAACATTTGAAAAATGGAACCTACGTGCCTGCACCCACCCCTGTGAGAGCTCTCGTTGGCCAAATTGGCCGGAGCATTGGCCGGCAGTGAGCCCAAGCAGCGGCAGAACAGGACGCTAATGGTGACGGCGATCTACTGCATTAACATTCAATTAAACACAGAGGAAGCATCTAGGGGATGTCATGAAGCTACATCGGGGGTCAGCGAAGCTCAGGCGAGGCTGTGGAGGGCTGTCGGCATGCGGCAGCGGAACTCCGAGAAGTGTGCACGGCGAGGGAGCTTCTTAGGCACGGGGAGCTTCGGTTGACGAGGGGAGTAGCTTTACCGCTCTCTGAGGAAGCTTTAGCCGAACGGAATTGGACGGAGGTGGTTCTGATCAGCGGTGAGCGCGGTGGCTAGAGTTGGAGAAGAAAATGGTGTCGGCGGGCTACAGGGCACGAAAACCAAATTACATTCACGGGAAGCGAGAGGAGAGTGTGGGGAGTCCGGGGGTGGCCTCGGCGGGCTTTTATAGCTACGGGGGCGAGCTGCCCTTGTGGAGATGGTATGGCGGGCACGACGACTGACGGAGAGGGAGGTGTGGCCACAATGCGCTCGATTGGAGTTGCGATGTGAGCGAATGTTGACAAAAGAGGGCGGTAGCTGGCGAAGCTCGGCGTCATCCGTCCTTGGCGCGATCGTGGCTGACGAAGAGGGATGGCGCGGCGGCGTAGGCGCTGGCCAGCGGTGTGCTCGGAGGGCGACAGGAACGGGTGGTGTGCTATGGCAGGGATGGAGGCAGCATGGCACGAAGAAGCAAGCCGTGAGCTGCTAGTCTGAAGGGACAGCCATCCGGGCTAGCGTGCGCATGAGGAAGGGACCGGGCGCAAGGAGGCAGCGGGCACAAAGACAGGGGGGTTGGCGACGGGACTACGAGTGGGCGTGGGGTGGAGGAACGCGTGGGTAACTACCGATCTGTAGGGAGAAACCAGAGTGGGGGCTGCGCAGCGAGTTTTCTGGGAGGAGGGGATGGGGGCTGGCGCGCTTGCGTGCGAGCGACCCAGCGAGCGGGCAGAGGGAGGGAGGGAGCGAGAGACAGGGAGAGAGAGGGAAAGCGAAGGGAGGAGGGAGTTGGTTGGGCCGGGCCAAAGGCCTAGCTGGTTCCCTCCTCTTTCTTTTTTATTTTTATTTTTCTTTTTGATTTTTTTAATTTTAATTTGAATTGTTATTGCTAGTCTTGGCATAAGAGTATATACATATTTTGCATACCTTTTTCCCACAATTTCAAATCATCCAATTCTAGTACTAACACTTTTCTTGCTATACTTTTCATATTTTTGGAAGCCTCATTTTTAATGTTGAGTGATTTTTGGAAGCTTGTGAATTTGTGGAGGATGTTTACACATACGACTAATTCTTTTGTGAGTCTTTGGACAAGAATTTGAATCATCTTTTCAGATTCATAATTTCATTTGAAATTTTGTATTATCAAGTATATTCTTTCCTTTTTGGTGATTCCTTTTTATTGTATGTGTTTTGTCATCATATGTATGTATGTGTGTGTGTGTGTGTATACTTTCTTTTGATCTAATGGAACTTCAATTAAAATCCAATAAAAATCCAGACTTTAAAAGAGCCAAGAAATGCCAAAAAAATTTAAATACCACAATTGTACAATATTTATTATTTCAAAAATTGGAATGTTACAGCTCCGGCGAAGGGAGACATGGTGAGGCGGTGGTACACTGAATATTAGGTTGGGCGGAGTTAGGGTGGCATGGAAAGGGGAGAGGGAGACAGTGGTGTGGCGTGGTGAGGCAGCATGGTCGCCATCAAACGCCGACGGTGGAGAAGGGGGCAAGGGGAGGCAAAGGGGAGTGCAAAGCTACTGCCAGCGCAAGATAAGAGGGAGGGAGTTGGTGCACGCGGAGAAGAGAGAGGGAAGGTGTTGGACCGCGGAGCGACGACTCCCGAATCTTCTATGAAATCACACTAGTCCAAGATCAGCTAGTGAACACGGTGAACAACAAAGATAATATCGATCATAGTGACATTTATTCATTAACTAAATATAAACATGATTGCCAAGGTTTACATCCATGGCCTATAGGCCAAATTAAATAATAGCAGCGAAAGAAAAACACTGAAGTGAATGAAGTCCACAGAGCCTGTCTACAGGCAGACAACAGTAAGACGCGGCCTACTCGTCTAGGTTTTCACCATAGTTGAAGTTGTCCCTCTCTGAGATTAGATAGCAAGGGTGAGTACAAACTTATTCTCTGCAAGTCACACGGGAGAATGCAATATAATGATAAAGGCAACAAAGGATGTTATATATGGTTAGTTTGAGCGTAAATTAGCATATAAAGAAATACAGTAAATAGATTAGAAATTGTTGAATTTAATACAGTAAGTAAATGTAGTATTGTAAATGAAATTAATACCGTTAGTACAGATCCATCATCTACACTAATTTAACCATGGGCATCCCATCCGGACCATCTTTTTCAAAAGATCCCTTATAGATTCCATCTATAGACCAGTCCGATCGGACCACTCCGATAGAACTACGTCCGGTAGTACCATACAACACATGCCGATACTTCTAATATTCGGTAGTCCCACGCAACATATGTCGGTACTTCTGATCTTCGGTAGTACCGCGTAATACACATCGGTAGTTCTAATTATCTTGACAAGTGCATATACTTTAATAAATCTTGCAAAATATATTTATAAGTTATAGTATCAAGCACACAAGGATCAATAATGATTTTCAACAAATTGCAAAATACATTTGCACACCTTTGAAATCATGGCACAAGGAATTGGTTCATGGACTTAACATATTTGTAAAACACATTTGCAAACCTAAGTCGCATGCTATAAAGATTATATATGGACTTCAACCATTTTCAAGACACATTTGCAAATATAAACCTCATACCACAAAGAGTAGGAAATATGGACTTCAAACACTTGAAAAACACATTCGCAATGTGTAGTCCCATATTACAAGTATCCAACTCATGAGCATCAACTAGTTGCAAAACACATTCGCACATATAACCATCATGCCATACGAAGCTAGAGTAAGTGATGTTGAGCTATTAACACATGATGAGATTCAAGCTACTAGATATAACTCCTTTTAATAGTATGACAACCTATACTAACAATCCGGTCTTTCAGCCAAACATTAAGACTAGTAAAAGACTAAGAACATATCTTTAGCTCTAACTAGTCATAACTTTGACTTGAGTAACCTCTTGAAGCTTGATGACATATATCATCATTTCAAGTCCGGGTCCCATGTCTTGAAGCTTGATGGCACTAGTGTGATGATGTGACGGGTGTATGTCACGGCGTAGAGATGAAATGGCGGCACGTGGTTGCCATTTAGGCATTATGGTTGAGGTGGCATTGCCGACGGTGAGAGGCGCATGAGGCCCTAGGGCTCTCTAGCGCTACGGCGGCAGTCAACAAGGGGAGGGGGAGAGAGAGAGAGGAGGATACGGGGATTACTTGGGTGGGCTCTATTCTTACCAAAAGAGACTAGGAGGTGATCGGTGATGAGCCTTTTCAGCAGTCGATGCACAACTATGATGAATTCATGCTTTCCATGGTGGAATCTCACGACGAGGTCAGCGACAACATGAGGATGATGAGGGCACCGACGCCGACGCTCGGGGTGGCCTCCTTGGCCCACAATTCCTCGATAGAGACTTCGCCGGTGTGGGAGAAGGAGGAACACACAAAGGGGAAGGTCGAGTGCATGGGGAAGGAAACTTGAGGTGGGATGGGGTGAGGCGAGGTAGTGCGGAGCCTGACGAGGAGTTTTTATAGGGCGGAGAGGAGCCAGAGGTGGCTAATTGCTCGTCGACCATTATGGGAGCCGGTAGTGGTGATTGCGACAGATAGGGGGCAGGCACGAAGAAAGGGGAAGGCCGGCACAGGAAGAGGGGCGGCGCATTGAGTAAGGAGAAAGGAAGGAAGGGGCGGCAAGAATGGAAAGCAGACGGGTGTTCGGCGGAGATGGTGACTATCGATGGGAGAGAAGGGGGAAGCGGGAGGAGGAAGAAGAGCAGGGAAGAAGAAACTAACATGGTGGGCCCATGCGAAGTGAGAGAGGCGGAAGGAGAGAGAGAAAGGTGGGCAGCGGGCAGATGGGGTACACGTGGAGGGGGAGAGGCAGATCCGGTCTTCTGGGTGAGGCAGAGGGTGCAGGTAGTGCAGATGGTGCCATGTGGCGGCGGGGAGGGAGATTGAGCTATCCACATGTCACTCAGAGGTGAGGGTGGGGTTTTCAATTTTTTTTATTTTTCATTTTGATTTTTAGGAAACTTGATAAAAGGGACAAAGGCTCAGAAAAATAGTAAATACACTTCAAAAATTCTAAAATCACAGAAATTCTTGGAACCATTTTGGACTTAGAAACATATTTCCAACTTATTTTCTTATTAAATATTCATACTAAAATACTTTTTTATTTTAAAATTAATTTTTAACATATGGAAAAACACATAAAATCCAAATAAAAGTCAAATGAGTTTAAATAATTTATTTGAATTAAGATTTTTTTTATAGAAATTCAAAATATCTTTTATTTAATAATATCTTTATGTGTTTATTTAAATTAAGTTTTAAAACAAATGTCTTTTTAAAAGTACAAAATTAGGCAAATAAAATTCAGAAATTCAAGCTACTCAAAACTATTTATTTTTATTTTACATTAATTAATTAACTTTTTACCATAATTTTATAAAATAAACAACTAGGCTGTTACAATAGGGAGGGCGAGTGGCAAGGAGGAGAGGGAGAGCGGCAGGGTAGGGGAGTGGCACGAAGGAGGTCAGGGCAGCCGCACAAGTGAGCAAGGACGAATGGAGATGTGGTTGGTTCGATCTAATCAATGGATGTTCCTATCCCATCGGTTAGGAACCTAATGGGATACCATCCCATAACAGCATCCATAAAATTGTGCATCAGCATGTCTCTCCTGACCACATTTTTGGGGGTTATTCGTAGTTGAAAAGTTGGAACTTCATTCTAGTATTCTCTATGTGCCAATCAATCTCCATAGTTAGACTAGGCATGTTTCCATTTGATTTGTGCTATCAAACTTTTCTCAAGTAGTTAAAAGGAGACTTCGGTTGGCCTCGCTCCAAATGGCTCTAGCTTATGTTTTATTGGCTTTCGGTTTATTTAAGTTAGAAGCCACTTAAAATGTGTCGGCTTCTAATTTTGGTTTATTTTGGCTTTTGGGCTTTTCTTTTTTCCCTTATTTTTCGCATTGTTCGTGATGATATAACGATTTTTTTCTTATTTTTTAATTTTCTTTTAATTGAACAACTTTGAAAAACTAATAGTCACTACAGTGCAATTTCACTAAAAGTTAACAGCCAAAACCATAATACAGAAGCTTAAACTCTTTGGAATGAGCCCAAAAACTGAATTTGCTTATGATAGGTTTGTTGGCTCATTGTCTATCTCATGTTCTCACCAAGGCTGTACATCCTGGGGCCCTCGAAGTCCTTAAATCATCCCCATAAATCTCTCGTTCCCTCTTGTCACTTATGGTGGTGCTCTATTTGGCTTGCGTTTGTGACTTCTAGCTGAAATTATATTGTAGTGGCTGTTGGCTTTTTTAAAAAAAAAGGGGAAAAAATAAAAAATTAGAAGCCAATACATTCCAAATGGCTTCTAACTTAAATAAGTTGAAAGCTAAAAAAGTTAGAAGCTGAAGCCTTTTGGAGCGGTAGATATTGGGCCAGTTTGATGTAGATGCGGCTTATAGTTTTTGGCTGAAATTTTTGAATTTTGGTTGTTCGTGATAAAAATTACGAAGAGAGATACTCACATATGATTTTGGCTAGTAAGATGATGCGTTTTCAATATATACTATAATTAATTTGTATACATCATCTTAAAAATACTTTATTAAAAAGTTAGGTACTATAATAAAAATTAAATGCTGGATAGAATAGGTCCATATAAGTACTATAATAATTAATTTGACATGATAAGGATATGATTAGCACCATCATTAATCTCCTACACACAAACAAAAATATTTCTCTCCCTTCCCCCTGCACTTTCCGTGAATTCGGTGCGTTGTGTGTGTGGTGTTTGGGGCTGGCACGGGGGATGGACGTGTGGTGGCCCAGCGGTCAATAAATGCGGTCGGTGGGGTCCGGAGCGAAGGAAGCAGACGAGAGACCGCACATGCGGAGGGGGCGCGCCCGGTTGATTGGGTGGGGTGTACTGATTGATCGCTACATATTTGATTCCTGTGCTACAAGATCTGCCTGTAAGATTAATGTTTCGCTTTAAATGATTTTTATTTTTTATCTTTTTTTTCTTCTTATTCCTTTATTTTGTCTGTAATGATATAATGATTTTGTATTTTATTTAGAAAAAACTGATAGTCATTATAGTTAAATTTCAGTCATAAACTAAAATCTACAACTAAAAGTTGAAGTCGTAAGCCAGTTGGAACAAGTTGTATAGAATTTTAGGTGATAGGATAAGAGAGAATGAGTAGAGATAAAGATGTTATCTACTATTTAATAAATAGTTTTTCTACTGTCTATACTATTACGTAGACAATTATATAGATAATTTATTAATTGAGCTATTACAAATAGCTATATAGACAACTTATTATATAAGTTATCTTTAATTTTATCTATAGATAATATAAAGATGTATTGAAGATAATGATAGTCATCATACCTGCGCTTAGGAGAAAAAAGAGTAAAAAAGAAGAAGAGGGGCCTATTCTTTTTGACTTTTGTAATTGTCTTTTGATTTTTGTTACAGTATCTAACTTTCAAATGAAGTATTTTTTAAGACAGGGTCAACAAGTTAATTGTAGTACACATTAAATTGTAAATGTGTATCTCTCCGTAATCTCTGTCATGAACAGCTAAAAATTAAAAATTTTAATCATAAATCATAACCCGCAAACACAGAGAACATGTCCGAGGTTTTGGCTTCCACAACACGAATGGACCAGGCAGCGACCATACGGGCGGCCACACGCCACACTCGCTGCTTGGCTGGTACAGGCACATGAGACGGCGAGGCTGCCCTATCTAAAGGGGGTGATCGGAATAGCGATGGCTTTTAGCTTTTCTTTGAAAAACATCAGAATTTGTTGAAAAACATCAGAATGAGTTGGCTTATTAGGCATAATTAAATTTAAAAAATATAAAAATAAAAGTGGCATGCTAATCTAGAGCAGACGATGCAAAGGAATACGAGAAAAAAAAAATCAAAACACAAAAATTCGAAAAAACAAAAAAAAAGAGAAAAAGGACAAAATGTGAACAGTACGTTATAATCGTCGAACAGTGAAATCATTACCGATCGCCGCGTTTCGCCGCTGAGTTGAGCGGGGCCAAAATCGAATAACTAGTAAAGGGCAATTTGGAAAGCTGGGGAGAAGTTAAAAGCATACCTGTCAATGCTGGACCAGACACGAGACACCATATATCAAATTTGATTTTTGAGATGGTAAGTTCTGATCTTACTCCTATCAAGGAAAGAACGTCGAGGGCAGGACGTTTCGAAGGAGTCATGTCATGCAGAGTGCAGGCAAAGTATCACTCTCGCAGATCGCGGCCGGGCACAATCTCGATCGTAGAACACCAATCAATCTTGGGTAATTAACCGGCGCAAGATAGTAACGTCTTGAAATTACCTACGCTGTCTTCTTCGAGCAACACGATCAATATCCTGACCAACTTTGTAATACACTCACCGCGCAGACTCGACTTCCCCTGCTAATTATACACGCTGATATATATATAGCCTGCAGATATGTCGACGGAATAGTAGGGTGCACGGAGCCACGTAGAAAAATAGAGAGGAAAATTAATAATTTTTATTGCTATAATAAGATTACAACTTATTCTGATGAGCGATTATAAGGATGTATGCTATTGTCATAGACACATGATTGAATGAGGAGCGGTTGAAGGACCTTTATTGCTATAATAAGATTACAACTTATTCTGATGAGCGATTATAAGGATGTATACTACTCTCAGAGACACATGATTGAATGAGGAGCGGTTGAAGGAAATACAAGCGCATATATTTTGCTCTTTAACCGCACAAGACATCGGCCTGCACATCGTATTAAAGTGGCTTTGATGGCTTTGATTATAATACAGGTCTAATGGCTTTGATTACGTATTAAAGTGGCTCTTTAATAGATTATTTAATCCTTGATAGTTAGCCCCTTGAACTTCTTGTAAAATTATGACTTAGGATTCTACAATTGGAACACTAGTCGGAATATATATTCCAGTCGGGAGGTCATTTGATGGTAGTCAACAAAGGTAAAGAAGTCAGACAACATGGATAATGTAGGACAAAATCCATGACAAGAAATTATTGATAGAAAACACTTATCAGAAAAATTCTAAAAAAATGTGAAAGAACATTATTGACATGTAAATAAAAAAACTTGTACATAGAACTTACGGAGTTGATTGATATTCCAAGAGTTAGGAAGAATGCGCCCATCCTCTATAGCTAGTTGTATCGAGCCTAGTCGGGTGACTTCGACCACAATGTAAGAATATTCCTATTTAGGAGAAAGTTTGTTGCGATTTGTCTGGCTTTGAACCTTTCGAAGGACCAAGTCTCCCATAGCAAGACTTTGTGGTTGCACCTTATGACTGCGGTATTTCCACATAGCCTTCTAGTACATTGTCGATCGGATAAGTGCTGCATTTTGTTGCTCTTCTAGAAAGTTAATGTCATCAATTTGTTTTGTCGCTCTTCTAGAAAGTTAATGTCATCAATTTAGTGTTCTTCTTGATTGTTATTAGTATAGCAATTTGTCCGAGCAGATCTTTAGTTTTAAAGGAAGCATGACTTCTGTCTCATAAACTAGGAAGAATGGTGCATCTCCGATCATACGATTGGTTGTGGTTTGAGCAACCTATAATAAAGAGGGAAACTCTTGTACCTAAGCCTACGACCTTTTTATTAACTGGTTGAAAACTCATTTTTTAATTCCCTGTATTACTATGTTGTTTGCTCTTTTTATCGCACTATTGTTTTGCAGGTGAGCTACTGAAGCGTAGCATACTTTGATATTTAGATTCTCGCAGAATTTATAAAACTTTCCACTCAAAAATTGGATACCGTTATCGATGATTATACGATTAGATGTTTTAAATCATGTAGTTAAGAATTTCTTAGCCGCTAAAGTTGTCATCTTGATGACTGGTTCAATTTCAATCCACTTTATAAATGTATTCACCATCACAAATAGAAATTTAAAGCCTCAACGCTTTCGAGAAAGGTCCAAGATATGCCCCAAGTTGCAAATGACAAAGAGAAAGGAATTCACAGGCAAGCCTTTTATTTTCATGGGCAACGAAAGAACGTGGAGGGGAGGACATTCCGAAGGAGTCATGTCGTGCAGGGTACAGGCAAAGTATCTCTTTTTGCAGATCACGGCCGGGCACAATCTCGATCGTACCACACCAATCAATCTTGGGTAATTAACAGGCGCAAGATAGTTACGTCTTGAAATTATCAACGCCATCTTCTTCTAACAACACGATCAATATTAACTGTTTGCGAGAGATACAAAGAGGAACATAGTTATATACAATTTTAATTAGTATAACTAAAATCGGTACAATATATACTATAATAGATTTATAGATCCTATCTTAAAAAGATGTATTATTTAAAAATAAATTATTATAGTACCATAGAAAAACACGAAAACCCAACCCAAGCCCTATGGCCTGCGAATAGCTGGGCCGGTCAGCCCTCGACGGCGGCCACGCACGGCGTGAGCTCAGCTCAATTGTATCGCCGTCAAGTCCACGACACACACAGCACGTACGTGTTGCGTCGTCTCTTCAAGCAGGCGCTACTGCTTGGAACGGTGCCTCCTTGGGAAATCTTGTAAGAAGTGGCGATTTGCGGCAGTTCGTCCTCGACTCAGGTCGATCGCGCTCGCGCCACAGCCGTCTCCTTCGTGCTATGTCGGCCAGAATAAACATACTGGTACGTATCGTGCATGTGATATTTTTCTGTGGCTATTTTTTTTGGGACAAAGAGTAGTGACTGGACACGATATATCGAGCTGAGCAAACCGATCCGATTTTAGTCCTCGGAAAGGTATGCTATGACTCGAAAGGGCAGTCGGAGGCAGCAGACAACGCATGCCAGCTCTGACCGTTGAAGCTATGACCGTTGAAGCTATGGCGCGCCTAGTAGCCCGACTCTTTTCAGTTTTAAAGAGTTGTTTTTTGATTTTTTTTATAGTAACTAGTTTTTAAATAGAATATTTTTTAAGATAGAGTCTACAATTTGATTGTAATACATATTGTAACAATTTTTTAAAGTGGTGTCTCGAGGAAAAAAGAAAGTGGTTGTTCGTTACTTGTATTTGTTTAACGAGTTTCTTGGGCTGCTGGCTTGATTGCATGATTGAGAAGGCACACTAGCCTATCCACATAGTCACCACTCTAAAATCTTTATCCCTATTTCTAACCTCGCTCATGGTAGCATGTGGAGTGGAGGTAGGGTTCGGACGACGTGCAGACGGAGTCTATAAGTTAATTATAGTACACACTATGACAACTTAATTTATATCGGCTAAAACCACACGTGAGTTTCTGTTATTCTGCATGCTCTCTCATGAACAACCCAAAAATCATAAGCCGCAGCAAAAAAACCATAAGACGAAACTAAAAAGGACAGGCACATCTTTGTTCATGGGCAAGCCTTTTCAGGTATCCACTGGGCGGGATGCCCTTGCCACCATAGCCTCACACCGGAGACGAAAAAGGTGGTGTCTTGAGAAAAAAAGTAGTGGTTGTTCATTACTTGGGTTTGTATAACGAGTTTATTGGGCTACTGGCTTGATTGCATGAGTGAGAAGGCCCACTAGCCTAACCACATGGTCACCATTTTGAAGTAGATATCCTCATTTCTAACCTAGCTCATGTTTGGAGAGGAGGTGGGGTTGGGGCAATGTGTGGCATCGTTGGCTAGCCAGCGAGAAATGGGAGGACTCTTCGACGCACTGCAATGAGCAGATGGAGATGACGCATCGTGTTGATTCGATCAGTGAGCTGGCAGAAAGGGGCGCATTGTGCGCGCTAGGGGAAACGTGGAATCAAATGATGTTAAAATTATAATGTATTTGTGATTGGTTTATTCAATTAGATTTGAAGAGCTATTTTAATATGGTGTGGAGTGGTTTGAGCTCAAGTACCAATGAAGTGGAAACGTTGATTTCTTTGTGCAGCATGTCCAACCTAAGATTTAATCTTAGATCCGCTACTGGACATGACATATTGAGCTGAGCTAATAAATCTGAGGAAAGTCTGGCACTCGAAACGGCAGTCAGAGGCCGCAGGCAGCGCATATGAAGCTATGGCGCGCCAACCAACTGCCAACTGCTACTTCTTTATTCATGGGCAAGCCTTTTTATTTTCTTCTTCAGAATCGTTCACAGGCAAGCCTTTTATTTTCTTCATCAGAAATCAGAATCGTTCACAGGCAAGCATTTTTATTTTCTTCTTCCGAAATCAGAATCGTTCACTGGCAAGCTTTGCCAGGACATTTCTTTTTGTCTAGCTAACACCGTACTGGTATTTAGTTTAGGATGGGTTTTTTTTCAGTTTATGACCTATAGTTTTTTTGAATAAACAAATAGGACAACTTCTTTGTGGCTTTTCAAAATATTTTATTGGTTCATCAGTATTCGTTTGTTCATACAAGCGTTTGTACTAGAACCAAAAACTATAGACATAATTAAAGAGAACAGACCTTACGCAAGAATTCACCATGGATGCCTTTGCGGAGTGCATGAATAT
The DNA here is from genome assembly GCA_036346265.1 of Melocanna baccifera. Taxonomy (NCBI): domain Eukaryota; kingdom Viridiplantae; phylum Streptophyta; class Magnoliopsida; order Poales; family Poaceae; genus Melocanna; species Melocanna baccifera. Next base: position 21,040,348 of record CM070694.1, on the reverse strand, counting down.
ACACATATACTATTCGACCTGCTGTCTTGTTGTGACAAGCAGTCCTTTTGCTTACCCGATTTGTGACCTGCTATCTTTTGAATAATATGTTGTTTTCCTCTTTAAATAAATATTTTTTATATTGATCAACAAGTATGTGACTTGTTCGTGGAACTCTTTATTTATGTTTTAATGTTATTCTATATTATTTCTAATCTTATATCATTATATAGAACAATTATAATTTACAGATAAGAACATGTATTGATTAATGATCATCTTTCACGGATCATGGATATATGATATCAAATTAATAATGTTGACATGTGTTAGAGAACAAAATATTGAATTGACCTACTATGAGACACCGCGAAAATTGTTAAATTCTTAAATGTCATCACTTGATCTCATACATAGTATATATATGATCCTTAGACCTGAGATCATCATTGTTTTCTACATGTGTAATAATTTACTTAGAGGTTACCAAACACTATTCTGTGACTAGATGGTCATAAATGTTGCTTTCGGGTTTACTATGAAATATGTGGAGGAATACAAACGATCAAGATGAAATTTACCCTCCTATATAATAGGAAGACATCTCTAGGCCTATTCAATATGGTTGGATTAAGTAAGTGCATTGCTATGCCGAATGTAGTTAAGGAGTGAATCACAACTAAATAATCCACTACAGGTTTGAGTGAAAGATCGAGTTATCATAGGATGGCATGCTTCTCATCTTGAGTTCGATTTGGTATCATGAGATAAAGTGATCGGTACAAAAGCACTATATAAGTTCGTTCGATATAATCTTTATGTATGTTTGAAAGTCGTTATGTCCTGCTAGGGACCTCTATCGACTTATGGATCGGAAAGGAGTTTTCAACATATGACCAAATATATATGAACTTACAGGGTCACACACTTAATAGACTGAAACGATAAGGGTTCGGATGATAGTATCTGAGTAAGATACGATCTCTACTTGTATCCGATAAAGATCTGATTGGAGGCTATATAAGGAGATATGCGGGGACTAAGGGAAGACCCCGAAACATACCGATCGAAACCCTAGCCACCACCTCTTATAATCCTTACCGTGTACGCTGGTGCTAGCACGCCAATGCACGGTGTTTTATTCCTAGACATGTAGATCTCAATAGAGGCGCTGTTATGGTTGCGGCATTGATCGGAATGATCACAAGAAGGAGACGGTTGGCCAGAGAACGATCAACTGCTTTTATTATGTCCACGCTCTCTTCGTTGAATTGATTGCTTCAACTCTACTTTCGTTGCACTGCGCGTCTAATGTTAACGATCTATGATTTCTTACTCGTATGGCTTCATAATTTACGCGATAGAAAATTTTAATTTGTGCTAGCGTAGCCAGTGGCGGATACAGAGCCAAATTTTAGAGGGGGGCTAACGAGACATAATGTACAAAAGATAAACACACTAAACATAAAGTGAACTATATTTTGCAATCCAAAATCATACATAATTAGAATAGAGACATAGTAAAAATATAAAATACAACAAAGATTGTACCTTAGTAATAGATAATGTACCTTCTGATGCCCATAAATATATGTAAGCAGTTATCTACACACCAAAATTATCAAACTTAGTGATGAAATCAGAAATTGTATTTATGAATAGTTATAAAAATTGAAAAAAGGATGAAACAAACCAGTAACTAGGATTGAGTAGTAGTAGTGCAAGTACGAGGCAATTCGGGTGCTCTCGGTCCTCTCCCACAAAACTCAAAAGCCAAGACTCAAGATCTGCCTCAAGACTCACTCCGCTCGACCGCCTCCTAGTCCTCCGCACGCCGCTCGCGGGCCTCGCAAGGCGCAGGCGCGCTCCGGCCTCCCGCCTCCTCCTTGGTCCGGCCTCCCCACCCGCCTCCCGCCTCCAGTCCCCTCTCGGCTTCGACCTCTCCTCCTGCCTCTGGCCTCCCCACCCGCCTCCCTTCCCGTGGTCCCGCCTTCGGCCTCCCCTCCTCGAGCTCGCGCCGCCACCTTGCAGGTCGCAGCCTCCCCTCTCGGCCTCTCCGAATTGGATTTGGGTGCTCGGTGGTTGGTACTATGCCTCGGTACCTATTTACTGTGCGTATTTTCTTGATGGGCTACTGGGCTGTGCATATGCGGTGTGCCGATTAAGCCCAATTTCTATCTACCTTGTTGTTGTTGGCCTTTTGCCCAGACCACCATCGCCGATCTTTTGCCCAGACCATCACAGCGCCCCAGCCAGAGGTAGGGGGGCTACGGGGGTACCCACGCTCTGGCCAAAGGTAGGATGGACGCTAGCCCCCTTGATCCACCGGTCGGTCCGCCCTTGAGCGTAGCCTACCTGTATCCCAAGAATGTTTCCCAGCACCAAAAAGCAGCAGGCAAGAATTTTCCAAATCAAGGATTAAGCATTGCACGGCGCATGCCAGACCATCGTCAATGGTTACACGATGCACAACCCCAAACAAACCCAAAAGCATCTTTGTATTACCTAACCGTGTAAGAAGAACACCGAACAAATCAATGGAGGACGCCGCTGGTACAGATACCACTCTTTTACACTGATGTACACGCCAATTTACAGGATATATCACGAGGACGTGAAAAAACTGCAGCCATTGGTCTTTCTGGGATGTTACTTGCTCAGTCTTGCTCTGCAATGTAGCTGGGTGGCTCACCCTGGCAAAGGTACTCGTCGCAGTGGGATGCTGACCCCCAGCCCCTCCTAAGCCGGATGATGTCCTCTGTGAAGGTAGAGCCTGATGATCCTATGAAGACATTTGACAGCGCGCAGATTGTCTTGTCGAGCATGGCTTCAACCTGCAGAAGCCATCAAAGTGGCTTGCTGTTTAATACTACCGTTGCCCTTGATATGAGAACCAAAACAAAAAAAGGACGGGAACTTATATATACCTGACTATCTCCACCCATGTGATTTCTGTATAACAAGGCATCCCATTTCTCGGAACTGTGATGCTCCGGCCTTCTCACAAGCGGTACTTGCCTGTCATTGAATACAACCAAGGATTGTAGAAGACTTGTCTCGCTCTCGGCGGCATCAGTTGACAGATATATCACTGGGGCATTAGCTTTCTCAACAATCCGCAGAATGCATTCTGCTGCCTGAGGGATGGGGAAGAAGCAGCTCTCTTTCTTCAAATTACTGCAGGAAGATAAGAAAACATCAGTTAACGCCTCACAGGGAAAGATAACTACAAATTTATAACAATATTTGTGCAACGTGAACCAATGATGGTCATGCACAAGGCATATGATCCTCAGAAAAGTCTTATCAGATTTTCTTTACAAGGAGCAGGTTCCCTCGTCGCTCCAAAGAACCTCAAGCAAATATTCATAATCATACGAGTGGCAATAACTACGAAGACATGAACTAGAACTACCAGCAGTAACACCCCCCACTATATGCTAGAATTCATGTCCAAGCCAAGCTCTATCCAAATGTCATTGTCAACATTCAACAAGATTTCTTTGTAGTAACAAAGTACCAGGTACTAGTTTCCTACAGCTTGTAAACTTTAAACACAGATGACGGATTAAAGCATGAACTCAAAGCAGACAACAACCATGTCATCACAAGCAATAGCAAATAACATAATGGGTATTATGTATTTCATCAATAAAAACTATATGGCATAGATCATACATCTGCGTATATATCAACAGATAGAAAAGTTACTGCATATCCAATTCAAATAAGCACTTCATCTGATTGCAATAATCCAACTGAACTGGAAACAGGAAATGTCATAGCAGAGTTGAACTGTCTCAGCCTTGGCTTGTCTAGAAGAGTTGAGATGATGAAACTATTGAGCCAACGAAGATGGCTTAATTCAGTTCACAAATGAGCTTGATGAGCTCATGAGTTCAGCCAAAAAAACTGATACAAAACAATTTGTGGTGCTAACAGAAACTGTTCAAAACAAGAATTTTCATACTATGATTGCTCATATCCATAGAATTTTATTTGAACATAAACGTACTGAAATATCAAACGAGATAAGTACCAACTGCTGAGTGCTCTAGCACAAGTGTATTATGGATAATAACAGCCTATGACATATATTAAACAAGTATTGCTCCATAACGTGAGGAAACAAAGTGCAGCAACCAGCTATAAATTGGGCAATGAAGTTATCAAGTTAATTTTTTTAGCTGAGCCTGACATGAGTTAATTTTCAACCCAAGCTAGATCTACTCGTGAGCTTTGGTCCACCCTCAGCGAAGTTTTTGAAAGACACTATGAAATATCATTAAGTTACTGACACTATGAAATATCATTAAGTTACTGACACTAACATTACTGTTAGCAGGAACAGCCTTTAAGCAGAAAGATAGGTTGGTAGATAATCTTCAATCACAGCATGACCATTTAATTTTAGTAAGAACCAAAATGCTGAGTAAGTAATTTAGGTATCAGGACACTAGAAACGATTGTAACATCAACAAAATAATTGAAATATAATGTAAAATTATCCAAGAAAATAAAGTCAACCTACAAGAGCAACAAGGACATTCTTTCAGTACATTACTCCACATTAGTGCAAATGCCATCACTGATCACTCAACATTACAGAGAATAACTAAGTTGCTTCCTAGAAGAGAAACTATATGCTATAGGAATAGGAGGCTTATACTATCATACAAAGGATATGGTCAATTTATCATGCTAAGCAGGCACGTCATTTAAGTAATTCCATCAAGACTGTGTAAGATGGCCCTAGTCAACTTGATCAGCTGTGTAATTGTCAGGAATGTGGGCCTTGGGCCCAAGGCCTAATCGAGTTATTATTAGGAACTAGAGATTAGATTCTATTTGAGTTAAAGATTAGAATCCTTTTATTAGAGATATAATTAGAGATATGATATGAGTTTCTATATTTGTTAGAGATATGATTGGAATTAGACTCTATCTGTTAGGGGGGGCTCATCTATATAAAGAGAGCCACTGCATACTATTGAAAGGAATCAGAGAAATATTATAGTCTTTCTCGTCTAGTCTCTCCCTTCTACACCGACGCCATCCGGCCTTCTTGGTGGTGTTTACCCCGGTTCATGACAACTTGGTATCAGAGCAGTCAATCACTTCTCACGACTTCTGCTACCATGGTTTCTGACCAAGCGCTCTACCATCAGATGGCAACCATAATAGACAATATGAGCAAGGAGGTGAATGAAGTCCTTGAAAAGCTACAAGAGATAAAGAAGGCACGTCATCATCCGAGATCGTCGGTTGACGGCAAAGACGGCAACTCCCTCGCCACGATCGCCAACGCATCCTCTCCGGCGTCTCCGCCCAGCGGCACACCCGCTGTCGCCCGGCATGAGACCCCCCGACTGCGCCACCAACGGCGTCTCGGGCCACCCCAGCACGGGCTAGAACGCCGCCCTCTTCGCCGCACTCTACCTCATCGCCATCGGCACCGGCGGGATCAAGCCCTGCGTCTCCTCCTTCGGCGCCGACCAGTTCGACGAGGACGACCCGCGCGAGAAGGAGAGCAAGGGCCCCTTCTTCAACTGGTTCTACATGTCCATCAACGTCGGCGCCCTCATCGCCTCCTCGGTGCTCGTCTGGGTCCAGATGAACGTCGGCTGGGGCTGGGGCTTCGGCATCCCCGCCGACACCTCTACCCACGCGCCGCCGCCGTCGCCCGTGGCCGACTCTTCCCGTGCCACCGCCGCCACCGGATCTGGCGTTCTCCGCCGCCGATTCGCCGCCGCCGCCGGGATTCGGCCGGCCGACTCCGCTCGCTCAGCCGCCGCCGGTTCCGTGCTGGGAGACGCCCGACCGCCGCCGCTCCAGATCCGCCTCCGGCCGGGCCACCTCCGCCGCGTCGTCACCACATCCCCTGCTGGGGCCGCCTCCGCCCGCTCAGCCGCCGCCGGTTCACCGCACCGGCCGACGCTCCTCAAGCCGCCGCTCCAGATCCGCCGGACCGCCGCTCGCAGCCACCGGGCCGGCTTTCCTCGCTACCCTTCCGGCTGGCTTCCTCCGCCGCTTGGTCGCTGGACTGCCGCCACCTGCATCGCCACCGTTTTGCCCCACCGAGGGCCGCGCGATCGCCCAGTCGTAGCCTCCTCGTCGCCACGGCCGTTCCACTCGAGAGGTCGGAAGACTCGCGATTGGATTAAGAGTTAAAGAGTAGGTAGCTTCTTTTAGAAGCTAAGCAAAAAAAAAATCAAAAAAAAACAACAAAAAAAAACAAAAAATTTTGCAAGCATCATTTCAACGTGTTCCGCTTAGAGCGGGTCGACCGTCTCCATTTGCTGCAGCCCCGCCATCGTTTGTCTTCTACACCGACATCAGAGGTCGTCCATTGGCGTCATGACCGCCGCTTAGCAGCTCGAGGACGAGCTGCATGTCCGAGAGGGGTGTAGTGTCAGGAATGTGGGCCTTAGGCCCAAGGCCTAGTCGAGTTATTATTAGGAACTAGAGATTAGATTCTATTTGAGTTAAAGATTAGAATCCTTTTATTAGAGATATAATTAGAGATATGATATGAGTTTCTATATTTGTTAGAGATAGGATTGGATTTAAACTTTATCTGTTAGAGGGGCTCATCTATATAAAGAGAGCCACCGCATGCTATTGAAAGGAATCAGAGAAATATTATAGTCTTCCTCGTCTAGTCTCTCCCTCTCCCTTCTACGCCGACGCCATCCGGCCTTCTTGGTGGTGTTTACCCCGGTTCATGACAGTAATAGTCAGACGTTGACTTGTACAAAATTTATCGGCCTAGATCTAAGTGAAGCATCTAGGACCAAGTCCAACCATTCTTTACCAAAACAAGTGCCTGGTTTTGTACGTGGGTTATTTAAAGGGACAAAAATCATGTTATAAGTTGCACATTCCAAAATTGCCTTGTCCAAAGCATCAGCAATCATGGAGTAACTAAAAGAGGATAATGTATTTGCAACCCTAGAGTTGCTGAGATGTAAAAAAAGGGGCAAAGACAACTACTACTAGAGCCTAACAAACACAGCCTCATAAAACAAAATGCGGCCCTGTCAACATGTTTGTTCACAAGTTCCACAAACACCTTATAGTTCACAGATTAAAATATGTATGTTGCTAAAAGATGGAGATGACGGATTACCAACGAACTGATATCTTACCAGAACTTAAGAAAGCCATGTCGCCGAAAATGCAAAGCAATGTAGTTTCCACCCAAGAAAGTCTGCACAAAACGCTGTGCGGTGAGCATTATGAGCCTGCTTGGCTGGATCAAAGTCTTGCATTTGTGAGCCAATGGACCGCCAGGCTGCGTCACCCACTCTTCCTCGACATCAGCATAGAACATGTCACCGATGGCAAGCAACTCGGCATCCGTTGTAAACTTCGGCATAATATCCCCCACATATCTCTTCTTTGGCTCCTTCAGCTTCGCATCCTCTGGCCAAGCTGCCTCAATCTTTCCCACTGAAATCCCCAATCCCTTCAACTTCTTAATATGCTCCTCATCTAGGAAACACGGGGGTGACGCCATGTAACATATGAACTGATCGATGCTTACTTTCTTCCTCTTCTCCGCAAATTCCTCATAGGAAATTACTACCTTCCTCCCAATACAATCGTTAATGTGGTTGATATCAAGCACCCGGTCGTACTGATAATCTACCTTCTGGCTGGGCATCACCAAGATCCGGCCAAGAAGTGCCGCGACGAACATGTGCTTCTCCAAGCAAATCAAGTGGTTCGACATTTGCCCTGAGAGACAGATGGCAAACAGAAACCGATCTTTCTTGGGATTCCACTCTATCGTCCGCCGGTTGGACGGCAATTCCCTCCTGCACCCGGCAACCGGCAGATCAAGATCCAAACCATCCTGCGTCGCATTGCCGGCACCGGAGCGGTGCGCGGAGAGGAGTGCCGCCTGGATCTCGCGGTTGATCTTGATCTGGCTCAGGAGCGCGGACTGGAGATCAGATTGCGACATGGAGGTGGAGGTGTTGGCGGGGGCGGCGGTGCTGTTGAAGAGGCTGAGGAGACCGGAGCGCTGGGACCGGAGTAGGTAGAGGGCGCGGAGCTCGGCCTCGCGCATGCGGGAGGCGGCGGGGTCGGCGGTGGGTGCGGCGGAGGGTAGGCGGATGGAGGCGGGGAGGCGGAGGGAGGAGGCGCCGCCAAGGGAAACGAAGAGGATGAGGAAGAGGAGGGGGAGGGCGACGAAGAGGACGAGGTAGCGGCGAGACCAGAGGAGGCGGCCGAGGGATGCGGCGGAGGAGGGGAGCGTGGGGTGGAGGACGGAGATGCTCAAGGAGGCCGGCGAGCGGGAGCGGGAGGATGGGGAAGGGGGCTTGGTGTGGTTCTGGGGGACGAGGGTCTCGAGGTCGTCGTCCTCGTCGGAGACGGAGGAGGGGTCACGGTCCATGGCGGAGGATGGGACTGTCGCTGTGGATGGGAGTGAGGAGGCGTGGAGTGAGGTGGTAGACAAGGTTGGAAGATGGATGGTGGATGACGGTGACTATCTAACGGACAAAAGCTGCCTAAGGCCCTATGTCAGATATAGAGACCACTTGGTTGTTTTATAGTTAAAATTATATTATAGTTGATTAAAATTATACTATAATTAATGATAATTTATTTGGTGTAATTAATTTTAAAAAACTGTAAAAATAGAAAAAACATATTAGCCCATCACGTATAATGTAAATGAATAGGGAAAAAAGAACCGGTGAAAAAGCTTAAAAATACCAAAAAATTAGAAAAAGACGAAAATTATGAATAATAAAAAATAAACCAGAAATCAGAAGTTTAAACCCAAATAAGCGGGGTTATTATGCTACATAGACATCAATCTTAAAGTAAAAAAAGCATCTCATCTCCTTTCCACCTTCACCTTGTAGCTTCACTCTACCAACTCTACGCCGCCTCATTCTACTGTCAAGCACATCACCCGAGCGCTACCTTACCCCACCATCCCTGCTACCGGTGGATCTTGCCGCCTCGATCCTGATGCCTTCGAATCTCGCCACCCCGGCCTTGTTGCTGGCAGATCTCACCGCCTCGACCTTGGCACCTCCGGATCCCGCCGTTCCTAGCCTACCACTGGCACATCTCATCGCCTTGACCTCAGTGCCTCTCGATCCCACCATCCCTGACCTCCGCGTTGTCGATGTCCTCAACCTCCCTACCACCGATGAGTTTGGTTTATTCTCTTGCGTGTGGAAAGAAGGAGGTAGGGAAGACGAAGGGGGGGTGAAATTCTTTTTTGTTGCTTTAAGATTGATACTTCCATGTGGCTCAAATTTGAGATGTGCCTAGGTGGTGAAAATTAAGGGCCTTCCTCAGAGAATTTTCTTAGAACAACTCTACTTTTAACCCTCAACTATTGGGTTGGTCAACCTCTAAATCCAAAACCGTTTAGTTTTCACCCTTGAACCCTCGAAACCGGATGAAAATATGCCCTTAGCCCAAAACCTCCATGGTTTTAGCTGATGTGGCACATGTGTAGAAATTTTGTTAACGTGGCATCCAATCGAACAAACGTAGCTGATTCAACAAAGAAAAAATTATTTGGCCCACATGAGTTCATGTCCTCCTTTCTCTTCTCTCTCTCTCAAGACCGAGTTGGCCGATCTGGACTTAGCTCATCGTTGACCTCCACCTGCTGGGCCTCACTGCTAGCCGAAGCCACCGCATTCTCCTCCCCATCTCTTCCTCACCTCCCCCCTCTGCTCAAATTGGGACGACACAACGCTATTAAGAAAATCATCAGATCCTAGTGATGCTCACAATCGAATTCAAGAATGGATTTTCCCCCAATTCGTGTCTATGAGCAGCTCCTAAATTCAAAGCAGAATCTCGAAACACATCGTTGATCTCTGTTCATGGTTGGAACCATAGTTCTTCCCTTTCCCATCACTTGCACAATAATTTTCTTCTTAACATGAAGAGAGAGAGAGAAAAAGAAAGTAAGGAAAGAGGAGGAAGCTAAGAAGGAGTTGACCTCGATGGTGACAACAAGGGCAAAGCACCGCAGCGAAGCTTCTCCTCAAGTTGGATATGGGTTGGTAAATCTGGCACTAACCTTGTTGTTGGCCTCGCTATGGTCGTCACCACCTGTCTCGCCATCTCTATCTCCTACTTGAGCCACTCGCCTTTGTTGTTCCAAAGACGCTTCGACAGATTGGTAAGCCACTATCTGCTGGGGTTACTATCACCTGAGTGCCATAGCTGCTATCCATGGCCACTGTAGGCCACAAATCCTCCTAGCAACGATGGCCGATTGGATCCTAAGTTCCCAACAATGGTGGCTAGCTCATGGCTGCTATTGGAGAGGGGTGGAAATGGAGTTTGTGTGGAGGTAGCCAGCAGAGACGTGTGGGTGAAGGAGATCGACGCCAGTAGATGCAGGTGGATGAGGGAAAGTGGTGAGATGTTGGCAGCACTGTAGGTAGGGTATCTTCTTGGGGTGTTGCTCTAGGCGCAATGGTCAAGGCCATCTCTAGGTGTCGAGAAGGGCGAGGCGTGGCGAGGAGGGAGGGGAGGAGAGGGGGCAACATGCCAGTTGGATCTAGGTCCTAATTTGCAGAGAAAGAGAGGAGATGAAGGCAACCATGGTTGTGGGAGAGCGATAGAAGAATACGAAGAGGAAGAAGAGAAAGAGGAAGAAGAAATACCACTGGCTTACTTGTGGGGCTAAACTATTTTCATTATTTTATCTTTTTTTACTTGTTGACCTCACTATTTATAGCTAACAGGGATGACACAATGATGTGTACTACTTAGTAGTAGTCCACGTCAGCGAAAACCGCCACCATGTTAGCCAACCCCATGGTGGTTTTGGGTATGGGTGTTATTTGCACCAACTTTGACAATTTGAGGGTGAAAAGTAAATAGTTCTATAGTTGCAGGTTGAAAGTCGGACCGAGGAAATAGTTGAGTATTGAAAAACATACCTTTTCCAATTTTCTTCTATGTCCAACTGTGGAGGAGCTATGAAGACAACAAACTATAACTCATTTACGAATACTTGTCAATAGGCACGCGGAATCTAAGGCGCCATGTCGCATTAATATCAAATCATGTGAACGTAATAATTTATGCTAACACAACAATAATTTTACCAACATAATAATTTATGCTAACACAATAATAATTTTGAGGTCCATGTCTGCACCACTTCCACTTGTGTGTCGCTAGAAAATTTAACAATAAAAATATTGTAAAATTTAAAAAGAAATCTTAAAACTCAATGAATTTAACATCAACAATACATGGAAATTAGAGGAAGATTATTCGATGAAGAATTATTACAACTTAATTCAAATTTAGCAACAATTGTAGAAGATTAAAAACTGGGAGAGGAAGACACTCACTAAACCCAATATGCCTTCGCTATGCGAAGTGAGCTACAGTGCTGCCGTGCTTGCCGATTTGAAGTAGGGAGCTGACAACACCGATACAAGCTCTCCATGGCTGTTGTTGACAATGCAAAGCCTTGAGTTGACATCACCACACCGCCATTGATTAAGGAGAAGAGGAAGCGAGGAATTGAGGGGGGAGCCCCTGCCATCGGTGGCCGTCTCCACCGATCAGATCTTGCCATTGGATCTGGCCTGATCCCACTACCATAGCAAATAAAAAGAATATATAGATAGGAGGATAGGAGAGGAAAGCTGCTAGTGCCATTGTGCCTCTCTTCATTGCTGGCTATTGGTTGCTGCGGTCTCACCTTGACGTGGGAGAGGTAGGAGATGCAAGCGACGTAGGAAAGCTCAGGCGATGACGACGACAGCCGGCGAGGGCAGGGGTGAGACGACCTGCAACAATTGCTGTGGTTCGAGGAAGAAGTCAGGATCAGTGGCGAAGTGCACGGAGCCAGAGGGGGACGCTGGAGGAGGTGAAATCATTGGAAAGTGGCGACGGCGATGGAGGCAACATGGGGAGCACAGTGATGTTGGCGATGGCGTGCTCGATCAGAATTTGTGCACATGTAGGTGTACTTGGTAGTAGGGATAACGTCCTAATTAATTGTGTGATTAGGACAATTGAATGATTAATATAGAAATTAAAGGGACGATGGAAACCAGGATAGTAAACTAATGTCTGCTGCATGATCAAACAATGGATGGAAAGGGTTCGAGGCCCTGTATGGTCATCACCCTCGTCATTTTGGAGTTGAGCCAGAACAGTTTGTACTGTGCCAGACATGTATACATGGCTATAGCCTACATGAGAGGGTGCATGAACCAACTCTTAAAACATCATCTGGTGAGCGCTCAGCTCTGCATGGAAGCTTAATCAGATAAGAATTGTTCTGAAAGCACCTTTGTAGTCGAAGATTGGGTCTACTTGAGGCTCCATCCATACTTGCAATATTCCATGGCGACTCGTTCTAATCACAACTTTCATTCAGATTTTATGGACCATTTCAGGTTTTGGAACATGTCAGCGAGGTGGCTTACAGGTTGTAGTTACGACCTACAAGCTTCATACACCTGGTCGTCAACATCTCTCAATTCAAAAAGGAGTTAGAATCATGGGGAAGAACCTGATCGTCAGCTACCTGTAGTACCAGCAAATGAGGTAGATACTACAGCACCAGAACGCATCCTCGAGCATTGCTTGGTCAAGAAGGGTGATAGAATGAGGACTCAAGTGCATGTCTGGGTTTCCAGCATCGGCGGCCACCTGTGTGTTAGATTCCCAATGCAGCGGCTTGGGGATAAGCCGCGTTCCAGTGAGGGATGTCGCGACGGCGTCAGAATTAGGAGGGAGGGACGAGCGCGACAAGAGGGGTTCGAATTCGAAAGGCCAGTGCAAAGTATGTGGGCCAAGATTGGCCGATGACTCAGGGTCCCAACCAGGCCAGTGGTGTAACGAGAGAAGAGTTTGTGTGTGGAAAAATATTGTGACTCAACTGCTCTCTAGTTCCCAATCCTACGGCCCTGCTTCAAACAGCTGTGGCTGTTAGTTTTTGTTTTATTAGCTAAAATACCACTATAGAGATTATTAGTTTTTTAAGGTATTCAATTAAAGGAAATAAAAAAACACCACTATATCTTCATAGATAATACAAAGAAAAAAAAGAAAAAGAAAAAACTGTGTTAAGAAACCAATGTGTTCCAAATAGCTTTTGACTTCTGAAAGCTAAAAGCCGTCGCTGTTTGAAAAGGAGCATACTATTCCCACCTATATCTTCTGCTTTCTTCTACATCTTCTTCCTCTCCAAGCATCTTTCTCCCATTCCCTCCCCCAATCCTGGTGCTAAACCTCTTAGGTCGTAACATATGGAATGGTTGTAATAGATGGAAAGAGACGTTGGTGTTGTGGGTGACCAGTGCGGGGTAGGTGATGTTGTTGCACTATTTGCGAGGTCAAGTGTTGCTGACAGGGAGCAGAGGCTCACAATTGGACTTGTACTACCGCTCGGATTACAAAATCACTCGTTAAGGATAAAATCAAGCAAAATCAGGTTTCTTCATGAACTTACTTTCAAAGTATCAAAATGAATGTAGATTGCTTTTCATATGTTATCTTCATCTCTTGTATGTCCTTGGTTCAACAGGATTAAGAAGGGGAGAAAGAAGATCAAAACCAACCAAATCAATAGCAAATCAATCAAAACATGAAAGATCCTTAGAGATGAACAAAGATTGATGTATTGTTACTTAAGGAGAAAAAATTTATAACCACTCCACCTTAGATGATACAGAGCACACCATAATATTCTTCTCTCAAACTCTAACCCTAGAACTCATGAACCTGGTTACAAATGAGAGGATGATTAGATGGTTAATTGCAAGCCTTTATTTCAACCTCTTAAATAGATGAGCTACCCAGCCACATATAACTTTAGTAGATATTATCCACTTAGTACAATGAAGAAATCCGATAATTCCACACACATGGGTTTTAACTCGCTCACTATACTTATACATATTTTTCAAAGCGTATATACTTGAATCCACTAAGCCCTTAGCCTTGATTCATCTTGATCAAACTAGTTTCTCTATAATCTAAACCGCCTTTCCAAGCACCGCTCGTGCACCGCGGTTTTCTTCTAAAGCTGTTTTTTGTATCTTGATCAAACTACCAAAATACCCTTCTTTGACCCAGTCATTTTCTTCTATTGTAAGCAATCGTCATGCTTTCCATGTATAGATGCACCACTGGCTTGCCATGCATCGACAAGTCTTTCTCGTTTTGGTTCCATCGGATCGTACCTCATTTGGACCGACCAAGCTATATGGTGCAACCCCGTCGTTCTTTCCTTCAATATTTCTCATCTTTTTTGTGATATGATTGAGCTCACCATTCCACCCGGAATCTTCGATCGTTCTGAGCCTCATCTTCTTCATAAGCTTAGCCCTAATCCTTGCCACTAACCGCGGCTGACTCTAAGCGATCCTGTACATCCAAGATAAAAAATTATTTTTGGATATAAGTTCTTCACAATTTGACCCATGTTAGTCAAAAAATGCTTCATATAATATTAATGCATTGATCTAGGTCAACACAACTCAATTCCTCAAAATCCAAGAATTTCTCTCTAGGCCAATACTAGCGCTCACCACAGGCCAGTATTACCGCACTCACGCACCTCGCAACTAGACCTCTCCGAAGAATAGCTACTGCTATGTAAACTGTGGTACTACCGCTATGCAGTATGACTTGGTTTACCTGAAAAAATTTAGCAAACGATCTAGATAAAATGTAATCTTCACAAAATCAAAAAATCACTTCACAAAACTTACAATGATTCATCATAATATTATTCTAGACCTTCTCACATGGCTCTTCAATCATAGTTTTAGACAATAAAAGTCTTGGGGCATGTTCTTTTTAGCTTCTCAAAATGGCTTTTGGCTTTTGCTACAGTACCTAACTTTCAAACGGAGTATTTTTTTTAAGATGGTGTCTACAAGTTAATTATAGTACATGTTAAAATCCCAACATCTGTACCATCCAAAATCGCAAGCGAGTATCTCTCTCTCCGTAATCTCTGTCGCAAACAGCTAAAATTCACAAATTTTAGCCATAAGCCGCAGCCAAAAAGAACAGGCCAGTTTTGATTTTCCAGAAGGAATCAAATTGACGATCATTACCTAAATTGAGTTACCTTGAAGGTTTTACCACTAAGATAATTGTACAATTCAGAGGAGCACTTCCCTGTAAATATCTCATATATATTTTGATATAGAAGATCAAATACTATTCATTCAGAATATATAATCGAGAGGATTATAAGATCAAGAAGATCAAATGTTGTACTATTTTTCCCTTGATAAGTTTTTATCAAAAGTTTTCTCATATTAAGATTTTAATGAGGCAACAAGCACAATACAGTTTGCATGTGATGTATTATTTTCTCTATTCTTTTTCCCACTGAGTTTTTGGAATAAGTTTTTAACGAGATATTTACATGTGGTATCTGTCAAAGGGAGGTGTTATGAATATCTCGAAAAGGATGCGATTAGGCCAGTGACCCCGCACAGTTTGCTTTTTGGACTCTAAGTTGAAGATATGGTCGTATACCACAAGGACTCTAAACTATAGATATAGAGAGATGTTTTCGTTGTAAACATATCAATTGAGATTAATAAATAAGATCACCGACTGCTCTCTCTTTCATCTCTCGTGTCACTTGTTTATCTACTTTTATATTGTTTGATTATATGATTATTCTCACCTTTTGTTGTTCTAATTTTTCAGCGAGTTTCGCCCTTTGCCCTGAACGAGATTGTCCTGATTTGTTTCTCTCAACTCGTCGCAGCAGCGGACACGACGCGGACGGCGAAGCGGCGGCGACCAACCCTCCAACCACCCCGAAGCCGACAAACAAACCATGCGATGGCGCGGCCGAAAACAGCCCCGCACCGGATCACGGCAGTGCGCGCGCGACCTCCCTCCCCGGCTCACCCACACGTGCGGTGCGGTGGTCAACCGCACTGCCTCCTTTTGCGCGCGAACCACACGACCTGTACGAAGTTCGTAGGCATCTTCAACACCTCCACGCGTTCTTCTCTTCTCATCACTGATCGCAGATCACCATCCATGTCACCATTTATATACATGGCTTTGTTTTTTTTTTTTGCTATTCTTGCTTGTTTTTGTATTTACAAGAACAACCGAGCGTTACACGTGCCGTTCCTCTTTCAAAAAGGAAAAGAAAAGGAGAAAGGAAGAAAAAAAAAGAGACTTGCTTCGCAGTGTCGGTGAGGGCGCGGAGGAGGAGCTCATCGGCTATGCACACCATCACCGTGGCTCAAAGGGGAGTGACTCTCCTATCATGGCGAAGTGAGCTTAACTACCACTCATCTTTATGTACACCGGCCGACAGGTCGTCGTGTCGGTCGGATCAGTCGCTTGCTCTCGCCGCCGCCGCCGCCGTCGGAAAGTCGGTGCGCTGTGCTCAACGGGCGGCGGCCGGAGTGTGGTCGGTCACTGCTTTAGCCGTAGCGGCGGCGGGTGGGACTCGACGAGGATGGACCAGAGTATCTGCACGTCCTCGCACGGGCACGACTTGACGTCCTCGTACAGGATATAGATCCCCCTCTCTGTTATCACACAACGAAAACGCAAATCCATACGATGTCAGTACTCATCTTGCCAAGCAAAAGCAAATCGACAAATGAAGCATGGATCGCAAGAGCAAGAACAGCAGCAAAGGAAGAAGAAGAAGAGCATGAACAGGAACAGTGGGGAGTGGCACATACTCCTCTTCTGCGCGGAATGCATGCGAATCCAGAGCTTGTTGAGCGGCGAGAAGAGCGACTGGAGCCACCCCATGATCCCAACTCGCCTGCTACTTTGTTACCACCTCTCCATGCACCGATCAACTGAGCTGAAATAGGGAGGCAACAACGAGCGGTGCCTAGCTTGCAAAGGGGCGAGAGAGAGAGAGAGAGAGAGAGAGGGGAGAGTTGCTTTGAGGCTGGGTGAAGCCTCTGCTTTACTATTCCGACCACCTTGTTGCGCCCCCTTTCATCTTAATCATGGGCTTTAAAAATCTTGGTGCCCCGTCACTGTCCATCCATATCTCTCGACGAATAAACAACCACGCAGGAGCATTTCGCATTGCGCTCGTTCGCTCGCAAAAAGTTTCTTGTAACCGAAGAGAAGAAAAAGAAAAATACCGGCTCTGTTAGGTCCTATCTAGGGATTTTTTTACAGGAGCTCTTTTATGATACCTTAAAATAAATACAAGACATTCAATCTTTACGATTTAATGGTTCAGATTAGTTGGGATTTAGTTATACTACCATTCACGTTACTAGCTGTAGAATCTTTAAAAGGATAAAATTATAAACGAAACAAGTGACATAAGATTAATTTTTACGACTTCGTGTGTCTGATCTCGTTGGAGATTATGCGGGATCCAGTGATGCTCTTGTCAAGGTCACCTATGACCGGGATAGCATCGAACGGTGAATGTTCGCCGACAACCACGACGATATGGCTTCCTGACGACGTCGTAGCTCAGCGTGAAGAGCTCGTCGGATCAGGTCAACCTTGGGTGGACAAAGCAACAACTCATCTCTAAACCCTTAAGCAATGACAAGGGCATGGCAATTCAATCGTGGTACCGTACAAACTCAAACCCTCTACAGTTTGGATAGTGTTGTGGTTTCAAATCAAACAGTAAAGCTCGGAACTAAAGAGAGATTTATTAGGTGTCCTAGAAAAGGAACCCCCCCAGATTTTCCCTTTTGGGGCCTTATATAGCTTTCACATTTCTTTTACAACTTCACCCTTGGTGACAGGTGTTGCTCAAAAGCACACCTGTCCCTTACATATTTACATGGGCCTCATGGTCTCACAATGTCCCTGTCACGCCTACAATGCCACGCGCACATACATGTCGACTCACCAGCCTGCGGGACCACGTAGGCCGAACGGGCCAGGTGGAGGCCAACCCTTCAACAGACAACTTTGGGAAGATGTCCGGCATGAACTTCTATGTGGCATTTATGCTCCCCTTGATCTTCAATTTACCCCTACGAACACACATACACTAGATATTATGTTATCATCAGAATCTCTTAAAAAAAACTCTGAATTACAGAGAAGTCTGCGGTTCTTGTTATCTCACCGTATAAACACCATCTGAGGGTTGAGCCAGCCGCCGGAGATCGCAAGAAAGTCATCGTCTGCGAAGGAGAAGGTCGCTTCTAGCTTCCCCTCGTACGGCCCTGACCGACAAAACCAAAAGAGAAGAAATCTTTTTAGGATGATGAATTAAGAAGCCAGATGGATTAAGAAGTGAAGGGGATGAATCAATGAGGAAACTAGACCTTTGGAGACGACACCTTTCTTGAGGTCGACGACGAAGACCTCCTTGTCGACATCGAGCTTCTGAGAGAATCATAAAGGCAGCACCGCATGCAGTTAATCTCTGGGCCAGAGAGATTGTACACAGTCTAAAAAAGAAACAAACGGATGCTATTTTTGACAGAATGGATTACCTTGAGGGAGATGTTGAGCTCGTAGACAAAGCCAACCTTCTCAACAATCTCCTTGCTAGCGTCGGTGGCGAGGTGAAGGCCTATTTGCTCCAGGAGCTTGGTTGACCTGAAAAACAAAAATCTATAATAACCTCACAAATCCATAATCAGATTTTATTTATATTATCAGTATAATGTACTTAAAAAAGGATTTTTTTATAATACATTATACTGATGGAAGAATTACGACCAGGCCATGGCCTACCGTGTCAGCAAAACAAGCCACGAGTCTATTCGTCGATGGCTTCTTTTTTTTTTTTTGCAGAGATCACCAGTGATAACTGCTAATTAATCCATTACCGTCGGCAGTTGACGTAGGACAACCCGTTCTGATCCGCACGCTCAAATATGATCGTGCGGTCAAGATCAGTTCCTGTTAACTACTACTTATTATGACATCTTTCCGTCGGCGAACAGTATGTGGCACTTGTCAGCCTTGAAATTGTGCCTACATGGTCTGGTGCAGGTCCATCCAAATGTCGTGAAATTAACAGGGCGTCAGTTAGGGCATCGCCATTGTACCACGAGCAGATTGAACAGAAAAAAAAACAAGAAGAAGAAGAAATGATGTGTGCCGTGAATAGGATGGTTTAAGTATCTTAGGAGATCATGAGAAGGAAATCGAGCAGAGACTGACCTGTTCCGGTGGTTGCCTGTTCACTTTCTCTCGTGGAGAAGCTTTTGCCGTATCAGCAATTTGCAGATCTCATGGAGGGAATCAGTGGAACGCCAAGTCAATGTTCTTTGCTTGAGCGAATGAGCTCCACCATGCTAACAACCGACGAGCGCTTCTAGAAAACGAGTTAGTGCAAACGTCTTGTGTGTGACAGCATTAAAGCAAGTGTTCTTGGGTTTGCACCTATCATCTATTAGGGTCTTACGATTTACAGAACCACTTACAGGGAAGATTGGATGTATTTTAGTGTGACATTTGCTAACAAATTGTAATCAATATTGTATTTGCAGAATCGACTGCGGCGCCCATGACAATGTTGAGTGCTGTATTTTCTGCATCTGTTGTAGTCGGGATAAATACAGTTTAACATTATCTATGTCTCAGTAGTACGTGTGCAATGCAACTTTGCACTTTTTCAGTGCATGATATTCTGCTAAAGAAACAGGCACTAAGTATCATCATCGGCCAAATTAAGGAATTCGGACCAACGTACCCAAAGTGGTGCAGGTCCCCCCCGGGGGGGGGGGGGGCATCAAAAAAAGGAAAAAGTTCAGCAATCAAACTCAGTATGTCGACAACGTTTGAGGACCAATCCTGTAAATTTTTAGTTGTTGATAAAAACATAGGACATTGACAAAAAATATATATATACAGGCTCAACTTTCAAATTTTAACAAGTAGTGAACTTGCTACCGGTAATATAATTTCTTGGTTTTGGACACTTTAACTTTCATTTTCCTCAAATTTTGGCCAGTTCTCTAGTAATTGAGGATCATTAACATATTTATCCAATATGTAGCACACTGGGAGGGGAAGTGCACCACGTTCAGAGTTGTGCGCTTGTGAAATGAAACTTGCTGATTATCAGTTTATCACCACTATCATTTCTAAGACTGTTAACTTGGCACAACATACGGCAGCAGATTTGTCCAATTCGATACTTTCTCTACTTAGCCTCACTGTAAATATACATAGCATAAGAATTGCAAAGATTGCAAACATCATTTTTGGAATTATTTCTTGGATTTGATCAAAATGTATAAGGTAAAGACATGAAAAGACATAATTGGAGCAATAGAAACAGCCAGCCTATCTAAATACCTCTCTTGATATACCAAAAATTATACGGATACTCAAAACCTCAACTTGTTAACCACCACTAGAACAAGACAATTGAGAAACATGAAATGCTTGCACAAGGTTTTGTAAGACTTGCTAGATCCTACATTCCTACTGTTAGGATTCATTCATTCAATGTAGAGTAGTTGAAGAGACTGCCGTCATGTTTATGCCTACTCAATCTTCCATGCATTAAGTATCAAAGTGAAACCAAAATGATGCGCCTGAGACTCCTTATCGTTCTGTGAGCATGACCTCCACAACAATTTTTCCATGGATTGGCCTGACTGAAACAAGAACACGGCACATCCATTTGACGAACCAAATAGCCAGTCGTGCACATCCCAGAGCACCTCTACTGGAAGTCCATCAACATAGATCGTCTGGTTTCCTCTGAACTTCCATGCAAGTCTCTTCACCTGCAGTACTCTATTCTTGCCAATCCTGATTTCTAGGCTTGGATCCTTCAACCCTGATGTGTTGCACTCTATAGTGATATGGTGAAGCTGACCAATGTCCAAAAACCGAGCCTTTGTTGAATACATCTTCTTCCCGTAAATGTGCTCCTTCCTGGCTATCATGACTGCATTAGAAGGTAAAGCATCCGAGGACACCCCGTGATCCCTCTCCTTGTGCATGTCGCCAAGCACAAGGACAGCTTCAAGATCAAAGACCAGAGCAACATGGAAACCTTCGAGGGGTTCTGGCCCAGCCGCAAACTTCGCGGAGGACAGGTCCCAGACGATTTCCAGACTGCCACCATCCACCTCCATGGACTTGGAGCCTTTCCTCTTGGAGAACAACCATGGCTTTATCTCTGTCTTGCAAAGACAACGGTACGAGGAATCATCTATTGCAATGGCCAGAGCCTGCCCCATGGTCATCTTGCTCCAGGTGACGGTGACCCTACAAGATTTGCCGCGCAGCTGGGCTAAGTAGGCACACTGCACCATGTTCTGGCCGCCTGAAGAAGAGGAGTGGGCAACTTGGACGCCACTTCGACTGAGGCAAGATGCAAAATCACTCATTGTGATGATGGCGTTGGTTGCAAGTTGCAACCCCTCCCTTTGCGGCTTTTTGACGAACAATACGTGCGCAACTGCCCTATTTATCGGTTATCACTCACACTTTCCGCACTTGGATTCAGAACATTTGCTTACTCCGAAGACTGAAACAAGGATGTGAGTGCTCACTCAAAATCGCATCTTTGCGCTCCGTAGCCCAAGATTTCCCCTGCCAACCACACGCGTGTTCGACCTGAAATCTGGAACAGCAACAAATCAAGAACCCCGACCAGAGGCACAACATTTAGTCCCAAAGATCAACCAAAGGAAGGAAAAATACCTTGTGTTACGAAATCAAGAACCACTAGGCTAGCTCAACCCCAAAGGAGAATGGAATCGCTGGAGACACCAAAGAACAGAAGCCTAAACACCGGACAAAGCAATCCGGCGAGCGGCCGTTTTCACCTGACCCGAACCAAGAACTCAACCGCTCCACAACGTCGTGTCCCCTCAAGAGCAGTAAAATATTAGCACTCCATTTCTTCCTTACCCTTTCCCCTTGGTTGAAGCTCGTAGTATCGTTGTGACCAAAAGCAAGCGGGTGGAAAGAGGACAAGGACAGGCCAGGAGGGCTGGGCGAGGAGCCCAGCGCGAGGGCGACCACCACCAGTGAGGCGTTGGGGAATGTGGGCAGCAGAAAAGACGGGGAGACAGGCAGCAAGCTGCCGAGACAGACTGGTCCTGGGTTCGGGGCTCGGGGGTGGGCTGCGAGCTGCTGCAGTTGCACTGTCCAATCACAGTGAAAGTTCGCCCTCTTCGCGGACATGTGAGCTCCACCTGATCCGCGTCTTCCGCGGTGGAGATGACGGCACCATGTACCCCGTATAACACGGAAAAGTTACATTTTTTTCCACAGAAACACCGAAAAAATGTCATGTAGAGATACCGCCATAGGAAGGGTGAAGCACAAAACCTTAGCAAATGTCAGGTTGGATTGGCAAAACATGATCATGTTCACGGCCGCACCGATTGAGATAGATTGAGCTAGCGCCAGTTCGATAGGTTGGATTGGCTAAAATGGCATTTCTTCGTTTGGAGAGAAGAATTTATGCCAGATCCTATGAAAATTCCTCGAAAAATTTTCAATTCAAATGGGCTCGTACGCTTGAGCCGAAGTAAGGTAGTCAGATAGGCACAATCGGACCCAATCGAGGAGCCTAGAATCTTAAGTCTAACTTCTCCTTGGATGTAAGCTTAAGTCGGGCCGAAACTTACCAGAGTCGTCTTGATTACATCTTAGGCCCCATTTAGAGCGTCGGAATTTTTTTAATCATATTCTTGTGGAAATTGAACTGATTTCTATGGTACTTTTACAAAATGTATGTAAAATTTCTACATTTCAAACATGACCTAAGAGTGCAATTTACATCGCATAGCACAAGAACCGCAAAAATGGGCTCAGATGGATTTGAAGAAGGTCCAATCCTCCGTACTGTACAAATCTACCAATCTCTATGGGGTTATTTAAGAAAGTGTCTACAAAATCACCCACCTCCTCTGTTTATCTCTTGTTTTGGTCCAACTTGGGCCTAACCGAACAGATTTGGACTAGCACAACCCGTTTGGTCAGGTCTACCATCACCAGGACAGATGCGTATTTATCAACCAGTTTCTGTTTGTTCGTGCGTGTGGCCATAGGTGCGTCATGCATGATGCATTCAATCGTTTGTTTTTGCAAGGGTGCAAAATTGCTGGATCTGAAACTTGACCCTGGTCCGAACAGCTGGGGCAATCAACTCGAACTTGAGAAGGGCATGAACATGCTGCCAACCAATTGTTCTTGCAGATCAAATTCAGTTGAATTATTTAGACAGTTCGAATCGAATCGATCGAATGATCTATTAGCAACTCACCAACTCACACAACGCGTCAGCTGGAATTACCGGTGCACGAGCAATTCACGAGAGGCTGGTCATGGCTGGGTGGCCTCGTTCTGAGCAACGGGTTGCTCTCGAAGAAGTTGGACGGCCGGAGCTCGAAGGCGCCGCTCAGCGTCGGCATCACCGGGAAATCCTCCTGGTACGGTATGTGGTGCAGCCCCAGCGTGTACCACAGCACGATGTCCTCGTTCCTTATCACTCTGTTCCTGCACATTTACACCACGCGATGCACGGTGAGGTAGCTCCGCCTCGGCAGCACATGAAACAGATGGTTCGTACATGCAATGCGTGGCACGTACCGCTTGCTCCAGGCGGCCAGGTTATCGTCGCCGGTGCTCTGGTCGGCGTACAGCCCGGACGCCCACTTCTCCGACTTGTTGTGCGGCGTCACCCACACCTGCTTCTTGCAGTAGCTCGCGCGCCTCTGCGGGAAATCGTCGTCGGCCAGCACTGACGTTGCGGTCGCGCCGGCCGGCACGACGCGGTACCCGACCTCGTTGCCCATCCTGGTCTTCTTGTTCGGGTTGACGACCAGCAGGTCGGCCGGCCTGGCGTCGACGTCCACCTGGCCGTCCGCCTCGGTCTCGGCCACCTCCCGGCGCACCGTCCAGTAGCTCCTCCTGGGCGTGTCGGCGCCGCCGGTGGCCACGGATCCGGTGTTGCGCCTGGTGGTGACGGTGTTCTTGACGAAGGAGTTGTTGGTGCCGTCGACGTCGAGGTCCAGGTGGTACGTGACGTAGTGGTCGTGATAGATGGCGAGGGTGTTCTCCGCCACCAACGTGCCGTGCGCGTCCTGCGTGATCTCGCCGGCGTGCGTGTAGGGCGTCCCCTTCACCTCTAGGAGGCCGGTAAGAGACACCTGCAGCGCACCGCATCAATCAATCTGAGAGGGAAATGCACATCGCTTCACCTCTGTGTTTTTTTATTTGATTTGCTTCGATCGGGAAGACAAGAAGTGATTACCACAGACTTGATGGAGCCGCTCGTCTTGAACTCCCAGTCCAAAATGTAGTCGTAGTTCCCGGCCGACACCACCATCCTCACCACCAAGCTCACGTCCGGCCGGACCTCCGTGATCTGCGTCAAAAATCACATCAAACGAAGGTCTAACAAACACTAGGACGCGAGGGCTTGTCACTGCACCAGTTGACCCGGGAACCCGGCTTCGGTGTGGCGCCACGCGACGTCGCCGGCGTACCGCTCGAAGACGCAGATCATGTTCTTGCCCTCGACGGGCTTGCCGTCCTGGCCGGCGTAGTAGCCGTCCAAGTACGCCGCGTTGGACGGGCAGTCACCGCCGGGCTGGAGGGGGAACGCCCAGAGGCCCAGGCCGTACTCGCCGGCGTCCAGGAACGTGCGGTAGTACCACTCCTCCACCGGGTCCATGTACGGCACGAAGACCTCCGACACGAAGCCACGGTACAGCACCGGCCGCCGCGCGCCGGCCTCGGCGTCGTGGATCGAGGCCAGCGAGATGACCGTGCCGGCGCGCATGTCGAAGCCCACGTGGAACTCCCAGTTGGCCCACCTGCAGTGGCAGCGGAATACACGGCACGATGCGTGTCAGCTCAACTGGTCAGGTACCCATTAAAATTTGTTCAGCTCGAGCGGTGGATCACTTATGGAAATGTCACAGGTACCCATTAAATGTGCACACGCACGCTTTTCGTTTGGGTCATAGAGGCTTTGATCACTCTGCTGCCACGTCAAAAATTTTGTAAGCAACTTAATTTGGCCACCATTCGCTCGTCTGTCGGACAAGATTTTTGCCAAATTTCCTTTATAAAAGATTTTTGCCAAATTTGCCTCTAAATTTGTAGTCGTAGCTACATTTTCTTTTTGAAAGCCATAGTCGTAGCTAAATTTTCAATATGGTTCACCAAGTATTTCGCAGCTAAATTATTTCATGATCTGTCCAATGAAGTACAAAATCTAACAGGACGGAAAAGAGAGGACAGATTTTTTTGACGGGGAAGAAATTCGTGTTCGTTATCTAATAGTCAGAAATCTGAATGGTAGTTTAAAAAAACAGAAAAATACAAAATTAAAAAATAGTAAAAAAATAAAAGTTAAAAGTCATCGCTAAAATAGGCTAAGATCTGATCGTTGTTAGTTCAGAAATCCAGGTCAACCGTTGTACACATGTTACCGACGGAATCTCATTATCAGATGCCAGGGCACCTTGTCTAAAAGCACGTGGCGTAGTTAAAGGAGCCATTTTGAGGGTGATCTTTGACAAATCTTTATGCACTTTTTTAGGCACATGCTCCATAGTTAAGTGGTCTAAAATCTGAGCAGTTTTTTTGTCTAAAGAAAATCAGCTTACTTTCTTTTTCGCGACAAAAAACTTAGCTTACTTGATCTGAGTACCAATCGAAGTACGTTAACTTCGGCTCCGCTCAGGTTAACTTTTGCCAAAGCTGAGTGGTGAGCGATGGGTACACGACCATACCCTCTTTTGGTAGTGCCAGATGTTCTACAGTCAGCTACGTACGCTGGGTCTTTCCTTAACCGGTCCACCGATCAGACCGAAGTGAGTATGTTAATTAATTTATGAAAAACTTTGCGCCGATGCACATCATCTTCAGCTTCTCTTTCGCTGGATTTGTGTATTGATGATGAAACTGAAAAAAATCAACCATGATCGTGTGGCCTGTAACGCGGGACTGCGACGTAAAAGGCAATCATTTCTTTTTTACTTTGAAAGGAAGCAACATATGTTAGTATGAAGAAACGTCTATCATTTGATCGCACTTTGTGAAACTACAATGCGTGGCCGTCCTTCGATGGAGACTTGGGTTCATTATATTTATCTACATAAGGAATATCCGCGTGGGCGTGGCCCGCGTGCTTGTCAGAGTTGAAAAAATGGGTGTATATAAAAATGAGTAGGTTTATCTTCGCACGACACAAAAAAAAAGGTCCGTTGTTTTGTGCTACTACTAGACGAAACAAAAATGAGTAGGTTAAAAAAAGTTTGGTTTCTTACCTGACGACGTGGCCGTCTATGTGGAAGCCCCTGCCCTCTGGCGGCACCATCACGCCGGGGGCCGACGCCGGCCTGGTGTACGGTGGCTCGACCTTGTCGGCCCGGTAGTCCGTCCCCTCGGCCTTGGGCACCGGGTACGCCACCCTGTCCCTGTACCCGACGATGGCCATCCGGTCGAGGTCCACCACCAGCGTCACGCCCTCCAGCGGCCGCGCGTAGAAGTTGGCCGTCGCGCCGGCCACGAAGCACAGCAGCTTCACCACCCTGCGCCGCGCCTCCGCCTCCGCGGGCTCGCCGTCGCCGAACCACCCGACGGGGAACACGGCGCAGAGGACGTCGTCCATGTCCACCCCGCGCCGCCGCACGGACTCCACGAACGGCGGGTGCTTGGGCGGCAGCGCCACCGCCGCGAACTGCTCCTCGAGCGTGAGCGTCGGGAAGCCGGGGCCGTGGTGGATGGTGTGTGAAAGGACGGAGGGGGCGGAGGCGTTGGTGACGTCGACGCGGAGCTCGTGGGACTGGCCTCCTGCGCGGGCGATGACGAGGGCGTGCCGGGGGAGGGAGGAGGCGGCGGCGTGGGCGTGGGCGTAGGCGTAGGAGAGGACGTCGGGCTTGTCGGGCTCGTCGAGGCCGACGTAGTGGAAGGTGAGCGGGCGGGCGGGGACGAGCGGGAAGGCGAGCACGGCTGCGCAGACGGCGGTGAGCTCCGAGGCGGAGAGAGGGTCGAGCGGGTGGTGATTGGAGGAGGAAGAGGTTGCTGCGGTGGCGACGGAGAGGACGGCGAGGAGGAGAGGAAGCATTGCGGGGAGTGGCATTTGGACGGTCAGTTGTCGCGAGGGGGAGGGTCAAGTGTGGGTCGAATAATGATGGGCTGGATCATGGATCTAGCCGTGCGTTCCGTGATATTGTGGAAGTACTGCACTGGGCTAAGAATTCGTCACCTGTCGGCGGGTGCAATCGCAGCGGATAAAAATTTATATTATTTATTCTGTATGCTGTTAAATTTATATTATTTATTCTGTATGCTTTTTTATATTTTTTCTCAGAATTAGGATCGTACATGGTTAATACCATATACTTATTTATCCGTTCCGTATTCGTTCCGCAAGAGTTTGACCGGTCGATCGATTAGACTGAAATTATTCGATTCTTTTGCACACTGTCGATGATCAAATCGTCAATCTTACAAATTGTGGGAGAAAAAAAGATAAATCTCTAAGAAGGATTTAAGAGGAGAATATAGACCATATTTATTGTTATGAACTGATTACAAGATGATCTTGATGAGAGATTACAAAAGAGATACTATCAGCCATAGGAGCGCTACTTCTTACCTCTATAATCTATTATCCAGTCGAGAGATCTCCTTTGATTATTTAGAATATGTTTGTGTCTTGTATCTTTCATCTCTCGTCAGACTTTAAATAGCGTCAAAGAGGTATCGGTTGTCCACATGAGTAGATGTCTTGTCGATTCCTTACGTTCGATTGAGAAAACAGTTGCTATCAGCGATAGTATCCTAACAATAATTATTCTTCGGTTATTGTCAGTGGGAGAGAATTATAGGGGCAACCGCCTTACGGTTGCCGTTAGAGACGTAGGGTTGAGTCATCATGCGTTAGGAGGAAGATTAAGCATGTGCTATATCCCACAGCATGAGAGGAGTTGTCTAGAGGTGGGCCCACATATCAGTTCGTAAGACCTTCGAGTACTAGCTGGTTAGGTGAACAAACAATGACCCTCCGACCAGGGTACTCGAATAATGTAGTGCTTAGTAGTTCATGATCACATTGGTCTGAGAACTTAATTAAGTATTAAAGCTATATTTAATCAATTATTTAATCCTTATCACACCCCTATACAAGATATTGGACAGTAGATATGCAATCAGTATTCCCTACCTACTGAGATGTGATAATCCACTTATCTGTTATCCTTTTTCTAAGTGAAATTATAACATGCTTCCTCGTATCATCTGACATACGGATGGATATCACTTATCTTATATCTTATTCTGTATTTTTTCTTTAGAGTTGTAGTCGGACATAAATAATATCGGATACCTATTTGTTTCTTTCATATTAGCTCTATATCCGCACCCCTACCTGTCGCCGCTAATCACTTATCGGCAGTAAAAGATGTTTGCTCAGTGACCTTTCTACTATGACGTATTGGATACGGTCTCATCTACGTATTTCTTTATGAAACATTCTTTCTCCCTTAACTAGTATTGGATACGGTCTCCGATCGGATTTCCGGAGCATAAAACAAGTCTCGCATTGTTCGCTTGCGCGCCGTGCCCCACCAAAATGTGCAAGGCTGTAGCTTAAACTACAAGATCTCAAAGCCCGAACCTTATAATTAAGAGGGCGCTCGTTTTAGCGATTGTTTCTGGTTTTTGGCTGAAATTTTACTGTAGCTGATTTGACTTTTTAGGCATAATTAATTTTAAAAAAATATAAAAATAGAAAAAATATGTTAACCCATTAGGGATAATACAAAGGAACACGGGAAAAAAAGAAAATACAAAAAGCCTAAAATATCTAAAAAATTCAGAAAAAGATGAAATACTAAATAGTGAAAAAAAAGCAGAAACTAGAAGTTGAAATCGAAAAAAAGCCAAAACGAGCGGGGCTACAGTGCTTTCAGGGGTGGAGCCAGTACTTTGAAACGAAGAGGATCAAATAATCTATATAATATAATTATATTTGATAAGAAGATCTAATACTACTAATGACAGCAAAATTTTTTAAAATATAACGAGCTATAGTGCAATTTCTTAAGTACACATCGTATTTTTAAATCGTTGTATCAAAATCGGTACGCACACATCTCAGAACTAATCTGAAGACTAGGAAACTCAGACTTAGAGCAAACAAAAAAGTGGCAATTCACAATTTACAGATAGCAAAACCGTAATATTTTTTTGTGGACACTTTGGTTGTGTTACTTTTTACCTCAGGAAAAAACACCCACCTCGTAAATAAATTGAGAGAACATAGGGGGATTTCTGAATTTCTTTATTCTTTTACTTGCTCCTCCAATTAAACTGATTACAAGCATCTCAATATATAGCCTAACTAGCACACCTATTCGGACTCTAAGTAGAACTCAGACTCTAAGTAGGACTCGACTTCTACTTGAGTTACACACGGAGACGGGCTCAACTTCGTCTTGAGCTCAGAGTCAAGATTATTTGTAACAA
Source organism: Melocanna baccifera (assembly GCA_036346265.1). Taxonomy (NCBI): domain Eukaryota; kingdom Viridiplantae; phylum Streptophyta; class Magnoliopsida; order Poales; family Poaceae; genus Melocanna; species Melocanna baccifera. The sequence continues at coordinate 21,010,954 of CM070694.1, read as the reverse complement.
TCCCTCCTAATCTTGACTCTCTAATTTACTTGAGTTTGTCTGAGTTTGGGTGGCGACACATTTTCTCAACACCTCGAACTCATTTCATCATTTAGAGCACTGTTAATTCATCATCACTGAGCGCTTCGGCAAGAGACGCTTCCCCCTTCATGCTTGTGGCATTATGAAACAAAGTGCCTGTAATCATTATAATTATAACATATTACTTTTGTCTTATCAAAACTTCGATTCTGATAGCCTCGGTCATTAGAAGTGTTCTTGCCTTCACACTTTGATTGGACCTCCCATTCGGCGCGGGTCAATAAAATCTGCTCTTCGTTGTTGTTACGATTGTTGGAGATGCATTCCTATACGCCTTAAGACGACCGATGACCTCCTCTATGGTCATTGTTTTTAAGTCTTCAAATTGCTCTATGACTAAAGCAATTGGGAGAAACTATGAGGGAACAGCACGAATGATTTTTTTTCATCACATATAACTCTTCCACCTTCTCGCCAAGGGCTCGTATCTTGTTGACGATGACCACCAATCGGACGGTAAAGTCATTGATTGACTCTGTTTCCTTCTTATGCAGCACCTTAAACTCCGTTATGAGAGTTTATACATTTGCTTCCTTTACACGATCAACTCTAAGATGTATTGTCTTCAACGTCTCCCACGCATTTTTGGCTGTCTTCTTTTCGGTCAATAGGAAGAGCGTCTCCTCTGGGATACCCTGATAGATGACCGCCAATATCATCTGATCATTGCGCACGTCAACGTTCCTATTCTCGATCGCGTCCCATACTCCTTGTGCCCTCATGAACATATTAATCTTGATTGCCCATGCTGCATAATTGCTTATCATGAGCATTGGATAATGCAGCGTGACAGCGGAACTCTCCTTCGCCGTCATCCTAGATGATGCCTCGTTCCCGATGGCACCACTTCCCGAAAAACGTGACATGATTTTGGGCACGGATCAAAAATCATGCTACCTTGAGGCGAATCTTGGGAACTTCGAGAAAATATGCTTCACAACTCTGATCACGTCAAAATTTCCTGTTGACGTAATTATCGCTTGCGCTTTGACGTGTTGCTTCTGATCTTGGAGATTTCTTTGCGCTGTGTTTCTTCGCTTGGACTTGATCTTGAACATTTAGCTCTGATACCAATTGTTACTTTTTGCCTCAAGAGAAAACGCACACCTCGCAAATAAATTGAGAGAACACGGGGGATTTCTGAATTTCTTTATTCTCTTACTTGTTCCCCCGATTAAATTGATTACAAGCATCTCAATATATAGGCTAACTAGCACACCTATTCGGACTCTAAGTAGGACTCGACTTTTACTTGAATTACACACGGAGACGGACTCAACTTCGTCTTGGACTCAGAGTTAAGATTATTTGTAACAATTGTTAGACCGAATCCTGGCCACATGTCTAGGTTCAACCGGGTTTACTCCCCGGGCCACAGGTCCAAATGAGCTGAACACAACTAAGCCTACGGAACAACAACCTTATAAATGGTATTGAGTCTTCTCCCCTAAAAAACTACTCCAATGAGTGGAAGCTCTCTCATACTTATAAGTTATGCTTTCTCCTCTTCCACAATCAATATGGGATTATTCCTAATAGGTTAAGGATCCAAGAGTGGGATCCATTAACGATAGAGGGCATCTCCAGGGAATGGATGTTGCGAGCGAGCGAGCGTCCACAAATAAGTGAATTAATCAGTATATTTAGGGAGTACTTTCAGTTCAATTACCTCTTTGGTACTATCACTCCAGCTTAACGATGCCCTTTGGTGCAAATTTCTGAAAATATTGGAAGTTTGATACAATTGTTTACTTCTGTTTCAGCTCTAATTGTTTAGTGTTAGCAATGGGAGATCAACCCTCCTCGGTGTCCGTCTTTTTGCAGCATTGGATCATACTGAATTCGGATCCGACTTCGCGGACTCGTTCCAGACCTTATAACAAAGTCGCCATCTGATATCCAATGCACTGTTCAGACCCGCCTACGGCCCCGTTTGGTGTAAGAGGAAATTAAAAGGAAAAGTGCAGGAAGCCAGGAATCAAGATTCCTAGGGATTAGAAGACTGTAGATGCGTTTGGATCAAGGGAATGGAGCAACAGTTTCCTGTACTATTTGCAAGAAAAGAAACAAGAGGTGAGACTTGAAGAAAAATTTCATACGGTGGCTTCCTCGTCTCGGCCGGTGTCTGTGTTTGGATTGTGACTTTGTGAGTGTATGCTGTTGTACCAAAGCAATGCCATTTATCTCTAAAAAACTAACGCCATTCACACTGGTCCGGCGAACATTCAAAACATCCAGTGGTCCATCTGTGGGTGGCTTCAAAATGAAAAGGAAGTGTTTTGTTAGTTTAAGCAAAAAAGTCACTGCTTATTTCTACGGTTCCTCTAAAATTCCTGCATTCTTTCAATTCCTGTGTTCCAAACATCTATTCCTATAAAATTTCTGTATTTTTCAATCCTTTGTTTTCATTCCTACGTTTTCCATCCCCGCATTTCGAAGCAACTCGAACAATTGTCCGAGCGCGCGCGGACGCAGCGCGTGCGGTGCCTTGCCGATCGAACATGGCATCGAGTACTGCTCCGGCCAACCGAGTCTTGAAAACGTATCGCCGGCGTGCCAAACGCGCGCGCACCGGACTCGCCGACCCTCCCCGCGCGCTCTCCGGCTTGTCCGCCTTCGACTCTAGCTGGTACGTACGGCTCCTATTCCTCTTGAATCTCGATCCATAGCAACAACACATTTCTTTTACGGATTTGACTCGAACGGTCGGACCCATGCATCCGCTGCCGCCGCGTGCAGGAGGGACTGGGCGAGCCTGACGTCCGGGCCGGCGTGGCTGATCGCCGAGCGCGTGCTCTCCAACGACGCCGCGGACTGCATCCCTTTCCGCGCGGAGTGCAGCTTGAGGCGGCGGCGCACCCCGGACACGCGCGTGCACGGCTGCCTGGACCGCCGGTGGATCCTGCTCCGGCAAAAAATCGCCTGGCCGTCGGATCTCTTTAATGCTCTGCTCCTTCGGACCACACGATCTAATTAAATGATGAAGAGGTATGATTGAATCCTAACCATCCGATAACTGAAATGTTCTCTCGAGCAATCTGATTCTGCGTGTTTTTCAGAAGTCTGACAAAATGGTGAGGCGAGGGCAGGTCCGGCGCTGGCGAAATCGAAAGGAAGGGAATCGAGCGACACAGAGGGTGAGGAGGCAAGGTGCAAAGGGGGCAGCGAGAGGCTGCGCCGCTGGCCCTCTGCTGTCGTCGTGCGCCTGAAGGCCACGAGGCGAGGCAGTGACACGCGACATGGGAGGCGGGGTGTAAGGCGGCGCAGAGCGGCGGGATTGATGGCGGCTGGAGGTGGTGGCGGTGTGGAGGCGGAGGAGAGGCTACACGGAATAGGAGGGGTGGCGCAAGAAGGAGGAGGGGAGGCACGAGGGAAGTTTAGGCTACGGCGATGGTGCCGAGTGGGAGTTGGCGGCAGGGTGTTGAAGACGGGTGGGAGAAGGAAAACACGGCGTTAGGAAGGAGTAAAACAGAAGTGTCCCTGAACGCAGATGGACCAGTGGAGAAAAGGCCAACCGAAGGACGTGGAAGGAGCCATGCGCCGGGTAGGCAGGGACCGGGCGAGCGTATGGAGTTAACCAGAGCGTCTCAATTCTTCCATGCTTAATAATAGATGTCTGATGTGCGACTGTGATGTATGACCACTGCTCAGCATAATTTGCACTTGAAATTCTAGACATTTTATTGGAGATTCGACTTCTGCAAGTTTTGGGCTTGTATGATATTTATAAAAAGATGTTAATTAGCATTGCACAGGGATGTATATGTGATTTTTAAATATTTTTTATTCTAAATTACAGTAATATACATACATTTTTGTATTTATATTAATAACTCTTTATTGCTCCATCGTTGAACGACTTGAGCTAGTCGCCCAACGATCGAGTGACACGTGGTCAAGTTGCTCATCGGTTGAGCAACCTGGACAAATCGTTCAACCGTTGGACGAAACACATGGTGAATAAAGGCCACATGATCATTTGTTGCCATGCATGGTGGCAGGCTGGCCCAAACATCCAGCAGGTAGTACTCCTATTGTCCTACATACATAGGTCGATGAGTAGTAACTGATCGATGGCGCATGCAAAAAATGAGGGAGCGAACGCAGAAAACGAGGGTGTGCAAAGAGTTATGGGGAGGACGCACATTTCGTCCAACGGTTGAGCGATTTGTCCAAGTGTCGCCTCACCATTGAGCGACTAGGTCTAAATCACTCAACGGTTGAGCGACTTGGGCTAGTCGCCCAATAGTCAAGCGACTTCGCCACGTGTCGCTTGACCGTTGAGCGACAAAAGGTTGTTAATGTAAAATAAAAAACGTAAATATATGACTGCAATTCAGAATAAAAAAATAGATCATTTAAAAAAAATCATGTATCTTTGTCCTCATCCTTGTTCTTGGGAAAGAATTTCTGCTCTTAACCTGTAATTCGTTATCTCCCTGATTCTTTTTGCTTGATCTGCTGATTGCTTCATCTAGCACTGAACATGGATGTATCGGTGTTGATTGCTTCATCTAGCTCTGGAATATAGTGGTCGGACAAATCATGTCAGCCTCCCGTCTATTTCTGTACTAATGCAGAGGCTGCTGCTGTAATGGTCATAATTAACCCTGTTGTAGTCCTGATAAGATCAGCACACGAAACGTTGTTTTGCTCTCTGGTGTATTCTGATTACAATGTTCCAAACCAAATACTGTATTGAAATCAAATACCATCCCACACTTGAACCAAACATATCTAGTAATCATCCATTCCCCCAACCAATTACGGTGCATTCCCATTCCATTACCATTGACGTCACATTTTCTGAACCAAACACTACCATAGTAGTAATTGGTACTGATGCTGGATTTCTTGCCACTCTGCAAGTGTTAAATACCGCACATTGGCACCTAATAACCACTGCAACCTCTGTATCCACATGTGTGTGTGTGTGTATCCACATGTTGCTAGCATTGCAATTCAATCGGTAAAGAAATTGCAATTTACAGGAGCACTGCAATTTTGTGAACGGCGACGAGGTTCAAATCTTGTACTTTACAACAACCATTGAGCATCAAATAAACATATTTCAACATTAGGATATTAATTCATCGATCTGTTGACACTCAGAACCTAGAATAACAGCTTGGATTAAAACAAGATTAAATTAATGTCTCTTTTTCCCTCCAGGCTGGGATACATGAAAGAGTGATCCATGGGAGGCAGACACATATTTCTCTTTGAGATGCCTATTGCTCTCTAGGCTCTACACTAGGTTCACACATGCTATTTATCTGGTGCATTTCCCCTGCAAGTTCAACTATCTTGAACCCATAGTCTCACAGTCCTGTCATTATGAAGGCCACCAGAAACAATTTTGTTCTCTGTTGGATGGCAGGACACTGAGATGACAGCGTCAGTATGCCCTTCCAATTTCTGAAGAATATTTCTCCCTTGGAGGTCCCATATGTACACACAGTTGTCTTCTGATCCACTAACAATGTATTTCCCGTTCGTGACAGAAAACGCAGACTGGATGCAGTATACTCTGTTCACATGTCCACTGTATACCTTCAAGAACTTGCCAGTAGCAAAATTGCATAGTTTCTGCAAGGTGGCAATAATATACTTAGGAAGCATATTTCCAATAACCATGGAATTTCCAAACAAAATATAACTATTGGTGATGATATTGCGTAAAATGGAAACCTCAACAACGATGAATAAAACTATGCTAAACAGGTACAACAATCCCTCAAATTTCTTAGCGTGCTGCTTGATATGAAACAAATAAGAAATTAAGCAGCCTATAGGAAGCATTATTGGTCTAAGACCCATAAGGTTTTCAAGGGGTAAAATGTAGGAGGCTCGAAAGGGCACTTATGTGCAAGATTACCATGGTTCAACCTAAGATCAAGGACTGACAGTCTGACACCATCAAAGTCACTGGAAGTTTCATATTTCTTTTATATACCTCCAATCACTTGAACTATGTATGACAAGATGATCCAGTAATGTGTGAATTGATGTGACTACATAAATTACAGCAGCGAATTTTGGAAAACATTGAACAACTGCACAATCTGCAATAACAACAAGATGCTTCATTCTTTCTCATTCACTCAACCAATATAAAACTTAGTGGCCCAAGAATCTTTTTCCTCCAAAGAAATTTCTTCTTATGCATTAGGATGACTCAAGTTGTATCAATTTAAAATATATGGCACATGGACCTACCATACTGACAACGAAGACTGGATAAGACAGGATTACAGTCACATTATTGTTCCCAGGAATTTTTTCATACAAGTTTTAACAGTTTCATATAATGTGTTCTGTTATGATGTTTATGATGCAACATATGGAATATGTCTGGATGCAATATGTAGCACTCTAAATAAAGCAATATGTTCCTTACATTATCTTCTAGCAGTCTTTACCCTTTAAAGAAGAAATGGAAAGAGATAGTTTTGAGACTTTAAAGAAGAAATGGAAAGAGATAGTTTTGAGAAGCTAGATGCAACAATGCTGAGTAGCAAGCAATGGTGCATCCTGAGACTTAAAAGACAGCCATATAACATTGGCAGTCCTTAGTTGTAAAATGTAATAGCCAGAGTCATGAGAAGCAACAGTATAAGAACATTAATGTAACATTCTGGAACATCAGATGTGCCAGTAGGACTCTGGGAGTTACAAGATGTGCTAAAATCACCTCCGGTAATAGTAGATTAGATGAGTAGCACTTGGATGAACAGTCTGCTTATGCAATGAGCACTGTTGTTTCATTTGAATTTCAGAAATCAGAACTGAGATGGATTTTATTCACTGCCAAGAGTGACACCGTTGCTTCATTTGAATTTCCAAAAAAAGAAACAAGAATAGATAATACACATGAGAAATTGTGTAAGGAGAATAGACATCAAACTCACAACCTCAAAAACAATGACCTTGTGCTCTACTATTACACCATGTGGGCTTTGAATTTTAGAAACCAGAACTAAGAAGGGTTTTAATTCGCTGTCAAGTGGAATTCAGTTGCAGCAGAAAATTGGTTCAGAAACTAGCTAACGTCTGCAATCATTTTACCCATATCAAAATACAACGAAGTGACCTTGATATCCATCGAAAAGGTTTCACTTAGTGCTCCATGATTAGGTAAAGTCTTAAAGGAAAATGTGAAAATGTTGCTTCAAAATTGTGGTTTGCATATTATACAACAAAGAGCAGGGGCTTTCTCATCCACAATGACTAAGAGTGGTTTGTACTTCACAATACCTAAGGGGCCTATCTATGAGCTCGTTTGCACTTCAATTAGAATAAGACGATAGCTATGTAGATAATCTAATAGCAAAGACTTTGAGTGTTTTGAAGAATCGATCACTAAAAAATGGTATGAAGTAGCAGTTATTGGACATACCAGTGAGTCATCGAGCGTGGCGACAAGGATGAACTTGCCATTGGGCGAGAACATGGAAAAGGACACCGCGGGCTTCTTGTCGTCGATGACCGTCTTGAGACAAGACCCAGTCCCAGCATCCCAAATCTTGCAGCTCCCATCATGGCTCCCCGACACAATTATCGATCCGTCCCGGATGAAGTGCACGGAGGTGACGGGCTCGGAGTGCGCGTCGATGGCGCGGACGCAGCGGCCGCTCTTGACGTCCCAGATGCGCACGGTGCAGTCGAACCCCCCGGAGGCGACCTGGTAGCTGGTCTGCGGGTTGAAGTTGGCGCTGAAGACGAAGTTGGTGTGCCCCTTGAGCACGCGGATGCAGCGGTCCGCGTTGGGGTCGGCGGGCTGGCCGCCCAGGTTGGGGCCGGAGAGGATGGGCCGGAAGTCCCAGATGCGGAGGGTGAGGTCGTCGGAGGCGGAGCAGAGGTAGAACGAGTCCGTGGACCAGGAGAGGTCGGAGACGCCGTTGGTGTGGCCGCGCAGGGTGGCGATAACGGCGAGCGAGGACGGGGAGAGCAGCGCGACCGTGCCGTCGAGGGAGGCCGTCGCGAGGAGGCGGCCGCAGGGGGAGAACCGCACACAGGAGACGGCGCGCGCGTGCGGGGTCGCCGCCCGTACCTGGCGGTACGGCCGGTACGGCGGCGGCGGCGGCTGCGCTCCCGACGACATGGTCGACACGGCACCACGATGCGCTCTCGCGATGGGAAAAGGGGGAAACGCTTTGCGGCTCTCTTCGTCGCGGCCTCTTGTTACGAGAGAATACTGGTCCTCAACCCGTGCAGCGTAGTTTTGTAACAAATATCATACATATTTTGCCTATTCATCCTCAACTACTCCTTCAGTATGCTCATTTGTCGAGTGCTAGCAAATCTTAAACATTATGAACCCAACAATTATTTTACTTGAACATAATAAATCTCACATCATTTCTAAAGAAAATAAAGCGTCATACTAAAAGAGCATACTAATTGTAGTGGAACAACAGCGTATGACCACTTGTTTGTTGGGTCCTTCAGATTTGTTACAGTAGCCATGTAACCACTCAACCTAGCTGCTATAATTTGCAAGAGATATGGCCAAGAACCTGCATTGTTTAACATTTAGAGGCACACCGGACAGATTGTTTGGTATGTAACTAATGCATTTATTTAGATTTGTTTCTACATAAGCATAATTGCAATCGAAGATTAGCAGTAGGGATCTTCGACCTTACATTCGAAGAAGTGGCAGATTGAACTGAACCTCCTTCCCTTGTATTTTCCTTCTTTCTGAAAATGAAACAATGCAATCAGAATTCAGAAAAGAACTGAAGAATTCTGAAAAGGGCTATGTGTAGAACTCAGATCATAACTAAACTTATTGTTCTCTTGTAGCTTTTCAAAGTGCAAACCTAGGACAACTGTGTTCAGTTATCAGATTCTTGATGCAGGTGCAACTGAACACAAATGGTTCCAGATCTTCATATCACAAATTATTTAAGTAAAATATTAATAAGAATCAACCGTGTAAGTAATGCAAGATCTCTTTTCTAATGAAAGGTGGCAAGAATTTAAACAAGGCGCGATGCAATATCATTCTTAGGAACTTTATTACTGTAAAGGATATTAATTTTCTACAATAGCCAGAAGGAAAACCAATAAATTTAGAACAAATCAATTTGTCCAACCAATTATACTCAAAGTGTAGATCTTCAAATTGCCTTATTAGCTATACTAACACACTGTCAAGTAATTAAGTGATCCCATCCTGTGATAGTTGACCATAAAAATGGTTGGTAGATATTTATAGTGAGGTGCCACCTCAGTGGCAAATTCAACCAAGTAATATCCCTGCAAACACAAGATATCAACTCCAATAGCTGGTAGTAATATCCCTGACCCTCTATAAGATCTTACAAGTCACAATATGAAGAAAACAATACAGAACTAATATTTCTAGTGTGTCAAATGCTATTGGTGGACTCACCCACTACAGGAATGACAAAAGGAGTGGCTCAAAGTGGCAGGACATGGACATCTCTGCAAACACAGAGAAGTGAATAATTTTCATGGTGAATCTGCACACTGAACGTATTTTAGCACTACAAGAAAGCACTATATGCAATCTCATCCAGCCATCCCTTAGTCCCAACACTTGAACTCTGGTCTTAATATATGTAAAAGAAAAGCAACCGCAGAACAGCTAGTGAAGACCACAAGAAATAGAGTCATCAAGACTTCCTTCTCTGTACTATTATATTGAATCCAAAGATTCAAGATCATTGACTAAAATCCATTATTAAGCACATGGGCACAGCTATGAAGAAATGTAAGATTCATTAGCAAACCTCAACAAGCCAATTGGCTACTCAAAGCAATCAAGCTCGACGGTTCTTTATTACGATTTGTGCGACAGTTCATAAAAATATAAGTTCTGGGAGACAAGCTTTAAGACGTATAGACCTACAATCTCATTATAAAACCCAAACACAGATTTCATTGGAACAAAATAGACGCAATTTAAGATTTAAATGTTCGGATGGCCATTGGCAAACCTCGAGATGCTTTGGCGACCTCACCGTGAGTCCAACGAGAATCGCCGCAAGACCAATTAATCCGCCCGCTAACAACAAAGGGCCATAGAACTCAACAAATCTGATCTCAACCAACACCAGAGACAAGAAGCATAGCGATCTAAGCAAACCTTCCGGTGGTTCGTCTGCGGCGAGTAGGTGAATTCGTTGGTGAGCAGTCCGATCACAGCCGATATCTTCTCGTGCTCCCCTGCCATTGCCAGATGTTTCACGATCCCCTACCTACTGTAATGTTGAAGTAGGCAATTGTGGAGCGCACACGTTCATTCCTTGCAACCGCCGTGCATTCAAGTTGGACGGTTTGCAAAGGACGTCTTTGTCGCGATCAAGGTCGGCAACCGTGTATCTCTGTAATTTATATTGTTGTCACAGCATGCTGCATGTGCGTTGCAACGGATCCGAAATAAACAATACTTGCGTGTTCTTACAAACCCCAAGAACAAACCAATGTGGTTCTCTCTGTATACAGAATGTAAAATTCAAATTGAAATACTCAGATATAACAAATGTGTTATAGCCAAATTCATATTGACAACAAATGAAACATTTCTTTTTTTGATAAAGTGAATACTATATTCCACTTGGTATAAAACAGAGTTGAAGAAGTTTACCATAGTTTACAGAAACAAAACAAACCATGGAATGGAAAGTACCGAGCTAACCACACTTGAGTTCTTAAGGGCTCTCCTAACAATCATGATGGCATCATGGAGACTTCTTTCGGCTTCCTCAATGAACTATTATAGCATTAACAATAGCATTAGTATAGTTATGATTAATTTGCAAACTTAAGAAATCATATACACAGAGAGAGGACTGATCGCATGGATGAAGGAGACCCATGCAAATTTGTACCTGCGACGTCCATCTAAAACTTTATGCATGCGTCACTGCATATCAATATCTAGTAGATCAACCAGCTTCACTCACCTAACGGGATCAACCCCATCAATTGATCGTATTTCAGGATAGAGAAAGGCATGTCTACACTCATCACACCAAAGATGAATCACTAAAAGCTTTTTACTAATAATAAGGCTAATTTAGTGCCTATCTTTTAGTGAAGTCATTAAATTAAACTTAATAAAGCTAAACAACAAATGTGGAAGCAACATCAATTTAAACAAAAAATCATGCCAAGAGGAAGTTTACTACAAGAAATGCTTGAAGCATCTAGGATTTCAATTAAATTCAAGGACAAAGGAGTGTGTGGACACGTTATTCCTTTCATCTAATAAGAATCTAATAATGGGATATCTTGAGCATTATTGTGTGTAGAATACCTCCAAAATCATGTGCTCAAGAAAGAAGTAGCCTTGTAGTGGAACATCACCCCGAGATAGTTACTTGCATGTAAGAAATATTCCATGTTAATATTCATGTGCTCAAGAAAGAAGTAGCCGAACTCGCAAAAATATTCAACAATCACGATCTAGCAAATGAGAAACACTTGAGGAAATGTTAATATGAACAAAACGCTGAAATGATGTTTAACTATCGCTAGCATGTATAGTCAACAAAAGAAAACAGACTACGGTAAGACCATACACATTTGCAGCAAAGATGCCATGAATGAATAAGAAAAGTGCAATGAGCGAAACGCTTTGACAATTCTTCTAACCAAATTAACTCGTACACTCAAGTATCTCAAGTATTAACACCACGTATAAGACAATAACTAATGTTTGGAATTACCAATGTTTGCATCAAAGAAAAGCAAGTGCCCAAAGTCCAAACTAATATGAATTGATCACACTTTGTATCATATATTTCAATCATTTAATGTAATTACCTCGCTTCATGGGTTTTGGCATTGTAAATCAAATCCATTGAGTGCTAGGCTCCCAATCTAACTTTCTTCTTAGGTCGCTCATCTTCTTCTAGATTACAGCGATCTTCCACGTTTCTGTCAACCCGAATTTGAGGGAGAAAAGGTTCATGCCAAGATACACAATAAGCAAAGTAAACAATATAGGAATGTGGGAAGTGTAGTACAAATCTTAAGGGCCCCATCAATTCGATTGGTCTTGATGTAGGCGCGAGGAGCGGTGGAGGAGGCGAGGCGGACTGAGGAGGCGGGGGGAGGAGGAAGAGGCGGCGCGGGGTGAGGAGGAGGAGGCGAGGCGGACTGCAGGAGCGGGGAGGAGGAGGAGGCGGCGGCGCGCGGGGTGGGAGTAGGAGGCGGCGGCGTCGCGGGGTGGGAGGAGGAGGAGGCGGCGGCGGGGTAGGGAGGAGGAGGATGCGGCGGCGACGCGGGCGAGTGAGGGGAGGAGGAGGCGGCGGTGCGGGGTGGGGAGGAGGAGGCGGAGCGGAGAAGTGGGGAGGAGGAGGCGGCGCGGGGGTGGAGGAGGAGGAGGCGGCGGCGCGGCGCGGGGGGGGAGGAGGCGGCGGCGCGCGGGGGGGGAGTAGGAGGCGGCGGGGTGGGAGGAGGAGGAGGCGGCGGGGGTGGGGGGAGGAGGATGCGGCGGCGGCGGGGTGGGAGGAGGAGGCGGCGCGGGGTGGGAGGAGGAGGAGGCGGCGGCGCGCGGTGGGAGGGAGGAGGAGGCGGCGGCGGGGGGGGAGGAGGAGGAGGTGGTGGCGGCGGGGGGGTGGGGAGGAGGAGGCGCGCAAGGGAGGGAGGGAGGGGAGGTGGCGGCGGTAGGGGTGGGGCGGTTAGATCGAGAGAGAGAGGGGGGGAGAGGAGCGGTCTAAATTTTATTGTTCAGATCAAATGGCTGAGAAGAGATACGGGAGAGGACTCATCAACCACCAACTCCTTTTAAAGTAGTAAAGATAACATGTAAGAATTCTAAACGGATTAGTTTTGAATAAATCAATCTTTATTTCATTAATTTTTCCTTATGGTCGCTTCAAATAGAACACGGTAACAATATACAAAAATTATATATATTAAATGTTTTCACAACATTAATATATGAAATTTATGTTCTGTAAGTACAATTCCTGATTTAGAGATTTCTTATATTATCCACACAGAAAACTTCAAGTGAAATATGTACATGAAATGTAAAAATGTTAATTTTCACAAATTTTAAGTGTTTGTATTTGGGATTTAATACAAAACTTTGAAAGTTTCATATATTGAATTTGTAATTTTTGAATTTCATTCTCAACATAATTATAATAAAGATATCTTTATTACATATTTACTGTTAATCCTAATTTCTCGTCTTGTGACTGTTGGCTTGCTAGATGTCGGACCCAGATTTAGCTAACCCAGAATCATCTATGAAACAACTGCACTATTCTCTATATCAGTAGATAGTGTTAACAGAATACATTACTGCACCATTTCATGCATGACGTAAACTATACCATATATTAATATTTCAACATTAGAGTTTAAAAAGATCGCATCAGGTCAAGCTTACAATAGGCCAATCAGACTAAAATGATACATTACAAAATACGAAACCGAAAGCAAAAGTGAAAAGGAAGGGCACATCTCACCACATGCAAGCGACTGAGGTAAGTTGCGTGTGACCAATATTAACCAAGGGTCTGGATAATATGGGTGCACACAAACACCAATTTAGTCAGCATGAATGGGGTAAGACATAGACTATGAGAAACTATCCTAATCTCCTCCATCTTCTTCATCACCAGCTCTTGAGACGTCATAATATGTGTAGTATCCTTGGCCCACAGGTTTAGAGAGATTTTATGAGTGAGGATGAGCACAAGCAACAGTGCTCTGTGAGGTAACACACAGAATGCAATAGCATACATGCAATGTTCAACAAAGGCAGACTCAGGTTTGTTTATTTTTTAAAGGCAACATTTGAAAAATACAATAATTAAAAATTCCTATGACCTAGCCTTTTAACCAAATCATATTTTTATTAAATAAAGTAAAAGCGTGCAATATTTATAACGGTGAAGGTTTCTTTCACCATATGCTAGTTTTTGCTACTAGAGTTACATCCACACATTATCATCACTGGGTTACATCCACATAGGGAAAGCTACATTCAAGATTATATCCACCCGTCGAGTTTTCATTTCACCCATAAAGTTTTTTGAAAAAGAAACTAATTAGAGTAAGTTCTCATGCCTATCCTTGACCGTGGGTATGGTTGTTCGAACAGTTCATACTCTGCAGAGATTGTACACTTTACCCATAAGAGATAATCAACTTGTTATATTTCACACATTTCCTTTAACATGTGAATCAAAAAGATCACTACAAGACTTTTATAATACATCTCCTAGTGTAAGTTACACCTGCTAAGATTTTATCTGAGTGAGATTACGTCCATCACACCCAGATCCCATCTTGCACTACACGGTGACTTACATTAGTGACACGACCCATGTCCATAATGGCTCACACCAACGACACGACGTGTGGATCACTGCAATAGTGTAACCCGCACTGATGGATACAAATTAGTTAGCTAAGTCGTACCTATTATAGACTTGTGGTTGTACTGTTTTACATTAGAAGGTCATCACAGAATTCAGTGCTTAAAGCTATCTGGACGGTGCTACCATAAACTATAAATTCTCGCGCTACATCCGCACGAACCATCATATCATCCGGCGAGAGGAGGGATGACAGTCGGAGGGGAGGGCCAAAATAGATCGCCCATGCCAACCACACCTAAGGGTGATGTGATGTGGCCTAATTCGGCACATAGGATGTTCGACGATGAGCTAGGCGATGGCAAAGCATGGGCACATTGCACCATGGTAGCCAACGATACCAAAAGCTAAATAAATGTTAAGGGAGCATTTATCAGGTGAGGGGAACCTACCGAAGGGGTTGGCGTGGTCCGCAAATGGTTGGAGTAGCACATTGGCGAGAGGCCGAGGCGACGCAGGGGAGGAGCATGGCACCAGCGACAAGGAGATGACGACAATCCAAATCAATGATGGGGGCCAACAGAGGGGACCCTGACGGGGCTTATGGCAAAAGGAATCAACCAGCGGCACTTTGAGTCGATGGGCTGCAGGGATGGCTAGAGTTGGGGAAGACTGGAGCTTTGGTGGGTGGCAAGGACCGTGGGGGCGATTAGGTGCAGTGAGAGAAAGAGAGGGGTGAGGCTAATATAAGAGAATGCTTGGTTAGGTGCTGGACTCACTAGAGGGAACTTGCGACAGTCAGGTCCGAACATGGATGAGCGGTGGCGACGGCAAGCTCAAAGGGAGCTTGGCGTGGCCAAGGCGAGGAACGGGAAGGTGATGATGGGGTGACAGGAGGCTCGGGGGGACCACGAATTGAGCTTGAATATCCTCGGGGGCAAAGGTTGTCAACCAGGTCAAGAGGAGGACGCGACACAACACTGTTCTAGCACAGGGGAGGGCACGGCGGTCGATAGCAGCATTGCTCAACGTGCAACACAGCATAGGGTGAGCATTGAAGACAGAGGTGTAATGGTCGAGAGCTCAAACCTGGGCACGCGGTGCGGTCATGGCGCGGAAAGGCGCATGACACACAAAGAGCCAGGGAGAGGGAGAGCAGGGTAGGGTCAGGGTGAGGTCAGTGCAGCACTGTGGCGCACTATGGCGAGGCGGCCACGCACAGGATGCGACAGCGCATGTCCAGAGTGCGCTCAGTGCATGGGGAGGAGTGGTGTGGCCAACATGGGCCGAGCCATGGGCCACTAGGCTAAAGGGGGTGGGGAACGGGCTGGGCCAAACCCAAGCAAGGGTTTGGGTTTGAGAAATTTTGAAATCGGTTTGAAAATTCGAGATTGGACTTTGATTTTAATTCAAACTTTGAATTTCACTCAAGCACAAATAATTCCCAAAATGAGATGTTACACTAGAGAGCTGCCGTCAGAAAGAATCGGTTTTTGTGATGGACCTGGTACTCTTCCTTGGAGGTGTGGCATGTGCCATCTTCCCTCTAGAGACCCAAAGGCTGCCAAATCCAGTGAAATTTCAGATTCAACGGAGATGTATAGCATTTACATTACATTAAATTATATATCGAACGGGGGGAAATATGCGATCACCGTTCATCACATATTTAAATTTGTCAAATTCAGTGAGATCTTAGATTGAACAGAGATGTCTTCATATTTGCTTGGGAAATATAGTGGCAGTGTTGCAGCCAGTGGAGTACACCAGTTCTCATACCAGGGTGAAGAAAGATGCCCCCAAATAGCAATCATGTATGGCACATTCCTACACTTGGCACAAAGGGGCTTGTTTCTAGAAAAAGTTTTGAAAAATTTTGGGAGGGGCGACGCCATACATCTGAACCAGAAGCATGTGAAAATGAGTGCTCCCTGCAGATAAGCATTAAGATGGGAGACCTCATATATGCACATTTTTCTTTGAATTCCACAGGATCTCTGTTCTGACGATGACTACGGCAAAATGGCACTGCCTGCTACTGCATACATACAGCAGTGACATTGTATGCACAGGGCCGACTGGCAAAAAAGATAAAGCATAGAAGCACCTCTCAAAGATAAACCTTCCAACAATTACTGCATTGTAAACTGTTTATTTCGCCTTCGTTTGATGCAAAGACATGCAGTTCTCCTGCGTGCTGTTTCAGAGAAAAAAAACAGCTAGCGCATCTTCAACTCAGTTAAGCAGTTGCGATTCCTGCATTCTGGGGCCATTCTCTTAACTGCAGATTCCGAGACAAAGCGATGGAGAATTGCTGGTAAAGAGCAACACGTACACTGAAATGTTGGCACCACTACTGTTTGAGATGGAGAATTGCTGATAAAGAATAACAGTACAGTGAAATGTACTGTTACTCTATAATTGATTGACAATCAATCATGACCGTTTGGCCGGCCAAAAGGCAGAAACACAAATGTCGAGCACTGATATTTCCAAGCACAGAGAGTACTATGCCGCATGAGCTGCAGAGAATATTCTGCCTTATGCTGATGCTGATGCCATAAATCCCTAAGTTGACAAAGACAAGCCGTGCAAAATTGCCCAACCTGGACTGTTTATGCACTCGTAAGCTCAGGTAGTCTCGTACCGAACTCCAGCGGTGCTGGTCGATTGAATATGATCATTAAACCTCAAAAGTGTCCCCGTTAGACTGTACCAACTGATGTTTTTTTTACAAAAATATGAAATATTTGGTGGGAGTCGAAAGTTTCAGTCACTGTCTAAACTATACTTAATAAAAACAGCCGACTCAAGCCTGATTTGAGACGTAGAAATTGAATTGAAATTCAGAAGAACGCACATTGTTTCCTATAAAATTCTTAGTTCTAAACACGTGCTCAAGATGAAACACTGGTAATTCGGTAGGAGCGCGACCGACTGGTGGAGTACTTCTATCTAAAATTCCATTAACCAAACAGGGTTGGGGCCAAGCAAGCGTATGACCTTAACGGCAAGCATTGGACATCACAGACTACGGTATGATGTTGGTGCACCATAGTACTTAGGCATTTCAGGTGTTGACGGTCTCGGCACAAGCATACGATCTTAGCGACAAGTCATACGTATCGCATTATTTGTGAAGACCAATAGGTGGCAATTTAAAAAATTGTTTAATACCAGGTAGAATGACGGTTTGCAAAACCATGGCGTTAACCTAAGTAGCTTAGGTCATGTCTTTATGGATGAAATATGTTATCGAGCTTATGGAGCCTTGTAGAAATCATGCTTTGAAAAACATGTAAGTATGTGAAAGTGTAAAACCTGTTTGTGTGTGGCTTATCGGGATTTTTCATTATGTAAGTGATGTAATCCACTAAATAGTAATTGGTTTGGTGTGAGGTAAAAGCCTCAACTCACCCCCGACACCTGTCAAATTATCCAAGAAAAGAGATAAATTAAAACATTTTGAAACAACAGAATAATCAGGAAGTTTAGCTAACAAATGAAGCTACCCATCAAAGAAAACAAAACCATTGTAGTCATTAGCTAAAACATTACTTATTGGAAGTGTGCAATAAAGCCAGTTAAGTTGCACTGACATGGCCTTCGCAATGCCATCCAGCTTCAGACAAGAAATTCTTGCGCACAATATCAATGAGACTAAGTTCTGACGAGTTCTATAACCAATTGCCACACAAGATTAGCCGGATTTGGGAAAGAAATTGAAGGAGGATGGGGCAGTAGATCTGCCTCACCTTGGGGTCGCCAGGTAGAGCTGGTGGAAGACGAGGTGTAGGGAAGCTGAGGTCACCGACGACACTTCTTCACTCGCCGAAGTAGCCACCTTCTCTAGCCGCCATCGTCAACATCTTTCTTGGATGCCTGCTTGTGGCTTGGGCGCAGCCGCGTAGGGAGGCCGGAGGGAAGCCAGGAGAGGGGTGGCGAACGGAGGAGGCCAGGAGGGGAGCGGGCAGGGTCGTTGGGAGTTGGAGGGGGTAGCACTGGGCGAATGGTGAGTGAGTTGGGTCTAACGGCGTGAGAGCTGAGGTAGATACCAGGTTGAGGTAGGGTTTCCAAGATTGCGTTGCCACTCAATGGAGAATTGGAGACCTTGTTTTAGACAGCATAGCAGCAATGGCTGAGGGCTTCTTTTCGCGTGCAGTTGAGTAGGCTGAGTAGGTGTTCTTGCATTGCAATAAGAGTGGAATGATTTGGGTTACCTAAGTTGGATCATAAGAATACTGCTCTTGAGTTAGGATAAAGTCAACGTTACCATAGGCCTAATTCCGTCTCTACTTGTAAGCACATACAAAAAAAATGTGTACTAAAATTTCACCATGAAGTCCATTACCTACAAATTGGCTAAGCTTTAATAAAAAATAAACTAGAATACCAACAGAAATGAAATCTCGCTAGAGATTTAGTGGTAAACGATGGGGACCTAGGCAGGTTTCAAAGAAATCGAGTGGAGATGCAATCAAAGGTGATGTTTGTAGCTAGTAGCTACCGAGATTTGGCCTGGTAGTATCGTCCGAGGGTATTACCTGCTTGATGGTGATGGTGATGTCGTCGATCTTCTAAGCATCAATGACGTAGATGAGCTCAACGGTGGTGACACTTTCTAGATCCAATCGATGACGCTTTCTTCTCTTTGGTGGCCTCACCATGTTGTCACCAATCATGCCTTATCAAGTGTTAATCTTCCAAACTACCAACAATCGCATCCTCCACGCCACAATCAGGACTCCGCTGCTAGCTTGAGGAGGACATGGACAAGAGCCATATGGAGAGAGTGAGGACTCACAAAGAAGAAGCGACCATAATGTGGGTGAAAAAGATTGTCGTTCCTTATGCCTTTAGAGGAAAATCATTCGTCCATTTTGCATAAATTCTTAAACAAATATGTGCAAAATTAACCAACTGCTAACAAACTTTTAGCGGCTATTTGGCTTCAAAATTAACCAGGCCCTAGTATGTTTACAATTATTTGTTATTGGACACTTTCTTTTATTAAAAGAACACAATAGGGTATATTCTTTGAGCTGCAATTGATAACTTTTATCTGTATTTTTTGATACGATAGTAAATAATTGAGACACCAATATAGATGATGTACATAATTTAGGCTCAAAAAAACTGTTTAAGAAATTTGTTTGGAGAAATTATACCGTCTATTTTAACTTCTGGAGAAACTGTAAGAAAAAACCACCCGAAAAGGACGGGCCAATAAAAATCCAAAGAGAGTACATGGGCTGTGCCGCCTCCCACGCGCCACGCGCCAACTGCCGCTCGTCCACATCGCGTGCTCCGTCCCTCCACACACCGCAGACCACACCGCAGTACTACCACCCTCCTCCGCCCTCCGCTTCGCCTCGCCCAGCTATGGTTTCCCTCCGTTTCCCCACCGTCACCTTCCCCCACCTCTCCCCTCCCGCGCCTCCCAACCGCGCCTCCATCGCCGCTGCAATCGCCGCGGCAGCAGCAGCCGCGGCCGCAGCCGCCGCCAGCCTCACCCTCACGGCCAAATCCGCCGGCCGGCCGCTCCCGCACCCCGCCCCCACCGCCCCCCTCTGGGCCTCCCTCTCCCTGGCCGACGGCGCCGCCCCCTGCTCCGTCGAGCCCCGCACCGGCGCCGCATTCCCCGCCGAGGCAGCCGGCGGCCGCCGCCTCCTCGGCGTCGGCCTCCGCAAGACCACCATCCTCGGCCTCAAGTCCATCGACGTCTACGCGTTCGGTACTGCGCTAAAAGTCACATCTTTGATCTTTCGGTAGAAACAAAACTGCAACGAGAAGAAGAAATTTTGAATGCTGATTTGTGTAGGTGTGTATGCGGATGACAGCGATTTGAAACAGCTTAGGGAGAAGTACCAGAGGCTCCCTATCTCTGAACTGAAGGAAAATGCTGCGCTGATCGACGATGCGCTAGAGCGCGACATTAGGATGACGGTTAGGCTTCAGATAGTGTATGGGAGGTTGAGCATTCGCTCGGTTCGCAGCGCTTTCGAGAAAAGCGTAGGAAGCAGGCTTCAGAAATTTGGTGGACCAGACACCAAAGATTTGCTTCAGAGGTAACTGTAATTCTGGTTCTTGCTGTAGTGTTTTTCATCAGACATACAAAGAAACCTAATTGATAGTGACACTGGTTCACTACTGTAGACGAGCTTGATGCAATTCTTTCTTTATCCCACATTTCATTTGACTACATTTCTTACTGTAATACTGTTTACTGTCAGTTGAGTAAGGCTGAACTGAGGAAATGCATGATGCATAATGCATCTAGTTTCATATTGGATCTAGCGAGAAGTCAGGACGCACATGAAATGCATCTATAGAAGGCTAGAACCTTTGTTTGTTAGATTGTGTGTAATCTAATTAGTTTGTCGATTCCTTTGTTGTGCTTTTGCTATTGGGTGTAAGCTTTTCTGATGTTAGAGCTAATAGACGGTGGAGTACTGATTCCAATTTGTTTTTCATATTAGAGGCACTATTCTACTGTTTATTGAAATAAACTTCAGGTCGATATGGTTTATATTAATGGAATTGCAATAATGTCGCCCTTGTTCCCACTGCTGGTTTAATATTTCAGTGGGATTGTAGGACCAAAACGAGTTCTTGTCAGGTTTATGAAATTTCACGACAACATCATTTGCTTTTTCTGTTTCTAGAACTAAGGAGCTTCCATTCTCACATGAAACAATTGTTAGCTAATAGCAATTATTAATCTGCTAATTTAGTCCTGAAATAATCATATTATATTGCTTAAGTGTGCCAGTTCCACTTTATTAGCTGAATAATGTTGCTCCACTAGTTGCGTTAAAGCATATATATTCCAATCTTAGCACATGCTCTGTTCATCAAGTTCAATGATTAGTATCTAATTTTGTCCTCTCTTTGATATGTTGATCTTCCACAGTTTTGTTTCACTTTTCAAGGATGAATACAAATTACCAAAGGGGACCGTAATTGAGCTTTCGAGGGAATCAAACCATGTGCTTAAAATAAGCAGTAAGTTCGTTTTCCTTTTGCTTCCCTTTCTTTTTAGTTGAGTATTATGTGTATATTTATAAGGCCTAAATGGTAATATATATAGAAAGTACAAGGGGATATATATAGGAATATACTATATGCATATAAGGAAACTGAGGCATATAAGAATACAAATAATACAATTCTATTCTATTTTTAACACCCCCTTTAAACTCATGGTAGATCACACACACTGAGTTTAGAGAAAAAATACAAATGTTGTGCCTTTGTCCGTGGCTTTGTGAAGAAGTCAGTAAGCTGTAACTCTGAAAGCAAAACTGTAGAGCAAGTACTCCTTTCTACACCTGTGAGCGAATGTATAAAGTCTCCACACCAATATGCTTGGTGAACTCATATTTCACTGGATCACGAGCAATACTTATAGCACTTGTACTGTCAGACATAAGTGTTGTATGACTCCTCATAGGTACTCCAAAATCTACAAGTAGCCATCTCAACCAAGTAATCTTTGTTGTCACTGCTGCCATAGCTCCCAACTCAGCCTCTATACTCGAACGAAAAACTGCAGTTTGCTTCTTTGTCTTCCAGGCAATCAAGGAGGAGTAAAAAAACACAGTGAGCAGAAAGAGAACAACGATCAGAAGGATCATTAGCTCAGGTCGCATTGGAGTATGCCTGAAGCTATAGGAAGTGAAGTTAGGAAAAACAAACGACGAGAGATGGACTCACGCAAGTAGCAAATAACATGAAGGAGGTGGCTGTAGTGAAGATGAGTATGACGAGCCATGAACTGACTCAAGAAATGAACAGCATGAATAATATCAGAATGAGTGCTCACAAGGTATACCAAACTCCTAACAAGATAGTAATATCGGATAGGATTCTAAAAAAGATCACCATCAGTAGCGCGAAGCTAAAGAGAAAAGTTCATGGAAATTGCAACAGTGCGAGTATCAGTCAGACCAGACCGATCAAGTAGATCTTGAATATACTTCTGCTGGGAGAGGTAATAACCCTCAGGCGTGAAAGAAATCAAACTCCATGCAAGTTGCAATAGTGCGAGTATCAATCAGACCAGACCGATCAAGTAGATTCTGAACATACTTCTGCTGGGAGAGGTAGTAACCCTTATGTGTGAAAGAAATCTCAATCCCAAGAAAGTACGTAAGTAAACCAAAATCAATCATCAGAAATTGCTCACTAAGATGCTTCCTCACATGTGTGATAAATAATGAATTATCACTAGTGATGAGCATATCATTCACATAGAGAAGAAGCAATGTTCTACCTCGAGGTGAGATATGGACAAAAAGAGTAGGATCGTGGTCACTTAACAGTAAAACCGATAGCAGTAATCACTAAGTTAAAACACAAAACAAGCACGAGGAGCCTGTTTGAGGTTATAAAGAGCACGACAAAGACGACAGACATGTCTATCTGGAACAGAATACCTAGGTGGTGGTTGTATGTAAACCTTCTTATGCAAAACACTATTAAGAAATGTATTCTTAACATCCATTTGAGAGATAGACCATCGACGAACAGAAGCAACCGCAATAAAAGTGCGAACAATGGCCATATGAGCAACAGGGGCAAACATCTCATCGTAATTACGACCGTACTTCTGCTAAAAGCCATGAGCCACAAGACAAGTCTTGTAGCGCTCGAGAGTACCATTAGACCTGATCTTAATCTTGTACACCAACTTGCACGTGATAGGACGAGCATGCATAGGTGTTGGTACAATATCCCAGGTCTCCCGTATGTCAAAGAGCATCAAGCTCCTCTGTCATAGCAAGCTGCCACTTAGAATGAGAGGCAACCTCAGGATAAGAGCTAGGCTCGGTGACAGAGAGAGCATGAGCTGTTGAAGAAAAATGAAGGCGATTAGGAGGCCAAAAAGATGTTCGGTCACGAAGAGCATAACAAGGAGCATCATCAGAGGAATCAGGCGTCGGTGTTGGTAAGATATCAGAAGATGAATCTAATGAAGGATGAGGACGTCTGTAGTAGTGTACCCTAGAAAAATGAGATGGTGGTGTTGCAGAAATAAAAGGTGGTGTTGCAGGAGGTAGCACAGAAGGAACTACTGGGGACAAATGAGAGAAAGGTTGTGAAAGGGGAGAAATGGGTGAAGAGTCAAGGAGAGATAATTAGGAGATTATCTCAATGGTGGTAACAGGACGAGGAGCTGAATCGCGATAGAAAAAAGGGTGAGATTCATCAAAAGACAACGTCTCGTGAGATCCTGATCCATCGAGCAGAAGGATAATAACAGTGATAACCCTTATGCTCAGAACTATAACCAAAAAACATATACAAACTGACTGAGCTGACAATTTGGTGCGCTCACGAGGTTGCAACAGGATAAAACAGGTGCAGCCAAAGACACGAAGGTGAGTGTAACGAGGGATTCTAGCGTAAAGACGCTCTATAAGACTGACATCCTTAAGAGAGGTGGAAGGCTGCATATTGATGAGATATGCAGTCATGAAAACAGTCTCAGCTCATAACTGTGGTGGAACGTAAGAGGCAAGGAGAAGAATGTAAGCAGTCTCAATCAGATGACAATGCTTGCGTTTAGCAATCCCGTTCTGAGCATAGGCACCAGCACAAGAAGACTGGTAAAGAGTGCCATGCTCAGCAAGAAATTGTCTAAAAGCGCTAGAACAATAATCGCCAACAGAATCACGGCGAAGAGTACGAATAGAGAACTTAAATTGAGTACAGACCATTATAACAAAGCGACGATAGATCGTAAGAAACTGACCATAATTAGACAGGGAAAAGCCAAGTAAAATGGGAATAATCGTTAATAAAAGTTACATAGAATTTATACCTACCTTTGGAGATAATAGGCGCAGGTCCCCATACATCTGAATGAATTAAATCAAAATGATGAGAACACTAAGATTCACTAAAATTATAAGAAAGTTATAGCTATTTGTCCAACTTACAACCTTGATAAAATATGGATGTGTCAACAGTAATACATCTAAGAACACCCTGACGAACTAATGAAGAAAGATGGGACCCATACAAGTGACTTAAACGGTGATGTCACTACACAAAAAGCTCCAGAGGTGATGGCAGCGGTGGCGGTAGAGGTAAACATGGTAGGAGCAACTGAAGTGGACGGAAGGTGGACGCGGTCGAGAGTATAAAGACTCTGATGTTCCCTACGGCGTCGGCCAGTCCCAAGTACCGTCCCTGTCTATCGATCCTGAACGAAACAAGTGTGACAGTCAAAACCAACCCTACAACCGAGATCAGTGAGCTGTCCCACCGAAAGAAGCTGCATGGTAACCTAAGGAACATGGGAAACAGATGGAACAGAAAAATTAGTGAACAAAAGAGTACCTTGATAGCTGACAGACAAGGAAGTGCCGTCAGCTATCTGAACAGAGATAGGAAAAGCAAGAGGTCCTACTGAAGTGAGAGATGTAAAGTCCGATGTCATATGGAAAGATGCACCAGAAACTAGAACCCAAGAGGTACCAGGAGAAGACGTCTAAGTTAGACTTGCAGAACTCGCTGAGTTGTGAGAGAGCTGAAGTAGAGCCTAGTAGAGCTGCTGAACAGTCGCCTCATTGAGAACCTAACGAGCTGGTCTGTCCTCTTATGAAGGAAGGGCATTCTTGCCCCCTTGGATCATCCACCCCCACGCGCCTTGTTTCGCTTTTTCAGCACAACATAACTCTGGTAGTCATGCCCGAACTTCTTAAAATAGTTGCATTGAACTCCAGTTGATGTGAAAACAGGAACCAGGGGTGGGATTGTAGTCGAAGGACAAGCAAGCACAGTCGAAATGGACTGTGCTGCTAACCCGAGGCGAAACTCCTTAGCTCGAAGCATCAAAAGAGTCTCGGTGATAGTTGGTCGCGGCGAGCGGCTCAGCAATTGAGCCTTGAAAGGCTCAAACTCTGGGCGAAGACGGCAAACAAAATCATAAAGATGAAGGCAATCATGATTTGCCTTCTGCACTTTATGACATTCCTGACAAAATGGAGAGGCCAGCTCATCTAGCTGGCGCTAGAGACTGGCCAGGGTTCGGAAGAAGTCATCGACAGAAGAATCTCCCTAGTGAAGTGTCTCCAACTCACATTGAAGCGAAACGAACTAAGTATCACTGCTCTGCTGGTATTGCTCATGTAAGTACTCCCAGATCTGTCAAGTAGACCGCAGACCAACAATGTCTAGCTAGATGGAGTCGTCGTCGCTGACCACCAGGATGGCGCAAACACGGGCCTCATCAGCACACCAGCGTTCGAAAGCGCCGATGGCATACTGAAAGGCCACATCAGCAGCAGCATCCTCTGTCTCTTTCTTGGCGGCCTCATCTTCTGCAGGAGGTGAGAAGTAGTCTGCCTAGGAGGAGGCTGAAATGGTGGTGGCGAAGAAGGTCGTGCACCAGTAACATGTCCTTAGAAGCGGAGACTATTGAGTGTGATCTCCATGAGAGAAGACCATAACTTGTAGTTCGTCTTATGGAGTTTTGTTCTCGAGAATGGGATCGTTGCTGATGGAACAGAAGCCATCGTAGGCAGCGCTGGACGACGCGACGACCAAAGCAACGAAGTCTAACAAGCGGTGTTGGACGACGCGGCGACTTGTTCATTGTTTTTTATTTCTTTGCGCTAATGTAAACAACTGATCTGATCTGGCCGATCAAATTAGATCAGATATGATATCCGAGTGTCGGTCGGTCAGGTGGCAGCTTCGACAGCGGGCTAGCAGGCGACAACGGCTCTAGGCGGAAGGCACCAAGCACCGGTCGAACAGGCGATGGGTCGCCGTGCACCAGTCGGGCGGGCGGCCACCGGTTGGGCGGGTGGCTTGCGGCGATCTCCGGGTGCCGGGGTCCAAGTGCCGCGTGGTGGGCGGCGGGCACCAAATGAGCAAGTGGCGAACAAACGGCGATGGCGGCCGGCGGTCGAGGGTGACCTTGATGCGGCGGCTGAGGCGGATCCGGTTAGGCAACTCGAGGCGGCGACTGCAGCAGGAGTAGGCAGCGGCTTTAGCGGGCGCGGTGGTCCCCAAAGGTGGATCCAGGTGGGCAACCCAAGGTGGACGACGGCTGCCGATCTGAAGCAGCGTCGGCTGGGCTTGACGGTGACGGCTTGGGTGGCGATAATGGCAGCGAAAGGAGCAATGTTAAACCTTTATTGGGTGTATATTCATGAGGTCTAAAAGGCAATATATATAAGGAGTACAAGGAGATATACAGAGGAATATGCTATATATAGATATGGAAACCGGGGTATATAAGGAAACAAATAATATAATCTTATTCTATCCTTAACAGTATTTATATTGATGGAAGGAAGGATTTTAAGAGTCAGAAAGGTATGTTGATTATTTGTTTTGCAATGAATGGACATGTATCCAGTACCTGAATACCTGGCAGCATTCCCTTATTTTATTCACACATTTGGTCCATATGTTGAATGCACGTAGATAAATCAGTACAGATAATAGTGTAGAAAATCCATACCTTAAGGAGATCAATTCTCCTTTTTCTAATTATTTGAATTATGATGGTAATACTACCGTAGGATGCTAATCTGTTCACATTCTATTTGCTAATAGTTGCTTATATTTTCCCATAAAATGGTAAATCATATAGAGATTCATGATCCATATGTGGTATGGACTGTATAGTCATCACTGTTCATGCTTAGAAAATATATCACTGGTGGAATTTGTTGGAAATTAATCTTGACTGATTGATTTAGGATCGTATGACATGTATGGTACTATCTATTTTGGTAGTAAATATCATATTATGGTAGTAGATGATAAGCTTCTTAGTTTAATTGGTATGCTTTCATGTATTTGGTTATATAAGGATGTAACGTGTGAGAGAATGAATGAGGCGAGTTGAATAGAAGAGAAAAACAACGCAAGTCGAGTTGGCGTTGACAAAAATTCTCTCCGTATCTTTGTGTTTGTTCGTCTTCCCCGTGTAGTGTGCGTCCACGGGTAAATGTGCGTATAGGGTATTGGTGTTAGGTTCCAACATTTGTTATCAGAGCTTGGTGCATATGTGATTATTAGGGTAGCAGAGGCAGCGGAGTGAACGTCAATGCAACGACGTCAGGAGCACCGACAAAAGAGAGTTCTGTGGTGTGGCTGCATTACCCCATGCTCACCCACGTGCAAGTTTGTGCCTCGTGTGTCGAGGCCCAAGTCTCCATTACCGTCGAGTTGTGTCACCAGCGGAGGAAAAGTGGCGAGTCACCGGCAAGTTGCATTACTGGTGGTGAAAATGTGGCGATGAGAGGATACTGTGATGGCACACTCATGGTGAAGGCCATGAACCATGGTGTGAGGCCATGTTCATGGAGGTGGCGGTGTGATGCTGCTGTGAGGAAGCGTTGATGTGATGCCTACAACAATGGTCGGCGGTGCGAGGCCACTATGGTAATGACGACGCGTGAGGCCACAACAAGGTGATGTTGGTGCGATGTTGCGCCATCAACAAGCAATGGGACAAGATGGCATTGGCGGCTATCTCCGCGTCTCGCCGAGGAGAAGATTGACAGATATGTGGGCTCCATTCAAGTCTATGCACGTGTAGTCGATCCCATGGCAAGAAGAGGAAGGTGTAACTTCTTGAAGATGCTGCATCAGAAGATCGGGCTTTCAGATACGGAGTAAGTTAAGTCAAGATTAGAAGGGAGATTGTTGGAAATTAATCTGGACTTAAATTGATTTAGGATCGTTTGGTATGTATGGCACTATTTATTTTGGTAGTAAATATCAGATTATGATAGTAGATGATAAATTTCTTAGTTTAGTTGGTATGCTTTCATGTATTTGGTTATATAAGGATGTAATGTATGTGAGAATGAATGAGGCGAGTCGAATAGAAAAGAAAAAAGAAAAACCGGCGCAAGTCAAGTTCGTGTTGGCAAAAATTCTCTCTATTTTTGTGTTTGTTCGTCTTTTCCGTGTAGTATGCATCCTCGAGTAAATGTGCGTATAGGATCCTGGTGTTAGGTTCCAACAGAATTTCTATGCAAATCGCCGTCATGTTTGATGTCTATTTATTTCAAATGTTAGTTTCCAAGGTTTATTAAATTGGTACCTAACACTCTTGATTAATAAGCTCTCTTCCTGTGTGTTTGTGTAGTTGAAGGAGAAGAATTGGGGAGCATCCAGAGCAATCTCTTGTGCCGGTCTGTTTTAGATCTTTACATTGGAGATGACCCATTCGACAAAAATGCGAAAGACAACATCCAAGAAAACATGGCTACTGCTCTTAAAAATTAAATGGGATGCTTACTGTTAAATGGCACGGGTTTTTTTTTTAAAAAAAAAGAACATGTAGTTTTAGTTCTGAGAGGACTCTTGCGTCTGTTCAAGTATGTGCGTTATGGCCTTTCTTTGCCTTCTACCTTTACTCTTGTAGCCTTGAACTTCGTTTCTCTCAAAAGGAAATAAAAACACGATAGCCTTGAATTTTTATCTTGCATGACATTTCAATTCCTGGAAATAACCTAAGTCAACATTGTCGCAGAAAATGAGATAAATAGAGCATTCAATGGTTGGCTGGATTTTCTGTTGATCAGTAAAGAAGCATCGAAGCATCATTTCTAACATTTTGTAATACCAGTAAAAAGCAAAAGAAAAAGAAAGCGACAACTAAAAACAATCAAGGGAGAATTGAAGGGTTTTGTCG
Organism: Melocanna baccifera; assembly: GCA_036346265.1. Classification (NCBI taxonomy): domain Eukaryota; kingdom Viridiplantae; phylum Streptophyta; class Magnoliopsida; order Poales; family Poaceae; genus Melocanna; species Melocanna baccifera. The sequence goes on along the minus strand of CM070694.1, from coordinate 20,981,890 downwards.
TCAAGACTGTTTGGCTCTAGAAATGCCGCCGAATGAAAACATCGCTTATCAAGATTTCCAGACTGTTCAGAGCTACTTGACATCTCTCGCATATGTGAATATTATCGTTTGATAGTAGAAACTTCAAAGCCTTTGTTTTTACTGACTTATCTCAAACAGTAGAAAAAACACAGTACAAGGCCACTCTATGGACCAAGTCCATAAGGGTTGCCCCAAAATTTGCCCACTGCACTAAGCCAGCAAAGGGAAAAGAAAAACCATTCTCACTTGAGCAAGCACCAATAGAGAGTAGTTCTCTCATCTCTTCCCCTTTTTCATTCCCCATTGGATCAAACTCTCACACAACCATTCCATTCGGCCAGCACAAGGGAAGTTCAAGGTAAGCCACCAATCACTGGAACACCACACAAGCATCATCGTCCACCACACTTATGCACAAGGAGTAGTAGGAGGTAGAAGGGAAAAGGGGATACCGAAGGATGATGTCGCCGTGGTGACGGACATATCACGTGCACTCGACAATAGTCTCGTACTCCTCGACGCACGGGACATTTTCAAGCCCTGTCGTAACAGCCTCAGTAGCACCACCCTCGCATCCACAAGTCAAAAAGCAACCTAAAATCATGAATTAACTCAAGGTAAATCAAGAACTAGAGAGAAGTAACAAAGGGGAGAATTGGAGTAGGGGGAGAAAGAAAGAGGAGAGGAGCCAAGAGTAGGCGGTGGGGAAGCCACCGGTGGCTAGCAAGTAGTTATTGAACCCACAGCAAGAAACCTGAGCCGAAGCCATAGCACACCTTAGGAGGTCCAGGGAACCGTAGAGGGGAACTGGCGTCGTGAGGGTGCGGGGCCTTGTGCCCAGAAGGCGGCGTTACCGCAACCATGGGGAAGGGTGGTGCACGGTGCTAGAGTGGCCGGGAGGTGGCTGACCGGTGGTTTAAGGCGCAGCCAAGCCCAGGGGCTCGACCAAGGCCGAATAGGGGCACGACAGTCGAACTCCATGGCCGAGCCAAGCTGATGAGCCCAGAGTGAGTGTCACGAGGAGGCGTCGAGGAGGCAGCCGACGATGAGGAGGCTACTAGGGTCGGAGCCCGGGGCTATGGCATGGAAGCCGGGGGCGAGGGGCTGGCCACGATGACATAGTGGTCAGGGCTGACCTAGGTGGTGCAGGCGAGGCGGGGTGGCCGGAGGTGTGCAAACCGACAATGTCGGAGAGGGGGGCCCAGGCGCATGCCAGGCCGGCGCACCCGTGCACCCGAGCCTGGAGGCAGCGGCATGTAGACCAAAGAGGAAGGGAAAGGCGTGTAGCTCGAGCAAAGAGGTAGGGGAGACGACAAAGGAACGATGGCCGGTGGCTCGGGGGATGGCCGCACCCCAGATCTAGTTGGAGGAGAGGGAGTGAAGGGGAATGGGGAGAGGGGAGGATAAGGTTGAGATCCATTGGGGAGGCGATGAGGGGACTGACCGATGATGAGGGAGGCGGCTGAGATCTATCCGATCGGCTAGATCTGAGTGAGAGAGCCGGATGGGGTTAGTAGGGGAAATGGAAGGAGAGGAGGAGGCATTAGGACGGGTGAAAAGAAAAAAGAAAAGAGGAAGAAAAGAAAAGAAATGAAGAGAAATAAAATGAAAAAGAAAAATGAAAGGGGGTTTGTGACGTGCGCGTTGAATCCTTAACCTCAAGCATTTTATGCCAGTGTCGGGCTTTACGCGTAGAATCGATGTCGTGCATATAAGCACATGTATTGATATAGTATTTTGAGTCGGGTTAATGCTTACATAGGTGGAGGTCCTGGATTGGAGTCGTCCACGTATCGTCCCTGAGGATAAATAGGCAAATACATGGTAGAACAGTAGATGGTAATTCTTGTAGAATATGCGTTGTTTATATTATACAATGCTGCATAGTAGATGATGACAATGATGATGAAGTAGAGTAAGTAATAATGCTTACCTGCTATTGATGATAATAATGAAATATGTTAATGACAATGAACATATGTATTTGCATCATATGCACTCATAAGATGAGAAAGGGATCCATCATATGTCGATCCGTAAAACCTACTTCGGTAGGCCTCCACGGGAGTAGAGAGATCCCCATGCCAACAAGAACGGGCCTATGATAAGGTTAACATCGACGGGTGTTCACTCAGACTATACCAATACATGCAATGAGATGAGCAAATGAGCATGTAGAGTTGTGTTGCATTACACTAATGGAATGACAATGATTAGACATAAACATGATGATGCATATGGAGAACAACATGTTTAAGCCTATGGTTATATTGAAACATGTGGGGTATGACATGACTAGATGATTGCTTATGTGTTTGGTAGCGCTCATCGTCCTATTATGTGCTTGCTGAGTTCTCAGACTTACCCTTTTTTGTTTGTTTTTTAGGTGAGCGTTGAAGTTGGCATACGCAGGTGGGAGTAGCACAAATATTTTCCACGAACAAGCAATAAGTTGCACATCACTTCAGTTAATAAATTTAGACTTTAATAACTTACCTAGGTAGCTAGTGTTAAAATAATATATTGGTTATCGTGCTGTTAAGATGTAAAGAGAGTGGATATTGCCTAAATCTATCAGCGGTGGTTGCAAATGGTAATATTATACAATGATGATAGTTTTTTAGGCTCAGATAATGGACAAGGTGTTACACATTTGGCCATAAGATGAGCAACAAAATTTAATGGCATGCCTGTTGGATTGACATGCTCTTGGTGAGATTACTGGTACTGAACTGCTTGGGTTTGGAGCTGCATTTTGGCTGAGACGGACAGCATTTGCGGTGGCACCTTCCTTCATTTCTCTGCTTATTCACGATAAGTCTGTCCTGATTTCTGAAGCAGCACTAGAAGAGTAGAAATCGAATGTTGACACGCACCATTTTTCGCTGCTTCCCCAGTGGGTCAGAGTGGGCAAGGCGGAATTGGATTTACATGGAACTCGTCCAATCTCCTCCGTACAAACCCAACTGGTAAATTAAAAAATAAAGAAAAATAAAAAATACTACTATATCTCTATAAATAATGCCATGTTGTTTAGAATCGGACCTTAGGCCCCGCTCGTTTCGACTTTTTTCGGCTTCAGCTTCTAGCTTCTACTTTTTTTCACTATTCAGTATTTCGTCTTTTTCTGAATTTTTTAGATATTTTAGGCTTTTTGTATTTTTCTTTTTTCCGTGTTTCTTTATATTGCCTATAATGGGTTAACATGTTTTTTTTTCTATTTTTATATTTTTTTCAAATTAATTATACCCAAAAAACCAAATCAGCTACAGTAAAAAAAAATCAATTACAGTAAAATTTTAACCAAAAATCAAAAGCCATCGCTAAAACAAGCGTCCCTTAAGCTTCCCTCGCGGTTAATTACCTTTCATAGCAAACGCCACCGGCAGGTGGGGCCACGACGAATGACGAAAACGTGGAGCCCACCTGTAGCGGCACTTAGAGAGAGGCAATGAGACGACGTTCTCTTCGTTTTCTCACTGCACATTAATGAAGCTGCAGGATTCCAAGCCCAGGGGGAAACGAAAAGCCTAATGCCGGCCGACAAACAGCAGGGAATGAAAAATTTTCAGTCACGGGCAAACAGCAGGGAATGAAAAATTTTCAGTCACGGGCAAACAGCATGGCCTTTGTGAACTTGCCGAAAGGGCACCATGTGTTTTCTAACTTTTGCTCTTGGTAGGTTCTAATTCGCGGTTCTCTGACAAGGGGCAGCTCAAATCCTGAAGACCTGAACTATAGCTGAAAACAGATTTAATTTAGGAGCTATTGCATGATGATCTCCTATTGCAGGAATATGGATTTTCTATAGTGAATGTAGGAGGATTATACTAGGATAATAATTGATTTTTATATAAGAAACAAACAAATTATTACAGGTTTGAGATTTCTTGACAAAGACGGTAACTTGATGACTTCCTATGTAGAATTTTTTTTAATTAGATAGCCATTTCTAATCTTATTTTTAGAAATAAATTTATCTAAAAATTATTTTTAAAAATGAGCACTTCTTGTGACAACGTTATGGCCCATGGTGTTGCAAGGTCTACCACATCAGGTGCCACAAACCTCCATGGCGTTGCAAGCAAAATTTTTTTTCACAATATACATTCAAAACTACCCTTGATGTTGCAAGGTTCATTTGTAACATTTACAACATATGGTGTCGCAAAGTTTATTTGCAATGCCATAGTCCATGACGTTGTAAGCAAATTTTATTTTCACAATATACGTTCAAAACTACTATTGATGTTGCAAGGTTCATTTGTAACACTAAACACAAGGTGTCACAAAGTTTATTTGCAATGCCATGGATCATGGTGTTGCAAGCCGGATTACTTTACCCAGAAATATTAATCTCCAAAATATAACTCACTTTTTGGCAAAAAATTACTTTACCCAGAAATTCAGAGCCAAATTCAGTTCAAGCACCCCGATCAGTTTTTTTTTCCCTCTTCCTTATCTTAAGGCCCATTCATTCTGGTTTTAGCTTCTAGATAAAAGCCAAAATAAATATTTCTGCTTCTTAATTTTGTTTTTTCTCTCTCTTTTACGTTTGAATTATTTATGGAGGTATAATTGTGTTTTTTAATTTTTTTCTTGTTTTTCTTTAATTAAATGATTCAGAAAAAACTTACAGTCGTTGTAGTGTAATTCAGCCAAAAGCCACTAGCAAAGCCAGTTTGAACGGCTTTAATGCAAGGTCATCACAGGCCTCTTCTTTTTCAGCTTTTCAAAGCTGTTTTTTTTTTTGCTTTTTTACAGTAATCAGCTTTCAAACGGAGTATCTTTTCAAAGCGAGATTTACAAGTTAGTTATAATATATACTTTAGCGACTTCATTTATATTTACCAAAAACAATACATGAGTTTTTGTTATTCCGTACTATCTTACAAACAATTTAAAAACCATAAACCGAACAAAAAAAACATGCCCACATTGGTTAGTTGTTGGTTACCCAAAGAAAACACCTACAGGCAAGCAACAACGAATTTTTTTAAGGTAATACATTTTTATTCCAAGTTACAGTAATATAATTATGTTTTTTTTATTTTACACTAATGATCATCTGTCGCTCAACCGTTGACCGATTTGAACTAATCACAAAATGGTTAGACGACAAGTGTCTAAGCCGCTCAACGGTTGGTTGAGCGATTAGTACTAATCGTTTAACTAGTGAGCGATTTGGACTCTTGATGTATTTACATGCTTTTTCTTGAAAATTCGAACAGTACAATGTATGTAGGTTGAGTGACTAGGGACTAGTCGCCCAATGATTGAAAGATAAGTGTCTAAGTCGCTCAACGATGTAACGATTGAGCAACTTAGACACTTATCATCCAATCATTGAGGTGGAGCGACTAAAAGTCATTAATGTAAAATAAAAAAAATATAAGTATATTACTATAATTTAGAATAAAAAGATTATTTTTTTTAAAAAAAAAACGGCAGCATCGCCAGCACGTTTGCACTTTCGGTAAAACCTGAAAGGGGCACGTAACGGCAAAAAGAAACCGAAGCTTTTGTTTTCCTCTTTTCCCCTTGAGCTTGCCAAAAAGCACCCATCTTCTCGGTGGGAAAGGAGCGATTCCTTTGTACCCCACGACTCGCCGAGCTCCTGATCCCCCCTCTCCTCCGGGGACGAGGCGTTTCTGCGTCAAACGAGAAGCAAAGCTCGCGCCTTTCTCCATTTCCTTCGTTTATATAGCGGCAGCGGCAGCCTCCCACAGGTGTCGCGCCTCAGATCTACGCGGCAGAGGGAGGCGACGGGGTTCGAGATGGGGCACACCGCCACCGGCGAGGACCTGGCCATGTCCGGTGAGTCGATGCTGGACAACCTTCGGTATCGCGTTGTTTAGTTAGTTCGTTCTGTTCTTGGAGATGGCTATTTCGATCATTATCGAAGGCTTTATCTTTGCTCTTCTTGCAATCTATGTCCCGAGAAGTTGGAATATTTTGGTTTCTTTTACGTAGAAGTTATTGTTGATCTCCTGTTTTCCTTTTAGGGCGATTCATTGTGGAGTTCATTTTCTGCTTCATGAATTAAAGCACCGATCGAGCCGCTCTTTTTAGGAGATATTTCGTTCATTTCTGGTTTGGCTTTGGTATCTTCCATCTGTTTTTTGCGTATGGCACCCCCACTCCCTTTGGCAGCATCTACTGATTCGGAACTTAATTTAAAAGCCATATTTCGACCCGGACGCATTTGGGATAGTTCTAATAACCAACGAATGGCAAGCGCCCCTCTACATATATGGGATGTTTTAAGAAATGAACGCCCTTCTTCGTAGCAGGATCGGGGGAAAGAATGGGAGAGACCATTTCACTTGAGGTTTTGAGTCGATATTTAACTTAGATTCCATTTCATTTTAGGCCGGATGGCGTTCTATCTTCCGATCGATTTCTACCCATAAAGATTGGTTAGGATGATCGCAGAGAGACAGAGAGATTGGCTAGGGGGTTATAATTTTCGAATTTTTCTTTCAATTTTGTTTTGCCCCTTGCGGTGTGCTTTGTAATTCCCAAATGCAAACTTAATTTTCTGGTATGAAATTTTTGGACGGAATAGAAATGCTACTTACCGCCAAGCGTCATTTCCAAAACTATGTTATGGAAGGTAGCTGCGTTTTTTGTTTTCATACGGAGCAGTTACTCTGTGTGTCTATGATCTAACAGATTTACCATATATTTCAGAGCTTCGTGAAAAGCATCGTGTAGAACTGGAGAGGTTAACACTGACATCACGGCCATTCAAGACACTGGCATTATTTGTGTTGGCCATTGGACAGAGTATAACAAGCACATGTTCCTGTGTTCTGAAAGAAGGGGCTCGGTTGAAATTCCTGGTTTTTTTTGTTGTTGCTACCTGGGTTCTGCTCTTGGTCAATAATGGCCCGCATGAAAAGGTGCCATCCTCTTTTTTAATTATCAACACATTTCTGTATTTCAAGTTCAGACGAATCGAGTGGCGAGATGCTAATTGCACTATAAGTGTGCAACTTAACACAAAACTATAATTTTTTACATTCTCTAGATATGCATAAAATAAAATGTTGCTTTTGAACGATGAACTGTTATTGTCTACTCTAACGCTTAACTGGTGTCTTAGGTGCTGATCTGAGGTCCCGATCTGCCATTTTGGCAACTGTGCATGTACCTACGTTAAGAAAGATCCATTTCTACTGCTATATTCCCATTACGTGATAAGTTGCTGTAGTTTTCCAATAGCTTCATTTGTATGTGTGAATGTGTGCTTTCTTCCGTTTCTTTCCTTGGTGCGGTTGTGGTGCATGCAGTCTTGCAGCATGGATATAAAAGATATCTTGTCTTCAATGCAGCATATGCAGGAGCTGATTTGGTATGTCAGATTTGGATTATGGTGGGTCATACTAGGGGTGGCTTCATCCATTGGATTAGGTAAGACCGTAAGTGCAAATTGCATTTCAGCTTAGTGAAATTGTGTGATCATAGCAGTTATATTTATTATTAAAACTATACAAGAATTTTGATTCTCAGTGCATTGTATTATATATTTTGTTGCAGGCTCTGGTTTACACACGTTTGTATTGTATTTAGGGCCTCATATCGCCCTTTTTACAATCAAAGCAGTTCAGTGCAGACGGGTTGATTTAAAGAGTGCTCCTTATGACACTATTCTCCTTAAAAGGAGGCCTTCATGGCTGGAGAAAGACTGTCTAGAGTTTGGACCTCCAATATATCAACAAACAATTCCATTTAACAAAATACTGCATGAAGTTCATCTTGAAGCTGTTCTTTGGGGTATTGGAACTGCACTTGGAGAGCTTCCTCCATATTTTCTCTCTAGAGCAGGTTACATTCATTCTGTTTTGCTCTCAGCTACTAGAACATAGTTTATGTAGTTCAATGTGAGAACATAGTTTATGTAGTTCAATGTGTGCTCATTTCTTTCTGTGCATATCACACTATGTCTTTTTTATTCTTCAAGATTTATTACTGGCGTAGAACATTACAGTTGTGAATCACTAAAAAGTTTGTATAAATGTTTCACCCTGTTACAAATTACTTTGATAGTTTGCTGTAGAATGATACATCAGAAGAGCTAGAAGCTTCTCAACCGATTACAAATTAGTAGAACATTTATAGCATACAAACATTTATAGCATACTTTGATGAGTGATGACCATTCAAATTTTAATTCGGGAGTTGCTTATTTATGTACCTTTTCTGAATATTGCCTTTGTGAGAGTGTCATTATCCTATGTGCAAAGCAGAATAATTGTAAAAAGTTTTGGCATTTTTTTTGTCCTGCTGGAATGTTAGGTCTGCAATGCCCTCAATATCTATTCATTCTCCCATTACGTCTTTTTTTTTAGTTTAGTTTTGTTATTTTTAGTACGGGTATTTGCTGTTTTACAAGTATCATCCAAAGGGCTACTTAAAACTAAAATTCTGTCATTTAACTTTTTTCAGTGATTGCACCTTTAACTGAAAAATAAATTATGCTGAACATCAAGTTTCTTGGCATGGTAACATATTGAAGTGATCAATTGTTCTTAATAGTTAATACTATGATGAGAGTTCTGTAACTAAAGATTCCGATATGAGGTTCTAATGCACAAAAGGATGAAGTATTTTTTTAAATTAAAATTCCTGAGTTTCTTTCTTGCTTATTAGTTTTGTGGAGATAGGTAATGATGCATTCCTACGATGATAGGTGAATAAGATTCTATTTGGTCTGGCTTAACCTCAGCCTTATAGGGGCAACTTTAAGGGCATATTTATATTGGCTTCTACTTGGAGAAGCTATAAGCCACTCCTCTTGCTCCCGTCTTCTCGAAGCAGCTTCCTCACTCCTCTCGATTCCGTCTCGTTCTGGGGATAAGGCAGGGTCATGGGCACATCATGCATCCTGCTCATCTCGCTCCCGTCTCACGCACACATCTGTCCCTCACTTTCCCCACTGCTTGCCACCTCCTTCTAAAAGTCACTTCTATTCATTTTCAGCCAAAAGTTATCAGCTGTAGCCAATATGAACAAACAGGGTCAAATGGCCACCATATTGTATGATGACTATGTATGTAAGATGTTGAAGCCACTGTAGGTCGGCTCATGGGGCTTATTGGTATGTATGTAATGGCTTAGAGGCGCTTCCTAATCAGCTTTTACAAACTATCTAATAAGCTGGGTTATCTGGCTTATAAGTTGACCACAATAAGCCATCATATAGGATTAGCCTAATTTAAGGCTAAACAAGCCCTAAGTTTATGCGATTTCTTTTAAAGAATTACTTGGTGCAGTCAATCCTGGGAAACATTAACTTAATTTAGGCTAAACTAGCTCTAAATTTGTGTGATTACTTAGAAAAATTACTTGATGCAACTGACTTATCACTATGAATGAACAACAGCTAGCATGTCAGGCCGCAAACTAGAAGAGTTAGAAGAATTGGATGCTTCCATTTCAGAAGAAGGTTTTCTATCATCAACTCTTCATCGGGCCAGACACTGGCTTATGTCTCACACGCAACATCTAAACTTCCCTACAATCTTGCTACTTGCTTCGGTTAGTATCCATCTTGTGGACATTTATATGTTTCCAGTTATGTTTGATTTTGTTACCCTACTTATAGTTACCTTGAGCTCCTTAACGGTTTAAGCTGTTTGGTGAACTCCATTTAAAATGCTTGAGTAACTCATTTTCTGCTCACTTAAATGAGAGGTGCTATAGAAAGATTACATATAAAATATAGCCATGACTTGCATTGCTGCTAAATACTAAAATATGATCACTGGAGCACATGTAGAGCGGTTATCTTTGGCACATTATTCCTTCATTGTTAAATATGACATCTGGAGAAACTGTTTAACTTTTCCTTCCATTAGGTGCCAAACCCTCTCTTTGATCTTGCTGGTATTTTGTGTGGACAATTTAACATCCCATTCTGGAAGTTCTTTCTAGCAACTTTAATTGGAAAGGCTATTATTAAAGTTTATATCCAGGTTTGCTACTTTCAAACTTCTTGGTACAATTCCTCCTATGTAGCATTTAGTTTTGAATTGGAATCTTTGCATATTTCATATCATCTTTGTTAAGTCATCTAATTTGATAGACCTAACTATATTTTACAAATTACTTATGTAGACAACATTGGTAATTACTCTATGCAATGACCAACTTCTTGAATTGGTGGAGAAAAGGCTTATATGGGTATTTGGCAATGTTCCTGGACTATCATCCATCCTTCCCTCTTTAGTTGCCAAGTTGAAGACAGCCAAGAACAAGTTTTTATCAGCCCGTGTTGCTGGATCAGCTTCTAGTGCAGCGAAGGTACAGATGTTTCTCACGTTTGGGGAGAATTTTGAACATTTCAAATTTACTGCACACATCAGCCGTGCATGTTTTACTTTTTTAAAAACAATATCGCTATAATCATTTAGTTATGTTTTTTTCTATTTTATTGAATTCATTGATGACATTGTATCATGGATGGGTATGCTGTAAGTGATAAATACAGCTGATTATCTGTCAGCAATACTTTATATTCTCTTAGATTTTGCAACATACAAATGTAGTGTTTTACCAAGTCCTAACTCCAAAGTATGGTAGCTCGGTTGAGCTGGATGGAGTCTGATGGAGGCCTTGGATAAAATGATTGTGATTGACGATGATTATAACATAACTTCACAGTAATGGAATGACAAATTATTTTATTGTAAAATTTACCCTTTCTGGTTTGCTCTGCAGTCTTTGCTTAACCTGTTATCATCTGTTTTCTCATTCCTTGCCAGTTTTCCCCCCTAATGCCTGAATTACTCGTGTAGGGAAAGAAGTGGAACCTGTCATTCTCTTTGGTCTGGAATACCGTGGTGTGGCTCATGATCGTGAACTTCATCATTCAGATAATTACTTCCACAGCACAGAGTTATCTCAAGAGACAACAAGAGCTAGAGATCAGTAAGAAGTCATCAGCAATGACAGATTCCGTTTCTGAACCTTCTGCTGGCATATCAAATTAATTCAGCGAGGGCATTTCATCTGATTTCTCTAGATAGATTTGGATCATAGAAGAATATATAATATTTATATTCATGCCATCAGTTTCTGCATATGATTGATTCGGGAGTTCTAAATCTGCTCATTTACAATGTGCTGGACTGCTGGAATTCTTCAAGAAATTACATTCATACAATGTACATAACCCATCCCCATCAAGCCATCAGTGGAACATTAAGACTCCTATATTATTGTGGAGCACTAGTTATTGCTCTACTTAGTCGAAAGCCACAAAAAAAGAGAGAAAAGTTTGACTAGTGCTCAAATGTAATGCGGCCCCAGCTACATGTGTAGGCCTTGTAAATAGCAACCAAGATATCACCAATTATACGAGAAGCAAGTTATGCCACCTATCTTTCCTAGCTTGATCTGCATCGGCAATGATTTCTTGTCGAACCTATCTTTCCTAGCTTGATCTGCATCGGCAATGATTTCTTGTCGAGATAATGGGTCTGTTTGATATGGGTGTGGTTTATGGTTTTTGATTGAAATTTTTTAATTTTAGCTGTTTGCGACAGAGATTATGTAGAGAGAAATACTCGTTTAGGATTTTAGATGGTACAGATGTTAGGCCTTTAACATATAATTAACTTGTAGGTTTTGTCTTAAAAAATACTTCACTTAAAAGTTAGATACTATAGCAAAAATTAAAAATCGTTTTAAAAAATCGAAAAGAATAGACCGATTATCTGTCCTCTTATCTGTCCTCTGTACGTGATGGCTACGTGATGAGATTTCTGTTCCTGTCAATGCACAACACATGCCAGATGGTTAGTCGAAAAAGTTGCATTTTTATCAATTCCTATACCTTTCCGTGAGGTTGTAATTGGCAACGCATGTAGTAGTGTACCACCAGAGTTCATCTTTTGACGTAACTTGGCTGGAGAAATTATTGGTTCTTCCATGTGGAATTCTGCTTTGACATACGGTGGCCCATATTTATTTGTAAAGGGAAAAAAATGATGTGGAAAAGGATGGGCAAGAGTTCTAGATGAACTCGGCAATCTTCTTCTGCTAATTTGGAGCGTGTTTCAACTCTTTCAGGTTGACGGAAAGCGCTTGCTTGCAGATTGAGCAAATGCACTCATGAGTCAGTCATATGGCTCGCAGAGTTGCAGCAGTGTGAGTCTCTAACCGTACGGAGAACTGAACTTTTAACCCCTTTGTGTATGGGTGAGGTCATGCACTTTGATTTGCATTGTTTAGGGTGTAAGTGCATTCGGTACAATAAAGTGCATTTGTAAGTTCTGAATCTTTTGCCTTACAAAATGTTCTGAATCTTTCATTATTTCAAAACAAAACTGATCATTTTAAGAAACAGTAAACATGCCACACAATAAATGGATGTTTGTTTTGTTGGATCCTTAATGTAAATGTATTAAACTCTATAAATGCGAGCTTTATTAAGACATATGATGGATTGAATCAGAGTACCAGATATTCATCTTCACTGACTTGCAACACATAAGCTTGTTGTGTAGTATATTCCATATACAACTGAAGAAAAAGTTACATTTGCATAAAATATGCATATAAACGCCATTTATAATTAATTTATACGATATACTACTAGTAGTACAAGTAGGCGACCGTAGAATTTTTGGTACATATAGCATTGTTTCATTTCGTATTTACAAAAATGACTGTACGCGACAGAAAATAGCAGAAATGGCACTTCTATCGTTCGGCCACTAGGCGACAACGCCGTGCATGTGACACATGCCCCTGCCGTCTAGTCACCGGGCGGCTCCCGACCTGCTACCCTTCCCCCATACGGCAGATAAATAAGCCTGCTAATTAGCCAGTTTAATTACCAGCATAGTATTTTTATTTATTATTTGTTCTAATTTTTAAATATAGCAAATGAGCTCAAAAATTACTAAATTTTATATGCAGCCTCCCAACACAATATACTTTATTTGTAATTTTTTGATAATTTTATCCGCTATGAATGTTGCTGAAAAATCCGTACAATTATGATATTCATAGGAATTATTACATATAGGAAATGAGCTCCAAAAATTACGAAATTTTATATGCAGCCTCCCGACATAACCTACTTCATTGTGCAATTTTTTTAAAAAATTTATCCACTATGAATGATGCTCACAAATTAGGGCTAAAATGCGATTAGCAAAATTCATTTATGTAAACTATTTGTAGGACATTTTAATATTGGAAATGAGCTGAAAAATTATAATTTTTGTAGAATCCGTACACAATGAACTTGATGGTGTAATCATACAAGGATTACATCTAGCCTCTACTGACACAGGAGAAAAACGAACTAAACAAGATAAGCAATGCAATAAAAATATAGAGCATAGACTAGTTCATTACAAAAGATATTACATGATATTATATATACACATCATCTACTGAGGGGGTACAAAGGGGTAGAGAAGGAGTGTGTCGTGGGGGTGGTCCACCCCCCGTAACTGGGCCTTGGAATGGGTCTAATATATAATAGGCCCAATAGTATAGATGAATGTACCAATATACCCTCATCTTTTATAATTATCAAGGGGTAGAATAGAAAATTTTTATTCTACCATATTTATGTATATAAACCCCTAAGAGAGGCATGAGGAAGCCAGATCCACTTATTTACATACAAGCTCTCTCCTGTGGTTAGCTCTCTTTCTAGCTCTTACCTTCTCTCATAGAGAAGGGTACCCTATACCCCCTGTTGTGCTAATGCTATAACAGATAGCGCCGTCCATGGGAACAGTGCAAAAGCTGCACATGAAGGTCGCTAGAGATTGCCACCACCAAAAGGATTTTTCTAGTGTCGAACAAAAAGTAAGACTCAAGTTAGGATACTGTTCTTTCTCCATTTTCATGGCGAGGCATGGCTCCTGCGTCTCTCTCTTTCATTCTTTTGGAGATATGTAACACTTCAGCCCATAATGACTTATGTGTATGTGCACATGAGGATGTGAATTAGTCCCATATTACTAGCGTAACATAAGAACTACTAACATATAAATACATAGGCACCATTGATAATAACCTCCGGTTAACCGTTTTACGCGAAACGAGGACAAAAGCGTAAGCAGGTTGTTACGTGTGTGTGGCTTATCCATAATGAGGTTAGGGTTAGACCTAAGCCAGTTTGGTTCATAGGGCGTTACAAGATATCCATGCGGGTGTTCTCGTCGGCACCCGCATGCATGCATGATTTACTAAGCACCCATGCATATAGGAAGAAAAACAAATTGAAGAACCAGCAAAGATCGTGCATGCACACTGTCGAGTGTTCATTGAATCATGCATGTGGGTGTATGTGCATGTCAGGCGTATTGTTGCCTTGGCCTACCAGCAGTGTGTAGGGGGCCATCGGGGGAGGGCAGGTGCCTTGCGCATACTATCGTGACTACTACAATCACGAGAGGTGAAGCTAGCATCGTCCCAAGATCTCGACTGGTGACCTCAACTCTGCGCGCCCTCGCTTGGCTCTTCGTCTGCGCTACCTCGCTGCACCTCTACGATGTCCACGACCTCTGTGAGCCAAGCTCCACTCAGCTCTGAGTCCGTGCAGCCGCATGATGCCTCCACGATGTCCATGGCCTCTGCGAGCGAACTTCGCTCAGCCCTGCGAAGTCCACAGTCTCCACGAGTGAACTTCGCTCGGCCCCGCGACATCCACGGTCTCCGCAAGCCAACTCCACTCGTCCTCGCAAAGTCCCCGACCTCCGCGCACCATCACTTGGCTCTCCGTCCACGCTACCTCGTGGCACATCCGCGACGTCCACAGCCTCCACGCGTCCTCGCTTGGCTCTCCGTCCACTCTACCTCGCGGCACCTCAGTGAAGTCCACAGACTCCGCGAACCAAACTCCACTCGGTTTCGAGTCTGTGCAACCGCGTGAAGCCTCCGCGACATCCACGGCCCCCACGAGCGAGCTTCGCTTGGCCCCGCGAAGTCCACAGTCTTCGCGAGTGAACTTCGCTCGGCCTCGCGATGTCCACGGTCTCCGCGAGCCAATTGTGCTCGGCCCCACGAAGTCCTCGGTCTCCACGCACCCTCGCTTGGCTCTACGTCCGCGCTACCTCGTGGCACCTCCGTGAAGTCCACGGCCTCTGTGAATCAAGCTCTACTCGGTTCGGAGTCTGTGTAGCCACGTGAGGCCTCCGTGCGCCAGCCCCCTGTGCCACACCGGTGGCCCCCACCCGCCCTCGCTCGCTCTGTGTCTGTGCTGCCTCACAATGCCTTCGTGACATCCACTGTCGTCACATGGTCAGCTCCACCTCTGTGCAGTCCCGCACCTGCACCGCCTCCGTGATGGCTCCATTCAGCTTCGGGGCCTTCGTGCCGCCGCCTGCGGCACCTTCGCTCGGGTCCCAGCCAACAAGCGTGCATGCCCTCCGCGAGTCTATGACCGGTTCGTTGCAACTTGATGCCATGGAGGGTTGCAATTGTTTACTGGTTCTGCAATTGGTTTTGGGGCTTATTGCCTGGCATGGTCCCTACCATATTTATGGTCGTTGCCTTATGTGTTTGGGCAACGTGTGTGCACTATGACTCTATGAGCATTTGATGCTAGAGTCTGTTACGTGGCTCATTTACATCTGCCTCTGGTTCTTGTTTGCTTCTGGATACCCCATCATTTAATGCTCATAGTGTTGCATTCTGGGAAGTTGTAGCTTCGCGGATTTGGGCTTGCTTTTGGTTTAAATCGCACAGTGCAGTCTCGCACGCCCGACGTATTCTATAGAGTATAAACAAATTGCATGGTGCAGCCTCGCGTACCTGCATACTCTGCAGAGTATAAAATGTCGGGAACTTAGTCGTCCTGAACAACTCTATGAAGTATAAAAAAACAATACGGTGGAACCTTGCGTGCCTGGCGTACTCCACAGAGTATAAAACAATCGTACGATGTAGCCTCGTGCACCTGGTGCACTCTGCGGAGTATAAAGCGTCGGGAACTTAGCTGTCTTGGTAACTCTACAGAGTATAAAAAATTACACAATGCAATCTCGTGCGCCCAGCGTACTCTACAGAGTATGAAAATTGCACAGTACAGCCTCGCACGTCTAGCGTACTCTACGGAGTATAAAAAATTGCACAATGCAGCCTCGCACGCCCGGTGTACTCTACGAAGTATAAAAAAATCGCACGGTACAGCCTTGCACATCCGGCATACTCTACGGAGTATAAAAATTACATAGTGCAGCCTCACACGCCCGACGTACTCTACAAAGTATAAAAATATTGTACAGTGCAGCCTCGCACACCCAGCGTACTCTGCGAAGTATAAAGCACCAAGAATTTAGTCGTCCTGAGTAACTCTACGGAGTATAAAAAATAGCAAGGTGCGGCCATGGCACCGATGTACTCACTAGGAAGTACCCTGCTTCAGTAGCGTACCTAATTTGTATCACGCCTTCGCAATCACTCTTTTTCAAGGTAGGAGAATGGCGGATCCGCCTCCTTGCCTCCGTGTGCGTAGTATCCGTTTTGGCCTACACCGCTCATGCTCACCTCTCGCGGGTGCTCCTTTTGAAGGTAGGGGAACGACGGCTCCATCTCCTTGCCTCTGGATGCGTAGCACCCATCTTGGCCTACGTCGCTGGCGCTCGCCCCTCGCGAGCGCTCCTTTTGAAGGTAGGGAAACAACGGCTCTGCCTCCTTGTCTTCGCGTGCGTAGCGCCCATCTTGGCCAATGCTGCTCGTGCTCGCCTCTCGTGGGCGCTCCTTTTGAAGGCAAGGGGATGGTGGCTTTGCCTCCTTGCCTCCTCCTGTGTACCGTCCATTTGGCCTGTGCTGCTTGCACTCTCCCTTCGCGGGTGCTCTTTCAAGGTAGGGGAACGCCAACTCTACCTCCTTACCTTCATGTGTGTTCGCCTTCATCGGCACGACTTTAGCGTGGGACTTCGTCGCCCGCCTTGGATGCATCGCTTCGGTGGGGTGGCATGGATTCACCGTCACCCTCGTAGGCAACGCCTCGGCAAGACGGCACACCTTTGCTGGGAGACCTCGTCACCCACCTTGTATGCATCGCCTCGGCGGGGCAGACTATGCACCGCACGTCCTAGAGGCACTACCTCGACGGAGCAACTGCGACTTCGTCACCCGCTTAGGAGGCATCACCTTGGCAAGGCAGCACAACTTCGCCATTTGTCTCGTAGACATCACCTCGATGGGATAGCACGCCTTCACCGAAAGACTTCGACGCTAGTCTTGGAGGAATCGCCTCGGCGAGTCGACCTACATACTCTATCAGGGGATTCTATGACCACGTCATGATCACGCAAAGAACCATGTTCCAGAAGGTTTAAAGCATCGAACACCTGGGGTTAGATCACGGCAGCTCGCCCCTTGGGACCTTCGCGCTTGCTAGTGGCGAACGGGGGGCTAGGGCAATCGATCATGGCAGCTCGCCCCTCGGGACCTCCGCGCTTGCTATCGAAGGAATACTGTTGTGGGGGTGGTCCAGCCCCCATAACTAGGCCTTGGAATGGGCCCAATATATAATAGGCTCAATAGTTAGATGAATGTACCAATGTATCCTCACCTTTTGTAATTATCAAGGGGTAGAATGAGAATTTCTCATTCTACTCTATTTATGTATATAAACCCCTAAGGGGGGTATGAGGGAGCCAGATCCACTCATTTATACACAAGCTCTCTCATGTGGTTAGCTCTCTTTCTAGCTCTTACATCCTTCCATGGAGAAGGATACCCTGTACCCCCTGTTGTGCCGATGCTACAACAGAGTGCTTGTAAACCGAAAGACTGACTAACAAGCACTGCCGACTAACCTATGTGATAGTAACTACTCCCTCTCGGGTTGGTCCCCTCCACAAGTGGAGCAGTCCCCTGGAGAGCGGGAGCGGCTACGGCTGATGTCTGGAGAACTCGAGCTGAAGCAGGAAGGACAATGAGAATGGCAATAGCCTCTGCTGGATCCCTTGTCGTCTGCTGCGGGTGGCGAACGTACGTTCTTACGAGTGGTAAGCCGGATGCGGGGTCCCGGGTAATGTGTTGGTGCTACGCCACGGGTGACAGGAGCGTGTAGGGGCAAGAGACAGGCGACAAGCACCAATGCTGCTAGTGCTAGTACTGGTACTGGTGATGCTGCTAGGACTGCAGCTGCCGGTGGTGTTGGTGGGACTGGAGCTACAACTTGCATAGGTGACAATGGGGTGTAGGTCGTCTCAGACCGGTGACGCTCCAATTCGGTCTCTGCTGCAATCCGCTCTCGCTCGGAGAAAGTGAGAGTGGTGTCCAACCAGGCCAGCTGAGCTCGAAGGGTGTTCGAATGCTGGTAACTAGATGTCAACAGCATCCGAAGCTGCCCTATCTCCTAGAGGGCATGGGAGTACGAGTCCGCCATAAACTGAGTAAGCTACATCTGATGGGAAAGTCTCGGGTCATCCACAGGGACCTCCATGGGGTCAGGGTAGGAGTCTCTGAACCCCATGATAGGAAAGAAGCGGTAGGGGGATTGCAGCAATTCACTCCTGTGCAATCAACATAGTTGAGCCAAAGCAAACTGAGCCACATCTTGCACGGCATCTGAACGGTAACTGCGGGGGTGTGTGATACAGATGGTGAGGGGATTGATTCCTGCCTCCCTAGCATACACAAAAGCCTCCATGGTCCAGACATCACGGTCCAGAACCCTCGTCCTCTGCCCCCTGAAGATGGGCAGCTAATGGT
This sequence comes from Melocanna baccifera, assembly GCA_036346265.1. Classification (NCBI taxonomy): domain Eukaryota; kingdom Viridiplantae; phylum Streptophyta; class Magnoliopsida; order Poales; family Poaceae; genus Melocanna; species Melocanna baccifera. The sequence continues at coordinate 20,963,167 of CM070694.1, read as the reverse complement.
AGCAGAGATACTGAAGAAGCTGACGCAGCAAGCCTATGAACTCGCTCTCTATCTATGCATAAGACAGGTAGTCCCACGAACCATCTGAGGAAGATCCGGCTATCTACAATTTTCAACAAGAAGAGGTCAGAACAGATCAAATACAAATCAAGTGCAGATAAATAAAGATCTAAAAATGATAAGTGAAGCAAATAATAAGTTATATTTTATCATGGTTTTCTTAATTTTTAAAAATATGACTAGAGCCTTACAATAAGCTCATTGCAGGGATGTGATATGGCTCACTCATCTGATGCACTACTATCTCCTCACCGCGTCTGCCTCTACGGCTGTGGCCTTGGCTTTTTTTTGCGCATGTCCCGTTGGGTATGATAGGAGGTCCAGCTTGATTACCTGCCTTAATTTTTTTTGTACTGTTTGTTGAAATTTTTAATACAAATAATTCATTAATTATCGATAATTTGATTACCCGTTCAAAAAAACTACAAGTAATTTATTACCGTCATCCTTAGCACTTAATTACTTAGCACTAACTTATTACTTAACTCTAACTAAATAACACTAATTAACTAGGACTACGGGAATAATGTCGAAAGCATGCGATAAAAAATTACCTGCATTTTGAGAGAAGCAATCAGCACTGCCGCATCGTTAATGAGCTATGCACTGGCTTCTCAAAATAATGAGCTACACACTCTTAATTTTAAGCGATGATCGTGAGATTGAGCTTCTGCGACGAGCGATTGAGATGAGCGATGATAAACTGCGAGAGGTTCGTATTTATGGCTGAGCAAAAAGGGAACTCAGTGCGCTTACCGCGCAAATTGAGGAGTCCTTGTCGACGCGCGGTACTTCGAACGAGGGGAGATGGCATAGTAACACTGACAAATATGCAGACGATGGAGCGAGCGAGGGGAGATAACGTGGTAACACCGACAAATATGCAGACGAGGGGAGACGACATAGACATAACGACATTAGTGCGGACGTGGGAGTGTGCGAGGGAGGACAACATGGACAGAGTGACAATTGTGCATAGGACGCGGCGAAAAAGAAAAAATAGCAACAGTGGGCCGACATATGTGCGAACAACAGAGGTCAAGTACTGCAAAAGATGCTTAAGTATCGCTAATTTCATGATTAAATTAATATAAATTAACGTGACAAATTCAAAGCATATAAATTTTCAAAACAAATTACACAATTACTATGATTGTGTTGGAAGATTCCATATAAAATTTTGTAATTTTTGGAGCTCGTTTGCTATTTGTAACAACTCTTGTAAATATCTCAATAGTATAAATTTTTTAGCAACATTCAGAGCGGATAAAAATTGTCAAAAATTACGCAATGAAGTACGTTGTGTCGCGAAGCTGCACATAAAATTTCATAATTTTTTAAACTTATTTGCTATATTTAAAAATTTAAATAAATATTATACAAAAAGTAAGGTAAGTAATTAAGCCGGCTAATTAGCCGGCTTAATTACTTGCTGTGTAGCCATGGGACGGCAGGCCTACACGACAGACCTCTTGCCATCTGGCCACATGATGGCAGATAGGTGGTACGGTGGCAGGGAGATGTGTCATCTTTTCGGTGTTGCTGCTCAGCGATCAGATAACAAAAATACTATTTTTACAAATATATGATGTATATTATTATTTCTGTAAATAAGTGATGTAACAGTGCTATATACATGTATGCTTAAAACTCGAAGATCGTACGACTGATCAAGAGACTGCGAAAGGAAGTAGTAGTAGCTGATAAATGCACGGCCTGAGCCTATCCTGCGTACATGCTATTTTCCTGCACTGGCTACTTGCCTGGCTGCAACTGTCCCTTTCACCCCTTATGCTTGCTACAGTAATGCAGTCCTGCTCCTATACTACTATGATCCTACAAGCCAAGAGAATATGACGGTACTTCTGCTCTACTACGCAGACCTACACATCAGGCATCAGATCTGTAAAAAATAGTAGTTGTTGTACTAACACCGTATTTTTCAATACGTTTCAGGGGATTCGTGCCCAAAAAAATAATGCTCTTTGATGATCTGTTTATTATATATTCCCATTCACGAAACTACTACCCTCCAGCTCTCTACACATACCATATGAGGCTATATGAGCCCTTCATGTTTTTTTTTCTTTGAGATGATACGATGATCTCTTCCTCATCCTGTGTCCTCTTTGAAATGTTGGTATTCAGGAGGTAACATGGCAAGAATATTTAGTAGTACTGTATAGTTCTTTTAGGGAATTTAGTACTGTATAGCTATGGGCTGCATACACACCACCTTCTCTAGAGGTACACTGGTATTAAATTTAATGGTGTTGTTAGAGCATCTCCAGCGTATTAAATCAAGATAGATTCAAAACTATGTCACATAAGTATTCTAGGAACTAAACTTGTTTTTCTTTAATATATTGAACCGATTCGTACTAATAACTAAGACCCATATTACATTAAAAAACCATAAAATAATAATATCATCTCTCAACCCCACTCTCTCCTATGTAGTTGTTTAATGTTCATATGAATTGCTTAATGTTTTGAATCGATTCCTAAGTAAAGTCTGTTTCTATGTATTTTTTTGTTAGAATCGACTCTTCTAATATATTAAATCGATTTAATATCTTCTCTTTTATTATTTGAACCAGCTAAAATATAATATTAAAGATGATCTTAGACGCTAGTGACAAAGCCATTCTATTCTAGAGCACTCTTCGCTCCACCCTGCCACGCTACTCCTGTTAATTATACCCTCAATTAGGTCCCTTTCAAGCCATTATATCCATGAGAATACGTCTACGGTAGTCATTACCACGTACTTGTAATCGCCATGATGCGGATATAATAACAAATTGTCAACAAGAGCAATTGTTTAATGCTGAGGATAGTCTTGGCATATAAAAATTGCTACGACTTAAAAAAAATGTTTGTATGTGGAACTAGCCATTAGCCCATATATACAACATATGCAATGGTTCAGATGTGTGTTCATAGCTATATAGTTGTACCAGTCAAACAAAGCTTCCCAGGCCATGCACTTGCCCTAAATAAATAATTGGCCCTACCACCAATATTGTATATAGTGGTAAACATAAGAATATCATGATGGATGCACCATTGGGTTGCTTGTATATAGTAGCATATTGCAAATTTTTTTATGTACCACCAAGCTTGTGTGATCAATCTCTAGTGGATGCGGCAGCATTGGGTTGCTTGTCCAAATTTGAGGCTTAAGAAAATTTTAACCTAGAAACATGATCCCGGATATAATATAACTCTTGGGCCCAATAAAGTAAACACAAAGAACACAAAAAAATATTAGAACCAACTTACATCGAGTTGCCTCCCACAGCATTAGTTTAGTCAACTGGACAAGAAAGCCTTTCAATATTGGGCATCTCTTTTGTTAGACCTCATTATCATGTTTTCAGCCTTTCATGCTTTTATAATCCCTTCTCTCCCTCACTTGCCCTATAGGAGGCAGCCGTAGTACATCTAGAGATAGTACAAGTTACATTATTATAATAAAAGGTGTTAACCAAACAAGATTGGTGAACTATATGTTAAATGTGTTTAATAAATGTTTTATAACCTTTTTCTATCAGGATGCCTATGTGGGCCGGACTCACATCTATATATTGTTTAGCCCAACCTAAACAAAAAGCAACTCTTCCTATTCATAAACACTTTTTTAAATAAATAAAGTAAATTCTTTTTGTAAAGGTAAATATAGTAAGTTAAAGTACCAATATTTCACGAGCGAAAACATTTGCATCCAGAAACAGGTATTCTAAGGCTGTGTTTATTTTGATTTAAAGTTAGTTTCTGCTTTCTATTTTTTGTTTTTTCACTATTCAGCAATTTCGTCCTTTTCTGATTTTTTTTAGAGTTTTTAGACTTTTTTTGCCTTTTTTCTTTTTTCCCCGTATTTTTTTGTATTGTCCGTGATGGACTAACATACTTTTTTTCTATTTTCTATTTTTTAATTTAATTATGTCAAATAAATTAACTTAACTATAATAAAAAAATTATAAATTAATACTAAACTAAGCGTTATCTAAATTAGATTAACAGAGCGGAAGAGGAGAGATAGGCTGGTCCAACTTTCAAAAGTAAGATTCTGTCAGATAATCATAACACTATTCTCCAACCTCATTTCCCAGGTTTGAAGTAAATGAGCATCATCGTCATCATTACTCTATTAGCCAATCTCGTGGACATCTATTTTTTTTTCTCTTTTATCTTTACTCGTTTTGTATGGCGTCCTACGTGTTTTACAGTATGGGTGGGTTCTCTTTTGTATGGAGTCCTACGTGTTTTACAGTATGGGGAACGCGAGGTCTATAATTTTGTTGTAGTAACTAATTTTGAAATAGATAGTTTTTTAAAATATAATCGGTAAGTTGATTATAGTAAAAACTATTTTGATTTTATCTATATCAGTCAAAATCAAATATAAGTATCTCTTTCTTTATACTATTTTATAAATAACCATAATTCAAAATCTTAAATCAAAAATCATACGACATAAAAGAACACACCCAGGCTCTATATATTTCTACTTACAGAGAAGTTACGTACTAGCTCGAGTGGTTGAGTTAAACTATATTCCTTCCATTCGTTCATAAGTACTACTCTGTGTGCATCTATTAATAGAAACATTAAACGGCAACAATACCTCCATTAAATTTGTCTTCTACCTCATTTGTTTTATTAAGCTACAAATCCACTCACCTTTAGTACGACGTTGTGATCGATGAATAAAGTAATAGCAATTTAGGAAGAAGCGGCGATTGTGAGCCTATTTTTTCGGTTCCTTAAAACAGCGTTTGATTTTTTACTATAGTACTTAACTTTTAAATAAAATATTTTTAAAAATAAAGTCTACAAATTAATTATAATACACGTTAAAAGTCTAACATATGTACCATCTAAAATCGCAAACGAGTATCTCTCTTTTCGTAATCTTTGTCGCAAACAGCTAAAATTCAAAAATTTCAATTAAAAATTATAAGTCGCAGCCATATCAAACAGGCTGACATATTTGTCATCCAAAACATCACCTATAAAGGAAAAAGAGCCTCTCCCAAAAAATGACACTTACAAAAGAACCAGGAGAGTAAATTGAGACTGCAAAGCACTACAAAATTTAAGCAAAATAACCCTTGAATTTGAATTATGCGCCTGGAATAACACCATAAACTGGTTTGATTACAATGGATCAGCTGTAATGCCTGCTTATGAAGTTTAAATTAATTTTGAAAAAAATACACTTTTCTCTTTTAATTACTAATTTTCCCATATATGTTTCTAATATTTTGTCTTAAAAATAGTTCATTTCATACAGCATTATCCCACGGAAATTAGTATAGTTTTTATAACTAAAAAAAAGATGAACTATTTGACATTTTCGCTTTGTGCAAATTGAATGTAGCACGGCCGAACAAAAGTATATATAAAAGACAACTAGCTAGACTTCATGCATGACTTCATTTGCTTAAGAAAAAGTAAAAGTTTACTGAGTTCCAAAAGGACCGAATAACGCGTGGTGAGGATACAAACAAGTGAACGTAGTCAGCGATTTGGACTAAACTATGCACTTAGCTGGAAACAAATATCAAAACGGAAAGAATCAATCCAGGCCTAGGTCAGCATTATCTAGGCTGCGCTCAGCGTCAGCGATCGCTGGCATTGAGCGTTCAGCTGCAGCTTTTTTTTCCTATTAATTTTTTGCTTTTTTGTTTTTGGTTTTTTTGTGTTTTTTTTCAGTATTTATTTATATTGTCTGTGATGTGTTAATATTTTTTCTATTTAATTTTTTTAAATTTAATTATGTTAAATAAAACAACTCAGTTACAGTAAAAAAATCAGCCAACCACAGTAAAAAAATATTACCATCGTCATTCTGAATGTTACCTTAATCTGCCGGATAAATTAACAACGACAGAGGCACAAAATACAAGATGGGCCAACAATAAATACGTTAACAGGTATGCTGATCTCGATCTGTATCCTCTGCATTGCAGTTTAAAATTGGTCGAGTTTGGCGCCACTACATGATCTAAACTTAAAATTTTGAAATAAATCAGCTGAGCAATTGATTAACTGAAATATGAAGTTTTCCAATATGAAATTTAATTTGAAGCACTAGATCTTCGACGTTGATTTTTTTTTATCCTAGGAACAGTGCTAGCTACGCCGGACAATATATTGGGGGGGGAAAATGCGGTATTTCTCGGGTGCGGATCCAAGCGATGGAAATTAGAGGCTAGCTAGTCGAAGTGGTAACCATATTTTAAGGGGAATCATTGTACCATTAGGTTCTAACTAAACAAATGACAGGGCAGAAGAACATGATTAAGATAGAGAAGGAGACACGTACGTGACCTTTAGCTAGTCTAGTGATGCAAAAGAAATTGTTTAACTACTACATCTACATCCCCATCGATCCAATTGTTATATAACCACCACCCTGATATATTATATTGACTAATTACTGTCCTTGAAAAGGGACAAAGACGGTTCTAGATTTGTTTATGGAGAGATATTAGTATTGTGCAACGGGCACCGGCAATTATTTTCATTTTATTGTTTTGGAGGATATCAGTAAGGTCAATCGTTTAAGCAAATGTTTTATTAAGGCTAACGAAGTCAAGTAAAAAAATCTGATAAGCAAATTCAAGGTCATACATCTGTTTTCTTACGGACAAATTAATTACGACGGCTGCAAAATTTGCATTTGTATGTCTGAGAGAGAGAAATACCGTCAAGATAGCGCTCAAATTTTCTTGAAAAGTTGGCGAGTTTCTGTTGTGTTAATGGCATTCTACAACTTGCATTTGTTGTTGTCGCCGAGACATAGTAATTGTGAAATTGACATAGATTTAACAGATGAGTCGGCAAAGTATTGATTAACAAATTAAAGGGTGTCTTACACAAGAGGCGGCTAAGGAATTGTTGAAACAAGAAATGTGCAGCAAGAGAAAAGGAGAGCATTCGATAAGCAAAGGAAAAGAATAGACAAGCAAACATGGGCTGAGAAAACTATTGAGAACAAAAGAACTGAAAAGAACAAGAGGATGAGCTATCTATGAAAAAAAAAGGTTCGAAAGAGTGAGGAGGACATAAGAATGTTCTCTTTTTCAAGAACAAGATGAAAGACCATCCTTTGTCCCGAAGCTACATTTCCCGTAAAACAAACAAAAGAGAATTTGTGAGTAGCCACAAAAAAAATGCTTCCTGAACACTTCTTTGCTAGTTGTGCCTAATTGCAACCTGTGAAACTACAATGAGAGATATTTTCTGGTGGGCAATTTTGTAATTTCCGTCAATTTCCAATTAAAAGAAATGGTAAAAGAAAATTACGGTGGGGCACACATCTAAGGAGAGGAGGAGATTTTAGATAAGGCCTCCGGCCTTTGGTCTCATTGGGCAGGAGGTGGATCAGCCAATCCCCTTTTCACGCCCTCTTGTTCTTGAACGGCGGCTGCAGCTCGAGATCCCGACTTCTCTGGATCTGACCATGCGCCTAGAGCGCACGGGCCATTGGGCATCTCCGCCTCCTCCTCCCCGATTCCCTACGGCTCCTCCTCTATTTATCAGGACTTGCGAGATGCCGAATGAGCATGAAATCAGATGTGAACATCCTTGCGACGTGCCTTGCCTGTTCAGTCGTCTTGGTGGCTTCGAGTGCCGCCGCTGCAGTATCTCAATGTTTTTTGATCGCTATTTGCACATTGTCAGCTGTGCTAGTATACTTGCTTATTATCTCTGTAACTTATGGTTGTTGCTAGCTCTGGGAGAGCTTTGCGTGATAGATTGTGGGCTTGTGAATTGCTTAATGATGATACTTGTCAAAATAGAAGTCGCAGTGACAAACTAGATTGAGGGGCGTTTGGCTTTTGCTACAGTACTTAACTTTTAAATGGAGTATTTTTTCAAGACGAGGTCTACAAGTTCATTGTAGTACACGTTAAAAACCCAATATCTGTACCATCCAAAATCGCAAGCGAGTATCTTTCTTTCCGTAATCTCTGTCGCAAACAGCTAAAATTCAAAATTTTCAGCCAAAAACCGCAGCCAAAAAGAACAGATTCTTCTAGTGTGATTACTCATATGCTTGGTGTTTATCTCTATTGTGGGTAGTCTGTGGCTTGGTCATTTCCTTATGCTAAGTTTCTTAACTAGTACTACCTGCTGGTAGGTTTAGCCAAAAATAAGTTGTTGATTCTGTATTGCCGAAAATACATGATTATGCAGTACTTCTACTCTGTTACTAGTCTCTGTGATCTACTGAAATCTGAAGTTTATGCTTGCACTTGACTTTGATACTACATTGAGGTAATATTCATTGAGTTAGATTAGTAGAATCATTGAAGATTTCGTCACTGTGATTATTGAAAAATTGGCAAGAGTGGTAGAAGGCCAAGTTTTTCCATAACTTGTATAACTCTTCTCTGAGAGCAATACTTTAATTCTCAAATATGTGCATTTTGCAGATTTTATAAGCCCACATATGTGTTATATTAAGTATGTTACAATATGTTAATATTTTGAATGCATTATTTAACCAAAGAGATAATACATATGTTTTCATGCTATTTTCATATTATTACATAAATGCTTTATTGTGCATAATTATAATTGAAATTAAAATAAAAATATTACTAAGACCGTCTAATTTCCAACATTTTCTCCATCAGCTATCCATAATTTGCCAATTGTATACACTAAGTTAGGCATGCTAAGATCTTAGCTTGAGCCTCTAGAGATAAAGGAAAAGGAAAGTGATCCTATCAAAGACAATCACAAGAAAAAGGGCAAGCTATTGACTGACTTGAGAAGGGACAAACAGCAGAGCACACAAATACAAAGACATCGTCTTCTTTGGTCATTGCTTAGGCCATGTGGTCAATTAATTAAGGGAGTGTGCAATAGACTGAGACCCTATTCCAAATAGAGACGGCTTCCGGCTTTTAGAAGTGAAAAATTATTTAGAATGTGTTTTTAATGTATTTTTTCTTTTTCATTCGTATTATTTGTGGAGATATTATGATGTTTTTTATTTATTTTTCTTTAATCAAATACATCATAAAAAGCTAAAAACTACTATAGTGTCATTTTAGAAAAAAAAAACCAACCGCTCTAGAACAAGGCCTAATGCATGTATCTGGACGTTTTCGGTATTGTTAGCGTACCAGCTTCCAAATTTAGCCCTCTTCGTACAAAAATTTCAAATCTAGCCCCCCTTCCCACCGCATGATTTGTCAAGAAGTGACACGTGGTGGAGTCATGCGGTCCCCGACCGCACGATTCGCCAGGAAGCGACACGTGACGGAGTCGTGCGGTCCGGGACCACACGATTCACCAGAACGGTGAATCGTGCGTCCGACCGCACGACTCCGCCACGCGTCGCTCTGCGAATCGCGCGATCGGGATCGATGACTCCACCACGTGTCGCTTCATGGCGAATCGTGCGGTCGGGGACCGTACGACTTCGCCATGTGTCACTTCATGGCGAATCGTGCGGTCGGGGACCGCACGACTCCGCCACGTGTCACTTCCTAACAAAACGTGCGGTGGGGAGGGGGCTAGATTTGGAATTTTTGCATGAAGAGAACTAAAATTGAAATTTTTATAGGTAACAGTATTAAAATAGTCCAATTTCAATCTTTTGTTGCTGTTAGGCCTCTACCTATGAGAGGTTGGACCAACTGATGATGGCGTCTGTGAATGGACTGCAATACGTAGACAAGGTATGTTTTTTTTGTGAGACATGGAGTATCTATACCTTTGTCATGTGAAGTAGCTCAAACTTTTAGTTACATAAATAATGATCCACATACCAAGGCTGTGGACCACAAAATTCTCTAGATCTACTCATGTGGATGGCAATATATATATATAATACTTTTTACACTTTAGTGTAATTACACTCACCTCTAATATACTACCTAAATAAACTTGAAATACTCCTTTATCACTTTAGATATACTCATATATTAAATATAAGATATTCTAATATGAACCACATGAAAAAAAATTACAACACATTTTCTTTTTTGAGAACCATATGTTCATATTTTTATTAATTGAGTTAACCACACTTGATTTGACATATTGATCCGGAATTCTGATATCAATAGAGGTGTGTAATGTTATAGATGAATAAATGTCGGTGATATTTTTTCTACGCTGCAATTAGATAGAGCGGCGAACTTTTTCTTGTACGGGAGAGTGGCTGGCTAACTGCCGTTTCCCGGGTTTCCACTGAAACGGCCGGTAAGACCTAATTTCCAAAATCACACATTTACCCTTCAGATACAGCACTACTTGATCAATTCCAAAGGTCCCTGCACCTTTGGAGGCGTTCAAAGATCATCACTGGAGAAAGTCGAGCAGGAGATAGCAGCGGGGAGGGGGACCAAGCGACAGCGACGTGCAAGTGTGCAAGTGCAAGAAAGGAGCTCCTTTTCTTGACCACCCCTCTCGGCATTAAAAGCCACGCGGCGGCGAGCGACCAGCGAGGTTGCCTCTTTTCTCCATGGCGCGCTCACGTAGGTCCTGTGCTCCTGGCCGTCGGTGGACGGCGATGGCTGCTGTTGGTGCTAATCAAGGCTGGAGATGAGACCTCACCGGCGAGCTGGTCGGAGATACACCGGAGTGCGACGTGCTCGCGCGGCAGCGGCGGGAGGGGGGCGGCGGCGCCGCCATGGTGCTGTGCTGTTCAAGCGTGAGGTACGTAGCAAGGCGTCGCTTGCGCTTTAGCTCCTCTCGCTCGATCTCTGCGTTGCGTCTTTTGCTTTGAGGTGATGGAGAAGGGGAGCTGGCGGGTCGAGCTGGGGGTGGAGCGATGCGGCGCCGGCGGCCGTTTGGATTTCTCGCGGCGGTGTTCTGCTCTGCCTCATCGATCTCTGTACCCCGACGAGCGAAGAAGATTTTGATGGCTCGATGAGATGTGCCATCGGCGTCGGCCGGGCCGGCACAAGATCGGTCGTTCGTCGCGGACTTCGGCGTCAGAAAAGGAGAGAGAGACACGCAGCTCGAGGTCGGCAGGCAGCTCTGCAGTCGAATCATATGCTTCGACATGGTTTGTGTGGTTCGGTGTCGTGCCCGGAACCTTGCGGCTTTCAACAATGGCAGAAGAGAAGAAAAAAAAAACTCTCCGATTGCACGCATGCTGAGTTTCCTCGAGTTTTCTTGAGCAGATTGGCTTGAAAATGGACTCGGGGTAATTTTCTCTTCTAAAGTTCTGGTTTTGTGTCATGCTGTCGATCTTGTGGCTTTCCCAGAAAAAAAAAATATTATTCCAAGTTGGTGTTGGGACTTGGGAGGCTTGTATTGTAGTCCTCGGGTACGTCTTGGTTTTGTGAGCTGTTCCTTGAAAATGGGCTTGGAATGACTCTCCCCCGCCAAGAGGACTTCCTGCATTAATGAAGTAGTATAATCTTGTAAACTGACGAATCAGTTGAAAGTATGTTAAGTACATTAGGATGAAATCATAATTTTTATGACAACTGTCTCAAAGTTATTTTCTCAATAAATTATGAAGTGACCAACTACCTGCCAATATTCAACAGACGAAAAAAATGAGATCATTGGGGGCATGCTTACCTAAATACTCACACACGAATATGAGTATCTGGTTGAATTCGTGTGTCCGTACTTTGGTAAGCACACCCAAAAAAAAGAGAGATCATTAGAAGCATGCTTACCTAAGTACTTAGGTAAACATGTTTACCTAGTGGTTACATAGACCTAGTCACCATCATTTGCATAAACTTAGTCACCGAATTCAACCAGGTAACCATTAGGCTCCACTCGTTTCAATTTCAATTTTTGACTTCTGTTTTCTAGTTCATTATTTATAAATTTTATCTTGTCTAACTTTTTGGTTTTCTTTTGAACTTTTTTTCCTTTTCTTTTTTCCCGTATTCGTTTGCATTGTTCGATGGACTAACATGTTTTTTCCTTTTTAAAATTTAATTACAACAAATAAGTCGCTATCAACTATAGGGAAAAATAAACTAGCTACAGTATAAAATAAGACATAAATCAACTTATTTAAACTGAACTAAACACCCCCTTATACAATTATCTTGAAAAAACAAAGAAAATTTAACTGTATAAGCTCTCCGACACAATTTTGAAGATGTTCATACTCCAGAATCCAAGTTCCACGAGTCTGTGTTTCTAAGTGAGTTTATATGTATAGTTATCAATGGAAAAGACTATATAAATACCTAACCTTTTAAAGTGATTTCTTTATTCCTCTCGCTCTGTCTCGTGTAAGGAATATAACAGAGTATCACGAACACATCACGCATATCATTTCTATCGCTCCTATCTCGTATACGTATCTCGTTTACTTTCCCCACTGCTTATATTCTCCTCCTAAAAGTAACCATATTTATTGGTTTAAGCTAAAATCTATGGGTCAAAGCGAAAAAAAATCACCCCACATTTTCAGATCCACTATTCAGGGACAATAATGTCTATCACTTCCTCCATACAACAAGTTTCCAATAAATATCTTTTTACCAACTCGCACGTTTTTATTAAGAGGGGGAAAAGGTAATTAAACGCTCCAAATCGCACATCTCACGGCGACAACAGACCACGACCAACCCCCTCCGATTTTTTACGGAGTGGTGCGGTACAACTTTATTAACGGTTAAACTAACCCACCAGCAACAGCAGTGTCCTCGCCCAACGCGACTGTGCGCAGACAATCCCATGTGAGGGCGTTCGCGAGGCCTACAACCACGTGCTGCTTGCCAAGATCCGGGGCTCACGTGAGTGGCATGTGGTCCCCGCACCCCACACACGCTTTTCCCAACCCGAACGAACGAACGAACCGACCCCCCTCCACAAAAAGAAAAAATAAAAAAGAAAATTGAGACGCGGGTCCCGCGCGACGACGCCGCGGGCCCTGCGTGTCACTGGCTAGCGAACAGGGAAAAGTACGCGCGGGCCTGTGCCCCTCTCTCTCCGCGCCTGCGCAAAAAAAAAAAATCGGCTTATCCTCCGCGTGGGCCCCACCACATCTGCGCCCTTTTCACTGCATCACCTCTTCCTTCCCGGTGGTGCACGACAGCCTATGGTGGACCGCGGCCACGTGTGTTCCGCATGGCATCGCCGAGTTTTAGCTCCAATCATTTCGGCTCAGTCTTCTAACTTTTAATTTATTTTTTACTATTTTGTAATTTGTAATTTTTTTCATTTTTTAATATTTTTATCATTTTTTCGTATTTATTTGTATTCACATGATGGGCTAACGTATTTTTTTTTTCATTTTTTAGTTTTTTTAATTAATTACGGCAAATAAGCCATCGTCAGTTACAATGCAATTTCAGTTATAAACCCAACCGGGCGGCCTCTTAATCACGCGATTAGGGCATGTACAGCTATCATGTCACAAAATTTTGGATAAGAGAAAGATATTATCTGCTATTTAACAAACGGTCTTATAGACAATATATATCATTATATAGACAACTATATAAACAGGTCATTAATATATGAGGTCACTATAGATAACTATACAGACAACCCACTGTATGATTGTCTAGTCGAGAGTCATGGGAATTATTGTCAAGCATGTTGCATTGTGTAACATCACGCCCGTGTGGTCGACCATCGAAGCTCACATGCCACCACACTTCCCGAGCCTAGGGCACTCAGTAGGCTCCAGCCGAGCAAGGGTAGTTCGGCAGGTGCCAGCTGAGTTATGTCGGCTTGGTTATGCTTGCTGCCGCACCGTGCCCTATCACCCTCCCACACCAGCTAGCCCAACAGCAACTGGCCTCCTACCGGGCTATGATGGCACGACATGTGATACGTGTTGCCTGTTGCGTCTTTTGAGCTTGTGGAGGGGTCATTTTTACCAAAAAAAAAATGCTAGGGGCCAAAATTTAAAAAATGTTGCTATAGATGTGAACAATTCCCAAATACCGCATATCCAGGTTAATTTTACTCCATCTTTAGGACTCTTCAAGTAATTAGCAATTAATCTGTTATTATTTAATAATGCCATCTTCCCCATCTCCTTCGTGGTGGATAGGGTAATACTAAAATGGGTGTGTCCTTTATTGGTTTCGATTTATGGCTTATTATTGTAGTTTATGATTTTTGAACTGTTCATGAGAGAGTATAGAGTAACAAAACCCAAGTTCGATTTTGATTGATATAAATGAAATTGGTACAGTGTGTACTATAATAATTTTATAGACTTTTACTTATTAAGATAATTTATTTAAAAATTAGTTATAGAAAATTTGAAAAGTAACTTTTAGAGGTTGAGAGAAGAGGCCAAAGTACTAAAAATTTTTTTTCAAAATTTTTACAAACGAAAGAAAATGGAGTGGTATTTTTTATTCGGAGTAAGCGAGTAGTGCGGTGAAGGTTGGTGGGTAGTGGGTTCTCCTGTGACGTCAGCCTACTGCCACGTCGGCGCCCATGGGCAGAACGTCGAAGAAAAGCGGGGGCGGGATGCCCGGGCCCGCGCGCTCGTGGGCCCTCGCCACTGCCTGCCTGGAGACTTTCCTTCCCTTTTACCCACCCGCAGCAACCGGTGCGAGCCCATGCCACGTCAGCCCGGCAAAACCCCCACGTGGCCCCACCAAAATGGGCAAACCATGCTTTAACCAATTAATTAGGTTAAATTAATGGACTAATGCCCCTACCCATCACGCCACCCACCTCCTGTTGCCGGTCGACGCTTACATTTTTCTCACCAGCGCGCAACCGCCACGTGTCGGTTCGAGGTCCATGCTGGTGGCGTAAGGAAGCGGCCCCGAGATTTTATTGCGGGTTCGGTGGCGTGCGCCCTCCCGGTGGGCCCCACGTGCCCCGATCCGAGGGCGGTGGTGCCCGCCACGGTGGAGCCGCGAGATCCGGGCCGTCGGATGCGGGGATGGGCAGCGACAAAAAGAGGATGAGGCGAGGGAGGTGCCTAGAAAGCGAACCAGACGGAAGGGAAGAGGCCAGACGCGAGACAAGAGAAGCAGCGAGGCGAAAGAAGAGGAGGGAGAGGACAGGAGCAGGAGTAGCGTAGAGAGAGAAGTTGTGTAGAGAGAGAGGAGAGGAGAGGAGAGGGAGAGCGAGCTCTGAGCTCTCCTCTAATCCTAGCGGAGGAGTTGATAGATTTGTGAGGTGGTGGTACTTGGATCTGCGTGCTGTTGGTGTTGGGGGGAGTTTGGCGGAATCCGGCGATAGTTGGTGGAAAGGAGGCGGTGATTTGCCGGGGATCGCAACCGCATGTCTGAGATCTGAGATGGACCGGATCCGGGAAGGAAGGAGGGCCGGCGGGTCCGTGGGCGGTGGGCCGCCACCGCCGCGGCGTCGGCTGAGGAGCAACGGCGGCGGAGGCGGCGGCCCGAGGGACTCGCCTCGGACCGAGAGGAGGCGGGGCGAGCGTCTCATGCTCAACGGCGGCGGCGGCGGCCGGGACGACGGCGACGAGACTTCCGACGAGAGCCTCGGCGACGACGACGACGACGCCGACGAGGAGCTCGCGGCGTCCGCGCCGAGGTACACGCCGGTGCAGCGGCGGTCGCCGAGCACCGCGCCGCCGGCTTCGCCGCCGCAGCCCGGCGGCGGGCACCACCATAGCAGCGGCGGCGGCGGCGGTGGGGGTTACCACCACCACGGTGGCCAGCAGCAGATACAGCGGAAGGGGGGCTCCAATCCGAAGAGCCCCATCGTATTGAAGGCGGCCGACGAAATGATCGGCGTGCCGGTGCCAAGGAAGGCCCGGTCTGGTATGCTCCGTAAAACACGGTTTTTCGGCGTCAACGGCGTTCTCCCCCATACAGCTAACGCTAATCTTGCCTCTGTTTGTTGTGCTCTTCGCAGCGTCTACGAAGAGGTCTTCGCACGAATGGTCGGCCCCCGGTGGTGGAAGCGGCGGCGGCGGCGGAGACAGCTCGCAGATCCAACGGCCTACGTCACAGTCGATCTCGCCGGCGTCCGCCTCGACCGCCGCCCCTGCACGGAAAAAGCTGGTGCGTTTTTGAGACAAGCGGCGTCCATCTCGCATATTTCCTTAGTACTTGCTCTTAGCTGATTTTTTTTTCTTTTCTGGTGTCCTGTCCCTCTCAGAAACCAGTTGGTGGTGGTGGGAGCGGCGGCGGTTCCGGGCCAGCGCCGAAACAGCGGCCGTCGCCGTCCTCAGCACCTTCGGCAGCCCCGCCGCAGCCGCCCCCAGCAAAGATTTCGAAGTCCCCATCTTTCATTCAGGAGGAGATCGAGGTCGCCGAGGTGCTATTCGGCCTTACCAGGCAGTTCCCCAGCCTTCCCTCCAAGCACGAGAGCAACCACGCTCCGGAGGCCAAGTCCGGGAACTCCTCACCGGCTCCGTCGTCTTCTGCGGCCCGGCCGTCAGAATCGACCTCCCTTGCCACTATAGGTGCCAGCCTTTCTTACTTCATTTTTTCAGGATTTTTCCTTCGCCAATTTTGGTTTTGCGGGTCTAATCGAATCTTTCACTGCTTATTGCAGCGCCAAAGAGGAAGCGGCCGCGGCTCGTCAAGTACGACGACGACAACCGTCCTGTGAGCCCGGCAAATCCGAACTTGGCAGAGCCGTATTTGAGGCCCGAAGTGCTTCCGGCGACAAGATCAGAGGCAAAGGCGTCGGTGTCGGCTGCGGCAGAAAATGGCACCAGCACCTCCACCGCTGGTGCCCAGTATGAGGCTTCCCGAGAGCCAGAGAAGAGGGAGGACCATGGAGGCAGAGATTCGGAGCTCCGGGCCGGCGAGTCAGATCGCCGAGATCACAGGCTGGAGAGCCGTGCTGAGCCGCTGGCACCAGCGCCGCCAGGCAAGCCAGACGGCGAAGCGGCACCGGTCGGTTCCGAGGCCAGAAACGGCGAAGCCACCGCTGCGACAAAGATGTGGGCCTTTTGGATTTCTATATTATTGGTGTTGCGATAACCACTATTGTCTTTGGATTGTGCCGATCTGATTAGTATATTCACAATTTGTGTGAACAATTTTTTCAGTGAGTTGGCATCAGATGGCGCTCGGCAAGAGAAGTTTTGCATTGATCTCATGGTGGGTATATGCTTCCTTGTGTGTGTGGTTGAATTGGTCTTGCGAAATTTGTTGGGCAAAGATTGAAAGCGACAATTTTTGTTTCCCCCCTTATCCTTTTAGCTCTTTTTCTTACCCTTTTTTTGGGTGTCAGGCTCCCCCTCCTGGGAAGCTATCTCCTGATAGGGATGGCGCTTCCGACCCTGATGCGGATAAGAAGGGATTGGATTCTGAGATGGACATGGTGCGCACTTGAGTTTCTCCAATTCTTTTGATTGGCCTCATCGGCTGGAGCATTGGACGTTTGATTTTCATTGATCCATTTTTGTTCATCTTTTGGTTCAATTTTAGGTGGGGAGAGGAAATTGTGAGAAGAAAGATGGCGAGCGGACTCGGAGAGGGCTGGAGATCAATCTGGAGGACGAGAAGATGCAGAGGATTCCGGCGGATGAGCTCGCACCAAAGAAGCTCCCGCTGCAGTTGGATTTGGAGAAGCCTAGCCTTGGTGACGAAAAAACTAGCCTTGGTGACGAAAAAAAGCCATCAGAACGACTGCCGCCGCCATTGCAGCAGCAGCAGCAGCAGCAGCAACAACATAAGTCCTCAAAGACTGATATAAAGCATGAGAAATCCCGTAAGAATTTTGCTGTGTTCTTTGCATTTGTTCCTTGGTTTTGTAAAAGTGATTCTTTTTCGATCTGGCATCTTTTTTTTGATCTGGCATTTTCTCGTCTTGCAGCTCTGCCTGCTGTTACACCACCTATGCCAATGGCTGTTGGAGGCTGGCTGGGGAGTTTCCCGCCCTTTGGGTGAGTTTTCTTTGCTTCTGGATGTGTTATGCACACTCTTGCTCCATAGAATTTCTGGTCTAAAGCTTGCTGTCCCTTTTCTTGGCAGTTACCTTGGTCCAGTGCCGGCACTATCAGCTGCTGGTCTTCATCATCCTATGGACGTCAAGCCAGGGACTTCTGCCGGATTACAGGTGTGGCCTTTCACTTCAGTAAGAGTGCGGGTCTGTAATTTGGAGTGACCTTTGTTTTTAAAGTCTTACGGTCTTCTATACTGCAGCATGCTGCATTGCTTCCTCCACCGCCGGTACGCCCGAAGCGATGTTCTACACATTGTTACATTGCACAGCAGATCCAGTACCATCAGCGACTTCCAAAGATGAACTCTTTCTGGCCCCCAACAGCCGCCGCCGCCTCCGCGACTAGATCAGCGCCATTCTTTGGTCCAAGACCATTCAACATGGGTGTTGTGCCGCCTGCAGAGGCTGCGTCCCTTCTTGTGAACCCAATGCACGGGAGCTACCCTGTCAGGGCCCACGCCCCATTGCAAGAAGCCAAGGTTCCTTCAATGGCTGCCTCTCCTTTGCAGGGGAGCCTCTCAAAGGATAAGGCGACACTGAGCAATTCTGCTGTTGCTGAATCAAGCCAAAGGAAGCAACCTGCAGCACATGAAACACAGCAGGCCACCCCCGTGCCAAACATGCTGGTATGTATATGCTGAACATTCGCACTATTTTGTACAAGTGTTTCTTGTGATTTTTCTGTTTTTTTTTTCTTATAAAATTGCTCCCCGCCTTTTTACAGCAAGGACCAGCATTCATCTTTCCATTCAACCAGCAACACGCTGCAGCAGTGGCAGCTGCAACTGCTGCCAATCGAGTGGGGGATACAAAATCTTCCGGAGTCAGTAATGCGATGCCACCATCTGCTACTGCCCACTCTTCAGCAGCAAACCCTGGCGCCCCGGCCATGAACTTGAGCTTTGCCAACTTACCACCGGCTGATGCCCAGTTCTTGGCTATCTTACAGAATGGCGCCTACCCATTCCAGGTTGCTGCTCATGCTGGAGGACCTCCATCGTATCGAGGCATGGCACCACCAGGCCCTGCTGTTCCATTTTTCAATGGGCATGTGTACTCTTCTCACATGCTGCACCCATCACAGCAGCAAGGTGTGCAGCAACAAAATCTTCAGAAGAACCCCATGCCAAGCTTGTCCACTTCATCTCAGAAGCATCAGCCACAACAATCACAAGGGTTACTGGGATACGCACCAAATGCTAATGCCGCCGCAGCCGCTGCCAACAATTCTCAGAACTATTCGAGTGGCAACCAGCGTCCTGTTCTACTGCCTGGCCTCGCTCACCGACAGGATACTGAAAAGACTCTGCAAGATGGCCCATCGAGTGATGACAAGTCATCGCACCCTCAGAAGGGCGGGTATGACAATAATTTTACTGTTCCAGTTCATCTTCCGAATTTTGCATTGATGCCAGCTGCTGGCAATCAGAATGAGAAGTTGAGTGATCACCACCACCACCACCAGCCACCGATGAGTCGAGGACAGGGTGTGCGAATTGATCTTGCTTCATCACAGCCTTTTGTGATGCCCTTTGGTTCCATTGGTGCTCCTGGATCTGCACCAACTGGTCTTGACTTTTCTTCCTTGGCGCAGAACCATGTACTGTTCCAGAGCCATCAAGAAGCAGGCCGGCATGGTTATCCTCAGCTCAACTTTGCCGCAGCTCAACCTGTTCAAGGTGCACAGCACAAGCCCCAGTATCAGATAACTGCAGAAGCTAAATCTGTAGCTGTAGATTCATCTTCTACACCAAGTGCTGGAGACAATGAGAGAAAGAAATCAGCATCGGCAAAGTATCCGGGTGATTCACAGCAGCATTCTCTTTCCTTCTCCAGGCCAGAAAACAGGTCTTATATACCTCCATTCCTTAGTGGTGGCACAAACGAGAACTCATCCCGCACCTTGAGCCTTATCGGGTCAGAATCTCCAAATGCCTTTGGTATAAGTAGCAAATCTGCAAGTGCTTCTACTCCAGCAGCTACGTCAGCTGCAGCCCCATCCACTCCCACCGTCATTCAGCAGCAGCACCATTTGCTTCAGCTTCAGAAGCAGCAGCAGCAGCAATTGATTCAGCATCACCATCTGAGCTCTCGCCCTAGGTCTGCTGCACCGAGTAATGCTGGTGGATACTCGGACCGTCTGAATGTGACGAACTTTCAGAATATAATGTATCCATCAAGTGCTGCCCAAGGGGGAGTTCCTGGTCAATCACCTCAATTGAAGGCATCATCAGTGAGAGTGACAGCTCCACCTGCTGCTGCGGCTGTGGTTGCTGCATCACCACCCTCTAATTTGATTATGATGAACAGTGGTGTCCATCAGCTACAATCAAAAGCTCCTCTGCAGGCTCCCTCCACGCCTAATCACCAATCACAAAATTCGTTAAGCATGAGTTCATCAAAGATGGGGCCTTCTGTTACTAATCTTTCTACTGGAGGAGCGGGGGATCTATCTCGATCTTCAAATGCCCCTGTTGCTTCCAGTTCGCCATCTAATTCAGTCTCCAAAAGTACTGGTGGCAGTCCACCTGCTTCTGGAAGTGCGAAGGGTAAGCCGGCTGCCCAATCGCCTTCACCCCAACAACAGTCAGCTAAGAACTCTGCTTCGACTTCTGGATCCAAGTCAACTACCACAAATCACTACAGCAGTATGTCTATGCCATCAATCCTTGGTCAGCAGCCGAATGTGGTTCCTGCTCCTAATTCAAGCAGTAAGCAGCAGTCACATATACCATCATTGAAGCAACAGCCGTTCACTCCAGGTCACTTCTTCATCTCCAATGCATACGCACCACAAGCTCCACATGCTGGAGCTGCTGCTGGCCTCTACCAAAAGCGTTCGACTGACAAGACACAGCAGCAACTACCCCACCAGCAGAGTGCTGTGTTGGGTTCCTCTGCGATGCTCTCCCTCTGCTCTGGTTCCATGTCAATTTCCACAGCTGCGATGCCAGCTGATGCAGGGAAGGCTCTTGCCGCGGCTGCTGCCAGCAATAACATGAAGGCTCTTCATCCTCCGTCTGGTGGATTTATGCACATTGCAACACCAGCTCAATCTGCAAGTGGTGTGCCTAACTCTCATATGTCAGCAGGGCAATTGACCTTTGGGGCAATGCCGATGCCCGTAAAACCGTCAAGTGATCAGAAGCCTGCTGCTGGTAATGGACTTGAATCTTCCGATTTCTACACTTCTCCATTATAAAAACAGGATAGTATGCTGCTTGTACCTAACATGAACTGTTGTGTTTATCAGGTAAGTAAAAGATCTGGATGCCTGAAAGTTGGAATGCTAATCGGAATCGATGAGCTAACTGCTAATTATGGAGAAGCGTGGAAGGCAGCTACACCTACACCTCTTGGGCGCGGAAGAAGTAACTGCAATTACAGCCGCGGGCTGCGAAGTGCTGGCCTGTTGTCGAAGACGATGATGCGCCCATTCCATCCATGCAGGAGCGTTGCTAACTCTTAAGTATTTGGAATGGTTGATGGGAGTGGTACTTTTGTGTAGTAGGTTATCCTCACATGGTGGAAGCTGGGAGTGCGTAGAATCTCATTTGAGCAGTTTTATGCATGGATGTCAAAAGGCTGGTCTCTCTTTTCATCCCTTCCCACTCTTTTTAGCTTTGTTCTTTTGTGGTTCTCTTAACTGAAGGAAAATTTAATTAGAATGCAGGATAAGGTAACTTTGTGATGCAGTGGTGTTCCTCTTTCCATTATATTTGTCAATATTCTTCTGCTTGGATTGTTTTAGCAACAACTTGGGGGGGTGTTCCATGATTGGGAGGTGACATAGCATTGGCATTGCCTGCCTCTTGGGTGTGTTGTAATTAGCTTTGGAGAAAGAAATGTAAGAATGAAGTGATAGTTCAAGGATGCAACTCTGGTCTGTGTGATGACTCTGCAATGCTCATCCGAAAGTGCGGTGTGGAGTCTAGTACCGTTTGTTTAACTTCTCTGGATGGACGCGTGCTCTCTTGTACTATCTGTCATGGTTGGATACTCCATTAAAGCTCTTGGTGAATACACGTGTTTGGACTGTTCACCGTTCAACGTGCAGGTTGAAAGAAGGAAACGCCAGGGGCTTCACTCGACGTTTCTTGTCCCAGGTGGGCACAGCGACGTTGGGACTGTATTCTCAATATGATCCTGTGGCTTTTGTCAGATCCACTGATCCAGTTGGTGGCATGTGATTAATGGCGTGCTGGTTTTTTTTTAATACCGGTAGCTTTGGCTCCATGAGCTTTCATTCATCAACAGCAGGTTGGGTCACGACGTTATCTTCTCGACAACCCTACAGATGCACGCACCGGTGGTCCCTGTCATTATGCAAATTGTCTCTGATTTGAGGGAGAGACCAACGTTTGTTGCATCTCCATTCTCTAGTATTTGAGTAAATTCTGTGCGCTTCTCACTGCCATGACCTAACAAAACTGTTCCCGGATACAGCCCTATAGCAAAATTATTTTTCAAAAATGCCCCCAACATTTGTTTTTGTAAAAATGGCTCACCCTGAGCTCGGAGGGCGTAACAAGTGACACCTGTCATCTATCGTGGCCCCATTGCTCCGCAGGACGAGGCAAGCGTGGTAGGTCGGATGGGCGAGTGTGGCAGGCTGGCAGAGGGCACGACAGGCAGGGCTGCTAAGTTGCCCTGGTTCAGCAACTCTGCTGCCTGACCTCTGGGGTTTAGGCTTCTATATTTGCAGGTTTGTGTATTTGCACTATAGGTTATTCCACGAAAATTTAAGTAGACAAAACTTGATGAAACTTGGACAAAAAATACAGAGTAAAATATAATTTACTCTTAAGTTCAGCAAGTAATCAGGGAGAGGAAAGTAGGTAGTACAGACAAAATATCCAGATATGTTACTAAAAATATTGCAGGAATGGACTATGTGTAGCATGACATAGCACTTCATAATGAAGATGCGAATTACAACAGCCCTAGGGCACAAATATGGAACCATATGTCACCCACATGGCGTGGTGGTCATCTAACTAGCGTGGATGTGGCTGGTTGTCGCGATAGTAGTAGGCGCAATTGCAGCTCAGGTTGGTGCAGCAGCAGTATGGGTGGTAGTTGCTCCCGAGGTGCTAACCTCTTGTTGTTCCTCTCACTGGTCCATTGCCTGCGAAGCTCGTCGTTGTTGATCCTATCGGTCTGGAGCTCCTCTCACAACTTCTCTAGGTGGATGTGCAATTTGTAGATGTAAACTTCGATGAGTATTGGATACGATGGATCTACTCACTCGGTAAACTTGCAATCCGCTGTCTGCAAGCAAGATGAGGTTAGTACATATGTTTCATGCGTGCAAGTATGTGTAGGTAATGAACCACTTACCATGAACAAAGGGCAGCGAAAGAATCGATGTCCTGGGTGAACGTGGTCGTCACAAAACTACATCACCGCGTCGAGGTTGTGCTTACATAGCGGCCAAGGCTCAGGGATATGTAGGTAGTCGTGGAGGGGGTTCTAGGAGTGTACAACTCTCTGGTTTCGTGCGGTAGATCAGGGCTTAGAGTCAGGGTCTAGGGGACCATAGATGCTCGTATCTTTGAGGTAAGGATCATGCATCGAAATCCAGCCCATGCCCACCATCCCCTCCCACGCCTTGAGCTTCTAACACTGTTTGCCATGCTTTTGTTGGTGTAGTATGATTCCCTGCAAGATAGAAAAGGATATTTGAGTGTCTGTACAAAATTCGCATTAAATTTTACGAAAAAATAATATGGTAACATTAGGACTGAACTTAATTTAAAATGCACATACTTTGCATTGCTGAACATTAATTTGTGGCAAGTTACATTGCAAGAAATGTCAACGCTATAAAGAATGAATGAGTACAAAGGTGGTATAAATCGACATGTCTACGGTTCCATGCGACTCTCTCACATGCCTAGAGGTCTCCCTGTCAAGCTCTCGCCATATTGTATTGAACTTGTGCCTCTGATTCTGCATGCACAACTTCTTGAACTTCTTTATCAACTCTATCAACGATCGAGTCCCCGATCTTACAAAAATATGAAAAAAGAGACTAGATTCCTTAGAATGGGTCAACAAGAGAAAGTGGACGATCTTCATTGCTATGAATTGGTTACAAAGGAGCTTACAAAAAGGATTTAACTAGCCCTAATATATAATCTTCCACTGCTCGGAATATGTTGGTTGCTTTGACTTGTTCTAATTTAGGATTGATTGATTGATTGTCCCCTTGTCTTTTTTGTCAACCTTTAAATACCATTGAAGAGGCGCCAATTATGCGTCTGAGGAGACACATCATGGAATCAATGCGTCCGATCAGAGGGGTGGTTGCTGTCATACAGAAAGATCTGATGATAACAGATCTTCAGTTATTGTCAGTGGGAGATAATCGTGTGAACAATTGCATGGTTGTTGTTGTCAGAGATTCTGGGATGAAACATCATGCTATTTGCGATAGATAAGGCATGTGTTCTATCCATCGTATAGGAGTAGTTCTCTAGAAGCAGGCCCTCAAACTAGTTCACGAACTCTCCGAGCAGTCTATTAGTTGGACAAAGTGCACGGTAGTCCTCCGACTAGGGTACTCGAGAAATAATTTTGGAAAGCTTACGACCACTGGTCTTAAGGCTTTAATTAACTATTAAAGCCGTATTTAAGGGATTATTCAATCCTCATTGGCTAGCCATAAACTTTAAGTGAAATTATAATCTAAATTTTGCCAGTTGAATTTCAATTCAAGGAATACTCTTTTAATGATAAGAGTAAATTAGCAGTTTCCATTCACTTAATGTTGAGAAAACTAACCGGGTAAACTGAAAGGTTTTATATCCATTGGGCTTCAGATCGAGTAACTACTATTTTATAGTTGGAAAAACCCTAGTGTGGTACTTATTGGCTTCACGCTTTCTCAAAAAACCTTTCATCTTCTTTAATTTCTTCTGCTCATTCTCCTTTGCGCCTGTTCGACTATAGCGTCGAATCCTTTCAATCGTCGCCTAGATTTTTAACCTCTACAGCCAAAATGTCAAATTTGATCACCGATTGGCTAGTGTCTAAGCTTGGATCAAAGAAGCTGAAGGCCATAGAAAAGGCAGGGGATAATCCCCGATAAGGTTTTGGTCCTGCAGAGATCTGCAGTTGGAGAAAACTTTTTGAGCAAAAGTGACGGTAAAATCCCAATCTTCTAAGCGTATGTGGAGTGTGGATT
Organism: Melocanna baccifera; assembly: GCA_036346265.1. NCBI lineage: Eukaryota > Viridiplantae > Streptophyta > Magnoliopsida > Poales > Poaceae > Melocanna > Melocanna baccifera. Next base: position 20,938,065 of record CM070694.1, on the reverse strand, counting down.
TAGGTTGCCGACACATCCGTTCTTGTTAGAGGTCTTGGAGTTCTATGGGATTGAGTTGGTCAATTTGGCCCCCAACACAATTGCATCTCAGCATTTTCATCCATCTCCGCAAAGCGTATTTGGGGATTATGATGAATTTAGAGCTCCTTAGATATTACTACAAGATGATGGAAAGATTTGGGAAAGTGGCGACGTCACTTGGAAGTTGTTCTCTGTGGCTCCACGATAGGAAGACAAGCAAGTACATTCCCATGTTCTCCAAATCCTTGTGGTCGTCATGGAAGAAGTTTTGGTTCTACTTGACACTGAGCAAGGAGGATGGCCTCTCCTTCATTGGTCGAATTGCAGTCGAGAATCCAAGGTGGATGTCCTCTCCAAAAAAAGAAGGAAAAGATAGAGTGATGGGTTTGCCATCATCTATCTCAAGGACAAGAGACTTACTTCATGGCACGTGGTAAGGGATTTTTTCATACACCGAATTAGTCCCTTAAAGTCACGTGACCATATCATGCTCTGGTAGGAAGGTGCGAAGGATTCGACAAAGGACTCATCGGTAGGTAAGGATCGAGAATTCCAACCGGTCAAATTTTTTTGTTTGGCTGTATTTTTTTGACTTTAAGATTTTTCTTCTTCTTGGATTTTGTAGCCCTATCTCCCTCTGAAGTGAGGGAGAGGACAAAGAAGTTCTGTGAGGGGGAGCTCGAGCATAAATGAGTACATTTGATCTTGGCGGTCACCTCTCTCGAGGATAGGATAAAGACACTTAAGGTAATAGAATAATTCTTTTCAGTCGGATTTTCTTTTTTTATTAGTGTATTGTAATGTTACTACAATATGCAGATAGTTAGGTCGGAAGGTGATGACCCTGCCAGGAGCTCAGAGGCGGCTACTCCTCCATGGAAGGTCCCATCGGCCATAGAAGGCACGATCAGCCATAGAAGGCAAGTTCAGTCGGGCATAGAAGGCATGATCAGCCATGGAAGGTTTAGACCAGTCCCATCGCCAGATGGGAGTTCAGACCGTTCGATCAGCTAGGGAAGGCACGATCAGCTATGGAAGGTTCGTACCAGTCCAATCGATTGAGGGAAGTTCGGACCGTCTGATCGACCGAAGGCAGTTTGGACTGTCCGATTGGCTGGGAGGGGGAGAGATGCTCGGATTTTTGCAATAGGCCCTCAGAAAATTATGCAAATAATTTTCTCAGAATTGAAAATTAGTGGAGAAGCCCTCGAAAGATAAAAGGGTCTTGAGAATTCAAATTTTGAGTTATTTTTTTTGCATTTATAGCACTATTGTTATTATTTTCTATGCTTTTCTGTATGTAATTACTATTTTGATTAACATAATTATTTAAATTATTTTTAATCACTGAAATTAATAGTAAAATTATAGAAAATACGCAGAAAATTCTAAAATATCTTGAGAATATTTTGTATCATTATCTCAGACTTCTTGGCAGATTCAGTTAATGCACAAAATGCATATATAATTTAATTGTCATTCATTTCATGTGTGAAACGAATAAGTTAGACTTGTAATAATGATACTCAAGCAATTCATCTTGTGATGGTTGGATAATATTAATTCATTCATTTATTCAGTCAATAATAGTATGATATATTCTGATATTTGAAGTATTTTATTTTATATGTTGATTTTCTTCTACTACATATTAATAATGTACTTTATATTAGAACGTATGTGGTGCCCTATAGAGGAAGTGTGCTTAACTGACAGAGGCACAACGAATACCATATTAAGAGAGATAAAATTCTTTTAATCGATTAGTAAAAATACTTACAGCCTTACTATAATCGTCGGTAGCGATACCTATATAATAGACTCAGGAAGAGCCATAATTATACTCCCAATAGACACAACTTTGGTAAACAAGCCAAATGCTTCACCTGAGAAAAGGCAAAGCTGCAGCCCTATGGTCAAAAAGTCAAATGCTCCACCTAAGAACAAGGCTAGCAAGATATAGTGCAGAACCTATCAAAAGACATTGGCAGACCTCCAAGGAAGCAAAGACTTTATTGTTCTACTGAAAGATCGAAGATCTAAATATGACTTGTTATGCAGATACCAGGTACTTATTAGTCTCACATACTGCTAGGTCGCAAACAGGCTATGTATTCTTGTGTGGTGGAACCGTAATTTCATAGAAATCTTCTAAATAAAGTCTTATATCGATTTCAACAAATACTCAAGAATCATAGCATTGTACGAAGCTGCACGAGAATGTGCTTGGCTTCGACGAATGGTTCACCACATTCAGCAGTAATGTGATTGAACATCATGCAAATTCCCATAATTATCTTTACTACTTAAAAAGAAGGAGTTGGTGGTTGCCGAAGCCTCTATCCAATCTAGACCGTCGAATTTTCCCTCCCATCCCCCTCCCGGCCAACCCTAAAACCCTCCAACCGCCGCCCCCCTCCTCCCCTCCCCCTCTCGGCCTTCTCCCCCCCGGCGCCGCCCTCCTCCCCCTCCCCCTCGCTCTCCCCCCGCCGCACCCTCCCCCTCCTGGCCTCCCCCCTCGCTCGCTCTCCCCCGCCGCACCCCTCCTCCCCCTCCCCCTCCCCCTCCCCCTCCACCCGCCGTCGCCTCCTCCCTCTCCCGGCCTCCCCTCCTCCCCCTCCCCCCACCGCTACCTCCTCCCCCTCCGCCCCGCCACCCCCTCCTCCCCCTCCCCCAGCCGTCCCCCGCCGTCCTCCTCCCTCTCCCCCCGCTTCCCTTCGCTCTCTCCCCCCCACCTCGCTCGCCCCTCGCTCCCCGCCTCGCGCTCTCCCCGCCGCCGCCTCGCCTCCCCTCGCTCTCCCCGCCGCCCCGCCTCCTTCCCCCCCCGCGCCCCGCCTCGCCGCTCTCCTGCCGCCTCGATCCGCCTTCCTCGCTCTCCCCCTCCTCCCCTTGCCCTCCCCGCTGCCCCCGCCTCCTCGCCTCTCTCGCGAGCTCGCGAGAACCTCTTCCCAGACGCCGCCGATGACGCCGCCCCGCCCCGTCTCGGGTGTGCAGCTTCACCTCATCGACCCCGACCGCAGCCTCGACCTCGGCGCCGGCACGCTCTCCGTCGTCTGCCTCCGCCAGGGTGACCACTCCATCGCCGTCCTCGCGCGCCTCACTCCGGAGAAGCTCCAGCAGCGCCGTGGCCTCTTCAGCTTCTTGAGCATCAGGCGGTCCAGCCGACGGGCCGCGCAGAGCCCGTGCATGGCCGCCACCCGTGACGGTCTTTGGAGGGCACAGCCCCTCCACCATCTTCGTCTCCAACCTGCCCTACACCTTCAAGTCTTCTGACGTAAGCGCGAGCTCCTCCTAACCCTTACGAATTTACAGCTTAGAGTCTTGGAGGCAAATGCTTTTGATTTACAGTGTGAGATATGCTTTGTACTGTGTAGCTCGAGGAGGTGTTTAGCGGTCGACCGTGAGGCGCCGCTTCATGGTCGCGCCGAAAGGTGAGAGGATTGAGCAATTTGGTGGCTGTTTAGTTGGGAATAATTTCGCGTTGCTTATGACGAAGGGGTTTGCTTATGCGGTTTTGGTTGTTTTTTATGCAGGATCGGAGACGAGTCGAGGCTTTGGATTCGTACAATTGTAAGTTTCGGAGCTTACCTTTGTGGATATTTCTAGTACCTGTTTTTTTTCCTGCAATTTTGTGAGAAGCGGTTTTGATCGTGGGCGATGTAACAGTCCAACGAACTAATAGTTCAATTCTAAGCATAAATTAATCTGTGCTACAATCTCTAATGGTTTAAATACTTGAAAAATACCTTGGTTAATCTGGTTAGCACTATCAGGCCCATCATAGTTGTTACTACTTATTCACTAAGTTCTTGACCATGTGTCATCCACTGGATCAAGAATGGACCAAATCGTGCAACCTTGGTTGATAGAGTTTGATTCCTTGTACTGGTACAACTGTAATTGTTGTTCAGGAAGGAGTACATTTCTGCTGACCTTGACCCCGTTTGCATTTTTGACTTAATGTGTTACTTTGTTACCAGTGTTACCAGTGCAACTATTCAAGATGCTGAGCGAGCTACTCAGCAAAAGAATGGATTAGCTGTTGCTAGTAGGAAGATCAGAGTTAAGCTAGCAATGCATCATGCTCCACTGAAGGAACGTTTGCAAAAGAAGGAGTGAATATGGACACAGCTGTTGCTGAAGGAACTTTAGGCTATAATAAGCACAGCTATTGAATATTTATCATAATTCGCAGGTTGTTTCAGTATCCACTATCCAGTTTGATGGTAGTACTATATATCCATATGATTTATTCTTGCAGCAAAAATATTTCTTGCTTTAGTAACCAAGGCTATCCTGATCTTTGTAGAGCTTGAAATCAAGAGGAGTGCGGTTTCCTGGACGTGACAATGAGAGCTTGGCCCCCATATTTACTCTACCACGATCAGTTGCTGAAGCTGAAGACGAAGCAAACCTATCCCAGCCGACCTTTGAAGATGTGCATGTGCATACATATACTGCTAAAGAAACAAAGGAAGCTTTTGATATGGCTCGTAACAGCATAGAACTTCTTTCAACTGTTCTTTCATCTTCCCCTTAGTAGGATGCGTTGCAGGTAACTGAATTTTGTGTTACTTTGTCCCAAGTTCATCTAGGATTTTGTGGAACTTTGCAGGATTCTAACTGGATTTTGTCTATTAGATGGATTTTGACTGCAGTATACATAGATATAGTTGTTTAGTTGGTCTGCATATTATGAGTTATGGCACCAATGCGTGAGATCTGTTCCTCATGGAGCTTTACAGTGAACAATGTTTTGAATTTTCTGCCTTGGTTGATGTTGTTGTATTGAAAAGCCCAAATACACAGAGCAGGCTACTGTTGTGATTTTTTTCGTTTGCAATATCTAATGTTCTAGGTGATATATGGATGTGTACTTTATTGATGAGATATTATGCGGTTCATTGTTAATTTAATTCTGCTGCAAGTGTTTTGGTCACTTTATTCTACTGTATGCTCTTATTGCTCTGTTTATGAGATACTATGCAGTTTATTCTTTTATCTAGTGCATGCGCTGATTTTTCTGAGCTTTTACAAGTCCTAATGGAGTGTGCTAAAACTGGTTTGCTTGTTTGCCAGTCACTTAGCTATATACCAAGAAAGCAAATTTGTTGAAAAGATGCTTCATAGTATGCATCAATTTTATTTAATTTTTTGTTGCAACGTACGGGCACCTTATTAGTCTATAAAGATAATGCAGTTTATGTTGCACAAATGTAAACGAGTTACGTGAAGAGTCATCTTACGAAGCATATCAACCTCAAGTTCTTCTATACTTATGAATTGCAAAAGATGGACGAAATTAAGATACTACACACTAAATCTTGTGAAAATCTTACAAATTTATTCACTAAGTTACTTCTAGCACTTAATTTTAAAAGATGTGTATGTGAAATTAGAATTATAAGACTTAGAGAAGTGCAGAATTCAGGGAGAGATTTTTCTTTAGCTCACTATTAAAATTTAATCGCGAAGGTCGAGTACCCGTGGAATAAATCCTGTAGATAAAACGAAATTTCTCTCTCATCTCTCTGTATCAAATTTATTATTTATAATATTTTATATTTAATTAATTTATTTTATATAGATGGGTTATCGCTTAAACTGAATCCACCCGTGGTCTCTAAAGAACCCCTCCCGAACGAACGCGTGCCGCAGGGGCATTTCCGGGACCCTGAGATTCAAGAAAGCTGCGGAGCTTTATTTAAGCGGCCGGTACTGCCACACTCCTGCACAGCTACACTATGAGTGAGCAAGAACAGAGAGGGAGTAGCAGCCGGAGTCGATCTCCCTCTGTCGCTCGTGTCTCGTTCTCGGAGCTGGCCATGGGCGCGGCGAGGAGGGGTTCCGCCGTGGCCGCGGCGGCGCTGGCGGCGGCGGCCGTGTACGAGGTGGGCGACAAGGCCGGGTGGACCATCATGGGCAGGGCAACCCCAACTACGGCCCCTGGGCCGCCTCCAAGATATTCCATCTCGGCGACACTATCGGTGCATCTAGTCTCTCTCTGCGCCTCTGGCGCGCACACATTTGTTTCTCTTGCTATGAAATTCCTTCCAAACTATGGGGTATATAAGAAAAGAACAAGAGCCTTTGGTGTAAGGAAACCTCACTTCTGACTTCTTGTCGATCCGTCCTGTTTGCGTGATTCCATTAGCCACGGAGCAAAACTCCTTGGGATTTTTTTTGGAGATCTTTACCCTGCCCTCAGATTAAATTTAGCCCGTATCAGATGAATCAACCGCAAAATTCCGAAAAACTGGAGCCACAACAAAACCCGGGGTGCCAGCGTAGTAACTTTGCGAAAGCTCACACGAGCGGAAGACAGACTGAGCATTTCACCCTGCTGCCAAGTGCCCACTGTCCAGTGGCTGCAGCAGTACACTTGTTAGGAAACTAGAAGCGGCTCGAGCTCCCTCTTCGAAGCTCGCATTACAAAAAAATTTGGTCGCAAGGAGACACGCAACTAGCAACGCTCGGTCCTTGTGCGGAATTAGAGGGCACTGGACGCCGTTTTGGTCGTTTACAAACCTTCTGCCATCACTGTTTTGGTCCGTACCAATTGTTTTTCCCTCACAAGGCGGAACTGCAGATCTAGCCCCCCTCTCAACGAGGCAGCACGCAGGCTGCGCATGTCGTCTGTGGAGCTACCTGACTGCAGCAGGTCCTACCACGGCACGGTATCTGAGCACAGTAGCTTCAGCTGCGGCACCATACCATGACAGAATTTGCTGGCCTGCGGGCGCACGGAGAAAGCCAGCGGCAATGCTCTGACTCAGCATGGTTTGCCGCAGTCCCACGGCGCAGCAGATTTTGTGGTTGCTGTGCTCTTGACCTTATCGTAGCCTAGACTACTCTACATAGAGAAGCTTACCATGGATATATCTCCTGTAGTTTCTATGCGGTCATATGTGATGTCAACAATGAAATTTCTTATAAGAGACGATAAGGTAACGTTCGGTTTAATGTTAGCTTGTAACTTTTTTTATTGTAATTAGTTTATTTTTTACTATAATTGAGTTGATTTATTTGATATAATTAAATTAAAAAATATAAAAATAAAAAAAATGTTAGTACATCACAAACAATACAAAGAAATACGAAAAAAAGAAAAGGTAAAAAAGCCTAAAAATCTAAAAAAATAGAAAAAGATAAAATTACCGAATAGTGAAAAAACAGAAGTCAGAAACAGAAAGTGACTTTAAGCCAGCTCGAGCATGAACTAAAATTTTGGGGGGAAAGGGCCTGGTATTACGGTATGTATTCTTTTGGACTATATCTTTTGATTTTTAGTTATTTGTGATAGAGTACGAAAATAGAGACAATTACATATAATTTTGATTTGTATAGTTAAATTTGTCACAATATCTATTATAATTGATATGTAGATCTTATTAAAAATATATTATTTAAAAATTAAAAATCATAGACATAGAGTCCAAAACAATACAGCCCCAAGCATGGTAGACTTTTGCGCCCTTAGATCTTTGTACAGTTGGCTTCACACTTTCGCAGTTGCCGCTAGCCAGCGTAGCCGTGCCATATTTGGTGTACGCGCGGCACGGCCGTCGCGATCGGCTATGCCGGTGCTCGGTGTGAGATCCAGGTGCGGCGCGACTCGAGTCAAAGCCTCATTCATTGCACGGCGATAAACGCTAGGCGTGTAGACCGACGTTATTGAATGGTACTAGTACGAGCAGGAGTGCAGGTGTAGCAGTACCTACAAAATCCTACTCTACTCCCGTGAGTTGATGAGGCATTGACGGTAGTACTAACTGAAGGGACGGAACACACACACACCACAAAGTCGTGATGCACAAGAGCGTACTCATGCAGTGGAACATATATTACGAAATTATATTTATTTATGATTTTAGTTAATATAGTTATTGAATTTTTAATATGTATTATAATTAATTTGTAGATTTTATCTGAAAAAATAATTTGTTTGAAAGTTAGATACTGTAGCAAAAGCCAAAGACTGATTACAAAAATAGAAAAGAACATACACATGGTTGGTGCTTCGACTAGTTATTCACTGGCTTTTGTTTTTTTAAAAAAAAATTATATTATAATGATTGTTACTTTTTTAAAAAATATAAAAAATAAAACAAACGTTATATTATCATGGATAACATAAAAGAATAAGAGAAAAAAAGATAAAAAATAAAAAAGTTAAAATAAACTAAAATTAAAATATATGTGTTTTAAATGGTTTCTGACTTAAATAAGCTGAAAGAGAAAAGCTGAAGCCTTTTAGAGCGGAGATGCCATTCGGCTGAAAATAAAGGTCATGTTCTTTGTAGTTTTTTTAATGGTTTTTTGCTTTAGCTTCTCTGCAGGTTGAAGCAAACAGGATGGTTTCTCCAAACCATTTCTCAAAGCTGCTTCTTTAAACAACTTTTCAAATCTAAAATCGTGTGCATCGGCCACATCGGTATCTTCGCTATCCACTATCGTCTCAAAAAGTACGGACAAAAATCATTAGTTGTAGTCTAAAAGAGCATGTCAAATAGTAATGGCTGAAAGAAATGACTTTTAGAAGGAGATGAGCGGTGGGGAAAGTGGGGGAGAGAGTGTATGAGATGGGAGCGAGAGGAGCGAGATGCGTGATATGGCTATGCCTCCTTTTCTTATCTCGGAGCGAGAGAAGTGAATAAACCGCTTCGAGAAACCTAATGGTATATATTAGAGGAAAAGCTAGTATGACAGTCACTTGTCTAGTGGCCCACGCACCCATGGGTTAGACAGGGTGGCTTTGGCTAGCCTAACCGTTTCAGCGCTTTTGCAATGTGATGCGGGCATGAGTATCCTAACTCGAATCAACTTCACCTCCTTATCGAGTGTCGCTATACAAGCACAGTTTAGATGTCCATTGCGCATTGGACGCCTTGCGACTTCCTACAACCATCAACTTGGTCCACTTTCTCCTTGATTCGCCTTTGATGGGAGTGGATTGTTCTCCGGTCAGGAGTGCCACGGAAGGCTTTAGCCTTCTTGCTAATACTGATATCTTGGAAAATTTAGAAAGAACGTAATACTCGAATTTTCCATTCCACAACTAGTCGCCAAGATAAATGATGAAATGTCGGTTTGGGCTCTTGCATGAGCCAAGAACTTACCTGAGCTCATCGTCCTTTCCTTGTAATCCTTTCTGTAGATAAATTTTAAACCTTGTAGGGTGCTGCCTCCAGGCCTAAAAGGCAGCTCTCGCTGCTACCGTTTCAAAAAAAAAAAAAGTGACGCGGGCCCCCTGCCGGTGCTGGGTGCTAGCGTATCTGGGATGGAACTAGGATTGAGTTCAGATTAGCCGACTTTGCAAAAGAAGACCGACCAATGAAAATCCACCCCTCATCATGGTAAAGGCATGCGGCCGCCGTCAATAAACTTGCACCGCGCAGCGCACGGCACCAGCTGCGGACGAGGCGGGCGCCCATCCGCCTCTTCTCTTCTGCTGGTGCCCGTCCGGCCGGTGCGCCGCCTTGCCCCTCTCTGTTCCCAGCTCTCGCTCTGCTCTGTGCTGCTCCGTCTAGGACGAAGAACGTTTCTGTTCGGTTCACGACCGCTATTAACTTGGCTGGTTTGATACGTACGTCTCACCGGGGCATATGGGCAGCAGCTCCTGGTGCGTGTTCGCCGCAGATCTGTCGTCTCGTGTTTGGTAGCAGCTAGCAACGTGTGGCAATGGGTCTTGAAGTCTTGCTTCTCGCGGGCTGTGAAAGTAGAGCTCTAGCAAAGTAGGGGCGGATTCAGGCGAGAAAATCATCCGTATCATCTATATTATACTATAAGATCATCTCTACTGATAAACGGTAATTTTCTATAGAATTTAAAAAATTTTATTACGATCTTATGATCTTAATCCTTATACACTAGAACTGCCCATGTAGGAAAGGGAACCTGATCTTTCCGGATCATACTCCTGCTGCCGTTCGTTTGCTTGTTTGTTCTCAGAAAAGGGTGACTAGCTAGCTGCCCAGTGTCAGCGTACACACACTCTAGATCGTTTTCTCAACAAAAAGAAGGCAGTGCTGATTTCTGAATGAAGATACTGCTGGTAATGTACTTTGTCTACTTTCTTATGCGAAGTGGGTCTAGAAAAAGTAAAGGAGCGGTGTGTGGAAGTGTGAAACCACTGGTGAACATTGGTCAGGCTGAGGCATGCTTAGGCAAGCCATAACGTTGTTTTTTTTTTTTAACTCTGAAGGCTCGGGTTGCTTTGTTGATCAGTCTTGTAAGGATAACTTTTCTTGCTTTTAGGAAAAGTGTTTTGTGCAATTAGAAATGTCTGCCTCTGCTGATTACGTGGAGGCGCTTTTTCATTGGTTGAACTTTTGCGGTTGCAGGGCCCCAACTGAAGAAAGTTGACGTCTAGATGAATACTTCTGCCTTTTAAAAGCTTGTGTTTTTTTTTTTTTTTTGGATTGAAGGATCAAATTCTCATTAATCCATCATGAGCTATGGAGCAAAACAAAGTGCTACACGTGATACACACATAAAAACCAGTACTATTTTATCAAACATGCAATTCATTCTAAAGCGATTTTGCTTGGCAGTACTACGATTATTCTTTCCTACACTCAATTCCCTTGTACCAACATTTTCGCGACACTTCCACACTTTGTCCACGTCACTTTTAATGCCTACAAAAGTTCAGGAAGGTGAGATAAAAATGACAGGCTTCGGCTAAATGCGCTTCACTTACTTTTGAAACAGCACCCCATGTCAGCATTGTCACAAATGAATAATGCGCCTTTAGATCTTGGAAGCTCTTTTCCTGCTTAAATAAGCTCACTATGTCCGTAACAAGACGTCCTGGTCCAGCATCTTCTTTCCTGTGCGACTGCCTCGTAGGGCAAGGCCACTGTTGATGCTGACTCACTCCCTGCAAAGACCCCCGACTGATTGCATTGTGGAAAGTCTGATAGTTCTTATTTCTGTGCACCTTAAATCAAAGTAAGGGAGGTGATTTTATACCTTTCTAAATAATGAATTACATAAATATTAAAGTATCTTCAAAGATAGATTGATGCTACTTACTCCTTGGTTAATACTTTTATATTTACGTTTATCTATAGAAGTGAAAAACATATAATTACTCCTCAGTAAGTAAATCATGCTCTAGTCTAGTACAGACTCTCCACTAGGCAAACATTTTCCACACATCAAGATCCCAAGATGGTGCACATCAAGATATATCATGCATCGATTGTTCCTAGTTGCACTTGCACTCTCCATCAGAATTTACCAATGGGGTACTTTCTCCGTGGACCATCATCTCCTTTTCATCCATCCAAGCTAGCCAGGGACCATGCTGTTCCTCTCCTCGTCTGCCTGAAAATCCCTTTTGCAACTTGTCAAATAATGTTCGGGCCGTGTTGCCAACTCACCGATGCATGCGCTTTCATTATGTGGCTCATGTTGTGCTCTTTTCCGCGAGCAATCTCCTGGTTGGTTGGTAGCCCTCGGTGGGCTGGAAAGGTGATGGCACGTATGTCGTCTTCAGCTAGCATAGAGTAAGCAAAGAACCACAGATGATTATAGCTGTAGCCCATCCATAAACAGGGTCTATGATTGTCACTATATATGGTAAGAGTGTTAGAATGATCTCCACCGCCGATTAGCCCAACGGCTAATCGGGCCTTGACTCACGCCCTGATCGGGGGCGCTCAGCCCAACACTTGGCTGGTGGGCCCCTGTCGCGCTGCGCTATATAAAGAGGGGTGGAGGCCGGCGGCAAAGGACACGAGGTTGTACGGAGCCGCAACTCCACCCAACAAACCCTAACCGATCTGGAGGGAGCGCAGGTGGCGGCGGAAGCACCACCACCGCCGACGGACCTCAGAAGCCTCGCCGACCTCCGCTTCTCGACCGTCGCTGCCCGTGCGCAGACTACACCGACGAACCCGTGATGGCCGCCTCGTCCTCCTCTACATCGGACGGTACCCTTCCTCCCCCTTCCTCTCTCTCTCTCTCAGATCTAAACCCCAGAACAAGACTGAGAAGAAGAAACCCCAACAATGGTATCAGAGCGGGCAAAGTCTCAGATCGGAAGAGGCAAAAAAAAAATCTTTTTCTTGCTCGCCGCGATCTCGGCCGGCCGCCGCCGCCGACCGCGCGAAGCCAGCAAGCGGCGCGCTTCTTGTGCCGGCCGCCGCCGCCGCCGCGCGCCGCTTCGCCGGCCGGCGCGCCGCTAAGCGCGTGCGCGCCGCGCACCTTGCGCGCTGGCGCGCGCGCGCGCTGCTGGCGTCCGCCGCTGCCGCTGCGCAAGCCCGCGCCGCCGCTGCCTTGCGCTGGACCACGCGCGCCGCCTCCTCCTGCGCGAGCCCGCTGCGCGCGCTCCGGCCACACGCTGCTGCGCGCAAGCCGCCGCCCGCCCGCTGCGCCGCGCGCCGCGGCGCTGGCGCGCCGCCGCCGGCCGCCCACTCGCTTCTCTGCGGGCGCGCGTGTGCTTGCTCGCCGAGCCCCTGCCGCACGCGCCAGAGAGGCGCTGCGCCTGGCCACCCCCTGCCAGATCCGAAATTTGAGGCATTTTTTTTTGGGGAGGCAGAGAACGTGGAGAATGTGTGGTGGAGAGCATTTTTTGGTAAAAAGGTGGTGATGAAATATCTCGCGTGACCATGTCAATGAGATAAGGTTAGGGCTAATAAATAAAAAAAAATGTTTGGACTGTTTTTACAGTAGATGAATGAAAGGTGCATGTGCATTTTTTAGCACATATTTCATATATGTATACATGAAATTATTTTATGGTATGCATACTTTTAGATATATATATAAATATATATATCTAAAAGAAAAGATATAATTTTCATTATTAAATTCGAACCAACGGGAGAATTTAATTTTGGAAAAATAGATACAATTTTAATTGATGTTTCCGCTGCAAAAGTTAAATGGTGATTAGTCTTTAAATTAAATTCGAACCAACGGGAGAATTTAATTTTTTGAGCATTGTTGTGAATTATAATATTGTTAATTTCTGACCAACGTTGATAATAACAATATTATAATTTCATTAATGTTTTTATGCATTATTTCTATTTCTGCCCAACGGTGATATAGATTTAATGTATAGATAAATTGATTTAATTGTATGTCATATTTTTGACCAACGTTGGAAATAAGGCATATAATTTTCCTGTTATGTTCTCACTTTATTTGAAATATTTTTCAGGCGGATACAACTTGATGAGTTGTATCAGAGAGATCCCCACTCTTAAAGGAGATAATTATGGAGAGTGGAAGAAAAAGATAGACTTAGCGTTTATCTTAGCTGAAGTGGACTGGGTCCTCACTACAGCACGTCCCACTGAGCCTATGGCACCAGTGAGGGATCCAAATGAGGATGATACTGCTTGGCAGAAAAGACAGAGGGATCATGCTCCCTTACAGATGTCTTATGACCTTGAGCATAAGAAATGGACCACAGCCAACAAGAAATGTATGGCTGTGATAAAGAACACGATTGAGCCTGCTATTGTGGGCTCAATCGCAGAGTGTGACACTGTCACAGAGTACCTTGAGAGGATAAAGAGTCAGTTTACTGGCTCTTCAAAGACTTATGCTACACAACTGATCAAACAGCTTGTGACAGAGAGGTACTCTGGTGGTGGCAGTGGCATAAGAGAGCACATACTGAGGATGAGTAACATGGCATCCAAGCTTAAACCAATGGATTTGGCTCTCAAGGATGAGTTCCTTATTCATTTAATTTTTGCTTCCTTGCCAAAAGAGTTTGACACATTTGTTGTCAACTACAATATGCAGCTCGAGAAATGGGATTTGGAAAAGTGCATAGCTATGTGTGTGCAAGAGGAGGAAAGAATTAAATCCTCACATGGTGGTGGTTCTATCAACTATGTGAAGGATAACAAGAAAAGGAACTTCAACAATCACTCCTTCTCAAAGAACAAGGAAAAACCTCATCCATCACCTCAACGAATAAGTTTGTTTGTAGACAAAGATCGTTGTCTTCATCAGAAGAAGACAGACACTACAAGAAGAACTGTCACGATTACTTAAAGATGATAATGGCAAAGAAAGGTGAGAACATTATTACCTATATAAATGAATTCTGTATGTGCAATATTCAAATCCACTTGGTGGATTGACTCAGAGCAACTGCTCATGTTGCTAATTCTTTCAGGATTCCGTTCGACGAGGACTACGCAAAGAAAAGAAAGATGCATTAAAGTCGCAAATGGAGTCCAAGTGAAGTTGAAGCCGTTGGCGATCTTTCATTAGAGCTAGCTGATGGTTTCACTCTTTTACTTAGAGATGTTCTTTATGTTCCTCTTTACAAAGAAATTTGATCGAGTGTTTCATGTTTGGACAATGATGGTTATGATTGTCATTTTGGAAATGGCAAATGTGAAATAATGTTTAATAAAGCATGTGTTGGCCTTGCCATCTTGCAAAATGAGCTTTATTTATTATCATTATGTGATGATGTGAATGTCGTATGCGATAATGGGAACGTTATGCGAGAAAGTAAATGGATCCTCGTCACGAATGCAAACAGAAACGAAAGAGAACTCTAGATGCGTCGTCGAAATTATGGCAATCGCTGCTTTAGGCCATATTTCGAGGGGAGAATAGAAAGACTAGTTAAGAATGATATTCTTCCTCCATTAGAGTTCTCGGACTTAGAACAATGCAGAGAATGCATTAAAGGAAAATATGTAAAGAAAATTAAGAAAGACGCCAAAAGAAGCACAGAGTTCGCAAATTATTCACACAGATATTTGTGGTCCTTTTCCGTGAAAAGTGTGGATGGATATGACTCGTTCATAACATTCACGGATGATTACTCCGTTATGGATATATTTATCCAATCAAAGAAAGAAATGAAGCCTTGGATAAATTCAAGATATTTAAGGTGAAGTTGAAAATCAACATGATTTAAAGATTAAGATAGTCCGATCGATCGTGGGGAGTACTACGGTCGACATACCCCATATGGACAAGTTCTGGACCTTTGCAAGGTTTCTACAGAAAATGGTATAGTGGCCCAAAGATTCTACACCGAGCGAACCTCAAGAAAATGGAGTAGTGAAAGACGCAACTGCACTCTCGATGGATATGGTGCGAAGCATGATGAGCTATTCTACACCGCCATTGAGTTTATGGATGGAGGCGTTAAAAACCGCCATTCATATTCTCAACAGAGTGCCTAGTAAGTCGGTGCCCAAAACACCGCATGCGAGTTGTGGACAGAAGAGTTCCTCACTACACCACTTACGTGTGTGGGGAGTCTCTTGAGGCTAAAGTATTTAACCCAAATCTTGGGAAGCTTGATCCCAAAATGTGTGAGCTGCCATTTCATTGGCTACCCCGAAAAGTCAAAAGGTTTCGCTTCTCCGCCCGATCGATATACAAAGTTTGTAGAAACGAGACACGCTGTCTTCTTAGAGGATGAAATGATGAGGGGAAGCACGGTAACTCGAGGATTGACCTTGAAGAGAAGCGGGCGATGCGCCCACTCCGATGATTCAAGAGCCATTCTTCGCAGCACTGCTGCCATTCGCACCGACGGTGCAAGACAACTGTGGTGCCAAGACTGTTATTGTTCCTCCCGTGGCAACAATAAATGAGAATGAGGAACCTGTTCTTCAGATCCTACTGAACCCATTGCCACGATGAGGGGAGCAACAGAAATTTCCAAATGTAAGATGTACCAAATGTGGAGGCCCCGAGGAGGTCTCAAAGATTAAGAAGATCAGCTATTTCTGATGATTATCAGATTTTTCATACAGAGGAATTTCAAATGGAGGATGATCCCACCTCATTTGAAGAAGCCATGAGAAGCGAAAACTCTTCGAAATGGCTTGAAGCCATGGAAGAGGAAATGAGGTCCATGAAGACTAATAAAGTCTGGGACTTAGAAATTATTCCTAAAGGAGCCAAAACAGTAGGCTGTAAATGGGTCTACAAGACAAAACTTGACTCCCAAGGGAATATAGAAAGATACAAAGCGCGACTTGTGGCAAAAGGTTTTACGCAAAGAGAAGGGATTGATTACAATGAGACTTTTTCTCCATTCTCATGTAAAGACTCCTTCAGAATCATAATGGCATTAGTAGCACATTATGATTTAGAGTTACATCAGATGGATGTAAAGACGGCATTTCTTAATGGGGATTTGGAGGAAAATGTTTACATGGCACAACCGAAAGGTTTTGCCGTGGAAGGAAATGAAAGAATGGGATGCCGCCTAAAGAAATCGATTTATGGGATAAAGCAAGCTTCAAGACAATGGTACTTGAAGTTTGACAGTACAATAAGAAAATTTGGGTTTAAAGAGAATGTAGAGGACAACTGTGTTTATGCGAAGTTTAAAGATGGGAAGTTTATCTTCCTAATCCTGTATGTGGATGATATCCTACTAGCTAGTAGTGATGTCATCACATCGAGACAAAGAAGTTTTTGTCCTCAAACTTTGATATGAAAGATCTTGGTGAAGCTTCGTTCGTTCTAGGGATCGAAATTCATCGGGATAGAAACAAAGGGATATTGGGACTATCACAAAAGGCATACATAGAGAAAGTCTTAAAGAAATTTGGTATGCATAAATGTAGTCCTTCACCTGCACCTATAGTCAAGGGCGACAGATATGGGGATTTTCAATGCCCCAGGAACCAGTACGAGCTCGATCAAATGAAATCGTTTCCATATGCTTTAGCTGTCGGAAGCTTACAGTATGCTCAAGTGTGTACACGCCCTGACTTAGCGTTTGTTACCGGGTTACTTGGCAGATTCCAGAGCAATCCTGGAATAGAGCATTGGAAATTGGTAAAGAAAGTCTTGCGTTATTTGCAAGGAACAAAAGGCCTCATGATGACATACGTAAGATCGATTTACTCCATATAGTGGGGTATCTGATTCGATTATGCGGAGATGATAGAAAGTCAACATCCGGATATGTATTCACTCTCATTGGAGGAGCTATATCGTGGAAAAGCTCAAAGCAAACCGTCACTACATCGCCCACAATGTATGCCGAGTTTGTAGCATGTTATGAGGCTACGGGCGGTGAACCGGCTTAAGAAGTTCATACCGGTTTAAAAGTGGTTGACGACATCAATAGACCACTTAAGTTGTATCGCGATAATGAACCCGCAGAACGTATGCCCACAACAATAAGTCAAGTGGTGCTGCCAAACACATTGACATAAAGTACTATGTTGTGAAAGATAAAGTTCGGGATCAAATTATAAGTCTTGAGCACATAAGTACCGCAAAGATGTTAGCGGATCCGCTTACTAAAGGCTTACCACCCAACGTGTTCGAGAGAACATGTAGCGGCATGGGTTTAAGGGAAAGCCTATGATTCTGGACTAAAAGATGGCCCAAAAGATTAAAGTAATCGTTTGAGCAGAGGTGTATTGTAGCTGTTAAATCTATCGGCGTTTGACCGTGACGATAAGACATGTTCTATGCACTAATCTGTGATGGAATGAGTAAAGTCAAAAGTAATTAAAGTTAAAGCATAAATGAGATCAAGGGGGAGAATGTTAGAATGATCTCCACCGCCGATTAGCCCAACGGCTAATCGGGCCTTGACTCACGCCCTGATCGGGGGCGCCCAGCCCAACACTTGGCTGGTGGGCCCCTGTCGCGCTGCGCTATATAAAGAGGGGTGGAGGCCGGCGGCAAAGGACACGAGGTTGTACGGAGCCGCAACTCCACCCAACAAACCCTAACCGATCTAGAGGGAGCGCAGTGAGCGACGGGAAGCACCACCACCGTCGCCGGACCTCCGGGAAGCCTCGCCGGACCTCCGCTTCTCCGACCGTCGCTGCCCGTGCGCAGACTACACCGACGAACCCGTGATGGCCGCCTCGTCCTCCTCTACATCGGACGGTACCCTTCCTCCCCCTTCCTCTCTCTCTCTTTCTCTCAGATCTAAACCCCAGAACAAGACTGAGAAGAAGAAACCCCAACAAAGAGTTGCCAAAGTATCGTGTTTGCAATGTGTGTATTGTTACACTCGGATACCCTTTTTTATACGCAGCAGCTCTCGGTTCAAATCAGAGTTTATGAGATACGGTATGAGCATGTACGGTATTAAGAATAAAAAAGATAAATCTGTTAGAAAGAACCAAAATAAGTACGTTGAAGCAACCACGATGAGAGAGGATTTGGCGAAGCCGACCGCAAATTCCTTAAGCATAACTTCAAAAGAGTACAAGAGATTATCACTCTCTCTCAGAACCTTCTCGAATCTTTTAGGGTTCTTGGATTCTTACCCTATACAAGAATATATGCTAAAGAATAATCTAGTCTTCAATCCTCTCGTGCACCTCTATATTTGGATGAGTGACTTGTTTACTTTATTGCTCAGGTTCTTTATGATGAAGGCTTTATAGTCCCCTTTAGCCTCTTCAAAGTGGAGTAGGCAAGACTCATTATAGCACACCTTTTCAAATCCTAAAAAGTTAGAATATGAATTATCACACTCAACAATATTCACTTTGACTCTTATCTGTTGAAGTTATTGTGCTCCTCTAAGAAATCGCTCTAAGTCGGCTTCATATTTTTTATTTTTTGCTTGTTTTTTCTCACCTTTAGGATTGCCCCTACCATAGGGGGTTCATGCATATTACCATAATATGTGTGTCAGTGTTCAGGTTAGCTTGCTTAGACCCTCTATTTGAGAGCTCTTTTGTTATGTAATTTGGTTAACCACACCTTTCGTTCCTATATCCTTCTATGCTATAAGTTTGTACTGCCTCTGAGCTCTACTTGCTTGCTAGTACCGCGTGTTTGGTCTCATAACGTCTTTCTTCTTCTAACAGCTCATACTTTCGTCTTTACGTGTGCTAGATTTTACAAATTCTTTGTAGTTCTGCACATAACTGCAGATGAGATTTGAGTACATACTGTTGATGACACGGTTTCTTTCCCATCAGTCGGTATCCTCTATTGCTCTAGATACTTTTCATGATCACTTATCCTTTGCAAATAACTTGCATGACTCCATTTCGAAGTGATACCTCACAACCTTTTAGTTCAAGTGACCTCATAGATATGAGATTTTTTTAAGCTAGGAACACATCGACTCCTGTCAATGTGCGATATACTTCATTATACATCTCTAATGTAATCATTCCCACCGTAGTAATTGCATATTACTTATAATCCGCTAAGTGAACAATTCTATGCGTCAGGTATAAAGATCTTTTATCATACATCTCCCTCTGAACATATATGAAAGTAACAACCTAAATTTAATATCCATCCATGAGAAGTACCTGATTGATTGACAGCTAGTATGTCTGAATCATCCGTTGCTACCACCGCTGAGCATACAACCTACATTTACTTTACACTCGGACAATCTTTAACATGTGACCTTCCTCATCACATAGATAGCATACATGCGTGCCCTTGTCCTTGCCCTTCTTCTTTCTGTGCCTTTTACTCCTGCCTGCAACACCTTCTGCAGCCAATGCTTGATCGCGGTTAAAGATTTCAATGGCTTTTTCAAGAATTCAGCCTCTAATAGATATGCAATTGCCTCATTGAAGTTGAGGGTGGTTTTTCAACAAGAATATTTATCACCAATTGCTCCTATGATGATGGTAGAGATGATGCCAGTATGACGATCTTGTCGTTCTCCTCAATTTTCTCATCCACACTAGTCAACTGTGTGCTAAGTTTGTTGAAGTCATTAAGATAGTCAACGAACCTGTACCTTCCTCCATATGCAACCTATACAATTGTCGCTTCAGTATCTACTGGTTTGTCAATGACTTTGCTATATACAATTCTTCTAAGTCTTCCTATGATTTCTTCGATGAATTTTTCTTGATCGCCGAGTACTTTAACTCATCGAGAAACGGATTGTACTGACAGCTTTTCGCTCCATTACCTTCCTATCTTTATCAGACGACTTTTTTGGTTTGTCCCTTTCAAGAGTATCGATTAGCTTCTGCTGGGGAAGAACATAATTCATAACGCATTGCCACACGTTGAAATTTTTTTCGCCGTCAAATTTCTCTATTTGATTTCACATTGTTGACATCGATCTTGATTTGTGCCACTTGATGCTTTACCAACCTTCTCCAAAATCAGATTAATCTGGTTTTGGTTCTGATACCGCTTGTTACACTTTGATACCCCTTCTTATGCTCAGCAGCCATCGGATTGGATCAGAGTTTATGAAATATGACATGAACATGCACGGTATCAAGAACGAAGAAAATAAATCTCATAAAGAGAACCAAAATAATAATATTGAAGCAACTACGACGAGAAAAGATTTGGCGAAGTCAGTCACAAATTTCTTAAGCACAACCTTAAAATAGTACAATGGATTGTCGCTCCCTTATAACTCTCTCGAATCTTTGAAGACCCTCAGATTTTTGCCCTATACAAAAAAATATAGTGTTAAAAAGAAACTAGTCTCTAACCCTCTCATGCACCTCTACATTTAGATGAGTGGCTTCTTTATTTTGCCGTTTGGTTGGTTGGGTCCTCTATGACCACCCCATGTGGCTTTATATGGTCCTCCTTAGTCCTCTAAAATGTAATAGAAATCCTAATCCTATTAGATTCATCTAGGACTCTTTTATGCCAACTTTTTAAAATTTTAAAAGACTAGTATATGAGTCATCATGCTTAACAGGTAATCCTATTTGATTCATCTATGACTCTTTATATCATATATTTCTAAATTTTAAAAGACTAGTATATGAGTCACCTTGCTCTCAACGGGTACCAGGTTGAGGTAGGCCCATGAGCTGTAAATTTAGCATGGCCATATCATTTGTTCCGCTGGAGATGCCACTCAAGTCAAACTAGATCTAGGTTTACCTGTTAAAAGTGTTCTAGATTGAATATCTTTATGACAGCTACGCGTCAGTTGATCTTTTTTTCATGGAAATGGATGAGGGGAGTTTAGAAATATTGTCAACCACATCTAGACAATTAGTCAAGTCATAATTGGAGGGAGAGTAAAATTGTAGCCGGTTGGTATGGATGCAGATAGCTGGATAGTGTGGAGCTTGTAGTAGCAATTGTTAAAGGCGTACCAGATCTGCCGATTGCGATTTGAGTGAGTTGGTAGGATCCTTGCTGATATGAAATACACCTGATGGTCCATCCTGTTCCTGAGCAACCAATGCAAAACCAAAAGTTTTCCCATGAGAATGTTGACGTTTTGTATGTATGTGCCCATCACAATTGCCAGGGCCCTTGACACTAGGATATTAATATGATCGAGTGCGTAGCTGAATAGTTTAACAATATGTCCAAGCTCATATCAATTTAATAACTTGTGCAAAATGATCGTTCATGGTGATGTCAGATTTTGCTCTATTTTACAATTTTTTCTATGCCGTTCCAAAACTTGCACTAGCTTCTTCAGAAAACTCACTGCTCGTGCAGGATATCTTCCTACGAACTGCTGATTTTATCCATCAACTGTTGGATTCGCAGCGACCAAGTTCACAATACTTATGCTCGATGATTTCCTTGTCTGAAATGCTGCAGCGTTCACGTACAACAAGCAGTTCCACAACGTGATGGCGGTGAGCAAGGCGGACTACAAGAACTGCGACGCGAGTACGCGACGAAGCCGATCGCCACCTGGTCCACCGGCAAGGACTCGGTCGTCCTCAACACCACCGGCCACCACTACTTCATCTGCGGCTTCACGGGCCACTGCGGCATCGGGCAGAAGGTCGACATCCGCGTGGCCACGGCCAACCCCTCTGCTGCCCCTTCCATGGCGCCCGCCCAGGCCTCCGGCTCCGAGCCCGCCGGCGGTGGCTCATCCGGTCGCGCCGTCACCGCACGGCAACGTTGCATCTACCGTCGGCTGCTCCGTGGCCGTGACACTCGCCGCGTCCGTGCTCTCCGTTGCCGCTGCCGGCCTGAACTTCCTGTAGTCCGGACGTTGTCGGTTAGGATAGCGCCCTTGTGAATTGTGAGCTTGCGTTTTGTTGGCGTATGAGCAGGAGGATCTGGACCTGTGTTGATTTCTCTTTTGTCCCATTTTGTTTCTTACACTAGCCTGGTTCTGTGGATCTTGGTTTGATTCGGGGATTTGTGCCGGTTGTCAGTTCATCCTTTCAGCTGTTTATTCATCTCTAGTTTAGGCTGTGCTCAGTTGTGCTTTTTTTAGCTTTTGGTATTATTTACTGCAGCTGGTTTATTTTGCTAGTAATTGGTAGTTTTTTTAAAGTAATTAAATTTAAAATTTAAAAATAGAAAATGTAGATTATCCTATTATGGATAATATAAAATAACATGAAAAAAATAAAAGGTAAAAAACCAAAAAAATAAAAAATAGAAAAGGATAAGATTAAAAAATAGTAAACTAAAAATTAGAAGATAAAGCGGAAACGTGCAGAGCCGATCAATTGAGAACTGTGCCACAGGGACAAACACACCAAACATACAACACGAGAGTTAACGATTACTAACTAAATCTATTGCCTTTTTTTTGTCTCCACCTCTTCTTTTATGCAACCAAAAATATGTTCAACTGGAAGGTAAGCATGCTCAAATATCCTACAATTCCTTTCCTTCCAAATATTCGAAGTTGTGTAGATGATGATGCCATCAAAGATCCGATTTTGCTGCTTATCCACCCTTTTCCTGAACTCGATCCACCAATATGATAGTTTTATTGATATTTGTTGAATTGTGGGAGCCTGATATCCTATCCATGAGAAGACCCTCCTCCAGATTTGTTTTGCATAAGGGCAGCTGATGAGCAAGTGCTCTGGCGTCTCTGAGCACTGCCGACACAACAAGCAGACATTGATATGCGGCCATCCCTGACGTTCCAGATTGTAAGGTATAAAAATTTTCCCCTGTACAGAAAGCCAAGCATGTAGAATCCTAATCCTTATGCATGTCATGATCCGCTAGTCTTCACTAGAACACCTATGATGGAGGGGATTGAGAGACTTACAGTCACCAATAAACGCCATGAGCGAAGACCCGTGCCTGCGTGATGCAGGCGTGAGGAAGAGTCAGTGTAGTCATCGAAGTGGTGCAGACGGTCGTCGTCGGCGAGGTCCTGCAGTGGCGGCGACGGCCTTCCCGTTGCTAGCAGCGCACAGTAGATCGGATCTCCTTTTGGGTTTGTACAGAGTTTAGACTCTCACGAGAGAAAAGCTTAACCACGTGAGAGGCCGTAACCCCCTTTTATTTGCGCTGTTGCAACAGGGGACCATAACCACAAGTCGGTTAGGCACCCCTGATCAGGACGCTGAAAATCAGGAGACGTGGGTTTCCCCACCTCTCTTTAGTCTCGGCCGTTTGGCCTGAGATCAAACCAACATTCTCCCCCTTGATCGTAAGGCAAAACATCATAAGCCCTCTTTCAATAAAATTCACACTAAAGTAATGCGTCACAACAGTTAACTAAATACGGTTGGACATCAGTACTTATAGTGCTTCATTTTATATCGATTGGATAATATAATACTTCATGGGAGTTGGTTACTTTATATGGTCTTCTGATTCCAGGATCACAGGCTCTCCAATAAATCCATGCTGGCAACATGATCACGAAAAATATTGGGTGGTAAGCCTTTTGTGAGGGGATCCGCAAGCATAAATTTAGTTCCAATATGCTCAACCTTAATTGTTTGATCCTGGACTCTATCTTTCACAACATGATACTTTATGTCAATGTGCTTGGTAGCTGCACTTGACTTATTGTTACTCGAATAGAAAACCGCGGGTTGATTATCGCAGTATAGAATGAGTGGTCTAGAAATGCTGTCTACCACTCTTAATCCCGGGATAAAGTTCTTAAGCCATACAGCCTGTCCAGTAGCCTCATAACATGCCACAAATTCAGCCTGCATTGTCGACGATGCAGTAAGTGTTTACTTTACACTTTTCCATGAAATTGCTGCTCCTGCGAGGGTGAAAATATAACCTGATGTGGACTTCTTAGTGTCTTTACACCCCGCAAAATCAGCATCAGAATAACCGATAACCTCAAGGTTATCGTATTTTCTATATGTGAGCATGTGACATTTAGTGCCTTGCATATAGCGTAGGACTTTCTTAACGGCTTTCCAGTGGTCCGGTCCTGGATTTGATTGATATCTGCCAAGCATCCCGGTAACAAAAGCTAAATCAGGGCGTGTACATACTTGAGCATACATAATACTTCCGACAGCAGAAGCGTAAGGTATAGCCTTCATCTGATCAGATTCATAGTCATTCTTTGGGCATTGAAATTTCCTAAACTTATCGCCCTTAACAATAGGAGGAGGCGAGGCAGAGCATTTATGCATATTGTATCTCTTTAGTACTCTGTCAATGTATGCCTTTTGTGATAAATCTAATGTTCCTTTGGACCTATCTCGGTGAATTTCAATACCAAGAACATAAGATGCTTCACCGAGATCCTTCATGTCAAAATTGGATGAGAGAAATCTTTTAGTTTCCCGCAGCATGTCCACACTGCTGCTGGCCAATAATATATCGTCCACATAAAGGATTAAGAAGGTGTAATTACTCCCCCTGAACTTAACATATGTACAATTATTAACATCATTCTCTTTATATCCAAAATTCCTTATGACTTCATCGAACTTAAGGTACCATTGCCTATAAGCTTGCTTCAGGCCATATATAGATTTCTTTAACTTACATCCCAAATGTTCCTCGCCTTCCACAACAAAACCTTCCAGTTGTGTCATGTAGACGTCCTCATACAAGTCTCCATTCAAGAATGCAGTCTTAACATCCATTTGGTGCAACTCTAAATCAAAATGTGCTGTGAGCGCTATTATGATTCTAAAAGAATCTTTAGTCGAGACAGGAGAAAATGTTTCATTATAGTCAATGCCTTCTCTTTGTGTGAACCCCTTCGCTACAAGTCTTGACTTAAACATTTCGATATTCCCTTTGGAGTCACGTTTGGTTTTGTAGACCCATTTGCAGCCTACTGTTTTGGCTCCATTAGGTATTTCTACTAAGTTCCATACATCATTATTGCCCATAGACTTAATTTCATCTTTCATGGCATCTAGCCACTTAGATGAATCCTTACTCTTCATAGCTTCCTTATGAGAGTTAGGATCATCCATCTTCTCAAGATCATCTTCATTCAAGTAAACCTTATAATCACTTGGAATAGCAGATCTCCTCACTCGTTCTGATCTCCTGACAGGCACAATAGTAGGCTCATTAGGCTGTTCTTTAACTGTCACAGAGGGCTGTGAAAACTCATCATTAGGTACATCACTAGTATTTTCAGAGCCCTCAACAGAAGGAATAGCCACAGAATTAACTGGAGACGCAACAGGAGTTGCAACTACAGGATCAACTGTGGGCACAATCACTTGGGGCACAACTACTTGGGGCATAGGAAAATCAGTCTGTCGGATTAGCGGTGAAGGAACATAAATTCGCTTCTCCTCAAGATCAATTTTTCTGGGCTCCAAGTCCCCACTGATGCCATTATTTTCCAAGAACACTGCGTGTCTTGTCTCTACAAATTTTGTGGTACGTTCTGGACAATAGAATCGGTACCCTTTAGACCTATCAGGATAGCCAATAAAATGGCAACTCACAGTCTTGGGATCTAATTTCTCAATTTGTGGGTTAAATACTTTAGCTTCGGCTGCACAACCCCACACATGGAGGTAGTTCAAACTTGGTTTTCTCCAAATCCATAATTCATAGGGTGTTTTAGGCACTGATTTACTGGGAACCCGATTGAGTATGTGTGCAACGGTCATTAATGCTTTCATCCACAACTTTACTGGCAAAGTGGAGTAGCTCAACATACTTCGAATCATGTCCATAAGTGTGCAGTTTCTTCTTTCCGCTACTCCATTTTGTTAGGGATCACCAGACATTGAGTACTGGACGACTATACCATTTTTTTGTAGGAACCTGGCAAAGGGACCAGGAACCTGCCCAAAAGTTGTGTGTCGCCCATAATACTCTCCCCCGCGATCCGAACGCACTACTTTAATCTTTAGATTGTGCTGATTTTCAACTTTAACCTTAAATATCTTAAATTATTAAGTGCTTCCGATCTCTCTTTAATAGGATAGATGTAGCCATAACGTGAGTAATCATCAGTAAACGTAATGACAGAATTATAACCATCCACTGATGTCACAGGGAAAAGACCACATATGTCAGTATGAATTAATTCCAAAATCCCTGTGCTTCGAGTAGCACCTTTCAATGAGGCGTTCAATTCTCCCTCTCGAAATGTGGCCCAAACGACAGTGCCACAATTTCGACGAAGTCTCATCAATTCGATTCTCCCCCTCGAAATGTGGCCCAAACGACAGTGCCACAATTTCGACGAAGTCTCATCAATTCGTTTGCGCTTTTTAGTCACATCACATATATTCATAGATATAGGAGAATCTTGCAGGGATAACATATAAAGTTTGTCGTGTCGGATGGCACGACCAACATTATCATTATTAAAATAAACAAGACACTTTCCGTGTCCAAAATTACATGAATATCCATCATTATCTAATAATGAGACAGAAATTAAGTTTCTTCTCATCGAGAGAACATAAAGAACATCATTGAGTTTCATTACAAAACCATTATTCAAAACTAGGAAATTGATCTAATGGCTTTAATGTCAGCTTCCATTCCATTAGCCACTCTTAGACTTCTTTCCCCTCTGAGATTTCTCAACATATGGAATCCCTACAAGGAATTCGTAACGTGCACAGTGGCACCAGAATCAATCCACCAAGAGTTTATAGGAAAATCAGCATAAAATGCTTCATCAACAAAAGTAATTTCATAAGTACCTTTCTTGGCGAGCCATTTTAGCCATCCAGGACAGTTATCTTTGAAATGATCCTTGGACTGACAAAAATGACACTCATCATTTTTCTTTTGTCCATTTGAGCTCCCAGGACCTGAAGCGTGTTTAGGCGCTTGAGGACGCTGTGGCCTTTTATAAGGGGAGTATGGTTGCTCCTTCTTGCCCTTTCATTTATAGCATCCTCTATTTTTAGAGGGAACGGCTTTATTTGAGGAGTTGATGTGATTTACAATATCATCAGCTCCCTCAGCTTTGAGTCTCTCTTCCTCCTGAGAAACATTGGCGATTAACTCGTTCATTGTCCACTTGTCTTTAATGGTGTTATAGTTCACCTTGAAAGCTTCAAATTGCTTAAGAAGAGACATCATAATATAATGGACAACAAATCTGTCAGAAATTGCCATGTCCATTGTCTTAAGTCTGGCAGCAATATTAATTATGGTCATAATGTGCTCACGGACATTTCCAGTACCATTGTACTTAGTGTTCATGAGCCTGTGCATCAGTGTGGTAGCATAAACCTTGGAGGATCCTTTAAAATGATCCTCGATGGAGGACAAGTAGTCCTTCACCTTTTTTTTTTCAGGAATTGCTCCCCTAATAGCCTCACTGATGGAGTTTTTCATTACAGCAAGTGAAACGCGGTTAGACCGCTCCCACTTTTCAGCATTAAGTTTGTACTCCATTTTATCATCAAATTTGTCATCTCCTTCATTAGGAGCGACAGGCTCATCGAACCTGAACGCATAGTCCAGATCTAAGAGCTGAAAAGTCGTCGTAAGGGTGAACTTCCATTTCTGGAAGTTGCTGCCATTAAGTGGCTCAATTGCATTAACTTGAGCGGAAACAGAAGAAGCTGAAAAATTTAAAAATTTACATTAGGAAAAAAACACATAATCGATTTGCATGAAAAGTTAATCTTACGTTGGTATGATTAACAACATGCTCATAATAATTTATCGTATCACCGTTGGGCAGAAGACGAAAAATTTACATGATTTAGGGCATGTAATTACAATTAACGTTGGTCAAAGAGTAATATAATGGCCAAAACAACATATCAAAAAGAAACATAATCAATAACATGCTATTACAATTAACGTTGGTCCAAAAGTAATAGCACGAAAAAAATAATTATACCCCTCTAATTGAATTTCTCGTTGGTTCCATTCAATTAGGGGAGAACATCACGCAGTGGAAATAATAGCATAAAATTTCAGCAGCTTAAAACATTATCCAGTAATATATTGCATGAGAGACATCAAATAACAATTAATTAAAGAACATGAGGCATATCATAATACATGAAATATATATACTGAAATAAAACTTAACAGCATAAAAATACACCATGAAACAAATTTATGTATACATATATACATATGTGCTGAAAACATAAGATTATACGTAAGGGGGGCCAAAAGAAAAATAACACATAATTTCTGAAAAATTAGAGGCCCTTTTTTTTTGTAAAAATCGCACCTTACTTTATTCCACCCATACCCAGTCAAAAAATCAGTCCAACTTCCCAAAAAAATCTTGACCACGTTCTCCTCATCTCCTCAAAACATGCTCCACCACACAAAACACCTCTCTCCTCCCCCCAAAAAATGGATCTGACAGAGGGGGGGCTAAGAGCTAGCTTTCTCGGCGGCGCGGGAGGTGCGGCCTGCAGCGGCGCGCAGGGGGGGGCAGAGGGCTCGGCCGGCGGACGGCCAGGGCCGGGCGCGCACAGGAGGGTCCCGCACAAGGCGCAGGAGGGCCACAAGGGGCGCGCGCGGCCAGAGGGCCAGCAGGTGCAGGCGCCATGCGAGCGGGCAGGCGGCGCATGGGCCGGCGGGCCATGCAGCGGGCGGCGCGCAGGCGCGCCGAGCGCAGCGGGCGGGCCAAGCGCGCAGCAGGGCGCCAGCGGCGGCGTCGGGCGCAGGCGCCGGCGGCGAGGGCTTGCGCGGCAAGGCGTGCGGCCGGGAAGGGCCGGCGGGGCTCGCGCAGGGCCAGCAGTCGCGCAAGGAGCGCATAGAGGCAAGTTTTTTTTGTTTCTTTTTCTGATCTGAGACTTGGTCCGTTAAATGCCCTCCTTCTAATTTCTAATCCGTGACAAAATTTAGGGTTCTAGGAAGAGCTAGTATTGCTCTGATACCAAATGTAGAATCCTAATCCTTATGCATGTCACGATCTGCTAGTCTTCACTAGAACACCTATGATGGAGGGGATTGAGAGACTTACAGTCACCAATGAACGCCATGAGCGAAGACCCGTGCCTGCGTGATGCAGGCGTGAGGAAGAGTCGGTGTAGTCACCGAAGTGGTGCAGACGGTCGTCGTCGGCGAGGTCCTGCAATGGCGGCGACGGTCTTCCCGTTGCTAGCAGCGCACAGTAGATCGGGTCTCCTTTTGGGTTTGTACGGAGTTTAGACTCTCACGAGAGAAAAGCTTAACCACGTGAGAGGCCGTAACCCCTTTTTATTTGCGCTGTTGCAACAGGGGACTATAACCACAAGTCGGTTAGGCACCCCCGATCAGGACGCTGAAAATCAGGAGACGTGGGTTTCCCCACCTCTCTTTAGTCTCGGCCGTTTGGCCTGAGATCAAACCAACAAAGCAAAGAACCTACATTTGCCTCCAGTCCCTACCTTCCAAATGTATGAGAATTCCTTGCCTGCATATGTGCCTAGGAATAGGAATTGGGAAGCCAGATGGGAGTACTTCTCGTTGAGCCCACGCAGGACGGCGAGGACAAGGGTGCGATCGGGGACGGACTCGCCCAGATCACTGAGAGCATCCGCCATGCCCTTGAGCTTGCGGCAGTAGTCGGAGATGGTAAGCGCGCCTTGGCAGAAGTTGCAGAACTCGACGTCGAGGTACATGGCGCGCGTCTCCCGGTTGTCGACGAACTGTTCCTCAAGACCGAGCCGACGCGCCGCGCGAGGTCGTGGGCGCCATGACGAGCTCGGCGAGGTTTGGCGAGATGGTTCCGTGAGAGCCACCCGAGAACGGTGCACTCCATGCGCACCCGTGATGGGATGTCGGGGTAGGCGGCGTCGGTGAGGACGTGGTCGAGAGCGCGTTTGCCGACGACGAGGAGGAAGAGTCCGCGCCACTTGGTGTAGTTGGGAGCATCGGTGTCGAGGACGATGGGGACGAGTCCGAATGTTGACGACGCCACCGCTGGGCATGGAGCGTGGCGATGGTGTTGGCCTCGAGTGCGCTCGTTGGTCGCGAAGGTACGCCGGCGCCTCAAGGCGCCGGCGGTCGGCGTCGAGGCTAGCTCGTGCGGTGGCGAGGCGCGCATGTTCGGCGTCGGGAGCAAGCGGTGGCGCTCGGCGTCGGCGGCGAGCGCGCGCGCTCCTCATCATTGGGAGCAGCCATGACGGGGCGGCGGTGGTGGTGAGGTGGCGTCGGGCCGGGAAGGAGCTGGAGAAGAGGCGGAGGCAATCCGTAGGGGAGCCGGCCGAGGGAAGGAGTCCGCCGATCTGAAGCGGCCGCCAGAGCCGATCGCTGGCCTCTGGAAGAGAGAGGACGAGAGAGAGAGATGGCTCTAGCGATGGAAACGAGGAGGGGTAGATATTTAGCTATTGGAAACGAGTGGCTGTGCTGTGAGATATATCCAATGGAGGGGTGGCGTTCTGCTGTAGTTTTGGAATGCGCGATGGGCAAGGAGATGGCCGGTGGCGCAGGTAGGAGCGGCGGGCGACGAACGCCGGCGGCTAGGGTGCGGAAGCGAGGGTCGCAGGATGCGAACCACTCATGATACCATGAAAGCGTGATAAGTTTGGAAGAACACGCAATAGCTTTCCATTGATCAATTGGTGATTACATATACATGGTGAACCACCAGAGAAAGGCAACAAACAGGAGATATCTATCTACCAAAAATAGCTAGTTTGTTGCCATAAACGCTGATCTTCAGGAGATGCCGTTCCAGTGAACCTGGACGTACCAGAGGCGGACCAATACGTGACATACCAGAAATACGTCATGCTAACAGTGCTAGCTTGAGGTGTATGTGCTTCTAGTTTTTAGTACTAACTACTAATGTTGAATTCATCGTGTAAGGAAAGAAAGAAGGTTAAAATTTTGATGGGCATATCCTCCTCACAGCCCATATTACATAAAGAAAGCAAGGAGAAGGTCAGAAAGATACTGTGATCTGTAGGTCCATAGCAGCATGCTTCTCATCTCTTTCTTCTGGTAGATGGGTCTCTGGCTTTTTGGAATTTTCCATATTCCTCTGGTCTCGAGCATCCAAGTCTGTACCAATATCTGCAAAAAAACATCTCAGAATAATGTTCTAGCCTCATGCCAAGCATCTTTTAACTCGAAGAGCAAAACAAATATAGCATGGCCATGAGAGAACTTGATTCACGCGTGCAACTTAATGTTCAACTTCCAAATTGATATCTCCTGATAGAGTTGGGATCAGAACATCTCACTAATAAGTAATGATGATCCAGAACCTCAAAGATTATGAGTTGAGGAATGACTTGGTGCAGCTAACGCTTACCCAGTAAATCTGCAAAGGTGTCAAATTTTAGTTGTGAAAGGGCATTAGCAGTTATAATTGATGAACATCAAAATTACTTACTTATCTGGAACTCATGGGATTCATCAAATGTAAAGAGATATCAACAATAACATTTGTGATTGAAGAATGGTATGCCAATAAATGTTTGGTTCAATAGATTCCCTCCATATTGAAATGGGTGACATATGTTATTATAAAGCTCATTTGGACACCTTAGTGCTCCAATCATCTTATATGGACACTTAAAGGCGATTGCCAAAATCTAGTATGCCAGGATTTTCCAACTGGAAAATAAATTTACTTAGTTGTAAATATTTGCTTGGATAGTTAAAATAAGCAACAATATTCCTGTGTATCACTGAGCTTAGTATATGTTTAATTTGGTCTGTTATATTTTGGCTCAAGTGAGCTATCGTCATGTCCGCCACCACCATGACCGAACAAGGACTCGGGGACGTCGGCCTTGCCGCATTTTAAAGGACGTCATTGCCGTGGTCATGGTGGCTCTTGGGATCACACTCCAGCAACGAGTGGGCCCTGATGTATGTGTAAGCAAAGGATGAGCCCAATTAGGGCATAGTATAGAAATATCGTGTATGTCCTTAGTAGTAAACCCTTTAATAAAGATATTTGTGTAAAAATCCTCTCTATGGCTATAAATATATCCCTTAGGGCATCATAAAGTAGGAGAGGATTTGGAGAGAGAAATTGTATGATTATCAAGTAACACCACAACTATTCTACTCCTTTCTTCACATTCGAGTCTTAGGTTTCAGACACTCCACTCGGGTCTCCCGCTTATCTATGTACAGCACGTAATCACAACACTGTCCATGTGCGTAGAGTTAAAAGAAGTGCTCAAACCTCTAATCTTGCCCTGGCTATCATCCGTGATGTTTTGCCCTCGGTGAGGGTTGTAGATTCTTAATCTGAACTGCTTGTAATTATCTCTATTTTATTACTTATTATTCTGTAGGGTCTTCCTTCCAATTTCAGGCCAAAAAAAAAAAAGCTAGGGAAACCAAAGATTTCCCCTGTAATTACAACCATAGATCATGGAAAGCTCAGTCTCCAACACCGTGATCGTTACATACCAGAACCTTGTTGCTTAAGTAGCCAAGAGGACTCGGGTGAGCAGCTGGATGGTCCGATTGTTGTGGAGGAACTCGTCGAGCGTTCGCCACTCGTTGAAGAACAAACTCCGGCACTGGTGGAAGAGGTTCCGGTCGACGAACCAGCAGCAGGGTTGCCATACCCTGCAACGCTCGGCGAGTACGTCGGCATGGGCATCTTTGGAGGAAGACGAGGCAGTGGAGCCTCGAACTGAAGGACACTGAGCGCCTGCTTGATGGATGGCCGCACGCCACGGTCCGGGTGCGCGCACCAGAGCCCCACGACCAGCACACATTCCACCTGCGCTCCGTCGAAGTCACCGCTCAGCCGCTCGTCGGCTGCCTCGAGAATTGCACCCCGGCCGTAGAGGTCCCAGACCCATTCGATGAGGCGGGACTTGATCGACTGTTCTTGATGCAGCACCGGCCTTCTGCCGCAGCAGATCTCTAGCAGCACTATGCCGAAACTGTAGACATCGGACGTGGTGCTCGCTTTGCCGGAGGCAGCGTACTCCGGGTCCATGTATCCCATGGTTCCTGCCAGAACCGTCGTCTGCAAGCTGTTGCCGTGATCAAGGAGCTTCGCCAACCCAAAGTCGCCGAGCTTGGCACCGAAGGAAGAGTCCAGCATGATGTTGCTAGGCTTGATGTCCCTGTGCACCACGCATTTCTCGCACCCTACGTGCAGGTAGAGAAGGGCCGAGCCGAGCCCGAGCGTTACCTCGTACCTGCTCGACCACGCCAACACGCTGCCCGTGCCGTAGAGGTGGGCATCAAGGCTACCATTGGGCACAAGCTCATAGACAAGCAGGAACTCGCCGCGGCCGTGGCACCAGCCGACGAGTTGGACAAGGTTCCGGTGCCTTAGCCGGCTTATGATGGTGACCTCGGAGGCGTACTCCTTCCTCCCCTGCTTGGAGCTCTTCGATATCCTCTTCACAGCGACTTGGAGGCCCGGGTCGCTCAGGAAACCTCTGTACACCGAACCGAAGCCACCCTCCCCGAGCTTTCCGTCTCCGGAGAAGTTGTTCGTCGCCGCGGCCAGTTCGCCGTACAAAAATCGCCTCGGGCCGGTGCCTTGCTCGAACTCCTCGTCGGAGCCCCCCATCTCGTATTCTAATTCCATCATCCGCCGGCGGGAGCTAATCCTACGGCGCCTTATAATCAGAAACCAGATCAAGCCCCCCACAACGGCGACGGATATTAGCACAGCACCGACAGCCGCTCCGGCGACCGGCCGGACCTTATTGCGCACCTTTGATCCTCTTGGTTCTTCTGCCACCACCAACGTCGAGTTGAAAGACCAGGTGAGCACGCGGTGCAGGTCCACGGACCACCCGCTCGCAGCCGAGAACCCAATGGCCACCTGTGCGGGGAGCAACCTCTTGAGGTCAACGGTGCTGTTGAGCTTGTACCCCATGCCGCCATCTCTGCTGTCGAACTGTAGGGAGACGGCAAGCAACTTTGTACTGCTGTTGTAGCCCACCCACGCGATCATCGGCTCGCTAGTGTTGACGAGGCTGCCGTTGGGCAACAGCTCCACCGCGGTCGAGTTGATGGAGTTCACGTCGATCCCGA
The DNA here is from genome assembly GCA_036346265.1 of Melocanna baccifera. Lineage (NCBI taxonomy): Eukaryota > Viridiplantae > Streptophyta > Magnoliopsida > Poales > Poaceae > Melocanna > Melocanna baccifera. The sequence continues at coordinate 20,904,045 of CM070694.1, read as the reverse complement.
TGTGATAGCTGCTCGGGTCCCAATCATTTCGGTACGTGTCGAACTCCACCGCCACGGCCGCAGTGGCAGTGGCAGCGGATGAATTGGTGAAGAGGCCGAGGTAGCCACCGCCTTCGTAGGGAGGAATTGTTGGCGGGTAGGGTGAGAGGAAGAAGGCGAGCCCGTCGCTGGGCGCGTACTTGGGGTCGTTGCTGGATGGCATGATGGCGAAGGAGAAGCGCGTCGTAAAGCTCGTCACCTCGCCGGTGGCCTTGTCCCAGAGCGGCACCGGTTGGCTATAGGTCGCCCGGCCCGCGCTGTTGTATCTGTCTTTCGCTGTAGGGTCAGCGTTCTGGGTGAGCTCGATGTAGCCACTATCTTGAGGAAGATTCGCGGATCCGTCGGGTTTGATGTCGGAACGATTGAAAGTGGCGGGGTCGGAGAAATTGTAGCTGAACGAGAGTGGACTATAGCAAGGTAGCTTGGAGATGAAGAAGAAGGAAGTGAAGAGTAAGAACGCAGGGATCCTTGATCTCATGGCACCCATGGCCACGACCATTTGGAAGGAAACAAATGGTGGCAACGATGAGGAGGAAGAAGCAATGGAGCTTTGCGTGCAGCGTACTAGAGAAGTCGAAATTAATGTAGAGATGATTTTTTTAGGATAATCCTTTTGTAACCTTATTTTTGGAAAGAGACCCATGTAAAACTTCACTGGAAGCAGGAAGCCAATGGAGGTAGACCATTCTGGATCGCCATCAGCGCGCACTTGCAGCCTTGGTTGGTAATTCTAAACTTATCTTTAATCTTCTGAACGTCTCCATCGGTGGTGACGTTTCTCGATGAGCTCGACGACGACATGAATGAAGATGTACAAACACAAGCTCTGATACCAAATGTTAGCCCAGGAAAAAAAACTCATGCGATTACACACACAAACTCGCGCTATAATCTGAACAAAGACTCGACAAAAGATTGATACACACACAAAAAGAAAATACACAGAGAGAACTCTTTCTGTTACGCCATCTCCCTCCCTTAAAAGATACTGCTTTCTGCAAGAGCAAACAACTATGAACTGGACAGAGAGATGAACAAGATGAGGGAGCGAACTGCTGCTTTGGAACTGCTCATGTATTGCTTCATTCGATCGCTTATTTATAGCATCGGGACTGCACAGGCTTGGCCGAACTGCTGATCGGGTCATCCCGTAACAGACGCTAAACAAACAAACTAAACATAGCCATTTTGATCCTATTTCTACGGCATGTACCACATGCCTTCTCTGCATGCATGTGCATACGACTAGACTCAACTAACCAAGAGATAATTAGGAAACTTAAACAACTCAAAGCAAAATACTAAATCAAGATTATTTGCTAACAATCTCCCCCCTAATTTTGATAGCTTCATAGGAACGCCGGTTCATCGTTGGCGTTCGTCTCGACGAGAAGTGCCTGCTCCTTCTCCCTCTTGTTAGGCTTCTGGCATTCTGAAGCAAAGTGCACATAATCATTACAATTAAAGCATCTTATTTTTGCTTTGTCAATTCTTCGGTATCGACGGCCACCACCGCCGCTAGAACCACCTGAGAAACCTTCACCTTCATGCTTTGATGATCGGGCCTCCCACTCTGCGCGCGTTAGGAGCAAGTGCTCCTCGTCTCCGTTGTTGTTGCCGTAGCGACGTTCTCCCTCTTCCTGCGTCTTCAAGCGGCCGATTAGCTCTTCGATCGACATATTCTTTATGTCACCGAATTGCTCAATCGTGGTGACGACGGGAGAGAACTTCTTAGGCACTGTACGAAGAAACTTTCGCACGATGTAGGCTTCTTCCATCTTTTCGCCTAGACCTCGTATGTTGCTGACGATTGTCGTCAACCTCATCGCGAAGTCATCAATCTGCTCGGTGTCCCTCATGCGCAAGTTTTCAAACTCGCTTTTGAGGTTTTGTACACGCGCCTCCTTGACGCGATCAGCACCGAGATGCATTACCTTCAGGGTGTTCCAGGCCTCCTTTGCGGTCTCCTTCTCAGCTAGGAGCAGCAGTATATCTTCCGGCACAGTGAGGAAGATTGCCGCGAGCGCCATTTGATCTTGCCGCTCGTTCACCACTTCATCTACGATTGCGTTCCACACGCCCTGAGCGCGCATGAACACCTTCATCTTCACAGCCCACGTCGTGTAGTTGCTCCTCGTGAGCATGGGATACGGGAGGGAGATACTGCCCTCGCGCGCCGACGCCTTCGGCACGCTCCCATCGTCGATCTTCTGAACGTCCCCATCGGTGGTGACGTTTCTCGACGAGCTCGACGACAACATGGATGAAGATGTACAAACACAAGCTCTGATACCAAATGTTGGAACCGGGTTTACTCCTCGGGCCACAGGTCCAAATGGGCTGAACACAACCAAGCTCACGGAGACGGAGCAACAACCTTATAAGTGGTATTGGGCCTTCTCCCCCCAAAAGACTAGTCCAATGAGTGGGGACTCCCTCACACTTATAAGTTGTACTTTCTCCTCTCCCACAACCAATGTGGGATTATTCCTAACAGTTTGCAAGTTTATCGTGCTAGGCGCCAGTTTGGCGATCTTGGTGTCTCATTTTTAACACGGTGACATTACAAGTAGGGTTCATTTTAAAATAAGCTAGATGGATTCGGTTCTAAAAATATTGACTCATTTTTTTTTGGATTTATGCTTAACATTTGATTTTTATTTTTACAGTAACTCATCATTAAACAGTGTATTTTTTAAGATGAGATCTACAAATAAATTGTAGTACAAACTGTACCAAGTTTAGCTGTATTGGTCAAAATCATATACGACTGTTTTGCTCTTCGTACTGCACCTCACGAACAGACCAATTCAAAAACCACAGTCATAAACCATAAACCTCACCCAAAAAACTCATCCATTGTTAGATAAGGGCTTTATATAACAAACTCAACCATAAACCACAGTGGTTGCCCCCCACTGTGGCCCCTTTGGCCCATCATGCATTGCCCAGATGTATGTGTAAGCAAAGGATGAGTCCAGTTAGGGCATAGTAAGGAAACGTCGTGTGTACCCCTAACAGTAAACCCCTCAATAGAGATATTTGTGTAAAGATCCTCTCTATGGCTATAAATATGACCCTTGGGCATTTATTAAGTAATACCACAACTATTCTACTCCTTTCTTCACACTCAAGTCTTAGGTTTCGGGCAACCCACTCGGGTCTCCCGAAACTCTGTTTATCTAATGTACAGCACGTAGTCACAACAATTTCCATGTGCGTAGAGTTAAGAGAAGTGCTCAAACCTCTAATTTTGCCCTGGCTATCTTCCGTGATGTTTTGCCCCTTAGTGAGGGCTGTACATTCTTAATCTAAACTGCTTGTAATTACCTTTTATCGGGAGGTGATTCTATGCTCTCCCAAATAGCGAATTGCACAATTATTAAAGCACCTTTTAAGGGTGAATTGATGTTATTTATCCCTTTGTTGTGCTTTAAGATTTGTGTATGTCTATAAAAGTGAAAAGCATGGAATCACTCCTCACATATGTACGCGCTGTGATGTGTGCCCTCTCGTCATATCCGGCGTCCTATTGGATATGTACCAGTAAACCTTTGGAAGCGCTCAGTGGACGCTACCGCCAGCATTTCGGCGGTAGCGTTCGGCTTTTTTAACTATTTATTTTTTGTTTTTTTGTTTCAATTTTTAATTTTTTGGTTTTTTTCTTTTTTTATTGTCTGTGATGGGCTAACATATTTTTTATTTTTAAATTTAATTATGCTAAATAAGTCAGCTCAGTTACAGTACAAAATAAATCAACTACAGTAAAAAAAGGTATAAGTCAATACCATTCTGAACACCCCTGTATCTGAAAAAATGAAATGTTGCCACTCGTCGTTCATTAGGGCTTGTTTTTCTAATTTCGTCTATGACTTCTGGTTACTAGTTATAACTTTTAACTGTTTGTAAGAGAGATTACGAATATACAAGTAACTCGTTTACGGTTTTAATCGATATAAATAAAATTACTATAGTATATACTATAATTAATTTGTAGACTCTGTCTTAAAAAAACATTTCGTTTGAAAACTAGTCACAGTAGAAAAATCGAAAAGCAGCTTTTAGAAGATAAAAAAGAGACACTTAGTCCTAGCCGCATGAGAGAAAAATCTATGACTTTATGAGTTTATACATGGACCACTGTACCTCTGGTTGATTAATTACCTCTTCTAGATCTGTTGTCATCATGAAATAGATTCCTTTGCAAGTTCAGCGCGCACTAAAGTGTGTCCTTTTCGTTCCACGTAATAATTCTTGTGGCGCAAATGTCTAGAAACATTGCGCAAAATACCCGGCCCCGACCTGTCGGCAAACGCCTTCGACCTCAATTCTCTACCACATCAGAGACGGAGAGGGACCGGCCGGAGGAACAAAAACAACCAACGAACGCAGAGAAAAAAACCAGAGCACAAGCACCCAAACTAGAGTTCCCTACATCGCCCCCATCCCCATAAACAAACATGCACATACGTGCGACCGGACACAAGCCGTATCGGTCGAGATTTCGAGAGGATAAAGGGAGGCGAGGAACGGATCGGCGAAAGCGAGCCGAGACGGGGGGGTGCAGGGAAAGCAGCCGCGAAAGCGGCTGCCCGGCGACCGGACGTCAGAAATTCCGAACGGCGCCAAACGCGCGCCTTTCAGGCACGAAGCTTCGCCGTCTCCCACCGGCCGTCCGTAAAAATCTCGAGGCTGAAGCGGATGGATGGATGCTCTCGCGCGGCCGTCGCGTCAGGGCGCGCGCGGGACGGACAGACGCACGAGGCGAGCTGGGCGGAGAGAGCTGCTGCCTTGTGAAGCCTTTCTGTTTTATAGCTTTAATTATTGATTTTTAGTTGAAATTATATTATAACTATTGTTAAATTTTTGAATCATTTAATTAAAAAATAAAAAACTATTATACCATCATAAATACTACAAAGAAATAATATAAATAAGACAAAAAAACTAAAATAAATCTAAATTAGAAACTGATGTATTTTAATTAGCTTTTAACTTTAAATTGAAAGTAAAAAAAACTAGAAATGCTGGTTGAAGCAGACCTTAGCAACTTCTGTCACGTCAGTTCTTTACAAAATAACTATGGCGTTGCGACGCCACAGGTGAATATACAAATCAGGGGCGAGAAGACAACACGTTCACGTTATGGCACAGTAAGTTAGTTGGCAGAGATCGACATTTGTATCTTGTGATGTCTGATATCTTGGTCCCGTGTCTTGTTCGGTTGATGCTTACTTGAGGGTTCATGCCGGGACAAAGATGTTCCCGTCCGCAACGTAGGTGAAGGTCGACTTGGTTTCTTGTTTAATCCAAGGAAGGAGCTGTCGTGCTTTTGGGGCGCCACGTACGAGAGCAATTTAGCCGTGAAATTTGGACACTGTTGGACCTGTGCAACTCCGAAATTCCATTTTTAGCCTCCAAAGCAAAAAAATTTCAAAACTGGACCCCTTTTAAGCGCGAGACCACGGGAGGCGACCGTGGCGATCGTGCGATGCAGTACCGCACGATCGCCTTGCTCATCTGTTGTGCGGTACGGACCGCCGGACCGCATGCGTCGCGCCCGACCGCGCGACTTTGGCTCCGAGCGCGCGTCTCCTCCGCCGAGCGCGCGTTTTGGCTCCGAGCGCGCGTCTCCTCCGCCGAGCGCGCGTTTTGGCTCCGAGCGCGAATAATTGCCGACCGAGAATCTCTGCCACGCGCGAATAATTGGCGCTCGAAAGAAGGAAAAACCCCCAGCGTGCATTACTTTCTTCTGTTCGCTCATACACGTGTCTTTAGGGGAGAAACGGCCCCCTCTCCATGGGTGCTGCATGCATACTTCAAAACACATAACCACAGCGCAAGGGAGGGATGTCGAAGGCAGAAGGCTCATTTGCAGCTGAAGTTAAGATAGAGCAAGGGAGAAAGTGAAGGGAAGAGAGGAGTGAAAACACGGAGATTTGAGTATTTTTTGTTCGGAATCAGCGGATTTTACAAGTATAAAAGTTGTAGATCGTGTCGTGAGCTTCAAGAAGAGGTAAGTCTTGTGTCCGCGAAACTAAATTTTTATGTATGTGATTAGTCCATAATTAGTCGATTAGCACAAATCACCGTTTGGTAATGTTATTTTATGTGAATGTGTGATACGCCATGTCAATATTTGGTACGTTATGTATTTGTAGGTAATCTTTATGTGAACATATTTATTATAAGCCAATGTGTCATACAGTGTGTATGTGTAGGTAAAAATCCACATATTATGCATGCTTTATTGTAGTGTAGATAATGTCGTATTTTATTTTCAAGTTACGTATTGTAATGTAGTTAGTTTTTGCTGAAGAAAAGTGCGGAGCGAAAGCCGGAAGAGTTGAGTTGTTGTCGTTTGGAATCAGCGGATTTGGCAAGTACAAATGTTGTAGATCGTCTCGTGAGCATCAACAAGAGGTAAGTTTTGTGCCCATACAACTATAATGTTATGTATGTCATTAGGCCTTAATTAACGAAACCATCTTGGATTACTGTTATTTTATGTCAATATTTTATACGATATGTATGTATAGCAAATCTTGCATATGTTTAGCATGATGTATTGTAGTGTATATATGGTTTCATTTTTTTGTGAACATACGTACTGCAAAGTAGTTTCAGTTAGGTGCAAAATATGAAGTTGTAGTGTGTAGACGTTGGGAAAACACATATGTATGTTAGAGCAATTGTAGGTGATAACAATAGTACTAGGATTAAAATAAATTTGATAGATTAGAATTAAAAAGTTAGAAAAGACTATATTAAGTAAAAGTTATAAAAGATTGTAGTGTAAATAATGTGTATGTGTTGAAAAAGTAAATATTTATGTTGGAGCATTTGTAGGTGGTAAATTTGTAGATTCGAGACAATTTGTATAATTAGTATGCTTAGTGAATGACCGTAGTATGAAGGTCATTTGATGGAAATAAAATGAAGTGTGTATTTAATTTGATGTGTGGTACAATTTGAAAGTAAAATAATTCTGAATAAATCGTAGATTTAGAAATACAAAATATATACTAATCAAATCTGTTAATTACATGATACGATTGTTACATCTTTGTGTACTAAAGCGGTTGATTATGCACTTATGTTAGGTGCGCAATGGTGGCATTGAACAATTGTTCGTGTTTTATGGGAGTGGTCTCGTGCGTGATGGGCGTATGGGCGGACTGTCAAGTGCGAGCGGACCGTGATCCGAGCACCGATGCAGCGCCATGAGCTTGTCCGAGCTACGGGCGGGTCCGTTCAGCGTTCGATCGGCGGACCGCAAGGAAGAGATTACGGATCGAGGCGATCTATGCCTCGATGGTGGATGACGGAAGGGAGAGCATATGGCAACCGAAGGTGACCAATGGCGCCTCATGGGCGAACTACATGGAGGTCGTGTGCAACCACGATGCTGCGATATATGGCGAGCCAATGGTGTATGTCGAGTTCGTGGAGAGGCGAATCATCGGCCATGGTTGGTTACGTGCGGCCGGTGGAGATCACGATGGTAGGTTCATCTCCGGCGGTCATGAAGACGTTTTTGCGGGAGAACATGTGGCGAGGAAGTGGGTGATGAAGACGCAGCGAGGCGTGCGGACAATTTCCAGCCCAACGAAGGTGTGGGCGAGAGGTGGTGGGCGCCCGTATTGATTGTCATGAGTATCTTGGAGATCGGTGGAAGAAGAGGGCAGCGAGGAGGATGAGGAGGTGGAAGCAGCGATTACGGAGAGGGCGAGGATGGCGAAGGTGCAAGCTGGAGGGGTGGTAGGTCGTGTTGTGACGACGGGCGGTGTGTACGTGTCGTCGGGCCCGGGCGACATCTCGCGGCATCCCTAGTGCTTGCCACAAAGCGGAGGAGGAGAATGGGGTTCAGCGAGGCGCACTCTTTTGGAGCGATGCTTCGGAATAAAGTCTTTATCCAAAGAGCTATTCGTGAACATGCCGTCAAAATAAGCGGGCGTATCGGGTCCATAAGTCAAAGCGGACACGTGCGTTGTGAAGTGTGTCGACGGGTCATGTGGTGGCAAAGTCCGTGCACAACGGTACAAGGGCGTTGGCACTGAGTTCCGGATAACGGTGCTCCAAGATCACAGTTGCGAGCTTGCGGGCCCAGTACATAGACACCGTAACATGACATCATCGTATGTTGCGGAGCTAGTCACGCACCTCGTCCAGGCGGATGTGTCAATTACCCCGAAGGTTCTAATGGCAGAAGTAGCGAACACGGCGGGCTACGAAGTGAGCTACAAGAAGGTGTGGCGGGCGAAGCAAAAGGTGCTGCACGGTATGTATGGGACGTACGAGGAGGCGTACGACCTGGTCCCAAGAATGCTGCATCAAATTTCACAATCAAACCCAGTCACGTACATAAACAGGCAACAGAGAGTTTATCCTACGGAGGGTCCGAACTGTTTCATTCTTGACAGGGTGTTCTGGGCCTTCCATCAGGCAATACAAGGGTTCAGGTGGTGCCGTCCAGTGCTAACCGTAGAGGGGACGTTCCTATCCGGCAAGTACAAGGGTACAATTCTCACCGCAGTTGCAGCCGATGCAAATGACCAGTTACTCCCAGTGGCATTTGCAATTGTGAAGAACAAGAATACAGAAAGCTGGCTGTGGTTCCTATGCAATTTGAAGCATGCCGTAGTGCAAGAGTGTCGAGACCCGAATATGCAAATTCGGTCTCTCTGTGTAAACTGCACTAGTCCAGGATCACGCTAGTGCACACAGTCAAACATAGATGTCATCACAGTCATACACACGACAATAATAAAGGAAAACTCGAATATCGATAAAATATCAAAGATACGACCTTATGGCCAAGCTTACAATATCTCTAGCCGGAAGGGCTTAACAAAATAGCAGCGGAAATCCAAAATAAAGCGTAGCGACCAATCGACAAGCCACAGGCTATCGAGTGAAGAACAAAGCCTAATCCGTGAAGTCGTCGTAGAACTCTCCTTCTGGAACCTCCTGCTGATAGTACTCCTCTCCCTCAACTGAGCAACATAGGCGTAAAGCCGTGAGTACATTGGTACTCAGCAAGTCGTTTGTAACAATAAATGCAATATAATATGCACGACTTACCAATGGAAGGCTGAAAGGTTAATTTGCATAAAGGCATTTATTGATGAAATATATTAAATAATCTTGAAAGCGAAAGTTAACTGAAAACAGTAATAATAGATAATCAAAGGAATAAACATGAACCACTTGTGAACACCAATTCACAAGTTAAACCAACAGTGAACTACCTGTCCACTCCCAACATAAACCACCAAGTTATAAATGAAACACTAACCCTCGTGTGAAATCACCGAGCATTGTCCATGACCGAGGACGCGGCTATTCGAATAGTTTTACACTCTGCAGAGGTTGCACAACTGTACCCACACGATGTGATTAGCCTAGGCCTAAGGAAATCACAACAAGGCCTTTACAATGCTCTACCTCAACCCAATCCTCGCCGCTAGGGTTTCATCATCACACCCTTGCGCCACATGGAAATCAAGAACCATGTCCATCACAATGGCGAATTGAATTGAAATATTACAAATTAATCATCAGTCCATCCCATAATAGACATGTGGTTTGCACGATTAAGCTCGGATCAATGGCGCACAAAGTTAAGTCCTTAACATTACGGCGAGACTACCACATCCCCAAAGTACAACTGTACTTCCCCCTTTACTGCACGATCACTCGCCCGAGTGCAAAGCCAATTTGTATAATCAAGCCAACGTCACACCAATGACGTGGCACAAATTTTAATACACGTGGCACCAACCACAGTTCCATAAGTCATTAAGTCAAATTAATAATTTAACAGGTGTGATGAGATCAAACGTAAATATAAACCGGCTAAGCAATCTAATCGTACCAACCCATGTGATAAATAAACTAGCATCACTAATAAATTTTCCAACCTAAGGTGACAATGGCATCATGGTATTCCAAAGTATCAAGGAGGTATAATTTCAATTGGGACGATAACTACCAGTGCAAAGGTTTGAATAAAAATAGCAATGCAATGTAAATTTAAGACAAAATAATTAAATAATAGTTTGCAAAATTGGGTTCAACATGATCAAGGGACACGACTTGCCTTCGTTATGCTCGTGGTACTCTGGTCTTACAGCGCGAAACTGCTCCTCGGAATCCGAATCTAACGAGAGAGAAAACGACCGAAAACAAAGAAATACATAAAATGACAAGCAAAAGAACTCAAAAATTCACAAAACCAGAACCAACAGCTAGAGCTCGATTTTAGATGAATTTAGAAAAAAAGAACGGGATCAATCGGAGCTAGGACGGAGGAGAACGGGCTCGGAAAATTAATTCAAAATTAATTCGGGAAAATCGGAAAAATTCTTGTCTTTGTGGACCCGGTCCATGAAATTCCGAGTCCACCGTGGACTCGGTCCACGTAATGCAGCACGGCGGCGGCGACGCGGCGGGCGTCTTGGCGTGGCGGCGGCATATCTTTGCCACGTGGCACATCTTGGCGTGGCGGTGGCGTGGCGCCACGTGGCTCGAGGCGGCTAGGGCGGCGTGGCGGCGACGGCATGCCACGCGTCATGCCACGTGGTCTAGGGTCGGCGTGGCACGCGCCGGTGCTGCCACGTGGCTAGGCCGGTAGCGACTCGGCGCGGCGGCGTCAGCGGGATCCGGCAGCGGGGCGCGGGGCGTGGCGATTCGGGCCTCGGCTCGAATCTGAGCGGCGGCGAGATTGCGCGGCGCGGCGCGGCGAGAGCTTGATCGGCGGCGTGGCGGCGGCTCGCCGCGTGCCGCGTCGCGCGCCTTGCGGCGCAGCGCGGATCGCAGCGCGGGCGGCGCGTGGGCGGCGCGAGGGCGGATTGGCGGCGCGTGGCGGGTGCGCGCGCGAGGCGACGGCGTCGCGAGCGCGTGGCGCAGACGCGCCAGGCGCGGCGGGCGAGGCGGCGGCGCGCGAGGTGACGGAGGCGACGCGGCGAAGCGGCGCGGAGCTCACCGGCGGCGACGCGCGGCGGCCGCTCCGGCGACCTCGAGCGGCGGCGAGGCGCAAAGACGGCGGCGGCGAGCGCGGCGACGGCGGCAGCGTGGGCGAGCGAGGCGGCGGCGAGGGTTTCGGCGGCGTGCACGCGAACCGAGGACGGCCGACCGGTTTTAACACGCGAACCGAGGAGTTCGATCCGATTCTGGCGGCGCGCGGACGCGGACGGGTTAGACGGCTAGATGCGCCACGCGGCGAGATCGGACGGCGGGATTGATTAGGTTAGGAGTTAGGGTTCGCGCGCGCGGGGAGCGGACGGCTGTGATCGCGCGCGCGCGACGGCGCCGAGGGCGCGCGGCGAGTGGGCGTTGGCTGGCCCGCCGCCGCCAGCGTCAGCGATCTGCGACAGCGTGCGCGGCGGAGATCGAGCGGCGGGGCGGCGGAGTCTGTGCGCGAAAGGGTATGCTGTGCGCGCGGCGCGGATCGAGCGGCGCGTGGAGGAGAGAGGTGATCGGCGCGGGGATTAAATTCTTTTCTTTTCTTTTCCGAAATTCAAATAAACTTCTAAAAGCTCTAGAAAATAGCAAATAACTCCCAAAATTCACTAAAAATACGAGAAAATTCCTTGAGACCTGAGGAACACAAATAAAATATTTTCCACTTATGTTAATGTTTATTTTAATCATATTAAATCATTTAAAACTTTAAAAATTCATTTGAAGCTTCAATTAATTTCAGAAAATTCCAGAAAATTCATTTTTGAAATCCAGGCTTTAAAAATCTCAGAAAAACAGGATGTTACAAAGAGCGTCCTGAAGTGTGCCTTATCTCTGACCGCAATGTAGGCTTGCTGTCTGCGTTGCGAACGTTGCAGAATGGGACGCAGCCCCCCTTCCAGTGGACTGATGTGAAGAACCGCTGGTGCATGAGGCATATTGCAGCGAACTTACATAGAAGGTTCCGTAGCAAGGACCTAATGAAAATGTTCAAGAAGCCATGCATGCAGAACCAAAAGCGGAAGTTCGGCACCTTGTGGAGGTAGCTCGATCAGGAGGCTACGAAGCATGTGCATACAGAAGCAGGGGCCGTGGAGGGGGGATCCACAAGAGTCGGGGTATTCTCAGAATGGGTTCAGGCCAATGCACCTGACTTGGAAATGTGGTCTTTGTTGCACGACACCGGTGGGGCAAGGTATGGGATCACGATAACCAACATGTCGGAGGTTTACAATGGCGTCTTGAAAGGCTTCAGATCCCTGCCGATCACGGCAATCGTGGCTGAGACTTGGAACCGTACCGTCGGTTACTTTGTGAATAGAGCCATGATGGCGCAGAAGCACGTTGAGGAAAACAAGCAATACTCTGAGGTAATGCAGGCCTTCATGGACAGGAAGATGGAGAAGGCTCGATCCCACATTGCTCAGCCCATTGATGGCTTAAGGAGGAAGTTTGAGGTGCGCCTAAGGCAGAAGTATGTCTTGGGTCACATTAGAGGGGAGCGCAAGCAGGTATGCACGATTGGTGATGAAGCATCTTGCACCTACAACAAGCCCCAGCTTCTGCACAAGCCATGCTCCCATGTGTACGCGGCCTGCGCTGTATGGAACCAGGCGTCGACACAGTACATCTCCAAGTACTACGACATGCAGCACTTGTATGCAACCTAGAGTGCAGAGTTCCATTCCTACGGGGTAGACATGCACTACAGGGAATTATGGCCGGGGGAGATAAAGTGGGTGCCCAACGATGCACTGAAGCATGTCGGTCGTGGAAGACGACAAAGCCGTCGCATCCGCAACGACATGGATGAGAGCCAGCGAGGGGATCGTGTTCGACGCCCGAAGTGTAGGCTATGCAAGACGATTGGCCACACTTTCAGTCAGTGCCCAAACAGGCCGGCATCAAGCAACGCTCCGTAGTACCTACCACAATCCATATGTAATGTATTATTCAGGAGGTGTACGCTGAATTGTTAACTCGATGTAGCTATGTCTTGCACATTACCATGTTATGTATGTTTTCTCACATTCCATATGTTTCCTTGTCGTGTGGGTCATATTCGAGTGCACATTTTATATATGTTACATTCCATACGTTTTCCTGTCATTACATTTTTTGTTAGTTATGTTGTTATTTGTTGCATATTTTGTTATAATGTACACTAACTTATTGTCCTTCTTTGGCAGGACATGGCGTTCGAGCTGCTAGATCCCCGTTGGGACGAGCACCATCGATGCCATGTGTGGTTGTCTGGAGACGCACACAGGCCTCCTTGCTTCGTCCTTAGGGGCCCCGAGAGAATCGGCGTCTTGACCAGGCGGTACATCCCACTCTTCGCGGGACACCGGCTGCACGCCCATTGCCCGCATGTTGGATCTACCGCATGGGTTCCAGATATGATGCGCCACTACTGTCCGCTCGTTGATCGATGGAGGCCGAGACTCACACCTTCCACTTCGGTGGGGAGATGGCGGTTACTCTGCAGGGCGTCCACGATGATTACAGGTCTACCCGTCCGTGGTCTTCTTTGTGGTGCCACCCGAAAGCGCAGATTGGAAGGTCCGTCTGGTCACCGGTTCGGTCATCCGATCCGAGACAACGCAGCCGGGTGCCATATGGATGGCCGTCGCTACATGACACATCCCGCAGACGCAGATGAGGGCGTCGTGTGGACACGCCGTTGCATACCGCTATATCTGTCGGGGGATCCTGTTCCCTAGCACGATCGAGACTCGTGCGGCCTAGCTACATCTGATAGCGAGTCCTTGGCGGATGGTCGGCTTTGTCGCGACCACGTATAGCCGGGATCGCGGTTCTTAGTGCCACATACTGAGGTTTGTGTGACGCCTTGCAGCGTACCTCGGCCAGCGAGCCGGTCCTAGCCGCCTGCTACCTTCTCCTTCAGTTGTGGTCATGGGAACACTTCTCCGTTGGCAGGCCTTCCTTTGGTCGTGTTGTGCACCCTTATGACCTCATCCCGCAGTTGTACGACCTCGATGATGGCAAGGACCCCGTTGATGCGCCCACAATGGGTACACGTTGGACGTATGGTCAGTTGAGGTGGGCCAGGGACAGACCGAGACGTGCGTACACGGATTTCCACCAAAGGTTCGAGCTTCTGCTGTTTGGCGACGTAGTCTGGTGGCCATGGTCTCAACGGTTCATTGCGAACACGGCCCCCCACGGGTTGTCATCTCAGTGCGGCGGATCACGTGTCTTGGATGACCACCGCCACTTGGTGTTTGCGCACTGCGTTGAGCCATACAGCCCACACCGAGTCATGAGACAGTTTGGACTGTTCCAGCAGGTCCCTCCCATGCTAGGACGCCCTCTTGCGGATAGCACCCACCGGTATGTCACTACACCCCAAGTTTCATTACTGCATTAGTCTCAATGTCACTACCCTACTAATTGTGTAATGTCTCAATGAATAATGAACTTGCAGGCAATCGAGGAGAGGGCGAGCGACCGAAGACTGGAGAGCCACTCAACGGACGTGGATAGACATGTGGCGTGACCATGCGGATACGATGGTTGTGGATGAGACACGGCCGGACGACCCCGCGACGTATAGGACATACCTTCGGTGGTGCGCTTCACGCACCGCATGAGGCTTACAGGAGCCGCCACATCCTCCACTTCGTGCGCTTCACGAGGCCGCTTATACAGAAGGTCGGTCGTCATCTAGTCCGCACGGTCGACCAGGCGGTACGAGATTACTATGTCATTACGCAGTGGATGATTACGTTTGAAATGACTATTTGTTTCACTGCAGGTGGACCGGCTACATCATATCGAGTACGAGGCTGATGATGCTATACGACGTAGGAAGTCAAATACCGAATCTCGGTGGGTAGGTTATATGCGCACCATCATCGATGACGCAAGGGGTGCGATACGGTCCTTGAGTTGTGGTCGCCACCGAGATGACGTTGTTGGTACACGCGGTGGCGGACGTGGCCAGGGACCACCACCTCCCTCAGCACCACCATCAGCACGGCCATCGACGTCGCGTCCATCCCAGTCCGAGATTCGGCCCAGCTACGATCGCTCGGCCTCCACGCGCCTCGGACCGGCGGTTTGACAATTGCAAACTATTTTTGGTCGGCTTACTTACTATTTATGTCTAACCACATGTTCGTCTTGCAGCATTTGCGACAAGATAGCACGCTGCTACGGAGGGCGACGTCATCACGGAGGGCGACGGAGGAGCCATCGCGCTCTCCAGGCCGTCGGGGGCCCTCTCCAGGCCGACGGGGGACCTCTCCAGGTCGACGGGGCCCACTCGAGCGACCATGACTCGTCGTCCCAAACAGAGGGGCGATGCCCTCGTACACCCCTACCGTGCAGTCCAACCTAGACGACCGGGACAGGTGGTTTGGGCAGATGTATCAAGGCATGACATCGCAGGAGTACATGCACGACTACCCATCGACATCCGCTGTTCAGGGTACCCAGGTAAATGCCTTGTCATATTAGTACTCGTTCTGATCAATTTTTGTACTTTGCATTGCTTAATTCAGCTGTACCATCTAAGTAGGACGTAGACACCTCCTCCGAGTGGCTGAGCTCTATGATTTTTGGCCAGCCGTCGCAACTCTCCACAGAGTTGGACCCTCCACTACCGCCTCGGGCGCAGGCCTCGCAGTACGATCTTCGCGACGCACCACGCTCCACTAGTAGGTTCACCTTCTCAGATGATCATATCGCGCGTTTAGGCGGCGGCGAGAGATGATGAATGAATTTTTGTAATTGTGCTTTTCTAATTTTCGTTATGTTTTTGAAGCGCTTGATCGTTTGATATTCAAAGAAGGTTTCCTGTATGAAAAGAGTTGCTCTTAGTTCTTTGATTTACTAGGGCATACATCCAACAGATAGATGACAACACGGGACAACCCACATAATAAGAAGGCATCAGGCAATCACAACACGAAACAACACATACATTACACGTACCTGAAATGTAGCAAGTAGTACAACCACCAACACACGAACGAACATAACAACTAAAATACAACACAACCGTACATAAAACATTACCAAAAGAGCTTGACGACAACATAGCAAAAAACATTGCCAACATACACGAGGAGAACCTCCAGCACTACAACTTGAGGATAACAATAAACACAAGAAACAAAATAGCACACAACATTAAATTTATCTTCCACTCTAGTCAGCCGAAGCGATGCGCATCTCGACGGGTCGCAACCCCACGACAACTCTCTCACGGCGAACGATTATGCATCCTATTTCCCATTTCATCCTCCCACACCCAGAATCGGCAACCACCAGCAGCTTCCTGCGATTCCATGACAAGACGATTTTTAAACTTACGACAACGATTTGAATGAACCCGAAACAATCAGACTCACCGAGTGATGGGGGCACTTGTAGTAGTGTCGCCCAGGATTCGCGGCCGTCTGTGATGTCCTACGTTTAACCACCGTGTTGCAATTTGGGCACATTACCGTGGGTGCCCATGAAGACGCGCTGAGCTGACTCATTGCCTAGTCTGGGGGAGTGAGCACGAAAGAAAACTACAAAGATTGCGAACAACTAACTCAGGAGGGATGGCTCATTACCTATGTGAGGGATGGCTCCGTTTTATAGCCTGTGGGGGGCAGCCTCACGCACAAAACATGACAAAACGGGGCAGCTTTGCTCAGTGAGATGACAAAACATGCCAGCTTTGCTCAGTGAGATGACAAAACATGCCAGCTTTGCGCAGTGACATGACGAAACGGCGCAGCTTTGCTCAGTAGACATGACAACAAGAGGTCAGCTTTTCTCAATGAGATGACAAAACAGGGCAGCTTTCCGCAGTGACAAAACAAGGGGAATTTGCCGAAATTTTCTGACTTCCACGATATAAGTAGTTTATATGCCGAAACAGGACGACAAAATAAAACACGACGGATACAACGTACAATCATACAGCTCGTTGCCTACATGCCAAACGAGCCTCGTGGCACCCACATGGAGTATTGCTGAGGTGGACGCCTCGGACGTGGCTGACCGTCGTTGTAGTGGCACGCACATATGCAGCTAGGGTTCGCGCAGCAACATCCGGGATCGTACGAGCTTCCTATGTTCACGACCTCCTCGTTGCCCCTCTCGCGTTGCATCTGCTGGCGGAGGTCGTTGTTTTCCTCGTTGAGAGTCTCGATTCGCTCCTCCAACTCAAATATTCACTCCCATAATGTATTCATGTACATGGCAACATACCGTTCATGAGGCGGGTCGATCCAGCGTGAGAAGTCGTATTTCGCCATCTGCGGGAAAGAACGGTTAACAATGAGGATCCATAAGTAGTAATGACAAATATACTATTAGCAATTTCTACCCCTGAGTGTGGGCATCGGAAGAAACGTCGCCCGCCATCGACTGGGCCATCCAAGACCTGCACGACCGCGTCCTCATTGTGTCTGCATTTTCGCCATGCGAGTTGAGCACACCGCTGGTATCACGCAAGATCTTGGAATCGAGTTCTCCTCCTTTCTAAGGGAAGTTCTTCCTTCGGGGATCCAAATCCGACTGGACCCTCGACTTCGGACATGGTATGTTTCTGCATGACGGAGAAGGGGCTGGGGCTTCGTTTGATTTAAAGAGTTCTCTACGTAGGGGCCGGGGGACCAAGAAAACGACGCAGCTGACACGTGTTCACGACCTCCGGGTAGTAATGGGGGCCCCTCCTGTGCACGCGCATGGAAAAGGGCCAATGCCCGAGGAGGTGCCATGATGTCATTACGTAGTGTCAGCACAAGACTCGGCAGCTTTGTGCAGCGAGGGGGACGAGTGGCCTGCTTTACGCAGAGACAAGACGAGACGGCGCCGCTTTGGTAGTGAATTTATTACGCTTTGCGCTGAAAGAGCACTGCTTTGCGCTGAAAGCTCTGAAAAGGCTACGAAGTACGAATTTATTACGAGACTATAGTCTCTGAAAAGCCTACATAGAGCCATTTATTGCTACACTGGAATTCAGGAAAAGCGAAAAGATCCTCTCCATGGACTATTCCCACTGCACCAGATAACCTGCCTACATAAATGCCTCCAATGTCTTCCATACCACATCTCCTCCTCAAACCATCACAAATACTACTACACAACAATGTCTTCCTGGAGGTCCGACCCATTTGGAGTGCCGGAGTGGCATGAGCTGCCGAAGTGCCATTGCGGCTTTAGGACGATGTTGCGAGTCTGGACGGATCGAGTACAACGAGCCAAATACGGCCGGAGGTTCTTTAAGTGTCCAGACCTGGATGACGACTTCGTGGTAACGACGACAACTAAATCATTTGTTTCTCGTTATCGTTTTTCGACTTGATCCATGACATCTACCACGCCACATATAGGCTTGCACGTTCATCGAATGGGTGGATCGGGTGTCGCCGGCATGGCCAGCTAACCGGGCAGTGCAGGTGAAAAACAAAGAACAATACTTTGTCAAGATGACTCAGGCTCGCGAGGTGGAACGACAGATGCGGCTTGAGCAAGAACGCCGCGTGAGGGTGGATCAAATCCGTTTGAAGGGCAAAGAAGATGAGCTGCAAAGGAGGCGGGAGCAGTTAAGTCTGCGTGAAGCAGCCATCAAGCGTTAGGAGGAAGAGCTTCAAGCTCGTGAGGCAGCTCTCAAGACCAAGAGTGACAGGAAGAAGGATGCAATGAGCCATCTTGAGCGTGACAAAAAGGGGAAACAACCACGCTACACCCAGTAGACAAAATGTAATAGACCCAGCAAGTTATTTTTCCTAAGGCATGCATGTTAGGACTAGTGGTGGAATTCTCAACATTACAAGTACAGAGTTCCACACATGCCACATGCCACTTGTCACATCACTTAACATTTTATATATCGAATCTACAACTTGCATTGAACATAAACTTCTATTACAACTTTATCTCATATTTACGCAGTTTATAACTACAAAATTGACAAAACATACAAACATTACGCGGATTGCAAACCCTTAAAACATACCAAACCCTAAAAGTCACTTACCACTTTATATATCGATCGTTTTACGCACAATCGTTCCTAAAAAAATTACCATAATTTTTTATGCATCTACAACGAGCCAATCAACATAAACTTGTTTTACAATTTTATCAGATTTTTTTCTGTTTCACAACTACAAAATTAACAAAACTTATAATCATTACAGATCCCACGTGTTCAATATCACTTTCATTCATTTCGTCCAATTGTTCATATCACATTTGTGCACAAAAAAAAATTTCATTAAATTGCTTCTAATTAAACAACATACCATGATCGAAATTTGTTATTGTCAGTTCACCACATTTTTCACGGTCAGCAATATATGAAAATCACAAATACACTAATCGTTACTTCACACAAATTTCGTTCGTACTCTCTCAAACAATATTTTAAATTTTTGAAATTGCACAAAAAATTAAACAAGCATTACAGTGGACTCCACTTTAAATTCATATTTTTTCACTCATTTTATATATACACATAAAATTTTTTTATATAATTAATTTATATATACATAAGTAAATATATATTTTTGGTCGAGAACGAATTTCGCTCAGGGAATTGCGGACCGGAGTCGTGCGGCGAGGGAGGCAGACGCTTCGCCGCGGGCGGTCATACGGCCGGCGTCGCGCGCGGGGTCATGCGATGCAGTACCGCACGCACCGGATGAACAATCTTGGTCGTGCGGTACTGCATCGCACGACCGGGCCACGTGTCGGCCTCCCGTGGTCTCGCGCTCAAAAGGGGTCCAGTTTTAGAATTTTTTTACTTCGGAGGCTAAAAATGGAATTTCAGAGTTGCACAAGTTCAACAGTGTCCAAATTTCTTTAGCCGTGGAACCTCCGGGGTGAAAAGACGTTTACCGACGTAACTCGACTAGCTAGATACATGTAGCCTTATGGAAGAGTATTTAGTCAAGGTGACCGGCCATCTGGATCCACCTGGACCGATAGGACCGGATGATTTGGAAAGGCTGGAGGTGACTAGTCTAACAGGAAACGAGGAATCTAGGATACGTAAGTTTCTTTTTTTGGTTGATTAATATCGGCGTGATATTTTCTTGTAAGTTATTATCTAGATTTCTAATTGTTAAATCAGATATCCAATGACCACGAATTCTTTCTGCCCCTCCAAAAACAATGGCTATTAAATCTCTAATCTAACAGTCAAAATTTTGAATAATTATTTAAAAAATCAAATAATGACTAGATACTCCTTTTTTTAGAGGTACCTAAAGTTTCTTATTGAATATGTATGTCTTTCTTTTCTCTAACTGTTAAAAGAAAAAGCGGATGAAGATGACCACTCAAGCATGTAACATGGCAACACCAATACAATACTCTACATACCAACACCATCAACAGGAGCATAGCCAGCCAGTGGTTAGGTCTCAGTCTAGTCCACTAGAAATAACAATGATGTGATCTATACTATTGTCAGCTACAGTGTTATAGTAAAAAAATTTAATCTTAGTCTTGGGCCATTACCCCCACAGCTCGAGGCCTAGCTCCGTCTCTAACCACCACCGAGTAGTCGATGACCTAGGAGTGGGTGGCATGCTAATGGAAGAAAATGCACTCGGGGAGGGACTCACATGAGGCCTCAATCCGGCGTTGGATCGAGATAATCAACTTGATCCAATGGTTGATGGGAAGGAGTCTCACGTGAGACCCTCCTTCGTAGAATTCTTTTCCCATAATGAAAGAGCTCCAAAAATAGGAAGCTTATCATTTTGGTCATTTTGGGAACCTAGGTGCTAATTACGGTCTTGCAAACAAGTTGGTTGACCACAGTGATGACAATGGCTGAGTTCTTTTTGATTTTGGTTATCACTTCCTGCTACAATAACTATCTTTTAAATGGTCTATCTTTTTAAGGTTGAGTCTACAGGTAGTTTGTAATAATCACTGTACTAAGTTCAACTATACCGACTAAAATCATATGTAACTATTTTTCTCTGCATACTTTCTCTCATGACTAATCAGAATTCAAAAATTATAAATCAAAAAGTTAAAGTTATAGCTCAAAAGAATCTATCTAATATAGTCCATAGGAGGTGGGTGCATGGCGCACAGAGGCGGAGGAGGAGCAATGATTTGGCGAAAGTGTCGTCATTTAACGGCATTGACAACATCCATAGGCGGCTGCCTATAGGCAATCGTCCATTATATTAGAAAATGGTTGGGACCTTCCATTGTAAATACCATTATCTCGTAGTCTAAACTCTTTATATTTCTACGTATTGTAAATTTGTAACGAACTTTCTCGGCCCCGTCAGAAGAATGAATCACGCGCAAAAGGCCCTGAAGGCCTAAACGAGTAGTAGAAAGCCCAAAATGGAGCTGCCTGTCTGCCAAAAAAAGAGCAGAGCAAAGATGTTAACCAAGTCAAAGCAACGGCTTCCCAGCTCGGATGTCTTAGCCTTGGTCTAATCCAAGTCTAAAAGACTAGAACCCCAAGCAGGGAGAGCACCGGCCACCATTTTCCCCGTCCAATATAATGGCCGCCGCCGACGACGACGACGAATTTCCTCCCACCGTCTCTGCGATCTCTTCCGAATCCGACTCCGGCGATCTCCACCTCCTCCTCCCCACCTCCATCGCCACCACCTCCTCATCGGACGAGCAGCCCCACCAATTCCACCTCCCCTCCCTCCCGTCCCCCATCACCGTCCGCGCCCTCCCTTCCCACGGCCTCCGCGATGGAGGCCGTCGCCGCTGCTCCGGCACCGGCGTCTCGGTTCGACCTCGTCGTGGCGCCGGACATGGTCTACTACGAGGCATTGGTTGACCCCTTGATGGAGACGCTGCGGTTCTTCGTGAAGAGGGAGGTGGTGTTCTTGATGGCGCACATGAAGAGGTGGAAGCGCACGGACAAGAAGTTCTTCGGGAGGGCGAGGAAGGTGTTCGACGTCGAGGTGGTGCACGAGGACCCGCCGCTCGAAGGGTGGCGCCACGGGCCGGTGGTCTACCCGTTCACGGCGAAGAAGCAGCGTGGAAAGAAGTGAAGAATCCGCCTGAAGGTAATGGCTGCTTGCTTGCCCATGTGCATGCTGTGCTGCTGCTGTTTGTTGAGTGCTAGATTCTACTGTTAGAATTAAACAGGAAATGTTTCTTGCGAACAATGTGACATTGTGCAACCGAGGACCGAAATTGGTCGGTACCGCTTGGATTTGTTTGGGTGCTGTTCTGTTGGTTTAATTTATAGTTGATTCATGAAGCACGATTTAAGTGTCAGGTTGCAGTTTAGAATTTCATGAATTTAGAAGAAGCTTATCTATAGTAATACATGACATGAACTATGTAGTAGTTGACACACATGTTTGGCAAGGGACCTTTCAAATTTTGTAGTTCGGGCATGACAAAAGTTCATGGCGCTCAATGCTAGTGTGGCTTCGTACTAGTATTTCAAATGATGATATGAAAGGACCTTAACTTTAATTAAGTCACAACAGTAATACAGTTAACAATAATTAAGAATAAATTAAGAATTATTACAACACATTAATTATAAGAATAAATTATAACTCCCAATTTCAAAATATCAAAGAATTGAATTAAATCTAATTATTACAACTCTTTTTACAAAAATGGTGCATAAAGAAAAACTAGTTTCTAAAGTTACAATTGCATTAAATTAAAAGCTATGTCTTTTGGTGCCTTGCATTGTAGTGCTCTGTCCTTGTGTTTAGAATTTCAAGCCGTCTGCCTCTCTTTTTCTTTTGTAGTCGGAGAGTGAATCAAACAGCAATTCAAGGGAGAATAAAAAGAAGAGTTAGAGCTGCCGTCAGTACCTTCAGACTACTAGAGCCAAATTAGAGTGGCGTTTATTGAGCTTCCCAGACAGTTCCAAGCTGGTCAACGCCTCTCACCATTAGTGAGCGTTATCATCCGACACTTCAAATCTAAAGCCCATATTTTTTTCAAACTTATCTTAGCCCCCAAAGAATCCTGTTAGACCATGTGAGAAATAATTGACAATAGTTGTGATGGCGATTAATTGATAATATTATTTAGCATTGTCATGCGAGGTCATGCGAGGTGTGTTATGCGTGTACGGATTGACGTTGATCAAATTCGGACGAACTTGTGCCGAAAAAATATTCTTTAGTCTTTACATGTGCAGGTTGAGCATAGAGGCGATCGTGGTCGATGACGAGAAGGACCGAGACTAGGATGGGGAGATCCGAGGTCAGTCGATGGAGGGAGTCACGAAATGGTCGAGTTCATTCTTGGACACGTAAAGATCAAAGATGGATGATACGTGGAGAAGATGACTAGAGAGAACCCATCATCAAGTTCCTCCAGGGGAAGGAAGAGGCAAATGACCTTGTGACACAGCCCAGAATGAATAAAATAAGTTTCTCCAGCATAACTCTGTAGACCTATAAATAGTTGCTTGCCTACTCTACGAAGTCAAAAAAAAATAATAGCAGCACAGAGGCCACGAAGCCCCAGCATACTCTACAGAGTCAAAAAAATAGCACACGAGACCACAGAGCTCCAGTGTACTCTACGGAGTTAAAAAATAGTGCATGGAGGCCACAGAGTCCTGACGCACTCTACGAAGTCAAAAATAGAGCACGGAGGACATAGAGCCCTAACGTACTCTATAGAGTCAAAAATAACCACACAGAAGATGTGGAGCCTCAGCGTACTCTAGGGTCAAAGGGAGTGTGCGTGAGCCATGAGGGCTAAGTACCGTCTCCAACGACACCCGTTTGAAGGGTGGGGACAGAGCATGCATGAGCCTATAGTGCCTAAGTGTTGTCTTCAATGACACCTGTTTGTAGGATGGGGACAGATGGTGGGGATAGAGTGCATGAGCCAACAATGCCTAAGTGTCGTCTCTGATAACACCCGTTTGAAGGATGAGAACCGAGCACACGCGAGCCTACAAAATGTCGTCTCCAACAACATCCGTTCAAAAGGTGGGGACAATGCGCACGTGAGCCAATAGTGCTGAAGTGCCATATCTGATGACGCCTGTTCGAAAGATGGGGACAAAGCACATAAAGCATGCGTGAGCCTACAATGCCTAGGTGCTATCTCTGACACCACCCATTTAAAGGGTAGGGATGGAGCATGTGCGAGCCTACGAAGCACTGTCTTTGATAACATCCGTTCGAATGGTGGGGATGGAGCATGCGCAAGCCAACAGCGCCAAAGTGTCATCTCCGATGACACCCATTCGAAGGGTGGGGATGGAGCAAATGGGGATGGAGCATGCACGAGTCAATTGCTCCTAAGCGCTGTCTCTGATGACACCTGTTTGATGGGTGGGGACAAAGCGTGTGCGAGCCTACAATACTAAGTGCCATCTTTGACAACACCAATTTGAAGGGTGGGAATGGAGCCACATGTGTTCCCATTCGAGAGCAGCAATCTATTGGAGGAAGTTCTCCCTCTCCTTTGTCGCCTATGTGATCGCCTCCATCACCGTGTCCTTCGCCTCTACTATGGCCTTCACCCCCTCCTCCTTGAGGAAGCAAATTTGCTCTGCACTCTTAGCCGCGAATAGGGAAGCATCCACGTTGGCCTTTTGGGTAGAATCGAGTTGTCCCCGGATGGTGGTAGCCTCATGAAGGATGGCCGCCCTCTCCACGCAAGACAATGCCACCTCCTGAAGGATCAAGACCCCAAGCCATCTAACATTATTGAAGGCTCCGGTCAAGCCCCTACTCTATATGAAGGAAAGGCTAAGGGAGAACTTACCTTCATCTGACATGATTTGGGGGCCCTAAAGAGCAGGTCAGACTGGCATGACCTCAATGCCCCCTAGTCCAATGATGTGTCCATGTAGTCTGTGGTGACCTACAAGGCGCGAAGGACGTCCAGACGGGGGTGGAAGTCTGCCAAGGTCAACCAACCAGATTTGGGGCCTGAAGCCTCTGCCCCAGCGGGATGGGAAATCTCTTTAGCCAACACTACCATGTCATCCCCTTGCAGCTCAGAGCCGACCGCCCACACGACCGTCTCTGGAAATGGCATAGTAGCTATTAAGGGCGACAATGATAGTGAGCATAGTGGAGTTAGGTCCGTAAAGTCCTAGGAGTCGAAGGAAGGACTGAAACCTATGATGACACCACCGGGAACATGGACAGGGGTTTGATCGCCATCGGGGTGCACAGGGCTAGAAGATGAAATGTTTGCCTTTTCGCCGTACAGACTCTGGGAAATCGAGCTCTCCTCTAGGATCTCGAGGGCAATGTGGTACCCTTCGATGGAACTACAGGGGGAGAGCTAAATTATACCCACTTTGTGGGTTGATGCGGCGATGTTGCAGCCATTGGACATTTAGAGGCAATCGACACTACTGATCGCCCCGCCTCCACCGAGCCGGCCATAACATCTTCCTCCTCTCCCTCGGACCCCTCCACATTGGCGCCAGCTCCCTACTCATCCTTGTCGTCGTTATCCTTGTCCTCCCCATCTCCCTCGACATCCCGCTTCGCCTCGTCCTCATCGTCGTTGAGGCCCTCCGCATCCTCCTCTTCACCAAGCGGTGTAGGGGACGTCAAGGACAGTGGGATGGCGAGGGGGATGGGAGAGTCTTTGTGGCCCCTGGCATCCTTGGTATCACTTGCACAAGTACTACGGCCATAGGAGGGACCCACAGATGGGACAGGGTGAGCTGAGATGGGAAGGCTAAGGGCATCACACACCCGATTTATCCGAGGACCATCATTGGTGGTGCTAGCACAATGACTGTGCTCCTTGGGAATGTATAGCCCCAGAAACACGCATGTTTCCCATTCGGCCTCCTCCATCGAATTCACCATGATAGAAAACTACGGGGCCAAGATGATAATATGTTGTCTAGGCTCACAAATAGAAGTTCCACATTAGTAGAAGTTAGAAGCTTGCCTGGGGTAGTAGGCCTTCCTAGCTGGCAGATGGGACCCTTGATTCCATCTTCACGAGAGGGCTCCGCAGCATCCATCTTTGAGCCAGTGGGGCCACACACAGCATGCAGAATTCCTCCGTAAGGTCCCACATGTTCATCCAATGCGCCAAGCCATGGAGTCTCTTCGCTCGACCCTCATCATCGTAATCCTGGGTTATGCACGGTGAGGAAATGAATTTGATGCTCTACCCAATCCAGTGAAGCCGACTCCTAGGGTCGACCCGGTGGTAAAATCACCGTCGTACCTAGTTTGACTCCCACTTGGTACGAGTCAAGTTGGAGGGAAAATCTTTCGAGCAGCCCGACTGCACCTAGAAGTTCATGCTCACCAGGTTGGAGAACTACCGTCGCCCACCTGTTTAGGCTGACACCGAGTGTCGTGTAGCGAGGCAAAGAGCATGGTGATGGGCACAGTAGTTTTCAAAGGAGCAGCCTAGGAGAAGATGGTCAGCTGTGCGATGGTGTTAGCGGTCAATTGTGACAACTCTATGTCATAGAGCCGCAGGACATCTGCCACAAACCAGGCACATGGAATATAGAGCCTAGAATAGTCTCCCATTCTTGGGTCAAGGCACCACCTCATCCTCTGCAGGAAGGCGAACGGACTGTCGATTCGCAATTTTGCCATCCAAAGCGAGCCCAGCCAAGAGATCTTCCATCACAAGGGATCTCCCAAGCGTGTTCACAAACACTCCAATGCACTCGGCCCCTTTCCAGAATTTCCCAGTTGGAACTTCAAACTGTATTTCCTCAAGTGAAATATCGTCATGTCCGCCACCACCATGATTGAACAAGGACCCGGGGACGTCAACCTTCCCACATTTTAAAGGATCGTCACTGCCATGCTTGTCGTTCGATGCCGATTTGCTAGATCGGTCACCATGGCCAGTCCACAGAGTGTTGTGCCCTCCTGTGGTCATCGTGGCTCCTGGGATCACACTCCAGCAACGAGTGGGCTCAAGGAAATGAAGCAGCGAGATCACTGGAGAAAGTGTGGTGCGACGCTGGGGAAAAGAAGGATAAATGCGGCGACCACAATCACCATAGAGCGTTGGGAAGGAAGAAAGGGCAACGCGTGTAATCAAAAATGGTTAGGTGCTAGAGCACTTTTATGACAGTAGGACAGGTGTGGCTTTTCAAGTGGCGCACACGCCCCTGTTATTGACACAATCGTCCATGTTCATCTCAGTGGATCGTCACCATGTGGACAAGATCAATGGCCCATGTCCGTCCTAGTCATCACACCAAGGCAACGAGGCCGGCGAGGTATCCCAAGCCATAGGGCATGCCTACTCGCGCATACTACCTGGGGAAGTCCCCGAAGCCTCGCTTCCAGGTCAAAGACTTCAGAGCAAAGCCTAGCAGTTGGCTCGATGACTTTCGGGGCAAAGCATCGCCCCAAGTTCAGAGACCCCTAGGACGAGACCAAAAACACCCCTAGCTCTCTGGGACCCTAAGATAGCGCGAATACACGATTGACCCAACACCCTCAAGGTCTCAGTCGGCCTGCCTATCAATAATCGCAACAACGGGCCGAAGGGATGGAGGAGACCAAAGCACGAAGTGCATGGGTTCGGCCTGTCGGTTGCCCCCCACTATGGCCCCTTTGGCCCATCATGCATGGCCCTAATGCATGTGTAAGCAAAGGATGAGCCCAGTTAGGGTATAGTAAGGAAACATCGTGTATTTCCCTAGTAGTAAACCCCTCAATAGAGACATTTGTGTAAAGATCCTTTCTATGGCTATAAATATGACCCTTGGGGCATCATGAAGTAGGGAAGGATTTGGAGAGAGAAATTGTATGATTATCAAGTAATACTACAACTATTCTACTCCTTTCTTCACATTCAAGTCTTAGGTTTCAGGCACCCCACTCGGGTCACCCGAAACTCTGTTTATCTAATGTACAGCACGTAATCACAACACTTTCCATGTGCGTAGAGTTAAAAGAAGTGCTCAAACCTCTAATCTTGCCCTGTCTATCTTCCGTGATGTTTTGCCCTCCGTGAGGGCTGTACATTCTTAATCTGAACTGCTTGTAATTATCTCTATTTTATTACTTATTATTCTGTAGGGTCTTCCTTCCGATTTCAGGCCCAAAAAAAATCTAGGGAAACCAAAGATTTCCCCTGTAATTACAACCATAGATCATGGAAAGCTCAGTCTCCAACACCGTGATCGTTACATACCAGAACCTTGTTGCTTAAGTAGCCAACAGGACTCGGGTGAGCAAATGATGGTCCGATTGTTGTGGAGGAACTCGTCGAGCGCTCGCCACTCGTTGAAGAACAAACTCGAACATCGTGGAAGAGGTTCCGGTCGACGAACCAGCAGCAGGGGTTGCCATACCTCGCAACGCCGCGAGTACGCGTCGGCATGGGCATCTTTGAGGAAGACGAGGCGCGGAGCCTCGAATCGAAGGACACCGAGCGCCGCTGATGGATGGCCGCACGCCACGGTTCGTGCGCGCACTGAGCCCCACGACCAAAGACACATTCCACTGCGCCCGTCCGGTCACCGCCGAGCCGCTCGTCGGCCGCCTCGAGAATTGCACCCGGCCGTAGAGGTCCTGCACCCATTCGAGGAGGCGGACTTGATCGATCGTTTGATGCAGCACCGCCTTCGCCGCAGCAGATCTCTAGCAGCACTATGCCAAACCGTAGATATCGGACGTGGTGCTTGCTTTGCCGAGGCGATGTACTCGGTCCATGTATCCCATGGTTCCCGCCAAAACCGCTGCCTCACGAGCCGTTGCCGTGATCAAGGAGCTTTGCCAACCCAAAGTCGCCGAGCTTGGCACGTAGGAAGAGTCCAAATGACGCTGCTAGGCTTGATGTCCCCGCACCACGCATTTCTCGCACCCTACGTGCGTAGAGAAGGGCCGAGCCGAGCCCGAGCGTTACTCGCACCGCCGACCACGCCAACACGCTGCCCGTGCGTAGAGGTGGGCATCAAGGCTACCATTGGGCACGAGCTCATAGACAAGCAGAACTCGCCGCGCCGTGGCACCATCCGACGAGTTGGACAAGGTTCCGGTGCCTTAGCCGGCTTATGATGGTGACCTCGAGGCGCATCGCTTCCTCCCCGCTTGAGCTCTTCGATATCCTCTTCACAGCGACTTGGAGGCCCGGTCGCTCAAGAAACCTCTCAGACACCGAACCGGCCACCTCCCGAGCTTTCGCTCACGGAGAAGTTGTTCGTCGCCGCGCCGCTTGCCGTACAAAAATCGCCTCGGGCCGGTGCCTTGCTCGAACTCCTCGCGGAGCCCCCATCTCGTATTCTAATTCCATCATCCGCCGGCGGGAGCTAATCCTACGCGCCTTATAATCGTAAACCAGATCAAGCCCCCACAACGGCGACGGATATTAGCACAAGACCGACACCGCCCGCGACCGGCCAGACCTTATTGCGCACCTTCGATCCTCTTGGTTCTTCCGCCACCACCAACGCCGAGTTGAAAGACCAGTGAGCACGCGGTGCAGTCCACGGACCACCCGCCGCAGCCGAACCCAATGGCCACACATGCGGGGAGCAACCTCTTGAGGTCAACGGTCTTTGTTGAGCTTGTACCCCATGCCGCCATCTCTCGCCGCCGAATCAGAGGGAGACGGCAAGCAACTTTGTATCGCTGTTGTAGCCCACCCACGCGATCATCGGCTCGCTAGTGTAGGCGAGGCTGCCGTCGGGCAGCAGCTCCACCGCGGTCGAGTTGATGGAGTTCACGCCGATCCCGATGTGATCGCTGCTCGTCCCAATCATTTCGATGCGTGTCGAACTCCACCGCCACGGCCGCAGCGGCGCGCAGCGATGAATTGGTGAAGAGGTCGAGGTAGCCACCGCCGTAGGGGAGGCATTGTTGGCGGGTAGGGTGAGAGGAAGAAGGCGAGCCGTCGCCGGGCGCGCATTTGGGGTCATTGCCGGATGGCATGATGGCGAAGGAGAAGCGCGTCGTAAAGCTCGTCACCTCGCGGTGGCCTTGTCCCGCAGCGGCACCGTTGGCTATAGGTCGCCCGCCCGCGCCGTTGTATCTGTCTTTCGCCAGTAGGGTCGCGCTCGTGAGCTCGATGTAGCCACTATCTTGAGGAAGATTCGCGGATCCGTCGGGTTTGATGTCGGAACGATTGAAAGTGGCGGGGTCGGAGAAATTGTAGCTGAACGAGAGTGGACTATAGCAAGGTAGCTTGGAGATGAAGAAGAAGGAAGTGAAGAGTAAGAACGCAGGGATCCTTGATCTCATGGCACCCATGGCCACGACCATTTTGAAGGAAACAAATGGTGGCAACGATGAGGAGGAAGAAGCAATGGAGCTTTGCGTGCAGCGTACTAGAGAAGTCGAAATTAATGTAGAGATGATTTTTTTAGGATAATCCTTTTGTAACCTTATTTTTGGAAATAGACCCATGTAAAACTTCAATGGAAGCAGGAAGCCAATGGACCTTATCTTTAAAAATGAACCTTGTTACTTGTTTGCAAGTTTATCGTGCTAGGCGCCGGTTTGGCGGTCTTGGTGTCTCATTTTTAACACGGTGACATTACAAGTAGGGTTCATTTTAAAATAAGCTAGATGGATTCATTTCTAAAAATATTGACTCAATTTTTTTTTGGACTTATGCTTAACATTTGATTTTTATTTTTACAGTAACTCATCATTAAACAGTGCATTTTTTAAGACGAGATCTACAAATAAATTATAGTACAAACTATATCAAGTTTAGCTGTATTGGTCAAAATCACATATCACTGTTTTGCTCTCCGTACTGCTCCTCACGAACAGACCAATTCAAAAACCACAGTCATAAACCATAAACCTCACCCAAAAAACTCATACATTGTTAGATAAGGGCTTTATATAACAAATCTCTATAGAGATGGGTATGTTTTGTGTAGGGGTCATTTGTATTAACTTTTGTTGATGGTGTTTGGCTGTAACTTATGTTTTTAGTTGAAAATAAATAGTAGTAACTGAAAGAAATAACTTTAAGAACGAAGACGCGAGCGATCAGGAAGTGAGGGAAAGATACATGCGCGTGACGAAAGCGGAAAGAATGAGGTCGTGATACACCTGTAATCTCTTTGTTTTATTTTCAGAGTGAGACAATAGTAAAAAGAGTAAAAAAATTATTTTAAAAAATTAGATGTTTATATTAATGTTTAGCTTTTCTAAAAAGAAACTAATACCAAAACGAAGACCAACGAAATAGGTGCAAGTGCAATTATTGGTCAGTAATTTTTTTAGGTAGAAAAACACTTCAGTTCCTGGCTTCCGCGAAAATTCCCACCTTGGGGATAATATTGCATTATTACCCCATGCCCTTAAATACAAGTAGTCGTCAGGTCACATCTACCTAGTGTCTTTGCCGTCAGGTCACATATACCTGGTGTCTTTGCTGTACACTATTCTGGCACACCAACTAAAGTTTTGTTTAGGCCCTCTCCGACTAAGTTACCGCTTAAACTTCTAATCGTGACTTCAATTTATAACTGAAATTATATAATAATGACTGATAGCTTTTTTAAAAAATAGAAAAAATAAAAAATATTATATCACTGCAGATAATACAAAGGAATAAGAGGAAAAAAGCAATAAAACTGAAAAAGTTAAAAGGCTAAAATAAGCTAAAATTAGAAACCAAAGTATTCCAAATAGCTTTTGACTTAAATAAATTAAAAGCTAAAATAAACTAAAAGTTGAAATGTTCAAAAAAAGAATAGTCCATACTCTTAGTTCACAGAATTCCCCACTTGAATGCTTGTCCCATTCACATTTCCCCATCCAACTTGTTTAAAAAGGAAGCCATAAGGAATAATCATTGTACTACTTCTAGCTATTGGGTCTGTTCATTTTTTTGTTTTGATTTATAACTTTTGGGTGCAGTTTATAGTTTTTAGATTGTACGTGAAAGATTATAGAGTAACAGAAACTCACATATAGTTTTATCCTAATATAAATGAAGTCGTTACAATATGTACTGCAATCAACAATGTATATAGTTGTGCAGAAATAAGTAAATTTGTTAATACATGAGTTGGTAAAATAATACTGTATGAGTTCTATACCATATATTATACCAAAATATATTAGACTCAAGACAACATACCTATGTTTTAGATATATATAAATATCAATCTACATGTATATAAGTATATATTCGAGAATAGCAGGAGTTAGGGACAGGGAGATATATTTTGTCCCCATTCATATATAACTTAGCGAGGACAAAATCTCTCGTATATCTATCTCCTAATAATACAAGAATTCCCATGAGCTACAAGATGTTGAGGCTATTACCATCCCTAGGCCCATTCATTTAGGTTTAGACTTCTAGTTTATTTTTTACTATTTATAATTTTTTGTCTTTTTCTGGCTTTTTGGTATTTTTTGAACTTTTTTACCGGTTCTTTTTTTGTATTCGTTTGTATTATACGTGATGGGCTAACATATTTTTTTTATAGATTTTTTAAACTTAATTACGCTAAATAAGTCATCGTTAGCTACAGTGTAATTTCTGCTAACTACAATGCAATTTTAATCATAAGCCACCAAATTTCAGCCCAACCGGGTCATGACCCGCGAATAAGCTATCGGAGTTAAATAGTCATTCGGCTAGGCCAGCGATGCGAAGCTTCCTTCTTTGTCCATGCCCTGTTGTCCATGTCTCTTCTCAGAAGAATTTTGGCAAGTTGGATATTTCGCCGAGCCATTTGTTAGGCTTGTTGCGATTGCGATACTCCCATGTTGACCACTAATAGTTCCAGTACAAATGAAATCTACCTTGTTAACCTGGTCATGATTGGCGGCTCGAAGAGTTTGATCATGTTTTGTTTAAAAGATAAAAGTAATCAGGTTATCAAGTTCTACCAAAACTCATTACCCGACGAGTATATGATTATGAACTAGTCGGGGTTTCGAATTGATCGAACTAGTTATGTCGGATATGTTTCGACTAGTATGACTTGTTATGAGCAATGCGAATTGGTTAAAGTTATGATTGTGGTTATCTTTATGTCCATGATGGAGTCTGCAATGACCTACATCAGACATGGTGCTTAAAAGGTGTTTGCATCAACTTGAGTCAGACGTGGCTACTTAAGCCGCTTTCGACTATAACTCTTCACCATCATCTTCTGGGACTCTGCTTCATCTCTAAGTGGTAATATGTTCCCTTTGCCATTTAGGACTATGTTCCTTCATCGTTTGGGACTCTTGTTTCTAAGACTATTTATATCCCTTGTAAGCCTTTGGCAATGTAACTCAATGCAAGTAGTGATATGCCAGTTGCAATACATGAATTTATGTTTAGCCAGGTCAGATCATCATAGCCATAAAAGGGTTTTGTAACTTCTCATTTATATAGTGATTTTGTCGATTGTGTGTATGTTGTTTTTCCCGCAAAAGGTTTTCATGTTAAATTTTTGTCTCGTGTTCTTGATTATTCTTTATTGTTTCATATCTTGCCTAGTTGATTTAATGTGGTTTATTGTTTCACAAAATTAATAGCTTATTATAGTTGTTATAATAACTCCAGCTAAGCTCCTCTGAGTACCTCTGGTTGGAGGGTAACTACTCGATCAACATGAAGTCCTGACCAAAGACCATTTGTAAGCATCCACTAAGCTCACATATGGGCCCATTTCCTGAGTAGTTGATAAACCTGTAGTGCTTTGCTCTGTGCAGTTGGTGGGGTACGATGTGCACAGTTGTCTCCACCATAACCCCAAGTTTTCTCCCATGACATTGACAAGAACTGCACAACAGTTTCTACGAGAATAATGTCTCCCTGACAACAACCGCTCGATGGTTCCTACATGGAGAGTATGTCATTGATATCAACTGACAACACATGCAAACTCTAGGAATCAACAAGGCACCTATAAAATGAGTCTTGAAAGTAAAGAGACATCTTTTGGCGAGTGGCAACTATCAACCCTTCCAAAGCTATTTAAGACAAGACTCAAGGCAACAAAAACAAGCCAATTAATATCCAACCTGAAGCAGATTTCAAGCCCACATCTGATTTCATCCTCTTTGTAATCAAGGCTCACTAAGCATCCCTGTAAACATTTCTTCAGCAATAAAGAAGCCTTTGCCTCTCTTTGCGTAGTCATTTCAGTGATCCCCCTCTTTCATACTCTTAAGATCAATTTCTAAATCATCAATGGTTGGCGCCGTCTGTGAGGATAGATCACAACAAGTCTCTGAAGCCTCGAAGTACCATGTGCCATGGTAAACCTCTAGGATGAGGAGAACTAGTTCAACCTCGCTTGCGAACCTCTACACGGATGCATGCTTGGCGACGCTCGACCATGGTAACTCATCATTCGAATCCTCCAAGCCGAACTCGTCCAAACCTACGGACGACAATGTCGATCCTATGGAGGAGGATACATTACCCGTAGCACTAGGCGACCCTAGGGGGACCTCGATTCCCCCAACGTCTAAGTGCCCAGGAACCTTTCTGCAGTCCGATGCGCCCGGTCTATCCTACGTTTCCAAGGGCACAATGTCACCCCTCAAGAGTAGGAATACATCCACCCAGAGGCAAGCCAGATGTACTCTCCAATTGCTCCCACATATTTTGGGAGCAAGCCATCACCTTGTGACGATGACCATGTGGTTACCCTCACTAGAGAACTAGTCGAGAATGATATCGCTAACCATCTGGTCGGTAATCCGCCATATTAGGTTGGCACCTCCACTTCAACCACCAGAGACTATGATCTCCAATCGTTCCCCCTCCTGGAACCACCTAATCGAAACAATGGGTGTATGTCCATCATTTTTTATGCGAGTTCAAGTGATCCAATTAGGGGATGTGAGATTAACATAATCAAGAATTCAAGTGGATCTCCCATGCTTACTTCTTCACGGGAGGCCACACAACCACTTGCTCATCAAGATGTTCCAAATACTCTAGAACTCCCCTTGCTACCGTGACATTGTGGGCCGAGAGCGCTTTGGTATCAATGCAAGGAGCTGGCAAGGGTGGACTGGAAGCTCTCTACGGAATATTGTAGCAGGAGCTGATGTACCTATGGAGGACCATGCGGGAGCTGCAAGAGGTGCAAAGCCTGTCAGCCCCTGTCGTTGTTACCACGAAGGAGGTCGGGGAAAGAATAGAGAGTCAAGATGCCGCCACTGAAGCTCACAGCGTCCCCTCAATGGGTGGACCCGGAGTCCCCCCCTTAGCGTGGGGTTCCAGCGGTGCTCCTGACTGGAGGACTTCAAGATGCCCACAGTGGAGGCTTACAAGGGTGACATCGACCCCTGAGAGTTCCCGCGTGTGTACAAGATGGCTGTCAAAGTAGTGGGAGAGGACAACTCAATGAGGGCCAAGGGATTGCTACTCTCGTTACAAGGAGTCATGATGTCCTAGTTCTTCATGATCGCCCATGGCTCCATCTACGCATGGAAACAATCCATGACCTTATGCACAACAATTTCCAAGGCAACTACGTGGAGTGATTTGATGCGGACCAACTCTTCACGATAGAGCAAGTCCCTGGAGAAAAGTTGCAGGAGTACTTCAAACATTTTGCGAAGCTTAGATGCCAGGTCAAGGGTGTCAATGAGACCATGATCATCAATGTTGCCATCTAAGGCCTTCAGAAGGGCCCCCTCACAGAATACAACCCCAGGACGCCCATAAAGACAATGCCCAAGCTCTTCAACAAAATGGAGTACACAAGGGCTTAGGAAGATTAGGTGAGTCATGACATCAATGTTGTGGGGCCTGGCACAGAGGGTAGAACTGCCCCTAGCCCAAGGGGAGGGTGTGACCCACAAGTAGTGCAAAGGGTTTGTAGGGAGGTACGTGTTTAGCGTCGAAGGCAGAAGCAACAAAGTGACTACCCCTAGCAGACAAGGCCATGGTAGAGGAAGGGGTCATGGCCACAGGAGAGGGTGGGGCCAGGATGATGGGCATCCCCAGGGTACCTGTGCGAAATACATGGCAAGGGGGAGCACCCCCCACACAATTACCACACAATAGCGGTAGTCAGCAAAAACGCTGCCAAGGAATGGAGCCAGGATGCAAGGGCACTGGTAGCAGCGCATTTGCAGCAGCCCCTGGAGATCCCACTTGTGGGAGCCCTCAGCCTTGTTGTGCATCAAAGCCATCGAAGGTAGACCGCGACGTGTGATCAACGCCATCATGGGGGATCGTCCCTCAAATTCCCTTCCAAACGACAGCGAAGGGCCTACCCACGCTGGGTGCACCATGTTTCCACGTACCTGGTGCATGCACCCCTGGCATGGGCCAGCGTTGGCATCACCTTCACACCGGAGGATGGCATCGGGGTAGACTTCCCCCCACCATGACCCGTTGATCATAACAGCCATCATAGTGGGCTGCAAAGTATGAAGGGTATTGGTAGATGGAGGCAGCTCTTTGGACCTCCTTTTCTCCAGCGCCTTTGACCAAATAGTCATCCTGTGAAGCAGGCTTCAACTGCTAGGGATCCCACTTCAAGGCTTCGGAGGGAGCCCAGTCAAGGTGCTGGGTCACGTGTTGCTCGAAGTGACCTTCGGCATAGGTGAGCAAGCTAGGAAAAAAATGGTCAACTTCAACATGGTGGACCTCCCATACCCATACAACATGATCCTAGGGAAGGCCACCTTGAACACATTCAGGGAGGTCCCGCACCATAACTACCTCTATAGGAAACTACTCCGCTCGAAGGGAGTCATCATTATGTGGGCAATTAGGACCTCACGCGACAAATCAAAATGGGCATGAGGAGCGCTCACCAAAAGGTTCATGCACTGGGTGAAAGACTCGTTACCCCCAACAAAGCCCTACCCCCTTCCGTCATGGGATGGACCCTGAAGCCGAGGCTGGATGAACAAATCAAGAAGGTGCTGCTTGCCGATGGTGACCCGGTGAGGCTGGTGTCCAAAGGATGCGGATTGAGCCTGGACACAAAGCAAAGCCTAGTGGAAATCCTCCAGCGAAACATGGATGTGTTCGCATGGCCCCCAAGTGACATAATCGGGGTGGACCAATCTATCATTGAGCATAGGCTGGTGATTTGGATCGATGTGAAGCCCATCAAGCATAAGCTACAAAGGATGTCGCTTGACAAACAAGAGGCCACGAAGGTGGAGGTCACCAAATTACACAATACAAGGATCGTTCGAGAGGTCGTTCACCCCGGTTGTTGGACTTGTGGATGACGGCGTGGCTCAGCGGTGGTGCTGTTGGCTTTGGGGGATGAAGAGGAAGGAAAAGAACTAGCTAACGATGTTGCCTCGGCTTTATAGAAGATCGAAGGCGGTGGCCCATAGGAGGTGGCAAGCGGCAGTGGCGGTGCATGGGTGTCAACGTGGGCGAGCGAGCGTGTTTCGTGTGTGAGCTGGTGAACGACGGCATGGAAGTCATCGTGCGAAGTTAAGGTGGCGCTAGCGCAAGGGCAAGGTAGCTGGCGAGGTGGCCTAGCTGCAAAGCTTCGGCGCTGGCTATTGATCGGGGGAGCGGGCGAGCAACGCAAGAGCTGGGCCAATCGTGAGTGAGCGCTGGAGTTGGGCCAGGAGAAAACGGGCCACGTGAGAAGGCTGATGACGCTGGGCTGAGAGGGAAAACAGGCCAGCTAAAGGAAAAGAAAACTTGCACAGCTATGTCTCCACTATAATCCCACATTTTTTTCATAACCCTGGTTCTTGTGAGAAGAATGTCTCCCAAGAACAACCGCTGAACGATTCCTATGTAGATCGCGGTGTGCGTGGGAAATACTGGTGAGTATAGCATTCTGTTGTAGAATGCTGTTGGAGCCGGGCTAGTTGCCGTGGATCGCACTGAGCGGTTCCGGGATGGTGTTAGTGCCTTCCCCTTCACCCTTCCGGCTCTCAATCCTCAGCTACACGGGGGGCGAGAACCTCAAGGCCTATATGTCCTCGGTGCCGTGCCCGGTGGCGTCGTTCAGCTTCGCCTGTGAGGCGGTCACCGGAGAAAACCTGGCGCCGATGGTGCCGAGCTTCTCGTCCCGGGGGCCCAACCCAGTCGTCGACGTCGTCGCGCCAGGATTGAACATTCTTGCGGCCTGGTCTCACGATGTCCCTCTAGTCGGCGCGACGAGAGTTAGCTGTAACTTCATCTCGGGCACATCCATGTCGTGCCCGCACGTCGTCGGCATCGCGGAACTGATCAGGAAGAAGCACAGTGACTAGACGCCGGCCATGATACGGTCCGCGCTGATGACGACCGCCGGGACGCTCGACAACAGCGGCAGGGACATCCTCGACAACGCGGTCTTCGACGATGCCAACGTTACGAGCGCGACGCAGCTGCCGGCCGGGGCCGGGCACGTCCGTCCGCAGCTCGTGCTGGACCATGGCTTGGTGTACGACGCCGGCGCGCAGGACTACGTCGACTTTATGTGCACGCTTAACTACACCGCGGAGCAGCTGCGCCAGTTCGGGCCCGATCTGGTCAAATGCGTGAGGACGCTCCCCGGCGGCCCTGCCGGGCTCAACTACCCATCGTTCGTCCTGGTTTTCGACAGCCGCGCCCACGTCCGCACATTGACGCGGACGGTGACTAAGGTGTCGGTGAAGCCCGAGGCGTAGCTAACGCTAAGCAAAGTCACGAAACCTTGGGCTCAACATAAGCCACAACTATAAGCCTCTTAAGCTGGCGTGTTCAACCAATCACAAGTAGATTGTTTTAACCAATCATACTCTAATTTCTGGTACCTAGTACGAGGTTCAATTGACAATGGCTTGTTTTCAAACAGCCAACAAACTATACTTTTCCTTCATGGGCACACTTCGAGCCCAGAGCTCAGACTAGTATAGTCCAATCGATTAAAATGAGGAGTAAATTACATTACAAAGCACATAGGCGTACAGTACTCGCGAGCAGCTTTATGCTCTCGACGTTCCTCCATGGTCCCTCTCAACATGCTCCACAAGCAACACTGGATCTCGAAAGCCCTTGCTACATTTTGGGCAAACATCAATTGTCACTCCGCTACGACTTGATTGCGAGTTGTTCTGATGGGATTTCTCGACATGTTCGATTAAGGCCCCCACAGTGGAAAATCTTGCTGGGCAATGAACACATTGCTCCACGTGGTCACTGCTGCTGCTGCTGTTCGGAGAGATTCCGTCCTTAGCCTTCTTGAAGGCTTGGCTGGTTGCAGTGCTCAGTTTTTGCATTCCAGCTTCAGCCGATGATCTGAAATTGGATGCAGCATTCAAAAGGCTCGAGCTCCACCACGAAGAACTGTTGCTACTGCTGTTCGAACGTGTCTCTACTTTCTGACTTCTCCTTAACATATTTGCAAAGGGGAAGGTAGGTTTCTGCTTTCTTGGCCCCAGACACTTGTGATCAGGCCCAAATCTATGCTTCAGGCAGTGTTCCTTGGTGCAATCTTTGCATCTGATTGTGTTTGAAAATGTCAGTGTTTCTCTGCACCCAGCAACTGGGCATTTCTTTTTCTTCGTTACTTTCTGGTAATTTGATGGATCACAGTCAATATTAACGTGAGACTCCCAGGTGATGTTTGGGTCTTCATTTGGATTCAGGCGGACTCCTTTAGCACAGAGTGGGCAGATGAGGACAGTGACATCCTTCCGATTTGCATTTGGACATTTGTGTGAAGTGTAACTTCGGTGCTTAAGGCAAAAGATCTAAACAACGATCCAATAACCAAATTAGCACTCTGGCTAACAGTATTTAGTGATGAATATAAACAAGAAATACGAGAAGTAAGCTTTGAGGCAATACAAAAGATGTCCATGAACTTCAAAGGGCAAAATAAGCTCAGTTTCCACAAATCTAAATACTACACATTCTATGGAAACATGCAGATATAACTACCTCGACACAAATGTTAATTCTTAACTGTGGATGCAAACCATCTTTAGTACAATATTGCTTTACATTCAGAAAGCCAGGAAGTGCGAAAGAATAAAATAAAATTGAAAAAAAGGTTAAAACCCAATCTATCCATTACATTTAGACACTACAATAAAAAGGGTATGGTATTTGTAATTTCGAAGTTTCACGCTTCAAAGTTAGATTAGACAAATAATTAAGGGCAGTAAAACATCAGGTAATCTAGGAACTGCATGTTACGATGTCAATCACGGCAAGTAGAAGCAGCAGAGGGGGAAGCAAAAAACAGTAACTTTGAACACCCTAATCAATCGCTGAATACAGGATTCAGGGCATGTGTCTGACGCAACATGTAGGTGCGAATACAAGTGCCACTATTGTTTTTTCCCCCTCATCATCCTCAATCATCATCAACGTCACTCATAAGGTAACAACACAGCATTCCTCGTCAATTAAAACTTTTTTCTTTTCCCTTGTTTCCAATTTTGTTAGTGCCCACCGTTTCGTTAATTTTTGAAGGAAAAATGTGTCCAATCCAAAAGACACTTTATGTAATTGCAGTGGGCACTCAACAATTATATGCCTTCACTGAATACTGATATGACCAATCTTTGACATACAATTCCGTAACAAGCTCGCTTATTATTATGTAATGTATTAAGAGGTGCTTCAGGCCATTATACACATGAAGAGGCTGATATTTCTTTCAGGTTAGAACAGGCTAGCATTTTTCATGAAGACATGTCTGGTTTGATGTTTCATCCATAATATGCTTTGCTGAAAGTTTCGTTTACTTGTGTGCGAGAGAAGGGGGAACTAACCAGCTTTATATTTTGGATTTTCAAAATGAATGTAGGTATCCAAGAACCAAGCGCAAGGAGACAATGAACTTTCGTCAAAAACCCATTTGATCCAATGAATTAACTTATTTATTGAACATTTTGATTCTTCAGAATACGGTTTCACATTCAAGGGAGAAAAAGGCCATACAGAGCATGTCACTAGTAGATGAACCCCAAGCAGTAACACAAGAACTGGGCCTGTGGCATTTGGCTGAAATTTTTGAATTTTAGCTGTTTACGACAGAGATTACGGAGAGAGATACTAATTAACTTGCAGACTCTATTTTAAAAAAATAATACGTTTGAAAGTTAGGTACTATATCAAAAGCCAAAAGCCGTTTTAAGAAGCTGAAAAGAACAGACCTAATATTTCACTAATTAAGAGAGCAAAAGCACCTCATAAAGGGTCATACTCTTGGTCAACGTTAGATATATCAGCTCTATTCCACCGAACAGCCAAAAAAGCCTCTCCATTCATGTTGCCCAGGTATTAACACGAACGATTAAGCAACCTTCCCTTTTTGAGCTCCTGATGTTAATAGTGCATAGGAGTCTGCCACCTAAAGCCCAGTCAGTGTGAAACCCAAACTACTGCTCCCATGATCTATTTCAAGATACCGCATCTATGAGATTTCCATAGAAAGATCAAATTCTTGGGCTCCATAATCTACAGAACAATACTGAGATTGCGGAAGCTCTACACACCAATCTGCTCACAAGTCACACCAATAATCCAATTTGGGCAACGAAGCATGAACACACTAAATGGGCAGAGGAACAGGAGAGGCAGAAACGTACGTGGTCGCAACGGTCGCAGGTGAAGGGGAGGAAGTCGATCTGGTTGCAGTCTCCGACGCTGCAGTGCCGCCCCAGGTCCGGAAACTCCGGCGTGCCCATCCCTACAGGACCGCACGCTCACCGGGGGATTCGAATCGCGCTCCGCCGCTGCGCCTCCGCTGCTCCGGCGGCTGCTTCTAGTCGTTGCCACCGGCGGAAAGGAAGGGAAGGGAAGGGGAAGGCTCGCTGCTCGCCTAGGGGAAGGGGACAAGAAATCGAATAAACGTTTTGACGGTGTTTTTGCGGTAAGGTCCTCGTACAATTGTGGATCCGTGTTAATTGGTACGAACTTTGCTTTTAGAGCAGGTGGAGTCGTTGAAAGCAGGTACCGGCGATAAGACCGACCAATCCTTAGAACACGGATGATAAGATTTTTTTTTAAGAAGCAACTGTACTGCGCTATATATAATTGGACCTCCGTACTAACAATGATAGCTTCTAACTTTAGGATGTATTTTAATTGGACAATCAGATATACTTCATGCAATCCATTTACAATCCTCACTAAGCCCATCAAACTTCTCACCCTCTTCCTCGTCGAGCCCATGGATGACCTGCTCAGTTGCTCCATATGAGATCTCGTCGGTTGTAGCCATCCTCCATCTCGCACGCAAAGCATGGGATACACCTCGTAGCTGTCTTTTGTTCCATGCATAGAGCACACGGGAGACTTCGTCGTCGTCGTCTTCCGTCCTGCACGTGAAGCACATAGGAGACTTGTAGGCATCCTCCATCACCCACACTGGAGCGCAAGCTCATCGCTGACCTCCTCTACGCATAGACTTCGTACAACTCACAAGGGTCTCAAAAAATCTTTTCATCGCTTGAAATGTCGCTAGGCAATGCCGACTTGAAACTACGAGACCCAAAATTTCAACTTTTATATTTGAATAGTGAAATTCATTTATGAATCTCCAAGTTTCATAATTGAAACTTTGTGAAACTTGAGTTGTAGAATTTGACAAACACCTGAACTTCATGTTTTATATTTGAAACCCCCTATATCATCAGGAGCACATAGTAAAGTTTCAAAATATTTCAAGAGAGTTTCACAGACACAACAAGTTTCATATCAGTTTTAGGTTTGAAATATTGAAGTATCGAGCAAGTTTCACAGGGTTTCGAAAAACATTTTGAAAGTTTCAGTAAGTTTCAAAACTGAGACTTATTTTAGTTTCAACTTTCAAAATGTGAAACTTGGTTCAAAAGAGTTTTAGAAGAGTTTCACCAAGTACAAATATCTCAAAAACCTCTGAGTTTCAGAGTACCAACAAAATCTGAAAATTTTGAGCAATTTTCAAGGAGGTTTCAGTCAAGTTTCACAAAAAAAAGAAGACAAGTTCAATCATATTTCAAATGGGTCACAATCAAGTTTCACAAAAAAAAAACCAGAATTGAAACTCTATGAGACTTGAGTTTTAGAATTTAAAAAACACTGGAACTTCGTGTTTTAGATTTAAAACTCCCTATATCATCGGGAGTAGATAGCAAAGTTTCATGATGTTTCAAGAGAATTTCACAGACACAACAAGTTTCATATCAACTTCAGGTTTGAAAGGTTGAAGTATCAACCAAGTTTCACAAACTTTCGAAAAAAGTTTTCAAAAATTTCAAGTAGGTTTCAAAATTGAAACATACTAACAGTTGAAGTTTCAACTTTCAAAATCTGAAACTTGTTTGAAAAGGTTTTTAGAAGAGTTTCACCAAGTTTGAATATCTCAAAAACCTCCAAATTTCAAAGTATCAACAAATTCTAAAATTCTGAGCAAATTTCAAGGAGGTTTCAATCAAGTTTTACAAATAAAAAAGAATCAGACAAGTTCAATCATGTTACAAAGAGGTTTCAGTCAAGTTTCATAAAAAAAATCAGAATTGAAACTCTGTAAAACTTGAGTTTTAGAATTTGCAAAACGCAGGAACTTCATGTTTTAGGTTTAAAACCCCCCATATCATCCGGAGCATGTAGTAAAGTTTCATGATGTTTGAATGGAGTTTCACAGACATTACAAGCTTCAAAGCAGTTTCAGAATTGAAAGATTGACGTATCGAGCAAGTTTCAAAAAATATTTTGGAAAGTTTTAGTAGGTTTCAAAAATAAAACATACTTAAACCTAAAGTTTCAACTTTCAAGAT
The DNA here is from genome assembly GCA_036346265.1 of Melocanna baccifera. Lineage (NCBI taxonomy): Eukaryota > Viridiplantae > Streptophyta > Magnoliopsida > Poales > Poaceae > Melocanna > Melocanna baccifera. The sequence continues at coordinate 20,860,483 of CM070694.1, read as the reverse complement.
CTAAAACTTGATTGAAAAAAGTTTTAGAAGGGTGAAAACTTTCAGGTTTGAAAGGTTGAAGTATCGAGCAAGTGTCACAAAGTTTCAAAAATTGTTTTGGGAAGTTTCAGTGGGTTTCAAAACTGAAACTTACTAAAACCTAAAGTTCCAACTTTCAAGATCTGAAACTTGATTGAAAAGAGTTTTATAAGAGTTTCACCAAATTTGAATATCTCAAAAACCTCCAAGTTTCAGAGTATCAAGAAAATCTGAAAAGTTTGAGTGAGTTTCAAAGAGGTTTCGGTCAAGTTTCACAAAAAAAACTAGACAAGTTCAATCACATTTCAAAGAAGAATAGCAAAATTTTCAGAAGAAATGTACTCTGTACATTGGTCTCAACATCTTTCACAGGGAGCAATTGCATAACCACATGGAATCTTACTTACGGGGAGGATGCTAGCGGACGAGTACGGGCTGCATGCTGCTTCGCTTGCCTGTAGCTACTCATGACGCACCTTGCCGCTCTCGTCGCCTTGCATGGGAAGATGTCGGGGAGCCACCTAGGAGCTCATTGACAATGAGAATGTCAGCGGCAAGGACACCAGTGGGGCACACCCTGCCACAGCTATGCGTTGTGCGCCCCTGGTCCGCTATGGTGATGTAGAGCGAGAGCAAGAGAGAGAGAGAGAGAGAGAGAGAAGATGAGTGGTTGCGTGAAGGGGACACATGAGTAATCGTGTTAACACGTGGTGGATAAAGAGATCATGCATCTAGGATTCGTGCGAACGATTGGATCAAACGGTGAAAAACTATGTTGTTGTTGGGTGGAGAAAGGTATACCGTTTTGTAGCATTTTTGTTTTTTTAAACATAAAACAAGAACACCTAAGAGATTTTTGAAAAAAAACCATAAAAACAAGAATACCTAGGAGGAACTAGGTATATTTTCAATTAAGAAGAAATGGACGTCGAAGATAATTTAAACTTGGATGGTCACCCCACCAACTTAGCTAGGTTCAGTTCCTCGGATGATAAGATTTGAATGCTAGTTTTAAAACATAAAACTACCAAGTGTTAGATTATGCAGAAGTCTTCTGTATGTTCTCGGAAAATAAATACTACCTACGAGTATTTGAAAGGTTCGTGGTCAGGTAGGATTTGCCAAGGTTTATGTACCAAAGTTTTTTTTTTCCCTTTTTGAGGCGGGGTACCAGAGTTTGCAGTTAAGGAACCTAGAAACGCAACAATTTCGCTTAGATTCGTCGAGAAAACAACTCGTACCGAAATCATGTGAATTCCCAGCCAAATACTTCACTGTAGGTGTAGGCCGTAATACGTTTACCTTAACAGCTCGTTGATCGAGAACATATAATCTATTGCTTCCACTGCACATGTAGGCCGTAATGCTTCACTGTACATGTAGTGCTTACACTGTATCTTATGCTACCGGTGCTTCCATTCCTTAAAAAAAATGTCCAAATAATTATGAAAAATTCTGAATTTTTTTTTGTGCACAGATAAGGTATGACATAATCTACCATGTCACCAGGTTTTAAATCTAAATTCAATCTACACAGGAAAAAAAACAAATTTCTGCGCTCCCTCTTCACCCACTCACACAAAAGGTACGGCCTGCGAGTGTGCGAGACAACGTCACAATGACACGGCCGCAAGAAAAAACCAGTGGTGTGCGCTGCGCCCAGCCCCACACGGGGGAATACGACCGAGCCAGTCGTCCCCAACACCAGCAAGGCGCCGTGCCGGCGCCGGTGGGAATCCACCGGCGGGGCGGGTGACCGCGATCTGCCCCCACGAGACCGGCTAGTCCAACTAGGAAGCGTTCCAGTCATGGCCCGGCAAATCCGCGACTTTTGCCGGGTCTCCGGCGTCGAGTCTTGTTCGGACGGCGTGGCGGACGCGGCCGCGGCTTCGTTTCGTTGGCCGCGGAGCGGGGAAAAGTTCGGGGAAACGCGACAGGAATTCGCTGTTTTTTCGTACGCGGGGAGGCCGCCGTGACGTCTGCCGACCGGGTCGGTCAGAGCGGCGGAAAAACGGCAGCGGACAAAGGGCCCCCCGGGCCACTGGTGTAAATAAATCGGTGATTATTGCAAGGTCTCAACTGGTGTAGATTCGGCTAGTTGGGCTAATTTGGAAGTCATGGGCCTCCGGCCAGTTGGCGGCTGCAGCTGCTGCGGCCCGATTTCCTGCAGCTGGGGGAGCGTCGCTTTTTTTTTTCATTCTCATCTACCCTCTCAATTCCCCCACAAAATACACCCAAAAAAATCTCCCCTCTTAATTTTGTTTTACCATTACAAGATAGAGACATATGCACACACACCTAGGGTGCAAACGGAATGGATAATTTTTATCTAACCGACCGAAGACTTACGGAGCAAATACGGAATGAGTAAATATGTATCTGACATTATTCGTGCCTTACTCTGACTCCGAGGAAAAAATATGGATTAGAATACGAATTGAGTGATATCCTTGTGTATATATCTATATATCAAATGTCGAGCTCTGATGATAATTACATGAGTCGTCACAAGCCTCAACATACACCTCTATGACAATGGTAACCTCCTGACATGGCCATTGCGGTTCATGATCACCATCGGCGTTGCATCTGCTCTCCCGTACCTCCACGAGGAATGGGAGCAATGTGTCGTGCACCGTGATGTCAAGCCGAGCAATGTCATGCTTGATTCTGCATTCAACGCTAAGCTTGGTGACTTCGGGCTTGCACGGTTTGTCGACCACGACCGAGGCTCATAAACTACAGTGATAGCTGGGACAATGTGTTACTTGGCTTCAGAGTGTGTCACCAGTCACCACTGGGAAAGCAAGCAAATAATCTGGTGTGTACAGTTTTGGCATTCTTGCACTGGAGATCGCATGCGGAAGCAGGCCTGAGAGTATAAAGTATGCTATTGTGCTGACAGTTTGAAACAAAAACCGGAGTTTCATAAATTTTTGAATTTTTTTTTGATTTCTTGGTTTCTTGGTTTTTGCTTGATCTTTAGCCCATCCAAACCCAAATTCGCACCCAGCCCGACCGAATCCAGCCCAAAATTGCCACCGAACCACCCCCAATTCGCTGGTTTCGCGACGGCACTGCAGCACGTCCGAAAACGGTTGCCACCGCTGATTTCTCTGCCGCTCGCACCTTCCCGCCCCTTCCACCGCCATCCGATCGCTGCCACACCCCAGCCGTTCGTCAACGGGCCGTACCCCTTGCCTGCTGCGCTCCAGACCAGCCCCCAACTCCCTCCCGCCGCGCGTCCCGCCACTCAGACCAAAACCACTCCCGCCGCTTGCGCTCAGCCACCTCCCCGCTGGTGCCACGCCTCCACAATCCAATCAAGGACCGTACGCCTCAATCGACGGACTCCTAACCGGTTTGGAGTGGCGACCGTCCGCGTGTAGCGCCGCCAAGACCAAATTCGGCCGCCGCCACCCGATTCCCCCTCCCTGCCGACAGCTCCCCTCACAGCCGACCTATCCAGCCTTGACATCTTTTGACCGTCGCAAACCAGTCTCCAAAGCCACCAATGCCTCTCCCTTGCCAGCAGAACCGTGCCCACCCAAATTTTCCCGAAGCCCACCGAAATCACATCCCGCCGCCGATTCCAGGGCACACCGATCCCCGCCATTCACCGCTATATAAACCCTGGCACCCACTAATGGTGAGAGGTATTGACCAGCTCGGAACTGGGAATCTCAATGAAGGCCACTCTAATTTGGCTCTAGTAGCCCAAGGGTACTGATGGCAGCTCTAACTCCTCTTTTTTATTCTCCCTTGAATTGATGTTTGATTCACTCTCCGACTACAAAAGAAAAGGAGAGGCGGACGGCTTGGAATTCTAACGCTGGCTAAACGCAAGGAAAGAGCACTACAATGCAAGGCACCGAAAGACTTAGCTTTTAATTTAATGCAATTATAACTTTAGAAGCTAGTTTTTCTTTATGCACTATTTTTGTAAAAAAGAGTTGTAATAATTAGATTTAATTCAATTCTTTGAGATTTTGAAATTGGGAGTTATAATTTATTCTTGTAATTAATGTGTTGTAATAATTCTTAATTTATTTTTAATTATTGTTAACTGTATTACTATTATGAGTTAATTAAAGTTAAGGTCCTTTCATATCATCATTTGAAATACTAGTACGAAGCCACACTAGCATTGAGCGCCATGAACTTTGTCATGCCCGAACTACAAAATTTGAAAGGTCCCTTGCCAAACATGTGTGTCAACTACTACATAGTTCATGTCATGTATTACTATAGATAAGCTTCTTCTAAATTCATGAAATTCTAAACTGCAACCTGACACTTAAATCGTGCTTCATGAATCAACTATAAATTAAACCAGCAGAACAGCACCCAAACAAATCCAAGCCGGTACACGACCAATTTCGGTCCTCAGTTGCACAATGTCACATTGTTCGCAAGAAACATTTCCTGTTTAATTCTAACAGTAGAATCTAGCACTCAACAAACAGCAGCAGCACAGCATGCACATGGGCAAGCAAGCAGCCCGGTAGACCACCGGCCCGTGGCGCCACCCTTCGAGCGGCGGGTCCTCGTGCACCACCTCGGCGTCGAACACCTTCCTCGCCCTCCCGAAGAACTTCTTGTCCGTGCGCTTCCACCTCTTCATGTGCGCCATCAAGAACACCACCTCCCTCTTCACGAAGAACCGCAGCGTCTCCATCATGTTGGCTTCGACTACGGGCTTCAGTTCATCGAAGCTCTGAGGAGGATGTCAAAACTCGGTTATAACTTTCTCTTAAGCTCCTCGTAACTTCGAGGAGATAGTCGCAACTCGTAATCGAAGCTCCGAGAAGAAAGTCGTAGCTCCTCTACGACTTCTCGTACGAGCAACACACACTCCTGGTGACGAACACACACACGAGAGAGAGGTAAATAGACAGAGTATTTGATGCTGCACAACCACAGCTTTTTCTCCTGGACTCAATTAACAAAATGCTAAGTACATCATTATATAGGCCAGCTAGCAGCCCACGTTATGCATACACACCCGCTACTCCCGTGATCTGACCTGCATGCACACATGATGGAAGAGGAGAACAACGGCCACTACTCGCATGCATGCGCAACCCACGATCCTGCATGAAAGTAACTGGCCTCGCCGCATGCAAGTAACTGGCCATGCCAATTACATGCAACTCACGACTGATGACCCGGCCATCCTAGCTACTCGCCATCGGTAAATATTTTCTGCACCTGTTATCTAGGATCAATCCGCAGGTAAGTGGCTCCCCGCTACTCCGGACTCTCCGGTTCTTCTACACCTAAAATAACTCCGTGCGATTCTACACTGGTACAATCTCAGGTATGTTACACTATACATACATGCAAATATACTAAAGCAAAAGATTAAATCTAGATTATTTCCTAACATTCTCCCCCCCTAATCTAGACTCAACTAAAGTAAAGCTGGTTCATCTTCCTGTGCACACATGAGGTTCACCTGATCCCCACGGTCACGTTTTGGCTTGCGGCACTCGGATGCATAGTGCCTGTGGTCGTTGCAGTTGAAGCACTTGATGTGACTCTTGTCGCGTTTCGTCTTGGAATCACGGCCACCATCTTGTCCTGATGACCAAGCTTCCCACTGGGCTTCCGTGAGAAGGAAATGCTCTTCATCCCCGTTGCTGCGATGACGGTGCTGGGTGCGCTCCCCATACGCCTTGAGGGAGCCAACGACTTCCTCAAGAGCTATATTTTTAACGTCGCCAAAATACTCGATCGTTGTTGCAATATGGATGAACTTGTCAGAGATGACTCGCAGCAACCTCTTGACGACGTTCTTCTCTTCTATCTTCTCTTCAAGTGCCTGTATCTGGCCAACAAGCAATGTTACCTTCGTTGCGAAGTCGTCCACCGATTCTGTATTGCCCATGCTGAGATTTTCAAACTCCCAACATAGCGTCTGGATCTTCGCTTCCTTGGCTCGATCAGCCCCCATGTGCATGGTGCGGAGAGTTGTCCACACCTCCAAGGTAGTGTTCTTGGCTGCAACCAGCATGAGCGTCACATCGCTCAACGCCTGGGGGATGATAGCCATGGCCTTCTCTTCTTTCTTCTCATCAACAGCAGCATTCCTCGTGGGCTTAATTGCTTCCCACATGCCTTACGCCTTCATGAGGAATTTCATCCTTGTTGCCCAAGTTGTGTAGTTCGTCTTGTTCAGCACCGGGTATTGGAGAGACATCCCTCCCTCCTTGCTTGCCACCGACGCTGCCTCAACGATCGACATCTTCTCAAGCCGCAGGTACTTGGGCAAACACCACTCAAGAGCTCAACCTGGGCTCTGATACCAATTGTTGGCTTCGACTACGGGCTTCGGTTCCTCGAAGCTCCGAAGAGAATGTTGAAACTCGGTTACGACTTTCTCTTAGGCTCCTCGTAACTTCGAGGAGATAGTCGCAGCTCGTAATCGAAGCTCCGAGAAGGAAATCGTAGCTTTTCTACGACTTCTCGTACGTCTGAGGAGGAAGTCGTAGGGAAATCGTAGCTTTTCTACGACTTCTCGTACATCTGAGGAGGAAGTCGTAGCTCCTCTACGACTTCTCGTATGAGCAACACACACTCCTGGTGCGCGAACACACACACAAGAGAGAGGTAAATAGACAAAATATTTGGTGTTGCACAACCGCAGCTTTTTCTCCTCGACTCAATTAACAAAATTGCTAAGTACATCATTATATAGGCCAGCTAGCAGCCCACGTTATGCATGCACACCCGCTATTCCCATGATCTGACCTACATGCACACATGATGGGAGAGGAGCACAACAGCCACTACTCGCATGCATGCGCAACCCACGATCCTGCATGCAAGTAACTGACCTCGCCGCATACAAGTAACTGACCACGCCAATTACATGCAACTCACGACTGATGACCCGGCCATCCTAGCTACTCGCCATCAATAAATATTTTCTGCACCTGTTATCTAGGATCAATCGCAGGTTCAAGTGACTCTCCGCTACTCCGGACTCTCCGGTTCTCCTGCACCTAGAATAACTCCGTGCGATTCTACATTAATACAATCTCAGGTACACCACCTGTTACACTATACACACATGCAAATATACTAAAGCAAAAGATAAATCTATTTATTTCCTAACACGTAGGGGTCAACCAATGCCTCGTAGTGACCACATCCGGCGCCATGGCGAGGTCAAACCGAGACGCCGATGTCGGAGCAGCAGCGACGGCCTCCATCGCGGAGGCGTCGCCCCAGGGGAGCGGGACGACGGACACGGAGCCGCGGGGAGATCGGAGAGGACCACGCGCGTGGGGAGGGCGACGACCAGGGCGAGGCCAGCGGAGCAGGTGTCGGAGCCGAGCTCGAGGATGCTGAGTTGGCTCTCTGGGGCGGAGGCGCGCGGGAGGAGGTGCGGGGAGGCGGGGAGGACGTGAAGGAGGGTGGAGGCTGAGGGCCAGAGCTGGAAGGTGAGGCCGTGGGAAGGGAGGGCGCGGACGGTGATGGGGGACGGGAGGGAGGGGAGGTGGAATTGGTGGGGCTGCTCGTCCGATGAGGAGGTGGAGATCGCCGGAGTCGGAGTCGGAAGAGATCGCAGAGACGGTGGGAGGAAATTTGTCGTCGGCGGCGGCGGCCATTATATTGGACGAGGAAAATGGTGGCCGGTGCTCTCCCTGCTTGGGGTTCTAGTCTTTTAGACTTGGATTAGACCAAGGCTAAGACATCCGAGCTGGGAAGCCGTTGCTTTGACTTGGTTAACATCTTTGCTCTGCTCTTTTTTTTGGCAGATAGGCAGCTCCATTTTGGGCTTTCTACTAGTCGTTTAGGCCTTCAGGGCCTTTTGCGCGTGATTCATTCTTCTGGGCCAGGAAAGTTCGTTACAAATTTACAATACGTAAAAATATAAAGAGTTTAGACTACGAGATAATGGTATTTACAATGGAAGGTCCCAACCATTTTCTAATATAATGGATTCGGTGGTGATCGTTTTAACGATAGCTTTTGACTTTTTTTACTGTAGCTGACTTTTTTTTACTGTAGCTGACTTTTTTTACTGTAACTGAGTTAGTGGATAGTGTAATGAATAGTGAAAAAAAAGCTAAAACTAGAAACTGAAGCTGAAAAAGCCGAAACGATCACCACCTGCAGCCTATGGATGTTGTCAATGCCGTTGAATGATGACACCTTCGCCAAATCATTGCTCCTTCTCCTCCTCTATCTTGTACGCCATGCACCCACCTCCTATGGACTCTATTGGGTAGATTATTTTAGATTATAGATTTTTGAATTCTAGTTGATCATAAGAGAAAGTATGTAGAGAAAAATAGTTACATATAATTTTAGTTGGTATAGGTGAATTTAGTCCAGTGACTATTATAAACTACCTGTAGACTCAGCTTTAAAAAGACAGACCATTTAAAAGATAGTTATTTATAACAAGAAGTGATAAGCTAAAGTCAAAAAGAACTCAGTCATTATCATCACTGTGGTCAACCAACTTGTTCGCAAGACCGCAATTAGCACCTAGGTTCCCAAAATGATAAGCTTCCTATTTTTGGAGCTCTTTCGTTATGGAAAAAGAATTCTACAGAGGAAGACCTCACGTGAGACTCCTTCCTATCAGTCGTTGGATCAAGTTGATTATCTCAATCGAAAGCCGGATTGAGGCCTCATGTGAGTCTCTCCCTCGGTGCATTTTCTTCCATCATCATGCCACCCACTACCAGGTCATTGACTACTCGGTGGTGGTCAGAAGCGGAGCTGGGCCTCAGGCTGTGGGGGTAATGGTCGAGACCTAGATTAAAATATTTTTACTATAACAGTGTAGCTAATAACGGTAATAGACCACACCATTGTTATTTCTAATAGACTAAACCGAGGCCTAACTGCTAGTTGGCTACACCATGTTACATGCTTGAGTGGTCATCTTCGTCCGCTTTTGCTCTTAAACAGTCAGAGAAAAGAAAGACATACATATTCAATACGAAGAAAAGAACGATATACATATTCAATAGGAAACTTTACGTTTGTCTTAAAAAAAGGAGTGATTAGTTATTATCTGATATTTTTTAAATAATTATTTAAATTCTTAACTGTTAGATCAGAGAACCAATGACTTTTTTTGGAGGAGGCAAAAAGAATTTGTGATCGTTGGATATCTAATTTAACGGTTAAAATTTTAGATGATAATTTAGAAGAAAATAACCTGATGATATTTATCAACCAAAAAAGAAACTTACGTATCTGATTGCTCGTTTCCTGTTAGACTAGTCACCTCCAGCCTTTCCAAATCATCCGGTCCTATCGGTCCAGGTGGATCCAGATGGCCGGTTACCTTGACTAAATACTCTTCCATAAGGCTACATGTATCTAGCTAGTCGAGTTACGTCGGTAAACGTCTTTTCACCCGGAGGTTCCACGGCTAAATTGCTCTCGTACGTGGCGCCCCAAAAGCTCGACAGCTCCTTCCTTGGATTAAACAAGAAACCAGGTCGACTTTCACCTACGTTGCGGACGGGAACATCTTTGTCCCGGCATGAACCCTCAAGTAAGCATCAACCGAACAAGACAAGGGACCAAGATATTAGACATCACAAGATACAAATATCGATCTCTGCCAATTAACTTACTGTGCCATAACGTGAACGTGTTTGTCTTCTCGCCCCTGATTTGTATATTCACCTGTGACGTCGCAACGCCATAGTTATTCTGTAAAGAACTGACGTGACAGAAGTTGCTAAGCTCTGCTTCAACCAGCATTTCTAGTCTTTTTTTACTTTCAATTTATTTAAGTTAAAAACTAATTAAAATACATCACTTTCTAATTTAGATTTATTTTAGTTTTTTATTTTTATCTTATTTCTTTATATTTTATGAGGATATAATAGTTTTTTATTTTTAAATTAAATAATTTAAAAAATAAATTATAGTTATAATGTAATTTTAACTAAAAATCAATAACCAAAGCGGTTAGACAGAAAGCGCGTTGATGCGAGCGTTTCTACGCTCCACGGCACGGTAAACAGCAGATGGCCCGAAAACGACCACGCGCGACGCGACAGCGGCCGGCTGGCGACCGACGAGGCTTCACGAGGCAGCAGCTCTCTCCGCCCAGCCCGCCTCGTGCGTCTGTCCGTCCCGCGCGCGCCCTGACGCGACGGCCGCGCGAGAGCATCCATCCATCCGCTTCAGCCTCGAGATTTTTACGGCCGGCCGGTGGGAGACGGCGAAGCTTCGTGCCTGAAAGGCGCGCGTTTGGCGCCGTTCGGAATTTCTGACGTCCGGTCGCCGGGCAGCCGCTTTCGCGGCTGCTTTCCCTGCACCCCCCCGTCTCGACTCGCTTTCGCCGATCCGTTCCTCGCCTCCCTTTATCCTCTCGAAATCTCGACCGATACGGCTTGTGTCCGGTCGCACGTATGTGCATGTTTGTTTATGGGGATGGGGCCGATGAATTGGGCCTACCACACATAGCACGTAGTACCGGCCGGGAACTCTAGTTTGGGTGCTTGTGCTCTGGTTTTTTTCTCTGCGTTCGTTGGTTGTTTTGTTCCTCCGGCCGGTCCCTCTCCGTCTTTGATGTGGTAGAGAATTGAGGTCGAAGGCGTTTGCCGACAGGTCGGGGCCGGGTATTCTGCGCAATGTGATGTTCGTTTTCTAGACATTTGTCAATCGACGTATGGTATGGAGTATATCTAAGCGCCACAAGAATTATTACGTGGGACGAAAAGGACACACTTTAGTGCGCGCTGAACTTGCAAAAAGGAATCTATTTCATGATGACAACATATCTAGAAGAGGTAATTAATCAACCAGAGGTACAGTGGTCCATGTATAAACTCAGGGTATCTCCAATAATTCTAACTAAGTACTATCTATAAGAATTTCACATCATCTATAGAGTACACACTAAAAACTAGTATTTCAAAGGACTATCTATAAAGGTAGTTATTTGATGTCTACATGCACACACAATCATTTATAGATGCTGTCTCGTTTTGCGTTATAGACTAGAGACGAAATAGTAGCTAACTGTTTGTATTTTGCATACTCTCTTTCCTCCACATAGGATATATGCTGATGTGTACATGTAAATAGCCAGCTGACTCAACACCATTAGAGATACCCTCATAAAGTTATAGATTTTTCTCTCATTCGGTTAGGACTAAGGGTCTTTTTTTCAGCTTTTAAAAGCTGTTTTTTAATATATTTTTTTATAGTAACTAATTTTTGAATAAAATATTTTTTAATATAAAGTCTATAAATTAATTGTAGTACATAATATGATAATTTTATTTATATCAATTAAAACCACATACAAGTTATTTGTATCTTTATATTTTTCTTATAGATAATCATAAGTTATAAACTACAGCTATAAATCATAGACGAAGCTAAAAACACAGACCCTAATGAACGACGAGTAGCAGCGTTTCATATTTTTTTTTGCAGATAAGGGTTTACTGGTACTTATCCAATAGGACGCCGGATACGACGAGAGGGCACACATCACAGCGCGTACATGCGTAGCCATCCGCATCAAAACGTTCCGCCTGCCGCTAACACGTGTCGATATTCCGCCCGCACTGATGCACAAACAACAAAGGCAAACGTCAGGGTCGGACGCGAAAGCCCCCTCCGGTGCAAGCCACGACGCATGCGATCCAACCCGAAGCCAGAGCGCCGTGATCCATCCGGCCCGTCACGTCTGGGCTCCACTCCGCCCCGCCCGCGGGATCGATGGAAAAGGAGCGCACGCCGGTCGCCGTGGGAGGAAGCCCGCGCCCATGTCTGACTAATCTCACGATCGATTCGTTGTTGTGCGCGCGGGATGTGACCGTAAGGGCCCGGAACTTGCAGGCGCGTTTCATTTGGCATCTTCCGTGCGTTACTACGTGTGCCCATGACTGTGGGATCGCGTGCTGCTTCTTGGAGGCTAGATGCGTCATACCTCTGTTCATGTGCAAGCTGGACGATTTGGGGGGGGGGGGGGGGGGATTTTTGGAATCGAAGCCTCAGATGGGAAAAGACAGCAGGCACATCCGGACTTGAGGCTTGGTACATCCACAATGTTGCACATGAGCCATGAGCAAACTTTGGCCTGACCCAGCCAAAATTAAGCCAAGGCTCACTAGTTCGACACAATTCCATTTTTTAAGGCAGGAACTATAGGCCTCGCTCATCTGGATCTAGCTTCTAGCTTATTTTTTATTATTTTTAAATTTTATTTTTTTTGGTTTTTAAGCTTTTCTGTTTTTCTTTTTTCCCGTATTCATTTGTATTATTCGTGATGGGTTAGTCTATTTTTAATTTTTTTAAATTAATTATACTAAATAAATTACTATTAATTACAATATAACATAAATTAACTATAATATAAATTTAACAATAAACCACTAAAATTCAATCCAACTAAGCATCTCCATATGCTCCCAAAAATGTGTTTAGCATGTAGCCTACCCCGAGCAATCGCAATTCGCAAGATGTGCTTAGTACCTTTAGTCCTCATTTTCCCACATGTTTTGCCCGCCTTGACTACGTTTTTAGAGTCTTTCAGCTAGGCTAGCCTTAGCAAATCTAAGCAAATTTTTACACGTCCTATGGGAACCTAGCAGGATGACTCGCTAGATGGTTATTTCAGGTAACCATTAGTTTGACGTTAGTTTACAATTTTTTTATTATAGTTTGTTTATTTTTTTTACTGTAACTGAGTTAATTTATTTAGTATAATTAAATTTAAAAAATATAAAAATAGGAAAAAAAACATGTTAGGCTATCATGAGCAATGCAAAGGAATACGAAAAAAAGCAAAAATATTCAAGAAAAAATCTAAAAAAACAGAAAAAGATGAAATTACTGAATAGTGAAAAAAAAAACAGAAGCTGACTTTAAGCCAACTTAAGTATGACCTTAGTCTAGTACTGTACATTAATTACAAGTCTACGACCGCAAACTTGTACATGGCACTTTTCTAAAAGAACAAAATAATACACCTAGACAGTCATAGAGCTAAGCATATGGAGTACGTACGTAACAGTATTAGGCTGCGCTCAACTTGGCGTCGAGCGGCAGTGTTCGACGATGGATTTACTGTTTAGCTTTTGGGTTACTGTTCACTATTTTGCTTGCTTCTGTTTTTTTTGTATTTTGTTTTTTCTCGTAGTCCTTTGCATTGTCCGTGATACGTTAGCACACCGCTTTTATTTTTACTTTTTTTAGATTTAATTATATCCAATAAATTAACTCAATTACAATAAAAAATCAATCAACTACTGTTAACTTTTAATCAGAAATCATCACTGTTTCAAACGTCCTCTTAGTGGCTCCCCTGTAGTGAGCCACTGACCACCCTAACAAAAAAAGAAACATAAACAAGGACAGTGAGATCCACATTATTGCAAACAATGTCTAGATAGTATTTATTATCAGCCGTGCGGGCCAACCAAAGTACGGCAAGTGGCAGGTAGCAGAAAGTGATCTGCGCATCAATCCTTCCTTTGACAAAGAAGAATGAACAAAAATAGGACTAAACAAGGATCGATGAGGATTTCTCCTACGATAGGTATGCGGAGAGTATGCTGTATGCGTAGCAAACGATGCATCGAGACGGCGGGGCCGACACGTCTCGACGGGCGAGGCCCGCCGTCACGTCGCACCATGAACGGCGATACGGCCGGCGTGGCAGCGGCAGTGACGCTGCGTGCGTGCATGGATGGATGGCGCGCGGGGGGCGCTCGTTTTTGCGTCGCTTCGCTAGTCTGCTCGATTGCGCCCGCCGCCGGGCCCCGCGGGTCACGGCCGCTGTCGGCAACGCCCCACGTGTCCGGCCGCCCGCCCCGGCCGACAGCCGCGTCTGACAAGTTGCCTCCTGCCATGGCTCCCCATGACGTGGTGGGGGCCGCCTAGCCTTTCCCCTCGCGTGGGCCAGTACCTGAAGGGCTGGGCCCGAGTTAGCATGGTAGGGTACGCTCAGGTTGACCTTGACCGCACCTTCCGCCAGAATGCCCTACCTACCAACGTTGTGTTATGGTGGAGCACCGCTTCTCCCGAAGAAACTATAGGCCCCGCTCATTAGAATTTTAACTTCTGTCGTCTAACTTTTAAATTTTATCTTTTTTGTTTTTTGTATTTTTTGTTTTCTCTTTATTTTTTATATTATCTGTAATAATATAACTTTTTATTTATTTTTATTTTTAAAATTTTAATTACCTTAAAAAAGTTACCAACAGCTATAATACTTTATATGATTTCTTTTTTACTGGTTCCATATGCTTAGACATTCTACTATTCTTGATCATAGTTTCTGCTATTTTGTTCTTTATGCAGGAAGGTTTTCAAGTAGTTTGTTTTATTGCATTATTAAACGTACTCGCTTCCTTATGGTCTTGTTGTATTCATGGTGCTTTGCTCTCTACGACCTTCAAGGTGTTTAGAATAGTAGTGGTTTATAACTTTTTTTACTGTAGTTAGATTAGCTTATTTATCATAATTAAATTTAAAAAATGTAGAAAAAATATGTTAGTTTATCACGGACAATACAAAGGAATAAGAAAAAAAACCTAAAATTAAAAAATAGAAAAACAAAAAACTAATAGTGAAAAAGACGCAAAGCAACTTTGAACGCTGCCTCTTTCATATGGCGTATTTAGTGCTTCTTGCCGTGGTAATTATTTCTTCTACACAGTTACCTACTTACATTACTCACTGCGGTACATGGAGTCTAAATACAGTATTTAGTTTGCTTTCTTTACTTTCCAAATAATCTTGCTTCTTCATGTTGTTTACTTGAGTGGATTTGTACTGCGTTGGTATATCTACCAGAATAGCTCTCCCAAATTGACCAAAATAGTTACTATACCACCTTTCTCATATATTAAGATTGGCCGGACAAAAGATAGATGTTTTCCATAACATATATATGCTACCATCTTCATGTTGGCCATTTTTACAAACTTTGTTAATTTATATTTAATTATTATGATCCTTATTTTGTTGTCTTATTTAACGTTAGATTACAGTTTTACCAACTTTTTCATATCCATAGTATGGTTTTGCCCTTTGAATTGTGTTCATATTGATTGTGTCCACATTGTGTTTAGGTAGTGTTAACTGGTTGCGTGCTTGATTCGTCTCCTTATCTGTTTACATGTTTGCTACCGACTCTTTTCTTTCTTACATACTTCACAGTATTTGCCATACTTATTAGCTGCTACTGATTTATTCTTTTTTGTTACACCTAGCCATCAAAACAGCCTATGTGTCAGGCACTTAAACAGTGCTCATTATCTGCTTAAAACCAAAACATATCACAACATTACCTCTTCGGATAATTTATATTACAAAACCATTCAACAACCCTATTTATCTCCCTTATATAACATCAATAATTTCGTACTCTACATATCTCCATCTAAATATATATATGACCCTTAATCATAACAGAAAAAATGTGGTCAACTCCTTCTACCCAAATATAAAAAAAAAAAACACACACACACACTCCTTCGTACAATACAAAAACATATAGTTCCAGCCCACACTATTAACACACCATTAAATACAAATTAGTTAATCAAAAGATTTACACATTCCAACCTTTCTACGTGCCCAAATAAATCATTATACGAAATCAACAAGCTAATCAAACCATCCAAACAAACACGCTAAACACATCCACATCCACCGAAATCTCAAAATTGTACTAAAATTCACATGCTAACATATTATTAACAAATGCCAATTTGCGCGGCGTGCCGTTGCGCACATACTGCTAGTTAATCGAAGACCGAATATCCTTGAGAACACAATACTAACTGTTTCATTTAACATGTACATGTGTACATACCTTATTTAAGCAGTAATGCGCATGAGAATCGATCCTCGGTTGAACCCTAGCGAACTACTCGCTCACACGGCACAGCAAACCGCTAGAGCCACCGCTCGGTCCTCCACATGGGATCATCTTGTCCCGCCCTCTTGATCTGAGGCTGTGTTTATATTAACTTCTAAAAGCTATTTTTATATAATAAATAATTTTTTATAGTTTCTAACGTTTAAAAAGGATTTTTTTTAAAGACAAGTCTACTAGTCGATTGTAGTATACACTGTAATGAATTTATTTATACTGGTGAAAATCGTATGTGAGTTTTTCTCTATTCGTACGACTCCCTACCCATTATTACTATTTATAAGTTAAAATTAAAAACTATTTATAAAAAGATAGTATGAACGGACCCTCGATCTCATGATGTCTCCCCGCGACGTGTTCCTTTCTTGTCACTAATGTCTCCTGATTCTTCCATAAAATCTGTACGTTCGTGCTTTTGCCCGCGTCAAAAATAAGCACTTTCGAACATTCTTAACAGGCTGTAAAGTAAAGTTGATCATGGCCTTTGTTGGCTTGACTGTTACGTTCATGTCATGGCGGGTCGTTCTGGGCTTTGGCGAGCCACGCCAATTTGCGACGCACGATGCATGCACCGTGTTGTGTACGCTGTTCCAGGAGTCGCTTTCCAACGTCCAACATTGTGCAGCCACAGAGACGCTGCGTGGAAAGGGTAAGAAAGAAACGAACATAGGGGCACGTACGTGTGCAGTTGTAACACACTTGGTCACTTGCCCCGTTTTTTAATCACAGTAACACTCATTGTCTCCATTGCTTAATTGAAACATGCCAATGAATCTACACGATCGTTTTTAGTAACATATTCTCTACTGAGGAAGGTACAAACAATATACAGAACTGTTGAAAACGATTTTTTTTTTTTGTAGATGATGGAGATAACAGCAACACACCTCCGGCCGCTGTTTTTCCAACCAGCCCGAGCGCCCTGAAACACTTTGGAAGCAACCCCTCGTCATCTCGTCACGGGGACTAGGGTCAAGAGGCCATCTCCCCTCAGAAGACTTAGCGGGGTGGAACAGGAGGCTGGCTAACGGGGACGAGGCGGGGCCGCGGAGACTTCTTCCGCTCTGTTGCCATCTCTACTCAGACTTGCTAGAGAAACCTCTATGCATATGATCTACATTACTTGGGGAGAGGGTGGGGGTGAAGCCAAAAGAATACGAGGCAATTTGCCAAGGCATATCTTGCTAAGGGATGATAAAAAAAGAGATGGTTGATGGATTCAGAGCTGCCACCAAAACAGCACCGTCTTTCTTCGTTCAGTTACTTTTACAACAATTGTCCTTAGTAAGGATCATCCATACCACAGGAACACCTAATCTTCGGAGATAACTTCAGACGCCAAATAATCTTACGAGGAAAAGATATATCATAGTAAATCAAGGTTGATTACATCGAGTGGACAGTAAAAATGTCACTTCTAGTAAGTTTCCATCTCAACATATCTTCCTCATCAGACAAGATAACCGAAGAACATCTAAGTATCAGGTGATTCTAAACATTGAAATTATCATCTAGTATGGCTCTTCTAAAGGTAATGTTTCCAACATTTTGTTCAACAACGAAGGCTACCATGATATTCTTGTTTCTAACAGGATTATAAAGTGTTGAGTTAGGGTGACTTATATCTAGTCTTTTAGAATTTAGAAAGATGTGTTATAAAGAGTTCTAAATGAATCTTATTATGATTATTACACATACTCTTATTTAGATTAGGATCCTACTCTAAATTAGAGTAGGGTTAGGAAGTACTATATAAACCATAGGGTGAGACTATAGAGAAGCAGTCAAGCACCAAGCCAAGAAGAAACAACAATGCAACCAAGTTGTGAGTTAGCAACAATCCTTTATACTCTTTTGAGATTGTGCTTAAAGAATTTGCAATCGATTTTCACTAAATCTTTTATCTCTCGGTGTGATTACTTCAATGTTGTTATTTTAGTTCTCTTTACAGAATTCATCTTCTTCCTTCTTGATATTATGAACGCTTGAAGAAACATGAATTTGGTTTTAAGATTTCCTTCTAGAATTGAGTCACCAATTTTAGCCTCAACTTGAGACAGAGTCTGAGATTTCAGATACTTATTTCTTA
Organism: Melocanna baccifera; assembly: GCA_036346265.1. Classification (NCBI taxonomy): domain Eukaryota; kingdom Viridiplantae; phylum Streptophyta; class Magnoliopsida; order Poales; family Poaceae; genus Melocanna; species Melocanna baccifera. The sequence goes on along the minus strand of CM070694.1, from coordinate 20,842,493 downwards.
AAAGTTGCTGCGAGATGCCATTTTTATCGTGAAGCCTGAAAAGCCATTTACCCAACAAGCTACAATTCATCTTTTTTCTAAATCCAAAATACCGAAACCCCCTTATCCCTGGGAAAGTAGATCAGTTTCCACCTAACCAAAATGATATTTATTTTTTATCCTCATCTTCTTGCCAGAGAAACCTGGATCTATAGAAGTCGATCTTCTTAAGGACTCCTTTTGGTGCTAGAAAGAAAGAAAACATGTAGAGATGCAAGTTAGTCAAGCAATAATTGATCAAAATAACTCTGCCCCCTAATGAAAGCAGCTTTTCTTTCCAACAGCCAAGTCTATTTTTTTTAATTTCTCTTCTATTTCCACCCAATCAGAAATTTTCAATTTCTTATAGTTAATGGGGATTCCCAAGTATTTGAAGGGCTTGACCAATAGCACAACCAAAGTTTGTGTGTATTGGTCTTGGCATTCAATAGCCTTGCCAAAAAGAAACAGTTCACTTTTGTGGAAATTTATCTTTAAACCAGATATAAGTTCAAAAGCAACTAGAAGAAATTTCATATTTCTTGCTTTCACAAGGTCATGGCTCCTGAATAAAATAGTGTCATCTTTATATTGGAGTATAGAAAGGCGTCCATCTACAAGACCGGAAAAACTGTAGAAAACGATGGTTGCCAGGTTTCTGAAAAGAAAACGAACAGTAAATTCTAGTTTCAAGCGTTAATCAATCTATCTGATGTTGCACTTCAAACAGACGAGAGTGTTGGAAAACCTAGATCTTGACCTGCAAACTTGGTCTATAGTGAGCATCTCACCACTTAGTCTATAAATAAGAGGTCCCAATCCATTATCTCGACAAGATAGCATGAAGAGAAAAAAAGATACATACGATTTTTACCGGTATAGTTGAACTTAGTATAATGTATACTACAATATACTTGTAGACCCCAGCTTAAAAAGATGTACGGTTTGAAAATAACTTACTGTAGCATGAAGTCAAAAAGCCTAAACATGAGCGCTCTCGATACAAGTAAAAACCCGTCTATATATGTAGCACGCACTTAGACACCACGAGAAAGCCCTTTTTTAGTTTTTCGGTTATTTTTTAACTTTTATTTTTAATAATTATTATTTATCAGATTAATAAACAAATAAAAAATTATAAATCAAGACCCAAAAGGACATGCCCCCACCACACCACACCCTGTCTATTATCTCGACAGGTGATAACGTCTCACCTGACGGGTTTGTTCGTTCTGACAGACAGCCCCTCGGACGATGCTTCCCTCGGAACTAATGGCCTTACCAAACGAATCTCGGCCGGGTACCACCGCCAATCTTTTGCGAAGGCCCACTTGGTGGGGAAAAAGGCGTGGGCCCGCCTTGTCTGCGCCAAACCGGTAAAATAATGCAGAGCGATTGAACGGAGCTATCGGGGGCAGCGGGGCCCACGGGACGAAGCCGCTAATTTGGTGCCGCCTCTGTGTTTCAGTGCTGTGTGTCGCGTTCGCACGCGGTCAATTCACACCGCTTTTACGTTAATTCCGTGACAGCGATGTGCGCTACCACGGCCGACCACGCCTTATCCCCATGATCAAACGCTAACGGAATATCTCCATCTCTACGCGCGTAAGTAAAAGCTGCTGTCTAATTCCAAGCACCACGTAGGTCCCTTCTTTTTTTTATTTTTAGCTTGATATTTTGCTAAAGTAATTATTTTTTAAATAGGATTATGAGTTTATTGTAGTAGTTTTATACTAACTTCAACTATATCGATTAAAATCGTACGTGAATATATCTCTATACTTCTCTCGTGAACAACTAGAATTTAAAATTTTAAACTATAAATCATAACAAAAAAAATACACCCCGTAATCTCTTCCACTGGCGGTAAACAAGTCCTTGCTTGATTCCTAAATCCTACTAATCATGACTGAAATTAACATGACCTAATCTTCATGTTGCTCTCACACTGATTACACGCAGAGATACACAGCTCTCCTAAGCATTCTCGAAAGGAATAGTGATTTCACCAGTAACACCCACTTCTTGCTTCGATAACAAGACGTATCTAATCTAGTGGGCTCTGGTGTTACGGCTTAAGACTAGAGGGCTCTGGAATTATGAGTGAGTCAGCGCACTTTGCCCACGCGACCCTTACCCCCAAAAACAAACATAATATCCGGAATAAGAAAGTGCCACGAAGGTGCCCAAAAAGGCCGGGCAATGGAAACAAAAATAGGAACATCCTCACCCTCCATTGATGAATGTAGCTACTTTCTGTTAAAAAAAGTTGGCCCGAACTTTCGTTTTTACAAATGTAGCCTCCTCATTAAATTTGACAGATACATAATAAACTAGAGCATGACATTAGCCAGCCGTGCAATTAATTAGTTCTTATGCTTAAGTAGTGTTAGTTATATTTAATTAGTGCTAACCATGAGTCTAATTACCTGTCAAGCCCAGGTCAGCAATGACCTGTTGCTAAGCAACTGTGCTACCAAGTCATCAGAGTTCGTCAGCATTTGCCTAACTCCTGTAGTACGGTAGGCAATATATGTCACCTGTTGTGGTTGTCGGAGTTTGAAGAGAAGATAGATTTGAAAAAAGAAAACTTGAACACTAATTTTGAACATTTTTTTACTATAATGCTATTTATATCGACAGTTAGCCATTGGTTGCCACCCCAACTGCCGCAGCGTAACCTAGTAGCTCTCCTCTATTTAAGAGGGCTCCTTGCGGCACCATCCAACTCACTACTCACCACATCACACCGCGCAACTCGCGTCTCAAGCCAAGCTGAGCCGCACCAACCGACTGCCACTCCCAAATGGTTTCGCGAGTGCTAGTGGCTTAGCGGCTTAGCGCATTAGCGGCAGGGTTGCTTCGAGTAGGTGGAGGTGTGCCACATGTTGAATGAACAAACGGCGGCTACTGGCAGCAGCAGCAGCAGCCGTGGAGCAGAGCAAGGGGGTAGGAACGGTGAGGAGAGGGAGAGGGAGAGGCAGCGGGCGGAGGAGGAGGAGCCGGAGTTCAGGGACATCCACGCGCTGAGCCCGCCGCACGCACCGAGCCAGCCGCCGTCGTACCGCCGGAGCAGGGAGTCGTGGGAGTCCGCGGCGGGGAGCAGGCACACGTCGATCCGCTCCGTCGGGAGCGACACCGCCCCCAGCGAGCCCTTCCCTACTATGAGCAGGGAGTTCTCGACCATGGTCGCCGCAGCAGCCAACGCTAACGCCGCCGCCGCAGCCGCGAACGGGAGCGACCACGTGGCGAACGGCGCCGGGGACGACGCGCTGGGGAGGATCGGGGAGGAGGAGCTGGAGGAGACGAACCCGCTGGCCATCGTGCCGGACAGCAACCCCATCCCGTCGCCGCGCCGGGCGGGCCCGCCGCACCCGGCGGCCGGCGACCTGGCGCTGGTGGGCACCGGCCACGGCGACGAGGTGTCGGTGGGGCAGGTCAAGAAGGAGGAGGTGGAGTCCAAGATCGCCGCGTGGCAGATCGCCGAGGCCGCCAAGGTCAACAACCGCTTCAAGCGCGAGGAGGTCGTCATCAACGGCTGGGAGAGCGACCAGGTCGAGAAGGCCAACGCCTGGCTCAAGAAGTACGAGGTAGGCAACAAAAAGATTCTCCTTCCACTCCAATCTTCCCAATTCCACGCCATTAATTTCTACTAGGTTCTGATGGTGTTTCTTGGACATGAATGTGCAGAGGAAGCTGGAGGAGAAGCGTGCCAAGGCGATGGAGAAGGCGCAGAACGAGGTGGCCAAGGCGCGGCGGAAGGCGGAGGAGAAGCGCGCGTCGGCGGAGGCCAAGAGGGGCACCAAGGTGGCCCGCGTGCTGGAGCTCGCCAACTTCATGAGGGCCGTGGGGAGGGCGCCGTCCAAGCGCTCCTTCTTCTAAACTCTCTCTCAGCCCTTCTTCCTCCGCTCGCCGTCGCCGGATCGTTCACCGCTTCGCTTCACAGGGATCAGTGCCGTGATAGTTGCTGTGTGGAACTCTTGTTTTAGTGTTGTATCCACATGTATGAAGTAATGATGTATTATCATCATCTCCTGAAGTATGATGTATTATCATCATCTCCGTTTTTTAAGTCCTTGTTTTTCTTTCTTGTGCTTGATATGGTATTGCAAAGCTGAAGGGACAGACAGAGAAGTACATAAGATGGATGGGTGCTCTGAGTCTTGAGGACAAGAGCTGCCTGTATTCTGTTTTGTCATGAACGATTGTGTATGTCAATATGAACAAGATATGCAGCTACCGTTTTGTATAAATTCGCAAGCTTAATTTCTGAGGCATCTTTCGTTATTTCCATTTTCATTTACTTTATCCCAAAGCAAGTATGTAGTTTCTCTGCTCCCAGCAACCTGTCCTGCTTCTTTCATGCCTTTAAATGCTTAACAAACCATATTTTGACATAGATATTGGAAGTTATAGGATCAAGTAGAACAATTAGAGATGATAAATAGGAGCCCAAAATAGTTTTGAGATTTTTTAAAATATTTTTTTAGTAGAAGTAAAAATTTTCACTCCGGTAGCCATGAAAGCTATGAAGCTCAGAGATAAATAATTATAAGGAAAAAACCGAATAAAATCGAGCAAAACACATTTTAACAACCCAGTGGTTTGACCTTTATGAAGGAGGCGGTCTGACCTCTCCAGACGGTTTGTGCTCCGTTCTAGCGGTTTGACCACTATGAACAGCAAAATCAGGCAAAGCTGCAGGGCCGATCAGACCACTGCTACAGCAATTTCAGGAATAAATAGTATTTTGGGCCTGATTTCAAATCCAAAATTGATGAAACGTTTGATCTGTAGATCCAAATGACATGAAATTTTGCAAACATCTTCTCTAGGTTATCAAGAACCTATTCGAATAAATGATCATGAAAATCATGACCAAAATTGAGACTTTTTTCAGTTTGAATGAAAGGTGCACCAAAACCGAGCTAAAATCAAAATCGGTGAATACAACTTGCTCGTGGGTGAACGTTGACCAAGATAGATCTAGAAGTATTTTCACATATTCCAACAAGTAAGAACATGAAAGAAATCAAGTCAAAAACTCTCGAATCAAGAATTCACACTTTGAAGCCAAATCAAGCAAAACCAGATTTTCTTGAAAAACTTGCTATCAAAGTGTCTAGATGAGTAGATATAGATTCTCAGAGGTTATCTCTATCTTTTACATGTTCTTGACACAACAAGATCAAGAAAAGGGAAGAGAAGAGATCAAAACCAACAAAATCAAGAGCAAATCAATCAAAACATGATGGATCTATGGAGCTGATCAAATATTGATGTATTACTTTCTTGATAGGTATATTTTATAGCTAATCCCTCATGATAGCAGAGCTCTAAGCCAAAAGCACACACAAGACTTCAATATAAGGAACTCTAATTTCACATGGGAGAGAGGAGAAGTTAGCTACCAAAAAGCTTAACCAACCTTCACAAACTCTAGCCCTTGCCTCTTCCTCCCTTATATAGCCTCACAACCTGAACCAAAATATAATGGATTCACCTATTAGACCAAACTGGGGATAACCCGTTAACCCCACCTAAAACCGAGTTTTACTCTCATGCACGCATCTCAAAGCGGCTTACAACTATTAACTCATTAGTGAATCAACACTTGATCCACTTCACATTTTTAGTAGATACAAGACCTAAATCACTTAGACTAATACCACGGTTTCACATATCGCCACTTTTTTGTATTGAGAAATTTATCAAAATACATCTCTGTTGCCTTCCACGAAGCTTCCCACTTCCTTTACCACGAAGCATCGTCCATACTTCATCATCTTCCATGTGGCTCCAATGATTTGATGCCAAGCCTTTCATGCATCCGGATCCCACCGAATCGTTCTCAGTTGCAAACGACCCAAGTCACTTAGCGCACGACATGCTTCTCCTTACGCATGACAGCACATGGCCTGGCTTCCTTGACCATCTAGACCTCGGCTCCTCCCTTAACCTAGCCCCGGTCCACCTTGCCATTGTCCATCATGTCCACCACTGGTAGCTCCCGCTCCGGTTCCTCGTCCTCTCGGCTTGTAACCACCTTGCAAGCCTCGGACATCTTCAGTGTCTTCCTAACCGTTCTGAACCTCAGTACCATCCTGTGCCTAGTCTCGATTCTCCTATGTCTCACCATGACCTAGCTCCAAAGTCGTACAACTGACAACAACAAGTAAACCATCACGTAGTATCGCACAATACACAAAGTCATCAATTGGCACAATTAATCTATACAATACACTTTGCAAAAAGTATGCAACTAAAATACTTATCCTAAATCTAGGACCAAACAATAAACCCATGTGCACACAAGCAATGGCACTCATACCGTGCCCACACTCAGACATCTCAGCTCAAACAAATGCGCGTTCAAACAGCTCCTCGACCGATCAGATCACCAACCAACTGAATATTGCAAAATTTTAAAAACCAAACTAAACTCCATAAAATCTTTTAACTAAAAGTCAATTACTCATCATAACTTTGGGGTGACCTCCACATGGTCCTATAGAAGTGGTGTACTGAAGAGTACTTGGGCAAAGAGTAATTTGGAACTGAAGTACTGACTCTATTTGAGCCTGGGACAAGCTTAATTTTTGAAGGAACTTTCTTGATTTCTAGTCGCCATAAATAACACCCTTTACTTCAAAGAAGTATACTAAGTTTCATTGTTCCTAGGCAATCCAAGCACCATGTCTTGCTTTTTTTATGGCTTCCTAAATGCTTAACTAACAACAATTTGACATAAATCTTGGTAGTCTAATGTACTGAAGAGTACTTAAGCGAAGAGTACTTTGGAACTGAAGTAACTGAACCCTGTGAACTTTCTGCCGGTTAGAACGTGTGCTATTTGCTGAGATTAGTAAAGTGCCTGTGCATTACAGCGGATCTGAAATACACTATATACTTTGCTAATAGGATAAAAAAAATAGTAGAAGTTTCGAGTGTCCCATTTTCTAATATGACTAAAGTATTTGGTATTGATTTCAAACGATCAACCTCTAAGCATATACCATTCGTACCATTCGAATATCAAAGCTAATAATAAGAATAGATGGGGTATGCACTAACGGTGAAGTAGATGACACTTGTACTAAACTTGTAAGAAATCCAGTAAGGAAAAATATTTTGTGCTTACTCACACCATTAAATATGAATGATGTTTTCAGTAAAAACACTGTGATTTAAAATCCAACAGTTGCACCACCCTAATATGACATCACTTTACAAGGCTGTAAGAGTATAAATCCCATGGTGTGTATCTTGAATTTCATTCTGATTCTGGTATGAAATTAATACAGTTAATTGCAAAGGAAAGAAATTTCATGTGAACGTACAGGAATAAGATTGGTTATGTAAGTTGAAATAATCTGAAGTAAAGCTCTTGCATAGCATCACCTCTTGCGAGAATTAGACTGAAACAAAGATCTTCCATGGAATTACTCCTCGTCTCCCGTACGTGCAAAAGATCTCATGACACCACCAATGTGCAATGATCCATACTTCCTCTTAGCTCTGAAGGATCCCAAGCAGCTAATGAACAAACACCTTGCGTGCAAACTATCGGCATTCAACTGCCAACACGTGAGCCCTCATCATCCAACTCCAACTTCCACCATGGATTATGTTGTGTATTTTCTTCAATCCTATCTCCGTCGCCGTCCTCCTCAAACATCACCTATTCCTCCTCGTCGTCCTCTTCATACCTCCACTCTAGCCTATTAAGCATGTCTTTGTCTCACCATTTCTCCAACACTGACGACACTACCAACCTGGCCTTCCCGGCAACCACCTCGGGTCAATTGAATCCCACGCCAGCCCACCTTGCCAGCTCGGTCTCCTCACCAACCACCACCGACCGCACACCCTCTACCCCGCCAACCGTGGTAGAGGGGCAAGCTCCTCGTGCCCTAAGACTAGCATCAGTCACCCCACGGACCCTTTGTCGAGCACCTCGTGGGCGTGCTCCCGGAGAGTGGCCAAGGGGGGTTCAAGAAATCTTGGTGCGCACGCCGATGTGGTTGAGGTCATCAGCGAGGGAGCTAGTGTCCGCAGTGACGGTGAGCTCATGGTGTCCTTGGCGCACTCAGAGAGCTTGAGGAAGGGGGATGCGGCAAGGCACACATGGAAATCACTGCGGGAGGAATTGATGCGTCGATGGCCACTGTGGAGTAGCACCTGCCAAAGCCTCATCCTTCTCCGACATAGGGAGTGTGATTGGGGATGCTTCACAAATGAGCTTGACTGGTTTAGTGGTTCGTGAGCGCCATTTGGACCTCATCTCATGACCTCCTCACACTCAACCATATCATTCCTGCGCTCATCAGCAAGGGTGGCGTGGCCACTATCTCCACACACCACGATGTCGGTGTTGCCCGCCTCCACCGAATCCGTCGTTGTTGTCTCGTGTGTCGCACTCGCCTTTATTCTGACTTCTGGGTGGGGCCTAGTTGGGCCATCGCTGCGATCGAATTTCTGTGAATCCTCTGTTGGGGGAGTGAGGAGAGAAGTAGAGATTGAGAGAAAAGGGGGAAGGGAGCAAAATCGTCCAATCCAAGGAGGAGAGAAGTGGGGGAGGAAGGATAAGTTAAGGGAAGATCATTGGTGCAGTTGCCACCATCGGTTGCAGAGGATGGGACACGCTGTGCATGTATGAAGCAGGGAAACAAAGAGGGAGCTTGATGACTAGGCCCGCACATCAACGCTCGTTTTTTCAGAGAAGCGGTCGAGGGGAGAGGTGATGGATATATAAACTCTCCTTTTATATCGGTGGAGATTATTATCCCGATCAGGTTTATTACAGTACCAGAATTACAGCCGTGAGGTGAAGCTGCTTCAGTCAAATGTCACGTCAATTGACACTCACATTAACTAGGTGAGACTTTGAGATGAACAGCAGTCGCTGACACACATATACTATATCTGAATGTGCCCTTTGCAACCACACATATACTATATCTGAAAGCATAGTTATTAAAGTTGGACCGATCATTGAGCCAATTGACCTTCTGATTTACTGGTTCATTGGTCTAACCGGTGGTTTACCGGTCTAACCGGTGGTTCAATATAACTTAACAATGTAGTAAGTTTCTTATATATCATAACATCTAACTTGCTCACTTGGTCATTAGAGCTAGCCCATGAGGTGGGTGTCATAGGAGGTTGTGGGTTCGAGCCTTGTCTCATGCAAATTTTCCCACTGAGCACACCTGCGGTTTTTTCTCCGGTTTTGTACAGAACTGGCCGGTTCAACCTGGTTTTTTCTAGCTCAACTGCACAGACGGTCTAACAATAAAACCAAACCGGTCTAGACCTCGGTTCCGATTTTTTCCGGTCGAACCGTCGGTCCGATCCGATTTTAATAACTATGTCTCAAAGTGCCCTGTGCAACCCGGAGGTTGGTTGGAGCTCTACGTCTTGTGTTTGTCAAACACTGAACCATACTTCAAATTATCAGAATCATAGTTTAACAAAGCACTTGTGGATCCTAGCTTTGATAAACAATATCCCTACGTAGGAAAGTGACCTGTGTACCGTGTTCTTGATTTTTGATGAACCATTCTTGCGAATACAAGAGATTGTTCTGCAGTATCTTGGTTTAGTAACTTTGCATTTGGAGTATGGAGAGAGAGTTGGAGACTATGGACACCCGGAATATTTCCCCGTTTTTTGTTCGACTTGGTTAAACTTATGCTGGATTCAGATTCCTCTACGGCTATATTGTTCAGATTGGGCATAGTGACAGTGTGCCTATGCATATGAACGCAGTGCACATACGCATTACTTGCAGGCAAAATTGTGCCCAGCATCATCAATGAGAAAACGGCCAAGCCTTAATTTTGGATCCGACAATACCTGTAAATCGTGTCAATTATGCTTGTTCAACGGATACGAATCCAAGCATTCCTTGAACTTGGACATTATTGGAGTGGATGGCCACAGACCCACAGTGCGCGTGACCGTTCTTTTAGGTCGTGACTTTAGTTTTTAGCTTATAGATTTTGAATTTTTGTTATTCATAAGATACAGTACATAGAAAAATAGTCGTATATAATTTTAACCAGTATAGCTAAACTCAATACAATGTTTATTATAATCTAACTGTAGACTCTATTTTAAAAAGATATTCTGTTTAAAAACTAGTTACTATAGCAGCAAATGATAAGCCAAAGAAAAAAAACACAGCATAAATGCTATATATCTTGTCGGATGACTTTATGGCCTGGGCCATGGCCATATACGGACAGCTAGGCATCAAGCAAGCTCACATGTGTACAGAATGTGGCCTGTTCTTGTGTTTTGCTCATACCAATACCTCAAAAAAAAAAAAACCTCGTCTGGATGCGTTGCTGTCCGTGGTAACTCAGGTGCATCCCTACCATGTAGAAATTCACAATAAAATGCCACCAACATAAACTGGAAATCTGGTAAGTATGTTTTTCCTGTAACGGTCAGCGCTTAAGGGTGATTGGCCTACAGTAATAATAAATGGACAAGTGTTGGGTGGTAAATGTACTGCACAAACGGCAGAACACCAAACTGACCCAGATTCACCTTGTATAGTAAATATTGTTGCAGACACCAAGACATATTTATGTACAAAAAACTGCATGAGCGTGGAAGAAAACGTTGATCACTGTACAGGACACACCAGGTAAAAAGTAGTGCAGCTGAGAATATGTCTCTTTTTTCTGACGAGTAGAACAGTTTGCCTTGACCCTATATAAGTCTGTCAGGATGTTCACTGCAACTTCCGGCAAATGTCTCAGAAGGTTTTGGCAGATCATCTACATTGGCCAAAGGCTCGTCCACAGCAGACGCGTATGTCTCTGAAGGGTTCGGCAGATCAACCACATGAGCCAAAGGCTTACTCAACGCAGGAGCATATGCCCCCGAATGGTTTGTCTGATCAACCACATCAGCCAAAGGCTCGTTCGCGGCAGAAGTGTATGCCTCTGATGGTATCGGCAGACCAACTAGATCAGGTATCAGCAGACCAACTAGATCAGCTGAAGGCTCTTCTGTGGTAGAAGCATCATCAGCTGAAGATGAGAATGTACCGAACAATTGAGCTGAACCAAAGTCAGCATCATTGTCAGTGTCCTCCAGATCAGAAATTTGCACTTCAGAATCAGATGATTCTGCAAGCAATACCTCAAGAGAAGGGCTGCTCTTACTTGGTCTCCTTGTCACGAAGGTCATGCCCATAATGTCATCCTTGTACTCATAAAGCATGTCATAAACCTTTCGCAGCTCTCCCCCTGCAAGTGGGGTTACAGTAGAACTAACTCCAATTCCTGCAAAAAGATCTTCCACATAATTTCCAGTTGTGGTGTTCCCAGAACTAACGGCTTCTCTGGCAGGTGCTCCACCAAATGACTCCATACTACTAAAATCTGACCAAGAGTGTTCCATCTCCGGTTTCATAAAGCTGTCATTGAGGCTTGAGTCGAAGCTGCTGTTCTCAATCCATCTTTCCTTGGAATCAGGAACGCTACGCTGACAAAATAGAGTGTCCATTCCACCAGAAAGCCTAATGTTGTTCTTTGTATTCTCCAGACTCCTGTCCTCATCTGACACGGTTGCATTGGTACCATTCCCGTTAGCACCATTTGCAGGAGCTCCGTGGTTTGATGCTTCAAAGGTTGTGTCAGTGGATATATTATCAAAAATTTTACTGTCATCCTCATCAACCTCAAAAGCTTTCTTCAGTAGCAAAAGTTGACTGATATCGTTCTTCTGGCTCGCCTTGCTGTCACCACCTTCCAAGTTCTTACCAGCAACTGCCGATGTTCTCTCAAAGGACAGTATTCCAGAACCATCATTATCACTGAATACCTCAGAAGTACCATTCCTACAAGAGCTTGCATTCCTTGCTGCAAGAAATTCTGCCAACGATAAGGCAGGTCTGTTTTCATTCACCTGAGCCGTGTCATCAACAGATTCCAAAACTGCAGGAGGCTTTTCTTTCACCCAAGCTCCGTCATCAACAGATTCCAAAACTGTAGGAGGCTGAAAAGGAGCATCGAAAGGTTCAGTGCTTGTGACAAATGGCATCGTGTCCGAATTAAGACCAATATTCTGTACATTTCCCTGAGTACCATCATTAATAGATCCTATATGAGGCCGTGAAGGAACACCCAATGGTTCAGTGCTTGCAACAAATGCCATCTTGTCCGAATTGAGAACAATATTCTGTTCATCTACATCAACCTTGCCAACCAAGTTCATGTTAGAGAAAGTATGTGGAGCTTCATCGACTTCCTGATAAGATATGGAGGTACCAACCTTATTTGCATCACGACATGTACCATGAAATTGGCCTACCGAGCCATCTTTAGTGGACATCTCATCAACTTGTTCAGGAGACAGGGAGCAACTAGAGGAATCTTTAGTACCTCCAGCACTTGAATTACTGGCAGTGCAAGCAACAGACTTCAAAGGTGATGCTCCTTTGGTGGAAGTGAGAAATGCCTCCAAGGCAGAGGCTAATGCACCATTGATAGATACAGGAGTTCTGCCTTTGGAGTGGTTGGTAGTGCTTTTGCTCAGAGTTTCATCAGATTTTGTATGACCATCATCATGATCACCAGATTTTGTATGACCATCGTCATGATCACAAGCTTCTGCTTCTTTGTCTTCCTCCACTTCATTGTCTTCATCATTTGGGAATTCAGGAACCTTGACAGCTAGACCTGAGGAAGTCTTGCGTTCTTTCTCAAAAGATAGAGCAAAATCAACAGGTGAGAAAGGCCCGTCATGAAGCTTTTCACAAGTTAACTTGGGTTCACAAATAAAATCGGGGGCCTTAACAAGGAGCCTTGGCACCACATTAGGTCCATGTAAGGTAACTGGATTTTCATCAGCCACAACATAGCCACAGGAATCTTCTAAAGAAAACTCAGGTGCCCTGATAACCAAACCTGGCTGCCTGTTGGTTATAGAAGCAGAAGTTTCTGCATTGTCATCATTAGGTGCTTTATCCTGTGAGTTAGTCGTACCAGACAGACCATCTGGCACTGACATTCTTGCAGAAAAACCTCGTAAAGACTGAATCTCCACAGAGAATGAATCAAACTGTTGCTCCAGTCGCTGAAGCCTTGCCTCAATGCTACCAAGGGGCCTCATCAGATTGTCCTCAAACCTAGAGCAATATACTTCCATCTTCTCCACCTTAGAGAGCAGAGTATCCAGCATTCTCTCAATACAATTGTAAGGAGTAAAATTTTCATTCATCAGAGGATTAGCAAGATGATCTGTATTTGATACTCTCTGAACCTTCTCCGATGGCACTTGTGTATTTTCTGTTGTTTGTACAAGCAATGGAAGAGACTTGGCATCCTTTAATGGGAACTCATCTTGGTTGCTTTTTTCATTAGATGTTGTACCACCATCTGTAGGTGGTAGTCTGCTTTCCATCCCTGATGACTTGAAGTTTGAATCATTTGTACCATATGGCCCTGCTTCTTGCACAATCTTTTCACATGAGCTGCTCTCTTTCATTGCACACCCTTCAGGAAGTTGGGTCCTCGAGCCATCAGAAAAATATCTGTCATCTATCTTCAAGTTCCTAGATTTGGACATTTGCATAAGGCCAGGAGCAAGCATAGCCAACAAAGAACTACCTCCCATGTTTCCAGGTCCTGCTACTGAATCATCATTGGTGGACTCAACAGGATCAGCAAATATGTAGATCTCTTCAATGTGCACTGATGGCTTTGACTGAAGTGAAAGAAGACGGACAGTAAGAGATACACATGGGCTTGCATCAGTTATCTTGGCAGTTGCTTCATAGTGTGCCTGGATTACACATAATAAAACAAGATATAGAAAGATGTAAGAAGCTATGATCACAGTGGGAGCCACTCCCAGCAGAAGTTTCTGGTAACAGTGAGTATTAAACAATGTTTGTTGACAAGAACAAGAAAAGGAATTACCAGAGTATTTTTCTGGTAGGTTCCAATCACATTCCTTCCTTGAGATTCAGATGTGTTATTTTCCACATGAGACTCTGGAATTTTGACTTCAACCCAACTATCTTCATCACTACTGCTGGTTACACTTTTGGTCTCATGTTCATGCTTTTCACTAGTTGCAGCATTGCTACTCCATTGAGCCATACTTCCTTCACCTGAGGGCAGTGGTTCTTTAACAGCATGTCCACAGCGCACAGTGCATAGATAGTCCTTACTGGTATCCTTGGGGTCAGTTGAATAGTATATTTCATAAATCCGAGCTGTGCTTCGCACATACACCCTATGAATCTCATACTTTCCCCTGAAATTAACTGAAGAACAGCCATGAATTAGATACATGCATCATGAAATGGAAACTGACTTGAAATTCAACAATGACAAGTACTATAGAATTTATAGAACGAAATGGAAACTGGCCGAGAATTTTTCCATGACAGGCACTGTAGTGTATAGAATGAGATAGAAACTGACTTGAAATTTGCAATGCTAAAAGGTTTCAATGGAAATATGACCAGTTCAACAGAAGATGACTAAATAAAAGTATACCAGTTTTGAGTTCCCAATATCAGGTAGCCCTCCAAATTCTGCAAATTGACACTATTAAAGCGAATACATAGATCATGCAAATTTCACCACGATAAATGTTGGGTGGGCTATTCATGGAGAAACAGCTTTACTTTGGCACAGGTTTCTGGAAAAAGTTGAAGCTAAAGCTGTAAAAAATTAGCCAGATATTTTCCTAACTAGTACCCAAAACTACCAATTACTGTTGCTACGATCATGGGCAGAATAAGAAGCACTGGAGTATTATACAACCGATCTCAAGTAGCAAGTGAAATCCGCTATATCACATACAACGATCAGACATTCAGTTCTAGTATGAGCACGAACAGGAATTGGGAATCTACAAGACTACAACATCCACTCTTAAATATTAATCAAAACAGTCCCTTTAGCTACCAAAGGGGCTCTAAAACAGTCATATGACACTCCAATTCCAATGGACTCTACACTAGAACTCGATCATTGATGGATGGACTCTACACTAGAACTCGATCATTGATGGCCAGTTCGGCTGGCTCGTGCAAGCCTACTAGGGTTCATCCGCCCAGATGCTGACTAACGCAACGCATCAACTCCCAACAGGGCGTGCATCTGCATCCGATCAGCGACCGGACAGCGCAACACGGAAATTCGCAACAAACCTCACAAATTTTGACTAGGTTAGAACTATTAATGACGAAACGAGAACTCACCAGTAACCTCGCAGGGAGGGGGATCGCCTTCTCCGTAGGAGGGGGGGCAGGCCAGGACGACGGCCGAGGGGGCGGTTTCCGCATCGTCGTCAGACGTCTCGAACGAGACGGTGTCCTCGACGGCCGCGCCGCCGGCCGGGGCCCAAGTGCTGGTCGCCGTCCAGGGCCGCCCGCTCTCGCTTCCCGATCCCGACGCCGCCATCGCAACCTTCCGCGGCGGAGTGGGTGGAAATCGGCGGTGTCGTGCTGGTGTTCGCCGTTCGCCTCGCTCGCTTCCGGATTCCGTCGAGTGCTCGCTCAGCACGCGAATCAGGTGGGGTGGTAATCTCGTCTTATGGGCCCTCACGTCCTAATGGGCCTGGCCGCCTCATTGGGCCCATTTTATCTCTATCCACACCACGCCGACCGCGAATGGTTTATCCGCTAAAAATCCACCGCAGCCGGATGCTTCACGGGCGCCGCCGGCCAGAATGCAGCTCCGCTTTCTGCCGTTCGCCGCGAGCGCCGTCGGGGGAAGGAACTTCCTCTCCGCTATTCCTCGGCCCGTGCGCGGGAGCAGGAGAAGGTTATGCTACAACGTAGCCAGCTCCTCGTCGTCGGAGAAGGAGGGCGATGAGGCGGAGGCGGGGCGGAAGCGCGATGAGCCTGGAACACAGGAAGAGGCGCTGCTGCGGCTGGCGGAGCTCGACGCGCAGCTGGAGGGGCTGTCCGAGCCCAAGAAGCGGCCGCCGGCGCCCCCTCCTCCCCCGGGTAATCCTTGCCTTTGCCTTCTCCGTTCTCCTAATGTCGAGTTGAATTTCCAGTTTCCATGTGCCCATTCGGCCGTTCTCCTCTGTGAGGTGTGAGCCGCAATCAAGAATTCGAGATCTTCATCGCGACCAATAATTGATGTCAATGTTAGCAGTACGCATAAACTAGTGTGTGTTTGCATGTTCTCTGAAACGCAAACAAGATTAGCGGTGGGGTTATATTGCACGCAAGGATGTTTGATGTTTCAGTCGTACTGAAATTATAGATGAGCTGCCTAAGCCATGCGGAAGAGATGGTGCATCACTCCTCTAGAAAGGATCTGTTCAACGAAACTCCGAAGTCTTATGCAAAGTTTACGAGCCTCAACGTAACCACAACTTTGATTACTGTTTCATTATGCAGTACAACTAATCAATTCTGAAGTACCTAAGAATAAGAGTACCAATTCAGTCCAGAATGCAGACTACTTGTCATTTCCTCATGTGTTCTAATGTACAATGTTCTTTGAGGTTAAATGGAAAATAAAAGCACTTACTTTAGAACGTCGGACAATGCTTCTACAATCTTCCAAAAAGAAAACCACGATGATCCTTAAAACGTCTGCAATTGCTAATGGCTGCATGCTGACCCTCTAACTGCTTTGAGCCTCATTTAGTTTTCCTTTAGGAGAGCTAGCACATAAGCGGGTATCTTCCATCATAGTTCTTGCTTAGTTACTTCTTTTTAACATCACATTGATACATATCTTACTATGTTTTGCTTGAAACAGACCCTTACATGGACCGAGATATGATAACAGGACGGGCATATACTGATGAACTTCCAGAATTTTCTCCGACATACGTAGCATTCTCAACACTTGCACTTGTTATCCTCACGATATTCACCAACGTCATGTTCAACCTGTACATCAAACCTTCTGTGGATGGCGTCGATCAACCTGAAAGAATTCAGAGAGTGCCTCTGGTTGATCCAGCAGACCGGCAATTCAAGTAGCTTCTAGACATAATATAGTTTGTTAGTCAGAAGAGCTGCTTTTCTATATCGCTAGTTGGATCATGTATACCTCAAATATGCTCTATGTATTTAGTACCCCAAATGTTTTAAATGTACCACATTTGGCATTAGGGGTTTAATAATTAGTGAGGTGTTTATGTATGTGTAGGATTACTGAAGGAGTTCGGTTGAGAAAAGTTGGTTTGCAGCTTTCTTGCTGAGAAAGGGGGGAATTTATCCGGTGGGCAGAAACTTAGAATTTTTTTAAATAATTTATTTTTATTCTAAATTACAGAAATATACCTATAGAAATTTTTTTTTTACAGAAATAACTTCCAGTCGACTAACAGCCGCACGACACGTATATAGTCGATGAACCGTTGGACGATATAATTGTAATCGCCCAACGGTTAGGCGACAGGGTCCAATCACCTAACGGTTGGGTGACTGAAAACCGTTGGGTAACTAGAGGTCCACTCACCCAACCGTTAGGCGACTGCATGGGATATAAGACGCTCGCACGAGCGAGCCCCCCATTCGTTCATTGCGCCGACCGAAAGCAAATAGAAGAGAAGAGGAAAGAGAAGAGAAGAAAGGAGAGAGAAGGAAAGGAGAGGAGAGGGAGAGGAAAGGAGATGAGAGGTTTCTCTATTTCTGTAAGGCATTTTTTTGTTTTAGTTAATATTTTTGTATGAAGTAAATAGTTTGTTTACTGTAAAATTAGGATCCGTAGAAAATTATAGTTGTAAAAAAGAGTAGTATAACTTTAGTATAAAGTAAATAGTTGTAGAAAATTTAGTCAATATAGTTATAGAAAATTAGTATCCGTAGAAAATTAGCATCCGTAAAAAATTATAGTTATAGAAAATTTAGTTAATATTATATACAAAATTAGCATCCGTAGAAAATTATAGTTGCATAAAATTTAGTAAATATTTGTATATGCAGTAAATAGTTTGCTCTGTGCAAAACATTATTAGATAACATTTATGATTAATTAGAAATATATTTAATGTTGTTAGTATATTGAAAATTAACGTGTATCATTACAACTCGTATATTAGCATTTAAATCAGTGTGTCATGTAAATTGTGAAAACCCATTAGGAATAATTTACAGTAGGAGAGAGGTCGAGCAGCGAGAGAAGAGCGACGTCGGTGTGCGTGGGAGCAAATAAGGAGTTGATGTGTATTGGGGTGGAGGAAAAGTCGGTACGAATGAGGAGGGATTATGCTATGAGGGTAGTGTAGTAGTTCATGATAGGCAAACGATTGTAGAAATATAAATTACAGTACAACAGTACTTCTATACTGTGCGATGCGATTTGACTAGTTACAACATTAAAAATGTTTACAGGCAGACATCAGCAATGCCGATACACACCACATTGAAAGTGCATTACGGTGTTGACACCATTCGTGAAGGTCCGAACGGTGTTGATTTGAGTAGTTTTGCGCAATCCACTCTGGTACATCCAGACGGCGAGAATGCTCAAATCGCAGACATGATGTACTAGCTCACCCGCAGCTTCTCCTTAGACCCTAGAGATTTGTAGCGTCGCCATACAAAAGGCTTTAGAGCCGGTCTCCCACAGGCATTAGATGGAAGTTGAGAACATTGATGCACACTGTTGCATGGAAGGGGTTTGTGTAAGGCTGCCGGCGTCGTAGATACGACTGTGTGTTGTTTGTGCAACTATGCCCAATAGAATTTGTACAAGACCGTTCCGATGGCTATCATCCGGGTGATGCGAGCAGTTCAGGCGGCCAGCATGTTGGTAAAGAGCGAGACCCGAAGGCCGGAGTCATAGAGATTGCGGAGGAAGTTACTCGTGACGAGGCCAATGCGGTACATGGAGAACAGGAAGAAAGGTCACAGCATGGTGAGCCTACAGGACAGGCTGATGAAGGGAAGCATATGGAGTACATAGTGTATCAAAAGGAGAGCGATGACCAGATGGCCTGGGCTGAAGAGGAAACTGTATAGGAGAACGACGAGGACAGTTCCGATGAGGACGAAACTCCCATCCTGCAGGAATAGAACGGATTTGATGTTGAGGGTGTTCCTGTGCATGACGAGCACGAATCACCGTAGGAGTATCATGGCACAGAGGTTTGGTTGCACTCAATATTTGCTGACAAGACATCGTTGCAAGATTCTATCAAGTTGCAACCCTCTCCATGCAGTGGACTTTTTGGGTTGTGAAATCTAGCCAAGAGCAGTACACTGTGAAGTGCAAGTAGGCCGGTTGTCCTTGGAGGGTGTAGGCATGTAGACTGAAGTATGAGACTTACTAGATTATCTCGAAGGTGGAGCCGCACTCTTGCATTCTCAGTAGTGTTTTGCCGAGGCATCATAACCTAATATCTGCCTTTATAGCTAATTTGATGTATGGAGAGATAGTGGAGAAGAAGAACATCGAGGCCATGCACATTATGGTGGCTATCGAGAAGAAATTCAAGTACAAGATTAGCTACGCGAAGGCATGATGTGCAAAGCAAAAGGCTATGAAAAAATGGTTCGGGTCTTTCGAGGCGATGTACGACAACCTTCCTTGTATGCTTCAGGTGCTGCAGGACAGGAACCCGGGGTACATGCACTGCTGTGAAGGATAAGTCATCTACAAGGCCGCCTGGCTTTGTGGTGTTGCAAAGGTCTTTCTTAGCTTTCGGTGTGTGCATTGAGGCATTCAGGCCAGGCATATGATTTCCGTGATCTCAGTTGACGACCTTTTTAACTAGCAAGTATAAGGGTCAGATCCTTACGGCTATTGGCATTGACGGCAACAATCAAATTCTGCCACTAGCCATCGCATTCGAGGAAAGTGGGAATTATGACAGTTGGTTGTGGTTCCTTCAACATATTAGGGTTGGAGTTGTCGATGCTCGTCCTGGTGTATGTAATCCATGATCGCTACGCAGGCATGGTGAATGCCATAAGAAAATTTTAGGAAGACCCCGAGGAGCCCTTTCCTTGACCAGATATGAGGAATAAATGGTACATTCACCACCTATGGGCGAACTTCTTCAAATAATTTCTGAAGCTACCATTGATGAAGTTGTTCAAGAGACTGGCTATGCAGAACCAGAAATGAAAATTTGATACGTTATGGACGTTGTTGGACGAGCACAACAGGAAGCACGTCAACGAGAGGAACAAGGGATCGGCGATGCCTAGGGCGGCACAACCCAAATACCTCATAGCATTGGCTAAGCCTAACACAACTGGTCTGAGAAGGAGGAGCTCACGGAACATCAATTGCTTCTCGCAGTGGATCGAGGCCGACTCATTGGAGAAGTGGTCACTGCTGCACAACACAAATGGTGCAAGATACGACATAATGATGACTAACATTGCCGAGGTGTACACGGTTCTTAAGGGCATTTGTTCTCAGCCTATCGTCGCTATTGTGGAAGGTGTTCTACACAGCATAATCAGCTATTTCAGGGAGAGGCATGCAAATGTCACACTTCATGCAACCAACTCACAAACATCGTACTATTCGAAGACCACAACATACATGGAGGCGAAGATAGAGAAGGGCCAATTGCACACGGTGCACGTGATGTGCAACGGGGAGCATCGTTTTGACGTGCTCCTCCGGGATAAAGTCGGATTTGGGATGACTCGTTCTCTTATCACGTATGAGGTATGCCTTGGAGATTATGTAAACGAACCTAGGTACTCCTTCAACAAGTCAAAGCTGTTACACAAGCCATGTCTCATGTCCTTACCGCATGCGAAACTGTTTGCATAGATCCTTCGAACTTCATGTCCGAATACTTCTTCAAGGAGGGAGTGATGCAAGCATGGTGTGACGAGTTTAGGGGGTTCAGAGTTGTGAGAAACTTTGCCACCTTAGATATTGCAGGGAGGATCTAGATTCTGGATGTTGACATGCTGAAAGGTGGGAAGGATCGACAGCAGAGTCATCATATTACCAATGATATAAACAAAGCACAAACTGGAGCGCCATGTAGACGCTGCAGTCAGGAGGGCCAGACAACTAGACGATGTAAGGCACCTACTGATGAGTAGGCACACCGGTGTGGTTTCCCCTACTAGTTGTTGGAGTGCGCAAAATAGCTTCAAGATTACAAATCATTGTACACTGTAATCTGTACTTAGTTCGCACATTTAATGTACGTAGTACCGTAGTAATTACCGTATGTTGCATGTACCGTTTGTACAATTATTGTGGTATTTTCCCCTTTTCAGTACTGTTGTAAGTATTGTCCTGGTAGTCTGGTATTATTTAGTTTATTTATTTACAAGTTATATTTACTACTACTTTATATTCCATGTTTTTTCATGTAAATACTAACTTGAACTCATTTTGTAGGCATAGCTCATGAACTTCGTAGATGTATCATAAGAGTAGTTCAGTTTGTTGCATCGTACATGATGCTTTTCTCATGCATGTAATCAAACTCTGTGTGTCGTGTTATTTCCAACTTTATTATAAAGTCTATTTTATTTCGCAAAAGCACATCTCATTTTTTCACATTCAATTCTTCACATAGCAAAGCATCCAATAACATTAAAAAAAATAAGTTCTTCTACATATCCTCTCCATGTATGAATTCTTGGTTGCATCACAATATCACTTACCGTCGTACTTACCAATCGTTGCTATCTCAATCGTTCTCACAATTATTTTCACAAAATTTCTTACACTACTAGAACATACGACGATTGCAAAATGTTATTACGAATCTAACCGATTTTGTACCATTCATAATATACCAAAATCACAAATGAATTAACCGACATTGTCTCCCGTCATTTTTTTTTTCAAAAAAATAAACTCATACATGAAATTTGATAAATATTACTTACCTACAACAATTGTTATTTACCCCCATATGCAGGTCGAGGGACTTGTTGCGTAAAAATGGGCTGAAATTGCAGTCGCCGAATGATCGGACGACTGGACCTCCAGTTGCCTAACGGTTTGGCAACCAGTCTCAGTCGCCCCACCGTTGGGCGACTGCAACATTTCGTCTAACCACCCATGGACTATTTATGTGTCACGCAGCCATTGGACGATAGATTTTAGTCGGCTAACGGTTGGACGGCTGTACGTTATTCTTGTAAAAAAAATTCGCACATGTATATTTCTGTTATTTCGAATAAAAATATATTATTTAAAAAATTCCATAAACTTTATAGGAACTTATGGCTCCATGTTTACCTTGATCACGCGCAACAACGCATGTGAGAAATGTATCCACATCCCTGATCAAACATATCAAATGAAGAACAGATGCGCCAGTTAGACTATGTGGCCATGGGGTACAAAACTTCGCAGTGCCAGTGCCTCTCTCTTCTTGAAGAAGAACAGGAAAAATACTGTGAAACCAACTGTTTACAGTAACAATCTGGACTACCAAAACGCCGACATGATTGAGCTGTACACAATGGGCGCGCGAGAGGAGCAGCGGCAGAGCACGGTACTCTGGTGGTAGCGGTCCCGAGCTCTACGATCTTCTGCAGTGTCGTTACTGATTTTGCGTTTCAGTTGTTTATTTCTTTGGCTCTTCTGTTTTTTTTTCCTCCTTCTCTCTCTTGGCTTTGGCTTACCTCGTTTCAGATTATACTGGCTTTGCTAGCTTGTCGGCATTCTTGTGAAGATCATCGAGCTTTATCAAACTCTTTCGCTTTCATTTTTCAGATTATGGAGATAACAAAGGTACATCCCCGGCCAGATGACCCAGCATTCAGTTCGCCACGCAAACATCCACACAAGCAAGAAACAAAAAAGAAAGTCTAATGGTGAGCGACGACACCCACAAAACGGAGCCGACCTACAACAATACACTCTGCTTTCGCTTTCATTAATCAAGATTCTGAACAACTTTCCTTTCGTAGATACGGCACGTCTTGGTTTGTCTCCCGTTGTCTCAGTGATAAACAATTACACACTGATAGTCTGATATCAATGTGGCTACAGGACAGGTCGGGCCTTGACCTCACTTTAAATCTCATATTTTTTTTTCTTCTTAAATTGGACCCTTTATGCTACAATCGTGATTTCCCGTTGTTTATTGGTTTGGCCTGTCCTCAGGTATCTTATTTAGTTCATCTCTCAAAATGGAATTTTTTTAGAGGAATCTCGCAACATGGAGATTGATCTAGCTGAAAGAAGAACATGCTCCAGCGTCGCGCGATTTCCAGTCCGATTGCCAAAATCCCATGTGCCGCGAGCTCGGAGTCGCAGACTCGTAGTGCTCCTAGCTAGCTAAACAAATCTGTAGCAGCATTTAGCTACTGAAAAGCTGCAACAGTGAGAAATCAAGTAACTGTTCGAAACATCACTTCACTAAACCTAGCACATCTTGAGCAAAGTCCACATCTGCATGCTATTCTCCAAGAACCGAGTTACATTTCGAGTCTAAGTTGGTGATCGAAATAGCGATAGCTTTTGGATTTTGGCTGAAAAAATACAGTAACTGGCTGAAAAAACATTGTAGCTAAGTTAGTTGATAGTGTAGTGAATAATGAAAAAAAAATTAGAAGTTGAAGTAAAAAAAAAACCGAAACAATCATGTGCATGCATCCCCAGATCTGCGCATCTTATCAGGGACCACCGGACAAGTGTCTGGGCTTCGTTCGGACAGCGGGAACGTCGCCCCGCGCGCGCGCGCGCTCGTCGGCAGTCGGCGCCCCACGCGCTGCTCGTCGAAGATCAGCACGGTTTCGGTGGACGCACGAGCGAACGAGTCGTCCACCAAGATCGCGACCGCCGGCCGTTGCTGTCATGTGCTCTCATGATAAGGGTTCTCCGGTGGGGGAGCAGGCAAGCCCTTCCGCGCTGTCGTGATGCATGCACGCATCGAACAATTTTTCTCAAGGATTTAGTTTATCACTTGTAGCGGTAACTAATTTTTATACGGTACGATTTTTTAAAACAAAATCTATAAATAGATTATAATAGATACTATATCAAATTCAAATATATCGGTCAAAACACATGTATCTATTTTTCTCTACGTACTGTCCGAGTTCAGCTATACCAATCAACACACATACGATTATTTTTCTCTGCGTACTATCTCTCGTAAACAAACAAACTTCAAAAAACTATAATTCAAAGTCACAACCTCGAATCAGTCGGTGATAATTACGCAGGACGAATCGGCCTGCGTTGCTTGGCTGGCATCTGATCAACCAGGGCCTACCCTCTAGGGCAGGCAGAATGCAGAGGGTTATGAACGTTAGCAATGGCTTATCCCTGTGTGCATCGACTCTTGCCTGTAAACTATTGGCAGCTACCGCATGCTAGTAATTTTCCTTTTTACACGCACGTGACGATGTGCCAGCCAGTTGGTAGTTGTCTACTCGTGTTTGTACTATAGTTCAAATCTTACCGCTGAATTGTGAAATGTCACGTGGGCATAGCTACCTGACGTAGTGCTGCAATCTCTCTATTGTCTACACATTGTGATTTGAAAAATCTTGCATTGTAGCCCTTTATATTAGTACGAATTTTGTTCTCGTTGCTACTATTTGGACTCCTCGTCAAATATGTTTACACTGTATAGCTTATTTGATCCCTCTTCGCCCCTAAATCTTGGCTTTCTGGCTTGAGATGTAATAAAATATCTTTTATGCTACGTTTGGCTCAAGGTTAAGGTAGTGATCGTTTTAGCAATGGCTTCTGATTTTTGGCTGAAATTTCACTGTAGCTGGCTGAAATTTCACTGTAGCTGAGTTAGTTGATAGTGTAGTGAATAGTGAAAAAAAGCTGAAACTAGAAGTTGAAGCCAAAAAAAATCGAAACGATCAGGATGTAAGAGTTGGGTTATGAGTTTATTAATCCGCCCAACACCTGTGGGGTAGGAAGAGTTAACTTAACCTGGAATTAGAGAGTTTATTAACCCCACTAATTCAGGATTAAATCAACCCTCCAGAAGGGTAAAATAAGCTAACCACGTACTAAATTTCAATGACCATAGGGCAACAAAAATGATCAGCTGTGAGACAACGAGGATTCCAGTTTGATAAACATGAGAAAAATAGCAAATCACCTGAACTCGTAGACCTAATAGCTGGCTATCAATTAGATCTAGCCATTGTACAGTTAGTTATTGTAGATGTACGGGATATTTACTTATATATGTATTTGAGCTGTACACAGTATGTCAGTATATCAGGGTAACAGCAGCACACGATAAAAAAGATTACACATAGTACTCACACAACCTCGACAGCTGGAGGTGAGCTGTAACAAGATACTAGTCATGTGCCCGTGCGTTGCAACGGAAAAACTTTAACAGTTAGATCGCGAGAGAGGGAGGGAGGGAGAGAGAGAGGGGGGAGAGGAAAGGGGCGGTTAAGATTTTATTGTTCAGATCAAATGGCTGAGAAGAGATATAGGAGAGGACTCATCAACCACCAACTCCTTCTTTTAAAATAGTAAAGATGTGTGTAGGCAACAACTAGTTGTGCACAACGTGTGCATATCAAGGATATAAAAACGGCCTCTTTGATTGCTTGTAATTTTGTCCTGCTAGGGCAGTGCCCATGCGTGCAAGGGATCTCAAATAAACAAATTCTAAACTCTCGTAAACGAAATAATCTAAGTTTCCCTATATACATAAGCTGGTCGCTGGTGAAACTCAAAATTTTCAGTAAATCAACATACTAAATCAACTGCACGGATTCCACCTTGCATAAACAATTAGCCTTGAATTTGAAATTTCATACAAAATTCACAAGCTATTAACAAGAGAATCATGCTACGAGTCACGTACATAGACGTATGCATAAATTATCATATGCTTCAAAGAAAATCATCCAGCACATGCGTATACATACATAGATCAATCCGCAGAAAATCCTCAAAGTGGAACTACCATTATGAAAAGATTACACGTATTAACACCCAAGCACGATAAGCTGTAACAAGATATGGACATTTTGGTATATTTGGTACATTTCTATTGCCCGATGGTCGTACGATAGTGCTCGAGGGTGACACCTAACTCGGCCACATGGCCACTGTGCGGTAGGCTCCTCTGCCACACGACCACCATGCGACAATTAGATAGGCTAATTAGCACTAATGTAATTATAATTAGAGATTTTGCTTAGGTGCACTGTTTGTTCGATTTTTTACATGTATTAAATGAGCTCTAACAATTAGAAAATTTTGTATGGAGTCTCTCGACGCAAGTATGTGACTGTATAGTTTTTTTTGTAATTTTATCTATCCTAAATTTCACTCCAAAATTCTTTGAATTATGCCATTTGTAGGAATTATTACATATAGCAAATGAGCTCTAAAAATTATGATTTTTTTGTGAAGCCTCTCGACATAGTCGACCTAATTATGATTCTGTAATTTTTTGGAAATTTTTATACGCTCTAAATTTACCAATTGATTTATATTAATTTAACCATAATTAGCGATATACAGTGCTTATTTAATTCATCTTTTAATTCGTAGGCCACATGGTCACCGTGCGGTGGCCATCTTTTATAGTGCCTAATATTTCTCCTCTGCACATATGTTGCCCTCTCATTGTTATCCCTCCTTGTCCCCTCCCTCTTTCGCATATATATTGCCCCCTCACCACTATCCCTCTTGTCCCCTCCCTCTTTCACACATATGTCGGCTCGTCTATGCCCCCCTTGCCCCTCCCTCCATTGCACATATATTGGCTCATCCATATCGTCTTCCATTGCCCCTCCCTCATCCGCACATATATCACTCTTGCATATCGTCCCCCCTTGGCCACGGTGCTACGTGTCAACAGTGAGTCCATAATTTCCGGTGGCAACGCACCTGGTTCCCTTTTCACTCGGCTATCTTACAGTGATTTGCTAAATCTAGGTCTGAGTCAAGTAGTGATGATCGAACGTTGTTAGTAGGTCCATGTCCGTAGGTCTGTGGGATCATTTCTCCTATGGAGAGGATGATGGGGGTGTTTGTCAGCCTCCTACGACAGCTCATGTAGTACTTAGGATGCTGCAGTCCGTCCATCTTTAGGGGTAGGAGAACCCGAATCCTAGATCGAGACAGACCATGGAAGTATTCCTATATACACAGGATAAGGAATTCTAGTCCCACACCTTCCCGGCCAAGCACCCTCGGATGCACTGCTCTGGCACCATCTAGGATGCAATGTGCTTAGCTGCAATTCACTTGTGCCAGTTGTACAAGGAGAAGATGCGGCAGTCTCCTTTCTCCTCCTTCCCGTGCCTCCGCGAGGGGGAGTGTTTTCCAAAGTGCACATAACTAAAAAGTATATTATTTAAATAATATTTAATAAATTTATATTATAGTTATTTCTATTATATAAATATAGTACTACTCTTTTTTGTTATAAATAAATATGATCTAATTTTATTAAATATTATTTAAATAATATGTATCTCTTAGATATACGTGTCGAAGGTAGAAATTGCCAATTTCACGGTTGTACCCCTACTCATGATTAGTGAAATTGAGCTAAGATGACAGCGAGCGTTGCCGGTGGCACCGGGACACTGTAAAAAGCACATGCGAAATTACCCGGGGCTCCGCCCCTGTAACAACCCCACCTCCGGTTAAAAAGAAAGCGTACGCGTGAGAGCATTATTTATAGCGCGGCGGCGCACGGGCGCAGTGCAACGTGCACGCTCGCCGAAGTGGTGAGCACGGAACGAGCAGCGGGTACGGCGGAAGAGCATCTCCTGGCCACGTGGTGCGCAGCTGGATCAGGTCGGCCGGAGAGCAGGCAAAGCTGCGCCCAGGCCACAGGCCAGAGAGCCCAGAGAATCCTTTTTTCTTTTCTCCTCACCGTCCAGTGACTCTTTTTTTCTTTCACGTGCGCTCTCGTGTGCGGCCTGAACCCTGTCGGACACGTCCACGCCGCAGTATATTCATACGTGCACCGCGTGCAACGTCAACCAAGCGACGACGTTTCTGGTTCATTGTTTCCAGGGACTACTCCCGTGAAAGAATGCATTCGAAGAACTCGAGAATAAATATGCATCACATAAAGGCTTAGGGCTCCTTTTTCCTTTTCCCACAGGATTTATAAGGCTCTGTAACTGTTTCTTGATTGAAATAAACAAAGCTATAATTGCTCTCTTGTTGGCTAAACGAACAGTGGCACTCCTACTGTGCCCATTTGCTTCTTGTTGAGCATAACGAAGGCAAACGAATCTAAGATAGGTAGTACTACTAGGCGACGCCCATCTGGGTTCTGGGAGATTGGCACGTGCATGTACGCGAATTTATATACACATTTTAGATAGATTCCAGCTACCTCATGAAGCCACATCGCTATTTAATCCGTGGCCATTCCATCTAGTGTGGGTTGCTATCGTCTATCCGATTTAGCTGACAAAGACTCGTTTCTCTCTCCTTCCCTCCTCCTACCCTTCTGCCCATGCCACCCCTCTACCTCCTCTATGCCACCGTTTTCTTCTCCACCACCTGCCTCCGCCACCTATCTCCCTCGCTCTCCCTCCTCTGCCTCTCATCTCCACTGACGTTGCTGCTCCCACACCTGCCGCTCTCACCCCATCAGCATATATCTCCCATGCGATGCCGTCGTTGCTGCCTCCCCTGCCTTCTCCTCAAGACTTCACAACAAGCTCTAGCTGCTACCCCGCCTCCTTCTTGATCCGCTACCGCCAACACCTCTCCTTCTCCCGCCTGTCGCTACTAGCTCCTCTCCTCCCATCTGCTGCCACCGTTGCTTCCTCCTCTCAATGCGTCGTCACTACCTCCCCCCTCGTCCTTTGCACCGTCGCCTTGCCTTCCCCCAGGGCAGACCTAGCATTCAGACGAGCTTGGCATGGCCACTCGATCTGCCCGTAGGCCAGACCCCCTCCCCCTTTCGTCATGGCCTAGGAGCCCTGCCATCTGCCTATCTCGACAAAGAAGGAAGGAAGAGGAAGAAGCAAGCTGTCGTGTGTGCTAGGCATGGCGAGGTGTCTCGCTCCTTGGGCCGATGCCACACGAGGCGACCCACTGGACCAATGCACTAAGCCACCAAGGCACAACAATTAGAAGAGCTCCTATATGCCGCCTGGATGACCCTTCCGCCCAGTTGGCTAGGTGGGGCTGGTGCTACCTATGTATCTTACTTTTTATTATTTTTTGTGTTTCAATGAGTGAGAGTGGGCCATAGGCTGAAGGGTGGGAGGCACTCCTTCCCTGTTGTCTGTGAGACATAGGAATCACGCAACAATTAGATATTTACCATGCGAACACTCCCGTTTGACCCTACCTCATCTTGTTGTTTTGGACTCTAGAGGCGAGGTTGAGAGGGCGCGCGACATAGTAGCAAACAGCGTCAGTGAGATGGTGAGAAGCGAGAAAGACGTGGTGTGACCACGAGCCAGTGGAGAGGCTGTTACGGGAGATGGGCCACGGGGTGTGGCTATGTAGGCATCATAGCGAGGCGTCAGCCGGCATCAGCAAGATGGGTAGGGAGCGAGCAAGGCAGCAAGATTGGGACCTAAATGGTTTTGTTCATATGCAGATACAGATACACGTACATGCATTCTTACATGTTTACATGCAAATCATTTTGTTGGATTACATTTAGTGCCATATACTCTTATTAGTACGATTGCAATATGAATTATGCATATCTTGCCTTACTATTGGATAATTCTATGGTACATGTCTTCCGATCTAAAATTTATCCCTAGGTTCACCACTACCTTCCCCCGTATCGCCGCCTCTCTTCACCCCCTTTCTTCTCTCATACTCTTCCCCCTCTTTGCTCTCCTTCTCCTGGACGCCGCTGCCTGGATCACCAACACCACCCGCCATCCTGGCCACAGCAGACCCACTGCTATCTTCGCCTCGAAGGGAATCGGGGATGCAACAGGTGACGAGGACATCCAAATGGCAGCACTAATACCTAATCGATCTCCACTTATTTTTGTGTCCTTATGATTGTGCATGTAGGAAGCATAGTGTTCAGCGGGATGTGAGGAAGGAAGGAGGACACTAAAATAATGTGCTTGGCTGGTAGGAGGCGAGGGAGTAAGGCCATAACATCACAAGAACCAAAGAGAGAAAGGATGCATGTAGTTGGAAGGGAAAGGATCCATACAGCCAAGGAAGAAGAGAGGAGAGAAACCGCATGGGTTAGAAGAGAAAGGAAGAAGAAAAGTGGAAAAAGAGTTTGGAGACCCAAGAAAGCCCAAGAACTCAGGGTACAAGCTCTTTCCAATGTTTAATTTAGATCCACTCCAAGCCAATCCAAATTCAATTCCAATTCCGAATTCAATTTGGAACAACCAGCAAGCCCATATCAAAAAGTTCATAACTTTCACAAACAGGGTTTGATTTGAGTGATCCTATACTCGTTGGAAAGTTTATTCCAAGACACACACAATGAATAAGGTTCCAACTTTAGAAACCTTACTGAGTGACCGTTATATCTGAAAAAATGTGGCAGCTAGAAATTTAGGTTTTCTTTTTGTATTTGTACTAGTGTCCAAGTCTAATTAGATGTCTTAGGAGGGCTATATACTCAAGGGTACACCCCATGTATTAGGGGATGAAGTCATTTTGGATTTTATACAAAAAAAATTGATCTTTTGATCACTGAGAGTTTGCTTAGTTTTTAGTTCTTAGTAACCGTACATGTGAACTATGATTTTCCCAAAATAGTGCCCATTTGTTTAATCACTATAAAATACTTTACAATCTAATTAAAAAATATTATGGAAGCTGTGATATGAAAGGTTCACAAGATTAGGCACTGACATGATTAGTGTTAATTAAATATAATTAGTACTAATTAAATACAATTAACACTATTTAAGCACTAGAAAAAGTAAGATTAATATAGTGCTTTCATTAGCACTAATGAAAGCACTAATTAAATATAATTAGTACTAATTAAATGTGCTTGGTGCTAATTAAATACTAGTATTAGACCACACAATGCCGCTTGGCATATACTGGGCATGTGGCTCAACAGGTGTCCTATCGAGCTATTATAGTTTGGTAGGTTATTTATTGAGCTCTCTTAGCTTAGTAAGTGTCTATTAAGTTTGATAGATTTATAAAGGAGATTAAATTGTAAAAATAGGTGTTTGGAGTTGAAATTTGAAAAAAAAAAAGGCTATACCATCATTTGTGTGAACCTGTGGACGCAAAAAAAACGCACTAATCGCGCCATGCATGAGATGCGACGCAGTTGAACCGAACCCACTCGGACACTACCCAGTTACCACCTCTCTCTGTCCTGTTGCACTTAGGGATTCAGCAGAATCGTTTCGTTTTCCTGCCATGACACCGTGGTGGTCGTACCGCGTGCACACCGCTGGCCATCTCGGTGTCCGAGCACGCCCCGATTCGGTGGTGGTCAAGAAACAAAAAAAAAAAAAAACGTTTATCCCGTCACGCTTCACTGTTCCACCCCTTTTAATACCACCTCGAGAGCTCGTCACCTCTGCATACAACACTTCAGCCAGCTCCAGCCCACGAGCTAGCTAGCCAACAGCCAGTAGCCACAATGGCGTCGACCACCTCCTTCCTCCCGCTTCTCGCTACCCTGCTCGTTGCCCTCGCGGCGCCGGTGCGGTCCTCGCCGCCGTCCCGGTGCCCTCAGAGCGACCTGCAGGCGCTGCTCCGGGTGAAGCAAGCGCTGGGCAGCCCGAAGACGCTGTCGACATGGTCCCCGGCGTCGGCGGACTGCTGCACCTGGGACCACGTCCGGTGCGACGAGGCCGGGCGCGTGAACAACGTCTTCATCGACGGCGCGGATGACGTGCACGGCCAGATCCCGTCCGCGGTGGCGGGGCTCTCGGCGCTCATGTCGCTGTCGCTCTTCCGCCTGCCCGGCCTCTCCGGCGCCATCCCGGTCTGCCTCACCTCTCTCTCCAACCTCCAGTTCCTCACCATCTCCCACACCAACGTCTCCGGCCCCATCCCGGAGTCCCTGGCGCGGCTCGGCAGCCTCGACTCCGTCAACCTCTCCAACAACCGGCTCACCGGCCCCATCCCGACCTCCTTCGCCGACCTGCCCAACCTCCGGTCGCTAGACCTCGGCCGGAACCAGCTCACGGGGCCCATCCCCGCCGGGCTCGTGCAGGGGCAGTTCCGGTCGCTGATCCTCTCCTACAACCAGCTCACCGGCCCGATCCCGCGCGACGACGCGCAGGACGAGATCAACACCGTCGACCTGTCCCACAACCGGCTCACCGGCGACGCGTCCTTCCTGTTCGCCGCGGGGCGGCCCATCGGCAAGGTGGACCTCTCGTGGAACGACCTCGACTTCGACCTGAGCAAGCTGGTGTTCCCGCCGGAGCTCACGTACCTCGACCTCAGCCACAACCGCATCAGGGGCACCGTGCCGAGGTCGCTCGCCGCGCTGTCCACGCTGCAGACGCTGGACCTCAGCTACAACCGGTTGTGCGGGCCGCTCCCGAGGCTGCACGGCGTGCTGCGGCACGGCTGCAAGCCGTACGAGCACAACCAGTGCCTCCGCGGGGCGTCGCTCGGGGGGTGCCACCAGTTGTGAGGAGGCCAGGCGTGTGCTCGGTCGATCGTCGGCCGGCTCGGCGGCGGCGGCGTACGTATACGTGTTGGTGTTTTTCGCGTACGTGGTTGTGTACGACGGTGCCTGTGGTTTAACTAGTAGAGTACTGCGGTGAGGTAATGCCTGATGAGC
Source organism: Melocanna baccifera (assembly GCA_036346265.1). Lineage (NCBI taxonomy): Eukaryota > Viridiplantae > Streptophyta > Magnoliopsida > Poales > Poaceae > Melocanna > Melocanna baccifera. Next base: position 20,809,859 of record CM070694.1, on the reverse strand, counting down.
GCGGTGTACAGTCTGAAGATGCCAGTGTGTTCTGTGTCCGGTATGGATCCGACCTAATGTATCAAGTGTTAAATGGTAATTATATTTGCCTTTTTTCACAAGCTTTGATTGGTTGTGACTTGAATTTCCAGGCGTTTTCAGAACTAGCATGTACACTTCTCTTCTCTCTCTCTTTTTTTTTAGAATAACTAGCATGTACACTAGTACTACTCCAGTACTCCTTGGTACGCTCTGTGTTGCTTTTCGATAGGATGGTCGAGGCAGAGGGTTGGCGACAACTGAAAAGTTATCTGACTGTAGTTGAGGTGACTTATTTAATATAATTAAATTTAAAAATAAAAATATTAATCTATTATAAACAATACAAAGAAATACAAAAAAATAAAAAATCTAAAATAAGAAAAGAAAAACAAAAAAGACAAAAATATGTACAGTAAAAAAGCTGGCTTTTACCGCCAAACGCAGACGCCAAGCTTATCTGAGCGCGGCCTAAAGAACAGGCTTGCTACGGGCTTGAGTAACGAAAATGCTTGAATAACGAAAGGCTGGAATCTTGATGCTTGTTAAAAAAAAGCTAGGTGTAAAATGCTAACGCCGAATGCAACTCTGGAATTCGTGTACGTCTCCTGCTTCCGGCAACAAATCCACCTGTGCACTACAAGGATTCGTAGCATATTTCGTCTAGACCGTTGGAGGCAGTAAGCCAGCGGCGGCGGCAATCCTTTTCAAATTTGTGCTTTTACTTTTTAAACTTTTACACCTCGCAGTTCACTCGTTTCGTAAGGGTGAGTGAATCACGGATGTATCTTCAGAAACGGTTCACTCACAATCCGCGAGCCACCAACACACGAGGCGAATCATGGATGTATCTTCAGAAAAGGTGGTCCGTGAAACAGCGCAAGTAGAAACAAGAGTGACTGACTGGCGAAGCAACAGAGAAGGGGAACAAGGCCGAAGCACTTGCGAGGATGTCACGCATGCATGGCCTTATCCAGCACTACCCGGCCAAATGCGTCATCCGCCACGGCATGGCACATACTCAGATAAGACACAATCTAATTAGATCTAGCACGATTAATTCAAATAAGTTATCTTATCATATCATAACAGTACATATACGTACCCTCTAATCTAGTCATGGCACGAAAAAAAGGTTAGACCATACCGGATCGGATCGAACATACTTAATCAAATAGGTTATTGATGATATGTTAATTTTACTGTGAGTTATAAATAATTTTACTATCAATCGTAAAAATAACTTTACTATCAATGATAAGTATCGTGTATGGGATGGCACGGGTGCGGCCTGTTTGGCCCAGTCTATCTGGCATATCGTACGGCGACGGCAGTGTATGGCCCGCGTGAGTTCTTTCTCGTGCTTGTTTTGGGCCACCACTCGTTATTTGGAGAATTCGGGCTACTTGTGTCAACGGGCTGCTCATAAACAGGCTGTAACTAGAGTATCGAAACGTATTTGAACATGGGCTGGGCTAGTAATTTATGGTAATAGGCCGTTGCACAAACGAGCCGGCGTTATTTCGACGTGGATTGGATTCCGGCCACCTGTTGTTAAGACGGTGATGTGCTCGGCATCCCGTGATTGGATCTGGCTTAGAGCATGAAATCACTCCTCGTGTTTGATTAGAGCAACCATTACGCCATCATTCATCGACCGGCCGTCGAAATCGCCACCCTCCCTGGCTGACCACCGTCCAGGCAGCCAGGCCGTGGCTAAAGGCCTGCAGCAACAGAGCAACGCGATGTATATCCATTGTTCCATCACCCAATCGGTTTGTCGCCATCAGCAAGCTTCCCAGCGCAGGTCCCAAATCGAGCGAACCTTTGTCTGCGGCAGAATTGCCGAGCTAAACGAGGATATGTGTGCATTGTGTTAATTATACCTCTAGACCATATGAGTATTATAGGAGTGAAATCCAAACATAAACGAGGAGAGTGGATGTGGGTAGTCTAATAGGCCATTCTCCGCAAGAGTAAAAATGATATGATAATTTATACAGGTCTGGGGTCCGAAAAGACTGCCATACTCTTGTCGGTGAGCCAACGGAGATTACTTCTGGGGAGAGAGCCCCGATGACACACTAGTTTGAATGTGCTTATCTATTGCTCAAGAGAGCTCACGTTACAAATGAGAGTTATATGAAGTATTTATAGCCTCTTGTGTCTGTATAAATAACCAAAATACCCTTCATATAGATATCTAATTTGTAAGTACAAGCAAGGGGGTGCTACTGTCCTTTCTAGCACAACAGTTGTTCTTTGATCTGTATATCATGTAATCAGTTGTCAATCGCACTGTATATGCATGGCCATATGCAGGGGTGGCCCCCATGCCAAGGGCATATTCTTAGGCCAAAGGGTCAACTCGTCTTCCGAGACCCATCGGGGATGGATGCGCCCTTCAAGTAGTTTCGATCCTTGATGATAATCTTCATGATACCTACAGAGGGCAACAGGAGGTGTAGAGTTGCTATGGTAACTCTTTATAATAAGACTGGAGACATAGCCTTCGAGGGTGAAGGCCTCAATGGGAGCCCCCGAGCCTCTTCCCTCAGGAGCAAGTTGTGAGAGCTCATGAGCGTTCTGGACGGACTCTGCCTTCTCTCTAGATAGTAGTTATTGCTCCAACACTAACCTCCTACTTCTTGATACTAGAGGGAGCGTTCAAAGGCGTAGTTTTGGACTATCATAGTTACCACGTTGAGATTGACACTTAGCCAAAAATTTAGTGGATCCCGATCGTGGTTAAATCTCACATTAGGTGCCGAAACTCTGACAAAGTCGCAGGCTTAGCCGCAAGTTTGCTACCTGAGTTGCGACAAAAATTCCCGAAGGCAGGTACATCCGAACCATATCAAACATCCGACTGATTTCTCAGCCATTGGGCCACACGTTGGACCATACGGACCTGCCATGGGTAGGTAATTAATCCTGAACACCTTTCCGGCCCACTTGATCCGGCCCCATATAGGGCCATTCGGTCAGCCCACTTAACCCGTATGAGAAAAGGGGTGGGGAACCCATGTCGCTCCCCACTCCCTCCTCAGAGCCGCCACGCCCGAAATTTTTCTATTTTAGCCCTTTTTTCGAAAAATATTCACATTTAGACCCCTGACAGTTTTAATTCCGTTTTTGGACCCAAAGATCGGCGCCGTGGGACACGGCGCCGAGATAAAACGCCTCGGCCGTGGTCCATGGCGCCGAGGTCGCGCACCCGCTCAGCGTCTTGCGGCTGCGTGGCGCCGTGGTGGCACCACCTCGGCGCCGTGGGTCGTGGCGCCGACCTCGCCGCGCCGTGGGTCTTGGCGCCGACCTCGCCAGCAGTATGTCGTGACGCCGAGCTCGGCGCGTGGATCTTGGCGCCGAGCTCCCTAAACCTCAACGAAAAATCCCTCCCGCCCCCGCACCCGCGCCCCTCTGCCTGACGGCCCCGCCCACACCCTTCCCGCCGCCTCCTCCTCCCGGGCTCCCCCGCCTCCCTCCTCCTCCCGGCTCCCCGCCGCCTCCGCCCACCCTTCCCCTCCCGGCCTCCCCGCCGCCTCCTCCCCCTCCCGGCCTCCCCCGCCGCCCCGCCCCTCCCGGACTCCCCTCCCGCCGCCCCCTCGCCGCCTCCTCCCTCTCCCGGTCTCCCGACGCCTCCCCTCCCGGCCTCTCCCGCCGCTTCCCTCCCCTCCCGGCCTCCCTCCCCACCCGGCCTCCCCGGCCCCTCCGCCCACCCCTCCCCCTGCTGGCCTCCCGCCGCCTCCCTCCCTCTCCCGGCCTCTCCCGCCCCTCCTCCCCTGACGACCCTCCTCCCGAGCTCCTCACCGAGGCCATCTCCACCGGCACCGAACTCGTTCAAGGTATGACCCCACCACTCTCCTCCCATCGGCTCGTTAGTTTGGTCATTTGCGTCGTGTTATGCTGGCACGCTCCCACGAGCATTTTCCCCAACAAGGTAAGCATAAATGCTACAAATTGAACAATCTGCCCATTGCCATTTGTAGGTTGTCACGATATGTTGTGAGCAACATCAATATACATACATAGCTTTTGTATGTGCTAGTCTTCGTGTGTCGGATTTTTTGCTGCTTGTTAGGTAGCTAGCTAAATGATCTTTTAAGGATTTGTTTAGAGTCAGTAGACAAGAAATGAGTTCCAATAGATATTTAATGTTTATATGGAAATGCTAAACTCTATGTATGACTCGTTGTCTTGTGTCGGCTATCGGAAGTCCTATTTATATTGCGTATCGCTAGAGGGGAAGAGTATTTTAGGGATTCGCTATCGTTGTCATTTTGGATGATGCAACGGTTGTATGATTGGCGGTGGTTAGGACAAGTGATATTTTCTATACGCTATGATTAATAGTTAGTTTCCTTACACGCTATGCTTATTTTCGATGCTTGTTAATGATTGCAAAAAGCGGCAATTCCTCAGTAATGTTTCATACGCTAAGATTGTTAGATGATATCTATTTTTTTCAAGGTACCTTTAAGTAATTTGTAACAATTATTTGTGGACAGATTAATATACTTGCTGGTGATGATATGGTCATATGCTAATGTTTATTGATGAAGATATCCATATATTAGTGGCCTTTCTTGCATGGCATGAGCATGCTTTTTTAACTAGAGATACAGGTCTTACATCGATCATGAGATTGATACGTATGTGTGAAAAATTATTGCCTACTTGATTCTTTCAATTAACAAGAGGGAAAGATGGGCTAAAATGGGAATGGGCAGGTCCAGGATGTAATGGTATGCCTAATGTTACTTCGTTTCTCCATTTTGTTGAGCCTTCCATTCGAATCACGCATTACCTCATTTGGTATTTCGGAACAACTAGATTTCAACATGTTACTGATGTTATTTCAACATATTTTATGTATGAAGTAGATGGACAACCTAGTGACTCTATATCATGGAGGCAGTGTGACAAGTGATGATTATGGAAATGTTCGATTTGTTGAAATGCAAAGGGTGCCTCTGATATTCAGTGATAGACCGTCGTTTACTGAGTTGGTTGCCAGGACCCGGGAGGAGCTACATTGTGATGCAAACGAGGAGAGTATCACAGTTGAGGGGTTACTTCACTTCGGTTCGAAAGACACAATTCTAAGGCGGTTGATCTTAATTGGTTGTGAGGATCGATGGGACAAATATGTCAAATTGGTTATGAGGAATGAGTTCCAATGTTTGGACCTTGTTGTGCGGAAGGTGTCGATTGATCCCACCCTCATGGTTCTTCACCGAACTAGGTGATCGGGCACCCTTTGACCCTCCGTTGCGGACCTTGCGGTGGATGTGGAAGAAGTGCACGAGGTGCCCGATGCTCTATCCGCCTAACGAGGTTCGATTTCTCAACCACTCGAGTTGAATGTGCCGTGGTGGCCCTCCGATCATCCCGGTAAGTGTCGAGCAACACCGTAGCCTTTTCCACATTCCATTCTTTTGTCTCGATCCCATCGTTTCGTGCTTATGATGCAGAGACATTATTTATAATGTGGGTGTTCCTCCGTTGCTCCATCCGCAACGTTGAAGAAGTCTGTAGGGACTCCAACGGTGTGGATGTTCAAATTGTGGATGATTTAGAGCCTTACGAGATCGCAAGGGCCGTTGATTCCGATGATGACCGCCCTTTGGAGAGTCGACCGAAGTGATATTGAGCCGATTAGGCGTTATTGCCTGGCCGATCCATCGCTTCATGAATTCAGCGATCTTCGCATTCTCATGAGGCTTATGCGAGAAGGAAGGGATGACGAGTTGCTAGATGCTCCCGAGGCCGGTCAAGCATGACAATTGAGAAGGGCATGGTGTTTGAGGACATGTCCATTGAAAAGGTGGCTGCAGGAGTATGCGATGATTCGTAAAAGGCCATTCAAGGTGAGGCATTCTTATGTGCAGCGGAGGTACACAGTTGTGTAGAAGGAAACATGTGGATGGAGGGTATGTGCTAGCAAATGAAGGACACAGAAAGTTCAAGATCACAAGAATCGTTGGCCCACATACTTGTGCCGAGCGAGCTCAAATGAAGCATCGGCAGTTGACCTCTACAATTATTGCCAAGTCATTGTGTCACATAGTAAAGGGAGAACCCAATATGAAGGTGAAGACACTTGCTGGGATTGTTAAGGAGAAATTTGGATACGAGATAAGATATGGGAAAGCATGGAGGGCAAAGCAACGATCCGGAAGATGATATATGGGGACTGGGAAGATGGGTACTTGCGCTTGCGGCACTCTTCAATGCAATCAAAGCGGTTAATCCCGCATGCATTATGAGTACGTCCCAAAATCAAACGAATGTACTCAAGATGGGATGCAGATATTCTTCCGTGCTTTCTGGTGCTTTGCTCACTCCATCGAGGCCTTTCGGCATTGTCGTCCCGTCTTCTCCATTGACGGTACGTTTCTTCTTGGCAAGTACCGTGGCACTCTTCGATAGCCATTTCTGTGGACGCATAACGCGTTGGTTCCTTTGGCGCTTGCTTTGGTTGAGAGGAGAACAAAGACGGTTGGGGATGGTTCATGCGGCTCGTTCGAGGCACGTGGTCGGCCCGGTAGGGAGGTTGGTGTCATATCTGATAGACACCAGGGCATACTTGCTGCCGTACAGGAGCAGATACCGGGGTATCCAGCTTTGCACCACCGTTGGTGTACTCGGCATCTTGCCGAGAATCTTCTCCGTAAGGATGGTACGAAGGATAACTTTCATCCGCTCGAGGAGGTCGCCAATGCTTGAGGTCAAGTTCTTTCAGAGAAGTTGGAACGACTTAATATCGCAACAAACTCGTAAGGTAGACAAAGGTTGACGGGATTGATGAGAGATGTCGACAAATGGACAAGGGCTCATGACGATGGTGGTGGAGGTACGAGTTTCAAACAAGCAACATGGCCGAATCCTTCAATAATTTGCTTAGGGTATACGTGGTATGCTGTCAATGCTATCGATCCTTCACCTTTACAAGCTTGTTGCCCGGTTCAACGAAGATACGCACATGCAATGGCGCTCTGAGTAAACAAGTGAGATGGGCGCCAAAACCGGCGGCACCTTGAAAAGGCAAAGGCGAGGGAGGCACATGAGGTACATTGTTTTGACAACGCCACGGGCACTTACGAGGTTGTAGAAAGGTGGTACAACGACCGATGGAGAGCTCCGGCCGACGAGGAGGCATAAGGTTGTCCTTATTGCTTTCTCATGCACATGTGGTAAACCGAGGCGATACACCACTTTCCATGTTCTCATTATGTGGCAGCAGCAAGGCATCGCAACTTTGACTACGAGAGCAAGATACCTCGGGAGTTCGGTGTTGACAACCTTGTGCTTACGTGGTCTCCCGCTTCGAGCCTTACCGGGATGAGGGAGAGTGGCCACCATACACCGGGCCCAAATACATTGCGGATCCGGGTAGCCGTTGGAACAAACGTGGAACGAGGAAGAGGACGAGACACAAGATGGTTATGGATCAGCTTCCAGGAAGAACGAGGCGAGGGAGAGCAACCCCCTTTCTTACTGACCCCGAGCAGAACCAATGTAGCAGATGTGGTAGACTTGGCCACAATTCACGCACATGCCATTGGCCACTTAGTCAGGTGCGAGTGCTTGTTGTACGTTATGTTTCATATTTCGTCTAGTTGCTTCCATAATTTATAAATGTTAAAATTTTTGTTTTCTTTTATGTTGTACATATACTTAGTTTGATTTAATATCATTTTACATATACTTGCAGGGCATGGATCATTCACTTGTTTGGCTGCGTTCTCTTCCCCGACGGAACGGGGGACAGCGCGTCGTGGATGTACATCCACTGCCTCACTGACTGGGACACGGCGGGGCAGTACAGCTGGGCTTCCGGGGTGTTGGCCTTCCTTTACCGCCACCTCTGCGAGGCGTGTCGTCGGACTTCGCGAACTCGTCGAGAGTGGTTGCCTCTACCTCCTCCACCGTGGATGTGGTGTCGCCTACCGCTTGGTCGTCCCACGCTTTGCCTCCTCGTCCATGGTTCGCAGAGGTTCCTCTTCGCCGACGTCCGACATTGGCATATCTTTGGGACCGTGTCTCGCCTCCCTACGCCAGACGGCGTGCCTACCTAGAGTTCACGAACGAGCTAGATGCGCTCACGGCCTCCAATGTAAGTTAATTCCCTTTGGTATCGTGATTTTCATTTGTTTGTATAGTACCTAACAAGTTAATTGTTGCTATGCGGAGTTAAGTGGGAGCCGACGCGAGCAAGAGGTGGAGGCCATTCGATTCAGCCAGACTGCAAAGATAGACGAGGCCCTCTACGAGATGAGGTGCCCACTAACTGCTTTCTATGTCGTTGAGTATCACCGCCACAGAGTAGCACGTCGCTTTGGTATGAGGCACCAGGGCCGATGAGCGCCGTTCTCCACGCCTCGTGGCCTTGCACAAGTAAGTGCCATGCAATTTCATTTCTAACCTTGGATTCTAATTGAGTTTTCACTAATTGTACTTATTTGGTTACGTGACATGCAGATTTGATCGTCAACGGCGATGTAAGAAGGTCACAGACTTCGAGCAAAGCACCACCACGTGTACGCTCAGGAGTGGGGACACTTTCGGACAACGTGGGCGACAACGACGAGCCGCGCAAAGAACGCGCACTTCCGGCGGTACCAAGTTTGGTACCGTGCTCGACGCGACCAAGCTTAGGGACAATGGACTCAAGATGACTATGCCGACATTGAGTCCTCCGGCGATGAAGACACCGCCACGATCGCCTACTCGACTTGGGACGCAGTGGAGACGGCACCGATCCCGACCGAGTGGTAATGTTCAATCTCATTGCTTATATTCCAATAGACATAAAAACCTCTACATATAGCCAAATATCCATTCTTGTGCTTGTTTGCGTGGCAACACATCAAGCAATCCGTCACAGACATAGAGAGTTTCTCCAGACAATCGGCGACGCCAGACGCGTAGCTTCCTAGAGGTAAGCTTCGACAAAGCCACTCACAAAATTGTTCACCTATATTCTTCGTATCTTGTTGGTTAACAAAATGTTGGGCGACGAGGCTAGCAGGTCGGCTACGCCGTGCGGTGGTCGTTGTGGTTGCGAGACGGCGCGGAGAGACGTACTCGTGCCTCCGACTGGACTTGCGCACCCGACGCGGCGGGGTCCACAGCCAGAGCTCGTCCCCACGACGAGTGACACTTTCCCAGCCAGGCGGTCACCACGACGACGAGGACGAGGTGGAGCGTACTTCACGATGAGATAGGCCCGTCTCACCGTTGACGCGCCGACTCGATGTTATGCACGCAGACGCCGCGCGAGCCTAGCCGTTACACTCCGTGCAGCGATGCACTTGGTAAGGGTAAGGCTAGGAGGCGTTGACGGGTTTTGTAACGAGCTACTTGTTGTACATACGAGTATATGTTATATTCATGTGTTATTTGTGTTTACAAAGGCTCCTAAATTTCGACTAACACGATATAATATATTCGAATGCTTTTTGTAATTGAGATGTTGTAACGTCGCATGGTTTCGCGCAATCATTTATGCAATTGTTGTGTTCAGATCTTGTCATGCGCTTGTGAAATTATTTTAACTACAATAAAGGCATCATTTTAATATGACAAGTACTTTCATTGCATTACATGCACATACATGAACTCTCCAAAGATGAGACGACACGATAACAACAAACACATGGTACAACATAGCATAAAACATTAGCAACATAGGCGAGATCAACCATACACCTCGTTGCCTACAAACCAAACGAGCCTCGTGGCACCCACATGGAGTATTGCTTGAGGTGGGCGCCTCGGGCGTGGTGGCCGTCGTTGTAGTGGCACGCACATATGCAGCTAGGGTTCGCGCAGCAACATCCGTGATCGCACGAGCTTCCTATGTTCACGACCTCCTCGCGTCCCTCTCGCGTTGCATCTGCCGGCGAGGTCGTTGATCTCCTCGTTGAGAGTCTCGATTCGCTCCTCCAACTCAAATATTCGCTCCCATAATGTAGTCACGCACATGACAACATGCCGCTCGTGAGGCGGTCGATCCAGCGTGAGAAGTCGCACTTCGCCATCCGTGAGAAAGAACGGTTAACAAGGAGGATCCATAAGTAGTAATGAAAATTGAACTATTAGCAATTTCTACCCACGAGTGTGGGCATCGGAAGAAACGTCGCCGCCATCGATCGGGCCATCCAAGACCCGCACAACCGCGTCCGTATTGTGTGCGCATTTTCGCCATGCAGTTGAGCACGCCGGCTTGGTATCAGCGGCATCGTGAATCAAGTTCTCCTCCTTTCCAATGGGAGGTCTTCCTTGAGGACCCAACTCCGATCGACCTCGACTTCCGACATGGTATGTTTACGCACGACGGAGAAGGGGTCGGGCTTCGTTCGATTTAAAGAGTTCTCACGAGGGGCCGGGACCAAGAAAATGACGCAGCTAACACGTGTTCACGACCTCGGATAGTAACGGGGCCCCTCAGGCACGCGGATGGAAAAGGCCCGAGGAGGTGTCATCATGTCATTATGCGATGTCGGACAAGACTCGCAGCCTTTGTGCAATGAGGGTGACGAGTGGCTCGCTTTACGCAGACAAGACGAGATGGGGCCGCTTTATTACGAGACTATAGTCTCAAAAGCCTACATAGAGCCATTTATTGCTTCACCGATGCCTTCATGACGCAGGTGACACGTGGTCACGACCTCCGGATAGTAACGGGGCCCCTCTGCGCACGCGATGGAAAAGGCCCGAGGAGGTGTCATCATGTCATTACGCAGTTGTCAAGACAAAACTCGGCACTTTGTGCAATGAGGGGAAGAGTGGCTCGCTTTACGCAGACAAGACGAGATGGGGCCGTTTTATTACGAGACTAGTCTCTGAAAAGCCTACGAGAGCCATTTATTGCTTCGCCGATGCCTTCATGACGCAAATATCACGTGTTCACGACCTCCGGATAGTAACGGGGCCCCTACCGCCGCCCATGGACTATGCCTTCATGCCTCCATGGACTATGCCCATCGCACTGATAACCCGCCTATATTAAGGCATCCTATGTCTTCCATACCACATCTCCTCCTCAAGACATCTCAATACTACTACACATCAATGTCTTCTCGAGGTCCGACCCATTTGGAGTGCCGAGTGGCATGAGCGTCCGGTGCCATTGCGGCTTTGGACGATGTTGTGCGTGCGACGGATCGAGTACAACGAGCCAAATACGGCCGTAGGTTCTTCAAGTGTCCGACACGGATGACGACTTCGTGTAACGACGACAACTAAATCATTTGTTTCGGGTTATCGTTTTCAACTTTATCCATGACATCTACCACGCCACACGAGGCTTGCACGCTCATCGAATGGGTGGATCGGGTGTCGCCGGCATGGCCAGTAACCGGCAAAGGTGGAAAACAAAGGACAATACTTTGTCAAGATGACTCGAGCTCGCGAGGTGGAACAGCGGATGCGGCTTGAGCAAGAGCGCCGCGTGAGGGTGGACCAAATCCGTCTCAAGGGCAAGGAGGATGAGTTGCAAAGGAGGCGGGAGCGATTAAGTCACGTGAAGCACCATCAAGCGTCGGAGGAAGAGCTTCAAGCTCGTGAGGCAGCTCTCAAGACCAAGAGTGACAGGAAGAAGGATGTAGCGGAGCCATCTTCAGGGCGCGACAAAAAGGGGAAACAACCACGCTACACCCAGTAGACAAAATGTAATAGACCCAGCAAGTTATTTTCCTAAGGCATGCATGTTAGGACTAGTGGTGGAATTCTCAACATTACGAGACTGAGTTCCATGGCAAAACAAAGATGCTCAACGAATGGCCGCTAATGAAGTATCGATTCACATCGTAAACCTTCTCGTCCGCAAGGCCTTCGAATCTTGCCAGAAGCTAAACGTCTTCACCAGGATGTCAATCAAATATGTGTTTTTATAAGTTTAAAATCTCAATGCATTAGATCATTGAGACCTGTAGCAAGAAACCAAAATCTTGAATGTGTATACAAAAATTAGTTCACGTGCGTCCGAACCATCCAAAGATCCCAAGGGGGATTTTTGCCCTTTTAGGTTTCAGCAACTCGGCGCCAACACCCACGGCGCCGAGGTCGGCGCCACGACACACGGCGCCGAGGTCGGCGCCACGACACACGGCGCCGAGGTCGGCGCCACAAAACAGGGCGCCGAGGTCGGCGCCACGACCCACGGCGCCGAGGTGGTGCCACCACGGCGCCACGCATGCCGGCACGCTGGAGCGGGTACGCGACCTCGGCGCCATGGACCACGGCGCCGAGACGTTTTATCTCGGCGCCGTGTCCCACGGCGCCGATCTTTGGGTCCAAAAACGGAATTAAAACTGTCAGGGGTCTAAATGTGAATATTTTTCGAAAAAAAGGCTAAAATAGAAAAATTTCGGCCGCCACGCTCGGCTGGAAGGGAGGCCCGCCGCCCGTCACGCCCGGCCGGAAGGGAAGCTAGCCACCCGATTCTTCAATCCGAAAAGCGGGACTGAAGCTTTGCAAGGTGAGGTGAGGCTTGGTTGCCGCGGCATTGTACTCAGGCGAGCGGAGGTGCACTTGGCACGGCTGGTGCCGCCCGACCATGGCTAACATCTAGGACAACGGGGAAGGGAGTCGCACGGCCGCGAGGGCCATCCGAGGCGAGTAAGGAAGGCGATGTTCCAAGTCTATGTGGCTCAAACCTCAGAACGAGCGAGGTACGCTTGCTTGACTTCTTGGCCAAGCGTTTGATCTTTTATCCTTCCTCTGCTAGTTCACGATTTGCCCGATTGTTTTATCCGTGAGGGTGCATGCCTGCCAGGGTGCATGCGAAGGTGGCAGGGCGCCGGCCGTCAGACGGCAGGTCACCAGGGCCATCGGGGCGTAGGGCGTTCGGGCGGCTGGGAGCAAGGCGTTCGGATGCCGGTTGTTAGGTCGCCAGGCGCTGGAGGCCAGGAGAGCTGGGCGTCGGGCGCACGGATGTCAGGGCGCACGGATGGCAGGGCGCTCGAGGCGCGGTGTGCAGGGCGCCGGGGCATGAAGACGTCGTGGCACGAGGGCGCTGGGCCGCGTGAGGGCGCAACCGCGGGGGCACCGTGGACCATAGCTTCAGCATGTGCTCAAGGGATGCAGAGAGAGAGAGAGAGAGAGAGAGAGAGAGAGTGTGTGTGTGTGTGTTACAAGAGGCATGTCCTCACGTGAACAGGTGGGGATGCAGAGAGGGAGATGGCGTAGATTTCGAGGTGAAAAGGGTCGAACTGCCCCTCAAACGACCATGTTGGGAGATGCGCTGCACGTGTGCATATATCTCCATCAAAACTTTGTGTTTGTTTTGTACACATATATGGCAAACCATATCTTGCTTTTCACTGCATGTTGCAGTAGTGTGCGTGCGCGGTGTCGCGGCATGCGGCGATACAGATATTTGTAGTTTATGTCATGCCTCAATCATGCATGCTTGGTACTAACATATTAGTACTGGCAAGGTATACCCGTGTTGATCGATCTGGCTGCACTTTGCTTGCATTGATGCGCGCATGTTAACATGGCAAGACTTAAGCCAAATTTTGGCGCCCGAGGGGTAGCACGATGCGGGCACCGGGGCATGCATGGCGCACAGGACATGGTTCCCAGGGCGCAGGGCACTCGGCGTGTAGAGCAGCAGGGCGCTCGGGTGCAAGGGGCACATAGGTGCACGGCGCGCATGACGTGTAGGGTGCTCAGGTGCAAGGCGCACAGCGAGAAGGGCGCTGAGCGTCGGATGGCAAGGCACTCAGGCGCATGGGTGCAGTGTGCGGTGTGCAAGTGCGAGGGCATAGGGTGCGGCGTGCCTGGGCATGGGGGGTGATGTACACTCTTTTTATAGACCTGTCCAAGTATAGAGTATTTCAAATGAGAGGCAGTAGAATTTCTCAACACTGGACCCCTGTCTCTTAGGTGCTTTGAAGGGTGCCCGAGGGGCAAAGCAGAGTAATAAGGTCTTATATCCTATTGACGAATATGCTTGCTGCGGTACATTGAGAGCATTTTCAACATGTATTTAGTAGGGTGCCAAAGACTTAGCCATATTTTGGCATGACGAGAATGCAGATGCTCAAGATTTAGCCAAGTTATGACTCGATGCCACGTGAGGTATGAGGTCCGAGGGATCCATGCATGGGCACCTATGACTTAGCCAAAATTTTGGCTCGATGGGCATGTGGGGTCCTAAGATTTAGCCAAATATTGGCTTCATATCGCATGAGTGTTCCAAGCAAGAGCGAGTGCCAAATTGCCGCTTCTCGTTGGCCCATTGTGTGTGTGGTTTACGTTGTTCCATTTTTGGTTGCGATCATAGCTTCACTACCTTGGCAATTGTCACGTCCAAGCATGACAAGCTAAATACGATGGACATGTAAGATTCTCGAAGGAAGGTCTAAGTGCTAGATGTGTGGGTACTCAAGGCCCTCCACATGGGAAGCGCTACTAGGGCATGACTTTGGTTGTCATTGTTGAAATTAGGACCATAATTAAGGCCTATTTTCTTTAATTCTAAAGCATGTAAGGTTTAGTACCATATTGCTTAGGCAAAGTGGAAGAAATCAGTTTATAAGATGGAGTCCATGTCATTCCTTGAATTATGAAAGTGAATGGTATATGGATGGCTTTGGCTAAACACACACGCGCGCACGCACGCGCGCGTATTCGCGTATTTTCGCGTGAAAATCGCGTGACTTGTGACTGTTTTTGCTAAACCTTGTACCGTCTCTCTTTTTCACTGGATATGAAACTGTTTAATTTTTATTAATCTGATTTGAATATCAACAGTTACTAGTGAATAATGGAGTCGGTTACTACTTGACTGGCAATGAGACTGCTTAAATATTTGGTTTGAATACGGCGATTACGATGAATAATGGAGTCGCTTATTTGAGTATTATTTCACCTAATGACGCCGCCACTAGAGAGTAATTAGCACGTCTATAAAAGGCCTGGAGACGTCCAGGTTCGAGACTGAACTTCTCCATTCCTTTCTCCTATTGTCTTCTTCCACTCTTGTACGAAGTGTTGAGCAATCAAACCTCGTCGACCTTTCTTTTCGGCGTGCACCGGGAAGAGAGGAGAGCGGGATCTCCGAACCATTGTCGCAGAGAGAACCTGCACGGGGCGACAATAAGGTTTCTAGGCAGTGCATCTGCGCGACCGCTCCTAATACATCCTGCACCGCATCGAGTCTTCACTGCATCACACCTGCCCTGCTTCTTGTTCCTCATCAAGCCCAACAGTAAGTTGTTCGTGTATTCGTACGACTTTGATACTATATTTTTCTTGCGTATATTCCGAAATATGATGAGTAGTCTACTGTTAGTAGTTAGTTGTGCATCACTACTATATTATTTTTGTCTCCTACTAAAACTTGAAATTAAAATATTGCCTACATTTATAACAGTCATGGCATTTTTTTGTTGCTTGCGCCACTAACCCCCTATTTTGAGGTGTAGCCTATGAGACAAGCAGTAGACAGAGCGAAGCTGGTGGAGACGAAGTAGCAGATGCGAGGCAGCCTCACTGAGGCATAGCCTATGAGGTGGGCGGCGTGTCGACGCAGAGCCGGTGGATGTGAGTGGACGTGGGGCTACCCCACTAAGGCACAACCTTTGAGGTGGGCAGTGCATTGGAGCAAAGCTTGTGGAGGCGAAGAAATGGATGTGAGGCCGCCCCACCGAGGCACAACCTTTGAGGCAGGTGACGCATCGAAGCAAACCCTGTGGTGATGAAGTAGAGGATGTGAGGCCACCCCACCGAGGCACAACCTTTGAGGCAAATGACACATCGAAGTGAAGCCCGTGGTGGCGAAGTAGTGGACGTGGGGCTGCCCCATCGAGGCACAACCTTCAAGGTGGGCGACACATAAGAGCGAAGCCTATAGAGGCGAAGTAGTGGACGCAAGGTTGCCCCACTGAGACATAGCTGCAGAGTGAATATTAGTAATTGAGAATGCTTGTGGGTAAAGCTGAGCAACTCTGCAGAGTGAATATAATGGTATTCGAGTATGCCATTCTTCCGGTTAATGGAGTTGTGCTTGATGGGTGAATCCAGTAACACAGTATGGGTAGTTTTCAGATGATTTAATTGGTATAGTTAAAGATTTAATGTTTTCAGACCCCTCTTTCCTTAATTATAGTATAATGGAGTTATCGTTTCTAAATTATTTACAAATAAAACTGCATCCATCCAAATTAATAAAACCAGTATACCCATTCATTTGAAATTCCATGCATATAGTAAAGTGAGGTTTACCATTGTAACTTGTTGAGTACGGTGGTACTCAAACTTGCTTAAACACAAATTCAGAAAATGCCTGTCAAGGAGAAGGACAAGAGTACGAAGAGGATTCGGAAGGGCCCGATAGCGCCGATGATCAATGGTCGTAGATTTGTTTTTAGCTGCCCTCAGGCTTGATCTTGGAAAGTCTTTTGTAATGTACATTAATTGAGCTTGCCGCCTGCTCCGCTAAAACTTGGCCGATGTGCCCTATGTTGTAATAAACTTTGGACTCTATTTGTGTAAGCACGTTTGGCTGTGATGTACATTTCTGTACGGCACGCCGTAACTGTACGGATCACGGGCAGTTGCGGACCTCCGTACGCTCCCGGAAACGGAGGCGTTACACCACTCGTCTTTCGGGACCTATCAGGATGGATGCACCCAGGGGCGGAGCCAGGAATTAGATATAGGGGGGCAACAACATGGATAACAAGTAGAGTAGAACCAATGAACCATACCAGATTTACCGATCCAATAGTCACATATCAGAGTAATATGTTTCGTAAATTACAATGCAAAGAAAATTATATCTTTATTAACTTAAACTTAGTTCTACGACTACCAGCAGGATCATAGGCCTTAATAATATCAGCATTACTAATCTTTGCGGCCAATTCCTTTTCAATATAAATTACCAAACAATCTCGTAGAAATCTATCTTCTATTGTACTTCGAAGTCGTATCTTCGCAAGTTTCATAGCTGAAAAATATCTCTCGGTGGTTGCAGTTGAAACCAGAAGAGTTAAGACTAATCTTAATAACCTGTTCACCATAGGATAAGATAATGCACTAACTACACCTAACTAGCTAATAACCAAACGAGGTGTACTAAAATACGAAAATCCTAGTTAAAGAAATACTCCCTCCGATATTTTGAAGTGACATTTTCTTTTTTTATGGTCTCCATGACTTTGATCATTACTATTTTTGTAATATTATTGTATTATATATTAATAAAATTATAATATTATAAAAATATTTTTAATGGTGAATCTAATATATAATTTTTATATTTTTATATTTCTAAATGTATTAGTGTCAAACTTTAGAAAGTCTGACGGTACAGATTCTAAGATGTTACTAAAAAAAATACAGAGTAGTACTTATTTTGGGGCCTTTTTAATTATAGGCCAGTACTTTTTTTAATGCAAATTAGCTTCTGTTATGAAATTAACCAGAAGAGCGACATGCATTTCTAGCTTCTCTGTATATATGAGCTTGTACACTGCGACTGGCTAGCTAGCCACAAGCAGCTCATAACTTCACGTGTACATACCTTAATTAACTTAATCACAAGCCACAAACTCACAATTAATAGATGAAATGCAAGAATTTAACCCTCAGTGAAGGTAAGCAAATTCATAGTGCTTTACATGAATTAATAGAGATAGCATGATGATGATGGCCAATGTACTCTACTGCAAATCATTAGTAACTCTATCAACAATCCATCTACACAAACCGTGTTTATATGCGTACATGCATCCACAACAGTAAAAGGTTGGGGGGTGTCAGGCCCCCCTGGCCCCCCTCTCTCCGCCACTGGATGCACCCTTCAGATAGTTTCAACTCTTGATGATATTCTTCCTGATGTCTATAGGGGCAACAAGAGGTGTAAAGTTGAGGTGGTAGCTTTTTGTAGTAGAATTGAAGACAGCCTTCAAGGGCAAAGGCCTAAATGGGAGTCTCCGAGCCTCTTCCCTCGGTAGCGAGGTGTGAGGGCCCATGGATGTCCTCGACGGACTCTATCTTCTCCAGTGAGGTGTTAGTTATTCCTCCCAGTAATGGACGATAAAAAATCATGGATGATTATTCCTCACCAGGCTATAACAGTCGAACAAACCACATAATCCTGGAAGAGAGTGTGAACACCCGACTGGTGAGTCACTTTCCCCCCCATTCTGTTCCTCAGGCACGCTCTTGGTCTTTAGGGCGGTTTCCCACCCGCACAGTGATCCGCGCAGGGCAACACGGAAACAAAAATGCCGGGTTCTTGTACACACTGACCCGTAATCCGTGCGTCCCCACGAGTACCGAACAGAAACCAAAACAAAACAAAAGGGAGCTTTACCGCTGTGAGGAGCACGGACAAAAGTCACCACATCTAGTGGGGAACAGGAAAAAGGGGGGGTGCATATACAATCTTCGGTGCGTTGCGAACTTTCAGTTCTCATTATGGCCGCATGGATTGGTGCTCAACAGGGCACAATGAGGTTGCATTCCTACTCAAAGTGAAATATACCAAATTTATTGACAAGTGGCGCGCCGATGAGCACGCCATGAAAAAAAACAGGGGGTGTTGAAAGGGGAACTGAAATGTATGGCATGTAAACCGCATCGTTTTTACCAACAAGATTTTGCCGAGTTGGAGTTGTTGATATGCAACAAATAGCTATGGTATGATAGCAAGTACAGAAGGTTGCCATGCATTTGACAAATACAATCGAGAGTTCAACAAGTACAGTCGAGAAGTACATGTTACTCACCCCTCAAAGTTGGTTGCCCTATATGATGGAAAGGCCTAGTGCTACGTATTGGAGAGACATATTTTTTGGCTGTCCATGTATAACCACCGAAGGGTAAAAGAAATTTCAATGTACCTGTAAGGTGACATTGTAATATTTAGAGCCCATTTGGAACGTGGATATCTTTGATTTTAAGGGGAGCCACGCCCTTAACAATTTACACTTGAGATAAATTTCCGATCTCCGATTAAATATTTTTTTGTACCATCAAAACGGCGAGCTGGCAGCTATGATTAGGCGGCACAAAATTGCATAAATCCTGCTTAATGCCAATTTAAATCCCCTGTCCAACCTCCTTTTCTTTTAGTCCCCTTCATCACTCTCCTAAGAACTTTCTCCGAAGTCTTCTTCCCCATTAAAGATATACACACAAGAAAAGGGAAAGAAACAACACAAAAAAGGAAATCAAAAAATCAAAACGAAGAAAAAAACAATAGCAAACAACATAAGAAGAAAACGAGAGAAGGCAGCACAAACCAGAAGAGGAGGAAAAAAAGATAAGAGAGGGAAAAGAAAATGTCGAGAGATCTTTGATCACCTCCTCCTCACTCCTCCCTCTCCTCTTATATCTGACCAAATAGATAGACTAACTGTGCTGACTTAAGACCCGATATTGTTGGTTTAGCCTAAACATCGCATGGTACAAAGAGTAACCGAGTTGCGTCGACTTGACACAACCGGATATGCCATGCTTGCAATAAAATTACTTACGACTGGTAGCAAAATTACTTGTATTAGGGTTATCGTACTCTTTCGAGTATGGACGGGTGATTTGACAGCAAAATTACTTGCGGTTGATAGTAAAACTACTTGTGACTGACAGTAAAATTACTTATAACTAATAGGTATGCACGAGTTAAGTATGCACGAGGCGGGTCGACACGGCCTAACCTCTTTTCGTGCCATGCCAGGGTCAAAGGGTAGATACGTAGGCAGGACCAACACAACACAATAACTTATTCTAGCCAATTGTATCGGGCCTAATTAGGCCATGCCCTATCTAAATACGTGTTGTGCCGTGCCAAGCAGCCTATTTGGCCAGATCTATTTTCTCCTCCTCGGCCCCGTCATTGGCTTTACGACTAGCAGATTTCCATATGGCCTAGACGCCTCCAATGCTAACCCTCATGTACACTAAATCTCCACACAATTTAGGGTGTGTTTTTTCGACTACAGCTGATAGCTTATGTTTGTGGTTGATAGTTTTTTTTGTTCTAGCGTGAACTCTTATATAAGCGAATTAAATATTAATAAATTATTTTAAAAAAATATCTCAATAAATTGTTTTAAACAGGTAACGGGTTTGTTCTTTTTGGCTGCGGCTTTTGGCTGAAATTTTTGAATTTTAACTGTTTGCAGCAGAGATTATAGAGAGAGATATTCGCTTGTGATTTTGGATAGTATAGATGTTGGACTTTTAACGTATACTATAATTAACTTGTAAACTCTGTTTTAAAAAAATACTTTATTTAAAAGTTAGGTACTGTAATAAAAACTAAAAGACGTTTTGAGAAACGGAAAAGTACAGACCCAACGTCTGTTTATTTATACGTCTGTTTATTTATACAGGAAAGCCATCGCCAGAAAAGAAAGAATACTTGCACCCCTCGACTCGACGTCTCCCTTTCCCCCACACACCAAACGCGCACGCCGTCCGCCATTTCTTGGCCTCTCTCTCTCGCGCGCGCGCGCTCACCCTCTTCACAGATCTCCAAGGGTGGTATTGGGTCGGGTGGTTTATTGATTTGGGGTTCTTGGGCTCGGATCTTGGTGGGGGATGGGGAACTGCTGCGTGACGGCGGGGACAGGCGGCGGCAAGAAGCCCAACCCCTTCTCGATCGAGTACAACCGATCATGCCCGCCGATGCCGAAGCTGGAGTTTATGCGGGATCCGACGGGGCGGGAAATCGCCGCGCGGTACGAGCTGGGCGGGGAGCTCGGGCGGGGGGAGTTCGGGGTGACCTACCTCTGCACGGTGCGCGCCACGGGGGAGGCCTGGGCCTGTAAGTCCATCTCCAAGAACAAGCTCCGCACCGCGGTGGACATCGAGGACGTGCGCCGCGAGGTGGAGATTATGCGCCACCTCCCCAAGCATGGGAACATCGTCAGCCTCCGGGACGTGTACGAGGACGATAATGCCGTGTACCTCGTCATGGAGCTCTGCAACGGCGGGGAGCTGTTCGACCGGATCGTCGAACGGGGGCCCTACACGGAGTGTGACGCCGCTGTGGTCATCCGTACCATCGTCGAGGTCGTGCAGGTGAGACTGGCTCGGTGATTTCTTGATGCCTTCGTTGTTTTCTGCCAGAATTGACTTGACCCATCTTAGAGTATGTTGGGAGATGTCAAGATCGTTAGGGGATTCATGGTAGAATCGTTACTACACAACGGTATACCGTTTAGAACATTCCCAACAGTATAGAGTTTTACTGAGTTTGACGAAGTTGACTCAACAAGTGCACCCAACAGCATAGAGTTTTACGAAGTTTTATTAAGTTTCGCCTCCCCTCCCTCTCTCTCCTCCGCCGCTGCTCACCCTCCCCAGCTTCTTCCCCGACGCAGGCTAAACCTCCGCGCCCCTGCTCCGCCTACCCCGCCCTGTCGCCCCTACCCCGTCCAACCTAATATTCAGTGCATCGCAGCCTCGCCGTGCCTCCCTTCGCCACTGTCCTCCGCCACCGCCTACCGCCTCCCCAGCCTCCCTCTACATCTCGAGGGCGTGTGAACTCTGTAGGCGTAAGTCTTCAGACCAACGTCGTCGCGCTTGAATTTCTAAAACCAGAACCCGCCGAAACCTGAAGCCCGAACCACCTCCTGGTTCTGCACGTACTGTGGCAGATCCGGCACAAATTCAGAAAGAGCAGACGAGATGCAAGAACAATGTTTTCCCAGGGGTTGCTTTCGTTCCCTGTTTTCATCTCAATATATAGAGGTAGCAATACATAGAACTAAGGCAACTTCTATGAATACAAATTATAATCGAACTCTAAACAAGAACTGGACTCGGACACGGATATGAAACTAGCATCGGTTCAGGAAACCAGACTCCTGGACATCTGCTATTTGGAAACTTCTGCTACTGCTGCCTGCAGATTCAGACGGAACACTTCAAGATTAAAACCAACATACTCCCCCTTAATCCTGATGTGTTCCAAGATCACGAACACCCAGCTGGTGTCGCATTGTTGCTAGCTTTGCTGCCGTCAACGCCTTCATCAGCAAATCCGCTCGCTGCTCATCCGTACGAACAAACTCCACAGTGATCTGTCTCTTCTCGACGCATTCCCGAATGAAATGAAACCTCATGTCGATATGTTTACTGCGCCCATGAAATACGGGATTCTTCATTAGCGCGATCGCTGATTTGTTATCCACAAATAACTTCACGGCTTCATGTTTGTTCCCGGTCACCTCTCCTAGCAGACTTCTTAGCCATATTGCCTGGCTTGCCGCCGCTGTTACTGCCATAAATTTGGCTTCACACGATGACAAAGCAACCGTCCTCTGCTTCTGAGAATTCCAAGACACTAAACACCCATTGATGTAAAATGCCATACCTCCGGTGCTTTTCCTGTCATCATTGTCTCCGGCCAAGTCGCTATCTGTATACCCGGTGATAACTTCTATATCTCCTCCTCTGGTATACACAAGTCTATAGCTCATTGTCCCCTTCACATATCGAAGAACTTGTTTGAGAGCTTTGTGATGCATTACCGTGGACTTCTCCATGAATCTACTTAACACGCCGACCGCAAAGGACAAGTCTGGCCGGGTGTGTAGTAGATATCTAAGACACCCAATTGCACTTCGGTATTGCGTAGCATCCACCGGTTCTCCATCCGGATCCTTGTTCAGTTGTGACCTCGGCTCCATGGGAATTTTCGTGGGATTGCAATCAATCATCCCAAACTTCGTAAGCAACTTCTTGGCATAAGCTTCCTGCTTGATTGTGATGCTTTCTTCCCCTTGTTTGACTTCGATCCCGAGATAGTAACTGAGTAAACCGAGGTTACTCATCTCAAATTCAGACATCATCTGTTGCTTGAATCTTTCAATCTCGTCCGTATCTTCTCCTGTCACAATGAGGTTGTCAACATAAACACCGACAATGACTTCTACTCGGTCTTTTCCTCTTGTGTACACAGCTTGTTCTTGTGCACATCTTGCAAGACCGAGTTGTTTCAAACTTTTGTCAAGTCGCGTGTTCCACGCCTGTGGTGCTTGCCAAAGTCCGTAAAGTGCTTTGCTCAGTTTAAGCACTAAATGCTCCTTGTTTTTCACCGTGAAACCTTCCGGTTGAGCAACGTATACCTCTTCCTCGAGTTCCCCATTCAAGAAAGCAGACTTGACGTCGAGGTGGTGCACTTGCCAACTGCGATTTGCAGCAATGGCAAGGATGATTCGCACGGTGTCCAATCTTGCAACTGGCGCAAACACCTCTTCGAAGTCAATTCCTTGTCGTTGCACGTACCCTTTCGCAACCAATCTTGCCTTGTGCTTGATTACCTCTCCGTTTGTGTTCTTCTTCAATTTGTAGACCCACTTGAGCCCAATTGGTTTGTGCCCAACCGGTAGCTCCGTGAGTGACCAAGTCTGATTTCTCTCAATGGACTCGATTTCGCTCGCCATGGCGTCTTCCCAGACCTGCTGACCTGCGGCCTCAAGGTAGCAAGACGGCTCCTTTGTCTCCATGAGCATGACTTCTTCATCTGTGACTTCATCGTCAAATTGTATCCGCCGAGCATCCCTCATTATATCATCGATATGCCTATACCGAACGTGTCTTGGTTCGGTGCTGCTGCTTCCGCCTGAGTCCAGTTCGACCGGTCTTCCCGCTGCTGTGCGCATGACCGAGTCCGGTCTGACCGGACTGCCTTCTGCCGTGGCCGGTCTTGCTGCTGATGGTCCAGGGAGCTGCATCATCGGCGAACTGGTGGAGGAGACTGGTGCGAAGATGTCCGTGCGCTCTGCTGCTCGCAAGCCGGTTCTTGGTGTCGCCTCATAATCTTGCGGAGTCGATAGGGGAGTTGGATGAAGACGTGCTGCCGAGCTGTCTACAAGCGGGATGAAATCTCCCTCTGTCAGCTCCGTGCTGAACTCTCCCTCGACGATGAAGTCTGGTGTTTCACTACCGTCTGTGCCTGCGTTCCAGGGCCATTGCTGCTTCTCTTCAAACTTCACATCACGGCTTATATGAATTCTCATGCGCCATGGATCGTATAGGCGATGCGCCTTGCAGCCGTCTTCGACGCTGAGATACACCATCGGTTGGCTTCGGTCCTCCAGCTTCTTCAAATACGGCGTCATCACCTTCGCGTATGCCATGCAACCGAACACGCGGAGCTGCGCCAGATGCGACTTCCTGCCATTTCAAGCTTCAAACGGAGTGTTAAGCGGCGCTTTTGTCGCGAATGATTCAAAGAATGCACCGCGTGCCGCACCGCCTCCCCCCAGAATCTTCCTGGTACGCCCATGCTTTTGAGAAGCGACCTCGCCATTCCCATCATAGTCCTGTTCCTCCGCTCTACCACGCCGTTTTGCTGTGGCGAGTAAGGTGCAGTGAGCTGCTGTTCGATCCTGGCCTCCTCGTAGACTTGGTTGAACTCGGTTGACAGGAATTCGCCACCGCGGTTGGTCCTGATCATCTTGATTCGCCGATCGCATGTGTTCTCAATCTGCAGCTGAAATTTCCTGAACACCGTGGAGGCTTGATCCTTCGTCTTGATCACGAACAACCACATCCATCTCGAGTAATTGTCCACAATTAGTAAGAAGTAGCTGTTTCCGACGATGCTTGAAGGAGTAATTGGTCCGCAGATATCAGCATGCAGCAATTCGAGAGGCTTCTCTGCTTCGCCACGAGACACCATTGGCATAGTTGATTTGGATACACAAGAGATGGAACGCCCACCGCCATCCTCTTGTCAACCAATTGTCTCATGGCCTGGAAGTTGACGTGGCCGAGTTTGGCGTGCCATAGCCATGCTGGGTCTTCGAGGTTCGCCAGGAGACAAACTGCCTCCGCTTGGTATAGCTCGATTTTGTAAAGACGATTTGCAGTGCGCCTCACTTCCATGAGCAATCTTGCTCGTCGCTTGTCGAACACCTGCAAAACATCTTCATCGAGAATTGCCTTATGGCCTGTTTCAGTCAACTGCCCAAGGCTCACAATGTTGCTTTGGAGCCTCGGGATGTAGTACACTTCCTGGAGCAGCCATTGGTCTCCGTTTCTGCAGCCAAGCAGAACCGAGCCTTTGCCCATGATTTGCACCGTTGAGTTGTCGCCGAACTTCACTTTACCGGTGACACTCTCGTCCAGCTCGCGAAACTTCGCTTTGTCGCCGGTCATATGGTTTCTTGCCCCATTGTCTAGGTACCAGACTTGTCCTGGGGCAGTCTTCACCTCCAACATTACTTCCTCTTTGTTTAGCAGCACGACCTCCTATCGTTTCTGCTGCTCCGGCGCCGATTCTTCAGAGACCACGAGTAGCAGTGCAGGCTCGGTGTCATCTGTGCGCATAAGGTTGGCCTCCTCCCCCTTCTTCGGCTCTCAGCACTCGGATTTGTAGTGCCCTGTCTTGTCGCAGTTGAAGCAACGGATATGGCTCTTGTCACGGCCACCGCCGCTTGAGCCAACCACGTCGTCTTTGCTTGGCGTGCCGCCGCGACCTCCCCTGCCGCGGCCCCTGCCACGTCCTCGTCCACCTCTACCATGGCTATTGTTCTCAGCAGAACCGTAGTACTTGGTTTTGCTTGACGAAGATTCGCCGGCCTCCTTCTGCCATGCCTGCCACTCGGCCTGAGTGAGTAGAAGTTGGCTGTCGCCGTTGCCACTTCCACCAGACGTGTGTGCGCGTGTCCATTCTTCATACGCCTTTAGCCGTCCTACTGCTTCCTCGAACAACATCGTCTTGATGTCACAGAATTGCTCGATCCCGGCTATTACGATCAGGAAGCGTTCTGGCACGGTGTCGAACAACTTCTTGACCATCGCGGCATCTTCGAGTGTTGCTCCGAGGTTTGCATACTTGATGGACATGGCGTTGAGCCTTCCGGCATACCGGTCCAAGCTCTCTCCCTCCTTCATGCGCATGGCATCGAAGTCGCTCTTCAACGTCTGCAGCCGTGCTTCCTTGACGCGATCTGCGCCAATGAATCGAGTTTTGAGGCAGTCCCAGACTTCCTTCGCCATTTTCTTCCTGGCCACCTGCATCAAGAGGTCTTCCGGGAGCGCTTGGAGAAGATGCGACCTCGCCTTCTTGTCCTTCCTCGCGTCGACGGCCTCCCCGGCCGCCGGCTCGATCGCTTCCCAGACGCCTTGATCTTCCATCATTGCTTGCACTCGGATCACCCAACTGGTGTAGTTGGTCGCCGTAAGCTGCGGGTAGGAAAACATCCCGCCGCCGCTCTCTCGCGCCGCCTCGCCGTGGACAACGATTGACATTGATCTGAATGTCGAACCGTAGCTCTGATACCAGATTGTAGGCGTAAGTCTTCAGACCAACGTCGTCGTGCTTGAATTTCTGAAACCAGAACCCGCCGAAACCTGAAGCCCGAACCGCCTCTTGGTTACGCACGCATCGTGGGCGCATCCAAAGACAAATTCGTAAAGAGCGAGCGAGATGCAAGAACAATGTTTTCCCAGGGGTTGCTTTCGTTCCCTGTTTTCATCTCAATATATAGAGGTAGCAATACATAGAACTAAGACAACTTCTATGAATACAAATCATAATCGAACTCTAAACGAGAACTGGACTCGGACACGGATATGAAACTAGCATCGGTTCAGGAAACCAGACTCCTGGACATCTGCTATTTGGAAACTTCGCTCACGCTCGCAGATTCAGACGGAACACTTCGGGATTAAAACCAACAAACTCCTCGGTGGCCGCAACGCCACCTCACTTCTTGTTGGAGCTCAAGAAGATAGGGGGGAGAGAGCTAGAGTGCTGGAGTGAGGGGCGTACCGTCGGGGTTGGAGCTTGGGTAGCCAGTCAACCTTGCCCCTGCCGGGGATGACCGGATCCCGCAGTGCTGCTGTCGAGGATGGCAATACGCGGCAGCGCCGTGGCCGGAGATGACGGATCCGGCGGCGGCGGCCTCGACGATTGTCGGGGTTGGAGCTCGGGCAACCGGTCAACCTTGCCCCACCGGGGGACAATCGGATTCGGCAGCACCATGGTCGGGGATGGCGATACACAGCAGCGCCGTGGTCGGAGATGATGGATCTGGCGGCGGTGGCCCCCTGTCGGCGTGAGCGAGAGAGAGAGAGAGCGAACGGTAGGGAGCTATACCATCATTTTTTAGCGGAACAGTATATCGTTCTTTAGTTTTTCTCATTAGAAATAGATGTTTTTATATGCTTTTGTTCCTCCAACAATGCGGGATCAATTCCCCCCCCCCCCCCCATCTGTCAGATGATTTCGTTGTCT
The DNA here is from genome assembly GCA_036346265.1 of Melocanna baccifera. NCBI lineage: Eukaryota > Viridiplantae > Streptophyta > Magnoliopsida > Poales > Poaceae > Melocanna > Melocanna baccifera. The sequence goes on along the minus strand of CM070694.1, from coordinate 20,782,615 downwards.
ATTCTTTTAATTGAATAGGGTATGATCTATTTTGAGAAGCAATTAATTACTGTAGTTGCTGTTGTTGATTATAGCTATTAGTTATCCATGCCCTGCCACTCTAAATTGGTAATTAAATTGTTACAACTTCCTTTTTCCCGTCTGTATGGTGACTGACGTGTACATTCATTCCGTACTGTACAATATCAGGAGTGCCATAAGCATGAAGTGATGCACCGGGACCTCAAACCAGAGAATTTCTTGTTTGCAAACAAGAAAGAAACTGCGGCACTTAAGGTTATTGATTTTGGCCTGTCTGTATTTTTCACTCCAGGTACTGTCACGATATCCTTATTTCCAATTCTGAAGTTTGCCATTTTAGTTCATCTCTCGCTACTCACTTGTTGACGATATGATCACAGGACAGTGCCTCTAAATAGCTTGTCTTATGCTGTCTGTTTACTTTGTATAGTGTTTCTCTAGTGTGCTCATAGTTGATTATGTGTAGGCGAACGGTTCACTGAGATTGTTGGAAGTCCTTATTACATGGCTCCAGAGATGCTAAAGGGAAATTATGGCCCAGAGGTTGATGTTTGGAGTGCAGGAGTGATTCTTTACGTTCTTCTTTGTGGTGTCCCTCCTTTCTGGGCAGGTTAGTTTTGTACCTGAAAATGATCAATTGTGACACTGGCATATCTAAACTAAATTAAATATTTAGGATGACAACTGTGGACTGTGTTCTGATCTCTTTATTTTCCTTTTCTTCACTTTGGTTGTGGGGTGATGGGGGGATGAGCCTGTGGTAGAGAAAAAGATATTTATCCTGTGATATTGAATTCTCTTTCTGAATATTTTGTTGTTTCCATGTTATAATGCAGAAACTGAACAGGGTGTTGCTCAAGCAATTATTCGTTCTGTCATTGACTTTAAAAGAGATCCATGGCCAAGGGTTTCAGATAATGCAAAAGATCTTGTCAAGGGAATGCTTAATCCAGATCCAAAGCGGCGATTAAATGCTCAGCAAGTGCTTAGTAATAATCAAATTCTCACACTAGTTGATTGTACTGTTTTTTATTCCTTCTGTTCTATCTTAAACCGATATGAAAACTTTCCAAACTTAAAATGTGATGAGTCTGAGTTGCAAAAACCTACAACTTCTAATCCGAGATTGGAAAACCTTGCATTAGAATTGAGTAAAGATAATTCTTTATGATTTCTGAAGATTTTCCCCCTTATATCATTTAATTAGGTTGCTTTTCTCTCATAATTATGACTTGTATTTCCTCCAGATCATCCTTGGTTGCAGACCAGACTTCAACAATTCTCTTTTATGAACAAGTTCAAGAAGCGTGCACTTATGGTATACCTCAGTCTGACTTGAACCTCAAATAATTCCCTTTCAATATTAGACTTGCTTTCTCTGAACTTCCCCACATGTTGTTCGACTACAGGTCATAACTGAGCATCTTTCGGTAGAAGAGGTGGCTGGCATTAAGGATATTTTTGAGAAGATGGATATAAACAAAGATAATATGATTAATTTTGATGAGCTGAAGCTTGGTCTGCATAAGCTTGGGCACCAAATGCCTGATGCAGATGTCCAAATACTAATGGAAGCTGTGAGTAATCATTCTTTTCCTTCGTTCCAAGAAACTTTGCTGTTCTTTGTTACTAGACTGAAGTCTTTTATTTTTATGTAGAAACACCCTTTCCATAGTGTTTACCAACTTGGTTTCACAAGTATCAATGTACTGTCTCAGATATCAGAATTCAGATACCGTTTTTTCTCAAACACGCAGGAGAACTGCGTATCTTTGCATTAAGAAAGATGAATTACAGGGGGTAGAAAAACCTTACAGTCCCAAACACAAAACACAAAACCAAACACACTCAAACTCGTCTAAGGCATAAGAACAAGAACGACCTCGACCAGAGAGGATCTAGACCAAACCCTGAGATGGAGCAGTTAGGTAAGCAATACCCTTTGCTCCAGCGAGAGCCCAAATTCTCATCTCGTCACTGACAAAAGACAAGAGAGCCCTAACAACCGGTGTAGCCTCATCAAAGACGCAGCGATTGCGGAGATTCCAAAGAGACCATGCCCCCAAAAGGATGATGGAGTTGAGGCCTTTGCGGACCTGGCCATCAACTACATTGTGAGATCTGAACCACCATTCTTCCAAGGATGACTCACCCGGTTGAGAGGAGAGGTTTTGTAATCCCACCTTTAGGAGCGAGTCAAACCAAAATTGGCGGGCAAACACACATGAGACCAAGAGGTGGTTAATGGTTTCCTCCTCTTGATCGCATAGCAAGCATCGGGGAGGGTGTTGCAATCCTCGGCGAGCCAAACGATCCGCAGTCCAGCACTTATCATGTGCAGCCAACCACATGAAGAATCTACATTTATTTGGGGCCCAAGTTCTCCAAATTCGCTCCCAGGGATTGAACTCAATGCCTTCCTAAAAGAAGCCTTCATATGCTGATTTTGCTGAGTAGTTCCCATTGACAGTGAAGCGCCATAAGTGTTTATCTTCTAAATCTGGTTGCAACACCACCTGTGAAAGGAGCTCCCAAAGGTTCAAAAAATCAGCAATGGTCCCAACCGTCATTGCCCCTATCAAATCCCCAGTCCAGTTGTGATCTGTGAGTGCCTCCCTGATCGTGCGCTTATTGGCACGTCTCTTGGGGACCAAAGCAAATAGGCGGGGTGCCATATCAGCGATCATTTGCCCATGCATCCACCTGTCTGTCCAGAAGAGAGTGCGGGAGCCATTACCGACCTCAGTGCAAATTGCTATAGAGAAGAAGGATCGAACACAGTGGTGAACTTGTATCGGAAATGTGGACCAAGGCCTATCAGGTTCAACCTTCTGAAGCCAAAGCCATTTCATTCTAAGGGCCCATCCCATCCGTTGAAGATCAGAAATACCAAGACCACCGAGTTCAAGAGGTCGGCAGGTTTTGCCCCAAGCCACCAGGCAATGGCCGCCTTTAATGTCTTTTCTGCCTCTCCACAGAAATTTTCTACGGATTTTGTCTATTTCTTTAATAGCCCACTGGGGGAGGTCAACTGCCATAGCCAAGTAGACCACCATAGAGGTTAACACAAATTGAACCAATGTTTTCCTGCCCGCCCTTGTTAGCAACTCTGCTTTCCAGCCTGGAAGACGATCAGCAATCTTATCAATAGTAGGTTGAACTTCAGCCCTTGTCAGCTTCCGTAGGGAGAGGGGCACACCAAGATATTTGCAAGGAAAATTTATCACTTCACAGGGGAGATGTTCCTGGGCTATAGCAATCTCTGTCTCAGAGCAATGGATGGGGAATATGCTGCTCTTTTGCATATTGGTTTTAAGACCAAAAGCTTCTCCAAACAAGAGAAGAATGCCCATAGTGACCTCCAAATCCACGGTGTTTGGCCTAAGGAAGACGACCACGTCATCCGAATAAAGAGAGATCTGGTGTTGCAAGGCTCGAGTAGAGAGGGGCTGCAGGAAACCTTCTCTTGATGCTTTAGAGAACAGGTGGCTTAAAATATCCATAGCAAGAATGAAAAGCATTGGGGAGAGGGGATCTCCTTGTCTCAATCCACGCTTGTGAAGAATGACCTCCCCAGGGATTTCATTGAGAAGGACTTGTGAAGAAGATGTCCCCAGCAGCCCACAAACCATGTCACACCAAATGGAACCGAATCCCAAATTCCTCATAACCTCAAGGATAAACGACCAAGAAACTGAATCAAATACTTTTATGATGTCTAACTTGAGAAGGATACGAGGCTGCCTTTGTTGGTGTAGAAACCTTGCTAACTGTTGCACCAACATGAAGTTATCCTGAATGAACCGTCCTTTTATAAAGGCGCTCTGATTTGGAGATACCATCTGGTGGAGTCGGACAGCGAGTCTATTGGCAAGAATTTTAGTGACCAATTTAGCAAAGCTGTGAATCAAGCTAATGGGTCGGAAATCCTTGACGTGCAATGCCTCATCTTTCTTAGGAATTAGTGTGATATAGGCTGAGTTGAGCAGCCCAAAATTGCCAAGCTGTCTACTCTAGACTGCTGAAATGGCTGCCATAATATCAGGTTTCATAATTGGCCAACAAGCTTTATAAAAGCGACCTGTAAACCCATCAGGTCTAGGTGCTTTATCCATAGGTAGTTGTCAAATGGTTTTCCAAACTTCCTCCTCAAAGAAAGGGGCCTCAAGAGCTGCAAGGTCATGGGACTCGATGTTCATCTCCTCTAGATTAATGGTGTGCTATCTGTCTAGAGCTAAACCAAGGAGCCCATTGTAGAAATCGAACACAGCCCGCTCTTTTTCAACATGATTGGTAAGCACCTATTCCCCATCAACCAGTTTGGCAATGAAGTTTTTCTGCTTGCGGTGTCTAGCAAATGCATGAAAGAGATCAGTATTTGCGTCCCCCTCATGCAGCCAACCAATTCTCGAACGGCTTCTCGCAATAGTGCGAGAGAGAGAAGATAAGGCCAGGGAATGTTTCAAGAGTCTGCAACGTAGCCAATCCTCGTCAACTGACAAAGATCGAAAGTCCTGAGCAATTTCCAACTGAAGAAGCACTTTCCTGGCAAGACTAAGCTGCAATTTAACAAGCCCAACCCTTTTCTGACTCCAGCTTTGAAGCTCTCGAGCAGTTGCTTTGAACTTCTTAGCTAAAGAACAAAAGGGACAGCGGGTCACAGCGACCGAGGACCAAGCATGTGCAACAGTGTCATGAAAGCCTTCGATTTTGGTCCAGAAGGTTTCGAAGTGGAACCTCATCTTGCCCGGCCTGTTATCATGCAGCCCCAAAAGGAGAGGGCAGTGATCCGAGCCATCTGTCGCAGCACTTTGAAGCAAAGAATTGGGGAAAAGAAGCTCCCAATCCAGAGAGCAAAGCACTCTATCTAGCCTGACAAGAGTTGGGGATTCTTGGCCATTGGACCAAGTGAATTTCCGTCCAAGAAGAGGGATATCATTCAAGGCCAGATCATTGATAAGGTGTCGGAACCTACCCATCATTGCCCGATTCAGTAAACTGTTGTTTTTATCCTCCTCTTTGTAGATAATATTGAAATCACCCAATATTACCCAAGGGCCTTGACAAGCCTCACAGATATCTCTTAACTCTTGTAGGAAGCTGATTTTTTCTTCATTGGATTGTGATCCATAGACGCAAGTTAACCACCAAGCTTGGCCGCCGCTGGGGCAAAACTGCACCGAGGCACTGAAGGAATCTAATCTGTGAGCGCTGGCAGGTCCAAGGCCATGTCTCCAAGCAATGAGAATTCCCCCAGATGCACCTACCGAAGGCAAGGAGATGAAGTTGTCAAAATCTAACCCTAGCAAGGAGAGGACCGACTCCTGGGAGGTTATATCCATTTTTGTTTCCTGTAAGTAGGAGACATCCACCCGAGCCGAGGCTACCAGGGTACGAACGACATCTTGTCTAGGTCTAGAGTTAAGTCCCCGGACATTCCAGCACAAAATGTTGGACAGATTCATTGGACCAGCAGTGAAAAGCGACCAAGGACACAAGCAGAGGCTGCTAGTTCTGACAGACCTCCTCTACCGGTGGCGCCCAGCCGAAGAGGGCAGCTAGTGCCTGAATGTGCGATGCAGAAAGTGGTTGTGCAAAGAGCTTGCCGTAATCTTCTAGAGCTTGTGGATGGAGACCCTCCTGTTCGCCGATAATATTCAAAGCCCTCATCACATGTTTTCTGGCACAACTGGATGCCACAACGGCTAGGGACTCAACTCCAACTCCTGCAAAGCGGCGGCTGCGCCGAGGAGGAGCATCCGAAGGGTGAGGGCAAGGCTTTGCCTTCAATGCGCGCGGAGTGGGGAGGATCTTAGACGTCTTCTTTGTGAGGTTGGAGATGAAGATCGCCCCCGCCCGCTGGGAAGGAGGGCCTTGACAAGGGAGCGATGAGCCACAGCCTGGCGGGGCAGCCTCAGCAGGGTGACTCTCCTCCCTCGGTAGACGACGGCGCCGAGAGAAGACCTTGGAGATGATTCGCGACGGGCAGCCCCAATGGCTCGTGGCCAAGGGAGGAGTCAGCGTCGCTGCCGGTCGGGCGCCGGCAGAAGCCCCCGTGTGCGGAGCAGCACCGCCATCGCACGGGTCTAAAGGGGCAGGAGAAGAAAGTTTTGGGCTGGGAGCCCCAAGAACAGCCATGTCGCCCGTTTTCTCCAGAGAAACCGCCGGGTCGGGGGAGGCGGTCGAGGAGTCAGGGGAATCCGCCTCCTCGCTCCTTGAGTCAGGCCCCGCCACCGCCACAACCATGACGTCCGTGTTCTCTAGAGGAACAGCCGAGTCGGGGGAGGTGTTCGAGGAGACAGGGGTATCCGTCTCCTCGCTTCTCAAGTCATCCCCCGCCGCCGCCCTCTTCTTGGAAGGCTCTGAATTTGAGCCGTTGCCGCCAATAAGTGTGGAGGGGAATGGGAGCTGAGAGGACGCCACGTGGTCAGCGCTGGACGCCACGTGGCCAGCATGCGACCTAGTGGGCCCAAGACGGTTCTTGACTGAGATGCGACCCGTCAGGAGATCCTCGGAGCTTCTCCTCGCCGATGGTAAGCTTCGGAAACGCGGCGGAGAAGAGTTCAAGATAGAGGACCGTAGTTGATGAAGCCTGTCCGTGGCCTGGCCGATGATGGTCGCAACTTGGTCGAAGATGGTCAGGGTGACGAAGAGCGCATGCTGGAGGGACTCCTCAGCTTCGGAGACAGCCAGCCCGAAATCGCGACCCCTGCGTCCAGAGGAGCAACGCCGCCGAAGCCGACCGCCCGAGCCAGCATCGCCCAAGGCACGTCCCCGTGACGAGGCAGCAGCAGGGCAGGCAGACGACTGGTGGCCAAGTCCCTTGCAACGAAAACATCGGACCAGCCGCCGACACTCTGCAGCGCAATGCGAAGCAGAGAAACAGTTGAAACACTTCCCGCGGAGGTCCGCCGGAACCGGACGTCGAGGACCGCCAGCTAGGTGACGAGGTCTTCTCTGACGACGGTCGCGACCAACTACCTTTTGCCAGCCTTCCTCGAACGGCCCTGTAGGTAACACCCGGCCGTGAGGAAGCTCGGCGCTCTTGGCAAGGCATGCACGCTGGCGGACCGGAGGCTGCCGCTCAGGCACCGCTGAATCCTCACCAACCTGCCTGGGAGGGGCCAGCAGCACGTCGCGGTAGGAAGGGAGTGAGGCCGGCCCGGAGACAGCTGGGGAGGCGGAAGGGGAATCTTCACTCCAACGCTCTAGCTTCGAGCGCCCAACCGCGGGGGGGGGGGGGGGGGTCAACGCCTGGGGTGGCGCGACCGAGGAGGAAGCCGTTAGCGCTTGGGGCGGCGCGACCGAGGTGGTGGCCGCCGAGTCCGGGGTGGACGTCGGCGCGCGGTTGGGGGGAAGAGGGGGCGAACGGGACGGGGAGGCGGGAGGCTCGGCCTAGGAGGAGGCCAGCGCAGTCGCCGGGGGGAGCGCCGCAAGCGAGGCGCCGGGGATGGAGAGCTTCGCGAGAGGGGCGTTGTCTCCAACGGCCATCACTTAGGGTCACCCCCGGCAGTGGCAGGGGTAAAGGAGAGAGGAGCCTGGTCGACGGTGAAGCTCTCAACGAAGCGGTGGCACAGGGGGAAGGCGTTGGCGCGTGAGAAGGAGGCGGTGAAGATTCAGGGGCTCCCACCCGGCCGTCTCCTGCAGCGGAGGGGTGGGGAAGGAGGAGGCGTTGGCGGAGCGGAGGAACGGGGGAGGCGGCGGCGGCGGAGTGGAGGGGTCGGGGGAGGAGGAGGCGGAGGCGGAGCGGAGGGCTGGGGGGAGGAGGCGGCGGCTGCGGGGTGGGGGGAGGAGGCGGCGGCGGTGCGGAGGGGTCGCCTCGGAGCTTCCACAACGGCTCTCCCGAATTCAGACACCGTGCCTTTTGGCTTGGATGAAATGGAATGTTAGCATTCAACAGAGAGATTTTAGAGAGACGCCCTCCAAAATTTGAAAAGAGAAACTCATAAGATAGGAAATCATTAGAGAAATAGAATTTGTACAAATTACTATGTGATGAAGGCGATGGGTGGTGTTCTTATATTTATTGTTTTTGTATGTTATGTCAGGCGGATGCTGATGGAAATGGATTATTAGACTATGGAGAATTTCTTACTCTATCTGTTCACCTGAGAAAGATCGGCAATGACGAGCATCTGCATAAGGCATTTGCATACTTTGATCAGAACCAGAGTGGATATATTGAAATTGATGAGCTTAGTGAATCATTAGCTCGTGACCTAGGACCAAATCATGAAGAGGTCATCAATGCCATTATCCGTAATCATTCAACGAGGAATGATGATATTCTGCTTCTCATCCCTCAAGAAGGATCACCGCTCTCTGGTGCAGTTGCCCCGAACATAATTGTGGAAAGGTAGAGAGATTGGAGCAAACACCGCACAGCTAAAGGGCTGGGGTGACTTGTATATATATTGGCCTGGAGTAGGCATACAAGGAAAGCATATACATGGAAGGCGCATACATGGTAAACGCATATATGGAAGACATATACATGGAAGGCGTATACATGGTAAGCGCATATATGAAAGTATATCTAATTATTCTAATACCCGTCCGCAGTCGTAGCGGCAGTCCGGACGCAAAGACTGGATCGAAAATCCTGAAATAGCTGCGTCGGGAGACCTTTTGTCATGATGTCCGCGAACTGATGAGAGGATGGTACGTGAAAAACACGAACCTCACCAAGTGAAACCTTTTCGCAAACGAAGTGAATGTCAATCTCAATGTGCTTCGTATGCCGATGCTGGACTGGATTGGTCGACATGTAGATGGCGCTGACATTGTCGCAGTAGACAACGGTCACTGAAGCAACTGGGGTGTGAAGTTCTTAGAGAAGTTGCCGTAGCCAGCAACACTCAGCTACAGCATGGGCAACAGCATGGTACTCGGCTTCTGCACTTGATCGAGACACGGTTGTCTGACGCTTGGAGGACCAAGAGACGTGATTATCCCCGAGATAAATGCAGTAGCCGGAGGTGGAGCGTCGCGAGTCGGGGCAGCCAGCCCAGTCAACGTCGGAGTAGGCGGTGATGGATGTTGCTGGGGAGAGGCCGATGTGAAGACCGGCGTCGAGAGTGCCTTTGACGTACCGTAGGATGCGTTTGATCAACGCGAGATGAGGCTCCCGTGGATCATGCATGAAAAGGCATACTTGCTGGACGGGGTACGCCAAGTCAGGACGTGTGAGTGTCAGTACTGCAGAGCCCCCGCAAGGCTGCGATACTCGGACGGATCGGCCACGGGAGCTCCGTCGTGGCCAGATAGCTTGGCGTGAGTGTCCACTGGTGTGGCCGTAGGGTGACACTCACCATGCCAAATGTCGCAGAAGATCAACGAGATACCGTCATTTGAGACGAGAAGAGGCCGTTGGAGGAGCGTGCGACGGAGATGCCGAGGAAGAAGTGCAGGTCACCGAGGTCCGTCATGGCAAACTCCGAGTGAAGCAAGCCTGTGAGATGCTGAAGAATGTTACTCGCTGGAGTCTTGCTGTTGGTGATAGCAAGATCCTTACTCTCATTGAGAGGATGACACTCTGGGAATGGGGCAAATTTTCTTGTTTATTTCTTGCACAATGTCATACCAACTCGAGGGGTTGGGGATACAAATTTATAGGTCAGCTAACCAGCCAAGCATATGCCAAGATGCTAGTCCTAGATGCTAGTCTAAAGCTGTCCTAAAGCTAGTCTAAGATCTTGTCCTTAAAGGAGATGTCAGTCCTTAAAGGAGATCTTTGTCCTTAAAGGAGTCAAGATGTGTCCTTAAAGGAGATGCTGTCCTAAAGTGAGAAGAAACAACAACACAATGACTTATCCATCACTCTCCCCTAAGTCTTGTGCGTCGTCTTGTGGAAAAGTTGAACCACCCGACCCTAGGCGTGAGCTCGAGGAATTTGACCCTCCCAAGAGGCTTGGTGAGCGTGTCCGCAAGCGATCCGTGGTGTTGATGTAGCTCGCCTTGATGCCGCCTTCATCCAAATTTCTGATGAAGTGGTACTTCACCCGGATGTGCTTGCTCCGTTCAGTGAAAACGGGTTCTTTGCCGAGCCGGCGGACTTGCTGTCCACCACCGAGCGCCACCGCCTTCAGTGTCTTTGCCGAGGAGATCACCAAGCAGTCGAGCGAGCCAGAGCGCCTGAGTCGAAGCGGTGGACGCCGCTATGTACTCGGCCTCACAGCCTGACAGGCCACCACCGCCGCTTGATTTCGCCACCTAACGAGGCACTTGCCGAGGAAGAAGAGAATCCGCTTGTGCTCTTCTTGGTGTCGATGTCGCCTGCGTGGTCGCTGTCGCTGTACCCGACGAAGTGTGCCGCGCCGGGACACCTCGGGTAGTGCAAGCCGTAGTCGGAGGTGCCCGCAACGTAGCGGAGGATCCTCTTCACGGCCTGCTGATGCTCCGTCGTCGGTCGCTGCATGAACCGACCGACGAGCCGGCGGCAACGCCAAATGCGGGCGCGTGTGGGCGAGGTAGCGAAGGCTCGCCACAATGCGCCGTCTTGCGTCGCGTCCACCTCTTCCGCCGTGCTCACGACTCGGCCACCTCTCCTCCATAGGAGTGTGGGGTGGGTTGCGATCGGTGAGCCCGCCCGGCTTCGACGGTGCGCTTGGCGTGGCGGTCCGACGAAGGAGATACTGAGCTGTCCCGGTGGACCTCGATCCCGGTAGAAGGAGAGGAGCCCCAAGTCGCTCATCCGAAGACGGTCTTCATTTCCGCCTTGAACGCCTCGACCTCGGCCTCCTTGGAGCCGGTGATCACCAGTCGTCGCCGACGACGCGCCACCAGGCGTTGCCGCTTTGCCTCGCCGGTGGACCGCAGCCGTGTGCGCTCTGCCGAACCCCATTTGCTTGAGAGTGGAGTCCACTTAGCGTTCCAAGCTCGTGGTGCTGCCGCAAGCCGTGAGGGCCTTGCGTGGCGGAGAACCTTGCCCTCCTTGCCGGGATGACGAATCCCGGGTGGCCGACGGACGTGGCCTCCTCCTTCGTGTCGCCGTTGAGGAAGGCGGACTTAACGCCCATGTGATGGGCGCGCCAATCCTCCCGGGCCGCAAGTGCGAGGAGTAGACGAACGGACTCCATGCGCGCGACGGTGCGAAGGCATCATCGGTCGACCCCTCTCTGCGCCGCGAAGCCTCGTGCCACCAAGCGAGCCTTGTGCTTGACGATGGCGCCGGCTTCATCCCGCTTCGGCTTGAACACCCATTTAAGGGTGATCGCGCGGTGGCCGGCGGAAGATCCGCCACTCCCACGCCCGTTCCGCTTGACGGCGTCCATCTCCTCTGCATCGCGCACGCCATGCCACGTCTTTCCGCCTCGGCGGCGGAACGAGGCTCGCCGCCGTCTGCGGCGGTGCAGCTCCGCCGCGAGGTCGCTGCCGCGATTCGAGGACCACCGCCGCCGCCGAGGAGGTCGCCCACGACGATAGCGCAGAGGCTCGCCGTCGTGGTAGGCGTCGACGCGTCCTCGTCGTGAGACAATGAGTAGCGAACTCCACCATGCGCCGCTCGTCGTGGACCGGCTGTTGGGGTCGATCCGGTGGTGTGGCCGCCGGTGCGGGAGAGTGGGCGAGGCCGTGCCGAAGGTGGTGGAGCACTCGCGAGCCGGTGGCGAGCAAGGTGTCGAGGTGGGCGAGCTTGGTGAAGAGCCGCTAGCTCCCGGCTCTCGAAGTGGGCGTGGTCGACAACAAAGTCCCTAAGAGTTGAAGTCGAACCGTCGTCCACCGCCTTGTCCCACGCCCGCCTCGCTTCGCCGAACACAACGCCACGCGAGATGCGACGCCTTGTGTGACAGGTCGAGGATGCGGTAGGCCTTCGAGCCCTCCGCGTAGCCGATGAACACTCCCGAGTGCTCACGCTGCGTCGAGCTTACCGATGTGGCCAAGCTCCTTGGCGAACGCGAGGCCAAGACCCGCAAGTGGGAGACCGCCGGCTTGCGCTCGTGCCAAGCCTCGTGCGCCCCCTGCCGTCGCGCCTTGGTAGGCGAGCGGTTGAGGATGTAGACGGCCGTCACCACCGCCTCCCGTAAGATAGCCGGCATCCCCTCGCTTGAGGAGAGCCCGAGCCATCCCCACAACCGCCTGTTGCGCTGCTCGGCACGACGCTGCTCGCGGGGTCAGCGGCGCGGAGTAGTGGCGTGAATGCCCTCATCGGTAGCGATGACGACGCGACCACCGCCGTGGTCGCGCGCCGTTGTCTGTCAGGCGCAAAGACGCAGCTTGCGCCGCGCTCGCCTCCACGCGGCTGCGTGCGCGATGGCGTCCGCAGCCTCTCCCTTGCTGCCGAGGACCATCACCCACATGTAGCGGAGAGGTCGTCGACGGCGGCAGAAGTAGCGTCGTCCTCGGTGTGGCGGTGTCACCGCCACACAAGTCCCGCACGAGCTCGAGCCTCTCCTTGGCTCGAAACTCGCCCGAGAGAAAGGGAGTCGCCTGCTTCGTCAACACGCAGACGCCGCAGAACGCTCCACATGGTCAAGGCACGCAGCCTCGCACCATTCCGTAGCACCGAGCCGCCGGGGCCTCGGGCGAAGGTGCCCAAAGCGCTCGTGCCTCGCCACGCCGTCGTCCCGACGAGCAGCGAGACAGAGGGGTTGTGCCACCGCACGTGAAGAATGTAAAGTCGATTTGCGCCTCGGTTACCTTGGCAAGAAGGCGGCGAAGATCCCAAATCGCAAAGACCGCGTGCTCTATCTCGACACGCGAGCCGTTCTCATCCGGTGTCCCAAGTCGATGATGGAGTTCCGCAGATCGGGGATGTAGTAGACGCCGGTGAGCACCTGTGCTCACGAACACGGTGGTGAAGATGACGGAGCCGACGCCCTTGATTTCCACGCCGAGGCGCCCCCAAACTTGACGGGCCTCGGGCGCTAGAGTCAAACTCGGCGAAGAGCTCCGTCGACCGGTCATGTGATGGGTGGCGCCGGTGTCGAGGCACCACCCGTCGATCTTGTCGCTGCGGGAGCCGTGGCCGAGGAGGGCATGTGCTTTTGGCTCGTCAAGGTGGAGGAGAGCCACCGCACGGTGCGGCTGAGATAGTTCGGTGCTCGCATGAGCAATGAACAGAGCCGGCCGCTCCTCGCTGCGCGACATGGGCTCGCCACGTCGTGGTCGCCGACAACTCGCCCAATGACCAAGCTTGCCGCAGCTTGTGGCAAGAGTCGCCTCGTGCGCGACTTTTGCTTGCCGCCAGCGCCGCCTGGCGCCTCACGGTCATCACCCTCGGCGCCCTCGCGCCGCTCGGCGTCTTTGCGTGGCTTGCCGCGCTTGCCACGCTTGTGGTCGCTGTCGTGGAAGAAGGCTCCCCTTCTTCCTGTCACCTTGGCTGGCAGCCCACTGCTCCCGAGTGAGGAGGAGCTTCCCGCCAATGGTGACGGGTCCCGAGAGACGCTGTGGCTCATCGTTGTCAACGACCTTGAGGCGACCCAGCGCCTCCTCGATCGTCATCGCGGAGAGGTCCAGCAGAGACTCGATCGGCGAGCCATCCGCTTGTACTTCGGGGCCGCAATGGAAGAGCTTCTCCACGCTCTCTCTCGCCGTAGGTGTCGCCGCCGAACTGCACTAACTTCGCAGCGAGTGTTGAGGCGAGAGCAAAATCATCAACGTCCTCACCTGGCTTGAAGGCCAGGTTCTCCCACTCCTTGCGTAGTGCCTGCAATGTAGACTTGCGGGCGCGGTCGCTGCCGATGCGTGCTGCAGCGATGGCGTCCCAAGCCTCTTTGGCAGTCCGCTTGTTGGTAAGCGAGAACTGCATCTCGGGCGGGACTGCAGCGATGAGAGCATCCAGCGCCCGTCGATCCTGGTCGTAGTCGACGTCGCCGTATCGGACTGCATCCCACATATGCCGCACCTGGAGCTTTACCCTCATCACCGCGGCCCACTCGACGTAGTTGGTCTTGGTGAGGGTAGGCCACCCGCCGCCGGGGCCGACGTCCCTGACGACGGCCTGGTACTCGTGGTGACCACGGTACCGAACCGGGGAGAGAGAGCCGCGTCGCCTGTGAAGGCCGCGCTCTCCGTCAACCCGTACGCCACCGTCGTCGCGCGCTCCTCGAGAGCGTCACCGCGCGTTCGCGTCTGTCGGGCTGCCGCGCGCTCGTGGCGTCGCGCGACGCCATCGCGCCACTCGCCCTCGCGCCTCCCTCTTGGCGGCTCAAGATCCTCGTCGGTGCCATCGCGAGATGGAGCCGCCGTTGCTGCCGTAGAGCCTTGACCTCTCGCTGCCGCCGCGCGCGCTGCCGCCGCCGCCGCCGCTTCCACCTCGCTCGCTGCGCGGCTCCGCCGCCGCACGCCAGCGCCCTTTTTCCGCGCGCCAGCTCTGCGCCGCTTCCGCTTCGCTTGCTGCTGCGCGACGAGTTCGGCCGTCTGCGACGCCAGCGTGCTCGAGGCGGCCGAAGCCCGAGACGCCTGCGGACATGGCGCGCTACTAGGGGCTGCGGCGTGGAGGAGGTGCCCGACGAGCCGCTGCCCGTCTCGGAGAGGAGGAGCGGGACAATGAGGGCTGCTCTTGCTCTGGTGAGTCTTCTTCGCGAGGTGGAGAAGGAGTTGAGCAGAGATGCTCGGGCTCTGAGGATAGTATGGCTCGATACCACTTGTTACTCATTGGAGTCTTCTTTGTTGGTGATAGCAAGATCCTTACTCTCATTGAGAGGATGACACTCTGGGAATGGGGCAAATTTTCTTGTTTATTTCTTGCACAAATGTCATACCAACTTTGAGGGTTGGGGATACAAATTTATAGGCCGCTAACCAGCCAAGCATATGCCAAGATGCTAGTCCTAGATGCTAGTCTAAAGCTGTCCTAAAGCTAGTCTAAGATGCTGTCCTTAAAGGAGATGCTGTCCTTAAAGGAGATGCTGTCCTTAAAGGAGTCAAGATGCTGTCCTTAAAGGAGATGCTGTCCTAAAGTGAGAAGAAACAACAACACAATGACTTATCCATCAAAGAAGACCTTGGGTGGAAGCCATGAGGACGATGTCGTCGACGTAGAGCAGTAGGTAGGCCATGTCAGTCCCCTAACGGAGGACAAACAGGGACATGTCGGAGGAGGAGGCGATAAAACCGATGCCGCGGATGTAGGAGGCGAACCGTTGGTACTATGCTCGGGGAGCCTGCTTCAAACCATAGAGGGACTTCTGGAGAAGACACACATGGGTGGAACGGGCAGGGTCCACAAATCCGGAGGGCTGCTAGCAGTAGACCGTCTCATTAAGAGTGCCGTGTAGAAAGGCATTCTTGACATCAAGCTGATGAATCGGCCAGGAGCGAGATGCAGCGATGGAGAGGACAGTCCGGATGGTGGCCGGTTTGACCATCGGACTGAATGTCTCGTCGTAGTCTACACCGTGCTGCTGAGAGAAGCCACGAACAACCCAGCGCGTTTTATAGCGGGCCAGACTGCCATCAGAGTTAAACTTGTGCTTGAAGATCCACTTCCCGGAGACGACGTTAGCACCAGGCGGGCGCGGGACAAGTCGCCAGGTGTCGTTGTCCATGAGGGCCTTGTGCTCCTCAGCCATCGCGGCGCGCCAGTTGGGATCGGCGAGGGCGCTACGATAGTTCGCCGGAACAGGCGAAGCGAGAGAGTGGTCGGCCGCTAGGGAGAAAAACTCCACAGAGGGATCGGCGGCAGACCGAGCCCGTGTCACCATCGGATGGTCCGAGGGAGGCGCTGACGTAGTCGGGGTAGCTTGAGTCGGCGCCGGTAACGGTGCTGGTGCAGCTGGGTCGGAGGAAGCTGCACGTGGCCGTCTGGAGTAAACCAGATGCACGGGCGGTCGTGGTGGCGGAGCGACGGATGGCGCCGTGGACGAAGGAGATGATCGCTTAACACCATGCAGTGGTGGAACAGTCATCTGGGGTACCTGCAGGGGTGCCATTGCAGCAGTGCGAGGCACCGGCATGGCAGGGTCGACGTCGAGAAAATCGAAGTCGGAGCAAGAAGGAGGGGGTGAAGATCGGTCACTACTGGCAAACGGGTATATGCTCTCATCAAAGACAACATGGCGGGAGATGATGACACGTTTGGCGGCGAGATCGAGACAGCGGTACCCCTTATGGTGAGAAGGGTAACCGAGGAAGACACAAGCCGTGGAGCGTGGAGCAAGTTTATGAGCAGAAGTGGCAGAAAGGTTTGGAAAACAAAGACAACCAAAAACCCGGAGATGACTGTACTGTGGTGGGGAGCGGTGAAGGAGGGTATAGGGAATGTCACCACCGACAGAGGAGGATGGGCAACGGTTAATGAGATAGGTGGCAGTTGCTAGCGCCTCAGCCCAGTACTTAAGAGGCATAGTGGCGTGGAGCAGGAGCGTGCGAACCGCATTGTTGAGGGTACGAATGATGCACTCGGCTTTGCCATTCTGCAGGGAGGTGTATGGGCAAGAGAGGCGTAGGGTAATGCCGCGGGAAGCAAGTAAGAATGTGTTGGTGTGGTTCACAAATTCGGTGCCGTTGTCGGCCTGTATGGATTTTAGAGAAAGGCCGAATTGTGTGCTAGCATAGGCGGTAAAATCTGCTAAAAGCTGGGAAACTTCTGATTTCTTTCTAAGAGGAAAAGTCCAACAATAATGGGAGAAATCATCAAGTAACACTAGATAGTGAAGAAAACCAGATATGCTAGGAACTGGAGATGTCCACACATCATAATAAACTCGCTCAAATGGCGCAGAGGAGCGCGAAGAAGAGGTAACAAAAGGGAGACGCGTATGTTTGCCAAGTTGACAGGACTGGCAAAGAGAGCGGTCTAATTTATTACATGGGATGAGCGAGCTTTTATGGAGGGTGTCGACGCTGGCGATGCCAGGATGACCAAGACGCTGATGCCATAACTGGGAGGAGACGGCGCGATGTGGGTCTTTGGGTGGAGCCGGGTGGCGGCGGAGGTATGGTGTAGAGGTCGCCGGCACTATCGCAGCGAAGCATCACATGCTGTGTCTGGGGATCCTTAATAGAAAAACCAAAGGCGTCAAACTCAATAGAGCATTGGTTATCACGAGTAAATTGTCTAACAAAAAGAAGGTTGTGGACTAGGTTAGGGACAACTAGAGTGTTGGAAAGGAGAAAACGGGTTGTTGGTGTGTGAAGAAAAGTGTGACCACGAGAAACGACAGGGAGACGGGAACCGTTGCCAACAGTGACGACCGAATGAGGTGGAGGGTGGGAAGAAAGGAGTGTACCGTCGTCTGTCGTCATGTGGGAAGTGGCGCCGCTGTCCATGACCTAGCCACCATGTCCTTGGACAGCTAGTTGGTTCAGCGCAGTTATGAGGCCCTACTGATCCCAGGTCTGCGGGGTGGAAGGCTGGGACGGCGTGAAGGCGGTATGAGCCTGAGGTGAAGCGCCGAGGAGGCCGGGAGCGGGTGAGGGGCGCCACTGACCGCCGGTAGGTGCAGTTCACGGGTTGAAGCAGAACCAGGGACCAGTTGGTGGAGATGGTGGTACGCGGCCACCCTGGAAACCGGCACTGGCGCCACGGCCGGACCCGCCCTGCCTGCCACGGCGGTTGTGGCCACCACGACGCCCATCACGAGTATTGGCGGTCTGAGTAGTAGTCAATGACGTGTAGCCGGAGGAGCCGCCGGAGGCGAACAGGGCCGTGGTGGTGGCGATCTTGGCCTCGTTGCTAAGGCGAGTCTCCTTGAGAGCAAGCATGAACCACGCCCTGGCGAAGGAAAGGAACGGTACGGAGTTGGCGATGTCGTCGGCGGTGGTGGAGAAGCGCGGGTTCAGGCCACGCAGCAGGTTGAGGACAATCTGCGTGTCGTTGACGGGGTAGCCGATGTCGCGTAGCTCGTCGGCAAGGACCTTCACCCGCTGGCTGTAGTTGGTGATGGACAGGTCGCCTTGAACGAGAGAGTGGAACTGGTTGTTGAGGAAGATTGCGCGAGACTTCTTGTTGTCGCGGAACAGCGCCTCGATCGCGACCCAAAAATCTCATGCGATCTCCTGATCGGTTATCGCGGAGTCGAGGACGTCGTCGGAGTCGGAGCCATACAACTAGCTGAGGACGGCGGAGTCGGCGAGGGCCCAATTAGCATCGCCGCGATGCGCCGTGTCGGTGCCGTCGATATGGGAGAGGAGGCCGAACTTTGCGCACATGGTCGAAGAAATTTGGACCAGCGGGAGTAGTTCGGTGCCTTCAGATCGAGGGTGGTCAGCACGTGGGACTTGACGACGACCGTGCAGTAGGGGTTGAGGACGATCGGAGAGGCGACAGGCGCGATCTTGCCGGCGGCGGTGACGACAGCGGCTGGATCAGCGGGAGGGGCCGCCATGGTCGGAAAGGTGCGGCGGAAGACCAGATCTCTCTTTTTTTCCTTTTTTTCTTTTTTTTTCTTCTTCTTTTTTTTACCTATAAAGGTGAGTCAGATCTGATAGAATAGATCTGGATCGAGGCTTACGCGTGAGGGGCGACCAGCGATGGGCCAGGCGACCGGCAGCGGGCCGTCGGCGTTAGGCGGCCGGCGGCGGGCGGTCGGCGTCAGGCGGCCAGCGGCAGGCACGGAAGCCGGCGGACTCGAGACGTGCGAGCACCAGCGGCGGCGGCGGTCGAGCAGCACCAGCGGGTGGCGGTCGGTAGCGGCAGGAGGTGGCGCCGAGTCAGGTGGCGGCGGCTTGGAGTAGAAGCAGGCGGCGGAGAGGCACCGGTGGAGGGATGCCTGCGCGGAGGCTCGACAGGACGGCGGAGCCGGCGGGGTCGTCAGGCGTCAGATCCGGCCGGAGCGGGCAGGGGTCAGCGGGCGCAGATCCAACAGGCGGCGGCCGGCGACACCCCCAGGAGGTGGAAGACCGCGGCGGCCTGGAGGGCAGGCGGCGGCAGCGGCCTGGAGGCGTCGGCGTGAGGAGACGCGTCGGGAGGAGATGCGGTGGTGTGGCCCGGGGAGGAGATTTGATGAGAGGTAGCAGCGGAGAGAAGGTTCAGGAGAAATCTAATACCATGTGGAAAGGTAAAGAGATTGGAGGAAACACCACACAGCTAAAGGGCTGGAGTGGCTTGTATATATATTGGCCTGAAGTAGGCATACAAGGAAAGTATATACATAGAAGGCGCATACATGGTAAGCGCATATATGGAAGGCATATACATGGAAGGCGCATACATAGTAAACGCATATATGAAAGTATATCTAATTATTCTAATAATAATGCCTACAAGCAGTGGAAAGAAGTTCATGTCCATTGTCAATGTGAGTTCTCCTTTTATTGATTCTTTTCTGTTGTTTTTACTCTATTTGCCTTATTCCCACCTTATTTGTTACCTGTATGGGAATTCTGTTTCCTTTCATGTTGGGTTGAACAATTTCATTTCGAGTATTTACCTAGTTCTGTCTGTAATTTTTACATCTATTACATCCAGCAAATTTTCTGTGAGGTGAACAATTTACACCTCAATGAACATCTGGGCATGCTGTGGGTCGCTAAGTTTCTAATAGACCTTGAAACCCTGGTCGAACCTTGCTGAATGTAACTGACCTCACTTGTGGCCATACCTATTTGATGCTAGTACTCAGTACATTCTCAACAGATGCTAGTTACTTGATACAAGCAAACAAACACAAATGCTAATACTCGGCGCAATAACTCCCTGCGTACACATATCTAGGATAATTATGCATATTGTACTTGCATGACTTAGTGTAGGGATGAGTTGGTGTAAACACCAAACTACTGTGGTCATTTTACTGGTTAAGTGCATATTTTCAAATTTAGAATAGTCTTTTACTGGGACAAATGGAAAGTGTAATACCGTGGAATTCATTTACTTGTTTCACAATTTTCTCTAGTTTACCTGATATCTGATAATTTGAAGCAGCTGATATCTGTGTGTGCTTCTTACAGGATGTTTTGGATCAAGTTACCCCAATGACCATAGTTCACTTTGGTGGAACAATTTTAAATAAATTTCTCCAGCTATTCGATGGATATGTAGAAACATTTATCAAAGTCTTGCCAGGAGCTTCTGAAGATGATAATGTAGTGGAGTCAAAAGAGTCTGTAGAATTTAAAATTGTAAGTGAAAAGCAGCAGCTTGCACTCATTGGAGCGGCATATACTATAGCAGATGAATTGTTGCCAGCAGCTGTATCCAAGATTTTTTATATGCAAACTGAGAAGAAAGGAACTAGTGGATCAAGTGAAGGCCTTGGTCCTGGGTCCATATACTCCATAGAATACAAAGAGTGGAAACGGCATATTCAACGTTCATTGGACAAACTGCGGGATCACTTCTGCCGGCAGTGTGTCTTATCATTTATTTATTTGGAAGGTAAATCACGATTGGATGCTAGAATGTACTTGGAGGGGAAAAGCGATGATCTTTTTTGGGATCCTGATCCCTTGCCTTCACTACCTTTCCAGGTAATTCCACTTCAATGATGTGATATCTAATGTTTGCATATGATCTTGATAACAGTGCATAATTTTCCATGCTTCTCTCGAAAACTCTAGCTTCACAGGTCTATATTAGAAAGATATGCCTGCTTATAAGGACTGTATCCAAAGGAAAATAGGAAATATATTTAAACTTGATGCTATAACATTTCTTTCCATAATATTTTTTCCTTGTTTTGTTTAAATTGTTAAAGCAAAAGGATACAGAGAATTCTTGAACTTTAATGTGTGTATGCTTTATTTGCTGGTTAACACCATAGTTCATCTTTGAAGGTATCGATGGGGTGGTTTCCATTTGTATCCTTATTCCACACCGTAAAAATTCTTCTTAACATGTTTATGCTGTATGTGCATATGTTTATACCATCCGTCATAAACACAGCACTTTATTTTTGTGTTTATTAGTTGGCAAGCAACCCTCTTAGAATGTGATTTTGGTGCCCAGGGGTTCTCGCGTCCCCATTTGCGAAAAGGGCATGATGCATTCTTTCCAAAATTCCAAAAACAATCATGGATACAGTACACATAATGATATAAATTTATGTAAACCTGTAATGTTTCAATATCAAATTCATCCCTGGCATCGACCAAAAAAGACAGCAACACTACTGCTCTTTTTTGGTTCTCTGTACCAGGGACAAATTTGGCATTGATTTTTTACAAGTTTGCATAACTTTATGTGTACTACCAGGGATTAAAAAAACCGGCGGTTACCAGAAATCCCGGTGGGTATCGGGAGGGAAAAACCGGCCGAAATCCCGATGGTTACAAATGCCTTTCCTAGGTTGGTTTAGGACTTTTTTGTGCTAGATTACCTATTGTATGAACTAAATATATATAAATATGCTAGTCCTAACATTTTATGCTAGGTTTTCTCTGGATTTTCTAGTTTTTAGCGGTTTTTCCGGTAACCGCCGGTTACCGGTTTTCAAACCGTCCAAATTCAAAATTTGAAACGTGAATCTCATCTTGTTTTTTTTTAGTTTTCTAGTAACCGACCAGTTACCGTTACCATTTGCCGGCCGGGTTTTGCACCGGTTTTAAGATTTCTATCTATCCCTATGTACTACATCTATGATTTTTTTGGGCATTTTTGGAACTTAGCATGTTTTAATATATATATATATTTTTGCAAATGGGGATGCGGGAACCCCTGTCACCAACGCATTTTCCCTCTTATATTGACTGCCATGCATGGAAGCCCCCCCTCCAACACCCCACCCCCCAATCATTTCAGAATGACTCCCTGTATGGTTGAAGGTGGGGAGGGGCAAGGTGCATGTTGATTTTCAGGAATAAGGATTGAGATATGCACAGGTTAACAATGACAAATTATGGCAGTTAAATGTGTCAACGACATCTTTATTCAGTGGATTGCATTTAGTCCCAGGGATGTAATTAAAGAGGGTAAAGGGCAGTGTGTTACATAATCACTGATCTCATTGTAATTTATTTTCATTCAGGCACTGTTTGAGAGATTGCAACAGCTAGCTAGTGTCGCTGGTGATGTTCTACTAGGAGAGAAGATACAAAAGGTCTTGCTCTCAAGGCTAACTGAAACGGTTGTCTTCTGGCTATCCAATGAACAAGAATTCTGGGATGTGTTTGAGGATGAGTCCATCCAACTCCAGCCTTCGGGACTTCAGCAGGTACATTATATTAAGTGTCCGTGTTACTTTGATGCAATTATTAAAAGTATCAATATTTTGCTCCTTTCAGCTTATTCTTGATATGCATTTCATCGTTGAGATTGCTGTCTGTGGACGGTACCGACACAGACCAGTTCAGAAGCTTGTATCGGGAGTCATAACTAGAGCAATTGCCGCTTTCTCGGCAAGGGAAGTTGACCTACAAAGGTCGGTAATCAAAAATCTTTTTGCTGCTTTTCTTTTACTATTTGATATTCGTTTTGGTTGTCTGGTTGTCTATTGCTCAACATAATCTTGTTCCTTCTATTAACATTATTTCAGTGCTCTTCCTGAGGACAAATGGTTTCTTGACACGGCCAAGGTTGCAATTCAAAAGCTCATGTTAGGGAGTTCTGGATCTGAGTCCGAGCTTGAAGTCTCGGATTCTGAAGAGAGTACTTCAACTCCGTCGACGATAGGGTCTGAAGACTCATTTGCTTCTGCAAACAATGATGACCTAGAAAGCCCTGTTTACTCCACTGATCCTGAGACGTAAGAGAGTTGCCCCCATCTTGTAGATGCGAGTATAAATATTTCAAATTCTATTATCCTATATACTTGTCAGAGATACCATCAGTAATTGTTATTAAGGTCGTTACCGGAGATTATTTATTTTCTTCAACTTGTTTCTTTTCCTGAGCAACCAGTAACTCAAAAGTGGGCATGGTAAATCTTTATTAGCCTCATACACGGTGCGACTAGAAGGTATAACTGGCATTGCACAAACAGTTCTCGAGCTACAAATCCTTTTACATATTTGGATAAACATATCTCTATTACTTAAAAAGAAGTTAATGATTCTCCTCTCTCCTCAGTCCTCACCCACCTCTATGATTCTTCTCTCTCCTCAGTCCCCACCCACCTCTCTTCAAATCACATCAACACATGGACCTGTTGCCCACTCGCACGTTGCAATAGGCTCTTTCTCGCCTTCCACACATATCTCCTGTTCCGTGTTGCGCTTGCCTCCTATTTGCCGCCGCTCAAGCTGTCTCCTCTCTACATTCCTCTTGTGCATCTCTCCCCGCAATGCTCGCCTCCTCTTATTCCCCACGGTGCAAGCCGTCTCCTGTGCCCGATTCATGACCCACCAAACGGAGGCTTAGGCTGGAGAAAGAAATTTGAGGAGAGGAGTGGTAGTGGTCACCGCAAACATAAAGCGGTGACACGATTTGGTGGAAAATAGTAGCGGGCATGATGGCCTGTCCTTTGAAAACGATGTGACGGGAGTGGGGAGGTGTCTCGGGGGTTTAGATCATATACCCTCCTCATAGTTAGGAAATTAAGGATTTACCCTCCCCACTCAATGACATGTGGGGTCATCGTAGGTCACTGACACGT
This sequence comes from Melocanna baccifera, assembly GCA_036346265.1. NCBI lineage: Eukaryota > Viridiplantae > Streptophyta > Magnoliopsida > Poales > Poaceae > Melocanna > Melocanna baccifera. The sequence goes on along the minus strand of CM070694.1, from coordinate 20,759,180 downwards.
GGGTCAGGAGGGTAAATTCTCAATTTCCATCTAAGTAGAGAGTATATGATCAATAATTCCGCTGCACAATGGTGGATGGCTAGATCTAGTGTCTTCCTTGCCTCCGACGCTGTGCTCCCTCATCACCTCAAGTAATCCTCATTGCCATTACCTACCGGACCTACGCTGCATCCTTGCTGGCCTTGACCGCAGGGAGGCCGGAGTGCGCCGCTTCATAAAATGCAATTTCCGTATTGTAGACACTGATAAGGTTTGTCGTTCCTCACCAACTAGTTGCAAAAGCATGATGATTTTGCTTTCCGTCTTTTCAACAGATTAAATCATTTGGTGGTATGAGTGATACGATGAATGTTGCGATTCATAAAATGTATGATACTGAAAATATTAATTGCGTTATTTTGTTCTTCAGGATGGCAAGATAAGCTTTGATGAGTTCGCAGCAATGATGAAGGCTGGAACAGACTGGAGGAAAGCCTCAAGACAGTATTCAAGAGAACGGTTCACTAGCCTAAGCTTAAAGCTGCAGAAGGATGGATCGTTGCAGATAAAAAATACCCAGTAGATGATAACGCAATATGCAAGTTGTGAATTCCACATGAAAACCTTGTGTAGCTTCCCTGGTTCTTTGTTGACAACTATTTCTTCTGTTCATCTCGAGATTCTATTGCTCTCTACTTTTCGTTTGGTATCCGTATGAAGCATTTGGTGATTGTTGAAGGTTTGTTTGTAAGATTGTATGATCCTCGCCTGACGGATGGCAACGCCTTTGGCGAAATACCGAAATGTACTGTACAAGAGAGACAAATAGTAGGTGGTTGTGCATTTCTTCTCTTTTGTAGATTCTTCTTTTTATTCATCTGATCAAACTGAAAGGCTAAAACTAAACTGAGATGGTTCATTTCCAATCTTATTCGTAAACCTTGTGCTTGGTTGGCATTTTGAATGTGAAAGCAGAAATTCGATTTGCAACATATGTAATGTGAACTGATGAAGTACATACTAGTCTCAAATCTGCTGGTTGAGATTGCTCTGTTATTTTAACTTATGGTTTATAGTATTGTTTCCAAACAAACATATGAAACAGTTTTTCCGTTGTCATTTCGAAACTATTTATTAGATAAATTTTTTAAAATAGTTTATCGGTATTTAATTAAAAATATCAGCAACAACCATAAGTCATCAGTTGTGGTTGAAAAGAACGTGCCCAGTGACTCCTCTTCAAGTATCTCCGGTGTCTGTAGCTTACATCTGTATTCTGTATAGCATAACATGTAGAAGATCTACGCAGAGATTCATCACAACTAATTCTGTATCGACAGCTGAGCATACAGAACTTAATTTTGGAGTGTACGATACTTGTGCTTCCAGTCTCTACCTAAAAAAGACATGAAAAAGACGGAACAGGTGGATTGGCTAGACAAGACCATTGTCGTATTCTGTTTGAACACCCAAAGCTGGAATTTGTTTAGCTGGTCAAGAATCCATGGCAACGTCACTGCCACAAAACAGAGCAGGGCCTACTCATGTGCCAAAAAAAATCAGTTGGATCTTGTTAGTTGGCACAGATATTTGCGACCTAGAGGGGATTGCAGTTGAAGCTGTCTCTTCTGTATGTTCTCCTCTCCTGACCTGTGTTCCCGATTGACGTTGCAGAATGCACCGCGCCTTTTGGCTGGTCTTGTCTGCATGTTGCGTCCTCTGATCTCTCTATCTACTACTGCTGGTACGTGTGAACGCAGCATGGACCCGGTGACACCTTTGTCAAGAAAAATCTAAAAGGTGATTCGGAGTGATAAGTCGACGGCGACAGCGTCACTGCTGCAGCCATTGGTCTTGGAAGTACTCTTGCTTCTTGATGAGATGTGCTGATGGCTCACCTTTCAAGCCAAGTTGCATGGGAAATCGCTAGGACGAAAAGGCACTATCCACTGCTGGGCAAGGCCAAGTACCATGACAGCTTACCTCAGATGATGTCCCAGATGATTGCACCCCCGAGCATTAGCTCCTGCAGGCAGCAGAAGATTCATCCTAGATTCCACTGAACCTTCATGTTGAAAATTCGTTGAAGATTCTACACAAGCAGAAGCTATCTCCCAGGAGAAGTTGCGTCAAACATGAAACCCAACGGCAAATAAAACCACTCCTTTGAAACACGTAGCATGACGCAACCAAGCTAACAAAAAGATGCAAGAAAAAAAATCCACCTTGCTGCAGTTCTTTCTTCCACAATTAAATGTGTGTACTGTAGCGTACCGATTAACAAATCACATCATCACAGTATCAGAGTCTTTTTCTTTTGCTATGTAAGATTGGAGCAACCAATCAAACGTTGCTCGCAGCATAGCCAAGACTCACGAGTGACGGTCTAGGCTCTCGGCCGACGAGTACGAGAATACGCAATTGGACTTGGAACAGTGGCGAAGTCAGGAACGAAATGAAGGGTGGGCTAAGACATTTAGTTATATTGTTATAAATACAGTATTTTACTTTTATTTAATTCAAATTTATTCATAAATAGAAGAGAAACATAACCGAAAAGAGGGAAATACAATGAAAGTACCTCGGTAATAGAAAGCGCATCCCAAAATTATATAAATATACTTCTGATGTGTAGATATCAGTTATCTGCATATTAAAAATAGCAAAATTAGTAATACGATAATTAATTGTAAATGATCATGAACATTTAAGAAAAACATAAAATACCACTAGCACGTAAGATTAAAAATAGCAAAATTAGTAATACGATAATTAATTGTAAATGATCAAACGTTGCTCGCAGCATAGCCAAGACTCGCGAGTGATGGTCTAGGCTCTCGGCCGACTAGTACGAGAATAGGCAATTGGACTTGGAAGGGTACAGCTCAACTTCACTGTCGCATCGGCCAAGTGGGCCTTGCAGGTCTATGATAGACCTAAACAAAGCCTTTTGGCAAGAGTCTTTGTCGATCCATCAATGGACTGAAAAAGGATGTGTACGTAGCCAGCCCAAGGGGCATCTCTTTAGGGCCCGCTCAATATAGCGACGTGCGACCGCGTTCGGCGATGAAATGTATTGTTTAGCTTTTGGATCACTGTTCATCATTTTATCCTTATCTATTTTTTTGTTTTTTTCTCTGTATTTCTTTGTATTATCCATGATAGGTTAGCACGCCGTTTTTATTTTTACATTTTTTTAAATCTAATTATGCCCAATAAACCAACTTAGCTACAGTAAAATTTTAGTCAGAAGCCATCGCTATTCCGAACGCTCCCTTAAAAAGAGATTTAGGCCCCGCTCAATGACGCGATGGCTGCACGTTGAGCAGTGGCGTTCGGTTTCTCGTGCATTGTGCACTTTTTGTTTTTTTTCTTTTTCTTTTGTTTTTTGATTTTTTTGTGTTTGGTTTTTTTCTGTATTCCTTTACATTGTTCGTGATAGGCTAATATGCTGTTTTTATTTTTATATTTTTTTTAAATTTAATTATGCACAATAAACCAACTCAGCTACAGTAACCAATAAACTAGCTACAGTAAAATTTTAATCAGAAACTATCGTTATTCTGAACACCCCTTAAATTTGCAAAAGCATGGTACAGTTGCCAAGATTTATCACAAAACCGTATTTTTAAGGACGTGTATCACGTAACTACGCTTCCGTCGAATCCAACGGAATTGATGGTCAGTCCCACATCCGCACAACTCTCCCGTTTGCCGACATGGCTGAATTTGCCATGGACGATTTTATTTCTTGCTTGTTTGCCAAAATTATCAACAGCCACCTTGAACGGCTTTTACTTCTAATGATCAATGCCATTGTTGTGGGCTGCGTACATGTGTTCCCAATTTGGTAACCAAGTTGAAAACGTGCACCATTTGAAAACTATGTGTACGCTGGATTGCAACATTTGTGAGCTTATCGTCCATGTTTGCTGGGTTCTTTTAGGCTTAGATCTCTTCTTTTTAGTTTTTAAAAGTTATTTTTTGGTTTTTTTAACTAACTTTTAAATAGAGTGTTTTTTAAAATGGAGTCTACAAGTTATTGCAGTATACACTGTAACGACTTCATTTATATCGGCTAAAACTGTACGTGAGTTTCTGTTACTCCGTACTCTCTCTCATGAACAGATCAAAAGTCATAAACCGTAACATAAGCAACTCCGTACTCGATGACTAGTTGTAGATTAGTTGACGATTTAATAATATTGGCAGCAACTTGTTGCTTCTGATTTTTCAGAGTTGAATATTAGAATGTTGCACTTTATTATTATGTTATTCAATCACACTATTGTAAAAGGTGGCCGCCTAGCCCGTCTAGGCACCACCCTTCCACCTCGCCCATTTTTCTCGCATAGGTGGCCACCTAGTCTAACCAATTGGTGACTAGGCGCTAGGCACCACCCAGTTGCCCATCTAGCACCTAGCGGTTTTTAGAACACAGTTCAATTGAGATGAGTAATGTTTGCATTTCTTATTTGTTCCATAGCAAATGGCTTGTATCATGTATACAAATTGTTATTATACCATTGCAAGCGAGTTCGTTTTCAATTCTCTCTGTCTTAGAAACTATTTAAACATGTTATACTCTGGTGCTGTTCTGCAGTGTTCCTCTCTATTTTATTACCATGTGAAGTTTGATATCCTTAACACGCTAATGTCTCCCCACCGCCACACGCTGACGTCCACCCCGGACCCGGTGGCCACCTCCTCGGTCGCGCCACCCCAAGCGCTGGCCTCCCACGCATTCCCCAGGCACCGACCTCCCCCACAGTCGGCCGCTCGAAGCTGGAGCGCTGGAGCGCGGACTCCCCTCCCACCTCTCCTGCTACTCCCAGACCCGCCGCCTCCCCTGCTTCTCTCAGACCTGCCTTGTTCCCTTCCTACCGCGACGTGCTCCTATCCTCTCCCAGGTCGGCCGGCGAGGTTTCGATGGTGCCTCTGCAGCCTCCGGTTCGCCAGCCTGCATGCTCAGCCCGCATCCTTGCCGACCACACTAAGCTTCATCACGGCCGGGTGTTGCCTTAAGGACCGATCGAAGAAGGGTGGCAGAGGGTGGTTGGTCGCCGCCGCCACCGGAGAAGACTTCGTCACCCACCTTGCGACTCTCGGTGCCCGGTTCCGGCCGACCTTCGCGGAAAGTGCTTTAACTGCTTCTCTGTTTCACATTGTCGTCGCGTCCGCTGCTTTCGCTGCAAGGGCCTTGGCCACCGCTCTTCTGACTGCCCTGGTGCTCCCTCGTCGCGGGGATGTATCTTGGTCTGGCGGCGTCTCTCGCCGACTACGGAGGCTTCCTCGTCCTCGACTCTGACGGCGGACCTGGTTTCTTTGGATGGGCCGGTGGATGGCGGACTGGCACTGGCGATCGAGTTCGGCGCCGTCGATTTCACTGGCGTCACTCCTCTGGTCGTCGAGGTTGCGCTTTCAGGCTGCTTGTCACCGAAGCTGAGGAGTCCCTCCGCCTTGCACTCTCCGTCACCTCCATCGACCAGGCTGCGACCATCATCAGCCATGTGGCGGCCATCATCGGCCAGGCGGCGGCTCGACTTCGACATCTAAGCCCCTCCGTCAAGACCTCTCCTTCGTCGCATTCCCGAAGCAGCTCGCTGGCGAGGAGGGGTGCCAGGGAATTCCTGACGGGTTGCCTCCCAGTCAAAAATCACCTAGGGCCCACTGGGTCGCATGCTGGCCACGTGGCGCCCATCGCTGACATGGAGTCCTCGCAACTCCTTGGTACCTCCCCGAGCTCTTCGTTCCCCTCCACATTTAATGGCAGCAACAGCTCAAATCTGGTTCTTCCCGAGACAAGGGTGGTGGCAGGGGATGTCCCTAGAATCGTGGAAGACTATGAGCAGCTCAAGATGGATCCCCCTCTCTCCTCGACCTCCTCCCCCAACTTGGTGGGCTCCTCGACCTCCTCCCCTGACCAGGTGGATCCTCTGGAAAAGGCCGATGTGATGGCCGACCCTGTGGCTCCCAGCCCAGTTTTTTTTTCTCCTGCCCCTCTTGACTCGCTTGATGGTAGTGCTGCTTTGCAACCGGTGACTGCCGTTGGCGCCCTGCCGGCAGCGACGCCGGCACCTCCCTCGGCTGCAAGTCTTTGGGGCACCACGTCATGGCTCATCTCCAAAGTCTACGCTCGGCGTCGTCGTCGCCCGAGGACGGAGAGCCATCCTACTGAGGCTGCCCCGCCAAGCCGTGACTCACCGCCTCTTCGACAACCTTCCCAACGGGCGGGGGTGATCTTCATCTCCAATCTCACGAAGAAGACGACTAAGATCCTCCCCACTCCACGCGCTTCGAAGGCGAAGCCTCGCCCTCACCCTCCTGGTGCTCCTCCTCGATGTAGCCGCCGTATTGCCGGAGTTGGAACTGAGTCCCCAGCCGTGGTGACTTCCAGTTGTGCCAGAAAGCATGTGATGAGGACCTTGAATATCATTGGTGAACAGGAAGGACTCCATCCACAAGCATTAGAGAACTACAGTAAGCTCTTTGCACAACCACTTTGTGCTTCGTATATTCAGGCTCTAGCTGCCCTCTTTGGTTGGGCGCCACCGGTAGAGGAGGTCAGTTTGAATTAACAGCACCACATCTTCCTCTGGGTCATTTCTACTGCTGTCCAATGAACCCTTCCAATATTTTGTGCTGGAATGTCCGAGGGCTTAATTCCAAACCGAGGCAAGATGCTGTTCGCACCCTGGTAGCTTCAGCTCGGGTGGATGTAGTCTGTTTGCAGGAAACAAAAATAACATTCATCTCCCAGGGGTCGGTCCTCTCCTTGCTAGAATCAGATTTTGACAATTTCACCTCCTTGCCTTCGATTGGTGCCTCTGGTGGAATTCTTGTGGCTTGGAGACATGGACTTGGACCTGTCGGAGCTCACAGATTAGACTCCTACAGTGCCTCGGTGCAGTTTTGCCCAAGCGGCGGCCAACCTTAGTGGCTAACTTGCGTCTAGGGCTGTAAAAAAAGCTCGAGGCTCGCGAACTGCTCAAGCTTGGTTCGTTTTAGACTCGATTCGAACTCGGCTCGAGCTCCAACCGAGCCGAACTCGAGCCTGATCTCAAACTCGCGAGCTTCAGCGAGCCGAGCCGAATAGTTCGCGAGCTTGAGATATTTCTACTCCTCCCCCAAATCCCTACAATCCCGCACTCCCTCCCGCCTCTCTCTCTCTCGAATCCTGCCCCCACCCGCAGTCCCGCACTCCCTCCCGCCTCTCTCTCTCGAATCCCGCCCCACCCCGCGCTCAGATTCCCGAAATCACCCCCCACCCGCCTCGGCCCGCCCGCCCCCCAGTCCCACCCCGCGCCCGCCCGACCGCCCCAAATCCCTCGCCACACCTCGCCCCTTCGCCGCCCCCCGTCCGGCCATCCCCCTCCTCGCCCCTCCTTGCCGCCCCTCCTCTCCCCCGCCGCCGCCCCTCCTCTCCCCCACCACCGCCCCTCCTCTCCCCACCGGTCTCCTTCCTCTCCCACCGCCGCCCCGGCCTCTCCCACCGCCGCGGGCCCTCCTCTCCCCACCGCTGCCTCCTCGGCTCCCGCCCCACGTCCCCCTCTTCCTCGGCCCCCCCCGCCCCTCCTCGCCGAACTCGAAGCCGCCGCCGCCGCTCGACCTCTTCCCCCCGGCCGAGGCCACCTACGCGTCCGGCCGCCTGATGCCACCACCACTCGGCGCTCCTTCTCGACCCGGATCCGGCCGGATCCGGCCAGATCTCCCCGCCGCCGGTGCCCCTCCTCACCGGCCCGCCCCCAGCAGGTACGCCCTCGGCACCGAGCCTACACGAGCCGAGCTCGAGCCCGGCTTGAAGCTCGACGGCAATTTCAAGCTCGCTCGAGCTCGGCTCGAGTTTCTACCGAGCCGAGCCAGGGCAAGCTCGCTCGAGCTCGGCTCGTTTACAGCCCTACTTGCGTCTACGAACCGCAATCCAATGATGCGAAAATCAACTTCCTGCAAGAGCTAAGAGACATTCGTGAGACATGTCAAGGTCTTTGGATAATATTGGGAGATTACAATATTATCTACAAAGAGGAGGATAAGAACAACAGTTCGCTGAATCGGGCAATGATGGGAAGATTCCGGCATCTTTTCATTGATCTGGACTTGAATGATATCCCTCTTCGTGGGCAGAAATTCACTTGGTCCAATGGTCAAGAATCCCCAACTCTGGTCAGGCTTGATAGAGTGCTCTGCTCTCTGGATTGGGAATTTCTTTTCCCCAATTCTCTACTTCAAAGTGCTTCGACAGATGGCTCTGATCACTGCCCTCTCTTATTGGGTCTGCATGACAACAGGCCGGGCAAAATGAGGTTCCACTTTGAGTCCTTCTGGACCAAAGTGGAAGGCTTTCATGACAATGTCGCAAATGCTTGGTCCTCTATACATGTGACCCGCTGCCCCTTTGCCTCTTTAAACAAAAAGCTCAAAGTAACTGCTAGAGAACTTCAAAGATGGAGTCAGAAAAAAGTTGGTCTTGTTAAAATGCAGCTTAGTCTTGCCAGGGAAGTGCTTCATCAGATGGAGATTGCTCAGGACTATCGATTTTTATCACAGGAGGAGGAATAGCTGCGCTGCAACCTCTTGAAACACTCCCTAGCCTTATCTTCCCTCTCACACACTATTGCAAGAAGCCGGTCGAGAATTGGCTGGCTGCACGAGGGGGACGCAAACACTAGCCTCTTTCATGCTTTTGCTAGACACCGCAAGCAGAAAAATTTCATACCCAAACTTGTTGATGGGCAGCAGGTGCTTACCAGTCAAGTTGAAAAGGAGCGGGTTGTGTTTGATTTTTACAATGGGCTACTTGGATTAAGTCTGGACAGAGAGCACACCATTAATCTAGAGGAGATGAATATCGTGTCTCATGACCTTGCAATACTTGAGGTCCCTTTCTCTGAGGATAAGGTTTGGAAAACCATCTGTCAGCTACCTATGGATAAAGCGCTTGGACCCGATGGGTTCACAAGTCGCTTTTATAAAGCTTGTTAGCCAATTATGAAATCTGATCTTATGGCAGCCATTTCAGCAGTTTGGAGTAGAAAGTTTGGCAATTTTGGTTTGCTCAATTCAGTCTTTATCACTTTAATTCCAAAGAAAGTTGAGGCATTGCACGTCAAGGATTTCCGACCCATTAGCTTGGTGCACAGCTTTGCTAAATTAGTCACCAAAATTCTTGCCAATAGACTTGCTGTTCGGCTCCACCAAATGGTATCTCCAAATAAAAGCACCTTCACAAAAGAACGGTTTATTCAGGATAATTTCATGTTGGTGCAGCAGTTGGCAAGGTTTCTTCATCAGCAAAGGCAGACTCGTATCCTTCTCAAGGTAGACATCACAAAAGCCTTTGACTCAGTTTCTTGGCCGTTCATCCTAGAGGTTATGAGGAACTTGGGTTTTGGCTCAATTTGGTGTGACATGGTCTGTGGGCTGCTGGGCACCTCTTCTTCGTAAGTCTTTCTCAATGGGATTCCTGGGGAGGTCATTGTTCACAAACGTGGGCTGAGACAAGGAGATCCCCTCTCCCCAATGCTTTTCATCTTTGTTATGGACATTTTAAGCCACCTATTTTCTAAAGCATCAAGGGAAGGTTTCCTGCAGCCCCTCTCTACTCGAGCCTTGCAACACCAGATCTCCCTTTATGCTGATGATGTGGTCATCTTTCTTAGGCCAAACACCATGGATTTGGAGGTCACTATGGACATCCTTCTGTTGTTTGGTGCAGCTTCTAGTCTAAAAACCAATATGCAAAAGAGTAACATATTCCCCATCCATTGCTCTGAGGCAGAGATCGCTATAGTACACGAACATCTCCCCTACGAAGTGATGAATTTTCCTTGCAAATATCTTGGTGTGCCCCTCTCCCTACGAAAGCTGACAAAGGCTGAAGTTCAGCCTATTATTGATAGGATTCCTACTGTCTTCCGGGCTGGAAAGTAGAGTTGCTAACAACGGTGGGCAGAAAAATATTGGTACAATTTGTGTTAACCTCTATGGTGGTCTACTTGGCCATGGCAATTGACCTCCCTCAGTGGGCGATTAAAGAAATATGCAAAATCCGTAGAAGTTTTTTGTGGAGAGGCAGAAAAGACACTAAGGGTGGCCATTGTCTTGTGGCATGGGGCAAAACTTGCCAACCTTTCGAACTTGGTGGTTTTAGTATTTCTGATCTCCAGCGGATGGGATGGGCCCTCAGGATGAGATGGCTTTGACTTTAGAAGACCGAACCTGACAGGCCTTGGGCCCCCTTTCCGATCCAGATTCACCACTGTGTTCGGTCCTTCTTCTCTATAGCAACTTGCACAAAGGTTGGTAATGGCGCCCGCACCCTCTTCTGGACAGATAGGTGGATTCATGGGAAAAGGATTACTGATCTGGTACCCCGTCTTTTTGCTTTGGTTCCCAAGAGACATGCCAAAAAGCGCACGGTGAGGAAGGCTCTCACGGGTCATAACTGGATTGCGGATTTTATAGGAGCGATGATGGTTGGGGCTATTGTTGATTTTTTGGATCTCTGAGATCTCCTTTCACAGGTGGTGCTGTAGCCCGAATTAGAAGATAAACACATTTGGCGCTTCACTGCCAATGAAAACTATTCAGCAAAATCAGCATATGAAGGCTTCCTTCAAGGAGGCATTTAGTTTAGTCCCTAGGAGTGAATTTGGAGAACTTGGGCCCCAAATAAATGTCGTTTCTTTATGTGGCTGGCTGCACATGATAAGTGCTGAACTGCGGATCGTCTGGCACACCGAGGACTGCAACACCCTCCCCGCTGCTTGCTTTGTGATCAAGAGGAGGAAACCATTAACCACCTCTTGATCTCTTGTGTGTTTTCCCGCCAATTTTGGTTTGGCTTGCTTCAAAAGGTGAGATTACACAACCTTTTCCCTCAACCGGGTGAGCCCTCCTTAAAAGAATGGTGATCCAGATCACACAACGCAGTTGATGGCCAAGTCCGACAAGGCCTTAATTTAATCATCATTTTGGGGGTATAGTCTCTTTGGAATCTCCGCAATCGTTGCGTCTTTGAGGGGGCTGCACCGGACGTTAGGGCTCTCTTGTCTGTTGTCAGTGAGGATATGAGGATTTGAGGTCTGGTCGGAGCAAAGAGTATTTTATACTTAACTGCTCCGCTATAGGATTTGGTCTAGACCCTCTATGCTCGAAGTCGATTTTGTTTTCCTGTAGCATAGGCTAGAGTAGGTGTGTTAGGTGTGTTTGGGTCTGTAAGGGTTTTTTAAAACCCTTGTTTTTTCTACCCTTCTTAATACAAAGATACGCAGCTCTCCTGCGTGTTTCGAGAAAAAAGAGTTTGCTATCCTTGTGTAGCTCTAGTTTCCTTCAAATGGCATAAGTCCTAGCCCTCCTCCAAAAATGTTAATTCATGTTTTCAATATTTCTATAATGTTAAAAATCTAGCTTTGGAAAGGACATTAGATGCATTATATGAACATCAGCGTGGGGCAAGGAATGTCAAACCTTGTCCAACACCAACTTCATCAAAATTAATAAAGGGAAAAACTGAAAAACTGCCCCAACTGGATTAGTTCAGACTTCAAATGCTTACTCGCTTGGACTGATATGTATGATTGTGACAAAAAAGAGAGCAGTAGTAGTGGAGGCTGGCAACTGACGGTGTTCATATTTCTGATAGGTTGACGTACTCTGCAGCATTTGCTCCTTGGTTATACAACCTTTAGCTCAAAGCTTGATGTTCATGCATCTGTTCCTTGGCCCGATCTTTTTTTTCCCTTTCAAGCACAATGTTGCTGTGATTATCTCGCTGAAAGCCTATGATTCCAGAATCCAGACTTTGTATAGACATTAAGCATCACGCTCATGCAGCCATGCTTCTGTGGCAAGATTTGTGCTGCCTTTAAGCCAGATAATGATATATTATTGTTGATTATAAGCTCAACATATCTGTGGCACTTAATGTATCTTTGTTGATGAATGTTCTGACTTGGCCTTTTTTTTTTGTGCTAACATCTGTGTTCTTTTGTTTCAGGGATCAAAGCATGTGTATAAAAGATACTTGCGCCCATTTTTCTGGAGCATCAAGCAAAAAATTGATAGATTTCTGAATATTTTTGTCCAAGGAACTTGTGTGTTTTAGTATGCATATTTGTAGACATATTTTCATGAATATTGCTAATGGGAATTGTTGAAAAGTGATCTGAATTTGTTATCGTGTCCGTGTAGGACTCCATGTCCTTGTAGGATTCTGATTTGCTTTCCTCTCCATGTGGGACTCTATTCCCCCACACTATATATGTATATGTACCCCAGTAGTCCAAAGGCATTCAAGCCTCAAGAGGGAAGTCCCAAGAGAGAAGCTCTCCATTGTAATATCTCTTCATTATAGTAATTTGTCTTCGAGCGCCCGTGGTTTTTTCCTACAAGAGTTTTCCACGTAAAAACCCGTGTCTCTTGTCTCTATTATTCTGTGCATTATTTGCAACAAGTGGTATCAGAGTTTAAGGTTCAAGATCAAAGCCGCCGCCCCGGGAGAAGGAGACTCCTGGAGCGGCCATCGCACAAACAGCAGCAGGGCAGCACTCACGGCGCATCAATTCAAGCAACGGCGTCTGGGCGGCATCAAGTTATCTTCTGCATCTCTTTCAGCGGCATTTTTTGGCACGCTCGGTGCATCATCTAAAGAGTTCTTTCATCGAATCCGAGCTACATCAAGCATCGTCTCCAAAGAAATCGTTATTGTCTCTACGATTATTCCAATGCCAATTGTGCCAAAATCAATTGGCAATTTCATCGATGATTCATCGTCTTGTACGGGTTACTATGGCAAGATCTGCAAATGAGGAGTCTAAGTTTGATAACACCCTGATGGCAGTTAACATAATATTCTATGGAGTTTTGCTGTTTGAAAGTGAAGGTTTTGCTCCAATTTCAGTTTGAGATGACGGATTCAAGTGCAAGTAGGAGGTTTATTTTTGCGTGGATACTGCAATATCTTCTAGTTGTCGTAGCTCGATATAAGGGGTCTACTGCAGTTTATACTCCATTGACGGCACAAGAGTTTCTTTCATTCAGACAGTTTTACAGGAACAGTTTCAACCATATCATAGAATTCGATTACCTTTTAAAGTCGGCAGTTTGGCATAAGTGATGGCTACACGTATAATAAAATTGTTCCGGTCTTTCTTATTGAAGAGTTGCTCTTTCAATGAGCGTTACTTGCCGAGTTTTGTGTTCCAGATGGAGCATGTTAGATTCCATGATATGAGTTATTTGCTATCTATCCAGCGCCACAGGTGATGTTTTGGCTTATGCCTTTCGACAATTGAGCATTATTTCAGGAGGTCAGTTGCACAGACTCAGACTTTTGCTGGGCTATAACTAAAGACCCAGATTTGTTTATCTGCTTTGTTAATAACTATGTGTTCAGATCTACTGGTGATTTGCTCAATTTTGCTTCGCAAGCGTTTCGATAAGATTGTTCCAGTCTTTCTGCTTGAAGATTAGTCCTTTGGACTTTCAGCGTTCAAGATCTACATACTGATTTTATTCGAGGAATTCATGACAATCTTCGACTACTGGAGGGAATTCGGCTCAAGGTGGAGATTGTTGGAAAGTGATCCAAATTCGGTTTAAGGTGGAGATTGTTGAAAAGTGATCCGAATTTGTAACTGTGTCCGTGTAGAATTCTGATTTGGTTTTCTCTCTATATAGGACTCTATTCTCCCACATTATATATATATATATATATATATATATATATATATATATATATATATATATATATGTGTGTGTGTGTGTGTGTGTGTGTGTGTGTGTGTGTGTGTGTGTGTGTGTGTGTGTGTGTGTGTGTGTGTGTGTACCCGAGTAGTCCAAAGGCATCCAAGCCTCAAGAGGGAAGCCCCAAGAGAGAAGCTCTTCATTGTAATCTCTCCTCATTATAGTGATTTACCTTTAAGCGCCTGTGGTTTTTTCCTGCAAGGGTTTTTCACGTACAAATCCGTGTCTCTTGTCTCTATTTTTCTGTGCATTATTTGCAATAGGAATTATATTGCTATTAACAAAACCAGACAAAGTTTGTGAGTAGCCATGAAGATGAAATTCGTTTCATAGAGAATATGGTCATCAGGGGTGCTACAACAGGTACATAATTGGAAGCAGATCCTCTGACTGACAAAAAAAAACAACATGTTTGTGTAGGCTGTTCCATTTCGGGGGGAAAAACAAAGTAAAAAAAATAATGCTTGAGATTGTGTGCAGATGATAAATTAAATATCTGGTTACAAATTGGGACCGAAACTTCTCTCACTTAAGCACTGATTTGGATCATACGCTTGCACGGGTTTGCAGATTGACTACTGGACCTATCTGCTTCAAGCCCTTAACATAATTTCCCATGTGCATGTATTGTTACACAGCTTATCCCTTATGTTTTATGGTTTTCGTCTCATCAAAGGCCTCAGTCATCTTCACTCAAATCTCTCAATATTCTGAACTACAGATAATCTTTTCATCAGCTTAATACTCTATGCTGTAATGCCTTTTATTGTGGTATAATCTATGCAATGTTGCTTATCATGAGTTACTTTTGCGAGTGTAGCATTCCTCTGCTCTTAGCTACAATTGTGTCATGCTGCCTCGTATTTTACATTAAAAACTCCCAACTTCCAAGGTAAGCTAATTTGTGTTGCTTGTGTTTGGAACTGCAAATTATATAGTAGATGGTCTTGACCAACCTGGACAATCAGTAGCAGTTAACACAATTGAGGGCCCGAATTCAGCTGCAACGGAAGAGGCCAGCACGCCTGGAGCTGAAACTTGAGCTTGACTTAACAGTCTCTCTGCGCAATGTGTGTGGCGCAGCAAATAACATCTTGCTGGATATGGTACAGAAATATTCCTTTAGGTTACCCAGCATGTTAGTGGAATGTGAATATGGTAATTCTGGAAAATCGAAGTCTACAAACTATGTAGCAAACATTAGTAGATACTACCAAGCCACTGATATACTGGTGTTAGAAATAAATTGCAGCACCCGTTTGTGAGTTACTGTTTAGAATTGACTGGGATACGAGATGTGGTTTTGTACGTTATTGGTTTGTCTTTTCATTTTCATTTTCTAGGTTTTGATTCGCCTGCAAGTGACTAGTCGCTGGAACTTGGATACATGCATTGAATAATCTTCAGCTGAGCTATCTCATATAATTTCTTTAGCACCGAGCTATTTTAAGGTAAATCGGAAAGGAAAACTGTATACATTAATTCACTGGTTCGCCATCGGTAATAAGATTGATTGATATATTCCCTTTAGATCATATCTAGGAGTGGCCGCGCTCAGCTTCTGTGCGCGATGGTGTTCGGCGATGGCGTTTGACGTTTTATTCACTGTTCACTTTTTTGTTTTATTCTGTTTTATTATTATTTTTTTGTATTTTCTTTTTTTTCTGTATTTCTTTGTATTGTTCGTGATGGGTTAACATATTTTTTTCTATTTTTAATTTTTTTTAAATTTAATTATGTTAAATAAGTCAACTTAACTATAGTAAAAATTCAACTAACTATATTAGAAAAATTATAAATCATCACCATTCTAAACGCTATCTATATGCTCACTCTCCGGTCATTCATGTCTGAACATACATTGCCTGCCGCTGATCATCGTTACCTCGGATACTAGCCAAGGTTGTACCTACGAGATGTATGCAAAGTCTAGAATTTGCTGAAACGGCGCCATGTCATGCTCGTTGAACTTGCTATGTGGACCAAAACTATTCGTTGAACTTGCTTTTGACCGAAACTGCCCTCACGTTTTCTTGTCGGAAGGAGGCTGCTTCGTTCGTCATCTAATAATGTACTTCAAACTATTTCCATGAGAATTATCTAGCAATTGAGAAAACTATTGGAGTAACTCGGTTTGTATTGTAAAAGTCTTACATGAATTTTTTTTTACCTCTAGTACTCCCCTAAGGCCTCCATTTGGAACAAAGGATTTTTCTCTCGATTTCTACAAAAATTAAACCTTGTGGGGGCGCTCAACTTGACTTCGCGACGGGGCTACGCGACAGGAGTACTATTTAGTACTATAGTATTTTTGTTTTTATTTGATTATTTTTTGTATTTTTTGGTTTTTTTGTGTTTTATTTTTTTTCTCGTATACCTTTGCATCGTCCGCTCTAGATTAGCGTGCTGTTTTTATTTTTACATTTTTTTAAATTTAATTATGCCTAATAAGTCAACTCAGCTACAGTGTTTTTTCAGCAAAAATCAAAAATCATCGCTGTTCCGATCACCCCCTAAAAATCACGGGCCTAAAGGTATGTGAAAAGTGGTAAATATGTATTTATAGCTAACAGTTGGTTCGTACTATAGCCATTTCAAAAACATTTCCTACAGAAATCATACAGAATAGACGACCATGATACAGAATTTACTGGGGCTGCATAGACTAAAGAACATAAAACATTTCAATTTCCCAATGGCATTTATGTAATGCAAGTTTCTTACGGACAATCATAACGATAGAATCATACACAGCAGATAAAGATACACTTTTTTAGAAAGGATAATGACATTACTCAAACAGATACAACATTGCTTTCATACCCATTAGTGTCTGCGGCAGTTTGGCCACGATCTGTTCAATTTTGGAACTTTATTAAGAATATGGACAGGAACACACTATTTTCTTGTACGTAACCCTGTCGCAACTATAGTAGACAAACACAGGATCCAACATAGGAAAGTCCCAGAAAATGAGAATGGCATTCAACAGAGGCACAATAGACTAGAATTAACAATGTTTTCACAAAATGATTCATTGATAAATGAAAAATGGACAATTTTAATCTCTTGTTAGGAAGAGATCATGAACACAATAACCCGTGGTGGAGCATACGAATTTTCACCATGGGAATAAAATAAAGACCAGTCTGAACTAATGAAAAGAATACTAGTTAGGACCCTGAAGTAAAGAGGTTGTTTACTGATTCTCCAGAACCGCTTTCAGCTACCAATCTGTGATCGAATGTTTTGTTGAACACCACCATCTCTGACCTTGCCACCAAAAATTTCAAGAATAAAAAAGAATTATTATTATTTACTAGGACCAACAACTATTCTTTGGTAAATAACCTTGCAAAATGATGGTTTCATCCAGTTTGGGACTTCACGGCCTTGGCAGTCACTTCTGATCCAAGTGCATCTGTTCAAGCCAAGCACCAATTACAGTCTGATCCAATAAATCAGCCTGATTGCTGCGTTCAGTCCTGTTCGTAGATCCAGAAGCCATGCCTGGCATTTCGCCCCTCTTGCCATTCAGCTCGGCATGGTTCACCAGTGACTGCACCCATGACACATCCGGCTCTTCTTCTGCAAGCCCTGATTGCTCAGGGCATCTCAAGCGAACCAACCCCTCACCATGGTGACCCCAGTCAACCTTACCCATCGGGGAACCCATATTGCCCCATGAAGCATTAGAATTACGTGGTGAACCCAAGGATGGTAGCTGGTGCTTGTTCAGGGAAGAGAACTGCTCAAACATCTCAGGCTGTGTGACAGTGGCTCCGACACGAGCACCTAGAGGCGATGTTGGTTCCATGGTACGAGGGGACCAAGGAGACATGCCACCAAATGGAGAATGGATAAGCGCTGATGGATCAAGAGCCCTCGGTGAGTACATTCTGTTGGTGTTAACAGGCGAGAGGAGGCCCTTCTGTTGATGAAGCTTGTTGAGGATGGCTGATTTGTGGGCTGGTGAGTAGACTGAGTGACCTTGGTCATTAGAGAACCTTGGCGACATTGCCATGTCTGAAGCATACATGTCTTCAAGATTGGATGGGGCAATTGCTGTTGGTCTGATGCTCGGACCAGTAGAAAGGCGGGGTTGGGCACGGCTGCTGGGTGGGAGGCAGAGTGCCCCGAGGTACTGTGATTCCCAGTCAAGGAGCATGCCAAGGTCATCGACCGGCGCATCCCTTGCATTGAAAGAAGATCGCAGCCTGCTGCCTTGAAGCCAATGCGCAGCAGCAGCTCCACCGTTGCTCCCAGCAGATGGTGACACAGGTGGTGGCACAAAGTGCCTAGTAGGAGATCCAGGAAGAAGCCCAAGCGCTGCAGCCGCAGTCATGTCAATAGATGAAGTTGCACGCGGAGATAGCAGACCAGCACCACTATTGTGAGGCACATGGCGGAGCTCATCTTCATCATGGGCAAAGAAACAGATGCGACGGGCGCAAGCTGCTCCCTCCTTGCAGAGCCTGGTGCGGTACTGTGACGGGTGGAGCCAGCTCTCGAACACGCCATGGGAGAACTCGCAGCTGTCACCGCTAGGGCAGCCACCAGGCCGGCGGAAGTTGGGGCAAGGCACCGCGGTGTACGGGTGCTTGCGCGGGTCACGGCGGCGGGCGTTTTCGCCTGGGTGCACGAACGGGCACTCGGTCCAGTCGTGCGAGTAGGCACGGGAGCACGGCCACACCTTGAACGCGAACATGCGGAAGTCGTCCGTGGCATACACGCTGCTCTTGATGTCCGGCAGCGTCGGATCCACGGGGTATTCCTTCTTGCCACGGTCCACAGTGATAGGAGACAACGACGACGAGCGCGACGATGGCGACCTGTTGCCCTCGTCTGGCGAGCACGAGAGCGGCGGGGACGACGCGCCTGAAGCCACCGAGGCGAGTGCCCGGCGGCGGCCAAGGAGCATCTCCAGATCACCCAGAGCGTCGGGCGAAGCCGGAGGAGCCAGGATGACGTCGGCCGGGAAGCGGCCGGCAGAGTCGGGGGAGGCCGGGTCGGCGCCGGCGGCCAAAAGCAGCTTGACGACGGCAACGGCGTTGCGCGAGCCGCCGGAGGCGGCGCAGTGGAGGGCGGTGACACCGTCCACGCCGGGACGACGGTTTAGGTCGACGCAGCCGCCCAGGCCGAGCAGCAGCGAGACCGCCGCCGCGCTGCCGTACGTGGCCGCCACCATCAACGGCGTGCGCGGCTCGTACGCCTTGCTCCGGCCGTACCACAGCCCCACCCCATCAGCCAGCTCCACCGCCTCTTCGCCTGCCCCCGCGAGAACCTCCCTCAACCCATCAACATCATCCTCCGCCGCGAGCTCCAGCAGAGCCGCCAGCCTGTCCCGCCGCCCGGCGTCGGCGACCTGCGCCCGCGCCGCGCCCACGAGATCAGGAAGGTCGCCCATTACTACTACTCAAATGATAACCTCAACACATCTGCAGGAGCGGCAAGAAGCGGAGGGGTTATATAGATTCGGAAACCGGAGGAGATAACTACGGAATCCAGATCAAGAAATTGTCGAAAAAGGCAAGCAATAAAAGGGAAAGAGGGGAGAAGAGACCAACTCCACGAATCGGAGCTCTGCTCCCTTTGGAAGGAAATCAATCCATCCAATGCAAACCGGATAGCACCGGGAGCAATAGCCGATTCGAAGACCGGATCGACGGGAGAAAGAAAAGCAACAAATGAGCAGTATTCATTTACCTAACGCGACGGGATGATCCAACCCAATCCAATCTAATCCAGTCCAGTCGGATCCAACCCTTCCGCGCGATGGTCGCCGGCGGCGGCGGCTCCCCTCGCTGGAGAAGAGAAGCCCAAACTGTTTTGGTTGTTTTGGGGAACGGGGAAGAGAGAGAGTGAGAGAGACAGCGAGGAGAAGGACTCGCAGTTTACTGGTGGTGGTGGCGAGGAGTTAAATTGTTTCATTCCTCGGGCACCACGACCTGCGTCTCCCACAATGTTTAGCCACTTTCACTGACATGTGGGCTTAAGATTTTTGGGCCACTCTGTCATGGAGGTGAATTTAAAATGTAAGGGCAGTGTCGTTCTGGACATATATGCGAGAACGACTGCGTGGTGGGGCCCACGGGGGATTCAAACAGGCGCGTGCCGGTGCACGCGGCACGGTGCTGAGCGCTCGCGTCGCGGTGGGGTCGGGGTGGCTACTGCCCGCTCCCCGCTCCGCCACGCGGGGGCGCGTCCGGCCGCCGATCCGCGGGACGGACGGTTCGGATCTGGCGGGGCAGGTGGGGGACAGAAGGTCGGCGCGGGAGAAAAGTCGTCGCTCGTCGGCCGGTCCATGGGCCGGCCTCTCCGGCTCCCGAATGGGACAAACGTGCGTAAGTACTCTGGCGCGGTGGGCTCGGTCAGGGAAGCGCGCGGCGGGCGGACGCGCCGAGGGGGCTGCACAGGTGGATTGGAAGGTGGGTTAGTGGAGTCCGCGAGCGGAGTGCGGGCCCCGGACGGCAGTTAAAATTCCTGGGCTCAGACATGGCCCACCTGCCAGTGAGAGGGTTGCAGTCGATTGGTTTCACTTTTTTCTATGTTTTTTTCGCGGACAGTCAAACAAAAGAGTCATTCTTGCCGAGTCGGGGTGGAGCCACCACCATCCTGCGGTGCTGTCCGGGCTCACCGACAAACAGTCCCGCTGTTAATCGAGCTCCGTGATGATCTCTTTCATCTGTCGACACCAGCTCTTCTTGGGCTCCCGCAGTTTGTCGGGGCTCCTAGTAGCGGCTGACTCTGCCACTGAGCCGAGTAATCAAATCCTCTCATCATCTCAAGAATCAAATCCTCTTATATCCACTTTGTTCTTGGATGTGTTTTTTAATACTGTAGCCAATGTTTTTAGTCTTAATTCGAAGTTTGTGTAAACGAATTAGATGATAATAAGTTGATAACCAATTTAAAAAAAATTATCCTAATAAATTATTTCAAAAAATAGCAAAGAAATTTTATTATTTATTTATTTAGAAAAAAAACATAAACTGAAAAGAAATAACTATTGTCTTCCATTCGTATCCTTATTTCTTGCCATTTTCTTGTAGAACAAAATGTGCCATGTTGCCTTCTTCTCTCAAACTGATAGTGCTTGCCTGAAAATCATACGAGATATGAAGCGAGAATCTAAAAACTATCTCAGAATTATTGTGCACTTTTTAAATCGGAATTAATGTACACGCTCGCTCGCTGCCTCAGTAATTGTGATTATTGCCCTCTAAACCCCCCTAATAGCCACACTCCCTCATTGTAACTGTCTCTAACCCCGTCTCCCCTCCACTTTGCCTAACTCCCTCCCTGTCAATCTTTGGATGCTGCTCAGTTGGACTAAATTTGATGGCTTATAGCAGAAATTGTACTATAAATAACAAAAATTATACTTAGTTGACGGTAGCTTATTTTGCATAATTAATTTTAGAAAAATCTAAAACTAGAAAGAACAGATTAGCCCATTACGTATAATGTAAATGAATACGAAAAAAAAATCGGTAAAAAAGTTCAAAAATTTTAAAAAACCAGAAAAAGACTAAAATTATGATCATCATGCTTGACACTTCACCTGGGCCGCCGCCATCCTCACCAGCCATCACACAAATCTAGCACCACATACCGCCATCGTCCTCCCACCTCATTGACCTATCGACATCTCGAAAATATATAAGCGAAATTGCTGCATCTAAATATGCCGGGAATATTAAGTACTCTTTCTTCGACACCTCGACGATTAATTTTTCCGTGCTCACTCTGATTGCACCTTACTGTGTAATATCTTGTGTAGGGGTATAAAAGAAACGAATAACTTCTGTCCAATCAACCGTTTGAAGGCTTATGAAATAAATATGGAATAGAGAAATAGATATTTAATATTATCCATGTCTAATTCCAACTTGAATATCCGTTTGTATCCACTCCTAATGATAACCCTAAGGTTCAATGCCAAAGAATATGACGCGATTCGGTGGTGCAACATCACTAGATACAAATCGACCGCAGTTGCAGCCCGACAAGAGCCCAAAGCTACTCGATCGGATCTCACCGACGTCGCCGTCAATGTATTCTCCAACGTTAGATAATTGTGTACCTTTGTAAAAGATGATGAATTGGAAGGAAACTAAGGCCCCGCTCGTTTCAACTTTTTTCAGTTTCAGCTTCTAATTTCAGTTTTTTTTCACTATTCAGTAATTCGTCTTTTTTTGAATTTTTTTTAGATTTTTGGATTTTTTGTATTTTTATTTTTTTCCTATGTTCCTTTGCATTTTCCGTGATAGGCTAACATATTTTTTATTTTTATATTTTTTAATTTAATTATGTCTAAAAAATCAAATCAGTTACTGTAAAAAAATCCAACTACAATAAAATTTTAACCAAAAATCAAAACTATAGCTAAAACAACCCCTAGTTCTCTGCGAGGAATTGGAACTGCCTTAATGTGTGCCGAAATGTCCCCGCGAATTAGCCCGACTCGAACATTTCAGAATTGATCCGTTCTTATGCCTTTTTCACCACGTGGAGACATGTTATCATGCATGGTAGAAAGTTGCGTCCTCACACAACTGGACTCGAAATCGCTTTACCATTCACGTGCCTGAAATCACCCGACCCTGGTGTTTCGTGCAAACGAGGACAATAAGGATCTGTTTTTTTCTTTTTCTACGGCTTATAGTTTTTATATAAAATCTATAGTTTTTGATTTTTATGTAAATTTTTTGAATTTTAGCTGATTGCAAAAGAGATTACGGAGAGAGATACTCGCTTGCGATTTTAGATGGTACAGATGTTGGGCTTTTAACATGTACTACAATTAACTTGTAGACTTCATTTGGAGAAAATACTCCGTTTGAAAGTTAGGTACTGCAGCAAAAGCCAAAAACAGTTTTGAGAAGCTAAAAAAAACAGATTTTAATCCTGATGCACCATACAATTTACTTATTTTTTAACACCATGCCAACAGCATGCAGAATTTCTTTTAGGTATAAAGAAAACGAGCAGAAGACTTGATCAATTCATGCATAGCAAATTCAAGTACTGCAGTGTAAAAAAGAAGTGCCACAGTACTTTACGTAACCCCGTAGTAGGCTACCAAATCTTTCAAAGGTAAGGTTAGTAGTCGATGCCAAGTGCGTACGGACTTTTGCTGCCCCCGCCCTCCTTGCACAGATTGGAGGTAGCAACTTAGACTAGAGAGGAGCAATTAACAAAAGTCCAATTAAGTGATTGGCGTGTCTCCATTTTCCACCACTTTGCAATTAAGTTGCAAGCTCTCAGTCCCGCTTCGATTTGGCCCGTTGCGCTTGTGCGTTTGGGCGGCAGTCTCCTGTCTTCCCCTGGGTCACGGGAAGGCCGGACGCGCTCGCACGGCAGGGGACGCCTGGTGCTCTCTAGGCAAAAGCGCTGGAGCGGCATGGCGACAGACGCGGTTAAGACACCGTTTATTTTAGTTTAAAGTCAGTTTCTATTTCTGATTTCTACTTTTTTTACTATTTAGTAATTTTATCTTTTTTTAAATTTTTAAGTTTTTTTGTCTTTTCTTTTTTCTCGTATTCCTTTGCATTATCCGTATGAGCTAATATGTTTTTTCTTTTTTTTAAATTTAATTATATCAAATAAGCCAACTCAGCTATAATAAAAAGTAAGTTAGCTATAATAAAAATATAATATATATGCAGATAACCACTTATGTAATAGAGAAAATACATAGACATAATGCACATCTAATACTTCCCTCAAACTTATAGTTGATCAACAACATGAAATTTACAGAGTTAGAAACTGTGCTGGGCCCCGATCTGTGCCTTTGTGAAGAAGTATGTCAACTGAAACTCTGAAGACATATACTGAAAAGCAACAACTAGAGTGAGGAAAAATGAGATGACGAGAGATAGTTCTACAAAAGTATCGAATAAACACGAAGAACATAACTATAGTGAAACTTAGTAGGAACAGAAACAAACTGACTCAAGATATGCATAAGATACGAAATGTCAGGACAAGTGATATCAAGATAAATAAGGTTCCCAACAAGAAGACGATAGTGAGTAGGATCGGTAAGAGGCTCATCATCAGTGGGACAAAAATGAATATTAAGCTCCATACGATTTTGTATATACTTTTTTTTGGGATAAATAGAAACTCTCAGAAGTAGAAATAACCTTAATACCAAGAAAGTAGTGAAGAGGACCCAGATCAGACATGAGAAACTGTTCATAAATATGCTTCTTGATAAAAGTGATTTACTGATAATCATCTTCAGTAATGATTATATCATTAATATACAAAAGGAGAAATGTCTGATCACAAGGTGAAGTATGTACAAAAAGAGAGGATCATGAGCACTGGTAGAGAAATCAGCTATAGTGACAATAGAAGAGAAATGATCAAACCAGGTATAAGGAACTTGTTTGAGGCCATAGAGAGATTGACAAATGCAACAAATCGTACCCTCAGGGACAGAATACACAGAGGACAGTTGCATGTATACTTCCTCACGCAACTTGTCATTGAGAAAAGCATTATTGACGTCTAATTAAAAGATAGGCCACTGTTGAATAGAAACCATAACAATAAGAGTGCGAACAGTAGTCACGTGAGCAATAGGAGCAAAGGTCTCATCGTAGTCACGAACATGCTCGTGCTGAAACCACGCACTATAAGACGAGCTTTGCAACGCTCCAAAGAACCATCATAGTGGGTATAAACCTTATAGGCCTACTTGTACGTGATAAGAGTAACACACATAAGAAGAGTAACATGAACCCACATGCCCGTATGCTCAACGGCAGCGATCTTCTTTGCCATCGCATGTTGTCAATATCACAATAAGAAATCGGGTTGGTAAGAGTAGTGATAGCAAAGCCAAATGCTCACTGTAGGATCAAGGATGACCGATTAGAAAGGGGTGAATAGGAGGTTATAAAAATTCTCGTATAATTAAACAAATATGGATACTTGAAAGTAAGGCAAGAGATCTAAATAAATTAAACATATTCAACTCTAGTCACCCTAAGCAATTTATACAACTATTCAATCACAAGCACAAATAAATATTGCAAGTATCAAACTGCTCAACTAGATATATAAAAACTAAATGAAGGTAAAAGAGATGATTACAATAAGACATGCGATGTTTTCCCGTGGTATTGAAGACTTGCCGGTCTTCACTAGTGCATGTTGAGGAAAGCTCAAGCGCCCTTGGACCGGCTCCACGAATTAAGCATCGCTTCTCAATTACTAGTGGTAGCTCTTTCTTCTATCGGGAGATGGTGAGCTCCGAACCACTCACAATTGGCTCGGGCTTCTTCACAATCTTCTTGAAGAAGTCACCTCGCAATCAACCTCCTCGCCATCTTGGTGCCGGCAAGCACTAAGAGAATAGAATATCGATTTCGCTTGACGACGCTCAAGTGTAAATGGATCAACTAGAAATGAATACACTTGAAAATCTCTCCACACCTCAAAATGAATGCTCAAGTGAGAAGAGAGAGTAGAGTGAATGCTCCAAGCTCAAATATGATCAACGTAAGTTCAGCACCCTGCTCTTAAGCGGGTGGAGGGGTATTTATACTATCACCAACCAAAACTAACCGTTGCAAAAATTAATTATAGAAAAATAGGGAAATCGAAACTATCGCAATACAAAGTGCGGTACTACCGCACTTTACTGTAGCACACAGTAATAATTATGTTAGACGGTTAGAACTAGTCGTTTGAATTTAAGAGCGGTACTACCGCCGTTATAAGTGCGGTACTACCGCACTACGGTAGTTCCGTAAGTCAGCGCGGTACTACTGCACTACCGCAATGCGGTTGTTCCGCTGTGCTAAGTCCAGTACTTCCGATTTCTGGCTAGTTAAGTTTTTCTGGGAGTATTCTCTGAAAAAATATACCAAAAATCGGTAATTCTACAGTACCGTGTGGTACTACCGCAGTGCGGTAGTTCCGCCATTGAAATTTTGGTACTACCGATTTCTATGAGTCTAAATCCCCTCTGAGGGTGCTTTCTGGAAAAAAAACGTACCGCACAAAATCTGGTACTACCGAAGTCCGGTAGTTCCGCTGTTTACATGCCGGAACTTCCGCACTCCGGTAGTTCGGCAAGTGCCTGCGGTACTACCGATTTTACTGAGAGAGCACAGTGAGTTTTCAAACTTATTTTCATGTGCACGCATAATTCTAAATTGATCCAATATGCACCAAACATACTATCAAGCTACTTTCAATGATCCTTCTTAATAATACGGTCTCTAACCTATAATTCGGTCTTTCACCTTTTCTCCTAAGACCGATAAAATTAAAAAACGATCATATATTTCATGTACCTTTGTCTTGATCCTTCTCAAGTCTATTTTCCATGCAGCTTGTTCTTGTCCATTGCACATATAAAAATCTTGTCTATACAATTTTAATCAAACACATTAATCTCATATTCATAAATAGTCATTAATTACCAAAACCCAATTTTAGAGGTCTAGATGCTTTCACTCACAATGCCGAATAAACCAATGATCACGAAGAGCATATCAAGGAGGAAAGGTTAAAGAGGGTGACCCATCAGAAGAAGAGAGCACATGGAAGAATTCTCAACTCACGGACAATGAGTATAGTAGAGAGAATAAGAAAGAACAAGGTCAAGATTAACCTTAGGAGAGGGTGCCATTGGCGAAGAAGACGTCGACTGTGAAAGAGGCACCGAAGAGACCAAAGACTGCGGTGGAGGAGTAATAACTATTGGGGTGGAAGAAAAAGTCATAAAAAAGTGGCTCAACAAGTGATGCTGAAGTAGAGGAAGGAAACGGGCGAGAATAGAAAGAATGAGATTCATCAAAAGTAACATTCGGAGAAAGCGAAGCCAATCACATCACCAGTGAGATGCACAGCAGTAAGGTACAAAGAATCACCAGATAGCTCATAGCGGTTGCATAGATACGCCCACATCACCTATACGAAAGCCAAGCCAATCACATTATCAGTGAGATGCATTTCCATGCTAGCAATTAGAATAGTAGAAGCATGAACATTCTCATTAATACATGTCTTGTAAATAGTATATTGAATCTGAAAAGTCTCCACAGCATTCTCAAAAGCTTTAAATCTCTTTGTACAAGTGTCTTCAGAAGCACCATTCAAGAGCACGGGCTCAATAGGTGGAGTAGGACAAGATGAAAAAGGCAACACGCTAGTAAGAAACTCCCAAAGATACTGATCACGCACGTGGAAGCATATATGCTGAAACCAGTCCTGATAATCGAGACCATCAAAGATCATTGGGCAGTGAGAAATAGAAACGGTGCTTGAAATGGACAACATTTCTTTCTTTTTTTCTTTTTTCTGGTTAGTTAACAAAAGGATTACCGAGTCTCTCAGTCGGTTAGAAACCAATATGCACACCGAGTGAAAGGCGACGACCAGAAGACCTGAAGATCAGAGATGGCGAACCACGTTGACGACCTCAACAGCGGCCGGCTAGATGAAGCACCGATGGCTGGCCTACCTGAGGACCAGATGATCAAAAGACCCAAAAATGGTGGCCGACCTCGAGACGATCCGATTGGCTCGAATTGGGTGAGATCCCTCCACCGGCATCGAGTGGCAGAGGTCTTGGGCGACACCGACAGAGGTCTAGCGTGAGTGATCAGCAACGGAGGAAACTTGAGTGACGGCGGCGGTAGAAGATGCCCAGATCCGATCGATCCGGATAGGAGGAAGTCAGCAGAGGCCTTGGGCTTAGCGACGGCGGCAAAAGAAGCTTGGATCGGATTGATCCGATCAAGAGGATGTCGTTTGGGAAGTGGAAGTCTCGGGCGGAGACGAAGCTCGAATAGTCGGCGAGAGTTGATGACAAACCCGATGGAGAAGAACAGATCCGGTCGATCCATACAGGAAGATGTTGGTCTCCCGGGAGGACGGGCGATCAGGGTAGATGGCGATGAGGCGGCACAGTACAAAGACCACGTAGCAAAGCCAGCTTGACAAAACCCTATGTATTACTCTGATATCATGTTATGAATAGCGTTGTATTTATCATGAGGTCATTGGGCCACTATATATACACGTACAGGTACAACATATATCAGATAATCCCTTATACAATAATAAAATACACAGGTATAATACACATCTAACATTAACTACATAAAAATTATATTATTAGATTTATTATTAAAAATATTTGCATAATACTATAATTTTACATATTAATGTGAAGTTATAAAGACTAACAATTAAAATCATATCTTGGAAACAATAAAAAACAAAGAACATAAGTAAAAAAGAATGAAGGGAACATCTTTTTGTTCGGAATTTGAGTTTGTGGGAGAGGATAGAGAAGGGGTGGCACCGCCACCATGGCGGTGAGCATTTGACATGAACATTTTAATATGGATGAATAAATTTCAAATTTAAATTTGCCATTAGGGTGGCAAATTGGGAGAAATTGACTTTAAACATTTTAATATAAGCTAATTTGGCTGTAATTGAGAGTAATTAGCCAATTCAAAAAGTGAATTCCACAATTTCATCACCAAATCTTTACCCATAAATTGTCACCTCCGTTCCCTATATCTATGCTCGGTTTGATCATTTGCCATAGTTATATGGTGTCGCCTAGTCGGTAACTTGGCTAGGAAGAGAAAGACGAAGAGAAGGGCCCAAACCCTAGTTGTCGTCGTCTCCCATGCTACTCTATCCTAAGCTACTAACAGTAGGTGTACCCTGTCATCATAGCCTCGATGCAACTAGGTGTCTTCGTTGTCTTTCGCTTCTGGATTCTACTTAGAAAAGCTAAAAAAACAATAAGAGCATCTGACTTTTCGAAGCCGCTTCTCTGCTCCTCTCACTATCGTCTCGCCCTGGGAAAAAGCAGGAGGCTATGGGTGCACTACCACCTCATTCCTCTTGCTTTCGTCACGCGCACATATATCTCCCTTGTTACACCACTCACACTCTCCTTCTAAAAACCACTTTTTCCAGTTAATACTATTTATTTTCAACCAAAATACATAAGCTACAATTAAAAACCATTAGTAAAAATTAATACTAACGCCTCCTATTACCGAACCGGAATTATGAAACCGAACCGATCAACTTGGTTTGACCGTTATTTAGTATTCAAAACGGTAGCAAAATTTTCACAGTTGTTGTATCCGGTTTTTATGGTATTTACCGTGGGAAATTCGGTAAAAACTGAATTGTCTAACGGCCCTTGTCTTGCAGCCCATCGAGCGATGGGTCCAGTTCTGACCCATTAGGGCATCTCCAATGGTCCTAACTAAGTACTATCTATAAGGATTCCACATCATCTATAGAGTACACACTAAAAACTAGCATTCCAAAGGACTATCTATAAGGATAGCTATTTGATATTTACATGCACACACAGTCATTTATAGAACCTGCCTCGTTTTGCGTTATAGACTAGAGACGAAATAGTAGCTAGCTGTTTGTGTTTTGCATACCCTCTTTCCTCCACATAGGATATATGCTGATGTGTACATGCAAATAGCCAGCTGACTCAGCACCATTGGAGATGGCATTAGGGGAGCGAACAGCACCTGGGCAGGGCATCACGCTCCTGCATGTCGCGGTAGTCCACGCATGACCCAAGCCACTCGCGACCTTTCCCGATCCTGAGCGCAACGCCGTCCGGCCAGCTGCCGGTCTCGCTGCTGAGAGCCAAAGCGATCACCCCGCCGTTTCGCCGGACCTCAATCCCGAGCACCTATGGGAGTGCGACAGACAGGGCGGCCCTACAGTAATTTCTAGATATTCAACTGAATAACTAAATTTTTGACAAAAAATTCACTATATATTAGATATAATATATGTATATATACATACACACGCACCAGTAATCTACTTGATTCTTTCAATTAACAAGAGGGAAAGATGGGCTAAAATGGGAATGGGCAGGTCCAGGATGTAATGGTATGCCTAATGTTACTTCGTTTCTCCATTTTGTTGAGCCTTCCATTCGAATCACGCATTACCTCATTTGGTATTTCGGAACAACTAGATTTCAACATGTTACTGATGTTATTTCAACATATTTTATGTATGAAGTAGATGGACAACCTAGTGACCCTATATCATGGAGGCAGTGTGACAAGTGATGATTATGGAAATGTTCGATTTGTTGAAATGCAAATGGTGCCTCTGATATTCAGTGATAGGCCGTCGTTTAGTGAGTTGGTTGCCGTGACCGGGAGGAGCTACATTGTCATGCAAACGAGGAGAGTATCACGATTGAGGGGTTACTTCACTTCGTTCGAAAGACACAATTCTAAGGCGGTTGATCTTAATTGGTTGTGAGGATCGATGGGACAAATATGTCAAATTGGTTATGAGGAATGAGTTCCAATGTTTGGACCTTGTTGTGCGGAAGGTGTCGATTGATCTCACCTCATGGTTCTTCACCGAACTAGGTGATCGAGCACCCTTGACCCTCCGTTGCGGACCTTGCGGTGGATGTGGAAGAAGTGCACGAGGTGCACGATGCTCTATCCGCCTAACGAGGTTCGATTTCTCAACCACTCGAGTTGAATGTGCCGTGGTGGCCCTCCGGATCATCCCGAAGTGTCGAGCAACACCGTAGCCTTTTCCATCATTCCATTCTTTTGTCTCGATCCCATCGTTTCGTGCTTATGATGCAGAGACATTATTTATAATGTGGGTGTTCCTCCGTTGCTCCATCCGCAACGTTGAAGAAGTCTGTAGGGACTCCAACGGTGTGGATGTTCAAATTGTGGATGATTTAGAGCCTTACGAGATCGCAAGGGCCGTTGATTCCGATGATGACCGCCCTTTTGGAGAGCGACCGAAAGTGATATTGAGCCGATTAGGCGTTATTGCCTGGCCGGATCCATCGGTTCATGAATTCAGCGATCTTCGGCATTCTCATGAGGCTTATGCAGAAGGAAGGGATGACGAGTTGCTAGATGCTCCTGAGGCCGGTCAAGCATGACAATTGAGAAGGGCATGGTGTTTGAGGACATGTCTGCATTGAAAAGGTGGCTGCAGGAGTATGCAGTGATTCGTAAAAGGCCATTCAAGGTGAGGCATTCTTATGTGCAGCGGAGGTACACAGTTGTGTGCGAGAAGGAAACATGTGGATGGAGGGTTTGTGCTAGCAAACAGAAGGACACAGGAAAGTTCAAGATCACAAGAATCGTTGGCCCACATACTTGTGCCGGGCGAGCTCAAACGAAGCATCGGCATTGACCTCTACAATTATTGCCAAGTCATTGTGTCACATAGTAAAGGGAGAACCCAATATGAAGGTGAAGACACTTGCTGGGATTGTTAAGGAGAAATTTGGATACGAGATAAGATATGGGAAAGCATGGAGGGCAAAGCAACGCATCTGGAAGATGATATATGGGGACTGGGAAGATGGGTACTTGCAGTTGCCAGCACTCTTCAATGCAATCAAAGCGGTTAATCCCGGCATGCATTATGAGTACGTCCCGAAACCAAACGAATGTACTCAAGATGGGATGCAGATATTCTTCCGTGCTTTCTGGTGCTTTGCTCAGTCCATCGAGGCCTTTCGGCATTGTCGTCCCGTCTTCTCCATTGACGACGCTTTCTTCTTGGCAAGTACCAGGGCACACTTCTGATAGCCATTTCCTGTGACGCAGACAACACGTTGGTTCCTTTGGCGTTTGCTTTGGTTGAGAGGGAGAACAAAGACAGTTGTGGTTGCAGGACAGGCGCGGCGAGGGACGTACTCGTGCCTCCGACTGCACTTGCGCACCGACGCGCAGGGTCCACAGCTTGAGCTCGTCCCCACGACGAGTGACACTTTCCCACCATGGCGGTCACCACGACGACGAGGACGAGGTGGAGCGTACTTACGATGAGATAGGCCCGTCTCAGCTCGTTGACGCGCCTTCGACTCAGCGTGTGGCACGCAGACGCCGCCGCGAGCCTAGCCGTTACACTCCGTGCAATGCACTTGGTAAGGGTAAGGCTAGGAGGCGTGTGACGGGTTTTGTAACGAGCTACTTGTTGTACATACGAGTATATGTTATATTCATGTGTTATTTGTGTTTACAGTGGCTCCTAAATTTCTGACTAACACGATATAATATATTCGGAATGCTTTTTTGTAATTGAGATGTTGTAACGTCGAATGGTTTCGCGCAATCATTTATGCAATTGTTGTGTTCAGATCACATGCGCTTGTGAAATTATTTTAACTACAATAAAGGCATCATTTTAATATGACAAGTACTTTCATTGCATTACATGCACATACATGAACTCTCCAAAGAAGAGACGACACGATAACAACAAATACATGGTACAACATAGCATAAAACATTAGCAACATAGGCGAGATCAACCATACACCTCGTTGCCTACAAACCAAACGAGCCTCGTGGCACCCACATGGAGTATTGCTTGAGGTGGGCGCCTCGGGCGTGGTGGCGTCGTTGTAGTGGCACGCACATATGCAGCTAGGGTTCGCGCAGCAACATCCGTGATCGCACGAGCTTCCTATGTTCACGACCTCCTCGTTGCCCCTCGCGTTGCATCTGCGGCGGAGGTCGTTGTTCTCCTCGTTGAGAGTCTCGATTCGCTCCTCCAACTCAAATATTCGCTCCCATAATGTAGTCACGTACATGACAACATGCCGTTCGTGAGGCGGGTCGATCCAGCGTGAGAAGTCGCATTTCGCCATCTGTGAGAAAGAACGGTTAACAAGGAGGATCCATAAGTAGTAATGAAAATTGAACTATTAGCAATTTCTACCCCTGAGTGTGGGCATCGGAAGAAACGTCGCCCGCCATCGACTGGGCCATCCAAGACCTGCACAACCGCGTCCGTATTGTGTCTGCATTTTCGCCATGCAGGTTGAGCACGCCGGCTTGGTATCGGCGATCGCGTGAATCAAGTTCTCCTCCTTTCCAATGGGAGGTCTTCCTTCGGGGACCCAATTCCGACTGGACCTCGACTTCCGACATGGTATGTTTCTGCACGACGGAGAAGGGGCTGGGGCTTCGTTCGATTTAAAGAGTTCTCTACGTAGGGGCCGGGGGACCAAGAAAATGACGCAGCTAACACGTGTTCACGACCTCCGGATAGTAACGGGGGCCCCTACTGTGCACGCGGATGGAAAAGGCCCGAGGAGGTGTCATCATGTCATTATGCAGTGTCAGCACAAGACTCGGCAGCTTTGTGCAGCGAGGGTGACGAGTGGCCTGCTTTACGCAGAGACAAGACGAGATGGGGCCGCTTTTATTACGAGACTATAGTCTCTGAAAAGCCTACATAGAGCCATTTATTGCTTCGCTGGATGCCTTCATGACGCAGCTGACACGTGGTCACGACCTCCGGATAGTAACGGGGCCCCTACGCACGCGGATGGAAAAGGCCCGAGGAGGTGTCATCATGTCATTACGCAGTTGTCAAGACAAGACTCGCGGCTTTGTGCGGCGAGGGGAAGAATGGCACTTTACGCAGACAAGACGAGATGGGGCCGTTTTATTACGAGACTAGTCTCTGAAAAGCCTACATAGAGCCATTTATTGCTTATTGGATGCCTTCATGACGCAAATGGTATCACGTGTTCACGACCTCCGGATAGTAACGGGGCCCCTACCGTCGCCCATGGACTATGCCTTCATGCCTCCATGGACTATGCCCACCGCACTGATAACTTTGTCTATATTAAGGCATCCTATGTCTTCCATACCACATCTCCTCCTCAAGACATCTCAATACTACTACACATCAATGTCTTCTCGGAGGTCCGACCCATTTGGAGTGCCGGAGTGGCATGAGCGTCCGGTGCCATTGCGACTTTCGGACGATGTTGTGCGTCCGACGGATCGAGTACAACGAGCCAAATACGGCCGTAGGTTCTTCAAGTGTCCGGACACGGATGACGACTTCGTGGTAACGACGACAACTAAATCATTTGTTTCGTTATCGTTTTCAACTTTATCCATGACATCTACCACGCCACACGAGGCTTGCACGCTCATCGAATGGGTGGATCGGGTGTCGCCGGCATGGCCAGTAACCGGCGAAGCGGTGGAAAACAAAGGACAATACTTTGTCAAGATGACTCAGGCTCGCGAGGTGGAACGACAGATGCGGCTTGAGCAAGAGCGCCGCGTGAGGGTGGACCAAACCGTCTCAAGGGCAAGGAGGATGAGTTGCAAAGGAGGCGGGAGCGATTAAGTCTCGTGAAGCGCCCATCAAGCGTCGGGAGGAAGAGCTTCAAGCTCGTGAGGCGCTCTCAAGACCAAGAGTGACAGAAGAAGGATGTAGCGAGCCATCTTCGTGGCGCGACAAAAGGGGGAAACAAACACGCTACACCCAAGAGACAAAATGTAATAGACCCAGCAAGTTATTTTCCTAAGGCATGCATGTTAGGACTAGTGGTGGAATTCGAACATTACGACTGAGTTCCATGGCAAAACAAAGATGCTCAACAGAATGGCCGCTAATGAAGTATCGATTCACACTGTAAACCTTTCTGTCAGCAAGGCCTTCGAATCTTGCCAGAAGCTAAACGTCTTCACCAGGATGTCAATCAAATATGTGTTTTTATAAGTTTAAAATCTCAATGCATTAGATCCTTGAGACCAGTAGCAAGAAACCAAAATCTTGAATGTGTATACAAAAATTAGTTCACGTATGTTCAACCATCCAAAGATCCCAGGGGATTTTTGCCCTTTAGGTTTCAAAGAACTCGGCGCCAATACCCACGGCGTCGACCTCGGCGCCACGACACTCGGCGCCGAGGTCGGCGCTCGACACACACGGCGCCGAGGTCGGCGCCACGACACACGCGCCGAGGTGGTGCCACGACGGCGCCACGCATGCCGCAAGACGCTGAGCGGAGCGCGAGCTCGGCGCCGTGGACCACGGCGCCGAGACGTTTATCTCGGCGCCGTGTCCCACGGCGCCGACCTTTGGGTCCAAAAATGAAATTAAAACTGTCAGGGGTCTAAATATGAATATTTTTCAAAAAAAAGGTTAAAATAGAAAAATTTCGGACCTGGCGTTCTGGCGCCGGGCCGACCGTAGCCCAGCACCCCAGCCGCCCAGCCCATGCCGAGTCGCCGGCCGGCCCCACGGGCTGGCTCGGCTTGGACGCTTGGTAGTCGCTACTCTCTCAGCGCCTCTCCTCTCACTCTCAGACCTCTCCGTCTCCGACTCTCCGTGGCGGCGCACGGGCGGCACTGGGACCGCACACCGCAGGTTCGTCTCCTCCATCGTCTCCCTCGGTCCGACCGTCCCGCCGACGACCGGCATCGACAGATCCCTCGTGGCTCTTGCTCATCCCTCCCAGATCGGCAGATCCCACGGGCACGGGCGGTCGCCGCCGCGCGCGTTCCGGCCGCTGGCCGCAGGCCGCTTAGCAGCCTCAGCTTCACCAATCGGCCGTCGGCCCGTCGCGCATCTCGCACTCGACCGCGGGTTCGCCGGCATCCGGCGCTCCGGCGGCGATTCACCCAATCACCCCCGAGGCCCCGACTAGCCTGGTGAAGTGGAGAAGTGGGGAGGTACTTTCTCTAGACTCTAGATCGATAGATCCGTTCTCTGAGTGACTTGAGTCTTCCTTCTTAGTTCATATTGATATTATTGAGTCTAGATTCTAGAATAACGTTGAATACTTGAAGTTGAATGTACGAGGATATGCAGCCAGAGTTCATAGTGATTTATGTTGACATAGTGATTTATGTTGCAAATTGCAATGCAGGAGAGCAGGAGTACTTCCTTTTTGTTCTGTGATACTGTCTGTCAGACTTGAAGGAAGTGTGTGAGACCAGAGGTCCAGAGCTAAGAGCTTTGCATGATTGCATCACTACTGCAGTGTTGTTTAATTGCTTATGGGAGCATTTTGCCTCAGAATTGATTACTTGTTGCCCTCGCCGTGAGATTGAGAATATAACAAGGTCTGATTCCATCGTTCTCAACGGAGTTAGCTGTGGAACAATTCTACATTGCTTTAGATGATCACCAAACTCATGGCTCAAATATTCACCTCCACGATCTAATTGTAAGGCTTTAATTGTCTTGCCAAGTTGATCTTGTACTTCATTATGAAATTCCTTGAAATTTTCAAAGGATTCAGAGTATGCCTCATTAAGTAGATGTAACCATATCTATTAAAGTCATCGGTAAAAGTTATGAAGCGCTAAAAACCACCTTTGGCCGTTGAGCTCATTGGTCCACATACATCCGAATATACTAAAGCCAACAAGTCATTTACCCTTTCACCTATACTAGTCAAAGACGTCTCAGTCATTTTGCCAAGTAAATAGGACTTACATGTTTCAAATGATTAAAAATCAAATGACTTTAGAAGACCATTTTTATGGAGTTTCACAATGCATTTCTCATTTATGTGACGCACGCACGAGGTGTTCCTGGGCACTGCGAACCCATGGTTTGGGAGATGACGAGGATTGTGGTGGTCAGAAAGGGTAGAGCAAGGGCGTCGGCCGTGGAAAGGGGAAAACTTGTCGGTGGTGAGCTCCAGCAGTCTCTAGTGTAAAAGGCGAGTGCATGAGAACGGCGTGGGCATGGGGAGTCCGTCGGTGAGGATAGCTTGGCTTGTGGTGTGGCGTGAAAGGCTAGCGATGGTGGCGGTTATGGCGACGAGGCGGAGGATGGCAACGGTGTCTCACGGAGGGGGCAACGATTGTAGGAGGGGTTCAATGATGGGGTAACGAGGCACACCTTGTGATGCAGATGACGAAGGGCAGAGATGGAGGAGGCGATGGATCGGTGGTGGCAAGGGCGAGGCCGGCGGGGCAACGAGCTCTGATGACGGCTTCGGTGATCTTCTGTCGAGGAGAGCGCACAATGGCAAGCTCAATTTTGAGGAAGAGGCAAGGGAAAGGACGAATTTTATGGTTTTACCCGGCGGTGTCAGAGAAAAGAGGACGACTCTGCTGGATTTTGAGGTAACGATGGCTTCGGCGACGGTGCGGTTCGCTTCGGGGAGTGAAGAGGAAGTAAAAGAGCTGGCTACTGCCACTGCTTTGTCTTTATAGGCACTCGAAGGTGGTGGCGCACAGGGTGCGACGGACGACAAAGGTAGCTCGTGGGTGTCGCCATGGACGAATGCTCGCATCTTGCGGGCGAGCTAGCGTGCGGTTGGCGCATAAGTCGTTGCGCTGAGTTAAGGCGGCACTAGTGCAGGAACGAGAGCGTGGCCGTGGTGGCAGGTGGCCGGCAAGGTGGCAAAGGCGGCGAAGCTTCGACGTTGGCGTTGATTGGGTGAGCGAGATGGCTTAGGCGCTGGGAGTCGGGCTAAGGCGTGGTTAGCGCGGCGCTGGGCCGAGAGACGACATGCCGGCCAAAGGAAAGAACGAAAAGGGAAAAAGAAGGTGAGCTACGGCCTAGAAGAGAAAAGAGGGAGAAAGAAAGAAAGAAAGAAAAGGAAACAGCCCGTGGGCTGGGCTGGAAATGGCCCAAGAGAGAGAAGAATTTAAGAAATTAGATGACTTTTCAGGGAGTTTAGGGAAAGAAGGTAGCATTTCTGGTGCACGAAAAACACAAAGAACTCAGAAAAACAACAAATAACTTGAGAGACTTTGCGAAAAATTTATGTATTTTTGGAATTTTTCGGGCTATCACAGTACTTTCGTGTGCGAGTGTTTGAGCCATGCTTAGTATTACTCGAAGCAGTTAGTTCTATAAACTTTTGCTTGTTTTCAATGCTGCAACAAACTCTTGAATTATATGCTTTCCATATGACATAAATCAATCTAACAAATTTAGAACTGGTTGATTTTAGGTGCTGCAAGTTATTCTACACTTCTCTTGTTCAGTATATCTGAGCATAGTGAGGCACAAGTTGTCCAGTGGAATTTTGGTCTGGTTAAAGCCAATTCTATATTCTCACCAATTCTCATGGTATGACTACTTTCCGTCTTATCTTCATGCTAAGTGTATTGCATACTTGTCCTAGGTTTACATTCTACTGTTGAGATTATATGCACGATGAATTGACAAACCGTGGAGTAATTGTCTTATACGCTCCATATCTTTTACCCTTTTTTTACAGATGGATTATCTTGAAATCAAGAGTGAACAAGAGTATCAGGTAGATATGTTTGTTCATATATTTATGTTCTATTGCTTAGCTATGCGTTCACCCATCATGGGTTCCAATCTTGTACCTCCTTTTTTGTGCAGATGGATCCTATTCAAATCAGGGATAATGAAGAGCAACTGGTAGAGATGCTTGCTGACCAGCCACGTTTTCTAGAACCCTTATGTCCAGAGGAGGTCAATGAAGATACACGAGTATACCCTCGTGTAGGGGAGGAGTACCAGGTGGAAGTTCCGAATCTAGCAACAGAAGAGGAACTCATGAAACTAAGGTCATTGCCAGTTGATGACAGCAGAATGTTTGGTTTTGAGTACCCTGCGAGAGTAGGATTAGCTATTCCAGTTACATGGACCCAAAATACAAGCAATCATATAAAAGAACAGAGGGGATTTTCAGGACATAGTTCGTGTCCTTCACAAAATGAATGTAACAGCCACAGCAGTGGAAATATTCCAAGAAATTTATCTCAGAACAGTATTTGTCCAGACTGTCTGGGCTGTAAAGTTGAATGTGATGAGCAAGGTGAGAAATTCTCAAAATCTGTTGGACAAGATATGCACTGCTTACTGAAAAGGAATGTTTTAGGCTGTTCTTGTGTAAAGAGGAAAGTCAATGATTATATTCCATTGCCTGGAATGCCAAGATACTCCTGGACTGATGAAGAGGCACAAGCTTTTCTTCTTGGTCTCTACATTTTTGGCAAAAATCTTGTTCAGGTGATGAAATTTATGGAGATTAAGACAATGGGAGAAGTTCTATCCTATTTTTATGGAGAATTCTTCAGGTCTGATGCATACAGACGATGGGCTGCATGTAGAAAAGTAAGAAGCAGGAGATGTATACTTGGGTTGCGTATATTTTCTGGTCCCAGACAGCAGGAACTGTTGTCACGTTTGCTTGCTGGTGTAGCAAGGGAAGTTCAAGATCCTTTGCTGGAGGTGTGCTCAACTTTCTTTTCTTTGTTTCTTTTCTGAATTAGATCCTTTTGAACTAGTGAACATTGACACATGGAACGTTGATGTTTACAGTGAGTTCCATAACTACATTCCTTCATTTTCTAATATCCTAATGACACTTCGGGCAAGGCCCTTCGTTAGCATTGGTACAATATTATTCCATGGTATGACCATTAAAACCATGCTTTTCTGCTTTTGAAAAGGGCCCAGCATTGAGTATGCTGGTTCACCTTTATTTAAATCTATAAATCTTACCCTTTTTTTTTGCGAACACTAAGTCTTACCGTATATTATTGTATGTTTAACTTGCTATATGATGCTTTTCGCTGAGCATGTTGTTGCATTGATGTTGACTGATTCTAGTTTATGTTTCTGTTAGTTTTCTCAAGAGGATGAAAATTATTGTCTTCTGCAGGTGTTTAAAACATTCAATGGGGGAACATCTACTTTTGAGCAGTTTATTTTATCCTTAAGGTCCACAGTTGGTGCACAGATTCTTGTAGAAGCAGTTGGAATTGGCAAGGGGAAATATGACTTGACTGGATTTGCATTAGATCCTTGTAGACATCATGGTATCTCGACCCGCCCAGAAATCCCTATTGGCAAGGCCTGCTCATCACTTTCATCTGGAGATATCATAAAGTTTTTGACTGGTGATTTCAGACTAAGCAAGGCAAAATCTAATGATCTATTCTGGGAGGCTGTCTGGCCTCGCTTGCTTGCAAGAGGGTGGCACTCAGAGCAGCCTAAGGATTCTTCACCAGTTGGCAAACATGTTTTAGTCTTCCTCATTCCAGGCGTAAAAAAATTTTCCAGAAACAAGCTTGTCAAAGGAAATCACTACTTTGATTCTGTTAGTGATGTCTTGAGCAAAGTTGCATCTGAACCAAGGCTACTTGAGTTTGGAGTTGAAGGTGGTAATAATGAAGGTGGGATTAAGCTTGAAAATGGATGGATCCATGATGTTGAACCTGACAAAAGCACACTTCCTGGCAAGAAACATCCTTGCTATAGCCGGCCCAGTGAACCTGGGTGTTCCCCAGAGCTAATGAAATTTACTGTGGTGGATACTAGTCTTGTTCAAGGGGAAGAACCATGTAAGGTGAGGTCACTTAGAAACTTACCTACGGATGCCAGTCATGGTTACATGTCTTCACCACATTCAGGAGATTCTGGGAGTGACAGCTCAGAACACTCAGATTCAGAGGACAGCTCTCAGCCTTATGAACATATAAATACTAATCAAAACACAACTGATGCTAAGTATTTTAACGAGGAGAAAAAATGTAAGCCTCCAACAGGAGATAAGATGGATTCTGATGTACTTCAGAAGATTTCTGTTTTTTCAGGCGCAGCGACGCCAATCAATGGTCATGTTTCAATTGATCAAGGTATCGGCACAATGAATAATGTCTCCTCTTCAACTGCAACTATTCTTCCTGT
This sequence comes from Melocanna baccifera, assembly GCA_036346265.1. Classification (NCBI taxonomy): domain Eukaryota; kingdom Viridiplantae; phylum Streptophyta; class Magnoliopsida; order Poales; family Poaceae; genus Melocanna; species Melocanna baccifera. The sequence continues at coordinate 20,718,977 of CM070694.1, read as the reverse complement.
TGGTAATCAAAGGGTCCATGCTACTACTTCTTCAACTGAAATAAACTTTCAGTTCGATCAAAGGATAAATCCTGAGCCTCAAGTTTTCTTAGCACCTGTGTCAAAGAGAAGAAGGTTAGTTTCTTGCAAGAATGAAAGGACTGGTCGCAAAAATACTGCCATGAATAAAGGACATGACTGGAAGCAAATTGACACCCCACTGCAACATGATATGTCTGGAGCAAATGAAGCAAGTGCAGGGGCTAAACCTTTTGTATGGGGTGCAATTCCGTGCTCATCAACTAACATAACCTTCAACATGAATAACAATCAAGCATATTGCAGACAGGTTCACAATGTGCCCCCTAATGTTGAAACAGTGGTTTACAAGGAGAAGGCCCAAGATAAGCATGTTATTGATCTGAATGTCCCACAAATGCCTTCTGATTACGAATCAACTGCAAGCTACATTGTGTCTCTGCCTCCATATGACAAGAATACACGAACCATGGGCAGATCTATACATTCCTCTGAAACCAAGGAGATGGATGGCTGTCTTCCAGACATCAATGCCTCTAGTAATGCACTCTTGAGTAAGCAGCTTTCTTTCAACTCAAGGAGGCAGAGCACCAGAAGCCGCCCGCCTACAGCCCGAGCTCTAGAAGCTCTTGCCTGTGGCTTCATGGGAAAACAGAAGGGCGGGGAGGCAAACTTCCCATCTTCAAACAGGAGCAGCAGACCTGTCCGACGACCACCAAGATCAACTGATGTTGTGGTGCCATTTCCTTCTGATGGTGTGGGAAGTAGTTCTCATTTTACTGATCCAGCCATTATTGTCAATGAATGGCGCATGAGGAACCCTCAGTATCAAATATTTCACAGCAACTCCTCAGATAAGTCTACTGATAAAGGTTCTCATGAATTGTTTGGGCAAGACAAGTCTACTGATAAAGGGACTCATGAATTGTTTGGGCAAGACAAGCCTACTGATAAAGGGACTCATGGATTGTTTGGCATACCTTAGATCACATGAAAATGAGTAAGGCGTTCCATGCCCAGCGATTTCCTTCGATTATTCAACCTTTACAGAATGGATTAGCTGCTTGTTAAGAGAATGACGTGATCTTATGGGTCAGAATGCAACATGCAGTCAGTGGCGGATGCTACTTCGTCAAACTTTTATTTTGCGTTAAGAAACGAATGGAGGAAGCATATACAGCTCATTGCCAATTTCAGCCATACTTTGGTGCATGTCAAACGCCTAATGTTCGGGCTCAATACTTATCCTGAACAGATGAGCCCAATGAACTACAAAGATGTGATGGATGTTTGCCCTTAAGGTCAACCTTCAGTGGCTTGTCAAGTCTTTTGTGATAAGCATTAAGCGAGAAAAAACGAGCGTAAGAATCATGCTCTTCTTGTGAGGAAGTCATCTCATGAAGCTTTTACTTTTTTTTTTTTGAGGTTTTCTGATGAAACTTTACCTGGAGTTATATACTCTTGTCCTTTCTACATGTACTATGTGGAATAGCTGGAAAAGTGTGTAATAGTGCACCCATATAAGAACGATAGTTCAACTAAACTTGGAACGCTAATCTTGTCCAACATTCCCAAAATTCAGAAAGAACCCAAAATACATATGTTCTATGCATACCTGTTAAATTCTTTATGCCCGCGTTCGGTTCCAAAAGTTAAAAATCGTGTTGCTTTTGCCTGTTTGGTTTTGAGTAGAAGGTAGTGATTGTATTGGACTAAACTTATTTTGCTGATTTTTTTATTTTGTATTTTACTAGGCTTTTCTTCGTATACCATATCCCAAATATCTGTGTCGGTCAGTGGAACCGGATCACTACTCCTAGTCCGGGAGAAAAGTAATCAAACATCCCGTTATTTATCAGATACCGTTTAAATTACGCCAGAATAAGATAAAATGTATTATATACCCTCTATTGATGTTTTAGGCGTGGTTTGATTTGGTCTGATGTCAAAAATTGAACTGGCTGCTTATTTATTTCACGATATATTATTCAAATACGAGTCTACTGGTATCACTTATGTATCATTAAATCTACGCATCGTTGGAGTAATTGTTGGTCAAATATTACAAATTTTGAACCTCGAAACGTGAAGGCACCTTATAAAAATCAACAAGAGGTAACAGATATACACCGCAAATTCAATTACAACAATAATGCTACATTTTCTGAAGCAGGAATAGTCGAAATAATGAGCTGATGCTACCTCAACATCTCTTATCTTCGAAGGCCCAAACCAAGTCCAAAGAATAGTTCCGTTGCGCACACAAATGACACATCCACCAGCATATAGGTAATCAAATCAATAGAAATTGTACAGGCAAAACTGCCTCTGTTTGTCTTTGACAATCTTTCCTCACTGCAACTGCCGTGGATCTGCTGCGTGGTCGCTAGCTCACTGCATGGCCTCTGTACTTCTGTAGTCCGTACAGATAGGCAGTGTAACCTCTCCATGCCCTTCTCAGCAACTCTAAACACTCATGGCTTGATGTCTAAACGGTAAATTCAGATGTGTCATCCATGGTACCATGAGGAATGAGGACACCCTTGTAAGATCACCATGGCAGAGGTAGGCTACCTCGGAAGCGAAGGCATCGTTTGCAAATGTCCTATTGTTGCATCTATCCGAGCCGAACCTGATGCAAACATCTTCCTGTCTATGGACAGATGGCGGTTGGAGCCGAGCGTCCCCGTGCTTTCGATGGATCTCATGTACTCCGAAGCATTGTTCTCGATTATCAGAGCGTCCTCTAGTTCTCTGACAACGTCTTCCATGCTTGGCCGGAAGGTTGAGAAGGGCTCGGTGCATACTGATGCAACCTCAAGAACCCTCCACATGGCCTCTGAACAGTACTGCCCTTTTATGCCAGAGTCGACGATTTCGTCAATCCTGTACTCTCTTATGTATGGTTTTGCCTACACGACAGAAATCATGGTAAGATTGGATGCGCAAACATTCTGGAGTTCTGAAACTGAAATACCTCTTTTTTCCAAACAATCGTAAAGTACACCTAGAAATAATTTTGCTAACTAATTAAACCCAAGAGCTACAGCTGTTGGTGAAAGCTTCCAAACAAATGTGATTTCATTTGATCGGTAAGTAAAATGCATGGTTGGTGTGCAATGAAAACTTACCCACTCAACTAAGCTCCATTCATCCCGAGGCCTTTGAACATCAAGAGGTTCCCTTCCAGTTACAATTTCTAAGAGAACCACTCCAAAACTGAATACGTCACTTTTGGTTGATAACAGCTGAGTGGAATAGTATCTAAAAGAAAAGGAAGATTCACAAAATCAGCCAAATGTCGAATCAAAGAAGATGTATGCAATGCACTAAAAGCTTCAATACATAACGGATCTGTCATTTCAAAATGCATGCAATGTACTAAAAGTTTCAATACATAACGGATTAGTCATTTCAACTGATTTATAAGCGTTGACTGTCATATGGAATGATGGTAGGATTCTTAAGGAAAAAATAATTTCGGTTAGATAACTGTTCTATAAACTGATTAGGAAAAAAACTTTCACTAAAAATGCAATAACTATTCACTCAAAAAATAAATTACAATTTACCTTTTTAGAGCTGATTTTTCAGTTGAACTTTCTGAATTTAAAAATGCAACAATATATTATAAAATGCAAGACCTGCTATATTGATACAATAATGTTGATGTCAGCATGAGTGAGAACTTTGTATTCAATGAATCAGCCTGCCAATCATTTAGACAAATAGGAGTACTAAGTTCTAGCCTTCTAGGTTAATGGAATATTTTAGAACTCATAAATGTAATCCTCTTTCTTTAACTTCCTTTCATCGATACATTGTTCTGTCTATTAAGTACAGTTTGAATCACCGTTGCTTCAAATGTACGGCCTTCTGATCTTCTATCATTGTTGCCGAAGTGAAAGCGATGCAGAAACTTACTCAGGGTCTAAATATCCAGCAGTCCCCTTCACTTCCATTGATGCATTACTGTCACCTTCTTGAGGCGCATACTTAGAAAAACCAAAGTCGGCAACCTTACCACACATGCTGTGATCCAGAAGTATGTTGCTTGACTTAACATCTCTGTGTATGATACAACGGCCAGCAAAATTGTGAAGATATACTAGTCCTGAACAAGCAACCGATTATGTCAAGGCACATATGAAAGAAAGCATTAGCAGTTTTCAAATATTTACAGACGAAACATGAAGACAAGTAACATGCTATGCCCCTAAATTGCATAAAGGATGTATACAAAATTAACTGAACCGGGTCTTTCAAAAAAAAAACTGCACTGCTAACCTCTAGCAGCGCCAATGCAAACAGATAGTCTGGTGGGCCAATCAAGAACTTTTCTTTTTGACGACTCACCTAAAAATAAAAAAATTAGAAAGGAGGGTCTTAAACTGAAAAAGTAACTAAATCTTCACGAAGCTTGATACCGTAGAGGCGATCCTGTAGTGAGCCATTGGACATGAATTGATAAACTAAAATCTGTTGATCCTTTTCACAGCAATAGCCAATAAGTGGGACCAAATTCTCATGCCACACAGCAGAAAGTAGCTGTAACTGTATCAATTGATAAATTCAGTGCTCAGAGGAACTTTGATTGCAAAAATGATTTCAATAGATAAATACTGGAAAAAACAAAGTAACTGGATTATGGAATGCCATCTAAGATACGATAATTGATGAGGCTATCATTCCCTTATTCCTGAATCACCATTGAGGACAACTTATTTAACTTCTCTGCTAGAATGCAACTCAGTCGATAATTTATATCCAAAAATAAGAATGAACGAACCTCCCCCCTTTGGCGGCATGATTCCTTATGTTAGTATGGGCAGAATTTGTCTATACCTCATTGTTAAACTCGCGTGTTCCCTGTGTCGATGAGGTTGAACGAACTTTTACTGCAACTTCTTGACCATGTGCTAAAGTACCTCGATAAACTGCTCCAAACCCACCCTCTCCTATCAATGTCCTGAAGTTGCATGTTGCACTCTGGATTGATTTGAGGGATAACTGTTGAACTGCAGGGTTTGTAGTTTTATGGATGCTGCATTCTTCAAAAACAGGATCTGCATAGACCATTGTAAAAAAAATACATTCATTTATCCATTGAATATTTAAGCGCAATGATGATTGTGAGATGCATCTATCCAATTGACAACTGGACACAATGGCAAATGCAACAATCCCACTACTGTTTGCTAGCCAATCTATTGAAGAATCAGATTCAGACAGGTCAGTTTACACGGTTTTCAAGGCCTAATACCAGTGCTGGGCATAAAATTATTTTCCTCATCATATGATGTCTGGTAATAGTGCACGCTGATCTAACAGGTTGTACATAGCGTACAAGAGCTGCTTTCAGCTTTCTATACAAAATAGAAGTTTCTGATCACATACACAAACAAAATGCACAGATGAACTCATAGATGCACTTGAAACTGCACAGAAAGACTTGTGCAACATGACCTAAATACACGCGCATGTGTGCACAATATCTACTAACTACATGTAGCAGCAGGGAACATACTTGTTGTAGAAGAGCGGTCTGTTTTCTGAGGACGCCGTTCACGTTTGTTGAAACAACCAAGGAACAATCCAAGTGCAAGAGTGCATGCCAGAGATCCTCCGGCAACACCACCAACAACAAAAATTTTGTGACTGGCAACTCCAGGTGGGCTATGGTACTCTTCGGTAGCACAACCTCCATAGCTTTTTATTTTCCATAAAGAAATGGTAGTAGAATTATGTTACTGCCACTCATGACAAGATAAGTTGAACATCAGAATAGAAATCTCACCTGAAATCCACGTTGGTAGATAGCCCATCAGGTGGCTGAGTGCTCAAGAAGGGGTTGCACTTTACTGACCTGGATAAATGACCGTGTTTGATTAGACCTTTTTGGTCAAGGAGTTCATATTGACTGTGCATATGATGTCAGAAGCATATCGAATGGAACTAGAATGATCTTAATTGGATGGCACTGTCCAGAATGGCACATGGATTCGGTGCAGACAATCTTTTATATTTGTCATAAGAAGAAAAGGCACAAGACAGCATATGCTTACAGCTTCAGCAGGTGCGTGAGAGCAGAGAGAGATTCTGGAATAGAACCAGTGAAGTTATTGTCCTGCAGATCACTGCGTCCACAAGTAATAAGAACATTAAACCAACATATCTAAGATAGCATGAACACACTCTGGAAAGCAGATACCGAAGCATACAGCTCATTTAGCTCCTTCAGGTTACCAATCGCGGCGGGCATCGGCCCTTGCAGTTTCTTTGAAGAAAAGTTCCTGTGCAAAGACCAGTATATCACATTGGTTGCAATTTGACGCCACCTTTCAGATGCCAAAGACTTTTAGGGATGACAGAAGGATCTTAATATACATAGTTAAAGAATAATCAAATCCGGATAAACAGCAGCAAGAAAAAAAAGTCAGGGTGGTCATCTGAAAGTATACATGTATGTGTCAATGTGGACCATTGCTATGGTTACGATTCCCTAGGCACTTACAGGAACTGTTTACATAAATTTGTTTACATAAATGATATTGTAGCATTTTTTTCTTCAAATTTGGTCTCTAGATGGACTTACTGAGCTCGGCAATTACCTACCAAGCTCGGGGAGCTCGGTAGGAGAGCCACAACAGCTCGGCAGTCACCTACGGTGCTCCTGGAGCTCTACAGGAAGACCTGCCGAGCACCCCTCTGTGGTAGGATAATGAATGGGCATGATTAGCACTAATTAAACAAGATTAGTGCTAATTACATATGATTAGTACTAATTAAGTATGATTAGCGCTAATTAAAGAAAATGCACAGTGCTACTGGCCGACAATCTACTGAGCTCGGTAGATCCAAGGAGGTGGCTAGATTTACAAAAACAAATATATGAAGGAGAAATTAAAAAAAAAAGAGACCACAATGTCATTTGTGTGAACAATTCCACTTACAGCTTGACTATGACATGGTTACCATCCTTCTCTTGGCAAGAGAACCCTTCCCAGGTCGGTGGAGAACACGGGTCTCCACTCCATGACTTGAGCATCTCGTGCCCATGGTTTCTCTCCCATAGCTCTTCCTTCAATTGCTTCGCCACATCCACTGAATTAAGGTCAGCAGAAAAGTCCCCATCACGTCAGAAATACAAGGATCGAATTTAGAAGTGGACAATAAAAGCGAACAAGAAAGCGCGTTAGTCACATCGCACGCAGAGCACTTCGCCAACGAAATCCACCGATTCGATCGCTCCACGAGACCAGCAACATGACCACACTATTCATCCATGGCGAGCGAATTATCCAAGAAATGAAATCCGATGCGAAGCTCTAACTGGCTAATCATGGTATGAACTCCCAGTGGAGACTACCATCAGAGACCACACAGGGGTTCCATGATCGCTCATAAATTGGTACTAGCCTCTACCTTGGGTGGGTCCATGGGACGCGGCGGCGGCGGCGGCGGTCGTGAGCAGCAGCGCGGAGAAGAGGAGGAAGCAGGCGACCATATCTCGGGCACGGCAACCACGCGGGCGGGGCGGGCGATGGGGGGGTGGCCGCCTGCCGCTGCCGGCCGGCCGAGGAGAGGGGACGCGAGGGGTGGAAAGGGTCAGCAGCTAGCACTGCTGGGCTGGGCGGTTGGTTGGTTGGCTGGCGCTTTGTTTTGTAGTTTCTCCGCTTGTCTGCTGGTGCTCGGCACGGCAGGCACAGGCGGGCGGGTGCGTGCATGAGCCCGTCGACAATGACCGCACGCTTTCTCCGCACTGTTCCGGTTCGTCATCTCCGGATATTCTTAGGCCCTGCATCCTTGCGCTACGGTACATGTTTGACCAGGACCAAATGAGTTCGTTCTTTCTCCCTTCAATCATCGTTTCTCTTCCTTCCATTCCCTTTCCTTGTTTTTTTTGTTAGGGTGTATAATCATCAATCGGATACTTTTTTCTAATATTTTTAGAGGAGACGGTTACAAATCTAAATAATAGTTAAGAAAAATATCTTAATGATATTCAATATCCATTTCTTTATTTATAGAGAGGACAGTTTGATCATATTTTTTAATTACGTAGGACGCGTACACACATATATACATCCTACAAAAATATATGCTAGGTCTTAAGCGAAGAAGGATATGGAATAACTCCAATACTCATAGAACATAGACATAAATGTTAGCTCTAAATTAAGCGGAGGGCGAGTACTTAAAACAGACGTGCTTTTTCAATAAACGCACACATGAGTACGGAGGCGCACCAGGTTGGCTGCTCGCTCTCGGTGGATGGAACTATTTCATCCATATGATATCTCATCTTTTTGTTTGGTTTGATAGATGAAACTATTCTATCTCAGATGAGATGATTTTACCTAGTTATTTTGGTAAAGAATATTTCATTCAAATACTGTATCACACCGTGGGACCAAATCGAATAAAACACATCGCTGAGACAGAACCATCCCATTCCATACCACGAACCAAGCACCCCAAAATGACGCAGCTAACCACCCGAGCCCCGGCTCGGTCCTCGTCGTTCGTTCGTTCATCCTCTTGCCAAAATCTCCTCCGGTTCATATTATTCCGAGGGGGTGGATCGGCCCATAGCTCAACCAAAACTGGCCTACTCCAACTCGAGTTAGTCATGGGCCAGACCATTCTGCTGAATTCTTCTTTTGCCGGGCTTACGTGCGTGCCAAGGCGCAGTAGAAGAGTGCAGTAGAGAGAAGATTTTGAGGCCTCTTTTAAAGGCGATCTCACTTTCCAGAGCCAGGCCTAGCTTTCTTTGGTTCTTCCCTCGAATTTCTGCCCACGCCCAGCCTGTTAAGTCTATCAGGCCGGCCTGTTCAAGCTACAATCAGCCCGGTTAAGTTACTATTAGTAAAATTTGCCTTTTTTTTTGTTTATCCTAACACGAGTCAAGTTTTCGGCACATACGTTTTTCAGCGAATCCGAGTTCAACGCTGGTTTGTTTGGGAAGAAAATAAAACCAATCCGAAATCCCTGCTACACATGTGCGGAGACTCCCAGTCGGTTGTGGCCTGCGTGCCTACTAACTTGCCGAATGCAACTAGAGTCGGTTTGTATCTTCTATCGCTTTTTAGGGCATATACAATACAGTGACGTAAACTATCTATAAAAGATGCCATATAAGAATTTTGCTGAGGTAGATAAAAGAGAAAGAGAAGAGAGAATGAGATCGATTGTAATTCTATGGGTACGCTCATTGTAGCGATGGAACGCTGTATAGCGATTTTTTCACTGTAGCAACGATGGGAATCATTGTAGCCCTTTTATCACGTAGTGATTTTTTTTTTGGTATTCTTGCATTTTGTTTTTTTCTCGTATTCCTTTGCATTGTTCGCTTTAAATTAGTGTGCCGCTTTTATTTTTATATTTTTTAGATTTAATTATGCCCAATAAGCCAACTCAGCTACAGTAAAAAATCAGCCAGCTACAGTGAAATTTCAGCAAAAGCCAAAAGCCATCGCTATTCCGAACGCTACCTATAGACGGTCGAAACGCGATAAATAGCCTGCTATAGATAACTTACATGCCCTTGTATCAATATTGTCTATATTTTATAGACAACCTATTATAGAAGGTGTCTTTAGTGTTGCTTACAGATGACATAAAATGACACTATAGACAGCAGTTGTCTATATCACTATACATGCCCTTAGTCCGAAGCAGAGTTAGGGAACTGAATTCTCTCTGAAAGGTGACGGTGCCACAACATTATGACTTTGCTTCCTAGCCATCGGATAAAAAACAAAGACAAAGATGGATCCAGATACTATAGCAAAGATGATGTGCTAGATATTGTATCAAAATAATGTGCTCAGGTATTGTAGCACCTTGGCTATAGCATCTGATCTGTACCATCCTTTTTGCATCTGACAACTGAAAATCTCCTAAAGTCACAGTCACTGTTGTCCTCTGACTTTACTTCATAAAGTTAGAGGATCTCAATCCAAATATAATAGATTTATTTCAAGAATAAATGTGGCCTAAGCCTCAGAGGCAATGAGTACATGGTAGATATGGGCCAACATGGCCGACTGGATCGGATCCATATTGGACTCGGTCCCACATAACCAAAGAACAGCTCAAAACTATCTAAAAGAGTTTGTGAAGCAAAGTTAGAGAACAATGATTGTGACTTAGGAGATATTTAGCTGTCGGATGTAAAAAGGATGGCTCAGATCAGATGCTACAACCAAGGCAATACAATAACCTTGAGCTACAGTGTTTTGCTACAGTATCTAGTACCTAGCGCGTGATATTTGCTACAATATCTAGATCGATATCATCCCTTGTTTTTTATCTAATGGCTAGGAAGCAAAGTCATAATACTATAGCACCGTGACTTTGCTTCACAAAGTCAGAGGATCCAGTTCCATTACAACTAATGTGTTCTCGTCTTTCATTATTCTTGCAATTTCTCTAGCCTTGCTGGTTGCCCAATTCTCCAGCATTGTTGGTTGTCTTTCATTGTTCTTGCAACTTCACAAAGTTAGAGGATCCGTCGTGGTTGCCCAATTCGTGCGCTCGCCTCTATGCTAGTTGTGTGGATTGGTTTCTTCGTGAGTTATGGTGTAATTGCCGTTGTTGTGGTTGTGTACTCGACACATGATTGTTTCAACTTCGGCTTGTGTTACTGCCCTCAAGTTATCCTCACTCATCGTGTGGTCATCGCTGCCACAAGATTGGGCCACCCTATATCAAAGACCACTATGACACCCCTTACGCCCACCAGTGTTAAGCGTAACAAGTCGTCGATCATTCCACAGCAAATGTCGCACTTTACCTCAGCACGTCATTTAACGAGGAATGACCTTACTTAGAGTACACAGACAAAAGTCATGGGGAGTATGGCATGTATATGTGAAGATGACACCATCTTCATGGGGAACTTAGGGGGTGTTCGTATTGGCTTTTGTTGATAGGTTTTGGCTATGATTTTTTGACTGAAAATGAATAGTAGCTGAAAGAAATGACTTTTAGAAGGAGGACAAGCGGTGCAAAAAGTGAAGGAGAGATGCATGCGCATGACAAGAGCGAGGGAGTGGGGTGGGTGCTGCACCCGTGACCCCCTTCCTTATCCCCAAAGCAAGACGGTAGCGACAAGAGTGAAGAAGCCACTTCAAAAAGCCGATTGTTTATATTGGCTTTTAGTTTTTCTAAGCAAAAACCAAAAACAGAAGCTAATACGAGCAGGGCCTTACCGATCAGGTGCATGGCACCTCCTAGTCATGCTACAGTCTTGGCCATCTCTGCAATGCTCTCTTCATGGTTCCATGGTCAACTTGCTTTAATTCTCCACTAAGGTTCTTGTTGCTAGTTGCCCATTGAATGTTTGGTGGACTCTATCATCTAGGTTGATGTCCTGGTTGTTCCACACCGATTAATGCGGCCATCCAGTGTGCAAGATTCTTGTATTTGGCTGAGGGGCTAACAAGGAGTAATGATCAGACTTAGCAAACCTTATGTACAAAGCAATGACATGCATATAACCATTTCCCAGTCACCAAGCCATCGTTCAAAAATAGCCATGATAATCCAAAATAAGCAGATTAAAACTCATTAACCATTTGTTGTAAAATTGATTTTTAATTTAGAAATATAAATTAAGACAAGTTGACGTGGGGACCATACAACTGGTAGATGCCAAAACACCTTCAAAACTCTAGAGGTAGGATGTGAAAATATTTTACTCTGCATAGAGGGGTATCACTTTTCCCATAGCATCTCTTAGCTCTAAATGTCTGGTTCAGTTTATACGCTACCATTAGTGTATGACTAAGCCGGGAGAACATAACCTTTGGCTAACTCGTACATTGACCTCTGCTTAGCTGGCCAAAGCCAAACAATTGTGGCAATCGCAACCACCACTCCACCTAGCTTCACCAAAGGTACATGGGTAGAGCAATGTAGGACCAATGTCAGCAATCAGAGGGGATGTATGATTCCTGAAACTCTCCCCCTTTGGTATTTAAATCTTTGTTCAATGATTATGACAGACAAAGTTCATATTACACCGCTTGGACTTGGTAAGACAAAGTAAGAAACCTGGGCCAAACAAATTCAATAGCCTTTAGTCAAGGCCAGTTAGACTGCAGGTTATGGAACGATCTAACTACTTTCTAAATGGCCTGACCGCCAGGATGAAGCCGGTCTGACCACTGGAGCAGGGCCAATCTAACCAGTCCCCTGTTCCCTATCTGAAATCCTCTTGGAATAAAAGTTCAAATCTTAAGAACTTTCCCAAATCTCATCCAAACACTTCAAAATTTTGCGTGAGACTTGTTTAAGTTATCAGGGACTTAAACCAATTAAGAATCACATGGTTATTGGGCTCAAGTTCTCTTAATCGAGCATAATAGGATCTAGGTCATAAGAACATTAAAAAATCCTAAATTATAAATTACTTCTTACTCGTGAGGATATGATCTAAGCCACAAGAACACTGAAAAACCCTAAATTATAAATTACTTTTTGCTCATGAGGATTTAGGACATGAGGACTTTCAAACCTATTCTCACATGTCCTAGCAAGGCAAATTAAGTAAAAGATTAAGCTAGAACAAACACAAACACAGAATCACTAATCAAGCTCGAGATTAGCAAAACCAAGGAAGAACACAAATAAGAACATCATTGAGACAAAGCTGATTGATTCTAAGTAGAGGAAGATATTTATATACTCATATATGATTAAAAGGTGCAGTTATAGCATCACCTTATCCTCTCTTAAACTTTCTTTCTTACAACCATGAAAAGAGATAAGGTGGAAGATGAAACCCTAATACCAGAATCCTTCATCTAACCACCTCCTCCCCTCCCCTCTAAATAGCCAGCACATACACATAACCCTAATGGGTCCAACTCATTAGGGAAATCGGGGAAACCTATTAACCCCAACTAATATAGATTTTACACACTCATGCATACTTTTTAAATTGCTTACAAGATTCAAGCCACTAACACATTAGGGATTGATCCACTTGTAATTTTAGCTCTCCTTGATCTAAACTGCTTCTCCGTTATGTCTCCCTACGTTACATTTTTTATCAAGGCACTAAGTTCGCTATTTGGCTAACTATCAAAATATCCTCGATGAAGCTTCCAGCCATGCATTGGCATGTTGTTCGTAGTGTCCAATGATTAGCCGTTATATCTTCGTGCATTCAATCTCTTCTAAATCGTCTCTACGTGTATCGGCCTCATCACTTGGCGCACTACATGCATCAACTCGCCTTGTCACGATCTTTGTCTTCTCTGTGCCCCCGCTTAAGCCACATAGCATCACCTAGACTTTGACCGTTCTGGACCTTAGCTTCCCTACCTAGTCCCAACCCATTGCCGCTGATTGCTACATTCTCCAAGCTATCTGCACATCCAAAGACCAAGTAACCATATTGAGCTCAAGTTCCATACACTTGGCTAACGCTATTCAAACCAATGCATCGTGCAATGCAATCCAACTATGACCATAGAATCAAGATTAACCCAAAATCAAATCACTCAAAATCGCCTAATTTCCCAGAAATTCACTCCTCTGCCGATATGACCGCCATGGTCTGGTCTGTTAGACCGCCTTGAGCGCATGGCTAAGCGCCATGGTTTGACCTATCAGGCCACCTTGAGCACATGGCTAAGCGCCATGGTCTGGCCTATTAGGCTACCCTAACCATATGGCTAAGTCCTTCAAAAACCCTCTCTAGAAATTTTGGTAGAACTCTATCTAGTTTTGCCTCACAACTCTATTTCTAGAGAAACCTAATGCAAACTCACCCCAAACAATCACTCACAATTGTTTGGTCTAGAAATCCTAAAATTCCACAAAAGCCATTGGGCTGGTCTGATCATTCATCCTATACTGGTTAGACTAGCCTAACATTTTCAGCCCAACATCATCTCGACCTGTCAGACCGCCCATGTACAGTGGTTTGACCGCTCCTGCAAATCGGTCAGACCGCCCCTACTGCCACACTAAAAATTGAGGAGCTTTTTGCACCACTAAAATTCAATTCAACAAAAGTGTTAATTATTCAGCATATATAGACCAATGACATCTTATATGGTCTCTCAAGGAACCAACCTCACCCTAGGGCGTTGAGCAGCACCAACCGACTCAAACACCTTTTTCACCCACGCAGAGGCAATGCCGTTGCTAGTTACTTCAGCCCGTCCCATACTAGTCTATTATCAGTATTAGTTGACATCGCTTTTGACGTAAGCACTAGCTAGTTATATCCTTATCTAATACCCATTTGTGAGGAAGCCCTAACTTCCCCGTAATACATAATATAACCCTACCCGGGTAATCCTACATATTACATCTGTAACCCTACCTGGGTTTCTTCTTACCTTGGACTCCTCCACCCACCAAGTAATCACACCAACACAACCCTACTCGGGTTATTTTGTAAAACACTGGATCTACCTGATCCATCCGAATAGAAACCACTTGGCTTAAGTATTTTAGAAATTAAAGTTTTGTGGTGATACAAAACAGTAGAATAGAAAATAAGAAATGTGCTTAGAGGGAAAATAGTTTTGGGGCTTCCCAGGCCTGACGTGCTCAAGTAGCTTGAATACTCCGATGCTAGTTCCTGCTTCGTGTCCTTATCGAGGATCCCACTCCCAGTGAGATATATCTTAGGTGTTACGGTGAGCACTACAGGGATCCTAACCATCAAGCAGCTTGGTGTAAGATTTCTATAAATTGATTTTGGTGTTGGTGCAATATTAGGAAAGCCTAGTGTTGAAGGATTGGCCTCCATCTAGCCCGTTCGACCCATGTGGCCCAACAGGCTGGCGAGACATGTTTGTGCGCGTGACACTGTGGGCGCGGCAGAACTGTTGTGTGCCTTTGAGGCCCTTGTAAATGTGTACAGGACAGGTGAGCTTTAGAGCAACACCTGTCGTCAAAGGTGTAGTTGTAAAAGGAATGTGGGAGCTATATAAGGCTCCAAAAAAAGGGAAGTCTGGGGTTCCCTTTCCCAGGACATCTAAGAAAAAGCTCTCTTTATCTCCGAGCTTTGCTATTTGGTCTGAAACCACAACACTTAAGATTAAAGCGCAAAGTACAGGGAGGAGCACTAATTTACATAGGTCTCGACCAAGTATGACACTGTTGATTTAGCCCAAGTATGACACTGCCCACTATCTAAATGGGTCATGCTGGCCCACTCCGACAACTTGTGCCATGCTTGGGTCAAGACCTCGGCCCATTAGGCTAGCCTAACCCAGCATGAATAATACTAGGCTTGGCATGATCCATTCTATTTTAATATTTATATGATTTTATTTTTAAGTTTTTGAATTTTACATAGTTTATTTCATAAGTATATATAATTTTTTGTTTTTTGTATTTTATATATTTCTTGGATTTTTTACATTTTTTTTCAAAATTTCATGCCAAATGGCTAAATGGGCCAACACAGCCTGATGGGCTAACCGTACCCAAGTCGATCTGGCATGGCCTATGAGGCTATCTGGCCGTGTCTGAGTCGGTGGCTCAGCCCATGGCCCATCACTAGGGGTGGCAATTCCCTCCTTGAGGATAGGGTTATTGTTCTCCCATAGGGTATCACGGATAGACTCTCTCACTGTAGTAGGGCGGGGGTGGACCTAACCTGCCCCATGGGGGCCTGTGGGGACCTGGGAATATAACCCTCACCCTAAAGTCCTAGACATAAAGGGCATAAGGCCTTAGCACATCTATTCCCCATCCTATTTTCTATCTTTCCCCTTCTATTCCCCATCTCTCAAAGACATAAAGGGCATAAAGACTTAGCACATCTATTCCCCATTATATTTCCTATCTTTCCCCTTTTATTCCCCAAATTTCTCAAAGTTCTCTAGTGGTTTGAAGAGAAGGACAAGGAGTAGGACCTGCACTATTGCAGATATGTGGCCTGTGGGAGCATGAGCAAGGAAGGAGCTGCCGATCTTTTGCTTGTAGATATCACAAGCACAAGGGGCTGCTAAGCTATAGATCCACCTGCAAGGAATCGAGTTCAAGGTATTCATCTCGCAATAGTAGGGTATGTAACACTCTTATGCCTATTGAATCACTCGTATATTAGTTCTATTTACATGGTAGGATTCATGGATCTGATTTTGTGCACGCACTTTTACTAGGATCCAAACTATTTCCCGTTAATGATTCATATAAGTTTCCAACTTTGTAGTAAAAAGGTTTAGAGATGTCAACTCTGGCAAATAGCTTGTCACAGGCCGCACAAAATTCCGCCATAGCTCCTAATGCAGCCTCAACCCCACAATCATCAGAAGGCACAAGGGTTGTTCAAGAATCACACGATGCACATCAGTTAGCTGATGTTAAGAAAACCATTTTCAGGAGGATGCACTCCACTATTATTTCCTTCAGCCAACTATCTATCCAATTTATCTGGTACTTGTTTTAGTTGGTATTATATTTGTATTGCTAAGCTAAATCCTGTGCACTCTCTAGAGTTATTTAAGTGTGCTTTGATTTGAACGTGTATTAGTGTATGGTTGTATGCTTTGAGCTTAACCTTAAGTAGTGTATGCTTTGAGGTGAACCTTGATTAATGTATGCTGGGAGCTTATTATTTAAAATATATGTGCTTTCAACTTGTATCATGCTATTAGTGTGCTGTTGTATTGAACATTACTTCAAGGGTTCTAAGTGTAAAAATAATTGGTTTTTTCGTAAAAATATAGAGCCACAGAAGTACAACTGTAATATTGTATATAGATGTATAATATCAAATGAAGATTTTGTTTGGCTGTTGAAACTGTAAAAAATACAAATATGTATGCAAATATGGGATGTGCAAGTATGAATGCCACTGTATGCTCGTGCAGCCTATCTCGAGGTCAAGCCTCGCTCGTCATTCTCGTTTTCTTTTTTGAAACAAGTGATGTTACACGCGTTCTAATGGTGTTAGCATGATTTGTGGATGATCTTGAAAAAAATACCAGTAATTTAGTTAAGATCGTGACAAATCTTAGGTTTAAACAGGTCAATTTAGGGCTGGTTTTCACACCCACCACATGTATTAAATGGAATAAGAAATGTTCACCACCCACAATCTCTCCCCCTCACCTATCCCCAATTTTTTTTTTCATCTCCGTGGGAGCACTCAAATGACACTGACCAATTCCCCCGGATTGATTACTATCACCAACCAATTTAACCCATTCGCCACCGTCAGTGGTTGATACCGTCTTCCACGACCTCAAAACTCACGTCCTCTCTCTCATTCTCTCTTTTTCTTACCTGCCCGAATCATCGTAGATGCCACTTGATTCATTACCAATGGCAGAAGATCGTAGGCACACTATGATACATGATTACGTTTATAAAATCATTTATAATAATTATAGTATAGACGATTTTCCATAAACTATTTATAATGAGATATCTAATATAACTTATTTTATAGTAATAACAATAGTGACATCTAAATTCTTCTAGGACTCAATGACGGTAAAGTACAATAAGTTAGTTACAGTAAAAAAATATATAAATCAACGTCATTCTGAATACCCCTTAGAACCCTAGAGAGTCGTACAAAAAAATTGGTCATGAAAATTTTGGTAAAGTAGGAATGTTTAGATCCGTGGCCAATATTCCGAGTCAAATATTTGGTAAAACAACTCAAGCTAGAGTTTTTTTTTTCTTTTGAGGTTAAAAGGTAGATGCACACAGAACCGCGCACCCAACCCCATGCAACATGCGTGAGTGCACCACTGTGAGCCAAATTTTAGCAAAATTGTTAGCGATCATTTCTTCCTGTTGCCACGTTAGAATCAGTTTATGGTTTTGGCATCATAGCATTTTCTCACGTAAAAATCATAAACGGACAAAAGAGGACAGCGCATCAACAAGTGAGATTTCTTGTGCCAAAATTTTCTAGTTTTTCCGTACCTGTGTTTTTGGCGAGAATTGGCTGAGGCGTTACCAAAATTGCTAGGGCGTGTTAAACTTTGTCATTACTGCAATAGCAATCAAAACATATAGATTTAGCTGGTCCAAAGTCCAGACATGCTCAAAGTTGCTAGAGCATATCAAACTTTGATACTACCTCGAACAACACTCAAAATACATACATTAATGACTCAAATTTTGGTAAGACGAAGGTTGGGTTTTTTTTGTACTTATGTTTGATTTTTTTAATAGTAATTAGTTTTTAAATAGAATATTTTTTTAAAACGAAGTCTACAAATTAATTGTAGTAGATATTATTCTAACTTCATTTATATCGATCAAATATCTCTCTTCATACTCTCTCTTACAAATTATCAGAATTTAAAATTTTAAATTAAAAAACTATCAAAATTTTAAATTTTAAATTAAAAACTATCAGACATATCCAAAATGTCTTTCACAGAAAACCCGTAGACGGTAGCCCTCCTGTCGATGCCGGTGGGTGACTGCCCATAACGGCACTCCACTCCACTCCATTCCGACCACCACCGCCTCCTCTCTCTCCTGCCGCTCGGTCGCTCACCACACGCCCGCCGCACGCGAAGAAACTCTCGAGCGCTCGCTCGCTCGATCCTCGGGAGATATTTTTGGCGATTCTGGGGAGGTCGGCGATGGAGAGCAGCAGCGAGGAGGGGCTGGAGGAGGACTTCCCGGGCCACGAGTGGATCACCCCGCAGTCCTCCATCCGCGCCGCCTACCAGTCCCAGACCGAGAAGGTGGTGGTCTCCTCCCCAAACCGCCTCAGTTCTCTCACCCCGCATTCCACTCGCTTATCGCTGGGATTTTACCTGCCGCTCTCTTTCCTATCTAGTTCTTGCGTCTTCCTGTTGCTGGCTTGCTGCCCTGTTTTGTTTGTGCTTGATTTAGATCGCGGCTTTGGATCTAGAGCGGGTGCGATGGTGTTGGGAGGGTCAATCGCTTAGGGAAATGAATCTATGCAGCGTTTGGTCACCGAGCTCTTTGGTGAATTCTGATTTGTGAATCTTGAATATGTGGTGTTCTGTAGCACGATCTGCTCTAACTGGACCTTTGCTGCAACAAAATTGGAAGTACAACCTAACCTAGCTTGACCATATTGCGATGGAATTAAATTGGGATTTTGGTCCGCCTGCATCTTTGTATGTTGGGGCCGGTGGGGACTCCGGTGGTTGCCGAAACCTTCCCATTAGTGTGGTGATGGTACTCATGATTATAGCTATTGTGTTGAACAGGGTATCAGGAAAATTTGCTCTGAGCTACTAGAGTTGAAGGACGCTATTGAAAACCTGTGTGGGAATATGCAGTCGAAATACCACGCTTTTCTCAGGTAATTTACGAATTACTGACTGATTCGTTCTTTTCTGAAAGTAATGAGAACATTATCTCTACGAACGATGTACTCTATATTGTTGTTAATAGTTTCTTCTATTCTTAGTTTTATCTTCTTGTTTGTCATTTGCTCTACATGGTTTGGTTATTTAGTGGTATCTGCCTTATTAAGCTTGCAAAAAGACTGTTTTGTCACCTCATCGAAACATTTACGTTGCTATGGTGTGCCAAAAGACCAAATCTTACAGGTTGTGACACATTTTCACTGATGTCATACTAATTACCAAGTGTTTAAGCAATTTACATAGCTTTTAAGAAAACCTGCATTCCTTAGAACTATTGATGTGTCTTTAACTACAGTGATTTTGATTTATTAAAAGAGCAGCCATGATGTATATAGAATAATGGAACTATCTTTTCAGTGCAAGTTCTGAATTTTTGGTAACTTGACACAAATACACTGTAAATCTATGATATTATCCTTGCAATGCGTGTATCTTGAGATTGTGCTATTTTTGCCCATTAGCTGAAATCTGAAAATCAACTTTTTTTCCTAAATGCGTCAACACTTCACCCAATGCATGATTCAGCTTTACCTTCTTTTTTTTTTAATTTGTAGATATTTTGATTGTAACTGCAATGCCTTGCATTTCCATTACACATTTGTGTTGTAATCTGTAATGTCTTGTGTTTCTATTCCTCATACTTCCATGCATTCATTGTCACACAATGCTTTCTCCCTTCTGGTTCTTCACACAGAATATCTGAGGAGGTTGTTGAAGCAGAACAAGAGTTAATTGAGTTACAGAAGCATGTGTCTGCCCAGGGGATTCTTGTGCAAGATCTGATGAGTGGTGTGTGCCGTGAACTCGAAATGTGGCAAAAATATAGCAAGGACGAACATGTGGAAGAAGAGGATTTTCAAACTGAACTGAATGCAATCTTGACTGATGACATCCAAGATCCCAAAGTTACTTTTCTGGATAAAATAGACACTTTGCTTGCAGAGCACAAAATGGAGGAGGCATTGCTTGCTCTGGAAGCTGAAGAGAGGAGATATATGGCTACAGATGATTCAGGCAAAGAATCAGATGCAGAGATTTCTGCCTTTAAGACAGCACTGTTCAAAAGGAAATCAATTCTTGAGGATCAGTTTGTTAGGTATTCGGAACAGCCATCTTTATCTATCACTGAACTAAGGAAATGTTTGTCTAGTTTAACTAAGATAGGCAAAGGTTCTGTAGCCCATCAAGTACTTCTAAAAGCTTATGGTTCACATCTTCAGAAAAGTATCGAGGCATTTCTTCCCAACTGTTCAATCTACACAGAAACTTACTCTGCAACCTTGTCACAGCTTGTTTTCTCAGCTATCTCAAAGGTGTCAAAAGAATCTAGTACACTATTTGGAGATAGCCCCATGAATATGAACCGGATTATCCAATGGGCTGAATATGAAATAGAAGCATTTGCGCGTTTGGTTAAAGAAAATTCTCCCTTGCCTGAGAGTGTTTCTGCCCTTCGTTCTGCCTGCATATGCATCCAAACCAGTCTCACTCACTGCTCTTATCTAGAATCACATGGGCTGAAATTCTCAAAGTTACTTATGGTACTATTGCGCCCTTATATTGAAGAAGTGCTTGACTTGAACTTTAGAAGGGTGAGAAGAAAGATTGTAGATTCAACAAGGAATGACGATATTCTGCTTCTCATCCCTCAAGAAGGATCACCACTCTCTGGTGCAGTTGCACCGAACATAATGCCTACAAGCAGTGGAAAGAAGTTCATGTCCATTGTCAATGTGAGTTCTCCTTTTATTGATTCTTTTCTGTTGTTTTTACTCTATTTGCCTTATTCCCACCTTATTTGTTACCTGTATGAGAATTCAGTTTCCTTTCATGTTGGGTTGAACAATTTCATTTCAAGTATTTACCTAGTTCTGTCTGTAATTTTTACATCTATTACATCCAGCAAATTTTCTGTGAGGTGAACAATTTACACCTCAATGAACATCTGGGCATGCTGTGGGTCGCTAAGTTTCTAATAGACCTTGAAACCCTGGTCGAACCTTGCTGAATGTAACTGACCTCACTTGTGGCCATACCTATTTGATGCTAGTACTCAGTACATTCTCAACAGATGCTAGTTACTTGATACAAGCAACCAAACACAAATGCTAATACTCGGCGCAATAACTCCCTGCATACACATAACTAGGATAAATATGCATATTGTACTTGCATGACTTAGTGTAGGGATGAGTTGGTGTAAACACCAAACTACTGTGGTCATTTTACTGGTTAAGTGCATATTTTCAAATTTAGAATAGTCTTTTACTGGAACAAATGGAAAGTGTAATATCGTGGAATTCATTTACTTGTTTCACAATTTTCTCTAGTTTACCTGATATCTGATAATTTGAAGCAGCTGATATCTGTGTGTGCTTCTTACAGGATGTTTTGGATCAAATTACCCCAATGACTATAGTTCACTTTGGTGGAACAATTTTAAATAAATTTCTCCAGCTATTCGATGGATATGTAGAAACACTTATCAAAGTCTTGCCAGGACCTTCTGAAGATGATAATGTAGTGGAGTCAAAAGAGTCTGTAGAATTTAAAACTGAAAGTGATAAGCAGCAGCTTGCACTCATTGGAACGGCATATACTATAGCAGATGAATTATTGCCAGCAGCTGTATCCAAGATTTTTGATATGCAAACTGAGAAGAAAGGAACTAGTGGATCAAGTGAAGGCCTTGGTCCTGGGTCCATATACTCCATAGAATACAAAGAGTGGAAACGGCATATGCAACATTCATTGGACAAACTGCGGGATCACTTCTGCCGGCAGTGTGTCTTATCATTTATTTATTTGGAAGGTAAATCACGATTGGATGCTAGAATGTACTTGGAAGGGAAAAGCGATGATCTTTTTTGGGATCCTGATCCCTTGCCTTCACTACCTTTCCAGGTAATTCCTCTTCAATGATGTGATATCTAATGTTTACATATGATCTTGATAACAGTGCATAATTTTCCATGCTTCTCTCGAAAACTCTAGCTTCACAGGTCTATATTAGAAAGATATGCCTGTTTATAAGGACTGTATCCAAAGGAAAATAGGAAGTATATTTAAACTTGAAGCTATAACATCTGTTACTACGTCTGCGACCACCATGCTCCAATCAATTATTACTTAGGACCACAATTTTGCATGCTTTCTAGATAGTGCAGCTGTGGTGGAAACTTTTGTGTTTATTATACCTTTGTAGATGGTCATGTTGAGACTTCAGCACAGGTCTATAACATTTCTTTCCATAATATTTTTTTCCTTGTTTTGTTTAAATTGTTAAAGCAAAAGGATACAGAGAATTCTTGAACTTTAATGTGTGTATGCTTTATTTGCTGGTTAACACCGTAGTTCATCTTTGAAGGTATCGATGGGGTGGTTTCCATTTGTATCCTTATTCCACACCGTAAAAATTCTTCTTAACATGTTTATGCTGTATGTGCATATGTTTATACCCTCCGTCATAAACACAGCACTTTATTTTTGTGTTTATTAGTCGGCAAGCAACCCTCTTAGAATGTGATTTTGGTGCCCAGGGGTTCTCACGTCCCCATTTGCGAAAAGGGCATGATGCATTCTTTCCAAAATTCCAAAAACAATCATGGATACAGTACATATAAATTTATGTAAACCTGTAAAGTTTCAATATCAAATTCATCCCTGACATCGAGAACCAAAAAAGACAAGCAACACTTTCAGTGCATATGAGTAGTGTAGGATTAACTACTGCTCTTTTTTGGTTCTCTGTACCAGGGACAAATTTGGCATTGATTTTTTTTGCATGTTTGCATAACTTTATGTGTGCTACCAGGGATTAAAAAAACTGACATTTACCAGAAATCGTGGTGGGTATCGGGAGGGAAAAACCGGCTGAAATCCCGATGGTTACAAATGCCCTTCCTATGTTGGTTTAGGTCTTTTTTGTTATGAATAGTGCTTGTATATAACATGAGGCTCAATGGTCAGTATATATACACGTACAGGTATGTCATATATACATAGAACTCTTTATACAATAGGATAATTACACATATATATATGGGATATATCTAACACCCCCCTCAAACTTATGGTGGAGTAACAACATTAAGTTTGGAGAGGTGAAAACTATCTGAGTTAGTGCATTGCCTTTGTGAAGAAGTGCATGGCCGAATCTCGGAAGGCACATACTGAAAAGCAATAACCTGATCCTACACCTGTGTCCGTATGTATGAAGTATCAACACTAATATGCTTTGTAAGCTTATGCTTCACCGGATCTTTAATAATGCTAATAGCACCTGTACTGTCTGACAAAAGAGGAGTCGGTGCAGCAACAGAAACACCACAATCCTCAAATAACCACCGTAGCCAAGTAACCTCCGTAGTCAACAACGCCATCGCTCGCAACTCAGCCTCAGCACTCGAATGAGAAACTGTTGTCTGCTTCTTAGTCTTCCAAGCAATGAGAGAAACACTAAGAAAAACACAGTAAGCAGATAGAAATCGGCGATTAGAGAGATCACTAGCCTAAGTGGCATCAGAATATGCCTGGAGCTGTAAAGAGCTGGAGTGAGGGAAAAAGAGACGACGAGAGATAGTTCCACGAAGGTATCGTAGAACACGAAAGAGATGACTGTAATAGAGCTGTGTGGGAGTAGAAACAAACTGACTCAAGATATGCACAGGGTACGAAATGTCAGGACGAGTAACGCCAAAATAGACAAGGCTCACAACAAGGTGACAATAGCAAGTAGGATCAGGAAGAGGCTCGCCATCAGTAAGACAAAGATGAACATTAAGCTCCATAGGAGTCTCAGCTGTGCGCTGATCAGTAAGAGATGCACGCTCAAGAAGATCCTGAATATACTTTTCTTGGGATAAATAGAAGCCCTCAGGGGTAAAGATAACCCCAATCCCAAGAAAGTAGCGAAGTGGATCTAGATCAGACATAAGAAACTGCTCATGAAGATGCTCCTTAATAAAAGTGATGTACTGACAATCATCTCCAGTAATGATCATATCATTAACATATAAAAGGAGAAGCGTCCGAACACGAGGCGAAGTGTGAATAAAAAGAGCAGGTTCATGAGCACTGGCAGAGAAATCAGCTGCAGTAACAACAGAAGAGAAATGATCAAATCAAGATCGAGGAGCTTGCTTGAGACCATAAAGAGAGCAGCGAAGGCGACAGACCATACCCTCAGGAACAGAATACCCAGGTGGCGGCCGCATGTAGACCTCCTCACACAACTCACCATTGAGAAAGACATTCTTGATGTCCAACTGGGAGATAAACCACTGACGATTAGAGGCTACAGTAAGAAGGGTGCGAACAGTGGTCATATAAACGACCGGAGCAAAAGTCTCATCATAGTCACGACCATGCTCCTGCTGAAAACCGCGCGCCACAAGACAAGCCTTGTAGCGCTCAAGAGAACCATCAGAGCGGGTCTTAACCTTATAGACCCACTTGCATGTAATAGGAGTGACACATGCAGGAAGAGGAACAAGATCCCACGTGCCAGTACACTCAAGAGCAGCAATCTCCTCTGCCATCGCATGCTGCCACTCCTGATGAATAACAGCATCACGATAAAAAGTCGATTCAGTAAGAGCAGCGGCAGCAAAACCAAAATGCGCAGGAGGCCGAATAGACTGGCGATCTCGAAGAGCATAGCGAGGAGAGGTCGAAGAGGATGACCCATCAGAAGAAGAGGGCATATCAGAAAAGTCCTGAACCTGCGGACGGCGGGTATAGTAGAGAGGATAAGAAGGAACAAGATCAGGACTAACCTCTGGAGAAGATGCTGGTGGTGAAGAGGGTGTCGACTGGGAAGGAGGCACCGGAGAGACTAAAGGTTGTGGTGATGGAGTGGCCACTATAGGAGTGGAAGGAAAGGTCAGAAAAGAAAATGGCTCGACAATAGATGCTGAGGTGGAGGAAGAAGGGTGTGGATAGAAAGGACGAGACTCATCAGAAGTAACGTCCCAAGAAATCCATATCCTTCTGCCAACAGGGTCTCAACAGCGATATCCCTTGTGCTCAGCACTATAGCCCAGAAAAACACACTCAATAGACTGAGCAGTCAGCTTGGTGCGCTCACAAGTTGCAAGAAGAACATAGCACACACACCTAAAGAGGCGAAGACTAGAATAATCAGGAGTCTTGCCACACAGGCGCTCGACTGGAATCCCACCTTGAAGAGCAGAGGAGGGCTGAATGTTAATAAAAAAAGTGGCAGTGGAAACAGCCTTAGCTCGGAAGTGTGGCGGAACATTAGAAGCAAGCATAAGAGCACGAGTTATCTCAAGAAGATGGCGATACTTACGTTCGGCCACACCATTCTGAGCATAAGCACCAGGACAGGAAAATTGAGGGAGAGTGTCCTTCTCAACAAGAGAAGCCCGATAAATACTCCACAGCAGAGTTAGCACGAAAAACGCGAATAGAATAGTCAAACTGAGTACGGACCATGGTGGCAAAAGTCTTATAGATGGATAAAACATCACTACGAGATGACATAAAATATATCCACGTATACCGAGAAAAATCATCAATAAAAATGATATAATATCGATGACCTTCTTTTGAGACAAAATGAGCTAATCCCCATACATCAGAATGAACAAGATCAAATGGACGCTGAGATACTGACTTACTAGAAGGATAGGGAAATTGAGGCTGTTTGCCAAGCTTACAATCCTAAGAATGGAGAGAGACATCACCAGACACAGACCCTAAAAGGCCACGACGAAGTAATAAAGACATACATGACCCACAAAGATGTCCCAAACAATGATGCCACTGAGCAAAAGAGGTGGTGGAGGCTGTAGCAGATGCAAAGGCAGTGGTGGAGGCAACCAGACTGGCAGGGGCAACGGAAGGAAGTCAAAGCCAGTCAAGCTCCCAGAGCTGTTGGGAATCACAATGGTGAGGGCCATTACCAACCAGAGTCCCCGTGCGGCGATCCCAAACACAACAAGAATCAGAATCGAGAATAACACAACAACCATGATCAGTAAGTTGGCTGGCAGATATGATCTACATGGTTAGTTTTGGGACATGCGAAACGTCAGGAACAAGAAAAGATGAATTGGAAAGAGTGCCTCGTCCTATGACAGAAAGAGAGGTACCATCTGCTGTCTGAACAGAGATGGGAGCCACTAGAGAGCTAACAGAAGTAAGAGTGGTGGAATCAGATGTCATATGAAAAGAATCTCCAGAATCAAGAATCCAAGGTGATGTACCTGAGGAAAGAGTAGAAGGTGGTCTCTCACTCGAAGACTTAGTAGCAGAATCAGTAGTACCTGATGATACAGAAGCAACCATGCGATCTAACAATTGTAGAAACTACTGAGTGTCAGAGGTATCAGGACTTCGCTGAGAGGGGGAGCCTCCAGTGCCTCTCGGAGGACGAGCATCACGATGAAAATCCTTCTTCTTGTAGCAAAACTGCTCCACATGTCCATCCTTATTGCAATAAGTGCAGTGGGGTCTCCTACCAACAGCAGCTATCACCGGTGAAGAAGTAATAGTTGACACAGCAGGAGTAGAAGCTGAAGAAACCGCCAAAATCGAAGGAAACGACTATGATGACAGGAGACCCGCACCACAAAGACGAATCTCCT
This sequence comes from Melocanna baccifera, assembly GCA_036346265.1. Lineage (NCBI taxonomy): Eukaryota > Viridiplantae > Streptophyta > Magnoliopsida > Poales > Poaceae > Melocanna > Melocanna baccifera. Next base: position 20,691,997 of record CM070694.1, on the reverse strand, counting down.
CTGTACGAACAGTTGTAAGGGCCTCCAACAGAGTCACACGTGGGTGACGAGCCAGCAACTGAGCACGAGTCTACTCAAACTCGGACCGAAGGCGTGTCAAGAAGTCGTAGATGTGACGAAGCTCCAGGTGAGATTGCTGATGCTGACAGCACTGACAGGTGCGACAAATATCTAGCCCTAAAGAGTCAATCTGACGCCATACCGCGGACAGTTGAGCGTAGAACTCGTCCACAGTGGCATCTCCCTGCTGCAGTGACAGCTCCTGACGCACAACAGCAAGATACAAAGAATCACCAGATAGCTCGTAGCGGGTGCGCAGATGTGCCCACATCGCATGGGCGGAAGCCAGACCAACAATATCACTAATGAGATGCACCTCCATACTGGCAACCAGAATAACAGCAGCGCGAACATCCTCATCAATCCATGTCTTGTAAGTAGCAAACTGAGATTGAAAAGTCTTCATGGCAGCCTCAAAAGTCTCAGTTGCCTTTGTACGAGTGTCTTCGGAAGCATCCTTCGGGAATACAGACGCAACAGGTGGAGTAGGGCATGACGGACAAGGCAACTCGCCGGTAAGAAACTCCCAAAAACGCTGACCACGCATGTGGAGATGCATATGCTGAAACCAATCCCGATAGATGAGACTGTCGAAGATCACCGGGTAACGAGGAACAGAAACTGAACCTGCAAGAGAAGACATTTTTCTTTCTTTCTTTCTTTCTTTCTTTTTTATACGAACTAAACCAACCGAAAGGATAGCAATTACAAAGGCTACGGACGGAACCAAAGGCTTCGGCTAAGCCACAAACCGAAACGGACACACGTCCGGGCGCAGCAACCGAAGCAGATACAAGTCTAGGCACAGCGGCAGGCAGGCGCCAGGCACACCGATCGGCGGCGGAGGCTCCTTTGACACCCACGGCGAGAGAGAGGGACCGGCGACGGCACTCACGGCGAGAGAGAGACCGGTGCCGTCCGGATCCCAAGGGGTGATGAGCCTCTTCCTGTGGAACGGTGGCCGACCGGCCTCACTGACGGCGGCGTCAACGAGTCCTCCAAGCGGCGGTGCAGCTCCTCCGACAGAGCCGGCGGGGCTTAAGATCTCGACAGATCCGGAGGGTGGTGGCGCGGCTTAGATCTGACACCGAGAGGAGCCAGCGGGGCTTCCAGAGAAGAGGAGCCGGCGGGGCTTCCGCGGGTGGTGGTCGGCCCACCTGGCCCGAATTAGTGAAGATCTTGGCGGATCCGGAGGACGGCGGCGCGGCTTAGATCCGACGCCGAGAGGACCCGGCGAAGAAGACGACTCCGGTGACGCTTCGAGCGGCAACAGCTACCAGATCGGTGGGCGGCTGACAAATCAAGATGTAGACGGAGCGATCCGGAAGAAGAGGATCGGAGACAAGCACGAAAAGCCACGGGCAGCTATGGTGAAACTCTAGGTATGACAAACTCTAGGCTCTGATACCATGTTATGAATAGTGCTTGTATATAACATGAGGCTAAGGGCCAGTATATATACACGTACAGGTATATCACATATGCAGAGAACCCCTTATACAACAGGGTAATTACACATATATATATATGGGATATATCTAACATTTTTTGTGCTAGATTACCTTTTGTATGAACTACATATATATAAATATGCTAGTCCTAACATTTTGTGCTAGGTTTTCTCTAGCTTTTCTGGTTTTTAGTGGTTTTTCCGATAACCGGAACGGATATCGGTTTTTAAACCGTCCAAATTCAAAATTTGAAACGTGAATCTTATCTTGTTTTTTTCGAGTTTTCTAGTAACCGGCCAATTATCGTTACCATTTGCTGGCCGGATTTTGCACCGGTTCTAATATCTCTATCCCTGTGTACTACATCTATGATTTTTTGGGCATTTTAGGAACTTAGCATGTTTTTTTTTTTTTGCAAATAGGGATGCGGGAACCCCTGGTCACCAACGCATTTTCCCTCTTATATTAACTGCCATGCATGGAAGTCCCCCCCTCCCCCCAATCATTTCAGAATGACTCCCTGTATGGTTGAAGGTGGGGAGGGGCAAGGTGCATGTTGACTTTGAGGAATAAGGATTGAGATTTGCACAGGTTAATATTGACAAATTATGGCAGTTAAATGTGTCAACGACATCTTTATTCCGTGGATCGCATTTAGTCCCAGGGATGTAATTTAAGAGGGTAAAGGGCAGTGTGTTACATAATCACTGATCTCATTGTAATTTATTTTCATTCAGGCACTGTTTGGGAGATTGCAACAGCTAGCTAGTGTCGCTGGTGATGTTCTACTAGGCAAAGAGAAGATACAAAAGGTCTTGCTCTCAAGGCTAACTGAAACGGTTGTCATTTGGCTATCCAATGAACAAGAATTCTGGGATGTGTTTGAGGATGAGTCCATCCAACTCCAGCCTTCGGGACTTCAGCAGGTACATTATATCAAGTGTCCGTGTTACTTCGATGCAATTATTAAAAGTATCAATCTTTTGCTCCTTTCAGCTTATTCTTGATATGCATTTCATCGTTGAGATTGCTGTCTGTGGACGGTACCCACACAGACCAGTTCAGCAGCTTGTATCGGCAGTCATAACTAGAGCAATTGCCGCTTTCTCGGCAAGGGAAGTTGACCCACAAAGGTCGGTAATCAAAAATCTTTTTGCTGCTTTTCTTTTTACTATTTGATATTCGTTTTGGTTGTCTGGTTGTCTATTGCTCAACATAATCTTGTTCCTTCTATTAACATTATTTCAGTGCTCTTCCTGAGGACGAATGGTTTCTTGACACGGCCAAGGGTGCAATTCAAAAGCTCATGTTAGGGACTTCTGGATCTGAGTCCGAGCTTGAAGAACCTATTGCTCCACATGATGAAATCTCGGATTCTGAAGAGAGTACTTCAACTCCGTCGACGATAGGCTCTGAAGACTCATTTGCTTCTGCAAACAATGATGACCTAGAAAGCCCTGTTTACTTCACTGATCCTGAGACGTAAGAGAGTTGCCCCCATCTTGTAGATGCGAGTATAAATATTTCAAATTCTATTATCCTATGTACTTGTCAGAGATACCATCAGTAATTGTTATTAAGGTCGTTACCGGAGATTATTTATTGTCTTCAACTTGTTTCTTTTCCTGAGCAACCATTAACTCAAAAGTGGGCATGGTAAATCTTTATTAGCCTCATACACGGTGCAAAGATACGGACCTTATGCCAACATAATAGAATAGAAGGTATAAGCGGCATTGCACAAATAGTTCTCGAGCTATAAATCCTTTTACAAATTTGGATAAACATATCTCTATTATTTAAAAAAAAGTTAATGAGTGGAACATTCTTTTTTCTTCTCTCTCCTCACCCTCCCCTCTTCAAATCACATCAACACGTGGACCTGTTGCCCACTCGTACGTTGCACTAGGCTATTTCTCGCCTCCCACACATCTCTCCTCTTCCTTGCTATGCTTGCCTCCTATTTGCCGCCGCTCAAGCTGTCTCCTCTCTACATTCCTCTTGTGCATCTCTTCCCGCAATGCTCGCCTCCTCTTGTTCCCCATGGTTCAAGCCGTCTCCCGTGCCTGATTCATGACCCACCAAATGAAGGCTTAGGCTGGAGAAAGACATTTGGGGAGAGGAGTGGCAGTGGTCACCGCAAACATAAATTGGTGACACGATTTGGTGGAAGACGGTGGCGAGCACGATGGTCTGTCCTTTGAAAATGATGTGACAGGAGTGAGGAGGTGTCTTCGGCCAATAGATGTGGCGGCGACACAGCAAGGGACGGCCGGTGAAGTGCGGATCCGGTGGCGGAGATGTGGGCACAACCATGGGAGGTTGGATCTGGTGGCAACGCGATGTGAGACGACTGGTGAAGGGTAGATCTGATGGCTGCACAGCGGTGGACGACCAGATCTAGTGCCTTCCTTGCCTCCGACGTTGTGCTCCCTCATCACCTCGAGTACATCCTCATTGCCATTACCGGACCTATGCTACGTCCTCGCTAGCCTCGACCGCAGGGAGGCTGGAGGGTGCCGCCAGAGTACATCACCGCCGCAATACTTCGTTGTAGCTACTGGTTGTCGGAAGCGGCAGTGTGGAAGAGCAGCAGCATCAGCAAGGCATGAGGCTTCGATAATTAGCACGAAGCTAGTGAGCGACAATAGGACATCGATAATAGCAGTGCCGCCTTCCCCGTCATCTTGGATTCCACCACCACTTTCTCCTTCATCGCCACCACCATCACACCACTTGCATCGCCTCCTTACCAGTTGCCACTGCCCCATCATCACTAGTAGTGTCACCTCCACCAACCGCTTTGCCTCCCTCGCCACCATCACCGGTGTCCATGTCCACTCCCATGCCTCGCACCATCGCCGCACCTCCCCCACCGGAACATGCCGCACCCCTGCCTTCGTTCATGCAAGTGCCACCATAGCCGTCTGCTCCCCTACCGCTGTCACATGTCACACCACCTTCTTCGAGTGTGGCTCCTCCACTAATAGCCGCTTCGCCCATAGCATCTCCAGTGGATGCCACACCACCGCCACGGCGCACTCACCTCTGGTTGCTGTTGTAACACTGTCGGTAATGGGTTACAGCATGCTTGAACCACCCAGCGGTGGCGGTTAAGCTCTGGCACCATGGCAGTAGTCACATTCGTGGTGGTGATCACCTTCCTTAGCTTCGTCGGTGTGTTTTTCTACCTGTTGAAGCAACGGAAGTGGAAGCATGCTGACCGGTGCTATCTTGGCTTCATCGTGCCGTCCTACACGCTACAACATATGTCCGGGTCGATGAACTTCAGCATGGGTGGCAGCCAGGGCATGTCGTCGATGACAAGACAAACATACGGGCATCAGCAGCAGCACCAACAGTGATTTGTGTCGACGAACTATAGCAGCACGACGAGGAGCTAAGGGTCGACAACCTGAGCATGGGCAACACAAAGGTGTTCATGTTCGACGAGCTGTACAACATCACCGACGGGTTTGTGTGCGACAACATCCTTGATGAGGGGCAAGTTTGGGTGCGTGGTCAAGGGCACGCCGATGGCAAGGTGGACGCCATGAAGCAGCTCAAGGGCGGTGGGCAAGGCGAGCGCAAGTTCTAGGCTGAGCTGGAGATCATCATCCGCATCCACCACTGCCACCTCGTCTCCATCGTCGGCTACTGCATCACTGAAGATCACCACCTCCTCGCCTATGACTTCGTCTCCAACAACATGCTACATCATCTCCATGGTAGTTCACTCTTGTAAATTCTTATGGCTTTTTTGGTTTAACTTTTTTACTTATGGTCATTTAATGGGTTGATTTGTATATAAATCACTTATGTTTGTGTGCTTGCAAGGAGGGGAAGGCCAGTGATGGACTGGTTGACGAGGGTCAAGATTGTGGCGAGCTCAGCGTGCGGATTGGCCTACCTACATGAGGATTGTAAGATAGATTCTGCCTAGAGTTTAGCTTGGTTATTTCAGTGTTTGTTCTATGGGAATTGAAGCTTAAATATTATGTGTGTCATTTTCTCTCTCTTTTATTCGTTATTGTTACAGGTCATCCAAGGATCATCCACAGGGACATCAAGCCAGGTTGTGGATTTCAGGTTTGCCAAGCTAGTAGAGAATGACGTCACTCACGTCTAGGCGCCTGTGATGGGCACATTTGGGTAATGCATCTCTCCAGGAATTCTACCACAATCATCATATCAACAAGTAGAAAAGAGGATATCATTCTTTATTTCTTCTGCATTTAGGTACTAGGCTCCAGAATATGCATTGACTGGGAAGTTGATAGAGAAATCAGGCGTGTTCTCCTTCGGCGTCGTGCTTCTAGAGCTCATTACTAGTCGAAAACTCATTGATTCATCCCATCGCCTTGGCGACGAGAGCCTCGTGGAGTGGGTAAGCTCTTGCACTAGCTTGCAGTGTACCTATGTATAGTGTATTATCATTTTTTTTTGAATACTTCATGGTCGCTCTCGTCATGTGCCGGCACAACCACCTCCATGCCATGCATCATGCAGCATGATGCCACATCATGTCGAGTATGAGCCTATAACCGACAAGTGATAGGGGCATGATGCGAGGAAGATGGCGATGGAGCCGGGGACGTTGCATAGCTAGGCTGGTGTTGCACCAGGAGCTAGCAGGAGGTAGAAATACAATGCGGGTTAGGGCATAGCTGTAGGATCGATGAAGCCGACTAGAGAGAGTGAATAGACAGTTTTAAAATTCTTTAGCTAAAATCAAGTTTATAATGCGGAAGAGTAAATCAATTTAATTTAGTACAAATAAAATATGAATCAATTAGATTCACCTAAGTGTACCAGCAACCTAAGTCTATGTCAAAGATTTGCAATCCTAGGATGACAAAGAGTTAATTTAATTCTATGAATACAAAACGCTTGAATATAAATTGAGCACAAGAAAATAAATCACAATGACACGGTTCCTTTTTACCATGATGTTAAATTGAGCACAAGAAAATAAATCACAATAACACGATTCCTTTTTACCATGGTGTTTGAAAATTTATCGGTCTCATCTAGTCCATGTTAAAATAAACCCAAACGAATTAGACCGACTCCACGAATTAAGCCAAATACCTCAATTCCACTAGTAGTAGTTCTTTCCGCTTTGGGTAGGTAAGCTCCAACTTTTATAACACGCCGGGTCTTCTCGCATGCTTCTTTAAGACGATCATCGGATACGACGCCTCCAACACCGTCTAGGAGTCGACAACCTTCAAGAGTAATAAGTCAAGCCCTTTACTTGACTCTCACCATATCCAACGAATTCACAAGCTCAAGTGGATACAGACTCCACCTCTAGATATAACACACAAATATAGACCTCTCTCCTTGCACACAAAGTGCAACACATGCAGAATAGAGTGAAGAGGCTTACATTAGCTCAAGAGATTGGAATGATGTACCAAAAATTATCTTCCAACCAGCCAAAGAGGTATGTATAGCCCACACCACAAAAATTAGCCGTTGCGAACAAAACTCTTGAAAAATCAGGAAAATCAGTACTACAGCCATTGTAATTGTAATACTACCGTTTTCCATCATAACAGCTAGAAAAGTAGCTATTATTCAGCATTTGCAGTACTACCGTAGTTATAATTGCGGTACTTCTATTTTTCGAAACTACCGCAGTTATAAAGGCGGTACTTCCGTTTTCAGTTTTTTAGCATAGACGACACTCAGAAAAACGGTCATAACTTTTGATTCCGATGTCGGAATTGAGTGATCTTGGACTTTATAAAAAGCTTATTTAGAGGGTTACACAATCTATCTATTTGAATTATCCCAAACACATTAGATCAATATAAAAATTATAAGAGATCTAAGAATTCACTATCACAGTCTAAGTCCAAGGCAATAGTAACAAACAATCTTAGACCGTACCAAGAGATAATGTATGACCTCCAACAATTTGTAAAACGTATTTACAAACTTAGATCATGCTACAAGGAAAAGATACATGAACTTCAACCATTTGCAAAGTATAGTCACATGTTACAAAGATTAGATGCATGAGTCTCAACTATTTGCAAAACACATTCACAAATAATAGCATTACGCCATAAAGAGCTAGAGTAAGTAAGATTGAGCTATCAACACATAATGAGATTCAAATTACTAGACAAGACCCCTCTTAATAGTACGGCAAATATATACTAGCAATCCAGTCTTCCAACCAAACATCAAGACCGGTAAAAGACTAGAAACACATCTTTAGTCCTAACTAGTTGTACCTTTGTCTTGAGCATCCTCTTGAAGTTTGATGACGCATATTTTCACTTTAAGTCTAAGTTATTGTTTTCTTTTGACTTGGTAATCAACTCATGATCATCTCATTTTCGAGATCTTGATGTGTATCAATACATGATGCTTCTCCTCTTTAACATGTAACATTATATGATGCATTCTATTTTTGATGGCTTTCAACTCATGAATCCATCTTTCTTCCTGAATCTTGACTTGATGATCTTCAACATATGAAGTTATCCAAAGTCTTCATCATCATGGAACATAATATATTCATCCAACTCATGAAAAATGTTAGTCTCATATTGTGATTGTCATTAATTACCAAAATATACTATTAACTCATAATGACGGATTTAGATTCTTCAATCTTCCTTTTGGTAATTGATAACAGCCACCATAATTTTAAATAATTGAATATAAAACCATCAAACTCAAAGTGCGGTACTACCACATTATAAGCCTGGTCGTTCCGCTCTCTGGTAGTTTTGATTTTTGGTGCGGTACTTTCGTTTATCTTGAAGACCAAAACTTGGTCCTTTGTAGAAAAAACATATTGCTCATGAATCTGAAACTTCTGGGGTTCGGTAGTACCGCTCAGGAGTTGCAGGCATACCGCTCTACGGTAGTTCCGTTGTTCAAACTCCGGTACTACCATTTTCAGATAGACTAAGTGTTTCAAGGGGTTCTCTCTAGAAAAAACGCATCGCCAACTACATGTCGGTATTTCCGGGTTTCGGTAGTTCCGCTCTACCGCTCCAATCATATCGCACTGCGGTAGTACCGTTGCTTACACACCGATACTACAAATTTTTCTGACAATACATAGTTGGCTTTAGAATTTAAATTTAAATGTATGTTGACCTTTGTCTCGAGCCATGTTGATCTTCTTATCAATTTTAGCATGCATCTCCAGATAGTCAAACGAATTCTGTAACTAAACTTTTCAATCACTTAACATATATGTTAGTCCTTTTTTGCAAACACAAATAATTGAATATAAAGCAATATGAGTCAATGTGAGTATATATGAACTACACAAGTTTTATGTACTCAGAGTATATATTTTAAAATAGAGATCCCAATATATGTGGAAAAAAGAAACATGGATCAATTCTAATGGAACCGCAAAATATAGAGTGAACTCTTCCTAAATATGTAAATGCAAGAATGTGTAATGAAAACATATGCACATATTTATTTTAGACTTTCGATGGAGTTCAATCTATATTTTGTATCCGAGGAATACATTAAGATGTAGGAATGTAATGTAGAATGTATATCTCTGTTATTTTCATCTCTTCATCCAAATGAGACTAAACCATATTATAATCATTCAAAAATGTTAGTCTTACAATTGCATTTATCATTTACTACATCTAAATGAGACTAGACAATATCATAACTAATAAATATATTGGTCTCAAAATTATATTTATTATTATTACCTAAATCAACTTAATAGAGTTTGAGCTTACAATAGCTTGGTTGAGCATCATGCGAAGCTGGAAGTGTAGCCTTGGCCGTTAGTCTATGGTGTGGGTCTCCTATGACGGACGAGCATTTTTAGGAACTAAATAATCTCTCAACAAAATATACTTATTAGTTATTATTTCAAAGATTGAAGTTGAACTTCACTACCTCCATGTTCAAGACAACAGTTGGGACGTGAACATGTGCTCGGGCGCAGCTCGGCCGAGTGCTACGACGCAGTCGAGTGGGTGGTGTAGACCAATCCTAATGACAGCTACTCGATATGTTAATTTAATACAAATTTTTTAGTCCGTAGTAATTTACTACCGGCCGGCATTGAACTAGTGGATGTATAACCCATAGTAAAATTAACTGCAGCAGATGATTCATAGACTTTTGCTCTCTCTAGCCTTAGAAGCACTTGTCGAGGAGGCAACAGCAGCAAAGGGCTGCACAACTGCAAAACAACAGAGGGTGAATATTTCAGTCGATCACTATATCCCTAATTTTGCAGATTTTAGAGAAACATATTATAGTGGAGATGAATGGATGGCTTGTAGCAAAAGCAGAGCAACAGCCATCGTCACTCTGCACCGCACATGATAATCGGGAGAGCTTACCAACCTTCCAAGAAGGCCTTGTCACCGCGGCTCTGTGCTTGGGCAGGCTGCGGAGGATTCATGGCCACGTCGAAGTTGGCGCGGTCGCCGCGTAGTTGGCATGCGGCGGCGGGTACGCCGCCTGCCCCGGTAGCAGCGGAGGCGCAGTCGCCGCGTAGTTGGCCTGCGGCGGCTGGTACGCTGCTCGTTACGCCGGCAAAAACACCAAATCACGCGATCAGTTCACGAAAAGGAAGTATCAAATATGTAACGTCCCCAATTCTGGGAGCGACAGTAACTCGTAACTGCTCTAGGATCAAAGGAGTTGTGGCGCTGCAAATCTGGGTGAGCGCGCTCGGACGTGTGGGCGCGGGGCGATGAGCGCGATCACGCCAGTGCGAAGGAGAAGGGAGGGATTAACACAGATCTCAAAGTGAATCAAGGAGGGTTTAGGGAGGGATTAAGAGAGCAATCAAAGATCAAAGAAAAAATTCAATTTCCTTTTGAATTTTTGAGGTCGTTTCAAAATACAAAGGGGACGAAGCTAGCAGTCGGCGTCGTGGCCACAAGAAGTCTTCGAGTCTCCGAAACCACCGGTCACAGGGGACTGCTGCTGATTGTAGTTAACTCATACTTCGCGTTTGAGCAGACGCAGTCGGCTCAGATGGCAGGGTTCGAGGGGTGAGTGATTTGATACAGACGATGGACTCGGCAATGCTCCTGCCCGGCGTGTGCATATATAGGAAGCTCAGAGCGGACCGATTGAAGCAGACAACGGCTTCTGGTTCGTTCGAAGTTGTATGAGCTAGGAGGAACGGCCGGCCGGCCGGCCGCACCCGTGCCCAGCTGCGAATCTGCGATTGCCATTTGCCGATTGGGTTCACGAACAAAATTTAGCGGAGCCTTACATGCAGCAGCGTGGAGAAATAAGCAGACGCGATCTTGGCCCGTAGTCACCAGTCGCCGTGTGCGCTAATTTATCCTCGTGTGTGGACGACACGACAGAGACGGAGAGAAGAACTAGGCCGAGCACGTTGGTAACGAGAAAACGGGCCAGGCCAAATCCATGTGTGTTGGACGGCCGACCCGGTCTTTGTTTGTGCATTTTGTAGTGGGCCAGAACAAAATGAACTTTTTTTGTGCATTTTGTACTTGCGTGAAGGTCGAGGAGTGCCTGAAGCAGCACATTTCGTGCTGTTTCTGTCCTACAGTGCGTCAATACCTCACATGAACTCAGAACGTGTGCATTTTACCGCAAGTTGTACGATTTTTTTTTGGCTAAAATCGGCGTGCGGCAACCTATCGCATCAAAGCCGAAGACAACGTTGCGCGTACGTGCAAACAGGCGCACCCGTATCGGTAACTTCTCGAAGTCGTTACATAACGAGTCAGACAGCTGACATGTAGACTTGTAACTTTGTACTAAGTTTCTGCAGAACGAGAGCCGACGGATAAGCCGTCTCTGATGTGCTATTAGTTCGGGACACGTGGAAGGCCGTGCGACAAAAGCAGCTTATCCTGTCACCTCACCTCCCTGTCCGAAACACCATCCAAAATCCAAATCCCCGATTAAGCTGCAGGTAGATATGCGTGTGCACATTGCGAATATCTCATTCCCAGAACAAAAGCGTGCCAAAATCGAATGTTAATCTGAACCTGAAGAGGGAATGAATGATCGAACAAGCCTATACGATTATATCACAGACTTAATTACGAGCCAAAATACTACTCACAAGGAGATGATCGAACGCGGCAGCTTAGCAAGTAGAAAGGATGACCAAGAAGAAGCTGCAAGCCTGCAAGAATAGCAGCAATTGGATTTGAACTCCCGATCTTGTAATCAAGAATCGTGGCGCGCAGCGGCCATGGCGACGCCGTCGTCGTCCGTCGTCGGCTCCCACGACGACGCGGTGAGCAGGGAGAGGTCCTTCCACCCGAGCTTGAGGCACCCGTCCTCCTCCACCAGCGTGTAGCCCTTCCAGGGGTACATGCCAAGAAGCAGCCTGGCCTGGGCGGCGGGGCTTCCGGCCAGGGACACCTGCCGGAACCCGGCGCGACGCAGCTCCTCTCCCCACCGCTCCACCCGCACCTCTCCCGTCCGCTTGGGCCCCCCGACGGCCACGATGTTCCGTATCTCCGCGCCCAGGAGCTGCCGCTCCACCGAATGCCGCTCGACCGCCTCCTCCTCCGCGGCGCCCGCGCCGTCGCCCAGCGCGTCGAACAGCGCCGAGTAGTAGTGCAGCGCCTCCACGAACCGGCCCAGGAAGTCGCCGCTGTGCCCCAGGTCCTGCTCCACGATGGTGATCAGCTTCGGCCGCAGGCTCTTGAGCAGCCGCACCGTGCCGATGTCCGAGCCCGTCACGTCGTAGAGGCAGTGGTGCATCCAGTGCACGACGGTGGCCTCCAGGTGGTGGCGCGGGCCGAGGAGGGCCGCGGTGTCGGCGACGTGCCCGATCTTCCCCTCGATGGGCTGGAACTCGAAGGGCAACCCGAGCGACGCCGCGAAGTCGGCGAGGCGGCGACCGGTGGCCTCGAGGACGTCGAGCGACGCGCCGAGCCCGGTGACCCGGAGCGAGCGCGGTTTGCAGGGGCGGGAGGCGAGGATGTGGAACAGTCCCGGCCACTGCAGCCCCTGCATGATGTCGAGGTCGATGACGTGGACGTGGTTCTCGCCGTCGAGCGCCTGGAAGATGGCCTGGTTGGCCGTGAAGTGCGAGAACTTAACAAGCGGCGAGAGCGCGTTGTACGCCTGGAAAGCCCCGGAGATGCGGCGGCTCTGCGCGGCCGCGAGGGGCCGGAGCGCCAGCGGCGAGTAGGCCCCCAGGTATGAGCTCAGCACGCGCGCGCAAAGCGCGTCCCCGAAGTAGGCCGCGACTCGCTCGGGCGACGACCCGAACGGGGACGCCAGCTCGGCGATCTCCGGCAGCAGGTCCTGCGCCTCCGGCAGCTGGTCCATGGCCACCGCCTCGGCGCACCTGAGCAGCAGGCTGAGCAGCCGCAGCCCCCGCGTCTCCGCCGCCTCCTCCTCCGCCCCCGCGGCCACCACCGACCCCTGCTGCACCGCGGCCGCTGAGCCATGCAGCTGCAGCCGCTTCCCCCGCGCGCGCTCCTCGTCCTCGGCGGACGCGGACACCCCCCGCTTGCCCTTCATCTCGGCCGCCGCGTCGGTGCCGGGCGCGCGCGACAGGACGCCCTGGAGCATCACGTCAGCCGCGCGGCCGAGGCCAATAATTTCGGGCAAGGCCGAGCGAGTTGGTCAGTGGCAAGCGAGGGGATAACTGATTACGCTGATTGACTCAGGAGTCGGGAGGCAGAGAGGGGTCGCGGTTAGCGTTGGACGAGGGCGCGGACGCGGACGCGTGCGTCTGTGTTTGTCGCGTGTTTGGTAGCTGCTGGCGTCCCGTAGCGGGCGGCGCCCAGGCAGAGGGGAATCAAAGGACGAGACCGCGGTAAGGCGACCGGTTGTCTCCACTCGGTCCGAGGCGGAGAAAATACGGTGGTCTTATAATGAATCGCGGGGGTGGCGAGCACGGCGCGGGCCGGGGCTCGTTCGGCAGGGGTTGGAGGCCGCGAACATTTGATGTCAGCATGTGATCATTTGATGTGGGGCGGGAGTGCCGCGAACAGGGCGGGGGTGGAGGCCGGACAACATCTTCCCTCGGATACCAGTGATCCGGTGTGATGTTTCTGGTTCGGCGAGCAACTTTGCCTGCCGCTGCCGCCTGGACTGGACGGCCTTACCATCCATACTTCGTGCAAGAGCCGGTGAGGTCACCTGTGAAAATTAGGCTCTGCTTGGGTTCTCACCAGGTGTGAACGTTGGCTGACACTGTAATCCCTGTGCGCAGCCAGTGCCACTAGCCTCGGGTAGAGGCGGCTGGCGATGAGCTAGTGTCGGCGCTGGCAGCCTGGCAGCCTACACGGGGAAAGCAACGAGTGCAGGATAGGTGGAAGCAAAATGGAAGGGGAGAATTATGAATCTCGAAGCATATTGGGGGTGTTTAGAGTTACGGTGCTGAGTTGGTTTATTTGATATAATTAAATTTAAAAATAGAAAAATATGTTAGCCTATCACGAACAATGCAAAAGAATACGGGAAAAAAAGAAAAAAATCTAAAAGAAAAAAATAGAAAAAGACAAAAAAAATTATACAGTAAAAAAGCTGGCTTTTCCACCGAACGCAGAAGCCAAAGCTTATCTGAGCGCGACAGTATCTGCAGAACAAAATCTAAAAATAAAGTATAAGTTACCTTCATCTTCAGACGGGATGGTTTTAGGTAGGGATGAGCAATGATAACAAATAATCTATTTTACCTTTTATTTGTATCCGAGAAAACATAAATATAGTAAGCAAAACTAGCATCCGAATGAAAAACAAATATGAATACGGATACTATCTATATTGTTTTTTAATACGAATGCAGATATGGTATGGGAAATAAAGCCAAATGATAATATCCGAATTCAAAGTAAACATAGGTTTCCAAAGAAAACTCCCACTAATCCATTATTACAGCCGGCCCATCCCAACGGCTGGAGCTGATGACTTTTGACTGAAATAGAATAGTAGTGGCTGGTGGCGAAGGAGGCAAATAGTGGTGGTAGCGGACGCAAAGGAAGCGACGGAAGACATCCAGCAGCTTTTGAAGTAGCTTAGAGAAACTGCTTTTGTAAACTGAGGTATTCAAATCGGCTTTCAGCTTCTCCAAACACATGCAATTTTGTCAATACCGTTTCGGTACTGATCGTACCAGCTGGTATGTACTGTATTGCCACCTAAACATATACAAAGTAAGTCTAATACCGTACCGGTCCAAATACCAGCCAATACTGGTCATACCGGCTTTGATATCGTTTAAATACTAGCCGGTACCAGCAGAATTGATAATATTGTCTATTAAACTATATGTTATATTTGATGCTGCTACTATGTATTTGAAATAATATTACATTGACATTTATTGTGCATATAATTAAATAAATATATACTTCTATTATTATATTAAATTCGAAAACAGTACACCGGTATGAACCGGTACCAAAACGTACTATTCCAATAATTAAACTGGTATGATCTCCACTACCATATTAACAACTTTAAACATAATTCATAAGCTAAAACCGATTTGAATAATACCTAAGTTCCCATTCCCCCAACCAACCCTAACCGTCCCGGCCTCCCTACCCTACCACTTGTTCCGTTGCCCCTCAAGCCAGCCGCTTAGTTATCTCCATTGCTCATGTTTGAGTGCTTGTCACTAAATTATATCTTATACGCTGTTATCATGTTTTGGACTTGTATATCTATATCATGCTAGGCTGCTAGTGCTAGCTAGCGACTTGGAACACATGTACACTGTCACGAGACGCTCGTATAACTAAAACTTGCAGTTCGTTTTTGTCGGAAGTTGCCGCCATGCTCTTATATAAATTTGTTCTATCAAAATTTATTGTAAAAGTTCTAGCATATTTGCAGTCGATTAAATTAAGTAGATATTTGATTCAAATTCGTATTCGTTACAGCATTCAATTCATATTTGAGAATATTCAAATTTATATCGTATTCGCTTACAAATACGAATATGGATGCGATAAGGACGCTATTCGATTCGTTCCCACCTTTAGTTTTAGGACAATGTATTAACAAGTACCCTTTCTAGTTCACAAAAACATATTATTTTTGATATCGACACTTTTCCAAAAGCAACTTTGGCCACTAATTTTTATTATAGTATATTTGTAAAACTTAATAAAAATATAATAGTGTAAAATTATTTTTCGACACGAATTTACACATATGATTTTAATATATTCAATCTAAATATTTTAAAAAGATGTCAACAGCTAAAATTTTAAAAATTTAACTGTTCATATCTCAAAACAACATTATTTTAACCAGAGGGAGTAGCTTTAAGATGATGTTATGGCCATGAAAGTAGCAACTACAAAAAGGCGTACACGACAGAGTTGTGGAAGAGACCAAGAAGAAGAAGAAGACAGAGTTCGACATGAACTTGATTTGACCAAAACTCATAAGCTAATTGATCTAAAGATAGAGGCCAATAACATACACTAATCTAAAATATTCGTTAATTTTTATAGAGGAAACCGCCTTGTGGTTGTTTTGGAGAGGAAATCACATTGTTGTGTGCCCTCTTGGAACTTGGAAGCCCGTTGGTCCAAATCATGCCGATGAGAAACTCGTTTGATTAGCGATTATTTGCGAAGACTCGCGAGAAGGGGAGGTCACGGCGGGACAGCGGGACGGAAGCGCCGATCTCCCACCGATTCCCATGAGCAGGAGCGGCGGCGGGGAGGTAAGTATTCAATACTTATCTAATATTTACCCTCGACTAGGAAGATACCCGTGCGTTATAATGGAAAACCAAATAAAACTGATGCATACTATCAAATATGATCTCAAACTGAATAATAAATATCAATTTTTTCTTACGTCATCATGTATCAAACAAAATATACATGTTCATACTCGTAAATAAATCAAGTATCATATTAGTGAAGCATGATAGAACAAGCATACCATACAACAATATGTACAGAAATGATAGTAAATAATATTTTTCTATAGTATTCTTAATACATAAATAACTGTCAGACTGTCTTGGAGATTAGCAAACCAATTAATAAATAGGACATCATGGCATAAACATTAACAGGAATTTTAAAATAAACCTGATGCACCATCTTTCTGGAAGACTTATCTTCATCTCTAACTTGTCAAGGAAAGAGAAAACAAGCATACTCTACAAAATGGAAAATAAATAGTTAAACATCATAAATTTATTGTATCTTTACTCCTTAAAAAGGAGTTGATGGTTGATACGGCCTTTCCCACCCCCTTCTCACAAAAGAACTATGCTGACTGACGGATTTCTCTGCCCCACAGAACCCGTGCGCTCCTCCCCTCTTAATTCCTCCGCCCCACCGAATCCGTGCGCTCCTCCCCTCTGTAGCACTACAAACAACATGAAAGGACAGATCACGGTTAAAGAGTTGCTTGATTGATGTACAGCTCCATCTGATGGAGTAGTTCATATCCCTGAAGAAATAGAAACAAAGGAAGCTTGAATCACTTTTGTATATAACCAAGGAATGTCAAAATGCAAATAATGGCAAGCCAATACTTGTTTGAAATAACAAAGATGTGCATCCATTGTTCCACTAACAGCCTCCAGAAATTCAAATCTTTTCTTTGCCTCGATATTTGAAAGTGCAGTCACCTGAAAATTAACACAAATTAAGACAAACAAAAGGCATGGCAAATATAAGTACAGAAAACAGAACAACAATATGGGGAAACGATTGCATCTACCAAAGTTGACACGAGCTTGTTCAAATGAAGATCTGATTATGTCACAAGCAAGTTAGTAGCGGTAGTGATCCTACCTTCTAAATAAGGTTCCATAAGGTCAAAGTGAGAAAAACTTACATCCTCTCTGCAATTGCTATTTCGTCCTTGTACCTTTCTTCAAGGATAAGTACTTCTCACGAGCCCGAGTAAAAAGACAGATGACTCAAAGGTGGTAATAGTCTTTCTAAAAATCAACTTGACTTTTGTCGAAAATGCTTCATCAAGTGCAAATTTTAAGCATCTTTGGCACATAGCGTAAAGGAAACAAAGCTACCAATATTGGTATGCGAGTGCAAGAAATTATCCCCACGAAACAAACAAAGGACTCAGCTTATCCAAGATTAATTTATTTGCTAGAATAAATCACTTTGTCATCAATTAGCAATCGAGATAGAAGAGCATACAAACAACACGTGCACGTAATTGGCCAATGGAATCTTTCTGATTCCAGTGCAAGTTAGCTATCATACTGGCAGGTAAAGAGAACAAAGTCAACAAACGCCATAACGGAAAATAAGGGGAAATAGAACCCTTCATGTTTTAGTCACAATAAGCCAACACATTGAATCATACAGGCTGCAGAACAACCTTGAAAAATGTTTAATGTTGTCATTTTGAAGTGGCTTCAAAACAGTATTACCTGGTCATACAGAAGGCTAGCCTTGTCAAAACGCTTTCGGGCATCCTGAACAAATGTTATCAAATTTGATACCACATACAAATCCAAATGTGAAGTTTATAGATTAGACATTAATAACAAATTATTTCAGTACCTTCACATCATGCGAATCAATGTCCACAAACTGCACCAACTTGTCATTAAGCATATGCTCAACCTACCAGAACAATGTATCAGAAGTTATACATTAATGTTGATCTGCATAACTAATATCTTCAATTGCACATTATCTACTTAGGAAAGTGTTCATGCAAAGATATAGCTAATACTTCTATGGTCTGGTATGAGCAATGCAAATTCCTACTTCAACATGGTAAAATTTGAACAAAACAGTACTAATATGGACTGAAAATGAAACATTTACCATTGCAACAGAACAATTGTAACATGTATTAGCAAATTCTTCTACTAAATTAGATAGATTTACAAATTCTGAAGAAGTCATCCAAGTACATCAACTGCAAAGTTGGACCATTCCAATAGAAGATCAGAACTAAAGAGCTAATAGCACACCCAAGAAATAGAAAGTTTCTTTTACAATGTGATAAGGCGTTAAGGAAAACAACAGACTGAAAGTTTCTTTTACAATGTGATAAGGCGTTAAGGAAAACAACAGACTCAGTCTACACGACAGATACAACTATAGGAAAGTCTCATGTGAGATTAGCTCGGAATAGATAAATTAATGTTGGAATTATGACCATACCGACCGAGATACGAAGGAGATTTTTTTATTGGCTTTGAAACTATCATTATATGGACTCTACCATCGCATAAATATGATGTTGTGTAGCCATGGAAAATTTTAAGAACAATGTTTATGTAAGACTGACATGCACATTAAGTTGTTTTAATAACATGCCGGTCCTCACAGCACTAAGAACGTAACTAAATATTAGAACAACCAGAGGGGATCGATTAGCTCCCAGAAGTAATTACGTCGTTTGAATGTGAATAATCGGGATAGTGTCCGTGTGAAGAAAATTTGCAAGGACTTACTAAACGTTTTAGACTATATTGACAAATACACGTTACAGGCTACGCAGCCCAAAAGCTACTAAGCCATCGTCTTTGATGTGTTTCTGACAGCCATCACAAAGAAAAGTAGGGAATTTTTTCGCGACCGCAAGATCCCAAAGCATAAGTTCAATCATCTACACAAGAGAATACTTTAAATCTTCAGCCATCCAACCCAGCAGCTACAATCAGATTCCAATCAGACACTCATAAGGTACGAACTAACAACACACCAGGCATACAAGGACCAGGCAACCGTGGCCACCGGGAGCTCCGTCCGAAACCCTAGGAGTAGCAGCCCCACCACCCGAATCTACCTACGGGGGTTGCAGATTGGAGGGAGCTACGGAGAGATGGAAAGGCATGGGGCAACCGGGGAATACCTCTGGCGGCGGCGAAGAAGGGGTAGTCGATGGCGAAGCGCGGCTTCTGGTCGTGGGAGGAGTCATCGCCGGGGAGAGCGCCGGTGAGCGGGCCCCTGGAGGCGACCGCCGCTGGGCGCCAGGCGAGGGACGAAGAGATGCGTCGGCTCGCAACCCTAAGCATGGTGATGGTGGCGTAATATCTTTTACCTTTACATAATAGAGAGCGTACACACCATAGTTTTAAAAATTGGACCGGTCACATAACTGATAAGGCCAGCAGCTCACCAGTTCATTGATCAAACCACTGGTCCAGTTGAATCGTGGTTTTTAAATATGTTATTATTTTGACAATTGTGTTCAGAAGTAGAGAAACATAATGTAGCCAGAAGTTCGTAATTATAATGTCAAAGTTGAAGATCTGAATGAATGCATGGATGAACTAAAAAATCAAGTGCTATTCTAGCAAAGACTAGTGTTAAGATATTTCCTCCTTGGATGATTGGATCAGCTATAGATGCCCAGACCCAATGTTATTCCTGCATAAAATCAAGCCGCCCAAACTCTAATCTGCATGCAAATAAAAAAACGAACTGCATGTGATCTAATCCTCACCTAATTTCAAACATACATGCTGCCTAAGCACCTCGCTGTTTTTGCTTCCAATGACAAGCCTTCGCTCGCAAGCTGCTGCTGTGCCCATCCCGTGCAATCAATGGTGCACCAACGGCAAGAGAATGGCCATGGTGTTTGGATCTAGCGGAGGGCGACGGTGGTCGCTGGATTGGAGCTTCGGCGATGGAGAGCAGATGAGGCAGAAGTTGAGGATGAGAACAGAGAGGATGAGGGCGTGGGGGGAGAGAGCATGGGATGGAGGTGGAGGCAGGGAGGCTCCTTGTTCAGACATGCGAGTTGGGCTGAGCCGCCCAAGTTGCCCCTCCCTTTGTTTGTCAGTTGTTCTCACGTGTAACAAAAGCCAGCTGGTTCGGTAAAAAGCGCCTCCAGTTTTTTCCGGTCCGGTTGCATGGACAGTCTTTGAAGTAAACTGAGCTGCTGAACTTGCCGGTTCTGGTTTTTTCCTGTTTAACCGCCATCCCTGTTTTTAACCATGGTCTACAGCCAGTTGCTGTTGGTAAAACTCATGTTTATTAGGATGCATACTTGATTCTGTATCAACGTAGCTGGCATTCCATGCCATTTCCATTTACAACATTTAATTTTGGAAAAGTGGGTTTCTCGTAGCAAACCGGTACATCGACCAGATTTGGCAATTGAGCTTATTTGTCAGTACTGCTAGCAAGCAACATAGCGTCTTCAGATGGTTCATACATCCAGGGGCGGAGCCACAGGGTATGCCGGGTGGGCCACAGCATACCCTGGGGCCCAAATAGTCAATCCCGGCGCTTCGCCTGCCGCACGCGCCGCCTCGAGCCTCTGAGGAGGCGAATCTGTGGCTGCGGGAGCAATGGAGGGGATGTGGAGGAAGGCCAAGAAGGCGTTGGGCGTCAGTCTCTGCGCACACCTCCCTGCGGTTGCCGGCGACCAGGAGGATGGCGCCAGCGAGCCCCGCGCGTCGGATGCGTTTTCTCAGGACTCGGCGGTGCTCGCGTTGGCGCCGAACACGCCGGCGCAGGCGGAGGTCGGCTCGCTCCGGAGGTCCAAGTCCACCACTCCCCAAGGCAACTCTCTTCCGTCATTCCGAGTTAACATTTGTTGTGATTGGTGCCATGTCCGGGGGAACCTAGCCGGGGAGGGTAGATGGGAGATGCTGCGGAGATGGTGGCTTCCCATTGGGGTTCTTGGTCAGGGTTAGGTGCGGATTGGAGCAATGTAACTTTGCCTGTGAATGATTTGGGTCTAGATGTGGTTCTTCTGGTCGGCAATTTTTGGTTGCAGTGATGGGCATTTCGTTTTGGTTTTTCCTGCTTGCGTCTAACATTTTTTGTATCCATCTGATTTTTTAACATCATGCTTTGTCTCGAGCTGCGCCTATACTAGTTTGGATTTGTCATTTGTCACTTTGTCTAGAGTTTTGAAATCATCTTATGACGTTTCTGAGGAAACATGAGTCTGCCCCCCTTATTAGAAAAACATTTTGTGTGCAGATTTGAATGATTATGTCAAAAACTAATTCGTTTCTGGAGGAAAATAAAAAAGATGCACCTGCCATTGGCAAAATGATGCTATTCTATTGCTCAGCTTCTGTTCCATCCTAGTTTCTCATATCATTTTTTGCTGTTCTTCAATGCATTTTGGACTTTTTTTTGGGTCATGTTTACGGAGATTCTTAGGAATTTGGGGATGCAATCAGTTTGCTAGTTTTGTTTCGGTATCCTTTAAGGCGTTTGGTTTGGGTCAATTCGACTTGCTTTTCTTATTTTTTTCTGTGCGATATACCCCCTCTGTAATTTGTAGGTTGCCGTGGGTTGGTCGCCGTTTGTAGCTTTTTTTTTTTCCAATCTAGCTCTCTTCTGGGTTCTAATTTAATACTTATTATATTATTTAGTGTCTGTATATGGAATTACGGTGTAAATTTTATAATTATTTACCGAATTGATAAATAGTTTTATTGAATTGTATATAAAAATTTTGGTGCGGCATACCCTTTGGTAAAATTCTAGATCCATCACTGCATATATCTAATGTTGTTAATTGTGTTTTGAAGGGATGCCACTGGACGGCGATAAGTTTGCAATCCATCCTTTAAAAAAAAGGTAAGTTTGCAATGCTGCCAAGGCATGACCTGGAATCTGGTGACTGGTGTTGAAAACGGTAGGGACACTATCAGATAAAAAATGCAGCCGTTTATCATATGGCGCTGTTAGAACCAGGTGAATGGGGTCGTTTTATTAAGTCGAAATATCTGGATGTCAGTATTACTTGTCTATGTCAGAACCAGGTGAATGGGGTCGTTTTATTAAGTCAAAATATCTGGATGTCAGTATTACTTATCTATGTCAGAACCAGGTGAATGGGGTCGTTTTATTAAGTCAAAATATCTGGATGTCAGTATTACTTGTCTATGATATTAATATGTAATGATGAATTACTATTATCGTACCATGTATGCACTTGGATCCAATAGTCAGATGTTAAGGATGTGCTCCGAAGAGCTTCTGCGTTGGTGTTCTGCTTCTGTGTTTATTTTTTTTACTGTTTATTTTTTTTGGGTTTTTTGTTTGTTCCTTTTTTTCTGTATTTCTTTGTATCACCTGTGATAGGTTAATATATTTTTTCTATTTTTATTTTTTTTAAAATTTAATTATATTAAATAAGTCAATTCAGTTATAGTAAAAAAATAAGTCAGTTATATAAAAAAGCTATAAGTTACTGACATTTTGAACATCCCTAAGAGCTAGGTGTATGGAAGGGCGCATGGTTGGTTAGGAGATCTGAATGGTAACAACGTACGTGCTTGTTGAAGTTGAGGTTTCTACGGCACCGTTTAAAACAGTTTAAAGTTAATTTCTACTTTTGATTTTTGTTTTTTTACTATTTAGTAATTTCATCTTTTTATATTTTTTAAAGATTTTTTTAGCTTTTTGCCTTTTCTTTTTTTTCCCTGTATTCCGGGCCTGTTCTTTTTAGTTTTTGAAATCGGTTTTTGATTTTTGCTACAGTACCATGTAATAAAAAAACGTGAGCAATATACGTTTCAATAAAAAAATGTGAGCAATATCACGATTGATTTCGTGGTTTTGTGCCGAAGACTTCAGTGAGAGAACTCAGTCCTGAGTAGGGGTGAAACTGGGTCAGGTTTTTCCTGCCTGACCTGCACCCGGATCTGGTGAATGTTTTTAAACAATTATATTTTTATTTTAAATTACAGTATTGTACATACGATTTTTTTTACAATTTTAACCATATGTTACTGTACGGTTGGTCAACTTGGCCTAGTCATCTAACTGTTGGACGATATGTGACTAAGTCGTTCAACCGTTGGACGGAAAGACCCTATCATCTAATCATTAGGCGATAAGACCCTAGTCGATTAGGTCAAGCCATTCAAAGGTTAGATGATTTAAAATAATAATTATTGTTAATCCGATAAAAATAATTGTGAGAGAGTAAATGGCGATTTTTGTAGGTATTATATTTAACAAATCCTGTTTGTATGTTATTTTTTATTTGAAATAAAAGGGTAGATAATGTCGGTCAATCTGTTTGTGATTTTTGTATATTTTGAAGGGTACAAAATTTATTAGACTTACAATAACATTATGTGATCATCGTATGATGTTGTAGTGCGATAAATTTCTGAAGAATTTTGTGAGAACGATTGAAGTAGTAATAATTGAAGTAGTAATAATTCGTAAGTAGAAAGGTAAGTGATATTGCGATGTAATAGAGAATTCATATATGGAGAACTTTTGATAAATGGCTTTATGATAACATTACGAGGGAATTCATACATAACCATGTTACAATACGTAGAAAATAAAATACGTACACAACAGAAAAGATTACACAAAGTAGAAGGAAGACGTACTACTTGCTACTAGCTATACCACCTGCAACATCTTCTCCGTCTTGGCCACGCCCGACCCTCAGGCTGGTGCCCGCTCGTACAGCCCTGCTTGGCCTTTCTCGGTGCGGGGTATTAGCTCCCACGACAGGATGAAACAGTCAAGAGTCTTGTTGACCCATGCTTGCAACATCTTGGGGGTTGGCTTCATGTGTGGCTGCGTGGGTATAGGGGTACCGGTGAGTTGTGACCTAAAAAAGAACCTTGACGGGTGCAGGCTCACATGCTCCCCTAACCTTCACCATGTCGTCCATCGGGAGATCCTCGTGGGAGATTGTTGAACTCCTGGTTGGTGTGCCGTATCTGCAGGACATGTATCTGTCATATCCGCCGTACCCGTCCTAGCCGAACAACGCGGACAGCCCTGACAAAGCCAAGTAGAGGTGCACGGACGACGACGGTCCCGGTGTATACATACGGTGCCACCCTGTAGCTCCGGCCTGGCCATTGCTGATGCGATTTTGCCTCTCTGCCTCAGTCTAACAATGAGCGGACAAAGTACATGCTCTAGTTTAACAAATACCAGGTTACACGGCCATACCTCTCAAGATCCTTTAAGAGAGTGGCTCCCTAGACATGATCAAGCAGCAAGTTGAGAACAAACGGTGATGTAAACTTGTAATTTGCGTCGTTTCGACTGTACAAGGATTTCAGCAACTCACTGGCTGCAGGATGCTGCCCCCCATGTCATGGCAGCCGATGCATGCCTTCCGGAACAGTGCTGCGCCTTCAGACACTGGTTCGGCAAATGCTGCGCAAAGGAAACAGAAGAACGTCATGCTTAACATGCAATTTTCAGTAGGTGATAATTTTGCTTGTATATATATGCCTGCACAGTACTTGTGTTCTTCAGCTAATTCCACTCAATTGTGGTCTTCGGCGTTGTTTCTCAGCCTTAACACTCTTCCTTCATCCAAAACAAGGAAATCCACACATCATCACAAGCTCATAACCACAGTTTTATGTAGCTCCGTGTGCACCACAGCAAGTTAACAACCATCTGTAACCACAATCTTCCATTGCCAGCAAGAACAACAACGATGCCTCCTGAAGGCAAGCTACTGCAGGTTGCTAAATCCCAAATGCCACCAAAAACGATCGGCTAGCATTTCCAAGTAACCATTCATCATCACATCTACACAATTTCATGCTGTTTGTCCCTGAAACAAGACGTGTGTGCTGAAATAGCACCAACAATCAACAGGCTTTCGCGCATCCTAATTAAAAGCGCGCGAGAAGCTTGGCAAACCTGGTGGAACTGGAACAGCGGCAGGGAGGCCAGGAGATGCGGCAGCGGTGAGGAGAAGCGCCGCAGCCAAGAGCGGCGCGGCCGCGCGCTCTGTCGCAACAACGGCGGAAGAGGCAGACGGCGGCGGCCTGCAGCCCGGCTGCGCCTGCAGCAGCATGCCGCCCTCCTCTGAGAAACGGAGAAAGAAGATGAGGTGCAGTGAGACGACGGCCGTGGCCGTGCGGCCAGAGGAAGCCCGTGCATCGCGCGTGCCCTTCCCAGTGGCAGTTGATGGGGCAAGGTTGATCTAGGAGAGGTGGAGTGGGGGCTCGGAGCTGCCGGTTGCCTTGAGGTAGAAGGTGGTTCAAGTAGAAGCCACGTAGGCAACAGGTGGGAATGGATTGGGTTGGCCCATAAGTCCGATCCATATCCATTCTGAACGGCGTACGTTAGGTCGAATATGGCCCGAGTTGAGTGAAGTGTTGGGCCTGTTATTGGCCAGATCTAAACAAAACTATCCACCATTGGGCCAAATCTAATTCGACAGTCCGGCCTCCAGATGACAAGTGTTTTTTTAAGACCAAACGGCAATAGTGTTTAAGGCCACAAAAATATAGGTAAACACTTGCCAAATTGTAATCCTCAGCAATTTTGTATTGGCATTAGCATTTAAGTGATGATGGGCAAAAAAAAAACACTCAATTCACACTGCCAGTCTGTCACAGTGCAGGAACACGAATGCAAACTCACATGTGAAATCAAATACTTGTCACAATTGAAGGTCTCCAACATCATGGCTCCAAGTATCAAGCAAAATAGCTTACACAATAGAAGGCCAAGTACATGGACAACAAATAGATGGAGACAGCCAATATCGAACTTGGCTTGAACAAATAGATGTACATCAACAACATCCAAACTAATCAACATAACAAAAAACAGAACATCCAAATACATCAACGGCATGAAGACCAAGAAATATAGCAGAACACATAATAGCCTTTGACACACAGGAAATAAGTAGGGGCCTTCACGTAGAAATTACCTTCTGCGGAAGAAATAAAGCCTTGCTTAAACCAAGGATGATGTGAGACTGGCATCAATTGTTGTCCATTCATAGCCATAGCAAGCCCACTGATTTATTTTAGTGAGCCTGTTGCTTCTATTTGCTCGGGTAACTTGCTTCTGACTTCTCCACATGCTAATCAGAGTTCACAATGATCTTGAGACGTTGACACGCGGCTAGCTCCGCTGCCCCCTGCCATGTCAGGTAGAGACGTTGGACGTAGCTAATGGCTCTAGACGGGTTTGTTTGGTGGAACTCTGCATTCTTTTTTTTTTAGCTTATCTGAGAATCTATTTTTCTGATAATTTAGAGCTACTTCTGAAAAACATTGGCTAGTAGATTAGCTTCAGAAATCATAAAAGAGAGGATTAGAGGCAAATAAACCATAATATCCCTGGTCATAACACTTCATTTGTATGTGTGTGTCTTACTCTTTTGTATTTGTATATAATTTATGAAAACAGTTTTCCAAAATTTTGAAGACTATATATACACAAATTATGAAATTTTTTCCAAATTTTTGAAGACCATATAAACACAAGTTATGATGGAGTTCGTGTGTAGCAAGTGGGACGAGGATGACTCGCTCGGCAACGAGGAGCGAGAGATGGCCGCGTTAAGCAATGCCAATGCGAGAGTGTAGGATCAAGGATAATCGATTAGAGTAGGACGAATAAGTGGTTATAAAATTTTTCGCTCTTAAGTTCAACAATTATAATCACAATGAACAATATATGAATCTAGCACAAGATAAGAGCAATTTTTCCAAATTCTCTATGGCACCACAAGAATATATCTCTACCAAATACAATTCTTAGCCTCATAAGATATCACTTCAATTCAATTTGTAGCTAAGAATGTCAATGCGAAAAAGTAGAGAAAGAAATAACCGATATGGAGACACACGATGTTTTGCCATAGTATCGAAGATTTGCCGGTCTTTACTAATCCACGTTGAGGTAAGTCTAAATGGATTGGACCGACTCCACGAATTAAGCCTAAAAATATCAAATCCACTAAGATTGTTTTTCATTCGTTTCGGAGAGGTGAACAC
The DNA here is from genome assembly GCA_036346265.1 of Melocanna baccifera. Lineage (NCBI taxonomy): Eukaryota > Viridiplantae > Streptophyta > Magnoliopsida > Poales > Poaceae > Melocanna > Melocanna baccifera. The sequence continues at coordinate 20,664,850 of CM070694.1, read as the reverse complement.
CGAACCACTCACAATTGGCGCCGGGTCTCTTCACAACTTCTTGAAGAGATCACCACGCAAACTTTCTCCAAGCGATTTAGGTATCAGCAAACACCAAGAGTAACAAATCACATGCTTTGCTTGAAGGAATTCAAGTGCCAATGATCAACTACATGAATGAATGCACTTGAATAGCTCTCAACTAATTCAAATATATGCAATTGAAGTAAATGAGGTGTGAAGAGTGCACAACTAGCTCAAATGAATGATTGAATGCACTTGAATAGCTCTCAACTAATTCAAATGTATGCAATGGAAGTAAATGAGGTGTGAAGAGTGCACAACTAGTTCAAATGTATTCAATGAAGTGTTTCTTGCTTGTCCAAGAGCTGGTGAGGGGTTATTTATACCCCTACCCTCAAATTCGATCGTTTGAGGACAAATACAAAAAATTTTGCAAATATGGTAGTACCGCCATGTATCGACCAATATTACCATACTTGCTTTTCAACAGCTATTTTGTGCGTAATAAATACTTCTAAACTAGCCATTAACTATTGGTGCGATACTATTGCCCTCACAGGGTCTGATACTACGACATGCGGTAGTACTGTTTCTCAAGAGCGGTATTGCCGTTTTTCTAGGGTGCAAAAGTACTCTAAAATGCACCTATTAGAAAATAACATACCGCCAACAAATTTTTGGTCATATTGGAGTGTGGTACTACCATATTTTTTTGCGATCATACCGCAGGGCGGTAGTACCGCCCCTAAACTACGGTCATACCGTTTTTCCTGAGAATGCATAGATGGCTCTAGGAACTTAGTTCAAATGCATGCATGATCTTTACTTGATCCAAATAGCATAAGAAAATGCTTTCAAACTACTAGCTATAATATCTCTTTATAATACGACGTCTAACCTAAAATCTGGACTTTCAACCAAACTCCAAAGACTGGCAAAAAGTAAAAAGGATCTTAGTGTACTTATACATTTGTCTTGAGCCATATCGATCTTCCAGTCATCCTTAGCATGCCTTCACAAGTCGTCAATCAAATTTTGGGACTAAACCTTTCAATTAACTCAATAAACACATTAATCCCTTTAGCAAGCATTGTCATTAATTATCAAAATATTTTTAGAGATCTATATGCTTTCAGATAGGTGCAAGCAGTTTGACTACATTACGATGTCTCAGTCTCATTACTGACCAGTACTGCCTGTACTGGTACTAGTAATATTTTAGCTGAGATGAGATGATCCAATTATTAGTGGATCAGAGTTTAAGTGTATATGCTTTTCATTTGATGATGTTGTTGTATTTGGAGACTATGGGCCTGTTTGGTACAGCTCCTGCTCCCAGCTTCTCACCAGATTCTCAGGGAGCTGTACCAAACACCCCGATTCTCAAAATGGTGAGATTCTGCTTTTCACGAGAAGCACTCCCCAAAATGAACTAGAGAGGAGAAGCACCTTTTTGGTGGATTCTCGTGGAGAGCTGTTCACCTATATCAGATATGCCCATAAAAGTTCATCAAAATTACCCGCAAAATGCCCCTCACCTACCCCCGACTCCCCTCTCGCGCGCAGCCCTCCCCTCATTTCTCTCTCGCCGCGCCTCCCTTCCCCTCCCCGTTCCCTCTCCGCCCCGCCGCCGCCGATTCCCCTCTCCTCCCTCCCGCGCCGCCGGTTCCCCTCACCTCCCTCCGCGCCGGTTCCTCCTCCCCCGCGCGCCTCCCCCCCCTCTCCCCCGCGCGCGCCGCCTCCCCTCCCCGCGCGCCCTCCTCCTCCCCTCCCGCGCCGCCCCCCGACGCCTCCCGGCTCCGCGCCCGGACGCCTCCCCTCCCGCCGCCCCCCCGACGCCTCCCGGCCCCGGCGAGCAACGCCACCAAACCGAAGCTCTCGTCGAAGGTCCATTCTTTCAAGACATCCTTTTACAAAGGAGCATACTCCTTTCATGTATTGATCATTGTATTACTGCTTTGTTGGACTGGATCTAGCTCTTTCAAACTTTGTAAAATTGATCGTCGGTCTTTGTTGGAAGCATGTGTACCGAAAGTGATTGAATGCTAGTTTATCAAAGTGATTGAATGCAAAATGTGATTGAACTGAAGCATGTTTATCAAAGCATGTTTACAAAATCCTAGTTCAAACTTTGTTGGATGGAAGCATGTTTATCGAATATGATTGAATGCTAGTTTATCAAAGTGATTGAATGCAAAATGTGATTGAACTGAAGCATGTTTATCAAAGCATGTTTACAAAATCCTAGTTCAAACTTTGTTGGACTAGAAGCATGTTTACTGAATGTGATTGAATGCTAGTTTACTGAAAGTGATTGAATGCAAAATGTGATTGAACTGGAAGCATGTTTACTGGAAGCATGTTTACTGAAAGCATGTGGTTTGTGAATTGAAGCAACAAAATGTGTAATGTGAAATGTGAGAATGATGGTGTTCATGCATTTGTTCGATAAGTTAATCGTGAAACTTTGGTTTGTGAATTGTTGCAACAAATTGTGTAATGTGACATGTGAATTGAAGCAAAGCATAGCATGAGGGTTGGTTGAGAATTGTAGCAGCAAATTCATGCATTAGGAAGCCTAGGGCTAAATGCTCTATGCAATTTCCATGATGGATGGGGAATGAGTTTGTACACTGAAATGAGTTTGTACATTAAAATGAGTTTTCTGCAGTAATGTTTGTAAAGAGAAGTCTACTTGGAAGAGTGATTTGAGTTATAGCTACAACACTACAATCCTACAATAAGCAGACCTTTTTTTACATGATTTTAGCATTGATGAATAATTTGGAGCTTGCTTGCTGTTACTTTTGACTTTGCTTACCAGAATTATTTGGCTCTTCTATTGCAGTGGAAGGCTCATCACCTCCCAGGGAAGGCGTGATCTTGATCAGGTTGCTGGAAGAGTTGTTGTTGTCCCCTGAGCAATTGAAATCATCTTACTGCAGTCATGTTTGGTAGTAGATTTCAGCTACAATTTTGAATCAGGATATCTCCTGCGTTTGTTTATTGAAAGAATTTAAAGTGGGATGCATCTAATTGTGGTACTGCGTGATATTTTGCTGCTCGTTTGTGGATGTTGTGATGGAATTATGAATTAACTGCCAGACCATGTTCTGAGACCATGTTCTGAGACAAAATTATGAATTGTCTTCATCATTTTTTGTGACTCTTTTTCTTTTTACATTCCAATTATCTCTTAAAGAATTGAAGCTGTTAGGTTTTTCTTTTTACATTCCAATTATCTCTTAAAAAATTATGAAATGAAGCAAGTAAGAGATCTGCACATGTTTCTTTTGCTAATTCAACAATAAATAAATAAAAAGGTTATATAGTCTATTTTCCTCAAATCTCCTCTATTTCCTTAGGGGTAACATGGTCTATTTCCCTCAAATCTCCTCTTTTATGAATCTGAAGCCAACCCACCAGCCAAACGCTTTTCAGAGGTAGCTTCAGATTCTCAGAGAAGTGGATTCTTACAGAATCTGGAGCAGAAGCTGAAAAATGAGAATCTGGAGCTCTACCAAACAGGCCCTATATATCATGATTATATCGTCTCAACTCAAGATGAATACTGGTACTAGCAGGCTAATCCCTTGTGTTATTTTCGAAATGAACTCTCTCTCTCTCTCTCCTCTCTCTCTCTCTCCTCTTCGTATTTCTCAAATGTCATAACAGATCACCAAAATTGCTACACTATCTAAACAATTATTAGCGGTCAAGGGTGCACCTGGCAATCCATATATCTAGACACTCATGCTCCATGAGTCTTGTCCAGTTTTGCTGGCATCCAACTCAACTAATTTGATCATTTGTAATTGCCAACAGTGGATTTGCAGTTGACTTAATTGTATCTTTGTTCTGATAAAACTCTCCAGCCTTAACAGTTAACAATCCACTAAAAAAACCATAAACATTAGAAATTCTTTTTTTACCAAAGCCTCAGTGAGGGGATAACAACAAACATCCATAGAATAACAGAAATGTGAATAATAGCCTCATGTACATTTCATAAAGGTAACCTAAACTGAAACATCGAATCAGAAGTGAAATACATCTCTATAGTGCAAACAAGACTATGAGACATTAGCAACTGTACATGGTAGAAACGGACATTAGCAACTGTACATGGTAGAAGCGTTGCCAGTTCTCTGAAAAATGAAATGCTAAACTGTCAGTTATCAGTCTAACCCTTCTATACATTAGTGATTCAATTGCTCACTCTAAAGAAAACAATGATAAAACAAGAATTATTTGGCTAATTCAACTAGAATCAAACTGAACAAGTTCTTTCTGTCCGTATTAGGTTGTCAACAAGCAGCAGCACCACTCTCACATGCATAAGCTCGATCACCTTGTTCCTGATCAACGCCTACTGCATCCTACTCTCAAACCCAAGCTGGACTTTCAAATGGCAAGAAAGAATTTAATGGCAAGAAAAAATTAATCAAATACTATTACTCAAATGGCAACAACTATTATCAAAGTATATAGGCTCATCTATTCTCACAGTATATATAGAGCTTTTGAATAATAGCCTAGTACACTCTCTAGAGGTAGATTTGTAGTGCAAAGTATAACATGCATTTCCCCGTTTACTGTTCTTCTTGGTGTGGTGTCTTTTGAACTTATCAGTAGAATTGTAGCGTATCAGTGGTCAAGGTATGTGGTTTTGGAGCGCATACTTGTTTGGAAATCTACTTCTACTTCAAAGCTAAAGCTATACTAGTTTAGCAGCCATTTGATATTGGGAAGGCCTAATTTATGTTCAATTTTAATTGTCTGGCAAATTTTTAGTGTAATACCACAGGCTGTGTGGTAAGGCAATATGCACCTAAAGAAAAAAAGCAGGATGTTGTTCTCTCTATAAGCAGGATGGTGTGGTGATAATAGATTATTGTGACATACTGTGACAATAGATTAATCAAAGCACACACCTTGACCACTAGATGAACATATATACTGTGATAATAGCACCAACTAGCCAACAGTTCATTGCACATCTAGGCATGCAGTAGCACAAAAATTATTAATAGCATGCAGTAGAACGAATCAAAACAAAAGAAATTACTCAAATCAAATCTACATATCTGTTCATTCCAGATCTAGGCAGCAAATTACACCCCTTACCATCCTCAAAATCCGAATTTCAGAAGAAATGCGATGTATTCGGCAAGATCTACAGGTGTTTTTCTAGATCTAGGCAATCCTGGTGGAATAATAGGATGATGATGATGGGAGCATACCTAGACAAGAGGAACAGTGCGCGGGGGATGCCATCGAGGTATCCGTAGTCATTAGTTGCCGTATAGGGCGCCGCCATGGATGCTGAGGACCAGAGGGTTGTCATAGGGTGAGACAAGAGGAGCTACGTGTAGGAGGAGCTCCTGATCTGACAGGGATCAGGGCTAGAAGTGAGGGTCCGGGGCGGCGATGATAGATCCGGTGGAGAGGAGGGCAGGGCCAAGAGAACGCCAACGTAGGGCCGAGATCCGGGTCGGGGCGAGAGAAGGCGGAGTGAGGGGGTGAGATCCAGGCGACGGCGAGAGGAGGCAACAGTGGGGGCAAGAGGAGGTAGGGCCGAGAGGAGGGCGGCGATGGGGGCTAGAGGAAGGTGGCGACGAGAGGAGGCAGAGACGGGGGCGAGAGGAGGACGTGGAGTGATAGGGTGCGGGGTAAGATCGATGGCATTTTGCGAATAATAACCTCAAACTTCAATGGGTATTTTGGTTTTGAATATGTTGGCTCCCCACCAGAATCTACCATAAGGCTACTTCTCTTTATTAGTTCATTTTCGACTCTGCTTCTCGCGAGAATTATAATTTGATGGTATAGAGAAGCTGAGCATAGCTCCACGAGATCCAAAGGAGAAGCTGGGAGCAAAAGATGTACCAAACACCCCCATATAACTCGTCAACTTCTTATTCCAGGTAATACTTATGATAGAATATCATTGGTACATGAGAAGCTAAAACAGCAAATATGTTGCTCTTCCGGTTCTCTCAGAGTAGCAAATGCAGCAATCCTTTTTTGCTCACTCTTAATTGCCGCCTCTAACTTCTGCTACATATGCAGCAATTTTCTAGGTATTTCGAACATCACTACCCTCACAATGAACCCAAACAATCTCAAATGCAAGTAGCTACATAGCCAAGATAGTAACTACTATGGGCGATGGCATCAAGCAGACTTTTAGAGCCCTTGCTTGCAATTGCTTTACACCGTCTAAATGTGGAATTCAGTTACACAAAATGTCAAAAGAAGCCATTTAAAGGAGCTTTTGTTGAGAACTGACGACATACAACATGGACTTGGTAAAAATATAAGATTTTTACTCTTCCTAGTGTGGAAACGATTAGTTAACCAGCTTTCACCGACACAAGCCAGAGGCTGGAGTAGAACTTGTGTAGTTATGTGCTGCAGTGCTCGCTTTTCACAGTTCAACTTGCCATCAATACTAATTCTTCTCTTTTTAGGAGTTAATTGACAATTTGACAGTTTTCGTTTCAAGACGCAGATCAGATAAGAGCCCTTCTTGAAGAGTTAAGGAAAACTTTAAAAGCATTTACTAACAAAGAAATCCTCAATGTTGCCTTCTGTTGTTATAACAGGTAGCACAGTATGAACATGGAGGCTCCACTATACAAGGTTTCATAGCAAGTAGCAACACAGTTAAGTAGAGGGTAGAACAAACCATGTAAGACAAGAGAGTGCTTACCAGAAATCTTGCTTCAAACTTTTAAATTACATACTGTAATTAGCATTGCTTGGAGAAAAGTAGCTATAATTGATGTGTGGTCAACAAAAATCACAAAGATAAATGGAGCACATGAATCAGACAGATTCATTTTTCCCAAGTGACAAAGAGGCAGGTTCATGCCAATCTATTATCCAATGCAATCTGATAGAAATTCATGATCATAAACACGCATTTGGTATTGAAGCTAAACAGAAACAAAAGTGCATATTCAGATTTCCTCCCTGCTCCCCTTTCTTGCTATCCACTCTATGCATTCAACTCTAATCCCTGAAGTCTACTATACAGGGGTGTTCCAGAACAAGATCACGATTCCAAAATCAGTGAATTTACCGAAAAGTGTAAGGGTATGTCACGTAATTATCCGGACGTTTTATTTCAAACAATCATCCAAATTTATGACTTTTAGATTAAAATCCAACGGCTCTCATCATTTTCCCTTACTATATAGCCCCTAACCATAACCCTTGTCCTGACCCCACCGCCTTCTACCCGACCCCGCTGCCTCCCACCCCGTGCCCTTCGCACCACCCCCTCCTTGTTGCCCTCTACGCCGCCCCCTCCTCGTCGACGACACCGCCCTGTCCTCTCGCCGGAGCAGCTCCTCGTGCCTCTCCCCCCCACCCCACCCTCTGCCCCCTCCACCACCCGCGGCCAACGGAGCCCTCTACCCCTCCCCGCCGTGCCACCCCCGCCCAACTTAATAGCCAATGTCTTCCGCTGCCGCCATCCTCCAGCACAACCCACCACCCTCCTACCATGCCCATCGCCCCCACCACCGTCCACCGCCGGGCCACCACCCCCGGCCTCCCTCTATGCCCAGGGGACGGTGAACCCTAGGCACGGGAAATGGCATTCTCCCCTTGGATCGCCAGAGAGGAAGAAGAAGCGGTCGTGGGTGAGGAGAAAGAATGGATCGCTGGAGAGGAGGAAGAAGATGATCGGAGAGGAGGAAGAAGGGGTGATCGGAGAAGAAAGTGGAAGTGGTGATGTACAAATCTTCGCGCACATCTAAAAGTGAGAAATTTGGATAATTATTTCGAAAAAAAACATCGGTGATGTTTATCAAAACCCAAATTTAAAACAAAGCATCTTATTCATCGAAAGCATATCACTAAAGGCTAAAGCGGCGTACAGTGGTTGTGTAGGGTCATGTCTCTTGATGCGCCTCGAGGCAGAGGGAGAGGTCGATCCGCGCGCGCTGGCACTGGGAGCGCTTGAGCGCGGTGCCGGCGCTGCCGCAGAGGGTGCGTACGGCCTCGGTCTCCCCGGGGCAGCACGCGGTAACCACGCACTCGGCCAGGGCCCGGTTGAGGTGCCGGCACAGCACCTCCGGCTGCAGCGGGCCGCGGGCGGCGCGGCGGTGGCACTCGGCGAGCGCCCGCTGGGTCGAGGTGCAGGGCCCCGGGACGGGCACGGCCGCCGAGGCACCGTCCGAGTCGGCCTCGGGCTCTTGCCGTCCGCCGCCGCTCCTGCCCATGGGAATCGGTGGGAGATCGGCGCTTCCGTCCCGGCGTCCCGCCGTGATCTCCCCTTCTCTTGAGGCTTCGCAAATCATCGCTAATCAACAGTTTCTCATCGGCAAGATTAATCGATGGGCCGGCCAACGACTTCGTCCAAAAGCTGATTTGGGCTGGGCCATCGGGCTTCCAAGTTCCAAGAGGGCAGACAACAAAGTGATTTCCTCTCCAAAACAACTACAATGTGGTTTCCTCTAAAAAGTTATCCATTATTTTAGATTAGTGTATGTTATTGGCCTCTATCTTTGGATCAATTAGCTTATGAGTATTTTTAGACGATTAGCTTATGAGTTTTGCTCATATCAAGTTCATGTCGAACTCTGTCTCTCTCTTTTTTTTTTCTTGCACAACTTTGTCGTGTACGCCTTTTTGTAGTTGATACTTTTGTCCCATGTCATGACCATAACATCAAATTAAAGCTGGTTAAAAAAATCTTGTTTATTTTGAGATATGTGTAATTAAACTTTTAAAATTTTAGCTATTGATATCTTTTTAAAATATTTAGATTAGATATATGAAAATCATATGTGTAGATTCATGTCAAAAAATACTTTCATAATATTATAATTTTATTATGTTTTATAAATATATTATAATAGAAATTAGTTGCCAAAGTTGCTTTTGGGACCATATCGATGTTAAAAATAACATGTTTTTTTGTAAACTAGAGTGCTTCTTAATACATTATCCTAAAACTTAAAGTGGGAATGGATCGAATACAAATCGAATAATGTCTTTATCGTATTTGTATTTAGATTTTTAAATGAATGCGAATATAAATTCAAATATTCTTGAATACAAATTGAATGTTGTAATGAATATGAATTCAAATTGTATATCTACTCGATTCGAGCGAATACGAATATCCTATAACTTTTATGATAGATTTCGGTACAACAAATTTATATAAATGACTAAACGAGCATGGCAGCAACTTCCAACATAACGAACTGCTAGTTTTAGTTATACGAGTGTCTCATGGCAGCGTACATGTGTTCCAAGTCACTAGAACTAGCAGCCTAGCACGATATAAATATCAGTCCAAAACATGATAACTTAATGACAAGCACTAAAACATGAGCAATGGAGATAACTAGGCCCGGTTCTTTTCAGCTTTTGATTTTTGGTTTTTGGCTTCTGCTACAGTACCTAACTTTTAAACGGAGTATTTTTTTAAGACGGGGTTTACAAATTAATTGTAGTACACGTTAAAAACCTAATATCTGTACCATCAAAAATCATAAGCGAATATCTATCTTTCCACAATCTCTATCGTAAACAGCCAAAAAGTCATCAGCCGCAGCCAAAAAAAAAACATGCCCTTTAAGCGGCTGGCTTGAGATGCAACGTGACAAGTGGTAGGGCAAGGAGGCCTGGGAGGGTTAGGGTTGCTTGGGTGAATTGGAACTTAGGGGTTATTTAAATCGGTTTCAGCTTTCGATTTGTGTTCAGAGAAGATGATTTGAACATCTCGTCTTTCAAAAGCGGCTTCTCCAAACCGATTCCAAAAGCTACCGATTGTCTCTATCACCTCCTCCATGTCCACCACCACCACCACCGCTGTCTACCTCCACCGCCACCAACCACTGCTATTCTATTTTAATCAAAAGCTAAAAGCTCTAGTCAAAAACTATCAGTTCCAACCAATTAAAACACTCCCTTAGTTGGGATGGGCCAGCTACAATAATGGATTGGTGGGAATTTTCTGTACAAACCTATTTTTATTTCAAATTTGGATATTATTCATATTTGTATTCGACCTTATTTTCCATATCACATCCGCATATTTATTTAGAAAAACAATCTAGGTAGTGCTATCCAATGGCCGTGCTGGGCCGAAACGGCACGGGCCCGATGCAGACACGACCCGTTTAGGCATGGCTAATAAACGGGTCGTGTCGTGCCGGCCCGCGAGGCCAAGGATCGGGTCGTGGCCATGCCGCCACGGGCACGATTAGGGCTAAACGGACCGGGTCGGCACTGTTGGCCTGTTTAGCCCAGAAAAATTAAAAAAATTGTAGAAAAAATAGAAAAAAAATAAGGAAAAATTGTAAAAAATACAAAAATTTTACCCAGGCCGGGTCGGCCCGCAAGCTAAACGTGCCGTGTTGTGCCTACAGTATCAGGCCGCGGGCCGGCCCGCGTAGGCACGACCATCTGGACAGCTCTAAATCTAGGTAGTATCTATATTCATATTCGTTTTTCATTCGAATGATAATTTTGCTTATTATATTCATGTTTTTCCGAATATAAATATCAGGTAAAACGGATTATCTGTTATCATTTCCTATCCCTACCTAAAACCATCCCGTTCTGAAGAGTGAAAGGTAACTTGTACTTTATTTTTCATGATTTTGTTCTGAATATACTGTCTACAAAATGTGCTTCGAGATTCATAATTCTCCCCTTCCATTTTGCTTCCACCTATCCTATACTCGTTGCTTTCCCAATGTCGGCTGCCAGCGTCGACACTAGCTCATGGCCGGCCGTCTCTACCCGAGGTTAGTGGCATGGGCTTATTTGATATGGCTGTGGCCTATACGTGCATTGCCTGGGTCTGCCACAACTCGCGAACTTGCAAGCTGCATGCCTTCGTCCGTCATAGACTTACAAGTAACAACTCATTGGTTGCATATTCTATTGAGCCATATTTAGAACGCAGCAATTTCGTTGCAAGCAAGACCCAAACGAGGGGCCGATCAATCCAGTTTCGGTTAACGGCTTTTGACTATTGATTTTTGGTTAAAATTATATATTAGCTACTGTTAATTTTTTAAAGTTATTCAATTAAAAAAAATAAAAATACCGATATATCTCTGCAGACAATATAAAATAAAAGAGAGAAAAAAAAAGCAAATATACCATACAACAACAAAAAACCGAAATTAGGCACGCTCATCCCGCTTCGGACTTTTAAAAACCGAAAACTAGAAACTTGAGCCACGTCCTTACAAGTCTCTAAGCCCTGCTCAACTTAGTTTTTTTTTTGTGTTTTATGATTTTTTTCACTGTAGTAAGTTATTTTGCACTGTAACTACTAATAAATTTTTTGGCTAATTAAATTTAAAAAAATAAAAAAATAGGTTATCTCATCACGGACAATACAAATAAACACAAAAAAAAAACAAAAAGCCAAAAAATAAAAAAAAGATAAAATTAAAAAATAGTAAACTAGAAACTAGAAGTTGAAATCGAAATGAGTGGCCTAACAACAACACGACATTGGTCACAACCAAAGTTATTAATAACGTTCCATTCCGGCCGGTATGGGCCGGTATATACATACCAGCCCCTAAACCGATACAAAATACTCCTACACTCCGTACCAGTTCAAACACCAGTCAATACCGATCATACCGGATTTAATACCGGCTGATACAGGTAGAATTAATAATACCATCTATTAATCTATATGTTATATTTAATAGTACTACTATATATTTAAAATAATATTTAGTGTGTAGATAATTAAATAAATACGTACTTATAAATATATATATTATTATATTAAATCTAAAATAGTATATATGATCCAATATCAAAACGTGCTATTTTATTTCAAGAACCAAATCGATATGAACTTTAAAACGTTATCGACAAGCACAGCTCACGAGTCAGCTGAGCTCCCAGACGGTAGTAGAGAAGGTTGGTATTAAACACGAAGAAAACCCAGCTTCTGGCGCAGCTGGTGCGTTGCGGGGGGAGGGGAAAGCAGCGTCGCAACGCGCTCCCCCCACGAAACCACCGCAAGCATGTTGCCGCGCTCCCACTCCCACCCCGCGCGGCGGCGCTCCGGCCTGGGCCCGCAGCTCTGCGCCGTCGTCGCGGCGCTCCTCCTGCTCCTCTCCCTCGCCGTCCTCCACTCCCGCCTCTCCTCCTCCTCCCCCTTCCCCGTCTACTCCTCCCGCTCCTTCACCTCCACCTCCGCCGCCTCCAACTCCTCTGCCTCCTGACTATAACAGAGCGATGCTATAGCCTCCTGACGTAACACCAGAAGGCAGCAAATGAAACACTCAATGTGAGAGAAGAGTACAACAATGTAGGAATGACATAGTTCAAAGAACCTCAATCAACATAGCAACACATATCTAGAAGCACACAGTTAGTTATTTAGAATGGACCACAACACAATTTCTTTATCCTTCAAAATGATATACCCCAACCTGGCAGCATATATATTCCATCACAATTAAGATAGATAAGCAAAAAATAGCTACTCAAGTGTTGTAATACCAGGCCCAACAGAAGACTAAGCAAAAGCAACGATCTTATGCAAGCCAGTAAATAGGGACAGTATTTGAGCATCATGAGCTTCTAATTACCTGGTGACTTGTTTAGGTATTTGGAGAAGTCAGTGGGAAGGAAGAGCACATTAGAAAATATGCCGTTGCGAAACACATCCATACCCTCAATGCAGATTTCTTCATTGATATATCGAGTACATGATCGCAGCGCTGCAGACTTCATGTCAACCATGATCATCCAAGAGTTCTCATCTAGTTCGTTCTCCCTCAGCACGCAGCACACGACATTCGGGTCATCCATGGTCACAATAGGGAACTCCGGAGGATAGTGTGGCAAACCCTGAACCTGGTAGTCACACTGCGCCCAGAGGTCGTCGAGATTGGTCACACAATATGTCTCCCAATTGCACTTATCATCCATCATCTTCAGAGTCCAAATGGTGATTGTCAGACCACTTGTTCGGCGAAGGCTTCCTGTCTCCCGCCAGTCGTTGTCAATGTGGACAAAGCGCATCATGCCTTGGCTGATGCACACGCTTCGGAATGCCTCTGGGAGGCCCCTCGGGAACCGTGTTTCGTCGGTGTACTGTTTGCCAGGGAAAGGCCGTAGTAGTAGTCAACCCAGCACAGGAAACGGCCGTCCAAGGGGAGCACCCTTTCGATTGAAAACAGGATGGGGAGCTGGCCATGGTCCTGGTCCTGCGGTTGCGGGGCAGGCATCCTGGTGACTTTCCAATTCCCTGTCTTGGAGGAGAGGACGCAGAGCACGGCGATCATAGGTGGCGGATTGTTGTAGTAGTCGACGTTGCCGGAGCGGATGTTTCCTTCCCAGGACACCAAGAGGTCAGCCACCACGTAGTCGCTTCTGTCGTGGTCGCCGCCGCGGCGCAGGATTCCTATGGTGCAGTCATCCAACAAGAACGTTGTGCTGCCGGCCAAGCCCTGCGCCGCCTCGGTGCACACGGGGAGCAACCGCAGATGCGATGGGGTGCCGGCCGTGTAGACGAACAGATCGCGGGAGCGGTAGTGGTCGGGGAAGTCGATGCCGAGGAGGACGTGGTTCTTGTCGGCTGTGAGGACGAAGGGATCGGCGGGCAACCGGAATTCGGACTCGGGTGGGCCGTACGGCCAGTGGAGGTCGAGGTAAGAGACCTTTGGGGGCGTCGCGGTGGTGAAGGATAAGTAGCCGGACTGGCCGCTGGTCGTATCGACTGCGACTGCGGTGCTGTCGTTGTTTACAGCCGCAGCGGCAGCGGCAGAGTCATTGTAGCAGTGAGTGCGGCCGGAGCGATCTAGCATCACCCAATCAGGGAACACGACGGCGTCCTTCCGCTCCAGCGCGGCGGTGCGATACGGGGAGTATGCCATCACGCTCTGCTGCTTCTTGATTTGAGATCGGGATCGGGACCAAACCTAATCCTGGGGGGGCTGCCGCCGCCACTCTAATTCTGGAACGGAGAGACAGGATGGGGAAGAAATCGATGGGAAAGCAGGGGAATCCCCGTATTTCCTTGCCCTCCAGCCAGCCCATTAGGTATTACTAGCAGACCATAAGGCCATGAAGCCCAACAGCTACTTGGTCGGTTTCAGCAGGCCTATGTAGGCCCGCTTTCCATGGCCCATGTAAACTCTATTTCGTGAATTCCTGAGCCCATATTGCATTAACGGCAATGGGGCGGATAATATCCCGTATGCCCGTGTCCAAGGAAAAAAACCTGCATCTATAGTACATAATAACGGTTATATAAGAACATCAGAACTAGCCGTTTGAACACCATGTTAAAAAAAGTTGTGTCATTGTGGTTTACTTTCTTATACTCAATTTATATTCAAGCATTTTACTTTTCTAGAATTAAATTGATTACTTATTAAGCATTTTATAGACTTAAGTTGTCAGTATACTTAGTGAAACTAGTTGATTTAGATCTTAATTGTGCAAAATCAATTTGATTTGTTTTTTCTCATATAAACTGATTTTAGCCAAAAAGAGTTTTAAAAGGGCCTATCATCTCTTCTAGTCAGTCTCCTCGATCTTACAGTATATCATACTATGATAGTTTGATTCTTTACTCAATCTTGTAATTGATTATTTAGTTGTAGCTAACTCCTCAGCCAAAAAACGGTATGGACATACACTTTTCTAATCTAATCATATCGAGAGCCCAGAGATATATCTCCCATTAGAAAGGAGGGGCAAATTTTATATTGATCGCTTATATTTCTCTGTATGTTTTATAATAAACTCGAAAGCTACCTTTATAAATATCTATTTACGGAATAGTGTTTGGCAACTCTTAGGTAAACTATTACACATGTAGAAAATTATGACGATCTCAGGTCTAAGAATCACACATACATTACGTATAAGACCAACTTATGACACTTAATAGTACAATAATTCTTACAGTATCTCAAGGTGGGTTAAATCAATATTATATTCTTTAACATATATCCATATTATTGATTTAATATATCATATCTATGATTTGTGAAAATGTGATCATCAATCAATACATACTGATTTATAAATCACAAGTGTCCCACATAATAATATAAGGGATGTTTAAACATCATAAAATACAAATAAAGAGTTTCACGATTAAATCACAAACTTGCCAATCAATATAGATGATAGTTCATTCAAGGAATAAATAATATACTATTCAAAAGTTTATAAACACAGAAGCGATACAATCATTTATATGATTGCCTTTAAGGCATATCACTAACATATGGACCATGGGCTGGGCTTGGCCCCGCTCGTTTCAGCTTCAGCTTTTTTTCACTATCAGTAATTTGTCTTTTTCTGAATTTTTTTAGATTTTTTGGGCTTTTTTCGTATTTTTATATTTTTTTCCGTGTTCCTTTGCATTGTCTGTGATGGGCTAACATATTTTTTCTATTTTTCTATTTTTTAAAATTTAATTATGCTCAAAAAGTCAAATCAGCTACAGTAAAAAAAGTCAGTTACAGTAAAATTTCAGGCAAAAGTCAGAAGCCATCGCTAAAACAAACGTCTCCTAAGAGTGTGCATACCAAGAAGTATTCCAAATATGGCCTAAATGCAGAGTTGATTTCTAAAATTTTTCTTAATTTTGGGATGTGTCCGGGCAGATCGGGCACCCTTGCTACCTCTGCCCCTGCCAGGGAGCCACTCTCTTCAGGAAAATCTTGAGGTGTATATAGCCATATAACAGGGAGCCGTTTTTCGGAAACAATGGTATGTACTTTTACTGTTTTTGTTAGGAATTCTTCTTTGATCTATTGCTCTGTCATCTATTGCTTCGTCGAGAACACGAAGCCTTTTAAAGCCTGTACACAACCCGACTTAGTATTGGATACGAACTCACGCAAATACGTATTCAGCAAACCTGCACACTAATACGACTTGCAAACGTAAACGGACTACTTCTCTCGTATACACTTGGATACGGCTAAGCAACAAAAAAAAAGATTAAACTATAACAGTTTTATTGTTAGATTGAGGCGTAGAGGCAAAATTGTTGTAGGGATGGAGTTGCCACAGAGGACGACCCAAACAATTAACATACTACGGGAAGGGAAGGATGCGGGTGAGTAATTCATAGCTGTTCCCAACTTACCATGATATTGACATACCATTACGTTGTTCAAGTAGCAGATTTAGGGCATCTCCAATGGTGCTAAGTCAGCTGGCTATTTGCATGTACATATCAGCATATATCCTATGTGGAGGAAAGAGAGTATGCAAAACACAAACAGCTAGCTACTATTTCGTCTCTAGTCTATAACGCAAAACGAGGCAGATTCTATAAATGACTGTGTGTGCATGTAAACATCAAATAGCTATCCTTATAGATAGTCCTTTGGAATGCTAGTTTTTAGTGTGTACTCTATAAATGATGTTGAATCTTTATAGATAGTACTTAGTTAGGACTATTGGAGATGCCCTTAGAGAGCTAGGAGTAGTTTGCCTCGTTCACCGTGTGTTTGCATCAGGGTTTCGGAGAGAAACGGACCCCGAGAGGGCAGTGCACCTTTGGACCTCTGTCGGTAGAAGATAATCAAGCTGTTAGCTGCGTCGGCCAAGTGGCAAGCCGGAAATGGGTGGCCAAAGATCGACGGTGACGGAGATTGATCTGACGACGAAACAAGAGGGTTGGCAAACATCGTTAAGAAGACTCTAAAAAAAACATTGTCAAGTAGTACGATTGGGAGTCTGGATCTGCCATTATCGCTACGATTTCGCAGATACAATTATTCTCAGCTTGCTAGATATACATCTGCGTAGATATGTTGAGTGTGTGTTCTGTCAATTCCAATGGAATTTGCACAAATAACTAGATTAATCGAGGTCTACTTCCCGACCTGTCAAAGAAGAGGGTGATTGAATACCTTATGTGCTGAAAATACGAATACGATGAAATTTCGATTTTTATCGAGCTTACATCCTTCCACCCCCAATCTAGCTCGCTCTTGTACTAGCGACTTTGATAGAATTGCACGTTTGGTTGGCTGGGTAGCATGAGCATGACAAAATTGAGCGGTGCAAAACGAGTGTTGCGTGCATTGCCTCGGTCTGCCACAACTCGCAAACTTGCAAGCTGCATGCCTTCGTCCGTCATAAACTTGTAAGTAACAACTCATATTTGAGCCATATTTAGAACGCAGCAATTTCGTTGCAAGCAAGACCCAAATGAGGGGCCGGTCAATCCAGTTTCGGCTGATGGCTTCTAGTTATTGATTTTTATTTAAAATATAGAAATATAGAGATAATAAAAATACTATTGTATCTGTACAGACAATACAAAGTAAAAGGAAAAAAAAGCAAATATGCTATACAACAAAAAAAAACCAAAATTAGGCACACCCATTATGCTTCGGACTTCTAAAAACCAAAAACTAGAAACTTGAGCCACGCCCTTACGGATCTCTAAACCCTGCTCAACTTAGTTTTTTTGTGGCTTATGATTTTTTCACTGTAGCAAGTTATTTTACACTGTAACTATTGGTAGATTTTTTGACTAATTAAATTCTAAAAAATTAAAATAGAAAAATAGGTTATCCCATCACAGATAAATATATATACTAAATATATATATACTTATATTATTATATTAAATCTAAAATAGTATACTAATATGATCTAATATTAGAGCGTACTATTTCATTTCGAGAACCAGATCGATGCGAACTTTAAAACGTTAATGGGCTCGTTTTTTTTGGTCATGTGATGGCTTTTATTGCGGTGATGACTTTTGGTTGTTTCGATGAGATTGTGGAAAGAGAGATATTCACTTGCGATTTTTGATGAAACAGATATTAGTTTTTTAACGTGTAGTACAATTAATTTGTAGATCTTATTTTAAAAAAAATACTACGTTTAAAAGTTAGTTACTATAATAAAAATTAAAAATAATTTTTAGAAATCGTAAAGAGCAGATCCATTGAGTAGTCACAACTCACGAGTCAGCTGAGCTCCCAGACGGCAGTAGGTAAGGTTGGTGAGGTCGCGCGACTGCGACTGGGCGACACCGGGCTTGATTTAAACACGAAGAAAACCCAGCTTCTGACGCGCAGCAGGTGCGTTGCGGGGGGAGGGGAAAACTGCGTCGCGACGCGCTCCCCCCACGAAACCACCGCAAGCATGTTGCCGCGCTCCCACTCCCACCCCGCGCGGCGGCGCTCCGGCCTGGGCCCGCAGCTCTGCGCCGTCGTCGCGGCGCTCCTCCTGCTCCTCTCCCTCTTCGTCCTCCACTCCCGCCTCTCCTCCTCCTCCTCCCCCTTCCCCCTCTCCTCCTCCCGCTCCTTCACCTCCACCTCCGCCGCCTCCAACTCCTCTGCCTTCCTCATCGACGATGAAGACGACGTCGTGGCCGCCGCGCTTGACCCCGACCTCACCCTCGCCACCACCGCTGCCGCCACCGAGGGCGGTGCTGTTTCCAACCCCGACGACGACCGCATCGACGAGCTCGACGTGCTCGACGAGGACTCCGCCGCCGACGCGGCCGAAGACATCTCCGCCTCCGCGGCCGCCGCGTCCCTCGTCTGGGACCACGCCGCCGGCGTCGCTCGCCTGCCCTTCCGCCTCCCCGCCGCTGGCGACCCCCTGCCCGCCGGGTTACCCCACCTCGACTCCCCGCATCGAATCGCCACCGCCGCCTTCGGATCCGACGACGAGCCTTTGGATCTGGACCTGCGGGTGGAGATCTCGTCCGTCGGCGGGGTCGAGGACGCGCTGCTCCTCAAGCCGGCCTCTGGCGGCGCCGAGACGCGGCTCCGCGCGGGGTGGGCACTGTGGCTGGAGGGGAAGGCCGACTACCTCCGGCGCGATCGGATGCTGCGGTCCAACCTGGAATTCCTCAATCCGCGGAACCACCCTCTGCTTCAGGACCCGGACAGCCCCGGTCTTACTTCTCTTACCCGCGGCGACCGCATGGTGCAGCGGATGCTCCTCGCCGAGATCGAGAAGGCCGCGCCCAAGAATTTTGAGCGGCGGAGCCTCCAATCATCTGATGATAAGCAGGGAATGGGAGCTACTGTGGAAGAGCGAGGGGAAGGGAGGAGGTGGGGGTACTTCCCGGGGATTGATCCACATTTGGGGTTCTCAGAGTTCATGGAGAGGTTCTTTGAGCATGGGAAGTGCTCCATGAGGGTGTTCATGGTGTGGAACAGCCCGCAGTGGGCGTACGGTGTTCGGCACCAGCGTGGGCTGGAGAGTCTGCTCCAGCAGCACCCTGACGCCTGTGTGGTCATGCTATCGGAGACGCTGCAGCTGGAGTTCTTCCGGGAAATTGTCAAGGAAGGGTATGCTTTATGCTTTGCTCTCTCTGTCGCTTCTTTAGAGCTATTTCACTTGGTTTTGCGTGTGCTATCGATACACAACTCTAGTGTCCACATCTCTAGTATTTTATTAATCAGAAGAGCTATTTTAGTAGCTAGCACTAAATGACAAACCAAAGAAAACTAATACTTCCAACTTAAAATGTAAAAACATAAAACAATTTGATTATTATCATATAAGATTCTTATATAGTGTCTAAGGTATCAGATAGAATCTATCTATGCTGTAACATTGGCTGCATTAGTTGCACAACCAGAAAAAAGAAAGATGCCTTCACCTCTCAGGCATGCATCTCAACTGTTTTATCATTGACATATAAAGTGACATCTGAACATGTTCTTGGTGGCTGATGCATATCTGATCTAGATTAAGTTAATTACCATTTCTCATATATCACAAATGATGCACCTGGCTACTTGCTTAACCTTTGCTGTTGACTATCCAACTATAATCTTTCCTGCCACTTGACTCGTTTTTCTTGATTCATCTCCTTTGAAAGGCAATCTGATGGTTGTAGTACATAAATTTGGTTCTGCATTAATCTGTTCAGAAAATACATATTTGATGGTCTGAAATTCCAATAAACTCACTTTTGAAAAGGGCAACACATAACTAAGCTATGCATGTTCTTTGTGGATTACGTGCTGCAGTATTTCTTTAAAGCATAGTGCATACAAATGAATTTTACATGCAAAAATATTGTCTGCTCTTCGGATGAGTCATATACCAGGAAAAGTTTTCTGTTTTAACTGACGGAGAGTTTACATATGTACCCGATAACACAAATGGCATCAACTTTTGAATCATCTTAAAAATATCTACTGTCTGGATTTTCTCACCTTTTGTTTCAATGGCCAGTGGCATTTGGTGGCTTTATGCTTGATTACCAAACTGACAGTCGGGCTCTTCCTGATAGTCATTGCATCTTTATTGACATTTGGAACTTAATTCGATAGTTTTTCCTGACATGTCGTAGATTTAGTTCCAATTTTTGCCATCCTTGGACAGATGTTATTTTCTGATAGCCAAACTGCCATCCTCCTAAGTTAGCATCTGTACCTGCTTACAGTTAAGCTCCGCACCAAGTGATTTCCTTTCGTTTTCCCTCCATGTTAGTTTGTCCACTGCATCCTCTTGCACTGTGAGAATGTCACGTGTTTCATCTTGCTCTGTCCCTCAGCATCCTCTTTATATGGTGACCTACAGTCCAGTAAAAGACATAGCCTCTGCATCCACATGTTAATCTATTATAGCCTGTAGGCTATATGCACCGTACAACATCATGATTACCACCTTGCTCCTACCACAACATAAACTGCTCTACTTGTTTATAGTCCTGTACACCTGTGACTTTCGTAATTTGAACTAGGAGCATAATAAGATTTGTGTTGTTAGTAACTTAGTAGAAGCAGGAACCAAACCATGTATTGTCAGTTGGTCCCCACTACATCATAGAATTAAGCTATTTTTCCTTGCAACTATTCATTTAGAATTACATATGAACTCTAATATTTTACGTGTTGGACATTGTAACTTGTATTTGGTTTGTATGTGGCCACTAATACAATTAACCTTGCATTTATTGATCCTATTCAGAATTGTTTTAGCTACATTTGTGTTGACATGTGCATTCTTAGTCATAAAGTTGATATCCTTGGTCCTCTTGCAGATACAAAGTTGCAGTTGCAGTGCCAAATCTTGATGAACTTTTGGAGGGCACTCCAACCCACACTTTTGCATCTGTGTGGTATGAATGGCGGAAGACAAAGTACTACCCCTTGCACTACAGTGAGCTAGTACGCCTTGCTGCTCTTTACAGGTAAGATAATGAAAGAACTACAGAGAGTGCCAATACTTGTTGAGTTACATGCACCGTTTACTTTACATTCTGTTAAAAGAATCTAGAGAGATGAACTCTTCATTTTCTAAAACAAAATCAAAACAGAACTGTTACTTTAAAACATTACAACGAATCAGAATGAAGTTCATACTGAATTGCAATAAACAATCTAACTAAATCGATGCGATTGTGCTTTCTACTAAGTGGGCACCTTAAAATTTTGCTGAAAACAATGATTCCCAGTTCTTCTAAGCCAGATCAGTATCATACGCCACCATGAAAACAGTTGAGTTGTTGACATATCATCAAAAGGGTGCCTTCATTTTCACATATGAACAATTATAAAGAATACGAGATTAAAACCATGCATTTTACATATCAGTATCAATCTTCCCCTCAGCAAACAACATGGCTAATCAGCAAATTTTATTTGAGACTTCCTTTCAATAAACTGCCTTTTATCACATTTTTTAATTACTGGACCAAAAGTATGTTGTTGAGTGAGATACTGATATTTCATCAGATCATAATGTAATCATGAGTACAGTTTTAGTTCCTTTTTCTTTGTGAAGAAGAATATGATTGATTTATGTCTGTATGTTCTATGTGCAGATATGGTGGAATATACATTGACTCTGATGTTATTGTACTTAAACCTTTGAATTCACTCCAGAATTCTATTGGTGCAGTACAACAAGTTTCTGCAAATTCCAGTTTTAGTGGTGCTGTATTAGCGTTTGAAAAACAGAGGTAATATTCTTTGTTCTTTGCAACCATTTCTTTTTTTTTTTTATCCCATTTTTCTGGACATCCCAAATGACTTGCAATGTTTTTATGCATTACAAACTAGGGATTGATTTTCGTCAGTTACCCTTGAAGATCCTAGCCAAGGTTCAAAAACCCGCTACTGGCCTAAATCCCGGCCAGGGGCCGGTATCGGTTACTAGCTGGTAACCGGAAAAACCGGAAAAAAACCAATCAAATTTCAAGTGTTGAAATTTAAATTTGAAATCGGTAACCGGAGAAACCGGAAAAAACCGCTACAAACCGGTTTTTCAAATTTGAAATTGGAAATTCCTAATACATTCATGGCAAAAAACATGAAGTCAAGCATGAGAGGTGCATATATCTTCCTAATATATTTTATTAGTGTTAAACAAAGTAAACATTATTAGGGAAACTAACTTTTACATTCAAAATTTTAAATCTGAATTAAATAAAAAAAACCGTCGGTCTAATACATTCATAGCAAAAAACATGAAGCCAAGCACGGGAGATGCATGCATCTTTCTAATACATTCTATTAGTATTAAATAATATAAACATTATTAGGCAAACTAACTTTTACATTCAAAATTTTAAATTTGAATTAAATAAAAAACTGTCGGTTTAATACATTCATGCAAAAAGCATGAAGTCAAGCACGGAAGATGTATACATCTTCTTAATACATACCATTAGTGTTAAATGATGTAAACGTCATTAGGGAAACTAACTTTTACATTCAAAAATTTAAATTTAAATTAAATAAAAAACCATAGGTCTAATATATTCATGGCAAAAAGTATGAAGTCAAGCACGGAAGATGCATGTATCTTCCTAATACATTCCATTAGTGTTAAACAATATAAATATCATTAGAGAAACTAATTTTTACATTCAAAATTTTAAATTTGAATTTAATAAAAAAACTGCCGGTTTTTATTCTACCGATAGAACCAGTTACCGCTTGGATTTTGAACCCTGATCCTAGCTTTAGTTATAGATGTTCAAAGGATAAGAATTTTTCACACACCCGAATATTCATTTGACGAAGTACACACATGGTCCAATCATAACCTAGCTGACCGTTACTTGGGTAACTGGTCTTTTAGTTATGGTTGGATAAACCAATATCATTTAATCAAAATCACAAATTAATAATATCTTGTAATAGGCAGCACACAGATAAGGTTTATATCTACCAGTGTTCTATTGAATCAGTGAAAAAAAAGAAAATTTGTTGTTCCTGTTATTTTGGTCTTTTTTGTTGCAGTTAAGAGCTAAGAATTATTATGTGAATCACGGATGAGAAGCACAAAATCCCTAAAAGTACCATTTTGAATGTTTTGTGCACTGTTTGAAAAGGCAAGGAATTAATTGTAACACAAAGCGTGATGGATATATGTGTCAGATGCACACGTTTGCATAATGTTCTCAAGCTCTTTTGTTTGATTATAACTCTGCTTGCACCTGTAGTTTCACGTATTATTATGACAATTGCAGCCCATTCTTGGTGGAGTGCCTGAAGGAATTTTATTCAACATATGATGATACTCTGTTGCGGTGGAATGGCGCTGAACTTATGACAAGAGTAATAAGAAATCTTTCTGACAAAGCTGATCAAAACAGGGGGTATCTTGACATAAAGTTGGAGCCCTCAGTTACATTTTACCCTATAAGTTCTACAGATATTACGAGGTATGTAGTTTCTTAAGCCATTTGTGCTTGCAACTTTGCAAGGCCACTCAATTAGTTCAGATTTAGTATTTGGAAGTAGTATACTAATATTCCACAGTAAGTTTTACAATCGTTAGTCTATACATCAAAGTTCCATCTCAACCAGCAACATAAACTTTTCAAAATAGAATATTTACACTTAATGTTGTAGTACTTATGCCCCAGTCAGGCTTTCCAAAATTGCTTTTTAAAAATTCACTCATCTAAGTTGTAACTTCTTTTATTCATGACTCACGCTCATGCGACAGTGCGTCTATGTTTTTGAACTAGCCTTTATGATCCTAAACTGTTTTACTCATTTGCAAAATTCAACAAAGTCACCAAATACATGTCAGCCCTCCTAAAAGTTTGGCATGATCTTTTCAGTTTATTTCATCTTATGACTTATGACTTATAATTTCTCTCGAACAAACAAACGGAATGGTTTCTTTGTCGCCGTTTCGAAGCGGCTTAGTGGGATAGTCTTTGAGAAATGGCTTATCAGCTTTCGGTTCGTTCACACGAACGCTCGTACTAAAACCATAAACCGCAGTCATAAACCATAAGTTACAGCCTAAAAAAATAAGCTCATTATTTACATGTATCATTGTTAAAATACATGTTTTAGAAAAATCATCGTCAAAGTAATTGTTGACTCTTCAGATATTCGGATGGATGTTGAATACTACTTAATTTGTGGTATGCATGCTCAGTATGGTATTGATGTACTGCAGGTACTTCTCAGAACCAGATAACAAGGTTGAACGAGCACAACATGATGTTCTGTTTTCTAGGATTGTGAATGACTCTACCACTTTCCACCTCTGGAACAGCATTACATCTTCGCTGGTTCCTGCATCCAACAGTCTTGTCGAGAGAATCTTTAACCATTACTGTCTCCATTGCCTTGATGTTTTGTAGTTGGTAGCATCCCGAAGTTCTCGTGAAGAACTTCATTTTGGTTTAGAATACATATATACAGAAGGAATTCACCGGTTTAATGGGTGCTCAACATGGCGAGTGGTATATTGTTGAATTCTGCCTAAAAATTGTAGAGGGAAAAAATATGGTGGCATTGTAGATAATTTTTTTTTCAAAGGGGCTTCGGTGCTGGTTCTACAACAAAGTGCAATTATGTTAACTTAACTAGCTATTTTGTCAGTTGTTGATAGCAAATCTGCTTACTGGTCTGGAAATACTGGATGCAACAACTAGATGCATTTGAAATGAGAGGTTTGACTGTTTAATTTCACCTTTGTTCGTTGTACTGATTATTTTCAATCTGGGCAAATTATTAGCGAGCAAGCAATCCTGTCAATCTTTGGGATGATCAAGTATTAAAGTATAATTCTCCCGTTATGGCAGGCTACTCAAAATAGCTTCACTGCTGAGCTCAACAAATCTATTTACTTCTTTTCTAAGCTTTAATTTCTTCGAACACGACTATGGTATAATTTTGTAATATGATCAAGCTAAATTATTCTATCCTCGAGATTCACTTCCAAGGCAACTATATATCACCTTAGCCACCATAAAATTGTGGGGGTGGAAAAATAAAGTGTTTAGAAAGTTATTAAGTTTATATGTACATTACAAGCTGAAAAATCAAACTGTCCAGAATGTAAGGGATGGCACTAAGGCAGGAGACAGGGAGGATTTACCAAGCAACAGAATGAAAACCACATTATTGGTAACTAAGCATACAGTTTAACATACATACTACGCGGAGTATAATAGAACTACAGACGATCGATACAATGTCTAACACCGTAGTATAATACTATATTAATACGTCGCCACGTCGGCTTCTTGGTGAAGGCGATGCATGGGTTCGGTCCTAGCAATCTTACAGTTACATGACGTGCCCAAGGCTTCGTTTATGATAGTTTTGTCAGGAAACTTACTGTATCTTACAAAGTATTTGGCTTTTGGCTTTCACGAACTATCTTTTAAACGGAATGATTTTTTAACCTTTTAAACGGAATGATTTTTTAAAGTGATTTCTATAAACTATTTTTAAAAATCACTGTAGAAGTTATTTTAAACGAAATAATTTTTCAACACAAATGTCTTTTACTCTGTCAAGTCTCTTGGAATCAGCCACAGCCAAAAATTTGAACAGGGGCTAATTAAGAGCGACGCTAGCGTCTGGCGATATGCCGGCTCATTAGGCGGTCGCAGACGGCCTTCGTCTCCTGTAGCTGACCATCACCTTTCCCTTGGGCCCCGGCATGACCACCGACCACGTTCCAGTCCGTCTTGGGAAAAGGTGACACCAGCTCCAACTCAAAGCTCCTTATAGCAAATGGCTACACATATATCACCTTGATCTGGATGTAAGCAAACGCCTCGCCGATGCAGGCATGCCGGCCACCGCCAAATCGCCGTGTATGAGAACGCACCGCCGGCCCGATCCTCCCCTCTCCCAGGGCCGAACCGATCCGGGTCGTACGTCTCGGGATCCTTGTAGATGTGCGGCAGTTTGTTGTGGATCACCAGTGGGCTTGCTATGGTATGCCCTTTTGGGACCTCGTACTCTTTGCCTTCCCTAGTCCGTGCCGTGAAGCTCTTACGTGCATGGCGCAGTAGCATCATCGTCGGCGGGTGAAGCCGTAGAACCTCCTTGATGCAACGTTCCAGGGTGTCCATCTCCAGCAAGACGTTGTAGTCTATGTGATCTCCGTGCTGCTTAATGATTTGCTCTTGCTCCTTTATGGCAGCATGTAATTAAGTACTTGGTGTGCCTGAGAAGGCGTGCTCCTGTCCAGGTGCTGGTGCTGGAGCTTGTGTGCTGCCCCGCGAAGAGTGCCGAGACGAGCATCCCCGAGATCTCCGCCTCTGTCGTGGCCCGGCCGTCTTTGTACCTGGAGTCATTAAGGCACTGCAGCATGTCGTCACTGACCTGGCCGGAGCAATTTTTACGGGACCTCACAATGCCAGAGAATATTTGGCCCAGCTTAGCACGCGCTACGTCTCGTCGGCGGTGCGCCGGGATAGGGAGGTGTGGGAACAGGATGGTGACAAGGCGCATGCCGTCGTTGAGTTCACGGAGGAGCGTTGAGACCTCGCCGAAGACTGTATGTGGGAACAGGATGGTGACAAGGCGCATGCCGTCGTTGAGTTCACGGAGGAGCGTTGTCCCCATCCTGCAAAGTAGTCCTGCAGAATACATACGCCCGTAGATGTGGTGACTTTTCGATCGATTCAGTTAGCTAGCTAGCTAGAGAATATCTGAATAGAGAAAAGCATACGTGTTGCAATCAGTCTATTGCTTACCTCCACTTCACGGACCATGAGACCGACGTAGGTCCTCAGTTTGGCCGGCTTCATCGCATCACCAAAGAACCGGAACTGCTCGCGCCGAGTTGCATAATTAATCTACATCAAAGGCAACGCCCGGGCCAAAGGTCGGTATAGTGAACTGGGAAACCTCATCTTTGTTAGGTGACCATCTCATTCTCACTGTGACTGTTAGTCTACCATTTCATTCTCACTGTGATGCTTCGATTCAAGAAGATGTTATATGTATTTACATTACCATTATTGTATGTATTCACATTAACTATATATTTACATTACCATTGCTATATTTATTCATATTAGCGTCACCATTGTATATATATCCATGTATATCAATGAATTAGTTAAGTACTTCATTTCTATAAGCCTTCATAGTATCAGAGCCAAAAGTTCATACCTAGCTCTGCTTGTCTTCCGCTGTGCTGCCCCCAGGAGGAACTTCTCCACTCCTGGGGGTGGCCATCTCCTCGCCGATATGGCGTGGACAGCGCCACAACCCCAGATCTGGCTGCCTCCGGCCTCCCTATCGCCGAATCCAGTGCCACCGCCGCCAAGCCCCCGGGAGGACTCGGATCCGGGCTCCCCCGCTGTCTTCACATCATCTTCCAGCCACCTCCCGCTTGGATCCGGTGACTCAGCACCCGATCCAGCTTCCTCCGCGCCGCTACGCTGCGCTGGGCCGCTTGCTCCTCCGGCCGTCATCACCCGCAACCGTGCGCCCGTTGTCGCCAACGCCAGCGCCCTTTTGTGAGTAGTGATGGTAGAAGCCCTACAAGAGGAGCTCCGCTAGCCATGGATGGAGGTGGTCTTTTGAACGTCGGACTGAGGGTCCTTCCTCTTCTTAAAATGTTACTCAAATTGTAGTGATAAAGAAAGGAGCAAATGCAAACCATATGATTCTTGTTAAATCCATGTTAGTGATCCTGCTGTATGATGTCGGCAGAACGCCCGCTTGTGCCGGTGATGGCTCTGTTGTTTAACGAGCAAACAACACAAACACACAAGAACAACAAATGCTTTTGGTGCTGCGGAACGTTGCAGCTTTTGAGTTTTACTTGCTCTCTTTTATAGCAAATACAGGAACATACATCCAGCCATTCAACCATGCAAGCGTTACATGCAGTGAGCTACTAATTGCCTGAGAAAACTGCTCACTTATTAGCACTAATAGCTGTGAAAACTGACCCACTAATTAGCAATGAAATCGACCCATGCATTGCATCAAGAAGTAATCGAATACTAACGCTAACATGCATGCACGCGCAGGCGAAGACATGCGATGAAAATAATAATCGACATCCAAATTAAATAGATTAACTAATATTACTCCCTAATCTAGTTGATGTTGATGTCGACGACGCCGAGCCGAGCGTAGGTGCGAAATCTCACCGCCAAGTGATTTTGTCAATATATCGCCACCGATCGTCGGTGTGGATCTTACGGATGGCAACTTGACCACCTCGACGCACTCCGGATGAAATGAAAGCGCGTCTCAATGTGCTTGCTCCGCCATGGAAGACCAGATTCTTGCGAGTTGTATCGCCGGTCGGTTGTCGGCGTGGATGGTGACGATGCCCGAGCTCGCCCAGAAGCCGCCGAGCGGCGACCAAGCCAAAGCCCTTGGCATGCCGCCGATGATGCCGCGATGTACTCGGCCTGCATCGACAGCGCGACCACCGATTGCTTCGGGATTGCCATGTCACGGAGCCCGACCGATGCGTATGCGACGCTGGAAGTGCTCTTGCGATCGTCTAAATCTCCCGCCATGTCGCGTCGCTGAACCCCGGAGCTTGATGTCGCGAGCGGCTGGAGTAGCCGAGGCGAAGTGAATTGTACCGCAACATAGCGCAGAGGTGCTTGATACGCTCAAGTGCTCCGTTGTCGGTTTCTCCATGAACCGGCTAACGTACCCGACGGCGAAGCTAATGTCCGGCCGGGTGTGGACCAAGTAACGAAGACCCCCAACAATACTGCGGTAAAGTGTAGAATCAACAAGAGGGTTGGAGCTCTTCTTACTCAGCTTCAAGCGCGATTCCATGGGGACTTGAGCGAGATTGCGGCTAGCCTTGCTCGCTTTGTCCGCGCCTTAAATCGGCGTATGCCGCCTGGCACAATGTGATCTTCCTGGGCAGCTGCTTGACCTCGATCCCAAGGTAGTAGCTCAAGTGCCCGAGGTCGCTCATCTTGAATGAGCGCTTCATCTCCTTCTTGAATTGATCAATCTCACCTGGGTCGGCACCGGTGAGAATCAAGTCATCGACGTACACGCCCAATAGTAGACGTCTGTTCCCTGTGCCACGAGTGTACACACCATGCTCTTCTGCGCACCGAGTGAATCCCAGTGCTACCAATGTGCGGTCGAGCTTGATGTTCCAGGCTCGCGGAGCTTGACGTAGGCCATACAATGCCTTGCGTAGCTTGAGAACTCGCCGCTCTTGCTCGGCGATCACAAATCCTGGCGGCTGAGCGACGTAAACTTCCTCTGTGAGGTCCCCGTTGAGGAATGCAGACTTGACATCGAGGTGGTGGACTGTCCACCCTTTATGCGCAGCAATGGCCAACAAAACCCGCACAGAATCGAGCCGTGCCACCGGCGCGAATACCTCGTCAAAGTCCACACCAGCACGCTGCACGTAGCCCTTCGCGACAAGTCGTGCTTTGTGCCTGACCACCAAGCCCTGTGCGTCCTTCTTGAGTTTGTACACCCATTTGAGACCAATGGGCCGGTGCCCCGCCGGTAGATCGACAGCCTCCCATGTGCCGTTGTCCATGATCGCGGCCATCTCCTCCTCCATCGCCGCGCGCCAAGCTGGATCGGCATTGGCCTCGGCGAACGATGTGGGTTCCTCAGATGCCGCCAAGAACAGCTCCTCTGGATCCAGCTCGACTGGTTCGGAGTTGTTGATGCAGTCCTTGACGGTGCGGAACCGCCGGGGTGCTCCTTCATCGTCCAGCTCATTGCCGGACGGGATGTTCGATGGTGGCGTGGCGTACGTGACGCGCGCGCTGCTCCTGGTGTTTGAGGGAGTACGTGGCGTCTGCTCCCCTTGCTCTTGTTCTGGTGAGGCCAGCAGGGATACAGGAGAAGCCGGCTTATTGCCGCCCGTGAGAGCACTGACCGTGTATTCCACGGTGAATGTCTCAGGGACTGCGTTGCTGCCTTCCTCCTCCCAATTCCACCCGCTACCCTCGTCGAACACAGCGTCGCGGGTGACGTGCAGACGACCGCTCGCCGGGTCGTACACACGGTACGCCTTTGAGCCCGGCTCGTAGCCCAGAAACACCATCTTCACACTACGATCATCGAGCTTGGCGAGGTGGGGACGCGTGACCTTCACATGCGCAATGCACCGACGCGCGCGCAGAAGTTCACCGCCGGCTTCTTGCCGTGCCAAGCCTCATAGGGAGTCATGCCGGTGACGCTTTTCGTCGGAGACCTATTCAAAATGAACACAGCCGTACTCATCGCCTCCCCCCAGAACGTACTGGGCACCTTTCTTGCCTTGAGTAGGCATCGCGCCATAGCCATCACAGTTTGGTTTCGGCGCTCCACGACTCCGTTCTGTTGCGGAGAGTACGGCGCCGTGAGCTGCCGGTGCACGCCCTTCTCCGCACAGTACTCGCCGAAGGTCGCGGACGTGAACTTCGCCACGCGATCGATGCGTAGCGCACGCAGCTTCCGCCCGGTCTCGACCTCGACGCCGGCTTGGAACTGCTTGATCGCGCCGGCTGCCTCGTCCTTGCTTGACAACAGTACCAGCCACATATAGCGGCTAGCATCGTCGACGAGGAGAAGGAAGTTGCGCTTCCCGCCGTGCGTCGCTGGCGTGACGGGCCCACACAGATCTCCATGTACGAGGTCCAGACGTCCCTTAGCGCGGTAGTTGGCCTCGACTGGGAACGGCGTGCGCCGCTGCTTGCCGACGAGGCACGCGTCGCAGAGCTGGTCAACGTGATCCAGTTGAGGAAGTCCACGTGCCATGTTGCCACGCGCCATCTTTCTTAGCGTGTCAAAGCTGAGGTGGCCGAAACGCTCATGCCAGCGCCAGGCTTCATCGCCCGAACGTGCGAGGAGAGCGACTGGACGTGTGACGGTGAGTGTGATCTTGTACAGGCGGTTAGCCGATCTGCGTACCTTGGCGAGTAGCTCATGCTGTGGATCACGTACGCGCAGTACGCCGTGCTTGATTAGGACCTCGCAGCCGAACTCATCGAGTTGACCCAGGCTCACAATGTTGCTGCGCAGCCTAGGGATGTAGTACACGTCGGAGAGAACGTGGTGTTGCCCATCACGCGCCGCGAACACAATCGAGCCGCGCCCGACGATGTCCACGACCGAGCCATCACCGAATTTGACCGTTCCGGAGACATTTCGGTCCAACTCGGAGAAGGCAGCAACGACGCCCGTCATGTGGTTCGATGCGCCCGTGTCGAGGTACCACACGCCGTGCTTCTGCTCGTCGGTGTCGGTGTCGCCAAGCTGCACCATGGCGCGCTCCTCGTTCAGATGAACGCGAGCACCCACACGTTCCGGGTCGACATGAACCCGGGAAGACACCGGCCCGAGAGCCAACGCCCCCACCTGGGCCATATGCAGGGCCGGTTCGTCTTCGTCACCACCTTCCTGGACTAGATGCACCTGCGCCTCGTCTCTTTTTTTCTTTCTGCATTCACGGGCCCAATGACCCTTCTTCTTGCGATGCGGCGGTCCTTGTTGGAGGCTTGCCCGCCTCCGTCTTCGCGCGGTGCGTCTCGGCCGCGGTTGAACTGCAACGTGTCACGGCGCGGGGCGTTTGAACCGCCGCCCGTGAAGTTGCCACCGCCTCGTGCAGCCTCGCTCTCCGCGCGGCGCATCGGCGGATCATCTCCTCCTCTTTGGAGGAGAGGAGCGGCGTGAGCCCGCCTCACGACCACCGCTCGCGCTTCGAGACGCTGCTCGACGGCTCGCAGTCGTCCGGTGACCTCTTCGACAGAGAGCTCACCAATGTCGAGCAAGGTCTCGATGGATATGGCTACTTGCATCAATCGATCAGGGACCACTTGAAGCATCTTGCGAACTACCTCAGCTTCGGAGATCTGGTCGCCAAGGATCCGCAGGCTGTTGGCGAGAGAGCCGATCCGCATGGCGAAGTCGTCAACCGCCTCGCCGTCCTTGAACGAGATGTTGTTGAAGTCTCGCCGCAGCTTCTGCACGTTGGCCTCACGCACGCGTTCGACACCCATGCGCATCACCTTGACCGCCTCTCACGCCTCTTGCGCGGTTTCCTTGTTTGCGAGCGAGCCCAGCATCTCCGGCGGGACTGCGCGAGCGATCGCTGCCAGTGCAAGCCGATCCTCGCTGTACTCTGCGTCGCCGGGTTCGATGGCTCCCCACAAGCCTTGCGCCTGCGGGTTGATGCGCATGAGCATCGCCCACTCGTAGTTGGTCTTGGTCGACGCCGGATATTGTACCGATGCCGACGCTTGTTTGACCACGCGCTCGATGACGACCTCGCGCTCCCGACCATGCTGTTGTCGTGGATGGCGAGGACCACGTGGTGGCGACCGACGGCGATCCAACCGCGGAGGAGTAACCGACCTGCCTCCCACCGAGCCGACATGGCCACGGGATCCCGAGCGGGCTCGATACCAATTGTCGGCGAGCGCCCGCTTGTGCGGTGATGGCTCTGTTGTTTAACGAGCAAACAACACAAACACACAAGAACAACAAATGCTTTTGGTGCTGCGGAACGTTGCAGCTTTTGAGTTTTACTTGCTCTCTTTTATAGCAAATACAGGAACATACATCCAGCCATTCAACCATGCAAGCGTTACATGCAGTGAGCTACTAATTGCCTGAGAAAACTGCTCACTTATTAGCACTAATAGCTGTGAAAACTGACCCACTAATTAGCAATGAAACTGACCCATGCATTGCATCAAGAAGTAACTGAATACTAACGCTAACATGCATGCACGCGCAGGGCGGAAGACATGCAGACAGAAAATAGTAACTGACATCCAAATTAAATAGATTAACTAATATATGACAGAAAGAGTGTTGTAAGAACATGGTAGAGTAATTCTCAAGTTGCAACAGAAACCCCATCCAATCCCAAGCATTATTTTGCAATCCAACGCTTGAAAGAGACAATTAATGAGAATGGCATGATATAGTATTTTGGAAGTGAAATGCTGCCAAAACTTTTCATGTTACCTCTTTGTCGTTTGAATGCGTGCTATTTGGATGCAATGTATCTTAGATATGTATAACACGGCCGTGAGATGCACTTCTATGAAACATGACATAACTCCAACTAATATATTCTATACAAGTATACAACCGAACCTAACTTCGTTTAAAAAAACTATTTTAATTGATGAACTGTATCAAGGCATCAAGGCCAGATGATTTCCAGAGGGAGCCAAACAAAAATATTTGCACGATAGATAGATAGATAGATAGATAGATAGATAGATAGATGGAGAGAGAAAGAGAGAGATACCTATCAAGAGCAAAGGCAGTACGTGTTTGGAGTTTTTAGACTGTAAATTAGAGCTGCTCGTTTAGCTTCGATCGAGCTAGCTGTTGGTGATAGGTGATGAAGGGAGATGGAGAATGTGGCAGCTATTTATAGAGGAAACGAGAACAGCCGGAGCGCGCGCGTGCTCACGTCGGAACTGCCAACACGATCGAGTAAATACATTCACGTACGTCCTTTAGCACAACTTTTCTTTAATGGAGGAGATAGAAGAGTCGGTGTGTGAAATCCATTAAAAAAAACTTTTGATCTAGCCACTTGTTGAAAGATACAAGGAAAATAATTATATCCTAGTATTTGGCAATTTGCCGTCCTCTTCCCATATCTCAGCCCCTAAACTATTTCCATGATCCCTAACTAACCAATAAACTATTTGATGCGGTGCTCCATAACGAGGATTCCTGCGTCTTTCTCTAATTCCTCTCCTATATTCCCATGGTTGATTTTCAGAAAGCAGTTAAAAACTCAAATTCCATAAGACGCAAGCTACCGATGGCAAAACCTCTATGATAGAAGAAACAATAGCTTTCCCGTACCAGAGCAAATCAACAGGATTCACCATCTTTTAATTCCTTGTACCACAAAAGGGTGAGAGAGAAAACTAAAAGATAAGCATGGAGTTGCCAAATTCCTAGTCTACGGAAACAAGTAAGCAGTACTGTCTATCTTCTCTATGGACACACAAAAGAGCTCCCCAAAGGCGAAAAGAAAAGAGGAACTCGATGGCTACATAGCTGACATTTGCAACATATATATTGTGTAGTTTACATGGAGGAAGAGGCGATCATCTTTGGCGGTGAGGCGCTCCGAAAGCCGAGGGGAAGCTCGGAGGGTTGGTGATAGTGGTGGTGATCTTCCTCTCAGGAGTCCCCCATGAAGCCCATATGAACGCCCGAACTATCCTCTTCCAGTCCCCCATGAAGCCCATATGAACGCTCGGACCATCCTCCTCCACAGCACACGCGCTCTCTCTCTCTCTCTCTATCTTCACACTATGCACATGATCAGTCGGAGGACATGTGGGTCTGTTATTTTGTGCTTCGGCTTATGGCTACGGTTTATGATTTTTAGCCTGTTCGTGAGAGAGTACTGAGTAACAGAAATTAACGTGCGATTTTAATTACAATAAATAAAGTCGTTATAATGTGTATTACAATCAATTTTGTAGACTCTATCTTAAAAAGACATTCTGTTTGAAAGTTAGTTGCTATAAAAAAAAGTCGAAAAACAGATTTTACAAGCTAAAAAAAGAAAAGCTCTCAGTCTATCTGCCCAGCTTGGATATCTTGGGAAAATGAGTTCACTAACAACACCATGCATGAAGATGTGAAATTATGTAAAACTAGAATCTGATGAGAGATTAGGAATTGCCGTTTGATGTTTTGTTGGTGCCCAAACATGCCTTACCGAAAATTGGTTATGACCAAATGAAAAACAGTTAACAAAATCTGGTTTAGACGAAAGTTGACAGGCCACTCTAGGGTCCACATGATCGACCCATGTCGTAGGAAAACGTGAGAACAATTTTTGGCTGCCTAGGAGTTAACAAAATTATGTTGCAGCGTGCACTCTATATTTTGATGCAATGGATAGTACTTCCGAACATACGCAAGTGCTAGCATGCTAGCTAGGTACGTACTAACCTCCAATGGTCTTGCCGTTTTGGCCTTTTGGGTACTTGGTGAGCGGTGACAATGTACGCCTAGTCTACGTAAGCCCGTGAATGGATACATCGGAATGGTAGCGATCGGACAAGGAAAATACATCCACATGCAAGTGATTAGAGGCTTCGAACCGAACAAAATGAACCAGTCAAAATCGCGTTCAAAACAGATCCAATCTTTGTTTTTTCGAATGCCGATCGTAATTGAGGTGGAGAGAGCCAGAAAGGTTTTACTTCCGTTGCTGCTCTCGGAAAACAATAGTGATATTAGTATGCAAGACTAATTCGCGATCGGGACAATAGCCAGGCGGCTAATTGTAAAAGCGAAAGAAAGATGCTAGCCTACGTACGTCCATGGAAATATCACACGTGGTTTTCATGGAATTAAGAGCAACGAGGGGAAGCAAAGTTGAGTCAGCACGAGCTCTGGACACGGGGGCTGCCGGGCTGGGAGACCTTTTCTTTGTTTTAGGTGGGTCAGTTCGTCAGAGCACGTATAAAGTTAAAGTTAGCACGAAGTCTGGACACATACATTGACGTAACCAAAGCACAGTCCTCGTGTGCAACTTTCCTGGCATTTTTGCTCGGTCCAGTAAAGGAGGAGAGCGGGCGATCATCCATCCGGTAAGCGCGCACGCCTGTCGGGGTTTGACCGCGTCTCTAGGCCATGCGCAACGTGGATCTTCGCGAGCGGCCCAAGCTGTCAACAACCGGCGCGGGCGGAACCGGGCCTCTGGGCCATGCATGCACATCATGCAACTCCACGCGCTGCCGAAGCAGTGTTGCCGCTGCCGCAGCCCGCACCCGCGCGACGGGCTGACTGACCCACTTCGGTGCTCCAGAATGCGTGCTCTTTGGACTGTAGCCAGTGCTCCTAACAACTTGAATAGTCTAGACAAACACCTTATCCAGATGCATGAATGAAAACCTGGAGCATAACATCCTGACAAAATGGAAACTAGACAAACACATAAAAAAAAATTATACCGCGCCTTCTGTCCAGGCCAGGGGCATCGAAGTGGCGTTCTTTACTGCCGACTCCATTCTCTACTGAAAATTGAACGAATTAGTTGAGAAGAAACGATAGGATCCGTGTTGTACTTATATAGCTCTGCATCCTCCAAAAATCAGGCGATTTAATCACTCAGAAGGGGCCACAAAGCTTGGTTTCCTTAAGGCGATGAGAACCATATTTAACTAGCACTGGATATCTCACTCAGGGTTGAACAGATGCACGAGCAATCAGTTCCGTTGGTGCCTCTTTCAACTAGGCGTTTGTTGCGGTTAATCAACAGTTTAATCAACGGTGCCTTCATGGAAACTTGGCGCCATATCTCATTCACTGGTCCATTCGGATCTTCATAATCAAAGTAATGTTTTACCTGAAACAAATATTCAAGTTTCAGCAAACAAACTAATATTTAACGGCCAAATATGTTGAATTATCAATATGCATTGAATGCCTCCAAATTGAAAGGTCCATGCAATTCCTTGAGTTTATTGCAAATAAATTTGACACTCCACATGCTAATGCATACAAACCAGATTGACCTAAGAAATGTTCCTGCCACATACCTTAACCACATACATTAACAAGATCACCGGAAGGGGGAAATACAATTTGGAAGCCTCCCGATAAAATATTATTAGGTCTTTCATTTGCCAAACACTAGACGCTGCCATCCATGGCCTTTGTACATGAACAAGATCACCGGCTATTATTAGGTGGTCTTTTATTGCCAAACCCTAGACGCTGCCATGCATGGCCTTTGCTATAACATAACAAACAACATAAAAGAACTCATATATGATTACCCAAAAAAAAAAATCATATATGTAAAGTGACTTGCCAAACATCCAAAACCACTAGTCATCCATGTTCTTATTCATATTAAAGGAAAGAAAGAACTGGTGATCTTTTCTAGCAAAATGCACAAGCAGCTAATTCCAGTGTCGGGTGCTAGTATAACTGTCAACTGTGAATGTATACCAGCATTTCTGCACTAAAATCGCTTAATCAAACAAGTGGACTTTCGTATTTCAGCTCCTAGTACAATTTGATACAGCAATTATAGGACTTCATAATAATTTTTGGTTAAGTTTGCTAGTCCAAATTAAGAAATACTCCGTTCTTTTTTACTTGACTTCCTAGAATCCGTGCCATCGATCTTTTTAAAGTTTGACAGCCAATAGACTTAAAACTATCTAAATTGACTATACGAAAGTTAAAAAACAGTGGTCAAAGTTCATCTCGAAGACCGTGAAACATCAAATAAAAAAGAACGGAGGGAGTAACTATTCCAACTGGCCTGTTATCAAGCCATTAAAAGGTTTATTGATGAGTGCGGTTATACTTTGGCTTATTGAATCTCTTTTCCCAGTCATTTGAAATTCACTGATCTTACATGTCACTCACTATAGTACTCAGGAATTCACATATACTTCAACCTAGTTCTGTTGCTCTCTCTTCACATGTATATCCGTAATCTACATGTTGTTCTCCATAATTTTTTATATATAAAAAGGGAAAACCATAAACCGCTCAGAGGATACTGCAGTTGTAATACACATCTATGTACTTACTGGAGCAACCATATTTTGTCTCGATGTACGGAACTGTTCTTAGGAATTAAAAAGATGTATTTATTAAAAAGCAGAAGATGTATCTAAGATGTATTGCAACATTAACTAAGTAAGATGGTACTGACCCTTTTTATTTCTCTCTGGTACTCAAGAATCCTCTCTGAACTGACTCTTCGAAGCATCGAAGTTAAGAATCCAGGCTGTACAGCCTTGCTTGTCTCAACAAAAATTGATATATTACTGTAGTCTATAACATCTTCAAATGGTAACTCAATGTGATCACTGACTATAACAGGAACACATAAACTGACAAGTGCATCAAACAATCTGCATGCCGAGGGAGTATCTCCAGCAGGATGGAGGCAAAATTTCGATGAGTGCATTCCTCGTGTAGCCATACGCCGACTCTCCCTTGATTGAGTTCCATGTT
This sequence comes from Melocanna baccifera, assembly GCA_036346265.1. NCBI lineage: Eukaryota > Viridiplantae > Streptophyta > Magnoliopsida > Poales > Poaceae > Melocanna > Melocanna baccifera. Next base: position 20,626,691 of record CM070694.1, on the reverse strand, counting down.
TTATAATTACATCTTCCGCGTTTTCAAGAACTTGAAAAAGTGTATCACGGACCTTCCCACCCTACATTATTCAGAATAATCAACTGTAGCATAAGTACACATTATTGCATAAAAGGAGCACAAAACAGAAGCAAGACATTGACTAAACAAACGTGCTGATAATTTGACAAATCTGGATAATAAAGCTTCTAGAAAAGTTCTGCAAATCAGCAGCCTTTATCTTGTTTCATTTATTGCATACTGTTTTTCAAGGATGGTTTTGAGTTTCTTATCTCCATAGACCATTATTCCCTATGCTCAGATGGTGCATCTATTACTTCTGTATTATTCCTAACCAATTTATGTATTATGTATACTTAAGTAATTAACTATGAGATGCAATGATTGGAAATAGAAACATGGAAACTGATCACTAGCTCAGCCTAATCATTGACAGTGTGATTCATGACTTGAATTTTTATGTCATATTGAACAGATAGAATATGAAAGAACGAGAAGGGATAAGGTAGCAGAAAAAAGGAACAAAAGAGTTCACGGTGGGAGAGTTGTTCCCTCCAAAATGCAGTATTACAAAACAAAATTATCAACTAGGGCTTTTTAAGGAAGTGCAAAAAGTTCCTGAGCTTTTTGAAAGATTGTAGCCTGCAGAATTGCAAAAGTATATTGTTGAATCATAATATATTTCTCATAGAAATATTTCTGCCCAATTTGTGTATACAACAAGCCCTTACACAGCACAACAAATATGCTGAGATCAAAATTCACTAGAGATTGCATATGTTGCCCCTTGAAAACCAAATGATGTCCTAGACTCCGAGTTGAATTCTCCTGTGACATCAGTTCCTGGACTTGCGGTAAAATATAAAATTTATCTTTCCCTAGTCACACTAAATCCAAGGTAAGCACATCCTAACTTTCTTTTCATCTAATGACACAATAAGCTTCGTTTTCATATGACATGATAATTCAAAGACAGGAGAAACATCAACATAAAACCAAGTTAGCATCATATGAGAATGCTCTGGAAGTGATCTAATCACAAATTAAATCTAATGCTAACATTATCTCTGTAGCATATAGGGCCCCTTTTAAAATGCACATGCTGTTCAAATGTAGCAATGCCCCCAATTGGATCAAGTCATCATTTTTTTTAAGATTCAACAGTTCACCTCCTTTCGGTAACGGTTTCCCATGAAGAACAGCAGCGAGGGCCGGCCGTCGACCCCAACATCACCTTGGAAGGAGTTGATACGATGGGAGTACGGCAGGATGACATCCTTGACGAGAGAGGCCTGATCACCGCGCAACCGGCCGAAGTCAGAGACCAGGAGTACGGCATTGCTGATCCGGTCCACCACCCTGTAGAGCGCGTTGGGATCCTGGCAGATGAACACGTGGTCCCTCCCCCGGTGTCGCCGCCAATACGGCTGCCGCTCCAGCCACTCCACCAGCTCCTCCTGCATGGACTCGTCGCTGTACGAGGGCCCCGCCGCCGCCACCGCCCCGGAGGCATTGGCGGCCGCCGGGGGCCGGATGGGGTTGACGACGAGGCTGAGAGAGGAGAAGAACGGCACGTAGAAGACTTCGGCCTCGGTCGGGTCGTCCATGCGGGCCACAGGGCGATCGTGCGGCCCGCGACGGCGGAGATCCTTGAAGAGCCACCACTCCGCCGAGTGCTGGTGCCCCGGGTAGCGCAGCTCCTCGTCGGGCAGCACCGCGGCAGAGTCCGCCGACCCCGAGGGCGCCCGCGCGCCCATGTAGCTGCGTACGACGCCGTAGGTGAACTTGGCAGGCAGGTCGTACATGTAGATCTTGACGGGGGCAGGAGGGGGGGAGGCGGGAGGCGAAGCGGAGGTGGAGGCGAAGGAGTGGGAGAGGCGGGAGCCGGAGGGGGAGGAGGGAGAGAGGAGGAGGAAGAGGAGGGCAAGCACGAGAGCGAGGAGGAGGAGGAGGAGAGGGGAGGGGCGGCGCGGCGGCATGGCGCGGGCGACGAGAGCGAGGAGGGATCTGGGGTGGAGGAGGAGGCGGGGAGGGGACGGCGCCGGCGCTGGCGCCGGCGAGAGGAGAGGGGACGGTCGCGGTTTGCGGGGCGGCCTACCGCGCTCCCACATGTGGCCGGCCGCGGGCGGTGAGCGGGGAGTACAGCGGGCGGCGGAGGATGGGAGGGAGCGAGACGGGGACGACGGCGATTGGGGGGAGTAGTGTAGTGGCCTCCCACTTGCTGGGCTACTGGACTGTGGGTCCCACAGGTATACCAGCAAGTCTAGCAGCAATACATATTATTTCTCGACTCCTCGACATCTGATGTGGAAAGAAAATCGTGAAAATTCATAGCTGTGAAAGGTGGTTTGAATATGAAGCTGAGGTGCCTTTATTTGTATTAGCTTCTAAAAATTATTTTTATAGTAAATAATTTTTGAAAAATACTACTGTTTATACATATAGAGGAACATAAAAAAATTGGACGGTTGTAATATTTCCCACTCATATATGCAATATTTCTCGGATATATATGTAACAAAAAAAATAAAGAACAATGAGAGTACTCTCATCGTACGCATCGATGCAATATTTCTCGTCCATATATGTAATATTTTTTGACTATGTATGTAACAAAAAAAATAAAGAACGATTATAGTACTCCCATCATACGCTCTGATGCAGCATTTCTTGGCTATATATATAACATTTCTCGGCTATATATGCAACAAAAATATTTGATAAAAATCTCAATGTTACACTGTCGCTGTCATTGCTGCATGCACGTAACAAAAAATGTTGCAACAAAAACAACCATTTTTTTGCTGCATAGATAACCGACAAATGTTGCATATATGGATAAGAAATATTGCAGCGTACCATCTGATGCTAGTGTCCGAATCGGACGTCCGGACACTAGCAATGGCCATGATTTTTTTTATACTTTCAAACAGCCGGGCGCTAGCAATGGCTATGATTTTTTTATATTTTCAAACAGAGTGTTTTTTAATGTAGGGTTTACTAGTCAATTATAATACACACTGTAGTGACTTCATTTATATCGTCCAAAATGGCACGCGAGTGTCTACAAACTTCTTTACAAGTTGTTACTATTTATAAATCAAAACCAAAAACCAATATGAATGGGCCTTGCAGGATTTCAATGTAAGAAATTCAATAGTTATTTGAGTGAGGAAAATCATGGTGTAGCAAATTGTTTGGCATAGACATATGTTAGGATGGTTTTGCGCAGTTTGTGATATATAGCTCAAATCATAATAGCAATGAACATTCGAGCTTCAACCCAATTTCCCACTGCTTCACAATGTTATATTGTTGCTATCTGCATTTAGTCAAACTGGCCCTATTTCAATTCCAACAAATATGTCAAGTGATTATTGCAAGCTACATAAAATTCATGCCTGGTGTATAAGTATTTGAGTGAATATGTATATCTCATCATGATATATACAATGTGGCTTCTGCAACCACTTGATTTAAAAATGGCACTTGAAGTTCTTCGAAAATTTGATGTGCTTGAGCTTTCTCGCTGTCTGAATGTTAGTAATTCAATGGTGATTCGGATGGTTTAAACTTACAAGCGTGTCCAAGTGCATGCTCATGCAAGAGTAGTTCATGCTCTGTTTCATTAATAATAGAGTTTCTTCTTCATCGAATCCAAACACAAAGAGAGATCTATATGTGAACTTCATGTGTGTTTCCTTCGGTTATATAGTTCAATACTAAGTTACTAATTATTTCTACATTTAGTCAAACTGCCATTTTTAATTGTAACAACAGTGAAGCATCTAGGCCCCTAAATGATTGTTTTGCTAATTAATGACAATCATATTTAAGAGACTAACATGTGTGTTGAATATTTAGAAAGGTTTAGTCCCGGATTTGAAAAGGAACATGAAGAAGCATGCAAAAGGTAGCTATGGAATGAAACAACTCAAAGCAAAGGTATAAATAGGCTAAGGATATCTTTCTAGTTTTTACCAGTATTAGTGTTTGATGTTTTAAGGCTGGATTGCTAGTTTAGATGTTGTACTATTAAGAGAGGGTTTTAGCTAGTAGCTTGATGTGCATTTATGCTACATAACTCAAACTTTATGCATGCTAGCATTTGGAATTACATTTCATTCTCCCTTCTACTCTGGAAAATAAAACCGGTATGCTCGCCATTAAAGAAGTGGTAGTTCCGTCGGCCCGGTACTACCGTCCACAGAACATCGATAGTTATTTTCCATTGAAGTCTCGGGCTATGTTTTCCTTGCATGGTACAACCGCCATCTAAAGCCCAGTACTATCGGAGACCAGTACGACCGCTATTTTGTTGGCAGTGGTTTTTTTACAAAGGACCTTTTTCTGTACCTAGCTAAATTTTCACGATTGGTACTACCGCTATTTTAAATGCGGTACTACCGTAGGAGTGGTATGATTGCGCATTTGATGCCAGTATGATCGCACCTACGGTACGACCGTACTTTAGTTGCCGGTTGTAATTTTCCATAACGTTGTTTTGGGCATTTTTTTCTCCTCAAGGCAGTCTGGTACTGCCGCTGTGTAAATTGTGGTACTACCACTTCAGTAGTATGACCAACTTATGGTAGCCAATACCTATTTTTCATAGAGTATCCTTTTAAGACATCCTATTTTCCTCGCGCGTAGTATGACCGGACCATGTGAGGGCGGTACTATCGGCCACCTAGATAATGGCTAGTTCAAGTGCATTAAATGCACATGAAGTAGTCGTTGATCCGAGGCCCGGTACTTTTGGCCTGTACATGGTGATACTACCGTTCTTGCTGAATTTGTGGGGATTTATCCCCAACAGCTATCTTGATGGATAGAGGCTATAAATACCTCCCTACTTGCAGCAAGGGTACTCTATTGAAACCCTATTGAATACTCTTAGCCCTTGCCTCCTCTCTTTCACCTCTTGAACATTTACTTCACATTCTTGAGATAGTTGAAGACTTCAAGTGCATTGTATTAATTGGTTGAGCTATTTGGCACTTGAGCACCTTCAAGCGATCGTCATCGCTTATTACTCTTGGAGGTTACCGTTTCCTAGATAACTTAGAGGGGTGAGAGCCAGTAATCTCTTCAAGAAATTGTGAAGAGGCATGGTTGTGTTGTGAAGATTGGAGCTTACCTACCCAAAGTGTGAAAGAGCTACCACTAGTGATTTGAGCAAGGCTCATTTGCGTATGGCGACAGCTTGATTTGTTCAAACTCCCTCAACGTGGATTAGTGGAAACCAACAAGTCTCCGTGACCACATGGAAAAGTCTTCATGTTTATCTTGTGGTTTATTCCTTTGTTCTTTTATTTTTGCATTTACTTTTTTAGAGTTAATATTCATTGCTTGCTCTCTAGACTTAGATTATTGGTGCACATAGTAAAACTTATATAATTTAAAATTTGATTTGTGAAAATTCAATTTTCATCTCATACTTGTATTATAAGTTGCATCTTAGCTAAAAAAAAATTAAAAAAACCTCCTGTTCCCCCCTCCCCCCGTCTAGTCGGTTACCTTGATCCTACAAACTACCAATAGTGACTATCGCCTATAATTTAAATTTTATGGCATCTAGTATAAGTATTTGAATAAAATTTGATATATCATCATAATACAAAATTGCTTGCATGACTTGATCAAGAATTGACACTCGAAGTTCTTCTAGAACTTAATGTGCTGTGAATTTATCATCGCCTTAATATTAGTCATCATAGTGTCATCTAAATGTTTCATGCTTTAGAGAGTGTCAATTAACATGTTCATGCAAAAATAGCAAATGCAAAATATCTATTTCACACCCTAGTCCACTAACATGGAGTTTCTTTCATCTCACACAAAAACGAGTAGAGGTATGTTTTGCTTATGGTACACAATTTAAGATTTATTTCCCATTCACTACACAACACTATACTATCATCTTCCAAGATTAGTAAAAATAGTAATTGTTGTGGCTACAGACCAAACAGGGAGAGTATGGTGCTGGAGAGTTAGGTAAACAAATGACCTCTTGGGCCTTTCCCAAGACTCGATATCATATATATAAATGTACCCTCGTAGGGAGTGTCTTTACCACCGTGGCTTCGCACCGAAGCCTTCCTTATTACATAGTTCTCAACAGGCTAGCTGGGTTTAGGTGGGGGTTACCCCTACAACAGGAGCCTCTCATGGTGAAGGGTTTCACAGGCCGAAGCCATGCCGCCGAGCCCTTTGGCCCCCTCCGTCCCTGCGGCCTGTGACTTGTATGATATTGGGTGCAAGTGGCTTCGTATGTGGCGCGCATTGTGGCTCTGCGAGGGCACGGGTGGATGCCAGCAGTCGTGCGGGGTCGAAAACCTGGCCGAGGGCGGAGCTGAGCCGCTCCGAGGGTGCGAAGACATCGCCGAAGACGGGGCTGAGCTGCTTCACGAAGGTGAGGATCTTGCCGTTGCAGGAGGGATATGCGGGGGTGGCAAGTTGAAACGGCGCGCGTAGGCGCGATGATTGCGCCGGTTCGACTCCCGTCGGTTGCGTTTCCCGATGGGAAAGCTGGTGTATATAGATGGCCGTGGTGAAGCACTGTGCTTCCCAGACCTGCGCGCCGTGCTTCCATGCTCTGCGATGATCTTGTTCTCGTAAATAGGGCTTTGTTGATTCCGACGCCTGTTTATGAGAACAAGATCGTCTCCGAGCTTGAAACAATATGTTTGTGGGGGTGTGGTACCGGTGCATGTTGGGGCGGTCGTGCTTCTTCAGGCCACGGCCGTGCCGTGGCAGCACGGGGGGTCGACTCCGATGTGTCCTGCGTTGTCCCGCATCCTGGTGAGTGCGCCGCGTGCGCATTTTTCCCGTGTCGCCTCGTCGGCCGCCGGTTGGCCATGCCGTGACCGGCGCGTGCTTCGACCAAGTGACTTGCCGCATCGGTGCTCTGTGCAACCTGGCGTCCGTGGAAAGGCATGGGACACATTAGAATAGCAAAACGGTTGTAGTAAGATCGAAGAGGTATAGTGTGCAGGAAGCTCCGGGGTTGTCCCGAGCCATTGGAGCAAAAAGGGGCGCCCTTGTGGCGCGGCTTGTGGAGGCGTGACTGCGCTGAGGTGACGAAAATGGCGTCGAGGGTGGAGTCGGAGTTGTTTCGCTGAGACGAAGGCTTCACGAAAGGCGGGTTGGCGGGCCATTGGCGGTGTCGCATGTGGCCTGCGCTGGTGGAGACCTGGCCGGCGCAGCCATGCGCGCGTCGCGGCTTTCGGTGGGTGCCGACGCATGTGGCGCGCCAGCCGCATCGGCTTCTCCGGTGCGCCGACGCGTGGCGACGCGTCGACCTCTGCGATGCGCTTACGACATGCGGGAGATCCGCGGCGGCAGAGGTACCGCCGCTTATATCGCCTAAATCGCCGAAAGGCGACACGCGGCGAGGCGCGATTGGCGCGCCGTGCCCTGCCGGGGCCCTTGGTGTGACCGCCGCTTGACTGGGCTCCGTGCACACATGTGTGTGCTGGTACGACAGCGATCGTGGGGGTGTGGACGGTTCGCCTCCCGGCAGTTACGCTTATCAATGGCGTGGGGGGCAGAGGGGTATTAAGTACCCCTTGCATTAGGCCACTTGCCTTTTCATCGCCTTGTCTTCTATCTCCCAACCGCGCGTCCCCATCTCTTATGTCTTGACGTCCTTGCTTCCTTCGTCATCCCGGAGTTCCAGAAGAATGGCGGCACACCGCAGGGCGCGCACGCGGACGGCTGACGACGGCGCCGTCTTCCAGCGGGCATAGCCACTCGAGGTGAGGTACACCCTCGAGGGGCACTGCCCCGCGGCGGTGAGCGAGTGGTGGACGGCGCCGGAGAGAGGAGGGGGGCGGCACTCCCACGTCCTGGGCTCGACGCTGGTGACGGAAGAGACGATCCGCGGCCTTCTTCGAGAAGGGAAGTTGTCGGACCGCCGGGATGTGCGGCTACCCGCGGGCGATGAGATCGAACCGCACCCCGGCACTTCGGAGGTGATCGTGTTCGTCGCCTACCTGGAGGCTGGGTTGCGCATCCCGGCCGCCAGGCTTGTCGAGGACGTCCTGCGGGCCTTTGGACTTGAGCTGGCGTAGGTAACGCCGAATGTGATTGCCCGGCTTGCCGTGTATAGTTGGGCTGCGCGTACGGAGGCGTGCTGGCCGACCGCGTCACTGCTCACGTTTCTTCATGATGTCCGATGCGCAGCGGAGGATCGGGGACGGCGCCGCCCGCCGTAACGCCGATCTCGCCACGCGCCGCAGCGCGTAAGATATTTCCCGCAGAGTCGAGTCGGGCCGAGTGGGGGTCAGATTGGACACAGCGGTGGTTTTATTACCGCGTGGCAAGCGGTAGCGGCCTGGAGTGCTCGGGGCGACCGGTGGCTGTTAGCGCCATGCCCAGTAGGCCCCTAAATGCTGATGACGAGTGGGTAGCATGGAGGCTTGTTGGAATCACCGCCCGCTTCAACATGCACGACCTCGCTGAGGAGTACGTCATGTATGGCGTAGCACCGCTTGCTGCGGAGTGGCGCCTGGCTCCTGGGGGGCTTCGACGTGACAACGTCCGTCCCTCCGTGTCTTTGCTGCCGGGGCCCTCCGGTCCGCGTAAGTTGTGTTGGAGTGTGTTTTAGTGTGGTGCTTGTCGAGGCTGTTGTTTTGACAATGTGCCTCGGTGCCCTTCGCAGGTATTTCGCTGGGGGACGCGGAGCGTGCGGTGAGTGCATTCCTTGGGCCGTACACGGCCAGGGAGCACACACTGCGCGTGGCCGCGACCGCGAAGGCGGGTCCGGGACGGTTGAACCGCGTGTGCGAGGCCTTGGGTATTAGGGTGCCAGCGCGCGTTGTTCCAGTCCCCAGCCCACCTCGACGGAATTCTGCGGGGGAGGGGGTTGTAGCGGAGGCGGGTTCCCGTTCGGTGGAGCATGCAGAGTTGGAAGTAAGAGTGAGTGCCGCGTCGCCACCGGCCAGTGTTGGGACGGAACCGGTACTCCCGGAGGATGTTGGGCGGAGCCATTGCTTGCGGAGGATGTTGGGGCGGAGCCATTGCTCGCGGCCGTGGGACCTCCGTCTGCGGCGGTTTCCGATCGCGGACCGCCTTCCCGCTCCCCGGCGGCGACGACCCGCACACGATCGCCCGGTCGGGTGGAGGTTTTGTTGTAGCGAGCCGGGTCGGAGCCCTATGGGACTCCGACTCCGATACCGAGTGCGTCGGTGCCCTCGCGGCCCCGATCGAGTCTGCGGCAGCCAGCGGTGAGGGCTTGATGGAGCTGAGTTCCGACGCCGAAGCTCCCCCAGTTGGTGAGGCGGGCGAGGATGCGAAGGTACTTGTGGATTCGGGCGGGGCTGAAGGTAGAATTTCCTTGACTGTGACCTGGTAGATACTCACAGAGCTGACCCTCATGTGCCTTGGCAGCAATGTCGCTTCTCGAGCACGGGCGGCTGCGGAGCCCGAAGGTGGCTTGTTGGGAGGGGCGTCTGGCGCCAGCGAGGTTGTTGCTGCGGAAGCCGCCCGATGTCTAACAGACTTCGTTCCTCGAGCAGGGGTATTGGCGGCATGGCGGGGGGCCGTCGATGATGCGGCCGCGAGCTTAGATCGCGACGCTTTGCAGATCGGCGGGCCTGATTTGCTTGAAGGGGTGCTCGAGGTCTCTCAACTGAGGGTAAGTGCCTGACCCCGAGCAGCCTGTGGCCTTCTTGGAGGTGTACCGATTGCTTCCTTGTGTAGACCTTCGCCCTCAGTCGGGCGCTACAGGCGGCCCATGCGCAGGAACGGGAGGGCTTGGAAGGCCGGCTGCGTGCTGCTGAAGGGGCCCTTCATGCATCTGAGGAGGCACACTCCGCTAAGGATGACCGCGTGCGGCTGCTGGAAGCGGAACGCGCGGCGGCTGTCTCATATGCGGCGGAGCGTGTGGCATCGACGCGGTAGATGGCGGTGGTGAAGCGTGACGGGCTGCTCCAGCAGGTTGCCTCCCTGGAGGAAGAGAACGGCCGCCTCGCTGCAGCCCTGAGGGAGCGGGATGAGGCGCTGGGTGCCGCTTCGGCAACGGCATGGGAGGCTATGCTGGCCCTGGAGGGTGCCCTTGAGAATCTTGTTGCCGAGGTGCCGCCCCGCTCCTTCGGACCCGAAGAGCTTCCCCGAACTCTCCGTGGATTGCGGAAGCGACCGATCTCGCTCAGCCAGCTGCGACGTCCTTTGGCAACCACTGCTCCTACATGACTGCCTGCCTGGTATGCGCTCTTCTCCGGCACCGGGGCTGCCGCCATGTTGATGAATTGGGCGACCCACAGCCGGAGATGCCCGCTGGCGCCGGGGTAATGTCTGGCGCCATGCGTGCCTTAGGCCCGCCGTTCGGTTTTTTCACGAGCGGATCTGGGAGTATATCGGGGAGGCCGCAACGAAGGTGGAGCTGCGGCGGAACGTGTATGGCGAGGGCAACCTGGGTGAGTGGCTTGATGAAGTTGCGCGGCGCGATGATGGCGGGACCGACGGCCCAAAGCAGGTGTGACTCCAGGCTCTTGTACGCTTGGTGTGTGTTGTAACCTTACGTACGCCATGCCGGGAATGAATTGCAAACCACTTTGCTTTGTTGTTCGATCTTGCCACTTTACTGCGAGCAGCTGCTTCATGGGGACCTGCTGCTGGTTTCTGACGTTGTAACTCGGCGCCGCTTACGTCGCTGGTGGCGGGCCGAAGACTCCCTTGACTTCTGGGCGAATCGATCCTCGGTGGGCGAAACTTCGGCGCGAAGGGTCGTCCCAGCGAAGCCAGACGAGTAGTACCGGCCCGGCGGGTTTTGTAAAAATATAGCAGCGTTGTAGTGGACGAGTCGGGAAATACATCCTTCTGCTGTTTATGGATGCGCCTGCTTTGCTTCTTCTTCGTGGTGGAGTTTGCTGGTTGGGGCAGACGCCTAGGGTAGAGGTGGAGGTGGGGCGTAGCTGCTGTTGGCGCCTTAGTCGATGTAGTGGCGCGAGCGCTCCGTCCCCTACCCTCCGAAGTGGTGGCAGCGGAGCTGGTGCCTTAGTCGATGTAGACGCGCGAGCGCTCCATCCCCTACCCTTCGGAGTGGTGGTAGCGGAGCTGGCGCCTTAGTCGATGTAGTGACGCGAGCGCTCCGTCCCCTACCCTCCGAAGTGGTGGCGCGAGCCGCGCCTTAGTCGATGTAGTGACGCGAGCGCCCGCCCCTACCCTCGAAGTGGTGGCGCGAGCCGGCGCCTAATCGATGTAGACGCGCGGCGCTCCGCCCCTACCCTCGGTGGTGGCGGCGAGCTGGCGCTTTAGTCGATGTAGACGCGCGAGCGCCCGCCCCTACCCTCGGTGGTGGCGGCGAGCCGGCGCCTCAATCGATGTAGTGGCGCGAGCGCCCGCCCCTACCTCCGGTGGTGGCGCGAGCCGGCGCCTCGATCGATGTAGTGGTGCGAGTGCTCCGCCCCTACCCTCCGGTGGTGGCGCGAGCCGCGCTTGTCGATGTAGACGCGCGGCGCTCCCGCCCCTACCCTCCGAAGTGGTGACAGCGGGAGCTGACGCCTTAGTCGATGTAGTGGCACGAGCGCTCCGTCCCCTACCCTCTGAAGTGGTGGCAGCGGAGCTGGCGCCTTAGTCGATGTAGTGGCGCGAGCGCTCCGTCCCCTACCCTCGGAAGTGGTGGCAGCGGAGCTAGCGCCTTAGTCGATGTAGACGCTTGCGCTGGGCAGGGCAGGGTACACCTGAGGGATTGGGACCTAGCTTCGTAGGTCCTGTCCCTGACTCCCTGGTGGTCCATGGAGGACCTCACGGGCGACGCTGTTTCGCTATATTTTCGAGCGCTGATGGGACAGCTGAGGCAGGATCGCTTGAGGTCCGCACATGGTGCGGTACAGCTGCAATGGAGGTGTCTCTCGGTCGTCGTACCTCGCTCCGGGCCCCGCAAGATGGGGGGACACGTGAAATGGGGCAGCCTTACCGCACCACGTGCCCCTGGGGCATCGATGGGACTCTTCGGCGTACTGCCCGTGATCTTGCCCCTGGGGCTCTTTAAAAGGGGCGGGTGGCCGAATGGAGCGGCACTCGCCTTCCATATGCCGCACCCCATACTCATTTTGTTCGAACTCCGCTCAATAGCATAGGGGGCTCCAGAAGGCAGCTGATGCCGCCTAGGCGGTCGCGGGGTCGGATGTCCCGCCTTTGCTAGGGAATGCGCCACCACGACGTGTTTTCCCCCCACCCGCGCGCCGAAGAGCCGCGGGTGGTACGGGGTAGTGGGCAATTCACTTGTACTTCATCCGGGCCGCTCCTAACTTCAGGAGTAGACTGTTATGGCGCGCTGGTGAGGCTTCATCCCACCCTGCTATCCCGTACTGGCACCTGTTCTCTCCCCCGTCTCCTCCCCTAGCTAGTGGATGCTTGGGGTGAGGAAAGGAGGGGAGGGGGCCGGCTTGTGGTGCTGCAGGGAGCCACGCTGCTTCAAGGGCGGGCGCCGGCTCCTTTAGCTCGGGGTGGCAGGCTCTCGGGGGAGCCCTGGGCGCTCTCCGTCTTGAGGGTCTGGGTCCGCAGGGCGCCTTTACCGGGAGCGTTTGGTTGCTCGGCCCTGCTGTGGAGGCGCGGGCCATCGGGCTCCTGTGCCGCCTGCTTGATCGGCATGCAGAAGTGCGAAGCGCGGGCCTCACGTTGAGCTCCGGCGCCTCGCTCCTGTACTTGCGGTCACCCGTCCGTGTGGCTCGCACGGGGGTCCGCGCGCCGTTGCATGTGGACTTCGGCAAGTGCGTGGGAATACCATCCACGTCTTATTTATACTCCGGAGAGTACGCGCGGTGAGGACACCGGCGCGTGCGCGGGACATCCGCGTCTTATTTAGACTCAGTAGAGTGCGCAGGGAAAACATCCGCGTCTTTGTTTGTACTCCGGAGAATGCGTGGGATTACCAACCACGACTTACTTAAATTCCGGAGGGTACGCCCTCGCGTGCGCGGAACTTCCGCGTCTTGTTTAGACTCAGTAGAGTGCGCAGGGAAAATATCTGCGTCTTTGTTTGTACTCCGGAGAATACGTGGGACTATCAACCACGGCTTACTTAAATTCCGGAGGGTACGCCCTCGCGTGCGTGGAGCATCTGCGTCTTGTTTATACTCAGTAGAGTGCGCAGAGAGAACATCCGCGTCTTATTTATACTCTGCAGAGTGCGCGCGGGGGCGTCCCCCCACTGCGTCTTATTTATACTCCGTAGAGTGCGTGTGGAGGCGGACCTCATCGCAACGTCTTATTTATACTCCGTAGAGTGCGTGCGGAGGCGGACCTCGACGCTACATCTTATTTATACTCCGTAGAGTGCGTGCGGAGGTGGACCTCATCGCTACGTCTTATTTATACTCCGTAGAGTGCGTGCGGAGGCGGACCTCATCGCTACGTCTTATTTATACTCCGTAGAGTGCGTGCGGAGGCGGACCTCGACGCTACGTCTTATTTATACTCCGTGGAGTGCGTGTGGAGGCGGACCTCCGTGGAGTGCGTGTGCGGAGGTGAGTCTCCATGTGGTGCTTGTGCGGAGGTGGGTTTCCATGCCTGCGTATGCGGAGGTGAGTCTCTATGTGGTGCTCGTGCGGAGGTGGGTCTCTGTGCGGTGCGTGGGAACATCGACCACGTCTTTATACTCCGAGGAGTACACGTGGTGACAACACCAGCGCGTGCGCGGAATCCCGCGTCTTGTTTATACTCAGTAGAGTGCGCAGGGAAAACATCCGCGTCTTATTTATACTCCGTGGAGTGCGTGCGGGGGGCGAGCCTCCGCACATTTGCGGCGGTGGGGGGTCACGAATAGCCTCGCAAACGGTGAACTTTATTAAATTCCCGTTTGCACGGGTGAGCGAGTACAAAAGGGATATGAACTAACCACCGGACTCGTTGCCGTGGCGATGAGATGCGAAGCCTCTTGTGCTTGGGCTGCCGCAGGGTGTGTACGGGCGCGTCGGACCTAAAGATCGCGGTGGGTTCCCAGGCTTGGGCTTTGGGTTCCATGCTATAGGTGCCGGGCCACGTGTTGATCGCCGAAAATGGTGATGACACCTCGCGGGCCCGGAAGCTTTACACATAGGAAGCCATGGTGCGGTACTGCCCCAAAGGAGTTAAGAGTTGGTCGCCCCAGGATGGCGTTGTAGGGGTATTGGATGTCCACGACATCAAAGGTGACGTCCCTGGTCGCCACGTTGTCGTCCTGGCCGAAGGAGACCTGTAAACATATTTGACCCAACGCTAATAGGGTGGGCCTCGAAGCCCCCGCAACGGATTCGTGAGGGGCCTAGGCGACTCCGAGGGATCGCCATCTGGTCGAAGGCCTGTGCGAACAGGACGTTCGCGGAGCTGCCTCCGTCGACCAGGATGCGCCGGACATCACACCCAGCGACCGCGACCTGGATGACTAGGGGATCCTGATGGGGGAACTCCACACCTTCAGCGTCGGTCGACGTGAAGGTGATTTAAATCTTCGCGCCCACTCGCGCGCGCCGCCGGGTACGCCGCCACGTGGTGTAGCCTCCGCACGTATGCTTTGCGCTGTCGCTCCGAGATAAACTCTAAGGAGGAACCGCCGGAGATGACGTTGATGACCCTGCACGGGGCGCCCTCCAGTATATGGATCCGCATGGGACTTTGCTGGGGCTGCTGTATCTGGGCTTGCGTCCGCCGGGAGCCCTCCTGAGGCTGCGGTTCCTGGTCGCAAATCCTCAGGGGGCCAACCGGTGGCTGCTGAACGTGCGCGACGACGGGTGATCGCGTTTCGAGATCCCTGTCCCTGGCGGCGCTTTGGCGAAGTGTTGCGATGGTGGTGTAGGAGCGGGTATCATGGTTGCCTTGACCATGCACCTCGCACTACTGCGGGCGCTGTTGGTCGCCGTACTCCGCTCGGGCCCAACCGTCGCAGCCCTGTCCTCGGCCTCGCCCCCGACCTCGTCGGGCCCTAGCCCTGCGGTTGGCAGGGGTGCTGTCCTCGGAGCCGGCTTCAATGTCAAAGACGTGCCGGGTTCGCCGGGACGTCTGACGGCCGCGCAGGGCCTTGTCAGCTGGCGTGTCCTTGTGCCGGGAGGTGTCCTTCGACATGTCCTGTCGGCGCTTGCTCCGCGAGGGACTTGCTTGCGATGGGTCGGCGCTCTTCGCGACGCTTCCCGCTGGGTTGACGTCAGCGTCGTTGTCCTGGCGCCGCTTCGCGTCTTCTTCCGCCCGAGCATATTTCTCCATCTTGTCGAAAAGTTTTGTCACTGTCTTGATCGGCTTGCGCGCGTTGTATGCGGCCAGTGGCCCTGGGCGAAGACCCTGCACCGCTGCGTTGATTATTGTTGTCTCGTTGACGTCTTTGACCTGGCAGCGGACCTTCGCGAAGCGTTTGAAATACTCGCGGAGCCTTTCTGATGGATGTTGCTTGATGGCGAAGAGTTGATCCGCGTCGACGCGCTCAATGTAGTTCCCCTAGAAGTTGTTATAGAGGCGGTCGCGTACCTGCTCCCATGCATATATGAAGTTCGGCTCTATGGTAAAGAACCATGAAAGCGCCACTCCTTGTAACGCGAGCGGGAGCCCCTTCGCCTTGGTGGTGTCGTCCCCGCCTGCCGCCTCGATGGCGGTTTCGTACACGCGCACGAACTCTCGGGGGTCCGTGTCGCCTTTGTACGATGTAACGGAGCTGGGAAATTTGAAATCCTCCGGCCACGGTACTTGCTGTAGGCCCGGTGATAACGAGGATTCCGGGTCCACGCGTCGTAGTGAAGCGCTGTTGGAAGTTGGGGCGTCGCGGCTGTCCGCCCTCTCGGGTACAGGCTCCGGCGCGACCACCGGTGGGGGCGACGGAGCCCGAGCCTCTTGCATGCTCCTCACGGCCCCCCTGAGATCCGTCAATTCCTGCTGGAGTGTGCCAAGGGCCGCCAGCAGGGCATTCTCCATGGCGGACGTAGATGGGGTGGCGGGCGCGCCTGGCAGTGCGGTCGATGTCATCGCGACCGCTGCTTGCGCTCCTAGGTTGCCCCTCGCGTCCGCGCCGTGGAGTTCGGTGCCGACGGTGGGGCCGCTTGGCACTTCTGCACTGGGTGCGGAGGCGGTGGTCGCGCCTTTACGACCGTCGAGGCTACCGCTCCCTAACGTCTGGCCGGTGTCGTCAAGGTGACTCGTCGTGCCAATGGCGGGTTGGGGTGCAACGGGTGGGTTGGGGCCGATCGTCACGTCAATGGTGGCGGGGTGGATGGTGTCGGTGGTGGCGGGGTCGATAGCGTCGATGGTGGCGGGGTCGATGGCGTCGGAGGTGGCGGGGTCGATGACGTCGATGGTCGCGCGATGAGCATCGTCATTTTCTTCCCCGACCGCCGATGCCGAAGCCCTGGTGCTGACGCGGGGCCTCGCCGCGGCCGCTTCCTTCTTCTTCGCCGCCGATGACGAAGCTTTTTTCGGTGCTATCCTCCTTCTTGCAGTCTTGAGGTTTGCTTCCGTCGTCCCCACGGACGGCGCCAACTGTTGTGGCTACAGACCAAACAGGGAGAGTATGGTGGTGGAGAGTTAGGTAAACAAATGACCTCTTGGGCCTTTCCCAAGACTCGATATCATATATATACATGTACCCTCGTAGGGAGTGTCTTTACCACCGTGGCTTCGCACCGAAGCCTTCCTTATTACATAGTTCTCAACAGGCTAGCTGGGTTTAGGTGGGAGCCACCCCTACAACAGTAATACTTCAGTTGTACTAAGTATAAAGTGACTATTACTGGTAACGTAGCTTTCCACTTCCTCTTGTTTTTAAGTATTCAAATTTAATCTAGAAATATCATCATGAGGCAAGCTAGATAGCTTGTAAAACTATTTGATCAAAAATTGATGCTAGAAATTCTTTGAGAATTTAATGTACTTTGTATTTATCATCATCTCACTCTTAGCCATCTTGATGTGATCTGGATGGTTAGTCTCAAATAACGTGCTAACGTATGTGGAAACAGCATGAGATCTATTTCACACCCTATTTCTCTAGTGATGGAATTTCTTTTACATTCTTATACAAACACGACTAGAGATCTATATGTACACTCTTCTTTTTTTTTTCCTCAAGGTGTACCATCTGAGATTTATTTCTCATCCACTATGCAATGTCCCAAACATTTATCTTCTACGTATAGTCTACATGCTCATATTTCAATTGAAATAGTTGTCAAACGGCTATCATCGTTAATGTAATCTTTCACATCCTCATACATATAAGTATACTAATATAATATGAAAATATCATCTTGATGTAAGTTAGATAGTTGTAAAACTACTTGATTGAAAATTGATGCTGAAAGTTCTTTCAGAATTAATGCACTCTGAATATACTATCATCACAACGTTAACCATCTTGTTGTGATCAGATGGTTAGACTTCATAGAATGTCAAATAGCACTATCTACAAAAGTATCAAAGGCATGACACCTATTTGATGCCCTATTTTGCTAACAATGGAGTTTCTTCTACATCTGACAGATCTACATGTGGACTCTTCTTTTTTTTCCTCGAGGTGCACAATTCAAGATTTACTTCTTATCCAATATGCAATGTCTCAGACTATTATCGTCTAAGTTCAGTCTAAATACTTATATTTCAATTGCAATAGTTGTCAAGCAGTTGTCCTAGTCACATAACTTTTCACATCCACTTGTGTTTAAGTATTAGAATTTAAACTAGAAATTTCATCATGATGCAAGCTAGATAGCTTGTAACATTGTTTGATCTAAAGTTGATGCTTCAAGTTCTTTGAGAATTTAATACGTTTTGAATTTATCATCATCTCAATCTTAGCCATCTTGACGTGATCCAGATGGCTAGACTTAAGAGAGTGCAAAATAACATGCTCATGCAAAAGTAGAAGTTACAGGATCTATTTCACACCTTGTTTCACTAACAATGAAGTTTCTTCACATTCGTTTATATACACAGCTAGAGATCTACATGTATGCACTTCTTGTTTTCCCATAACGTGCACCGTTCAAGATTTATTTATCATCCATTACACGGTGTCATGCTATTACCTTCTACGTTTAGTCCAGATACACATATTTCAACTGCAACAATTGTCAAATGGCTATCACTTGTGACAGGTATAAGCATTTAAATTTAATCTAAAAATCTTATCCTGACGCAAGCTAATCTTAGCCTTCTTGATGTGATCTAAAAGGCTAGACTTTAGAGAGTGTCAAATAACGTGCTCTTGCAAAAGTAGCAAGTTACGGGATCTATTTTCACACCTATTTCACTAACCGTGGAGTTTCTTCTACATTTGTGTACATACACAGCTAGATATCTACATGTTAGCCCTTCTTGTTTTTCCTTAAGGTGCACCGTTCAAGATATATCTCTCATTTACTATGCGGTGTCATCCTTTTATCTTCCACGTTTAGTCTAGATACTCATATTTCAACTGCAATAATTTCTTCTCCATCTTAGTTATTTTGACATGGCGTTGGAGATCTATACATTTAAAGTCTTCCTATTTTCCCTTCAAGTGTGCATGCAGTTGAAGAGTTTATTCACCATCCACTTCCTAATGCCATGTCATTTGTCTTCTACATTCAATCAACATAGTCTTTTTTTAGTTGCAGCAATTGTCTGCTAGTATCTATTGATGTTATTCTAATTTTTTTCTCATGCCGATCGTCTAATGCAAGTATTCGAATTTAATATGAATGTCTTACCCATGATGGACCTAACCATATTTAATTAGTCCTAGCCAAGTCAAGGTGTAGGACCAAAGCTTGTTTTATGTCTAATTGACGCATTCAACCTAGTCATTTTGAAAACCAGGTTTGTGTTTATCATCTTCCATAAGTAAAAAATAGTCATACTTCAGTTGCACTAAGTGTAAAGTGACTATTACTGGTAATGTAACTTTTCATGTCCTCTTTATGTTTAAGTACTCAAATTTAATCTAGAAACCTCATCATGATCAAGCTAGATAGCTTGTAAAACTATTTGATCGAAAATTGATGCTAGAAGTTCTTTGAGAATTTAATGTGATTTTGTATTTATCATCATCTCACTCTAGGCCATCTTGATGTGATCCGGATGATTAGTCTCAACTAACATGCTGACATAGAAATAGCATGAGATATCTTTCACATCCTATTTCTCTAGTGATGGAATTTCTTTTACATTCTTATACAAGCACAGCTAGAAATCTAAATGTGCACTCTTCTTCTTTTTTCCTTAAGTGCATCATCTAAGATTTATTTTTCATCCACTACGCATTGTCCCAAACTTTTATCTTCTACATCCAGTCTACATGCTCATATTTTAATTGCAATAGTTGTCAAACAGTTATCATCGGTAACGTAATCTTTCATATCCTTATACATATAAGTATACTAATCTAATATGAAAATCTCATCTTGATGCAAGTTAGATAGCTTGTAAAACTACTTGATTGAAAATTGTTGCTAAAAGTTCTTTGAGAATTAATGTACTCTGAATATATTATCATCACAATATTAGACATCTTCTTGTGATCAGATGGTTCAAACTTCATAGAATGTCAAATAGCACTGTCCACAAAAGTAACAAAGGCATGAGACCTATTTGATAGCCTATTTTGCTAACAATGGAGTTTCTTCTACATTTTACAGATCTACATGCGACTCTTCTTTTTTCCTCGAGGTGCACAATTCAATTTACTTCTTATCCAATACGCAATGTCTTGGACTATTATCGTTTAAGTTTAGTCTAAATACTCATATTTCAATTGCAATAGTTGTCAAGCAGTTGTCCTAGTCACATAACTTTTCACATCCACTTATGTTTAAAAAATTGAATTTAAACTAGAAATTTCATCATAATGCAAGCTAGATAGCTTTTAACACTAATTGATATAAAATTGATGCTTAAAGTTCTTTGATAATTTAATGTGTTTCAAATTTATCATCATCTCAATCTTATCCATCTTGATGTGATCCAGATGGCTAGACTTAAGAGAGTGCAAAATAACATGCTCATGCAAAAGTAGAAGTTACAGGATCTATTTCACACATTGTTTCACTAACAATGAGGTTTCTTCTATACACATTCGTGTACACAGCTGGAGATCTACATGTATGCCCTTCTTGTTTTCCCATAACGTGCACCGTTCAAGATTTATTTCTCATCCATTGCACGGTGTCATGCTATTGCCTTCTACGTTTAGTCCAGATACACATATTTCAACTGCAAAAATTGTCAAATGGCTATCACGAGTGATAGGTATAAGCATTTGAATTTAATCTAAAAATCTTATCCTGACGCAAGCTAATCTTAGCCTTCTTGATGTGATCTGAAAGGCTAGACTTTAGAGAGTGTCAAATAATGTGCTCTTGCAAAAGTAGCAAGTTACGGGATCTATTTTCACACCTATTTCACTAACCGTGGAGTTTCTTCTACATTCGTGTACATACACAGCTAGATATCTACATGTTAGCCCTTCTTGTTTTTCCTTAAGGTGCATCGTTCAAGATATATCTCTCATTCACTATGCAGTGTCATCCTTTCATCTTCCACGTTTAGTCTAGATACTCATATTTCAATTGCAATAGTTTCTTCTCCATCTTAGTTATTCAGACATGACGTTGGAGATCTATACATTTAAAGTCTTCCTATTTTCCCTTAAAGTGTGCGTGTAGTTGAAGAGTTTATTCGCCATTCACTTCCTAATGCCATGTCATTTGCTTCTACATTCAATCAACATAGTCATTTTTTCAGCTGCAGCAATTGTCTGTTAGTGTCTATTGATATTATTCTAATTTGTTCTTATGCCGATCGTCTAGTGCAAGTATTCGAATTTAATCTGAATGTCTTACCCATGATGGACCGAACCATATTTAATTAGTCCTAGTCAAGTCAAGGTGTAGGACCAAACCTTGTTATTTGTCTAATTGTCGCATTCAACCTAGCCATTTTGAAATCCAGGTTTGTGTTTATCATCTTCCAAGTTTAGTAAAAATTGTCATACTTCAGTTGCACTAGTGTAAAGTGACTATTACTGGTAATGTAACTTTTGACATCCTCTTTATGTTTTAGTATTTAAATTTAATCTAGAAATCTCATCATGATCAAGCTAGATAGCTTGTAAAACCATTTGATCGAAAATTGATGCTAGAAGTTCTTTGAGAATTTAATGTGCTTTGTATTTATGATCATCTCACTCTTAGCCATCTCGATGTGATCCGGATGGTTAGTCTCAAATAACATGCTGACATAGAAATAGCATGAGATCTATTTCACACCCTATTTCTCTAGTGATGGAATTTCTTTTACATTCTTATACAAGCACGACTAGAGATCTATATGTGCACTCTTTGTTTTTTCCTTAAGGTGCATCATCTAAGATTTATTTCTCAACCATTGCGCATTATCCCAATCTTTTATCTTCTATGTCTAGTCTACATGCTCATATTTCAATTGCAATAGTTATCAAACGGCTATCATCGGTAACGTAATCTTTCATATCCTCATACATATAAGCACACTAATTTAATATGAAAATCTCATCTTGATGCAAGTTAAGTAGTTTGTAAAACTACTTGATTAAAAATTGATGCCGAAAGTTTTTTGAGAATGCACTCTGAATATATCATCATCATCACAATATTAGCATCTTGTTATGATCAGATGGTTCAGACTTCATAGACTGTCAAATAGCACTATCTACAAAAGTAACAAAGGCATGAGACTTATTTGATACCCTATTTTGCTAACAATGGAGTTTCTTCTACATCTTACAGATCTACCTGTGGATTCTTCTTTTTTCCCTCGAGATGCACAATTCAAGATTTACTTGTTATCCAATACGCAATGCCTCGGACTATTATGGTCTAAGTTTAGTCTAAATACTCATATTTCAATTGCAATAGTTGTCAAGCAATTGTCCTAGTTACATAACTTTTTACATCCACTTATGTTTAAGTATTCGAATTTAAACTAGAAATTTCATCATGATGCAAGCTAGATAACTTGTAACACTGTTTGATCTAAAATTGATGCTTCAAGTTCTTTGAGAATTTAATGCGTTTTGAATTTATGATCATCTCAATCTTAGCTATATTGATGTGATCCAGATGGCTAGACTTCAGAGAGTGCCAAATAACATGCTCATGCAAAAGTAGCAAGTTACGGGGTCTATTTCATAACTTGTTTCATTAACAATGAAGTTTCTTCAATACACATTCATGTATATACCAGGTGGAGATCTACATGTATGCCCTTCTTGTTTTACCATAAGGTGCACCATTCAAGATTTATTCCTCATCGACTACGCGGTGTCTTACTTTTATCTTCTACGTTTAGTCCAGATAGTCATATTTCAACTGCAATAGTTTTTTCTCCATCTTCGTTATTCAGACATGGCGCTAGAGATCTATATGTTTGAACTCTTCTTGTTTTCACTTAAAGTGTGCATGCAGTTGAAGAGTTTATTCACCATCCATTTCCTAATGCCATATCATTTATCTTCTACATTCAATCAACAGCCATTTTTTTAGTTATAGCAACTGTCTGCTAGTGTCTATTGTTGTTATTGTTTTTTTATCATGCCGATCGTCTAGTGCAAGTTTTCGAATTTAATTTGAATGTCTTACCTATAATAGACCTAACCATATTTAATTAGTCCTAGCCAAGTCAAAGCCAAGGTGTAGGGTCAAAGTTTGTCTTATGTCTATTTGTTGCATTCATTCTAACCATTTTGAACTATTCTAGGTTTTTGTTTAATTCCCAGAGGTATATCTACAAAATTTGCATTTTAGAGGGAGAAACATGCACGCATTTTAGAGGAAGTTCTTCCTTTAATATGTGCATCTCGTCCTATCAAGCCCCCCCAAATAATCTACATGGATTTCCATGCATGTCGTCATGCAGCTCGTGACGTACGGTAAAAAGTCCTCCTTTTTTTTTTTTACAACGGAGGCTTGGACGAGTACGAGGAGTTGAACGAATCAAACCGCAGACAGTGAGAGTCCAACATGAAACGTCAGCATATTATCCAGTACGGGATGTCAGGGCGCTCTCGCCCGGGCCCCGACCCTGCGTCTTTGAAGGGTTCTTCTTCCTCGCCTCCCCTCAACCTTTGAAAGAGTAATACGCGCGCATGCATGCTGTCTCCGGTCCTTGGAACGTACGGCTGCGGACAAATCAACCATTTGGAATGCATCGCAGAAAGGCCTGCAGCTGGGAGGCATTGAACCCCGTTCTACCGCGCGCATGCACAAGCACGCTTATATGTCCATGCAAAAAATAAACGAAGTGACCAGCGACGTAGCTAGCCCCATAATATTTTGGTCTGCTCTACTTCTTCCTGTCCCACTGCGCGGGCACCATTGAACGGGACAAACACCCCATATGGCTCGGCGCCTCGGCGGCTACCATCGAGCGTGTAATTTTCTTCTTTGAAACTCTAATTTGAATATCACAGGACAAAAATTCTCCGGGGTCAAGGACACGCTTCTCATGCTCCTGCATATAAACCCCCGATCGAGGAGAAATCACCATTCACCAAATCACATCGATCGACTCGACCGATTCAGCTGCTGCTGCTCCCATCCTGAGCCATCTCAATCGGCTGCTAGCTAGACAGCCTAGACCACATTCCTCGATCCACGCGTACGTGCAGCTCAACTAGCGATAGCTAGGCATTCGCGCGCGCATGGCGTCCGGGAATTCGCGCAGGTCCATCGCGTCGCGGCTGAACGCGTCGGCGGAGGCGACCGAGGGGACGGGGAAGGGGAAGAAGGCCGTCGTGGCGCGGCGAGTGGAGTACGACGAGGAGGCGCTGGGGCACCCTCGGTACGACGTGTTCATCAACTACCGCGGGGTGGACACCAAGCGGACGGTGGCGCGGCTGCTGTACGACCGGCTGGTGCAGAGCAGCAGCGCTATACGCGTGTTCCTCGACAGCATGTCCATGCGGCCGGGCGACCGGCTGGAGGAGCGGATCAACGCTGCCATCCTCGACTGCAGCGTCGCCGTGATCATCTTCTCGAAGAACTACTGCGAGTCGGGGTTCTGCCTCGACGAGCTGGCCAAGCTCGTCGAGGCCCGCAAGACCATCATCCCCATCTTCTACGACATCAAGCCCTCGGAGCTCGTGCTCCCGCAGGCCGTCGTCGACTCCAACGACCACCTGCCCAGCGACATCGAACGCTTCAGGATGGCCCTCCGCCAGGCCAAGTACACCGTCGGCCTTACCTACGACCCCACCACCGGGTACGTACTTGCTTTCGCGCGCCATTTTCTCCCTCCGCGCGTGTTCGTCTACATCACGCACAAATGTCGATGCACACATGCATATATGCATGCAACTAGTGATGAGTACTAACTGTGTCTGCAATGGCGATCTATCTCTGCAGGGACATGGCCGAGCTGGTGGCGGAAGCGGCCGAAGCTGTGCTGGAGAGAATGGAGAGCGTGCAGAGAAGGCGGATGATTGTTTCCAGGCTGTAACTTCGAATGGAAGCAAGAACTATTCAGAGCGTCGAATTGGCGTCACCCCAGAAAGAAAAAATGATCGATCGTACGATGGGGGGAAATCAACAAACTATATAATATTAACATGCAGGAGATTAGTGCGTTTGTTATTTAGTTCATCTTGGTAATTAAATTGAAGACCGATATATCTGTCAGTGTAAAATAGGCTAGCTATACGACTGACCATGCAAAAGCAGCAGTCCATGCATGCATGAATTCGATTTATCAAATAATGACACAGGCATATGTACATGTACTACAAAATAAAATTGTAAAGGATGGTTTTAACAGACTGCTGCTGCAACGTACATCAAACGTCTCTGTCCCGCCATTTTCCGCGCCATTCTCTTCATAGCTCATTGCATGGATCGTTTGAAGTAGTAGTAGTTTTCACATTTTAATTTCTTCAGTTTGTTTTTCTTGCGTGTAACAATACTTATACTAGCTACCAGCTGCTACACTTGTGCCGGTGTAATTGTATTTTATGTGCGTAAACGTGCAAATTTCTTGCACTTCTTGGCAATGAGAAATGTGAGTTAGGTAGCGTTCGGAATGGCGATGGTTTGTGGATTTTTTTACTGTAGCTGGCTGATTTTTTACTATAACTGAGTTGGCTTATTTGGCATAATTAAATTAAAAAAATTAAAAATAGAAAAAACATGTTAACCCATCACAGTCGACAATACAAAAGAATACAAGAAAAAAAGAAAACACAAAAAACAAAAATTAAAAAAATTAAAACAATGAAAAAGCGCAAAAAGCTATCGCCGAACGCGCTTCTACGGAAGCTGAGTGGGGCCTTAGTAATCCCCAGTATTAAACTGAAGTTAAATTTAATTTTTTTTAGAGTTTGATATCTCAAATATATTTGTTATGGGTATATGAAGATATCCACATAAAACGTCACGAATCTCAAAGCACATCAACAGATATTGATATGGGTGCATAGACATCTAGGTGTATGAAACACTTGTCATATGTGTGTGTCCAAGGTTTTCCTTTAATTTTGCTGTTTGTTGTTCTTCGAGGTAACACAACGGTGCTTAATTGGTAGATAAATTTTTTTCCCGTCCTTTTGGCTAACATCAAGTGTCTAAAATCTTATAAATAAAAGGTTAGTACTTAATTATTACCAGCTACACCTAGCTACACTTGGACAAAGCTCGTGGTATAGCTTGTATTTTTATGGTAAAATTATGTGAATCTAGTTCCACTCTCAGAGCATGCATGCTACTAGAGCTAGGAGTTGGGCCGTGCCATACCGGCACGACCTACGCCCATCATGCTTTAGGACGCTTCATGACGTGCTGGCTCGGCCTAATCATCCTGTCGTGCCGTGCTGTCCCACCTCGCCTCCGGTCAGGACCAAGCACAGCCCAAAGCCCACTATACCGACGTTCGTACCGTGCCAACCTAAGCCTAGCCCAAAGTAACTATACGCGATGAAGGTGGCGGAGACAATGATGGCGACGACCGCCATCTTTTTTTCTCTTGTACCCGTCTCGTTAAAAACTAGTTGAAATTGAATTAGTTATATAAAAATATAGGCACGTAATGACGTAAGCATTTTGAAAAAATGTGAAATTTCCTTGATATTTTAAAATACAATGTTATTGCCTCGTTAAAAACCTTACGCTCCAGAGTGGGGTTCTCTGAGAAAGAAAAAGAGTACAATAACAATATATGTACATACTAACTATAACAGCATACGTACATTGTATCTACTTATCAATGTCTAGGTCATTTATGCGTTCAAGGTTAGCGTACACCTACACGATTTCAGAATCCTCCAGTTGATATTGTTGCCACTCTTTAGTTAATTTCCAGTTTTTAGCACATGTGATTGCCTCCACTCTCTTAAACGTGAGGGATGGTCTCCTTTCTTCGATTATTTTTTCTACTGTGCTGAACGTCGATTCTGAAGAAATAGTGGACACTGGCACCAGGAGAACATCCCATGCGAAATGTGACAGCACAGGACATTGGCCCCGGACCACCTTGGTACTCTTCGTAGCCCTCTGTACCATCTATATGATACTCATCCATTCTGCAGTCTCTCATGCTTGGCGAGAGTCGACGAGCATTAATGGGAGTCAGAGCCGAAGGAGGACTAGGAGAGCGATAACGGGAGCTTACACTAAATCGCTCTGCTGCCCTTTTTGTACTTCGACTCCTCTACATACCGCTCGAGAGCTCCTTGGTACTCTGACTTTTTGGTAGCATAGTGGATGAATAGTAAATAAATTGGGAGTGTAGTAGAGGGATGTTGAAAAAATAGGGTGTAGAGGGATGTTGAAGAAATTAAGATTGGAGAGTGTAGAAAGCTCTTGAAGAAATAAAAAATTGAATAGCTTGTGAGTTGTGAAGGAATGAGAAATGGAGTTAATTTATAAGCATCAGAAAGAAATGAATGTTACTTGGCCGTTGCATGTCTCGAATGTTCATTCTGAATGTTTCTTCTTGTAAAATATAAACGTTATGACCGTTGTCATGTCAATCACACATGTGATCATGTCTGATAGCTCAGCTAGAAAATCAGGCGCCTGTCCCCTCCGACCTCCCTCAGTTCCTCTTCCCAATTCCCCACCTACCCCATCTCCCTCCCTCTTTCAGTCTTCCCCTCCCTCTTCCACCTAACCCCTCTGCCCTCCCACTTCCCCCCGTGACTCCCCGACCCCGAACGGCCGAGCCCCCCCATCGCCTCCCTCCTTGCCTCCTCAGTCCGCCTCCATATCCCCCGGCCATCGCCTCCTCCCCCAGTCACCTTCGCCCCCTGGCCCTCTCCGTCCCCCGGCTGCCTCTGCCTTCCTTGGCCCCCTTTACCTCCCCCGGCCGCCTCTGCCTTCCTCCTCCCCTAGCCCCCTTTGCCTCCCCCTGACGCCTCCACCTCCCCAGACCTCCTCTCTCCTCCCCCCTGATCGCCTCTCTCCTCCCCCTTTCCCCGGCCCCTCCCTCCTCCCTCGGCCACCTTTGCCCCCTTCCCCTGGTCACCTCCCTCCTACCCCGGCCACCTCCGCCTCCTCCCCCGGTCGCCTCCACCTCCGCCTCCCCCGGCCTCCTCCCTTCCCCTTCCCCCAGTCGCCTCCCACCTTCCCCCACCTCCCTCTTCCCTCGGTCACTACGGTACATAGGCGGGGCAGATGCGGCCCATCTCGTGTGCCGCGGACCACATCGTTCTGGGAGCTCATGCGGAAGGTCGAGGCTGTGGACGAGGGCAGCGGTAGGGTGCCCGCTCAACAGCTGCGCCAAACTCCGTGTGTTCCTATACCCAGCCTCTGGGAGCGAGGCGGCCGTGTCCGGCTCCAACTCGTAAAGCGCCACGACCGCGGA
The DNA here is from genome assembly GCA_036346265.1 of Melocanna baccifera. Taxonomy (NCBI): domain Eukaryota; kingdom Viridiplantae; phylum Streptophyta; class Magnoliopsida; order Poales; family Poaceae; genus Melocanna; species Melocanna baccifera. The sequence continues at coordinate 20,598,920 of CM070694.1, read as the reverse complement.
TGAGTCAAGGCAGCGCTTCCTTAGCACAACTCTGAGGCCTCAGAGTACGGTCAACCGCTGCACCACGCGCAACAGCAGCTGCCCCTACACCGTGCAGTCCATGCTCGAGCTCGAGTATGCTTCTTCCCCTCCACTCTACTCCTCTACTCCCTCTCTTTGCTCTGTGATTGCTTGTGGGATGTGGATTGATGGGATGACGAAGGGAGGACGGGGGCGGGGGGACACGGAAGGGGAGCCAAGGAGGCCGAGGCGGCCGCGGGCACTGGTGTGTTGGTCGTGCCTGTGTACTGGCCGTGCTCCCAGTGTTGGTCGTGCTCGTCGGGCCAGGCTGGCCCTGCCCAAGCACACCACGATATGTCGTGTTGTACCGTGCCGCTCGACGGGCTGGCTTTCCATGCCTGGCCCGACCCGCCGTTCGTACTGTGTCGGCATGGCCCGCCACGTGGCATATCTGTGCCATGCTTGGGCCTTGCCAGGCCAGCCGGGCCTCAGGCTGGCACGGATCAACTCGGCCCAACTCCTAGCTCTATGCATGTGGCTCTGAGCTTTTTCATACAATGCTCTCATCGCTAGAACCTATATCAATGCTCCACAAATAAATTAATGGATATTCTTTAATTGGAACAAAATTGCTGAATGATGAGTCTACTCGGTAAGTCATTTTATCATTTGATTTTCTAACAGCATTTACCTTAGAATCATTTATGCAACTAACACAGATGAACGTGAATAAGTCTACATTGGCATTTACTTAGACAATTATTGATGTTGTTCTCTCGCGCTCCATTGAATTCACCTTTTTCCATGGATGGAATCGAATATGTTCTTGCAAATTCTCTAAATGTACTCCTGTACTGCTGTAGATGCTCAAGGTTGTACGCATGGCAACGACAGGTGTGTTCAACTATTTAGTCAAGGCACCGCGTCATATTCTGGGGCTGGGTCGTGCTTCTCAGGACCGGGCCGAGGCCCAACCGGTACGTATGGCCTAGGCATAACACGAACTACTAGGCTAGGCCTAAGAATCGGGTACATCAGGCAGCGCGGCATGACACTCTTCAATGGGTCGTGCTAGGACCAGCATGGCTTGAAAAGCTCGATGCAGCCCGGCACACCTCATCGATGCCATTATGGCCGTCGAGAAGGGAGGAAGACTGTTGTCGTGGCCAGCTGACTCGCCGCCCCAAATCCCCCCCAGTGCTTGGGTCTGCTCAGATCTTTGAGAAGGGAAGGGGACAATCAGACAACTGCCATCGTCGTGGTGGGCTCATGGCCACTATCGTCCCCCTCGCGGCCATCGTCATCGTGGTAGGCCTCGTAGCCACCCCGTCGCTCAGACCTCAAAGAGAGGGAAAGCGGAAGGGCGTTCGCAGCCATTGTCATCGTGGTGGGCTTCGCGGCCACTGCCGCTTAGATCTGGGAGAGAGGGAGAGACCGTGTGGGCCATGGATACCGCCGATTGGCCGTCAGGAGAGGGAGAGATTGAACTGAGAGAGCCGGGTGGTGCAGCCTACTGGCATGTGGTAGTGGGGGAGAGAGCTGGTGGCATGCCAAGGATCTGGCGAGGCCATGAGGGAGAGGGAGAGAGAGCCAGACAATGCAGCTTATGAGCGTGTGACGGTGCCGCATGGGAGAGAGAGAGAAAGCTTGCGAGTAGGGGTGGGATTGGGAAGTGATTGACCAATTGAGACAATGGCCATGGAGCAGAGAGGATTAGAGGCCATGGCGATGGGCCAACAACGGCGCCGTCCACAGCTCCTTGCATCCAACAGAGCTAAGCCTATGCTGGTACGGCATGACACGAAGGTGGTCCGTTGTACCCTGGGCCACGTCTAGGCTCGCCGGAGGCAAATCATGCCATGCCAATACGTCAGGGTGTGGTCATACAGGGCTAGCACAGCCCGACGCAGCCTAAAGTTCACTATGCCCATGCCCAGCATGGTCCGATCCAACTCCTAGGTCTAGTTCATGCTCAGGTTAACACTATTCCTGTCTTTCTAATGGTGGGTGGAGTCTAGTCGATGCCCAGGTTAACACTATTCCTATCTTTCTAATGGTGGGTGGAGGGTTGGGGATCTATATACGATGTGAACGTCATCCATTGCAACTAGAACATGCATTGAAGAAGATAATTAGTTTGGCTGAACAAAGAAAGTGGCTGTGAGTATATATGGAGCACAAAATGAATCCGACGCAGGTGCCACGATACAAAGCATGCGCTGGCACAACATGGTATCCTGAAGGCACACGTGTGCACTCCAAGGTCCATGGGGAAGCGAGAAAGACAACACACGACACCACATCAGTTTGCCACCTTTCTCACGGTCCATGCGTGCATCCCCATGGACAACACGATATGCATTAGGGCGTGCGTTGTGGGTGGTGCTGAAACTGGTGGCTAGGAGCGTATTTCCTCTATTGCTTGAGAGCGATGTGAAGTACGTACAGTTGAATTCCAAAGCACACAGCTGTAATAAATTAATAATATATACTCGATTGATCCATCACGGTGCTTATGTAGTTGAACATTATTGGTCCTACGTACGTTCGTACATGTCGTATGCAAGTATGTAACAAGGGCTCTTAGTCATCTCACTATTCTTATCCGTTTGACATCGAAGGAGGATGCAAAGAATATTACACTACATAACAAGTTTTTTCTCTGCAATTACACAAATGAAAAAAACTGTGCGATGACCACGCCGACATGAAGAGCTAGTCTCAAACCGTGATTGTGACGTAATAGGTTAGCCCCAAATTAAAAAGCTAATGCACGGTATACCGTGCAAATCTAGACTAACGGACAAGAATCCACCATCCCTTGTCCTTTGCCTCTATACGATAGAAATCAAGTCATTATATGGTGCCTCTACTTTTACGTACACATATTACTTACTTCTCACATGAAGACTTAACGACATAAGACTCTTCTGCACATCTCTCTCTCACTTTCTCTCTCTCTTCTAGATTCTTTCTTGTCAGCTGTAGTACATGAGCGGCCACATCAGCAGCGGCATGTGGTTGTGGGCTTGCCCTCGTGCGGCCACAAGCACGGGCACTTGCGAGCTTTGCTCGAGTGGGCATGCGTGACGACAAGCAGCGAGCAACAATGGACTCTCATGATGGCCACGAGGCGTCGTAGGGGCGCGTAGTACTATACAACCACCTCGCCTTCAGATCTTGTGTAGCTGCCCTCTAAAACTTGAATTTTGTGACCTTTGTGTTTGAAATCAGCTTGGATTTTGATGTTTCACTGTTCAACTCATCGAAAACTTTAAAGTTTAGTATAAAATTCATTTGAAACTTTTAAAACTAAATGATTTGATATGAAATGCACCCTAATACTCTTGAAAACCTACTCACCTTCAGGTCCATTGTAGATGTCTTCTGAAACTACTTTAATTCTTCATTTTTGTAACTTATGTGTTTGAAATATGTTCAAAACATGATGTTTTGCAATGAAACTTGTTGAAAGACATATGAAACTTTTTAAAACTTGATGAAACTTGCTTGAAACTATTTTTTGAAAAATCTTAAATTGTATTGAAACTTGTTGGAACTTTTTTGAAATTTTGCCAAAACACGCATGAAACTTGTTGAAATTTCTTTGAAAGTTGCCAAAACATGAATGCACTTTGTTTGAAACTTTTTAAACAGGAACAAAACTTGTGAAACATGGATAAAACTTGGTTGAAACTTGTGAACTGTGTGAAATTTTAATGAAACTTGGTATAATGTCATGTAGCAATGTCCTAATTTCTAGCACTACCCCTTGTTTAACTTCCTATCCTAAGAAAAGTAGTATAAAATCTTGCAAAATTCCTATTAGAATCTGGAATCCAGGATTCTGTAGTACGGATTCCTCATTCTAGTCATCCTAGCGTAGCACGCAGATCAGAATACGAACCTCTCTCCCAATCACCACACGCCATTTTCACCTGCCGACACAAATTAACCTTACCCCACTATGCACAAAACCTCGTGATAGCTAGTAATCCATTGTTACACATGTTTAACTCGTGCTTGACATGGACACGCGTTCTCAGCCGTGCTAGCTACCCAGTCAGCGTGAGTGGCGTTGCCGATCGTACACGTTTTGCAGCAGTGTTTCGACTCGACCACAAATCGCCAGGATTTTTCTGGATGCTGCAGTGTTTCTCTCAATTCCAACGCACAAACTCGATCGTTATAGGATATATGTCAACCCGTGCATGTGGTAGCAGTTGATGCCGTGATGCAATCACGCAATTGTTTTAGACGTTGTTTGTATTAGATTCTACTTTTGTCTTCTAGTTTCTGTTTGAAGAAGTTAGAAGTCAATATGAATACTTGGCTTCTTGAAGTGACTTTTCCGGTCCTCTCACTCCCATTTCGCTTAGAGGATAAGTTATTGGGTCACGGGCGCATCATGTACCTTATTCTTCTAGCTCTCTTCTTACGCACGTATCTCTTTCTCATACTTTTTGCACCATTCGCCTCATTCATCTAAAAGCTACTTCTTTCAACCGCCACCAAAGATAAAAATCTCAACGATAACCGAATTTACTGGTGGGAACCGAAAAATAATTTAACAGCTGGGTTTGTTTAAATTCAAATTTAAAATTTTGAACGTAAAAGTTGGATTCTCTAATGATGTTTACATTGTTTAATACTAATCTAATGTATTAGGACCTTCCATGCTTGACTCGATGCTTTTTGCTATGAATTTATTAGGAATTTTCAATTGTTAGTTATCTATAATAGATTTTTAGCGGTTTTTCTCTTTTTTCGTGGTAACTATCTGATTTTTCTGATTACCAGTTTCAAACATGTCTAAATTCAAATTTTGCCCAGTTTTTCTTCAGATTTTTTGGTAATTGGCTAATTATCGTTACCGCCCCCTAGCGGAATATCCTCTGATAGCAGGATTTCTATCCCTGATCGTTTCTGTTTATTTTCGACTAAAAAGTTATCAGCAAAAAATCATCAATAAAAAACCAATACGATGGCCGCTTAGTTTGAAATGTATTGTGTGGTGTTTACACATGCGTTGTTCAAGCGAGCTCCCGACCAAACGGGTCGTAAGTTGGCACTGTGGTGGAACTTGTAAGGCAGCTTCTGACAAGATTGTCAGAATGACGCGGTAGCTGCAGTAGTTCTTTTGATTTTCAAAAGATAGTGTTGGTTATTCTCGAGAGAAACAGAAAAAGATGCAGCGTTGGAAATGCAGTAGAAAAGAATGAACCGCGGTTCCAAAAGGCTTGTAATTTTCCTTAATCAATTCCAAAAAGGTTAGTGCTGAACTGACGAGATCAGGTAGTATGACTCATCCTAGTTGGCACAAGAAAACAAAGCTGAATCTTAGCCGGCAGGGTAGCACGCTTCCGTACCAATGTAGCTTGCTTGAGTAAAAGACACTCGCAATTGAAGTATGCTGTATGCACAATAGTCATAGCTTAGGGGTGATGTTTTAGTAATAGCTTCTGACTTTTGGCTGAAATTTTACTGTAATTAGCTTTTTTTACTGTAGTTGATTTAACTTTTTAGGCATAATTAAATTTAAAAAATATAAAAATAAAAAAAATATGTTAGCCCATCACGGACAATGCAAAGGAACACGGGAAAAAAATAAAAATTTAAAAAAATTTAAAAAATCTAAAAAAATTCAGAAAGAGACAAATTACTGAATAGTGAAAAAAACTGAAGCTAGAAGTTGAAGCTGAAACGAGCGGGGCCTTAGTGTGGCCTAATTTTCAATTGAGCAAGATTTTAAATAGCTAAGATGAATACACTACGAATACGCCATTAAGACGTGTGAACGCACGTACGAATCCAAAAGCAATAACTAAAAATAAAAGACTGACATAAGGGAGGGGAGGGAAGCCATAAAAACAAGAGAGACAAGAACATCGTCCAATTTTCCAACCACGTTGTCTCACAACGACAAACTGCTCCGAGATCAGCCGATCTGCCCTCCGACAAAGCCTCCATTTTTCCAACGACTTCCGTGTCTCGTTCTCTGTCTGCTAACACCACTGAATCGACCAGATCCAACTGAAAAAGAAAGGTAACAGGAAACAGATCCATCTTTTATTATATCTGATACTTGCTCGGATGCTCCAGTTCCCTGTTCAACGGGTAACTGAAGAACCATGAACTTTCTCTACTGCTTCTTTCCTCTGTGTTGTTTCTATTTTTCCATGCAGCCTTAGAAAACGCAGGGACTGGGCGACTGGCTGCGTTGTCTGACCTGACTAATCAAATAATAATAAATCCAGACAGGACTACACCACTAGCCATCGCGGCGTGTCTATGGGAGACAATTCGCTTGACAGGACAGCCAGGTCGACCTCCGTTCGTGGGTCAGACATGACCAGTGCTTCGGTGTGACCTGCAAAATGCAGCACGCATGCAGCCACAGCATTAAGGGGCCCATTTTGACTAGCCTGGATGCATCATATGTCAGGGTGGATCATCAGGTCAGAGGCGCAAAAATTCAGAATTGACAGAATCATGGTCAACCAAAGAGACTGGACAGGCGCAGCAGCAGCCCCAAACGGAACGCCGGGTGCAGCGAGCGATGCGTCAGCTCATTCGTATACTGTGTACGGCAGAGAAAGAAATGTAAACTATTCAACCAGGGTTTGTTTCTTCTGTCTGATCAACCGGTGATTCTAGTGGTTCATGTAGTTGCGACTGATACATTACAGGTTGGAAATATAGGTAAATGTTTTAATTCTAGATTTTATTAGGAGATAAATATTATAAATACTAATTATATATTAAATAGTGCTAATAGCAGGTAAATTATTGTACTTTAAAAATATATAAAAATAGAATTTAAAATAAGTCATCGGACGAGCGAACGACTTACTATTTAGTTTGATAAAGAGTAGAAAGCAACGCAAGTTTGATGTAGTGTAGAACGTAGATGACGTAGTGCAGTAAACGATCATGCAGATGTGCGCTGCCAGAAACCTTATTGCCGCCCCTATGCAGGTCTTTACGGTAGCAACGACTTGAAGATGTCGCTCCCCTTCTTCACGGTGCATGCAGGGAAGAAGAACCGACGAGACTCAGACGGCGCAATACAACAGCACAAGTTCGCAGAAGGAAGAGAATGGAGACAGTGAGATTCTTTTTTTTACTCTAGACGTCTCCAGACATATATATAGACATACTGATAACTGATATGATTAAAACAGTCATTTATCTACTGATAACTGACATATTTAATCAGTCATTTATTCACTGGTAATTGCCTGTCATCAAACCCAATAAAACTCCAAATTCAAACGTTTGAATCTCATTCAAACAAAGAGAGTGATGTACGGTTCAGCAAAAATAAAGATGAACTTAGTCTGATAAGTGACGCGCCACGGCCACAAGTCACGCGAATACGTGTGTGCATGCGCGCGCGTGTGATTTTGTCTTCCTTATGTCATCCTTTTTTATAATTTAAAGAGTGGCATATACTCTATCTTATAAATTGATGTCCCTTATTGTACCTTAGGAATATAGTACTAAATCTTGTATGTTTTAAAATTAAGAAAATGAGCATCTCTGTGACCTTTTCTAACATTACAAACCGGTGTGTGTATAGTCAACTACCGATCGTCGATCCTTGGATCTTAATGAAGCTCTAGATGATGAGTTCTTGCATCTAGAATGGGTCCGATCCAACAATCAGTGACACAAAACAGTCGGGCTGCCATAACAATTAAATAATAGCCCGACTGGCCAGTTTCTACGAAGGACCAAGCAGAAATGCATGGACGCATGTAATTCAATTGGACTATCCGTCAAACTAATCATATGATCTAGAGCTAGATGAACAAACTCTGAAACCTGCTTTAGAAAAAAAGGGAAGAACTAGGAGCCCGGAGCGGAGTTATGAACATATACGTCTAGAAGTGCACGTCAAACAAGTTGCATATTACCGGTTTCGCTTCGCACCGTTTGAACCGGAGCTCAGTTCGTGCTCTTTCTTTCGTTTCCTATCTAGAATCCAGAAACAGCGTTTCCCCCACCACCTGCCGGAAAGTTAAGTACGCGAAACTTATAACATTTTGGGTACACAAAGCGCTACGTTCTATGGATGCGGAATTCCACAGGTGGCAAGCCTGCAAAATAAAAAAAAATTAACGCTAGAATGATGTACCCTCTCAAAAAAACACATTGGAATGCCCCAAGGTAAACGGAGTTGCCCTCTTGAAAATTCAACGTTACCTAGAAAAGTTTCGTGTTAACGATGGTTCCCAAAACTAGTACCCGAGAGCACCAAATTTTCCCGGCAGCCAAGAACCCGGCCGGCTGCCACTAACTTACATTATCCTTAGGACCACCGATTGGCCCATTTAACTAACTGCTCCGTCTCGCCCATGCCGAGTTAGAGTTGCAACGGGCTGACACAAAAAGCCATGCAAATTAGGCCCCGAATGACGGACCGCCGGGCTGTGCTGCGCTCGGCCGCGCCTGGAAGCCGCGGCCGGCCGGCCCGCGCGCGCGCGTGTAGAGGGGAGGGGACGGGCGGAGGTGGTGGGCTCACGGGGCGTGCGGGCGCGGCCGGTGGCGAGCGGACACGCGGTACGGGCCGAGGGCGGCATACGTGTCCAGCGGCGACGGGCCCGTGGCCCCGGGTTGGGTACAACGGAGCCGAATTTCTCGGGCCAATGCCTTCGGCACCTCTCCCAGACTGCGCCTGCGCTGCCTGCATCTCTCGGCTCTCCTCGCCACAATTCCTCGGCCCCGAAACCACCCGAAACTCCAGCGGAGATCACTCGCCTGCCTGCTCTGCTCCTCGTAACCGCCACCATAACAAACCCCGGCTTAGCTAGCTAGCTCTCGTTACCCTAGTCCGTTCCTTCACACTAGAACCTTCCATCCGTCGGTGAGCGCTGCTCGGCAGTAAGGTAGCACAAGGGTAGCCTGCGTCTATATACTCTGGTGGATCGATCTGGTGTGTTCGTTGGTAGGGCGTGATGAGGTCCATGGAAAGCCCGGACCCGTCGTCCGGCTCGGTGCCACCGCAGCAGCAGCAGCAGCCGGGCTCGGCGCTGGAGCTCCCGCCGGGGTTCCGGTTCCACCCGACGGACGAGGAGCTGGTCGTCCACTACCTCAAGAAGAAGGCCGCCTCCGCGCCCCTCCCCATCTCCATCATCGCCGAGGTCGACCTCTACAAGTTCGACCCATGGGAGCTCCCCGGTACGTACCCGCATGCGTGCCAGTACCCTAATTAAACACCATGAATTCTTACTCGATTAATTAACCATGGATTATACTTTGCAGAATTATTATTATATTGTTTCAGTACACATGTAGATATATAGCTGCATGTATGTCTGTGATTCCCTCGTGCTCGTGCGATTCATGTGCTGGTTGGATCAGAGAAGGCGACCTTCGGGAGGCACGAGTGGTACTTCTTCAGCCCGAGGGACCGCAAGTATCCGAACGGGGCGCGGCCGAACCGGGCGGCGACGTCGGGGTACTGGAAGGCGACCGGCACCGACAAGCCCATCATGGCGTCGGGGGGCAGCCGCGAGAAGGTCGGGGTGAAGAAGGCTCTGGTGTTCTACCGCGGGAAGCCGCCCAAGGGCCTCAAGACCAACTGGATCATGCACGAGTACCGCCTCACCGACACGTCTAGCTCCACCAACACCAGCCGGCCGCCGCCCGGCACCGGCGGAAGTAGGGCCGCCTCTCTCAGGGTACGTGCTTAACAGCTTAGGACTGATTAACCTGACTTACTCTTGAGTTTTTAATTGCATATATCGTCACGGTGCATGCATCGTAACAATCCATCCATGAATATACAGTACGGTGTGGTTGTTGATCAAGTTAATTTAGTGTCTCAGCTGGACGACTGGGTGCTGTGCCGCATATACAAGAAGATCAACAAGGCCGGAGCGGGGCGTCAGCAGAGGAGCATGGAGTGCGAGGACTCCGTGGAGGACGCCGTCACCGCATACCCGCCGCATACCACGGCTGGCATGGCCAGCTCAGGCGCCGGCGGTGTCTGCAACTACACTTCGCTGCTCCGTCACGACAGCCACGAGGACAAATTCCTGGAAGGCCTGCTCACAACAGAGCACTCCGGCCTCTCGGCGGGCGCCAGCTCTCTGAGCCAGCTGGCCGCGGCGGCGAGGGCGACCCCAGCTGCAACCAAGCGGCTTCTGGCTCCGTCTTCAACCCCATTCAACTGGCTCGACGCATCAACGATTGCGATCCTTCCGCAGGCAAATAATTTTTCTGGGTTTAACGGAAGTAGAAACGTCGGCAATATGTCGCTGTCATCGACGGTGGAGAGGAGCACGGCTGGCGCTGCAGGCACCGGTGCAGTCGACAACGGCACCGCCGTCAATGGCGCAGACGCCCTGCCTTCATTTATCAATCCGCTTTCCGTGCAGGGTGCAACGACCTACCATCAACACCATGCCATCCTCGGCGCCTCGCTGCCCCCGGATGCCACCGCGGCCGCCGCCGCTTGTGCTTTCCAGAATCCCTTCCAAATCTCCGGCGTGAACTGGGATCCCTGAACAAGAGATATTGACATTACATATGCGCATGCATACATGCATAACTTTACAAGTCGTACGACATTACTATCTAGTAGTAGTTGTTAGTGGTAGTCGCCTTCAGTGAGCACTTAGTAGCATGCACAGCACGAAATTTCATGCATATATATGGGCATAAGGCAGCATTGCTCCATGGGCACGTACTGGTGCGAACTTGCTAGCTATACCTAGCTAGGAATATTTGAAAAAAAATCAGCCTCGTGCACCTCGGAAGCATTACTTGTATTAGAAAACTTAACCTAGACCTGCAATCCTGATCCATTAGGGAACACTCTGTACTTTGTCTATAAATAGAAGTCCTAATCACTGTAAATAATATATGAATAGGAAAAACAATAAAGAAAGGAGTTCCTCTTTCATCTCTCTGTGTCAAATTTATTGTTTGTAATATTCTATATTTGATCCATCTATTTTGCATAGGAGAGGAATCGTTCGGACTAGACTCGTCAGTGACGGTTCCTCGACATGTTATCAGCACGAATTACTCTGGTGGATCAAAGTTAATTATCAAAACACTTGTAGATTAAATTATCTATCTAGATCACTTTTAATTATGCAAATTTCACTTTCTAAATGATTTTTTACAGTGTAAATCCGCTCTAATCTACCACGAGCAGACTGGAAGTCACCGGCACAAAGACGATGATAGATTGCATAAGAGGGTAGATATAGATTGTACTGTAGATTTGAAAACAAAAGAGAAGAAGAATCATGACTAGATGTGCTGGCGCACAGCATGCGCCAAATCACCGTTGTGCTGACGCGCAGTCCTGGCCCGGACAGCCGCTCCCGCATGAGCGCCACCGGATAGCACGGCGGCCATTGCTCCCACATGAGTGCCGCCATCCCGATGCCGCGCCGCGTTGCCCGTACACAGCTGCGCCCTGCGTGCACCGCCGAACTGCCATGTTGACCTTGCCATACAATGCGCCCGAAGCTACACCAGAATGCCGCAACCGCCATAACCGCCGCACACCCGTCAGCTCCTCGCTCGCACGCCTGATGCGCTGCCTCCCGCATGAGGCGATACCGTCGCTTGGCTTTCGGTCCGAAGCCACCGCTGTTGATTCCCACACCGCGCCCCCCCACATAGGCCACCACCGCTGCCTCGACCGCTGGTGCCACCCCTCATGATGTAGCACCGTCGCCGCCCGCCTCCCGCACAAGCGCCGACTCGGCCCGAACACCTTCGTCGGCTTCCGCGCGAGCCACCGCCTCCGTCGACTTCCCCGAATGGCGCGCTGCTATGAAGTGAATAGGGATAGGGGAAACCCTACCCTTCCTCTTTAAATTGGCCGTGAAAGAATCTAGACCGTCCGATCAACAACGGACAGTTCGATTGGCAATGGAGGTTTCGATCAGTCCGAACGGTTAAGGGAAATATGGACCGTCCGATCGGCCACGACAAGTTTGGACTAGTTCGAATGGCCACGAGAAATCTGGTTCGTCTGATTGGACATGGACCATCTGATCGGCCATGGGACGTTCGGACCAGTCCGATCGACCATGAGCAATTTGGATCATCTGATCGGCTATGGACGGTACGATCGGCCATCAAAGGTTCATATCAGTCTGATCGACCGAGGGAAGTTTGGACCATCCGATCGGCTAGGGACGACACGATCGGCCACGCAAGGTTTGGACCAGTCCAATCGGTTGAGGGAAGTCCGGACCATCTGATCGGCCGAAAGCAGTTCAGGCCGTCTAATTGGTCGGGGGGGCGCGGGGGAGGGGGCGCTCGGATTTTACAATTAGGCCCTCAAAAAATCAGAAAATTATGCAAAACATTTTCTTAGAATTAAAATTAGCAGAAAAGTCATCGAAAATTGCAGGATTCGCTAAAAATACATATTCTAGCATAAAAGAGCCTCGAGAATTCATATTTTGAGTTATTTTTCACATCTGAAACTTGTTTAGCACTATTGTTATTATTTCTATGCTTTTCTGTGTTTACTTACTATTTTTGATTAATCATAATTATTTAAATTACTTTTAATCACTGAATTTAACAATAAAACTATAGAAAATACGTAGAAAAATTTGAAACATCATGAGAATATTTTGTATCATTATCCAACTTATTTCATGCATATTTACCTTCAGTAAATGTATATATTTCCTTCATACACATATAGATGACAGGAATCACGAACTGGGAGTTCGAGGAGCTAGCTTAACATGGTCAAAACTATTTGACTTGGGTTTATGATGTCGAGATAGTACTTGGAGCCAAGAAGCTTCGTGCTATCATTGTGATTGGTGCACCGCAGAATACCAAATCTACACACAAGAAAAATAATCAGACACTTCACTTTCTTAAACATCACCTCTGTCTCACTCTCAAAAATGAGTATGTGACAGAGAAGAGTGTGCTACCATGGTTGTAACAGAATCTCAACGAGCTCCATCTGCTCGGTCGCTGTCCACAAATTAATCAATCAGAGTTCCTTTTCTGAGGGGCTAATCAACCAGCTACTAGCTAGCTGCTGTTTCACTCACGCAGCACGATACGGGCGACAACCGCCGGTCAGTTTCTCGGACGGCCGTCACGCTCGCCCCGCAGAAAAACAGCAAAAAAAGCATGTGCGCGCGCGACGGCATATGCTGGCATGGCGTTGCGATACGATACGACCCGGCCGACCGGCGTGGCTCGCTAGCTCATCGCGCAGCATGGAAGGAAAGTTTGGCGGCTTAACCGAAAAGGAGTCTGTCAGGCTGCACGCGGCACGGCCTTTTCCGTGTGCCGAGTGGGCGAGAGCCCCCAAACGCGCGTGCGGGCGATCGAGACGTCGGCGCGCGGGTGGCTGTGCGCCTCGACGCCTTTCGGCCTTGTCGGCTCTCGGATTCCCCGATTTGGTTAGTTTGGTGATGGGACGTGGATGGGCGGGGGATGACGGTGATAGGCTATCGATCGAGCGAGCGAGCGAGCTAATCGACGGATCACCAATCGTCTTTTGAAAATCTGTGTTTTTTTAACCTCTCCCTCGTGCCTTTTGATGGGTCCGCGCGCGCGGGCACGCGCAACGTGTTGCGCTGTGATTGCGGTAAATGTGCACCGGGTGCGCTTGATTGGCTGACTAATTAGCGATGGTTAGTGAAGGGTAGATCAGTACACGCGCGCATATGTATTACGCTGTCGCTGTCCGGCGACAATAGCGACCTATCAACGTACATGCAGCAAGAGAAATAGAGTATATACAATATACAAGCACATCAAGGGAAATTGATGCCGAGATTTTTTATTGCAGGATACGTCGGGACTGAGAGATAAGGACAAACAATTTTTACTTTGTACCTCCGGTGTAAAGCCCGATGTTTAGCTAACAATACAGCCGGAAATACTTGTTGTTTGTTGCTTAGCCGAAAGTACAGCCTAAAATACAGTATCTCTATATAGTCTTTGTCGATAATTGTCTAGCTATTTCTAAGTCGCCCAAAATCTACTTAACTACGTAACAGTGGACGACAGTGGCGAGCAGCGTGGCAACGGCGAAAGATCCGAGTCAATTTGGGATACCGCACAGCGGTTACAGGTGGATTAACGGTGAGCCGCTGGGAGCAGGGAGAAAGCCGGGTGGCGTTGGCAGCGGCGTGTGGTGGAGGGCTGCCCTTAGCACTAGCACCTAGCAGCTGCTTATAGAGGTTGTGGCAGAGGAAGGCTCACCGACAGGGGTGTTAAAGGGTGGGTTAAATGGGTTGGGTCTTTGATTGTGTTGACTTTAGTTGAATGAAAATGAGTCGAAAGAATGAATATGTTGGATCGGGTTGTGTTGCATAATAAAAAGGTTAGGACCAACAAGCTTTTATAAATTTTTTTGAAAAAGTTCGGTATTTAAAATTTATAACTCATATTCAAATCATAAAAGTTTCATGAATTTTTTAAAATTTATTATAGATGATTTTAGATATAAAGACGCTATTTTATGCAAATTATTAGGCCTAGGCACATAGGTAGAACAAATAGGCTTTTATAGTTTTTTAAAAAAGATTCGGTATTTGGGATTTCTAACTCGCGTTCACACTATAAAAATTTCACAAAATTGCTTAAAATTTTACTACAGATGATTTAGAGTATAGAGACACTATTTTGTGTAAATTATTAGGCCTAGATACATAGATGAAATCAACAAGCTTTTATAGATATTTTTGAAAAGGTTCGATATTTAAAATTCCTATATCATGTTTACACTATAAAAATTTCATAAAATTGTTCAAAATTTACTATAGATAATTTAGGGTGTAGAGACGTTACTTTGTGCAAATTTTTAGGCCCATACACAAATATGGGACCAACGGACTTTTATAGAAAATTTTTGAAAAAGTTTAGTATTTAAAATTTATGACGCGTCTTCATACCATAAAATTTTCATGAAATTTTTTAAAATTTTCACAAAATTTTCTAATGATAATTTCGGGTATAGAGACACTACTTTGTGTAAATTATTAGGCCTAAGTATATAGGTGGAACCAAAAGGCTTTTATAGAAAATTTTTAAAAAAGGTTCGGTATTTGAAATTTCTAACTCGTGTTTATACTATAAAAGTTTCACAAAATTGTCTGAAATTTACTATAGATGATTTAGAGTATAGAGACATTACTTTGTGCAAATTGTTAGGCCCAGACATGTCGGTAGGACCAACAAACTTTTAATAAAGTTCGGTATTTAAAATTTATAATTCACGTTCACACTATAAAAAGTTTCACGAATTTTTCTAAAATTTACTACAAAAGATTTCACGTATAGAGTTGCTACTTTGAGCAAATTATTAGGACTAGATGTCTAGGTGGGCTCTATAGGTGGAGCCAACCTACAGGTAAGCCATATTGCAACAACACAGATTTAATCTGTTCTCAACCCAATTTCAATCCTAAATTTTAGAATCCATTCGATTCCAACCCTACCCAACCCCGATCCAACATATTCATTCATTCAATCTTTTTCCACCTAACCAAGATCAACTCAATTAAAGATCCAATCTATCTAACCTATTTGAATATAACCTATTTACACCCCTAATTCTCAGAAGTTGGGGGGAGGAGGGGGCCGTGCGGTTACAAACGTCGCTTTTGACCGATCGGAGTAGGGGCTAATAGTACACGGCTCCTTCCGCGGGACAGCCCTGACATTTACTTCATGGTCTGTCCCTGCATAGCGCGAATTGAAGGCAGACATATAGAAGGCTAATATAGCGGTTCGTCGCAGCATGGCCAAAAGCCTTCCCTGATTAACACGCGCCTCGGCTCTAGCTTGTCCCTGGCTTCTTTGTTCTGGGTTCTGATTGACTAATGAGGTAGGGCCTGTTCTTTTTGGCGCGGTTTATGGGTTTTGGCTGAAATTTTTGAATTTTAGTTATTTGCGACAGAGATTACGGAGAGAGATACTCGCTTGCGATTTTGGATGGTACAGATATTGGGCTTTTAACGTGTACTATAATTAACTTGTAGACTCCATCTTAAAAAAATACTCTATTTAAAAGTTAGGTACTGTAGCAAAAAACAAAAGCCATTTTAAGAAGCTGAAAAGAACAGATCCTATATTCCACGTGCTCGCAGAGTCAAAGCACTGAAGGGCACAGTACACGAGAGCTAATCAACCACGCACAAACACTTGTCTAATCCAATTAATAATACAACGTTACCTTGTGTACGAAGGACGATTACTATTCAGGGCATCTCCAATGATGCTGAGTCAGCTGGCTATTTGCATATACACATCAGCATATATCCTATGTGGAGGAAAGAGAGTATGCAAAACACAAACAACTAGCTACTATTTTGTCTCTAGTCTATAACGCAAAACGAGACAGCATCTATAAATGACTGTGTGTGCATGTAAACATCAAATAGCTACCCTATAGATAGTCCTTTGGAATGCTAGCTTTTAGTGTGTACTCTATAAATGATGTGGAATCCTTATAGATAGTACTTAGTTAGGACCATTGGAGATGCCCTCAGAGGCAGGCGAATCCATCGAAGCAAGCGGTGCCCCGGGGGGTTGGGGATTCGGCATGTGGGGCCGAGCATGCCATCTCGGGCGGCGACCGCGGGAAAGCGAAGTGCGACGGCTCAGTCGCCAGTTTTAGAGGCAGTTTAGTTGGGCTTTTTAAATTAATTTATAATTAAATCTATAGTTAATTTATTTTACACTATAACTAATGATGATTTATTTAGTATAATTAAATTTTTTTAAAAAAATAAAAAAAACAGGTTAGCCCATCATGGATAATACAAACAAATACGAAAAAACTAATGAAAAACTCAAAAAAGACAAAAAATCAGAAAAGACAAAATTTAGGAATAGTAAAAATAAGTTGATGCCAAGAAGCTCAAGATGAAATGAGCGGTGCCTTAGCGCTCTTGCCAGCAACTGTGGAAATTTGGACGTATCTAGCACTGTATATCCTCAAAATTCCAAAAATAGCACTCTATACATAAGAATTCTGTTTCTGGCCTCCGTTCCGACCGCACGACTGCAGGGGATCGACACGTGCGCAGTTGTGTGGTCCGGCACCGCACGACCGAGCTATAATTGAGTCGTGCGATCTGGGACCACACGTCTGCACTATAGCAGGCGGTCGTGCAGTCCAGGACCGCACAACTCAACTGTGCAACGCGCGGTTCTATCCGAGCAGCGCATGTCTCGACTGCACGACTCAGCTCACGTCCAATCCGTCCGCCGAAAGCAGCACCGCAAGCTGGCTTTTTCACACCCGCTCGCACACGCGTCTGCAGCACATTCCCATGGCCCCTCTCCGTGAGTGCTGAATGCACACTTAAAGAGCTCGAACAACAGCGCGAGGGAGGGAGAACAACTACTGTCCAAGCCACGAAGCTCATTTGCAGCTGGAGTGAAAGACAGCGAGGGAGGCAGTGAAGGGAAGTGAGGAGTGAAAGCACGTAGTTTTGAGTTGTTTTCGTTTAGAATCAGCGGATTTGGCAAGTACAAAAGTTGTAAATCGCCTCGTGAGCATCAAGAAGAGGTAAGTCTTGTGGCCGTGCAACTATATTTTTATGTATGTCATTTGTCCATAATTAAGTAAACCGTCTTTTGTTAATGTTATTTTATGTCAATCTTTGATACGCTATGTATTTATAGCAAATCTTCCATATGTTAGGCATGATGTATTGTAGTGTATGTAATGTTGTACTTTATTTTTTGTGAACAAACGTATTGTAATGTAGTTTCATTTTGTGAGAAAATAAGAACTTGTAGATGTGTAGACATTGAGAAAGTACATATTTATGTTAGAGCACTTGTAGGTCATAACAATAGTAGCAGGATTACAAAGCTACACATGTGCGTGCCACTACCACGACGACCAGCCACGTCCGAGGCAGCCCCCTCAGCAATACTCCATGTGGGTGCCACGAGGCTCGTTTGGCATGTAGGCAACGAGGTGTATGGTTGTACCTTCTACCAGTACGCACGTAAGGAAAGGAAAATAGCCCCGATCTACGCAACAGGTTGGATCATTCCGCACTACTTCCCTCAATGTCTAATTTATTTCCATGCCAAGAAGGCGCATATGTATCGTAGGACTACTTTGCTTTGGAACATCGTGCATTATTCTGTTTCTTATACACGTAATCAAATCCTGTGCGCCGTGCCATTCCCATGTTGATTATTAAGTCTATTTTAATTATCAACATAAGATAAGATCTCCTCATCTTTTTGCATTCATTTTTTCACGTGTTCACTATCACTTTCCTTCATTTCGTCCAATTGTTCCTATTACAGATGTCCTAAAAAATATCATTAAATTTCTTCCAATAAAACAACATAACAAGATCGCAAAATGTTATTGCCAGTTGAACATATTTTTCACGGTCAGCAATGTACGAAAATCACAAATAGCTCAATCATTACTTCACACAAATTTCGTTCGTACTCTACCAAACAAAATTCTTAATTTTCGTAATTATAACAAAATTACATAAGCAGTAAACTGGACTTTGCATAAAATTCATATTTTTCAAACATCATTTCATATATCCAAAATTAATTTTATTCTACATATAACTTCACATTTACATATAAATTCTATACCCTAAATTCAATACACAGAGCAAACCCTAAAAGACCCTAATCGGGAGCTACAATGTAAACGTGCGGACCGGAGCACATGACCGCCTACTACAGTTGAGTCGTGCGGTCCCGACCGCGACGCATCACTACTATGATGTAGACGCGTGCGATCCGGATTGCACGACTCGATCGTAGCTTCGATCGTCGCGGTGCCGGACCGCACGATCACAAGCGTGTCGATCCCCCGAAGCTGCATATCTGCAATAATAATGTGCAATAACAAACTCAATATGCAGACAATCCATCATTCCAACCAGTGGTCACTAAAACACAAGCTAGAAGCACAACAGTCATGGCACAGGTAATGCAAATGCGCAGACACTTCTTTGGCCAACCTGTCACATGACAAATCACAATGTTCCCTAGGTGCAAAGTAATCAAATAAGTGAGGAAAGTGCTAATTGCATGGCAGCTAACCCGAAAATCTGATACTCACAATATGGCACTTGTGATATCACTAAAGAGTACTATAAAGTAGAAAGGAATAAGTAGATAGGGGGCAGAATAGAAGCATGGAATTATCAAAAAATTCAAACAATAATGACAACAAAAATAGTAACATGTTACGGCAGAATAGAAGCATGAAATTAGCAAAAAATTCAAACAACAATGACAACAAAAATAGGAACATGTTACTTAAATGGCTCAGATCTGTCCCATTATTACCACAGCAATTGCAACTTACATTGTCAGCATCAATACATAATGCCGTTTCTCTCTATAAACGAACTACTTTAGGTGTTTAGCAGCAAACCAATGAGGAACTAATCAGACAATGCTAAAAACTATCCAAGGGGCAGCAGAATCATCACAGCCATTGTTCACGTACTCAAAACATAACAAATAACATGGCAACATCTTGTTAACCCCAAGATTTCAAATGGCTAACAACGAATCCAATGAATTGAGTGTTACCTGTTGAAATGCTAATGCCTTACCATCAAATCACAACAGAAGACTCGGCCACTCCAGATCTTCCACACTTGGGGATTGGGATTGGGGATGACAGTGGCTCCGATTGGTGCGGGGGCTCAGATTGGTGGAGAGAGGAGGATGAGAAGTTGAGAACGACAACCACTGGACAAGGACAACAAATGAGATGTCGACTAGGGATGGGCGACGGCGGCCATGCCTCACCGCTTACGGCCTGCCAAATGCTGATGCCTTACTGTCAAATCACCACAAAAGAACATGTTAGAAAAGTTTGGCTTTGGAAAAGCATACTATTCAAAAGTACCAATGGTCGGAAGATCTTTGCAGCATGACAAGGATTCGTACAGACCTAGAAAAGAGAAGGAGGAAGTCCTGAAACCGGAATTCCCATGCTTAAGTGCAATAGGAGCACTTATGTATTTACCAAACTGCACTAGACTGGATATCGCATTTGCCGTAAACATATTAGCAAGTTATAGTGCAGAACCTACCAAAAGGTATTGGCAGGGAATGAAGGATATTTTCCGATATCTCCAAAGAATTAAAGATCTTGTATTGTTCTATATAAAGAACCAAGATCTGAATATGACTAACTATGCAGATGCCAGGTACTTGTTAGACCCGCATACCAACAGATTACAAACAGGCTATGTATTCCTGTGTAGTGGATCTGCCATTTCATGAAAATCGTCTAAACAAAGTCTTGTATCGATTTCGATGAATCACTCAGAAATCATAGCACTGTACGAAATCGCACGAGAATGTGCTTGGTTTCAACGGATGATTCACCACATCCAGTAGTCATATGGACTGAATATCGTACAAGCTCCCATAATTATCTATGAAGATAATGCAGTTTATATTACACAAGTACAAACATGTTACGTGAATAGTTATTTTGCAAAGCATATCAACCCTAAGTTCTTCTTATACTCATGAATTACAAAAGATAGACGAAATTAAGGTACTACATACTAACTCGTATGAAAATCTTACAAATTTATTCACTAAGTCAATTTCAGCATCTAATTTTAAAATATGTATATGTGAAATTAGAATGATGAGACTTAGAGAAGTGCAGAACTTAGGGTGATTCTTCTAGAGTTCACTATTAAACTTGATCACGAAGATCAAGTACCCAAAGAATAAATAATATAGATTAAATGAAATAGGTTATATTGTACTTTTTTTTCTCTCTTGACGAGTTTTTCTGAAGTTTCTCGGTCAAGATTTTTAATGAGACAATTCGTGCAATATAACATAACATATATCATGTACTTTTTTCTAAAAAATTTTCACCTGATTTTTATAGAATTTTAATAAAGTATGAACATGTCAGATGAGTGTCTATTCCATATACCGTATAGAGGTCCATTCGATAGTTGGGCTCAGACGCTCAATACTAAGGTATAGTAGGATAGAAGCTATAAGAGGGCCAAATGAGGCCCATTATTTTCGGCCTGTTCGAAGCCCGTTGTGGAAATAGATCAGCTGTGATCTACAGAATGGCACACTGCACCGCACAACATAAACGACATCCTTCTCAAAAGTGTTCTAAGCACACACCGTCGCAGAGTTAGGACATATATAAGCAATCAAAGAAACGATTAATATAGGTAAGCACAGCCAGGTATAAGAGACGCATCCGCATGTTTAACTCATTACTCAGCACAAGTCGTATAGGTTAGTGGTACTTGTTGACATGGCTAGTTTCCATGAAGCGTGCACGACCCAACGAGCCTACGCCGCACGGTGTCGTCAGCCGTCAGAATCTTCCTCCGCTGCGCTTAGTGGCTAACTAAGATACTAATCAACCACAGCCCGTGTGCGGCCCGGCCCTAATGATCCGCTCCAGTCCATGTTAATGATCTGAAAGGAACACACGCACGTCGGCTGGCTCGATCGGGTAGTCGAGTGTAAAGGCACAGAAAGATACTCGCGGTCGCGCGCGGGAATGAGCCTCGCGACTTCCGTGCGCACACGCCGGCGGGAGCCTTTCCACCCGATCGGATTTGTTTACGCGCTTTCAAAAATCTTGTGGTAAGAGAGAACTGAGCGTAAGTTCAGATCGTTGGCCTAAATGTTTTCGGGCATACATACAAGTGCGTGTGTTCAGTGAGACAATATGTTTCCACGCTACAGTGGTTCAAAGGCCTTCGTTTATTTTTTTAGTATGTGTAAATAGTGTGTGGGGGTGTGGTGTGTGTGGATTATGTACTTATCTGGTTTTGTATCAATAAAAAAGAATCCTGGTAGACTGAGTAGTAGTGGGTGGATTCTTTTTAGACGTGGCTTATAACTATGATTTATGGTTTTTAGTCCTGTATGAGTGTTTATGTGAATGAAATAAATGTCGATAGGATGTTTTACAAAGACTATTTTGATAAGCTACTTTGAAATAATAGTGAAAAAATCGTTTAATTTATTTATTCGAGAGAAATTATAAATATGAAAAGAATTATACCATATCCTGACTCCTGAGTTCCTTTTGGCTCAGATATGTTGCCTTTCGGAAAAGTCACGGGCTATAGACTAAGAGCCATGCCTTTCTTCTTAGCTCTTGGCTATTGGATGGAAGTTTCGACATCCGGGCCACCGGTTTGCCATGGAACAGTCGACAGTTCTCACCGCTGACCGCTATTACTGTCAAAGAAGGTGAAAAGAAACTTGAGATTAGTATTCAACACTTTGCCCACTCTGATCGTTGCCGCCACGACGACCCGGTCGGCGGTTGCCCCTGCTCACCGCTTGTTTATTCCTCGCAGTGTGCGACCCGTCTGCTAGCAGTACGCAGGGTTGTCAGAATCAAGATCTCAGATATAATTATTTTTTATCTAATAGAATCAGATGGTAGTATCGAATTATAGAATCATGATTCTATCAAATTTTTAAAAACTTATATATTTTATATAAAAAATTAAATTATATTTCTAAATATGTAAGTCTACAGTAGATTTTTTAAATTTAATTTTATAATTTAAGTACACTTATTCATGTTATATTGAATTAAGGTCAATTTTTAAATTTATTCAATTATTTTTTAATAAACTAATAATCTAAAATACAATATTTCAAAGATAATACTTTTTTTTATCTTAGAACAATATTAAACAACAAAACAAGGCAAATTAAATTAGTGCACCTTAAACTAGCAACAGGTAATATCAAATACATATCATTGGTACTATTGCAACTTCAGCAAACAAATTAAGGCTGTAGGGGTGAAAAGCATTGTGTAGCTAAAATAGCACTGTAATGGTTGAAAGAAGCTGAAACTAGCTAATTGCTGATATAGGAATACGATCTAGTTATAGATATGGTGTATGCGACGATTAGACCTACGAATTACATCTAGGCGTATTTTCTGTTGGGAATGGCGAACCTAGTTTGATGCCAGCAACGACGCTGCTATCTAATCATATATCATGTCTATCAGTATGACGTCGATAGCCTGAGGAAGGCTGGGCGACATGACCATGACCACGATTAAAGGTCCCCCATCGAACGAGGTGAACACTAGGAATGCGATGGAGTTCCCTGACCTATCCCATGACACATTCTATCTCCCAGTCATCACTGCACACACAGCCAGAGCAAATAACAAACATTCATCTTTCAGATCACATATGACCATGCACAGAACAAACACAACTAGAACTACTTGACATGGTAATGAACAAATCACAACTAGAAATCACAGATCACAACTAGAAATCACAGATCAGAACTATAAATCACATATCACAACTAGAAATCACAGATTAGAACTAAAAATCACATATCACAATTAGAAATCACAAAGCACACACAAATAGAAATCACACGTCACTGCGTACACATCTAGACATCGCAGATCACAACACTAGAACTTCCAGACATGCTAATGCACATATCATATATTATAGACCAAGTAGATCACAGATGAGCAAGCACAGAACTAGAATTAGTTGACATGGTAATGTACAGATCACAGAGTACAGAACTACAAATCACATATCACAGAACTTGAGCTAGTTGACATGGTAATGCACAGATGACAGACCTAGAAATCACAGATCGCAGAACTGAACTTGGTAACATAAATGGCATGGTAATGCAATGAACTAACGTAGATCACATAACCTCACAAAACACATCACAAATAATAGACTCAACTGGGTGATTATCGCAGTGAACAATCAAGGTTTTGAACACACCGAACTGACCCAGCTATCCACAGAGCAAAGGAGATCACAAAACTAATTAGACAATCATCTCACTGATTAAGGAACTCAACAAATCAGGCTAATATGCAACTGACAAACCGTGACCAATAACTAACAAACTATGACCGACAACAGTAGAACTCTCCAGGGATGGTCCTTCAACTGGCATAGATAACAACTTGCACCAACCACATGCGCAATGTGACAATCAAACCGAAGTACAACTCTCAGGTTCTATCCTTCAGTCTCTCCTATATCCGCTTAACCCATGCAAGTTGACCCTCGTTCTTTGTGCAATGTGACAATCAACCCAGGCAAGTTGACACTCAAGTATGTCCGCTTATCTCCATAGTCTCTCTCTCTCCTACTTGTTCTTTATTTGCTTGGTCGTGTACAAACAACTGGTACGCTCTGCGAATTTGCAGACAAGGTTTTTCTGCCCTTGCTTGCTCATGCATGCATGCGGATGGTTCTAGGCCTCTACCTCTTCGGCGTTGATTTCCAGGTAAACACGGGTACCGTCACGGCTCTAGGTGCCTTGTCCATCTACAGTCACGGCGACGTCGGTAAATGCAAGGGCGACAAACAAATACGCATAGAAGCTCAACAAGACCGGCGGCAACACATCTCAAACGAGCTCGCTTATGAAAGGATTGCACAATATGCACAATAGTAAGAGGAAGGGAACCGGTCGTACCTTGCTACGCGGGGGGTGCTTGGTGGGAGGAGTTCGACCTAAGGCTTCCCACGAAGGAGGAGGCGCGGCTTGTAGGATCTAGAACGCCCAATCTGCACACACACACACACAATATCTGGACACGCAGGAGAGAATTAGAGGATAATCATATGCGCACACAAGAGTTTTTCTGCACTCACAGTAGAATTGTGTTTTCTGGACTAAACACGCACAAAGGAAGAGACACACACAGAGAATACTACTTCTGTTATTCACACTTAACTTCCTAATACACATGGCATGCTTAGCACTTATAACACACATGCTAATGACTCACGAATACACCATGCACGTGCACGCACGATGTGCCAGCTGAATCGATCCTCCGATTTGACCGGGCTTTCCAACTAACACCAGATCCTATAATCTTGGTTCAAGACCATTTCTTGTGCCACCACACCGAAATGGCCTCAACAACTCCTGATGACTCAGTAGCCACAACGCACAAGTCCTCTACAGTTACATGCAAACACATGCAAGACACTAAAATACCTACAGGTCAAGATTAATTTTCAACAACCTTTTCCCTAATCTTGACTTGCTAAACTTCATAGGTCGAAATATGACCTCCTGACGTATCTCTAAGGAGTTTTGCCTTCTTCTTGTTGACCATGCCGCCAGTGACACAATTTGCTGGTGTCTTTCACTTCTTCACCATCGGTAACACACCTTACCGATGACTTTGACGTCTTCCTTAGTTTCAATTGTCTTTCGCCAATGACACAACTTGAAGGCAACATAGATTCTCATCAGAGTATACATACATGAGAATTTGGACACAACTACAAAAACTCACACACACATGCATCATGTACTGACACACCTACATGCACGAGCATGACATGACTATGCGTACGTATGTAACACACTTCCTATATACACGACCCAAATAAATGACACATGCAACACTCCTACTGTGCTATATACACAAACAATTCAAAAATGCAATCGTACACTAATACTTGTACACGGACTTTTTATTGGATTTAAAGCAGTGCTGGCTCATCCTCTGTACCCACTGGAGCAAGAAGAGCCACCTCTTTCTTTGGCTCGTGGCACTCCTTTGCAAAATGTTCCTAGTCCTGGCAGTTGTAGCAACGTACCTTTGCCTTGTCAAAAACGCTCTTCTTCTTGTCGAAGCCATAGCTCTTCTTGGATCGGACCTCCCACTCGCTCCTTGTCAATAGCAGGTGCTGATCTCCTGCACCTATAACATGAGATGTCCACCGTTCTTCATGTGCCTTCAAGCGACTGATCAACTCTTCGATCGTCATTGTCTTGAGATCGCCAAACTGCTCGATTGGGGAGACTACCGGTAGAAACTTGGCATGGACTACATGAAAAAATTTTCTTACCGCGCGGCTAATCAATTCTTCGATCGTATTTGTCTTGAGATCACCAAACTGCTCGATTGGGGAGACTACCGGTAGAAACTTTGTGGAGACTACACGAAGACATTTTCTTACCGCGTAGCTCTCCTCCATCTTGTCACTGAGCCCTCTGCTTTTGTTGACAATTGTTGTCAACCAGATGACGAAGTCGTCGATCGACTCTAACTTCGTCATGCGCAGCAATTCAAACTCGGATTTGAGGGTCTGTACCTTGACTTCCCTCACACGCTCAGCTCCTATATGCATGGTCTTCAACACCTTCCACACAGCTTTGACTGTCTCTTTTTCAGCCAACAGGAGGAGCATGTTTTTAGAGATACCTTGCTAGATGGCCGCCAATGCCATTTGGTCCTTGTGTGTGTCAGCGTCGCCAAGCTTGATGGCGTCCCATACGCCTTGGGCCGTTATGAACACCTTCATCTTTATCACCCACGTCGCGTAGTTATTCCATATGAGCACAGGATAGTGAATCGTCACCGCGGAACTCTCCTTCGTTGGTGCGCTTGCCGATGCTGATGCCGTTGGGTCGACGATCTTCATTCTTCTTGGTATCATTTTGGGCATTCACTAGGCTCTGATACCAAATGTAGGATCTAGAACGTGCAATCTGCACACACACTCACAATATCTGGACACGTAGGAGAGAATCAGAGGATAATCAGATGTGCACACAGGAGTATTTTCGCACTCACTGTAGAACTGTGTTTTCTGGACCGAACACGCACAAAGGAAGAGACACACACAGAGAATACTACTTCTACTGTTATTCTCACTTAACTTCCTAATACACATGGCCTGCTTAGCACTTATAACACACATGCTAATGACTCATGAATACACCATGCACGCGCACGCACGATGTGCCAGCTAAATCGATCCACCGATTTGACTGGGCTTTTGGACTAACACCTGATCCTATAATCTTGGTTCAAGACCATTTCTTAGGGGACGCCTCATGACACTTTGCCATGGCGGAGCCAGACACATCGAGGAATTGCAAGTCCTCGTCACCACCGTCATCATCACCATCACCACCATCCTCCACCTCGCCACTCCCCTCCTCCGCCACGGAGTCGTCAGACTCACCAAGCCCGCTCGGGTGGGCCTCCGACCTAGCGAGGTCAAGAGGGGCCGAAGAGAGAGGTACAACCACGGTAGCTGATGAAGGGCCCCCTACCTCAACCGCACCTACATAGTCAATGGCATCCTCGCCTTCATGCCCACACATGCCGCGCCCGCGGCCACCACATGATTGATACGGGGACCCCTCATGGTCATCGTCGCTTGAAGGCCATGCTCCTTGAGGATGTACGGCCCCAGGAACATACATGCAACGCATTTCACCTCCACCAACGGTAGCACTACAAACACAACGGATTAGTCGATGCAGAAATACACTTACCAACAAAGTAATAGCCTGTACGAAAACTCATCGTGACTCATAGGCTTCTCCAAAGCCATCAGCGAAGGGTGGACGCCATTCTGCCGGGGTGCACCTATTCGCACCTCCTAGTGGTGAGCCAAAGGGGACATGCGGAGCATGCCAAACTCCTTGGCACAATCCTACATATTCAGTCGGAGGGCTACTACCCAGAACCTCTAAAGTTGCACCTCGTTGTCTCGGTCTAGCACCAATGCAGGTGTCGGGACGAAGTCCATGAGGTGTCCGGTGGCCGACCGCACTCTGAATACATAGCCAACCAAGTAATCACATTCGGAGCAAGCTGTGGGAACTCTAGCTCATATAGCTATAGCAAGCTCTGATGAATCACACTGGGATGCAGAGCCTGACATCGAAGTACGTCGCAAATATGACGGTCTCGCCCTCCCGCGGGCATGGCTCGACCTTATCGCCGCTAGGAAGGCGCACGATGTCACGAGACGTGACCTTACTATCATGCACCAGTGAGTCCACCATAATGAATCTTGTATTTTATGATTTTGTAGATCTTTGAGCTTTAAAAAAATGAAGAAGTCTATAAATTTGGGGTTACAGGTATTCTATCCAATTGAGGACAATACCATTTTGTAAATTGCATTATTATCTGACTGTCTAGGCTATCCTTTGCTGATTATCAAGGCTTAATTAGTTAATTTTACTTTTTTGCGTGCAAAAGCAATATGTTGCCCTTATATGGACTTCTCGCTCACTGAAGGATGATGACATGTATAATATTTCTTTTATGAGCCTATGTGGGATATGGGGTGGGTTATTTTGGGCTATGGTTGTTCTTTTTGGTTTTTGATTTATGGCTGTTCGCAAGAGATATTATAAAGAGGGAAGCATTCGCATGTGATTTTTGTCAAAACATCTGAACTTGGTATAATATGTACTACAATTAACTTGTAGACCCCCGTTTTAAAAAGACGCACCATTTAAAAACTAGTTACTGTAGCAGATAGTGATAAGCCAAAGTCATAATGTAGCCGAACCCAGCCATGGTATGCCAAATTTGCTAACCACGAAGAAGTAAGAACCGATAGTGCTGATTGATGTTATTTTTTGATTGCTTTGTTGGATAAGTTACTAAATTAGGTTTTAACAAAGAAAGTGTTTCACAAGATCATTGTACGCTCCATCTTTGTTCTTAACTTGGGTGCAACTTATTTTAGTCTTTTCCAATGGTTTTGTAGCTTTGTGGAAGTAGAAAAGAACATCACATACCATTTAGAAAAGATATGTAACTGTTATTAATCTCTATAATTTGTTGTTCAATCCAAAGCATTATGCTCACCTTATGTCACCCATTTTCTTGTAAGAAATCATTAATTTCTATATTTTTGTATTTTTATTATATCTATATATACATATCGTTGATTGATGTTTTGAGGGAAATGCTATGTCATGGTATTGGCGTATCGATATCGACGTATCTGAGTAACCTAATTTCGAAGTCCGAATACTCATCCAAAAATTCCTAGACCCGCCACTGCGTAGAGAGGTCAACGCCACTTTCAAGGATCTAGTTATAATCTTTGTTTTGTTCAGGTTTTTTCTGTAATACGGCGAAAGATGTACTCGACTTTTGTATCCACCGGACAAAAATGCCAGGGTTCTAGGTCCTGCGGGGCAAATTGCCTTCAAAGTGAAAAAAAAGCGCAGCAGGTCGGCGACTAATTAGGCTTATGATTATTGCGAGTAACATGGTAACACTTCCATTTCTAATTTTAGCTCACGAATGTAACAATAATTATTAAGTTTCATGCACCAGCCAGTTCACCTAAAAACTTAAGTTGATGAGGAAAGGTGGGCAATTCACTTATACTTCAACACTCCCCCTCACGTGTAGGCTCTCTCAGGCCTAAGACGTGGAAATAGAAGTGGGCTGCAATTATTTTTTTTAATTGCGCCAGCCGGGTTTCGAACTCAAGACCTTTTGGCTCTGATACCATATTAAGTTGCATGCACCAACCAATTCACTCAAAAACTTATAAGTGAATTACCCACATTTCCTCATCAGTTTAAGTTTTTAGATGAACTGACTGGTGCATGAAACTTAATACTTCAACAGTAATGACTCCTGATGGCAAATTGCCAAATTCCCAATCCAATACGTAGATGGTGAGAATTAGGCAACTTACGAGGATGGTCCCTTGCAATAAATCACGCACCGCCGGGAAGGTACATGCACTGACGCACCCGATTCAATGGTCCAAGAGTTCAAACTTTCACGGCAGATCGTCGATCTGTAGCTAGCCTTCGACAGTTCAGCTGAACATCGGGTTTAATTCCTCGCCTATTTCCCCAAGCACGCGGCAGAGGTCGTAGCAGCGTAAGTACGCAAGTATATATCAGGTATTGTCCGGCGATTTCGTGTGGCTGGCATGGGTTGGAAGCCTGGTTGGACGCGGGCCATCCGTCGTTATTGTTAGGGGTGTAAATAGTGCAAATAATTTCGGAATAGATAAATAAGTATATGGTATTATCCGCGTTTAATTCTGACTCAAAAAAATACAAAATAAAATACAGGATGAACAATATTTGTCTGTATCCACTTCGATTGTACCCCCTCGGTTATTCCATCATGATTCAAAGTTGTGCATCTCTCCCTGCTTTCTGTTCCAAAATGCAGATAGAGCCGTATTTCATTTTTCGAGTATAACGAGGACGTATTCACACACACAATATCTATATAGGTGTGTCTAATATACATGTAGGTACTTGTATACCTAAAGAACACTAGTCATGTAAGTAGCCAAGAATATTATTTATATAAACAGTACCCCACCAAAAGTGCGACACCCAGGATCGATCCCGGCGGGCTGGCAGCACGCCGGCTGCACTTGCCATCCGAGCACAGCTCGGTTCGCCTAGAGCCGTGTTTCTTATTGAGCTTTGTTGTGTATGTACTGTCAAGTCATGGAACCAGTAGCTTGGTTAGGGGGCGTTCGGAATAACGATAGTTTTTAGCTTTTGCTGAAAAAACACTGTACCTAGCTTATTTTTTACTGTAGCTGAGTTGATTTATTGAGTATAATTAAATTTAAAAAATATAAAAATAAAAACGGCACGTTAATCTAGAGCGGACGATGCAAAGGAATACGAGAAAAAAAAAACAAAAAAATAAATTTTTTACTGTAACACACAGTGTGCATTACAGTAATTTAATCGCTCAACGTCTATCGCCAACGTTGGCAAAAGCTAACCTGAGCGGCCCCAGCCACTCCCTTGCGATCGGTAATTGTAGTTCAGCCGCAAGATCTGCACAAGCACATGGGACCGTTTCAAAGCGCTTCATCTGGGCCGTCCGTTGAACGATCGACGGCCCGTGAGGTCATGACCCGATCGATGGCCGTGCAGTCCGTGGCTGCCGATGCTGACTGCAGAAGTACCGGTTCTTTGCTACTTGGCTGTAGTAAAGTACTTCCTAATCCTAAGTACTCACTCCTATGCATGTTGTACATTAGAATATATTAAATAAAATCAGTAATTTAGTTTCCATATGAATTCCTAAGTAAAATTCATAAATAAATATAATTCAGAATAAAAATTAAATAAATATTTGAAATAATTGAAACTTGAAATAAAAATATAGTAAAATTAGCAATTCGATTTCGATACAAATTCCAAAGTAAAATATCCAAATAACTATAATTCTAAAGAAAAAAAATAAGAATTAGCAATTAGATTTATATACAAATTCCAACAAAAAGTGATTGAAATTTGAAGTGAAAAAACAAAAGAAAATTTGCAATTTGATTTCCATACAATTGCAAAGTAAAATCCTTAAATAACTAATATTCAAAATAAATTTAATAAAATTAGCAATTTGATTTGTATATGAACTCCAAAAAAGCAAATAAACTTTTTAATAAAAATAAAAGTTACAATAAGAATAGTATAAATAGTATCGGAGGATATTACAAAAAAGTGCAATGGTATCGACTTGTCTAACAAGAACACATTGACCTATGAGGGAGTAGAGAACCAAGGTGATGGTGGGGGAGATGAGGATAATATCATGATGTCCATCTTAGTTGTTCGACAAAGACGATGTCGTGCTACTCACCAAAGTAGTTGAAAAGAAAGATCGGAGTCAAAGGAGATAAGGGCTATGATGACGAGTGGTGATTATTAACATTGTTCAAGAAGTCAGTATGTAAATAAATTCAATAGTAGGAAAGCTTTGGTAGAGGAGATAAACCTTTTCATTGAAGATGAATTATAATGATATGGGGCCATTAGGTAGTTAGGAGTGTGCCATCACTGGTGAGAGAGACGACATCACCAACAATGGTGAGAAGATTCTCCATATTGTTAGTCAGCATCAGTGAAGAAGAGGAGCAATCGACATGGGAGAAGAGAGACATCGAACATGTATAACATCATGCATTTGTATATACATGCATGCATATGTACAAATGAAGCATGGGTGTACAGAAGCATAGAAGTAAAGAGCTTGAAGTAGAGATGATGCAGCCATAGAGAATAGGCTTAAGGCAACCCAAAAGAGTGCGACGGCTGTCCCCAACAAGGATCAGCGATGGTTGCACGTGTATGCATGTTTGATATTGCAATGATCAACATTAAGCAATAATTGGAAAGAAGCAAAAAAAATATCTATGTGGGGGGGGTATTGTATTGAAATGAGTAGTAGCTAAGAGATTGTGTTGAAATAGGTAGGAGTTAAGAGGGATTGATCAAGAATTGAGCATACTGTTCAGTGGAGTAGCTGGTGTGTAAGGGATTATAAGTTCAAGATAGATTGTCCATGGTGCATCGGTGTATATATAAGCAATATACTCTAATACAATATAAACTAATAAGATAATATATGACACATATAATTAACATACTGCTTTGAGATTAAATAGAGGTACATGTGTATGCATATATTTTTTAAAAAAAGAGTAACTAATAGAGGAAAAATAGAAGCATACAACTACATGGTCCATGCATGATGAACAATGCTTACGTTTTTATGAACTTCAAAAGTTAGTATGTTGAATGATTTTCTTCCATCAAGCTCATACTTCAATTACATTTTTCAATTTGTGTTTTCGTTCAAAATTCTATTATCATTTCTAATGTTTATGATATCTTAAAATTCTAAAAAACCTACAAGATATATAAATATATTCTCAAACATCTATGATATATCATTTGATACTAAAAATTTTGAAATAAATCTAACCGCGCAAATACACAGAATATATTCTCAAACATCTATGATATATCATTTGATACTAAAAATTTTGAAATAAATCTAACCGCGCAAATACACGGCCACCTGCTAGTTTACTTTTATTTCCCTGTCTGAATCTGTGTGCATTTCAATTATCTTTTTGGCAATCGTTTTGGCGATGGCTTTTAGCTTTTTTTTACTGTAGCTAGCTTTTTTTACTATAGCTGAGTTAGTGGATAGTGTAGTGAATAATGAAAAAAAAGCTGAAGTTAGAAGCTGAAATTTTTAAAAACCAAAACGATCAGTCTCGCACAACAGGCTGTAGGTCAAAACATTAAATCTTGAAAAGTCATAGTAAAAAATAAACACAAACAACTTACTTAACCAACGAGCGGCTACATGTTGGGAATTGAAATAGTGGAATATAGACAACAAGTTAATTATCATCGACTTTTCTCCTCAAACGTTCAGTCCGACCTCTGAACAAGTGAGTAGTTGGAGGACTAATCAGCAGGAGAATCGACAAGATGTGCACATATAGAGAGATCTAGAGCGAGCGAGCCTGAGGAAATAATTAGCCACCCCCCATGATCGCAGCCGGCGCTATAAAGAGCAGGGCAGAGTGGTTGGAACCTTGGGATGGCAACCAGATCAATAACTTCGCCGGGCCCCCACGGTCGAACCCCATCGAACGGTAACTGCCCGACGACGACGACGACGACGGACAACCCACGCACGGCCACACCCGCGCGCGACGCACGGTGCCCCGCCCATGAATCCAGCCTCTGATTAGTCGCTAGCACGCACGGTAACGCGAGCCGCGCCGCGCGCTGCATGGTGGAAAACGCAGCAACGTACCGTGCGATCCAAGAATTAAACGCACCGCCTTTTCCCGCCCGATCGACCCTGCTCCCTCCATCTCGTAGCGCGTACGGTCCTTGCGTTGCGTGCTCTATATAAGCTCTCCGCGGCGTCACCTACCTCCACACAGCAGGAGCAACCGTGACAGGACAGCACGAGCCTTTCTTGCGATCTCCCAGAAGCTTAGCTTGCTTAATTAGCTAGTCGCGATCAACTCATTGACGACATGGCCAGGTCGACGGCTCTGCTGATCCTTGCGGTTCTGGTGGCCGCGGCGTGCTCCGTTCAGCTGGGCTCGGCGGCGCGCAACGTCCCGGCCGAGCAGTCCGCGGCGGTGGAGGCGCCGGATGCGGTGAAGCGGCCGGAGACGGTGCAGGAGGGGACGGTGCTGATCCCTGGGATCGGGCGGTACGAGCTCGGTAGCCACTACATGCCGGACATCCCCGACCTCGACCACAGCATCCCCGCCGCCGCCAGTGGGCAGTTCCTCCCCGGCGCCGACGACACCTGGATCCCCAACCCCGGCTTCGAGGTGCCCAACCCCTTCCAACCCGGCTCCTCGTCTCCCTAAGCCGCATCCACATCATCGATCAGCCGCCGGCCATCACATCCACGTTACACAATATCGATTGGTAGCCTTCCACATATTTTAGCCAATTAAGCTAGCGGGGTTGGCAGAATAATAGCTAGCCATGGATGCATGTACCCGTCGACGTATGGCAGTACGTGACGTCTCTATTTGATTTGAAGTGTGGATGGATATCTCGCTCGATTTGTTTCTGTTAGCTTGCTTCGATCCAATAAGTTAATGAATGGTAAAGTTTGCGTGATATACATAGCTATCGCGCGCCAGCTAGTGTACCGTGTCATGTTGACTCGTTTCTGTTGAGAGCTCGATGAATTACATTTGCGATTTGCGAAGGAAAAAAAAAGAGCTCGATGAATGACCGTGCATTGCGCATGCATGCTACGTTTGAACATGCAATGGCCCGTGCATCACAGACGGAGGAGCTCAGGAACAGGAAGTGCGTCCAGATTAAAAAAAAAAAGTGGCACCGGAAAGGTGGCTACTTGCCTTGTTGTACTCATCATACAGAGTCCTGTGAAGGGACCCCTGTTTTTAAAAGAGCTCACTGCACCTAATAAGGTGCGAAATTTTCGACCTTGACGCCATTCTGCCCTCCTTTTTCCAGGGGAGTGCAAGAATTTCCCTTGCCGGTATCTTGGGTTACTACTACATATAGTGATGAAGTTAGAAACAAAATCAAAGGAAAGCTAAGCTAGATTATCACAAACATAGTATTTTACTCCTGTATAATGTAAATTTATATATAAATAGAAGAGAAACAAAGTAAAAAGAGATAAATACAATGAAAGTATCTCAATAATAGAAAGTGCATATCAAAAATATATAAATATGCTTTCATTGCGTGGCTAGTGGGTACAACTTCTGTACATAGGTTCTTTTAATGCATGCGTCACTACAACTTACACTCTACATATGTGTCTGGCAGTTCAAACATACAAGTAGGTACATGTATCACACAGTGCAAACTGAAAACAAAAGTAGCATCACTACAGCTTAATCTGATTTACATGTTCTACCGTAGAAATAAAAGATACGAGTGAAAAGACAACATCAAATACCAACATCGCTATCAGGGAATTGTAGGTCACCATATGTACATTAGTACATGACAATGCAAGTATCATCATGGATAGACAAAAGATCTGAACATGTGTCCAAATCAGAGATATGCTCTGCATTTGGCTTTTGGCTGCTTTATCCATGATTGGGCAAAGACAAGTAAATTTATCAATCCAGAGAGAGATGTCTGGTTAGCTAACGAACAAGTTGCCTATTATGTAACAGCTCATGAACTGCCTCCTGTGTAACAGGGCAGTACTAGATTTCACAGACACTAGTCATCATCAATATAGTTAACGTATCACAAATGCCTTGAAACACAAACAGTACATGATTGGGGATATGCAGAT
The DNA here is from genome assembly GCA_036346265.1 of Melocanna baccifera. Classification (NCBI taxonomy): domain Eukaryota; kingdom Viridiplantae; phylum Streptophyta; class Magnoliopsida; order Poales; family Poaceae; genus Melocanna; species Melocanna baccifera. The sequence goes on along the minus strand of CM070694.1, from coordinate 20,563,531 downwards.
GAATCATGGCCTGCTCTTGGCATTAAGAATGTGAAATGGCAAAACCCACAATAAGGCGAGATACTACCAAATCGGTGCACATTTTCTCCTCTTAAATTGAATGGCATAGCTCCTGCCGGTTTCTTGGGAAAAAAAGTGACCCTTTTTTCAGCTTTCTTGGTGTTAAAAGGGAGTGAATAAAGAGAGCGGAGGGCCCATGAGGCCATGGCAATGTACAGGGAATCGGTTTACAATCAACTGGGGTCATTCACCTGATTCTCTTGGAGATCAAATAACATCTATGTGTGTCTGCCTTTGGGCATTCTTGATCATCCGATTACTGGGGGAACGGTGAGAAATCTACTAATGTGCATGATGCATGAGTTTTGATCTACAATGTGCGAGAAAGAAAGATTAACCTGAAATATCAGAAGGCCTGAGTGTGTAAGGGTAACTCGAATAATACAAGCCCAATGTTAATTGGGCCTTATATCGACTTGTGCTTACGGTTAAATAAGTACATAACTGTCTGCACATTTTACCACTCCCATTTTTTTGTTTAGCTAAATTAAAAAAGTGACTGGCTAAATGCTAATCCCTTAGTTTTACTATGTTTAAATATAGTCTCAGCAGTCTCTGTTTCAATATATATATCCATTAAATGAATGAAGTGTAGTTATTGTAATACGTTAGAAGAGGTTAAGGGGGTGATCGGAATAGCGATGGCTTTTGGCTTTTGCTGAAAAAGCACTGTAGCTGGCTGAAAAAACACTGTAGCTAAGTTGGTTTATTGAGTATAATTAAATGTAAAAAAAATATAAAAAAACCGAAAACAGAAAACGAAAAAAACGTATAAGTAAATTTTTAAAAAAATGAAAAAATTTCATCAGAGCATACAATCAGCGCGCTGATGAAAAAACGAAGAACGCCAACCGCTCAGCGTTGGCAGAAGCCAACCTGAGCGGCGCCTAAGTGGTTATAGTATGTCATTTAATAGACATATATATTGTTATTTTTCATCAACTTTTTCTTAGATTTAGTATATTCTTGTTATGGGTGTACGATGGCTATAGATAAATATAGCGAAACAGGGGGTATAATCAAGGGTCATTCTCCCGTGGTTCCAATATGAAAAATTTGATTATTTGCCACTCTATAGAATGGCACTTTAGGTTTTGCCACTCTATAGATTGCAATTCGTCATTTGCCATTATATAGAGTGATACCTTAGGATTTACCGTTTTTTTTTGCAGTTTTGTCCTTACTTGCCCTTGGCTTGAACAAGTTTGCCACATTCTTCTTCCTCCTCCTTTTCTTCTTTTTCTTGCCCCAACAATGGCCACTGTGGCACCGTCTCCTCCCTCTTCCTAGCCTTCACCATCTCCACCGCACCAAGGGCACGTGCCCACCCCATCCCCTCCTCCCCCTACTTGGCCGTCACTATGCGACAGTCATCTCCGATGGTCGTAGCCGTGCTCCAGATGAAGATTGAGGTCGCGGTGTCGAAGCCACTAGCCCTCCCGTTTCGCGTCGGCCTCGCTATCGCCGCTAACTCATCCGTCATCCTCGTCGAATCTGAGCTCGCTGTGGCTACGGTGCTGAAGCCACTGGCCCTCCTATTCCACGCCAGCCTCACCATCGCTGCCAACCCATCCGCCATCCTCATCGGATCCGAGCTCGTCATCGACGCAAGCAACACCTAGATCTATCAGTCCCATCTGCATACATCGGGAGAAGTGGTATTGCCTATGCTGCTATGTTTAGGGCTAGAAGAAAAGAAAAGGAAGATGGAGGTGAGGAGGAAGGAGGTAAAATGGTCAAAGACAAGGACAAAATGTTCAAAGTGGCAAAAGATGAAAGAAGCACTCTGATAAATCCTTAATTGTATTTATATAATGGCAAATTTTGAAAAATTATTATATAGAGTGGCAAATTATCATCTGTACCTCAATTCTGGCACTGCTCGATTGACGTAGTACATAAGTTAAATGCCGTACGTGCCAACTGCCCACCAAGAACACGAGATAGCAGTACTCCGATGTTGGACTTTTGATAACATCCTGGAGTGCAGTACGGGCATTAATTCGTGGACCGGCGCATGGGCGGACTGGTGGACCAGAGGCACGAACAGTTCCACCCACCACCCGAAACGCCCCCAAACCAGTTGAAACCCCGCGCCCAAGCGGCCTCCCCTGCTGCCACGCAACAGCCAACAACAACTCGCTGGCCACCACTTCCCCCATCAAAAGTTCAAACTCCGATCCCCACCATGGCGGAGGGCGCGCAGGCGGCGCCCCTGAACTTCTGGGGCCAGCACCCGGCCACGGAGGCGGAGTACTACGCGGCCCACTGCGCGGAAGGCGGGTCGTCCTACTTCACCGCGCCTGGCGGGCCGGCGGCCCGGCGCTACTGGTGGAAGTACAAGGCGTTCCCTGCCTCGTACCAGCTTCGCAGAACGAATTACATCTCCAGTCTTAATCTGTGACAGTACTTCTCTTCCATCTGTTGTATACCTGCAGATGTTTGGTTCCACACGGAAGTTCGTCCTTGTTCATCCGCAAAGGTGATCAATTTTGCTATCTAGTAATCAACAGAAATGTGTAATGGTAGATCACTACTTACCCGAAAACTGAAAATAGAAGAACTGGGTTGGTGACGAGTGTTCATCAGAATCCACACTATGACTATTAGTTTTTAAAAGCTACTTTTCTATAGTAAATAATTTTTTTTATAGTATCTAATTTTCAAACACGGTATCTTTTAAAATAGGGTCTACTAGTTAATTGTAGTACACATTTTAGTGACTTCGTTTATATCGACCAAAATCGCACGCATATTTCTCTTTCTTCATATAGCTCTCTATAAGTTATTACTATTTATAAGTTAAAACCAAAAGCCATCAGCAAATAGACAGAGATCATATGAGCTCAAATTTATTTCACTGTTTAAGTAGTGTGACTGACCGACCTGAATACTAGCGGTGTTCTGTATAACGGTTCCAACTGTCCAACAGGCATGACCTCTAATGGAACAGTGTACCCCTTCTTCCCATTCTCATTATCTGCAATGATCGCCTGACTTGCACATTTCAGTGTTACCCCATCATATGCCCTATCCAAAACCTGAAGGAAAATTTATTTCATCAAATCAGACGTCATATCAACTACTTGCAAAAATAAATTTCAAAAAATACAGCACAAGCATATGTTAGATTGAAGTTCTGGCAGATGCCTCTTCAATAAAGACTATTGTTTTGATGCTATTTATTTTACGTTTTATAAATTTCACCAGAACTATTGGCGGGAATAATGAGATGGGGTCAGAGACTATGCCTCGCTCATTTTGGTTTAAAGCCAGTTTCTGCTTCTGGTTTCTGCTTTTTTCACTATTTGGTAATTTTGTCTTTTTCTTTTTTTAGATTTTTTGGGCTTTTTTGCCTTTTCTTTTTTCTCGTAATCCTTTGTATTGTCCGTGATGGACTAACATATTTTTTCTATTTTAAAATTTTTTTAATTTAATTATGTTAAATAAATCAACTCAGCTACAGTAAAAAAACCATAAGCCAACGTTATTCGGAATGCCCCCTTAAGCTACCTTACCAATTTCGCAAAGTTTCCAGTAGTCTGTGGGGCAGAATATCCATCAATTACAACCTGCATACATAATATACCTATCAATAACTGACAGATAAATCTGGCCATTATAACATTTTTTGTGGGAACAGTAGGGTAGAACCATACTGTTGCACATCATGACATGACAAAGGATAGCACTTATAGCTATGGTTCTTATTTATCACTGTCAAAAGAGTGCAGTTTATGATGCCCAACTATACATAGCCACTAAAACACCTGACGAAGTGACTATTGGATTATTGTCAAAACCGAAAATGAGGGGGGGAAAGGACACCTTCATTATTACCTTGGCCAGAGATATTGATAAAACTGCAAGAACATTGACTCAACACTTCTGTTTGTACAGACTCGTCTATGGATTATAATGTTTATGGTATCACTATCAGGCTTTCAGCTACCTGAATTGTAGCAGCAATTTTGGGTTCACCAGCAGTTGGAAAGAATGTTGAACCATCACCTTTCTCAACTGTGAATTCAACAATAACTCTTCCTGTTAGCCTATTAATAGCAAGCTGTTTAAATTAAATTTCATATAAATCTTTTGTTAGAGATTGGAGGAAGAATCATACACTTAATGCAAGTTCCCCCCAACGAATGAAAAATTCAAACCACCATTGCACTTACAGAATCTGTTATTTCTATGCTGCAAATATTGTGTAGCATGCTCATTAACAAATCAAAAGCCAATAATTTTTTACTGTTTCCCAGGAATTCCAAAAGAATAATGCTTGTGTGATGTTCTTAGCACTGAGCAGCACCCTGGCCTCTAATCATTTTACAATATTATACGATGGCAAGACTTTTTTCCTTCTTTTTTTGCAATTTGTAAAAAAAAAGGCTGTAAAGGCATGTGCCAAATTAACTGGTAAGTGCTTTTGCATCTGACAGTTTTCACTCAGACAATGAAAAAATACGTAAGGCAGCAGAACGAATAACTAATCAGTGTGCAAACATTGATAAACTGGTACTTTTTCTACTGAATTCCTCAGCGCTACAATCTAAAAGTACATATGGTTTCCCAAGCAACACCTATGAATTTGAGATGAACCTACTAAAGGCAGCCTGAATCCCTGATAACTACCATCAAGCAGGTCAGGCAGAGAAGTGCCTAAATTGGTTCTCTCATGCTCAGCTTAACTCTTACCCTAACGACATGCATGGTTTTCCTATGTCATGTACGATCAAGTTCCATATCACCTTCAATGTTCGGAACTATCTCTGTTTTACCCTCACAGAAATGGTAGGATCTAGAGCTGGTGTCAATTGCGAAATGAAGCAAGAAAACACATTTGCAGGGGAAAAAAGGATTGTCCAAAAGATGGCAGCAAAGGCATTAGGAGCTTGGAGAAATCAACAAAAAGTCACCTTGGATACTGTAAATACTGTTCAGGCAAGAGAAAGGACAAACCTGGAACCTGTTGAAAGGGGAAAAAATTCCTTTTCAAATGATTCAACTATCACTGGAGCAGAATCAGCCTGCTCTAAGCATCTCGAAACTTCTATCCAATGGTCTGCAATAGCTCCAATTCAGCAACAGTATCAAGAGACGAAGCAAGCGCTATGGAAAATCTGTCATGGCCATTGTCCTTTATATATTTCAAGAGAGTTTGCAAACCACCCTGCAGATGATGTTAAGGTAACTCAGCTATCATGTAACACAGTAACACTAATAATCATTCCTGGCAAAGTACAGGTGAAAAACTGAATTAGTTTTTGTTTCAAGAGCCGCATTTGACTCACTTAGAATAGCTTACTTACCTTCTCTTCGAGCAAGGAAGCGTATAGCTTGGAGCCCTTTTTCTGGAGTTCTGCAGGTACGCTTCCCAAGATTGCCTCCTTGTCCATTGCTCTCTGCATCCAGAGCACACGAGTTCTATATCCGCCCTGCTCCGGCCACTCGCGACGCCATGGCGTCCGGGGATCGGTAAGGGGTTGGTTCCTTCTTTCGAATGGATTTCGGGTAGAAACGAGGAAAGGAATGGAAGGGTGGTGCCGTTGCTGCCGTCGTGTCGTGGTCGCTGACCGCCATCTATCCCCGGCCAGTGAGCTGCAATCAATATTGTCAGAATCGCAAATCTACATAGAATCATTTTTTTGGTGATCGGTTTGACTTTTTTTCGATTTTAGCTTCTAGTTTCAGCCTTTTTTCACTATTCACTACACTATCCACTAACTCAGCTACAGTGTTTTTTCAGCCAGCTATAGTGTTTTTTCAGCCAAAAACCATCGCTATTCCGATCACCCCCTTTATCTAATGGGTTTTGATGATAGCATCGAATCGTAGAATTATGATTCTATTAAATTTTAAAAATTTAAATTATATTTTTAAATATAAAAGTCTATAGTATATTTTTTAAATTTAATTTTGTAATTTAAATACACTTATTCATGTTATATTGAATTAAGATTAATTTTTAAAACTTATTTAATTATTTTTAATAAATTAATAATCTAAAAATACAATATTTCAAAAATAATACTTTTTACCTTGAATAATATATAAATAACAAAACAAAGCAAATTTTATACTAGTAATAGGTAATATTAAATTTTATATGTTAATATAGTTTGTTATCAGAATCATAATCCTATCTAATCCTAACGATTCTATAAATAGAATCATGATTCTACTACGATACTAACTGATTTTCATTCATATTACAATCCGTATTATCTAATTTAGATAAGATCATACGACACTACCATACCATAGATGTGGTGGTACTGACGTGCCGAACGGGCTACGCTCCTGTTGGGCTGCAGGCTGACACCAGCATGTGATCTTGTCAGGGAATTGGAGCCTAAGGCCCGTCTAGATAGGCCCAACAGCCTGCACGATATCAACACACTAGCATGTCTTCATTCTGGGTCACAGGCACGATATCAGCTGTTTATGTTTCGGCCCGGCGGCTAAAAACTCTCTAACGTCCCGGTTTGATCACAGTCTGAACCGCGGGAGCACTCCTAGCAGAATATTTTGCTCCCTCTACGCGGCCCATGTTCTTCGCACCCGCTCGAGCCGAAGTGTCACGGCGAAGCGGCCCACGCAGCCTACATACCTCGCCGCATAGCCTTGCCTAGAGTTCGGTCCTCCAAAAAGAGGCCTAGAGTTCAGGGGCCAGCCGCAGCCGAACGTTCATACCGTGCGACCCATACCATCTGCCTCTGTCTGACCGTGCGCCGCCCAAGTACCCAACTCGGCCCACCTGTCTGCTGCTTGCCCTGCCTGCCTGCCTCCCAGCGCTTAACTGCGATTAACGGAAAACTGAACAGGAAGTCGAGAACAAGCTCATATATAACCGTCTGTCTTTTTAGAAAATGTCTCTAATATTTTTACCTTACCTAAAGACAGCATTAGAGATAACATCTTCAACAGTAAATCATTCATCTAACTATTTTCACTTTAACTTTCTGCCTCACACCCTCTCACTATTTACATTGATTTATGGAGTCAAGTCATCTCTTATATAACAAACAGCATATTATCTCCCATCACCCTATCTCTCTTCTATATAGGTTTTACTCATTTGATATAATTAAGAAACAGCTAAGATAATATTATTGAAGATACCCTAATACAATGTATCATATCGCTTAAGCAGAAGTGTAGTCGTGACAATAATACCGAGCGACAGATGCCAACTCTGAAATCTAGAGTCCGGCCGGCCAGAAAGGAGAGACCTATCACGTGTCACCGACTGCACGAGTGTAACCATACCACACGATGTTCAGGTCAGGACCCAAGCGGCGCACACGAGCTGGTTCCAACCACGAGATTAGTTTGGAGGGACTGTCCCCACATGGGGACAACCTATAGAGCCGTCCGATTACTACCCCTACCAACTCATGTAAAAAGGTGTTAGTCCAGAAAAATCTAAATTTAAAATTTAAAATTAGATTGCTAAATAGTAATTCCGGTGGTGACTAGCCAAACAGACGGCCCCTGCCGAAACCGGTCTAATTAAAATTTTAAGTTTAAATTTTATTTGATGAAATCTAACCAATTTAAAACCGATCATCTATAATCAGACGGTAACCGATACCATAGAGGACAAATGACACGACCACGTGCACACATGGCAGAAGCCGCAACGAATAGTGGCAGGCAACGTGCCAAACCCCGCCCTACCCGTCGAACCACCGGCACAACGTTCCTCCTTGACACCTCACTCCACACGGCTGCCTCCTTCCTGCCTCACACCTTCTCACTATTTGCATTAGTTTACGGGGTTAAATCATCTCTTGCATAACAGTTAACACATTATCACTCCTCACCTTCTCCCTCTTCTATATAGGATTTTACTCATTTAATATAGCTAAGAGACAACTAAGATGACACTATTAAAGATACCCTAATATAGTGTATCATATCGTTAAGCAGAAGTGTAAATCAGTCGCGACAGTAATGCCAGACGGCATATGCCAACTACTGAAATCTAGAGTCAGGCCGGCCAGAAAGGAGAGACATGTCACGTGTCACTGACCGCATAAGCGTAAACATACCATACGATGTGCTGGTCAGCACCCGAGCAACCCACACAAGTTGGTCTCAACCACATGGTTAGTTTGGACTGGATAGAACTTTTCAGGGACTGTCCCCACATGGGGACGGCCTCCAAACAGGGGTGGATCTAGGTAGGTACATGGTGGTGTAGTTGCACCCCCAAAATTTTTTTGAGAAAAAACAAGAATATGATAGATATACTATGTATATATACACATAAATGTGCTAAATACTCAATATTTGCATCCACATGGGTTAAATGCTTAACATTTGCACCTGCATAGGGTAAAATATTTGTGATTTTGGTTGTAGTTCAAATGATATATGTAATTTATTATATTTGAACAATTGACCTTTTTGTGCTATGTACTTTGAACTATCATGTTCGTAACCCCATCGCCAGAATCCTAAATCCACCACTGCTTCCAGAGCCTTCCGTTTGCGTAATGGGAAAGGATAAAAAAACAAGTTGTAACCAGCTAGTTATCGCCCATATGTAAAAAAAATTAGTTAAAAAGTTCTTAATTTAAATTGATAATTCCAAATGGTAATTGATCAAACAGGCAGTAACCGGCCAAAAACTTCTTAATTCAAATTTTAAGTTTAAATTTTGTTTGATAATTTTTGACCAGTTTTAAATCGATAATCACCAGAAATCGATATCATACATGGTCTAATATTTTTTTTGTTTCTGGTTTTTTAATCTTGATAGATAGGAACAGCCTCTGGAGCCATCCGTTCGCGCAAGAAAAGGCTTCTCCGTGTACCGGGAGGGACAAATGACATGACCATGTGCACGCACTACAAAAGTCGCAGACTCGCAGTGAACAGCGGCAGGCAATGCGCCAAACCCCACCCTGCCTGTCAAACCACCGGCATAGCGTTCCTCCTCAACACCTCACTCCGCACGGCTAACTCCTTCCCGCTGTCCAGCCCCATGCCATTGTAGTTGCAGGCTCACGGCGCACCACCCCCACACATTGCCCCGTCAAGGCATCTATGGTAGAGGCTACCACAAGATAGTGGTCTTATGAAAGAGAATGCCACCACATCAGCTCAAATCACCACATAAAATTTTTTCTCTCACAGTGCAGGGTGACTTGAAGTGGTAGCTTCAACTACCTTTTTTACGCGGCTAGACCCCACTCAAGACTCCCCCACCGCCTAGATCCTCGTCCAAATCTCCTCCTCCACCCATCAAATCCATCCCCCGAATCACCGCCCGGATCTCCTCCTCCCACCATGATGGATCCGGTTGTCGCAGGTGTACGGAGGCAGGCAGAGAAGCTCATGATGATGCACGACCTCAAGGGCTTTAAGGAGTTCGTCTCCCAGGCCCTTGCCGTCGACCCCCGCGCCTCGGGCGGCGACAACCTTCTCGTCGCCCAGCGCCACTGCCTCCTCAACAGGTAGCCCGATCCATACGCCGTCCTCGGCTTCAACCCCGTGCAGCCCTGCCTCCTGTCGAGATCCAACCACCGGCGTCCAGATTTGCTCATCGTCGACGTCGTCTTCCCAATCGCTGATGGCATTGTCATCCCGTCCGTCTTCTCGGTTGCACGTGCGCGGCCACCACGTGCGATTTGCGCAAAGCGGTGAGGTGCAGTGCCCTTTTCTCCCCCCTCTCTCCATGGACCACGTTCTCTCCCCCCAAACCACCATAGCTTCTACAGGTCGCTACCTTTCCTCCTTCTCCCCTCCACCGTGGCTTGGCTCCGACGTGGATCGGCGAGGCAACCGCCCAAAGTGGAGCACTGTGGATGCTCTCACACCGTCACGACCTAGCATTGGTAGGGGCACACTGCCCCACACACGACACATCACCCTCGCACACGCGTCCAACCTGGATTGACGTGCTCCACTATGTGGTTGCACTCTTCAGCTCGAGTAATCCAATTGTTGTAGTGGTATATCAGCCAGATTGGTTGCTTAATTAATGTAGCATCCTGATTTTTAGAGTTTATATGAAGCTTTTAAACGAAAATTCATCATTTGTATTTTTCTAGATTTAATACAAGCTTTAATTAAATTTTTATAAATTAAAAGGATATAATATGACTAACATAAATATTAATATTTGTTGCAAATATTTTATTTGGGTTCCTTGTATCTTAAGGAATTTTCTGGGATTATTCTGAATTTATTTGCTATTTTCTAGAGTTCTTTTGATTTTATTCGAATTTCTGAAAATAAGAGAATCCTCAAAAATCCTAAAACAGTAATGGACCAAGCCCATTATTGTTCACCTATCCCATCCAATCTCAGCCGTTAGATCCCTAACTTGCCACGTGTCACTCACGCTGACCGCTGAATCCCATCGCTTGGCTACACATCAGCCATTTGAAGACCCTGGCAATGTTCATCGGTGATTTCTACCTCAGCTATCCGATCTTCTAAGTTGCCATGTGTCGTTGATTGGCTGGGTTGACTACTGTTCATCATCGTCCCCCTCCAGGACTCCGTCTCCGCCGCTATCTTGGTGTCCGTGCCCATTCTGAACTTCGCTGCCTTTCGTGACCTAGAGACCTCGGCGTCCGCACCCATATAAGCCGCTGCCTCCCTATTGCCTTTTTGCCCCATCGCCGAGCTCACCCAAGCGCCTCCGTTCCGTACGTCGCCGTCGTTGCCTTCGCCTCCATCCGCTCTAGCTTCGCTGTCGAGCCTGTGTAGCCGAACCCTCGCCGCCGCTCCGCCGTGTTATCCAACTCGGGTCAACCGTCGTTACTACCGGTGAGTACCACAGTTTGTCTCTTTCCTTTGGTCGATCCCCCCTGTCCCTGCCCGCTTTGTGCGCCATGACATTGGTGTGTCATTAGTAGTTGGATATAAAAAATTGATTTCACTTGGGAGAGTAATCATATAGTAAAGGGGGACGTGTGGATTCATTTCGAGGGATGTGGATGTCGCATATGGGTAATGCTTAAAGATTTAACTTTTTGCGTCATTGATATGAGCCTTACCGTGCAACCACATGTCTAGTATAGGATAGACCTGATTGATTAATTTATGATATTTTAATTTTGATTTCGCTATTGTGATGAACATAGATGCTGATTTTCATGAGGCACAAGGGGGATGTGATGTGAAACCCTAACAGACGAAATTGGGTTGAGATTGAGCATTGTAAAGATCTTGTTATGATTTTATCTAACATGGTGATGATCATATCATATGGGTAAAGTTGTACAATATCTGCAGAGTGTAAAACTATTTGAATAGCTATATCCCTTGTTATAGACAATGCTCAATAATTTCACACAAAGGGTAGATATTTCATAAAACTTGGTTAGGATTAACTTTGGAAAAGTGAATGATTAATTTATTGTTGCTTAAATTCGTGAATGATTAGTTCACAAGTAGTATAATATGATTTAATAAATTCCTTTGAATTAGTTATTTATTATCGTTTTCTTTAAAGATAGCTTCCAATCTATTTACTATAATTAATTTTAATTATTGTTTTCTACAAAGTAACTTTTCACCTATCCATTGGTAAATTTTGCTTGTTATATTGAATCTTTGTTACAAACGACTTGTTGAGTACCAATATACTCATGATTTTATGACTACTGTTGCTCAGTTGAAGAAAAAGAACCATATCAGCAGGAGGTACCAGAAAGATGATACTTTATCAACTACGCGGATTAGGACTTCGCTTCCCAATCGATTGCCTGTGGACATGTCGAATGACTACTACGTTTATTTCTGTTTTCTGTAACTAGTAAGTTGTAAGGTTTATCATAAGGTCGTAATATGATGATTATTAATATTTGAGTATTTTCCTTTATCAATCATGCATATGGTCGATATTTCATCTATATTTATATTGTATGCATTAGTATAATTCTAGACTAATACAGTATACACAGAGAGTCCGAATTTACATATTCAAACCTTGACAATTAAGCAGTGATTCCAGCTGTCATGTACTCGTATTAATTATCCCCTCCATGCATCTACAACTGCCTCTCCTGTCCCCATGTTAGTACAAATTATACTAGTACTAGCAGACGATGATACGGTCGATTTTCCTTTTTCTCTTTTCGCAAGGAATGACATGATGTTCATTGTTCCCAACCCATGACCATGATGATGGTTACATGGAGCTGTGGAAGCGTGTAATCTTGCTTGGAACTTGCGTAATTTACAGGAAGTGCGTGCTGTTCCGTCTAGGACTTACTATTGGGATATCTTCAATAATATCATCAAGCTATTTCTTAACTATATTAAATAAGAAAAATTTTATATGAAGTAGAGATGATGAGAAAAAATAATATGCTATTTATTATACAAGAGATGACTTGAGACAACAAATCAACTTAAGGGGGCGTTCGTTTTAGCGATGGCTTCTGACTTTTGACTGAAATTTCACTGTATCTGGCTTTTTTTACTGTAGCTGATTTGGCTTTTTGGGCATAATTAAATTTAAAAAATGTAAAAACAGAAAAAAAATGTTAGCCCATCACGGACAATGCAAAGGAACACAAGAAAAAAAAGAAAAATGTAAAAAGCCCAAAAAATTTAAAAAAATTTAGAAAAAGACGAATTACTGAATAGTGAAAAAAAAAATCTGAAGCTAGAAGCTGAAACTGAAAAAAATCTGAAACGAGCGGGGTAGAGGATATAAGATAGAAAATTATGATAAAAATAATATAAAATAATTAGAAAAATAATTTATTGTTAGATGTGTTATCTTTAGTTCTATCTTTAAGTAAGATCAAAATTTTAGAGATAATTTTAAAAGATACATTCTTATAAATGATCTTACCACGGAATGGCGGCTGGGGATGCGTGTATTTGGGGCGCGCGATTCATGTAGATGGGCGCTGATCGGCACGAGGGCTGCTCCCCGTTCTGCACGCCGCCTCCCTTAAATTACTGCTCGGCACAAACAGGTCTCCTTTGGACGAGGACTTCTTCGCACTCCTTGGTTCGATTAGCTAGGGCGACTTGATTCATTGATTGGTCTGGTTAAAGAAAAGGTGTTACTCGAGGAAAGTTCAACACAAAGTTTAAGCCTGTGATGATTCGTAGGGCATTCTAGAGAGGAGAGAACAGCTAGATAAGATTTTATATACAACCACTGTAATAATTTGTATCGTTGGCTTGTTAATTTTGTATCTAAGTGGGAGAGAAGATTAGTTTAGAAAGGCATGACCGATTAATTTTTTTGGTTTCCTAAAAAGTCTTGACATAAGTATAGAACTTCTCTTTCTTCTCTTTTCCGCTCACCAAATAAGCTGACATGGTATAGGGCTTCTTCCTTCCGACTTAAGCTACTTTTTAGCTTTTCTATGGTAACTAATTTTTAAATAAAGTACCTTTTTAATATATGATCTACAAGTTAATTATATTATATATTATAACGATTTCATTTATTGTAGCATCTTACATACCAATATAAAATACTACTATGTAACGTCATCGTCAGAGTAAAGACTAAATAATAAAAACAACAATAGAAATCACAAGGGAATTAAAATTTTAAGAGTACTTTATCAAAGAACCAGCCGAAACTGCAATAAATGTTTGAAATATAAGACAGATCCACTTCTAACCAAAGGAAGATTAAATGAAATAACAAAATAGTGGCAACCACAGTGCTAAAAACTCGAGTGTTCCCACCCATGCATGATGCTATCACTTCACTGGCCTTTTACCTGAGAATGAAAAGAGCAAACATGAGATTTAAAATCTCAACAAGTAACCAACAATGGTCGCAACACGATGAGTAAAAGACAAGTAATGCAAGCAAATAATTGACACAGGTTATTTGAAAACTAGGTTATTGGAATCACTGATACTGATCGGAGATAGAAGTAACAAGAACCATGAAAATAATGATATTTGTTAAATAGTAAGTTATGACAATGTCACTGGCAATTACCTCCCACATATCCGGTTATACGAGAGTAGTTAGGCACGTCACTGTCCTCGACTGTATAACCGCAGACAGGGTATAATATCTTGAGTAACGAATGTGTACGACCCCTGTACGTTATAAGGTGGGTGAAAATCTCACTGGCAATTAGTCCCATATATCCGGTTATACGAGAGTAGTCAGACACGTCACTATCCATGATTGTATAACCACAGACGGGATGTAATATCTTGAGTAACGAAAGCGTATGACCCCTATATGTTACTAGGTGGGTGGAAATCTCCTCTATATATGGGCAACCCTAGGCCAGATAATTATTATATTATTATTAGATTGTAAGGAATAAATTTAAGAAAAACTAAAGAAAAGCTAAGATAAGATTATGAAAAGTGAAAAAATTTACCAAGGTTGGAAATAAAAAGCCTAATACCCGATAGGGCCGATTTGACATGATAACATGGTGATAAAGTAACTGTTACATTATAAACAGATTATATAATATGAATTTAAAGAAACTAAAAGTTGGCGAAGATAAGACTATGGTAAGTAGAAAGATTTGCTAAACTAAAAACGGAAAGCATAACTCCCGATAAGAGAGTGGTAAAAAATGATAATAAGGTGGTCAACCATCAATCTAAAAGAAGTATTATAACATAGCTCACGCAAGAGTTGTCAACCATCCAAGTTTTATTATGTGACAAGTAATTATTAGCCAGATTAACAGGTATCATATATATATATATATATATATATATATATACTATTATAAAAGAAGCAATTGGTGGTTGGTCCGTCGTCAATCCTCTCTTCTCAGCCATTTGATCTGATTACGAGATCAAATCCAAACCGTCTGTTCACCTCTCCCCTCCCTCCCTCCCACCCCGTACGCCGCCTCCCTAAACCCTAAAATCCGAACCGATCTCCCCCCCGCATCCCCCTCTCTCCCCCCGCAGCCTCGCTCTCCCCCTCGCACCCCCTCCTCCCCCTCGCTCTCCCCCCACCGTCCCCGCTCTCCCCCCGCCTCCCCCTCGCTCTCCCCCCGTTGCCTCGCTCTTCCCCCGCCTCCCCCTAGCTCTCACCCCGCCTCCTCCCCTCCCTCCCACTCCGCTCCGCCTCCCCACCCCGCGCCGCCGCACCGCCTTCTTCTCCCCACCCCGCTCTGCCGCCGCCTCCTCCTCCCAACCCGCGCGCCGCCGCCTCCTCCTCCTCCCTCCCCCCGCGCCGCCTCCTCCCCTCCTCCCACTCCGCTCCGCCACCGCATCGTTCGACCTTCATGCAACTAACCCACCACCCCAACAACAACGACGCGGCGATTTCGAGGAGGAAGCATCCCTTCTCCCCTCGACAAATCTGTTGCCTTCTAGAAGGTTCGGATCTCGGATGGCGTCGGTGAAGTCGTCGCGAGCGGCCACCGCCACTCCGCGTGTTCCCGTGGCGGGCGCGGGGGCGGTGGAGGAGGAGGAGGAGGCGACGGGCGAGGTGCAGCTCGCCGACAAGCTCAAGATCTTCAAGACCGACAACCGATCCCGACGCCTACGTGCGGTCAAGTGCCGCACCATGAACGAAGGTGAGCTCTCGATCCGGCCGGGGTTGACCCGCGCCGATCCGTGTCCGCGCGTGTTGCGCTGGATCGCGAAGGGTAGGGATTCGGGTAGTAGAATGGCCGCGTATTGTGTTTGCGCAGGCTCGTGATCCTCGTTCGTTTGGTGGGGCGAGAAATTTGATTTGGGGCGTGATTAGTGTTGGCATTTAGGTCAAACGCGTCCACCGGGTGTCTTCGGTGTTTGGCGCTAGAGTTCCCTTTATTGTTTTTTCTATGATTGAGGTATGCGATTTACGTAGAATTTCGGTCAATGGATGGATGATTAATGGTAGAGGATACATTTTCACGTTTGTGTTTTGCGAATGTGTTTCGTGTGCTCTCGTATTCTGCGGCGATGTGAGTTTGTGACGACATTGCGGTTGCATTGTCGACTAAACGAGTTGGAATTGTTTGGACGGTAGGTGCGAATCTTGACTTTATCCGGAGGATGAAATATGATCCATTGGTGCCAAAAACGATGGTGTTTTGGCCTTTGTGTTATCAATGGAAACTGGGCATGGTCCGAACAACTGCAAAAATATGTTTGCAATTTTATGTGCACGTTTGAATAGATGGATTTGGAAATGCTTGGATTTCAGGTTTGAATATGCGGCCATTCTGGTTAATCTGTATTTTTTTAGCTTGTATAGATGTTCAAGTCTTGGAGTTGCAGGTAACATTAGAGAAAAAATTGCATTCGATTTAATTTAGAGAACTTTTAAATCTTCAACCTTCTGCGATGGTGGAATTTCCATGCTCTTGCTCCTAAAATAATACATTTTTTAGTTTGGTATGGCTATTGTAGAACAGTGCGAGTCCAAACATTGTTTTCATGTCCCCAACAATAAAACAGATCAGCGATCAATTTAAGTGAAAATTTTGAGTCCTGGTGATTGATAACTTCTCCTATTATCCATGCTAAATTGAAATATTGACTTTGTTTTATGGGAGGCATGAATGCAAAAGTCTTGTGCCATTCATTTTGGATTGTAAACTTTTGTTCACTGGAGTTCAGTGCTTCTCTGTTCATGTATTTGGCGGTAGAAAGATGGCATTTTATATTCCCTTTAACATATGTAGTTGAAAAGGTCTATTACACGTTCGAGAAATATACCCTTGCATGCTATACGAATTCAGTTAGGATTGGAGATATGTATATAATTTTAAGTGTTAAAAAGGAAGCAATTTAATACTACTTGTTCGTCTATAAAGATGTTACTAGGGGTTTACTTGGCAACTGAGATGAATTTGCACCAGTCTAACAAGATTTACAACCACTTTACCTGATAGATAAAAAGTGTAGTTGGCATTGGCCTTTCTACTTGATTTGCAATGGTACCCTTACATTATTTCGGGCATTCGTACTTGTACACATCCAGTCTGTGTATTCTCTATGGTTGACATTGTTGAAATATTATGTTTTACCAAGCTTAAATTCTACTAGAACTATCAGTACCATGTTAAAGTGCACAACAAATATAGCTGACAAAATTAACTTCATTATAGGAAATAAGACATTTGTGTTCTTATCTGCAAGATCTAAAGAAGGCTTCAGCTGAAGAAATGCGCAGAAGTGTTTATGCAAATTATGCTGCATTTATCAGTCCGCAAAGACCTTAATGGTGCAATTTCGTTCAATGGTTTCACCTTTGTGCTAGATATCAGCCCTCCCCCTTTAATCATGATGACACATCTCAAAAGTGGTATCTTCTAATTATTGCTGGCAATGCTTTTTTCCCCTGCACTGTTAAGTGCTGCATAATGCCTACAGCAACAACTGAATGAGACATTTTGGTACTTCAATAATGAATACTACGCCACTTCTATGTTTATAAATTGAAGCCCTTACACTACTAAAAATTGCTTATGCAGAATCATTTTCCTATTTTTAAATTGAAGCCCTTACACTAATAAAAATTGCTTATGCATAATCATTTGCCTGTTTTTATTATCACTGTGATAGCATTCTTTTTACTGAGAAATTTCATATGAATTTTTTGGGGCTATGGTGCAAGCACCTCTTAGCTACAAAAAGCTTCTCAACATTTCTCTTCTTCCACATTTTCGTACTTATCCCCACTTCCTAACTTGTTAGATGAGTAGTGGATGGTGAGAAAAGTGTTTGTAAAGTGTGTAAAATACAAACAAACGAAACATAATCACTCCTAAACTTTTTTACGCCTGCCTATTCTGTGTCAGAAACGTAAATGCTGTAGAGTACTAGCTATCCTGTATTTGGTTTTGTTTCTGTCCTCATCAGAAAAGTCAATGCTTTGACAATCAAGAATTCCAAAAAAAAAAGGTATTGGCTTTTTTTTTCTTGCTTCATATTTCAATAATCAATAATGTAAATTCAAGAGACCCAAAAGGGTGCTATGCTCTCTGATGAAAACAGCAAAGTGAGAGTAATTGGAAAGGAGGTTCAGATGTCTTGATTATGTTTGGGTATAGATCAGCCTCATTTTCTGAATTTATTTAAGCTTATGTTCACTACTTGTGTATATCTTGTTATGTTCATGTACATTAGCTACACCATGAGTACACAACTTGATGTAGGTTGTGTATGTCATCATTTATGTATTAAGAATACTATAAAAAAAATATTGTTTACTATCATTTCTGTACATATTGTTGTATGTGGTGCTTGTTCTATCATGCTTCACTAATATGATGCTTGTTTTAGTTACGAGTATGAACATAAATATTTTGTTTGATACATGATGATGTAAAAAAAGTTGATATTTATTATTCAGTTTGAGATCATATTTGATAATATGCATCACTTTTATTTGGTTTTCCGTTGCAACGCACGGGCACCTTACTAGTGTGTGTGTGTGTCTATATATATATATATATATATATATATATATATATATATATATATATATATATATATATATATATATATATATATATATATATATATATATATATCCATCATGATTCACATATAATATCATACAAGTAATGAATTATGATAACAAGGAAACAAAAATATAGTAACCCTAATATTAAAAGATTTCTAATCGTTTAACCTTACATTTGAACATATTTTATATGCCACCCCAACAATGATTTAAGTATGAATTCTAACATGTTAATTAAAAGCATGAATTTCAGAACATCATTAACTGAGTATTCCCAACAATCTAAAAGCATGTAAACACAGATAACCTAGAACACCATGGTATAAATACTATATTAGCAGTCAACAACCAGGCGAGCATTACAATATAATAAAAACCCTACAAGCATCAGTGATATAATAATAACTAGGTAAGTTTTAGTGATATGATAATAACCAGGTAAGTTTTAATGATATGATAATAGCTAGGCAAGCATCAGTGATATGATAATTGCACTCAATGGCAAAGATGATAAGTAATCTAGAAACGTATGATATATGAAACAGAAAAGGTTACGACCGCGAGGTACTTGCTTTGAACACGATCGACGGACATGTTGTAAGAAGGATTCGGAATACGCAACTGCTTGAACGCTTTCTCAATAGCTACGTGTGAACCTACATGATGTAACGGAAGTGAATCAAAAAAGGGTTATGATAAGATTGTAGAAAGGACAATATGAGGTTGTTCAACCGGAAAAGATCACGCTCAGTATGATTTCACCGCGTGAATTGCTATTCAGCCATTCGATTTGCCGTTTGATCGAACGAACCATGGCTCGTAGCATGATCCAAGAAAACCCTACACGAAACACTATTTGGCCGCACATTCGTCGTTCGGCCGTGCAGAAACGTCCCGCTGCACAAAATCACAGAACACTACACGAATCATGTTTCGGCCGCGCAACCAACCAACCGAACCACGTGACCATGAAAAGGTCACGTGGCCACTCCGGCCACTGCCGCCGCTGCCACCAGCCGCCACAGCCCATGCCGGGGCGCCGCCTGCCATGGTCGCCACCGCCTGTGCGCCTCCCGCACTCCTACCACTCCAAGCCACCGCCACGGGCCACATCGGCCACCTTCACTGCCTTCGGTACTATCGCCACCACCGCATCCGACGGCAGCGTCGTCGTCGCGACGTCGCTTGCCATGCGCCTCCACCTGGTTGCACGCTGCCGCCAACTGTGCCTCCGGCCACGCCAGCACACCGCCGTGCCATGCGATTGTCAGCCGAGTTGTGCCGGTGCCTGGCCATTGCCACCGAGCCACGCCCAACCTGCTCTCCTCTCGGCCATGCGGTCGGCCTTGGTGTTGCCCGGCCTACCACTGCCTCTCCGGCCACGGACGCCTACCGGCCACACACCCGCTGTCATCACCTGCCACCGGCAACCAAACCCAGCGCCAACCCTAGGGAAGAGAGAGAGACATAGATGGGGATAGTAGAGAGAGATAGGCTACTTGTGGAAAAGGATGGAGGTGCCGCCTCATGGGGGGCAGAGCCCTTTAAATATGCCCTTAACGATTAGGTTAAATGCTAATTAGGCTAATTGCCAAGCTTTCTAATTAATGTGAGATACTTTTCTTTTCTTTCCTTTTATTTTTCTTTTTCCTCCAGGGTGCTACATTTATATCAGCCAAAATCGTGCATGAGTTTCTGTTACCCTATATTCTCTGTCATGAACAGTCCAATAGACACAAACCATAATCATAAGTTATAAGTTAAAGTCAAAAAACATACCCATAGACTAATTAACTAAATTGGAGGAGGGGAGGTGACGGCGGAGGCGGACGGCGAGGAGGAGGCCAAGGCGGATGGGGAAGGGGATAGGAAGGGGAGGCGGAGGCAGATAGCAAGGAGGAGGGAAGGCGGTGGAGGCGGACGACAAGAATGAGGAGAGGCTGAGCGTGCGGTGAGGAGGAGAGGGCAAGCGTGCAGTTAGGGATAAGGTTAGCCAACTACTGGGCTGGACAATATTGGGTTGGAAGCCTGGAATCGGGCCGACCAAGCCAACTGAGCCAGCGAGTGGCTCGTGAGCTAGCTCGGACTTGGCTCATTAGTGAAATGAGCTAAAACGCTAGCTCATCTCATTTATGCCACAAGCCAAGCCGAGCTGGCTCGCGAGTCTCGAGCTTTTCTGCCACCCCTTCAAACAGATCAATAGTACAGTGATACATACTGTGAGTCTGTGACACTTGGAGAGGAACAAACAGAAACTAACAAAGTTAGATGATGATATGCTAGCTTCCTCGAGCCCTACTCCTCCAGTTGTTTACGACTGCTGCTGTTTCTACGTAAAAAAAGCGTGTGCTGGGACTCAATTAGGACTACAAGCACACATGCTAACGGATTCGTTTCAGACAGATTCTTAGTAGTTTTTTATGATTGACTGACCTACTAAGACAACAAAATGACAAATTACAAACATGTATATACATTTGAGTGGTTTAGAATTGACCTAAGGAAAGCCATGTTATGGAGCCATCATCTCTCCATGATGATAGGAAATTAGGAATGCATGGAGTACTACTAGTTGACAGCAAGGAGGCAAATGCATAGGCAACGGACAATTGTACGCTCTCCTCTCTCCCCTAATTAGCCTAATCCAATGAAAAGGTGTTGTCACGTCGTATGATGGAAACAACAATTACAGACAACGAGTACCGCTCTACTGGGTGAGTTGTTTAATCGAACTATACTTGTCGTCTTGTCGATACCAGGACCACACCGGTTTTGGCAATTCGAATAATATATTACGGCACCGTCCATATCATTATACCGTTCCAAAGTTTAATATAGTAATATATATTTATAAATATATATACGTTTATATATATACATATACACTAAATATTTCACTTGTAATATTACTCTAGATATATAATAGTAGAATTAAATATAACATATAGTTCTATGAGTTCAATAGACAATATTATCAATTTCATCATATTACCGGTATTATCTTAGATCGAAGCTGATATGGTCAGTATTGACCGATATCGAGTTGGTATAGCTAGTATTGAAGCTGGCACAAAACATAGGACTATTTTGTACAATTTTAAATGGTGAAATAGTATATATCAGCCGGTAGTTCATAAGTTTGCATTGAATACACATACATGGAATTGCGAGATTTAAGGCAAAAAAAAACCATGTGTAAGTAGCAGGAGTCTTTATCCCTTCACATATCCTGAGCAGAGCACGGGTCCCCTTCGGAGACGCTGGGGCCTCTCCCGCTAATGAGAATCTGTACACGCTTGTATACGCACACGCAATCAGTGCCGTCGGCTATGCTTTGAGATTCGAGCTGTCCACTGTATTACATCGTGTATGAGCTTGATTTAAAGTTGTATTTGCTTGTATTTTGAGGTTCACTGGAACAAGTGATCTGACAAAGCGTACTTTCACGGTTTCACCAGATTTGAAATTCAAATCTCGAATGAAGACGTTGAATGGATACAATGTACTATTTATTGTACACCCAAATACACCGACTTTTGCATTGGAAAAAGGTACTTTTGCTAACCAAGTTTACAATACAATACATTGTACATACACTTTATTATACATTGCACATACACTGGCTAGGAGGTCCACCCTAGGAGCACACGGCGGCGTTTGTGACGAGGTGCGGTGAGAGAAGTAAGCGGAGTGGGAGCGCATTGGCGGATCAGAGCTGCACGCTGTTGGATCTGGCCGGCAACGACGACAAAGATGCCTGATCTGGCCATATCTGGCCTGAGGATGGCGACTTCCTTGCTCGTGGCAGTGGAGATGGAGGGCCCGCTCGCCCGCGGCAACACAGCCTCCTTTGTCGACTTCCGCCGCTGGTTATAGTGCTTGTTACTCTAGGATTGCTCCCTTTTTCTTTGTCATAGCTAGCACTTCAATTTGAACTTCTCTTCGTCATAAATCTCTTCGTTCTCCTTACAAAAGAACCATATCTTATTCCGAGCCATCTTTGCTATTCCCCACACTCATCACTTGATTTCGCTTTTGCCTTAAAAGCAACAATCTTCTTCTTGGAGGAAGATTGCTCTAAAAGTTCCTCTTGTATAACTCATTTATGATAAGATTACCCAAGAGGCCGGTTAGCGTCATCCTTGGCAATTCGCATAAGTTAAGGAATAATGTCACTAACATTTCGTACTTCTCTAGCAAGGCGCTAAGTATTTTTCGTACAAAATCAACATTTGTTAGTGTGGTACCTAGACCCTTGAATTCATTTATAATGTTGTTGAGTCTTGAATACATCTTGTTGACGCTTTTATGTGGCAACATTATAAATGTCTCTTATTTAATCCGGAATCTATGATATTTGGCCTCTTTGAATGCGGGTGTGCTCTCATGAATTTTCAATAGTATAGTCCAAATCTCATGAGCTATTTTTAAATTGCTTTCTCGATTGAACTTATCTGCATCCAAAACTTAAAAAAGAGCATTCACCTGGCCCCGCTCGTCTCAGTTTTTTTCAGCTTCAGCTTCTAGCTTCAGTTTTTTTTACTATTCAGTAATTCATCTTTTTCTAAATTTTTTTAGATTTTTTGGGCTTTTTTGCATTTTTGTTTTTTTCCCGTGTTTCTTTGCATTATCCGTGATGGGCTAACATATTTTTTATATTTTTATATTTTTTAAATTTAATTATGCCTAAAAAGTCAAATCAGCTATAGTAAAAAAAAGTCAGCTACAGTGAAATTTCAGCCAGAAGCTATCGCTAAAACGAACTCCCCCTATAGTTTGATCATTGTAGTAAGAGTTCTGCTCCTCAAAATCCGTGGGATGTATTGGATCAAGAGGTATCACGAAACCTTCACTAACAATTTTACATATATTCGGGCTCATGGCCTTCAAATATATGGTTATATAAATCTTTCAATAAGCATAGTTTAAACTATCAAATAGAGGTGCCTTTCCTAGGGAGATACCCTTGCTAGCTATTGCTCTCTGGACGGTGAGGCCTAATAAAGAGAGATTAAGCTTTGATATTACTTATAGGATTAAAGATAACCAACTAAAGAGCAGTGAATATGAAGTTTTTAAATTCTTGTAGCAAAATCATTATTTTGATACAAGCATGAACTAATAAAATGTTTTGCACAATTTAAAGACTAAAATCTTTAAGTCTTGCTATGGTACCACAAAGCTAAGACTAGACAAAATACAATTCTAGCTAAGCAAGACAAACAATTTATTACTAGAAATGTAAATACAGAAAGTAAAGGGCAAGAGAGTTAAACCATACGATGGACATAATATTTTTTTCATGGTCTCAAAGACTTGCTAATCTTCCCTAATCCATGTTGAAAGAGCTTGAAAGAATCAAGCTAACTCCTTGCGCGAACCTGATCCTTTTCTCAATCCACTAGAGTGGCTCTTTTCTGCTCCAGAAGGTGACCTCCAATCTTCACAATTGTGCTGGGTCACTGCACAACCTTCTTGAAGAGATCATTGTGCCGACTTCTTCAAGTCGTTTAGGTGTCGGCAACCACCAAAAGTAATAAGCAATGATGCTTGTTTGAAGGTCTTCAAGTGTCATAAAGATCAACTAGATGATGTAATATATTGGAATGTTCTCAACAATCTCAATGAGATAAAATAATGCACCAGAGTTTATAAGAGGGGTGCAAGAGCTCAAGAGTATTAAATGAGGGTCCAAACTAGCTTGCTTGCTGCTGGTGGGGAGGTATTTATAGCCTCCACCTACCAGAATGACCGTTGGGGACAGAATCCTCAAAAATCAGGTGAAGCGGTACTACCACCATGTAGTGGTTGGTACTACGCATCCACTGTTCAACAGCTACTTAGGGATCATTAATTACATAGAAATTAGCCATTAATTCAAATATCGATAGTACCACACTCACAGGGTCTGGCCATATCGATACTGTGGTAGTACCGTAATTTAGCTATGGTACTATCGATTTCCAAAGGAGAGAAAATTTCTCAAAATATACATATCTAAAAATTAGCTATCGTCAACTAACATGCAGTCATATCGCAATACGGTAGTACCGGACATGCACTGCGATCATACTATTGCGGTGTGACTGGTCAAAAAACAGCCATACCATTGCGGTACTATCGATCAAGAACAGCAGTAGTACCGTTTCGTCTTAAGTCCAAAGGAACACCTCTCTGAAAATAACGTACCACTATGAAAAGTTCGGTAATACCAATGCAGCAGTACTATCGCTGGCACAATAGCGGTCATACCGATTTTCAAGAAAAATTAGAGTGTTAGAAAATTAATTTTCAAATGCATGCATACACTAGAGTTGATCAATGTGGAATAAGATTATCTTTAAACTACTAGCAATGATGTCTCTTAATAGTAAGACATCTAGCATAATCAATCCGGTCTTAATCCACTAAACGCCAAGACCGGTGAAAACTATATAAAGAGATCCTTATGCTAATTTATTCATTTGCCTTGAACTAAGTCTTGAGCCATGTCAATGTGTAATAACCCTTGCTGCCTTGCATACTTTTTCTTGATATCAACAAAATCCGAGGCTAAACCTTTTAATTATCTTAATAAACATGTTCGTCTCTTAAGCATTGTCGTCATTAATTATCAAAATTATTTTTAATAGCCTAGGTGCTTCAGTCGGCATCGAAGCCGCCGAATGCGAGCTCACCATCCGTTGCATCGCTTGGTTTCACCGGCACCAAAAGAGAGAGAGAGAGAGAGAGAGAGAGAGAGAGAGAGAGAGCATTAGAGGTGGATATCGAGCTAAGTAATCATCTTATCAAGTTTTTCCTAAAATTGATACAGTTTAATTTAGTATTTTTTTACTTATAATTTGAAAGTATTTTTAGAAACGAACTAATAAGCCAAGCCGAGCTAGAGTAGAATTTAAATTCATTTGAAATCAACTTATTTTAATATTTATCTGATTAACAAATATAATTAAAATAATTTTAAATTAAGAACAAGTTTTTTTTGCCATCCCTAGTGTGTGCACCACGAGAGGGTGAACAGGAGAGAGACAAGGGAGGTGGCTCGGTTTTTGTCGGAAGCTGTGTACGGGGCTCCGTATATGATGGGATATTATATAAGAGCAACTTCAGCAGTAACCCTCAAAACAGGGTCCCTACTTTTCATTTGAGGGCTCCTCTTACTTTTGAGGGCCCTAATTTTTGGGCTGCACTCCAGTAGGAGCCCTCAAAACAGGGCCCCTATTTCTCAATTCTCTCTATTTCCTCACACACTATATGCATATGTATGGGACAAAAGCACAATACACAATAAAATATTTATGATTTCACAATGAGGGACAATATGTAAATTTATGAATTCAAATACGAATATTCAAATTTAAATTCAAATTTATTCCGAATTTAAATTTATGAATTCAAATACAAATATTAAAATTTAAATTCAAATTTGTTCCGAATTTAAATTTATGAATTTAAATTTGAATATTCGTATTTGAATTCGTTCTGAATTTAAATTTATGAATTCAAATGCGAATATTCAAATTTAAATTCAAATTTGTTCTGAATTTAAATTGAGAGCACAATGAGGAACGTTTAAATTTATGAATTCAAATACGAATATTCAAATTTAAATTTAAATTTATTCCGAATTTAAATTTATGAATTCAAATACGAATATTCAAATTTAAATTCAAATTTGTTTCGAATTTAAATATTCACACAATGAGGGACGTATTTATTCAAATACGAATAAATCTAAGTTTGAGGGCTCAAGTAGGGCCCCCTAAGAATGAGAGCTTGGAGGCCTCATTTGATAGGCCGCTTATTTTTGAGAAGTAGGGATTCTGCTGGAGCTCAGTTTTTTACTCTGGCTTTCAAATCTGAGTTTGAGGGTTCAAGTAGAGGCTTTACTGGAGTTGCTCTAAGTTTTTGGTTTTGGTATTTCCTCCTGCACAAATCTCCACGCAAGACATGGACGGCCGTGATTTCACGTGCATAAGCACTCGTGCAGATAATCCATATTCGGTCCTCTCTACTTGTCACAAAGCTTCCTACTTGTCCCATTGACGTAGCCAGCCAAGATGCAATTTTTTACGCCATGCATCGAGCCAGCAACCAGAGCGATCGGTCTAGGTGGACGCACGGCGTGCTCGCCACCGCTGCATTTGCCCTATTATAAAGGTCGTTCAATTAGGCTGAGATACAGTTATTTATGATTAGAATTACACGGTAACCGATTAAAATTATATTATAATTGACTTATTTGGTATAATTAATTTTTAAAAATTTAAAAATAGAAAAAATATGTTAGCTCATCACAGACAATACAAACGAATACAGAAAAAAAAGAACCAGCAAAAAAGCTAAAAAAATAAAAACACCAGAAAAAAAACAAAATTTATGAATAATGAAAAATAAGTCAAAAGTTCAAGTCAAAATAAACGAGGCCTTTACTACTCCAAATGTCAGTAGGAGAAACTTGTCGTCACTTCCAGCCAGCGCTCTCTCTAGGCACTGTGCTTCTTTCTACAGCAATTGGGCAGACGTTCTTTCTTAAAAACCTTTCTTTATTATGCTTACGATAAGATTCAGTAGGGATAAGCGAGGGCCATTATCTGCCAAGTGGACTGCAAATCTATCTACCAAGTGGACTGCAGATCTGAACTCTTCAGATCCTTCGCTTGAGTTGTCGACTGTGTGCTGCTTGTACCAGTGTTAATCAAGGCTAGTTTGAGGACTGGGCCTAGTTTAGTTTGGCAGAGTTGCCATCGTGCAATCAAGCTACCCGGGCTGGAACCCGTGGTGCTTCATTTTTGGGTACTATTTATTTAAACAGTACCATTCATTCACTATTTATGTGAGCAGCGACTCCAAGTACAAGTACAGACACGCTTGGATGTGTTTAGTGGACAAAGCACATTCTCGCGCTCCGTAGGGCTTTAAGATCTTTGACTTATTTTAGCATGTGTTGGACGCATCCACGTGAGTATATAAATGGTGTGTGTGGTGATGTCGTATGTGTGTGTGTGAGTGCATCCTTGCTGGCTGTACTGCTACCAAATCTAGTTAGATAGAGCAAGGCGAAATCCATCCTACGCCTTGGGGACGAAATTGCTAGTGGTGGTAAGTAAGAACTACTGCCAAGCTTTTATCCCATATCCTACGAAAAAAAGAATACGGTTGTTCTTGTCACTGTCGCTCCACGCCCAGGGGTCTAGACCTATCACCGTTGCTCGCTACTCGAATTTGGAAGCCACACTTCGCTATCAGCGATGTTGTTTGCCTGTGTTAGCAGCCACTGTTTGCCTCTCAACACTAAAAGCTTATAATCATCATTATCGTCGTACAGCCCGCCTGCCTCACCACCCCCATCCACGCCATTACCATTCGGATTTGTATGGGAGTCTTACACTAAGGGCATTACGGGAACGCAGAAAAACGTAACAAGACGCATTCCGGTAGGAAAACGCGCCGAGCGCGGGCGACAGGCGCGTGCCCGTCACGACGGAGTGCCCCTCCTGACCCTGCTCCGCCCTGTACTCGCAAACCCTCTCGGAAAAAGGACCCTAGCCTCGTCGCGCAGCAGAAAAGGATCCCGTAGACCGTAACCCCGTCCTCCGTTCCTCCTGTCCTGCGCCCCCTCTCCTCCCTCTCGCTCACTCGTTCGCTCATCGCACGCGACGCGGCACCGCACTAGCTCAGAGGGGAAGGCGGCAATGGCGCCGCGCGGGCCGTGAGACAGGAGCGGTGGTGGTGGAGAGGGAGAGAAGGGGGGAGTCGCCATGCTGGGCGGGCCGGCGATGGCTCCGGCGGCGGGGCCGGGAGCGGTGGCAGGGGCTGCGGGATCGGCGGCGCAGGAGGAGATGCGGTGGCGGCAGCTGGACAGCGGCGTGAGCGCGGTGTCGTTCGGGTTCGTGGCCACCGCCATCCTCGTCTCCATGTTCCTCGCCATGGCCATCCTCGAGCACTTCCTCCGCGCCCCCGGGATGGGCGGCATGGGGGCGCTGCCCTCGCCGCCCCGAGGAGGAGGGATCCTCCCCCGCCTCCGCCTCCTCCTCCGCCGCGGTGGCGCCGGCGCCGGCGCGGATCTCGAGGCGCCCAGGAAGCTCGACGGCCGCGCGTCCCCCGAGGTACGGCACCGGCGCACTGCTTCCGCACCCTCCCCTTCTCCCATCCATCCATCCGCGCGTCGCTTTAATGATTCCATCGTCTCGCCCTTTTCACAGCTTTCCTTTTTCGCATCGCCTCGCTTTTTCGCACTGTGTGATGGACCCAATTGGCCATCTTGTCGCCTCCCCTCCCCCCTTTCCTTCCCCATCTTCCACTCTACTCGACCATGAAGCAGCGATGGCTAGGGCTGGGAGGCATCTGACGAAGAAGCCGAAAATGGAAAGGCAAAGCGAAAGCTCTGGCCTTTTCGATTTCTTGCCTGGGTTGTTTATAGTCGGTGAAAGAACTCGTACGATCTCTTTGGGTTAGGACGCTATAGAAATGTTTCACGTGGATAGTAGTGGGTGTTGGTGTAGATGGGGAAAAGCATATTACTATACACATAAAAAGAAAAGGAACACCTTTAATCTGAAATGTCAAGTTAGATCTTTCTGATGTTGTTCATGATAGCTATTGTTCATACGCTCACAGGCATTCTAATGAAACTGATATAACATTGTTCCAAAACATCTCATTTAGGGGGTGTGGAGAAGCCAAAAGTCCATATGAACACTTGGCTTCTCGAAGCGGCATTTCCACTCAAGTCAAGCAGGGCTCACGGGCACATCACGCACCTCATTTCTCTTGCTCCCTTATCACACACACATCTCTCTCTCACTTTTCGCACCGCTTGCCACTTCATTCTAAAAGTCACTTATTTTAGCTACTACTATTTATTCTCAACCAAAAGTCATAAGCCGCAGCCAATACGAAGACCCTCTTAGTTAGCTTGGTCAGCATGTCCTGCTAGTTCAACCCCACAAGTCTCTGCTAAGCCATTAGCCATATCCGTATCTGCTGTAATATGAGAGCCCTACCAGCTACCGTTGCCTCGACAGTTAATATTCAGCATTCAGAGCTATGTTACCATTTAAAGCTTTCTGTTCATCCTTTTTTGAGTTTTGGTATCTCCATCATTTATATTGTTTTGTGGCATAGTGCTTGTTCAAGCAAGACTGCAAGAGAGGTTAGATTAGATGGCACGAGTGGATCTCATATCGGTATAACTATAAGCATCAATTCCCGGAATGTTATTCTTTCTGTCTTTCCCAAATTCCATGTTTTGGGTAAGTGCAGTTAACATACATATGTTCTGTTGCAACAATCTTGTACAGTTTGTGTGAGGGATATGTAGTCGAGAAAGGTGGGGGTGGGCGGTTATTTTCCTTTAGAAAGAAGATCAAGGGTTATGGAATTGAGAGGGGAATTTGGCAGACAGTGGCAAACAGACATGGGCCCATCCCTGTCTGCAGCCACACCAAGGTCTGAATCACCTTCTGCCTTGCAATATTGGTTGTCCACAGCCGCAGGTCCCAGGTGTGGTCATCATTGATTGCAGCCTGAGAATTATTAGCAATGTGGAACATCTTGTTATTAAGATGGATCAGCAGCAGAATGTAGTTTGATTTGTAATGGGCCACATCATAGGGATCAAAAGCTTTAAGTTAGATGTGAGAGGAGTATTGAAGTACGAGTATAAATGTTTTCCTTCTCCAAGAACTTCGAACTTTGTTGCTCCAACTGGTGGCGCATCATTACCAACTTACTGCAAGAAACTGGCCAGAAGATGGATCAATTAACCTTATTTAAAGTTCGTTGCTTGCTTATGCTGGGTACACACCATGCAATGATTATGAGTAGTGTCAAGTATGCACTATGCTGTATGCTCAATAGCACCAGTATGGTGTCTACTTTCAGTTGATCTTTTCTTCATCATAGGAAAATTTCAGTGATTCCGTGCTGCAACCAGTTTCTGTTTCTGCTAGTCTAATGGTGGGAAAGACATTAAATGTAAGGAAATTAGTACACTCAAAGTTGGCAATCTGTCCCCTAAAACGGATGGCTCAACTACTTGTCTTCTACTTATGATCAGTGTTAGTTCCTGCTTATTAAGATGCACATGGTGCATGTTTGAATTGTTGATTGGGAGGAGTATGGAGTAACTAGAAGTCTTAACTGTGTTGGAAGAGATTGTAAATGAGAATAAGGTTAACTGAATGAGCATTGCCAAAGTTAAAAATTCATTATTGTTCTTAAGTCTTTAGTAACCTTCCAAAAATCATCTTTCCAACATAGTACAGGAAAAAATCCTGTGTCACTGTTACCCAGTCTGTCTAGCTGTGTAAACTGTAAACTGCTAGTACAAGCCACCACATACATGTAGGATCAACGCCTTTCTATGCTTATAGGTCCACTCAACCTGTGGCTGTGTTACAGTGTCGTAGGAAAGCTTCTTCTATAGTAGGCTACTAGGATTGAATTTCCAGAATGTGTTTGTTGAGAACAACATTGCTATATATGCTTATACGGCACAAATTTCATTATTGAACTTTGTAGTCAACATTTGCATGAATGGTCATCCTCCAGCTTATTATATAGTTCCCTTCTCAGTGACAAGTCATTCACGAGTGTTCCTAATTTTTGACAATTGGTTCCAACTTCCACCCAAATCAGGATAATGTTCTAATTAGCTTTTGCATAGTAGGGGTTCCAAATTTCACTCATCACTGTTGACATCAAACAATTTTAGATTGCTTGCTTGTGCTGAGATATTATCTAGGAAGAATGAAATTTATATGGTTATTCTTTCGACAGTTTGTACTTTGGCAATTAGGCTGCAGGCCTTGTACTGTGCAAATGAAAACTCTAGACTTGGTTTTTCGGCTTTAACTATTGTGCAAATGAAAACTCTAGACTTGGTTTTTCGGCTTTAACTATAGTGACTAACATCCTTAAACCATAGTGGTATGCTTGAGCAGCCATCTGCTAGACCTGACAGTCATGCAAGTCCCCACACTGGCAATTAGACTCATCTTCCACTGTGCCATCTGTGGAACTTATTTTACCTCAAAATTACCATTCCATACACCCAGTGGTTTCATGATTTGTGTCTATTTTATAGTTGGATTGGGTTAATTCAATTCGATTGGTTCCTGGGGTGTTCTGGCAACTAATGTTTCTGCGTGTTTTTCCCTCTACTTTTGTATCAGTATATAAAAATGGAAAAAAATCGTTACTGTTCTGTATTAGGAAGTTAAGACATTACTATTTGTGGTTTGTGCTTACATCGAGACATCTCACATTTTTGGCATCGGATTGGCTGCCATGAGTTCAGTCGATACATTCTTATTGACTACTTTGTTCATATGGCTTGCAGATGCCTGTTTATGCCAAAGGTGTCTTAGTACTGATGCCAGGACATGATGTACCAGCATTCATCGCCCATCCTGCTCCAGCACCCTGCCCCCCGGAGAGGATCCGATGGCCATCGCATCAGCTCACTCCTTTTGCAGGTTCCTCGTCAAATCCAAGCTAGCATGGCATTATAAACACCATCTCACCATTGAAGGGAAAGCGTAGACTGCTGTCAGGATCTCCGCAATCCGTAGAGGGAGCACTTCTGTTTTCTGTGGTTGTATCACTGGTTCTCCGGCGGAAGTCAGGAGCATAACAGTTAAGACAGTTTCTCTCCACATCTGTACAGGTTTAGATCTCTGTTCTGAAGCAAGTTTTGCTGCCCCCTGCTGTATTGAGGCGGGAGAGCGGCGGCTACTGGATCCATGGAGTTGTTGCCGATCCCACTTGCTCTGCTAGTGTTAGATGACGTTGTTTTTCCTTGATCCTAGTACTTTCTTGTTAGATGCCTGATGGATGGATGGATATACGCATCTTGTGTAAGCTCGGTCGGCGAATACGAAACTAGCTTTTTGATGGATCCATGTTCTTCTGTCTGATTGGTTTCTGAGTCCCTGCCACCTTTGATGCTGAATGAATGACTGCACACTTGTCAGGTGACCTGATCAGGGCGGGCTTGCTTGAATGCACACTTGTTAAGTGACTTGATCAGGGCAGGCTTGATTGAATGATTTCTTAGCTGATCAAAGTTGGGAAGGGCTTTTTTGGTCAAGAAACCGGCCACCTTGCCTCGTTGCCCTTTCAGTAATTGTATAATAAATAGTGATGGTTGAAAGAAACTGAATCAAAAAATCGATTGAAAAGCTCAAAGGTAACTATATAATGAATAGTGATTATTGGAAGAAACCAAAATAAAAAATCAGCTGAAAAACTCAAAAGGTAACTGTACAATAAATATAGTAATCGCTGAAAGAAACAATTGGTTGAAAAGCTTAAAGGTAACTGTACAATTAAGAGTGATTATTAAAAGAAATCGAAATCAAAAATCGCCAAAAAGGGGATTGAGCATAGCTCAATTGGCAGAGTCGCCCCATTTTTTGAGTGGTACTATTTATATAAACAGAATCTTCTGAGGGTTACTGTTTACATAAACAATACCGCTCGAGTATGTGTGTATATAGATATGTTCAGTGATTAAATCATGTAGCTGCACTTCGTGAGATTTTAGAATCTTTATCTTAGCGTGTGCTATATATACGTGTAATATTACATGTATTCATGTGTGCGTCTGTTATACTCGTAATTCAAAAAAATCGCCGACAAGGAAGTCGCTTTCCTTCGCTTAACGTTCTGAAACCAGTCAAAATCATGGTGCAGAATAGCAGGATATTTGAAGCCGTTAAGCTTGCCTTGTCAGGTGATACCGGGTGGATGCTGACAGCTGTAGTGGTGACGGGCGAACTCGCGTGCATACGACAAAACAATGCTATCAAGAGAGTAAATTAGCACTACCACGACTGTAGGACCAAATTGCAATTTATAAAATTCATCATAAAATTTTTCTCTAATTATTCTCAAACTCTCCATTTTAGTAGTTATAGAACTATGAATATCAAAATTAAAAACTTTGACCAAAGCAACAACCTCAAGAATCAAATAAAAAAAACTTCAGAGCAAAGCGGTATGACTGGCTACTTAGAAGCAGTTTGACCGGCGGTAGCACGGCGATCTGATCGGCTACAAGAGAGCAGTCTGACCAACAAGTGGTCAATCGGGCCCAAGAGGGGTATGACCGCTCCCCAGCACCCAAAACAAAAATCAGATTGTATCCAAACAACTTTTGGTGCAACTCTAAAAATCCATAGCTAAATGAGATGAAATATTACACACACC
This sequence comes from Melocanna baccifera, assembly GCA_036346265.1. Taxonomy (NCBI): domain Eukaryota; kingdom Viridiplantae; phylum Streptophyta; class Magnoliopsida; order Poales; family Poaceae; genus Melocanna; species Melocanna baccifera. The sequence continues at coordinate 20,529,867 of CM070694.1, read as the reverse complement.
TTACTAAGAGTTTTATGAACTTATTCTATCTCAGGATCGCTTGAATCCTTATCAAAATTCAGACATATATCCAGAATACACAAAGTTACACCAAAATCAAACAAAAAACAAAAATTCATAATATGACTTACTCGTGGGTAAATGATGCCAAGATGGCTTTACATGTATTTTCACATATCACAACAAGCAAGGACGCCAAAAGATTTGAAACAAAAATCTTGAGGTCAAAAACTTCAAGATTAGGCTAAAATCAAGCAAAATCAGGCAACCCCAAAGTCCTTCAAAATCTGGTGCCTAGATGGATGGGATAAGAACTCCATGAATCATTTCCATCACTTATACGTCACTGGCACATAACAAGATCAAAAGGGGCAATAAGATATCAAAACAAACAAGAACAAGAGCAAATCAACAAAAAAAATGAGACACCATGAGAGATAAACAAAATTGTTGTATTGCTACTTGAAGATGCATATTTTACACCCACTCCACCAGGAAGATAGAGAGCACACCATAAAATTCACTCTTCTAACCCTAACATTAAAATACAGGGTTGCAATGAGAGATAATTGGATGGTTAACTTGTAAGTCCCCATCCAAACCCGTTAAATAGAAGAGACAACTAGCCAACATCTAACCCTAATGAATGTTATCCACTAGCATATTTGGGAGAAACTCGTTAACCCCGTACAATAAGGGTTTTACTCATACACTTAACTTATGCATACTTTTCAAAGCACATGAATCTGAATCCACTAAGTTTTTAGCCTTTAATCCACTTGATCTTCTCAATATCTTCTTAACCTAAACCGTTTTCCCAAGCAACGTGATTTTGATCCAATGCAATTTAGTATTTGACAAATTACCAAAATACCATCGCCTTGATTTGGTCTTCACCTTCCATTTCAAGCAATTACAATGCTCGCCACATGTAGATACATCAATGACTTACCACGCATCGATAAATCTCTCATGTTCTGTCACTAGATCATGCCTCAATTGGACCAACCAAACCACTTGGTGTAACCCATCGCTCGAACCTTTCATTTAACATTTTCAGCCTTTCTCGTGTCATGCTTCAGCTCAACTATCTCACCTGGCATTTTTGACCGTTCTAGGCCTCATCTCCTCCATTAGTGTACCCCGATTCTCGCAATTGACCATAATTGACTCCAAAACATTCTGCACATTGAAAGACAAAGAAGTAATTTTTAAATACAAGTTCTTCATAACTTAACCTATGTTACCTAAAAAATACATCATGCAACACTAATGCACTTACCAAACAAAGTGCAAATCAAACTAGGACCTATTTTACAAAATAACAAAATCAAATATCTGGGGCCAATCTGATCGCCAACCAGAGGCCAATTAGACCGATCAAACCCAGCGCAAAACAACCCATGCTAGAAAAATTGCACCTGACAACTAAACTACGGTACTACCAGCCAACGGTTTGACTACCGCGACATGACGTTCGGAGCTGTCTAACCGGCAGAACAATGGAGGTCTGACAAACAACTAGCCTGCGGTCAAATCGGTTGGTCTGATAACAAACCTAACAAAAATGCAAATTGTACAAAATTCAAATTTTCACTCCACAAACTTGGCATTAGATCATCACAATATTATTTTGGGTCTTTTTATATGGTTCTTCAATCTCCCATTTGATGAATCCATTGTCAATTTTATCAAATATATAAATAGGAGATGATTTTAGAAATAAAAGAGGGACATTTACAAAGAGAAGTTCAAAATGGTCACAAAAGGATTGTAAAGACTGAAAATGATATATGAGCCACAAATGGAGTGAAGCCACCGAATAGAGCAAATTTTCCACAAAATGTTTCAACTCCACCACATAAATTGGGAAATCTCACTTGAGATCTATATGAAAAAATAATTGTTATATTTAACCTTGGTCATGGTGAAAAGAGATCAAAAGGTCAAGAAAGTCACAACAAAGCATAAAAGCTCCAACTTACCAAGAATTATTAGAAAAACGCCGAATTATGCACTTGATATGCATTTTTACTAATATTTCTCCCTATTTTACAGTATAATAAGTAAGATGCATGAATAAGATAGAGAATAAATGAAATAAAATTATTGCATTTTATTTATTTTTAGCTTAAGGAGCTATGAAGATTATCCAAAATGACTCTATAAGTATTACACCAAGCCATATTATTTGAAATTGCTATCTATAGCAATCTATATATAGCAAAGCCAAGCCAAATAAGCAAGAATTTAAAATTAAATGGGGTTATAGCATGGCAAGTTGCTCAAAGTTATAGTTTAGCCATGGTATCAAAAAATAAGCCAAGCCATACCAATAAACTAAATAAAACTAAGAAGCTACAACTGAGCCATTTTAGAGTGCTACAAATTCAATATCAAATTATTTTGTTTAAACACTCAGATTTAAGCACAATTGGAAATTTTTAAAATATATTTTGGTCTTATCTTAATAAATCAAGTCTTGAACTAAGAACCATCCACAATTGCCTCCTAAAATTCAACCATTTTTCATATTTTTTGTTTTCTTCACTTGAATTTGCCATGTGTTAGATCTCAAACCTTATGCAGCCACCCAAGCATGATGCTTAAAAGTATGGTCTTGATTATCCAACCCCCCTCCAAGTTCATGCTTAGTACAATAATAAGCCATCTCATGAAAAAGAATCGGTGCGATCAATTTTTTGCACAAAAAGATACCATTTCTTAATTTTATTTGCTTAGTTCAAGAACAATGAGCTACTCTTTAGTCAACAAGCAATATCTGATCTGAGCCATGAAAGCCTAGGAGGAGTAAACTCATACTTCTTCTTGCTCCTGGAGTCGTCCTTGTTCTCTTTAGTCCCCGAGTCCACATCGCTTATATTGATGTTCTTAAGAGTAGTAAGGACTTAGCTAATAAACTTGCAGTAGTTGGGTTTCTTAGACTTCACATCACGAGTTTGAGGATGCCTCCGAGCGTCCGTATCCTCCTTGCTCTTCAACTTAGGGTACTTATGGCCTGTTTGGTAGAGCTCCAGATTCTCATTTTTCAGCTTCTGCTCCAGATTCTATAAGAATCCACTTCTCTAAAAATCTGAAGCTACCTCTAAAAAGCGTTTGGCTAGTGGGTTGGCTCCAGATTCATAAAAGAGGAGATTTGAGGGAAATAGACCATGTTACCCCTAGTTGTAACCCTTTTATTTATCTATTGGCTCCACTTGCTTTTTTTCTTTCTGAAACTAGGACATTCTCATTGTATGAACTGGTAGAGCAAACAATGTTTACAGAATATCATAGTTGTATCAGCCTTTCTTTAATCTTTTGTATATAGTTGGAAACCTGCAAACATCTCCCTTGCTTCGGTTATCTCGTTGGTTTATCCTGTACAATTACTGAAAGAAGCAAAATAATTGATCTCATACATACATGAACTTAAGTAAATGATGGAATATGTAAAAGCAATCATCTCATACATATGAATCTCTGTAACCGCAGCAAGTTTTTACAGTCAGAGGTAGATTTTACAGATGTTGTTCAGGATTCTGAAACATGCTAGATAATGCCATCTTTCACACACAATAATATCTAAATTCTACATGTAGTTTCCTCTGTTATGCATCCAGAAACGTTTGCATACCCATGGAAACTAGATCCAATTAGAGGGGTTCAAATCTCTCCTAGATCTCAGAAGTCAAAACCCCCTTTGCTGGCAGCAGTATTCTCAAGTAGCAGCAGTTAACCAGCAGAGGAGCTATCAATCTCATCATTGTGTGGATTCGTGATCATCTACCGGGATGCTATGCATGTTTCTAGTGTACATCATTGTTGTGGAACCCATTGCATCGTCACCGAATCCACATGCTTCGAAAAAGGGCCTGCAAATGGTACCATAAAATGAATAAACATCACCATAAAAGATAGTCATATGAACACATGCAATTGGACGATAGCCTTTTTTTATTGTTCAGGAGTAGAAGTAGAGATGTGAAACAAAGCTATCGAGTATTGACTGGACTGTACTCGATTCAGCCATGCAAGCATTAGACAATTCCATGGCCAAAGTTCCCTTCCCTTATTGATTGAAACAGTCATGCCTAATGCTATATAAAAGTTTCAACGAAAATGAACTATACGTTTGTAGTTGGCCCATTTCGTCTTTTCAGTACATGTTCTTCAAAAATACATGGCTCATACAACAATAAGGGAATAACAAAACTTACAGTATGAGAACACATAGATAGGAAAGGATGCTAGTGATGACACAGAGAACACAAACCTGAGCATTACAGCATTTTAAAATTTCCAATCACTTTACTCACATCCAGAGCATAGCTAAAATCCAGATGCACACATACACATTCTAAAGGAAAATAAGCCTAGGCATGGGTTGCCATACAATCGTACTATTGCCATACAATCACTTGTAACTAGATTCACAGCAGCAGGGCTTTACCAATTTGGTCACAAGACTAATTAGAATCACAAACCTGCCCAATGATTTGCACCACATATATCCTTGTCACCTCAAAGATTCTTATCATTTGGCAATTTGCACATTCATCCAGTACTCGAGAACATGATCATACACTCATATTCACCCGGCAAATAGCAAACAAAGCGTGTAGAGGGAGCAAAGGAAGGAAGGTATACTGGATCCGAATGAGAGGATGAGGTCGTCGATGCTGCACTTCTCAAGGAGCTTGGCAAAGAGCGCAGGCCAGTAGGACTCGACGTACGGTGATGGGGATGCCGTCGTCGTGGAGGATGAGGGCGGCGGGGCGAGAAGAGGGAGGGAGGCGGCGGGGTGAGAGGAGGGAGGGCGGCGGCGGGCAAGAGGAGGGAGGGAGGAGGCGGGGCAAGAGGAAGGAGGGCGGCGGCGGGGGTAGATCTGGAGGGCGGCGGCGGGGCGAGAGGAAGGAGGGCGAGAGGGGAAGGGAGGAGGCCCGACAGAGAATAAGGGGGAGGCGGGCGGCGCGAGAGGGGAGGCGGGCGGGGTAGTTGAGTGGCATTTTGCGGGTAATTTTTATGAACTTTAATTGGCAGGTTTCATATAGGGTGGACAGCTTCTCACGAGAATTCACCAAAAGGCTGCTTCTCCTTTCTAGTTTATTTTGGAGTCTGCTTCTCGCGAGAAGCAGAATCTAATCATTTTAGGAATCTGAGTGTTTGGTACAGCTCCATAAGAATCTATTGTGAAGCTGGGAGTAGGAGCTATACCAAACAGGCCCTTAGCTCGAATGTGGTTCAGCTCACCACACTCGAAGCAAATGATAGAATCACCTCACTTTTTGTTCCTTACCCTATGATAAGCTCTTATGAATTTGGTGGATGTGAGTGTCAAGTCATTCTTAGGAAGTTTCTCTACCTGCTCATCACTCAAAGAATGCAAAGCGGATAATGAAAATTCAAAAAAGATAAAATTGAAAGGACTAGAAGAATTAGACGAGATAACCAGTCTACATCTAACCCTAATAGATACTATCTACTATCACATTTTGGGAAAACCCGTTAACCCCACATAACATGGGTTTTACTCACGCACTTAACTTATGCACATTTTTAAAATCATATGAGCCCAACTCCACTAAGTCTGTAGCCTTTGATCCACTTGATCTTCTCAGTATGTCCTTGAACTAAACCGCTTTCTCAACCGCCTTGGTTTTGTTCCAACGTAGTTTTCAATATTTGCCAAATTAACATCGCCTTGACTTGTTATTCATCTTCCATTTCAAGCAATCACAATACTCACCATGTGTAGGTGTATCAATAGCTTGTCACGTATCGGTAAGTCTCTTCTGCTCTAGTTTCACTTGACCACACTTCATCTAGACCGACTAAGTCACTTGGTGCAGCTCATCGCTTAAACCTTTTATTCAAAATTTCTCGTCTTTCTTGTGTCATGGTTGAGCTCAACTATCTCACCTAGCATCATTAACCGTTTCGAATCTTGGCTCGTCCAGGAGTGTATCCCTGATCATCATCGTTGAAAATAGTTACTTCCAAAGCTTTCTACATATTTAAAGACAAAAAAGTATTTTCAAGCACAAATTCTTCATAACTTGATCTATCTTAACTAAAACATGCATCGTACATTAATAATGCTAAAGGACCATGTGAGGTCCTGTTTAATATTGTGATGAACCATTGCAATGTTTGTGGAGTGGTTATTTGATTTTGCAAAGATTACTCTTTGGAAGGATAGTTTTTTTAGCAGAAATTGAGGATTTTGGGATTTGAGTCATAGATTAAGTTGGGGTGACCTGGTTCATTACGTTAAGGTTGCATGATGCTTGTCTCAGCTAACGTGGGTCAGGTTGTGAAGAATTTATGTCCGAAAATGATTTCTTTGTCTTTGTATATGTAGAGTCGCTTGAAGTCAACCATGGTCAACAACGAGGATCGGGACTAGGCTCGTGGAGGAGTTGAGGTCCAGAACGATCGAGAATGCTAGGTGAGATGCTGAGCTCAAACATGGCACGCGAAAGGTGGGAAATCTTCAAAGCGAGTTCAAACTGCGGGATTGTACCATGAAGCTTGGACGATCCAAGTGAGCTGTGGTTTGGTGGAACTGGGACGGGAGAGACTTGGTGACACGTGGCGAGCTAGTGGTGCACCTATACGTGGCGAGCATGGCGATTGCTAGCAAATGGATGGTGATGATCCGGTCAACGATAGGTATTTTGGTAGTTTGACCAAAATACCGAAAACCACCTTAAATCAAAACCGCGGCGTGTGGTTGACGTGTTGGAGAGCAGTTTAGACCAAGGTGGAGCTGATTGGATCGAGACGAGTCAAAGCAAATGACTTAATGGATTCAGATTTATACGCTTTGAAAAGCGTGCATAAGTGAAATGTGTGAGTTAAAACTTGTGTGAGTGGGGTAACGGTTTTTTCCCATTGTGTTAGGTGGATAGTATCCACTAGGAGATGGATGGAGCTGGCTAGCCCATCTAGAAAAGAGGGTTAGGATGGAGACATGTGGTTACCCATCCAACTCACATCCCTTGTGTTTTGATGTTTTATAGTTAGGGTTTTGAGTATATGGTGTACTCTTTGTTCTCTAAAGTAGAGTGGCTATAAAACCTACCTCTTCAAGTGGTAATACATCCATTTTTGATGATCTCTTTGTTTATTTTGCGGTTTGATTGATTTGCACTTAATTTGGTTGGTTTTGATCTTTTCTTTCTCTTCTTGTGATCTTGTTGTGTGAAGAATGTGTAAGAGGTGGAGATAATCCTCAGAAATCCATCTCCATCCATCTAGACACTTTGATAGTAAGATTTACGGGAAAACCCGGTTTTGGTTTATTTTAATCTCATCAAGTGACCTCTTATTTTGAGAGTTGTTGGATAGTGATCCTCAGTGTTCTAGGTTACTGTGATATGTGGGAATACATTTAGAGCCATCTCGGCCATCATCTACCCACGAGCAAGTTGTTTTCATCGTTTGGGGTTTGGTTCAGTTTTGGTGCAATCTTCCAATAAACTGAAAAAGGTCCTATCTTTGACCATAATTTTTATGATCATTCATTTGAATAGTTTTACAATACCCTAGAGACGATCCATGCAAAATTTCATATCATTTGAATCTACGAAACAAAAGTTCTCTTGGTTTTCAGATTTGAAATCGAGCTGAAAATACTATTTATCGTCTTGATTTTACTGTAGCAGCAGTCAGACCGCCATTATATGGCCGATCATACTGCCATTTGGAGGCCGGTCAGACCGTCGGAAAGGGTTTAGTTCCTAGTTTTGTTGATTTAGGACAATTGGATTGATTTTTAGCTAGAGATTCCGTGTTCTACACCTCTATAGATATCTGAGTATATAATCTTAAATATTTGGAAGAAAATTAGAGTTGGCACCATTCACTCTCCCTTTGTTACCGTATTGGGTCTTTCAATTGCACTAACCAAACAAACTCCAAATTATCTTATGACCCATTTCACAAAATCATAAAATCAAATATCTGGAGCTGGTCTGACCGTGAAACAGAGGCTAGTTAGAGCCGTTACACTCAACACAAAATAACCCGCTCTGAAAAATTATAACCGACAACTAAGCTGTGGTACTACCAGCCGGTGGTCTGACCGTCTCGGTCATACCGCCCAGAGCGGTCAGATCAATAGAGCACCGACGATCTGACCAACACCAGCCTACGGTCAGACCGGCGGTTAGCCAACAATCAGATCTGTCAGTCTGACAACAAACATGATAAAAATACAAACTTTTTAAAATTTAAATTTTTACTTCACAAACTTAACAATGATTCATCATAATATTATTCTAAACTTTCTTACATCGTCTTTAACAATAAAAACACCACGCGATGCAACACACGGTCCATCCGGTTTACGAATAGATCTCGTGATTTTCAAGCATCAATAGGTATTTGACAGGACATCTACAAAAATTATACGTGAAACAATTGAATTTCAAACAAGAAAATTTTCCATGTTCTAAAAAGAACCTAAGAAGTTGTTCATTAATGTGCGTCGGCGTGCATTTGCGGGCTCGACGCAGCGATGAATGTTTTGGTAGCTACAATGTCAACTTCACCCAACGACCGTCGCGCCAGGCCCTAGTCATTAGCCAACGGATTAACGGCGAATTAATCCGACCCGGCCGCCGTACGTTGACGACGACAGGGAGAATCCGGCCACTGTTCCACCGTCCGTCCTTGTCGCGCTCCTCATTGCTGCGTTTTCGGCCACTGTTCCACCGTCCGTCCTTTTCTTAATATTAATTTGCATAATTTTAAAACCTAATAAATAGTACTTAGGTGTTACTTAATTTTTTATGTGTTTTTAAGATTAATGCTACTGTTGTTAAAAAAATATGAAATCACTTTAGATTAGATATGTCATGCTGCTATCTGAGCTAGACGTAGATCGAGACTGACATGACAGCAGCTACAACAGCTACTTAGAGCATATGCAATGGTTCTATAAGTCTTGCCATTTAGGACACAAAATTATATAAAAGAGAGAGGGGAGGCATAGATAATTGGATCGGTTGCTCTATAGGTGTTGCTTAGCTATCATAGTATGGTAGATGATATGGATGTCGAATTTAGAAAGTGACTAGATTATAAAAAGAGATGTCTGAATGTTAAATTAAAAAAAGAACTACAGTACAAGATATAGAAAGGGCTCGAAAGAAGGGGAGCAAGTTTACAAGCTGTTGTTCTGTTCGTGTGCGCAGAGGCGACACGAAGGTGGTCGTATCTGATGCCGTGAAGATAGCAGAAGTGTAGATGTACTAAATTGGAGCTCTGGGTTCTGAGATGACATGATTGGAATTATACTTGTACCAAAGGCGAGATGGGACAGATTCTAGCACAGAAGCATCCAAGGATTCCTTTGCGTTCGTGCGCGAGGGAGTAGGAGCATGGAGCACTCGGCCCAGACGGCTCTTCTCCATTATTAGTTATCCATTGCCATCATGTTGCCAAAAATCAAAAGAAAGAAATAACTCCTCGGCTCAGACGGCTCCTCTCCATTGTTAGGCTATGTTCTTTTACGGCTTCTAAAAATCATTTTTGATTTTTATTACAGTAACTAACTTTTAAATGAAATATTTTTTAAGATAGGATCTACAAGTTAATTATAGTACACGTTAAAAAACTAATATCTATACCAAATCGTAAGCGAGTATTTTTCTTTCCGCAATCTTTGTCGCAAACAGCCAAAAAACCATCTGCCGCAGCCAAAAAAAACATACCCTTAGTCATCCATTGCCAAAATCAAAAGGAAGAAATAAAGGGGCTCTTTATTCCTAAGGTCTCTTTAATTCACATGATTCTAAAAATACAGGAATAGCAAAAATATAGAAATATGATATGAATATACATGCAAAACACATGACTGTAAACCATAGAAATTTTAAAGGAATTTGTGAAGGAATTTTGAGATTAAACAGTAGATCTCGTTTGAGGCAACCAGCCAAGAAAAATAATATTAATTTCCCAGTCATTGATAATTGGGCCACAAAACGGACGTTCTTACCCATCAGTGAAAAATTACTCAAGCCCCTTCATCCATTTGGTCCTTATCTAGTTATCCTCACTGTTCCTCGCTATCCCATCCTTCCTGATCCCTGATCCGATCGGGCGACGACAGCAACAGCAGGAAGCTTGAGTAGCGGCGGCGTTATGGAAGCTTGGGCGGCGACGGCGATGGAAGCTCGAGCGGCAGCGGAGACGCCGTGGAAGCTCGGGTGGCGGCGATGGAAGCTCGAGTAGTAAATGTGGCAATGCGCCATGAGGTGGTATCCCACGACCACGATGCAGCGGCAGCGTGCATCACTCGCCTCGCACCTCGGTCATACGCGAAAGGAAGAAAAAAAGAGGTATGAGTAGATATTAGATTCCCTGTAAAATTCCTTTGAAATCACATGGATGAATAGTATCCCTATGGAATTTCATCTTGCTATTCCTACGAATCTGAAAGAACCCTAAATTTTAACCAACTCTATACAGTGCAATTAACTCAAGTGAGTAGTAAAATTGAGATTTATTAAGGCGATTACAACTCAATTAATTATAAAAATTAATTACAAGAATTGGCCTCTGGCTTTCCTAAATAAAATAAAAACATGATTGTAATGCTTGGCTAATTACAAGAATCCCATACAAGTTGGAAAACATAAATAAGTGCATAGCCAAGAGTTACATTAAAGCATGATTAAATAAAATTGCCTTGCTTATGGGCTGTGCATTATTTTCCCTGTGTATTGCCTGCGAGTAGAGCCCTCCAAAGCCGACCCAGATCACCCCCACCTTTTTCTTTTACAATCGAAGAGCGAAGCAAATAAAAAGAACAATCCAAGGAAGAATAAAAAGTAATAAAGGAAATTACCGTCAAACCCTTCGACTATAGAAGTCGATAAGAGTGTGCTCATCGAGGTTCCCAGACCGTCCCAGGCTGGTCGGCGCCTCTTACCATTAGTGGGCCTTGTCATCCAGCAGTCAGAAAATCCAATGTCTATGTTTTTACCGACTTACCTCTACCGCAGAGAATCCAAAACACAGTGCACAACCCACCCTTTGGACCAAGGGTCCATAGCCGAATAGTGCCTTGAGAGAGGGTAGGAGATAAGGTAAGGGCATTTTGGTCATGCACAGTATAGGAGTGAGAGGAAGGTAGCCAAATGTCTCTTCCTCTTAACTCGCTCAGTTTCCTCCCCTCACAAGCCTCCCTCATTTCCTCTCCAACCAGTAGCAACACTGCCTTCCTTTTCCCCAGTCACAGCCAAGCAAAACCAAGGAGCCTAATTGTCTCTCTCAGCTGAGGCCAGAGAGCCATTGCCCAAACCAAGTTGCCCACTTAAAGAGAGAAGCAAGGGAAAGAGGGCCAGAGGAGAGGAGGCAAGGGAGTAGAGGAAGACAAGACAAGCAGAGCGTGGACCACAAGGGACCAAGGTGGGCCAACCACGACCATGAGGCGACACCCTCAGCAACAGCAAGGGGAGGATGTCATCCACCACTTCGCACACATGAGAACCACAACCCAGTCACCAAGAGCACCATCAACTTACCATTCCTAGCCTGACAACAAGTAGGCCCACTTCCCGATCCCTTCTTGCTTTTCCTTAGTCCCACAGGAAGCCATAGCACGGCACAGCGCACACGTCACACACGAGAATGGTCGGCCAAAGAAGGTGGCAAGAAAAAGGGGAAGAGACCACCCAAATCTAGCTAACTCAGCTACCATGGCACCGGCGGCGAACCCGTAGAAACCATCACGTGTCCTAGTAAAGAAGGGACATGCTTCCCAGCACAAGCCCTCCTTAAACTAGTCCCGACGCGACAGCAACCATAGGCATTCCCAAAACCATGCACAGTAAGAAAGTTAGAATAGAGCAAAAATGGGAGCTAAAGAGAAAAATTGCATAGAGTAATAGGGGAGGAAGGAGTAGACCATCTCAATAGGAGGAGGAGGAAGAGGCAACTGAGCCATAGCATCTGGCCATGGTCGGAGAACAAGCCCAAAGCCCACATCACCAAACCGGGAGACTAAGGCCCAAAAACCGAAGAAGAAGCCAACGGGAGATATCAATGAAAATTGCCGACGACCAAACTGACCACCGCGCCACCTCAAATACCTACCACTAAGTTAAGAAGGGTTAGGGGAAAACAGAGTTAATAGTTTAGGGAAAGCACCTCAAAAACTTACCAAGGCCAACACCGACCGGCGCAACTACCACGCAGGAGCCCCAAGCTAAAACCCTAGGCCACCGGACTGAGGCAGCACATCAACGCAGCCAAGAGGAGCAGAGGGGCAGTACATAGATTCAGAGAGGAGGGACCATGGGAGACGAGCAGGGAAGCAACGGCTCACCAAAAAGCCCATAGGGAGGTGACAATAAGTAGATCTAGGAGGAGGAGGAGGAGCCGACCAAGAGGAGAAGCCAGAGGGCATTCGGGGAAGAATGGGAGAGGGAGTGCATAAACCTAGAGAGGAGGGGGCCACGGGAGTCCAGCAGGGAGGCAGCAACACTTCTGAGAGCCCCGGGGAGGCAACCGCAGACAGATCGAAAGGGACGGAGCCGGCAGAGAGGAGAAGTCGGAGGGGATCGAAGTAAGAGAGGGAGAGGAGCAGCCGTGTGTTGTGAGTGTTGTGTTGCATGTGTGTGTGTGAGTGATGTGTTGCGCTTGTGTGTTATGAGCACTATGTCGCACACATGCGTGGGCCGTGCTCCCTAGTGAGTGTGCTGAGTGGACCAAGCGTACAATGGGCCGACCAGGGAAAAGAAAAAAGAGAAACCTAGGGGAAACGCTGACTTCACCAGATAAACCAAAAAAAATTAGGAGTAAATAACTAAACTAGAAATCCACCAAAATGAGGGTGATTGACTTTATAAAAACCTATACTTGATCTACGTAAGTATTTTCTCAAGTTGCGCATTTGACTGACAAATGCAGAAGGCTAATCAGCTAAGATTGAGGTAGCGGGCCCAGTCATAGTTGACACCGATGTTTACTACTATTACGTAGGCAAACCTATCTCTTGATCATAAATCTAATTATATTAAATGTACAAACTACATTTTGTAATCATCTGTTATATACCTGCATTAAAATGTTATTTCAAAATTAAATCAGATAAAAGGGATGCAAAGAGAAATGATATGAGAAAAGAGAGTGGTCTAGCTGAGAGGAGCAGCTGGCAGGGGCGGAGACAAGGCGGGCCGAGCAGGGGCCTGCCGCCCCCCCCCCCCCCCAATGTTTTTGTTTCCCTTGATTAGCCATTAAGTATTTTAGTAATTATCTTGTAAAGCATTCATTTAGCCCCCCTTATGGGTGAGCAAAGTTTACTTTTGATTAAATTATTGACATCTACAATCTTTTTAGCCTAGTTATAAAAATCGTACCGGACCAGCGGTTCAACTGGGAAAAATCAGAACTGAAGCCCAATGCGGTTTTATTTTACTGTTAGACTAGCTGTGCAAGTGAACCGCTCTAAACCGGAAAATTCTCGATTACACCGAACCCGGGACCTGGTGATTGGCCCAGTTGCTTTGCCCCGCTAGCCAAGTGAGCAGGCCGCATGTTGTGTTACATGGAAGTTACATTTATTGTTAAGCTATGTTGAACCGGCGGTTGGACCGGTTAATTACCGGTTGGACCAGTGAATCGTGAACCAGAAGCTCAAGCGGTTCGATGACCGGACCGGTTTCAATAACTATGCTTTTTAGTAGACATAGAGCCAAATTTAAATGAATAGAAATGTAACTTTCTTTTGTAGTGTTATATTTTTCTGTGATTACCACATTCTTGGCAAAAAAAAATATCATCTGTTTGGCCCCCTATGTCCACAAAGCGATTTTCCCAGCTTAGTAATCCTACTCATTGATGCTCATCTTTAGAAAAAGTCTGCTTAGCTATTGATGTGATGAATGATGTTGTTTACCAGGATTGTTTTTCGATCTCCATTCACCAAGTCTTGTGAACCACTTGGTGGGTTTTCTCGTTTCTGGAGTTGCAACTATTTTCTCTGACAGGATGGTTCTCATCAAGGAGAATAATGAGACCTACTAGCAAACACTGCCAGTTCATCTAGACGTTGGTGTTGTATGTTTCTGCATGTCATGTGCTATGTATGTATTAATGCCTTTTAGTTCCTTGTTTTCTCTTGAAATGATCTATAGGCTTTTAATATATTTGATAATACCTCTTATATATTATTTTTCTTCTAAAAAAATTTAAGGGTGTAGCTGCACCCCAAATCCACCCTTGGTGATACTAGTGGATAATAGTAATGGTTAACTGATTGATTGAGTAATTACATACCAAACATCCCTCAAAATAACAAAAACGATGCGTATATCAGCGTAAACAAAACATCTCTTCCCACCAATTCTAGTGCAACGGGTTACTAATTTCTTATTTGAAGCTTTTGGCTCAGTTCTTTTTGACTTCGATTTCTACAGTAACTTGTTATTAAACAATATATTTTTTAAAATGATGTCTACAGATAAATTATAGTACAAACTATACCGAGTTCGGCTATATCAGTCAAAAATCGTATACGACTATTTTTCTTTACGTACTACCTCTCACAAACAGATCAAAATTCAAAAACTACAACTATAAACTATAAAACTCAACCAAAAAAACCCACCCTTTGTATCCACTCGATACGGATGGATCATAGTCATACTCGATTGACCGAGTAATTTCATACCAAACATTCCTCGAAGTAACGAAACTTCACTTCCTACTCTTTTGTTTTTTATTACTTTATCCAAATGATTTCTCGAAAATGTCTCTCTAAACGATTTTATGAGTCTAAAATTATATATATTATTCACATCAATATTTCTATCGTTTACTGTCCTCTCGAAAAATACGACTATCAGTTATAACAAATAAAAACATCGACCGCACTAAAAAAGAAACAGCACAGGCATCCCATAAGAATAGGAAGATCCAACGGGTATAAACAAACGTCTCTTTGCACCAATTCTAGTGCAGTGAGTTACGGTTTTCTCGTTTAAAGCTCTATATCACCGTGATAAAGATCCATTATAGTAATGGCTAACCAATTGAGCGAGTTATTTCATACACACATCCCTCCGAGTAAAAAAGTCTTGAACTCACCCTCTCCTCTCCCCTTCTGTAATTTACAGTTTCAAACCAAGATTTTCTATAAAAAAAAAATCTTCGAGAGCTGTTAGCCACCACTGGCTGCAGTGAATTCTTTTGAATTGAGATTTATAGTTTATAATTGTGATTTTTAAATTCTGATCTGTTCGTAAAAAATAATACACAGAGTGAAATAGTCGCATATGATTTTGACTAATATAATTAAACTCGGTATGATTTATACTATAATTTATTTGTAGATCTTATTAAAAAATTATATCATTTAATAACAAATTATTATAAAAATTAAAGCTAAAATCTAACATAAACCTAAAAAACTGAACATAGAAGGGGACGCTTTGCTGGGTTCGTCCTTTTCCTGCCCCAGTTGTTCCTCCTGCGCGCACACAAATCGCTCTCGCCGCTCGCGCTGCGCTTGTCGCCGTCCCCCGTTCCCAATCCCTCCTCGCGATGGATTTGCGGTAGTAGATCTATATCGATCCGTCTCTTTCCTCCCTCCCTTTCTCCCGTAGTCTCATCTCTTCTTGTTTTCCACCGAGCAAATCCTTGGCGGCCAAGGCTCCGTCCGAGCTCGCGAGAGTAGGGGGAGGGGGGGGGGGGGCTCGCAAGAAAGGAGGAGGCACTCACTGGCACTGCTAGTCGCGAGTAGCTTTCGGTGGCGAGCGTCTCCGTAAAGCGGCAAAGGCAGGGGTCTCGTAGGTGGTGCTGCCGTAGAGACAAGAATCGGACGGTTCTTCTTTTTTCTTCCTTCTCGCTTCTCTCTTGTGCTGTGCTTCTCTTTCTCTCTCTCGTCCTGGCTTTCCTTTCCCTTTTGTGCTCTGTTTCTTGGGGGAAAGGGCGAAATTTTCTTGGTGTGGTGGGTTTCTTGCCGAATTTCGACCCTTTTTCCGTTGCAAGAGTCTTCCGGCATCAGCATTGCTTGGCCTTCTTGCGCAACTTTTTTTTTCTTTATCTTTGTGTTCTCTCTTTTTGACCCCAGGCTGTAATCCTCAGAGATTCATCATTCATCTGAGCGCCCAGAGATTAAGGCAAGGCAACGTTGGTGATTTCTTTGTTCGTTTTGTGGAAATGCTCGTCAGGTGATGCCCGCATTGGAGGATTCTTCATGGATGTGCCTGTGGTGATGAGCAACTCCGTCCGCGTGTCGCCGCCGCCCCTAACTGCTTCCTCCGCCGTCTTGCTGCTGCTACTCTCCGCGCTGCCGCTCTCCCAGCCGTATACCTATGAGCAAGACGGTATATACTATATCCTTCTTGAAAGTTGGTACTGTTGCCTAAGATTCAGTGTTCATGAGTACACATGATTATGGGTTGATGAGATCAGACAGGGCCCCGGACTATTTATGTTTTGCTGCTCGTGCTGTCTTGTACTATCCTATTTACTTAGATTATTGTGTTTAGGATACTGCAAAGATTTATCCTTTGGTACCTTATGCTGCGTCTTTTTAATTGCTTATTAGTGTTTGCGATAAATGGCTTGTACACGGCACTTGGATCGCCAACGGTGCCTGGATGGATTACAAACGGCGGCGACCCCTGCAATGAAGGCTGGCAGGGTGTTCAATGTGTGGCCTCGAATATTACCTCCATGTATGATCAGTGATTATGTATTGTTTCTTAATATGCATTATTTGATGATTTGATGACCTCTTTATTTGGTGATCTGAAGAATGTACCATGTTTTTCCGTAGAACTCTCAATGGTGCAAATTTGGGTGGACAGCTGGGTAACACTTTGGGGAATTTCACGTCGATAATCACCTTGTAAGCTGATCATGTCTGTTTGGTTCTAAATTGACATTTGCTATTGACTCGGTGCCTGACAATTCTTGGTTTACCCCATGTAGAGATCTTAGTAACAATAATATTGGTGGAACAATACCAGATAATCTACCAGTCACAATGCAGCGTTTGTATGTTTATTTGAACATTCTGTTGCTCTTTCAAGTTTCAATCCATCTGTCATAGCAATTATTTTACTAAGCCTTTTCAATCGCAGTTTTCTTTCAGCTAACCAGCTAACTGGTAGCATTCCAAGTACATTGTCAACACTTACACTTTTGACAAGCATGTGAGTATATTTTTGCCTGTAAATCGTACACATTCACAAACCTTCAGAAAGTGACTTCCAATGAAAGTTTCTCAAACTGTCCCACTATGTGTCCTTGCAAATGCAGGTCCCTCAATAACAATCAATTGGTTGGAGAGATACCAGATGCATTTTCAAGTCTAACAGGACTTGCGAATTTGTAAGACAGTAAGAGTAATTTGGCTTTACTATTATATACTATCGTTAGTTTATAATGTGAAGTTTCTTAGCAATGATAATCAACCTTCTTGATTAGAGATCTTTCTTCCAACAACTTGACCGGCCAGTTGCCACCTTCAATGGGAAACTTGGTAGCTCTGACTAGCCTGTGAGTATTGAAGGCTACTGCACTGTCTTCCAGCGTAATTTTTTGCTAGTGTCAATTAGTTAATGTTCTACTATCATTGCAGGCATATTCAGAATAACCAAATATCTGGTACCCTTAATGTGCTGCAAGATCTCCCTCTCCAAGATTTGTATGCCCAATCGACTGTAGATTTTCTTCCCTTTTTTTCTCTGCTATTGCAACAAAGGGGATTTCTGCCTTATTTTTTACATGCCTTGCTTGCTTTGTGGTAATTGTCTTAATTCAACAGGAACATAGAAAATAATCTTTTCTCTGGTCCCGTGCCTGTGAAGTTATGGAACATACCAAACTTTAAGTAAGTAACTCCACCTTGACTGAGTTATTGATGTTGATCATTGCTCTACCTTTAATGTTTGAAGACAAATCCATCTTTCATACAGTATACTCTTTAAGAATTCAACTACTTCATGTGACTTTTTTCCCCACAAAATGCTCATATAAATTAATGTACCGCACAGGAAGGATGGGAACCCATTCAATACCAGCATAGCCCCATCGGCATTGCCTCCTGCTACACCAGTGCTATTACCACCAGTGTCACCTTCAACAGGGCATGTCCCCTCAAAAGAACCTGCAAATTCTTCTAATGCACCAGAAGGAAATACTCCATCATCCAGAAAAAACACTGTTTCTGCAGTCAAATTTGTTGGATACATTCTTATTGGGGTGGTATCTGCAGTAGTTATCGTGCTAATGGTAATGTTTTGTTTATCCAAGTACAAAGAAAGAAAGCCAAGGGGTGACATGTATACAAAAAGCCATATACAAAGGGTGCCTCAGAGGCTCGAAGAACCTAAAATCAAGGAAGTGCCAAAAATCAAGGAGCCGTCAAGAAATCTTAAGAATAATGTTGGGAAAGGTTTTAATTCTTTTCTTTTGTTTTCTTTTATCTTTTCCCCATAACTTTGACGACTGACATTTTTTTGTAACAGCTTCAGATGTGGTTTCTGATGCCAGGGAGGTGCAGAAGTTGAATATGTCAACAGCAGGTGAATGACCTTAAACCTATATACATATCTGCTATGATTTACTGCCTTGTGAGTTTGAGTATAGGAAATCTTAACAGAAACACTGGCATAGCAGTTGCATATTTTCCCTTGTTTTTTTTGTCATTTGAATATTGTTTTGCAGCAGCTTCAAATGTTGTTTATAATTCAAGGGAGGAGCGGAAGTTAGATTCGTCAATGATAGGTAAATAGCTTGAAACTAAACAATATGCAGAAGTACCATGTTACTACATTGCAAGTTTGAGTATATGAAAGTTAACACAAAAACTTACATGGCAGCTACTCCTGGGGTGGTTCCAATGAAACAAAAAGAGCATGTAATTGATATGGAAAAAACAGGTAATTTTGTGGAGAGACCACTGCAGCCTGTGGCATTGCGGACTGAAAAAGTTGTCAATCCCAGTGTTCGTATTAAAAAGGGAAGAGTACCTTTGGTTGGAAATATGGACCTAACAACTACTGTTAAGTCCTTTTCTATTGCATCCCTTCAACAATATACCAATAGTTTCAGTGAAGAAAAATTGATAAGAGATAGTAGGTTTGGTAAGATATATCTGGCAGAGCTTCCTGATGGAGAGGTACAAAATGGTTCAGCAAAATTTCTAGTTACTTTAGTAATATTGCATTGCTGGTACGATCATCAATTCTGAACTTGTGATATTACTTGCTTAGCAGCTACTAGAAGTTTTGAAGATCGATGCTGTTAACTCAAGAATACCAGTAGATACCTTTCTAGAGATAGTTGTGAACATTTCTGAACTGAGGCATTCTAACATACTTGGGCTTGTCGGATACTGTGCGGAGTTTGAGCAACGACTACTTGTCTATGAGCACTGTAGTAAGATGACTCTGCATGATGAACTTCATTACATAGATGATTCAAGCAATGCATTATCATGGAATGCTCGCCTCCAAGTTGCTCTGGGGGCAGCGAAAGCATTACAGTAAGCAGGAAGAATTTTGCTCTATTTTTTTCTGAATTATTTGCAGTGATTCAAAATGATTTCCTAAAATGCTATGTATATCTTTGTATGCAGATATCTTCATGATGGCTGCCAACCACCAATTGTACATCAGTATTTTGAACCATCTATTGTTCTTCTCAACAGCACTTTAGTTGTGCATATTTCCGAATGTGGCCTTGCAGCACTGTCATCGAAATCAGTATCTCAGGTACAATAATGTCAATGAAAATAATT
This sequence comes from Melocanna baccifera, assembly GCA_036346265.1. Classification (NCBI taxonomy): domain Eukaryota; kingdom Viridiplantae; phylum Streptophyta; class Magnoliopsida; order Poales; family Poaceae; genus Melocanna; species Melocanna baccifera. The sequence continues at coordinate 20,510,099 of CM070694.1, read as the reverse complement.
TAGCATTAGATTTTTTGGAGCTCTTAAGGATGTTCAGAACTTCAGATGCCATCATACACTGCCTATCTGTTATATGCTACATCAGTCTCTAGAATGGCTGACATTGGTTACGATCTTACAGACATAAAAGTTCTAGAAATTCTCATGTTAATTTGGTGGTGTCTGGTGTGTGTGCCGCTTTTCCCCTTTTCCTTGCAGGCCATGAACCTGCTGTATAATTTTAGTTTCAACATCATCTTAAATTTTTAATTGGCAACTTTGTATTTCTTTATGGATTATCATTTGTTGCAAATGACACCTTGCAATATTGACATATTTTTTGAAATTCACCATCAAACTATGAATATGTCTACCAGCACATTCTGGTCATTTCAAAGAAAATAGAAGCACTACTCAAATATATGATGTAAACACAACGACTGTTTATGCCAACTGCCATTGCTAACTTGTGAAGATGTACAAGTTTTCAGATACTTGAAAATAATAGTAGTGTTTCCCATGCACATAATGACATGTTTAGGTATTTGATGCAAGCAATGTAAGGTTATGTCAATGAATTGGTATTTGGGTCACGATACATTGATTTCATAAAAGGTTTCTAGTATATTTTAAACTAGTGTATAATTGGCGACAGCTCATTAATTTTTCTTGAGGACATGACTGTTATTTCCTCGTTCACAAATCTTGTGCTCTTTTGGATGTCAGTTGTCCGGCTGTATGCGCACCTTATTCCATTATGAAGCCCCTGAAGTGCATGAATCTGGATCGTTGAGTGATCAAAGTGATGTTTACAGCTTTGGGGTTGTTATGTTGGAACTTCTTACAGGGCGTAAACCTTATGACAGGTAACATTATAAAGTCTAAACGAACAGCACTGCATCCGTTTTTCCACACTCAGGCATACTTATTTTGCTTGAAGATGATTTCTGATCTAGTGCATTTAATAATTTCCCCATGGAAATGGAATTGCAGTTCACGTCCACGTGCTGAGCAACATCTGGTGCGATGGGCCACTTCTCAGCTCTATGATATTGATGCCATATCAAAAATGGTAGATCCTTCTATTCAGGGGCAATGTTCGGAAAAAGCATTGTCACGCTTTGCTGACGTTATTAGCCGCTGTATTCAGGTAAAATATCTGACCTTTCATCTGAGATCATCATGACACCAATATGGACGGTGTGATTGACCTGAATCTTCTTATGCAGCATGAGCCAGAATTTAGGCCACCAATGTCTGAAGTTGTCCAAGACCTAACTCGTATGGTAAGTGATGGAAGAAAGGCTTCCATGTAGGTGCTTCCTTAAGGAGGAAAAAGGCGGAAGCCTTGATTAGCTAGATGCTGAAAATGCAAAAAGGTACTTCATCTTGAGATGTCATGAGGAGCTTCTTGCCAGTTATAGTTTTCTCTAGTCATATTGCCTGCTTGCAAAGATGGATCATCGGCGCGGTAGTAGGATGAAAAGGTGGTGATGTGCAGATTCCCGCATCTTTTTCATTTTTCTCATGAAACTGTTTGCCATTGATATTGATAGGTCCGTAGCCAATAATGCTCCTCTGTGATCGATTTATTCTCTGAAACTTGTACCTATCCCATTGTCTGTAATTCTGTAGTCTTTACTATCAGCATTTCTAAGCGCCTGGTTCCAGATCACTTAACATGATCTGCATGGTTCTCTAGACCATTTGTAAATACCCAGAAGTGAAAAACCTGGCTTTAGATTTGTGTAGACATATTAAGTAAAGCTGATCACCGTTGTATCCCTAATAAGGCCCCGTTTGGGTCGCCGGAATTTGTCCCAGTTACTGTGGGAATTGGACTATTTAATGTGAAATTCATACGAAATTCCTACCTTCTAAAGAGCGCCTAAAATTATGTAGCGCGCTATAGCATTTAATTTATTTAGGCGCTATTTGCAATGTGGGGGAATTTTCATATTTCTTGTGGGAATCAAACCGTTTGCTGTGAATTTTTTGCGTTCCAAACGGGTTCTTATGTGCACTGAAGCATTGTCTTTTGATCCATTTCATCAATTTAGCCAGCCCAGGCTAATCTCAGGACAACATGCCTACTTTGTTAGCCGGGGGTTTGCTAGTCGTAACTTATATAGTGCAAAGCCCTTATATTTCGTGTGCCAGACCAAAGAATGGCAAAACAAAAACGTATACTGTTTGATGCATTTCTTTCTTTTGTAAATGTGAAATTCAATTTTAAACATAAAAATAAAACTATATTCCTCAACTAACTCTGAAAAAATGTTACGCTAGAAAAAGACAGATAATGTATTGCTGAAAAAAGGAAGGGAATTTTCAAAGTACTAATCCAAGATTTGTAATTCCTACTCATTCCAATTTTTTAAAGAAGTTTTTTTTTGTGGGGGGAGCTCATTTCAAGCTTTCGATATTCATCCAACTCCAATGCTCACTCTGTACTATTTTAAACGTGCGAAACGAAACGAGCAACAGCGTTTCGTGGCGCGGCGTGGGCCCGCACCACCGCACGTTCCCGTCCGAGAATAGGTTAGCACGAACGCAGAGGATAGAATCCAAATACAAAAACCACGGGAGCCAAAAAAAGAAAAAAAAAACAATAGGCCAAACCCGCCCTGAAAACCCGACCACCGGCACCGCCGCCTCCTCCACCTCCCTTCCTTCCCGACTCCTATTGGCTAGCTATCGTCTTCGCGATCGCACGCCGAAACCTAAACCAAAACGACCAAAAAAACGCCCCCAAAAAAAAACAGTGCGAGAAACGGGAGCGTGGTAGCGTCCGATGGTGGAGGTGGTGGCTGGGGCCGGAGTGAAGGAGGAGGCGGGCTGCGGCGACGTGGGGTGGGGGACGTGGGAGGAGCTGGTGCTGGGCAGCGCCGTCCTCCGCCACGGGGGTTCCGCCCGCGGCGTCGCCTGGGGCGCCGTTGCCGCCGAGCTCCGGTCCCGCTCCCCGTGCTCCTTCTCACCCGAGGTCCGACCCCGTCGAACCCTAGCTTGGTGTTTACGAGTCATGCCTGTAATGTTGCTAGGATATGGATTTAGGGCATGGGTCTTGGGGGCCTGAAATAGTTATCCTTTGGAGAAGTTGGCTCTAGCTAGGGTTTCGTGATCCTTGGTGAACATGATTTCGTACTTGTAGGTATATATGATTTGACAATGTCCTTCGGGGGATATTAGGCTGTGATTTTGGAGGTGCCAAGCATGGATTGTTGCGTTGATTGGATGATCACGAGCACAACTACATGCGCTCTATATTCCAAAAATGAAGCAAATGATAAGGAGCATGCTGCAATTTTAACTTGAACCAAGGGAATTGAATACACATGTAACCGTTGAATCGTTGACCAATTGAACACTCGTAAATTCTCATAAATTCTAGCAGTCCTATAATTACATTATAATAACACCCATTGCAAGGTTTGTGCTTGCTTTGATACCAATGTTGTGCAATGCCATGGGCAATTTGTCCAACACATGTGTCACACATTAACTTGTTAGCATGCTATTATTAGCTTACCTTTTTCCAACAGTTAGGATATGTGGGAACTTTGAGCCTGTTATCTTAAAACATTTTGGACACTGGCACAATTGGTTTTACATATCGTTATTTCTAGTTTTAAATATGTGTGGAGAGCAGGGAGCTTGCATTTTAGCTACCTGTCTTGTCTAATGTTAGGAAAAACCAAAGAAGTTATGGTAGCCAGATTGGCTGCTTGATATTAGAGTTATGTACTAATTCTGGACTTACTGTTCTTGTTTTGCAGGAATGTGAAGCAAAATTTTCAGAGATACGAGCACGCTACTCTGCCTGCGAGTAAGTAACTAAGTATCACCCATCCATGCAATGTTTGTTCTAGCTTGTCCACTTGAATGATCTTTCCATTTAGTTTGAGTGGTGTAGATTGCATGTACTACATATCAGTATGTGTATCAAGAAATAACTTTGAATTCTTGGTAGATGAATTTTCAACCTTAACCTGGTCTCTTATCTTGCCTACAGTTTGTGTAGGAGCTGGATAAAAATTTGCATGAAATTCTGAGCATACAACATGTGTGTCTTCCTCATAGTACATTCGTTCATGGATTATGGATAATATCTCAAAAACAAGATATGTACCTTTAGTCCTTTACGTTATTTGCTGTTTTTGGTCGGTTCATTAATTGTAATAACGATAATTAGAATTCTAGCCGTGAACTTTTTATTATCTGGGGGCAGAGGTGTTCTCCCATTGTGACATATTTGGGTGGTAAGTTGGTGTTTTGCCAATTCTAGCAGTGAACTGGTTTAGGCATTGTTGTATGCGAATGTAAACTCTGTGCTGTACTGAGAAGGAGATAGAGAGGAGATGGACAACAAAGAAGAAAGATATCAATTGTCATTATGTGGGACTAACTTAGGGATCACCAATACTAAATTTGAAGATAGTAGAAGCAACAAGCCTATAAATTACCTAAAGGTTGCAACGTGCAGAGTCTTAAATCAACTTCTGGAAAAGTTTGCTGAGGTTAAGGTTATTTTCTGCGTGTGCGTGCTGCTTCTAGTACTGAGAACAATATATGCTGGGCATTTCAACTTGCTGCAGTCTAGTATAGATAGATTTTTGTTTTATACTAATGTATCTTTTCCATTGATATAGTATTTTATGAACATTCTTTTTGCTTCATTACAGTGCTTGGTTTGACGAGCTCCGCAAGCAGAGAGTTGCTGAATTGAAAAGGGAACTGCAAAAGTCAGAAAGTTTTATCGGGTAAGCGTTGATGTGGTTACCCTTCAATATATGCCTTGTTCTTGAACTTCTTTAGTGCATAGTTATTAAGGCGGTAAGGCGAGGCGAGGCGACCCACCCCCCTCACAACTTTTAAGCGGTAAGGCGCGAGGCGAGGCGACGCCTTACACGTATCCTAAGGCGAAGAAAATGGAACTCTGGAAGTCTAAATCAATGTCTAAATCTTTAGATATTTCTAAAGAAAAGGACTTAATTGTAATTTTATAAAACTCTGGGGACTAAAATGCCAAATCCTTTATAATTTATAACCCCCCACCCCAGCGACAGAGTGAGATCGAGTCTCACTCGGACTCGTCGCCCTCCCCCCCGCGCGTCCTCCCGCGCGCCTCCCGACGCCAGACGCCGCCTCCTTTCCGCGCGCCGCCGCCTCTCCGATGCCTCCTCCGGATTGGCGCGCCTCCTCCTCCCCTGGCTGCGCGCCCGAACCAGATCCGGCCTCCGCGCCGGATCCGGCCGCCGCCGCCATCTCCCACCCGAGCCGCCGCCTCCCGCTCAGAGACGCCGGATCCGCTTCGCGCCGGATCCGGTCTGCGCCGCGCCGCCTCCATTCGGACGACGCCGCCGCCGCCTCCTCCACCGGACGGACGCCGGATCCGGCCTCCGCGCCGGATCCGGTCTCGCGCCGCCGCCACCTCCACCGGACGATGCCGCCGCCGTCTCCTCCACCCGGACGACGCGGATCCGGCCTCGCGCGGATCCGGTCTGCGCGCCGCGCCTCCGCCCCCAGCCGCCTTGGCACGGACGGCAAGCGGCGACGCTTGCCACGGCCGCCTTACCGCTTAGGCGACGCCTTAATAAGCATGCTTTAGTGTTTCACATGTAATTTGGTGAAGGAGTGGTGACTATAGAGGTGGAAGGAAAAGTCAGGAAAGAAAGTGACTCGATAAGAGATGCTGAAGTGGAGAAAGGATAAGGGCGAGAATAGAAAGGACGAGACTTATTAAAAGTAACATCTCGAAAAATCCGTATATGTTGGCCAACAGGATCCCAACAATTATATCTCTTGTGCTTAGCACTATAGCATAGAAAAACACACTCAACAGATTGATCGGTCAGCTTGGTACGCTCACGAGGTGCAAGAACATAGCATACACTCAAAGAGGCAAAGACTGAAATAATCAAGAGTCTTGCCATAGAGACGCTCAATTGGAATCCCACCCTGAAGAGCAGAGTAGGGCTGAATGTTGATCAGAAAAGTGGCGATAGAAATAGCCTCAGCCCAGAAGTGTGGTGGAACAGCAGAAACAAGCATAAGAGCATGAGCTGTCTCAAGAAGATAACGATGTTTACGCTCAGCCACACCATTCTGAGCATAAGCATCGGGACAAGAAAACTGATAGAGTGCCCTGCTCAGCAAGAAAACCACGAAGGACTCCTAACAAGTACTCCTCAGTGGAATCAGCGCGAAAAACACGAATTGGAGAGTTAAACTGAGTACGAACTATGGTGGCAAAAGTCTTATAGATAGATATAACCTCACTACGAGATGACATAAACTATATTAACGTATGCTGAGAAAAATCATCAATAAAAATGATATAATATCGATAATCTCTTTTTGAAATAAAAGGAAATGGTCTCATATATCAGAATGAACAAGATCAAAAGAACGCTGAGACACTAACTCACTAGAAGGATAGGGGAGTTGAAATTGTTTGCCAAGTTTACAACCCTGATAATTGATAGAAGCATCACCAGACACAAACCCTAAAAGACGACGACGAAGTAAGGAAGACATACGTGACCCCATAAAGATGGCCTAAATGATTATACCACTAAGCAAAAGATGCAGTGCAGGCTGCAACAGATGTGTAGGCAGTGGTGGAGACGACAAGGCTGACAAGGGCAGTGGAAGGAAGATGAAACCAGTCAATCTCTTAGAGCCGTCGTGAGTCACGATGGCGAGGGTCAGTACCAACCTAAGTCCCCGTGCGGCAATCCTGAACACAACAAGAATCAGAATTGAGAATAACACAACAACCATGATCAATGAGATGGATGGCAGATATGAGCTACATAGTTAGTTTTGGAACATGAGAAACAGCAGGAATATGAAATGATGAATTTGAAAGAGTGCCTCGTCCTGTGACAAAAAGAAGTATCATCTGCTGTTTGAACAATGATATGGGCAGCTAAAGTATTAATAGAAGTAAGACAGGTGGAATCAGATGTCATATGAAAGGAAGCACCAAAATCAAGAATCCAATGTGATATATTTGATACCACCTGATTAGGGGGTGAGGTCCCGATCTTCCGATAAGATGATAACTTTGATTTAGAGGATAATGACTTTGACGATGTCGGCTTCTAACTAGTCACGACCAGAACATCAAGCAATTGCTAAACTACACTCCGAGTCGTTATCAACTGTGCCAAGAACGCGATTGACCTGAACACAAAGGTCTATTGCTGCATGCAACTGAAGAACATGTAAGAACAAGATAACAAGCAATCTCAAATTGCAAATAGGATTGAAATACTCAATATGATGGGATTTCGAATAAGGATCTTGACTGAGTGGTCTAGTCGACACACGTAGAAGATACAAGTTGCAACGAAGGCAAATTAAACATAAACGAAATCAAAGAAAATTAGAGGGGTACGGTCTCTATAAATAGGGGAGTGGAAGCCACATAAAACTAATAAACAAGGGGTGGTACTTGATCGAATCTTTCAGAACGTGACTCAAGCCAACATGATCACAACATGGAGATAGCCGAGCGGCTCTGGCTCCGGCGGCGCAACGACAGTGGCCGAACTTTGGCCGAAGCAAGCGGCGGCGGCCTAGCCGAGCGGCTCCGGCGGGCGGCGGCAAGGTCAGTCGGGAGAGCCTTGGCGGCCGGCAGTGGTGGATCACCGACGACGTCGAGAATCGACACACATCAAGATGGGATTCAGCCGGCCAGATCCAGACTGGTACGACAAGAATCTGCACACATCAAGATGGGATCTAGCCAACCAGATCCAGATCTGGTAGAGGTGGCTGGCAAAGAGGCCGTATCCGGAGGGCAGTGGTGACCCGAGGTGATGGCCGGCGGGAAGAAGATTCCGGCGACTGAGGTGAGCGCACAATGCATGCGGTCGCCTGGTGATAATGAAGATGACAACGATGAGCGCAATAGGGGCAAAGTCAGATGGCTGCAACGGCTGGAAAAGACGAACTAGCAGCTCCTGACGAAAAACCCTAACTCTAGGTAGGCTCTGATACCATGTTATGAATAGTGCTTGTATTCATCATGAGGTTAATGTATATACACGTACAGGTATGTCATATATGCAGAAAACTATTTATACAATAGGGTAAATACACAACTATATAATACATATCTAACAATTTGTTCATAATATCTTTTGAATATTAAGCATATCATTTTAGATATATGTTAGTATTATTGTATGCCATCTTGAAGCTAAGTGAAAGTTACTTTAAACAATGGTTATGCCATCTGTCTGAATTTTCTCTACACTTAAATAATGCAATCTGGCATTTCCCTGTTCCAGATCCCTGCAGTCCATGATCGAAAGCCTCAGCAATAGCAAACACGATGGTGACAACTCTGAATGCCGCACTAGTCATACTGAATCATGTTCACACACTGAAAATACATCTGATACTAATTCGTCAAGCAAAGAATTGTCCAAAGACAGGTCATCTGCTGCTAGTTTTACAGAGGAAGCAAGCAACAATCAGAAATCTCAACAAGTACAACACTGCGATACTGATTCAATTCAAGTGAACAATACATCAGCAGAGGCATTGCTAAAGCCCCAGGTTGAAAAGGAGGTCTGTACCAAAGATAGCTTGCTTTGGGGTTCTAGAAAGAAAAGGGGAGTGAGGGATAGAAGGATTCTTCTGATGGCTGATGACAGTAGCAGAGGTGGCGAGACTCCGTCTACATCATGCATACAGAGGGAGCGTTCCTCTGAAGGCTGCATGAGGAATGGCTTGAAAACTCCAAATGTAGAATCTGGTGTGTCTCTGCGTGAGAGAGCAAAACCAAACTTGATAGAGATTTTAAAAACTATATCCACTCAAGGTGACTGTCTGATGTTGCAACGCCAACTTGATATCCAGGTACGATGGATCTGAATTCAGTCAGCATTTGTATCACCAGTGCTTCCATAGGTGGTCTAAATTTTTAGAATCTGATATTTTTTGAAAAATTGATTAGAGTTGCCCACTGTTTGTTCTGTTAGCGGATCAAGCAAGTCAGATCTTTGAAGGCATTGTGTATTTTATTTTCTTTTGTTATTACCTGGGCACAGTTAGTATGGTCAAATTAAGTAAACTATACATATTTTATATAACTATATTATATGATCTGGAAGAGATTTTTTCAGTGCTTGAAATTAGCTGTACAGTTAATCCATTCCCAAGATAAATAAAATAGCACAGACTTCTGTGTTTATACTCTTTATGTTATTACTCACCTTCTTTTCATCTACAGCGGAAGAGAGTTGGATACAAGAAGATGATTCGCCGGCATATGGACTTCCGGATCCTTCATTCAAAGATCAAGAGTGGTGCCATCTCTTCTACCAAAGAGCTCCTAAGAGACATGCTTGTGTTTGTGACTAATGTCCTTGCCATCTATCCAAAGGCTACACTGGAGCACATGGCTGCAATTGAACTTCGAGATCTTGTGTGCAAAATAGTGCAACAGAGTTCAAACATTCTCTCCAAGAGTAGTGGAGCGACAGGTACAGCTAGTGCCCCTGTAGTCAAGAAGAATGCTGGAACCTTGCAGCCTGGACGTCGTGTGCCTCATGATGCAAAGAGAAGCAAGGTTTCTTCAAGGGAGGCTGGAAGTACTGTCAAGCAGGGTGAGGGCAAGGACTCTCATGGTGATGCACCACCGACGGCCCATGTAAAAACTATCCGGAAAAGTGCACCGGCCAAGAAGAGAGGTGTCGGGCGCCCTCCAAAGAGTGGGCAGAAGCGTGCTGGGGCACAGCAAGATAGTCCTAACAAAGGCAGGAAGAAGAGCCGACGGTGAAGCTAACATCGGCTCAACGCCTTGAATAGGCAAAACTGTGTACAGCCTATAAGCAGACCATAGACTAGCCCAGCTAGTGTTGTTTACCTGGCAAAGACTAGGCCAGAAATCAGTATGTTGAACAGAAAGGAGTAGCAGTTTTTCCTGTTGTTTTATAAGAACAGCTAGAAAGGAACTCTATTTTCCCTATTAGAGTTTAATTCAGTTAGGCTCTCTGTCTTCGGAAATGTGTGTAATGCTTATAATTTCTTCATCAAATATATGGTAGCGCGGAATTGCAGCAACAGGTCGGGCTGTATGCCTGTATGCTTCAGACGTGATTTGTCGGAGCAAGTGTTCTTTGATAATCTTGACAGAAAATTTTATTGCTGATGATCTGCATGCGGTTCTTGGTTGATTTCTTGACCAAAGTTAGCGTATGATCTGCCAGTACTTTGAAGTGCTGCTCGATGGTGCTCAAACGCGAAGTATGTACCAATGTATGTGGCGATGCGTCAATCTAGGCATCAGTCAAACACCAACGCAGCCAGTTGAACTGGACTGATTGCAACTCATAGGCAATTGCAGTTAGTCCCTAAGGGCCGGTTAATATTGGCTACAGTTGATAGTTTTTTGGTATAGCTAATGTTTTTTCGTTTGGCTGAAATGAATATTAATGGCTGACAGAAATGGTTTTCGAAATGAATATTAATAACTGACAGAAATAATTTTTAGAAAGAGGATGTAAATGGTAGGAAAAGTAAAAAACAGATGTATATATAAGAAAGAAGTGAGAGGAATAAAATACGTAATGGATCTATCACCTACTCTATCTTATCTTTAAAGGGAAGAAACTATTTTAAAATACTAAATATTTATATTAGCTTCACTTCTTCTCGAAATAGGAGCCGAAAGCAGAAGACCAGCCCTCTACACCTTACGGGCTTACGGCACTCCGGAATACATTCCAGTGCCCCCACCGAGAACAGTGGCTACCATTCCTGGGCCGCGGGCCGTACGTCCACACGCACGCGCGGCGCGGGCCAGATTCGCGAGGGGGACGATAGGGAACCGAGGCCAGGTGGAGAAGGAACGAACAAACCGAGCGGAAAAGCCGGTCGTGGCAGGCAGCCGAGCCGAAGCGGCTGCTGCGCTCGCATCGCATTCGCATCCGTCGCCATCACGCCGCACCGCTAGTTTGCCTTCGTTCTCACCTCACCTCGGCGCGAGCGTGGCTGCCCTCCTCTGACCGTCGCTGTCTCGCTGTTCCACTCACAGCACTCACTCGCCTCCGCGCCTGCGCCTCGCCTCCACCCGCCCGCGCGCCCATACCGTTTCCCAATCCCCATCTCCACAAATAGCAGCAGCGCCAGCGCCCTCGTTATCGAAGACGCACGCGGTGTGGCGGTCGCCTCCTCCACCGCTCGTTGCTCCCTCAATCTTCCTCCCCGCCTCAGCGGCAATTTTTCTGTTATCTTGCTGCGGATTTTTGCCCCCGGTGCTGTAGGGATCTGGAGGTTCCTACTGCCCGATCACGCCTTGGTTGCAGCCTGCATCCTTGCAATTTGCTTCTAGGAGCGCCCTCGTCGTCGCGATTGCGGACGCGCTCGCGGCGAGCTGGAGGTAGGTTGGCTGCACCGCACCAGCGAACCGTAGCATGATTTGATCACCGATGCGTCCACGTTCCCACCCACTCGGCATTCATGCGTGCAACACGCATCTCGTGCCGTGGTATTTTTTCCTTCGTGGTGCCCCGGAAGCAACAAAAATCCGATTCGCATCACGAATCACGCATACGTTGGTGTTCTCCTCTTCTTTTTTTCCTTTTACCCGCAATCCAGGGTAAAAGAGAGGCCAATGTTTTTGACTTTTCCCCCTTGTTTTGTGTGGCGTACATCTAAGTTCGAGTAACACATCCGGGTCTAGAGTATTCCACTGGGGGACCACCACGGAATGGAGCATGCGAATCATCAGCTTTTTTTAAAAAAAAATCTGATCTTTTTTGCTTTCTTTGATGATCTGCATGCAGGATGTCATGAAACAATCCAGCCTTGCTTATTGATGTCATGAAACGGTGCATCCGTTTTCCAGATGTACAGAAAAAAGTAGTGCCTTGTGGGATAAGGTGAGTTTGTGCCTATTCTTTCGATGATTCATTTATAGTGAGCTCTCCAAGGCTTGCTCGTTGTGAGGTGACATACTGTTAACGGTATTAGAGATAGAATGGGAAGATAGAATGGGAATTGTATTATTCTTTTTTATATACATTTATTTCCTTATCTGTATATGGCTTATTCTCTATAATATCTTCTTATATTCTCTGCATATATTACCCATTATGTCTCTTTAATATACATACAATATTTGTAACAGATATTATCTGCTTGTTTCCACAGAATGGTAACGGGAGTGATCGCTGGTCTAAGATGAGGCTGCGGCTGCATCTGTTGGTCCTGTTCTTGGTCGTCCTATTTCTGGTTTACAACATGGCGAGCTACCAACATAGACAGACAACGGTAACACTCATTTGTGAATGTCCCATTATAGTTTGCTCGAGAGATAAAACTGATCTGATTAGTGGTTATGCATTGTTGCAGTTGGAAGCAAAATCTCGCCCATTTGATACAATGACGGTATGTGAACCCATTATCTCCATCAAAGGAAGAAAATTTGGTGTGTTATGTTAATCTACAAGCAGATTTTCATTTGTTTCTGGGACATTGATTAAGTCTAAAATGTAAATGTTAGGTGTCTGACAGAGCTGCTGTTAAGGTGTCTGAAAGAGCTGCTGCTAGGATTGGCTTTTTGCCTCGTGGTATAGTGGAGCCTTACTCTGACATGGAATTGAAGCCATTATGGCTCACAAGAAGTGCGCAATCACAGGTCACTTGAGCCTAACCTATTTTTGTCTTAATTGTGTTGGTTTCACTACAATGTTTCAGTTGGTTTCAGACTTTCAGCTTTCAACCTTAACAACCTTTCTCCCACCTTCCTGAGTACAAGACCATATCTAGTTATTTAATGCTCTTGAGTGTTCTGCGCCAGGAGGAGTCTAACCAGAATGGCCGGTGCTTGATTGCCATCCCTGCTGGTATAAATCAGAAAAAAAATGTGGATGCTATTATGAAGAAGGTACTTCATTTACTGCTTCAGTAAATGATAATTTGCACATAGAATTGTCATGTAACTCTTGCATGTTCAGTTTCTCCCAGAGAATTTTACAGCTATGTTGTTCCACTATGATGGGAATGTCAATGGGTGGAATGATCTATCGTGGAGCAAAAGTGTGATACATATATCTGCTTCTAACCAGACAAAGTGGTATGGCATCTTTCTCGCCTTGCACTGAAAGAAGAGCCTGACCTTGAGTGTCTTCCCCCCTTGCAGTTAAAAACAGAACATTGTTTCAGCTGCAATTTCTACTGATCTGGTATCATTTTACTTCGATTTTTTTAGGTGGTTCGCAAAACGATTCCTCCATCCTGCTGTTGTCTCCATGTATGAGTATATATTTCTTTGGGACGAAGATCTGGAAGTAGATAATTTTAACCCAAGAAGGTACCTGTATTGCATAATAGTACCCTGATGTTGTCCTTGAACCTGTCATTACCTAGCTGATATAAAAATATATATATATGTGCTAAGGAAATATGTATGGAAGCATGGAATTTATTCAGAGTCCAATGTATTGAAGTCTTTAATCCTGGTCCAGGCAGCTACAAGTATAAACTGACAGTGCAGCTTTGAAATTGAAGAATCAACTGCTGGCTGTTGCTGCCTGGTATGTACTAGGCAGCAAAAGTTATTGTCTTGGAAATAATGCAACTTAATTACTTATTCCATCTCGGTAAAACCTGTCAAGAATGGGTATCTTATGTTATTGTTCTCCCCAAGTAGTTTGATCTGTTTATTCTCTGTACCAATTGTGCTAATGTGTTAATTTCATGCAGATACTTGAATATAGTTAAATCAGAAGGGCTAGAGATATCTCAACCTGGTCTTGACCCTAAATTGTCTGAAATTCATCATCGGATAACTGTTCGTAAAAAGACGGGGAATTTCCACAGGTTACTTTCATGTAATGCAACTTTTATTTTCTCAATGTGTTGTTACGACATAACTAAATCAAACAACATGTGTATTTTCATAGAAGAGTTAGTCGGGCTAATAAAGCTTGTTCAAGAGAAGGTCCGCCTTGTTCTGGGTATATTTCTTTCCTGAACCCTTTCTCATGCTATTACAGCTACTTCGCTGATTAACTCTTTGCATTGGTTACTACTTTATCTATATCTATACTAATATAAAAGGCACGAATTCAAATTTAAGCTATATATGGAAAGATATTGGCTGGTGGATCCAGAGCATCTTGACCATCATTCATTAGATTGGGGGACTGCAATTCAAAGTTGGTGCCTTCCCCCAAAATACACCTGCACTAAATGCATATTAAAAACATTTAATTGCTGCATTAACTCCCTTTTCATGCATGCATCCTGATTTTGCTAATAAAATTTCTAATTTAATTACATAATGTGGGTTCCACATGTACACTAACTCGTCTAGTGTAGTATACTAGCATTGTCTTACTATGTAGTAACCACAGTGCTTACATTTTTTTTCACATAGCAACAGACCTGCATAAGATTTGTGCTTGACATAACAATTATTTGATCTACAGATGGGTTGAGGGCATGGCACCGGTTTTCTCAAAATCCGCTTGGCAATGTGCTTGGCATCTTATCCAGGTAAGGGCTGTATCTTTCGATGAGATATTGACCATGTGCTCACATTTGAATTTACAATTGAACCAAGCTATAGAACTGTTCCTTTAAGTAGTCCCTAATTTGTGACCAGGGGTTGTACAAAATTGAGTAGGTCTGAGAGGTCCATTTGTGTGGTTATTCCCATGTTGGAATTTTGAGCTGCGAATGGCTAGGGAGTAGGGACATGAATAAGTCTGGTTAACCATGTTGGGTAAAGTGGGGATGGAAGCCCGGAAGTTAGTGCGTTTTGGACTTTATGGAATTACAGTTAGGGTTGAAAAAACTGGTGAAAACCAATCGCGGGTGGTTTTTATAAAAAGGGCCAGTTCAGGGCCTAAATGACACCCTTTGATCCCCGTTTTTGGTGAAATAGATGTATTGTTATTGATCATCTACATATTCTGTTTCTTTCTAAATTCCTACAGACTACAAAATCAGTCATTATATGCACAAGGTAGTAAAAAACTTGCTAGCTACTTGTCTTACTGGCTCCAACACTTTTTATAATTTCCATTTTTCACGTGAGATTAGTTTGGACACTATGTAGCTTGTAACTGTGTCAAATATTACTTGTAGAAAATGATTCAATCAGATTTGTATTATTTATGTGATTCAGTGATTCTGGTTCTCTAAGCTTTGTAGTTGGTTTCATACTCACTTGAATGCCCGTACATACTTCACATATTTTAACCACTGCATTTGTCAGGAAAAGGGATCAATCCACTATTAATTCATAGTTCGTAGTTAAATTTACTGGCAATTGCCATGAGAAATTGATATTGATCAACCTACTTCTGAAAGAATGTTTTGCCACCTTACTACCTTACCATAACCCGATATTTCTCTTGTGTCTTTTACCTATTGACTTTTGTGGACTGTTCCACCCATTGATACATCTAATGTTGCATTTTTTACAGAATGACCTTATCCATGGGTGGGGCATTGATTACAAATTTGGGTACTGTGCTCAGGTTTGATAATGGTCACATTTAAATTGCTGTGGCGTGCTTTATATTTTTAGTTCGGACAGAGCACAGGGCATTCATATTGTAGTATTGTAGTTACTGTCTACATTTAAATTCCTTTCTGTTTGAGGTTATTTGTGTTAGAGGAATGGAAGCTTTTCCTTAATTATTCATGTTGATATTTAAGCGTCTTTTCAATTTCCATATTATCGTAATAGTATTACCTCATTTACCAACTAAACCTTTCCTTTTACTGTTTTTAGGGTGACAGGACAAAGAACATTGGAGTAGTTGATAGTGAATATATAGTTCATCGAGGAGTGCAGACATTAGGAGGTTCTGCAATAATAAAGGTTTGTACAGACTTCTGTTTTCCTTGTTGCAACATTGAGAATCTCCTTCAAACCATACATATATACCTATGATGCACATATGATAATAATACAGCATGGCAATATTTTTCAGCGCACTCATTCACTTTCTTGAGTTTTAACTGCAGTCTTGTGCATAATTCATATAACCTTTTGACAAATAAGAATTTTGGGAGGCAAAAATTCCCTTGTTGTCGTTGATATTTGACAGGGCAAATCATGGTGTCATGTGAATACACAGAGCTACACTGAAATGGTGCATGTGATTGATTAGTGATTAACATTGGGGTGGAAAGTGGAAATTGTATTAAACGTGAAGATGAAAATATCTTTTCATAATCTTAGTGATAATGTCAAGCCTTATATCTTCATCTTCATATTCAAAGTTTCATATGTTATTTGTTTTGAATTCTGGTAGCAGCGCAATCATGGCGAAAACATCCATCCTCTTCATCAGACAACTGCGCAAGTGCAGCAACAAGCGAGAGTATGCTCTGTCTTTGCTTGACCCCGAAAAGGCACGTCCTAGTTAGATTTCTTGATGCGACTTCTCCATAATGCATGTTGTAATTTGTAACCAGGGGAGAGCAGCAGGCCTTGATATGCGGACAAAGGTGAGCTAACAAACTACTACTTAGCTGGAGCATACGTCCATATGATATTCATTTAACAGTTAATGCACGCTGTGACGTCACAGAGTTAAAAACAGCAATAAGTCTTAACAATAACCGCTATTTTAATTGTAAATTATATATTCTGCTGCAGTTAAAAATCCTAGGGTAAACATTATGTGTAGTCATCTAGATAATGCGATTATTGCAATATATGATCAGCCAAATGTAGTTTTGGCAGCTCACCATACTTTGGTTTTGATCTATTAGGTCAGGAGAAAATCACGGATGGAGCTTAGTGATTTCCAGAAGCGTTGGGAGCGGGCCGCCAGGGAAGACAGAACATGGGTTGATCCATTTGCTCGCCCACGAAGAAAAAGGAAGAATAGGATCCAACAGTAGATTAGCACAATCTTCTGCTTACAGAATTTTTTGCACCATCGATTTTGGAGTGTACAATATTCAGTTACCTAATTCTGTGTTAAATCTTGTGACTCCGAGGCATGCTTACGGGTGATATCTTCTTGTTTATTCAAGGATGAAACAGATGGCCAAACTCCAGGTGAAATTTTGAAACACAGTGTGTTTTGAGTGGGAAGCGTGGGTTCATGTGTATTATTGATTTGCTCGAAGCTTCTGCTGACATGGGTGCCTTTGTTGTTTTTTTTTTCAGCATCCCTGAAACTGAAATTGAAAAACTAAAGTTGGTTGTACCTACTCTTCTAACTAAGTGCCATTCACTTAAAACTCTTGACTATGTTGGGAGTGAGAGGAGCATTGTCATCTCCAATTGGTGGACTGCTACCTACTTTATTGATGGTGCTAATTAGTGGCTCAATCGTCGATGTGTTGTACTGTCACGGCATTGTTTATTAGTGTTTTGTCAGAGCGAGAGGTTTGCAGCTGACATGACGCTGAGTTTTATCAAATATCTGTATGCTCCTGCACTTAATGGCTTAGTTAAATGCTGTTTTTCTTTGGCAAGAAAAAGGAAAGCAAATATACTGTCGATGCATGGTTGTGGAAGAGAAGCAAAGCCAGCACAATAATATGGTTGTGGAAGAGAAGCAAAGCCAGCACAATAATGTGGTCAAACTCGGCATTTTCCTCCTTCCTTGCCCGGCACGAACGAGCGAACAGATACGCTGACATGCCGCTTCTTCGCAGTTGTGACTGCTTTGGTCACGGATAGCTAATCCGATTCAAAAAATTTTAAAATAATTTATTGTTTTTATTCAAAATAATAGAAATATACCCGTACAAAAAAATTTTACAAGAATGGCCTTCAGTTGCCTAACCGTTGAACGACTGGAACCTGTCACCTAAGTTGCGCGACACCCAGGCAATCTGTGGATTGTTGGGCGATATAATTACAGTCGCTCAACGGTTAGGCAGCTGAGATTAGTCGCCCAACTGTTGGGCTAGGGGTGGATTCAGGCCCATGGCAAGGTGGGCTTCAGCTCGGGGTGTGAGAATATTAGTATTGTATAGCTCAGATGTATTCAGTCTAGCTCGAGTAGTATTGCTAAGATTCAGTCTAAGTAGCCCATGTAGACATGCTCTTGCCACATATTTGGGGATCAATTGAAGTGATATACTTTGGAAGGCTGAGATATGAAGTTGAAGCGGTAAGTGGAACGAGCGGCTCAGCATTCGGAGATTGTTCAGACCGGCCAAATGGTTATCATTTGACGTGCGTTTGATGTAGATCCAGCGGCCAATAGCGATGGTGATGTTCAGACCATTCGAACAATTATCATTTGCTATTCATCCGATGTAGATCCAGCGGCCAAGAGCAATTTGACGTTCGAATAGTCTGAACGTTTGGGCTGAAATGGTTCGCACGATGCTAATCCAACGATGGTTTGAGTTATAGAAATCGTTGTCGACTTCAATTAACGAAGGGGTATGGACCGACAGTCATTTGATCTAGATCCAACGGCCAAGGGTTACTGGTGATCATCTGATGTATATCCAACGACCGAAAAGTTATTGGTGATGTTCAGACCGTCCGAAAAAGATATGTTTTACTGATGGTCTGATCCAGATCTAATGATCGAAAGGGGTGGCGATGTTCGGATAGTCCAAAGAGTCCTCTCCTGCTGTTTGGACAATACTTATCGAACGGTGGAGATTCTTTGATACCCTTTCGCTTAGTTCGATCAGACCAGCACTGGAGTTATGAAGATCCAAGGACAAGGATTACAGCAAAACGTTTTAGTTGCATCCTACGACTGGAAATCTATTCAGTAGTGATTACTATGTACTTTTATCTTCGTGTAATTACTATTTACTGTCAACTGTCTTTTACTTTTGGTTAATGCTCCAATCGGTATAAAAAGCTTGTAAGACTCTTTTGGAAAATCATCGAAAATGAAAAACTCTAGTCGTCATACTAGTATATGTAGTTCATAGCTCTTAGTTATCTACTTTACTATTCCTTATCACCATTTCCTACTTGTCTCATCCAGATTGGTTCTGGAATCGATTGAGAAATTCTTTGATCTTCCCGAGGACCTGACAGCCGGTCTTAGCAAATATTCGTTATTTAGGTACTCAAATTATTACTTTATTATGTTACATTATTTATATTTCGACATCGTGCCATGTTTCTTATTATGCTTTTATGTTTTAGCTTAAACTCAAGTTTCATATCAATAATGCAATTATGATGTACTTTTATTATATCGTGATATGAGTATAAATTAGCGTTAGTTTTATGTTGTTAAAGTTCAGCCCAGCGCGTAGCCAAAGCATGGTTCCACCACTGCATTGGGCGACTGGATGCACATATAAATCCGCTGCTCAACCGAGCCCCCCTCCCCGGGCATTTCCTTCGCCGACACCGCGCAAGAGAAGAAAAGGAAGGGAAAGAAAGGGGGGAAGAAAAGGAGAGGAGAGAAGAGGGAGAGAAAGAAAGAGAGGTTCTGTCACTTTTGCGAGGTAAAATTTTATTGTATGCTGTAGTCAATATTTTTTTGTATAAAGTAATAGTAGTAGAAATTTTAGTTAATGTAATTATAGAAAATTAGCATCTGTAGAAAATTATAGTAGTATAAAATTTAGTGAATATAGTTGAAGAAAATTAGCATTTGTAGAAAATTATAGTTATCAAAAATTAGCATCCGTCGCAAATTGTAGTTGTAGAAAATTTAGTCAAAATTATGTACAAAAAAGCATCCATAGAAAATTATAGTTATTCAAAATTTAGTCAATATTTTTGTACGAAGTAAATAGTTCGCTTTGTGTAAAACATTATTATATAACATTTATAATTAATTACGAATAAACATAATGTCGTTGCTACATTGAAAATTCACGCGTACTATTACAATTGGTATATTGGTATTTAAATCAGTATGTCATGTAAATTATCGAAACCCATTAGGAATTATTTACAGTAGGAGAGAGCTTGAGCAGCGAAAGAAAAGCGACATTGGTGTGCATGGAGGCCGATAGGGAGTTGATGTGTATTGGGTCGGAGAAAAAGGAGGTGTCAGTGCGAATGGGGATGGGTTATGCCATTAGAGTAGTGTAGTTGATCATAATAAGTGAATGGTCGTAGAAATATAAATTACAGTACAATATTACTTCCATAATGTGTGATACGATTTGACAAGTTGCAACATTAAATATTTGCAGGCGGACATCAGTAATGTTGATATCCACTACATTGAAAGTGCATTACGATATCGATATCATTCGGGAAGGTTCAAACGGTGTTGATTTGAGCAGTTTTATGCAAGTCACTCTGATACACCCAGATAATGAGAATGCTCGAGTCGTAGATGTGATGTACTGGCTCACCCGTAACTTCTCCTTGAACTCTGAGGTTTGCAGAGTCGTTATATAAGCGCTTTAGAGGCAGTCTCACACGGACATTAGATGGGAGTTAAGAACATTGATGCACACTTACCAATCATTGCTAACTCAATCATTCTCAAAATAATTTTCACAAAATTTCTTGCACTACAATAACATACAACGATTGCAAAATATTATTGCGAATCTAACAGATTTTGTACCATTCATAATCTACAAAAATCTTAAATAGATCAATCGATATTGTCTCATGTTATTTGTTTTCCAAAAAAATACAGCTCATATATAAAATTTGATAAATGTTACTTAACTATAACAATTGTTATTTACTCCTATGCGTGGTCGGGGGCCAATTAGGTAAAAATAGACTGAAATTGCAGCCGCCGAACAGTTAGACGACTGCAGCCTCCAGTCGCCTAACTGTTTGGTGACAGGTCTTAGTCATCCCACCGTTGAGCAACCGAAACTTGTCACCTAACAGCCCATGGCCTGGCTGCGTGTCATACGACTATTGGGCGACAGGTTCCAGTCACCCAACGGTTGGGTGACTGGAATCCATTCTTGTAAAAAATTCACACAGTTATATTTCTATTAATTTGAATAGAAATAGATTATTTAAAAAAACTCAATCCGATTCGCAGTTGCAGGAGAGTAGTATAGACAGGAAGCGACGATCCCACAAGCTGCACGAAAAAGTTGTTCGCGGCAGCTTCTCTTGTTAAGAAGAACAATCCATAAAAACATATATACATTAAGTTATTGCATTTATTGGATGTGAAGCTATGGAAATCATGGGACTCCATTTGAATTTCCTAGACGTGAAGCCTATTTGCTAGTAATTGTTTCGAGCAATTCAAGTTTAGTTTTCACAAAAAATATAAATTCAGCGTCAAAGCTTAAGAGAAATGTCGAGGGGTCAATCTGATGAAATTTCCTTGCTAAGCTTTGAAAGGAGGCATAGTTTAGCATTTACTTAGCACTAAAGTTTAGTGACGGAGCCAGTATTAAAATTTAGTGGGCTAATGTAGCACCTAGCCGATCACCTCCACCATCGCCTTAACAGGTCCTGCAGCTTAAAAACCCTACCCCGGTCATCACGCATGAACGTCAGCTACCCCTGCTTAGTCGCCTTCTGCATCGTGCTACCCCAGCGATCGTTGCCTTCGCTGCCGGTAGCAGCCACAGCGACACCCCGTGGCACCATGTGTGGATCCATCGATCGTCCTTCGTCGATAGCGGATCCATCTTTCACATGGAGGGCTTTGTCGACATGGCTAGGGCGAAGTTCTTGGTGTTGTACTCCCACTGCCGCAGCAGGTAGCGTCTCAAGAGCAGGAGGCACCATCGTTGCCTCTCGTCGAGTCCGTCGTCCCTTCCATCATTGACCACCTCCACCTCTTTAAGAAGCCGCTCCACCACTTGTTGATTGTGCTCGCGACGATGCACAGGCAGGTGATTTTGGATATACAAGAAGGGTGACAGTGAAACTTTGCAGGAAACAAAAAATATTCACGTCTGCTATCGTGTAAGCAGGTGCCTACATGTAGTTTTGCCACCATGTTCACGAGAAGCTTGTAATTTGAAACCATGAGAGGGTTGTTCGACATAGACAACTACAATACGGAGCTATTGTCGACAAGCAACACGACAACGCAAGGAATTTTAGAAAGTGTGTGCTACCATTAGCTTGTCATCTAAGCCAGTCACTCTACTTATATTCATAAGAAGTGATGAAATTACATTCTAAGGACATGCAATGCAAATAAAAGGTTACTTCAAGCTAGAGGGGAAAAATTGTGGTAGTTCCAATCAGCAGGTCAAGCCACGGGCCATGGGTGGTAGTGGGGATGCTAGCCTCGACTGGCCCCGGTAGGTTTACCCCTACTGAGGTTTTAACCCTAAGTACTTGCTTAAGAAATCTTCTAGAGAAGGGGGAGGAGGGCATATGCCCCCCTTCAGTTCATGTACAACTTTAATAATTTTCCCTTCTAAAAGCATAATTATGTTGTTGTGTGCCACCTCCCATTCCTTCTTTTTCTTCCCATGAAGCCATCAATCTGTCTTAGAATTTCCTCTTTAGATCATACAAAACTAAATGTGAAAATTAACAATATACCACCGGCTAAGTTGTTGTTTGCCAAAGTACCATCATGCTGTGACAATGATATGTGGGGTCTGGTCCCACATGTTATTGACACTCAATGGTATTTTAGCAATCTATGAATTTGTCAGTGGTATGAAAACAAATCTCAAAATGGAAAATTGAAGCCTTTAAAAACCAAGAATGCTGAACATCTCCACATTACCTCCCAACATTTCGGCGTGTCTTCCGTTGCACATCTGTGGCAAAGAGTACCCAAAGCCACAGCAAGTAGGTGGGCATATGGCCACCCACCGTAAGGAACACGCCGCCACACTGCCCGATGTTGAAGGACGGTTGTGTGGGGCTATTAGCTATGTTGCCGCTGCTTGGCCAAAGGAGCTCGACCTCGAGCTCTACCTTGGCCATCAGTGAGCAGGCATAGGCTACGATGGATTGTTCAACGGTGGTAATTTAACAGGAGAGTTCAATACTTTTACTATCTGTGTGTAAATTGCTCTTTTGTTATATATAATAATATTAGCATAGTTTAATACTTAATTCGTCCACATGTAAATTATACTATGATTATATATAATAACGATTTTGCTAACAATCTGTCACTAAAATTTTTCCTGATGTCAGTCGATGTTTTATCCATCCAATTTCCTTGCTAAGTTTTCAAAGAAGGGGCCAGGATAGCTCAGCACCAAAGTGGTAACCCTTGGTACTTGCTTAAGAAAACTTATAGAGAAGGGGCATGTATAAATTTATGATTTGAAATTTTCCTTCTCAAACATAAATTTTGAACTTTTGTGATCATCGTTAATTTTGTTAAGAGTCGATGCAAAAGTAACATGCCACATGCAAGACTTCTAACTAAACTGAGCATCTTGGGGTTAAGCTAAAGCGAGTTCGGACTTCGGCAAGCTCGAGCTAGGCTGGAGTGCAAACAAATGTGTGGGCTAGCTTCACGTAAATGAATTGAGCTTGACCTTTTGCCCCAATCGTGGGGTTACTGAAATTTGCGGGTCTTAGTCCAGCCAGGAAATGCTCGAATTTACTCTGAACTAGCCTGAAACATGAAAAAAAACAACTTAATGAATCCACACAAATTTTTTTTAAAAAAAAACTGGAAAGCCACATGGTGTGCCACATAACACATCCCAGTTTTCACCAACCTCTCCCATTCTGCCGTACTATTTATGCATGGACGTATTCGGTAAAATTTCGAATATGGTATAAATTTCATATCTACCTAGCTTAGAAATTTCTAAAAATTCTAAAAATATATGGTTAAAAATTCCAAAAATATCGTCAGATGTTGAGAAGCGTATGCCATATGGCTCTGCAAAGCCAAACTCGACGCATTTGAAAGATACAAAAATGATCAGTACTTGCTGAAATAGTGCCCAAATAGTAGAAACAATATTTCAGTGGGCGTTTGTCTAGTAATTTTTAAAGATATGTTTAGAAGCTTCTAAGGTAAAAGAGAAATTGCATTAATTTACATTTTCATCGAATATTTCGCGATCCATGCGCATAACGAAAGCCAACGCTAGACAAACGGGTCCACTCAGCTTGCACACGCGCGTAATCAGCAAGTATACGCCGTGAAAGAAAATTCCCAAATGGTCCCCGCGATGCGCCGAAACCAGCGAGCGACGCAAACAGCTCCAGTCAGATCCAACTCCCCTCCCCCTCCTCTCCCCTCCAACCTCCGCTCCAGATCTCGCGTCCCATGACCGCTCCCCCTCCTCGGATCTAACCATTCCCCCTCGCTGCGACCGAAGGAGAGATCTGCGCGCGCGGGGCCATGGCGGGCGCCGCGGGAGGCTTCGTCACGCGGGCCTTCGAGGCCATGCTCAAGGAGTGCACCGCCAACCGCGGCAAGTTCGCCGCCCTCCAGCAATCCATCCAGTCCTACCTCGGTGCGTGCCCCCTCCCTCCCCCTCGCATTGGGATCTCGCTGCAATCCATGGGTGTTGTGCGCCCGATTGGTGACTAAGGAGGGAGCTGTGGTTTGTGGTGTGTGTTCGCAGATAGCATCAAGGGGGCGGCGGGCCAGGAGCCGCAGCAGCAGGAGGACGGGAAACAGCCGGCGGAGGGCGGCGCGGCGGTGCCCATCGCGCAGGTGCTGGCGTCGGCCGGGCGCGTGCTGGAGGGGACCCAGGCCGAGCTGGTGCTGCAGCCGCTACGCCTCGCCTTCGAAACCAAGCACGTCAAGCTCGTCGAGCCCGCGCTCGACTGCCTCCATGTAATCGGCATCTCCTTTTCCTCCTCCTTGCTACTTGTTTACCTGTCTGATGCTTGCAAAGCTGAAACCGTGTTACATTGTCGTTGAGCACCGTTGACCTGACGAATGTGGTGTAGCCGGAGTGATCTTTCACTTCGGTAGCAAACTTCCTGTTGAGGTATTGGTCCTTAGGTGGACATAACAACGTTGCCTGGTGTAGGATGAGGCTTTGCTCGTTTATGCTGTAATTGATGCTGGATTGGGCCAGTGCTTATTTCATATGTGCAAAACCATAGCACAACCCCTTACATTTGGTCATTTGGGTAATTGGGTTAGAGATGAATGCGGGTTGTGTATGCTATTTGACTAGTGTACAAGCCCAACAAGATTGGCATCTAACATAGACTACTGTCATCTGGAGATGATATGGATTATGGATATAGAATGGAATTTAGAGAGTAAAATCAAATGCTTGCGCACAGACAGTTAGTATCTGAGGAATAAATTGATTCATCACTATAAGTTTTACATTACAAGTTAGTATCTGAGTAATAACTTGATTCATCACTATAAGATTTGCATTACAAACTTTACTAAAATGTTATGCATAATCCACAAATCACAAACATGATGTATAAACATGTCTACTTAAGTTCTATCATGTCTTTTTTTTTATAGTTTTGTTGATGTGACAATACATGCAGCTACTATTATGTACATCTAATGTAAATCCGATTTGAGTCCTTATGCTGCTACCACGTATACAGATATGGCATACCTCATATGTTCTCCATATAGTATCCATTTCCATCCTTACCTTGTGTTAACTAGCTCAGGCAGTGCTAAATTGCAAGGGGATTGGGTCAAGTGTGCGCTTTTCACCCTGGTTGTGCTGCAGTCCATATGAATATCCTAATTGCCACTCTTTTTTATTGTATCTAATTTTAGACCAAGAATCATTCCTCTAATATGTTTTTTTACCACCTTTACATTGTGAGCAGTTTGTTACCTTTCCTTTTCTGCATTGCAATATTGCATGTCATTTATTGGACAGTCCTTTCTGATTGGGTTGTTTCATTTCGATTACCAGAAACTTATTGCTTATGATCATCTAGAAGGTGATCCTGGTTTAGAAGGTGGTAAAAATTCCCCACTATTTACTGACATCTTGAACATGATCTGTGGTTGTGTTGATAACACCTCGTCTGACAGGTATGCATCACATTAAGCTGATATTGTGTTGGGTCACACTTTTGCACAGATACTGACGAGTAACATATCTGTGTTGCAGTACTGTTCTCCAAGTTTTGAAAGTGCTTCTCAATGCTGTTGCTTCAAATAGGTTTAGAGGTAACCTTCTAACCTTGCTAAGCTTATTTTCTACATTTCTTAAACATTCCGTTTATTAGGCCGGTTAGAAGCTAATGCAGTTGTTAGTATTGCATCTCTGAGCTATCATGGCATGCTCAGGCAAGGGCTAAGCTTATCAGTTATGTGTTGGCCATACCTTTTCCCCGAAGTTCTAGCCATTTAATAGTGCTACGTTCTTAACTCTGTTGATCTGACACGATATGAGCTTACTTGTTGATAACTTTGTGTACATATCACTGCAAGATGCATATCCGAGTTTGCACGCTTGTTTCTTGTCATACATTTTCTTTGGTGAATTAAAGAAGATATCTAGAAGTGTCTTTATGAAAAGCCTATAAGCAAGTAAGGTGGAAGTTATTAATAAATGTATTATCCATGCAAAGTCATTGAGGAGATGTAAATATTGCTGCATGCAGCTAGATTTCTGTATAGAAGAACAATGTGATATGCCATACATAATTTTGTGTTTGATGCTGTTTATTTATTGGAATGTAGTACATGGAGAACCATTGCTTGGTGTGATTAGAGTATGCTATAATATTGCTCTCAACAGGTACTTGATATAATATTACCACCTCATAATTTGCTGTTATTTTGACTTTGAGACATGTCTGATAATTTACTTATGTTTCCATAGCAAGAGCCCTGTGAACCAGGCTACCTCAAAGGCCATGTTAACCCAGATGATCAGCATTGTATTCAGGCGGATGGAATATGAGCAGGTAAAAATTTCCCCAGAACTTCTATTAGCACTGTGCAAAAGAAAAATGGTTTGTTGATGTAGTTTCTTGGTCTTCATCTTGCTTTTTCTGTGTCTCAGGTTTCTGTACCACCTGCAAGCTCTGCAGTTAAAGATGCACCTTCATCTAGCACAAAGGACTCAGAAAATGGTGAGATATCCACTGATAACCAAGATGAGGAAAAAATTACTTTGGGAGATGTGTTGTCCATGAATCGGGCTTCAGAAGCATCTCCAACATCTGTTGAAGAGCTTCAGAATCTTGCAGGAGGAGCAGATATTAAGGTAGTGGATTGCTTCTTGTTTTAATGTTGCTATCCAGACATTCCAAATAACAAATATATTTCGTTAGTTCTCTCTAATACAAGGATTCATTTTGCAGGGGTTGGAGGCTGTTCTTGACAAGGCTGTTGAACTTGAGGATGGAAAGAAAGTGTTGGGGTTCGTTAAACTGTAACTTGTGTTTAGTGCTTCTATCTATGATGCTACTTACCTTTATCATTCCTAGTGACATGTCAGAGATGGCAATAACTGATTGCCTTCACCCCCTCTCCCTTACTTTTCCAGTGGAATTGACCTGGACACTGTGAACATAATACAGCGTGATGCGCTATTGCTCTTTCGGACTCTTTGCAAGGTCAGTATTTTATTGAATATCTTACTGATGTTACTTTGATCAGAGTTAACTAGAAGATCACCCTTGCATCTTTCTTCCTTTTTTGTCATCCTTGTAGATGAGCATGAAGGAAGAAAGTGATGAGGTTGCTACAAAGACAAGGCTGCTGTCACTTGAATTGTTGCAGGTTAGTTTATATCTTTGGAGGTTTGCTAATATTTGATTTTGTTTGTTTAGGTGGTATCTGGTAACTTATGGTAACTCCTTTACCTGCAGGGATTGTTAGAAGGAGTCAGTGATTCGTTTACCAAAAATTTCCACTTCATCGATTCAGTTAAAGCATATCTTTCCTATGCTCTATTGCGGGCATCTGTGTCTTCATCCCCAGTTGTTTTTCAGGTCATTTTTTCTATTGATTTTTTTCATCTTTCTGATGCATACCCCGTTAGCATGATAATATTACAGATTCTTTAATAAATGGCTTATTTGCTTGTCTGTTGTCATGCTAAACTGTCTTTTCTTCTTTGGCAGTATGCTAGTGAAATTTTTTCAGTTCTATTGCTTCGTTTGAGAGAGAGTTTGAAGGTAAAATTGTCATGAATAAAAATCTCATTAGGAACATATTGTTTGCAGTATTTGGTTTCTTTTGATGTCATGACAATTTTTTTGTTTTTTGAATATTTATGCAGGGGGAAATTGGTGTCTTCTTTCCTTTGATAGTTTTAAGGTCTCTAGACAGCTCAGATAGCCCCCTCAGTCAAAGGGCCAGTGTTCTTAGGTGATTCTCCTTTTCTGTACGGTATCTCATCTTGATGCATAATGCATAAATATATGATTTTTGATCCAATTTTGTCATGTTTTTTTGCTTGGCATAGATCATCTTGGTGCCTTTATATCTGATGTTATTTGCTTGATTTGTTAATCAGGATGCTGGAGAAAGTCTGCAAAGATTCCCAAATGCTTGCAGATATGTTTGTAAATTATGATTGTGACCTTGAGGGACCAAACCTTTTTGAACGCATGGTAAGCACTAGGAAGATTGTTTTTTACACTATATAGAACTAGCATATCTTCTTATTTATTGACTTGTGACGTATCTGATTGCTCGTGTGTCTCCTATCAGGTTAGCGCACTCTCAAGAATTGCACATGGATCTCAAAGTGCTGATACTAACACTGTTGCTTCATCTCAAACAGTTTTTGTAAAAGGCTCGTCTCTTCAGGTTACTATTATTCATATTACTTAAATTTCCTTAACCTTTCTTGTGTGATGTTAATATCACATAAAAACCCAAATTGCAGTGTTTGGTGAGTATTTTGAAGTCATTGGTTGATTGGGAGCAAGTTCGAAGAGATTCCTCAAAGCAGGGGAGCATTGTCGAATCTCGTGAAGAGGATGCTTCTTCAAGGAGCTTGACAACTGATGAGATAAAGAGCCAAGAGGATGGTCGCACTCAGTTTGAGAGAGCTAAAGCTCATAAGTCAACAATGGAGGCTGCAATCTCAGAGGTGGGAGGCTTGCTGTTTTTATTGTTTCATTTGCAATTAAGTGGCTTCTTTACCTCATGATGTTTGTGAAATACATGTATGTAGCTGTAGCAACCATTTATCCTAGGCTTCTCTTGCTGCATCACTGATTTTAATGAGCCCATTCCCTTTTCTTTTGCAGTTTAATCGCAAACCAGCAAAGGGGATTGAGTATTTATTATCAAATAAGTTGATTGAAAATAAGGCGTCATCTGTAGCTCAGTTTCTCAAGAGCAATTCTAGCTTGGATAAGGTGATTTCAAGAAATTTAATGAGTTGCTTGCAGTTTTTCTGAAATGCAAAAGGAGGATTATTTTATGGTTATTGGTCAGAAAGGTGTGGCTAGCCACTAACTTTCCCAAGGTGTAACTTTGCAGGTTATGATTGGTGAATATTTGGGTCAGCACGAGGAATTTCCTCTTGCTGTGATGCATGCTTATGTTGATTCCATGAAGTTTTCGAGGTTGAAGTTTGATGCTGCAATTCGTGAGTTCCTGAAAGGATTTCGACTTCCTGGGGAGGCACAGAAGATTGATCGCATAATGGAAAAATTT
The DNA here is from genome assembly GCA_036346265.1 of Melocanna baccifera. NCBI lineage: Eukaryota > Viridiplantae > Streptophyta > Magnoliopsida > Poales > Poaceae > Melocanna > Melocanna baccifera. Next base: position 20,480,691 of record CM070694.1, on the reverse strand, counting down.
GCAGAGCGGTATGTATGTATGTATAGAATCTTAATACTGTTTTTCTTCAACATTTCTACCAGTGGTGTTCTCAAATACTTATACGATGACTTGCAGGTACTGTGCTGATAACCCTGGACTTTTTAAAAATGCGGATACCGCTTATGTTCTTGCTTATGCTGTTATAATGTTGAATACTGATGCGCATAATCCAATGGTGTGGCCTAAGATGACGAAATCTGATTTTGTACGTATGAACACTGTGAGCGATGCAGAGGAATGTGCCCCAAAGGAGCTCTTGGAGGAAATTTATGATTCCATTGTCAAGGAAGAGATAAAGATGAAAGATGATTTCCCCGATGTTGCAAAAACCAGTAAACTGAGACCTGAAACAGAAGAAAGAGGCCATCTCGTCAATATACTCAATTTAGCTCTTCCAAGACTGAAGTCAGCAAGTGATACAAAGGCAGAAAGCGAAAAAATCATCAAGCAGACTCAAGCACTTTTCAAAAATCAGGGACAGAAGAGAGGTGTTTTTCATGTTGCCCAGCAGGTTGAACTTGTTAGACCAATGCTTGAAGCTGTAGGATGGCCTTTGCTTGCAACATTTTCTGTAACCATGGAGGAAGGTGACAGTAAGCCTAGGGTTGTATTATGCATGGAAGGGTTTAGGGCTGGTATCCATCTTACTCGTGTTCTTGGGATGGACACCATGCGCTATGCTTTCTTGACATCCTTAGTGAGGTAGGCAATTATCTTTTCTATTTATGGATTCATACTATTGTTCTTCATCGAACTTCTCTATGTAATTTTATTTCTTGTCATTTAGTTATATGAATGTAATGGTGTCCTTTCTTTGTTAACATTATGCAGGTTTACATTTTTGCATGCTCCTAAGGAAATGCGTAGTAAAAATGTTGAGGCATTGCGGACTCTCCTTGCTTTGGCTGACACAGATATGGATGCTTTGCAAGATACTTGGAATGCTGTTTTAGAATGTGTCTCAAGGCTCGAGTATATCACTTCGAATCCATCAATTGCTTCAACTGTTATGCAGGGATCGAATCAAATATCGAGGGATTCCGTAGTTCAATCACTGAAAGAGCTGTCTGGAAAGCCTGCTGAACAAGTGTTCGTAAACAGTGTAAAACTACCAAGTGATTCCATTGTTGAATTCTTCACTGCCCTTTGTGGTGTTTCTGCAGAAGAACTAAAACAGACACCTGCTCGTGTCTTCAGCTTGCAAAAGCTTGTCGAGATAAGCTACTATAATATGGCTCGGATACGTTTGGTATGCTCTAGCTCTGGTTTTTTGCATTATGCTGCCTAATGGTTCTTTCAATAATCCTTCTATCATTTCATGCTGCTTTTTTTTTAGTTTAACAAAGTGAAGAGATAAATAAAATAAATAGGACCTGCTTCTTTTTTATTCTAAGAAAAACTAATATAAAATCTCACATTGGGAGATTTATGGGGGCAGGAGAAGAGTGGAGACTGGTTGATTCAGACATTCGTTTTTGGAAAAATTGGTTTTGTAGCATCAAAAGATCACAGGTTTAGCAAAATATCATTGAAATCTCCTGGTACACTCTATTACCACCAAACGATCCCTTTGTTTCTTTTTATACTACTACATCCATCTCCGTTAGTGTTTTTCCCCCAATTTTTCATTTTTTTCTGGTCAAAACCAGCTTGCAAAATTCCATGAATAACCCTGCAATTTTTCTCCCCTCATCCCCCTCTCTCCATGCTCTCTACAAAAACCAGGTCGGGCAGGGGCGGAGCGTCCGCCGCCGCGGCCTGGTCGAGCTTGGAGGCCCAGATGCTGTTGAGGAGCATGAGGCAACAGCGGGAGACGCAAGCCGAGGCTGCGCTCGCTGGCACCGGGGTCGGGCAGGTAGTGTAGGACCTCGAAGAGGCACTCGTCTGGGAGTTGGTCGAGTGACGGCTGCGGCCTCTGCCTGCAATTCTTGCTGGCCCAGCCCGCTAGGCAGAGATGAGGCACCCATCATTTGATTCTGATCTAATCCAAGAACGCACCATCAGGCACATGCAAGAACACACCTTTCTTCCCAAGAAACCTCAGTCAAACAAGAAGCCCAAGAAGATATCTTTGTTTATCGCTTCCAACAAGAACAACAACACACCTTCCCTGAGAACGTAGAGATCCCTTCCAACAAGAACAGCAGCACAACCCCCAGCTGCTGGATCTTGCTGACTCGGATCGTCACCTATGCAACTCTCTGCCGTCGGCCTGCCACCACTGGGTCTCGTGGCCCCAATCCCCAGCTGCCGGATATCGCCGATCCGCTACCACACTAAGGCATCACGTCTCTGGGGCACAACATCGCTGCTATGCAGAGGAAGGATGAGGCGTGTGCTCTATGGGCGAAGCACAACGCAGATGGAGGCGGAGGAGAGGGGTTCCACTGCTGTTGTTTGTTGCTGCCACCGCCGTCTTACATTCGAGGCCGTCCGCTGGCCAGAATACCACACAGTAAACAGCAGGACGCCTCAAGTGGATGGAAATGGTAAATAGAGAACAGAGGGAACTTTGGATGATATTAAAGTGTACTAGAAGAGTTCGATGGTATTTTACTAAATATGTGATCTTTCGATGGTACAAAACCTATTTTTCCTTCTTTTTTTAGCCATAGGATGTTGGCCATTGACTGTTCATTTCACCTGTATGAAATTTAGACATGCAACTAAAATGAATTAAGGCAAGTGAATCCATGTGTCAAATTTTACTCAGTTAAAAACATGATCACCTAATATTATTCTCTAGTGCTCAAGAATTATTGCTATGCATCTAAGTTCCACAGCAATACAATATGGCATGTGGCACTGGTACAATATGACATCAACCCATCAATATTATATTCTTCTCAATTATCTATACAGTGACGCAGATATACATATGAAAGAAAGGAACACAAATATTTTCAATTTAAATGAATGCTCATTTTTGAGATATAAAATTTTAAATCCAATTAGCAAGTGACAAAAAGGCAATTACTTTGAGATATGGTAGGCTAAACAAACTGGTGTTTCCTTGAGACATTGGGCTTTGATGCACCAAAGCTTTGTAAAAAAGTGCAAAATTTTTTGGTAAAATGTATTTCAGTGTTTTTTTATATAAAAAAATCATTTAGTCCAATATTTCTGTTCTTGCTGGAGCCATTTTGTTGTGTATACCTAAACACCAGTCTGTCATCTGTTAGAAGTGTCAGAGCAATTAACAGCAACATCAGGAATCTTTGTACTGTTAGGAGGTATCCTAAAATGAAATTTTAGTTGTTATTTACCATGTAATGATTAAATGTGTTCTGTCATTGCGGTTTATAACTTACCATTTATATATGTACACATAGGTGTGGGCCAGAATTTGGTCTGTGTTGGCTCAGCATTTTATTGCTGCTGGGAGCCACCATGAGGAGAAAGTTGCCATGTATGCCATTGATTCACTGAGGCAGCTTGGTATGAAGTACTTGGAACGGGCAGAGTTGAACAAATTCACATTTCAGAATGACATACTGAAGCCTTTTGTTATTTTAATGAGGAATAGTCACAGTGAAAAAATCCGCGGTCTGATTGTTGATTGCATTGTTCAGGTACGTCTTTATGTATATTTTTTACAAATAAATTAAATCCGATGATTTGTAGTTTTTATATCAAATGATGTTCTAAGTAAAAATTTCGCTGGATGAACATGCAGTTGATCAAGTCAAAAGTTGGTAGTATAAAGTCAGGTTGGCGTTGTGTATTTATGATATTCACTGCAGCGGCTGATGATGAGAATGAATATATTGTTGAAAGTGCTTTTGAAAATGTAGAACAAGGTAACTTGTTAAGTAACCTATATACCTGGCATGAATAGTGCTTTCCCCAACTTATATTAATATATTCTTTTATGATGTTATTTCTTTCTTTCTTTCTTGACTTATATGAATTAAATGAATGTGTTTGGCAGTTATCTTGGAACATTTTGATCAAGTTGTTGGTGATTGCTTCATGGACTGTGTCAACTGTCTTATTGGTTTTGCCAATAACAAATGCACTCCTCGAATTAGTTTGAAGGCTATTGCTCTCCTACGTATATGTGAAGATCGATTGGCAGAGGTTGGGATGATGACTACCCCTTTACTTGCATATGAACTTGTTTGCAACTTTGCATTCTTTTTATGTTAATATCTGTAGTTCTGTTGTTCTCTTATTCATTCATGGGAATGCCTTAATTTTGGCCTCATTTATTTCTTTGTACAGGGGTTCATTCCTGGTGGTGCTGTTAAACCTGTCGATGTTGTTCCAGAGGCCAATTTTGATGTGACTGAGCATTACTGGTTTCCTATGCTGGCTGGTTTGTCTGATTTGACTTTAGACTCCAGACCAGAAGTTAGACATTGTGCACTTGAAGTGTTGTTTGATCTGCTGAATGAGAGAGGACATAAATTCTCCTCTACTTTTTGGGAGAGCATTTTCCATCGTGTACTCTTTCCTATATTTGATCATGTAAGGCATGCTGGAAGGGATGGCCTTTCTTCTGAGGATGATTGGCTACGTGATACTAGCATTCATTCTTTGCAGTTAATCTGCAATCTTTTCAATACTTTCTACAAGGTAACAGATGCTGTTTTTTCTTGCTGAATTTAGTTGCTTCTTGGAAATCTTTTGGATCTTTCAGAACATCATTGTCATGAAAAATTTTGATTCTATAGTTCTCTTCATTTTTGAAGACATAGTACATTCCAGTCATCCTGCACATAGAGCAAGAGATCCAACCGGAAAGTTGTTCGGTTGGTCATCATCTTATTGTGGTTTTTACAGGAGGTGTCATTTATGCTTCCACCTCTTCTGGGCTTGCTGCTCGAGTGTGCCAAGAAAACAGACCAAACTGTCGTTTCAATTGCTCTTGGAGCTTTAGTTCATCTAATAGAGGTTGGCGGTCACCAATTCAGTGATGGTGACTGGGAAACACTACTAAAGAGTGTTAGGTATTTTTCTCAGATTCTGTTCCTATTTAAATTAACTTTACCTTGCATTATTCATATATTAATTTTGGCATCACTTGTCAGGGATGCATCATACACAACCCAACCCCTTGAACTCCTCAATTCACTAGGATTTCAGAAGTCAAACAATCAACAATTACTTTCAAGGGAAGCAGAGACCAACTCTGTTGGCAGTAGTTACCATGATAGCAGGGAAGGAGGAGCTTCGATAAGTAATAATGGTGAACAGGATGGTCATCATGAAACAAATCCACAGACTAGCCTGGACTATTCAGAAGGTATACTAAAGTGTTCCTCTAGTTGTTTAATACACCAAGCAATACTTTCAGAATGAATTTGGAATACTAAAAGGTTGATGTCATTTATTGTATTTAACTATTTATCTAGGTTTGCCGTCACCATCAGGGAGAGCACAACCTGCAGTTTCCCCTCGTGGTCAAACCTTTGGACAAAGAATTATGGGTAATATGATGGATAATCTTTTGGTAAGAAGTCTTACATCCAAATCAAAAGGTCGAACGGACGATGTTGCTCCACCCTCACCCGTGAAGGTACATGCTCTTTCCTCTTGCACATATTGATTAGATATCTAATTACTATGATTTGGACATTAGCAGATTGCATGTTCGTGTAGCTTGCTATATCTGCACATCAATAAATATTCAACCAGACATTCCCACAAAAGACGCTAATTATAAGTTATAGCTTGTATTTAATATCTGGTGTTTTTGTTTGGTGTTCCTGTGCATCTCACAAAAGATGGAGTTCTTGGTTATAACTTGTATGGTAACTTGCAGACATCTGAGTTGATTGGTATGTGAACAAGGGTCCATGGAATGATGTAAATAATACAGTAAATCTACACACACACACACACACACACACAGCTAGAAACTTTTGGAATGCTACTGCTTTATTGACATGCTAGCCAATTGTGTGTAATGTATATCATGAGAAGTAATCAATATATGATTCAAAAAAAAAAAATCAGGTTTTCTTTCCTGAATTCCTCTGCACTTCTCCTCTGATATGCTGTCCATTGCTAATGCTTGTTGATCAGCATGTGTGACCATAATTTTAACCTGCCATACCCGTGTAAGTCATGTTTGTGCTAGCTCTGCTGGAATCCATGAAGCAACTATGCACCTTTGAACTAAAGTATATTAGCGCTGATACCATCAGTGCGCTTAGTATGGAAGTACTATCTGGCATTTTGTTTCCATTGTTGGCTATGTTTTTTCCTATGTATTTAATTTGCCTGCTTGTTGATCTAGACACCTGATGCTGACGGGGCTGACAAGACTGAAGAAGAAGAGAACCCTATGATGGAGACTGTTAGGAGTAAATGCATCACTCAATTACTGCTGCTTGGGGCCATTGACAGCATACAGGTACAGTTTCCACTTTGTATGATGGATATTAGATCTACATCACTTAATGTAGGCACAAACAGTGCTTTTGCAGGTATACTAACTGGTGACTACTGATGAACTTTGCAGAAGAAGTATTGGAGAAGGCTAAAAGCCACACAACAGATAGCAATAATGGATATCTTGCTCTCACTCCTAGAATTTGCTTCTTCCTATAACTCACCTTCAAACCTCCGAACAAGGATGCACCATATACCCCCAGAAAGGTAATGCTCGAAGACTACTGTCATAACTTCCCAAATTGAGGTTTCTAACATTTGAAGCTTAATATTGTGTAGGCCTCCACTCAATCTTCTTCGCCAGGAACTAGCTGGAACAACTATCTATCTAGAGATTCTACACAAGTCAACAGTGGAGCATGATGCAAATGGATCGACTGAGGAAACAAATGGATTTGGTGTAGAATCTGATGAACAGGAAAAGCTCAAGAACCTAGCAGAAAGGAAGCTTATTTCTTTCTGTGGGCAGATTTTGAAAGAGGCATCTGATCTCCAGCCTAGCACTGGGGAAGCTGCTAGTGCGGTCATACATCGTGTACTCGACCTACGAGCACCTGTCATTGTCAAGGTATAGTTAGTATATATGGATCCTTGAAGTTGTATGTGGGGCTTTTTGTAGAGTTTCTCATCCATCTTTCGAGAAATTTTCTATTCCCACATTCTGAACTGCTGTTTCCATTCAGGTTTTGAACGGAATGTGCATCATGGATGCTCAAATATTCAAGAAGCATCTCCGAGAGTTCTATCCATTAATTACAAAACTTATCTGCTGCGATCAGGTATATAAGTTGTATGTCTTGGATATATGGTTTGAGGCTTATAACATATACTAGTGCTGTATTCTAATTTTTAATTTATGGTTATTCCTCAGATGGATGTTCGTGGAGCCCTTGGTGATCTTTTCAGCAAACAGCTTACTCCACTCATGCCTTGAATCCCGATTGTGCTGTCTTCTGTTGCATACATCTTTTCTTGTTGGAGTATATTCAGTACCAACATTTTTGTGCAATCATGGAGCACCGAAAGGAAGATTAACGTCCTTGAGGCACATATCTCGTGCAATACTATCTGGTACAATACCTACTTTGTAGGCAAAGAGCTTTGTAGGCTGTAAATCGATAAGCTACAAGTTTTGCAGATGATGTGAGTACGCATCGTGGGAAGTAGCCTGCCTATGGCGCACACCATTTTCCCTGGTTTCTTTGTGTTATTTGTCTGTGTCCGGATGGGGACGATGCTTCTATACACAAGTAGAATTGGGACAACGGAATAGCATTGGCTATGTGTATACATTGTTCAGGACATCGTACTTGAGGCCTGTTGTTATATGGCAATACTAGATTACTCGTGGTAGGGCTTCTAGCTTTGTGCATTTAATAAAGTCGAGGTCTGATCAGTGTTGCATTATCTGATTCTTCGATTGATGCAGAATTTGGGTGGCCTCGTTTTTTTTTTTATTCCCTGTAATGTTGGTGCGTTAGTGTATCAGTTGATATTATTGGTGCCCTGTTTAAGTTACTTTACTCATTTCCTGGACATCACATCCTATAGATAGTATGCATAGCAATGCAGATATTACTGTAGAGTGTTGTATCTTCCAGTCATTCGTTAGTTGCCAATTCGATTAAAATCACATTATTCTGTGTCAGGCGGATGTATCTTCTGCTTAGTGATCGCTGGATCATGCTGATTGGTTCTCTTGTTATTTTCAATCAATTGATGGGATCTTTTTTTTTTTGTGAGAATCGGTCGAGCTATCACTTTATTGCTCACGCAAAGTAGGATTATATCTTGTTCTTTCTGTTTTTTCAGTTAGTTTTTGGTTTTGATTTTTTTAGTAATCATTATTTTATTATTCTAATAAATCACAGTTAAAAACTATAAATAGCCAGAAGCTATAAATCGCAGTTAAAAGAACAGACTCTTATACATGAGAAACAAGGAACCCTATTCACTCAAGTGATCCTTGGAGAGCTCGACATCGCTTGCCTGGCACATGCATGTGCCGCGGCATGAGCTGATCAGCGGACTGCCTGAATCTTGAACTCGGTGAAGAACCCACATTCCCGAGCGATATCCTCCAGAATAGCTGCTATGGCTGAGCTATGTCCCTGCCGTTCATTCCACATTCGTTCATTCCGCCTAGTATCATAGCTGCATCCTTTTGCCTGCACATGCGGGTATCAAGAAGATCCCTAGCCCATGTATTTGGATGCAGCGAGCGCATGAAAAATGGTCTCTTCCTCTGCACCACAGGTTTCCCCAATTTTTTTTGCAATTAAATGCGCCTTCTCCGTAGTACTTGCCTCGTCGGAACGAAACCATGAATCAGCCTCCAGCAGAAAACCCTAACCTTGGGAGGAACTTGAAGCCAAGGTTCCAAACTGCTTTCCTCAGGGCACCGGGCAGTGGCAGATCCAGAACAAAAATAATATAGGGGCACCATGCAACATGGCTCAGCGTCCAACAGAGCTTTACGACCTCTCCCAATTAGAAGGCGAAACGCAGAGCGCACCGAGCACAGGCCACACTCTTTCCAGATGCCCGCGCTACAAAATCTTCCTGGGCTCTCCCAAGCGGAATTTTCGGTGTCTCCTCCGCATCGGTAGAGAGGAGCAGTAATGCGTTGCACGACTAACGTGCAAAAACGAAAAATTAGAGAACATGTTCGCATAGCTATGTTCTGTTTAACCTTGTCTCCGTTCATCACACTTGAAGGCCTGAAGCCAGGCCGATCCAGGCTCTTACTTGCCAGCTAATACTAATTGATACTAAAATACGTAGCCAGTAGTGACTGATGAATGGTGTGAACCGGAAGTAATCTAATGCAGAGTTGACGGCCACTCCAAGTCCCGACGATAGTGTGGGAAGCAAAAAGGATGGTTGAGTCATCGAGTGGGACGTGGTGGCCTTCACCGGCGAGTCCTCCCCTCGAAAAGGAAAAATTGGCTCCCTAGTCCCTATCCACGGAATTAACAGCAAAAAAATACCACTCAAATAGCCACTTGTAGGCTTGCTTCTGTTTATGTTTTAATCACTTGGAGACAATTTTACCCTTTTATCTTCCTATTTATCTAAGGGTCTGTTTGTTTCAGCTGTAGATTCTGAGAAGCAGCTGGTGAGTATCTAGCTAGTCAGAATATGAAGAAGCTGGATAACCCCAGCTTCTGGCTACTAGTTCATTTTCTGGATTCTGTAGCTTCTAGCTACTTAGAATCTGGATGAAAATCTGAACTATTTGGGGGAGCTGCAGATTCTGGGAGTAGCTGCAGCTGCCAGAATCTAAAACAAACAGGCCCTAAATAGTCACTCAAATACCATCGAGTGGCGCTAACACAAATTTTGCATAAATAGAGGGGGTAATAAGACAAGGAAGAAGGCCTTTTTTTACTTATGTCTTATGATTTTCTCCGAATAAATAAATGAGACGTTTTTTCGTCATCTTTTCGAAATAACTTATCGAGATAGCATTTTTAAAATGACTTATCGACTTATCAATATTCGATTTATTCACGCAAATATTCATGTTAGAATAAAAAATATCAGTCGCTTTAAGTCGTAGCTGAAAAGGGGTGGGTTCGGAACGGCTATGGCTTCGGCTTATAACTGTCTGCTACACTAACTTGCTTTTAAATGGTATGTCTTTTTAAAGCGGAGTATATAGATAAATTGTATTAGATATGAACCGAGTTCAGTTATACCGACTAAAATTATATATAACTATTTTTACATACTATATGTAATAAATAGTTATAATTTAAAAATTATAAGCAAAAAAGAGAGCGAAACCCACCCAAGAATCCGCCGGTTTGACCCGTGAGCAGTTTCCGGAGATGTCGGTCCGTGTGTACGCGTCGCGTTAACCAGCTTCCTCCGCGAGTCGCCGTCGTCACTAGTAATAATATCTGGCTGGGTGGGGGCGGGGGTTCGTGCGAAGAGCTGCTGTATTTGGCAGGACCCATCGTCTCCCACCGAGACTCCCTGCTCCATCGCCATTGTCGGTGCGAGCAAGGAAGGATCGAGCCGAGGCGAGGGGGAGGGAGATGGCGGGGCGCTACGACGGCAACCCCTTCGAGGAGGAGGACGTGAACCCTTTCTCGGTAAGAAACCAGTCCCCTACGCAATCGCTCTATCTTTTCTAGGATCCCACCATTGCCCGGACGCCGCGGATCTACTGTTCTTCTCGTTGCGCGGGCGATTGGCGAGGTGTTCGTTCCTGCTTGGATCTGAGTGGGGCGCAGATCTAACCACGTCTCGGCGATGGATAACCCGGCCATTACCCATCTCGTTCTGTTTTCTCTTGCAATCTTTCCGTCGCCGACGGTACTGGGGGGGGGGGGGAATTTTTCGTGTCCTGATGATACATTGGTGCCTAAACCCTCTTGTGTGCGCTCACGGCTGAACTTTTGGTGGTTTCTCTGTAGGAGCAAGCGCGCGGCAAGGCTGCCGGGCAGCCCAACTACGGCGGCGGTGCGTTCTACATGACGGTAAGGTGTTCTGCTGTTCTGTTCTTCTGAGGTGGACCATCGAAGTTGGGGTTAAATTTGCTTTGATGGTCGGCTGCTCACCGCTGTGTGGTTTGTACTGTAATGTAGAATCCCAGAAACGTGCCTCCCGCGTCGAATTCACGGCTTTCGCCCCTTCCCCCCGAACCCGCAGATTTCAGTGCCACAGTGGATATCCCTCTTGACTTGTCAAAGGTTTGTATGAATGTGCGGCTTATTCGTCTCAGCTGCAAAGTGCACCTATGACGACTACAGTGAGAAGGAAAATGCTGTCTAGCTAATGTTGCTTCACATTAACGTGTGCTCTGTGAGTGCTCCAGGACCTGAAGAAAAGGGAAAAGGAGCTGCAAGCGAGGGAAGCAGAATTGAACAAGAGGGAGAAGGTATTTTGCACGTATATGCAGTTATATTACTCTTTAATTGTATCCATTACTTAGGCCAAAACAGAGTTTGTTTGAAGCTCATGCTAGTTGGTCTTGATTTTTCATTTCAAAGATGAATAGATGCTTAAATGTGAACTAATTTCTTAAAATTTATTTAGGATCATAATGCACGGTTGATTTCCTTTCAAATTCAGACTTGTAGTTGCACAATGTATTCCTTGTGTTATGCTACGTAGTTGATAGGAGCTGAGGCTTTTGCTGAATTGGCACTGTTTGCATGCGTAATAGCAAAAATGGCACTCGTCATGGCGAATTTGCAGAAATAGCGCCCCACCGCACGGTCAACGTGCGGGATGGCCGGTGAGCCGACACATACCCGCTGCCGCATGGTGGCTGTGCGGTGGAGCACTGTAGCGCAGCACGGTCACCATGCGGAACATTGTAGGCAGTCTGTAGCAGGACTGTAGCAAAATTTCAGAAAATTCCATTTAAGTATACTTTTTGTAGGAATTTTTAAATATAGCAAATGAGCTTCAAAAATTATAAATTTTTTGGTGGAGCCTCTTGACACCTAAGTTACCCCGATAAGCAATACAAGTACGGTGATACTGCGATACGATATTTTTTAAAAACAAGGATATGTCGATATGACAAGTATATATGTATTTAAAAATAAAATATATAGAGTGGTTATGAGAGAGCGATAAACTAAGATTACATTGACAAATGCTATATATAGTTTTATATATATTAAAAATAAAACTAGTACCATATAGAAATACATACACTTGAAGAAAAAAGAGAAAGAAAGGAAGAGAAGAAAACCTTCTTAACTGGCCCATTTCGGTCCAATCCAGCACCCACGCCGACGCTTGTTCCTCCGAATAGGCAAATACCCCAACGCCATCCCCTTCCCAACGATTCCTCCATGCGCTAGGTCATTGCGAGTGCTCGCCTTCACCTCCCCCCTTCTTGCCCACCGCCGCTCCCCTTCTTCCAGGTTGTTGCCCGCCTCCCTTCTCCCCCTCCCCCTACTGTTCTTCCAGGACGCCGTTGACCCCCCTCTCCTTCCTCGAGGCCGCCGCTGTCGACCCTCTTCTCCCCAACCACCGCCGTCCCTCCCCATCCTCCAGGCCGCCGCCACCCCCTCCCCATCCTCCAGGCCGCCGCCATCCCCTCCACTTCTTCCAGGCCGCCACCGTCGACCCTCTTCTTCCCGGCCACCACCGACCACCGTTCTCCCTGGCCGCCAGAGCTCCCTTGCCAGGTACGTGGGTGCATCGGGAAGTATCAGATTTTATTATTTATTTTTAAATCGTAATTATCTCGCTATCGTATTGCGACGTATTGCCCGTGTATCCCGTATCAGATAAGTATCATGTGCGGGAACGACAGTTGGGCGACATATAGGGGTATCACAGCCTGACACAATGTACTTGCTTATGTAATTTTTCATAATTTTATCCATTCTGAATTTTTCTCAAAATTTTATTTAAGTATACTATTTGTAGGAATTTTTTAATATAGAAAATGAGGTCCAAATATTATGAATTTTTTTGAAGGCTCCTTATACAGTGTACATGATTGTGTAGTATTTTAGAATTTTATATGTTCTGATATTATCTCAAAAATTAAAGATTTAGGTCTCGAAAATTAGGATTTTAGGTTTCAGAAATTAGGGTTTCATGATTTCATTTGACTTGGAACATGGGAAGTTTAGTACCACATGACTACTCTAGGTAAGAGACACCCATTAAGGGTTTAGGCCACTGGCCGGCCTCCCTCCGCACATCTGTCGCTGCTGTCTCTTATCTAGAGTAGTCACATGAAATCATGAAACCCTACTTTCTGAAACCTAAAATCCTAATTTTTGAGACCTAAACCCTTAATTTTTGAGACAATTTCAGAACATATAAAATTCTAGAAAAAATACACAATTAAGTACACTGTGTAAGGAGCCTTCAAAAAAATTTATAATGTTTGGACCCTATTTTCTATATTAAAAAATTCCTACAAACAATATACTTCAATAAATTTAAGAGAATTCAGAACATATAAAACTATGGAAAAATTACACAAGCAAGTACACTGTGTCGGGAGGCTCCACAAAAAATTATAATTTTTAGAGCTTATTTACTATATTTAAAAATTCTTACAAAAAGTGTACTTAAATAGATTTTTCTGAAAATTTGCTATAGTGCTCCACAAGACCACCATGTGGTTTTGGCTAATCTTCATGGCCACCGTGCGCAAGGTTGTCAAGGCGTCGCCTAGGTGTCCAGGCGGCTCGGAGGGGACGCCATGCATGCTCGCCTCGACTTGGGGGGAGGAGGCCGCGACTTGGGGGGGGGAGGCTGCGGGGGAGGGAGTTCTAGACCCTGCGTGACCGCGCACCTGAAGTGGCGAAGTCCCGAAGACCCGAACCCTAGTCGTCGCCGTCCCTCCACCTCACCGCCGCCCGGCGCCAGTGCGCCTCCTCCGCCGCCGCATCCTCCCACTGACGCCTCCCACGCACGCCTTCCTCTCCTCCGTCGCTCCTGTCTTTGGAGGAGGCGGCGGAGAGCAAGCGCGCGGAGGGGCCGGGCGAGGCGCCTATGCGGGAGATGCTGCGGGAGAGAGTCGGCAGGGACCGGATCGCCGTGCAGACTTCGTGAGAGAGAGTCGGTAGGAACAAATGGTTCCATACGCTACGCGCGGGAAATAAATACTTGCTTGGTCGCTCCTGGTTACGCACGGCACTTACGCGCGGTGACTCGCCTAGGCGTCTAGGCGCCGCTCGCTCGCCGTGGTCGCCGACTCCGCCGTGACAACCATGACCGTGCGGCGGCGGGTACGTGTTAGCTCACCGGCCGTCCCGCATGGTGACCGTGCTGTGGAGGCGCTATTTCTGCAAATTCACCGCGATGAGTGCCATTTTTGCTATTACGCGGGCAAACATCGCCAATACGGCAAAAAATTCGATAGGAGCCATGCAAGTTTTGTCAGTTTGTGATTCTTACATTGCTATATTCATTATATTGACTAGGAACTAAAAAGGAGAGAGGAGGCTGCAGCACGAGGTAAATGTTCATCAATTTTTCTTTCTTTGATGACACAGTATAAGCAGTTCTCTCTGATAATCGATCTTTTTTTTCTATTTACTCTGAAGAAAATGAAAGAATAACATAGTAATGCTCCAGTTAGAGTTTTGTAAAACAAGTATATCTACCGAGTGTCAGGACAACTGATGTATTAAAATAACTTAAGATTGTTCCCTTGAGTTATAGATTGCTGTATCCCAAGTTCAAACTAAACTTGTAACTTTTTTCTTTTGCTGTTTTGAGCATTCTGTTTCTCTGTTAACGGACGTATTTATCTGACCATTATGTTTTTAAATGAAAGAGTAATTTGGTAATGACACTTGATAGAGTTATGTAAAACAAATATCAATACTGAACATAAGAACCTTTAATGTCTTAAAATGAACTCTGGATGACTCTCATAGTCAAGTTGTAGACTCTGTAATTTTTTTCTCAATAGGGCATCCATACAAAGATTGCGTTATGATTCATTTTTTTCAATAGAAAATTTCTTAAATTGTTTTGTTCGTGGGTAGCTAAACTTATGTTCCTTTAATTGGTTTGATATGATTTTGTAGCTGGTATTGTCATCGAGGAGAAAAACTGGCCTCCTTTTCTGCCACTCATCCACCATGATATTGCCAATGAGATACCGAGTCATCTTCAAAGAATGCAATACTTCGCATTCACATCATTTCTTGGTATGCTTCCTTCCGATTCACAAAATCACTAATTCTTACACTTCGATGAAGAACCTTCTTTTTTAAAAAGTCAAAGTGGACAAGCATTTTCTCCATATCTTAGGAGATATTATTTTATTTCACAAAGATCACATTTTCAGTTAGTTAAACTTTTTTTTGTCTGTGGGCCGGGGTATGAACCAGCTGTAAGATGGGCAAGGAATTTTGTTCTAACTTAAAGGCATGGATGCTGAAATAATTTGTCACGTGTGTTTTACATTAAAAAGCATGTAATTTGATCATTTAGATGCATTTCTTCAGTTGTCAGCCATAGCATAATTAAACATGTTGGCAGAGGCAATTGTTAATGCCATTAAGGGTTATATTGTTGTATGCCTGCATTACCGAGATTACAATGTATGTTAAATGAGATTTCTAAAACACAGGGAGAAGCTCTTGAAAAGATCTTAATGGTATTTGAATTCTGCATTTTAGTTTCAAATTTTATGAAGAGCTATATGCCATTCCAATTCTTTTTTATTCAAAGGTAGAAATGGAAGGCCATAGTGAGAATAAATCTTTCTCTTATATCGTGTATAAATATATTGGCCGTTTTATTTCATTATCAGCAAAACTAAGAAAGCTTTCTCTGGCATTGAATAGGGTTGGTTTGCTGTCTCTTCTGGAACATCATAGCAGTTACTTCAGCTTGGATCAAGGGGGAAGGTAATACTCAAGCCCTTTTGGTGTTGCCTGTGCTCTGTGCATCTAGAAAATTAATTAACACTTATTTATGAATGGCCGTCTATCCATTTTCAGGTGTGAAGATCTGGTTGCTGGCAATCATCTACTTCATCTCTGGGGTTCCTGGTGCATATGTGTTATGGTATCGCCCTCTTTATAATGCTATGAGGTATGTATATTTGAAAGCTTATTGTATTATTGTGGTATGTCTCTTTCCTCCTGGTCTTTGCATATGGATAAATAACACTTTCTGGCAACTTGTTTTATAGGACTGATAGTGCCTTGAAGTTTGGATTGTTCTTCTTGCTTTACTTGGTAAGTCTTATGAGTCGCTTACTTAAGAATGCCTTGGTTTATCTGTGTTATGTTTAATGTTCAATAATTTAAAATCTATTTGAATATAATACTCTAACTTTCTGTCTTTACAGCTTCACATTCTTTTCTGCGTATTTTCTGCTGTGGCTCCTCCCGCTGTCTTTGAGGGAAAGTCTTTGGCGTAAGTTTCTTGCTTGTTAATATTCTGTTGAGGGCATTATGAAGACTGAAATCAATGACCTTCATAGTACTTGCCTTTGATACAAATGGCTTTTGCTATGATAGTGTCAGTGAGACAGTGGCATGAATTGTATGTTGTTGCGCATTTTGATGTACCTGTAATAACATACTAAAATTTGTAGATGAGCATTGTAAATCAAAGCTCCACTGTGCAGTTTCCACTAGATTGCATAGACCCCATTTTTGGACTCACCTTAATCGAGTCCCTGAGTTCTATGCATCCTTCATTTCTTCCATACAAACATAAAATATTTCACTTCCTCACAATATGGGATTTCATGTTCTCATGATCAGTGCGTATAAAAAGGCTGTGATTCAGAAGAAGATTACTGAACTATTCATGTGGCACTATGTGGTTGTCCAAAATATTCTCTTTTCTTCCATGAACTTTTTCATGGACTGACTTTTGTTATGCTCTTGTAGAGGAATTTTGCCTGCGATTGATCTTATCAGCGTGAATGCTTTGGTGGGGGTAAGTGCAGCACCTTATTGTTAGCCAACTACATTTATGTCTATCTTAGATACACAGTTTTGAACTTTTGATGAAAATTACCAGCGTAGCTTTGAGATTCTTGATGCCAAAGAGTTCTTTGGCTGGCCAAGTAATTCATATAATTCTTTGTGCAGATATTCTACTTTGTCGGATTTGGATTGTTTTGCCTCGAGTCGTTTCTCAGCATCTGGGTTATCCAGGTCAGTCTTCTGACGAGCAATCGATCTGATTTCCCGAATTAACTTAAAGTGAATTATCTGAGTCCTTTTGGAATTATGCATGCAGCAAGTGTACATGTACTTCCGAGGAAGTGGGAAGGCTGCAGAGATGAAGCGTGATGCAACTAGGGGCGCTATGAGAGCAGCATTTTAATTGTCACATCTCAGATGATAGGTCCCAAGCATAATTCCATGGATAGATCGTGCCATAAACAGAGTATATGTTTTCCTTGGTTCTGACTATAGATCTTAAATTGTTAGTAGGTTACTGTGATGTTACAAGTGACATTGTATAACTTGTCTTCTTTCTTACCAATATAGAGAATGTGCAGTAATGGAGGTTTGGATCAACTAGCGCTGCAAGTGAAACTGAACACATTTTTCTCTTAAAAAGAAGTATCACTCTCTTTTCAACCGTGGAAGTCAATGGGGGAACGGTACATGGATGAACGCAAAATTGATGGCCAGTCTCTATTTCCAGTTGTCTTATTCAGAGTAGAGGTGGGACTTGGGCTGGGCTTCTTTGGGCCAACCCGAAGCACGGCTGGCACGGCCCGGCCCAAGCACAGTCTAGTTCGACACGTGGCGGGCCGTGCCGGCACGGCACGAACGGTGGGCCAAGCCGGGCCTCAAAATCTGGCAGGTGGGCGGCACGGCACGGCAGATCGAGCCGTGCTTGGGTCGGCACGGCACAGCGGGCTCGGGCGGCACGGGGGCACGGCCGGCACGCCAGCCGCCTCGGCCTCCCCGGCTCCCCCTCCCGCGTCCCCCGCCCTCCCTCTCCTGCGTCCCCTCGCCCTCCGGATCGTACGCTGATCTCGAACGCATAAACGATCTAGACATTGATGAGTAGCTACTATGTACTATGTTATAGTTAGTATGTACATATATTGTTACTGTACTCTTTTCCTTACTCGGGAAACCCCACTCTGGAGCGTAAGGTTTTTAACAATGCAGTAACATTATATTTTAAAATATTTACGTCATTGCGTGCTGATGTTTTCATACAATTAATTCAACTTCAATTAATTTTCAATGAGGCGTGTACGAGAGAAAGGAAGATGACGGATATCACCACAATTGTCGCTGTCATCTTTGTCGTGCATAGTTACTTTGGGCTGGGCTTGGGCTGGCACGGCACGAACGCTGGCACGGCGGGTTTTGGGCCGTGCTTGGGCCTGGTCGGAGGTGAGGCGGGCCAGCACAACACGGCACGGTGGGATGACTGGGTCGAGCTGGCACGACACGAATCGGCCTAAAGCACGATGGGCCTGGGCCGTGCCGGGCACGCCACAGCCCAATCCCACCACTAATTCAGAGGAACACAGCCAGCCACCTGCACCTCTTCAGCCAATCTAGGCGTTGTCCCTGCCAAACACGAACGTCGTCGCCCAGTTCACTGCCGCGTAGAACCTGTTCCGCGTGTCCATGCTGGAGCAGGAAGTGAGGAAGAAGTAGGAGTCCGGGTGGATGGCGACGGACCGGAACTCGAGCGCGCCGACGCACGTCGACCCAGCAGCGGCGTGAACGCCATGTCGTTCCTCGGGGAGATGCACACCACGTTGTCGGCGGCCGTGTCCACGTCCTTGAGGAACCAGCACGCCGCCCACCTGGTGCAGAGCACCACCAAGCGGGGCTTTTCCCCGGGCCGCGGCGGCCCGAGGTCCGGGAGCGTCGCCGCCCGAGGATCCTTGGCGTCCGAGTACTCCGCCGTGGATCCTTTCTTGTGCATGAATGCACTTGATAATGGTGATTTTACCCACGACACATTAACCGGAAGTACGACACATTCAAATAATTTGGTTTGATCTCTGCAAAGAATGTCCAATTTTACCCACCGATATCTACAAACTGATCAAAGATGGGATACTATTATTCATCACTGATTCACAACATCAATATCACCGTAAGATCACAGCCAAACAAGGACCAAAACCGATAACACACCACCATAGAGGAATTCTTACCATCGGACGAAAAACACCAACTCGGTGCGCTGCCAAAGCCATCACCGCTCGTGTGCAACGCCGATGGCAGGGCTGCAGGCCAATAGACCTCACATTGCTGGAGATGGAACCGGGGAAGAAATCACACTCCATCACCGCTCACCGGAGAAATGCAACTGGTGAAATGCCAGAGGAACAATGGCACGGATGAGAAGGGATGAAGGAAAAGATGAAAGAGAAAAATATTCGGCGCTTCCAAGAAGAAGAACCCAATTATAAAAGGGAAAGATAAAGCGTACCACCACCACCACAGTCGCCAAATCCACCGAGGGCAAGGAGGTGGGGATCGAACCGAACCTATTTCTAGAAAAACCACTGAAGCCTAATTGGATAAGGCTCTCCTCTCTCTCTCTATGGGCATATTCATATTGACTTTTGCTTCTAGCTTCTGTTTCTAGAAGTAAAAGCCAATACGAATGCTCTAATTTCTATAAGCTGTTTCTATCAACCACTGCTATTCATCAGTCACTATTTTTCGCTTTCACATATTGTAACGTACTTTGTATTTTATTATATCACAATTCTGTAAGTTGTATGGCTATCTAAATGCTGCAATGTTTTTTATTGCACCGTCTTTCTTACATAATACACTACTATTCATCAGCCACTGCTATTCATCAGCCGGTTTTGTTAGCTACTTCTATTAGTCACTACTATTCATCAGCCACTATTATTTGTTAGTCGCAGCTAAATACTATCAGTAAAAACTAACATGAATATGCCCTATAACAAGGGAGGGAGGCACCTCCTTATTTTCTTTTTTTCAAAAGTAAATTAGAAAATTTCAAAAAAGCCCTCACAATATGGAGCCACTGGATCGATCTACTTGGATGCAAGAGATTAAAATTTGTAGATGAGCATTGTAAAACAAAGCTCCACTGTGCAGTTTCCACTAGATTGCATAGACCCCATTTTTGGACTCACCTTAATCGAGTCCCTGAATTCTATGCATCCTTCATTTCTTCCATACAAACATAAAATGTTTCACTTCCTCACAATATGGGATTTCATGTTCTCATGATCAGTGCGTATAAAAAGGCTGTGATTCAGAAGAAGATTACTGAACTATTCATGTGGCACTATGTGGTTGTCCAAAATATTCTCTTTTCTTCCATGAACTTTTTCATGGACTGACTTTTGTTATGCTCTTGTAGAGGAATTTTGCCTGCGATTGATCTTATCAGCGTGAATGCTTTGGTGGGGGTAAGAGCAGCACCTTATTGTTAGCCAACTACATTTATGTCTATCTTAGATACACAGTTTTGAACTTTTGATGAAAATTACCAGCGTAGCTTTCAGATTCCTGATGCCAAAGAGTTCTTTGGCTGGCCAAGTAATTCATATAATTCTTTGTGCAGATATTCTACTTTGTCGGATTTGGATTGTTTTGCCTCGAGTCGTTTCTCAGCATCTGGGTTATCCAGGTCAGTCTTCTGACGAGCAATCGATCTGATTTCCCGAATTAACTTAAAGTGAATTATCCGAGTCCTTTTGGAATTATGCATGCAGCAAGTGTACATGTACTTCCGAGGAAGTGGGAAGGCTGCAGAGATGAAGCGTGATGCAGCTAGGGGCGCTATGAGAGCAGCATTTTAATTGTCACATCTCAGATGATAGGTCCCAAGCATAATTCCATGGGTAGATCGTGCCATAAACAGAAAGTATATGTTTTCCTTGGTTCTGACTATAGATCTTAAATTGTTAGTAGGTTACTGTGATGTTACAAGTGACATTGTATAACTTGTCTTCTTTCTTACCAATATAGAGAATGTGCAGTAATGGAGGTTTGGATCAACTAGCGCTGCAAGTGAAACTGAACACATTTTTCTCTTAAAAAGAAGTATCACTCTCTTTTCAACCGTGGAAGTCAATGGGGGAACGGTACATGGATGAACGCAAAATTGATGGCCAGTCTCTATTTCCAGTTATCTTATATTCAGAGGAACACAGCCAGCCACCTGCACCTCTTCAGCCAATCTAAGCGTTGTCCCTGCCAAACACGAACGTCGTCGCCCAGTTCACTGCCGCGTAGAACCTGTTCCGCGTGTCCATGCCGGAGCAGGAAGCGAGGAAGAAGTAGGGAGTCCGGGTGGGTGGCGACGGACCGGAACTCGAGCGCGCCGACGCACGTCGACCCAGCAGCGGCGTGAACGCCATGTCGTTCCTCGGGGAGATGCACACCACGTTGTACGCGCCCGTGGCCACGTCCCTGAGGAACTGGCACGCCGCCCACCCGGTGCAGAGCACCACCAAGCGGGGCTTTTCCCCGGGCCGCGTCGGCCCGAGGTCCGGGAGCGCCGCCGCCCGAGGATCCTTGGCGTCCGAGTACTCCGCCGAGGATCCTTTCTTGTGCATGAATGCACTTGATAATGGTGATTTTACCCACGACACATTAACCGGAAGTACGACACGTTCAAACAATTTGGTTGATCTCTGCAAAGAATATCCAATTTTACCTACACGATATCCATAACCTGATCAAAGATAGGATAATATTATTCATCACAGATTCACAACATTAATACCACCATAAGATCACAGCCAAACAAGGACCAAAACCGATAACACACCACCATGAAGGAATTCTTACCCTCGGACGAAAAATACCAACTCGGTGCGCTGCCGAAGCCATCACCGCTCGTGTGCAACGCCGATGGTAGGACTGTAGGCCAATAGGCCTCACATTGCTGGAGAATGAACCAGGGAAGAAATCACACTCCGCCACCGCTCGTCGGAGAAATGCAACTAGTGAAGTGCTAGAGGAACGATGGCACGGATGAGAAGTGGTGAAGGAAAAGATGAAAGAGAAAAATATTTGGCGCTTCCAAGAAGAAGAGCCCAATTATAAAAGGGAAAGATAGAGCGCGCCACCACCACCGCAGCCGCCAAATCCACTGAGGGCAAGGAGGTGGGGATTGAGCCGAACTCATTTCTAGAAAAACAACTGAAGCCTAGTTGGATAAGGCTCTCCTCTCTCTCTATGGGCATATTCATATTGGCTTCTCCTTTTGGTTTTTACTTCCAGAAGTAAAAGCCAATACGAATGCTCTAGTTTCTATAAGCTGTTTCTATCAACCACTGCTATTCATCAGTCACTATTTTTCGTTTTCACATATTGTAACATACTTTGTATTTTATTATATCACAATTCTGTATATCACATGGCTATCTAAATGTTGCGGTGTCTTTTCTTGCACCGTCTTTCTTACATAATATACTACTATTCATCAGCCGGTTTTGTTAGCTACTTCTATTTATCAGCCACTATTATTTGTTAGTCACAGCTAAATATTATTAGTAAAAATTAACATGAATAGGCCCTATAACAAGGGAGGGAGGCACCTCCTTATTTTCTTTTTTTCAAAAGCAAATTAGAAAATTTCAAAAAAGCCCTCACTTCCAACAGTAAGGACGCGTCCCCTCCTCATAATTCGATATCACGGTACAGTCCTGCTGCACCACCACCCATTAGGTCGTGCGATGCTCTGCAACAGTTGACCAGTGGTTTGGACAAGTACCGATCGATCACGCCATTGTACTTCCTCCTAACTCTCTGTGTACCGTGTACGCACGGACCACGGACGCATGCAGCTGGCGCTAGCTCGCCAAGTGTGATGTGTTACAACTGTACGGCCTACTAGCTTAATTAGGCCCCTCTTCCACCAAAAATCTATCGGTATGCAACGGAAAGAGATTAAAATACACTTGGATGCTAGGATCGATCTACTCCTCTGGCTAGCTTCTCTAGTGGAAGGACGAAAATACGGGACGAGAAGCTTGTCGCTCGTGTGTTCATTTTCTGTAGTGGTACTTTTTTTCGTTCGAGTCTGTAGGATATATTTTTTAAATAATTTTATTTATAAATATAAGATATATTTTAATATAAAATTAATGATATATTTCCTCTAATACTTTTAATAAATATCTTATTTTATTTTATATTCTTCATATATATATTGAATATAGTATTTAGAAATAATAATTGTTGATAGTCTAGTTACTTTAATATTTTTTATCTATATATTAAAAAAATATATCTTATTAATTTAAACTGAGAAAGTAGCATATACTCTACATATGGCTTGTCAACAGATATCACAGATTGAAAGTTATACTCCTGCCGTCTCAGACAGTAACGACTCATCTACTAATTCCTTGTAGTCGAAGGAAGAAGTTTGAGGATGCTAGCGTAGGCCTGTCGACTAGTCGATCCATCGATGATTAATGGCCTTGTCTGCTTATGGTACGATTCAAACCGAAAGGTACATGGCAATCAATACGAACACGACGAATATAAATAATACTTGATACCACTAAAAAATAACGTAGTCTAAGATCTTGCTCAACTTTGCTGCCACCTGCCAGAGTTCACTCAATTTTTAAAATACTATAGCAATTTTATTGATTTGTATTTTTCTGCCGTATTCCTTTGTATTGTTCGTAATAGGTTAATATATTATTTTTTTATTTTTTTTAAAATTTAATTATGCTCAATAAGCTAACTCAATTACAATAAAAAATCAGACAGTTATAGTAAAATTTTAACCAGAAGTCATAAACCATCACTATTCCGAACGCCCCCTAAATATCACTAAAGAATAACACCTACCATATATCACTCTAAGGAAATTTAGATTCAGCATATACAATTTTCTCTATTTTTATTATGAATTAAAGTATTTTCACCTTTTTGTCATGAGAAAAGACTATTTTACCCATGCATACTATATTTTCATGATTCCAAGAAATACTACACAAGCCATGCAACCGAACCGGCCTTGTTGCGGTGCGATCGAGTCCGTCTATGCCTAACTGGTGCCAGCTCTATTAGCTTTTTATAGAAAGAGCATTGTAATGTAATCTGTGTTTAAATCTGTACACAATTATATTCTATGATCAGGAACAATATATATATATATATATATATATATATATATATATATATATATGAAAAACTAGAAAAGCTACTAATTCATTCATTAAGAATGACATTTTTTGTTTCAAAAAGGTAAAAATTTGGTTTGGTAAGTGTCGCGGATCTTTTGTCATGCTCAAAGTGTTAAAAAGGCAAAATTATGTCATGCCTTTAAATTGATCATTCAGCATAGTCTCTATGGACTTGACGTGAGGCCGATCAGCATCGTCCAGTTCGATATGGCTACATGTGAACTACAGATCAATAAAAATGGTCTAGTCTCGAAATTGATCGCACTAGGGTCGAAACAGCTTAAGTGGTATTCCCAGGACTCATAAACACATGACACATGGCAAAAAAAATGGTCCTTTCCTATAGCTAAAAAAAGGTGAAAAGGTTTCAATTTACAAAAAAGAGAGAAAATACTATACACTAAATTTAGACCCCGCTTAAGTTAGCTTTTTTCGGTTTCAGTTTCTAGCTTCAGCTTTTTTTTTCACTATTCACTACACTATCCACTAATTCAGATACAGTAAAAAAATCAGCTACAGTGAAATTTCAGCTAAAAGTCAAAAGCCATCGCTAAAACGATGACCCCCTTAAACGTCTTTAGAGTGGGTCCGTAATATAAATCATTGTTTGAAGTGACATTTCAGACTACCGCATTCTTTCGGGAGGTATATCTTAAATTATCCCCTGACAAATAATGCAGACGAGTCATGGAAGCACCGATTTTTGGATGCCCTCGTCACGTTATGCTGCCAGCATGGGCCATAATATATTTCCTCCTCTCTCTCTCTCTCTCTCTGTTTAATTTCTTTTGAGAGTACTATGCATTGGGCATATTTTCTTAGGAAGAATATAGTTGGGGCGGAGTTCAGTAAAAATGATAATTAAAGACCATTTATCGAACGATCTATCACTCGCATCAGCCTAGCAATAAATGCCTTCTGTTCGTGACATGTCTTGCTTGCCCTACATACTAGCATTATTGATAAACATCCTTTAGGGTATGTTTGCAAAAGAGAATTGAGGATTATCCGTGTTCTGTATAGTGGTGGAGCCTGGGTTCGCCAAACAGGAGTTTGAAAATAAGGTGGAATAGTGGGATTCAAAATGCACACATTAAAATGTCTATTAACCTAAAATAGTAGTACCTATAGTTTAGTTTTCAAAGAAATTGGGGGGTTTAAGTCTAGGGCATATTTGGAACGATGGAATTTCACAAGATTTTTACTGTAAATTCGCAATGAACAGTTCGATATGGGCATGAGTTTGAAAGAAAATCATCGTTCCAAACTAGGGCTAACCGGGCTCCACCCCGTGGGAAGTCCACCCTTGCAAGGTAGACAAGCACTGGGTTTTTGTTTTGGTGATGACGTATTCTCCTAGGCTCGTCTACACTTATTTCTTCAAAAAGTTTAAAATCAGATACTGATCGTGTCCTTGCTTTAGCAAAGCAAAGGTGATGTACGTGAATGATCTAACGCTGTGCTCTATATGACATTTGGCAAGTGGCAATAATTGGGCGGACTGCCACTTGCCCGCTGCCACTGCAGCTTCGCTGCACCCACGCAGCCCTCAACTAATAAATTAACCAGTTAGTTCGTGCGCTAACAGGTCAGAACCTCCCCCGGCTCGCTTGGGAATACGGCTGTAAAAAAAACTCTAGGCCTGCGAATTATTTAGATTCGACTTATTTTAAACTCGATTCGAGCTCGACTCGAGTTCCAAACAAACCAAACTTGAGCCTAATTTTAAGCTCGCGAGGTTTAACGAGTCGAACTCGAATAGCTCGCGAACTTAAGATATTTTTTTACCTCCTCCTAACCTCCCGCCTCTCTCTCTCTCCAGCCCCCACCCGTCCGCCCCCCGCGCGCCCCCCACGCCCAAATCCCGCGCCCCCCAGGTCCCCACGCCCAAATCCCCCCCCCGCCGCCCCCCACCCCCGTCCCCCTCCTCGGCGGCTCGGGCCCCCCGCCGCCCCCCACCCCGTCCCCCTCCTCGCCCCCCCCCCCCGCCGCCCCTCCTCCCCCTGTCCCCCTCCTCTCCCCCGCCTCCACCCCCGTCCCCTACCCCCGCCGCCCCTCCTCGACCCGAATCCGGCCAGATCGCCTCTCCCCCGCCGCCGGTGCCCCTTCTCGACCCGGCCCACCAGCGCACCTCCTCGACCCGGCCCGCCGGCGCCCCTCCTCGACCGCGGCCCACCAGTGCCTCTCCCCCGCCGCTGGCGCCCTCCTCGACCTGGATCCAGCTCGGCCATGGCTCCCGCGCCTCGCCAACAGTACTCCCGGTCTGCGCTCACTCCTCCTCCTCCCCAGAGCCTACACGAGCTGCCGAGCTTGTCCGAGCTGAGCTCGAGCCCAGCTTGAAGCTCGACGGCAATCTCAAGCTCGCTCGAGCTCGGCTCGAGTTTCTACCGAGCTCGAGCCGAGCCAGGTCAAGCTCGCTCGAGCTCGGCTCGTTTACAACCCTACTTGCGCACCGTCCCTTCGCTATATCACCTCAACACATTTCTATATAAAAATAAAAAAATAATATATCATCTCTTATACAAGAGACAATCTAAACACAGAAATCAACATAAATGGTAATAAAATATAAAAAGAAATATAATAAAAATAACATAAAATAGTTAGAGAAATTAATTTTAGAAAATAAACTGTTAAAGATGTTGTCTCTACTATTGTCTATAAGTAAGATGAAAATCTTAAAGATAATATTAAAATATAAATTATTATAATTTTAAAAAATAAACTGTTTAATATTCGTAGACGGTTTTGCGAAAGCCTAATGTGATTGGGAAAGCGTTAATGGCTTGGGGTGTCACCGGCTGCTAGCTCCTGCTGCCTATCCATCACCTAAATCCAAACCAACACCGAACCTCCCCCGCCAGGCAATCGCGCCCCCTCCAGTCCCAGCACCCCAACTCTCACCTTTCCCTCTCCCACCTCATATGGTCTGGCACTTGGCAGTGACGCCATCCATCACAAACCGACATTTTACACCCTTTGCACAACGGTAAAAGCCACTCCAACACACTCTAAGGTATTATTTTTTTAAATTACGACTGATGATTTTTAATTATGGTTGATAGTTTTTGTCTGTATTTTTTATACGGCAACGAATGGTGCACATATTTTTGAACTCGAAAAGTTATTTAAAAAATCCGCCTTAAAAATGTGCTCTATTTGTTTCGATTTTCGAAAAAAATCAAAAGTCTAAATCCTCGCTCTATTCAACTTATGTCTATGATTTTTTGTCTATGGACTAAAATTACGCTAGAGTAATTATTAATTTTTTAAAATCAATTAATTAAAATAATAATAAAAAATAAAAACGTGTAAACGACAATACAAAATAAAAGAGCATAAACACTTCCGGCTTTCAAGTCGCTTGAAGCGCGCAACGGACCCTACGGTCCACACGGCACATACGGAGGCGTTAAATTCCACGTGGGGCATGAGGTCCACGGCGGTGATTAACCAGCGCGCGCGCGTTCTGTCTACGAGCCCTCGATCGCTGTAACCTCCAAACAAGGAGTCAAGAGGGATGCGCGGCAGGGCAGGCCTTTAAGGCCACCCCCTACCCGCTACCACCCGCTCCTAGCACACCGCCATCAATGCGATCCCTAGGCTTCGCTTTGGCCCCTGTTTATTTTAGTTTCTACTTTTAATTTTTACTTTAAAAATATAAAAATCAATACAAACATCTTTTTTTAAAAAATGATTTTCTACCTTTTTTTACTACCGTCTCATTCTAAAAATAAAATAGATGATCACGGATATATCATATATCTTACTTTTCTCGCTCCTATCATATGTATGTATCTTTTCTTTATTTTTTTTATCAATTGTGTTCTTTTTTAATGTTATTTTTTTCGATTACTATGATCTATTTTTAGAAGAAAAAAAACATAAATCACATCCAAATGTACTCAGTAAAAGCAAATATATATATACCCCTTAGACTCCTACCCTCCCCTCTTCCATCTCATCACTGCTTACTGGCTCTTCGCCATTTCTTACCACAACACCTTGCATCTGCGCAGTGCTGCCAGTATATATACACGAGCGACCCACAGGCAGCTTGATTATATTATACTGCTACTACGACCACCACCACACTCAAGCTCCGGCAGTACGTTGTAGTGGTTTGCCGGCGGCGGGCGGCGAGAATGGTGTTCTTCTGCTTCCTGGTGGACCAGCGGCGGACGGTGCGGAGCAGCAAGCCGGCGGCGGGGATCTGCTCGCGGTGCGGCGGCTGCGCGAGTGTCGCAGACATGGAGACGGCCACGCGCGTCTGCTACCTGCTCACCGTGCACCGCAGCACCTGGCGCGCCATCATCTGCACCTTCTGCGGCGCCATGCTCAAGTCGTACCGCCACTACAGGCTCTACTAACTAGTAACTAGAGTAACCAAAAGCTCTACTATTACTACTGATATGTTTGTTGCTTGGTGATTCTGCGTGCGCGCAAGTACGGGCATCATTTCATTCTTGATGGAGTATTAGTATTGTTAATTTTCCATGTGCTTTTGGAGATTGTAATGGCATCTTGTCTCGATCTGTGCATATGTATATATCTGGGGAGCCAAGAAGTTATGTGCCGATCTGAGTTATTGTGATCTTTCCTCCACAATAAGCTACTTGTTGCATTGCCTTTTCTTCTTTTGATCCCTTAGTATCTTTTCTCAAGGATATATAGCAGTATTAATTTGTACTTCCTTTGTTTTTTTCCTTACGTTTTATACTTTTTAGCCTTTAAAATACGACTTTGTTCACTATTTTTTTATATATCTTTACAATAAAATATACTGTTAAAATTATAATATTATAAAAATATTTTTAACGATAAAACTAGTAATATAATTTTTGTATAGTTAATCTAGATAATTTTAAATTTATTAGTGATTAAACTTTAGAATATGAATTTTAGAAAATTAAGTAAAAAAAGAATGGAGTAGTACATCTTTGAGATCTCAGGCAAAAGAGAGAGCAGTGCTAAGATTAGTATTACTGCTATAATTCCATTTGGCTAGCATCACTGTTCATACATTTCTTGTCTCCCCTCCATAGCATGAACGTGATGCCTCACACCTTTGGGCTTTGAGAGGGCCTCTTGAGATATTTCGAAATAAATAAAGACATTATTTGTGCTTTTCCTTTTTTTTCCTCGGCTCTTAAACTTTCATGCTTTCATCAGGAGAAACCAAAAGCATTCCTCGTGCCAAACGCACTGACTTAAAGCTATTTTTTCTGCATTATCTATAAACATATAACGGAATTTTTTTTCTAATTTTTATTTATTTTCTTTTAATTGAATATCTAAGAAAAAACTAACCATCGTTACTGTGTTATTTCAGCTAAAAGATACCCCTTCGTCTAAGTTTGTAAGGCATATTTTTTCTAGGCACATAGATCAAGAAGATAATAAAAATAAATAGATTATCTTAATTATTATCTAATTAACTCTAAGTACTATATTTAATATATATATATATAATAGTAAGTAAAACTGTATATTTATTATGGATATAGAAAAAACATCACATTAATTTTGTATTGAAATATAAAATATATCATATATTTATAAATAAAATTATTTAAAAATATATCTTATAAATTTAGATACAGCCAAAACCATAACATTTTTAATCGGGACCAAAATCTATGCTAGCCCGACCACCAATTGATAAGCATTAACTTTGTCATGCGAGATCATTTGGATGTGGACCTCCGGTACCAAACAACTTTGGTTTAATTTCGTTGGCCCACGAACATGCAGCAACTGCTCCAGCACTCCAGCTGGTCTGTTAAACGTCATTAGTACAAAGTTTACAACCGTCGTCTGATCAGGTCATTCTCAAGCTGTCAAAAGGCATTCTTACGGTGGCGGCCGGTAAGCAATGTCCACGGTACACATGTGCAACTTAATAAATGTACTCACCGTACGTTCTCAACATAACAGGCAGTCAATCCTGCATACGTGTTCGTTGTGCTTTTTAGCTACGGTTTATAATTTTTGATTGAAAATTTTAAATTTTAACTATTTGTGATAGAGATTATAAAGAGATACTCGCTTACGATTTTAGACGGTACAGATGTTGAGCTTTTAACGTGTACTGTAATTAACTTATAGACTCTATCTAAAAATATTTCGTTTAAAAATTAGGTACTATAGAAAAAATCAAAACCTGTTTTTAGAAATTGAAAAGAATATACCCGTAATCTTGCTTATGAGTAGCAAAGTTTGAACTCCTGCTTGCTTATGAGATATTTCGTGCGCCCGATGGGCTTTCTACCGGTCTCCTTCTGGATTCTGGTGCGCCGTCTGGTACGGCGCGGTGGGACGAGCCGAGTCCGCCGTCGCCGATGCACGCCGCTACGCATGACTGGCTTCCCGACCGGACCAGATCAATGTGGCCACTCGGCCGGCTTTTTCTGTCCCACCGTGGCCTGCTTTTATGGTGGTTGCTTGTTGGTTGTTATGAGTTGGGAATAAGAAAAGTTCTGGGGGCATGACTATTTGGCTGCGACGGTTTTGAAAAGGATTCGACAAACGTTTCAAATGCAAAGAGGAATTGGTCCCTAAAACGTGGCTAGACCTGGAGAAATTTGTCGACCATAGTTGCCTCTGGAGATGACAGATAGTCCAGGTAAACTGCATGTGTTCGTTCTAACTTCCACCTGTGGCATGGAGCTGTGGAGCATTCGTCTTTTGATTCGCCTTGTAGTAGTATCATCCCATGGTGCGTGGCATCGCTCCGATCTCAAGAAATAAAGGGCTAGTTATTTTTTTACTTATGAATATGGCTTATAATTTTTTATTAAAATTTTTAAATTTTGGATTATTTGTCACAGAGATTACAAAGATATATACTCGTTTACGATTTTGGTTGATACAGATGTTAGGCTTTTGACATGTACTATGGGCTTGTTCTTTCCTACTTTTGAAACCGGTTTTTAGTTTTTACTACAGTACCTAACTTTCAAATAGAGAATTTTTTTCAAAATAGAGTAGACAAGTTAATTGTAGTATACGTTAAAAACCTAATATTTGTACCAGTAAAAATCATAAGCGAGTATCTCTCTCCGTAATTTCTGTCGTGAACAGAAAAATTCAAAAAATTAGCCAAAAGTTATAAGCCACATACTACAAAGAACAGACCCTATAACTAATTTGTAGACTCTATCTTGAAAATACCATATTTAAAATTAAAAATTATAGAAAATTAAAATCTATTTTTAAAAATCGCAAACAACAAACCCAAAATGGCCGCCTTTGGGTTTCAAAGAAAGTGGCTGGCAGAATCAATGGACGCCACACCGCGAGAGCAGTTTTGAGACCCCACGTTATTGTCTACCGTCTCTACTTGCACACCAGACGGAATTCGCAGGTGACAGAAAACATGCGGCCGGGTTAATGCTACAACTAACATCAGCCCAGATTTTTTTTAAAATAATTTATTTTTATTCAAAATAATAAAAATATACCTATACAAAAACATTTTACAATAATAACCTCCAAGCGAAAATATTTTATAAGAATGACCTTCAGTCATCAATCTGTTGGACGACTGGAACCTATCACTCAACAGCTGTGCGACACGTAGCCAGTCCATAGGTTGTTAAGCGACAGGTTGTAGTCGCCCAACGGTGAGGCGACTGAGACCTATTGTCGAGCCATTGGGCGACTAGAGGTCCAGTCACCCAATGGTTCAACGACTGTAATTTTCAATCCATTTTTGCGTAACTGGTCCCTCAACTGCGCATAGGGGTAAATGATAATTATTGTAGGTAGGCAATATTTATCAAATTTTATATATGAGTTGGATTTTTGGATAAAAAATAACGGAAGACAATGCCGGTTGATACATTTGTGATTTTCATAGATTATGAATGGTATAAAATCTGTTAGATTCACGATAATATTTTGCGATCATCGTATGTTGAAGTGCAAGAAATTTTGTAAACTTTTTTTAAGGACGATTGAGATAGCAATGATTGGTAAGTATGACGGTAAATGATATTGTGATGCAACCGAAAATTCATATATGGAGGAGATATCGAGGAAAACTTGTTTTTTTCATGTTGTTGGATGCCTTGCTATGCGGAAAATTGAATGCGAAAAGACAAGAAGATGTGTTTTTACGAAATAAAATAGACTTCATAATAAAACTGAGAATAACATAGCGCGTATGGTTTGATAACATGCATAAAAAAGAGCATCATGCACGATGCAACACACTGAACTATTCCTACGATACATATGCACCTTTTTGGAATAAAAATAAATTCAAGCTTCGAGAAACTAGTGCGCAATGGTCCACCCTACTGTGTAGACCAGAGCCATTTTTCCTTCCTTACGAGCTCAGCATTGAACTCCTCGGTGGTCTCTTTGTAGGGAGCTGTCACGTCATGCTTTTCGATCCACATGCCAGTTATTTTTGGTGCACAGGTACACAAAGATAGCATATGACCTAGTTTGTCATAAAGCACGCTGCCTCCCCCCCCCCAACAGGCTATAAAATGCACGCCCCACCCCCCTTGATAGTAGGAGCACTCCATGCAGTGAACCATAGGAAGAACTGTCTTCTCCATCCTAGAGCAACATATCAAGGCAGACGTCAGGGGGTCAGTCGAACATGGGTTACCAAAGAAAGACCTTTCGTTGGAAAGGAGGGAGGATTTCGGTCCTAACTATCGCTTGATGTCAAACAGGCATGCTTAACTGGTGTGGTCGAAATATAGACACAGGGAGGACGCGGTCGTACAGGTTACGGAAGGCCATTTTGATGGCAAACGATATTTTTTCCAATGGCCGCGCTCTAGGGTATATGTAGGCAATCGTTTACTTTGTATTAGTGATAGTAGAGTTTCGATGTTAACTTTCCTTTCTAGCAGGTGGCAAAATACGACTTCGTCCGCTAGATCGATCCTCCCCAAGAACGAGACATTGTGAGTTTCGTGGATGCATTGTGGGAGTGAATCTTTGGCTTGGAGGTGCGAATTGAAAGTCTCAAAGAGAATAACGATGATCTCCGTCAGCTGATGCAACGCGAGAGGGGCAACGAGTAGGTTGTCAATATAGAAAGTTCGTATGATCCGATATGCTGCTGTGTGAACCCTAGCTGCATATGTACGTGCCACTATAACGACAGCTACCACATTCGAGGCACCCCTTTGTAATACTCCATGTGGGTAGCACGAGATATATTCTACTAGTAGGCATGCTCGAAGAAGGTTGTACCATAGTACTCTCCCCAGTTGTCCATAGTTTTGTTCAATGTCATAAAGCCTGAACCAGCTCCTCGTGTGTAAATTCTGCACCACTGGCGATCCTGTCCCCATAGTGCAAGAGTCAATCCAAATCGCAGCACTGACATCTGCCTGCGAGGAAAACACGAAAGGGTGAAACTATTAGTGGGATTACCAGAAATGAAGATATAGAAATATTTCGTGTGAAACCTATTAGTAGGATTACCAGAAGCAAAAATTTAGAAATATGATGTAACGTACCGCGAGGTGAATGTCCCGCGTAAGGCACACGGGGTACGTGTTGGTCGGTGCTACAACATGTGGTGGGGGCGGGTCGACAACATGTATCAGCCTGGTATATGTCTGAGAAGTGTACTAGTGAAGGTACTCACCGTACGCGCTGCGGTCGTAGGGGGTGGTGTCCTGCACATAGTCCTGCAGCACTCCCTCCCACTGGGCTGTCCACACCTCCATCTTCACCGTCCAGTCCATGCCGCGTTTTACTCTCTTCCTATAGTGCTTGCAAGAGGTTATATTTGGTTAAAAGTCATGCAACGAGATGGCAGTAAAAGGAGACACATGAGGTAACATCTCCAGCGGTAACTCATGTGTGGACATTGTCAGGAACAAGCCACCCAACTGGTACTGGAACGACCTGGCGTAGGCTGAACTGGTAAATGACACGATGCGTCACGTAGTCCTCCACGAAGACGTTGAACATGAGTTTCGTCCACATTAGCTAGAAAGCCCGATCATGCCAACACAGCAAGGACAACCCATCAACTGCGCGGCTCTTCAGTGCCTCAGGGGAGTAGGGCTCCTAGCGCATGTCGTCAGCCGTGAGCCAGTGTAACCTGAACGTACGTGAACTGTACATGTAATCTGAATGTGCATGAACTATATTTGCAAAAAACACCAGCTATTACATACGATGATCCATAATACGTAGGAATTAATTGCAAGCGAGACTACGTACTCGTCTATAGCACCAGAGAGAACCCATCATAGACCAGTCCACCTCACCCCTAGGTACATCTCCACATCTTACAGAGTAATGTCCTCGAACATAAGCCATTTGAGACTGAAGCGGTCGAACGATCATAACTGTAGTAGCAGTGGACACTCCACGAGGATCAAGATCCTCAGCACGGGATGAGGGCGAGCCATTGATGGACACACTAGGATTTCGAATATTGGTCAATGGCGAATTCTTCCTTGAACGGAAACCGTTGCAGCATAAAAAACAGTGTGTGAGGGTGTCGTGATTAGTGCGTGTGGCCTTTGTTTACTTTTATGCGATCAAGAGATGATTCCAAGAGATTAATCATACTACTTGAGATGATTCCAAGAGATTAATCATACTACTTACTTTAATTGACAATGTTGTCATTGATTCCTTCAATGTCGCGCGGCTAGATTGCCTATAATGTTGTGAGTATATATCAAAGCATGAAATTGTGCTATTCCTGCTTGTAATATAATTATAACAATTAAAACGAAAACACAATTATATTATGTACCTGCTCAAGTTAGCGATGGCTTTTAGTTTGTGTTTTTTTTCACTATTGCTTAATTTTGTTTTTCTGGTTTTTTGGATTTTTGCCTTTTCTTTTTTCTCATATTCCCTTACATTGTCCGTGATAGACTAATCTATTTTTTCTATTTTTAATCTTTTTAAATTTAATTACATCAAATAAGCCACCTCAGGTACAGTGAAAAATAAAACCAGCTACAGTGAAAAAAGCTATAAACTATCGCTATTCTGAACACTCTCTTAAGTTGTGTTGGTTAAGAGTTTTAGCTTCTAAAGGGCGCTCAGTTTAGCTGAAATAAACTAGTTTCTAACTCATTTTTTACTGTAACTATTGATGGTTTTTTAGTGTAACTAAATTTAACAAATTTAAAAATAAAAAGTTAGCCATTATGAACAATGCAAACAAATAAAAAAAGAAAAGAAAAATTAGCCAAAAAACAAAACTAAGGAATAGTGAACTAGAAGTAAGAAGCTAAAGCCGAAACGAGCGAGACCTTAAAACCCAGCTTCTTAATTTCATCTTTTTTTCTAATTTTTTTAGATTTTTTATTTTTTTATTACTTTGTATTGTTCATAACGATATAACCTTTTGATTTCTTTTTAAAAAAATTAATTACACTGAAAATCTACCGACAGCTACAATGAAAGTCTCTACAGTGCCTCAGGCTTTTAGGTTGTGCTCAGTTCAGCTTATATAAGTCGGTTTATGGTTTTTTTGTATTGTATCTGATTTATTTTGCATCATAGCTGCAACTAATTTTTTTGGTGTAATTAAATTTTAAAAAATTAAAAAATAGAAAAAAACATGTTAGCTCATCACAGACAACGTAAACAAATACGAAAAAAATGAAAAGACTAAAAAGCTAGAAAGCTAGAAAAGGATAAAATTAAAAAATAATAAATTAAAAATCAAAAGACAGAAGCTAAAGTCGAAACGAGCAGAACCGTCCAAATGAGCACAGCCTTAGAAAATCTATTTCGCGAATGTAGGCAGATTGAGCTGATCGAATTATTGATCCTGTACGTCATCAGGAAGACAGGAAGGTCAAGGACGGCGCCGAAGTGTTGCCGGTGACTCTAGAAGGAATGCAGAATTGTTTGGTAGGCCAATACGTTGTACGTTCATGGGTTGAATCCTTCGCTTGCCATACTGATGCGTTCTTTTCAGAGCTTGCCACACCTGTGTGTTGGTTGTTCCATGCTGTTATCTGTTAGTTACTCTATGAATTGAGCAATAGCATTGCCCTAACATAAATACATTGCAATGATGCATAGTATAGGAATGAACAATGCGCAGCAAGCAAGCAAATGAATCCCTCCAAATGGATAATTGGTCACCGAACTATTCAATGTGTTCTTTTGATATGCTGAACTATCTAGTGAACACTGCATAATTTTCCTGCGCTACATAAATGTGTTCTTTTGATTTGGACACTAGATACTGAACTGAAAAGAACGTCTTTTTACTTGCTTCACCATCTTCTATTATAGATTATATTATGACCGCCAAAAAAAACACTTGGAACAGAACTGACCAATATCAGCATTGCTAGGATGAAGCAGAAACGCCATCATTCTGCTCGGGTGGAGATGCTGCATGTGCATCTTTATGTTCGTCTTCCCCGTGATTGCTTGATGGTTCAGTCAAATTTTCCTCCTCATTTGGAACATTTTCATTTATTGAGAAGGTCCTTTCAGCTGAATCAGCAATTGAAAGATTAGTTAAACCTGATGTTGGGGCTGATATAGAAGTGTCAGCATACTCTATGGCATCCATAGACAGGATCTCATCACCAGTATCAAACAAGCCCTCTCTAAGCAAAGCAGAATAGAGATCATGAGAATTGGTGTCTGGGTTTTGCAAGCTTGCAATAAGTCCTGTCTCTTCGGGATTATCTGCTTCTGTTGATCTTTCATGTGCTGCTTCACCCGTCCCTGTCAGCATAACTGGGTTCTGAAGCCATCATAAGGCAACTTCATTAGGGATAATTGGTAAGATTTGAATAAGGACAATAATTGCTTTTATGAATATCATATTCCCCAAAATGGCACAGACAAACAGTAAGCTTTTGGACCAACAAAACATCCACTGGGGTGAACAATCTAAAGCAAGAACTGCAAACTAGCAGCACAATGAGCTTCATATGAAACCATGCAAATAAAGGGAAATTTAAAGAGGAATGAAGAATTTATATAGGTAGGTTTTGGCCAATATTTAGGAGTAAGACTGCAGATGCTGCCATGGCCATCATGGAGGAAATGCCACAAAACAGATAACAAAAGGGGAATGGAGAGCTACTACAATTTTAAACTCAAATTTTGGATCAAAACAAGGGCAAAAATGCTTTTAGTGAGGAAAGAACCAGTAAACATCTCCATTTCAACCAATGAAACATAATTGTGCTACTTCAGGCGGTTGCTTTGAGATTTCTTTATCAAAATTTACTTTGCAGCCACACAAAGAACTATGGGTTGAAGATGAAGTCAAAACTACACTGTACAGAAAAGTGTAAAGTAAAAGGAGCATTAACTGTGTTATGATGTACTTCAGTTGTGCTTGTATTCTCTACAGAAGCATCTTGTGCCTTAATACTCGCATCATCACCTGTAGAGTGTGCGATATGACAGAATAAATAAAAAGAAAAATCGTAATGTATCTGCACAGCATTATCAAACAGAAATAATGAAATAGAAAAGTATGTCTAAATTGGAAGAAGAAAGAGGATTTGTCAAAATGAGAGGATGTGTACACGATAGAGCAAGTGAAGATGATGATAGTTGATACAAGCGTTATGAACCTTAGTTCATAGAGAGTAAACACCGTCGAAAGGATGACCGGACGGCATCAGCGTAGAGGGAGAGGGAAAGACTATATATGAGAATAACTTTATTATTTCTTGCTTGGTTCCAATAACATATGGTAGCCCCCCTATATAGATGGGTTCCTCCTAATAGATAGATCTTAATCTTAATCATATATCTAGCAAATAAAAACTAATATCATATCCCTAATCATATCTCTAACAAATGAAAACTAATCTTTAACTCAAATAAAAACTAATCTCAACTTCCTAATAATAACCGGTTGGCTTGGGCCCAAGGGCAATCCTACGCACCCCTCGCGGGCATGCAGTTTGTCCTCGAGCTGCTAGGCAGTGCGCCTAACTTATTTTGCTATGCCATCTT
This sequence comes from Melocanna baccifera, assembly GCA_036346265.1. NCBI lineage: Eukaryota > Viridiplantae > Streptophyta > Magnoliopsida > Poales > Poaceae > Melocanna > Melocanna baccifera. The sequence continues at coordinate 20,442,734 of CM070694.1, read as the reverse complement.
ATTGACTAGGTCGACACGCCTGTAGGTGAACCCCATCCAAGATGGACCCTATCCTTGGATGGACCCTATTCAATGTTGCACAAGGAAAGGAGGGCACGCAGCTGTGGTCATGGAGGCACTTGATGTCCTGGTGTATCATCCCCTGCGCGTGGCCATACTCTAGCCCCAGCAACAGCTACCGCATGTAGCACTTGATCTGGGTTTCGAAGGTGACGTCGATGGCGGAGGTGGCCTCGGTGAAGAGGTTGGGATTGGCGAGGAGGTGATCACGGAGGCAAGCGTCGAGCGTGGCGGCGACCATCGCGCATCTGATGACGGTGATGGTGAGGGCGATGTAGGAGCGGGGGTGGGTGAGGGAAACGAAGTCAATGACCTAGTTGACGTGGACGGTGATGCGGTGGCCGGAGTCGTGGCCCATCCACCCCGACTGGATCCAGATGAAGCCGATGAGGCCGCGGACGAGGAGGTGGGCCCAGGCGTTGGCGTAAGGAGAGGACGCAGTATAGCGCGGCGCAGAAGAGGAGTAGCATTTTGGCAAGCAGCACCTTAGGGGTGGGGCAGACGCGCTCGAAGAGGCCCGCGGAGGTGAGGTGTGCGAGGCGACGACGGCGGTCTGCGGAGACGGGGGAGACGGCGTAGATGGAGAGGTGGCTGGCGAAGAAGCGCTGAAGGAGAGGGCACGCGGACGGCGGGGGGTAGGCAGCGAAGGTGTCAGTGGTGTCCTGGCCCGCGAGGGTGAGCAGGAGGTCCCCGCCGGGGTGGCGCGACAGCCACACCGTGACGTCGTACACGTCACCGGAGATGGATATCTAGAGGTCGCTGCTAGTGGCGTGAGTGTGCAGCTCCGAGGAGATCCTGTGGGCGTCGTCACCGGCGCCCTTGGCGAAAGGCATTTCGTCGGCGTCGGGTGGCATTGTGTGGATTTGGGTGGAAATGGAGTAGGAGAAAGGGGAGGAGGAGATCGGATATTAAAAGATGGGAGATGGTTGTGCGTCGATCTCCACGCTGGCATCGCTTGAAGATGCACCGTTGTCCATGTCAGATAAAGGAGCAGCAGTAGCAGCGTCGTTGCCGTGGCACGACCACCATTGCTCCTACCCCTTGTGTCGTCGCGGATTACGCAGCAACAGCTGCTTGTGCCTTCTCCTTTGCTGTCAACATTTTTATCAACATGTTCTCTATATTATTAAGTCCGGTGAGGATTTTTTCATAGCCAGCAAAGATCTTCCCACCTGTTAACTCGGCAGCAGAAACCATAGTGTTGACTTTGATACCAAGTTGTTATGAATCTTAATTCATAGGGAGTAAAGGTGACCGAACAGTGTCGGCGTAGAGGGAGAGGAAAAGACTATAGATGATAATGACTTTGTTATTTTTTGCTTGGTTCCAATAGCATGCGCTAACCCCCTTATATAGATGGGCTCCCCTAACAGATAGAATCTAATTTTAATCATATCTCTAAGATAGAAACTAATATCATATCCATAAGCATATCTCTAATAAATGGAAACTAATCTCTAACTCAAATAGAAATTAATATCTACTTTCTAATAATGACCGGTTGAGTTGGACCCATGATCGTTCCTACGCCCATGACATTAAGACAAGTACATCGAGTAATATCATGTTTGAAAACACTAGGAGGGAACTAGAGAAAGAGAGTTACATACAGAACTTGTAGGGATTAACAAGTGCAGCTTCCAACATTGCTTTAAATTCTCGTGCATCATATACCAGAGAATCTTTCTCCCCCTGGATTGCCAAAAAAGAAAAGATTTAATGCTCTTGAAGAGTATGAAAACTTTATTATTAGTGTCATACTGTCATCTCCAGCTAGGAGTACTAGATATGTTAGAGCATGCACAAACACCATATGGCATAGTGAACAATTTAGTTGTGGGTTGCACACTACTGCTTCTGATGAAGCACAAATAAACCAAGTACCTTCTCAAAACCTTGCTGCACCCCAAGAATTTGAGATTCAAACAAATCAGCAGCTCCTGAATCTGAAGGCTCCCCTTGAAACTCCCTCAACCAGCTAAAGTCATCAGTCAAAGGTTGCACATCATCTATTGGAAAAGAGAGAGAAAAGCTCACATGAATATATTCAAAGCAAGTACGAGAATGCTTCCAAAGGAAAACAATTGAAAGAAGCACTATTACCTGCCAAGCCACAGCTATTATCATGGTTATACTCTTCAGAACCAATAATATGTGGAAGAGGACCATATGTGGACATAGCCTTCAAGAGTCAAGCAGTGAAGATAATTTGGAAATGCTACCATACAACCAAATGCTGATGACATGTGTCTTGGCACATCATTGACTTTAGGCCAATCAAACTTTGAAATGTGCAACGTATCAGAAGACATGAAGACAAAGATATAACTGCCAACCATGGCATTGCTGCACTTTGCCAAATAGTAGCCAAAATTTGGTCGTGTTGACCAAAATTTTGGCAAAAAAAAAAGTTCATAACAGCATTTAAGTTCATTTTCTTTCCAAATCTGCAGTGACCAAGGGCTTGTTTGGTTGGTGCTCAAAATTGGCCTGACAATGAGTGCCAAACTTTGGTCATCTAATTGGTTGCCCACAAATTTGCAAAGTTTCGCCAAGAAAATGAACTAAAGATGCCGAAGGGAATTTTTCCCAAAATTTCAGCAGCAAACTAATCGCATGCTAAATCCAATCAACACGAACAAATTTTGGCAGCCCTTGGCTTCAAACCAAACAAGCCCCAAATCCATGACAAAATTTTAGTAATGCGAAATTTTGGCATGAACCAAACAATCTTTTATCAATATTACCAACACTGCTAAGACCAAATATCTCTAGCTAGAACTAGACATTGCAAACATCACTGACTGTACAAGCAAACCAATTACCCTGAAAACAGAGGTGGTTGAGCGGCCTTTGTTTCGGAAGTGTTCCTTACAAGAAGCAAGTCCTATATGTAATGCTTCTTTGTATCTTGGTAAGATATCACGTTCATAATCCTGGGCTGGCACTTGTGATTGCAGAGAACCTTGCATACTGTCTCTCATTTTCGAGTGCATATTATCTTCATCTGAAATTTTCTGCAGTTAAAGTTACAATATCAGCACTCAGTAATGACATCTTATATTCCACTTCTTGACAATAAGTAAGGAAATAGATACATAAATGACATGATTGAAATTTCTGGCTTATGTTCTCTAGAACTAATTAATAAGTGACAGTTGGCCATGGAAGGACATACAAGATCGAACTAAACTAAGCTGGAACGTACAAAATGAATTAACCAACCATATTTGCAGCCAAAAAAATAAGTCTTTCATCATGTGATGTCAATAAATCAATCACAACGCAACCATAATTTTAAGGACTGGAGGAATCCAAGACAAGGACAATGCACAGATTTGGAACCTCTACTTGCATGTTCAATGAACCTTCGACGGGTCAGGTTATCGAAGGAGACCACCGCCGTCTTCATATCCAGCTCCAGCGCCTCAGCCTCCTCCAACAACCCGTTTACTTCTGCAGCGACTCCTTTAGCTCTCTCCTCCACCTTGTCAGAGAAATCTTGCAGCCACTTCAAAACCTGAAACAGAAAATGGAACAGCAAAACACACGTTAACATGGGCCACACCGACAACGCATGGAACTTGCCCCTGAAGTCTGAACAAGATCTCAGGGTGGGCAAAAACCTCAAACCCCTGAACAATTCGCAGCACCCGGCCATCCGGGCCAAGATTCTGCAGAACGGCGTGAGTTGGAGTTCAGGTAGATCTGGCGATGCAACAGAGCAGTCGCGTGGTTGCAATTGGGTATGTGCGGTGGTGGCACGGGTCGGGAGGACAGGCTGCGAATTTGAGCAGGCGTGTGGAGGAATCGGCGTCGGCAAGAACTGGACGGAAAAAGGAAAGGCCAGGCGCGTGGCTACGAGGTTACCTGGCTTTGATTTGCGAGGTGTGTGGCGATGGAAGTGGAGGAGCTGCCGTGGCCACCTGCTCGCCGGTGGGTTGCCTGCGCCTGCATCTTCCTCTCTCTCTCGGCTGTCGCTCTCGCGCGCGCACGCGCGCCCGCCCGCCGCCGGAGAGTGCAGAACGGAGAAGACTGGAGAGGGAGGGGGGATTGGGGGAAGCGGGGAAATGCTGCAGGTTCTTAGTTCGGCACCGCTTTGCCTGTACTAAAGCGCATCACCTGTAGAGACTGCTTCCTTCGCTGTGGAAACGTGCTTTACCTATTAGAAAACGCAACTTTTGTAGTCACGTTTTGGGCCTCACTCAGGTCATGCGGCAGCAAATTGACGGCCGATGAAATCATAGGTATAGTAAACCCGGGGGGTTCTGGCCTCTTCAGTGTGTTCATGTCGGCCTCGCTCCGTGTGCATCCGATGCGTGCGTCCGCGTTCGTCTCCGCTCCGCCTGCCGCGGCTTCTTAGTGAGCCGTGGCTCTCTTCCGTGGTTATCGAGCTGCGGCTACGGCTCTCTTCTGTGCGAGGGAATAATACAGAGGCCCAAGGGCAGCATGTTTAGCTCAATTTCAATTTGGGTTCGTAGCTTCATGCAGGCAGCATCCTGTAAAAAAACATTCAGAAAAATAAACTGCACTGCAGCTCTCTAAACTTGTATAAATTATACTCCTACATTTTACTTTCTCGGCCTTGTAAACTTGCAATCTTTGCAATCTGTTAACTAACGCTTGGTTCACCACTTCACTTTTCTCTGTTAACTAGCATTAGGGCATGTTTGTTTCAGCTGTAGATTCTGAGAAGCAGCTGGTGAGTATCTAGCTAGTTAGAATCTGGAGAAGCTGGATAACCCCAACTTCTCCAGATTCTGACTAGCTAGATATTCACCAGCTGCTTCTCAGAATCTACAGCTGAAACAAACAAACTCTTAGTATCACAGAAGCTAAGAAAGTTCACTTGCCTGAGTACTATCGCTTGCCTTGGAGGCACTTAGCTGCAAGCCCTTGGAGGCACTTAGCTGCAAGCACAGATGAGTAGCAAACATAAAGACAAGTATGGGTAGGTTTTTTTTGGCTATCTTTTGGTTTTTGATTTAAAGTTTTGAATTCTGTCTATTTGCGTTAGAGAGAGTATAGAGAGAAATACTTGTGTGCGATTTTGACCAATATAGATAAAGTCAGAATAGTGTCTACTATAATCGACTTACAGATCTTATTTTGAAAAAATACTTTATTTAAAAGATAATTACTAGAAAGATAAATCATAAGCGCAAGAAACCATACGTGCGAATCATACAGTTGGATCACGCAAGAATTAGATGGAATGGGGGTGATTACAGATTCACAAGATAGGAGTACTACCCTATTTTGCCCGGCCGGCAAGCTGCCTTAGAACAACTTTTCCTGCAAGATCTCCAGATGCACGCATCAGAGGTTCAGAAACTAAAGGGCATCGCAAAAATTTGCACAAAACAAAAGGAAATGTACAAACGAAAGTGCTGTCAATTTGGGAGCACTTCAACTTGGAAGGCAGCATGAAGGTGCACGAATCTGTCAGATTTATAACGAACTGGCCTGATTCATTTCTTTTACACTCGAAACATGATCGAATCCATTTCAGTATAGCCGTCACACATCAAGCAGCTTTTGATTATTATCGTCATGAACTCAGCAAACACCAGGAGTATGGGACGAGAAAATCTGCACAGTATTGAGATGTCATCGGCCTCCAGGTTTCCAAACAGCTGTCCACTAAACAAAAAACAAGAGGAGGGAGAAGAAACAACAGATGGAAGAGGAGAGCGGCGGAGCCAGAATTTCTGGCGAGCCCCGGCAGCCGGCTCCGGCCTTCCCCTCGGCCGTCCGCCCCAACGTGCCCCCTTCCGGGCTCTTGTCTCCGGATCAAAAATTTTCGAACTCTTTTGTTCTCCTATCCTTGGCATGGAACTCGAAAGAAAAAGAAACGGAGAGGGAAGAGGATGGTTGAGCAACAAGGTAACATTCAGTTTGTATGACTTATGCTTTTTTTTTACTATAGTTAATTTATTTTTTACTGTAACTGAGTTGATTTATTTGGTATAATTAAATTTTAAAAAATAAAAAATAAAAAAATGTTAACATATCACAAACATACAAAGGAATATGAAAAAAATAAAAATACAAAAAAACCCAAATAATCTAAAAAAGAAAAAGATGAAATTACTGAATAGTGAGAAAAAACAGAATATTTTAAACTTTAAACTAAAATAAGCATAACCCAAAAGTGATAGGTTGATAAAAATGGTGGCAGTAGTGCAGGCCTTCTATTCATCGTGGCATTAGTGACCTAGGTTACATCATGATCGTGCGTGCTAGAGTGCCCACCTTGACTCTGCGTGGTGCATGCTCCTGTCATCTTCGTAATTTACCTTAACCATTTCCACTCATGCCATCTGCTTTTCAGGCTGCGGAATGGCCACCACAAAATTTTAGTACTACTAGTAGTGGAAGATAAAATACTCTTTGTTAAGTAGTCCATTAGAGGGGAATAGATTGCTTGCTCCTCAAATAAAGAGATGGTACTGATTAAAGTTAAACATTCCCTCTATTTTTTATATAGTGCATATTTTGGTTAGGCACAGGATTAAGGCGGTCACAGAAAAACTAGAGGAAACGATCGTGCTACCCATGCTATAAGTACATTGAAAATATGTGAGAGAATATTTATAAATACTGGAGGAATAAGATACGATAAATAAGGACAAACAAGGAAAAACATTAATAGACTCGCAAGCACGTCTTATATTGTTAAACAAAACATGTGTTTTCTATTTTGAAATGGAGCGAGCATACGGTAATTGTCGGTTGAGCAAATTATATACGATAAAGCCTTAGTAAAAGTATCTTTTACTGGTGTAATATCTTTTTGAGATATATTTATGGTGTGTGTTAATTATTCGTATTATCTATTCCATAGTCACTTCTATGTAATTTTTCACATTGTCCGAAAACAGCCAAGATGTGGATTGTGACTACAGTTTTAGGGGGCGTTCGGAATAACGATGGCTTTTAGTTTTTGCTGAAATTTTACTATAGCTGGCTGATTTTTTATTGTAGCTGAGTTGGCTTATTGGACATAATTAAATCTAAAAAATTGTAAAAATAAAAACGGCACACTAATCTAGAGCGGACGATGCAAAGAAATACAGAGAAAAAAACAAAACACAAAAAAAATAAAAAAAATCGCTACAAGACAAAATGCTACAGTACACTCATCGCTCAACGTCGACGCTAGAAGCCATCGCGTCGCTAACTTGAGCGCGCCCACGGTAACTAGTACACCCCACATTTTTCAATGCCGGACCATAGTAATATTCTAATATTATTGTCCATCCAAAGAAGCCCCGGGAATCAACGATGAAGATTGTAATGGGCAATTTACGATCGTTGCGCATTCACGTATTTTCCCCCCTCGCATAAAATACCTATTTGAATGGAAAAAGGTACCTAATCAATGTGAACACTTGACATAATTAGTGAATACATATCCCAACTAATCACACGCACACGTACACCCACTCCCCCGACACATGCTCCAATTTACATGTAGATACATCTACTAGCACGCACTTAACTAGAGCGGTGAACACATGATATAGTTAGTGAATACATGTTCAAAATTAAATTTGGCCCTCAAAGGCTTTTTTTTTTTGCAAACCTAACCATTTCCCACGAATCTACTACGCGTGGCAGCGCACCTACCAAGTTACAGTAGATCGGTGGAACCGTACCCCTGCCGAGCTAATGTAGCTCGGCAGATGCGCTACTGCATGGTAGGTTTGTGGAAGAAGACTAGATTTGTAAAAAAATGTTCGACGGCCAAATTTAAAAAATAAAGTTAGCTAGATTAATATTTGTGTGATGCTTTCTACCTATTCCAATTAATCACTACTCCGCTCGGTGTAGGTGTGAATGTAATGAAGAAAAAAACAATTTGAACCTGCTTATTTGGGTTTCACCTTTTGGCTTTTGACTTTAGTTTTTTATTTTCATTTTTTTCTAGCTTTTCTGCTATTTTTGGGCTTTTTTGCCCTATTTTCCGTATTCCTTTGCATTGTTAATAATGGGTTAACCTATTTTTATTTTTATTTTTTAAATTTAATTACACCAAAAAACCATCAGCAGTTATAACGCAAAAATAAGCCAACTATGATGATAACAGTAAAAAATAAGCCATAAATTAAAAAAACCAAATAAGTAGGGCCTAATGGTGGCTGTCGTGGTTTGGCTAGCAAACCGTCACAATACCGTTATTCTCACACCACACAAATAAACTAGAATTGTTTTAAAAATAATCTATTTTTTATTTAAAAAATATAGAAATATACCCGCGTAAAAAGTATTTACAGGAATGGGCTCCATTCGCCCAACGATTTGGCGATTGGAGCCTGTCGCCCAATAGAAGAGGGACATAAAGCCAGTCGGTGGGCCGTTGGATGACAGACTCTAGTCACCCAACAATAAAACGATTGGATCCTGTCACCGAACAGTTGGGCGACTACAGGTCCAATCGCCCAACAGTCAGGCGATTGCCATATCAGCTCAATTTGTGCTCAATTGCCCCCCCCCGCACATAGGGCAAAATGACAATTATTGTAGATAGCTAACGTTTATCAGATTTTGTTTGTAAGTTATTTTTTTGTTTTGGAAAAAAAATCCGCAGACAATGTCGATTGATTTTTTTGTGATTTTCGTAGATTATGAATGGTCTAAAATTTGTTAGATTCATAATAATCTTTTGTGATCGTCGTATATTATTGTAGTGCAAGAAATTTTCTAAAAACATTTCTAGGACGATTCACGTAGCAATGATTGGAACGTACGAAGGTAAGTGATATTGTGATACAACCAGGAATTCATACGTAAAGAACTTATTTTGTCATATTGTTGGATGTCTTCATACGTGAAGAATTGAATGCGAAAAGATGACAAGATATGATGTTGCGAATTAAAATAGACTTCATAATAAAGATGGCAATAACACGACGCACAGAGTCTGCTTACGTGCATGAGAAACAGCATCATGCACGATGTAACAAACTAAAATACTCCTACAATACATATATGCCTTTTTGGAATAGAAATAAATTCGACCTTTGGGGATTAGTGCGGAATGGCCCTACCTACTGCATGGACTAGGGCTATTTTCCCTTCCTTGTGAGCTCGACGTTGAACTCTTCGGCGGCTTCTTAGGCCTTGGCCGCGTTGAACTCCTATGAGCTTTTGTCTCCCGACGTATACGCTTGGTTTACTCGTCGTTGCGATGCTCCTCCTCCCAGATCTCGCAGGCCCTTTTGACATACCATTTCTCATAGTCGAGAGTCCACTGGTCATGTGGGTAGATCTCTAGATCGATCCACTTGTGGTAGCCATATAGCAGTTCCAAGGACTGCGGGTAGACGGGAGATGTTGTTAGTACGGTTATGAGAAATGCAAGTAGTAGAGAGCGGTCAAATGAGAAGTGTTGGGACCACTTATGGATGTCTCCATCGTCGCTGACCGCAAGTGGTGCTAGCTCGTCCTCGTTCGTGGCCCGCACCATCCGGGCGAGAGGGTAGACCGGCAATGCTGATCCTGTAGAGCCAAAAAAAGGTCAATAAGAAATGTACGCATGGCGAGAAGATAGTGCTGAGAAGCGAACATGTGTGTCTAGCGTGGGTCTAGCCACCAGGCCATCCGAGGTGTCTGAGTGCAGATCACCCCCAACTCATTTGCATTACTCACTCCCGCAGGATGCGACACGCGATGTAGCCGGTCGGTGCGCTGCTATAGGAGGCCGAAAGGCCACTCTGATCCATGAGGGTCACGAGCCATACCTTCAAAACAACTTTAAATTAGCATATACACGCAAATAATAACGAATGTAAAGCACAGGTAAATTTAACTTCTGAAGAAACAAACAAAATAGTTGTACACTCCAATATCACTACTTACAACAGTTACATAACTAGCACGTGCAACACATGATACATGTGCTACGACACTACGTACATGAAATAAAAATGGGATAGTACCCCAGCAGTTACGTAAACATTACAAGTGGAGATCATAATGTACAATGATTTTCAATATTGCTCCCACTTTGCACACTTAAAGAAGTAGTACAATAAACCATACCGGTGTGCCTACTCCTCAGCAGGTGCCTTGCATCGTCTAGTTGTATGGCCCTCCTGGCTGCAATGCCCACAGCGCCTACTTAACGTCCCAGCTTGCACTTCATCCATATTATTGGTAATCCAACGACTCTGCCGACGACCCTTCCCACCCTTCAGTGTGGAAACATCTGAAATTTAGGTCTTGTTTGCAATATCTAAGGAGGCAAAGTTACCCACAACCTTGAACCCCCTAAGCTCGCCAGACCATGCTTGTGCCAACTTTTCCTTTAAGAAATACTCAGACATAAAGTTTGAAGGGTCCATGTGCACAATCCCACATGCGGCGAGAACATGAGTATGGCTTGTGTAATAGCTTCGGCTTATTGCATGTACGGCTAGGTTGGCTTACATCATCTTCAAGGCATACCTTGTGGGTGACAGGAGAACAAATCATCTCAAATTCGGCTTTATCCCGGAGAAGCATGTTAAAACGATGCTCTGTATTGCCCATCATGTATACCTTATGCAACTGACCCTTCTCTATCTTCGCCTGCATGTATACTGTAATCTTCGTACAGTAGGGTGTTTGTGGGTTGGAGGCATGAAGTGCTGTATTTGCATACATCTATCTGAAATAGTCAATTGTGTTGTGCAGAACACCTTCGATGATGGCAACGTGGGACATAGAACGAAGGCCCCTAAGAACCCATTTGTAAACCTTCGCAAGGTTAGTGGTCATTATGTCGTACCTTACGTCATCCATGTCGTGCAGTAGGGACCACTTCTTCAATGGCTCAGCCTTGATCCAGTGGAAGAAGCACTTTATGTTCCTCGATGTCCTCCTCAAACCAGCAGGTTCAGACTCTAGCAGTGGTGTGAGACATTCGGGTTGTGCTGCCCCAACAATGGCCGATCTCTTGTTCCTCTCATCCACGTGTTTCCTGCTGTACTCATCCAACAATGCCCATAAAGTGTCGAATTTGCGATGCTAATTCTGCATAGGCAACCTCTTAAATAGCTTCACCACGACTGCTTTGGGAATTGCTTGAAAAAGTTGGCCCCAGATGGTGAATGCACCATCTGCTCCTCATATTCGGCCAAGAGAACGACTCCTCTAGGTCTTGCTGCACTGTTCTTACGGTCTTCAGTATCTCGGTGTGGCGATCATGGATTACACACACACTAGGATGAGCTCCAACAACTCCCACCCTCACATATCGAAGGAACCATAATCAGTTGTCGTAATTCTCACTCTCGACAAATGCGATGGCCAACAGTAGAATCTGATTGTTCCCATCAACGCTAATGGTCGTAAGGATCTTCCTCTTATATTTCTTAGTCAAAAAGGTTCCGTCAACTGAGATCATGGGCAATATATGCCTGAAACTCTCAATGCATACACTGAACGCTAAGAAGGCTCTCTGCAATACTGCAAAACCTAGTGGCGTTGTAGATGGCTTGTCCTTCAAAGCAGTATACGTGTCCAGGTTTCTGTCCTTCAGCACCTGAAGCATACAAGGAAGGTTATCATACATCACCTCGAACGACTCAAATCGTCTTTCCGAAGCCTTCTGCTTCACATGCCACACATTCATGTAGCTAATCTTGTACTTCAATTTCTTCTCGATAGCCACCATAATGTGTTTCACCTCAACGTCCTTCTTCTCTACTATCTCTTCATACAACAAATTGGCTATGAAGGTCGAGGTTAGGTTATGATGCCTCGGCAAAACACTACTAAGCACGCAGGAGTGTGGTTCCACCTTCGAGATGAGCCAGAGAGTCTCATATTTCGGTCTATGTGTGTGCACTCACCAAGGACAACCTGGCTGATCGTACTTGACGGTGTACTGCTCCTGACTAGATTTGATGACTCGAAATGTCCGCTGCATAGACATTATCTATAACTTAATGGCATCTTGCAGGATTGCCTTATCAGTAAATAGTGGGTGCAATCGAACCTTTGTGGCATGGTACTATCACGGTGATTTGTGCTCATCATATGTAGCTACACCCTCGACGTCAAATCTATTCCATTCCTATGAAATGGGATCTTCATCATCATTGAAACTATCCTCATCGTCCTCTTGCACATCTTCCTTTTCAGCCCAGGTCATCTGGTATTGCTCTCCATTTGATACACTATATACTCCCTATCTTCTCCTTCGTCAGCTTGTCTTGTAGCCTCATCATGCGGTGACCGATCTTCATTTAATGTATTTACCGTGTCGGCCTTGTCACAAGCGACATCCTCCGCACCCTTCGCAACACCGACCTCCGGAGCCCCTTCTTCACCAACATGTTTGACACCCAAACTGCTTCCATCATCCGGATGATACTTGTCGGTAGGGCCCAACACAACTTCTTTTGGGCATTCTTGCACAAGCAGCACACACTCATGTTCATAGCGCCGATAGCCTTCTAGAAAGCTCTTCCAAATAGTCGTGCGCGTCAGTTTTCTCAACTCCTATCTAATCTGCGTGGGAGATCGGCTCCGAAGCCCTTATATGACGATGCTACACACCTCAGGGTCCAAGGAGAAGATGTGAGTCATGCAGTGCATCACCTCTACGATTCGAGCATTCTCGTCGTTCAGGTCTACTAGAGTGGCTTGTAGAAAACTACTCAAGTCACCACTGTACGGACCTTCACGAACGATGCCAACATCATAATGTACTTTCAATGTAGTGGGTGTCGACATGACTGAAGTCTGTCTACAAATATTTCCAATAATGCAAGTAGTTAGATCTCATCACACGATATGCATGTACTGCTCTTCTATAATTTACATTCGTACGTTCGCCTGTCTTGACCAGCTGCACTACCGCATGAATAAGGCGTCATTAAATCCCCAAGGTACAGGCCACAATGAACGTGCATTACACTATTCTAATTCAACCCGAAGTCGAGGTATTCTATACCGGGCATTATCCGACTCTAACGCTAACTTGAACTAATTAGTCCGTATAAACCATTCATCCTCCTCATACACTCGGCCAAAGTAACCATCACAACTAACCGACTTTTTTAGTTATTTACCGAATAATAGTCGGTCACGCATGCACCAACATAACACCGCTACTACTATAGTACTTCTCACAAACAACACTATTTCTCCTTCACAGACTACTTTCTTCTCTAACTAAAATTTTATACTGGTGCTAGTTACACTATTGTAAATTAACAAAATTTTAATTTATTACTTATTTCTGTAACTATACTTTTCTATGAGTGCTACTTACATATAAATTAACAAAATTTTGATTTACTACTTTTTTCTCTAACTATAATTTTCTACGAGTGCTACTTATACTATTATCTACACTAAATAAACTATATACTTATTACAAAAAATACAATAAAAGATAAAAAATTATCTCACATATGGATCTTCCTCTTCTTCTCCCTCCCCTCCCCTCTCCTTTCCCTTTCTTTCCTCTCCTCTCCTCTCCCCTTTTTTTCTTTCCTCCTTCTCTCACTCGACCGAGAGGGCGACTATCGTTGAGTCCTTATATAAACCATCCAGTCGTCTAACCGTTCGACGACTATATTAATAGTGTTCAACGATTGAACGACTGTATTATTGTTGCCTAACGGTTGGGCGACTAGATGTCGCCCAACCGTTGGGTGGCAGAAGTCTAATTTTGTAAATAATATAATTGTAGGTACATTTTCATATTTTTAAGTAAAAATAGATTATTTTAAAAAATCAATAAACTACAACTACCCGTAAACAAAAGAAAAAATTTTTAAAAAGGAAATTTAGAGGGACTGAGGGAGGAAGCAAGCGAGGAAGGTCAACGTCAAGCCGAGAAGAGCGCACAGACCCCTCTATCTCTCTCTTCTCTCTCTCTCTCCTCGGTCCTTCCGACACGGCAAAGCAAAAACAGGGAGGAGAGAGGAAGGGAGAGCTCGAATCCAAATCCAAATCCTGGTTTATTCTTGTGCTTTGCCCCGGATTTGGGAGCAGTTTCCGTTCGGGTTGGTGGATTCGCGGCTCAGCCATGAACGAGAAGGCCTCCGTCTCCAAGGAGCTCAACGCCAAGCACAAGAAGGTTCGTTTCCTTGGTGGACGATTTATCGTTTCTTGTCCTTAGATCGGAACTATATGTCGCTGCCTTGGTTAGAATGGAAACGAAGGAAAAATGGGTATGATGTTTCAATTTCTTTTTCTTGGGTTGGGGATTTGGGATCTACGATGCTGCAGGTTCTTGAGTTCCCCGTCCCAAGATTTGATGCGCCGCAGCCCTTATCTGTGTAGTCACTTTGCAGTTCTATTCTTGGGCGTGTTACGAAGAGCGCAGATCCGAAGTTGCCCCGTTTTGTTGTATCTTATTATTGAGATTCATCTGGGAATCAAGAAACGGACGCTGCTGTTAGTTTAAGTTTAGGCGGCTCCACATAGATTCATATGGCTTTGGCGGATTTATTCAACTGATAGAAATCACTATTCGATAATTGGATTATGGGATTTCTAATAAGAGAAGTACTACGGAACGGTATACCGTAATAATGGATTCCGACGGTATAGCTCTTGCACCCCCGGCTGCCCTCCCCTCCTCCTCCCTTTCCCTCACCTCCGCTGCCTCCCTCTTCCGTCACCGCCGCTCCGGTCGCAGCTCCGCGCGCCTCCTCTTCCACCCCTGCCCCCTCGGCCGATGGCAAGCTAGCCGCCTCACCACTCTGCCGGCTTCCCCGCCCCCACCGACCAACCCACCCGACCTAACATTCTTTCAGCCCTCACCTTGCCAACCTGCCTTTTGGTGCTGCCCGCCGCCCCGGCCTCCCTCTACAACTGGGGGACACGGTGAACCGTCGGTGGTGGCGGTGCCACCCCCGTCGGCTGTCACGCAAGAGCAAGGGAGCGAGAGAGAGAGAGAGAGAGAGAGAGAGAGAGAGAGAGAGAGAGAGAGAGAGAGAGAAGCTGGGATTGTATACCAGTCCCTAGTTTTTCTCTTCTAATAAATATCATCTGTCTGTTACATATTTTTTTGTATGGAAATAAAAAGGAAAAGTAATTCTTGGCATTCTTTTATTGTTGTCCACAGTACAAGTAATCTCACTAGCTATCTTGTTGCCACGGCGAAATAGTTGCCATTGTGATGACCCACTCAACAATATCATGTGTTGTTTCTATTGCGATTGCATCTTTTGTTATGTACATTTGTCTTATTTGACTTGTAGCCTTTATAATCCATTGTCTTTTTCTTCTCCATTGATTTCCAGATATTGGAAGGTCTTCTTCGGCTGCCTGAGAACAGAGAATGTGCAGATTGCAAGTCAAAGTGAGTGGTTCTGTGCAATTGGTTGTTTTAAAGATGGCTACTGATGCATTAGACAGATTTATATATTATCAGTAGCTCTGCTACGAGTTTTATCACTTGAGGGCATGACCTATTTTGATAGGTAAATATTTGATTCATGAAAACAAACTTGTCAGTCATCAGTCGTCACTACCCATCTGTTGATTTGTGTGATGCTCATGTTTATAGAGTTAATGATATAATAATTGTTTTACACCCTATCTTATGTTTCAAGATCTACTATTTGATTTGGTATATATTATGCATGTGGGAACATATGTGTAGTTAGAGGAAAGGGCCTGCAGTGAACTAGTAGCAGTTATATAGGGTTGATAAGTTTGTTGTTGCTATTGAAGTATAAGTGAATTGCCCACCTTTCCTCATCAGCTTAAGTTTTTAGGTAAACTAGTTGGTGCATACAACTTAATATGGTATCAGAGCCAAGAGGTCTTGAGTTCGAGACCCGGTTGACGCAATTAAATAAACATAATTGCAGCCCACTTCTATTCCGCGTCTTAGGTCTGAGAGAGTCTACACGTAAGGAGGAGTGTTGAAGTATAAGTGAATTACCCATTTTTCCTCATCAGCTTAAGCTTTTGGGTGAACTGGCTGGTGCATGCAACTTAATAGTTGCATCACTGGCTCGTTGCATCCAAAAGGTTTAAAATGTATTTCTGTGGACAAGAAGTGAAAATGAAATCAGTTGATTGTTGTTACTTGTGTATTTTGTTATAGGTGGCTAGTTCTCCTCCTATCTCTGTTCACGTGTGTGGATGCTTTTAATTCCATTTCCGTGCGTGAAGTGTCGATAGACATTTATGCTTGCAATTCTTGTTCTTGTCAACACTTACTGACTGTTTGCTCATCTCGCAGGGGCCCTCGATGGGCAAGCGTGAATCTTGGGATCTTTATATGCATGCAGTGTTCTGGAATTCATAGAAGTCTTGGGGTGCACATATCTAAGGT
Source organism: Melocanna baccifera (assembly GCA_036346265.1). Lineage (NCBI taxonomy): Eukaryota > Viridiplantae > Streptophyta > Magnoliopsida > Poales > Poaceae > Melocanna > Melocanna baccifera. The sequence continues at coordinate 20,426,380 of CM070694.1, read as the reverse complement.
CAGTGAATAATCATGTCCATGAGTTGCACTGTTTATTGTTCCAACTCAGCGTCGCTAGCAAACTTTGTCCTTTGTAGATGTTTTGACAAAATGTACTTGAAGCCTGCTTTTCGGGACAATTTGCTTGCTGTTCTGTCAACGTCAAATGTTTTATAGTTGAAATTTATATTATATTGGCAACATTAATTTCTTTGCATGATAAAGAACTAAAATAAGTTGATGTAAATATAGCATATAAAACCGAATCGGATGGCTATCTTGTGCCACAAGCGTACAACTCAATCCAGCGTGTCAGCTTAGTTATCCTCATCACGCGGCAACCTTGCCATCTAGCTTCTGAGCCGGTAGACTTTTGTCTTTTCCATGGATTCCAAGAATTCATGCACGTATGTTTTTGTTGGTTATTGTTGCCTGTACTCCGATTTTGTTGCATTTCAGTTTGTTTTTGTTGCATGGAAACCTTTTTTTGTGTATGTTACCAAGAGACACTAACCTGCTGTTTTTATCATTCTAATAAAAGATTTTCTTCCTGATGCAGGTAAGATCTGCAACCTTGGATACATGGCTGCCAGAGCAAGTTGCATTTATTCAGTGTATGGATAACTTTGTGTCCTGAAATTTCAAAATGATATTTGTCATCTAATGAAACTGTGATGGCATTTCTCATGATGAATTGATGATTGTGTTTACATTCTTGCAGCAATGGGAAATGAGAAGGCAAATAACTACTGGGAAGCAGAGCTGCCCCCTAACTATGATAGGGTTGGGATAGAAAATTTCATCCGTGCAAAGTATGATTCTTTTCAGCTTTTTCAGTACCTGAAAAATCTAGTGTTATTTGTTCTGCATGCTTTTCAGCTAATACATGTGACTAATATTATGTCTGAATTGTAGATATGAAGACAAGAGATGGATACCGAGGAATGGAACATCAAGACCGTCCTCTGTTGTTCGAGATGAGAAGAGCTCAGAGTCACAAGCTAGTTGTGCTAACAGGGATGGACATGGTCAAAGATCTTCATTTGAGCAACACCGCGCTTCACCAGCTGCTACGAGCAAAATTGCCCCAATAGCTTCTAGGATGCCCACCCAGGTAACCCTTCTGCATTGGCACAAGCTTTCGTAGGTAACAGTTAATTTGTTATGCCTGGCTTTGGTAGTTGTCTCTTCAGGATAAGGCTCTGTTTGAAAGATCAGCACCTCTTTCTTGAACTCAAGCTGAATATTCCACATAGAATTCTTAGTTACTATTTACCACTTCAATAGATAATAGAAAATGGAGAAGACCTGTAAGTTTTCATATGGGGCACATTATGCACTTGATCATAGATTCATATTGATTCAAAACTGCTAAATGCATAAATTGTAGATTGCCTGACATACTAGCAACCAAAAGTGGTGATGTGATGGAATAGCATGATAGTGGATGTTCACAAGTGGGCATGGATAATTAATTCGTAACCATTATATGATAGATTCTGGTCAAGGACATGTTTAAAGTTTGTTTCTTAAGCTTGATGGTAATCATTGGTTTCGTGTAGCTTGCATGGTCTTCCTCTGTCACCATGGTCTCTGATTTGATAGACAAGGTAGTTAATGATTAACACTGTAATCATGTATGATGAAAGAAAATGCGTACTTGTAACCAGTGAACCGTTCCACATTAAGTTGATTATCCATGTGGATACTGCTTCAAGTGATTTGGAGGCACTAATAATTTATCAATTTGTTTTGTTTTAGAATTACTATGTTTTATTATGTGATATTTTTTCTTTAGTTGATAACCTTAAGTTTCAATCTGGCAAAACTGCATGGAAAGCAGGCGTCACCTCAGCCAAAAGCAGAACAATCAGTTCCCAAGGTTGTTTCGCCTCCTCAGCCAGAGAAATCTCCTGCCAAAGTTGATGCAACACCCCCAAAAGTTGAGAAGCCATCGGTTGCACCACCTCCTAAAGTTGATTATGCCACTGATCTCTTTAACATGTTGTCAATTGATGGAACAACTGAGAAAGAATCAGAATCATCTTCTAATGATGATAATGCTTGGGAAGGCTTCCAGTGTAAGCTCTTATGAGTAATCTTTCGATTGAGGAATTATTCTTTCTATGAGCACTTTACCGTATCTATTTCCTGCATGTGGTGGAGCTTCTACATTGTTTTTTGGATTGCCACGTCACATTGTCTTGCTCTTTCTCATGGACATTCAAATTGTTCAGCTGCAGAACCAGTACCTAGCTCTGAGAAAAAGGATTCTAAGCCAGTAGAAAGTAAGCCCCAGTCTACATCAGGAATAGAAGACTTATTTAAAGACTCACCAGCTGTGGCATTGTCCTCAGCTCCAGCTGTTTCCCAAGCAAATGTGAAGAATGATATCATGAGTCTGTTTGAGAAGGTCAGCACCAGAACTCCTTTCACTACTTATGGGTGGGTCATTTTGGGCTGTGGCTTATGGCTTAAATTTTTTAATTCTGGTTGTTCGTGAGAGGTAGTACATAGAGGAAAATAGCCGTATGCGATTTTGGCCGATACAGCTGAACTCAATACATTTTTTTACTACAATCTTCTTATTGACTTCGTCTTAAAAAAACACACCGTTTGAAAACTAATTACTGTATCATAAGCCATAAGCCACAAGCCATAAGTGGAAAAGAGGGCACCCATTTATGTGAAATGGCTCTGCCCACAAAATAAAGGGCACATCTATGGTCTATCTGAAGAAATACTTGTGTTTTGCAGTCCAATATGGTATCACCATTCGCTGTCCATCAGCAGCAGCTCGCTTTTATGACCCAGCAGCAAGCTCTTTTAATGGCTGCTCTTAAAGCTGGAAATGCACCCCAACTGATTACAGGGAATGCAAGTCTGCTAAATGCTAACGGTTCTAATGCCCCCAATGGAAGCCTGCCTTCCCAAAGCTGGACAAATCTAGGTTATCAAAACCCTGGGTTGACTCCCGCAGCAGCAGCACAGAATGGTGTCACCAAGGTAAAGACTCGTAGATTATCTATATATATATATGCACAAGAATATTAGTTTTATCGTTTGTTCATCTTTCTCTGTTCTACTGTTTGGCAGGTTGGGAACAACAATCAGGATTTCTCTTCTGGGAACTTCAGTTTTGGTACACCTGGGTAAGCTATGTTGCCTCACTTTTTTTACTTACAGCTTGCGGCCCATAGCTTCCCATACTGCATCTTACTAGATTTGTAAACAAAATTTAGGTTCTGTGCCTTGAGCTCACCAAATTGATCATAGGTCAGTTTTTCTGGTGCTACTTGTTGGTTGCAGAGTGTACAACGTAAGTTCAGCTGTCCCAGCTAATGGGGCCACGGCTGCAGGTGCTGACAGGAGCACAACATTCCCTACCTCTTCTACCCTCCCCTCTCAATCAGGCAAAGATTATGATTTTTCCTCATTAACTCAAGGAATGTTCTGCAAGCGATGAACCCCTTGCCATACTTGGAAATTGAACCGATAGGCCTCTATGTGATGATGAACACGGCAGATTTAGGGAGAATGTTGGGGCCTTGTACACTTTTATTGAGGCAGCTTTTCTTGTGGTTGTGGATACATAGTTACAGTACCTTGTAGCTGCCCTGGATAAATAAGGGGGAATACAGCAGTAAATTGCTCATGTTGTTTCCAGCAGTTGAGAGTTACATATTGTTCAGTGACACCGACGCCGATCGTCTCGAGTAGAGGATGAAGCCCTGGTGGCCTTCTTGAACTTGTCATTTATAAGAGCATAATGCAACTATTTTATTCTCTTGTTCATGACGTAGTTGCAATACGCGATACCGATTATTTTGTATTCTACAACAATAGTTGGATTTTGTTATTCACACTTCTGGTTGTATTTTGTATTCTTTTCAAGGCTTCAGACCGCACTTATTCCCTGACATATGTTCATTTGTATTCCGGTTTTTATGCTTGATAGTGTTTTCCCCCACTCGTTTCAACTTTTTTTTCAGTATTAAGTAATTCATTTTTTTCTAAATTTCTTTTAGATTTTTAGACTTTTCTATATTTTTTCCCCTATATTTCTTTGTATTATCTGTGATGGGTTAATATATTTTTTTCTATTTTTATATTTTTTTAAATTTAATTATGCTTGAAAAGCTAAATTAGTTACAGTTAAAAAAAAACTAACTACAGTAAAATTTTAGTCAAAAACTAAAAGCCATTGCTCGCTAAAACGAACGCCCGACTGCTTGATTGTTAGTGCAAACGGTCTAAAGTTTCAGGCTTTTTCCTACTTCTATTCGATGAATACTGTAGTAAACTACTACTGTTTGGTGGTTACTACTTTCTGAAGATAAAAGAGAGCCATTTACCAGGTACTGAAATCCACATTTCAGCAATACTCCATGACACGCTACAACAGACCAATTTGGCCAAAAAATCTTTGAACTGTTAATACACCAGCAAAACACACTACAATAGACCAATTTTAGATGTACAAAATTGCTGACAATGCTCCACTTGGACGTAATAATCCACCAAACTGGAAAAAAAAAACAGAAATATCTTGAAATAGGTGCGGCTAACGTAACAACTGGGTTACTGCATAACTGCCACCACAAACGTTGCCGCGGACACCAACGTTGAGACCTCCCGCTCCATTTCATCCCAACAGCAACCACTGCTCACTACTCACCAGGAAGCCTGTAATCATATTTCACAAATCACAACACCCCACTAGTGCTAAGCTCATTCTAATCACTCGCTTATGGACTGGATCGGAGTACATACCAGTCAGGGCGGTGACAATGCTTTGATTCGCCACGAAGCGGTTTCGCTAGTAGAAGGCTGATGAGCTCTCAGCATTTTTACGTAGTGCTCAAGCGTATGTGCATTCTCGTCTATCTTGTCGTTAGATACTGTATCCTCAGCCAACTTCACCGCAGCCCGTTGAGATACCTCAAAATTTTCTCCAGCCTGCTGCACCTGACGGGCGGTTTCTTCTTTACCCAATTGTATTAGAACTACAAGCAGGCTCTTAAGCTCGTTTTGAGCACCAGCGGTCAGAGACATCCCCTTGAGATGCTCCACAAGTGCCATCTCCTCCCCGGGACTGTGCACACAAAGTTTGTGGTGAGTCGACAAAACGAACAAACGAACGGAAATCACACCAAATAGTAACATCTTTAACAAGCCACCGTTCAGCTTTCATTGGAATAATCAGTCAACACAGATACGAGTCACCTACCTTCCAGCCCGTATCTTGCCACCTTTCTTTTGCCGCCTTGCCCCTCGTGACTTACTGGCGCTGCTAGATATGACAGAAGCACTCGACTCCTTTGTTGACCTGCCCACACATCATTTAGAATTTCACACTGATTCAACAATTCATCAATGACTCGACGCGCATTGAAATTTCATAATTCTTTTTAAGCAACAAAATCTGGAATTAAATAGTGAAAAAAGGAAGGTGGAAATTGAAACATAGAGAATGAGGGTTGTGCAGCTTAAAATGGTAGAATGTCATACCTCGTCGTATATGCACTCATTTCGCTGAAGCTAGTGCTGACTTCTGAAATGTTATCATCTTCAACATCCATAAACCGGTCTTCTGACTGGAGTTTAGCTGCAAGTGACAATCTCCTCTGCCGCACAGCAACATAACGTGCTAGATATTTACCCACCTTTAGCAACCCTTCCTGATACTCAGATATCAGCAGTGCAGCACATTCCAAAGTTGCATCTCTAACAGTATCGACCAGATCCTGCCTGCTGTGCATATAAGCCACTCTAAGAGCCTCTTCCCATTCTCTTGCCGTGATGTAGTAAGTTACACCTCTATCAACATCTGAGCAGTACTCCAGTGCTATTCTAGCAGCATCTCCTGGCTTCCCAAGTGCTTGGAACTCATCACATAGCTCATGTGCTAGTTGAAGAATCTCTTCCTTTTTTAACTTTAGAAGACCTGCAACAGTGAATACACCTCTCCAGTCCCCACAAGCACGATAAGCTTTCAAAGATTTCTGATATGATGAACAGCACTGGTAAGTTATTGCAGCATCTCCAAAACATTTCTCTTCAGAAAGATGGTCACCCCATGCCTCAAGGATTTGAAGCCTTTTATCTGGGTCAGTAAATAACTGGAGGCCCAGTGGGAACAGCTGAGGATTAGCATTTAGGAGTTTCATACAGTCCTCATGGTACTCATTGCCAGCAGAAACAATATTTCTGAGAGCACTCTCATATCTTCCAAGTCTTAAATCAACTGTGTACCTCATAATAGCAGGAGGAAGACATTCAAGACTCTTGAGAAAAGGAAGGAACTCCTTCGGATCTTTTTGGGAATTTAAAGCAACAATAGCAGCAAGGTTCAGATCATACAGTCCCAAAGCAGCATTAAAAACAGCTTCTGGGTCTGTTAACCAAAGCAAGTGCTTCAGGGACTCTTCAGCAGACAGGTAGAGCTTTCGCCTGGCATCATCAACCCCGAGAAGTTCCAGTTCTCGAATGACTTTTATTCTATTTAGTGCTTCCTCCAACAATGGAGGTTCACTACGGGCCAAAGTGGTTAGAATGCAGAGTTCCCTTGATGAACTTTCTTCCGTCTGTTCCTCAAGGGCTTTTCGAATTGCCATCAGTACAGATGTGACTTTGTTCTCTGAGAAGCAGCCATGTGAGTTTTCAGCATGGGCCATTGAGGTTGCACACTGATCAGGAAATGATATGTAGGCCTTGTACAATTTGCTGCTGACATTCTCATTCTTAATTGAGCAAACAAATTCAGTGATGTGGCTAAGGTTATTGACTTCTTTAACAAAATCTGCAGCTGACTTGATAAAAACTTCCCAGACACAATAATCAACCATTATATTGAAATCTATCCGATGACGCCTTACCATGTCCATTGCATCTCTGAAACGCCTCTGAACCAGTGCCTGAAGAATTGAAACAAGTACCAGCTTTCTAGGGTAGATACACTCTAAGTTACCACGGGTTGTTTGCATTATGACAGCTGCTTCATCACTATGGAGAACACCAACCAACTTCGCACCCTTTTCCCACACAGTGATATGCTCTTTGCTTTGCTTTCCTCGAGGATGACTGCTGATATGGCTATCAACTATCACTTGACCGTCTTGAAGTATAATCTCATTGACATCCACAATGAATAAAAGATCCTGCTTAGTTGTCACAAGCAAGTGGGTCACAACCTGCTCAGTAGCTCCATAAGCACTGGAATAGAATATGAAGCTGCTACAGTTGTTGCTTAATAACCTTTTGCCCACATACAGCTTGCTGCTGTCATCAAGTCCAAAGAGAAGGGTTCGAACCATACCATTTTCATGGCATAGAACAGCAGTCATCCAAGGGCATGATGTTGGAAAACCATAGTCAGAACCAACTTCACCGAATTGTATCGGTGCAGACATTCTGAACAAATTTACATTTGAGCAGTATTCAACAATCCTTCCTCCACTTAACTGAATGAAGGCCGAACCTCTTTTTGCTGGGTTCCGAGAGATTCCAATAACTGGACCCTCCAGAGGCATTTTCTTTGATACTCTAGCTTGCCAACCAGATGAACTCACTGAACTTGGCAAAGAATCCTCAGAACATACAAGTTCGATCTCATTGATAAAAAACTGAGAATCATGTTTCTCTGTCAGGTTTCTAGCTTCAGTGGCCCTCATCCGCATTGAACAGTAATCACTGTAGCAACAGATACCAATCAAAGTACGTGTATCTATCCAAGTGAGGTGCATACAGTTATTCAAAGTGAAGTCAGAACAAGGGTCAACACTTATCCCATTCCCTTCAAACTCTTCCCAGGTATCTGCCACCGGAAGTTCCACAACACACAAGCTACCATTTGAAAGATAAGCAGCCAACTGATTCTTCGAGTTGTTGGATACAAAAGAAACCTCATTCACGGCACAAGGAAATGCAAGATGGAACAGAGACATGGGGGGTGGCATGAGGCCCAAATTGAGAGGAGTTACAAGGACATGGGAACCATCAATAACTAGCGCAATCGAAGTCTCACTGACAGCGGTTGTCCAAGCAAACCTGTGTGTAATGACCTGGCCACCGAGTGTCCAACAAACGAGATGCAGTGGTTTTGTCGGATCCCAAGAGAACTTCACCCCCTCTTTCTTTGTGTAGCGCAGTTCTTGTTTCAAGTACCAGCGATTGTTGCTGCAGGACCATATTTTAATAACATCATACTGCCCACAGGAAACCAGAGCAGCCAGGAGTTCAGAATTGCAGTTCCATTTTAAAGCTTGGACGACAACCTCTGCTGGCTCATCAATAGAAAAGTAGCTCCTTTCTAAGCCATTCTTCTCATAGAATACAATGAGAGGGCACTTCCCCTCTGTCTTCCGGTCATGGGCGGTGGCAACCTTGGCCCCACTCGGCATCCAGTCTAGTGATTCTCCCATAAAATTCTTGGTATCTGAAGAAGAATGCAACTTTCCAGATTCACGTTCCCAAATAGTAAGTTTCTGAGGGCTACCATCAAGCCCCCCAAGGGTAGCAAAAAATTTTCCATCACCCCGCCAAGAAATAGTACTTTGGATCTGATCACCGGAATGGTCAATCTCACCTGCAGCAGCACTCTGATAACAAGCATGATTAGAATGGAGAACACTTAAAAAATCATATCTTTAGACAGAGCTGATATAGAAAACTTACTTGAGGGTCAAGAGAAGTCTCAAACAAAACTTCCCAATCATGTGTCATGACAAGCAGTTGCCCAAATCCGGTTGTTACAGACAGAAGGGCCCCATCAGGACTAGAGGCAATGGTCTTGACACCACCGTCCAGTCTTCCTACAACTTCGGTTGTTCTTTCCTCCACATTATACAATAATAGACAACCAGCTGATGAACCAAGGAGTAGAGACTCCTTCTCCATTAGATAATCCATGGCAACTATGAAATCTCCAGGTTCGAGAACAACCTCTTCCACATCCGAGTCTGGTGTAGTTTTGCTCCATTGCAGTGGTTGCTGTGAGGGACAGAGCAGGGCAATAAACAAAACAGGAAATACTAGCAAAGAAGAAGTACTCACCATACCAACATCTTTTCTAGATTGAAAAAAAGCATTTCCTATATTTTTATGAAAGCAGCGTAGTAGTACCATTGTAAATCGAAGATGAAGAAGTGTTTTTTTTTTTGTTTGTTGTGTAATTTTCAGCTTTAATTACTAGTATTTCGCCTGAATATAGTTCGCACTTTAGCACGGGTCTATCTAGTCCATCAAGCAATTAGAATATGATAATACAAACAAGATGTATCGTTAGACACAACCATACAACTAGGAAATAAACACCCAAATGCGTGTGTCCCTCTTGTATTAAGTATGCTATTCATATTGCTGTTGAGAGTCCGCAGTTGCCATCAAATGTAATGAAATTGATGAGTATAGTAGCTGTACCTGGATGGAAGCCGGGAGGTGGACGGAGTAGAGGAAGTTGGCGGAGGAGGCAAAGAAGGCGTGGCGGTGCTCGGCGTCGACGGCGGAGACGACGAGGGTCTCACCGTCAAGCTGGAGCTGGAGCTGTTGCACGATCCTGGTCACCAGACTCAGGTTCTTCATCTCGCTGCCGCCCCCTAGGTCGCTGGCGGCGCCTAGTGAGGACGTGGGGCTTCCGGCCGCGACGGAGGGCGTTGGGAAACGAGGGCGGCGATCTGGGGGAGACGGTGTGGGACCACACGGCGGGGAGCAGGGAGGGAGGGAGCGACGGACGGCGGGACGAAGGCAAGCCGCGGAAAGTTCGCCGGGGCGACGGTGCGCGACGGACGGCGGGACACGGGCGCGGTAGTCTAGGAATCTCTAGGGTTTGGGGTTTTGGCAAAAGCGTCTAGTAAGGCTCGAGCCTCACCTCCCCGGTAGAATCCCCCAAGGCCCAAGCTCACCCCGGCCCTCCTGAGGAAGAAAGGCTGGAAGATCAACTCACAAACAAAGCCCACTGGAATAACTAGAGTCCTAAGGCCACTGGCTTAGGCCTAACAAAGCCCACACAAGAGATCAACTCACAACCCTAGCAAATATAGTAAATAGCAATAGCAATTGGATGAAAATTTTCCATTCACACAACGCACAGAGAGGGGGGCTGGGGGCGACTGAGCGTGTGCCGAATGGCAGAAGGGTGACCGCGGGCGGCGACGCCGACGAGGGGCCGAGGGGGGCAAGCCGGCAGGGAGGTCCGGCCGGATCTGGCGGCGACGCCGGCGAGGGGGGGCCGAGCCGGGGCAGGGGGAGCCGGACCAGGCAGGATCTGGTGCCTGACGGCGACGCCGCCGAGGGAGCGGAGCGGGGGGGAGGCCGGAGGCGGGGAGCGGAGGCGGGAGGCGGAGCGGAGGCGGGGAGGCCGGAGGCGCCGAGGTGGGGAGCGGAGGCGGGAGGCCGGAGGCGCCGAGGTGGGGAGCGGAGGGGGGAGGCGGGGAGCGGAGCGGCCGGGTGGAGTGGAGATATAGGCGGGGAGCGGAGCGGCCGGGTGGAGTGGAGAGATAGGCGGGGAGCGGAGCGGAGAGCCGCCGGGCAGGAGAGATAGGGGAGCATAGCGATCGGTCGCGGTTCGAGCGGAGAGAAATAGGGGAGCGGAGTAAAGTTGGCCACTGTGCCGGGCCGGATATGGCACGACCGGCCTGTTTAGGTACGACCCGTTAAAGTTTGTGTAATAACTGGGCTGTATCGTGCTGATCTGTGGGTCGTGGTGTAAGCCTAAGTACGGCCCGATGTTGTGCCGGTCTGGGCACGGTTAAGGTTTAACGGGTCATACTGGCCCGGCTAGCCCGTTTAGTTGAAAAAAACAGAGAGAATAAGAAAAATTGTAGAAAATTAAAAAAAATCAAAAAATATAGAAAATTATAGATATTGTTAATCATAAAAATAAATATTTACAATGACATAATGAGCTTTATTAACTTATTAAATTACATGGGATGACTACCTCATTAAAAATTTTACTAAGTAAAAACTCAATTTGAGAAAACCTTGGTAAAAAAATAGTACAGCCTATAAAGCTTATTAGTGACTATATGTGAAGAAAAATATTGAAAATCCTATTCATTGTTATCTAAATACATATTCTCAAAATATTCTTCTAAATCTTTATTTTCTGCAGTATGTTGGAGTCTTGATTCAGCTTGTTCCCAGTCTTTGACGGTCATAAGTACTTCGACCATCTCGTTGGAGAGACTTGTTCGTCGCTCCTCGATTTTCTTCCGAAAGATCGAATCATCGACTCGAGGAGATCAGAGAAATAGGAACAGTCAACACATCCCGCACTAATATGGATAGCACTGGATATGATACCTTCTGGGTTTGCCACCATGAGAGGATGTTCAACTCCTGCTCGAAGCTGACGCTATCACTGTTGAGATAGCTTGATAGATCTCCAGTGTTTTGTTGCCTTCCTCCTCCTAACTGATGTGTACCTACACCTGCACGAGAACTAGACGAAGAACCAAAAATCTTGCCCCATTGCATACCCCCTAGAGGTGCTAGGGACTACCGGGGGTCTTTCCAAACGCACAGATCCAAACTTATTTTCATATTTATCATATACCTCATATAATTTATTCTTAACTAATGTAAAGTATGAAGAATAGTCTAAATTGGTAGCCTCACTTAAAATTTGTAAAATATTCATAAATCCTTGGAGTTTAGCCCTAGGATCCAAAATAAAAGCGAATTCATATAAAATAGGAATTTCTCTCTAATATTTTAAAAACTTAGTTTTCATGGCACCTACAGCATCCCGTAGTATAGGATCATTTCCAAAAGCCTTTAGGTGAGTGACAATTTCAACAATATTACCACATGAAGATTTTGCAGTTAATTTATTACCACCTCTGGGTTGTACTCCCATGTACGTACCGAGCCGTCAGGGTTATATTGCAATTGTGTCTGACGCATTTGTATTCCTTGCTTTTTCTTACAGCTTGCAGCATGTCATTGTAGATGACCCGTCCCACCTGAAGATTTTGCAGTTAATTCATTACCACAAATTTTACAAACAACATACCCCACCGAAGTTCCATCATCCTCGGTCTTGAACTTCTTGTCGAAATCATTCCAAACTGTTGATGTACTAGCTCTTGATCTTTTTGCACCCGTGCTTTGAGTCGTGGATGTACTTGTTGAACCAGCATAAGATGGATCGATTGGACCCTGCGCTCCCGGGGCCATCGTTTCTTCGGCATCTTTGGATGGATATGCTTGTTGAAACGTTTACATATCCTCCGCCGAGAGGCCGAATTCGAAGAGTTGAAAATCGTAGTTCTCCATTAAATCAACTGCAAATTGAAATAGTAAAGAACGATTAACTTACTATTAAATCAAAAAATAATAGTGAAAAATCAAACTAACAAATAATACCCAAAAATTACAATAAGACAACATTATTACCTCCTTTGCAGCTCTCACAAAAAAATATGAAGATTTTTGAATTTTCAGAATTTTTCCTGAATTTTCACCAAATTTGTGCAAACACTTTCGTATTTTTCACAGCTAAACCGAGAGAGAAGAGTGAGATTTGAGGTGTGGAGAATGGAGGTCGGATGCCCCCTATTTATAAAAAAATTTCAAATTTTTTCTGAATTTTTTTTGCTATTTTTTCTTAATTTTTTTACTCCCAACGGTCATAAAAACGACTATTTTTTGAACGTTGCGTGTCGACGTCGCGTGCAGCCGCCAAGACGCCCGCTTAGAGCCGTTAGCATGGCGGGCGGCCGCCGGCCAGGCCGCACTCGCCCGCCAGCACATTCCGGTCCGGCAGTTTGCGTCTGCCGCCGCCGCTTACGGGTCGTGCTCGTGCCGTCGTGGGCCGGGTCTACAGTGCTAGGCCGTGGTGCGGCCCGTTTAGGCCTGGCCCATTTGGCCAGCTTTAGAGCGGAGCGAGCGGCCAGGCCCAGGCGAAGAAATAGTGGAGATTTCTCTTAGAGCGGAGGGAGCAGGGAGGGAGGGAGCAACGGACGGCGGGACGAAGGCAAGCCGCGGAAAGTTCACCAGGGCGACGGTGCACGACGGACAGCGGGACACGGGCGCGGTAGTCTAGGACTCTCTAGGGTTTGGGGTTTTGGCAAAAGCGTCTTAACGAGGCAGGGGAGCTCGCTAGCATTGATCTGGGCCGTCCTCGCATGATCCGAGGGCTACGGTTGAAAAATGACTGGCAGCCTATCTGAAACGCAAGAATATCGAAACAAATAAACCAATTCGATTTATGTTTGAAAAAAATTGTTCCAAACAGGGCCCGAGTCGAAACTTTCCCTTATCACACATTGTAATGCACATGGCAGTATCCCGTTCTTTTTAGCTTATATCTTATGACTTTCTTTAAATAAACAAATAAACAACTTCTACGTCGCCATTTCAAAACGGCTTATTATTTCAAAGCAACTTATCATGATAGCTTTTTAAAAACAGCTTATTAACTTTCAATTCATTCGCACAAACGCTCATATTAGGACAAAAGGTACAAACCTCAGTCATAAGCCGCATCACCAATGACTTACTCCATGTTGGCCAAAATTCTTTGAACAGTTAGCGCACTAAAAAAATAACCAGAATCGACAATTTCAGATGTAGAGATGCTATGAAAATTATTCCTCCATACATAATACAAGTGACCAAACTATCGAAGCGACATGTACAACACAAAAAAAAAAAATTGCAACAACACAGACGGCTTGGCTTCAATGCTGCACATCATCCATGTTAAATATCATGCCGGCAACGAAACCACAGTGAAGTCATCAGCACTGGTAAGGATCCATCGCATTTAGCAAGCAATAGTTCACCAATTGGACATAATCGAGGAGGGGGGCCAGATATCCAACGGTGTGAGGTGCCACCAGACAATCCACCACTGAGATTGTCAAATTTCTCGAGACAGGAATGGCCGCAGCAGTGGCAGTCTCATGCCACAGATTTGCACCACCGTGAGTAGATATTCCATCCGGTCAGTTGAAGTAATAAGTTACGAAATAGCTTCTCATTTTGAATTAAAAAAAGAAATAGCTTCTCTTTATTTTAAAGAAAAAAGCTGACCTAATGGAAAACTTCCAGAAGTACAAGAAATCCATCTGAAAATGATCTGTACAATCCCAGCTCTGCAGATAACGTGTAATCACCACCAGATTGGTAAGGCAGCCAGATATACCATCAACTCCTGTTTGAACAAAAGAATCAGCAAAACTAAACAGAATATCTTCTGATGGGAAATAAACGGACACTCTCAAAAACATAACTAAACAGATGATACATCACGGGTTCAGTGATATATAAGAACCATAAGATCTTAGCATGGTACAACAGAATAGCTCTCTTCTACATACTGCAGGGGCACACTGCACTCTGGTTGTAGTAAGAAATGATTACCTGTCTAGCGGTAATCCAACGCACCAGCACCCAATGTGAATGGAAAGGTTAGAGAACCTGTGTTGCAATTAGCACCATCAGTATGTATCTGGCAACGATAAAATTTTAAATGGGAACATAATCATACTTAAATAAGTACCATCAGCAGAGCCATTGATAAAATTAGTATGACTGTGTAGACCTTCTGTGACAATACTGTCAACTGGATTTTGAGTTCGGTCACAGTTAGCACCAATAATAGCAGCTATGTCAGGGGGCCTGGTTTGGAGAACTTGTTCTACTTGATCCATAAGTATGCTTGATTGGCTTTTCATATATGCAAATGACTCCGCAGAGGTTGCAGCCCTAGCTGCTGCTATACTGAAAATCCGACACAATAAAGTGTAACGCTTTGTCTGATCTGACTGAGGATCACCATCAAACGGGAATGCATAGCCACCATGTGATGATCCTGATTTTGCATCCTTCCTCCACCTCTTCAAGATGTACTGAGTAGGGAGGTCTTTGATATTCCTAGTGTCAAGTACCTTTAGCATATGGCGACATGGAATGCCTATAAACTCAAACCCCTTACAACTACAATTTACCATGGAATTGAGTGAATCAAATTTAACAAAATGATCTTTTGGACTGTCATCAACAGTTATTCTGTACTCGGAAATTGTGCCCATCTCGCCACAGTTGTATAGCATGCAATCCATGTATAACTCAAACTCCCTTTCAAACATTTTAAAGGCAGCAGGTGTATATACATTGGCAGCTTGCCTTAATATTCGCATGGAGAGTGGCTTTTTTGTACTCTGACCAGCGTTCACATCAGCTTGCAGTTCTGCAGATCGACGATCATGTAATAATCTTTCAAACTGCTGGAAGAAGCTCAAAAGGTCACATTCCAGAGATAAATGTTTCTTAAGCTCACTGCTCAGGCTCTCCTTCTGCTGGACACTTTTCATATCAGCATAAAATGCTTCACGGCCATATGGTAGTGCCCATTTCTCCTTCAGAGAAAACAAATCTGTTAGCCATTGATTATCTTCTAAGTCATAATTTTCCAACATTTCTCTCCACGCTGTCAAAAACTCAGCCTCATCTTCACAATCAAATAGACATCTCTTGAAGTTGTACTCTAAAGTTCTTGACCCATGGAATGCTTGACTCAACTGCTGAAGAGCATTTTGGTAAATTTGCCAAACACAATAACGATGGGCGGTCGCGGGCCAACTTGCTGCAACAGCTTCACTTATTGCAGCAGATCTATCGGTTAACAATGTCTTGGGCTGGGTTCCATTCATTGCCATCTTAAAAGTATCAAATACCCATATGAAAGCTTCTGTACTTTCGTCATAAAGCAATGCAGCACCAAAGATGACAGTTTGCTTGTGATGATTCAGACCTGTAAACAAAGCAAGTGGCCTACCATAGCCTTGCGATGCATACCCTGAATCAAGACATACTACATCACCAAAGTGGACAAAGTCCATGATAGACTTTGAATCTGCCCATAAAAAATTCGTCAAGTTCCCATCCTCATCAGAATTTACTGCATAGAAGAATGAAGGGTTATCATGTTGCATCTTTTGCAGGTACTCTAGAGTAGCACCTACGTCACCATAGTGAGGAACCTTTGTACACTTGTACCTTTTGCAACTTGTACCTTCTAGAGAATTTGGGATGGCATTTTCGTTGATAAGATTTTGCCTGTGGATAGAATCATCCGGCAACCTATCAACCAGATCCATTCCATTGTCTTGATCATTTTCTGTACTCTGTGATGTCATCACAAGATCAGAAGCGGCTGCAGCACCAAGCTGGTGATTGTGGAAGGTAACAAATTCTGTGACATGATATTTGCCATTAGATGCTAGTCTGATGACCATACACGCTGGACAACCAGTTCGGGTCTCTGGACGAGGCTTCTTTACTCTTTTTGCTCCTCTTTTCTTCTCGCGGAACCCTTCTTTTGAACAAACGAACATCCTTCTGGTGATAACATTTTCAGCATTCATTGTCATGCTTGCCCTTCTCACATTGAACCCAATTTTCCCCGCATACATGCTATAAAATTCGTATGCCTCATCTTCATTCTCAAATTCTGGCGTTCTCACAGTATCGTCCACCAGATTTTCTCTCACAGCCCGCGCTTTAAGCCTGATTTTCTTTGCCTTCAGCATATGAATTGTCGATGCTGTTGCTAGCTGATGGTTATGGTTCGGTACAAATTCTGTCAATCGGTACTTACCATTGGCAGTAAGCCTAATGGTCATGCTCGCAGGGCACCCAATTCTTGTTTCAGGCCGTGGGCACTTTGCTTCCTTTGCGCCCTTCTTCTTCTCCCGAAAACCTTCTCTTGAGCAAACAAATGTCCTCCTAGTAATTATGTTCTTTGATGTTGTCCAGAGTATTGATCTCCGGACAAAGAAGCCCACCTTCTCGGCATATGCATTGTAGAACTCATATGCCTCATTTTCACCATCAAATAGCATGTTTACCTTCGGCAACATCTTCTCATCACAACTATCAATAGCAGGATTAACATCAGCCACCGCGACATCCACCACCACTTCCTGCCAATCAAGAATGGCATCAGCAGAGTCAAGTGACCGCTAACAAGGTTTTGTACTTCCTTTAACACCTATAACAAAACAGACAATAGTAGAGAGCGTACCCCGTTTTGTTGTGGATTTGCAGGATTCGGCGGCGGCGGCGGCGGGAAGGGCACATGAGGAGGCCAAGGTGCGTACGGACGCAGGAGCACTACATGGCCGGGCCAAGACTGTTGTGCTAATCTCAGGTCAGCGGCGGGACTGCCCGAAGCATGAGCAGGCCTGAAAGTGTGGACCAACGGAGGCGTCACGTGCGCCGGAGCAATTTGGGGATCCTTCTCCTTTGCGCTGTCGCCGCAGTTACTAGACATTTCGTTCTAGTCTTCTAGATACATGTACATCAAGCATACAAAGTCAACCTGGTAGACAGAGTGAAGCTTCTCGTAAATGCCAATCTCCCTCTTCGCAACTGGTTGGAAAAAAAGAGAAAGAAATTGGATCAACAAATATACCATCAGTTCACTGATCTCTCTTCACGAACTAATATGTCCTCCAATGCATCCAGGCTACAACAAAATGAGGCAAGCACAATGGAACAAAGAGGAAACGTTAACCGACAAAATTAGGGTAAAAGAAAAGCTATCTAAGCAAAACGAAAGAAATTGTATTTGGGGACAGCGAAAAACTGGAGCTTGCATACAGCATTATAATCGAAGGTAAAAGATATCACCTTTACTAAGCAGATAAGCGCAAAGTTAGCAGAGAAACTACAACAAATTCGTGGCATAGTAGAGCTCAAAACTGGGGAACCAAATTTGGGGGAAAAGAACCTACCTACTAGATCCCCCCACGGCTCCACGAGCAGAGCCGATCCAAGTCAGATAGGCGGTGCAGCTGCCTGGACTCAGTTACACACAAGATCACCGAAAAATTCCTCGAGTAGGAGGAAGACTGGAAGAGGGACTGGGGATTGATTCCCTACGCGGCGGCGGCCACCACACAGCCACGGGCGATCGGCTTCGGGGGTGGAGTGGACGCGTGTGCCGGTGGCTATCGCCTTGCAAAACTCATCTTCCTTTGCAGCTATTGGGCCTCCCTGCAATGATCCGACTGGCCACGCGGACGGCCCAGAGGTGGTGACCGGCCAGCCCACCGCACGTACCCCAGCGTGCTGTGTCCGCTTGGTTGACGCAGCCCGCTCAGCCCAGAAAAAGGAGGCGACTTGGCCCGTCGGACGGGAGTTTTTTCCGGCCATTTCACATCCGGTCTGTTGGCCCGCGCCGTGCCGTTCGGCCTTCGGCTTCACCGAAAGCAAACCCTATACAAATGATCTCCTCTAACTTCGATTAATGCTAACTTTGCATGGTTAGATATTTTTCGAGACAAAATTGCATAGCTAGATATTACAATATATTGTATTTGTTATATAACTCGATTGCCTCTCAAAAATATAGTTATATATATTATACAATTGTAATAGTTATAGTATTTATACATAATTAATCTACACCTGGCCTCACCAAAATAAGCTGTGTAGATATTATATTTTTCTCTCAATTAATGGAGAATTTTTTATTTATATATGATTAATCTACACCGTTATAATATGGTCCCATCAAAATAAGTGGTGTGGATCTTTTTCTTTTCTTTTCGATTAATGAGAGAATTTATAGGATTTTTGTTTTTTCTTGATTTAAGGATTATTGTGAGATTTTTTAGACCTCCAAATTAAAACAAAGGAGGTTATACATTGAATATCACCAATTGTTTGTAAATATATAGATATCCTCTTCTTTGGTGCAACCACATCATCGCTATTCTTTTCAGCCTTTGGATGACTATTAGATGCCATAGATCATACACACACACATTGAATATCAGCCTTTGGATGGCTATTAGACACCTGAGTTGATTCGTTTTGTTCATTACCGTTTGCTCAATTGGGTATGTCCCTTTTTTGGGAGTTGATGTGTTTCATGTTTATTGCATGCAACCTGTTCGATAAAATGCCTGAAAAATATGATGAACTTATTATGTGCTGTTGGTGACCACCATGGACAAAGGTGCTAACAAATATGATCAGGTTATTGAGACCTTGTCGGACTTCCGCACGACCAGTTACCACATTGTGGCTTCTTTACTAGTAACATCACAAAAGTAATTTGTTTTGGCCTATGGAAAAAAGTTTCAGAATTATGTGTATAAGATGTTTTATGAAAATGTTAGATAGTCAGATTGATGGTTTGAAGTATCGTTTCAAGTTTTTTATGTGATACCTTTGAAACACTTCATTCAAATTTATTGCAATTTTTGTGCTTTGGTGTGTGAAGAACTGAAGACACAGGGTCATTTCTCTCATGATTACTCTGCAGGACTTTTGGGCATGGACACACTAGATCATTAAATCTCATGGTATGTTAATCATGAATAGAGAGAACAACTAAAGTAGGTGTTAATTGATGTTTTTTTGGGGTAGATGATGATCATAAAGAGGATAGTGTAGTGCGTAATAAAACGGATGTAGACAACAACAAAAATACTAGTGAATGAACATTTGTGTAAATTCTAATTTAATGAATATTATTGTCTTTATGATTTCATCATATTTGTGATTGCACCAACCTAAAATGGAATCATTCGTAGATGGACAAATTTAGATCTAATTTCACTTTGACATTCACCTTGTGTGTGCTTTCTGTTATCAACGGTTAAGTTTTGAAGTTGAGACATCAATTGCATGTCATACAAGACATGGGTTCCAAGAGTTGGAAGAGTATTATGTACATATTTGGGCATGGAAGCTACTATTGGACACTAACTTATTGAAAATGCAGTCAATGAAACACTAAGTTTCATAGAAGTTACAGGTTTTAAGGTTTATATTCCAAGCATGTTTCAAGAAGTTTCAACATGTTTCAAGTAGGTTTTATCAAATTTCAAGCAAGATTTCAAGGTATGTGTTTCAAACAAGTTTTAGCATGTTTTGAGAAGTTCCAGGTTTGAAGCAAGGTTTCAAGATCTATGTTTCAAAGTAGGTTTCAGCAAGTTTTGAGATATTTCAATATGTTTCACGTAGGTTTCATCAAGTTCGAAGTAAGTTTCAAGAAGCCTTGAGCAAGTTTCGAGATGCTTCAATATGTTTTATGTAGGTTTCATCAAATTTCAAGCACGATTTGAAGAGTCCAAAAAGTATCATGTACGTATCATATGGACTGGGTATGGAAGCTGCTATTTGACATTAATAAGAAAATGCATCTAGCAGGATGGTAAGCTTCATAGAAGATTTAAGTTTTAATGTCTATACGTTCCAAGTATGTTTCAGCAAGCTCCAAGAAGTTTCAGAATATTTCAAGTAGGTTTCATCATATTTCTAATAAGGTTTCAACATCTATGTTTCAAAAAGGTTTTAACATGTTTTGCGAAGTTCAAGGTTTGAAAATCTACAATTCAAGTAGGTTTTAACAAGTTTCGAGATGTTTCAACACGATTCATGTAGGTTTCATCAAGTTTCAAGCTAGATTCAAGATGTTTCATATGTTTTATGTAGGTTTCATCAAGTTTCAAATACGGGTTTCAAGAGTTGGAAGACTATTATGTATGTATCATATGAATTGGGCATGTAAGCTACTATTGAACACTAACTTATTGAAAATGCATCCAGCAGAATAATGGGTTACAAAGAAGTTTCAAGATCTATGTTTCAGCAACAGTCGAGAAGTTTCAACATGTTACAAGTAGGCTTCATCAAGTTTCAAATAAGGTTTCAAGGCTTACATTTCAAAACAAGTTTTCGCATGTTTCAAGAAGTTTCAGGTTTCAAACAAGGTTTCAAGGTCTACGTTTTAAGCAGGTTTTTGCAAGTTTCAATATGTTGCAACATGCTTTATATAGGTTTCATTAAGTTTCAAGCAAGTTTCAGGAAGTCTCGAGCAAGTTTCGAGATGTTTTAACATATTTCATGTATGTTTTATCAAGTTTCAAACAAGCTTTGGGACACTACAAGTAAGTTTCAGAAAGTTTCGAGAAGTTTTAGAAAGTTTCTTAAGGTCTTAGGAAGTTTCATGTGTCAACCGGGGTCAATAGTGGCATTAGAACGTTGATGGTCTATCGTTGATGTAGTTGGCAGACACACCGCACCAACAGCTACTCGTCTCTTGCAGCAGCTCAAGTTTTATGTGAGCTTTAACACTTGAAAAGCACATTTTGGGGCATGCATCAAGTTTTGAAAGCAAAATTCAAGCTTCGAAACTGAATTTCATGTTTCAGATCAGGATTTTGGTGGAAATTTTAACACAAAATCACCGTAAGTCAGGATTTTTCATGAGAAAAATGAAATTGGCTACACTACAGCGATCCAGCAATGAAGATTTGTCCAATTGCCATTGGTGCTTAGGCCCAGATCAAGGCGACCAAATAAATTCTTCCACAAAATCCACCGTAAGTAGCGCGAAGTACAAAACCAAATCCTAAAAAAAACTTGTGATGTCATTGGTAATTAAGAAACAAAGAATTCCCAATCCCCAAATGGATCCAAGAGCATTGCAAAATGTACTACCTCAAAACCATCTCATCACAATGCCGAAACATTCCAAATCCTAGCTCAAATTCACCAATATAGAGCTTAATTCGTGGTAAATCATGAAGTGCTATTGACATGTAGGAATTAGTTGCTGCTGAAGTCACCAACGATGGGATGTGGTGGTGCGCTTGCTGTGGCTTAGAGGAAGTCGAGCCCAACACATCAAGGATAGCAAAGTGCAGAGCTGAAGCTCTCATGCTGAGGTCCAATGAAGGCTGGCTCGAGCTCACCGTCGCCACCACGCCCTGGTCACTATGCTAGCCTGTCGCCTGCCATTGCTACTCATCACGCTTGCCAAGTGGATCTGATGGCAGTGGAGCCTGCAAAGAGGGACAATAATGCAATAAAGAGGGACAATAATGCAATGGGGGATTGGGGATTGAGTGAGCAAGTCATAAACTTGTGGGTGGAGAGACACATGCTTTAGGATTCATGTAATAGATATAAAATTAAATGGCCAAAAGCAATACCATCGGAAGATAGAGGAACGGTATACTGTTATCTAGTTTTTCTATATTTTAAAGCATAGCAAGAAAATTTCATTAAAATTACCCCCTTGACAATTACCTTCAATCTTTGTCACTGAATTTATATATGTTTTTTGTACAAAAATAAACTCCAGTTGGTTGAAACAATTACTAGCAAATGGGCTAGGAAAATCAAATGGAGTCATAATTCTATGGCTTCACATCTAATAAATGCAGTAACTATACTATTATAATCTGGTCCTACTAAAATAAGTGTTGTATATCTTCTCTTTTTATCTCAATTAATGAGAGTTAGTAGAAATTTTTTCTTTGATTTAAGAATTATTGTGGGATTTTTTAGATCTCTTGTAGGTGCTTTGAATAAATCTGAGGTGACGTTAGACATATTTTTTAATATAGCTTATAATTTTTTTATCATAATTTATTAATTTAATAAATAATAATTGTCGGAAGAAGTGTCGAAAGCCGGCTGTTTCAGGGCGTTTGCGACCGAATGAGCTTATCCAAATCCAATCTCCGATTTATATGTCCACTTCAATCCTTGTCGCCGACGGCTACGTGGCTGCTCACTGCCATGTACAAACCCACCCTGGATTAATTGCGATGTGTACCTGCGAGACGTGCGCATCAGTACACGTACGCTCCCCTGCATTCACGACGGTGCAACCTTGCGCGCGTTTCCTATGCATATACACACATTACATACACGACAGTGGAAGCTCTGCAAGCTTACAAGATTTACAATTCCCTGTCTCATGGTATGCAGGTGTACGACAGTGGAAGATGGAGCGTTGTTGATCTAACACTCCTATAACAGGGCATTGTCGATGCGCTCTGACTACTGGTCTGTGACTACTGGCAGTTGGGCGGGTAGAACTGTGGTTGCAACGCGCAGAACTTGCGCTGGTTGTCCGTTGGGCTTCTCCGGCCGGGCGTCGGCGGGATTAATGGGCGCTTTTGCAGGTGTCGAGCGGCGTTTGGTTTGCCGGCAACGTAAGGGCAGCCGGGATTAGAGGTGGCAATGGGTATCCGAAACCCGGTGGGTTTTTACTCTATTAGGGCATGGGTCTGGGTCAATTTTCTAACCCATGGGTCTCTTAATGGGCAAAAAGTCTAACCCATCGGGTCTATCGGGTTCGGGTACATTCCTATAGTACCCGAACTCGTAAACACATGGGTAATATAAACCCGACCCATAGGAATTATTAACCCATCAAATCAGCCCGTAGCCCCATACGGTATGGCCGGATGGCCCAACTAATCAATAGCCCAAGGCCCCAAGCGGCATAGCCCATGCCCCATAGCCTGATAGCCCCATGCGGCCATCCCCCCATCCGGTAACCCTAGCTCACTCGATCTCGGTCACTCTCACTCACTCACTCACTCCACTCGGTTCCCGTTCCCCGCAGCGGCGGCGCATCTCAGCATTTGGCTCCCCACCTCCCCAGCGTCCCCGCTCTCCACGCTCTCCGCTCTCCAGGCCTCTGGCTCTCCACGCTCGCCCTCCCGTCCCATCCCACTTGGCCGCTCCTGCTCCCGCTCGCACTCCCATCCCGCACTCCCGCTCGCTCTCCGTCCCGCAGTCCCGCTCACCCTCCCGCACGCCCTCGCTGTCGCCTTCCACTCTTCCAGTCAGCGCCCACCCCCACGGCGACAGCCCGCTGCCCTCTGGCCAACGCGCATTGCAGCAGTACGCCCTTGGCCATGGCACTACCCTCCGTCTGCAACGAAGATGGCCGGTGAACTTCTTCCTCCTCTCCATTAACCATTGTTGCAGCTCGCATTACTGACCCCGCAGCCGACGGTCCCTTTTCAAAAGAGCGCATCCGAAGGTGACCGAGCGTCGCCAGACCCGAAGCCGAAGCCTGGCGTAGTTATTGAGAAGAACGGACGCCTCATTAAGCCTGCGGCTGCTGCAACGACCAAGAACGGACGGTCTCCCGTCTCTCCGACTTCACCTGCAGGGGCAACATCGTGTGTTCTTTGGTGCAGGAAAAAGAATGTATGAACTTCAGCTTTTCCTTCTGGTTGGCTGTGTCACCCTGTTCAAATGTAGGTTTATTTATGTTCCTGCTCCTCATACTGCTGAAGTCATTGGTGAAGAGTTGTATGAATCATTGGTTGAGTGGAATCTTGATGAGAAGATATCCTCGGTGACTCTAGACAACTGCACTACAAATGATGCGGTAATCCCTTACCTCGTGAGGAACATTGGAAAGCATAAGCTTCTCAATGATGGGAAACT
Source organism: Melocanna baccifera (assembly GCA_036346265.1). Lineage (NCBI taxonomy): Eukaryota > Viridiplantae > Streptophyta > Magnoliopsida > Poales > Poaceae > Melocanna > Melocanna baccifera. The sequence goes on along the minus strand of CM070694.1, from coordinate 20,402,176 downwards.
GTTACACATGCGTTGTTCTGTCCATATCCTTAATTTGATAGTAAAAGATGGACTAGAAGTGTTGAAAGATGCAATTGAGAACATTCGTGATAGTGTAGCTTATTGGACAGCCACTCCAAAAAGGATTGAAAAGCTTGAGGAGATAGCTAAGTTCGTTAAAGTTGATATGAAGACAAAGATAGGACTTGATTGCAGAACTAGGTGGAATTCAACTTTTAACATGCTTAACACTGTTCTGCCCTACAAGACTGTTTTCATTAGAGCAAGTCGTGTAGACAGGCACTACACTTCTTTGCCAAGTGAGGAAGAGTGGAAATTCGCCGAGGATGTTGTGGAGAGGCTTAGATTATTTTATGACATCACTGCATTATTTTCTGGAACTGATTATGTGACTGCAAACATCTACTTCACTAGAATTGCTAAGATTAGAAAGCAAATCAGGCAGTGGTCAACTTGTGGCAATCCATTAGTTGAAGAAATGTCAGCTAATATGTTAACCAAGTTTGATAAGTACTGGACTGACATTCAAGGGTTAATGGGTATTGCAATTATTCTCGATCCTCGATTCAAGACTACAGTGCTGCAGATTTGTTATGAGGACTTGCTTGGTGTGCCCGGTATAGCATGTGAGGACAAGGTTATTGAGGTTAAGAACTTGTTAGCTGAATTGATGGCTGAGTACCATGTGGTAGAGGATGTGGATGACGGTGAACCATCAGCACCTTCCCTTGACAACAATGATGACTTCTTATCTGACATCAGTGCACGTATTGCAAGTTGAAGGACAGCAAGCATGATGGGATTCAAGTCTGAGCTAGACCGCTACTTGGATGAAGAAATGGTGAGCATGCATACAAAGAAGTTCAATGTTTTAGATTGGTGGAGAGTGGCAGGGACTCGATATCCTACTTTGAGGAAGATTGCAAGGGACATATATGCTATCCCTGTTACCACTTTGTTTCTTGAGTCCGCCAAAGATCGGTGACAGAGTCCTTAGTGAGCATCGCAGCAAACTCACTTCCAAGATGTTGGAGGCTCTCATGTGCTCCCAAGATTGGCTTAGAAACAAGTTCAAAGGTATATTAACATGATCTCTTAATATATTGAACTTGCTATCCTATTCATTTATGCATTTTTTTTACTAATTCATTTTTGTTCTGTAGTTGATGACAAGAATAAAAAGCCTGCTACCTTTTGGTCTTGCCTTCAGGATATTCAAGAGGGCCTTCAGGTGATGTAATGTGTTCGCATTTAGTAATGTTTGTCCTAGTGAGATTAGATAGCTAATTAGTATGTTGTTTTCTGCTCATTTAGGAACTTGCAATTTGAGGAACTTGCCATCGTTTTGCTGCTTGGGAGTAAGAAGAGCTGGGCAATCCTTGACAGGTTTTGGACTTTTGGCTAGCAATGAATATGATGTATGAAGTACACAACCTGTGTTGGCTTTTGAGAACTTAGCTACCATTGTAGTTTGCCTTTATAAGCAATTTTAGTACTTTTTCATTTTGAGCTGCCTGTTTTGTTAGTATGGTATGAACTTAGTGAACTATGAACTATGAACTCAGTGGGCATGGGTCTATGCATGGGCGACCTGTGGGTACCCGTTACCCCAGTGGGCATGGGTTTGGGCAAAAATTTGTACCCGTAACGGGCATGGATTTTTTAGCGGGCACGTTCAACTTTCGCGATACGGGTTTGGGACGGCAAAACCCAACGGGTTTATGCCCGTTGCCAACCCTAGCCGGGATGTTGGGGTGCAGTGCAAGTCTCGATGAGATTAAAGAGTTTAAGATTGGATAAACACTCTTGCTTTACTGATTTGCTGATGCAGAGTTGCAGACTAAACGCGCAACTAACCTAACCTCATAGATTGATTTCTATGGTCAATTAATGCAACGTGTAGTTACAGTACGAGGATTGGTCGCCTTTTATTTTGAGTCCGTGGATCGACATGGAGCCACCTTATCAGGATTCGTGGTGAATTAAATATGTATAGATATATTCATATTGGTTTTTATTTTGGCTTCTATTTAGTAAAGCTAGAAGTTAATATATAAACATTCGGCTTCTCTACTCCTCTCGTCATGTCTCGTTCCTAGGATAAGACAGAGATTCATGAGCGTTTCACGCATCCCACTTCTCTCGCTTCCGTTTTGCGCACGTATCTCTCTCTCACTTTCTCTACCGTCCATTGTTTTCTTCTAAAAGACACCTCTTTTAACCACTACTACTTATTTTTAGTCAAGAACTATAAACCAGCTAATATGAGCATGCCCTCAATTGCATGGACGTCCCTGGCTCCATGCGTTGCTATTAAGGATGGCAATTGTACCCATTTACTCATGTGCCTATGGGTAAATCCCCTAGTGGAGCCGAACATGGGATATTTTCTTTGCCTATGTGCATAAAAATAGGGAAACTCGCATGGGTGATCTTCACCCGTACCCATCTCGCCCATTTACCCATGACATACACTGACAGGTGGGCCATCAGTTAACACTACCGCTAAAATCCTAGTGGAGTTATTAGTTTATTAGTTGACATACTTTCAGTTGAGTAGGCCTCTTCTTTCACGAGTTGACATACTTTTAGTTGACAGTTGAGGATAGATTTATAGTTCATTAGTTGACAATTCATGTGTGAATGTGAATACGTGATACATTATTTACGGGTACACGGGCATGTCTGTAGGCGAAAGGAATCCGCAGGCTTCAAGCATTGGCGATCTATGGTGTTCTTGATGATTGATTATATCGATTGCATTGCTGTTTATCTGTTCTACATTGATTTCTTAACCGTATGCTGGTATATCGTACTAGATCCATGCAGCCAGAAAGTGCACGTGTACACTCATGTCGCATATGCTATGACCGTGCGTAAGCATGCTGCAATTGGTGCGTCAGATGGATCAAGACAGTAGCGATATAGCTCGAACGAGAGTAATTTCCACAATCTTCGGTTCATATAACAAGGACTCTGGCTACACCCATCAATCTTGCTCTACCTAGCTAGCTTTGTGGAATCCACATGGGTACCAAGCACAGGTGAGTACAGAAATCACCTAGGTCCTGTGAAATTAGCTAGGCGATTCGTCTGGATGCATACAAACGTGCAAGCCACTGTGAAAAAGATTCCTCCGTTCCTGGGACGTGTGGCGGCGATCAAGTTAATTCACGAAGAATCAATTGAAAACGTCCTTAGTACTAGGGTCTACGGACTTGCTAGTGATCTGTCCGCCGACCCGTGGAGAGAGATGCTCCAGAAGTCGCACCGCAGATGTGCAAGACGCAACGGACCACACTAGGCAAACGGCATCTGACCTCCTTCACCTCTGAAGAAGCATCGCAATTCACAGGACCTTTGTACGCTCGCCTTTCAGGTCTTTTCCGTCTGTCGATACATCTTGATGTAAATTCTAAGCTTTATTCACCGCTGATCAATTAACGGGTCATGTATAATCATGAATCGTGGTTGATGGACCATTGGGGGGTGTAAATAGTTTATATAAAAAAAGGATTACTGTATAGTAGTTGGATCTTGAAACTGAAGGTGAGACACTGACTCCTCTTTGCACTAGCTAATTAATTGTCCCACCTTAAAAAAAGAAGAGTAATATAGGATCATCGATGGCAATCAGAGGAGATGAATGATTACCGTGTCTAACGATAATTTTTTTTAAAAAATTTATATTTCATAAACATGCAAATCACAGAAGCACATACAAAAAAATATCCAGCCACAATTCATGCAAAATAATCTATATTTGTTTTCACTTATGCATGCATGAACAACAGACATTAAGACTTAATGCCAAAAAAAGACCTAATTAACCTTACCTAATTACCTTACACTAATCACTTTTTCTTCTCTCCTCATACAGAAAGGTCATGTCATCTATGGCTGTAGAAGCATCCAAAAGACTCGGCCATCCGATTTTATTTCTTTTGCTCAACCCGATGCAAAGCACTAATCACTTTTTCTTCTCTCCTCATACACAAAAGCCATGGCATCTATGCGTACGGAAGCATCCAAAAGACTCGTTCATCCGATTTTATTTCTTTTGCTCAACCCGATGCAAAGCCTTGGCTGCTCCTTTTTGTGTGCTCAAGACAAAACCGCTTGCTTCCTGACCTGTCGACATGCGTTGCCTCGGCCACGTCTCCATAGCACGTCGAACGATGCTCCCACGTCATGCTCGAGACCGAAACTGACAATGCATGCGCATGAAAAACAGGAACCAGATGTCGCCGACGTTGGCTTCAGGATCAGCCGCCACAAACATATCTATAACAAGTCCCTAATCAAAATCCTACTACAACTCATCTAAACAGGTCCTAAGCCTTATTATCTCAATCAGATTTTTGGTCCACTACTATTCAAGAGATCTGAAACCCTTCTATAACACGAGTTTTTCAACTCGTCACGTGTCGAAGCCTCTAGGATCGCATCTCCCATATCTTCTTCATGCATCATCCACCTTCGATCTTCACATACACAAGCATGAGCCCGGCCATCTCGTGACATTCTCAACCGCTTAAACCTTGGATCTCTCCATCACAGTACCAATCCACCTCGCCATCGACCACAATCGCCTCTATGCTCAACCTGCATATGTAAAGACCATAGAACGTTTTTCGGCACAAGTTTGTCCCAACTTGACTAACATGAGTCCACTCACACATGCCACAAACCTCAAATAACAATAAGCAATATTATCAATTATGTATCACCAAAGTATCGTAGACCTAGCCACAAGGTTTAGCAAGTACTATACTTCTCTCCATAAGTTAAAGGAGGTGCTTTAAAAGGCTTATAAGCATATGCTTCTGATATTTTTTATACTGTAACAATTGAAGATACACTGTAACCGCTGTTAGATTTTTTCTAAGTAATTAAATTTAAAAAATAAAAATATACCATCACAAACAATATAAGGGATAAGAAAAAAAATAAAAAACTAAAAATAAAATTAATAAGTTAAAAATCAGAAACAGAACCTATTAAAATGGGGCCCTTTTAGCGTGACCACTCATGATTTCCACCTCCACCTGGGAGTTAGCTTTTGTCCTGGCCGGCCGGCCGGTATACATCGAGAGGCCGCAAGTGACAAAAAGGACGGATTTGTTGGTGGGCCACGTAAAATCAGACGATAGATTCTCGCACTCACCTTTGCGATTCCCATATGTGGCACAGCTGCACACTGCCCGAAATTTTTCTACAAGGGGCGGTGAACAAGGATACCAACATGCACCAACGACGTATCCACACGTCACCGCAGAAAAAGCGTACATGACACATAAGACAGTTCCACAAGTTAATTGTTGTCAGTATAACTCGCTGGTTGTTGAGAACCGAGCTATTCTCGGCTGGCTGGTGCCGTAAGGTGACACGTGTAGTAGTTACAAGAAGGATCCAGATCAATTTGAGTAGCAAATAAATAAGTTTATAGCTATCATGCTTCTTTATCTCAACAAGTTTCCAATGCATAAACCCCCTATTCACAAAAAGCATCACCCCCAACATAAGTAGTTTTATCCTTGAACAAATAACAAACAAAACAATAAGCAATATCCTTTCTCACACTCAAGCCAATCATACTTGTCAAACCAAACATCACGAAAGCGACGCATACCTCCAATTTGTCTTTGTGAAAAATCATATGCCATCACTGGGGATAGCTAGGAGATAAAATTTTGCATTGAAGATAAGCTATGGATGATATGGGGCAATCCGATAGCTAGGAGTGCGCCATCGCTGGTGAGGGGAATGGTGTCACCAGTAATGGCCAAAAGATTCTTCATATTGTTAAACAACGACTAAAGCATACATGATGACATCAATGAAGATGGAAGGTCACCACGGTTAGTGAGGAAGTCATATCTTGAGTTGACCAACATCAAAAAAGAGGAGCGGCCAAAATAGAACGAGGTATCGAGCACCTATAACATCATGCATGTGTGTGTGTATGCATGCATCCGTATAAATAGAAGTACGGACATACAGAAACAAAGGGGCAAAGGGTTCGAACTAGAGATAATGCAACCATAGGGAATAGGTTTGGGGCCACTAGAGAGAGCGTGATGGGTATCTCCGGTGGGGATTGGTGATAGTTACATGTGTATGTGTGTTGATGTTAAAACGGTCAGCATTAAGCAATAATTCGATGAAAGTAGAAGATAACTATTTGGTAGAGTATTGCATTGAAAATGGTGGTAGCTAAGAGGGATCAATCAAGAATTAGAATTGTTGTTAGAGATTGAAGTAGAAAAGTTGGTGGTGGCTAGAAGAGATAAAAGATACACAATTTGGTTAGTGATCCGGCATGTGAGGGAAGGTAAGTTCAAAGTAGGTCGTCCACGATGTATCTGTGTATATGTGAGCGAGATACTTTATACCATGTAAACTAATAAGATAATTTACTGCACATATAATCAACGTATTGCTTAAGATTAAATAGAGGTACATATGTATGCATACATTTTAGAAAAGAGTAACTAATAGAGGAAGAATAAGCTCATGCAGCTTTATGATCTATGCATGATGGAGAGTAGATATATTTATAAGAACCATAATAATTTATTATGCTCAATGATTTTCTTCCGTCAAATCTCGTGTTTCAATTACGGTCCTCAAGTTGTATTTTACTTTAAGTTTCTATCATCATTTCTGATGTTTATGATGTCTTAACTTTAAATAGACTACAAGATACATAAATATATTATAAGTATCTAAGTTATATTATTTGACACTATCAACTTTAAAATAAATCTAGCCGCGAAAATATATGGCCACCCTGCTAGTTATATTAATTGCACGGACAATTGGTTGATCACTTACGTACGACAAGTAGCACGTGTAAGCCTATGACAAGGACAAGCGGTGCACAGGACGCGCGTGACATATAACCATGGAGCACGTACGTACTTGGTGCATAGACGCGCGTACGTACGGTGAATATCCAACAATTATACTGCAGAAAGTGTACCATGCCGCGTTTACCACGCACCGAGCTCTCACACCTGTACTACTATACAAGTACGTACACCGAACGCTAACCTGCAGCGGTGATGACGTCGCCTTTATTAAACCAGTTTACGCGCTGAAGCTTGAGTGTTGAGATAGAACGCCTGTGGCCACGCACGCAGGAGCATGTGGCGCGCGCGCACGATGTAATCAGAGACATGTGAATTACGAGCCACACAGCCTACCGAGGTGGGCGAGATCTACTGATTTAGTGATCGATGGACGTGGTCAATACGGGACACCAAGTGTGGTGTACGTAACACAGGGACTGTTTTTTTTCTCTATATTATGGTTTTTAGTTATAGCTTATAACCTTTAAAATATTTATGAGAGAGTATGAAGTAACAGAAACTAATGTGCAGTTTTCGCTCATATAAATGAAGTCGCTACAGTGTGTTACAATCAATTTATAGATCCCATCTTTAAAAGACACATAGGCTAGATTTTTTTGGGTTTACTACTTACTAGTTACTGCTTTGGCTTTTGTTAAAGTAACTAGCTTTCAAACAGTATATCTTTTTAAAGTGTGGTTTATACGTCGATTGTAGTAAATACTATACTAACTTTAGTTATATTAGCTAAAATTATATACAACTATTTTTCTTTATATTCTTTATTTTATAAACAGTCAAAATTAAAAGTAAGCTACAACCAACCCCACAGGCTTCTTCGCATGCGCTCGCGAGCATCGTTATATGTGGTTGCAGACGAACGGGCGGGTAGGCTGAAGCTGCGGGTTACTGCCAGAGATAAAACGGGCCACTTCACCAGCCTAGCTAGCTACCCTCGCCTAACTTTGACCGATCGAGCCGGCCGGATCGGTGAGGCTGCGTGCGTACGTGCGGACATGGGCACACGAGTCAAAGGATGACATCGCTGTGCACCGCACCGCTCTGTACATGTGCAGGCAGGCATGTCTTGCTAATCCTTTGCGTTTTTTCCTGGCAATAGCATATGGAACACTATGTACGTGTACACGCATTTCAACATTACCAGTTTGTGCATTGAGAAGGGCAACACGTACTTTGGCCTCTTGACGGAGTTCAACAAGATTGTAAACAACTCTACACGGTGTGTTGGTTTGTGTGTGGTTAAAAAAGAAGTATTTGATTATACCTACGCGTAGGATCGATGGTCCTGTGAGTTGGGCCGTGTCACGGGGCACGACGGGTCTTGGGCATGGTGGCACGGTACGGTACGGTGAGGCTTAGCACGGACAGTCATCGGTGAGGCTCAACACGGCACGATAGCATGCCGGGTCGTCATCAAGCCTTATCGGCGTGGGCACAACACACGGCACTTCTATTCAACTGTTGGAGCTGGACGTATACCTTGACCACTGTCGGTGCCACGCTTGTCCACCGCCGTCGCCGTGGTTGCCCACCTCGGATCATTAGACACCGTCGCTGTCATGCTTGTTTGTCGCCGCCACCATAGTCCCCCGCCTCCACTTGCCCCAGCCATCGTTGCGTGTTTGCCCACCTCCACCTAGATCGGCCACCGCCATGTGCACGACCATCGCCGCTAAGGCGTGAAGCTGGAGAGAGAAGCCGACTTGAGCGAGGAAGACGAAAAAGGGGACAACCTCGCCAGTGGCGAAATCGAGGAGTGCAAGGTGGAAGGGGAGCGGAGAGACGGAATCAAGAAGCACGACTGCGTAGGGTGGATTGGCATGTGCAGAAGCTGAAAAGAAGAGAAGTGGGGAAAAAGAGAAAAGGAAATGTTGCAGGAGAGCGAAGTGGAAAAAAAAGAAAAGGAGAGAGGGAAAAGAAAAAATTAGGGAAAAAGAAGGAAAATAATGAAATTTAAGTAATTTTGCACAATTATGGATACGTAAATATTTGGGAGAAAATTTTTTATTAATATTTTACTGATACATTGTTATTGCCTCATTAAAAACCTTACACTCTAGTGTGGAGTTCTCTTGTAAAAAAGAGAGTACAATAGCTAATACATGCATACATATCGGCTACTCCTCGATGTTGAGATCGGCTACCGCCTGCGCAATCTCGGGATCCTGCAATCGGTGCTACTGTTGCTTATCTGCGTTATGCCAGTCCTTGAGGTAGGTTAGGGCCTCCACTATCTTGGGCATGAGGGGCGATCTTCTTTAATTATTCTCCTGGTCATGCTAAATGTTGCATTGAAAAAGACAGTTGACACCGGAGTAAGTAGAACATCTCGCGCAAAATAGCATAGCAAGGAAAATATACAATGGTTGTCTCTCCACCATTTGAGAAGTTGACCTTCCAAGACGAAAGGGTAGGATCGATGGCTGCAAAGTTGTGGGTGAGATAATGATTGAGCTCTGTATTAGAATTCCACTTTGTTGACGATTGAGATGAAGAAATGGATTCTTGCCTTTCATACACTTCCACGAGTAGGCCATCATGATTCCCTTGGATGGTTGTGTTGTTTGCTCTGAAGTATACAACCCCATCTCATCAACGCCACACTTGTTGTAGCATAAGTGGCATACTCGAAAGAGCTCATCTTTCATATGGTTGAAAGTTTAGGAGTAATCTCGAGTGCCTCACCTATTCTCTCCATAGCAATTTTTAAACCGTCCAACTTCTTGCTTGGATAAAAAATAGTAGCAAAACAATAGATATGTGAGATAGCACCAAAATATTTGAGAAATTTTACCTCTACCAGTGCAACAACAGGGCCTAAAAGTGCATCATGTCTATATTTAGCAAATTACTCCGTAATTAGCCAAATATAATCGATCCCTAAGCATGAGGTAAGGTAATAAACACTGGATAACTTCTTAGTTGCTTTGTAGAAAGAGTATAAAAATATCAAAAATGAGTAACAACTGTCCTATTCGAATTAGTAAGTATGAAATCATTATATTGAGCATTAGCATTGACAAAGACAGGTATAAGTTTTTCATACCCTTCTAATTTCTTTAGCATGATATATGCTAAATTCTATCTCACTTTTATGTCAAAACCAAAATTTCTTAAGGTAATATTATTGGCTGTGCAATACTCCGTAAACATAGTAGCCATTTATGCGTTACTTGAGATGAAGGTAGTGGCGCGGCGAGGACGACCATAAAGATGTGCTTTTGTCTCCCTCCCCTGCTCCCCTTCTCCTGCTGTAGTCGCTGAGTCACCAACACTGCCGCCGTGTTGCGCCGAGCTGGCCCGAGCTTTACCCAATGCAGCGTGTCGTGCCATGCTATTTCGTGTTGTGCCATGCTATGAGTCAGACCGCGCTGGCCGGGCCTCATGTCAGCCCGGAATAGCCAGGACCAGCTGTGACTCGTACATCAGGTCATAAAGTACTCCATGCGATGCACGCTGATCATAGCATATAACTTCTCCTGATAAGGTTCTGTCGACACTATTGAATCAGTTAACTACTAACCACGCTACTTCAGATCGAGCATCAGTGATCACGCAACCAATATAAAGCGCAGAAACCTGTACATATAACATATACATGTATATCGTATATTCGTATAGCATGGTATACGTCTGCTTTGTATCTGTGTCTCGTACGGCTCGAGCTCAATGGGAGGGGCTGGAGCTAGCCCGCACGTACGCACGCCCGGGAGACGGAAGAGAAGATATACACGAGCACTCGAGCGTTAGCGTCCGTGATGTCAGCTGAGCTGGAGTTAGCGGGAGGGGGCATGCCGAGGCCAGCATACGTGGCAGAGCCGCGGCGCAGTGTCACAGAAAACGGGTCGGTCTAGCGGGGTGGGACCCGCGCGCCCGCTCTCGGCTCTCTCCCTCGTCACCGCATCCAACGGCTCTTTCTTTTGACCGTTTGAAGCTTTGAGAGCCCCATCGTCTCAGGCCTCGCTCTCCCTCATCAACCTTTATGGCTGGTTTTTCCTGCGACTTATAATTTTTAATTTTAATATAAATATTTATGTGAATAAAATAAATATCAATAAATCGAAAAAATATTTTAAAAAGACTGTTCTAATAAACCACTTCAAAGCAACGGCGAAGAAACTATCTTATTTATTTTTTTAGAAAAATCATAAAGCATAAATCATAATCAAAAACTGAAAAGAATTGTGTCATTGCCTTCTGAGCATAAAATATGGATCACACTAATGAACCCACATGGCAGGTACAGCCCCGTTGTTTTTGGTATTTTAGTTGGTTTTTAACTTTTACTTTTCTTTTAGCAATCACTATTTAATTAAACTAATAAGTTGCAATAAAAAATTATAAGCTAAAAAAGAATAAGCCCACGATGAATACTTTGTTACAAGGTCGAGATCACTCCGCTACAGTTGTTCGGCCACTGCACCAAAACTATAGGTTAAAACTGTTGGAATGCTTAATCTTAGCCGTCCAATCGGTATCCATCGTAGCGGTTTTACTCGGTCGTAAAATCTTTACGAACAGCTAAAGGAAGCAAGCAGTTAGGAGGGGTCGACATCCACTCGACGCCACCTGGCGTCGCTACGGTCACACGGGCCACACTACTACCGATCTAGGGACCTTTCCACGGAAGAGAACCGTACGCTAGAGCCTCCCGTGCATCTCCGACCGTCGGAAACCGCATCCGACGGCTAACGTGTCATCGTCTCCGCACCCGGGGACCCTACCCCGTTGGCTATAAATGACTCCCGCTGCGCCCACCTCTCCTTGCTTGCTTCGCGTCTCGCTGCACACACCACACGCGGCAGAGGAAGGAAACGGTCGAGGGATTTGGGAACTGGACGGCGAGGGAGGAGGGGTGGGATGGGGTACGCGCGGACTGTGAAGGCCGCGACGGCGGCCGCAGCGGCGGTCCTGGTGGCGGCGGGGGTACGGTTCGTGGGGCCGGCGGCGGCCGGGTTCGTGGCGGAAGAGCTGCCGCGCGCGCAGGCGGCGGCGGCCACGTGGCTGACGCCGCCGTATTTGTACCTTGTCATCAACGCCATCATCATCTCCATCGCCGCGTCCTCCCGCTTCCAGCCTAACCGTCAGTCGACCTCCTACGACGCCGCCGCGGAGGAGTCAGAGCCGGCTCCGGTGCCGGTCCCTGCGCCGGCGTTGGCGATGGCGACGGCGGTGCCCGTCCCGGTCCCGGAGTTGCAGGCTCCGGAGGCCGTGGCCGTGGAGGAGCAGGTTGTGAAGACGGCGGCGCCGACACCGGCGCCGGAGGTGGATGAAGAGGAGGAGTTTTCGATTTCGAGGTCGGCATGGACGCCGCGGCGGAGGGTAACGGAGGCCGAGGCGGAGGGGGTAGAGAACGAGGTGGCGCCGTTCGCGGACCTGACGAACTCGAGGGAGAAGCCGCTGGTGTCGGCGAGGTTCGGCCGGAAGGCGGCCAAGCCCAGCCCTGAAGGTAACAACACTACCCATTCGTTAACACTTCGCAACAATTAGCCATTATTCCCCCCTGCTCTTGCCGAGAAAGATCCCACCTTTGGCAATTCTTGGCGTCTTTGCTGAATTTTAGCAAGAAATTAAGAGGCCGCTTGCTGGGTTAAAATTCAGTGTTTTATGGTTAAAATTATATTATAACTAACTAAAATTATACTATAACAACTAACGATGACTTATTTAGCATAATTAATTTAAAAATCTAAAAATAAAAAAAAAATAGGTTAACACATCAGGTATTATGCAAGCAAATATGAAAAAAAAACTGATAAAAAGCTCATAAAAATACCGAAAAATTAGGAAAAAATTATAAATAATAAAAATAAACTGAAAAATACCGAAAAATTAGGAAAAAATTATAAATAATAAAAATAAACTGAAAATCAGAAATCAAAACCCAAATAAACGGAGCATAAGAAGCGTTTTGTTTGACACCAATGGGGATTGGGCACGTCGTTGCAGGGAACAGGGCGCTGCGGGTGGCCCGGCCGCGGAGGGAGGAGACGCTGGAGAGCACGTGGAAGGCCATCACGGAGGGGCGGGCGCCGCCGCTGGCGCGGCACCTCAAGAAGTCCGACACCTGGGAGACCCGCCCCGGCCGCCGCCCGCCCGGCAGCGGCGAGGATGTCGCGCCCCCGGCGACGATGCGGAAGGCGGATACGTTCAACGACGGTGCGGGAGGAGGGAGGAAGGTGCGCCGCGAGCCGTCGCTTGGGCAGGACGAGCTGAACCGGCGGGTGGAGGCCTTCATCGACAAGTTCAACATGGAGATGCGGCTGCAGCGTCTGGAGTCGCTCAAGCACTACAACGACATGGTCGGCCATTACTGAAGAGTCGCAAGAACTCAGTGGGAATAGCGCAAGAAAAGTACTTCCTTTTTTGTTCGGTGTTCGTTTTTTGCTCTAGTTTTTCAATTTCTTCTGTGTAAGAAATGTTTTTTTGTCAAATCAAGGTGGTGATAGCTTTTTGCACAAGAGAAATACAAAGTTGGAGAGGGGTTGTAGATGTGCCCACCCACCCACAATTCTTTTGGTGGGGGGTGGGGGGGGGGGGGGGCATGTGTATTAATCTCGGATTACTAAGCTAGTAAGCTGTTCATTGCACTTTGTTGGTCCTTGGCCGACAGTATTTCGGTATTAAGTTGCTGCGAAGAAACATGTAAGCGTGTTTGTGCAAGCCGCTCGATGTGGCCTGTATCCTCTCAAGGCTGCAGCTGCGAGAACCAATCTTCAAGCTTGTGTTTTAAGACAAGTTGTCATGGAAGGCGTGATCGGTGATTCCTCTAGTAATCGGCTAGCATGCATACTTTCACCACCAAGCGCCATCACAACCCGGGAGTCAAGAAGGAAACTATGGTGAACACAGATTCTCTGAAGAAACAACATACTTATGCGATTAAGTCAGGATAAACCAGATAGCGATCATTGTCAGGTCAAAACACGCCATACATACAGAAACATGGAGGTTATACCGATGGGGGGGAAGCCACCCCCGTAAGCAACAGCATAATCCTTTGCTAGCACGGGGGTGGATTCGATACATGAATAATTTCCCCGCTTACATGCTGCCGAAGAGCGCTGCTCTTACAATACATACATACATACAGGGTATGCAACACCTACGGGGGTCCTTACAACACCAACGCCTGAATCTATGGTATACACGACAACATTTAACACTGGGAACCTGTCCCGCAACAGGAAACTAGATCCTTTAGTATGGAAAGGTAACACCTACACTACAGCTCCGCATGCCACATCTTTCTCCACCGTTATAGATATTTTTCATCGGTTATCCATGACCACTTCGCCAGTATGATGTTGAACACCCCTGCTCGCGCAAGCCACCCTAAGTTGGATTGTCTCGGAGGAGTCTCATCGCCCCGACTGCATCAGATTTCGGTGACTGCTCATCTTCCCGTTCAGGCTGGATGTTCAGGTCAATCTGGTTCTTGATTGGAGAGGATGTCATCCTATGCTCAACGGCCATGTCTTCAGGGCCATCGGCGTTTGTGTCTGCTTTCTGAGTAGAGCTAGTTGTACTGGTACTGGCCGGCGGTGGGGCAGACCCAGTTTGTGGAATTGACTCACTGGACTGGCCTGGATCTTTCCTGCGTGGTGCCTCAGTTTCTTTCACAGACTGGCGCTTCTCACGCCGAAGCATGAGTGTCCTGAAACGGCGGCGCACTGTCATACAGACGTTGCAGGTGCACGTCTGCTTGTGCTTTGGGCCCTTCCCACTCGGAGGTTGAATGCAGACAATGCATGAGCACCCAGGGCGATGGCGAGGGTGCCTCGTAGTTGGCTGAGAAGGCAGAGATTCACCTTCACCAAGAATTGCAAGGTTTGCGAGCGTGTCCAGCCCATCTGAAACTTCAATACTGTCAGTTTCTATCTTCGCTTTCGACTTCTTTGCAGCACCTGCAACGTCATTTCAGTAAAATCCCTCATCTCCACCATGAACTCCACAATCCAAGAAACATGGATTTTAAATACTTGCCTAAAGTAACTAAAGCAGACCATTAAATGCAGTTATAGCTCATTGCACGGGTCAATGTTACCTCCCAACATATTAAACGCTTCAACAATAAATTCTAACACAGGATAATCATAAGGTCATCACACGAACAGGGGCCACCTCGAGGATGCATTACCTAGACTTCTAAAAAGCATGGGTCTCACAAATCTTAATATTTATACCATAAAAAGAACGAAATGTAAACCCAAAAAACTGAAAAAGTGCTGTGTGAGGTGATGGGCGGATTTACTATAGCTTCAACATCACATTTCCTAATAACACTGGATGAGCATGAGTTTTCTTTTAATGCTGCCAAGTACCTCATTATGCCATGTACTAAGACACTGATATTTCTTTGGAACATCCAGTTACTGGTAATGGTGGACACAGGGATACAAATCTCGGTACTGGAGTAAAACCCGCCCGATGACCGGTAACGGCAATTGGAAAAAAACCGGATGAATTTCAAATATTGAAATTTGAATTTGGACTGTTTTAAAACCAGTAACCGGAATGGTTACGGCAGAAAACCGGTAGAAAACCCGCTACGAAAACCGGGAAAAGCGAGAAAAAACCGGTTATTGATAATTAGCAATTGGAATAATGCAAATATTAATTAGAAAGTGTTTAATGAAGTAACAGGCAAGTGATCCCAAGTGTATGATGGGCATATTCCAATTAGCATGTACTAGCTAGGCTAGTTTGTCTAAAAAATGATGGGATTTGGGAGTATAATAATTGAAGCATATTTAGCTCAATACAATACATAATCTAACACAAAAAAGGCCTAAACAACCTAGAAAGTGCATTATGCTGTCATAAATTTAAATTTCAATTTGAAAAAAATCAGGCGGTTTTTTCTCCCGGTTCCCACCGGTTTTTCCGGTTACCGCCGGTGTTTTCCCCAGGTAGACATCAATCGGTCCTCCTCCATACCTCAGATTGTACTGTTGTATGCTTTGCAGCATGTAACTCATAGCTCTATGCAACCTAGTTGTTCATAGTGGAACTCTCCACTTTTTTCCTTCTGAAATTCATCTTCAGCATTTATATTTGGAAAGAACTACTAATGAAAATCCAACTTCCGCAAAAGGATAGATAAACCTTAAGAAGGCATGTGCCTCATACCAGCTTTTATAGGAATCAATTCTGCAAGCTCCTCCATACTTATCTCTTGTGCAGATGCACAAGAAGTCCTAGAGGCAAAAATAACAACAATTAGCTGAATGGCTAAAATATAATAATAAGCAACCATTTCCTCTCAGTTGCAAAATAATTACTATTGCTGAGCTTGATGAGATAAATATTCTTGAGCATGCAGTTATGCAATATTTTGGCCAGTTACTTGTGACACGAAAGCAGATTCTGCATTGTGTTCAGTAGCTTTTGTAACTACGTATGCTTTAATTTGGTAAATACTACATATGTAGTTTTCTGCGTAGCCATACAGCATCTAGTACTTACACAATCGGCTTATCTTATGCCCAGAGAGGATTAGTTTCAGGGATAATTACTTTTCTTATTAAGCTAATATTAAGTTACACACTGTCAAGAACATCAGTGGCTTGAGTCTTGAGTTTCCCTTCCATATTTTGATTACATGTAGATGGGATAAATTATTAGCACGACCAAGAGAATTTATTTGAGAGAAAAAAATACTAGCAGTCACTTTTGTGATGAGATTTATTGCCAGAACAGGTCCACTTGGAATGCAAAATTTTGCTCTAAACATTATTTGCTATCCTTGTATGACTAGATGGTTGTAAAGATGATTCATCATTGTACTATTAGCAATTCATAAGTATAACACCATGAAAAAAAACTAAATGAAAAGGAATATTCACAAAGAAACAATCAGCCAACATTAAATAGTAGGTCACCTTTCAGGATCCCATTTATTGTCAGAGCAGGTCCACTTAGAGGGCAAAAGGGCACCTACTGGCAGCTTCCGCCACTTAGAGCAATCCTCACACTGGGCCCACTGATGATTCTCACTGTAAAAAAGATGAGATGTTTATAAGCAAGTGGAAAAGAGACTAATATACTGTCAAAATGTTAATATTTGCTGAGAATCCTACAGTAGCCTAGTCTATGGCAGTATCATTAAACTGTTATGGTAGCCTAGGCTATGGCAGT
The DNA here is from genome assembly GCA_036346265.1 of Melocanna baccifera. Taxonomy (NCBI): domain Eukaryota; kingdom Viridiplantae; phylum Streptophyta; class Magnoliopsida; order Poales; family Poaceae; genus Melocanna; species Melocanna baccifera. Next base: position 20,385,161 of record CM070694.1, on the reverse strand, counting down.
GTCATCTCATCACTCAGATAGAAGAGCATTGAGGTAAATCACCACACATGTACACAACCAAAATTTTAAATTACAGAAAGAAACAGATAATCAAAGATAGGTAACTAGATAGTAATAGTATATTGAGCAGAACTGTTGGGATAATCATTAGTTTCAACAAAAAAAAGAAGAAGAAAGCTTTATTTGCGTCCTTTTCCACAGACATAGCAAATGCACATGGCAAAATTTTCCAGTTCAAAAAGCATTACCCTGATTGGCCGGTCACAAAATATGTCCTTCTGCCAAGTATTGGTGGCTCCTGAAATGCATGCATGTCAATATAGAAAAACATGTGTTTTCAACTTTTCATCTTCTCTACTAAGAAAACATGGCAAAACAAACAGGGTATAAATAAGTTGATACCATGCTCAGAACCATGTGTTCAGGTTCACTGGGAAGCTAGTATTGTGCCATTAAAATAGAATATCAGAATAAGTCCCAAATTTTCAAGGCACTTGCTAAGAGTGAATGCATGGACACACACACAAAAATATATAATAGATATCACAAGGCCAAGAAGTGAAATGTTGAAAAGCATGACATACCTCATATTCCTCAAACTCATGGCCATCAACAATAACAATCGAAGGGGGCTTAAGAGGGGGGCGAAGCAATTCTTGAGCTTCCTCCCATGTTATCTTCAATTCCATGGATTCATCATTATCCATTAGGAATCGTTTAATCTTTGGACCAACAGAAGTTGCTTTTCTCTTGACAGGTCCTGGGGAAGAACGAGCAGTTCCTGGCCCTTCCTTCTGTGCTAATGCACCTTTGTCCATTTTACAGGTAGCGGCTTGTTCCACATGGCTAGGGCTTTTGCTCTCTATGTTGACTTTATTTGGTCGGAGTACTGCAGCATTTGGACTAGAATCTGGAGCAGGGACTTTACCATTCACCTCTGAAGGTGTTGGGACACCATTCACAGGCTTTGTTGGTTGCTCCTGTCAAATGAATCAAAGGATGAGATGGGCCTACTTTAGCAATCCAATAACCTACTCGGTAGTCAAAACTAATGCAGTCAAGGCATCAAATCTTGTAAGAAGTTTGCCATTGTATGAACTAGCATGAATAAAACATCAAGAAAATAAGCACACGTAATTGCACAGGAGTGTTAAGAAACAGAACACAATTGTGCAGGAATATCTAATCAACATATGGTAAACTATAATTTTGATTTAAAAACAATTCTCAACAATTTTGTGTCAGATGCCCAACATAGGTAGTGCAATAATTATCTCATCACAGTTGACAAAAATTCCTAGAATCAAAAGCAGAGCTTGAAACTTGAGAGTACAACAGGATGCAGCAAAACATCTAAAGCCTGGACACATGTCAGGTGAGGGCATTACAGCAAGACTTTATCAGACATTCAAACGGATGAACAAAGAACAGATTTGAATCAGCATCCACCCTATCAGTTCAAACATTACAGTATAGGCTGCATTAACTGTACTAGACGTAATAAAGTAAAATAACTTGCATACCTGTTCCGCAGAAAGATTTGTTGCCTTTCTGAATCCCATGACCAGCTTCCCTTCTGGATCTATTCGGCTGAAGGTCACTGAATAAATATAGCACCATGAGTTACAACAGCAAAAAAAGGAATTAAGTTTTTTTATGGCAAGTTAAAGTGGTTCGAAATGATCACTATAAGGAAACCAGGGTTATTAAGGCGTCGTCGCCAAAGCGGTAAGGTGGCCCGGGGTTTCAAGGCGTCACCCCGCCTTGCTGTGCGTGACTAAGGCATCCACCGCGCCCACGCCGCCGTCTCCAAGCTGCCGCGCCACGCCAAGCGACCAGATCCGACCTTAGCTCTTGCTTCAGGCCATTGTCTCCTCTGGCGCTCATCCAGAAGGAACTTCAAGTTGTAGTGATCGGTTCGTACCACGAAAGGATGCCCCATAAATAAGGGTGCCAATGTTGCACGGCCTAAACCAACCCAATCAGTTCCCGCTCATAGGTAGCGAGTTTGGCATGGCACGCTGCAATGGTGCTATATTCGGATGTACTGCAATGGTGCAATGGGACGACTGAAAACTGCCAGTGGACCAGAGCCTTGATGGAGAACCATGCCAAAGTCTGTGCCTGATGCATCGCATTCTACAATAAAGCTAGCCGTGAAATCCAGTACGTTAAGCACCAGGGCTGTGCAGAGGGCTTTCTTGAGTGTTGAAAATGGCGTGGCTGCCTCCTCAGACCATGAAAAATCCTTCTTTTTGAGCAGCGCGGTGAGCGGGACTGCAATGACGCCGAAATTCTTAATAAACTTGTGGTAATATCCTGCTAGTCCTAAAAATCCACCTAACCCCCGCGGAGAGCGCGGCATCGGCCAATCCACAACGGCTTGTATCTTGTCACCATCCACTGCAACGCCCGTGTCTGAAATCACATGACCCAAGCATGCAACGGACGAAGCACCAAACAAGCACTTTGATTTTTTTTAGAAAGAGCTAATGGCGTTGCAAAACTTGAAAAACCATGCTGAGGTGATGGAGATGCTCGGACCAAGATGAACTGTAGATGAGGATATCATCAAAGAAGACGAGCACAAAACGGCGAAGAAAAGGGTGCAATATATCATCCATCAGGGCCTGGAATGTAGTCAGTGCATTGGTCAGGCCAAACGGCATGACGAGAAACTCGAAGTGGCCGTGGTGGGTCCGAAAAGCGATCATCTTGATGTCGTCCTAGTGCATCCTCACCTGATGATACCCGGAGCGCAAGTCCAACTTGACGAAATAACAGGCACCCTTCAATTCATCGATGAGTTCATCGACAACCGGAATCAGAAACTTGTCGTTGACTGTGCATGCATTTAGAGCATGATAATCAACTTAAAACCTCCAAGTATTGTCTTGTTTTTTCACAAGGAGTACTAGTGAGGAGAATTCGGATGTACTGTCCCAGATGAGACCTTGTTGAAGCATCTCAGAACATTGCTGCTCGAGCTCATCCTTCTATAACTGGGGGTAGCGATATGGGCTAACCACCACAGGCGTTGTGCCCGGAAGTAGATGGATCCGATGATCCTATCGGCGAGGCGGTGGAAGGCCGGTGGGAGGCGCAAATATGGGCTCATATTCGATCAGCAAGGCCTCCATGAGGGAGTCATTTGTGTAGACTATAGAACATGCCTTGACCTGGGGTGTTGTGATGCCCTTCCACTGGATGGTTCTGGTGCCGTCCTGAAAGGAGACATACTGGTTGTCAAAATCCCAGAGAAGCGGCCCCAATGTTTGCAGCCACTAGACACCGAGCACAATATCGAAGACTCCCAATGGAATTACCAAGCATGCAATGCAAAACGTTTCCTCCCCTATGTTGATGGAGAGATCATGCCAATATCCAAGGCTTGCCACTATGTCACCATTGGCCACCATCACCCAAAGGCCCGGTCTTGCTGTCAACTGAAGTCCCATGCAGAACCCATATTGAGCAAGGCGATGAACTCCTCGGTCCCACAGGTGACACAGGTGCATGGAATCATAGGCCCAAACACTCCAGAGCCCTGTGATTGCATGGAGGGACGCAACTGCATCAGTGTTCTACTCGACCGTATCAGAGAGCTCATCATCCTCGATGAAGTCTTGCACTTCCAAATAGAATAGGCTTTGACAGCGATGACCGCGAACAAATTGTTCATCGCAATTATAACACAAGCCTTGTTTGCGGCATTCGGCCATCTCGGCCAGTGAGAGACGGCGAAACTAACGGATTGAAGGTTGCGCTGCGGTCAACAATCTTTGGTGGGCCGAAACAAGCGAAGAAGCGGCGTTGCCTCGGGCGATGCTATCCGTCCGGGCCGAAACGACTTTGCACCCCAGCAGAAGCGTGATCGGCGGTGCCAAATCGAGTGGCGGCGGGTGCACATGCTAGTCATACGCACGGGCGAGCATCATGGCCTATTGAAGATCCATCGATCGCATCAACTCCACATCAGTGCGTACTAGTTTGGGAAGGCCCCCCGTGAATTGTGTTTGCTGCTGAGCTGTCAATGGTGGCACCCGTCAGAGTAAGGTGAGGAAGGCATTCTGATAAGCTTCAACACAGCCTTCAAACAGCAAGCGGGCAAGTGCTCCAAGGAAATTGCTGCCGAGTGGAGGACCAAAACGCTAATGACAAAGCTCCTTGAAGTACTCCCAAGTTGGCTCCCCGAAGTCGCGTTTCCACTAAGTATGCCACAGCTGGGCAATGCCCGTGAGATGGTATGAAGCCAGCCACACTTTATCTACTTCTGCCTTTCGCTGACTGCGAAAGAATTGATCACATCGGTTTAGCCAGGTGAGTGGATCTTCCAAGCCATCGAATACTGGAAAATCCCAGCTTATGGTATCGAGGTGGGACGTTCAGCGCAGGGGACGGTCCCAGGGCGACAGAATGGCCAACTGGCGCAAGGTGTTGGACTGCATGGGCGGAAGGTGTTGGACTAAGGCGGAAGACGACACATATATGGAGGTATTAGCGTATGACATGTGAGGATGAGCTGCGGCTGGTAGCATGCTTTCAGGCCGTGGATAGGTGGTGGTTACAGCTGCAGGTAGAGGAGCAATAATCGGTAATGCAGTGGTGGGGATTGGGAGTTGGGCGGAAGTGCCTGGGGATGCCGCCAGTGCTGATGGGAACGAAAGGAATCCGGCGTGTGCATCCGCCGCACATCTCCAGCGCGAGCATCCGAGTGGTGATGTTCGGGTTTTGCTAGATGCCATCCACCTGGTCGCTCAAGCTGACATGGTTTCCATCAACGCGGAGGGTTAACTCCTTGATAGCTTCTAGGACTGTTGATAGGGCAGCAGAGTCGCCGCCCCATTCAGACCTCGACATGGAGGAGGTTGCCGGGCTATGCTCTGATACCAAATTCTTGAGGTCGGAACTTCAGAGGAAGTAGTTGTGCTGGACTGGAGGCCAAGGCCTGTAGCTGCGGTGACTTGGAGCCGTGGCGGCTACCAGATCTCACGGGAAAGGAGACGGGAAAGAGAAGCACCAGACGTAAGAATTTGAAAAGAGAAGCACCAGAGGTAAGAATTTGATTCTTTCTTATTGACTTCAAATTACAAGACAACCTATATATAAAAGGTTGGCCCCCTAATTGCATATCTAGCCGAGTTTGTTAAGCAAACCTAGGATCAACCCTTATCCGACTCAAACTCCTAACCGAAATTTTAATACTTCACTATTACTGCTATTCTTCCGAAAACTTAGCCCTAAGGCCTTGCCGTGTGTTCTGTCCTTCGTCCGCCCTTAACTGTAGCGAGTCAAGCGTTGTCAGCCGTCCCTGGCGCTGCTAGTCGTGCTGCTGTCGCGTGATCTGCAGCCGGCTCTTTCGAAACAAAGGAAGCCGGGCCCCAAACATCAGTGTGTACAAGATCAAAAGGATGACTAGAAATAGTCATTAGAGGGATAGGGGAGCTACAGCTGCTTGTCAAGCTTGCAACCCATACAATGTAAAGAGATGTCCCAAAAATAGACCAAAGAACACCACGACCGACGAGTGACGAAAGACGTGATCCACAAAGATGACCAAGACGATGGTGCCACTGAGCGAAGGAGGTAGTGCATGACGGAGCAAGACCAAAGGGAGTAGTAGCGGCTAACTAGCTAGTGGAGACAACGGAAGGTAGATGAAACCAGTCTAGCTCCCAAAGATGCTGCGAATCACGACAGCAAGGGGCAGTACCAAGCAAAGTCCCCGTGCGGCAATCCTGAACAAAACAGGAGTATGAATCAAGAACAACACGACGGTTGTGATCAGTAATCTGACCAGCCAACATAAACTGCATAGTAAGCTGAGAAACATGAGACTGCAAGAACATGAAAGGAGGTAGAAAGCTTGTTTCGACCTACAACAGACAAAGAGGTACCATCTGCAGTCTAAACAGTGGAAGGAAAGACTGTGGGTTGCATGAAAGTGAGGTATGTGGAATCTAACGTCGTGTGAAAAGAAGCACCAGAATGTAAGACCCACGGAGACAAGATACCTAACGAGGGAGGAGGCGGAGGTGTAGAAGACTGCTAAGAAGCAAGAGCCAAACGAGCTGAACTCGAGGAGTCTGAGGACAAGCCGACATCGAGGCGCTAGAGAAGCAAGAATAGCTGTTGTGCGGCATCACCGAAGGAACCCTGGCAAGAGGCATCAGCTCCTGATCAGGAGGAACCGCCAAAGCCCTTCGGGGGACCTCCACCTTAGCGACCTTGGTCTCTCCTTCGCTTGTAGCAGTCCTGATACCTGTGACCATCACGCTGACAATAGGTGCAGTGGAGACCCGTAGTACAAGCAACAGCTACAGGGGCACTAGGAGCTGGGGAAGGAATCTCGGTTAGTGCTGAAGAAACAGGCGCTGAGGCAGACAAGATAGCCTGCATCTGAGCCACACCACGGAGACGAGTCTCTTCAGCACGCACAGCCGTGAGAGCCTCCACTAAGCTCAGGAGCAGGTGACTGAGTCAAGAGCTGAGCCCGCACAGTCTTGAACTTGGGCCGGAGATGCGGCAAGAAGTCGTAGAGACGGTGAGTCTTCTAGTAAGCATGGAACCGCACACAGCAAGGACAGGTCCGGAAAACATCCAACCCCAAAGAGTCAAGCTGATGCCACATCTCAGACATCTGCTGGTAGAAGTCATCGATGGTGGCATCAAGCTGCTGAAGGGAATGCGCCCGGTGCACGACTGAGAAATACATAGCATTACTCTCCGGCTGATAGTGAGCTCGAAGGCACTCCCACATAAGCTGTGTCATCGGCAGCTCCGCCACATTCATGATGATAGCCACTATTATACTACCTACCAGGATGGCAGAAGCATGATCCTCAGCCTCCTGCCACCGCTCGTAGGCGTGCAGGGCAGACTGATAGAGCTCCAAAGCCTCCTCCAATGCAGCGTTGGCTTCGTCCTGAGCCACTTGATCCGCATCAGCAGGGAGAGTGGGCTGGGTGGGCAGTGTGGGACGAGGCGGGCAGGGGTGCTCGCCAATGAGAACCCCACAGACGCTGGCCGTTGAGGAGAATCCTCTGGTGAACCGCCCACTCCCTAAAGTTCGTACCGCCAAAACAAACAGCAGGGAGCAGGACGGTGAAGGAGCTACCGAGGGTCGCCATCCGGAGCAGATCGGAACCCCCTTTTTTTGCGGCGTCGGCTGGGGGGGTTGATGGAGTCCTAGGCTAGAGGCGGCATGGGGTGGGAACCGGCTGGGGCTGGTCGAAGCAGACGATGTTAGTCGGCAGGCGGTCACCGGCGTGGACGTGCGCCGACGTGGGAAACTCCGGTGCCGAGGAGCAGCACGGGCGGGCGCGAGTGCCGGGGCGGGCGACGCCGGGAGCAGGGCACACAGGAGTGGTGCCGAGAGCAGGCACACGTGGGCGGTGGTGGCCAATTCCGATCGGATCCAAGGCGGCGGCGGCCAGATCTGGCGCCACCCGGAGGGAGGAGCCGGCGGCGGCGGTCGGATCCGGCGCCACCCGGAGGGAGGAGCCGACGACGGCGGGCTGGAGGCCAACTCGGGGACACGGGCGAGCAGGAGAAGGCACAAGCGAGCGAGAGAAGTGAGGAGAGAGGGAGAGAGCGGTCCGGCAGCGGCCAGCCAAACCTTAACCTAACTCTGATACCATGTAAGAATGAGGCATTGTATTGCCAAAGGGCCCAACAGACCAATGTATGTTCATGTACAATATGCAAAAGACCCCTAGACTATACACATCTAACAAAACAATCATCAGAACACAATATATCAAAACGTGTCCTACATAATGTCAAGATGCAAAGGAAAAAGCTTAATGAGGTACTATTTTTCTTATAGGCATGCTACATCCATATGCACAAGTGCACAACCAGTAACTCATAGGCTCCATAGTCATAGCACTAATATTCAGAATCTTTTGTAGCCCATGTCTTTAGGAAAGGATATCTACCTGTATCGCCTGCTTGTAACTGCATCGACTGAATGCAAGGTGTTACACCCTCCAATACATACATCCTGCTGTTATTATTAGGCCAGAAACGGAACTGAAACACCCATTCCTTACCACTGGCATCCAGAACTTTTAATGGAAGCCCTTCTGGCTGAGAGATTGGAGGGAAGTATGCCTATTCAAAATGATTTTCCATTAGGGCGGTTTATTAAAAGGAAATGCACAAAAAAAAGAACTAAACACCCAAGTATAAAAAATGCCTGCACATCCTATTAAGATATAAACCTCAACAAAAGAAAATCAGCAAACCCTACTTTGAAACATCTCGAATAAAGAGTTGCTGATAATTCTAACAACCCACAATACTATAGAATTTAGTCATGCATCAGGTTAATTTTAGCTCATGAGCTTATTGACAATTCTGGCATGGCTCAAGATAAGTAGCAAACCTAGAAAAGAAAAAAGGGCAGATCATATCACCATGCGCATAGAATAGTAAGCGATAATGAAGGCAATTTTCCATGGATGGTAACCCAAGCATAATCAAATCCTAGAGAATCTACAAATTAACAAAACAAATATATAATTAAAAATGAGAATCGAATCATCAACTCACCTCGGCACATTTCTTTGGCAACACCAAACGACCAATCCGGCCAGCATCACTGGCACTTAGCATTTTTTCAAACAAAGGAGTAATAACAGAATTCGAACTGTAGGAGAGTTAAGGATGTTACTTAAGAACAGACAAGAATTAAAACAAAAATATATGACATAATTTGATAATGCCATTATTTACAGGTATATAGAAGAGTATATTGTCTAGAGGAAATTGCTCATGAACATACGTAGAATTTTTTGGATACTCTCCAGATAAGTGTTGTAGCTCTTGATCAGTTATTCTAGGCCAATAGCGGGGAAGTAATTGAGATCTCGCCTTTGCATCCATTCTGGGTCTTCCATTGCGCATTTGGGCTTGGAATTCATTATCAATCACACTATGGGAATAGAACTGTTTCTGCAACGAGGAAGCTAGTTGTGATTGCTGCTGAGTAGATGCGATTCTGATATGATCTTTAGGTCCATTTGGCGATGCAAAATTAGCGGGCTGCCCAACTGCCAGGGTTGGCGGATCATCCTTTAGAATGGATGGATGATGTGAATCAATCTTGAAGCCAGCAGATACAGAGGAACAAGGATCTGGAATTACCCCTTTCCTTGATGACAAAGGGTCATTTTCTCCTCCATGGTGACTAGGATCATAAAGACTAGTTGGATTTGATCCTTCTCTGTGATAGAGCGTATAAGAGTACGTTGGATCCAGGCTCGTGTGCTGACCGTGCCCATTGGCATATCTGTCCCTTATAATCTGGTTCATGCTGGCAGGTGTTGTTGGTCTGTCATGCATGTCATCAAATTTCTTTTCCTGGGCATGAATAAAAGTGCGCCCTGGAAGTAGTTTTTCACTGCCACTAGGCCTATCAAACTCATAAGCTAGACGCTGCTGCAAGTCTGATTGTATACTGGACACACTCCACAGATTGGTCTGTCTCCACTGACTTGAAAATTGCCCGGCAGGAGGTCTCCAGCTCTTGACAAAACTGTCTTTTCTATCAGCTACATTTTGAGGCATATGCACAGAAGATGACCATATCGGACTTGGTGCCTAACAAGCACGAGGAGCAATTATACTCAAACAGATCAAAATATGAAACAATTCCAAAGAAAACCAGTAAAGTGCAAAACACCTGCAATTTAAGCCTATATAAAAAAAAATACATGCAACTTCGATACACAAGAGAAGCATCATACACATAAATCAATTGACAGCTTCAGTAAATGACATGAGCAAGGTAAAAACAGGGCATCAGCTACATAACATCAGGCTTCCATCTAATTAATGCAACCATCCAAATAGCATAACTGTAGCGAATGATGGATGTTTTTCAGTTTCTGTTTTTCAATGATAAGTAGAAACCGTGAAGTGAGCAAAACTGGAACGCAAGTGACAAAATGAACTATCCAAATGCACGTCCTTGCGAAATTTCTGCCCAGTAATGGAGGCAATCTGATCAAAGCTTACCAACTTAAAGGGCCCACATGCCTAAAACGGGCACATATTTCGTACACTCGGTATTCTCGATGCCATCAGTCCAATAATAGTGTATCCTCACACAAGAGTAAAAACTTCCACGACATACCATAGCAGCATGTGACTTGCGAGCGCAGAGGATGCAGTCAACCCCGCCGGCGTCGAGCAGCACATATGCATGGACCGAGACGATGCACCCGCAATGCAGCCTCTGCCCGATAAGAGCACATGTACAGGACCGGATCAATCAGCACGCACAAATCACGACCAGCACAAAGGCTAGAGAATCAGCATGCACGCGTACGTACCTTCCCGCACGTTTCACAGGTCCTCCACCCGGCCACCTCCGAATGGAAAGTCTCGCAGAAGCTCCCCTGCTCGAACGAACCACTGCTCACACAAAACAGAGAGCACACATGCATGCATGCATCAGGAACCCGGAGTCGCACGCAAGTCAAACCACCCCCCAAAACCCACAACTTTACCCAAAACCCCCGCATATTCCGCGGAAATTGCAACGACGTAGCGATCACTCCACGTAGATCCGGTGGGCGCCATAGGCGAATCCGCCCCCCGAGGGAGAGAGCTCCCGGCCGCACGAATCGAGCGCGCGGGGGCGCCCCGCCGACGGCAAGATTGGGCGGAGGGGGAGGGGGAGGGGAGGAGATTAAGGAGTTACCGTACGTACTAGCATCGGTCGCAGAGCTCGGCGTGGTCGCCGGAGCGGAGGTGCCAACCCCGGCGGCGCGGGCCTTCGGATTTGGGGTCCTTGCAGTGCGCGTTGAAGCAGATCCTGGGCCGCTGCTGCGGCGGGGCGGGGGGAGGGGGCGGCTGCTGCTGTTGTGGCGGCGGCGGGGCGGAAGCGACCGGAGGGGGCGGCTTGGGCTGGGGAGGGGGCGCCTGCACCGAGATGGGGGTCGCGGAGGGGGCGGCGGGCGCGGAGGGGGGAGGCGGCGCCGGCGCCGGCGCCGGCGAGGACATGGGCGGAACCCTAGGCCGGCGGTGCGGCCAGGTGGGAGGGGGTGGGAATCGTGGAGGCGGAAGGAACGAGAGGGGAGAGGCGAGGGCAAGCCTTTTAAGCGAGGCCCAGAAAAGCAGTAGTTGTGTAGTAGTACCAGCGTTTGGATTACTCCTGCTACGTGTACACGACACACCTCGGTCTCACCCTCATGCTGCTAGTACTGCTACTCCAGTATTATTTCTCTATCATTTTCCCCCTTTCTTTATCACTCCCACATCATACGTAATTGTCTACGTAACAGTCTATTTATTTTTAAGCAAAAGTAGAAATTTGAGTCAGCATATACAACTTACTATGGTCATGTCTAAATAATATGGTTTTTGACTTTTAACTAAAATAATATTAGAGTGTTTGTTAGCTTTCTTTCTTAGATATTCAATCAAAAAATTAAAATTATTGTTATATCTCTAGAGATAATGTGTAAAGAAAAAAACTACATTAAAAAATCAATATGTTTGGATCAGCTTCTAGCATCAGTATTAAGCATCAGTATTTGGAACTCAGTTGGTCGATGGCCCACGCATGCACGTTCGTTCCTAAGCTCGTCCGGATCCCTCTTTCCAACATGAACGCATGGACGCAGTAGAATAAACAAAACAACGAAAAGGACCACTGGCGTTCTATAATCTCTTTTGGTTAACTCATGCTAATAGCGTAGCAAAGTAATTAGTATGAACACTACGTTCAAACAGCCGTGCCAGGTGCAAGCACGTTGGTACGCGTAGCAAAGAGAGAACGCCGGCGCGGCGTAGGAAACGGGCTCGATGGGCGGTCGCGGGAGCGACCGCACGGGACAGGAGGCATGCGGCATGCGCCGGCGCGCGGTTCGCTCACTCGCCACCGGTGCGCTCACCGGACCCCTCATGCCCTGCCCGCGCTCTCGCCCGTACGGCGTACGGCACGTGCGTGCGGGGGCCGGCGGCGGTATCCCTACCATACGAGCGCAGCCCATGCACGTCACCTCACCAACGCCAGGTCATTCTTCGGTTTTCTCCATCACGAGAAAAAAAAAAGGGTATACGCGCTGCTTATTCGAACGAAATGTTTGCCACTATGGGTACGTACGTGCGTAAAACAACAGACGCGTCGTGTGCGGCGCGGTCTTCGTCGCGGCGCGGCCGTCGAGGCTGCGGGGCGCGGCCCCACCCTCCGTGCGGACGTGCGGACTCCACCCATAGCGCTCCTCACGCTGCGGCCCAAATCCAATTTAGGGTATGTTCTTTTCAATTTTTTAAAACGATTTTTTATTTTTACTATAGTATTTAACTTTCAAACGGAGTATTTTTTTAAGACGAAGTCTACAAGTTAATTATAGTACATGTTAAAAGCCTAACATCTATACCATCCAAAATCGCAAAAGAATAGCTCTTTTTCTGTAATCTCTACCGTAAACAGCTACAATTCAAAAATTTCAACCAAAAACCGCAGCCAAAAAGAACAGACCCTTAATTTTGCCTGCAGCTCCACTCCAACCTGTACAAACATGTTATGCTTTGAGATTGGCGATGCCGATGTCATTTGACGGCGCATGCGGCGAGGCCAAACTACTGTCTCTGTCGATCAAACGGTTTTTGTACTGGTCGTGTCCCAGTAACTCCCTATTCATGTTGGCGTGGATAGTTTTTTTTACTGTAGCTAATAGCTTATAATTAAAATTAAAACGTAATTGCTAAAAAGAGTGATTTTTTAGAATAAGAATGTGAGCGGTGAGAAAAAAGAAAGATGTGTACGGGAGACGATAATACTAAAAGTGGTTTACGTGGTATATTTGCATCTTCTGTCTTATCTTCAAAATAAGATTAAAAAATAAGTGGAGAAGTTATTTTAAAAAGCTAAATTTTATGTTGACAACAGGAACATATTCTTAAGTGCCGTCTATGTCGTACGAACAGTGTGATTAGACACCAATATTGTGTAGACGTTCGTATTCTAGATAAGTGATAAGCATGGACGAGTAAACCCACGTCCTTTTTCTTCCACATGTTTTCTTTTTTGAAGATTTTTCTTCCACACGTTGGTTTCTTATCTTGGTACGCACGCCTTTCTTGCGCGACCAAATGGTTTTCGATGTTAAATCGCCTGAACCATACGAAGAAATGACAACTCTTTAATTAGAGGCGTATCAGCTAATGTTTTATGAAAGAAATAGGAATAAGTCCACAAGTTACAACCCAATATTGATCCAATTTCAACCTTTAATTTTAAAATTATTTATTTTTCACCTTTAAATTATTAAAATTATTCGTAACACAACCTTTAAAAAACCAACCGGTGAAACCAACCGGCTCTTAATCTGCCTTGCATTCATGTTCTGCAAAATTATGTGTATGATTCAGTAACAGAAGTGATCACTCAGGTGAATACAAAAAAGTTCTAGAAGAATTTCTTTAGCACCAGCTGGCTTTATACATATCCACTTTGTTTGTACGCGAACGCGGCTAATTGCGCGAACTTGTTTGTTCAGATCTATTCATATCTACCATTCTCGAAAAAAAAACCAAATTCATATATTTTTTTAGGGAACCAAATTCATATATGACAATACTACAATACACAAGGATATATGCATGCAGCGCCCGTTTAATAGACACCGGGTTGCTAATCCCTTTTACGTACGCCATTTGTTCTTTGCTACAATCGTTGTAATTAGCTCATGCGTGCATGTTCTGAGGGTATTTACAATGGTATAATTGCTCTTTATAATATTTTCTATGTTATTTTTAGATGGTACTAAAAACTATTCATATGGTAAGTTATCTTTTTGTATGTTTTTATAGACAATTTTTTTATGATACAATATATCTTATTTATCGTGTTACAGTTGACTACTGTTAGTATATCTAATTCTTTATACTCCTTCTTGCTTCTTTACGTCATATCGTATCATACATAGTGTGTGCGCTACCGCCCTCTTGCGTTCGTGGCTTGCCATCTACTGCAAAAATCCTAAGATTTTTGCCTCTTCTCGGCCACCGTCCTGGAGGAGCAACGACTTCTGGGTATGTGTTGTGTAATTGTGGAAAAGCTATGGCTCTCTCACGAAAAAGATATTGAAAAAAGAAAGAAAAAAGACCACCCCTGCATTTTTGTGTGGCATGTACATGCTCCTAAGTGGTCTTTTGTAAAAGGAATTTTATATAAAAAAACTCGAAAACGTCACCCCCCCCCCCCCACCTTCTATTGGCACATACGTTTCAATAGATGGGGTTTTTTCAATGCAATTTATGGTTTATAATTGTGGTTTAATATTTTTAATCTTAATATGAACGTTTGTTTAAATGAACTGAATACCTATAAGCTGATAAACTATTTTAACAAGCTATCCTGATAGACTGCTTCGAAATAATGACAGAGAAATTATTCTATTTATGTATTTAAGAGAAATCATAAATCATAAGCTATAAACTATAAACAAAAAAGAACCCGTCCATCTGTTTCATGCCCGTTGACCAGCACCGTTTGATAAGAACACAATGACTTTCTAATTCACTTGAGGCATAATTTTTAGTTCATCCTCTAATTGAGTCAGATGTTATTAAGAGTTCGTATTATCTTATTTAGAGATAACTCGCGCCAGGCCAGTTTGCTCAATCACTCATCTTAGCCCCTTTGTGAACTCTGCTTGCTCGAAAAAGAGAACAAAATATGTAACCACTTTCTCTGAGACAAAGAAACCGATATGTCTGCATGGGGGGGAAATGGAATCGATCTGAGCAAGTAATCCATGGGGAATGGCATCGTCGCAGGGTCCCAGAAGAGCGGATCGGACAAGACCACGGCAGCTACTCCTCACGAATCATGCAAGTCACGCCCTTTTAAAATGAGCTTGGCACGCATGCATGTGCCATCTGATGGCCAATACCATAATCTATTGCTCCGACTCCACGCATTTATGTGTGACACTGCACGGAAATACTCTTTAACCAGTTTAATACGAGTACCGGAGTACGTGACGACATGCTAAACTAGCCGGTAGAAAAGTCACACAACACTTTCTCGTTTGTAAAAGATGATGTATCTGCAACCGATGTTTTTCTTCTTTTTTTTGAGTATAGAAAGCTTTACAGACATTGCGAAGAAAACTATGATCAAGTGACGTGGGAATGCACCTCGTTGTAGTAGCAAATCATGGATTTTGTGGCGCTCAGTTGGGTTTTTTTTATGACTTATAGCATCTTTTTATACTGTTTACAGTAGTTTATTTTATAATGTAGTCCATCATAGATAATACAAAGGAATACAAAAAAAGATTAAAAAAACCCAAAAAGCTAGAAAAAAGATGAAATTAAAAATGTTAGGAGTCAAAAGCATAAGCTAACTTATATAAACCGAAATGAGTACAACCTTAGAAAGCTATGCTAACAAGAAAAGCCCATGCCTTATAGGTAACCGATGGTGTACCTTGTCTCAAGAAGGAATAACCCATACTTTAATCGGTTAAGGTGGTGCTCAAGTTGGTTTAAAGCCAACTTCTGCTTTTTTCACTATTCAGTAATTTCGTCTTTTTCTCCTTTTTTTAGATTTTTTATGCTTTTTTGTTTTTTTCTTTTTTCCTCGTATTCCTTTGTATTGTCCATGATGGCTAACATGTTTTTTCTATTTTTATTTTTTAAAAAAATTAATTATGCCAAATAAGCCAGCTCAGCTACAATAAAAAATAAGCCAGCTACAATAAAAGTAGTCATAAGTCAACGCCAAACTAAGCGTTACCTAAGACTGAGCTGTAAATGATGGCTGCAAGAAAGCCATGTATAATAGTTTGTCTCTAAAGTTTTCACCTCATCTAAAGACAGCACCAAATACAATATCTCTTACAGTAAATCATTTCTCAAACTATTTTATACTACTTTTACTATAACTTCCTGCCTCATATATCCACTATTTACGTTGATTTACGAGTTTAAGTCATCTCTTACATAAGAGACAACATATTAGAATATCTCCAATAATACTATTTTAGCTGTTTCTTAGCTATGTTAAATGAGTAAAATCATATGTAGAAAAAAGAGGAAGTGAAGAGAGATAATGTGATATCTCAAAAAATGACTGAAGCTCGTAAATTAACACAAATAGTGAGGGGGTGTGAGACAGAAAGTTATGGTAAAAAATAGTATAAAATAGTCAGAGGAATAGTTTACTGTTGAAGAGCTTGTTTCTAGTTTTGTCTTTAGGTAAGATGAAACCCTTAGAGACAATATTAAGAAACAAATTATTGTATATATCTTTATGTCTCCTCCACATAAAATTTTACTCATTGAATATATCGTGCATACTATTATTTCTTCTCTTCTTCTCTTTTTTCGTATAAAATTTTAATTATTTAATATTACTAAGAGATAGCTAAGTTTTTTCGTATAAAATTTTAATTATTTAATATTACTAAGAGATAGCTAAGATAGTATTAGTGCTAACAGTCGCTTGCACCAACGACTCTTCTCTGGAAAGATTCTTCCCCTCAGGTACGCACGGTACAGTAATGCAGCATGCACGCCGGCACAAGACCACCAAGCATCAATCAAGAGGGTTTCTTTATGACCACCCTCCCCCGCATGATGCCAATCGGCATCACGAGGTGGCATGCCATGCCTACAGAGAAAAGCTACCACCATGGTCTATCCATCACATAAGGAAATCGATGCATTCCGTCCTACCCACTGGTTGGGCATTTCCTTGCTCTTCACGCTTCAAGGGAGAGGGAGAAGATGGTGATGTTCATTCTTTTTAGCTATAGCCGATGATTTATAGTTTTAGTTAATAATTTTTAGGCCTAGCGTAAATGATTGTGTGAATGATTCAAATGTTGATAAACGTTTTAAAAAGACTATTCCGATAAACCGTTTCAAAATAATAGTAAATAATAAGCTATAAACGAAAAAAACTGGGCCGATATCTCTTCCCAGTAAAAGAACAAGGTGAAACCTCACAAGTTTTTATTTGCATCAGTGTACGTAGTAGCATCGGAATTCTTGTACAGTTCCACACTTTCAGTAAAGCAGTAAGTGGCAAAAAGAAGGAAGATTTCGACAAGCATCGCTCGTGGCTCTCCATGCATTGTGGTGTGAGTATTTACAGATAACAGATGCTGAGACGTGAGGGGGCAAGAACAGGGTAAGAAAGATAAAGAAGAAAATAAAAATCATCATCTGGGGGAGAAAATGGTGGCCAATCCTTGATCCACCGTCAGTTGGATAGGGGGGCCATACGCCATTAGATGCTCTAGCTCGGCGCCGGTGTGGGACCTGTCGCCTCTCGCGATCACCTCCCCGTCGGAGTCAATGATGCCGCCTTTGGTACTGCTGCCGACGCGCAGGCCCGGCTCAATCCGGAGAGCCTTTACCTGTTAACGAGTACACGGATGGCATTTCAGAAGATGCACCATGTTTTCTGGCCATGTTTGGGACAGGGTGGATTTTCTGGGCACACACCTTGAAGTACTCCACATAGGGCGATTTAACGTAGCTACCGTCCTTCATCTGAAACATGAGCCCAAGAACAACCGACCTCGGGCAGTCCTTGATTATAGCTGCATCCAAGTAGCCGTCTGCAAACTGCAAGGTGATAAAGAAGAATTAAGCTATGGAGCTCAGGGGGGACCCAGCCAATCAGAATCCCCATTGAATTAGCACAACATGGAAAACAATACCACTGAATGATTGGTAACATTTTGACATTCTTACATACTATATGAAGAGCCTTTAGATCCTGAGGGTAAATAGATACTCCAATCAATGATTCCACACGAATTTTATGCATGCAGCTAAATCGACACGATATATAACTTATTGATAGAATCTCTTGGAAGAAACTACCAGGTAAGTTCCTAACTTGATTACAGCACATAGCAACACATGTATGAATACATTTTTTAGTCAAAATATGAAAGAAATTGTTGGTTGTGAGGGCTCCTGTGTAATTTCCGTATTTTGGTTGGCTTCAAACTGACTTAAGTCTAGTGGGGACACACTTGTCATAGAAAGGGGGAGAGAGAAGGGGACGGCTTATCCATTCAAGAAGGAACGCTTCCTTCGCGTGGATGAGATTGGCCCGAGTCTTGTGGCCTCCCTCTCGCTGCTCTCTCACCGGCATAGTGGCGGTGATAGGTTTTCTGGGAAGGCGTCATCTTCAACGTGCATCACCGAGCTATCTTCTTGGTGGCTTTGATTGCCATTGCTTCTGTGAGTTGATTCTATGTTGATTTTGTGATCAGTTATTTTGATCAGCATGCCATACTATTGAATTTGCTATATATATTATTCTAAGAATCTCTAGTTTTGGGTGACTGTGCATGATAACCTGTGGGATTGAATAGTTCAATGAGGATAAAACTGTCAAAGTGAGATCAGTGTGATATTTTAGGAGTATTATGCTAGTTTTGAATTGATTGCTGCTAGTAATTTGCTGCCCTGTTATTGCTCTAGTACTTGCTGAAACCTTGAACTGATATTCACTGGAGTATTAATCTGTTGCCTTTTTTAAGTACAATACTTGCAATTTGATTCTAATTGTTACTGTCACTCTACTGTGGCAAGGTTTTATCTATATATCAAAACTTGCATAATATTTAGAAAGAGTATAATATTTAGAAAGAGTCACTCTGATTGTTGATCCAAGTTGTCATTCATGGCAAGGAGGTCTTGGTCTAAAACAAGAGAAGTCCGACATCTGAGAGCCAAATGTATAACAATTTGAGCAATCTGCTGATTGTTTATTCTCCTATGTCTAACATGTTGAATATAATTTCACTTTTAGTTGACATGGAAAAGAGTTATGTAATTGCATATATTTTACTAGCGTTCATGTTATTTGTTTATTGTTGAAATTATACTTTTATATTCACAATTAAATCTAGAATTATTCAGCTAAAACCGCATAATATCCAACACAAATAAACCAAAATGAAGCGATATTTACCTTTGCTTGTGGTGCTGTCATGACACCTTCACTAGCAAAAGGAACATTGCTGACCCAAACTGAAACAAATGGACCGTTCAGTGATCTCCATTCAAGATCAGTTTCATCAATTGAAGGGCCTGAATAGGCACATGTTTCATCACTACAGTCATTTGATCTGTCTCTTTGGACAACAGTGCTAGCCCCATTTGATTTACAACTGGTAATTTGCCCTACAGGATTACCAAATCCTTCATATCCTGGGGCTGGAACAAAAAGAACACGCCCATTGTACTGTCGCAAGTTCACCACACGTAGAAGGGACTGAAACAAAGTCAAGAGCATAGAGTAAATAATTGCAAATCCAAAAGACCCTAGTAAGAAAATGCAAATACTACTTTGGTTATCTGTTTTTGAATGAGAACAGAGGCCAGAGATGTAATAATTCCAACGTATCTAAAAAGGAGAATGCAAATACACTACAACAATATTTGCAATACACTTTCATCAGCCTCTGCATTTGCTCAAGTATTAAATCTCATATAATACACCACTGCAGTTTCACTTTTAAGCATACAATGCATGTTTTTAAGATGAAATGCATGCCTAAACATGTATATACACCATTACAGAAAATTTTCCAAAGTTGGAACTTAACTAATAAAGTTTCAGATGCACCTGTCGAGGTCAGAAAGCTTATGGATATAAATGGAATGAAGTGTTTCATAGAAGCTTTTAGAGTAGCAGCCATACATAAAAGTCGAGGCGAGCGCTTCCCATCCACCTATACTTCTCTGACTCAATATCAATATCAGCTACCAGACCTGCAGTTCATAAATCATTTTCAGGATTTACAAGTATATCTTATTGCTAAGGAAGTAGAGAGTGACAGGACAAGCTTTGAGAAGGATATTCAGTGTTATCAACTGTAGTTTGGAAAAAGTTAGCGTCAAGCTAATGCGCTACATACCCCATGTAAGCATCAAGACGCTAAAAAACTTTGTCTTTCCCTGCACAACAGAAGTGACATCAAGGGCACGTTTGTGACCTGTGTTACGGAAAAGTTGCATCAGTACTTGTTCAAACACATCAAAGGGTAAAATTTTGAGAGGATATACAACATGGCTACATAGATGAACAGTGACAAAAATCAAAGAGGAAGAGACTGACCTCTGATGATTGCAAACACAGCATTAGACATAGAGAAGGGTTCACCAGCAGAATGCAATAAAGATTGCACCATTCCATTTCCAGTACCTGTGGCACAAGTAATGTGTGAAAAGTCTGCTCAGCATACTAACGACATTGAAACGCACAGATGCTACACCAAGCCTGAACAAAAGGTGCAGCATAGCAATACAGCTCACCAAGGTGCAGCATTGCACCACTATGATAAAAATATCACTATAATCATATACCTGCTGGGATGATCCCTAGTGGCACTTTTATTGCTGTGTTCCAGTCCTCTCTTTGCAGCAGACCATTAACCACCTAAATAAAAAATAAAATAGCAAAATTGAATTGGTCGAACCAAAATATAGCATACAAACAAACAGAACCTAAGCTCAACAATACTGAATGGGGACTAAACACAGAGGGTATTTTGCATCAAGTTCCATATGTGAACGATTTATTTTACTAACCTCTACAAGGACACCGTCTCCACTAACACAAATGATTCCATCATATTTCCTAAGATCCAGCGAATGAACAATTTCTTGAGCATGAAGGCGATACTTGGTTTCTGAACACGATTCACAACTTAAAATTTAGTATACAGAGTAATAGGGCATCGCAGTTATCTTTTCAAAAGTAGGAAAATTATCCCCCCCAAAAAATGTAGGAAAATTATAAACATAGATTACAACCTTGCATGGTGTAAAGAATGCCAGCAGCTTCAATGAGAGGCAAGATTTCAGTCTGGAAAATCCTCCGCCCACCTCTCTTCCCACCGTAAGGGTTCACTATAATGAACAATCTCTTTGGCCGACCTATTATCCGACACCATATAGTGGAACAAACATATAAGCATTCATGAATAGTTAAAACTCAAGTTCTAGTTGCATCGTCAATATCCTGCTTGTTTGTGTTCAGAAGCGCAGACAAACGCAAACTAAGACAACCACTGAGTTGACAAGAATTACACAATGCTTAGCGAAAGAACAGAAGAAAAAAAATGCTTGGAGAATGGAGCAATCCTATAAAATGATGAAAAAACGAAAACATAAAGAGGCAACTAGATATTTGTTGAAGTCTAACTTAACACTCCAAGGTGACATTTAATGGCAACAGTGACACTGAGAAGGACATTTGACCGAATCACACACACAAAAGCACGGACCTAGATAAAGGAAGTATCCATAGCATTAATACGAAAATACCCCCTACGTTAATAAGCACTACATGAAAAAAGGGCATCAGATTGTTTGATTCTTGGACCTCAGGAGGATCAAATTCGACCACGAAGATATCACAATAAATTGAAGTGCGCAATTTTTTTTATGCCATAGGGAGCTAGTCCGTTTGATCCAAAACATAAAAATTGAACAGATGAAACAAAAACCCATACAGAGTTTCAAGCTTTCTAGTGAAAATTGGTTCATGGGCACCACAACATGCAAAAAAAAAGACAACAAATGTCCCCCTTTTGTAAGCTAAGTTGGATAGCACTCACATTTGACGGTTTGACCAAATCATGCAACAGAGCTGCCAAGGACAAGCAACCACGCACAAATACCAAGAAAGATTTGGAGCCATTACTGTGCATCTCTACCATTTCAATCTAGAACTCGTTTCTTCAAGTTTTCGTTCATCGAATTGAGTCAAACCGAGCGGAAGATACTCTGGGATTGGGGTTTTCCCTCGCTATCCCCCAGTGCTTCTCTACCAATTATCGATTGAGTCAACGAATTCCACCGAGTCCACGGCGCAACCACCAACCACTCGATCAAAAACTATCCCAACTCCTCCAACCACAATAAAAAATGCAATCTTTGGGGTAACCAAATCACACCACGAGTCAAAACACTACCCAGAAGGAGCTGGGAAATCATCGAATTACTACTAGTTTTTTAAAAATATTTCAATAACAGAGGATCATCGAATTGCTAGTGAATTACCAAGCGAGGCGAAGCGATCCCTCATGGCGTCCCCCCACCTCGCCGCGGCCTCCTCGCTCTCCATGTCCAGCACCACCTCCCCCCTCCTCCCGTCCCCTCCACCTCCGCCGCCACAGCTCAGCGGCGACGGCGACGACCTCCCCGTCCCCGCCTCGTCCCCCCTCGCGAAGGTCGCGACTCTGAGCGTCCTCCCCTCCACCCGGAACCCGAGCACCTCCGACTCCAGCTCGAGCCTTTCCCTTTCCCCGCAGCCGGAGGGGCGCCACGCCAGCTCGCTGCCGGAGAGCGTGGCCTCCGCCGCGGCGCCGTCGACCCGCACGGGCTCTGCCAGGGTCTCCGGTCCGTCCCGCGCTCCGGCTTGGGGCTCCGCCATGGATGGATGGATGGATGGATGGGATGAGGCGGCGAGCTAGCTAGTTGGGAAGAGCAAGCGAAGTTTTGGGAGTTTGGGGGAAGGTAACGTGGTGTGGTGGTTACTATATTCGCGCCTTTTGGTGGGGTATGTATGTGCGTGTACGTACGTGTGGGGTATAGTCTATTATATACGTATGGTTGTGCGTGTACGTACGTGTGGGGTATAGTCTATTATATACGTATGGTTGTGCGTGTACGTACGGCCCTCTTTTGTGGGAAGTTTTTGCAAAGAGGCCTGGGTATGTTGACGTATTGGTGGGAGGGCTTCTCTTTTTCTTTCTTTCTATCTTTTTTTTGCGAGGACCTTTCTTCTCACTTTCAAAGCTTCTAGAAGTAAAACTAAGCTGATATTAGCTCTATGTTCTGCACGTGGAATTCTTTTGGTGAGACCACCTAAAATAGTGTTTTCTCTAAAAAAAGGGTTTTATCTACTTACATATTAAAAACAGCTAAGAACACAAAGTGCACATTCTAAACTAAAAATGGTGATGAAGAAACAGAAACATGAATTATTTTTTTACAACTGTCGTATAGTCCAACGGTGTGACATAGCATATTGGCTATCTGTCGGCGTCTGTGTATTTTAATTATTCTCATGATCAGTGGTTAACTCTACAACATCGATGAATATCATATCCATAAATACATATAAATAAACGGAATATCTCATATCCATAAATACAGATAATCAACTAGGGCTGCGGCCTAGTACTCATTGTCATCTCCATCTCAGAATCCTGGTACATAAAAGTATCCATACATCGAATCTCCATTCTCATAGTCTGAATCCATATAGTTGAGCAACAATGAGTACAAAAATACTCGGCAAGCCCTTATACTAAATGCAATTATATAGATGCTAGGCTAGTCAATGGAGTCTTAGGGGTATTTTAGCACAAAGCAAGTTTGTTTTAATTAATGTAGATATTTACCAAACTTATGACCTGTCTATTTTTTTAATTAAAAACCAAATTATTATGATCCACTAATGTCATGAAGAGAATGGAATCCTTCCATCTCCATAGGGGAATCCCTCCATCTATGCTCATGGAATTCCTCTACCTACAACTACACCACTGTCATCATTATCCTGCTCTCCAATATTACTTTATTAAAAGTAACCAAGTGTGCTTTCTTCACATTGTCCATAATCGGTGCACAACTATTCGAATAAATTTTATACTATGCAGAGGTTATACAACTTTATCTATAAGATATGATTAACTTATACTATCGGCCAGGCACACGCTTTCTTAGGTGTGCGACTAATATGATCGTAACAAGTCTTTTTGAATGCCTTGCCACGACACTTTTCCAACCTGGTGGCTTAAATCTAGGGGCGGATCCAGCATATGAGGGTTGGGTTCAAGTGACCCAATGCTATCTAGCTTAAACAATGAAAAAGTTTATGCTCATCATGATATCACAATGTTTCTTGACTAATTCACACATATAGTGACCCCAATGTACATACGATGACCCCAATGACTTTTTCTCCTGGATTCGCTCCTGGTTAAATCCCTTCAATGCTAGGACGTGACCATTACAGGTCACCCCTAGAATGCTCCATTCTCGGGTTATATTTTCAATAAAGGACCCACCATTACGAGGGAAGTTAGCATCTCATCATGAAAATAGAACAACCTACTACTATACGCGAGAGCCATGCTAAAACTAAGCAATTTACCTGGCCAAGTCGTGCCCATGCTTGACTTGTGGTTGCACAATTATTAGTTCAAAAAAGTAGCACGTGATTCGATCCTTAATCAACTTAGGCGAGATAATCCATAGACCCATATCTTGTGCACCGGTCTCATATAGTCCACTCGTGCAAGTCTCCACTATTTTAATAATATGTTCCTATTTCTAGTGGTAACCTATGTTACCACACCATATATATATATATATATATATATATATATATATATATATCCCGGTCATTTATTGGCAATGTTTGTGCAAATTCGAAATTACCCACTAAGTATAACCATCATCCAATATTGACTAACCAAGGCAAACTATTATCATATAATTAGCCTAGGCAACAAGGTATATATGTAATTTTGATGACAAAGGAAAGGGTATAACAAGTAATCATTTCACGGAATAGATCAGCGTCAATATTTAACATAACAGTCGATGAATAATCATGAATATGCAAGTAATAATTTAAAGCAAACTAATTGCATTTGAAAACTAGAATCAACATGATCAATTATAAAAGAACTTGCCTTGCTCAAGAGTGGATGAGGCTGGCTCTTGATCAACAATAATGGTGGTGTTTGAAGCGTCAAAATCTATAATCATGAAAAACATCCAAATTCAAATTGAATTCAAATAGACTCCAAAATTTATTATTTGAGTACTGTTGGACAGAGCTTGAATTTAGATGAATTTATAAATAAATATCAAGTTATTTAGATTTAAAATGAGAGAGAAGGAGCTCTTCAAAGTTTGACATGATGGGAAATTATGATAAATCTAAAAACTTTGACAGGTGGATCTCTCTTTTTTTTCTTTTATTTTTTGATTATTTTTATTAGAGAAAACCATCAGCGACTGATAATGGGGCCCGATGGTCATGGACTAGGTTTATGAACCGATTCCAATCTATGGGGTCCACATGTCAGTGACTCACTTCTTAACTTAGCCTTTAATTAGATTGTTTAATTGATGCATGCCCACACGTCAGTGACTGCTTACTCTTAATCATGTTTAATTAGCACTAACTTAATATATCTGGTGGGCCCTGCCTGTCAATTACTCTGCGTCTCTTCTCTGATTGCTTGCTCGCGTAGAGTAGAGGAGCGCCATGGCTAGCCTCAACTGAGCTTAGCGCCGATGATGGGGAGCCATGGCGAGCTTCGACGACTCCCAAAATGGGATGCGACGGTCTTGGGTAACCCTATAGCAGTGATGGTATAACCGGGGATGCACTAAGGCGGCGACGCTACTGTACGCAACAATGACTATAAACTACCACCTAATCCTCATATTAAAGCAAAGCTTGAGCATCTACACCTCTAGGTGATCCTATCCCTATCAGCGGTGCTCTAGAAGGTGTAGCGTGCCAAGATCTCCATGACGGCATGGTACGGTGTTTAGTGCGTTGGCGCTATGGTCTAAAATCCTCCCAAATGGTTATCCTATTGGGTTTGTGACAAGCTGGAACACAAGGGAGCAGAAGGGCTCACTCGAAATCCAAACAATATGGACATGGGCACTAAGGTTGAAGCTCATCGAATCAAGCAAAATGAGTGGCGAAGTCGTGGGCGCGCTCTGGCCTACTTTGCGGGTGGCGACGACGTTCTGTCCTCCTTGTAGGGAAATAGGTAGGGTAAAGTATCTAGGCCTCTAAAAAATATTTTGGTAATTAATGATGACCATGTTTAAGGGACTAACATGTGTGTTAGATAATTGAAATGTTTAGTCCCGGATTTGCAAAGATGTCATGATGAAGAACATGGAGAAACATGCAAGATAGATATGGTTTGATTTGGCTCAAGGCAAAGGTACAAAAATAGGCTAATGACCTCTTTCTAGATTTTATTGGTTTTGAAGTTTGTTGAATTAAGACTGGATTGATAGGCTAGATATCATACTATTAAGAAGGGGGTTTTGGCTAGTAAGCTGGTAGTGTTTTTGTGCCACATAACTCAATCTTTATGCATGCTCACATTTGAAATTGCATTGTAGCCCTCTCTGCCCTGCTTCTCCAAAAAAAGGTATGACCACATTGTTACCATGGTAGTACCGCTACATCGGTACTATCAGGACTTACTTATGGTAGCTTTTTTCCAGAGGTGTTGTTTTTGAGTTCTTCAGGCGTGGTACAACAGCAATTCTTCTCCATTATTCCTATAGTGGTATGGCCGTGGTGCGAGCCTAGTACTACCACACCTGCGGTATGACTGTGTTTGTGTTGGTGATAGCTATTTTCTAGAGAGACTTTTTGAGAGTTTTTCTCCCCTTTGGAAAATGGTACTACCGTAGCATAAATGTAGTACTACCGAGGTATGTGAGTATAGTTTGATCGGATTTTGATTTAACAGCTAGTTTTAGTGTATTTAATGATCAATAAATAACCGTTAAATAATGGGTGCAGTACTACCAGCCATTATATGGTGGTACTACTACTGAACCCGATTTTTAGGGATTTCATCCCCAATGGTTACTCCTGATTGGTGGAAGCTATAAATACCTCTTCACCTATAACAAGGACACTCTTTTGGACCTCCATTGAATACTCTTAAGCCATTGTATCTCTCTCTTCAACTCTAAATCATTTAGTTCATCTTTTTGTGTTGTTAAGATTATTCAAGTACATTACATCAATTATTTGAGCTTTGTGGCACTTGAGAACCTTTAAGCAAGCATCATTAACTTGTTACTATTGGAGTTAGGTGGTCGATTCAATGATTTCTTCAAGAAGATTGTGAAGAGGCCCGATTGATTTGTGGAGGTTGGAGATCATCTATCTAGAGCGGGAAAGAGCTACCTTAGTGGATTAAGAAAAGGCTCAATTGCGTACAAAAGCTACATTGATTCGTTCAAACTCTCTCAACATGGATTAGAAGAGACTGGCAAGTCTTTGAGACCACAAAAAAAGTCTCTTGTATTTATCGAGTGGTTTGCTCTCTTACTCCTTATGTTGTGCATTTATTTTTCTAGTGATTAAGTGCTTACTTGTCTATTTAGAATTGTATCTTGTTTAGATATAGTTTATTGGTGCACATAGAGAGACTATATTATTTAGGCCTTAATTACGGAACACTATTTTGACTTATGTTTTCGCATAAAAACACGATTTAGTTAAAGAAAATTTTAAAAACTCCTATTCATCCCTCTAGTTGGTTTTACTTGATCCTACATAGGTACATGGTGAGCCTCAACAAGAGGAGGTTGAGGTGACCTCAATGCACTAGAAGACGAGGTAGAAGTTCACCCCAATGGTTGAAATCAACGGACGAAACCAGTGACCAGAGTTGGAGAAGACGGACTCGCACGGCTAAATTCCCCTCCACCTGGGTACAGAAGAGGGTGAAGTTGGGAGAAATGCAGTGAGGGAGCGATGAAGGGGTTGACGTGCTCGGGTGGTGCTTAAATAAAGAGAAGGAAAAACGAGCGCGGTGTAATGATGGTGCCACTGAGTGACATGTGTGCGTACGACATAGCAATCCACGCAAGAGAGAGCGAGCGATGGCATGTGGAGGAAGACAAACAATGTCTCCTCCTCTTAGCTTGATTGGTGGGGCTAGGGCCTGCTGGTCGGTGAGCGTGTGAGATAGGGAAGTGAAGTGGTCTGTGGTTGCTACTGGGCTGGCTTAACTGAGCCGCGGTTTGGGTCAAGGTGAAGAAAGAGAAGAGGAGAAGAAAAGAAGAGAAGGGGAGGAAGAGGTGCTGGGTTTGGGCCCAACCGAGAAAGGGAGAGGGAAAAATGTTTCAAAAATTATTTGCAAATTTAATATCAATTTGAATTCAAATTTAGAGTTTTGAATTCTCACAAAATAGTTG
Source organism: Melocanna baccifera (assembly GCA_036346265.1). Lineage (NCBI taxonomy): Eukaryota > Viridiplantae > Streptophyta > Magnoliopsida > Poales > Poaceae > Melocanna > Melocanna baccifera. The sequence goes on along the minus strand of CM070694.1, from coordinate 20,357,171 downwards.
ACAACTCCAAAAATGCAACAAAAGAATTTATGAAAATTCACGTAGTTTTAAAATAGAGCCAAAATTGGGATGTTACACTATCTAATTAAAAGACTAGTGTGGTTGGGTGGGTTACTTGTATGCATTTTCTACAATAATTCTCTGGTGTTTGCACCTTTGATCTGTGAGTTGTAAGGCTTAAGATGACTATGTTGGTCAAATGTCTTTCACTCTAAATGATAAAATATTAACATGAGTTATTTTTGCCATGAGGTAGGCATATTTAGCATTCATCCACCACCTTCGTTTGTTTCAGTTGAAGCCCTAGAGATATCATTGGCCCCATACTTTTCATCTTATTGCTTATGGCTTCCTTCGAACAATCAAACGGGATGACTTTTCCGCCGCCTTTTCGAAGCGGCTTATTAGGACAGTCTTTTTGAATCGGCTTATCATCTAATCGATATTCGGTTCATTCACACAAACACTCGCGCTAGGGTTAAAAGCCATCAGCCACAGCCATAAGCCATCAGTTGCAATAGAAAAAAAACACACCCATTGTGTGATATACTACTAGTGTATTCATCTCTGAACTGCGGTGCTACAGAGACCAGCCACTATAATTGACATGTTGAAAAGGGTAGGTCACATAGTTATTAAAACTGAACTGGACCGACTGTTGGATTGGAAAAAACTAGAACTAGTGACCTTGATAGTTTGGTTCACTTCAAAGACTCGTCATGCAATCGACTTGAAAAAGCTAGCTAAACCATAATTTTTTGCAAAAAAACCCATGAACCAAGCGGTTTCTATCGAATCGGGCGGGCCATTGTTCACATGCAAATATAGGGGAGTGGTGAATGGGCTGACCTAGCCTAGTCAGCCCACATGCTCGCACCAGATCAAAGGACTCCTAGGATTCCTTGCTTCCTCCTCTTCTCCATCTTAGCCTCATCTCTAAAAAATTTACCCTTGTGTTCTTCTCTACTTCTCCTTTGATATGGCTATTTGTGGTTATTATCTACGACCGAAGCTCAGATCCTGCAAGTCATGGCCGTCCTTCACCCAGGTCCAGCGCCATGTTCGTCCTCCCACCCCTAGAGCAGCATCGGTGACTCGGTGGTACGAGATTGCGGTGGCAGTATCGTCAGTAGCTGTAGGCCGATGGAGACTCTGCATCGTAGGTGAGGATTAGACTAGTGCACTTTGTACCATATTTTAGTTGGGAAGTTGCATTTGTTCATCTTGAAACTTGGAATTGCATTGGTTCTGGTCGGCTATAGCTAATGCAAGTAGGAAATAACATTTGTTTATCTTGGGTTTGATTAATTAGTTGTTGCTTGCAGCATATTTCTTCGAATATCCAATTTTCATATGGTATATTTCTCTACTTAGCTCTTCTGTTCATAATATTTCATAAAAATAATATCTTATTAATAAAATATTAATATTATGAAAACTGATGGTTTGACAGATGAACCAGCGATCGGACCGTTAAACCACCGATCGGGTTCAATAACTATATGGCGGGTCCTAACTCGTAAGCACATGTTCTTGGACGCGTGGACCTTTTTGCATAAAGCTTTGAAAAAGGACCTGGAGCTGGGGGCCTGCACCCATGCTGACTAAATTTATGAAACATGGACGCACGATAGATCCATCACTAGCCTGTGTAATCGTGTAGATCAAGACATTAATTGGGCCCACAAGGGCATGTACAATAAGATGACATTAGCCATCTTTAATACTTGTTATGGAAAATTCATGATGATGTAGATAAGAGAAAATAAAGAGAGAAAGATGCCATGTAATATGTAACAGATGTTTTATAGACCGTTTATAGATAGTTTTTTCTGATAGTTTTGTTGTTGTTGTTGTTGTTTTCATGCTGCCTATACAAATTGTGAGGTTGTATATAGATATCTTTGAGATAACTCAGCATATAAGTTGTTTTTAATTTTATCTATAAATGATACAAAGAGTACTATAAATGACAGTCGTCTATACCATTGTAAGAGCAATTAATTAGTAGCAAAAAGTTGTGTTGTGCTTGGGTGGTGGTTACACCGGTAAACTACACATTACTTCCGTGAGTTCCGTCCGAATACGAGTTTCCCCGCCGTAATTTTTTTAGCAGCGGCACCATCTATTTGCAAAATCCTAATGTTAAAAACGTCCCCAATTTGAGAAAAAAAATATAAAGGCAAAAAAGTGCAAGAATGTATACTACGTTTTTGGGCACGGTCTATTATCACAGGTTTTTATTCTGTATTTAACCCTGCGACCTTGTGCTGAGTAATGCTCCGTTTGAAATCACTGTGAATTTTCAGAGAAAAACACTTATTTATTTCTATTTTCAGTCTGTAAAAGTTGGTTCAACATCTTTTTTGAACCTATAGTAGTAAAAATTTTACTAGGATTTCCCTAACTAATTAGATTACACAATGCAACACGTCACATCAACCGAAAAACTAAGCCTTAGTCATACTAACCGGATATCTCGACTCTGAAAGCAATGCATTACTACCCTTTTGGTGGAGTTTTTGCATCAAATGCAAGAAGACTTGGGTGTGTGAATGGATGCTAAGCGAGCGAATTAATAGTGCATCGGCTCGTCAATTTGGTACCAGTCATCGGATCAATCCCTTTCACAAAAAATGAAGGAAGAAGGAAGAAGAAAAAAAAGACGCTTTCAGAGGTATCCACCGTAGCTGTCGCGTTGGAAACGAAAACAACATCGACCTTGCCGTCGACGTCGGCGTTCGGAGATCCAGAAAAAATCGCTTTCACAGGATGTTGCTCACAGGCTACAAGCTACACAAGAAGCCGCTCTCGAAAGGAACAAGAAGAGCCGGTGCATATGTATACTCCGTACATTAAGGGTGAGGAACTCTGGCTTCCCGTGTCCACGTCACTGAGTTTATAAAAAAGCCTTTAGAATTTTTGAAATAACACACAGATTCTTGATTTTTACAAAAAAAAAAGTCCCTGACATATCAACGGTTTTTACGAAAAGACTATCTATTTTCTAGAATACTCCGTATATTAGGAGCAGGAGAACTCTCGCTTCCCCCGCGTCCACGTCACCGAGTTTACAAAAAAAGCCCCTAGGATTTTTGAAATAGAATACAAGTCCTTAATTTTTACAAAAAGATCCCTGCTATGTTAGCAATTTTCACAAAAGGCCCTCTATTTTCTAGAAATTATGTATAGGTCCTTAAATTTTTTAGAGAAGCCTCTTTTTGCTTGAAAAAGCCCCGCAACTTTATCAAAATTACGTACAGGTCTTTATTTTTTGAAGAAAAGACTTTCGATTTTTTCAGAAATACGTATAGGTCCTTAATTTTGTAGAAATTATTCATATACACCAACGGAATCGGATAAGCAAGTCTTGCTGTGATTAAAGCATTGTTCTAAATTGTTTGGCTTTTTGTTGAAATGACACTGTAACAAATGTTAGTTTTTTTCCTGAGATTGGTCCTATCCCGTGCATTGCAACGGAAAGCTAAACTATATAATATCAATGAGTCAATATCCTATTTTGTCTCCACAAAAACCAATGTTAGAGGTTACTAAAGCTAGACAAACATACAAGCTAACATGAGAAAAGGTCTTCAAGCAAGAAATAGAAAAACAAATCCAACTGTAAAATCTAATATGCAAATTGTACACCTTGCTGTTAGCTACACCGACAGATTGCTTTTGTAAAAGATCTAGCAAGCAGTCTCTTTTCTCCCCATCAGAGAAAAACTCAACTTTTTGCATAATTAAGTCGGTATTTGACCCCACCCTCCCAACAATGGTAAATATGTAATTTGACAAAAGTCACAAGCCAATCTCTGAAAAGCATATCAGATTAAGAAAGTTGGATATTAGTCAAATATATATAAGCAGACATAGGCAAATATATATCAGTTTAATCAATTCTAGTTCCATCACATCCCTTCAATAGCATGTATGAAACATGTAAGGAAGCTCAGAATACACTAATCAAAATGTAGCTTACAGATCGTTTAGTTTAGTTCAAGGATGAACTATGCATTGTCATATAACTACTTTCTACAACTCTCTATACACAATGTGTAACAACATCACGTAAAGAGTGAGGAGCACGACAACTCCTCAATTCCTCATCACCAAACAATAGGTACCTATGTAATACCCATAAAAAGATAATGGAAGGAAAAGCAAAAATGGAGAATAATCCAAGGGAAAATAAAAGTGTTAAAAAGGAGGTTTTGTCATTAGAACCCTTTGGCTTTAGAAATACCGAATGAAATAGCTCTCATTGAGGTTTCTAGACCGTTCAAGGCCGGTCGGTGCCACTTGCTAAAGTGAGCATCATCATTCGGTATAAGAAAATAATCCAACGCCCATATTTTACCGACTTACCTCCCGTAGTAGAAAAGCCCATGAACAGTATCAAGCCCACTCTTTGGACCTGAGGTCCATACTATTTACCCAACAAAAATAGTCACAGAGGGGATAGCAAAGCGTTCGAGAAAGCACAGCACAACAGAGCAATAAGGCCACATCAAGATGACCTAGAAGACAAGAGAGGGGCAAAATCCCATTTGACTACCAACACAGCTAGCAAGGGCACTAGCCGCAACCCCATACAAAATATTAGGGTGCTCACAAAAGACCAATTCATTTTTATTTCCTCAGCCGAGAGCCAAAGCAAAACAGCCACCCTCATTTCTTCATTTCGGCCACAACAACAAGAACCAGCCGAATGCCTACCCCCCACCCCCACAACCACACAGAGAAGAAGTGAGGAAGAGAGAGCTCGGAGGTGAAGGGACAAAGAAGAATGGGGAAGACGAAGGGGGAGAAGACGACGGTTGTGGAGGCGAAGAACCTTATACGACTGTCGGGATTGCTTTGTGTGAAATGGGTTGTCAAGCCGACGATAGCTCGGCAAGCAAGTAGGTCCTTTTCCCCATTATCCATGACTTCTTACCAGTGATATAGTCACAACACAACCTCACCACAACCAGCGTGGCTGCGATACCTCCATTGGCAGCGAGTCCGTAGTAACCGTCGTGCGTCCTTGGATGGAAATGCATGCACTCCTCCAAGTCTCATCATGGCAGCCACATTAGGCTTTCCTAGCTGTGCGTGACTAGGGGCAAAGCAAGACGAAAATAGCAACTAGAAGTAAATGCATGGAGTAAGGGGAGTAGTTAAACCAAACCGACAGCCGGTAGAACCGGGTAGAAGCGAGTTGGGACCAAGGGGCTGACCCCGACAGCGCAGTGGCTAGGGTTGGCTAAGGCTACACCGACGGGAGCCAGAGCGTGGAGGAGCACCGAGTGTAAAGCGTAGGACTAACCGGAGGAGGAGGCCACAACGGAGTCGCCCCCGGCGGTGGGTTGGCCGGCATGCCGAGCACCCTCCCACGGGGGGTTGCGATGTGTAGATCGGGGGGTGCTATGGCATTTGCAAGATAGTGTTTGTCTCTAGCCTTGGTGTTAGGCTACTGCCAGATGTTCTAGATGAGGTTTTATCATTTATGGTGTTTCCCCGTTAAGACCGGTATTATGTATCTTTCTTTCTTACTCCTGCTTTATTAATATAAAAGGCAGTTCTCTTGCCTTTTCATTTAAAAATAAGAGTGAGATTGGCCGAGACAAAGGAGAGAAATTGAGGAGAGAACTTTCTAACTTTATTATTCATTTGGTGAATGAGCTTTATAGATTCCCATGTCATCTCCTACGTGGCAAAAACCAGTCCATATAATCGCCACAGCGACAATATAGCTCTCAACACCACCTCTAGAGGCTATTCGCTCTGGTTTAGAACTTAATGGGGGTAAAATACCGATTTTATAGTTCAAAGGGTTAAATAGACGAGCAAATAAGGGCGTGATTGGTAGGGTGCATAAGCTTAGGGCAGATTCCTATGGTGCAGAATCATTTTGGTTTTACATGTTTGGATGGCTGCATGCATAAAGCAACCTGGCTAAGCAGGTCAAAGGGAGGGTTCTTTTAGGTTTTGCCTCATTGCTTTTAGTTTATAGTTTTTAAATTCTGACTATTTACGAGAGAGAGAATATGAAGAGAGATAGTTGCAGTGGCGGAGAGAGGGGGGCCTGGCACCCCCCAACATTCTACTAATCTAAATGTAAAGTATTAAGTATGCTTAAACTTTAAAGCTCAGTCCAATTAAAATTAGACCTACTAGTTGTCTACTTGTCTAGTTGAGGAATGAGGACTGATGGCTCACCTTCTGTCGCTTCATATTCGCGTCTGAGCGTGGCCGCCTGCTTTGGGTTAAAACAAAGATTCTGAGAGGTATCGGTACAGACTGGATAAGGCGCCTGCTCCTTCCAGCCTCTGGCCCTCTACTGCCTCTCGTCACAGGCTCGCAGCAGTCGCCGCCTTCCACCTACTCGTAAGCGCCGCCACCATCCTTCTCCTTCCCTACCTCTCTTAGTATCTAGTTTTAGTATGCTGTGAGAAATCTGCAATGTGATGCTAAGTAGAAGCCTCTGTAATTTGAGAGATTTGATTTCCCTCGAGATTCTGATCTCCGCGCCCTCATAGATCGCATTGTGCTTCATTCCTGCGTCGTAACTGCTTTATGCTTGCAATTTAGAATTGTGATGCAGCACTTATTGCACTTGTTATTCACTGTTCAGACCTGTACTGTAGTGTAACTGTACGGTAATTCTGCGTGGTTGATCCTTGGAAAGAAAAAGGTTGTTTGGATTGAGGTGTTGTCGTCGACTGAACTATATAGCCACTGTGTGTTGGATGTGGTATGTATTGGTGTAGGTTGGACTATATAAGTATTAACTAAATAAGTGACAGCCTTTTGAGATGGATGTGGTTCACTAATTGGTGTCAACTGTAGGTTACATGAAACGAAAGATAGTCTCATCTGATTTGCTGAAGAGAAACTTGCTTTTCCGAATAAGGGATTTAGGTAACCAAAGAAGTGAACATTGTGAAACACATTGAGGAAAGGTAAATCCCAGTTTCATATACTGTATTTGAACCCAGTATATCTCAATTCTCAAGAAAGACAATGATACTCCTATAAAATCATTATTGAGGGCATGTTGTCTATGTTGCCCCCCTATATTCAATTTCTGGCTCCGCTCCTGGATAGTTGTATACGATTTTAGCTAATATAACTAAAGTCGGTACAATATCTACTACAATTGATTTATAGACCGCGTTTTGAAAAAATGTATTATTTGAAAGCTTGTTAATATTGTAAAAACTAGAAGTCATAAAATCCAAAAAAAACTCCACCTAAAATGCCTTTTGACCAGGCTCGACAGGAACATCTAATTTCTCTGTTTCTTTGGATGCAAGCTCTGCTAACGATGTTATTGAAGCGGTGATTAGTGCATATTAGTTAGTATTAGAGTTCATTAAAGTGGACTAAGGTAAAATAAAGGCTATTATAATATATTAAGACAAAGTTAAAACTATGCTAACATTTTATTTCCACCTTCTCTTGCATCTACACAATGCGGTCAACTTTCTGATACACCAAACCAAACAACATCTCCGTACATACTGTCTACGGCCAAACACACAACCAAGCACATCTCTCGCATCTCTCTAACTAGAGGCATGTTCTTTTCGGCTGCGGTTGATGGTTTTTTGCTGCGGCTGATAGCTTTTTGGTTGTTTACGATAGAGATTGCGGAAAAAGAGATACTCGCTTGCGATTTTTGATGTTACAGATATTAATTTTTTAATATGTACTACAATTAACTTGTAGACCTCATCTTAAAAAAATACTCCGTTTAAAAGTTAATTATTGTAGCAAAAGTCAAAAGCGGCTTTTAGAAGTCGCAAAGAACAGGCCCCTAAACTCAAACATGTCCCCGCCCGCGTAAAATCGGAAGGCTAGTCAAAATTAGGGGTTAATTCGGTAGCATTTATGGCACAATATTTAATTTTTAAATATTATATTTTTTAAAGCAAAGTCTATAGTTAGATTATAATATAAATTATATCGAGTTCAGCTATATCAGCTAAAATCTTAGGGGGTGCTTGTTTTAGCGATAGCTTCTGGCTTTTGACTGAAATTTTACTGTAGCTGGCTTTTTTTACTGTAGCTGATTTGGTTTTTTGGGTATAATTAATTAAAAAATATAAAAATAGAAAAAACATGTTAACATATTAGGGATAATACAAAGGAACACGGAAAAAAAGAAAATACAAAAAAACCTAAAATATCTATAAAAAAATTCAGAAAAAGATGAAATACTGAATAGTGAAAAAAAAGCAGAAGCAGAAGTCGAAAAAAAGCCGAAACGAGCGGGTATACAACTATCTTTTATGTATTATCTCTTACAAATAATTTAAAATTTTTAGTTATAAGCCGTACGTACAGGTTGGTTGCCGTCACGACAAACGTACATCAGGCTTGCGTGCCTGAAGACTTAGTTTTCTTTTGCGTAAGAACTGGAGCTAGAAACGTCCACGGGAACACCCCTCACTCCATTTTCTCGTCAACCAACAAGTTGGGCAAGTAACTATCCTAATCGATCAGATTAGCACAGCAAGTGTATTATTGTGTAGTATATACTCTACACAGATGACGTAACCATAGCTCTCAGAAAAACCGACAACATACTGGCGTAAGAAGTGTTTCATTCTATCGATATTTTAATATCAATATTACATATAATTTTATTTAGATTCAGAGAAAACTCTCTCAAAGGATAAGATACGAGTACGCAGAGAGAAGACATATGAATTTTTATACAAATTCAAGTTTTCTCCTAGGAGAATAATAGCCATACGTCATGTTTAACTATTACTTAGAGAGAATTATTACAACAGAGTAATGCCAAAGAGCTTTGCAGTATTTCTTGTATCTAATGGATCTGATCCCCTTCCTCTCCGACATCAACTCTTATATAACTGACGAAGCGACGGTAGTTGTCTTGCGCTAAGAGACGCCTCAATGCTTCACGATATATCACCTGAGGGAGGTTACTATCAGAGATATGTGGTAGACCATTTGTCGTACGATAGTTGTTATCAGAGACAAGTTTTGTACGATTATTTGGTATAAACGCACGTTATAATTGCCATGTCAGATCAATCTACGATGTAGTAGATTATTGTAAACAGGCTAGTCGAGAATACACTGATCGCAGAAAGATTTACGACTATAAAATGGTTGTAAGACCACTTACGACTAAGGGTTATAGAAGAACATACGACTATGAGATAGTCGTAGATGGATTTAAGATCAGATAGTCATAGAAGATAGTCGTAGAACCGCTTACGACTATGAGATGGTCATAGAAAATCTTATGATCATTTTATGAAATTTCTCCTTTACTAATAAGGAATATATTGAAAGTATATAATGACATAAAAATTTGAGTATTACTCTATCTTCGTCACATTCCCTATAGAAAAATGACTTAGATGCAACTGAAAACCTTTGAAGACTTCGAATTAATGCTCTTTGGTTTCTAGGCATGAAGTAATAAGGAAAAGACTATTATGACCTTTCCTATTGTTAGGGGTGGGCATTTTTATACCAAAACCGAAATACCGAACTAAACTAAACCGAAAATTATGGTTTATTTGATGTATGATATTTGGTGCAATTTATATTTTTTATGCTACTCGATTTTCGGTGTGGTTTTTAAGTCACAAAAACCAAATTAACCAAAATATTATTTTTTCCCCTTATGTGAATTTGTAGTAAACACAGGATATTCTCATTTAATTTTGTAGGTATTTTTTAACATATCAAAAGGAAGAATATTAGTAGCTTCTAGATATATCATTCGCTCAAAAATAAATTCGGCATGATAACACTATACTAAACAGTGTTGTTATATGTTAAAATGTTATACATATTTTGGTTAACCGAAAAACCAAATTAACAAAACCGAAATAATTCGGTTAATTAAGTTCGGTTTTTATTTTAGTTTACTTAATTCGGTTGTCAACTTTCAAAAACAGAAATCTTTTTTACCGCATAAACCGAATACCCACCCCTACATGAAGTAATAAGGAAAAGACTATTATGACCTTTCCTATTGTTAGGGGTGGGCACAATGTTCCCTATAGCCGATAAGTTGCTGTAGCCATATACCTTCTCAGCGAAGAGAATACGGCACTATATTGTCCCATCAGGAACATGCCCCCACGTTTTATTGGCCTAAGTTCAATTTATGAATTCTCTCAAAACAAATAAACAGAATAACTTCCCTACTATCATTTCAAAACATTTTATCAAGATAGCCTTTTTTAAACAACTTATCGTCATTCAAGTCATTCACACTAATCAACAACCATAAGCCGCATAAGAGAAAAACCCACCCTTGTCTCCAGCATTCTGTACACACCAGATCACCTTCCGGTTTCAAAGAATTTGGTCAATGGTGCAGTTAGATTAATATTTTGCCTTACTATACAGGGCTCAAAAGAAAGACATTTCAACGCTGAAGATCTTACATAGGGCAATGGAAATTTGTTGCTGTGATGACAAATGACACTAGAATTGACCTTGCGCTTGATCACTATCCTATTATCAATATCCAAGAATGATTAAAAATACCATTACTATGCTACTAATACAAGGCATCATCACAGGCCATCTCAAAAGTGGTTTAATAATGCTAGTAACAATCTTTGCAGGCAAAGCATGCTTTTTGAAAAATGGTGGCTCTACAGGATGGAAATATACGGGTACACAAAAATTATGCCAACCACTGAAACTTTAATCGTACAAGGATTTAGCAGATTGAGCCCTTGTCTTCTTGCTTTTGGCTTTCAGGACCTTCTCCTCAGCCTTTTCATTTTTTGAGATGGCCTTGGCAATTGCTTTCATTTTCCTCACATTCTGGGACCTTTTAATTTGCACACCCTTTTTTATTTTCCTGGTTAAAGAGACAAAACGATCAGGTAAAAGGATATTCACCATGCGCCAAGAATATGTGTCCAGAAAGCAACAATGCACACTCCAAGGAAGGCAGCAAAGTCACACCAGAAGTAAAGCACAAGTGCATATTTGGCTACCATCTCTATGAAACTTTTACTAATTCGCTTTCAGCAGCATCTCAGCAAACTTTAGCACGAAGGCTTGGGAGGGGATAGGAGAATGATGAATACCATATAAATGAAACCTCAATCCACTTTCAGTAGCATCTAACCAAACTTCAATAGGAAGCCCCCAAGCATGGAGAATGACAAAAAGTCTTGAGATTGTCACAATGCATGATAACTTTCCCAAATCCCTTATTGGTAGCTTATATAAATGTTAAATGGATTAGGAAGATGAAAGGTCAGATCAATTTGGCAATGCTACGATGTGCTGCGAAATCTAGTTAATTAAAAAAATCTTTACCAATAATAATGAAGTACTTCTGTTGTGACACTAAAAAAGGCTATTAATTAGTTAATCTATCCAAAAATAGTAAAACACAACTGAGGCTAAAAAGCCATCACAATACCAAACGCAATCTTAATCCTCAGGAGTCCACTAGTGAAATGCCTGTTTGGTTGGGGAATAAATGTCTAACTAGCCAGCCTTGAGTTGCTAAATCTCATAAACTCTTGTATACTTCCCAGCTACAAAATTAACCGTGATGGTCCATGAAAACCTAACAACATGTTCTAGGACTTGGCAGACTTAACAGGTAAAAATATTTCCTAGTTGGTTGATGGATTTATGAGATTTGCAAATGAACAGGAGCAAATACACAACCATACAGAAGAGATCTTCTATTCCCCCTTTTGTAAGGATTTATAAGTAAAATCAGGTGTACCCATTTGTGTCCTGTTAGCATGCAGCTAGGTATTGCTCTATAACCAGTGTCAGCGTCCATTATTTTGCATTTGTTTAACCTCTGGCAACTTGATGTTTATTCACAATTTTCTATCAACTTCGACTTATTTAACCCATTTATCATATAAAAGATATCCAAACACCATGTGACTCGAACAACTTAAAAGATTGTATGTAGACAGTTCATTGTGACAATGCCAGCAATCAAATCCGATATCTGCCGCCTGACAGCAATGGATGGAACACATTACACAAGCATATTTCATAAGCAAAGAAACCTAAATTTCAATGAAGTTAGAATAATAGATTTGAAAAATCCACCACCCTCAAAGATATATTATCACAAACAATGATGGGCGATGGATCACATGCACAGTTTCCCACTCATCACAATTAAGAACAATACATTAGTGGAGCCAAAATAGACGAATAAATGAAATGAAGCTCCTAGATGTTCAGTCATCACTAAATATGATTCCACATACAAATGCAAGGCAGTTCTTCGCTTCTTACTAAACAACTGTGCAATCGCAACAACCATCCAACAAAATTCACCGCAGAACTCTTCAAATTTCTCAAATCAAGAAATTTCCATTACCTATTATCCTAAACTAATAGCATTCCATCTGGCATTCACATGTTTGGTCAATTCTAGCAATTCAATTATCGTAACCTCAAAGTTAGTAAATCTCACTCGTAAAGGTCTATCTAAGGAACCCATCTGAACTAGCAAACCAAGAAACAACGAGAAACTGATGCAATCCTTTTGCTCACTTGTTGATCGAACTGAGCGCCGCCGATGACGAAGACGGCTGCTTCCCCTCGGACGTATCCATCGCTGCGAACCAAACAAAACGGATGGAGCCAATAGATCTTAATCAGAGAGTGGAACACCAGAAAACCACTAAAAAATCCAAAAGGAAGGAATGAAGGAAAGAAAGAAAGGCTCGAAATTACGTTGAGCGTCCGCGGCAGTGGATGCGGCGGGGGCGCCCTCGGAAGTGTCCATGGCGGTGGCGCCGCCGCCGCCCTTCTTGGCCTTGTTCTTCTTGTTCCGGTTCTTGGCCATGGCTGCTCGGCCTTCTCCTCGTCCGCGTCCTAGGGTTTCCCGGGGGTTTGGTTTGGTGGCCTCGGAAGCGAGCTGTGCTCTGTACCTAAGGTCGTGAGGGATTTCAGAGCGGAAATGAGGCCTGCTAGTTAAGGCTCATGGGCCGCTAACATGGGAAATTTAGGACGTGTTCAGTATGGTCTGGAAGGAGTCAACGAGCATTATTATGGACCGTTCTTTTTGCGAACTAGTTATGGGCCTGTCTTGCCCTGCTTTATGTTGGCAAGTTTGGGCCTTACGTAGTCTGAGCCCAAATATCTCCGTTTCTTTTTTGTCTTTTGAGAGCGCGCGCATGCTTCCATTGTGCATCCATTGTGACTTTTATGGAGCAAAGGCACGGTGCTAGCATTCTGTGCCTTTGCTTATCAGGTGTTGGATCAAGAAGCTGAAGCTGAGATCGGTTTAGGTCATGTTCTTTTAAACTTTTGGTTTTTGGTTTCTTCGAAAGTCGAAATAAATGGGATAGTTTTTTGAAACAGATACTCTAAACGGTTTTCTGATTCTAAAACTGTGTACATCGTCCGCATCAACATCTTTACTATGTTCATCTCAAAAAACACAATAAAAAATCGTGAGCCGTAGCCCTAGAAAAGAACAGAACATAAGTTATTGTACCAAATATACTGTAGCTTCTTTGGCACTTCAATGTTCTAGTGTAGCAATTCATCACAAGTCGTTTTCTTGATTGAAATATTGAATGGATGAGGTGAGAAGGAAGGCACATCAGTTGTGCTTTTCTGCCTTGCAATTGCCGCCCAACCATGGCAGATGACATACCACCCCGGCGGGCGCCTGCCACTAGTACAATCACAGGTCACACGATTCGATGGAAGAATTCAGAAAGGAATTACTGTTGGCCGCAGGAGGGGAATCCCAAGCCAATCTTGCCTGGCTCTTCTGTTCGCTAGATATATCGACATGCCATTCGTCTCCTCTCTTTCCTTGGATGCCCAAATTCCCGCGACCACCGTACGGAAGAAGGAGAACAATCGTCCAAACACGTGGAGTCAAATATGCTGGCCACCCTGCTGCCACGTCCGCCATTGGATCCACGTCACAGTAATCACCAAAATGGTTTTCTGGATTTTTCGACACTCCAAGACGGCAGCTCGAAGCAGCATCGCCCCACGGATAAAAAACTGAAAAGCGAGAGAATTCTACAGGCCTAACAAAATCCAAGCCACGTCCCATTCAGCTCTCGCGGCCACCCCCAGCTGTCTCGACAAAAACCGCCAAGCCAGGGCACGCGCACAAAACATAACGGTACAACGGGGCTCAAATGAATCGAACGCATAGCTGCGTTGCGTGTGCCATCTTTTTTCAAGTACGGTGGACGCACTCTACACACGTTTCAACCTACGTACTTAGGTGCTTCTACTAAGACATATCTAACTAGAGCAAAAATCTACACATCACGAAGTACAGATATATGCTTTAACTATTAAACACAACCACATGTGCATGTACTCCTTCTCACAACCTAGATTAGAAGGATAAGTAGAAAATATTTATTCAATTCGGAGATCAAACATATCGCCACCGCTAGCTTCTGGTGAGGCTGAGCGGGGCCACAATCACATACACTCATATGTGCATGTACTCCTCCTTCTCAGAACCTAGCTCGGGAGGATAGGTAGAAAATCCTTATTCGGAGATCAAACTAGCATCGATGGGTTTGAAACACCCGAACCCAGCACCGAGCTAACGCCAGGTTCCTCACTCGGTTCGATCTAGCGCACGCAGTCTTTTCAGATAACTGCCGCTACAACTACTGCTCCTCCGCATCATGCATTCACCAGCTCCCTTTCTTTAATAAAAAGAGGACCGATCTGCCCTCGCGCCACCACCAGCACGGCCAGATTAACGCGTCGCTTTTCGTTCCGGCTGACACCCATCGGCGTCGGATGGATCGGTCAGGTTCAGCAGCAGCCTGCGGGAAGGATGGCACGCAACGTGGTGGCTTTTTCCCACGCGCCACTGGCCGCGACAAACGTGAGCGGCAAAGCGAAGCAACGTGCATCACTCTCCAAGTGGCGACGCGTGCAGCTGGTTTAAAAGAGAGCCCTCGATCGAGAAACCGCAGCGGCAGCGGGGCGCACGATAAGGATGTTTCCCGCCGTACTCGTTTGTTTTGATGCTCACCGGACGGATAAATTCCGTTGATTAGCTCCATCGGTTAGTACGGGACGGTTTTGGAATTAGGAAGGTTATATACTGCAGCAGCGGAGTCAGGACTCACGGCCTACAGATAGATTATAGTATAAATTACACTGAGTTTAATTATATTGGTTAAAATCGCATGTGACTATTTCTCTCTGTGTACTGCCTCTCGCAAACAGTTCAAAATTCAAAAATTTAAGTTATAAGTTACAGTCTAAGAAAAACCCGCTCGATATCATATCACTTGTATGTATGTATGAGATTAAACCTATATTAAGATATTAACACCGACTAAACCAAAACGTTGTTGGGTGCTTGTGCTTTGAGGTACTGATGATGGTATCTGAGTAAGTGAGCATTGTCTTTTGTCTCTGTTTATGAAAGCACATGGAAGATTAGGCGCACAACGGGGATACATGCAAGCCGAGTGAGGTGAGTGCATGCCGTGCTGTGGCCGACATTGGACGTGTTGATCGTGACTATAAGTAGGGGCTCCAACCGGTTGCGCTTTTCAACTGTTGTCCAAAATTATATTATAACAACTTGTTAGTTTTTTTAATCATTTAATTAAAAAATAAAAAAACACTGCTATACCTCTATGAACAATGTAAAGAAATAAAAAAACAAAAAAAGTTACAAAAACAAAAAAATCAAAATTAAGAAACCAATACATTCATTTTGTCTTCTAAAAATTGAAAATTAAAAGATAAAACCACTTAAAATAGGACCAGATTTTAGCGGTTGTAATGTACTGAATTTGAGTAAATGCCCCTTGTTATAGTATGACTAGACATCAGTGATGTGATATGATAACCCAGAAAAATTAAATTATGCTTTTTTGTGTGAGAAAAACTGGTTAGAGTGTGTTTTCTGTAGGTGGGCTTTTTGTCTTATGACTTAGGTTTTATATAACTTTTAAACGAAATATTTTTTAAAATAAAATTTATAAGTTAATTATAGTAGACACTATCTTAATTTTATCTATATCGGTCAAAATTGTACATGAGTATCTATCTCATGTGCATGAACAACCCGAATTCAAAAAATTTAAGTCAAAAATCATAAGACATAGCTCAAAAGAATCCATCCATAACTACTAAGGAGGTCACAAACATCAAACAAAATTATCACAAAAAGTTTGAAGGCAGGCATGGAACCCAATGAACCTCGCAATGATAGTAGTAGAAATGTAGAAGCCAGGAGTACAATGTTACATATATACGCGTGGTCCAAGAAGTTATTCCCCATTCAATGTTCATGAATCAGGACATATGGTCCAGTGGCTTAGACAATGTAAAAGTGTGCCCTCAGTTTATAAATCTTATTACATAAGATATAAAATGATATGGATAAGAGAGAGTATAGATAATTGGATCGTCTATTATGCGGTAGTCAACTGTAATAGATAAACAAGATATATTGTGTTATGAAAAAACTGTCTATAGAGATATAAAAAAAACAACCTACTATATGAGCTGTGTGCTATTTATAAATGATATGAGTATATTATAGATAGTACTTATCTATACTATTTTATATGCTCTTATGATTTTTTTTTGAAATAAATAAATAAAATAGTTGATCGGTATTTAATTTATTTGTATAAATATTTATGGTAGAACAAAAAATCATAACTGCAGACATAAACCACCGAAAATGACGCATTGGCTGGTTGGTTGGCTGTCTCCTGCCTCTGCTGCGCTAGTGCACCCTTACTTGAAAGCAAGGTCTGCAATGATGACGCATCTCCCATAATCCTGACCGAGTTAATCACTGGTTCAAGACGGCAAAAGAAGCTCGCAACAGTGTGTGTACCGCAGGGTACATGGCGCAAAGTCCTCATCATTCCGTGGCCACTACTATGATGCGTTGATAATTAAGCAAGCCCGGCAATAGTATTTGGTCTGCTAGTGGTAGCTCAAATTATCTACTTGTTGTTTTTGGTTCAGTTCTGTATTTAAAACGGACTAAAGGTCTACAGGGAATAAACTTGGGAAAAGGCTAGTGCTAAATTTTGCAGAATGATCGTGTCACCAGCCGTTATTGACCTAGAGAGCATCGTATATCCAAGGTGTGATAATGCAATATATAAGAAAGAGTAAAATACACGTAGAACCTTAAACATATCACATTGGTTCACTTAGATCCTTAAACTTTAAAACTACATATTCATATACTTAAACTTGTTTAAATGAATCACAACAAATCCTAAGGATGATTCGTTGACTTAACCGTTGACCTGTAGTCTTGATCGATATCAATATGGCGTGAGGGTCACACGTGTCTCCACCGCTCGCTCTCTCCATCTCCTCCGTCACCATGCCCGCCTCCCCCCTTCCCCTGAGCTTCCTCCCCTACTACCACTTCTACCTCTTACCCCCTAGCTACTCCATCTCCACTACGATTTTGAGCCAATCCTCGCCTTCCTCTCTTCCTCCTCCACTGTTGCATCCTTCACGTCGCCATCCCCGCCAGCCTCTATGTTGGCCCCAAACCGTTGGCGACGATGACCGAATCAAGTTGTTTGAGGTGAGGGATCTAGCAACTGTACCTCCATAGCATAATTTAGATTTGGTCAGCTGCCGGGGAGAAGGAAGCCAATGGCGTAGGGGGTTGGGAATAGGCGGATTCGATGACAACAACAACAGGGGTGCTGGCGTTGGGAGGAGAAAGACAGTGGCGGAGGGATCGGGGATGGACGGATCTGGCAACAACAGCAATGGGGATGATGGCATGGAGGTAGATGTGTGGCCATCGGTGAGGAGAAAGACGGTGGCGAAGGGATCAAGGATGGGCACATTTGGGGATAGGGATACTAATATGGAGGAAGATAGTTGGACGTCGAGGAGGAGGAAGACAGTGGCGATGGGATCGGGGACGGGTAGATCTAGCGATAGTGGCGATGGGGATGCTGGCATAGGGGAAGATGGTGGCGAAGGGGTCAAGGACAATCAGATCCAACGACAACAGCGATGGAGATGCCGACGTAGAGGAACATGAGGTGAGGGAATGCAAAAGATCCCAACTACAGGGGTTAAATGTTAAATCTATCTCCCACTTGATTAGTCACTGAGCCGCACGTGTCCCCTACACCATGCTGGCATCGATCAAGGCTACACGCCAGCGGTCAAGTCAGTGAATAATCCTTGAGATCTGCAATGACCCACTTAAACAAGTTTAGATATATAAATTTGCAGTTTTTAAAATTTAGAGACATAAGTAATTTAACTTGACAAGTTTAGAGATTCAAAGTGTATTTTACTTTATAATAAAGCTTGGCTGAGGAGGTTGGATGAAGATCTCTTTATAGGAGCGACAGATCGCGATAAGTCCTATCAGATGTTAACCAACAGATTTTTTTCTTCGAGCCAGAACAACAAAAGATGCACACACGGTAAAAAAATATATAGGGCCTGTTCTTTTTAGCTGCGGCTGATGGCTTTTGCCTGCGGTTGATGGTTTTTTGGCTGTTTATGACAGAGATTGCAGAAAGAGAGATACTCGCTTGCGATTTTTGATGGTACAGATATTAGTTTTTTAACGTGTACTACAATTAACTTATAGACCCCATCTTAAAAAAATACTCCGTTTAAAAGTTAGTTACTATAGTAAAAACCAAAAACAACTTTTAAAAACCATAAAGAACAGATCTATAAGCTCATGCGGACAACCAAACACCGTGAGACCCACCCCACTGGACCGGCACGTGCCTCGAGATCTGGAACAGGAGGCCTTGCAGCTGGATCACATCGTTGGACCTGGACCGGATGTTGGCGCCCATCGAAGCAGCGACCAGGAGATCTGCGCTCGTGTTTCCTGTCACCGAGCAGAGCCAATTGAAAGCGGCTGCAGCCGCGCCCACCACCACGCGTCCACGCCCGTCGCAAACACTGCAGCACTGCGCCACGCATCTTGCAAAGATAAAGGACGGAGGCAGCATGCGATTACCGGAGCAATTACTTACGTAAAGAGACCATCCTAAAGAAAGCAAAGCAAACGCGCAAAGCAAAAGGCCTGATCACGGTCTCCAGCCACGTTTAACTATTCCAAAACGCATGCAACTGTCAGCCGCCACACTGCATATGTGTTATGTGCAGACATCTCATAACGGTCACTGCATGTGGGTCCGATAACCGGAGGGTGTTATACGGGCCAGCATGTAGTGACGATTACGAAAGTGGGCATAAACGGAGTCTTACATATGTATAAATTTTGCATTTGCATAGTATAATTGTGTAGGATTTATGTTGGGGTTTTTTTCGACTGTAGCTAATAGATTTTAGTCTTACCATAAGCGTTTGTATGATAAACCGCTTCGAAAAGACTTTCTCGATATACCGTTTTGAAAAAACGATGAAGAAACAGTTACATTTGCTTGTTCGGAAGAAACTATAAACGTAAGTTAAAAAAGAGGTCTTATGTACTTGGAACTAGCGGGTGGCCCGCGTATTTGCACGGCTAGATTTGTTTCAAAGTTTATAGTATCAAAATGATATAACTTTGATGATTGAGAATATATTTACGTATCTTATAGGTTAATAAGATTTTTAATACATCTTAAAAATTAAAAATGACAATAGAACATTGAAGAAAAATACAACTTGAGTAACGTAATTGAAGTATGAGTTTTGATGGAAAAAAATCATTGAGCATAATAAGTTATTAGTGTTATTAGAAATGTAACCACTCTCCATTATATATACCCCTATTCTTGCTCCATAGTTACTCTTTTCTAAAATATATGCATGTACATGTATATCTATTTAATCTCAAATAATATGTTGATTATGTGTGTGACAAATTATCTTATTAATTTATATGATATTAATTAGAGTATCTTGCTTATGCATATACCGATGCAGTATAGACAACCTACATTGAATTTATCTTTCCTCACACGTCAATTGTCCTACTAAATCGTGTGTCTTCTATCTCTTTTTATCACCACAGTTTTTATTTCAACCTCCAATAGCATGTCCAATTCTTGATCGATCCCTCTCAATTGCTACCCAATTCTAATATAATATTCTACCA
This sequence comes from Melocanna baccifera, assembly GCA_036346265.1. Taxonomy (NCBI): domain Eukaryota; kingdom Viridiplantae; phylum Streptophyta; class Magnoliopsida; order Poales; family Poaceae; genus Melocanna; species Melocanna baccifera. The sequence goes on along the minus strand of CM070694.1, from coordinate 20,337,109 downwards.
CATAGTTATCTTCCACATCTCTCAAGTTATCGCTAATTGCTAACTGTTGCGACATTAAACACCATACACGTGCAACCACTGCTGATCCTTACCAGGGACATCCGTCACACTCTCTCCAGTGCCCCCAAACCTATTTCCTATAGTTGCATCATCTCGACTCCAAGCTATTTGCTCCTTTGCTTTTGTGTGATTGTGCTTCTATTCGTATGGATGCACACACACACACTCATGATATTTATGACTTTCACACTGACCGCGGTGACCTCTCGTCTTTACCAAGTTGTTATCTAATGATATGGAGAATTTTCTTACCATCTACGATGGCTTTGCGGTATTCACCAGTGATGGCATGCTCCTAACTATCCAGTGGTCCCATATCGTCCATAACTCATCTTGAATGCAAAACATCTTCTCTCTACTAGGGCTTACCCATCGGTGAGTTTCTTTGGTCACAAACTTTTTCAACAACGCTAATGCTCACTACTCATCGCCGCAACTCTTTTGACTAGCCTTGCTCTTCAACAGCTCAAGTGAGTAGCATGGCATTGTCCTCGTTAAACAGCAAAGGTGAGCAGCACAACATTGTCCTCATCTCCACCTCCACTGCCTCGTCTCTTCGCTTCTCCGATGGTCAATATATTTTTATAGGACAAATTGACAAAACACACTATTTCCTCATCAAACGGCAAAGGTGAGCAGCACAACATTTTTTATTTTTATTCTGAATTTCATATTTTTGCATGAAATTCTTTTGCAAATCTAATTGCTAATTTTCCTATAATTTTTATTCCAAATTATAGTTGAAATTCGCAAAAAATCTAATTGTTTGTTTTTATTCCAAATTTCAATTATTTAGGATATAACTTTGTAATTCATATCAAAATCAAAATGTAATTTTATTTTAGTTTTTATTCTAATTTTTGTTATTTTTGGTTGAAATTCATATATAAATTCAATTGCTATTTTTTGTTTATTTTTATTCCAAATTATCTATTGTTAGTGATTTTACTTAGGAATTCTTTAGAAATTCAAATTACTTATTTTGTTTTATTTTTTATTTCAAATTTTAGTTTTTTTATTGTGCTAGACATGGACTCTTGCTTCTAACCTAAACCGTTATAATCTGGATCTACCACAATCGATGGTATAGATCTTTCTTTATTTTCTGATTAGTGTTGTAATTTCTTTTTCTTTAATTTTTATTCTAAATTAAGTTGAAATTCGTATGTAAATCTAATTACCTATTTTTCTTTATTTTTTATTCCAATTTGTAGTTATTTAAGATATTACTTTTGAATTCATGTCAAAATCAAATTGCTAGTTTTATTTTGCTTTTAATTCCAATTTTTTGTTATTTTTTTGTTGAAATTCATATACAAATTCAATTACTTTTTTGTTTGTTTTTATTACGAATTATATATTTTTAGTGATTTTATTTAGGAATTTATATGGAATTCAAATTAATTGTTTTGTTTTTATTTTGAATTTCAGTTATTTTTTATTGTATATTTCATAGACTCTTATTTTTAATCTGGACCATTATAATCTGGATCTATCACAATCGATGATATAGATCTTTATCTTTTTCTCCTGTTAACATTGTAATTTCTACACCTAAAAACAAGCATGGTGGCTTTTTTTTACTTCTTTAATATTATAATAGATGCCATGTTCTTTGCTTTGATCTCCTAGCTGTGGAGAATTATTTTGCACTGGAAACGAGCTGGTTGGCCATGAGGATATCAGTGACATTTCCATGGCAACGAGCGTACCAGCACTGCAGGAATTTCTGTGATACTGCAGCCCTGCAGGGATGTTCGGTTTCGTCCGTTTGGTGGTCTGTTCATGTGGATTCTGTTTTTAAATTTTACTTTTAAAATCAAAGCTAATATAAATATCTTAATTTTTTTTATAAATTGTTTCTATCAATCACTACTATTTATCAGCCTTTGTTTTTTGGTTTTACATATTGTAATATATTTTATTATATTATAATTCCGTAAGTCGCATAGCGATCTAAATATTGTAGTGTCTATATAATGCACAACTATTCATCAACCATTATTATTCACCAGCCGCTTCTATCAACTATTTCTATCAGCCACTAATATTCAGCAGACACTACTATTCTTCCTTCGCAGTCAAAAACTAACATGAATAGACCCAAAAACTCAGATAAACTTACGAGAAACTTACACTGTGCAATTAATTCCCGTCCTTTAAAGCTCGCGTATATTTTTTTCCTTTTGCGTTGGACATAACCCGTAGTTGTAATTACGTCCAGTAAAAATCTTGGACTTTTCGATGAAACGTCCTTGGTGACCATAGAATGTTGCAACGCGGTACTCTTATCTTGGTTAGTATTGCAGCGGTACAAACGGTTCATACGACATTCTCTGTCAAATAAACTCAGGACTCAAGGTACATGCACCAATTTTTTCACCCAAAAAGTTTTCTTTTAGCTAGGGTGTTTTCACCCCTGCGATCGAGCCCAGAAATTCACGCTTGTGCAACCCCGCAATCGACTAGCTGGAACTCATTTGGCCCCCTTTTTCTACATAAAAGTGACCCAAAATCACTGTTTTTCAGTAAAAAATCTGCATGGATCTCAAAGCAAATGAGAGTTGAGATGATAATCCACATCAAACTTTACAAGGCTACTAATAATTAACTAATTATCTATACACACCATTAATGAGCACACTCATCCAGGCTCGTCGAAATCTGCAAATTCTAGAAAAACCACCTCCCATTGACCGTGGCATAAAGCATTACTTTTTAGGACATCATACGACAAAGCATGAATTCCTGATTCTTCGCATTGACCGTCATACACAAATGCAAACAAAGAAGGCCTGCCAAACAGAAGCTTCCATAAAAAAACATACTTATATGTTTGTTTAGTTCTCTTACCATAACAAAACAAGATTAACAATATGTAAATGAGCCTCTTTTTAAAGAACACACAAGAATCAAGTATGCTTGGTGCTAATTTCACAACCTCAACTGAAGTCGTGAGGCGGAAAGCGCAGCCGCTCGCATCCGACGGTCCAAACTGAACCCCCCAATCCACAACCTCCACCCATCTACCCTCCATCTTCGTAACATTTAACCAAAACGACCGCATGCAGCCGGTGCGGGCTCCACCCCGGGTCACCTCGCTATTTTTGGGTACTGTTTAAATAAATAATACCTCTTTAGAGTAGTATATACATATGTATGTTTAGTGGTATATACATATGTATGTTTAATGGTATTACATGTGTCTGTGTGCTTCAGAAGTTCAGAGACTGTTGAGCCTTCCTTTAAATTCTAGTGTGTAAGAGAGATGCATGTGTGTGCATGCCTTAAAAAAACGTCACCGTGCATCCACTGTAATTTGCCAACAAACCCAAGGGCATAATTGTCATTTTGACTCTTTGTCCTAATATTTTCCACTGCCCAACGGATCAAGGGGAAAGGGGAAAAAGACAGAGAAGGGGGGAGGGGAAGGAAGTTTTGAAATTGTGAGGGAGACCCAAAAGCCCGAGAAAAAAAATTAATTTGCGTTTTTGTTTTTCGTTTCCGTTTTGATTTGGGAGCGGTTCCTTCCTAGTGCGTGCGCTGTTCTTGCAGCGTGGGGGGAATAATCCTGTTCCTCTAGTGCTCGTTTAGATGCGTTTTCCTTTGATGATTTCCTCGCCACCTGCCGCCGCTGCTGCTGCGGGTGTCCCGGCGCTTTGATTCGGCAGTCTTTGCTTTCGTGTTTCGGGTTTCTTTTGCCTTTTTTTCGCCAGAGATCGCAGCTTTTGCAGTCGCTTTGCCGATTCCAAGCTTGGCCCCGGTTCTTTTCCCCTTAAAAAATCGCGCGAAGTTTGGGTTTTTACCCCGTCCCTTGATGCGGGCACAGCCGAAGTTTGTTCTTGGCGCGTGCGATTAGTGCTGCTGATTCGGGGCTGGGAGCGTGGAATTTTGAGATATTTGTGGGGAAAATTTTGAGTCTTTGTAGTGTCAGGGTGTGGAATTTGGGGTTTGGGCGGGTGTCGCTTTCGAGCCCTTGGTGAGGTAGGGGCTCATACGCCTAAAATTGGCGCTAATTTGGTGCGAAATGGCGAAATTTCTGGTCGCATTCTGCTGTCGTATTTGGCGTATTGGTGTGTGAGCCTCTGTGTAGGTCACTGGATTGCTCCTGTGGCTTGTTGGTTTCTCGGCGGTAATGCTCTCTGCAGCTGCCGTGATGGCACCAGCCCCAGCCGCTCCGAAGAGCTCCCTCGAGGTCTTGCTCGAGACGATCAACAAGCGTGATGAGCAGCCCAAGGATGCGCCTCCGGCATTACCAGCCCGACCGACGTGCCGAGGCCGGTTGCCCACTGCAAGGCGTCCGTCACTGCCTACTGGGGTCAAGCTTCAGAAAGGTGTGGCGAAAAGCGCTGTAGCGGATACGGTGATGGCTGACAAGAAGCCAGAGGTTGAGAAGGAGATTGGTGGGCAGGAGGCCAAGGAGGAGGAGGTGGTAAAAAGCCGCATCTTTGGGACTAAGAGGAAGCTCTCAAATATGGAAGCGCTGGAGGAGTCGCCATATGTTGAGAACTTTCACGAGGAGAGGAAGGAGACAACGGTACTTAAGGAGCCCCCCTCTATTTCCTCAGCAAGGGCGAAGAGAAATGGGAAGCCAGTGTTTACTGATATCAGGGATTATGTCCTCCACAAGGTTAGAATCTTGTTATTGTGATATTGATGATATTTATCTTATTATCATGTGAACAAATAATATAGGGCAGCAAGTTCATTTTGTCTTTATTGCATGGAAGTAGGCCGAATACTTGCTCTGGTATGATGGCAAGAAGTCACTCACAAGTATATGCCAAGAAATGTTAATCGAATTGGTGCTTACACCTGTTTGCTTATATGCTGACTTTATACACCGGTTTGCTTAAAACTCGCTTCTATGTGGTATCTACCGATAAGACTTTCATGTGAATTTACTTATTTTTTTTTGGTTATACTGAACTCATTGCCCTGCAGCATTTAGCAGTAGATGAAGGTAATTGTTGCTTTATGCTTGTTTCTGGTCACAGAACTAGACTTCATACTTGCTTTGGCCTGTGGGTCAAGTACATTTGTTTGTCATGTTACTGTGATCCTCAGAAGTATGGGTATATTGGACAACTAGAATATTACTCGTGCTTGGAATTAGTTCTCATATAAATCCTTTCCCTTGATGATTTGAGTATGATGCTTTTGAGTTTACATCATGGTTAGAAAAAAGGCAAATTCATAAGATTTGGATGTTTAATTTCAGAAGCTACGGGTTTGGTGTTGTTCACATGATGAAAAGTGGGAACTTGGACAGATCCAATCGATTTCTGGAGATGATATTGAAATACTCCTAGCTAATGGAAACGTGAGTCCCATGTTGCTATAATGGTATAATTATTTGAGTAAAATTCTGTAACATTTTTACTCAAGGTTTCTTTACATAGGTTTTGACACTGTCACCAGAAAGACTCTTGCCTGCCAACCCTGATATTCTTGATGGAGTGGATGATTTGATCCAGATGAGCTACTTAAATGAACCTTCAGTTCTTTACAATCTTCAATTCCGATATTCTCGCGATCTTATCTATGTAAGCACTATCCAGCAAGCTCATTATATTATTTATGGTCTATTGTATGTCTCTTCATTTGTATTATTTTGTATTTGTAGACAAAAGCAGGACCTATTCTGATTGCTGTCAATCCATTAAAAGAAGTTGCACTCTATGGGAAAGATTTAATCATGCAATACAGGCAAAAGCTCAGGGATGATCCACATGTGTATGCAATTGCTGATTTGGCTTTTAATGAAATGCTAAGAGGTAGGTGTTAGAAAAGAGTAGAAGATTTTATAGAACTGTTTTGCAAGAATTATCTTCTAATGCAACTGTTGATACTCTGCAGATGGCATAAACCAATCTATAATAATAAGGTTAGAATGTCCAGCTATTCTTTTATAATAATAACGATAGTTTATCTTAAAACTCTGGGTTCCCCAATTTAATATGTTCGCTGTATTGTTTGTCTTATTTCAGTGGTGAAAGTGGAGCAGGAAAAACTGAGACAGCTAAAATTGCAATGCAATATTTGGCTGCACTAGGCGGTGCTAATGGAATGGAGTCTGAGGTTCTTCAGACCAATGTTGTTCTGGAAGCATTAGGGAATGCAAAAACATCAAGAAATGATAACTCGAGCCGATTTGTGAGTTCATCTTCATAAAAATTGTTTTCCTATTTTCATCAATTCATCATCTTTTGAGTAATTCTTATGGTGCCGTGATGATTTTGATATAGGGTAAACTTACTGAAATGCACTTTTCTGAAACTGGGAGGATCTGTGGTGCTAAAATCCAAACATGTAAGCCTTCCATACCATTTATTGTTGACATGGCTACCAAAAAAATTATTGAAATTCCTGATAACTTGTTTCTTTGTGCATATATGTTCCTCTAACTGAATCTCATGGAGCAGTCCTTCTTGAGAAGGTACAATAGTTTCAGGCGTTGTCAAAAGCTCCATATTTGATTATTTCTGAGAGGTCTAATATCATGTGTCTTGCTCGTGCAGTCGAGGGTGGTAGGAAGGGCGCCAGGAGAGAGATCTTATCATATTTTCTATCAACTGTGCTCTGGAGCTCCTCCTCTTCTCAAAAGTAATCACACAGCCATGTTTGATGTGCTTCTTGTTACAATTTGGAGTTTTACTAAGGCTGCTCCTATCAAGGAATACATATATCCCACATTTTTCTGATATTATGAACTTATTTGTCTTTTAGTTGCAGAATGCAAAACTGGGCCAGAAAATGTCTATTTCTTCATATCTCCTCTCTGTCGCTTTTTAATTTCTGCTACATGCATGTGCTGCTGCAGAAAAATTGTTTCTGAGAGATGCCAATTACTACAACTACTTGAAGCAGAGTGCTTGTTTGAGAATTGATGGTGTTGATGATGCTAAAAGACTTTCATTGCTAGTGGTAATGTTGCCCGAGAATTCAGCCAAATTTTCCAACCAAACTTCTGCCATCATATTATATTATTTGTTTTTTATGTCAATTTTTTTCATTTGCAGGATGCGATGGATATTATTCAAATCTCCAAGGAAAACCAAATGGAATTGTTTTCTATGCTTGCAGCTGTCTTGTGGCTAGGAAACATTTCATTCTCTGTGATAGACAATGAAAACCATGTGGAAGTTGTTTCAAATGAAGGTACCAATTTCCCCTTCTCCATAACAGCCGTTTAAGCGCATCCCGTAGAAATATCCCAAAAATGTAAAATCGTAACAACATTATGTTTGTTCTGCATTTGTATCGAAAAATTTGGTTTGGGTGTCATTTGACTTTCGCAGAGTTCATTGAGTGACCTTCATTGTGTAATGTGTTCACAGGGTTATCTACTGCAGCAAGGCTATTAGGTTGCAGTATCCCTCAATTGGTGATTGCTCTCTCAACTCATAAAATCCGAGCTGGGAAGGACAATATTGTTCAAAAGCTGACATTAACCCAGGTATGTAATTACCTGGGAAATTTATCTGAATGGATCCCTTGTTACGTGTTGTTTTTTCCTTGGATTTTTATTTAAGTGTTCTACTTTCTCTAGGCCATTGATGCAAGGGATGCTCTAGCAAAGTCAATTTATACCCATTTATTTGACTGGACCGTTGAGCAAATCAACTGCTCCCTTGGAACAGGGAAACAATGTACATGGAGATCCATAAGTATTTTAGATATTTATGGCTTCGAGTCTTTCAATGTATGGAGTTGATTGCATTTTATTCAATACTGAATTTTCTTTGGCAATTCCTCAGTTGTAACATTTAATTAGACCATTGCAGAAGAATGGCTTTGAGCAGTTTTGTATAAATTATGCCAATGAAAGGCTACAACAACACTTCAACCGACATCTATTCAAACTAGAACAGGAGGTAAGATTCTAACGGTTTCTTGGGTTATTTGCTTGTGTTAAGAGTCAAAGGTGTGAACAATAATAAGTTGTATTACATATACTTTCTTTCTTGTAAACCAAAGTCAGGGTACATTGTGCTATCCATGCTTGTGTACTAAAGATGTAAATGACCCTACAAACTTCCCCACATATGTCATAACTAGGGCATGTGGTCAGATGCTGAAGTTGATTCTACGAACTTCAACTAAGTTAGACAGTTAGATATGCATGCTTCGATGTTCCAGTATCCCATCCTATTTGTTTTGTGTTTGTCTTGTGTCTGTTCTTTCCTGAACAGAAACTGCGTGGATATAAGGGTAGTTGCATCCAGGGTTCCAAACCCCAGCAGTAGCCAGCTGTGATTGGTTACCGGACTTCCTCCACCCAGCTGTGCTTAGGAAAACTGTCCAACATTAAATCTTGTCTTATGTTATTCTGAGGAAACGTTAAATTAAGTGATTATCTAAGATGGAGTAAACAGAAAAACTTGAATTGTCTTACGAAACATAAAACCGAGAATACCACAGGAAGTGGCTAGTTTCTTCTGTGCCAGCAAGGCCCAGGATTTATACCAGCTCCCATACTGTTAGAACACTGTTTGCAAGTTGTGACTTACTAATGATTGGGCGGAACTTAATCCCTCAGTTGTTTTAGGATATATGTAGCTTGCCTTAGCTTTCGTTTTGTGAAATTGTAGAGCTGCTTCCCTTGTTGTTTTCATGTATGTGCCCATGCATTCATTTGCTTGCAGTTTTATACTTCTATCCTCTATATCGATGTAGGCATTCTAATTCTATTCTTTTCAGGAATACTTAGAAGACGGAATTGATTGGGCCAGTGTGGAATTTGTGGACAACACTGACTGCTTATCTCTCTTTGAGAAGGTATGCAGTGTTATTTTCTTGGAATCCCTTTACTTATGGTTCATAACCTTGCAATATCTGCAGAGTCAGTTTGATTAATTTTTTGAGCTTGGTATTAAGTAATTGCTTACTTAATGGGTGCAGACGAAACTACAATTTTATGTGTTTTTAGTCAAGGTTTCTCCCTGTGATCATTTTGGTTTCCTTTTCTGTCTAGTTCTGTTATTTGAGTTTCTTGCAGTAGGTAAATTAATCTCTACTATCTTCAAATTCGCTGTAGTTTAGCTTGCAATGATTTCTGACTTACTAGAATTCCTCAATTTTGAGCTATTCCAGCATAAATGATCATCTTCCAAGATAAAATGAGAGGCAAAGTTTTGAATGTTAGAGATATATGTATAGATTATTATTCCCCATTGTTATGAGGGGTTCTTTGCATATTTACCACATGTACTTTGTGTATATATACCGGCCTATTGGCCTCATATTGAATACAAGCGCTATTCATAACATGGTATCAGAGCGTACCTAGGGTTTCCCGTCGCTTCGCTTGCCGCCGTCGCCGTCATCCCGCCGACGACTCGCGTCGCGCCAGCGCGCGCCTCGCCGCCGAGGCCGCCGCGCCGCCCGCTCCTCATCGCGCGCTCCAGCCTCCTCACCGCCCTCGCTCGGCCGATCCGTCCGCCGCCGGCCTCCACCGTCGTCGCGCGCCGCCGCGCCTCCGGCCGCCGCCGCTACTCCTCCGCCCGGCCGCTCCTCCGCGTCGCTGCTCCCACGCGCCGCCGCTCCTCGTCTTGCCGCCGCCTCGCGCCGGCCGCTCCACGCTGCCAACGGCGCCACCGCCGCCTCCTGCGTGTGTGTGTGTTCTTAACGGGCCGGAGGCCCGTTAATAAGTGTTAGGGTTTCGTCCAAAAAAAAAAAACGTCGATCTAACCGACGCGCGCCCGGCGCCGCTGTTAGACCGTTGTCTTGGTCGCCGCGCCGTCGGCCGCGCTACCAATGGGCACCGCTTTCCTCGCCATGCCGGTGGTCTTTGATGGTGTTAATTACACCGACTTCGTGTCTCACATGCGCATTCACATGCGTGGTCTTCGTCTCTGGGGCGTCCTCTCTGGCGATGTCACCTGCCCGCCTTGCCCTATTCCTCCGACGGAGCCCACGCCTGTTGCATTGCCCCCGACAGCCGATAAGGCCGCTCACGAGGCCGCTCAGATTGCTGATGATGAAGCTGCCTCTGCCTACCAGGAGGCTCTGGATTTCTACAAGGATCGTCTGACCACCTACACTCAGTGGTGCGATGGCGACGCTTCGGCTTCTTCGTCTTCATCGGCAGATATCGGCCTCGATTCTCTTACGAGGTTGTGGGACTCTTCGCTTTCGGATGTGGACTCATCTTCGTCGGCGCTCGAGCCCTCGGTGATACCACATGCACTGTCCGTGGTTCGCCAAGGAGCACTCTCTTCAGCAGGGTGATGCTACTGTTGACGCCTTTTATGCTCAGAGCTCTGCAGTCTGGCGTCAGTTGGACTCTCTCCGCACCGCCGCCGCTCGTTCTGTCCGTCTTTGCTGGATATACGTCTTGACACGGAGTTTCGTGGTCTCGAGTTCCTTACTCGCCTTCGTCCCGAGTTCGAGCAAAGGCGTGCCAGCTCCTGCACGCCACCTCGTGTCACTCTCTGAGGCTCTCACGAGATACGCGCAGAGGAGACTCGCCGAGTGGTCTTGATCCGATGCCACTCCTCTGCGTGCTCGCCGCTCGTCTACCTGCTACACTGCCTTCTCCAGCGGCTGCCACAGGTGGTGGTGGCCGCCATTCGTCTGGAGGTGGCCGTCCTCACTGTTCCTACTGCGACAAGGCCGACCACATTGAGTCCCAGTGCTATAAGAAGAAGCGGCATCTGTCACACCGTTCTTCTCACGGCACTAGTGCTTTTACGCCGACGTCGCATCGACTTCTTCGCAGATTTCTCTCGAGCAAGAGATAGCCGGACTTCGACGCCGCTTGCCGCTTGAGTTCTCCTCGGCGAGTTCTGCGGGTTACGCTCATCGACTCTTCTGCAACCGAGAAACCACCCCTACACGTCGGTACCTCCCGTGGATTCTTGATTCTGGAGCATCTTTTCACATGACTCCGATTCTTCCACTCTGTCTTTTATTACACCTCTTGATTCTCCGTCGGTGTTCTTACTGCGATGGTACATCTCTTTCGTCTCTCGTCGAGGATCTCTTAGCAACTCATCCTTTCATGTTCCTTCGTTGCTCATATTCCTCGCCTCACTATGCGACTTCTTTCTGTGGGCGATTCGACCTTGGTTATCGTGTCATTCTCGACTCGACTCTTGTTGTGTTCGGGACCGCCACACGGAGCTCGGTTGGTTCGGCCCTCGCGCCGTGACTCACGGCGTCTCTGGGAGCTTGATCGCTTCACCTTCCTTCCGCCGCCATCGCCGCCGCCGCTCTCCGCTCGCCACTTCGTCTCACCGGCTCTTTTCGGCAGTGGTATCACCGTCTTGGTCATCTGTGGATCTCGCCATGCCGTCCTTAGTTCGCCGTGGTCTTCGGGTCTGCTCGGGAGACGTGTCTTTAGACCGCCGTACGTAAGTTAGGTAAACAAATTCACTTCCTTATCCTCATAGTGAGTCCGTGTCTCGGCGTCCTTTTGATCTTGTTCATTCGGATGTTTGGGGTCCGGCTCGCTTCGTTTGAAAGGGGTCATCGATATTATATCATATTTATAGATGATTTCTCTCGCCACACTTGGATATATTTCATGTCTTCTCGTAGTGAGGTCTTGTCTATCTATAAACAATTTGCCACTATGATTCACACACGCTTCTCCACTCCTATTCGTGTCTTTCGTCTTGATTCTGTGGCGAGTATCTCTCTCGTTACTGCGCAGCTTTCCTTGCCGGCGAGGACTCTCGCTTCGATTCTCTTGTCCCGGTGCTCATGCTCGAATGGTGTCGCTGAGCGCAAGCATCGTCTCCTCCTTGAGACGGCTCGTACTCTGATGATCGCCGCCTCTATTCCACCTCACTTTTGGGCCGAGGCTGTTTCCACTGCCACCTATCTCATCAACATCCAGCCTTCTTCGCGCTTCTTCGGTGCGATCCTCGTTGAGCGTCTCGTGGTCTTCTTCCGACTACTCGCCCTTCATATGTTTGGTTGCGTTTGCTACGTTCTCTCGCCTCGAACGCACCAAACCGACCGCCGATCTGTTGAGTGTGTCTTTTGGGATCTGATCGCCGAGCACAAGGGCTATCGGTGCTGGGATCCGGTTGGTCGAAGGATGCGGGTTTCTCGGGATGTGACTTTCGATGAGTCTCGTCCATTCTACCCACGTCTTGCCTCTCCTCCGACTTCCTCTGTGGAGTCTCTGTCTTTCTTGACCTTTCCAGATACACCTATATCTGTTTTGCCCTTGTCCACCTGTTCCACTGAGTCTCCACATATTCCCCCTGTGGCATCTCCGCCGTTGTCGCCGCCTGCGCCGTCTCCTACGACTCCCCAGGCTCCTCCCACTACAGTACCTATCTTCTACACTCGTCGACCTCGTATTGAGGATCTTCCAGATGAGCCATCTTCTCCTGATGTTCCATCTTCTTCTGATGGTACATCTTCCCCTGATGGGTCATCTTCTCCTCGCTACGCTCTCCGCGATCGCCAGTCTATTCGGCCTTCTGCTCGTTTTGCCTTTGCTGGTGCAGCTACTCGTGAGCCTGTCTCCTCACGGATGTCATTATTCACCCCGAGTGGCAACTTGCCATGGCCGAGGAGATTGCCGCCCTCGAGCGTACTGGTACTTGGGATCTTGTTCCTTTTCCATCTCATTCTCGTCCCATCACGTGTAAGTGGGTCTATAAGATTAAGACTCGCTCTGATGGCTCTCTTGAGCGCTATAAGGCGCGTCTTGTTGCTCGTGGCTTCCAGCAGGAGCATGGTGTTGACTACGACGAGACTTTTGCTCCGTTGCCCACATGATCACCGTTCGCGACTCTTCTTTCGGTGGCTTCATTGCTCGCCATCGGTGCATTTCTCACTTGATGTCAAGAATGCCTTTCTTAATGGCGAATGCGTGAGAGGTCTACATGCATCCGCCACCGGGTATTCTGCTCTCGAGGGCATGGTCCGCGCGCTTCGCCGCTCTCTCTATGGCCTTAAGCAAGCCCCTCGTGCTTGGTTTGAGCGCTTCTCCTCTGTGGTCACTGCTGCTTTGGCTTTTCACCTAGTGATCATGATCCTGCGCTCTTTGTCCACACTTCGTCTCGTGGTCGGACTCTTCTTCTTCTGTATGTTGATGATATGATCATTACGGGAGATGATTCTGAGTACATTGCCTTTGTCAAGGCTCGTCTTAGTGAACAGTTCCTTATGTCGGATCTTGGTCCTCTTCGTTATTTCCTTGGGATTGAGGTTATTTCCACTTCAGATGGTTTCTTTATGTCCCAAGAGAAATATATTCGAGATCTTCTTGATCGCGCCTCTCTTCTCGATCAACAGATCGTTGAGACTCCCATGGAGCTCAATGTTCACCTCCGACTCTCTGATGGCGAGCCTCTTTCTGATCCGACTCGCTATCGTCACCTTGTTGGGAGTCTTGTCTACCTTGCTGTTACTCGTCCAGATATCACTTATCCAGTTCATATTCTGAGTCAGTTTGTTTCAGCTCCCACTCAGTCCACTCACACCACCTTCTTCGAGTTCTGCGATACCTTCGTGGGACTATCTCTCGCCGTCTCTTCTTTCCTTGTTCCACTGCATTCGCCTTCAGCTTATTCAGATGCTACTTGGGCGGCGATCCATCGATCGCGGTCTATCTCTCACTCTTGTGTTTTTCTTGGTGGTTCTCTTATTGCCTGGAAAACGAAGAAACAGACTGCTGTGTCCCGTTCGAGTGCAGAGGCTGAGTTACGAGCTATGGCTCTCTTGACAGCAGAGATTACTTGGCTACGGTGGTTACTTGAGGATTTTGGTGTTTCTGTCACTACACCAACTCCTCTTTTGTCAGACAGTACAGGTGCTATCAGTATTGCTCGTGATCCTGTGAAGCATGAGCTCACCAAGCATATTGGTGTTGATGCTTTTTTCATGAGGTCTTGTGTGCATGATCAGGTGATTACTCTTCAGTATGTTCCTTCAGAGTTTCAGATAGCGGATTTCTTCACGAAGGCCCAGACTCGAGCACAGCACAGCTTCTCCCTCTCCAAACTCAGTGTTGTTGATCCACCATGAGTTTGAGGGGGGGTGTTAGAGATATATGTATAGATTGTTATTCCCCATTGTTATGAGGGGTTCTTTGCATATTTACCACCTGTACTTTGTGTATATATACCGGCCCATTGGCCTCATATTGAATACAAGCGCTATTCATAACATTGAACAGATAGAAATATCCTTAAGAGGAGTGCCTCCGTGATTTCCTAAAAGAATACTCTGCCTATCATAAAGCAGATGCAATTATTAATGATTAAGTGCAATTATTTTTAAAAAAATTGTGCTACCATGATGGTGCTGGCTTATTAATACCTTTCGATATAAGTTTCACTGGTTTACATCTTTTATATTTGTATATGTATTATTTTACATTATTTTTGTTGCATTACAGAAACCTCTAGGGCTACTGTCATTACTGGATGAAGAGTCTACATTCCCAAAAGCAACAGACCTTTCCTTTGCTAACAAGCTTAAGCAGCACCTGAGTGGAACCTCTGGCTTCAAGGGTGAACAGGGAGGCACATTTAAGATTTGCCATTATGCTGGAGAGGTTGGTGATCCTCAAGTTTACTTATCTTTCTGTTCTACCCAACATATTTTCCGTTAGTGAACTTGTCCATTTAACCATCACTTAACTCATTTGCTGTTAAAGATCTTCTATATGCAATTTGATAATTGTACAAGTTCTGATTCCAGGTGACATATGATACAACTGGGTTCTTGGAGAAGAACAGAGATCCTTTGCACTCTGATTCAATTCAGCTACTCTCATCGTGTAAATGTGATTTTCCGAAACATTTTGCCTCTGTCATGGTTGCTGATTCTCAGAATAAATCGAGTTTGTCATGGCACTCGGTTGTTGATTCACAAAAACAAACTGTTGTGACCAAATTTAAGGTACCCAATCATTTATGTATCCATATTGTCAGATAATTTTGGTCGAGAATGATTATCGAGTTTTATTTTTTATTCAATTTTTGGTAGTGCTTTTAGTTCTTGGTCCATAACGTCTTGATGTTCCTGTTACTGTAAAGTTGGTGTTTATGTAAGCATCTCGATGCAGCAGTTCAGGCTCAACTATTTTGTGTTCAGGCTCAACTATTCAAGCTGATGCAGCAGTTGGAGAACACGACTCCTCATTTCATTCGATGCATCCAGCCAAATAGCAAACAACGCCCCAGGCTATTTGAGCATGATCTTGTATTGCACCAGCTAAAGTGCTGTGGGGTGCTCGAAGTTGTGCGGATATCAAGAGCAGGCTATCCAACTAGGATGAGTCACCAACAGTTTGCTGAAAGGTTGCTAATTCGCAGAACCAGACTTCATGATCATACTTTATTTTGTTCAATACTAGTATACTAGCTGACTTTCAAGTTCTAACTTGTTATATAATCTGCAGATATGAATTTCTTCTCTTGCATTCAGTCCCATCTCAGGATCCACTTAGTATTTCAGTTGCTGTATTACAGCAATTTAATATTCCCCCAGAAATGTATGAAGTTGGGTACACAAAATTGTTTCTTCGTACAGGGCAGGTACAGGAAGCATTTTAACCTTTTTCGTCATACACTCAACCATCGAGTACTATATACAAGCTTGATATTTCGTCATAATGTAGTCCACTTTGCTTTACGATGGTTTTCTATTCATGTTTTTGGATGTGATTTGTCATTCTTGTTGATAATTTTGCAGGTTGCTGCACTGGAAAATGCTAAAAAACGGATGCTCCATGGAGCCCTTTGGATTCAGAAAAACTTCCGTGGGTTGCATACTCGACAAGAATATCAGGGACTGAAGAAAGGAGCAATGACTTTGCAATCATGTAATGCTCTTTATTTTGCTATTCCTTTTAGTTTTGAATATTCGTAACAAATTGACCTTCTAGCATGCACAGACTTTGAAATTAAAAGTATTCTCCCTGCTTTAGTTATCAGCTCACTAATACTGGTTATTTTATCTAACTTTCCTTGAAATTAAAAGTATTCTCCCTGCTTTAGCTATCATCACACTAATACTGGTTATTTTATCTAACTTTCCTGCCTTGCTAATCTACAGTTGTAAGAGGTGAAAAAGCAAGAATACATTTTGATTATCTTGTCAAGAGATGGAGGGCAGCTGTTCTCATACAGAAGTACACTAGGCGTCAACTTGCAGCTACCATGTTTACTGATCAGCTCAAATATGTCGTTCTTCTACAGTCTGGTAATTTTTGAGACATGAGAAGGCCTAGTAGCATCATACTGCACTAGAATAGTTCATCTGTCTAATCATCTGCTTCCATATGTTTCTGCAGTGATGCGCGGGTGTCTGGCCAGGAAGAAATATGGGTACCTGCGAGAAGAAAGGGAATCAAAGGTCAGTCACAACAAAGTTAAATGGGACGCAAGGAAGATTATTTCACAAACGAGGGTATGCCATGTGAGTTCTTTATGTCAAAGAATTTATATTTTTTTTATCTTTTCCCATCTCCCAAGACCCAAGCTGCATACTGCTTTCATCCAATACTGGATGAGCAGCACATAATCTGACCAAGGATTAGTAGTTGATATTAGACAATATTTGTCTGGAATTTGTATTAGCACGAGTTCATACTTTATTTACCGAATCACCAACACAGAGCTTCCAAAAATTTTCACCATGTGGTTTCCATCTGTAGTTTTTTTATTGTTCAGAAGTCTTCCCTGTACAAGCTACTAAATTGATTGAACTGTCTAACGGCATAGGTGTCAAAGGTATAATAGTTCCTAATGATTAGCATCCCATGGCAGGAAATGAACGGAGATCATCCCCGTCAGCCAGTTGTCACAGAACTCCAGGGGCGCGTTTCAAAAGCTGAGGCTGCATTGCGAGACAGAGAGGAAGAAAATGCAATGCTGAAGCAACAATTAGAACAGTATGAGAAGAAATGGTCAGAATACGAGGCCAAAATGAAATCTATGGAAGAGGCATGGAAGAAACAGTTATCTTCTCTGCAGGTAATCATCTAGAAGTTCCCTGGTTCTTTGCTTTTTGTTTAAGGGAGTGGATCAACATTTTTTAAAACATGAATTCATCTGTTAAGGGAATGACAGCATAATGTGTCAAACAAGTCTTGGAGTAAAGAACGATTGCTCTGATCTTGAGTCAAATCATGCAGCACCAAACTACTGTGAAATTTTGAATAACTGAACTGTTATAGAAGAGTGGCTTATAATTCCAAGGCACGCATTAGTGTTTTCTTGCATTATCCTTAAAACATGTATTCCTCTAGATGTGACTTGTGTATTCCTTTCAGTTGAGCCTTGTGGCTGCTAAGAAGAGCCTAACTTCTGATGACATGGCCACCCGAGCAGCTTGGACTGATGCTGCTCCAATGCATGCTCAGTACGACTCTGATGGTACGATGTCTACTGGGACCCATACCCTGGAAGGGACCGAGTTGAAATACCAAAACCACAACCCTAAAGCTAAAGTGACAGTCGGAAACTCAGATAGGCGGATAAATGTTGTGAACCACCTAGCGAAGGAGTTTGAGGACAGGAGGCAGGTGTTTGAAGACGATGCTGGCTTCCTTGTTGCAGTCAAGTCTGGACAGGTTGGTTCAAATATGAACCCAGACGAGGAGCTTCGGAATCTCAAGGACCGCTTTGCTACATGGAAGAAAGATTACAAGTCTCGGTTGAAGGAGACGAAGGTGAATCTTCAGAAGGTTGGAAATCAAGAGAAATTCCGGAAAAGATGGTGGGGGAAGAAGAGCTCCAAGTGAATGTGCAATCTAAGCTAAAATATTCTCCCTACATTTGCCTGTCATGGCATCAAAGGAAGAGATCAAGAAATGGCAGGAGACGAGAAGGCTTCGTGGTTCTTGCTCTCTATATATCGCAAGCCCTATGAAATGATGATCTCCGTCGTCAGTGGCGGCGCTGTTACTCGTCCAGTGTTGAGAGTGTCAAAAGGGATTATATGGGTAAAGCAAGAGGTCTGTACATGTATATTAGTTCTTCGTTGTCAGTGTATGTATGTCATCATGTATGTAGAGCGTTGAACCTGAAATATGGAATGGTAATTTAGTACAGATTATCCGCCATGAGCGAATAGAGATGCAACAGCAGTCCTGTAGTAAGTGTACAGTAAGAAATCGTTCGAATGTGAATGGTATTTTTACTCCATTGTTCTTTGCTTTGGTGTCCCTCCTCTGCTGAAGTAGTGTTTCTCCATTGCTCTGCAGGGATTGAGAATCACCACCTCTGGATGTCCAAATATCATTCATGTTGAACTTTATATCCAATTTGTTTACGTCACTTGATACCACAAAGTCATACCAAGAATCATACACCATGTCCCGTAGAGAATTACGACGTATCAACACCAAGATTAAAAGCAGGCAGCTCACAAGTCAGAACTGACAAACAGCACAATGCAAACCCAAAACCCCTCCATTTTTCTGAATTCTGAGATCACATCGATCATTCTTTGGATGCATGGTACGAAGGAAGAGTAGTCTACAATAGCGGCACACCGTGTTGCGTTGGCTAGCTTAAGATCCCGGCGCGAACTTGGTGGCGTAGACCCAGGCGTTGTTGGCGACGGGGTTGTCGAGGTGGTCGAGCAGGTTCTCCAAGGGGCCCTTGCCGGTGACGATGGCCTGCACGAAGAATCCGAACATGGAGAACATGGCGAGGCGGCCGTTCTTGATCTCCTTCACCTTGAGCTCGGCGAAGGTGACGGGGTCGTCGGCGAGGCCGAGCGGGTCGAAGTACTGGCCGCCGGGGTAGAGGTCGTTGCCCTCGCCGACGCCTGGGAGGCCGTTGATGCGGTAGCCCTCGACGAGGCCCATGAGGATGACCTGGAAGCCGAGCACGGCGAGGATGCTCTGCGCGTGGACGAGGTTGGGGTTGCCGAGGTAGTCGAGGCCGCCCTCGGAGAAGATCTGCGCGCCGGCCTTGAACCAGACGGGCTCCTTGAAGTCGACGCGCACCCACTTCGCGAGCACCTCGGGCGTGATGCACCCGAGAGCGCCCAGCATCGCCCACCGTCCGTGGATCACCTCCAGCGCCCTGTTCCGGGCGAACGCCTCCGGGTCGGCCGACAGCCCGGCCGTGTCCCAGCCGTAGTCGCCGGGGAACTCGCCGGTCAGGTAGGACGGCGTCTGCGCCGAGAAGGGGCCCAGGTACTTGACGCGGTCCGGCCCGTACCACAGGTCATTGCTCTGCATGCACGCGCGCGCCACACACACATTTGTCACCACGGGCGCTTCCTGGTTAGCTACTCAACTAGTCGCAGTGATTACTCGAACTTGTGATGGTGTATGTGGTGATTGCTCTCACGTACCATGGTGATCCTGCCGTTGGCCGCGGCGGCGACGTCGCGGAGGGGGCTGGCATTGGCGGTGCGGCCCTGGCCGAGGAATGGCGTCTTCGCGGCGACGACGCGGGAGGTGGCGGCCATGATCGTCGATGCCATCTGCGCCTCCGCCTAAGCTAGCTAGATGTGGTTCTTTGCAGGGTGTTTCCTCAGTGCTAAGACTTGAAGAGGGGTTACGTGTAAGTATTTGTAGCGCAATTCTTGTGGAGAAGGGGGAGGCGGTGCGGCGGAGGAAGGCGATTGGACCGGGGGTTGTGGGGTGGAGATTTCTGGATTTGGTTCCGGCCAATCAGGGAGCGGCATTGGATTGTGCAGGTGTGGCGCTGCCACCTCGGATGGCTTTCTATCCTATGCGTGGGCACGTTTTTTCGTCTTATGACTTTTAGTTGTGATTTATAATTTTTAGTGTATTAATAAAAGAGATAGTATAGAGTAATAGAAACTTCTGTACAGTTTTGGTTGATATAAATAAAGTCGCTATAGTATATATTACAATCAACTATAGATCATATATTAAAAATATATTTCGTGTAAAAAATAGTTGCTATAGAAAGACTAAAAATAACTTTTAAAAGTTGAAAAAAAAGGTTCACAGATTTGAGCAGGGCTGCTGGTTCCTGAGCCCCAACACTCAGTGAACCTGGTACATAGATTCACAGATCTGGTCGAGTTCGATCGAGGCAATTCCAGCCTGGAACCTAGGAATTTCAGGGGATCGAGGAATCATACAATACCGTTCCGGTTTCCAAATAGGTCCTTGCTATTGTTTCGAATGAACTCAGCCCTGGCTCTGCACAGTCTAAGCACAAAAGTGCCCTGGTATTACTCCTAGTTCTAGCTCCTGGCTATGAGTGCCACGTACGGGAAAACCTGCTCACGGCAAAGCAGACCAGGAAAACGCGCGGCCGGCGCCGGGCCGCGGTGAGGGTGCAACGGCAGTGCCCGGACGTCCGGCCGGCGGCCGGACCCATGTTCGAAGGCCTGGAGCTGCCGGTGCGGAGGCGCGTGACGTCGGTTGCCGAGTCCCTTGAGGTGTTGGGGAGCGGAGAGCGCCGCACCCGCAGGAGAGGCGGCGGCGTTAGCGTTGGATGTGTCGGCGTCGGTCGGTGTGGGCGTACATCGGCACACCGGTACTGCCCGTGCACCCAGACCCCAGCTGGCTCGACGTTTGCAATTAGAAAACCCCCTATTAAAGATGTTTTTTTGTAGAGGTGTTTTTTTTAATTTCTCTTAAATCATGGGTTTATTACAGTCTTTTTTAGAGACGCTTTAAAAGTCGCACTAAACTTTTATGCTCTGTAGACGTTTTCGAGACACGCAGAATTTGTCCTGTAGACATATTGTTGAGACGCTTTCTAATTTGCTTAAAATTTTTGTTGTGTAAAGACTTTTTTCGAGACGCTTTCCAACTCTCTAGAGGCATTGTTAGGTGGTTCATATGTATTGAAAAAACTACATATAAGTTCAAGTGATTAGTGCAGCAAGTCTAAAATAATTATTCCTATAAGGTAGAGTCTGAGGACCAACCTTTACAATAGTCTACTTGTAGCACAACTTACTGACCCCATGTAGTACCTCTATTTCCTTAGATACACAATAAAGCGTCCCTATACAATATCATAATAAAACACCTCTTTATTCATAGTGACGATGCATAGAAATACGCTTATGTGGCGTTTTAAACAATGTCTCTACAACAGTGTAAAGACAGGAAAAAAGGTCTCTACTATATCTACCTATTATAGTTGATGACATGACTTTTATAGCTACTAAGAAAAAAAGATAAATATGCTAGAAATTCTTATAAAAAAGTAAAATATTTGACCCTTAAATTTAATTTTAAAAGCTTAGATTTAATAGTTGTCTTCAGATATATTAATATGAGAAGATATGAAAAATCATACCCTTAATTTGGTGGACTGTAATTCTAAAGCTTAGATTTAATAGTTGATTTAGAAATATATTAATTTGAAAAAAGAAATAAATAGCACTACGTTTAATTCAAACATTGAGATTATAAATTTACTCAATGGACCTACCTCCCAATCCTCTCTTTTACACGTAAGGAGAAAGATCTCAAAAATAAAATTTGCAAATTAAATATGAAATCAAATACCCCAAATTCAAATTTAAATCGCAAAGTATAAATTTCAAATTTTGGAACTACGTAAAGTTATAGTATACCACACCAAACCGCATAAGTGTGCAAGGCAATCAGCTAGTTAATAAAACACCTCAATATGGGGTTTGTGTTGCAGTGGTTGGTGCAAGCGGCAATGCTTCCTTCGTTTCATGTGCTGCTTTGTACATTCAAGAAGCGCAAATCTTAGGCTCATTCAAACTAGTTTTTCTGATAGCTTTTAACTATATCTGTTAATCTTTGATTGAAATGGATACTGTAGCAGCTGTTGGTTTTTTTTTCTAAGATATCAAATTAAAGGAAAACAAAAAAAAGTGAACATAAAATATTATTATATCTTTACAGATAATATAAAATAAACAGAAAAAAGTTACATTAAAAAATCAACATATTTTTAACTTTTAAAAATTAAAAACCAAAATCCGTTTTAAACAGTCTACCTAGCCTGCTCTTACGTACTTCTTGCAATCTAGTGCCGAACGTGGGGTGAGCGAGCTGCGAGCGCGTGGTCTGGGCCGCGCGCCGTGCGACGCGAGAGGCCAGGGGAAACGCGTTCGCGTGGGATGGGTCGGCGTTGGTGCGGGCGTACGTACGTTGGCGCGCTTCCTGTGTACAAGATAATACATAGGAGCAAAAATAGCGCACCGCCAGCCCAGCAAGCTCGACGTTGGCACGTGCATATCTCCGGCCACCTTTATAAACCTCAGTCCCGGTTGTCTACCGTGTAGCGTAAAGCCGCCTAAACAAACAGTCTAACGTAAAATTCTACTATTTTAATCCCAATCATATTATACCCGGGCTCGATTGGACTTTGTTTACCACTTTCTGTTACAGTAATTAGCTTTAAACAACGTGTCTTTTTAAGATAGAACTACATATAGATTGTAGCACACTACACTAAATTTAGCTATACCAGTCAATATTATATATGACTGTTTTACTCTACGTATTGTCTCTCACGAACTGCCAGAATTCAAAAAATATAAACTAAAAGATAAAATCATATACTAAAAGAACCCACCCTACATCCTAGCTTGAGCTATATCTGCATATGCAAGTGTGTGTGAACTGTTCACACAAATAACACTGTTGCTATTTTTTAAAAAATTTAGCTCTTCAGATATCCATTTTTGCAAATTTAGCCTCCTCCATAAACCAACGTAGCCCGCTAAATAACTACCGGGCTATGGAAGCTCGGTAGGTCCATTTGCATGCTTAATCATTGCTTAATTAGCTTAATCATTGTCTTAATTAGGTGCTAATCAGCCAAATTGGCTACTACTGCATACAGTTTGCTCGGCAGGAGCTACTATAGCTCGGCAAGTATCTACCAAGCTCTCTTAACTCGGTAGGTATTTGTTGATTTTGATAAATTTACGAAAGAGACTAAATTTATAAAAATAAGTGTCCTGTGTAAATTCGAAAAGGTGGCTGTAGTTCATTTATACGAATAGTTCAGTGTGTGTGATACATATGGCTCGCGTGCACATGCGCGCGGTGAGCCGGCAATGCGTGGGCGCACCGCGCATCGGCTACGGAGAAATCTGGTGGGGTAACTCCCGCGCCGCCGCCCGGGATGAGGTGAGGCGTCATGCTTGGATGAGCGAGCGCGCGCAAGGACTGGGCCGCGCTTCGTGCGATGCGCGAAGGTGAGGGGAGTGGCGACGTCGAGTGGGGTCGGCGGCTTGGCGCTGGTACATGTTGGCGCGCCAGTTCTTGCCGTGGTTACGGTACAAAAAACAAATACAAAAGTAATGCACTCACGGCACAACAAGAAAAATTCAAATCTTCAGTACATGATCTTTAGGTAGTGTTCAGAATAGAGTTGGTTTATAATTTTTTTTATTGAAGCTAGCTTATTTTTTACTGTAACTGCGTTAGCTTATTTAATATAATTAAATTTAATAAAAATAAAAATAAAAAAATATGTTAGCTCAACACGAACAATGCAAAGGAATACGAGAAAAAAAAGAAAAACAAAAAAAGCTAAAAAAATAAAATAAAAGATGAAATTACTAAATAGTAAAAAAATAGAAGCTAAAAATAGAAACTAATTTTTAAACCAAAATAAACGGGACCTAGTGATACAGCTTTCATGTGGTGCTTCTTACAACATCCGCACATGCTGCAACCTAACACTGAATTAAAACCAAGGACAGTCTAGTTTCGGCATCAGCTAGCAAGCTGGTTTATCCAGAAATTCAGTCACCTTTTTTACCATGGGATCACCTCGGGATTTGTGCAAACCCTAATATCTTCTACTCCATATCTCCCCCTTCTAGCTCCCTGCGGCCACCCCCCTATCACCCCTGGCCACTGCCGGCTGCTCACCAACCTCAAAAGCCTAACTAGAACATGAGTCTAATTTGTTTGGAGAAATCAACTGTATTTAGGGGTGGGTTTTTTTTAGCTATAGCGATGATTTTTTATTTTAACACAAACGATTATACGAATATCTGAATATTAACCCGCTCATTTCAGCTTCAATTTTTTTCACTATTCAGTAATTCATTTTTTTCTAATTTTTTTTAGATTTTTTGAGCTTTTTGGCATTTTTCTTTTTTTCTCGTGTTCCTTTGCATTGTTCGTGATGGGCAAATATTTTTTTTATATATTTTTTAAATTTAATTATGCTCAAAAAGCCAAATCAGGTACAGTAAAAAAAGCCAGCTACAGTGAAATTTCAGTCAAAAACCAGAAACCATCGCTAAAACGAACGTCCCCTAATAAGCTGCTTTGAATTTTTTTAATAAGTTGATTCGAAAATACTAAAAAAACATCATATTTATTTGTTCGAAATACTTGAAAAAAAGGACATCTCGATTTCAGCTCCATTAGAACAGGACCAATTGTTACTTCGTCGTCGTCGTCGTCGTTGTCTTGGGACACCGGTGGGACTTTGGCATTGGACCTACGATCCATGCGGCAGAAGGCCAGAAACTCTCCTACCGCGACTGCCTGGGGAACAACTCCTCTAGTCCCTGCCTGACCTCGTCAAGCATCTGCTCGATATTCTCCAGAATGCAACGCGTCTCGGCCAGATTCTCGTCGACATGCACCATACTGGCCATGAACTCACCGTTAAACTCCTTCATCCTTTGAGCTCTGGCCTCCTCGTGTACGCACGGGTTGCCACTGCCGAAGCAGTTCATCAGCGTCTCCTTTAGCTTCATCGATCGTGGTTGCCCTTGGCATGTTAGGGTCTGGACCCTCTTCCTTCGTGTACATAAGCAAAGTCACGGTAGTACTGTAGTGTCGGCGTTGCTGCATATGATCTGGGCCGTTCATTTCTGATCCGACGGGTGAGAATTGTCCAGAGTCAGGGTTACTGTTCTGTCTAGACCTTGCTTCACAGAGGCAGAGGAAGCTCAGTCCGGCTTGTTGGAGCCTGGTTTCAATGGGTTCGATGTATGTGCCGAAGGTGTACTCCACACCTTTTATGCACCAGCATCTAGCAAGCATGCCCGCCCAGGTCCTGATTTGGAACAGGTACCACAGCAAATCCCAATCCATTTAATTAGTAAGTCGAACTCGAGGGAGGGGGGTTAGTACTCATGACAATTTTAATATTATAACGTGAGAGAATTGCTTAGTTTACATTTACAATACGCATCTTGTATTCCTGCGCTTTATATTTTTCGGTTTTGCTAATTCTCGGTTGTCTGAAAATTTATTAAACTTCAGTTAATGTGGCCGTCAGATCATGTGTTGAGATCTGTGTTGCTTTAGCCTCAGATTAACGGGTCCACGACTTTATTGGATTATTTTGTTTAGATCCGACCCGTTACTTCACTAGCACAGCTTACTCGTTCGCCTCTTCCTTCTCTCGGTTCGGTTCTCTGAAGTCTGAACTGGGGGCAGAGGGAGAGAGGAGAGAACAAGAGGGGGAGAGAGCAGAGACAACAAGGCGGTGAGAGCGCTACAGTAGGCATCCCCTCCTCCTCGTCTTTGTCTGTGTGGTTCCGATCTCTCGGCTTGGCCCGTACCAAATCACGGTAGGGGGCTTTTGATCTGTGATTGGCATCCCGCAGCGGATCTGCGTTGCTCATGCTCATCTTCGTCTATTTCGTCTTCTAGGTGAATATTTTAGAGACATTTTTTGTTCATATGATTCTAGGGTTATGGTGTGGATTTCAACCGTTTTGGTTGTCGGTTGTTTAGATTATTCGTGTAGTTTTAGTATATAATTGCTTGTATCTCTGCTACTGCAATCCTCCGCCTATAGTTGGTCCTTTGATTGATGATGCTATTATCTGGTCGTAGGTAAGCACCAGCTGAAAAGGCTCTCATGCACCAGTGTTGATTGATGGTGTTGCTCTACTTAGGCATTTACAAGTTAAGAGCCTAATGAGAATCAGAGCACTTCGTAAAAAAACCTCCGTGTGTTCAGTTCAATGCTTCGTTGGGATAGTACGATGGTTTGCCATGAAATATAAAAGCCCATCTTGTATGCTTTGATTTGACATAGTACGCCAATCAAATGTCAACAGATTTAAGTGCAAGATAATCTGTGCATTTATCTTCTGTTTATTTTAGTGCTAATGTGAGTTAAGACTATACCATTGATCCCCATTTAATTTTCTGTTTATTTTAGTTACTGATGAGAGTCTTTACTTGCAAAATTTGACTAGTAGGCTGTCCAAAGTTGTTCATTTGTTTAATCAAACTTGTGTATGTGCTGCTCCCATTCCTGTTATAGTACTATAAGTGTTCGTGTCAGATATTCCTCATTCATTTAGCTTCAGCTTAATAGGCTAATGTATTTTTTATCTTGTAAGAAAACACCTCTGACAGCATGTTCTTGCTATACAAAGTTGATTGTAAGGACTTCAATTTTCAGTTGCTTTTGTAAATTGTGAGTGACCAACACAAAATTAGATACGTGTGCTATTGAACAAATGTTTCTGATGAATATCATCTATGCTAATCTTTCTCTGTCCAATTCTACCATCCCATGTATGTTATAACTTTAAGCAATATATCAATATTTTCCAACAGTCTATCAATAGTTGCTCATACTGTCATCTATTGCAGGAAATAGAAGGTTAAAAGGAAGGCCCTTCAACAAAATTGCTTTTCTTACCATTTTTTGGTGTTGCAATCCTGCTATTTTTCAGGACTCAAATTTGTCTGATTTGTAGAATTTGAGCTGATTTTGTTATTCTTAATGTTTAAAACTACAATGTTTTATTTGAATTGAGCTTTAAGATTGTGTGGCACAAACATGGCGGTGGTAAAGCTTTTCAGCACAACGATCTCGACCACCATGGCATTTGTGCTTTGTAGCTTCGATGAGATTGATGCAGAATAAGAGTAGATGAATCTTGATTTCCTGTCCATGATCAAAAGAGCCAACGCATTGCAAGAATGTGTCTCACCGAAATTAATGAATTCTACTCCCATCTTTTGACATGTGTGCACGCCATAGGTTTATTATCAGTTACAGAACTTTCTATACCATTATTAAGGGTCTCGCTTTTTCCTCGGAGTTGTAGCCATCTAGCACACAGATCATGTCCTCTTTGGTGAGTTTTACTATGCTATTCAGAGTTAATTCACTGAGCAAGCAACGATGGCTAATAGAATTTAATCTGTCTATTTGTATTATGCTTTGTCATAACCTGATTAAATATGTACACCAAGACTTGCTAGATAGATGCTCAAAGAAATTCATTTCTTCAAGTTGTGGCTGTTATGAATAGCACTTGTATTCATCATTTGTATTCATCATGAGGCCAAAGGGCCAGTATATATACACGCACAGGTATGAGCCAAACCTAATACAACACGTACAGGTATGTCATAATGTAACTACACAGATATAGAATATATCTCTAACATCCCCCCTCAAACTTATGGTGGAGCAACAACATTAAGTTTGGAGAGGTGAAAATTGTGCTGAGCTCTGGTCTGTGCCTTTGTGAAGAAGTCTGCCAACTGAATCTCGGAAGGCACATACTGAAGAGTAACAACCTGATCTTGTACCTGTGTCCGCATGTATGAAGCATCAACACCAATATACTTTGTAAGCTCATGCTTCACTAGATCTTTAGCAATGCTAATAGCATCCGTACTGTCTGACAAAAGAGGAGTCGGTCCAGTAACAGAAACACCAAAATCCTCAAGTAACCACCGTAACCAAGTAACCTCCGCAGTCAACAATGCCATCGCTTGCAACTCAGCCTCAGCACTCGAACGAGAAACTGCTATCTGCTTCTTAGTCTTCCAAGCAATGAGAAAACCACCAAGAAAAACACAGTAGGCAGAAAGATACCAGCGATCAGAGGGATCACTAGCCCAAGTGGCATCAGAATATGCCTGGAGCTATAAAGAGCTGAAGCGAGGGAAAAAGAGACGATAATAGATAGTTCCACGAAGGTATCGTAGAACACGAAGGAGATGACTGTAGTGGACCGGTGTGGGAGCAGAAACTGACTCAAGATATGCACATGATATGAAATATCAGGACGGGTAACACCAAGATAGACAAGGCTCCCAACAAGGTGACGATAGCGAGTAGGATCAGGAAGAGGTTCACCATCAGTAAGACAAAGATGAACATTAAGCTCCATAGGAGTCTCAGTTGTGCGCTGATCAGTAAGAGATGCGCGTTTAAGAAGATCCTGAATATACTTTTCTTGGGATAAATAGAAACCCTCAGAGGTAGAGATAACTTCAATCCCAAGAAAGTAGCAAAGTGGACCCAAATCAGACATAAGAAACTGCTCATGAAGACGCTCCTTAATAAAAGTGATATACTGAGAATCATCGCCAGTAATGATCATATCATCAACATATAAAAGGAGAAGCGTCCGACCACGAGGCGAGGTGTGAATAAAAAGAGCAGAATTATGAGCACTGACAGAGAAACCAGCTGCACTGACAACAGAAGAGAAACGATCAAACCAAGCTCGAGGAGCTTGCTTGAGACCATAGAGAGAACGGCGAAGACGACAAACGGTACCCTCAGGAACAGAATAACCAGGGGGCGGCCGCATATAGACCTCCTCACGCAACTCGCCATTGAGAAAAATATTCTTAACGTCCAATTGAGAGATGGACCACTGGCGAACAGAGGCCACAGCAAGAAGAGTGCGAACAGTGGTCATGTGAGCAACAGGAGCAAAAGTCTCGTCATAGTCACGACCATACTCCTGTTGAAAACCGCGTGCCACAAGACGAGCCTTGTAGCGTTCAAGAGAACCATTAGAGCGGGTCTTAACCTTATAGACCCACTTGCATGTGATAGGAGTAACACGTGGAGAAAGAGGAACAAGATCCCACATGCCAGTACACTCAAGGGCAGCAATCTCCTCTGCCATCGCATGCTGCCACTCCTAATGAAGAACAGCATCCTTATAAGAAGTCGGTTCGGCAAGAGCAGCAGCAACAAAACCAAAACGCGTAGGAGGCCGAATAGACTGGCGATCGCGAAGAGCATAGCGAGAAGAGGATGGCTCATCAGAAGAAGAGGGCACATCAGAAGAATCCTGAACCCGCGGACGACGGGTATAGTAGAGAGGATAAGAAGGAACAAGATCAGGACTATCCTCAGGAGAGGATGCTGTTGGTGAAGAGGGTGTCAACTAGGAAAGAGGTACCGGAGAGACCAAATGTTGTGTTGATTTTGTGGCAACTATGGGAGTGGAAGGAAAAGTTAGGAAAGACAGTGGCTCGACAATAGATGCTGAAGTGGAGGAAGAAGGGTGTGAATAGAAAGGACGAGACTCATCAAAAGTAACGTCCCGAGAAATCCGCATCCGTCGGCCAACAGGGTCCCAACAGCGATATCCTTTGTGCTCAGCACTGTAGCCTAGAAAAACACACTCAATAGACTGAGCCGTCAACTTGATGCGCTCACGCGGTGCAAGAAGAACATAGCACACACACCCAAAAAGGCGAAGACTGGAATAATCAGGAGTCTTGCCACATAGACGTTCGACTGGAATCCCACCTTGAAGAGCAGAGGATGGCTGAATGTTAATCAAAAAAGTGGTAGTGGAAACAGCATCAGCCCAGAAATGTGGTGGAACATTAGAAGCAAGCATAAAAGCACAAGCTGTCTCAAGAAGATGGCAATGCTTGCGTTCGGCCACACCATTTTGAGTATGAGCACCAGGACAGGAAAATTGGGGGAGAGTGCATTGCTCAGCAAGAAAAGCACGAAGAGCACCCGATAAATACTCTCCAGCAGAGTCAGCACGAAAAACGCGAATAGAAGAGTCAAACTGAGTACGGACCATGGTGGCAAAAGTCTTATAGATGGATAAAACATCACTACGAGATGACATAAAATATATCCATGTATACCGAGAAAAATCATCAATAAAAATAATATAATATCGATGACCTTCTTTTGAGATAAAAGGAGCTGGTCCCCATACATCAGAATGAACAAGATCAAAAGGACGCTGAGATACTGATTCGCTAGAAGAATAGGGAAATTGAAGCTGTTTGCCAAGCTTACAACCCTGACAATGGAGAGAGGCATCACCAGACACAAACCTAAAAGACCACGACGAAGTAATGAAGACATACGTGATCCACAAAGATGTCCCAAACGATGATGCCACTGAGCAAAAGAAATGGTGGAGGCTGCAGCAGATGCGAAGGCAGTGGTGGAGGCGACCAGACTAGCAGGGGCAGCGGATGGAAGTCGAAGCCAATCAAGCTCCCAGAGCCTTTGGGAATCACGGCGGCGAGGGCCAGTACCAACCAGAGTCCTCGTGCGGCGATCCTGAATACAACAAGAATCAAAATCGAGAATAACACGACAACCATGATCAGTAAGTTGGCCGGCAGATATGAGCTGCATAGTTAGTTTTGGGACATGCGAAACATTAGGAACAAGAAAAGATGAATTAGAAAGAGTGCCTCGTCCTGTGACAGAAAGAGAGGAACCATCTGCTCTCTGAACAGAGATGGGAGCAACTAGAGGGCTAACAGAAGTAAGAGTGGTGGAATCAGATGTCATATGAAAAGAAGCTCCAGAATCAAGAATCCAAGGTGATGTACCTGAGGAAGGGGCAGAAGGTGGTCTCTCACCCGAAGACTGAGTAGCAGAACCAGCAGATGCAGCACGATATGCGAAAGCAACCATACGACCTAGTAATTGTAAAAACTGCTGAGTGTCAGAAGTACCAGGACTTCGCTGAGAGGGGGAGCCTCCAGTGCTTCTCGACGGACGAGTATCACGACGAAAATCCTTCTTCTTCTTGTAGCAAAACTGCTCCACATGTCCATCCTTGTTGCAATAAGTGCAATGGGGTCTCCTACCAACATCAGCTGTCACTGGTGAAGATATAGCCGGTGAAGAAGTAACAGGCGACGCAGCAGGAGTAGAAGCTGAAGAAGCCGCTAAAACCGAAGGAAACGACGATGATGACAGGAGACCCGCACCACGAAGGCGAATCTCCTCCGTATGAACAGCTGTAAGGGCCTCCAACAAAGTCACTCGTGGGTGACGAGTCAGCAATTGAGCACGAGTCTGCTCAAACTCGGACCGAAGGCGTGTAAAGAAGTCGTAGATGCGACGAAGCTCCAGGTGAGATTGCTGACGCTGACAGCACTGACAGGTGCGACAAACATCTGGCCCTAAAGAGTCAATCTGGCGCCATATCGTAGATAGCTGAGCGTAGAACTCGTCCACAGTAGCATCTCCCTGCTGAAGTGATCGCTCACGCGCAACAAAGAAGGTACGAGAATCACCAGATGGCTCGTAGCGGGTGCGCAGATGTGCCCACATCGCCTGAGCGGAAGTCAGACCAATAATATCACTAGTGAGATGCACCTCCATACTGTTAACTAAAATAGCAGAAGCACGGGCATCTTCATCAATCCATGTCTTGTTAGCAGCAAACTGAGACTGGAAAGCCTTCATGGCAGCCTCAAAAACCTCAGTTGCCTTTGTACGAGTTTCTTCAGAAGCATCCTTCGGGAAGGCAGATGCAGCAGGTGGAGTAGGGCAAGGCGGACAGGGCAAGTCGCCGGTAAGATACTCCCAAAGACACTGACCTCGCATGTGAAGACGCATATGCTGAAACTAATCCCGATAGTTAAGACCGTCGAAGATCACCGGGCAACGAGGAACAAAAACTGAACCTGCAAAAGAAGACATTTTTTCTTTCTTTTTTTTCTCTCTTTTTTTTTACGAAAAGAGACCAACAAAAGCAACCAAACTAGTCAAAAGATCCTGGTGGCCAATAAAAACAAGAGGCCCACACAAACACCAGACCAAATCCTCAGCAGCAGTAGAGCGGCGGCTCGGCAACCGGCGCGAAGACCTGAGCGGTGGCTCGACGACCGGTGCGAAGACCGGAGCGGCGGCGCGAAGACCAGAGCGGCGGCGCGGGCTCTTCACAAGGGCTGCGGTCACCGGGTCTTCCCCAGATCTGTCACCGGCGGCTGGAGCGGCGGCCCGGCGACCGACGCGAGGAACGGAGAGGTCACCGGCGGCAGACCCCGGCGGCTGCTGCTCCTCCACGCGGTGCAACGGCGGCAATCGGGGAAGTCACGGCGGCGGTCGCGGCTCCTCCACGCGGTACGGCCCCGTCAGCAGCAGCACCTCAAGAAAGGCAGCCGGCGGCGGGGATCGAAGCAGCCGTCTTCGGTAGAGGTGCGGGATCTGAAGATCCGAGAGGCGAGGCGAGGCGGCTCGCAGAAGAGGCGGCGGATCCAGAGGTGGTGTCGACGGTAGATCCGGAGGGCGCCGGCGCGGATCGAGATGTAGCGTCGGCTCTCAGGAAAGAGAAGCACCAGTGGCCGAAAAGAGGAGTACCGGCGGCCGAAGGCAGGCACAAACCATCGACGAGACAAGTGTGGATCGGAACCCTAGGTATAAGAAAACCCTAGGTTTTGGCTCTGATACCATGTTATGAATAGCACTTGTATTCATCATGAGGCCAAAGGGCCAGTATATATACACGCACAGGTATGAGCCAAACTTAATACAACACGTACAGGTATGTCATAATGTAACTACACAGATATGGAATATATCTCTAGCAGTGGCAGTCCCACTGTTGTACCAGACATGCTTAGAGAAAAATTATAAGTCATTTATACATGTTTGGCATTGTAAGTCTCTGTGTAATTTTAGAGCACTATGACTGCAAGTTTTAGTAGGCTATGAATCTATCATAAATCTAGGTGTCTACACTTGTGTAGAGATTTGGTGAGACTCCATTGAATTTGAGTAGCTGTTGATCTGCAACTGTATAGAGATTTGTTTGGAAAGATGCAATGTAGATATTTTAGAGATTTTTTTGGAAGAATCCAGTAAACTATTTTTGAAATTTTTTCATTTGCATCCTTTCTATCGTGGTTTCTTCTTGTTGCTGCTACATACTTTGGAAATATCTACCATACATAAAGTTGTTATAGCATAGTTCTATAGTCTAGCTAGCATTTTTTTCCTTTGCTACCTATGACAATACTCACTAGATTACAACTTGCATACAATTTTAATTAAAATTCCAGTGTCAGGTACTGTGCAATCTTAGTACAACTTTTGTGCAAATTCTATTGTTACTGTATTTAATGTGTTTCTTTTAAGATGAATAGTATTGCTATCTGCTATCAAGTATTTTTTTTTCTTAACTCCTTTTCTTGCAATTCCTGGGGTATCACTGTTGCTTCTTGAAAATTAGTAGCACACACTAGCTCCTAGGTAAAAAGTTGCATTGAAGTTGTGAAATTTTGCAAAGTCTCTTTACATGTGTTTTTAGTATAATCTATCGGTAATTAATTTTTTCTTATGGTACTTAACGTATTTGAAATGCCCTTCCAATATATGATAGTAGTAATGTTTGCCTCCATCTTATTCAATGTATTTCTCGTAGCTAGTACAGCTCTATGTATACTTCATTGCCATTGGAAAATGTGTATAAAAATAGTACTTGTGGATGTCAGCATAATTTCCTACATCTTGTTTTGTTTTGGACTTTTGACTCTGTATTTTGTAGGGTTTCACCAAGAGAATAATTGTCTAGCTTAGAATAATTTTTTTATCTTTATTATTTATAGGGGTTCAAAAAGCTTAGGATAATTTTGTTTATGTTACAATAGTTTTTTGTCTTTGTTTTTTTTTTTGTAGGGGCTCACCTAGTCAAATTTTTGTTACCACATTTGCTAAAGAATAATTACGTGATTCTCAACTTATGGCCGTGCTATCTAGTTTTGACACGGTGAAGAAAGTCTACAATATGATGTTTCGAGATAGTTGAAAATGGTTAGATTGCAAAAGGCTCAGAATTGATTGATTAGTTTTTTGTAAATGTTAAGATTATATTTTTGATAAAATGGAGAATTGAGAAAGGTTACCAGGCTGATGAGTCATCCTCCTTAATGGGTGGCACATGAGAAAAACAGGTCTTAATTTTGTATTTGTTCTATTGTTGTTTCCATGGATTAGATATGCTTTTTCTTTGAGCTTTGTTATGTATCTTCGCCCTTGTGAGCAAGCAGGCTATAACGGGCAAAAAAACTGAAAATTACAGGCCCGATAAGAGTAGATGAGCCCAGCCGATTTGAAAACAGCTCAACATAGCACAGAGACAGAATCAGCTCATAACAACCAAGGATGGTGATTCAATGTTATAAAAAATTGATTGAGATTTAAGAAAATTCTAGTTGATTAAGCAATAGACAACCTCTATATGGTAGTGCTCAGTTTAACGTTGGTTTATAACTTTTTTTATTGTAACTGATTTATTTTTTACTGTATCTGAGTTGGTTTATTTGGTTAGCAAAATTAAAGTTAAAAAATTTTAAAAATAGAAAAAAAATGTTAGTCTATCATAGATAATGCAAAGGAGAGAAAGGGAGAAGAGAAGAGAGGAGAGGAGGAGAGGGGAAGAGGAGAAGAAAAGAGCGGAAGAAAGAGTGGATTTCTACGTTCTAAAATTGAGTTTTCTATTCGTTTGTAGATTTTATTTTGAAATCACAGTAGGTTAGCAAATAAAATAATTAGATGTATAGTTGTATTTTGTAGTGGGTAGATGTGTAAATAGTATGGTTGTAGATATCTAGTTCTTTATAATGGTTTGTGTAGTATTGTAACTAGTGTGGTTGTAGATATTTTTGTAGATATATTATTTTCTCGTAGTTGTTAGCTGTAGTGCACCGATTAGTTTTAGAATATTAGATCTGCTTCTTAGGTCTATTCAGAACATGGGTATTAGAATTAATATTAATAAAAACTGTACAAGTTTATTTTCGAGTAGCGGATTTGTTATTAGGTCTATTTCGTGATTATTTAATTGAATGAGCAGCTGTTATTAACATCAGATTATTTGTCGAAATAATCGATAAGTATGACTGAAAGAGTAACTTTCAAAATACACTACGGAGAAGGGGTTCCATGGATGGATGTAGAAGGAGTCGATTTACACAATTTTTTCTATGTGACGGAGAATCTATCAAATGTAGAGTAGCGTTCATAGGACACTATCATGTATAGAGAGATTGTGGATAACCTGGATTTTGAGCCGCGTTCCATTATTCTTACAGGTGAGCAGAGGTTGCAATACACAGTAACCTATGCTAAGGTTTGGAGGGCGAAGCAGAAGACACTTGAAGCAAGATTCGGTATGTTCAAAGTTTCTTACCACAACATGTTCGATCTACTTCAAGTCATACAATAAATGAATCCTAGAATTTATATTGATATTGTAGAACAAACCTCAAAGTGGTTCTCTAGGATGATGATACTTAAGCGAATATTCTTCACTTTTGGTGCGTCCACCGATGCATTCAAAAATTGTCGTCCATTGCTTTGTATGGATAACACCTTCTTGACTGGGAAATACAAGTGCCAAATATTAACTGCAATTGTAGTGGATACCAACAACCAGGTTCTTCTTGTTGCACTTGTATTTGTCAAGAGTGCGAACACCAATAGTTGGTTGTGGTTTCTGAGGAACGTGAAAGCTAGTGTCATGGATGGCCATCCACAGGTTTGCATCATACATGATTGATATGTCGGCTTATTGAAGGCAATTATATAGTTGCGGTAAGGGAAAGATGAGTGATATCCATAGCCTGATTTGTAGAGTAGGTGATGCAAGATATGTTCTTCGTGCATAAGGGCATCCGTCGAAGCATTGCTACTTCTTTCAATGGATCAACGGTCTAGAAAAAGTATGATATGGCATTTGTCTAGTAAAAATACATGCTTAACTATGCTGTTGTGTCCAAGAATTTACCCTTACACCTCGGAGGACAAGAGAATGACCGATAGGGGGAAGACAAGGGAAATGCGCCAATGGCCTCTGATTCCCCTCCTGAATATGAGGTTATTTCGGACTCGGACAAGCCTGCGGACCAAAAAGATGAGTATTAGCTTTTCATGTACAGGGATCAATAGAGGAAGGCCAAAGCTTATGCCCATAGGGGAGATAGGGCAAAGGCACCGATGGACCTTGATGCATAGGATGTATAATTGTAGGCCTGACTTCTTTTCCATCCATCAGTGTTTTCGATTCTAAAAGGTGCATATGTATATTAGATGTAATTCGGGTTGATGGTCCATGCATATTACTATTTGTATCGTATGAGTAGTGAGACAACTATATGCAACTAACTAAACTC
Organism: Melocanna baccifera; assembly: GCA_036346265.1. Classification (NCBI taxonomy): domain Eukaryota; kingdom Viridiplantae; phylum Streptophyta; class Magnoliopsida; order Poales; family Poaceae; genus Melocanna; species Melocanna baccifera. The sequence goes on along the minus strand of CM070694.1, from coordinate 20,301,003 downwards.
TACGTGTCATGTAATTCGTACCTTCATTATAAACTGTTATGTCGGGCTTGAATGGTTTATTTAAACAAAAATCATTAATGCAACCTGAAGCGAACTAGTCAAATTCTCTCTTTGATAGTTAGCTATTATTTCAAAACTACTAAAACAAAAATGCAATAATTTTTTAAATAATACTTCTTTAGTAAGAAAAATATATTATTAAAAAAATCAAAAATACAACCTGAGGACTTTGTTGCCAGTTGAATTGAGTTGACGATAGGGCTTCTGTTGCTAGCTGAGTTGACTACAATTCATGTGGTGATAGGGCCACTGTCATCAATTCATTTGATGATAGAGATACGAAGACTACCACGCAGGATTTCACGTAGGGTTGTCGTTATTTCAAATGGAAATAGTAAGTTATTTATATAATTTTTTAGCGATGATGTATTTATATAATATTAAAAAATGTATTTTTTTTAAATTCTTCAAGAATCTCGTTGCTGCAGTCAGAACTCAGAATCAACGAAATTAATATTGCGAAGGTCAGTTTATGTCATTACCCCGATCGGTGGATCCAAAATGGACGGTTGCTCTAGCCCAAGAGGGACGACCTCCATGGCTTCACCGCCCACTCCATCATGGAGCTACCGTTGTCACCAGCGACAGTGATGGCCCTACACCATCTCAGGTACCTCCCATTGGCACGTAGGGAGCAACCCATGTAGTTCTAGATCAGCAGGTCGTCCTGCCTCGAACGGATTGCCACACCATGGAGGGCAGTGCTGGATGATTGGCGAGGGCATGTTGCAGGACGACAACGACGTCAGAGGGCCCGTTGGACGGCAATGGTTAGACTTATAGTGCTATAGTGTGGGCATGGAGGCTTGAAGACTCACTGTAGTTACACGTCAGTGTGATCATGCATTCATGCGTATATGCATGCCATCATTGTCCACCAAGCTGATCTGATCTGCTGGCTTGGACAGTTGGGCCTGGGCTGAGCTATCCGGGAATAACTGGAGCCGCCTTAGACTAGGATGCTTGAGCGTTCGTAAGCAAAGTCGAGCTCTGACCTATTACCCGGAGAGGGGACAACTGTACTCGAAGTTCCAAATTTGTAATCACGAGAGCGTGCATAAAGGCATTTCCTGATTATCTAGCAAGATCCTTGTTGCATCTGTCCGAACGGTCGATCAACATATATATTCCACTCGAAAGTTAAGTTCCTGCCTTTTGTTTGGTGGAATTTCGGCTTAGTGTCCACCAAAGAAAAATCTCCAAGAGCAATTGGGCATACTGGGTTGCCAGAACTGGTGCGGGTAATGTTAGGGGGCGTTTCATTTCGTTTGGCTTCGGCTTCCAGTTTTCAAAGCTGATTCAAATGGCTCAAAAAGCTGCTTCTAGAAGCCTGCCTTACGCTTTGCCACTGCCTCCGTCTACTCCTCTCTCACGCTCGATTCAAATCTCTCCTGTCACCTCCGCCACCACGTCGACCCCCACCTCCGCTCGGCATCACCCCTTCTCCCTTGGCCCCACTAACGCCACCTCCACCCACCTCCCGATGCATCGCCTCCACCCCCTGCTGCTACCTGATTCTGCGCCGCCTCCCACCGCCTCTTCTTCTTTTATCTATTTTTATTTTCCCTTTTCAGAAATAGACAAATTACTAGTGTAATAATGAGTGCTGCAGAATGTTACAATTCACACACTCAAAGTAATTTGTATATTTGCTCGGCCAAATCAGCTTATCCAAAAGACAAAAATTCCAATCGAATAAAAAACCAATGCTTCTAACCGTCACTATTCCAAAGCCAAAAGGCCTGGCCGTTTCAAACGCCCCCTTAGTCTCCTTATCCTCCTCTATCTCATTCTTTCTCTTGCTTTTGATATGACTGTGTGTTTCGTCTGATTATTTTGGTATAAAATGTGGCCATTAGTGGTTCGAATCGAAAATGGTGTGATACAAATGTAGTACTGTACTGGGCCCTACAAATTGCAATTGAGCAAGAGGTTCGTGTCTCTTGCCTGCGTTTGTCTGACCTGATGCAAAGGCGACTTTTTTTTAAAAAAAAATAAAGGTTAGTTTCGGAATACGATGTTGGCAAATTGACTTCGGGCGTTGAATATCAGTGATTTTTTTTTATTTTTCCACTCCTGTATTTGTAACTATATATTGAGATTAGGCACAATTATATGACACTCCCATTTAGAATGCAGAAATTTCACTTGAATTTCACAGCGGACCTAAATGGCGTAGGCATATTCGATGTCAAAATACTTTTGGAATATAGTATAGCTTTGTAATTTTTTACAAGCAAAAAATGTCCGTCAACTTGATGAGAGGATAATAATCCTAGACAGGAGAACAATCTCATGGCAGCAGGGAGAACAAGAAAAGAGCATGATCAAAGTCGTTAGGCCAGCATTAATATTAATCACATATTTGTATTGTACTGCTGTGCGAGCATCTTCCAAGGGGATGTCATGCATGCAGAACTAAAATAAGCCTTGTATTAACAAGTCCACCGAATTCATTGGCATTACCAGCCACCACTCACCAGTGACTGACTCAGACGATCTATTTTAGAATAATCCATTTTCTTTCCTAAAAAGTTCACGACCTAAAATAAACACAGCTCTAGAGCTGACTGAAATCAATGATCCTTCCCTAACACAATAGTTTCTACTTGCAGATTGATGTGGATAGTCCAAAATCGAGCCTCAGTATCCAAATAATTTTCAGATTTCAGATCAAATCAAACGAAGCATCGACCAGCCGGGGTCCATCAGCTTCGGTGTATGCAACTACTAATTTGCTCAAGATTCTCCAACTAGTTGGTCTGATCTTTTTAGCTCCGATTTATGATTTATGATTATAGCTTATGACTTATGACTTTTGACTGCTTATGAGAGAAAGAGTACAGAGATACAATAACTTGTATGTAATTTTTGGATAATACAAATGAAGTTGCTACAGTTTATACTATAATTAACTTATAGAATATTTAAAAGCTATTTATTGTAGAAAAATTAAAAAACAGTTTTGAAAAACTGAAAAAGGAAGAATCAATGATGTGGTGCAACTTGACACAGGAGCCAGGAGTATTGAGTTGCATGCACCAACCAATTCACCCAAAAGCTTAAGCTGATGAGGAAAGGTGGGCAATTCACTTATACTTCAACACCCCCCTCACGTGTAGGCTCCCTCAGATCTAAGACGTGGAATAAAAGTGGGCTACAATTATTTTTATTTAATTGCGTCAGCCGGGTCTCGAACTCAAGACCTCTTGGCTCTGATACCATATTAAGTTGCATGCACTAATCAATTCACCTAAAAGCTTAACCTGATGAGAAAAGATAGACAATTCACTTATACTTCACCGAAAAGTAGTGGCTAGACATATCTAGCCACGCGCCCACGCTGCCAAAAATATCACACCAAGATAGGAGTACACGAGAGAAACACGAACGCAATTTACACGAGGTCGCTATTACTACCCATGTCACTAGCAGCAGCGCTGGTGCAAGACGCGACGGCGGCCTCCTTTTGCTCCTCGTCCTCCATGGTGTCCGACATGCTCCTCCCCCTCGTCTCCGGCAGGCAGGCGGCGAACTGCCCGAAGCAGCCGACGACGAGCCCGAACACGCCGAACGACCAGAAGCTCTTCTCGCGGCCGAGATCGACGAGCATGGGCGCCGCCACGCCGCCCAGCACCAGCGCCTGCCGCACCAGCCCCACCGCCGAGTTGCGCACGGACGTCGGGAACAGCTCGATGGAGTACATCAAGATGACGTTGAACGCCGTGCACGTCGCGAAGAAGGAGAACACCTCGGCTGCCATCCGCGCCGCGCCATGCGGGATGGCGACACACCCGAGGCTGCACAGCCCCGCCACCGCGGTGAGCGCGACCACCGAGCTCCGCCGGTTGATCCTGCCCATGAGGAGCCACGAGAGGATGGACGACGGCAGCTCGGCCAGCGCGTTGTACGTGACGCTCAGATAGAGGTTGGAGCCCAGGTTGCCGACATTGAGCGGCATGCCGTAGTAGACCATGCCGACGCCAAAGCTGACCGGCATGATCGCCGCCAGCCTCCGAAACGCCCACGGCCGTTCCCACATCGCCTGCAGCGTGGCGAAAACGCCGCCGCCGCTTGTCCCGGCGTCCTCGTGCATGGCGCACGCGTGCAGCATGGAGAAGCTGGAAGTGATGCTGTTGCCGTTGAGCGAGGCGATCTGCTGCAGCGTCTCGATGGCGTCCTGCTTCCGGCCGCGCACCAGGAGCCACCGCGGCGACTCCTGAACGAGGAAGTAGAGAAGAATGGAATAGCAGAGGGATGGAACGGACGTCCACAGGTAAATGTTCCGCCACGACACCTCGCGGAACGTGTAGGCGAGCGCCGGGAGCGACAGGAAACCGACGGTGAAGCAGAAGAAGCCCGCCACGCTCACTGTGTCACGCCACCTCTTAGCGACGAGCTCCGTGGACAGGACCAGCGTGCATGTGCCCACCATGGACCTGCCGAACCCGGACACGAACCGTAGGGCAGCGTACGCCCACACGTTCGGCGAGAAAGCGGTGAGCACGCCGGAGATAGACATGGCCACTAGGGACATGAGAAGCATCTTCTTGCGGCCCAGGATTGAATCGGCGAGCGTCGTGAGCAGGAAGCCTCCGGCGAGGCAGCCGGCAAAGAACGACGACGCCGGGAGGGAGACGAGTGCGGGGCCGGCGCACTTGAGGGACCACTCGGAGACCACGGACGTCTCGGCCGGCTGGTCCCAAGCCCACGTGCCGGGCGGGAGTGCGCACGGCGAGGCCGTGGCAGGGGAGCAGGACGACTTGCCAGCCGCGGCAGCGCCGGTGCAGTGCCACTGCGGGTTGGCGTCCGTAAACACGGAGATGAACACCTGCTGCGCGTCGAAGGCCCAAGCGAAGGCCAGCAAGACGGCCTTCAGCAGCTGCGCGGCGCCAGTGCCGTCGATGTACGTCTCGATCGTGTCATCGATGGACGGTGTCTTCGCTGGCTTGGCTTTGTGGCTGGTTAGGAGCGGGGCGGTGGCCGTGTCGGCCATTGGCACGGTTGTGCACGTGCGTAAGTTTGTCTTGTTCTTGGCTGCTCGCAAGTTGCATGCCGGAGACGATGGTAGAGGCGGTATTTATATGGGCCAGGCAGCAGCACTCCAGGGGCTAATATGTCATTTTCGTATCTTAGAGGAACTAGTTTGCTTGTTCGATCGTTTCCTTTTGCCGGTTCTATCTGCAATTCTACACGCTGGAACACACGAGTGGTTTCGATGGTGAGAGACTGTGTACTAGATTTAATATATATTTATGATAAATAATTAATGTTTTGGTTGAGTTGAATTTAAATTTTGTAATAATTTAAAAAAAATCAGATTTGATGTCAGTCTTTCCGATCAGATCGCTAGAAGGAAACAGTCGGACTGGCCTGTTAAAGGTTGTACCCGGTGTTCCAGTGTGACTGGATTTTGGAAGCAGTCAGACTGTCAGGGTGGTATGACCATTTTTAGTTGGCGGCTGCTTATTTTTATAGAGAGAATTTTGATGTTGGTCGAGTGCTGTTGGACCGGCTATGGTTGGCAATCGGACAAGGGTGAGTTGGACGGTGTGACCGACATTGAAAATATGGTCACACCGAGTGGCTAATCAGCCTGGCCAGTGGTTGGTGGTCTGATCAAGATGGTCCGACCGGCTTGAGAAGAACGGTCGAAGCCTCTTTGTTTGAGTTGTGCTCTATCGGTTAGGGGAGTACTCTTTGAATTGTTTCTGAAATAGTTACGCAAAATTCGTTTCTTCATTATTACAATTTGCAATTTATAAACAAATTAAAGAATTCATCACTACATAAAATCTAACAAATAATAACAGTATATAGTAAGCAAATAGTAGTAACAGTCTAACAGTAGATAGAGACTAACTGTAAGAGAGAGACTGAGAGAATAAATACCTGGTTGACCTCCAGTCCTCCTCGGTCGTCGCCTGAGTCTCCTCCTCAATCCTCACCTCCTCGCGTGCGGGCTCCCTGCATCGCTCCTTGGCTCCCCACACGCCTACTCTCAAGCTCGTCGCCCCACTTCCCCAATGCGCCCACGGCAGATCTACTTGTGCCGGCGTCGACCTGGGCGCTGGCCCCCTTTGATCGTCATCCGCTACCCCAGCTTGCCCATGTGGTCAAGCTGAGTTTCCTCACATCGTGCCTCCTCGTGCCGTCGGCCTCCGCTTTGGCTCGATCCACCTCTATTTTGCATCTAGATTTGTCATTGTGGTGTAAGTTCCTATTTGCTACTAGTGGTTGTGGGCCTTATAGACTAGTTAGTGGTTGTGGGCCGACTGCCTGAGAAATACCCATATGCTCTCTTTTATTCTTCTTCTTCTTCGCAGAGGCTAGAGGCATGGTTAGCCTGGCTGCCCATGGCCGACCGTCAGGGAGAGGGGGGCTGGCTCCAACGGATAGTGTATGGTCGAGGAGGCCCGAGTAGAGGGGAGGTGAATAGGTGCTTTTGCAATTCTCTTTGGGTAAAACTAAGTTTTAGATGTGGAAGCGTAAATCAAATCGGTTTTGTTTAATTAAGGCCTAATGTATCTAGTTTCAACTATGTACACCAACAAGCTACAACTAGATCAAGGTTTGCACTTCTAAGGTAACCAACAATCAATTTAATTTTATAAAGGTAAGTTGTAAAAATATATGTAAACACAAGGAAGCAAACCATAATTGACGCACGATGTTTTACTATGGTATTCAAAAACTTCTCGGTTTTCCCTAATCCACGTTAGGGTAAATCCAAACGAATTAGACCAGCTCCACGAATTAAGCCAAGTATCACGATTCCATTGGGTTACTCTTTTTCCACTCTGAAGATAGCGAGAACCACACCACTCACAATACACCGGGTCTTCTCACAAGCTTCTTGAGAAAATAACTGGACCACCACACCTCCACACTGTCTACAAGTCGGTAACCTTCAAGGGTAACAGGTCGGAGACGCTCACTTGAATGAATCAAGTGTCAAAACTCAATGGATATGAAGTTCAACACCAAGTGCAACACATGCACAAAAATTTTCCTCTCCTAGCTTACTAAATGCAACATATGCATATAAGAGGTGAGAGGGCTTGCTCTTAGCTAAAAAAAAGAATAGGGCACCTGTATTCTTCCTCAACAGTCCACAAGAGGGTATTTATACCTCACACCAAGAAACTAACCGTTGGAGCAAGAATTTAGCAAAAAAACAATAACCTAAGGCTAGTACTACCGTCTCCTCTGCAACGGCTAGAAAACTAGCGATTATAGTCACTGCTAGTTAGGCCACCCACATAGGCACTGGTCAGACTGCTCAGACCGCCAGGAAGGTCAGTTGGATCATCAACCAATTTTCAAAAAATTGCTCTTTGGAAAAAAGCAACTGGCCTATACACTCCCGATCAGACTGCTAGTGCCGGTTAGACCGCCAACTCATGACCGGTTAAACTGGTGTGCTAGGATTGGCACATGTCAAGATGCATATACTTTAATTAATTTGCAAAACACATTCATAAATTATAGTATGATGCAAACAAAAGTCAAACCATGATTCATAACAAGTTGCAAAACATATTCCCGCACTTTAGAATTATGCCACAAAGATTAGGGACATAGGCTCAAATTATTTGTAAAACACATATGCTAACTTAAGTCGTATGTTATAAGGTTTATGGATGAGCCTCAACTATTTGTAAAAACACATTCGCAAATGATAGTATCATACTACAAAGAGTTATATCAAACTAAATGAGATATCAACATATGACACACTTAAGTTACTAGTCAAGACGTCTCTTAATAGTACGGCAATCTACACTAGAACTTCGGCCTTTCACCAAATACTGTGACCAGCAAAATGACTTAAAAACATATCTTTAGCATATGCTATTTATACCTTTGCCTTACGTATCCTCTTAAAAATCAATGACAAATATATTTTCTCCAAGTCCGGATCCGTTGCCCTACCTGCTGCGCTCACACGCCTTGTCGTGGCCACGCTAGCTTGCCAAGCTAAGGGACATGACAGGTGACACCATCGCGCCTTCCAAGCTTAGGGCGTGGGTTATTTTTTGGAAAATGAATGTTCATGTGCTAAATTTGAAAAAAAATCACTGTGGTGCTACATTTGTGGACAGTTTGATTTTAACCATCAACATATGATATCTTTTGCTTGACTTAATGACGATCAACATACAAAGCCATCCAATGTTTTCATCATTATAGGACATAACTCATTCATCTAACTCAATAAAAATATTAGTTCCACTATATAATTATCATTAATTATCAAATATACTATTTAAACTCATAACGATGAGTTTAAATTCTTCGACCAGTAGTGAAATCTGACGAATCCCTCCATTGGATTAGACCCTGCTTTGGATTTATCTCTGGTTTCTAGTTCGATATGATCCTAACATACAGCAACTGTGCCATCTTTCGTATTGTTTGCGTCTAGAGATGAAGTAGATCGAGCTGAGTGGGTAGATGCGAGTCCATACCTCATCTACATGTACGTACGCTCGAGTTTGCAACTGTCGTGCAATTATGCATGTCAGCATGTAGCAGTCGTCCGTGGTCGATGATGACGACATGAGAATTGATCGAGCATGCATGTGTTCTTCGTCGGTGGGGACTGAATCTACTTACTGTGTCGTGTGGGGGTCACTAGCGTACTCATCCTAGATCTCACAATTCACAAGTTATGCTTCAAACCCCGAACAAACAAATTACAAATCAACACAAATAACCAATCCAACTCATGGTCGATGGGAATCAAACTTTGATCATCAGCTAGAGAGATAGTGTCACACCCTAGACTATGTTACGGTTGATGACACTGGCAATAATTTGACATACTCCAAATCGACTATACATTGTGGATCGAAAAACTAGGGCACGACTATTTATTTGTCTTCGATGGACACATGTGCATGCATGCAATTTGAAAACCAGAAGTCCCAATTGACACAGGCAAAGCTAGCTAAATCCACATTTTCATGGCTTCTAGAGATAATTTAAGCTTAGTGTTGGGGTTGTTGTATTAAATGTGGTATAAGCATGAATAGCAATATAATTATGTGAACACAATGTGGTATAAGCATGAATAGCAATATAATTCCAATATAATTATGTGAACACAAGGATGATATCAATACATATACAAATGATATAACATGTATGTAATCATATGATTTGATCATATCACTTGTAATATAACACATATTCATTAAACGAAGCAATAAACTTCTAAATTTGAATTTGTATGCCAATGTAAAGAACATGGACCAATTAAGACTAGCAAAAAGCACAAGTTTTAATTGATATTTATTGCTCTCAGGAGTAGGGTTACACAACATCGAATCTTGGCTGTCCCGCTACTAAAGTCTTATACTCTTCATCAATTGGTTATGTCGAATAGGATTTCAATCTTAGAGCTCTAATTTCAATGTCAAAATCTCAAAGCTCAAAAGGTATATATTTGGCCAGCAGTACAATAGTCAAAAATGACTTAATCTAACCACATACACTTTGATTTTGAATCAGTTTCTGAATTCTAACAGCAGTAATACAATCTAAAATTAACTACTATAATCCAGAGACTGCAATATGAAAAACAGTACGTAGCTGACAGAACTATAACTGAAATTAACATGCACAGCTCTAAGATGATCAGGCCAAACAAAACAGTGATTAGAGCTTAAAGATTAAATCAACCAATTTCATTACAAGACTTATTTCATCATCGAGCGATTTAGCCCACTGTTTTCTTTGCATTCACAAACATATAGAGAAGCTATGAAGTGCAAAGAATTGAAACCGTATACTCACTAAGCCGGTGATACTCGAAATCACCGAGAAGATCACAGAGCTAGGCACGCCACAGGGTGCTGTACCAGAAAACCTAGCGCCTCCCTACACCACAGTAAGAGAGGACTGCAAGCAACAGAGATACAAAGCCCTCTTTGCCGCAGTGTGCACACACACACCGACAAAACCGAGGTCAGGGAACGCTGCACAAGCTCACGACAGGAGTCAGCCAAACACCTCGCCGCCAAGCACCGAAGGGAACCGAGGTCGGCGACTGGAGCCAAGCACCCACAGAGATGCCACACACCAGAGGCAATATAAGGAATCAAAGAGAGATGGGAAGGAGAGAGCTCACTGCGATTTCGGATGCCTCACCGAAGAAGAGCCGGCCCTTTCTTATAGCTGAGAGGGGAAAGGGGGATCCCTTGGGCTGGCGCCACCAACGACCGGGGAGAATGGGGAGGAGGCGTCGTCCCCTATCTTCAATCTAGCCCACCAACAGATGGGCCCCTCTCCCCTTCTCTTTTTTTTCTCTTTAGCAATTATAAATTTCCCTTTTAGCCCTTGGCATATCCAACAGGGATTGCAAAAGAGCTAGCTGTTTTACCTTCCCTAATTAAGAAGCCGCTTCCGAGGGCATCCAACCAGAAACCTAGCTCGGTTCTTCTAGAGAGAACCTAAGCCCCCCCACAGGTTGGTTGAAGTGCTGCACGATCACATGGCCGAAAAAAAAAAGCTCAACTTGACCTTGTAGTTGCAGCTGTTGATTCGGAAGTTCGCGAATGATTCTGATCGACTACTAAATTAAGAGCACATAGGAGTGGAGCCAGGCTCCACTTGGTGCATACAACAACTGCCACTGGTGTCGTACCTGGCCGTGCCGCGGTTTTGGCGTGCCGACGAGCGTCCAGCTCAGCTCATACGATCATCCTTGGCGGCTTGGCGCCCCCGCGCCGCTTGGTTTCGTTCCCAGCTTTGGCTTCGATCCGCGCACGCATCAGCGCCACGGCGGCGGGCTCGGATGCACGCGCGCTCGCGGGCCCCGGGTTCGCTGATTAAAATCTGTCCACATCGATCGACCGACGATGGTGTTGGTGTTTCTCCTTCCAGTGGAAAACCGAATCGCTATCCGATCGCATCAATCTGGCCTAGTTGGCCTGTGATTGGTAGTTATGTCCAAACTTTCCAGCTCGTCTTAAAAACCGCGACATGAAGTCACGAAGATTCCCAGCCGGACGTACTTGATCACCCCTGCGTGCCGTGGCAATCCGCACTGCATGAACGGTACTCCCCCCATTTCGTAATATCGCTAAAAATAAGATAATATTAATCAGAAACTAGCAGAATTTTTTCCGAATTACACGGCTAGATATTGTAACATATTGTATTTGTTTTATCAAAAATATAGATGTATTTGTTACATAATTGTAATATATATAATATATATACATAATTAATCTGCCCGCCATAATCTGACCACACCAAAAATAAGTGGTGTGTCTTCTTTTTTTTTCTCTAGATCAATGAGAGAATTTATAGGCTTTTTTTTATTTAAGTATTATTGTAGAACATTTTAAACCTCCTACACTAAGGAGTGGTCCTGAATATCACCAGTTTTTGCTGAACCATAGATCATCTCTCTCCTTTTAACTGGTAGTAGGACTGCTTAATTACCATTATTTGATTTTAAATACTAACATTTACCAGTGAATAATTGAGGAGTTACCAGTGAATTATTTCAGTTCAATGAGGGCAGTTACTAGAGAGTAATTTGCACGTCTATAAAAGAACTGGAGACGTCCAGACTTGATATATTAAACTTTTTCATTTTTCTTCTCCTATTGTCTTCTTCCTCTCTGGCCGTGTCGTGACGTGGTGCGTCACTTGGCAGACCAAGTCCACCTTGTTTTTGCTTAACCATGTATTATCTCTCCTTTTAACTGATCATGAGACTGCTTAATTACTATTATTTGGTTTTGAATATTATCATACTAATGAATAATTAGGCAGTTGCCAGTGAATTATTTCAGTTTAATGGGGGCAATTACTAGAGAGTAATTTGCACGTCTATAAAAGACCTGGAGACATTCAAACTTGATAGATTGATTTTTTTTTCATTTTTCTTCTCCTGTTGTCTTCTTCCTCTCTGGTGATATTGTGCTGTGGTACTATGCCGTCCGAACTTCGTCGGCCTTTTTTCCCGACGTGCACCTGGAAAGAGGGTGAGTAATATCTTCGAACCGTTGCTGCTGTGAAGCCCTGCATAAGGGCGGCAATAAGGTTTCTGGAATATTAAAAATATAGGCAATATTTTAATTTTAAATTTAATAGAAGACAAATACAATAAACTAGTGACGCCAAATACATAACTAACAGCAAACTATCATTGTTTTCTTTTCTAAAGTAAAATGAGTAGTCTGCTGTTAATTATGTGTTTTACATCACTAGTTTATTGTATTTGTCTTCCAGTAAATTTTAAAATTAAAATATTACCTATATTTCCAACATCTTGTTCATTTACCCTGTTTCAACTTTCAACTCCTACTCGACTGAAGCTACAGATCATCCAATTGGATGTATTGCTCGTTCTGTCACTTGTGCGCCATGTCATCTCATCATAATAGCGTTGGATTATTTGCGATGCATGATCCCCGAGAGATTTGCTAGCTCATCTTAGCACCACTAGCAAGTAGAGCTGGATACATGTTTACGGGGATCGAGTGGCGTCTCAATTTGTTCCATGATTATATCATTCTAGATGGAATCGTGTGTTTCACCTATCCCGGAGCGAGAGGGACTGGAGAATCGTCTGCTTCTGCGCAGACGGACCGCTTTGTAAAGAATCTTCATTGTCTGCTTGCCTGCTTCTTGTCCTCTCCTGGAGTGACTGAACTGGTCAGGAGGCAAGGAAAAGGAAGAAAGGAAACTGAATTTACCAGGGCACGCTGTCGGCTGGCATGGTTTGATACTAAATTTGATAGTTTGATACGCTCCTGAACTCATCTGTATCGTCTTTTTCAGAGGAGGTAACAATTAGCTAGTGCAGTATCTTATTGTGTACATTCCACACAGGTCAAATGTTAAAATTTCATAAAATCATAGTGAAAAAGCTCACTGAACCTGCTTGTGGTCAGTAGCCAGAGAGAAAATACCACAAGTATCTAGTGATTGACACCTGGGTCGTTTGTCTTATCATGTAATTATTGAAGAATAAGTGAATTATCCGTCTTTCCTTATCAGTTTAAACTTTTAGGTGAACTGACTGATGCATGTAACTCAATATAGTATCAGAGCTAAGAGGTCATGAGTTCAAGACCCGATTGACGCGATTAAAAAAATAATTGTAACCAACTTCTATTCCACGTCTTAGGTATAAGAGAGTCTACATATAAGGAAGAGCGTTAAAGTATAAATGAATTATCTATCTTTTCTCATCAGCTTAACTTTTTGGTTAAACTGGTTGGTGCATGTAAAGTAATATCAAAATGTCTAGTGACACCGTCCTTGGGTCCCAAATCATGGATCCGATTATGTCGATTTTCCTCTTATTATTGTAACTCTTGGTAATTTAGGAAACAATATGGCAAATCAATCGCTTCGTTGTTACTTGTAGGTGTTGAGTCTTAGTTGTCTGCAAGCAGTCTACAAAAAGATCGTTTGCAAGATCAAAAGAAATTAAAAAAGAGAGAAGGGAGAATAAAAAAAACTCCTTGCTCGACAACTCGACATGCAAGGATAGGATGCAACCGAAAACAGCTTGATGATATATATAGAGGCTGTTCAACTGGATTCGAAATTCTGGAATCACCAGCTACCCTCACAGCCCAAGAATGTTTTGGAAATGCGGGCCTAGCGTGGCGTCGACTCAGCCCGCAATACGATCCCTTGCGGTTGGTTTCGGGGCCTCTTGCCGCCCACGTCTATTTATTCAAACCAAACAAATACTAATAATCTATTTTAAAAAGCTGTTTTAATCAATTATTTTAAAAAACAATAAAAAAACTATTCTATTTATTTATTTAAAAATAATAATAAACCATAAGTAAAATTTCAACCAAAAACAATCGCTATTCCGAACGCCCAACCTCGTCGCATATACAGCCTCTCTCCGCTGTGCTCTAAAAAAAGTGAAAAGTACAAGCTTTAAAAAGCAAGTTGAGGGTTTGATTATTTGCAATCACTTGCTCCACTACCAGTGTTGCTGCTTTATGATTCACTTCACTTAAGATATGAGGAGAGCGTGGAAAGACCCTTGCGAGAGTAAACGGGGTGCTCATCTCATGCTTGACTCCTCGCGCCTTTCATGCATCCACAGATATCCGTAGCTACTGGAAATTTAATCTGAGCGGTTGTATTGTGTCCCATTTTTTTCTTGCCACGAGCACGGAGTATCGTACATTTCTTGAGGTGTCCCTGATCGTTTGTACGACGAGCAAGTTGAGAAGTCGCGTCATGCGTGTTTACAAAATGCACAGGCAAAGCTCAACAAACGCACAAAATAACATTGCAAGAGAAAAGGTAAGCACGGCCTAAAGTCTGAACCAGGTTCACAATTTCGACACAATTTTGTTTCTTTCGTTCCTATCGTTACTCTCCAAAAGAAAAACAATCAACCAAATTTTGGCCAAATTTGTCTTCATTTGGGTTTTATCCAAATTTTAGTTAAATTTCGTAAAAAATCAAATGACGTTAAAAAATTTGTACCAAAATTTTTTTATCGAAATGACGAAATTTCGTTCCTTTCCTCTGCTTTGTTACCCTCCGAATCTTTTTGCAAAACGAGACAGTTTTCACTGGTCTGAACCACCGGGGACTCGGGTCGGGTGGCGCCAACCCACTGTGCAAACTTCAAGAGAAAAAGCAGGCCGCATGGGCGGAGGATGCTATGGGCCCGAGTCCCACGAGAAGGGCGCGGCCCACGGGTAGGGGGACACGGTTAGATCACTGGATGCTTCGTGTGCGGAGGGAGGAAACGCAGTGCGAACCCAGGAGCCACCACAAACGAAACTGGCCGTCGAACCACCCCACAGAGGCGCAAAGCCGCGAACCCACACCGGGTTGGTTTTCCTTTGACACCACACGCACCATGACTTTGACTCGTTCTTCGAATGCAGCAATGTTCAAATGCCACGCCTAAAAAATAAGCAAAGACACAGCAACACTTGCACCAGTGTTTTAGAAAGATTCTTTTGAACGTAATGGTAGGGAAAAAACCTGTTAGCCCATTCTAAGAAAAAAAAACGCCCACTGGTAGCAGCATTCAATCTAAAATTTAGAGTTCTGTTTATGCATGGTACCTAGCTAGCTTAGGAAGGAAGTAATCTTATGGTTTTCTTTCCCTCATTGCAGGTAAAAAAAATCAAATGAAGAGGTAGCAACTAACCGAATGTATGACAACCCATGGTTAGTTGTCACAAACAATATGTAGTTTTTTCTATCAGATTTTTAAACATAGCCAAAATCCAAATAACAAGAAAAACAAAACCCCAATAAAATAGCTGGTGGGCGACCGACCTCTACCGCATTAGCGTGGCGATCTCAGCCGCCACATCACCAACCCATCCCAGCCACGTCCCACCCCTCCAACGGCTAGTTCCCGGTCCACCAGATGTTGCCACGTACCCGACCCGCCACGCGTAAGGCCGCGCCCCCGCCGTCCGATCCACGCGTTCCATCCCGCACGCGGTTGGGCGCCAACCCACCCCGATTCAAACAAAATATCGCCGTAATTCCCCCACCCCTCTCCACTCTACAGAACCACCCACCAACACGCACAGGTGGGCCAACGTTTACCATGTCCCACGTTCCAGTGACACGTTCTGGCTGCCGCGACGACGGGATGGAAATTGGGGGGATCTCTCGCACGATCCAGCTTTGGATTCCGGCGGTTGCTATAATTTTCTAGAAACACCCCCGCGGGAGAAAAAAGGGCCTCCCTATAAAACCAGCAAGGGGAGGTCAAGCTGTTTCCGTAATTACCTCGTCAGGTCCTCGGCCATTAGCACATAGGTGCTCAGCGTTTAGGGAAAAGCTCCAAGTTTATTCATCATCCGCCAAGTCCAATTGAATTAGTGAAGTGCATTGCGACTCTAGCTGAGAGAGGGATTGGAGACTGCAACTGAGAAGGAAGGGAGAAAGGTAATTCGCTCACTTGCTCGGTTTCTTCCCTCTCTCCTTTTCTGTTCTTGGAGATTGCCTGCGTTGGAAGGCTATACTAGACATTGATCAAGTTGGGATTTTTTTTTCTCTGAATTGTTTGCTCCGAAGCTGTTCTTGTTCCGCTTTGGCTGCTGGGATGCTCGCAAGTTGTTCTTTTCTTGGAAGTCTGTTGTGAAAAGGGTTGGATTTTTTTTTTGTGGAAAGCTGCAGCGTTGAGGACTTCTGGTTGGAGTTTATTTTGATCTGTGCTTAAGAACTTCTGTTCTGTTTTCCCGTTTCTTCACATTGGGGATTTCTGCTGAACTGCTGCTCTGTCTTGAGCATTTTCAATATACATTTCCAAAAGAATCCGTGGAATAGTTGAATTGTTGCTGCAAAAAGTCTTCTTTTGAGGGGAGAATTTTCTAATCTAGTTTTTCAATTATTTTCTGCTTGATGATCGTTTCTCCAATTCTATGCAGACTGCGTTCTTTAGGAGATCTCATATCAGATTGGTAACTTGTACCAGCAAAGAGCAGTAGAGTTTAACAAGCAAAAGGGGGCAATGGCAATTGGACAGGCTAAGCCAAAGGGGTCTCTTGCCACAAGCTTGAGCTTTTCAAGCAGCAGCAGCAGCACAAGGATCCTGGGGAGGAAGAGGGTCGCCGTCTCGCCGACTCCGAGCCAATCTGGCCCGCACTCGCCGGTTCGGACTCTGCGCAAGCAGCGCAGCACCAGGCTCCACATGGACGACGCCATCAGCCTTCTTCAATCACTGCCGCAAGATGTCTTGGTAATTATTACTCGATACTCATCACTGTTACTGTTACATGATTCGTACCATCCAATTCTGCTTCGGTTCTTGTATGTGTTGCTTACCTCAATTCGATCGAAATCTTGCAGGTTAAAGTCTTGTGCAAGGTGAACCATAGCGACCTGAGGCAGCTCCTCCTAGTGTCGAAACCAGTCAGTGAAGCAGTAAGCACATTGATCCCTTACTCGCCCTAACCCAAATCGTGTAGTGGATTTGCTGTCCATGTAGACTAACATTGCCTTCTTCAATTTGATCTGTGCAGACAGTAGTTGCTAGAGAGCTGCATTTCGCCTTTGCGACGCCTTCCTCAAAGGCCGCCTTCAGAGGCGATGAGGGCGACGAGGAACAAGAAGGAGGCCCCGGGGCACCCAAGCAACACAGGGTTGCAAGGTCGCGCCTCCGGGGGAAGAACCTGGAGAGCATCGCCGTCAACCTGTCGGCGTCGTTCAACAGCTTGCTCTCAGAGGTGTAGATGTAAATATCACAACACATTGTTCGCTTGAAATTGCCCATGTGGCCATGTATTTATCTAGCGTCAGGTTAAATTTTAGTGTTTTTTGTAGCCCACGTCAAACAGAAAACTTAGGTATGTCATATGTGTTAGTAGTTTATATATGGTCGTTCTTCAATGCTGTGATTGAAGAGGACACGATGTCTTGTGTATGTACCTATGTAGCAGTGTCAGAACTCAGAAGAGATCTCTCCTCTGTTGTGTGTGCTATACTGTATGAATTATGATCTCTGTGTACTAGTGTACACGGGAAGATACTCTTATCGATACAGAACAAATCAACTGACTGGTCATGTTACTTCGCTCTTGTATCTTCTGCCTGACTAGTTGTGTAAATGTATGCTGCACTTAGTACTATGTGTGGTTGAAGAACAGAATGTGTCATCTGAAATATTTTTGCGCAACAGATTTCACTGCCAGTTCTGTTGCTGTTCGCTTCCATAGCGTGCTGCTGTGTTTTCAGAACTCTGGTCGCCTTGTAGTCTGTTGAGAATTGAGATTGTTGCTCGGTTTGTTGGAGTTGCTGGTGCATTGTCGGCGTGGCACGTACGTCAGATGTAAATCTGAAAACATCTTGTTATAGATTCAGTTCGGGAAAGAAGGCGTCCATCCTTTGTACAGGCTTGTGAGTTGTGGAAGAAAAAAACACTCCCGCTCAGATCAGTCAGTCGTCTCGTAGTAGAAAAAAACGCCTATGTGTTTGATTTTTGCACGATTTTGTTGTTACATGCTTTTTTTGATTTTGTTGTAGCCTTTTTTTTATAATGTTGCATGATTGTTGCAACCCCTTCTTAATTTGTGGATTTTTTCAGTTGTTGCATCTTTATTACAAAAATATTGCAAACGTTGTACCAATAATTTGCACATGTTTTAGGTTTTTTATTGCATATGTTACACAATAATATTGCAATCGTTACCATAAAATATTTTAATCAGAGGATATGATACTAGCGTTTGAATCGAACATCCGAACGTTAGCAACTCCCTAGATTAATCCCTGAGAGGAGAACTGGACCGATCCGAGCTCATGCTCAGACCAAGAGCCCAGCCACCACGAGATTGGCCAATATTCCCATGCTCTTCGGCCTATTCAGGGGATAAATTTTCGAGCTACTTACGCCCTCACTTTCGCTAATATATGAGCTGCATCCCGTTCCGAGGGAAATGCGTGGATAAGATCTGTAATTAGATCTCCAACCGGCCAAGTGCACACCCACAGTTTTGGGGTGATCGTTTCGACTTTTTTCGACTTCAGCTTCTAGCTTCAGCTTTTTTTTTCACTATTCACTACACTATCCATTAACTCATCTACAGTGTTTTTTCAGCCAGCTACAGTGTTTTTTCAGCCAAAAGTCAAAAGACATCGCTATTCCGATCACCCCTTTTGTACTAGTATCTCGTACACAACTGAGCTTCTTGTACCAATACTGCTACGCAACCAATACGAGAAGCAATTAAACCCCGACTACACGCCGACGCTTCCTCGAACACGTACCGCAATAAGAACAGCAACCCGTCACACCGCTCAATTTAATTTTTAATTTCTACTTTTTTTACTATTTATTAATTTCATCTTTTTTATTTTTGATCCTTTTTCCGTATTAATTTGTATTGTATGTGATAGGCTAACACATTTTTTATTTTTTTCCGTACTAACACTTCAATTACAATAAAAAAATAAATCAACTAAATAAAAAAATTATAAACTAACGCTATTCTGAACAGTCCGAGATGTCATTAGCAAGAGCGAACCGTGATCAACGGTTGTCCGTGCAATCACCAAGCCAGCCCTGGGCCAGCACAGTGCATTGACCACCAACCCCTGCCGCAGCAGCGGCACACGGCGACTGACCGGAAGACGACGCGCGCCAAGTCGGCGTGGTGCGGACGTGAGGTCGGGTGGTGTGGACGTGTGGCGCGCGGCACGTGGGTTGGCGAATTATTGGGCCGCCGGCCGGCCGGCCGGACGGACCACGCTGAGGCTGGGGCTGGGCGCGGCTGGTGCACACGGAAAAGTGAAGGAACGAACAGCTCGGCAGCCTAACCGTGCCGGTTGGTCGAGCGAGCGCCTGGGTCCGTCACCGAGTCTGCTGGGACACTGTACACAGAATTTCTTTTCCGTGGTGGTCTGATTTTCCTGCAATCCTCTCGTGTGCTGTCCACTTTTACGTGGTTGGTGTTGGTGGCATTCTCTTTCTCCGGTACGGTGTTGGCACCCCCGTCCTGCCTGTATGCTAGCTAGCGTGCTGGAGCAGGCAATCCTACACGTAACTTGGACTAGTGGTAATACCTTTGCTACCTGACAAATTTTGCCGTCCCAGAGCGTGGTTTGCAATGCCCTGGCAACATTTCACCGAATTTAGGCCCCGGTAGCACATGACCGAATGAACGTACTGATTTCCTAGTTTTGGTTTTTTAATTTTTTACAACTTTTTTATATTGTCTGTAAAGATATAATAATATTTTTTAATTTATATTATCCGTGAAGATTTAACGATGTTTTTTTGAATTAAAAGACTTGAAAAAACTAACACGGTATAATTTCAGCTAGAAAGCAATGAACGGAAGTGAAAAACCTACAGAAAAAATCAAAATAAACGGAGCCTCAACTGCCCCATGAGCTACACTTGCCGTGCAGTTGATTCATTTCCGTGGCATCTCACTTTTGTTACAACTCCTATTCAGCACAGGACAGTGCTAGCTTAGTACTGAATTAAAGTGGAGTGTTTGGCCTTCGAGTACTCTTCAGTTTGCTGTTCTTGCCTTCCACCTTTTTGACCGGATGCTCCGCATCCACGCCATCGATTCACGTGCGGAAGATGCCGGGCATCATCATGGACAACACAGATAGCATTGTTCAGAGCAGGACGTTCTACAGCAATTTTTCATATCTCCAGCTATGTTCGAGTAAAAAAGGCTAGATTCCCACTAATTCCTACTTAGATTCATATCACCATAATGAATGCTGTACCGGTTAGCAATTATTATGAATGGATCACGTTTTCCTCGGGGGGACAGTTCTGTATGGTCGCTGCAAAGTAGTACAAAGCGGTAGCACAAACTTGCAGCGCGCAGCGTACGCCACGCGCTCCGCACGTTCTGATCCGGCGTAGTGTAGTTTAGGACATCCCGATAGTCCTATATCAACCGTCGGTTAGTTTGCCATATCAGTCAAAACTAAGCTAAAGGAGAGAGAACAGAAGTCGTCGTGTTCACAGTCAACAATCGCTTCACACAAACCAACGCACGAAACGACGATGACACGCGCTGTTGAAGTGGAGTCGTCTATCGCCCACGTGGTTTGTGGGGCCCACGTGGTGTCGTGACCAGGGCGCGGTGAAGACGACCACCACACCGGCCGGGATGGTGAGGTTGACCTGGATTCCGGCCAGACGGAGAGAGCAAAGATTTTATGAGACGGTGGAGTTATCCCTGGTCTTATTCTAGTGTCTATTTATTACGTATATATGAGTGCGCTTTAGTACAAATTTTACGAGACAGTGGATTTATCTATTGCCTTCGTGTGCTTAGACTGTTAGGCGCATGTGATAAAAGAGGCCTACTCGTATGTGTGTGCATGTGATATATACACGTAGCAATGCGCGCGCGCGTATCTAGGCCTTGCATGTCCTATTCTCTCGGCAAGCCAAGACACGGTCGTCTTTGGTACAAACAAAAGGGGTGCCCCGACACACGAACATGCATGGCAGATACTTCTGATTTGTGACTGCCGATGGCGCTCTCATTTAGAGTGATGGGAACGGAGAATCTGGCTGGCCGAAGGGCCCTTTCACTCGCCAGCTTCAGCTTTGTTGGTTTTCGGCAGCGGCCAGTGCGCCGGTAGAGTTCGTCTGTCCGCCTCTGGCCCTGCGTCTCGTCTCGGCCCATCCGGCTGCCTTTTGCGTGTGCAGCTGCAGCCTTTCGACTGCCCTAGCCGGTGCTCCGTTCTCTGTGGCCAAGTGCTGCCGGCCGTCACATTCCTGCTGCCAACAGTCGCACGCCGTTTGACCGGCTCCGGCTTTCGTTGCTTTCCTTGTCTTCGACAGTGCGAGCGATCCGAGTACGTTGCGCCAGATGAGGTCCCGAAGATGCCGTGACTAGGATACTACGGTTTGACATAGTTTTTTTTTTTTGTAAGGATCGAAGCAAAAAAAAAATTTATCATAGGTATACTTAGCACGTGAGTTAGACCTGCCTGGAGTGCAGCAGTAGAAAATTTGTGCATTCCAAAAACGATCTTAGTAGTACAGCATGTAAGGTTTTGTACTGGAGGATACTATGATGCTTAGGGTTTGTTTGGAATCGGTAATTTCGTAGAAATTTCATATAAAGCAGTTTAATTCTTGTGGAAATTCAGAAAAGGAAAACCGTGTTCTAAATGAAGCCTTAGAACCTATCTAGAATGTAGGGATTGATACATATTAATTCCCATGAGAATAAACAAATTTCCGCTTTTCGCCTTCAAATTTTCTAGTAGCTCATCTCGTATTTAATGGCCAGGACAAGAATTGATTTGCTGTAGCGCTCAAAGCCATCACAGTTCAAACAAAGTACAAGCTTCTGCTGTCCTTCCTGGTGTTAATCAGTTTTAAAAAGATTGTGATGCTAGTTGGTATTCATCGGCAATATCAACCGCTTGTGTAGACAACTTGGAGAAGAAGAGGACGAAAAAAAAACGAAAGCGTTGTTCTCTTATTTTTCTCCTTCACTTGTCAGCTTCTCCCTATAAAATCCGACTTGGCCGTGTGTGGCTTTAACCACCCCACTTCTCCCGCCTTAAATGGCCGCTTCCTCCCCTCCGCCGCCGCAAGAGCTCGCCGCCGGCGAGCGGCGGCCTCACCACCCCCTCCTTGCGGCGGCGGCGGCCGCCTCCCTCCTCGCCTTCCTCTACCTCCCACGGCCCCTCCTCCCGCTGCTCCTCTCCCCCGCCTCCCTCTCCTCCCTACTCCTCCTCCTCTCCCTCTTCCGCCTCGGCTCCCCACCGCCTCCCTCTCCTCCCCCTCCGCCGCCGGAGAAAGCTCTGGAGGTCGCGCGGCCTCCGCCTCCGCCGCCGCCCGAGCTCCCGAGCGTGTTCTTGGAGCCCGAGTTCGCGTCGTGGGCCGCCAAAGGCCGCGCCTTGGAGGTGATCCACGAGGAGTTCGAGGCGGAGTGGGGGCGGGAGGAGATGGGCCTGGCGTGGACCTCAGACTCCGACTCGGAGAGCGCCACCGACGACGACAACGGGGAGGAGTACGGGATGATCGAGATCGAGCTGGACGAGGACAACCTCATCGAGATCGACATCTCGAGGTGCCGGTGATGGATTGCTCGGACAATCTTACTAGAGGTTTTTCCTTGGGGTTTCTTCTTGGTTCTTGCGTTGGTTTTGACAAAGCTGTGAAAGTTTGCTGATTCGGCGTGTGAATTGGAGTTTCTTTTGAGTGCTCTATTTAGATGGCTTTTGCTGCAATGTACATATAGGATGGTGAGATACGGAGTGAGAAGGCTTGTTTGGTCTATTCAGGATGATGACAAATTCAGATCCTAGTTCTTGTGCTACATATTAATCACTTTGATTTGAGTCGAGTTGTGATACTTGGCTTGGTTTCTTTCCAAGTTCCTAGGGAGAAATGAGCATGCGGTGAGCACCACGAGCTGCTGTGATTTGGATCTAGAGCAAATTTTTGCTAGTATCTTGGTGGTGGTGTTTGGATCTAGAGCAAAAGAGCTTCACAGATTATGTGTGAACATTGCGCCATCGGTGGGCAAAACAGGTGGTTGGATTGGTCAAAGTTGGCTCGCCAGATTGGTTCAGAACAGTGGCGGAACCAGTATTTAGCTGTATCTCGAGCTAAACTCTAACAATCTAAAACTAACGTCAATTTATGCTCACATCACGGCATAACAAAACTACATCACAAATGCATCATTGATATGAAACTTGAGTTCAATATTAAAACATAAAATATAATTAAAAAACATGGCAAAACTTAAACAATATAGTATAATAGAGATATAATGCGTACCTAAATAATGAAAATTTGCTCTCTATGCTATCCTACCATTTTTCATTAATAATTGGACATAAACCAGAACCTACAAAATAATGTTCAAGGACATTTAGTAACACAGAACAAGATCATGTGGGTACAAGTAAAGTTAATGTCAGCAACTTGAAGCCTACCAGGCCGTAGGCACTATATCAGCCAGACTGTTTTCGCTCCGGGCACAATTTTCCTTCCTTTGCATGACTTGCACAATTCCTAACAACATAATAACATTGTAATCACGAGCTCACAGCAATTAACCAGAAGCTAGACACTGTACAGAAAGCATATAGTGGACAAGCATAACTGCAACGCTCAAATACAAATCCTATTTCATATAGAACAACAGGGCTCAAAAAATGTATCCCTTAGAATTTTGGCTGATTCGATTCACATATCTAGTATAAGACAACAGGCCTTAGATGCAATCAATAACTACCTAGATCCCAAGTCACAAATGGCAAGATTCGAAAGGGCTCATAACCATCAGCCTTCATGTCATGTACTAGCAAGTAGCAATGTATGATAGTCAAATTTGGATAGACAAATAAGCGCACTAATAATATATGAATGAATATATCCCAATAAATAGATAGCAATGTGCTGGAGGAAGAACTAACAAAGCCTGAGCCCCTGCAAGCTAGACAAGTTTTGGGTTTGGTTATATGACTCAGAGTAGTGAGTACCGAGCCTATCCAAACATAAGATTCATACAAAACACAACATATGATTAGATCATCGATGCTCTGTTTGCAAATATGATCAGATCATCTGTTTTCTCCACATAAATATTCATAAATCATAACCAGATTCCATGTAATACTTGGATCGCAAATGAGGCATTTTGGTATGTGCCAAACACACCATTTTACCTACAATTACAGGAGCCAAGCGGGAGGCGACGAGGAGGAGGATCTGCACAGGGAGGACGAGGGGCGGCCGGCGGGGATCCGGGGACGAGGGCATCGAGGGGCGGCGGCGGCGAGGAGGCCGGAGGAGGAGGAGGCGGCGGGGGGAGGAGGCGGCGGGGAGGAGGCCCGGAGGAGGAGGAGGCGGTGGGGAGAGGAGGGGAGGGTGGCGGCGGGAGGGGCCGAGGGGAGGCGGCGGGAGGGGCCGAGGGGAGGCGGTGGCGGGGGGAGAGGGAGGCGGGGGGGAGGAGGCGGCGGGGGAGGAGGAGGGGGCGCGAGAGAGGAGGGGGAGGCCGAGAGGGGAGGAGGAGGAGGCGGGCGGCGGGGAGAGGAGGAGCGGCGGGAGAGCGAGGGGAGGAGGGGCGTGGGGCGATCTGCGGGGAGTCATGAGTGGAGGCGGACCGCGGACGGATCCGAGCGGAAGGAGTCGAGGAGTGGAGGGTGGGCGCGCGGCCTTGAGCGCTGAGCCCGAGCGCGTGATGGGCATGTGACAGCCGCGAGCGCTGGACGGCCGGACACCTCGACGGTTTGGCCGAGGTTTTGTACAGGGTGAATGCTAATAATACTATCCAGACTGAGCTAAAAATATCTGAGCTATACACTGCACATTTTTTCACGCCCCGAGCTAGAGCCCACCTTACTATGGGCCCAATTCCGCCCCTGGTTCAAAAGAATTCAGAGCATCTTTGTCATGCCGTGCCCTATTGCATACGGAATACTCCTCGTTCTTTTTTTTAGTTGTTGTTTTTTGCCTGTTTACAGTCTTCATGTACGACTTTAACCAATACATTTTATAACTTTACACTAAGATATACCAATAAAATTATATAAATATTTTGAACGATAAATTTAATAATATATTTTTTGTATAACCAATCTAAATAATTTTAAATCTAAAAATTTAATGATATAAATTCCAAGATATCATGTAAAAAAGAACAGACGAAAAATTATCTGAGCCCGTTTGGTTTTCGTCGGCAACTTCAATAAATGTTGCTGCGGTTGCTCGCTGGACGTGCTGATTTGTGGTTGTCTCGCATGCGAGCAATACACTACTGGAATGAATCACTGCTTCAGACCAGTGATCTCTATTACCGGTTTTATCAAGCTCGGATCGCGTGTCTTGACGTGCAGGTTGTCGCATCGCCTCAACTCAAGCAGCCTAACCGACAGCAAAAGATCAAGCACCGTCCCTGTCACGCCGCACAACGAACACGCTGCTTCGATCCAGCGACCTCGCTTGGTTTCGTAGAATGTCGTAGGTACGAACGGCGCACGCACGCAGCTGCGTTGCACCGAACTGAATGCTCTTCTACGTGCATTTCGAATGTCCTTCTGTTAAGTACTAAATGCGTTGTAAACGTGACGATGACGTGCGCAGAAAGGGGAAGGGAAAAGTGAGACTGGAACACGTCATTGGCCCCTGGTACGCAGTTCGGTGGTTACCGGTCAGGTCCACGGGCCAATGGCTTTAGCTAGAAATGAAAAGGAGAAAGGAAAGAGAAAAGCATGTGTCATGGGCCTATAGTGGAGGAATCGGTCCGGCTTGGTTCTTCTTCCCCAGGACAGGTTTTGGCCCATGTGAGCTTTTCTCAAGAGGAAAAGATGGCAAAGGGAAGCACTGATTCTGAGTGCGCAACTTGTTGATGAGAGCTGAGTGGTGTG
The DNA here is from genome assembly GCA_036346265.1 of Melocanna baccifera. NCBI lineage: Eukaryota > Viridiplantae > Streptophyta > Magnoliopsida > Poales > Poaceae > Melocanna > Melocanna baccifera. The sequence goes on along the minus strand of CM070694.1, from coordinate 20,275,101 downwards.
CACAAGATGTTCTTTTGATATGGACGAACGGAGCTGTCACGGCATGGTTCTGCATGCATGCATGAATGTCATTTAACTAATCAAGTACTGCATCAAGTACATGCATGCATGAATCGACAGTAACCAAAATTACTAGCTCTGACCAAGTAGGCAACCTCTCCACAGCTCTCTCATAACATCAAATTGCAATGATTCATCATAATATAGGTCCCGTTCATTTGGACTTAGCCTTCTGGTTTCTGGTTTATTTTTTACTATTTATAATTTTTATTTTTTTTCTGACTTTTCAATATTTTTAAGCTCTTTACTGGCTTTTTTCTATATTCGTTTGTATTATACGTGATGGATTAATTTGTTTTTTTCTATTTTTAGATTTATAAAATTAATTATGCTAAATAAGTCACTGTCAGTTACAGTGTAATTTCAACTATAATTCATCAAATTTCAGCCCAACTGAGCGGTCTCATAATCTAAACCCTCTCACGTGCTCCTTCAACTCCTTTTATTTTCAGACTCGCATGCTCTAGTCTTCCCTGGGTGATTTGTCATAGTTTGAATGAATTTGTACACACTGAATTTCTGGCATTAGCTAGTAGTCTTGTAGGTCTGAATTGGTATACACTGAATTTCTGGCATTAATCTGGAGGTTATTTGCATATGGCTGAATCAGGTAGCTTGAAACAGCGTTCGTAGATCCGCAGATAAGTATAAAGGCATCGCCTACTATGGCAGAGTCACACTCGTACTCTCATAGACGGAGCCTGTGGCTAATAAGAACCAGCTGCTGAGATTCCACAGTAGGATGTCATTTTCAGAACAAATTCTTACCGAATTCTAGCAGAATCTGCACCAAAATTCCTTGAGAAGAGGAAGTTGTTCGCCCTCGGAATTTCCAAGTGTCACCGTATCAGCTGCAATTAGCATAAACGATCTTTTGACATTGAGTTGCACATGGAAATGTTGGTTTGTGCCACACACAGGATTCTTCAGAAAGTTGCTGCATTTACATTCCTGTTTATGTGTTTCTTACTTTCTTTTGTGATATGGTTCATAACTGTGCGCTTAAATTTGTTTTATGTGCATCCTGCTTTGTTTTTTCTGTGGAAAAGCATTTCATCAAGACATTTTAAGGCATTTTTTTACATTTTATTTAATATTTTATAAAGATGCTTTGTACTTTCAGCCCCTATAGTTTTTCTTAGCTTCAACCATTTGTCTGCCTACTTTCTTGAGTGCATATATTAAATCAATCTTGTGTTGGAATTGATGCAGAGCATGTGAAATGTCCTTGGTACGACAACTTATTCATTTTTGACCAAATATACCACTTTTTATTATCAGGCACTTGATTAAACTCGTTATATTCACACCAATCTCCTATGAAGCACCGACGGAATCAACAAAATAACAAGCAAGGTGATTTGAAAGGTCTTTTCCTGCTTATAATTGCGGTAGCACACCTCGGATCCCAAAAATCCTGTGCGCAATTAATAATGTTCTAAGAATAATGCAGCCTAGATTTGCTCAAATCTGGATCTTGGATTATTCTACAATTTTGCTTCATGATCTAGCATGTTGTCACCAAGAATATTCTATGGACTATAGTAGTAAATCAACAAAACCAACACTACTGCAATAAACTAACATTCTCGGTATGAATCCAACCCTGAACTTGAACTAGTAACTAGTGAAAACTCATGAAAAGTTTGTGATATAAGAAGAGGGTTCATGGTTCTTTGGATCATGAAGCCAAGGACAATTTAAGTCAACTCAGGGATACATGCATGATGGATTGATGGTTGGTTGTGGTTTGCTTTCAATTGCTTAAATGAAGCTAACAAACACTCCCCATAAGGTTGCTAATAATGTTTTGATAAACTTCAGCAGTACTGGTCCAACTGTTTTTATCTCTTGACTTTTTTGTTCAAATCATAAAGCAAGCAAAGCAGATCAAGGATCAGAGTTGAGTGTATTACATCAATGTGCTACTCCTACTTTGGATTATATGCCTTCTCATCTACTTTCTATTCAAATACTCTATAGAAACCATTGGCATACCATTAACTGTCATTTGTCTCTTCTAATCATGTTAGTTTCAGAATTAACTGCATTGACCTAGAGACATTTGTTGCAGTGATATGACAAAAGCATTGAGCCACTCAAAGCACCTACAGAAGCAGGCACTAGGTTTGACAATTGGAAGCCAGATTTCCTGTGATGATTTGAGTCAATGCATTGCGCAGCAGGAGATGGTTGGCTTACAAAGTTTGTTCTTCTCAAGAAAGTGGAGCCTTTTTTGTCCATGGAGAAACTTTTGCGTCTTAGGGCATCTCCAATGGTATGAGTCAGCTGGCTATTTGCATGTACACATCAGCATAAATCCTATGTGGAGGAAAGAGAGTATGCAAAAAAAATCGAGCCGGCTCTTCCTTAAGCACTAGGCTATAACAGAAAACGAGACAGTCTCTATAAATGACTGTGTGTGCATGTAAGCATCAAATAGCTATCCTTATAGACAGTCCTTTGTATGCTAGCTATTTGGTTGATGATGTGGAAGTCTCCTAGTTAGTTGCTAGCTAGAACCATTGGAGATGCCCTTAGAGACTATGTCTTCCTCCTCCTCCGAGCCAATTTACTAGCAGTAGTACTTTCTCACCCACAGGCAACAACCACTTTCCATGGGACCAAAAACTTTAGGTGCAGTTTGCGAGCCACTGGCCATGATGATACTTGAAGAGCAAATTCATCAATCATGGATCACGTAGATCACTCCCTTTTCCACTGCATCATACTCCATCACCAATTTTGTGCCGAGAATAATCGTATATGAGGATATACGAATGCAATATTCTGATTAATGGAGAGAAATTATCGACTGCAAATCTAGAGTGTGATGGCCTTTTGTTTCCTTCATATTCCCTTTGCTTCATTTCTAGTGGTCCTATACTGAAAGTGGCATTGTTTTTCTGTGGAGGAGATTGTCTCTTATCTTGCTGAGTCTAAACAGTATTTGATTCCATGCATATGTGACCACCACAAATGCAATTTGCAAAAAAAACACTTATTGATCTTATCGTTGAAATTCCCATATATCTGCAACTTGCAGCCATGTGGCAAACCTCAGCTTGCATGGGCTCACAGAATCCAACAGGAAGAATCGATTGTAGCTGTCTAAAATCATGCTAAATTGGACTAATTTCTGCTGCTGATGGAATGTTTTATCCATTAGCCAGTCAGTACGAGTACAAATCCATGTTGCCATTCTGTATCTTTACCGCTGCTTCACAGTAACCCTTTCCTTCGATTGAAGTTTTGTTGTTTATCTTTTGTTAGTCATATCTCACTAGCTTCCTTTAAAATTTAGTTCTAGATCTGCCACTGCTAACCTGAACTTCTAGAGCCTGAACAAACCAGTAGCTAGCATCTAGTTTGCTGCCTCACATGACCAAATATTCTCCAGATTTCCAGAAAGTGGAAAGCGAGCGCCCTTTCCTTCTCAGCAGGGAAAGCCGGGTGATCTTCGCCATGCGAACTCTCATCTTTATTCTTCTTTTCCTGTGCTCACTTTCTCTCTTTCTTCCTTCACATCCACCCTATCCATGGTGGCCAAAGTTAGCCTCTCTCGTGAGAGACAGCACAGCCCCATGGGAGGGAGGTGCCGCCAAATCGAGGGCTCACATGAGCGCCAAAGGACAAGCCCGATGGACTCGTAGGCGATGACGGGATTGATAGTTCTATAATCAAGACATGGGGCACTGTATCTGCAGTTCTGCGTATGTGTGGCAACACAGATGCAGAATCGAAGAAACACATGCATGCACGCACCAAGCATCCTTCGGTCAGTCGCGCGCTAGCTCCTTGGCATCGAGTGGATGCTTCAGTGCTCCATGATTCCCCGTGTGGCGGGGGCGGTGCTGACTTGACAGACTTTGATTGCCTTTGCCATGATTCCATCTGTCTGGATGAACTTATGCTGCACCTGAATTGGTGGAGTACGTCCGAGTTGTGAATCTTGTGGAGATGGTCCATCTCTCTTTTCATGATCTTGCATGCGCAGATTAATTTTGTACTTATTGATACTATTTTATAAGGCAAACATGGCCTAAAAGACCATTAGCTCTCGATTAATTTCAATAGTAAAGTACGATCACCCACAGTGTTGCAAAAGGATCCTGAGAAGATAGCAAATTACAGAAGAGCCCCTGAAGCGTGGAAATAAGGACAAAACAGAAACTTTACGTTCGTTTTAGCGATAGTTTCTAACTTTTAACTGAAATTTCACTGTAGCTGACTTTTTTTACTGTAGCTGATTTGGCTTTTTTGGCATAATTAAATTTAAAAAATAGAAAAAATATATTAGCCTATCACGGACAATGCAAAGGAACACGGGAAAAAAGAAAAATTTAAAAAAAACCCAAAAAATCTAAAAAATCAGAAAAAGATGAATTACTGAATAGTGAAAAAAAGTTGAAACTAGAAGCTGAAACAAGCGAGTTACATTTAACTGACTGTGGTGTTCCTGTCATTATTATTGGCGATACTAAGGATGGAAGAGAGGAATCCATCGCCGACATGGTAACTCCTCGAGATGGATGTCCACACTGGCCATGGCTCTGCCACCTTCTGTGCATTTGCGGCTGTTGTGGGCCGCGGAAAGAGTAAGGGAGCCTCCTTGAAATAAAGGTTGGGGTGGGGGGCATACGATCTGCTACGGTGGTGAGCGTCGGCGATCTACTTGGCAACACACTCAAGCGTCAACTGGACCAAAAATTATGTGGATCCTCAATCCTGATAACTGTACTTTTGCAGCTTTCTTGAAGGAGTGGCTCCAGAGATTTGTGGAGTGGAAGAACAGAGGGGGAAGACCGCAACAACCAAACGGAGGCGGTTGTCGGAGTATCGGAGATAAACCCCAAATCCACAGAGGGATCTACATTATTTAGTATTGGGGGGAGCTCACCAGGAAAGCCATGCCAAGCCACACCGAAGATGTACAAGACCATCATCGAGAAGATAGTGACGGACGACGCCATGGCTACTCTGACAGGCTAGTATTGAGGTAGCTGGGGAATGGTGATGGAGCCACAACTATCTCGGAGCTCTGAGCGGAGATCGGAATAAACTGCATGACTTGCAATGCCCAGAGCCTCTACATCGACAACGAGCTCGAGCTAGGTCTCTCGCCTTGTCCGCTACATACAACCTGATCTGGTGGGAACCAGATCCAAGTCTGGGCGGAGCAAGAGGAGGAGCCTCAAGATGTCGCAGACCACCACGCCCGAGAAGAAGATGGCAAGGAAGCTCCTGAAGCCTTAACTAACACCTCTTCACTGATCTTCAACTCCTATTACCATCCCTTGCACGACGCTGCCGGTGGTAAGGAAGACCATCACCAGCGGCAACGGATGGTGAAACGAAGAAGTAAAGGAACTAGATACATCTACTAACGGGGTGGGACCCCCTCTCGCTCGCCGCCGGTAAGCCGTCGGCAAGAATTTAATAGGGGAGGGGATCAGATCTTATCGGAAAAGCGAAGGGACTTTTTCTTGGGGAGAAAGGGGGGCTTATTACTATTATATCTTCATCGATTTCTCTTCTTGTAGATAGATCAATCTTTGTGAATGGTGCTGTGGTTGGCGTCAAAGGCGGTTAGGCACAAGTGTTGTGACTGTCAAATTTGCATTGATATTGCTCAGTACAAACATACTAGTAGATGGGGAATTCAATTCGGATGGACAATTAAGCTAGGTATAAATCAGAGCAAGTTAAGTTTTGAAGCAAAGCCTTAGTACAAGGATCTTTCGAGCATTGTCTTCCTATTTTTAATACACTATACTACTACAGCATTGAAGCAAAAGGATCGGTTGGCTCCTGGTTTCTCACGACTCTCCGAGCGGGCGTAAGTCAGTCGCTTCGTCGTCACGTCTCGGAGTATTGATAGCTGATCACTCTTGATGTGCCAGCACATTACATTGAGAGCTCACATGCACGGCCGAAGTACCTAGCCCCCTTAAATTATGTCCTACACAGTAACCCTCGGTGCTCATCATTTCACAGTAAACTTCTACTAAATGTTTGTGTAATTCGTGGCTTTGTTTTGAACACATGGTTTTATTGTATATTTTTTAGGAATTAAACTATTTCTACGAGATTCCGGTATAATTTTCAAATAAGTTTTTCGGCGGAACGAAGATCCATGCTCAACCGGTGAGAGGGGGGATGGGGAGAAGTTCAGAGCAACCTAGCAACGAAGTTTCGAACAACTTAGGTTTCCCTTTACCTCGATCCAGAGCGTTGATCGCTGATCGAACGGCTCACAAAACGTACAGTACCCCTCGGAACTTATTCGCACGCGTAGCATTTTGGGCGTGTCACGCGATCCTAGTTCGTAGCCTGGGCAAGTGCCACTGTTCCATTCCTTCGTCCTGCGCTTCGCACCAAAGCTCACCAATCCCCGGGGCTTCTTCGTCCTCACCTCACCTCACGCACACTGGCATAGTTCCCCGGGGACCGAGCGCATCAACAGTCGCGCTCGTGCTGCGCCCAGGTGGTGGGTCACCGCCCGCGGCTGCGGACCCCACCGGCCCCACCTCCGCCTCCATTAACTACCTCGAGGTGAAGTGAAGACACGAAGCTAGCTACCCATCGATCGCCAGTTCACCACCTTGCAGTTACAGTTATCACAGTCCCTCGCGGTTCCCGTACTTATAGCTCCACCGCATCTGCTTCTGCTTCCTTTCTTGCGTGTTCAATGCAAGGGCAAGAATTTACGATGTGCTAAGTGTGTGAGCCCGTCGGAAGAATGGGAGAGGCAGGGCAGGAAGCGGCGGCGGCGGGGAGCCAAGAAGCAGAGCAAGATGAGCAGGGGAGGCTCGCGGCGGCGCTGGAGGCCATTGCTTCTGTGGTCTCTGCTTCCTTGTCCACTTCCATGTTCCCGCTCAAGTGGCAGCTCATCAGGGACAGGCTCAACCGGCTCTACGCCGGCCTTGCCGACATCACCGTCACCGCGGCCTCTGACGGCGGGAAGAGGTACGGGGTGTTCGCCGACCTCCTGCGGGGTGTCATGGAGACCGCCGGAGACGCGCGGGAGCTGGTGCCGCGGAGCCAGGGGAGGCACTATGGAGGCGGGAAGCTGCGGCTGCGCAGCGACCTAGACGTCGTGGCCGCAACGCTCGACGCTCACGTGGCGCGGCTGGACGAGATATACGCGTCGGGCGCGCTGACGCGCGCGCGAGCGCTCGTGGTGCCGCGGCCCGGCGCCGATGCCAGCCTCGAGGACGTGCGGTTCTACGTGCGCGACCTCTTCGCCAGGCTCAGGGTGGGCGGTGAGGAGATACGGAGGGAGGCCGCGGCCGCGCTCAACGAGGTGCTGCACGACGACGAGAAGTGCGTAAGGGTCGTCGTGTCCGACGTTGCGGACGGCATTGGCGTTCTTGTCTGGTTGCTCGAGCGCCCAGATGCTTGTGTCCAAGAAGAGGCCCTGGAGGCCGTCTCGGTGATCGCGGGGTTTGACGCTTACAGAGGTGACCTCGTCGTCGGGGGCGTCATCGCTCCGGTGCTCCGGGTTCTTGACACGGGCGCCGGCCCGGCGGCGAAGGAGCGGGCGGCGCGGGTGCTCTGCAAGCTCACCGAGAACTCGGGCAATGCCTGGGCCGTCGCCGCGCACGGCGGCGTCACGGCATTGCTCAACGTCTGCATCGACCACCGTGCCAGCGGCGGCGAGCTCGTGCGCGCGGCGTGCCAGGTGCTGAAGAGTCTCGTGGGCGTCGATGAGATCAGGAAATACATGGTCGCCGACGCCGGCGCTGTGCCGGTGCTCGTGTCGCTCTCTCAGAGCGCGGCGGACGAGGCGGCGCAAATCCAGGCGATGGAGCTCCTAGCCGCCATCGCTTCCGGCGACAGCTCCGTTACGGAGGTCGTGCTTCAAGAAGGCGCAGTCGAGTCCCTCGTTCGCGTGCTCGACCCGGGCTCCCCGCGCTCCTCAAAGGCACGGGAGGTCGCGCTCCGCGCCATCGATACTCTCTGCTTCTCGTCACCGGGCTCGATCGACCGGCTCATCGGCGCCGGCTTCCTCAACTGCGTCCTCTTCTTCCTCCGCAACGGCGAGATCACGCTGCAGCACTGGGCACTCAAGGCCGCGCACTGCCTGTGCCACGTGTCGGAGGAGACCAAGAAAGCGATGGGCGACGCCGGGTTCATGCCGGAGCTGGTGAGTATCCTCCAGGCGGCCAAATCCCTCGAGGCGCGGGAGATGGCGGCGGAGGCGCTCTGCGCCATGGTGTCCGTGCACCGCAACCGTAAGCGCTTCGTCCAGGAAGACCGCAACGTGGCGCAGATACTGCAGCTGCTGAGCCCCGACGAGGAGAAAACCTCGCCGGTGAAGCGGTTCTTGCTGTCGACGCTGATGCACCTGACCGACAGCGCCTCCGCCCGGAGGAAGATCATGTCCTCGGAGCATGTCAGGTAGTAACAACCTTCATTCCATGACAGTTTCTCGGTAAATTTCTCAACTTATGAAGACAGAGAATAATGCTCTTTAAACTTGTTTGAAATGTCAGGAATCTTGAGAAGCTTGCAGAGACCAACGTCACAGCCGCCAAGAAGATTGTGAAGAAGCTTGGCGGGAGCAAGCTAAGGAGCATTTTCCATGTCATTTGGAACCCGTAAAGTCGAGGACAAGCACTAGTTCTTGATCACCACTCCACTCCACTGTTTGTAAGGCTAGCTAACACATGTTCGCTTCATCTTTTGTTACTGTGAACGAACGAACCACTCCAATGTATTATACTACTCAGTGATCTGTCACTCCCGAGAGAACTCAACCCCACAGCCACTCTGTATATTGCCCATTTGTCTCAAATAAAAGTATAAAGCCATTCAAGTACCTGTTTCACTTCACACAGTGAGTGCATCAGCATCACACACATTCCCTATGTAACTATGTGCCTATGTTTACATATTCCCTGTGACATGAATGAGGAGGGCAGCGTGGGTCATGCATGATGGAAACACTGCTCTGCAGAATGGCAAATCGATCTGAGGTGTGTGAGCCTGCACAACTGCATGGTAGTGTCGCCTCGGCGTTATGATCTTTTCAGTACCACTAGGTACAGTGCAGAGAGCGAGCCCGGTACGTGCCTGGCCGAGGTACCGGCGCCGATGAGCTATGATGGGCTCTGGTGATCGCAATAAGTTGGCCGCTTTCTTTCTTCTTTACCCCTATCCATGTGGAAACTTACTGCAGGCAAAGCTGTGCATCGATCGGCATCTGGTCTTCTTCTCTGACTCACTCCATTGCTAGGCTTCTGAGCTGTGACTGCAGCATGTAACTGTGTGTCTCTCTATCTTGTGTGCTGCGTGCAGTCTTGCTTGCAGATGTTCTGAAGAAGTACTCTGGTCAAAGGAGGGCGATGCACGTACATTCTGTGCCTCATCTTGAAGATACTGTAATATTGATGTACAAGCACGGTGTTTCGTTTAGTGTGTTACTTTATGTTGTAGATGTACTTGGATCTAGTGGTAAATGACAGAAAGTTGGTGCAGTGAAGCCAGTGAAGTGTTCCCTTTTCATGACAGAATCTGATGCCCTTGCAGGTCCGGCCTCTTGCGTTGTTCATACCTCGCTGTAATTGACTGAAGGAGACACCCTAACCTCATGATTAGCATGATCGCTGCATTTCTTGCTCAATGTCCCCCTCCAAACCGAACAAGTCAACTAAACTCTTGTACTATTAATTTGCTTCAAGTTTCGGACAAGATCGTTCAGCGTGACTTGGGGAACATAGCCGAGATAGGCAGATAACAGTTGCAGAACTTCTTAATCCCATCTCTTGTGAGAATATTGTTGTGAGTTCTGACTTAGACCAATGGGAATTTAACAGGTAGGTTTCAGGACTGACGGACAATGCATCAGGAAACACGGCATCATTTAATTAACCAAGACTGAATTTTTTTTTTGCCACTTCTGTCCCCGGGCTAGTTTGTTCCTTGGGTCATTAGCCAGGCGATTTGCTTTTTTCGTGCAGCCATCACAAAGCGAGCTGCCTCGCGTGCAACCATCACTAAGGAATAAAAATATAGATTAGTGCTTCTATACCGATCCCTCTCTTGGACTTCCGATGACAACCTTGCCTTTCATTGCTCCGTCAGCTGCGTTGTGGCATTGGACCTGGTGATAAGCAAGATGTCTCCAAGGCAGTTGTGGGGGGCCTTTCTGCAGAAAGCAGAAGGAAAATGTTTAGAATGTCAATGCAGGATACTCGTGTGTGCTGACCGTTAAACACAATCTGGAAAACCGTGAGACGATTGTTGAGTTTGGTTGTCTACCTCATTCACGGATTGTTTACTGGACTGTTGTATTCTTCCCTTTGTTATACTAGTAAGGTGTCCGTGCGTTGCAACGAAATCCCAAAAAAAGGTGGCACAAATATAAGAAATCCTAAATCATACAATAAATATCAATATCAGCAAAACAATCATGTGCACAAGCCCTCAAGTATGCACATACATGATCCAAGTCAACTGTTGTTTATCATATACACGTCCAACGCTTTACAAACATCTCGAGAGAAAGATAAGCTGTGAGTTCGTGTCAGATGAGTCGACTCATACGAACACAAAGAAACGAATGCCCGCTGCATGGAGCCACACACCAAGATAGCCGGTAGATTAGGCACGCATCAAGGAACGCATAAGCTAGAGTATATTCTTCTGGAATAAACAGATGAAGGCTGATGAAATTGCACAAAGCATTATCAGATACATGGCATGGATCTCACATGGTACACTTTCCATGCTTAAACCAAGCATAATACATCATAGATCTGCAGTTGCTGGACAACATATAGTTGTCCATGGGTGCTATGTTCTTACTTAGTTCTATGTCCATGATTCTATTATTCAGTAACCATTGATGTGCTACTTTGATATGATATAGTAAACTGATTAAGAAAATGCATGATAAAACAATTACAAGATGCACATAAAACTTTAATGTTCACATAAATCATATTTTGCCACTTGTCAGATACACTTTTCATATAGCAACATCGTACAATTCATTAGCATAAATCATATTGTCACCTGTCAAAGACACTTTCCATAAAGCTATTAATCCACGGAATTCTGCTTGTATTTCATTACATATCAGATACAACATTTATCCAGCTAAAAACGATAACTAAAAAAAATAAAGTCAAAAGGCAAGACAAACCAGATAGATAACGGAGTCTATTGCTTCCAACTTTGGTGTCAGAAAGCTCTAAGGTTTTCAATAGCACAAGGCCTACATATAACATAAGGGCATATTGTCATAAGTGTAGAACGCAAAATATCCCCATGATTATAATCAAATAATGCTCTAAAACAATTGTAAGTACAGCAGAAAGAGCAATTGTTAACATATATAAGCCAACATAATAGCTTAATAGTTAAATAAAGTGTTTGCAATAAAGTGCAATGGACAGCTGTATCCTTGATGCCAATTCAGGACCAATGTAGTAGCAATTACAAAGGATAAGCAATTACAAACCTATAACTTATCAGATACACATGTAGCAAAAAATATCTGATAGTAAAAAAATAGAGTAAATAACTGATAATATAAACAAAATGAACATTGAACAAAAGCTCACACATTCACACTTGAGGAGAGGTTGTAAGAAAATAAGGTATTTCTTGACAAAATGAAGATAATACCGCACTGGAAAGTGATGGAAGATATATTGCATTGAGAAGACAAAAGACGCGCAGCATCCATAAAAGAGAACACAAAATATAGGCATTGATGAGAATTTTTGCATTGCGATGACAATCCACATACAGAAATACACTCAAGGCTGATGGAATTGCACTAAGCATTATCACATACATGATGTATCCCTCATTTTACACTTTCGATGCTTAAACCAGACATAATACATCACAGATCTGGGAGAAAGGTACCAAATTCACAAAGAAAATTATACTCAAAATATCAAACATTAGCATTTGTAAAATAAGGAATTGGATCACCATGGCTACAATCAAATACAACAGATTTACATATGAACACCACCATCATACCAATTACCAATTCATTCGATTATAAATTAACATGTTCATAGCGCAATCCCACATGATACAAGTCTAAGATAACAAGCCAAGCTAGCGTTTTTATACACCTAGGAAATGCTGTAATAGCCTGAAGCCTAGTGAAAAATAGCTCACCTTCTCATATGAAAATTCAATTATTAGTAATACCACAAGAATTATTGCTGACAAAATGAACAAGCCAATTTCAACTCTCCACGATATGCAAGTTTTAAAATATTTCTTAACTTGTGTTTAATTTGGAAAAACATATATAGTTTGCAAAATACATGTTGGAAGGTTGTTTCTACTATGCCAATGCTTATGCTCAAGCCCTTTGTAGGAAACCAAGTTTTATGCAACTCTATTGTGGTGTAACATACTTTTACTGCAAAACATATTCTTCTAGCCATATTCCAGAATCTCAAGTTGCAGCAAACTATTCACAAACATCTAGACAAGATGTATTATAGAGGAATTTGACCAAAGATGAACATTTGGTTATCTCCCTAGTCAATCCCACAAAGCCAATTACTTTTATGAACAATGCACAAGTCATCATCAGAAAGTTCAAGTTCTTAATGATATAAAAGTTCTTTTTACCTTTTAGTAGGACAAAATTCAATGGAGGAAATTGGGGAACCAAGATGAACCTTCTTGTTCCAATGAGAAACCTCCATCTTTACATCCACTGCACAAAAGTCCCCATCATGGCGTCCTCTGAAAAAAATACAGACCCTTCTTTCTAAAACTTCACAAGAAATGGTAGTCTAAACTCTAAAATATGCCAACTGGTATTAGGGCACCACATATTAGCAAATAAAACAAGATTCCAGCTTATGTTGTCACTGTTTATGTATTCATATCTTAATAGAAGTTGTAATGTTCATGATCTTTTCAGAGTTATGCAACACACAGCCCTTTAAAAGCAGAGTAATTTTTGTATAAGAATTTACAACTAATGCTTCTAATAGGAAGTGACAGTCATGTCAATATAGTAATATATTATCCCTCTCTTCCTTACGAATGAAAGGCCCAACACACACCTTCTTATCATTCATAAGCATCCCATTGAGTTTATCAATAATGACTGAGCAGCCTCGTCACGCTCAAAACGGCCGTAGCCCTTTGATTCTCCGAAGCATCTGTTGCAACTTTACACGAAAGAATGTTTCCAAACACACGAAAGTATCATGTAAAGCTTTGTTGTCTATTGACTTATCAAGATTCTGCAAACATGAAAGTCGTGAAGTCGAAAACATAACCGCTCATAACCAACAAGTCAAGAATACATTCAGAATATGCGAACACACCTTAATAAATATATTTGCTGCGCCACTCTTGCGCAAGCTGGGGTCACCTGCGTACTATCAATCATCGTGCACCTGAAAGTGGGATCAATCTCTCTAATTGCAACGGAAAACCAGAACATACCTTGAGGCGGTTGTCAAACTTGGAGATGACAATCATCGTGCACTGAAAGTGGGATCAATCTCTCTAATTGCATCCAAACAGCAAAGGGCACCACTCGTGCTGCTCTGCTAGAGAAATAGGAGGAGGCGGTGGGGCAGGCTCGCTAGTGACTTCACCATCGACAAGATCTCCTCCGGCGTGCTCTCCGGCTCACCTTTCTTAGCCTACAGCAAACACACAATTCCATCAAACAAATGACAAATTGACTAAACAACCACTCCTCTTGATTGAGATGTGAGAATTTGAAGTCTCAAGTTCACCTCTGCCTACCTTAAGCATGAACCTGGGGTGTCGATGATGGTGAGGTTGGGGCAGTAGGCGTACTCGGCCCTCATGATGATGGGCTTGGACTAAATTAGCAGAAGCACTATACTTGATCTAAGAGAGAGATAAGGGAGAAAACCCTAGGAGAAGAAGCGGGGCATGCACCTGGAAGCGGCATCGGGGATCTAGGGCGGTGGGGTCGTGGACCATCTGGAGGATGAGGGGGCGGCGGGTGCCCATCTCGACCTCACGAATGTTGAAGCGGAAGCCGAGGAGGGCCTCCAGGAGGGAGCTCTTCCCGTCCAACTGGCCGCCCACCGCCACGATCTCCGGGATCGGGAGCTTCTCCCCGAACACCACCGCTGGCTTGCGGCGGATTATGCGCCTCGAACCTCACCTTCGAGTCCGACGCGCGCGCGCGCCCATGCGCCGCGCGCGCCCTACTAGTGGATGGGGACGAATCGCCTTGGGGTTCGACGTCTTGCCCGCCGCAGCGACGAGAGGCGTTAGCCGCCATGGATGGGTTCGCCAAAGGCGAGTTGCACTGAGGGGGATGACGGATTTGAGGGCGCGGGGTGGGGATGAGGGGAGGCGGCGGCGGAGCGGGGTGGGGAGGAGGAGGAGGCGGCTGCGGCGCGGGGTTGGAAGGAGGGGAGGAGGCGGCAGAGCGGGGTGGGGAGGAGGCGGTGCGGCGGCGCGGGGTGGGAGGGAGGGGAGGAGGCCGCGCGCGGGGTGGGAGGGAGGGAGAGGAGGCGGCGCGCGGGGTGGGAGTAAAGTTGGCAACGGGTACATAACCGTCGGGTATAGCTATTCCATACCCGCACCCGTCAAATATAACTCTACCCGCTACGATACTCGTACCCGCACCCGGGTATAAAAACTTACCCGTACCCGCACCCGCGTAGGTATTTATACCCGATGGGTAACCCATACCCGTCCCGAGTGGGCTTCTCCCAAGAGCATCGGCAACAGAGAATCTCCCAAGAGCATCAGCAACAGAGAACTGACTTAGCAACTTCAAACTGCTAAGTCAGGCAGCCATACAAGTTCAAAATGCAGCAATACAAATACAAGTTCATAGAGACATAGACCATACAACTTCAAACTGCAGCCATACAAGTTTGTCACTGTCGATGCACCATACAACCAGAACCTTTGTCTCAAGCTCTCAGCTCTCAATGTGCAGCCATAGTGCCATACAAACAGTGTACACAACCAGAACCTGTCTCAGGCTCTCAGCTCTCAATGTGCAGCCATACAAACAGAGTACATAGACCAACAGCAGTACACCACACTACCAAGTTCATGAGTTCATCACATATTATATTACATGTTTTGACTCAACCATAGCAGTTCTAATACCAGCAAAAGGCCCAGAGTACACAATAGCTAGCAGCATTTAATTACAATCAAAAGGAGATACATATTGCACTTGCATTTTTGACTTGGAGTAGCTGCAGGGTGATGAAGCTTGGACTTGGAGGGTGGATTGATTCAAAGGGTAAGCTCCTACATGAACAGATTTGCATGAGTAAACATCCATGAGAAAGAGCATAGATTCAAAGGGCAAGTTATGAGCAATATAACCTACAGCCCCTCTTGTATATCTTGGAGGCAGGACCAAAAGGTAGCAGCAGCTTGCTTGTTCTTTGCATCAACTACAAATATAAGTAAAGAGTTAGTTTTCAGATATAGTAAGGAACTATCAAATGGACAACAAGTCAACATGTATACCTTTGTATTTGTTCCGAAGCCAATCTTGAGAGCACATTAGGGCCTCCAACATCTTAGAAGTGAGTCTGCTACGATGCTCACTAAGAACCCTTCCACCGGTGCTAAAAGCAGATTCTGAAGCAACAGTTGTAACAGGAATAGCAAAGATGTCCCTTGCAATCCTTCTCAAAGTAGGAAATCGGGTTCCAGCGACTTTCCACCAATCTAAAACTTGAAAGTTTGGTGTATGCATGTCCAACATCTCTTCATCCAAGTAGCGGTCAAGCTCAGATTTGAAACCCATGCTTGCCGGCCTTCTACTTGCCACACGTGCACTCATGGAAGATAAGAAGTTCTCACTATTGCCAAGTGAATCTGCTGCTGATTCATTGCTCCCCACATCCTCTTCCACATGGTACCCATGCATCAAGTCAACTAACAAGTTCTTGACCTCAAGAACCCTATCCTCACATTCTGTACCAGTGGTCCCAAGTAAATCCTCAAAACAAATCAGCAACACTACGGCCTTGAGATATTGGACTTTGCGGCTGACTGCTACCATCACTCCCATTGGCTGCAGACATTTTTCTTACTCTGTAACAGCACATTGATCAATTAGACAGATCATAAAGTTTGTCTCTGAAGAAAAATATTACATATATCTCTAAACACACATAAATCTCCTTAACAGCTAGTTAACATTGCAATCATCTGCTTAACATTGCAATCTCACGCATGTATCTGAACAAACATAAATTTCCTTACCATAAATCATCTGCTTAACATTGCAATCTCCTTCACATTGCCATCTCTGAACATAAATCATCTGAACAAACATATTGCAATCTCCTTAACATTGCCATCTCTGAACAAACATAAATCTCCTTAACATAAATCATCTGCTTTTCTTACCCGCGGGAGCGACGAAGGTTCTGGTTGCAGCCTTGGAGAGTAGCAGCAGCTGTAGTTGTCGGAGACAAGGGAGGCCGGCGAGCTATTTCAGCAGTCCTCGGCTTCACGAGGCATCGAGTCACAGCGGCTGCGGCTTGCTTCTTCTCGGCCACACCAACGCAGTGGACGGTCTCAAGATGTGCAAGCAACGGAGGAGCAGCCGGGGCAGCCGGCGGGTCCTTCTTCCTTGTGTCCTCCGGATCCGACGGGTGCAAGTCGTCGTCCCTTCGGGACGGCGTCGGGGTCAGCAAAAGGCAAAAGAATAGCAAGGTTAAGGTCTTAAGGATGAGGAAGAGCATCACCAGCTGTCCTCGTGCGTGGTGCCGGAGTTCGCCGCCATGGAAGGATTGGAGGCAACGAGCGGCGGAGAGACTGGGAGAGGAGTGGGAAGAGCGGTGTGCGCAGATCTAGGTGTGCTGTGTGCGACGGCGGCTAGCAGGGGGAGGGGGAGGCCGGACCGCCGGATGCAGGAGGGGACACCGGGAAAGGAATGGGAAGAGTAGATCTAGGGTGTGCGGCGGCGCCACGCCGGCTAGCAGGGGGAGGGCCGGTGGGGGATTTGGGGGAGGCAGGATTGGGGATTTGGGGGAGGTAGGTGGCTGGAGAAGTGGAGATCGAGACGGCCGAGTGCCGACGGGATCATGGGAGTGAATGGGGATTGGGCTAGGGTTTCAATCGATTATATATAGACGGGTTATGGGCCATGGGCCATGAGTATATGGGCCTCCGGTATATGGCCTCCAGGTATTTTTACCCGCGGGTATGTAGGTACGGGTAATATACACCCGTACGTTTTTGCCCATTAATATACCCGCGGGTGAAGATACCATTCTATATCCACTTCTTTATCGGGTAAAACCCATCGGGTACTCGGGTTTCGGGTACCCATTGCCACCTTTAGGTGGGAGGGAGGGAGAGGAGGCGGCACGCGGGGTGGGAGGAGAGGAGAGAGGCGGCGCGAGGTGGGTGTGAGGCAGCGACGGAGCGGGGTGGGGAGGAGGAGGAGGCGGCTACGGCGCAGGGTTGGAAGGAGGGGAGGAGGCGGCAGAGCGGGGTGGGAGGCGGCGGGCGGCGCGGGGTGGGAGGGAGGGGAGGAGGCGGCGCGCGGGGTGGGAGGGAGGGAGAGGAGGCGGCGCAAGGTGGGCGTGAGGCGGCGTGCAGGGTGATGGGGAGGGAGAGCGAGGAGCGCGGGAGCGAGGAGGCGGGGGCGGTGTGGGAGAGCGAGGTGAGGCGGGAGTGAGGGGGCTGTGTAGACGGTCTAGATTCTATCTTATATCATAAGTGAGGAGGGACGGTCTAGATTTGATAGAGGACGGACCAACCACCAATTGCTTCTTTTACAATAGTAAAGATGTGGAGGTGACCACCTCTAGAGAAACTGAACACTATTATAGAACAAAGTCGAGCGTTTAGGGGCGTTAGAATTATCAAGCAGAGAGTATCATACGAAGAAGGTAAAAAAAAATCTATCCAAGGTCACACATGCACGTTCATGTGCTTGTCGCTCTCGTGGCTTCATCACCGTGCGAAAACGTACCACTAATTTTCCTTTTGTTTTTAAGACGTACAGGTAGGCGTTTGTAGTCCAACGGTTAGGATAATTGCCTTCCAAGCAATAGACCCGGGTTCGACTCCCGGCAAACGCATCCTTTTTTGGGCCGACCACGCCCGCAGGGCAGTGCCTTGCTGCCCCCGCCGATAAACTGTTGTTGCCGCCGTCTCACCGCACGGCTCGCCTCGTTTTTCTCTACGCCCGCCGCGAGTGCCGTCACCGTGCAAGCGCTCCGCGGCTCTCCCGGGCGCCGGCTGAACGCTGCTTCACGAGCGCGCCAGGACGCGCCCTGCCCACGCCTACGCCGCGCTTTCCGTGGCTTCCTATCCGCCCTGCGTCCTCCTGCTCCGCAACATCCCGCTCCCACGCCGTGCGCTCTCTGTAACCGAACCTATCAGATGAGGCCGCGGGCTCTGCGCGCTATCCACTCGGCTCTGGACTCGGCACGCCACGTACCCAGTGCGCGCGTCCCCTTCCTTCGGCGTGGCGTACTGGCGTGCGTCCGTGCGCTCCATTCGCTCACCCGCGGGCCGCGGCGTGATCCATGAGCCCACGCGCCGAGGCTTCTCTCTTCGAGGATAGTGGGCGTAAGCGCGTAGCTAGCAGATGGGCCGCCTCCACTGAACTCGGATGGGCTGAGGCTACAACGCTGCATGCTCTGGTCCGCTCTGGAGTGGCTGGGCTGTATGAACAACTGAAACCTGGGTTTGGTCTACTTTTCCATTTCGACACTTGGTTTCTAGCGCACGCAGATAGACGGTGAATTTCGGTATTCGTCGTCAACGATAGAGCGCAAACACATGGGACACAAGGTAGAGTAAAGTATAGCCAATCTTAGCTTTGGTATTTAGGAGATTAATTAATTTGCCATTATCACTAATGTACGTTGTACCTTTATAGTGATACAGGATTTAACCACTCCACTAACTTCTGATGGGAGATGCACTTTATAAGTACTTATCTGATGCACTACTGGTCTTTAAGTTCCTCATTACATTTTCGTGTCTTGATAGGTGCTTATCCACTTCTAGAGACCATATAACTATTTGTGTAATTTAGAGGTCGACTATTATGTTAATTTCCCTTCAGGGAGATGCTTCTTTCTTCTGATAGAAACTTATGTGGTGCACTACTGGTCTTTAAATTCCTCGTTACATTCTTTCGTGTCTTGATAGGTGCTTATCCACTTCTAGAGACCATATAACTATTTGTGTAATTTAGAGGTCGACTATTATGTTAATTTCCCTTCAGGGAGATGCTTCTTTCTTCTGATAGAAACTTATGTGGTGCACTACTGGTCTTTAAATTCCTCGTTACATTCTTTCGTGTCTTGATAGGTTCTTGTCCACTTCTAGAGATCATATAACTATTGGTGTAATTTAGAGGTTGACTAATAAGTTAATTTCCCTTGTTTTATATGTGTTACGGTTTTGTTTCCTTTCTTACTATGAATTTTGAGTCCTTTGAGGATCTCGTCAAGGATTTTCATAATCCATTTACTACGTATTTTCATTTACTAGAGTTATTATGTATCGAAATATTATTTTATTCATGATGGGAGAGTATAAGTTTCTGCAAGGACCTTTGAACTACAGCTTTCATCACCTCATTATGTTCATAATGATCTATCAAGTTTGAACTAGCTAGTTATAAGACTTTTATTTAAAGATTATGGTTCAGCTTCAGTTGCTTCCTTTATATGACCCGATATGAGCATTCCAAGCGCTCAGCCATAGACTTTGGTATTGGATCTATATTCTTGTAAGAGAAACTTTAGCAAGTGTAGAGGCACAGTGGTTGTCAACAACTTTTCTCTCGTATCTTGTTTGATTACTCTCATATGTTGTCTTTACATGTTCTAGTTCATATTGAATTATCAATGAAGAAATGGCGGGATAAGATAGATAGCAAATATTTGTAATTTAGGTACTCAAATTGTATCTTTATTATGTTACATTATTTATAATTTGGCATCATATTATATTTTCCTTACTATACTTTATGTTTTAGCATTGAACTCAAGTTCCATATCAATAATACAATTATGATATACTTTTGTTATGTCGTGGTATGAGTATAAATTAGCGTTAGTTTTATGTTGTTAGAGTTTAGCCTGGGCATAGCCAAATCTTGGTTCCGCCACTGTGGCTAGGGTGCGCTACAGCAGTGTGCGTCCGCCAACGGCGGATAACGCCGAATAGGGTGATGCGATGGGTGTCGGCATACAGTGGTGGCGCACGGGGTGCAGCGACCCGATCCGTGACATATACCAGGAACAATAATTCCAATCTAAAACTCTCATTAGCAAGTAATTTATCTTGGGTCTAGCAATTAATCTTCTGGATTAATCTAAGGCATGAATGTAGATTGGAAACTAGATTATGCATCAAGTGATATAAAGAGGCATTACCAATTTTGCTAGGCAACGAATAGATGATCAGTAGTAACGAGATGAGGTCAACTCACTGATGGCTTTGTTGATCTGTCGAGTCATTCAGTGAGTAGCCTATGGACGATATGCCCTACTCCATGATTGCATCATTTACGTCGGCTGATTGCGCTTCAGATCTGGTCCTCCCCTATTAGGGGGAAAATAGATGTGATAGTTTCTAACTGATCAGGATAATTTTTTTAATATGAATTGTGTTGGCTTAGATTTTTATTGGATAGGGTTATATCAGAAATAAATAAGGATTTTTTTTTTGTCAAAAACGGATATAAATATGGTAACTCACTATCCATCGAATACTGATTAGGACTATCTTGTGATTAAGAAGTTCGGATATCCAATGTTTATAGCCATAAATTAAGCCTAGCCCTGGTCCACAACTATGGCCGATCCAGATCTAATGCCCCACAGTCGATCCAGAGCAGAGCTTCCACCGCCCCTCCACTCCACTCCTCTCGGTTCGGGTTGCTGGCGCTGCCCTACCCTCCACTACCACCCATTTGGTCGTCCCGCACACCAGCGTCACCCTGCCCTCCACCGTTGCCTGTCCAGTCGTGCCACTCACCGATGCCACCCTGCCCTCCACCACTGCCTGTTCGGTTGTCCTGCTCGCTTGTGCCACCTTGCCCTCCACCGCCACCCGTCCAACGCTCGTCCAACGCTGCCTTGCCCTCCGTTGCCCATCGGGTCGTCCCGTCGGCGCCTACCCTCGTCCACCCACTGCATCATAGTCCTGCTCATTGGTGCACTGGCCTCCTCCGCCCTCGTCCAATTATCATCCCCCTCGTAGGCGTTGCCCTGCCCTCCTTTGCCCTATCCAGTCATCTCGATTCATGTTCGCTCCGTATCTATGTTTAATATTATTCATATTTGTATCTGTATCTGAGGTATCTATATTCGTATCTGTATTCGAGAAAAATATAAAAATAAATATGATAGAGCTATTATACCTGTATTATCGGTTTTCACCCCACTCCCGGTGGTGACCTCGTCTCCCAGCGCACGGTCACAATGAAGGTAAAGCACAGGATCATACAAGAAAAATCACAAGTCGATCTGTGATTAGAACCGAGAGAACAAAAATTGATGGAAGTAAAAACGCATGGAACGACGCCATATCCGGATTTGAGAGCCATCAAAGCTGATAACGTGTTGAATTTGAATGGTTGTCGTATATATATGATATAGATCAATCACACAAGAATCACATAAGCACATGAACACAAGATAAACACAAGTGTACGAGAAAGAAAGGACAGAGCTCATTTCATTCATTATCAGTCCTCTGTTTACGATAATGACTCCTATTATGGACTAAAAGAGTGGACCATTTCAGGGACGTTTGGATCTTTTCCCACAACCCTTGGACTTCTTAACAATAGAAACTTTTTTTTGTGTGAATGTGCGCAGTTGACTATCATAGTCATCCTTAAGGTTCAGTAACTGAGATGTCACATGATTAAATCTGTAAAAATCCACGAGAAACCTATCTGCCGAGTAATTGGGGTGGGGAATTGAACCGTGGTTATTGGGGTACCGTCCCAGTTGGAGACGAGCCACCGGCTGCTGCGCACGCAGATAGAAATCGACTAGTTCCCTGTTTCTCTGTGTCTGCTATTCTTCTTTGGCATAGCTCATTTCTGTTTCTTCACAAATACGCTCTTTTCTGACCTGAACATCGACTTTTGCATGGTTTGATCCTTCAATTCCGTTTTTTCTTCATCTTTCTTAATCTTAAGCAAAATGACTTGACTTTCCATGAACCCAGTTACAGGCTTATTAGCTGGGAGCCTGGGACAGGGTCCTTGAGCGAATCAGCCACAAGCGTCTCGGGTAGTTTTTCTGATCAAAATTACACGTCTGAGCCTTCAAAGTAACTGAGCAAAGAAATGAAGTGCGCAGCTGCAAATCTCAGCTCCTCGCCTACCTTAATTTCAAGTGCGGTTCCTCCCCGGATAGTCCAAACGAGATCTGAACCTGAGCGTTCTGCTTCTCCATGGCAGACAACCCAGACCCTAATTCGTGGCACTTGTCATTTTGCTTAATTTGTTTCGTACATCTTCCATGTCCCACACAAACGCAATGTGTGCGCGAGATTTACAAGTGACCTAACCTGATTTTCAGAACCACTCGAAGACCACGAACGAGTGATCTAAATCGTCTCCCCTAGAAACGGTGGCAAATGACGAGCCACTACAGCACTAAGCATGGAAGGAGGCATTCTTTGTGGCCTTGGTTCCTTATTTCTCTTTACAAACGTATGTCAGTAACGTAATCAGAAGAGAAATGCGCGTCATTCTCAAGAATCGTAGGCCGGATTCTACACTCTATATATGATCATGACGACTAGGACAGCATTAGAAACATTTGGGGAGAACTCAACCACAGAATGCATACAACCGACAAGCTCAACTCTGTTAAAGCACCGTTCAAAACGGCTTAAAACCAGCTTCTATTTCTGGCTTCTCTTTTTTATTTCACTATTCAATAATTTCGTCTATTTCTGATTTTATTTAGATTTTTTGAATTTTTTTTGCTTTTTCTTTTTTCTTCATATTACTTTGCATTATCTGTGATGGGCTAACATGTTTTTTATATTTTTAAATTTTTTAAATTTAATTATATCAAATAAGCTAACTTAACTACAATAAAAAAAGTCATAAACTAACGTTAAACTTAGCGCTACCTTAAAAGAACGATGAAATGTTTACTCGAGTGCCCCGTTTTGCACATGTCAATTCCACTAGTTAACGATAAGTATATTCTTCTTGTCTGTAGATAGCCTATTCACATTATCACACCGCCTAAGCTTACTGGCCGGGGTCACCCTCACCGATGTGATCAGAATGGAATCCGCTTGACTGGTATATTGTCTTTGGCCAGCCACTGCACGCGCGCGCGCGCTGATTCCAGTTGGATTATTTTTTTTTGGAGCGACGTGCGTGACAGAGATGTGCACGCGATAATATGCTCTCTTACAGCGAATATTCGTGGTTGGAAGTACCTAGCTTTTGGGGTGATCGTTTTAGCGATGATTTTTTATTTTTGGTTGAAATTTCACTGTAATTGGTTTTTTACTGTAGCTGAGTTAACTTTTTTAACATAATTAAATTTAAAAAATAGAAAAAATATGTTAATCCATCACAGACAATGCAAAGGAACACGGGAAAAAAAGAAAAATGCAAAAAAGTTCAAAAAATCTAAAAAAAATCAGAAAAAGATAAATTCCTGAATAGTGAAAAAATCAAATTAAACTCAAAGTCAAAAAATTGAACGAGCAGGGCCAAATATCTATACTCGAATATGGCAGCAGTAAAATGACAGTTTAACAGTTGAAGTACCTGTTAGACCTGCAGATGAAACGTGGATGAAGACCTCTTGGCTTGGATTCCCCTGCTGAAGGAAGAAAATTGCACTGTCAGGTAGATCTAGTCTTATGTCTGCACCCCAACGAAAATTGACTGATAGGAATTTAATTATGAGGTGAAGTCGACTGATCGGAATTGAGTAAACATTTCTCAATATATTGGTACTTGGTCTCATTGTCTCATAGCAACTAGGGCGGATGGCGCGCTTCGCTGCGCTGCGCACCACGCTGAGGATGGCAAGGTGATGTTCTACATGAGGTCAAACGCATGTGGAAAAATATACCGCCAAACATATGTGAAAGAATATTTGCACCAGACCAAACATGAATTTGCACCAGACCAAACATGACGGCAAAACTGAACGTGCAGAAAACACATTCGAGATTCCATATATAATTGACTAAATGTCACTCTATGTTTTTCATATAACAAACAGAGTGGGAACCAACCGTCGTGATAGCTTAGGAATAGCCGTTTGTTAGGGGGTGATCGTTTTAGCGATAGTTTCTGATTTTTGACTGAAATTTTACTGTAGCTGGTTTTTTTTTACTGTAGTTGATTTAGCTTTTTTAGGCATAATTAAATTTAAAAAAATGTAAAAATAGAAAAAATATGTTAGCCCATCACGAACAATGCAAAGGAACACGGAAAAAAAGAAAAAATGCAAAAAAACCTAAAAAATCTAAAAAAATTCAGAAAAAGATAAATTACTAAATAGTGAAAAAAAAGCTGAATCTAGAAGCTGAAACTGAAAAAAAAGCTGAAACGAGCGGGGCTTATTCCATGACAAATATGGGGGGGGGAATTACATGTAATACATTAAAGTAATATATCTTCTTTATCTGAACATGAAAATAATATCGGGAACGCTCACGCGCAACGTAAACACCCAACAGGTCTCGCA
Source organism: Melocanna baccifera (assembly GCA_036346265.1). Classification (NCBI taxonomy): domain Eukaryota; kingdom Viridiplantae; phylum Streptophyta; class Magnoliopsida; order Poales; family Poaceae; genus Melocanna; species Melocanna baccifera. The sequence continues at coordinate 20,250,358 of CM070694.1, read as the reverse complement.
AGGCTAAGAATCTCCATCTTCATGCACTGGTAGCTGCTGTCTTGCTGATACGGAAGCTTGTGGACATAACGAAAAGATATCCACAGCTAACAAATTGAACATAGGCTGTGCTTAAAGTTGATTTAAAACCAGTTTTTGCTTCTAGTTTTTGTTTTTATTTTACTATTCAGTAATTTCGTTTTTTTTATTTTTAAGCTTTTTTGTTTTTCTATTTTTTCGTATTTCTTTACATTGTCTGTGATGGGCTAACATATTTTTTTTCTATTTTTTTAAATTTAATTATACCAAATAAATCAACTCAACTACAGTAAAAAATAAATTAACTATAATAAAAAAAATCATAAACTAGCATCAAACTGAGCGCTCCCATTGTCTCTGTACCCTCTGAGGCTCTGACTAACTACGGTCGGGCCAAGCAGTAGGGCCGTGCGCTAGTGCTGCCTTCACCAGCTCCTGATTTGGACCACGTTTTACCATAAACCATACGTCTGACCACAAAATGCGTCCACAACAATAGCGGCCGAATCAGGAAATTGATTCTTCATTGTGATCAACTGTATCATATGCATGCGATGATTTTCAATAGAAAAAATGAGATTAACGAAAGTTGGATATCGATGTAACTCTATAGCATATGATTTTCGATAGAAAAAAAGAGTAGCATACAATTGAGATGGCAGAAACTTTTTTTTTTCCAAATGGGTTGAATTGGCTAGAAAATAACCTACTTTGCACTAATGTGCAAAAAAAAATATTACAGTTGCTTCTTACTCTTATAAATACACGGGTAGAAAACCAAGCAAATAATGCGATGTAACAATAAGGAGTGGCCCACGTAGCCCAAGCACCGGTTGACCAGGCGTCTCACCGGGCTTTCCTTTTTCTTTTAAAAACTATTTTTTAGTTTTTCTATAATAACTAGTTTTTAAATATAGTGTCTTTTCAATATGGGTCTATAATTTAATTGTAGTACACATTATATCGATTTCATATATATCAGTCAAAATCGCATATGAATTTCTGCTACTTTATACTTTCTCTCTTTTATAAATAGCCTAAAAATTATAAATTCAAGCTAAAAAAACTGTGCTACCGTAAGGGCATCTCCAACAGTCCTAACTAGCAACTAACTAGGAGAATTCTATATCATTTATAGAGTACACACTACAAGCTAGCATTCCAAAGGATTATCTATAAATATAGCTATTTGATGTTTACATACACACTAAAGGCTACTTCGTTTTGTGAGCGAGACTAGTGCTTAAGGAAGATCTGACTTGATTTTTTTTGCATACTCTCTTTCTTCTACATAGGATATATGCTGATGTATATATACAAATAGCTAGCTAACTTAATTTTGTTGGCGATGCCCTAAGAAACGGATCCAGGAGGCGCTTGTTGATTGGACAACTAAACGTACGGCTTCTCCCTAAGATGCCCATTCTCACGCGCCTGGTTTAGGGCAGATACAAAATAGCAGTTCAGGCCTCAAAAGAAAAGAAGTACTTTAATTTGCCACTTGAGCTGGCTGTCCCGCACGCCTACCCCCGATCGATAATTTTCTCTTTTTTTGGAAGAAACACCGATCGATTTTGTAAAGCTCGGATCTCCAGAACATGCACGAGATTACTGTCACATTGCTCGTCTGCTATTTGCTGAGCCTACCATACTAGTTGCTTAGTAGCACGAGTATCGTAGCAGTACACAGCGGTGGCAGTACACAGCGGTGGAGCTAAGGTCCGGCGACCTTTGGACGGCTGTCTGGGCTCGCTGACAAGTATTTCTTGACATGTCAACGATTCCCAGGACAGCTGGCCACGGGCGATGGGCTTGGTCAGTAGCGATTCCAGGGCAAGTCAATCATCTGTCTGGGCCCCCAAGGCTCCGCCCCTGGTAGTACGACCAAGAGAACGATGAGCTTGGTCAGTTTTTTCACGACGCCGAGTGAAGGAAAGAAACAGTTTGATTTTGCAGTACTCTACTGGGGACTTTTCAAATGAGGCTGCTTGTGGGGCCCCTCCATGTCGAGCGGCCACACACGAATAAGGAATCCGCACATTTTTGCGGTCGACTTGCTGTTTCTGGATGGGCCACAGGGCCAGCAACAGTAGTTGCATTGACTGACGCGGAACAAGCAAGCCGACACACACGGTTTGACTCAAAGCTGGGCGCCTTGGCCCATCTGGTTCTCGTCGTCGTCGTGGCACTGTGAGCCTGCGACGCATGGATGCTCCCATCTCGCTTCCCATCCGAGAGGGATACGATGGACCGGAAGCCAGCACAAGGAAGGGCAAGCATACTTGCCTTGACCTGCTGAGGGTCTTGGCACTGACCCAATTCCGGGCAGCTCCGTTCCTTTTCAATTCCCTGCTGAGGGTCGGCACAGGGGCGCGCACGTATGTACATGGGCATGAGCTAGCTGTCCGATGGGTAGCCGACCGGCCAGGCCAGGTCAATCTCACACACTGTTCGTATACCATGCTGCGTGCCCGTGCACTGTTGCATACGTCGATCGCACACATGTCCAACTGCTTCTTTGATGGGCGAAGGTGTTCGACGATGCAAATAAGTCGGACTTCGAATCGTGTGGGTCATCGTCATCCAATATGTATCTATTCTGAATTTCTAAGGCAAAATACCGTGAATTGCGTACGTATGGTGAGTGTGACAGTTGCAAACGAATGTAGATCAGGGCAAATTTTGTCTGAAAACTCCTTTTTAGCCCTTTCCCTGAAATGCTCAGAGACTTTTTGCCGGCTTCTTAGAGAAATTTGGCAATGGAGGTTTCAGTACGTGAGGAAGGAGCCTAAACTTGCCTGAGCAGCAGCATAACATTATCTGTAGCACCGATATGACAACAGAGGGAGGAGGAATAATGATGCCTTTGAAAATTTTCCTCCAAGTATTCATCGATCTTTCCTCTAATAGCTATAAGAAATTATGAGAATCAGAGACCAATCACCACACAAAGAAATCTAAACGAAAACTGATCAAAACACCCTTTATTGTGCCTGGCAGTCAGACTCCTACAGTAATTTCTGGGTAGACCGATGAACAGTGGCCGATTAGACCACTACAGTGTTTTCAGCATGGGAATAGTGATTTCAACACTATTTTAAAATAAAAAATCCATGAAACTTTTGATCCATTGATCCAAATGATATGAAATTTGGCATTCACTTTCTGTAGGATATCATAAACCTATTTCAACCAACAATAAAAAAATCATTTTCAAAGTTGTGTCATTTTTTTAGTTCGAAGAAATGTTGCATTAAAATCGGGTAAAAACAAAAAAACAATGAATATGGCTTACTCATGGGTGGATGATAGTTAAGATGGATTTAGATATGTTCTCATATGTCATAGTAAGCAGGAACACAAAAAAATCGAACGAAAAATATTCGATCAAGAAATCACTTGTGAGGGTCAAATCTAAGCAAAAACGAGTTTCTTCATGAACTTGCAAACCAAATAACTAGATGGGTAAAAATTGATTTTTCATATATTATCTCCACCTCTTACACGTCCTTGACATAACAAAATTGAGAGAGATAAGAGAAAAAATCAACTAAGTTAAGAGCAAATCAATCAACACAAGAGAGATTCATTAAGATGACCAAATATTGATGTATTGTTACTTGAGGATAAAGGTTTTACAGCCACTTCACCCAGAGAACAAGATAGCACACCAGAACACTTAATTTCTCTCTAACTCTAACATTAGAACACTTGCTTCCAATGCAAGCGTGGTTTGAGTGGTTTAAATAGTTTACTAGTAAGTCTCCATCATAATCCGTTAAATAGATAGGCTAACCAGTTTTATCTAATTCTTAGTAGATACTACCTACTTAGCATATCTGAGAAAAATTCGATAACTCCACATACATGGATTTTAACTCAAACATTACACTTATGTACGTTTTTGAAAGTATATAACCCCGAACCCGCTAAGTACTTAGTCTTGATTCTACTTGATATTCTTAGCTTCTCCTTGATCTAAACTGCTCTCCCAAGTACCGCTCAAGTATCACAGTTTTGATCTAAAATAGTTTTCGGTATTTTGGTCAAACTACCAAAATACCCTCTTTTGACTAAGTCTTCTCCTTCTATTGCATACAATTGTCGTGCTTACACTACTACAGAAAACGTTATCACAGACGATTAAAAAATGTTATCACAAACAGTTTTGTGAGCCATCTAAATTTTTGAGTCAGTGATAAAATAAGGTTGTACCATGTGTAAGTACACCACTGGCTTGCCATGTGTTGGTAAGCCTCTCCCGTTCCAGTTCCATCGAACCACACGTTACTTAAACCGATCAAACCACATAATACAACCTACCGCTTGAATTTTTCTTCAATATTTTCTGAATTTTCTACATTTTTTGTGTCATGTTTGAGCTCAACTATCTTACCCAGCATACTCAATCGTACTAGGCCTTGGCTCCTCTATGAACATAGCCTTGATCCTCGCTGTTAACCATGGTAACTCCAAGCGACTCTGCACATCCAAAAATAAAAAAATATTTTTGGACATAAATTCTTCGTAACTTGATCCACTTTAGTTGTAACATGTCTCATACAACGTATAAACCTAGATCTAGGTTACTCAAACTTATCCTGCAACTTAAAAACCCTAAAAACAAAATCTGGCTGAAGCCCCACTACGTATTGGCGCCATCCAGTTTGAACCGGAAAACCCTGCCAGTCTGACCGCTAGTGACCTCCGGTTACACCTCCCCACTTGAGTCAGTCTGACCGATCGGTCTAAAATCGGTCGAAAAATTCGACAAATTTGTAAATTAATTTTCCAACCTTCTCAAATTGTAACAGTTCATTACAACACAATTCTAAACCTTCTCATACAGTCCTTCACGTCCGCAGCCAGATCAGCTCCAGACATGTACACACTGTGACACCCACAAAAAACTTGATCAGGAAGGAGCAGATTCTCCATCAATATCGGTGCGTCCGATTCGTGGCCGAGTCAGCAGATAACGTTCCCGTTCATGGTGTACTGGAGTAGCAGTCACAATATCATAATTAACAAAGGTCGGCGTATTTACATTTGCATTTTGGAGCGACAACCGGATAATACTGACAGGCATGCGTGCATATTCTGGGCGTGTTCACATCGCAATGGACGGCGATCCTCGCCTATCAAAGGAAAGCAGCGTTCACATTAATGGCAGTCGCCCTTTCCAGGAAATAGAGCAGCTGGAAAAACTATTAGCCATTATCCACATCCACAATTAATACGGACAACGAAATTAAATTAAAAAAGAGAGGGAAAAAAACAGGCTAGTGTAACGTTGCCACGTTGGGCGGAGTTTTGCATTCCAACCCCCCGGTTTATGTCCCTCTTTGAAGGAGCACCACCTTCTCTCGCCTATATATTCCCGCCCGCTCCGCCTCCATTCCTCCCCTCCCATGCGCCTCCGCACTCGCAAACGCTCTATGTTTCTTCTCTTTAGCGCGCTGTCCTTATAAGATCTCTCCTTGGGGCCTGTGGTCTCGCCGAGGCAAGAGCTTGTCTTGGGTTGACGATTCGCGGTGTCCATTGTTGGTGTTTGGTTTTGTGCACGATTAGGGCGGTGTGGTGGTAGCGGTGGTCGCGATGGCTGGCGGCGTGGTGGTGAACAACGGAGGGGGAAAGGACTACCCCGGAAAGCTGACCATGTTCGTGCTCTTCGCCTGCATCGTCGCCGCCACCGGCGGGCTCATCTTCGGATATGACATCGGCATCTCCGGTGCGTTGCTCTCGCCCCTTTAGGTTCTTTGGACCTATCTGCCCGACCATTGCAAGTTATTGTTACGGTTGTTCTTGTTCACGATCTATCTTCTGTTCATGGCTAAAAAGAATTTAAAAGTTTGTGCTAGTACGTAGTCCTACTTGCTTGCATCTGGCATGCTTTCCTCTTTGCAATCAGGGCATTTTCTTGGCCATCGTTCACCTACCAGCGTGTCCGCCGATTCAATGCATGATTTTAAGCATCTTTTACGCATTGAGACAAAAACCTGTGATATTCCCTTCCTTTTCTTTATTCCATTTACAAGATTCTTGCAATTCCAAGAAGAACCTTTCCATGTATCTCTCACCTGGCCATCTTTCCATTAAACAAACTTTAATTTCGTACTCCTAGTAATTCTTTCATGGAAATCATCAGTGCTTTGTGCATGCACAATCTTTGACGCAAAATCAGCAAAAAAAGGAAAAAAATAATGTTTTGTGATGGTGTCGATCAGGGGGCGTGACGTCGATGAACCCATTCCTGATGAAGTTCTTTCCGGGGGTGTACCGGAAGGAGCAGGAGGCGGCGCGGAACCAGAGCAACCAGTACTGCAAGTTCGACAGCCAGCTGCTCACCATGTTTACCTCGTCGCTCTACCTCGCGGCGCTCGTCGCCTCCTTCTTCGCCGCCACCGTCACGCGCGTCGCGGGCCGCAAGTGGTCCATGTTTGGCGGCGGCGTCACCTTCCTCGTCGGCGCCGCGCTCAACGGCGCCGCCAAGAACGTCCTCGTGCTCATCCTCGGCCGCGTCCTCCTCGGCATCGGCGTCGGCTTCGCCAACCAGGTATACTGCTGCTGCTGCTGATTAACAAATACGAGCGAAATGCTTGGGTCAGTGCAGTAGTTTTCTTTGACTTTTCATTGAGACGGTTGTCCATTCGTACATGAAGAATAAGCCCCTTGACCGGTTGACACTACTTGGAGTCGAGGAGATAAGACAGGTTTTTTTTGGTTTTTGGTTAGTTTTTAGCTTCCTCTTCTATTAATTAGTATTATTTATCAAATATATTATTCATAACTAAAAGCTATTTGACACGACAAAAACAAAAAATGAGGCGAAGAGGCTGCCTCTTACCTGAACTGTACAGGGAGTACTAGTTAGGACTTGCCTGCGCCAAGCTGGGGCCAATAAGTGCAAGCCTTTTCCAATCTTGCTGAAATTTGTACACCACCTTTGCCGTTAAGTCCGACATCGAAATACCACAACCCATTTTTTTACCAGCAGTTGCTCTTATCCATTTCGGTCGCAATACTTGTACTGCCAGCTAATGCTCGTAGACTAGTGGTAACTTCTTCAAATGCTGAAGTTTTACAAAACAACCCTCGAGCTAACGACCTTTTTACTGCCTTGACCAGTCGGTGCCGGTATACCTGTCGGAGATGGCGCCGGCGCGGCTGCGCGGGATGCTCAACATTGGGTTCCAGCTGATGATCACGATCGGCATCCTGTGCGCGAACCTGATCAACTACGGCACCGCCAAGATCAAGGGCGGGTGGGGCTGGCGCGTGAGCCTGGCGCTCGCCGCGGTGCCGGCGGCAATCATCGCCGTGGGCGCGCTCTTCCTGCCCGACACCCCCAACTCCCTCATCGACCGCGGCTACACCGACGCCGCCAAGCGCATGCTCCGGCGCGTGCGCGGCACGGACGACGTCGAGGAGGAGTACAACGACCTCGTGGCCGCCAGCGAGGAGTCCAAGCTTGTGAGCCACCCGTGGCGCAACATCCTCCAGCGGCGGTACCGGCCGCAGCTCACCATGGCCATCGCCATCCCGCTCTTCCAGCAGCTCACTGGTATCAACGTCATCATGTTCTACGCGCCCGTCCTCTTCAAGACGCTCGGGTTCGCCGACGACGCGTCCCTCATGTCCGCCGTGATCACCGGCCTCGTCAACGTCTTCGCCACCTTCGTGTCCATCGTCACCGTGGACCGCCTCGGCCGCCGCAAGCTCTTCCTCCAGGGCGGCACCCAGATGCTGGCCTGCCAGATCGTCGTCGGCAGTCTGATCGGCGCCAAGTTCGGCTTTTCCGGCGTGGCCGACATCCCCAAGGCATACGCGGCGTTCGTGGTGCTCTTCATCTGCGCGTACGTTGCCGGGTTCGCGTGGTCGTGGGGGCCGCTCGGCTGGCTCGTCCCCAGCGAGATCTTCCCGCTGGAGATCAGGTCGGCGGGGCAGAGCATCAACGTGTCGGTGAACATGCTCTGCACCTTCGTCATCGCGCAGGCCTTCCTCCCCATGCTCTGTCGCTTCAAGTTCATACTCTTCTTCTTCTTCGGCGCGTGGGTGGTCGTCATGACCTTGTTCGTGGCCTTCTTCCTGCCGGAGACCAAGAACGTGCCCATCGAGGAGATGGTCCTCGTATGGAAGGAGCACTGGTACTGGGGGAGGTTCATCCGCGACGAGGACGTGCACGTCGGCGCCGACGTCGAGATGCCCGCCGCCGCCAACGGCAAGGTCGAGGCCGCCAAGCTCGGCATGTAGGACGACGCCGTGACGTCGTCGCTGACAGTGGTCACCAATAAGCTGTTATTATTCGAGGCTAAGGACGTATTAATCTATTTTTCATTTTTTCTGTATTATAATTATCTTAGGACGATGATGACGAACAGTCACTATAATTTTTCCTTTTTAAAAAAGTTTGGTTCCTTTGCGCCGGATACTCTATCCGGGGACGGTTTGGATCGAAATATATAAATGCAAGTTGCAAAACTTTGCCGTTTCTCTGTGCATGGATTCATGGTGACTTATTGATCCTCAAGAACTAAATCGGCATTTGATTAGATCTCATAAAAAGATGAGCAACTTAGCACGCGCCATTGCCCTTTTGCTTTGTTGAGAGAAACTGCAGGTTGGAAAATACCATCGATTCAATCGTGTGTGATCAACAATTTCACAAGCATGTGGGTTTCCAGTGACCACCACAAGAGCCTCCTCTGCTGCCGGGCTCGTCGACGGATGCGAGGAAGAACGCGATGCCACGGTGAGCTTTGTTGACACAAAGAAGAAGAAGAAGAAGAAGAAGAAGAAGAAGAAGAAGAAGAAGAAGAAGAAGAAGAAGAAGAAGAAGAAGAAGAAGAGTACTCCACTCGACATCAGCGTCACGTCCGCACTGTCCACCGCACAAAAACTGCATGCGCGAGTGTCGCCGGCTTCGGCCTGTGTTGCTGGGGATTGCCAGGCCGGTTCAGGGTGCCGCGCCCCCACGGCATGCCGTTCCGTGCATCAGCTTTTTTTGGCCATCACGCATCATGCGTTGCCTCAAGTAGTACTCTCTCATATACAGTACATTTGCATCTGCTATCTTCTCATTTACAGTACATTCGCGTCTGCTTTCTTCCAGAACGCCTGCGTGCATGTGATCGCGAAGGCGTTTCGTCAATCCAAAAGGGAAGGGAAGCGTATCACGCACGATCTTGGAGTAGATTGTGAAAAAAAAGGCGGTAAAGGGTTTTTCTAAGCGTAGCTACTGCTCCGAGTCTGACAAATCAGGGTTGCTTACGTGTTTACCCCCTAGCGAAACGGGCAAACGATCTTCAGGCTCCTGCTGCCAACGTGACAACCTCCTGATCTGGTAGAGCCATTGCAAAGTCGAATAGATCAAAGACGAATTGGTTGGGAATCGACGAAATGGGGCTCTTCCCCTTCTCCTCCGTTAATAGCGAAGATACGCGCAGGCGGCCGTTCGTTTTTGGGGAAGAGATCGGAAGAGGAGCGGTGGAGGGGATACGCGGAGGAGGCGGCGTGCGAATGCAATTGGGGATCTGGTCTAGTGGATGAGTTACGCACAGGTGGCGCTGGACTGGGACGTTATGAGACTTCGGCTGGCCCAGTAACATCAATCGCAACATAGAGTATTCAGTGACAGTATGTACAGGTATGTATACATTATACATACAGGGTTTGGCCGTTTGGATTAGGTGTCCCTAGTTTTCATGGGTTTTAGGTGGTCGCTCTTGCTGTGTAGGCCTAGGGCTGACCTTGAGTACATGCTAAAGAAAACCTTTCGTACCCACCACCTTTACTCTCTTCTTTTTTTTTTGTGTTCTTATCCACAACAGTGTAGCGGTGCATCACAGAATCGGGAACAAGAAGAGCGTGTGAGAAATAACTAAAAGCAAGCCACGCACCGACTCGAATCCATCCACCACGCAAACAATACGAGAGAGACTCTTGTGAAGGCAAACGAATCCTCCTTTTCCACCAAAAGGAGCATGCATGCCTAGCATGCACCCCTGCTGGATATTGGGTTGGGTCTTTTCGACTGCAGCTGATGGTTGATAGCTATAACTAGTAGTTTTTGGTTTTAGTACGAGTGTTTATGTGAATGAATCGAATATCGATATGCCGATGAGTCTTTTTAAAAAATTTGTGCCGATAAGCTATTTTGAATATATAATAGAGAAATTGTCTTATTTATTTATTTTGGAAAAATTATAAACTATAAAGTATAAGCAGAGAAGAATGGATCGTTGTCTCTTATCCTAAATTAATTAGGGTTGATACCCAAAGCTCACATGCTCGCATCCGGGAAAAGCTGAAAGGAGCCCAAACAAATACGCCCAAAAAGGCGGGCACCAACCAGACCGGGCAGCCAGGCTCGCGAGATCATATGACGATCTAGCTAGGAGCGAGTACGTACGTAGCTGGCCTTGCCTTACGAGGTCACGCATTCCTAATGAGAAAGCGAGGAGGGAAAGGCGCCTCCGGATTAGCACAAATTAATTGCGCGCAGCTGCGACGCGGGTGCGTGACTCCTTAATCCACGCCAAAAAGGTGGTTGTTGCCGCGGATGAATTTGTGGATAACCCTCTTGTTTTTTTCTCCGGCCGACGTGTAAAGCAATTAATCGAGTGACCGCTGGATTTGGATTTGGAGTGGAAGCGTTTTGACCTCGAAGATTTTGACCCACGGATTTTGGGGGTCAGATTACACGTGACAGGATCCGATTCGGTGCCACCGACCGCGACCACGAACCCTATTGCCTCTGCACACCATTCACATCTTGGCCGGCTGTTGTTATCCACAGACGCTGAAGACGAAATGCATCATTTATTAGGAACCGAATCTCTTTGTCAGCGTATTAGTACCAGTATAATCCTCACATTTGGGGCGCTTCAAGTGGCTTATAAACCTGTGCTCGATAGGGAAAGAAAGTCTACGAGTCTGGGGGGCACAGGGGGGCACAACGAAAGTGCAAGGCACCGTTTGAAATGGTTTAAAATTAATTTCTACTTATGTATTTTGTTTTCTTCACTATTCAATAATTTTGTTTTCTTCTGATTTTTTAGATTTTTTTGAGTTTTTTTGTCTTTTTCTGTATTTATTTGCATTGTTTATGATAGGTTAATATGTTTTTCTATTTTTATTTTTTTAAAATTTAATTATGTTAAATAAGATAACTCAACTACAGTAAAAAAAAAATAAACCAACTACAGTAAATAAAACCATAAGCTAACACTCAGATCCAAATAGCGTAAGGATCGACGGATCGGTAGGGAAGTAAAGAAACCTGTGCTCGATCTCGATCGGCTCCTCTCTCTTTTCGGTGCGCACGATCTGCATGCATGGCCTGAAGCTAAGCTTCCCTACAACGTAGGATAAGAACAATGCATGCACGGATCGCCAAGATCTAGCATAGGCTCGAGCAACAAAAGGAGAAAAAAAAAAGAATTGCTATTAAGCAGGGTCATCTGATCCGTGTGACCGTGTGCAACTACGCAAGGGCGCCGAAAGCGCACCAAACTTGCTTGATCCGTCCGAGTTGCTGGGCAAGAATTAAGAAACAGGGCTCCAATATACTGGTCACACACTCGCATTTGGTCTCCTGGTTTGCTATTTCCTCGGTTTATTCATTGGTTATGTTCTTTTAAACTGTGATCTATAGTTTTTGGTTATGTATGATAGTTTTTGTTTATATTTTTTGAGATAGCAAGAAATAACGAAGATATTGATGTAGGCACTCACGTGATTTTAGATTCGGAAGGCCCATTAAAAAAATCTACTTCAAAAACTATCGTATTTCTTTTAATTTTTAGAGAAAGTAAAAACAAAAAACAGAGCTATTATTAAGAAGGAAAAACCCACGCTTTGCACCAGGGTCTTAACGTTTTCCAGCAGCGTTGGACTCTGAGTGGGCCGCGCTAGAGTGATGTGGACGTTGAGGTTGGAGGAAACGTGGAAGAAGATGGCCGGCGTGAGGAGCTAGCTCAACACGGATGCGTCATGTGCGAATGATGACTCAGCCGGCACCATGTAATTACGCAATGCGCAGGTAGTAGTGATGCGATGCGACTACGGGAGTTTGCTTCGCGCACGCGAATTACGCAATGCGCAGGTGCCGGAGTGGGACACGCGGCTCCGCCGCGTCCGACGCGGGGCCTTGACCTGTAGCCCGTCGTCCACCAACGCAGACGCAAGGGTGGAAAGTTCCTGCTTGAGCCACGCACGCGTCACAATTTGCAGAGGTGTCGGTGGACTGGTGAATACTGTTACCAAATGTTCGGATGTGGGTAAGTACCAAAATTGTTTTTGATGAGTTTAGATTATAAATAGAAATGCTTTAGTACCATATAATTAGATATGAGAATTAGTAAAGATTGATTTTCCTGGTGTCCTCTCTTAATTGGTGTCTCTTCTGTGATTGATCTACTTCATCTTAGTGATTGATTGATCGCATGAGTATGTTGCCGTTCATTTGTTCTACATCGATTTCTTAACACATTATCAGTACGAATTGCTCTTCAACGTGAAAGGTATGTAAATAACGAATCGATCTATTACGCAATACAATTTATATTTTAATTTAGATTGATTATATCAGACATGTTCTAATGATTTTAGTCTCAGATCAATCTAAAATTGCTAGCATGCTATTTATGCACTTCAGTGAATATAATGAATGAATCTGCTTGTATCTAGATCGATCCATAGATATACTAGAAATTGGGTTTGTTGGAGATATCACACATGATTTGGCACCTGTCGGATGCCGCCTGAGGCTGCGCACGGCCTCGCACGCCGGAAGTTGCTGACTAGTGTCCGAAGTCGTCAAAGCCACCGACGCCGTCGAGATGCAAGCCACCAGAAGCTGTTGACGCTGCCTAAACATCGATCGCCGTAGCACCGTTGCCTGAAGTACCGCCAAAATTCCCCTCTCAACGGTGTCATCATCGGCACTGCTCAGTCGCCCGTATTCGGCTTGGCACCGTCTTGCTCCGTCCTCCGGAAGCGGTCGCCGTCGAGCCTAGGCACCACATCTGGTCGTCGACGAAAAATTCGCCATGCCCGAAGCCGACGAGCCCAAAGCTGTCCGACTTGCCATCGCGCCTTAGGGTGTCGAACCCGCCGTTGCCTCTCGGGGGTTGAACCGCCGCCTCGCGTCGCCGCTCGGAGATCGCACTTGCCGCCGCGTGCCTTACCGCTCCATGCTGGGTTGCATCCTGCTCAGCCAGCTGTCCGCCGAAAGCCGATAGGCGGCCACACGCCATGTCGCTTCACAACCCGGGAGCTCCACGCCCGCCACCACGCTTGGAGAGCTGGCGCCTGCCGTCGCTCGGGTACCCGCCGCCTTTTTCGGATGCCTCAATCGCCGAATGGATGAGTTGGGCCCTAGCCATCGGGTAATAAGCGGGTCGGCAATGATATTGGGCCAAATGGGCCAAAATCAAAAAGAAAAGGGGAGGCTGGGAGAGAAAGAAAAGAAAAATGAAAATCTGGTTAGCGGGATTTATGCAGTTTGGTCCCTGGTTTTTTGTTAAACTAGTTAATTATGCTAAAAATAGCAAATAACTATAATGACTGTCTGGTTACAAGACACCAAGCTCATATTACCCTAGTCACCAAGTTCAAATTACACAACTTAAACCTGGCAAGCCAAAGCAAGAAACCTAAGACAACTAAAATAAACCCTTCAGGCTATGGCCAGTTACACCTCAAGTCAATGACTATCTGACCGCTGAAGCAGGGCTGATCAGAGTGGCCCCTTGTTCCTTGTCTAAAAACCTCTCAGGACAAAAGCTCAAATCTCAATAACTTTCCCAAATATCATGCACTACTTCCAAAATTTGTACGAGAGTTGCTCAATCCATCATGAATCTAAATCAATCAAGAATCATGTGGTTCTTGGGCTCCAGTCCACTAAATCGAAGGGAATCGAATCTAGGTCACAAGAACACCACAAAATACAAAATCATAAATTATTTCTTTCTAGTGAGGATCTAGGGCATGAGGACTTTTAGGTCTATTCTCACATATCCTACCTAGTAAGGCAAATCAAGAAAGAGATCGAGCTAGGACAACCTCAAACATAGAATCACTAATCAAACTCAAGAGCAAGCAAAAAAAAACATGGTTGAGACATGGAAGGGCGGTGGCGCTCTGGTGGCAGCCGGCGGTGGAGAGCATGAGCACGGGCTAGAACGTGGTGTGGTTAAGCTAGGGAAGTGGCCAGCTAAGTTAGGGACTCATCGGAAACGACACAATTGACAATTGAATGGTGATGATGGGGAAAAGAGGAAAACTTAGGATTTCGGTGCTCGGTGAATGAAAACCGAATCTATTTGGAAGATAGCTATATGGGAAGGTAGAACACGTTTTGACATGGAAGGAGTAAAGAGAATCTCACTAGATAAATAGAAACATAAGGTGTCCTAGGTAGCCATGGCTAGGCGTCAGAGGCAACAAATTTATGGCGCGTTTTCGGGAAAGCGAGGAGAGCACCTCGTAGAATGTGATGAGACAGGTCTTGCAGTAGTGATGTCACAAGCTAGAGCTCACTGGAGATGACGAATCGGTGACAGAGGACGATGTAGATTGGTTTTGGGAAAAAAAAACTCAATTCCTGTCAAATGGCTGCATGAAAAATTAAATTAACTTCATATGAGGGTGCAAGATACTTGGGAACATAAGGTGACGTGAAAGGACTTCAAAGAAATTTCCTAGTGCTTGGAACATATGTTGGAGCGACAAACAATTTCGACAATGGAGGGTTCTCGGTGATGGCGTCGTTTTAAAGTTTGAGGAGACTTGGTAGGGGTTGAAAATAGTTAAGTGGTTTCACGGGGTCATATATAAGGGCTCAGAAGAGTTGGAAATAGACTCAGATTTGTGGGATTCGATTTTAAGTCGGTTTGGAAAAGAGCGAGATATAAGACAAACAGATGAACGAATCATAAAGTGACTGGAAGGAATGGATTTCTCGTGTGATTTGAAACAACTTTTATGTTGGCAAGACATCGAGATAATACTTGGTTGGAGATTTGGCTTAGGAAAGGAAGTGGGCACATGGCCTCTATTCTCTGGGTCTGCTCGGTTTGGTTCGACTGGAGGTAGGGAATATTGAATAGTGCCATGGATTAACAGTACCCACACGTAAACACTACTATGGATGAACAGTACCTGCACATAAACAGTATGTGCGACTGGAGAGAGAAAATGAAGACACAAAGAAAGGAAAAAAGAAAAGGAAAAGGAAGGGGAAAAAAAGATGGCCAAAGAAAAATACGTTTGATCTAGAAAAATAGAACGGATATTTTTTTTGAAGATTCGGATATTTGGAATTTCAAGGAATTTCATAATGCTAAAAATTGGGATAAATTAAATTGAGCTCCAATAAATAGCATAAACTCCAAAAAAAGAAAATACAAAAAAATCCTTGCAACACAAGAAATCCAAATAAAATAGGTTTTCTTTTAATTGATGTTTATTTTATTTATTTTAAATCTTTTTATTTTAGAAAATTTGTATTAAGCTTTAACTAATTTAAAAAATCTAAATGATTATTTTTATTTTAAAAACTTCAAAAAGGCACCGAAAATCAGGATGATACATGTAATGTTGACAAAAGTCAAACGGAAAAAACCCCGCCACTGCGAAGAGCGAAGTTATCACTCCGGGTCATGTTGCCAATGGTCAAGCACTTAATTATGAGCAAAAGTATATGAACATATGATGTAGTCCCAGAGCCTCTCAACTTTATTAATCTCACCCGTAGGCCATGTGTGTATAATGAGAGACACTTGGCCCCCCTTTATAGAGAGACAAGGTCGTCCTTTCTGATACACTATGCAATATGGACTAAACTATGCTAACTTACCTAATGGGCCTACTGTCAATTATAACTTGATTTAGGTTAAGTGTCCACGTAATTAAGCCCATGTTACAACAAAATTTTCCGAAGTGCCATTTTCTAAAAAAAAAAGTTTCTCCGAAGTGCCGGCTCGTCTGTCTGTTCATTGCTGTTCCACAAAGCACGGCACTGCACTGCTACATGCAAAATGCACAAGGACTGTATCTTTGAATGGATCTTTTGGGCTTGATTTCGACTCCACTGACTCCCCTTGTTCAATCGGACCACACACCCTATCTAGCCCAGCAGAGGACCCAAAACGTTTTAAATCAGACTTGATCAGGCAAGTTTACTCTGCTACCGTCGGTTGTCAAAATATATTCATTTGGAAAACAAGAAAAATGACACGTATGGTCAGTTTGTATTTTGTAATCCTGCATCTTCCAGGGAAAAAAAAAGGATAGCACAGTTCAAGCTCCTTTCCAGGCTATTGCATAATTGCATATGCCATACCCTTTCAACAAACCTGTTGAAGGATCTGTATTTTTTTTTTTGAGAGAGAGAGGGAGGGAGGGAGGAAGGGAAAGAGGGATATGTGCTACATCATATGATATGTTACGATATATCAAACAGGCTTGGAACCGGGAAAGAATCGTTCGGCCTAGATTAATTTGCAGACTCTTCTTGCGGACTCGTCCGAATCAGGCTTAAGATGTGCTTGGACTTATATTCGGCCCACTATCCTGCCGTTGAAAAAAAGCGCCTGCTCTTATTCAGCCTCGTAGTTGCTAGATTGGGCACAATGGGCTCCCATTGAGCAATGAGCCCAGGCTGGGCTGGCAATGTATGTTGCTTTCTATTCTATTTCCAGTGGCCCAGAGTGGCCCATGGCACGGGTGTACCGTCGGCGTGGTAGACCGGCACTGGTGGCCCATGGCACGGGTGGTAGACCGACAGAGATCAGGTAGTGAGGTAGGACGTCGGCGTACCGTCGGGTGCGCGGCCGCACTCACCACCGCCCGCGAGCTTGATCGCTGTCTCCGCACCGCCGCAGCGGTTTCGTTGTGCGAAAGCCAGGCATGGTACCTCATCACCATCTCAGAACTCCGATTACATTGCAGTGTGGCGATCCCCAAGAATTTAACATGAAAAATTAACACAGTAACCACACCACCACCGTGTTGATTAGTCCGCTAAACCCAGAGAGAGATGTACATACATGGTAGTAGATCATAATGACCCGGCACCTCTCTATAACGTGGTTGGAAGCAGCAGCTGCCCATATGCTCGTTTGAGCATTTTCCTTAGCATGGTTAGCGGCTAATACTGCAATGTGTTCTGACTCTCTTTGCCATAGCTGCGCGCGCACGCGGATCCAACCACCCGCCGACACCGTATTCATCTATCCGAAAGCTCACCCATATATCTCCTCCGCTTCGCGCCCACAAAATACACCGGACGAAGGAAAGGATCCTATTTTACACCAGGCAAGTAAAATTGCGACTTTTTTTTTTGCATTGCATTGCATCTTGTTTTGCCAAAGAAGAAGGCAAAGTGCTTGCATGTGTAATGCATTACAACGACGCGTGTCATTCAGATCGCACTGGACCTCTAAAACTAATTAAAGAAAGGAAATGCAAAGTCCGTAGAAAGGGAAAAGAAAAACAAAGATTTAACCTTTAGGTAGGGGTTAGAGCCGGAGAGGCAGGCAGATCGCAACGTAGAGCGAGGAGAGAAGTTGCGCGCTGTCCCAGGCTGGTATCGTGTTGCCGTCGCCACCGCCACCGCCACGTTTCTCCTCTCCTCTCCTCTCCCTCCCTTTCACCCACCCAACCACTGCCGCACCGCCCTAGTTAGCTTACCCGCCACACACACCTCGCTTAGGTTTAGCCATCGTCCCTTCCCTTCACCACTACGTTCCTACACCACCTCACGACACCACGCCGCGCGCGCTACCCCGTCTACTCCTGCAATGGCGCCGCGGCTGCTGGCGTGTTTCAGCAGGGGCAACGCGACGGCCTCGGAGCCGGACCTGGCCGAGGAGCTGGCCCCGGGGCCGGTGCTGGTGGAGCTCTTCTCCTCGCAGGGGTGCGCGGCGTCGCCGGAGGCGGACGCGGTGGCGGCGCGGCTGGCGCAGGAGTCGTCCGGCGGGGGGGAGGGCGAGCGCGCGGTGGTGGTGCTGGGGTTCCACGTGGACTACTGGGACTACCGCGGGTGGAAGGACCCGTTCGCGTCCAGCGCGTGGACCGTGCGGCAGAAGGCGTACGTGGAGGCGCTCCGGCTCGACACGCTCTTCACGCCGCAGGTCGTCGTGCAGGGCCGCGCGCACTGCGTCGGCACCGAGCAGGACGCGCTCGCGCGGGCCGTCCGCGACGCGCCCCGCTACCCATCGCCCGCCATGAAGGTACGTACGCTCGTTGCTTAATTTGCACAGTGTCATGTCCTGTCTCGTTGTTGTTTCTCGAAAAATTCTTTAGATGCTGCAACCTGCTTGCATGCACGATCGAGCGATGCATAATTCAGTATTGAGCGCAGATCGATCACGTGAATTGTGCCTTAATTGCATTGTCAACGCAATTTATGTAGGTTGGTGCCTAGGTACTGCTTGATCCAGTTACTACGAGTCGTAGAACATGTCGGGTTGCATGCTGCATAGCTGGCTGCTGGGCCATTGTTAGTTCAGCAAAAAATGAAGTCAAAAGTTTGATCTACATCTACTTGTGATGCATCTGTTGTATTGTGGATCTAGGATTCCGATTTTAATGATTGGTCTGCTCAGTGGAAAGAGCATCGATCGTCAGCAGAATTTTGATGGCGGATCTAGGATTTGAGTAATAGGGTGTTGGCTTGCTTCCGCTTGTCAGTCGGACTCCGAAGCATCCGCTAGCCTGCTGTGACGCTAACTCACCGAGCGGCCCGAGCCAAGCATGCACGCCTGCGTGGTGCGCCGCCGTGATCTAGGGTTGGTGACTGGGGGCTAGGGCACTAAGTGGCTAGGCTTGACCCCCGATTGACTAGTTGACTGGTCTGTGAATGAATAGTTAGGTTTTTTTTCCAATAGGACAGGCTAATGGCAATGGGTTGAAGAAGTGTAAATAGAACTTTAGATATATACATATATCTAATATATCTCTTATATATTTATTTTTCTTCTAAAAAATTCGGGAGTGCAGCTGCACCCCCTGCACCCCAAATCTACCACAGGACGTCAGATTAAAAGCCAACACTTCAGATCTACCACAGGACACAAGCA
This sequence comes from Melocanna baccifera, assembly GCA_036346265.1. Lineage (NCBI taxonomy): Eukaryota > Viridiplantae > Streptophyta > Magnoliopsida > Poales > Poaceae > Melocanna > Melocanna baccifera. The sequence continues at coordinate 20,231,249 of CM070694.1, read as the reverse complement.
GTAAAGTCATGGTCAGCATAGTAGATTCTTACGCCGTGCTGCCCCGTACAATTAAGTCATGGTCAAGGTGCAACTAAGCTGTGGAGCATTGCAGCACTAATTTGAAAGTTAAAACATGATTAATTAGCTTTGTCTAGACGGAGTGTCACTCTCAGAGCAACGTAAGTGCGTAACCGTGAAACAGCCGTGCATGTGAAGGTGAAGCTACCCACCAGTAGCTAGCTCATCGCTACGATCATTTCTGATTTGGATTTTGCACCGACGGACACATGCAGGTGACGTTCCAGCGTCCGAACCCGACCACGCTGCAGGCGTCCTTCACGGGCGCGCTCCGCGCCCGCATGGGCGGCGGCGGCGGCGCGAGCGTGCTGGCGGCGCTGTACGAGAGCGGGCTGGTCACCGACTGCGGCCGCGGCGAGAACAAGGGCAAGTCGCTGCTCAACGACCACGTGGTGCGCCGGCTGGAGAAGGTGGCCGCCGTGCGGGACGGCGCCTCCGCGCGGAAGACCGTGTCGGGGTCCGTGCAGTTCCCGCTCTGGGACGGGTTCCGCGCTGCCAAGTGCGGCCTCGTCCTCTTCGTGCAGGACGCGGCGCTGCAGGTGCTCGGCGTCCAGCACTTCGACCTGCCCGACAACGTGTGAGCGCCGCGCCGTGCACGAGCGTGCGGATGCATCTTGCGTGTGTGGTATTCTTTGTAGAGTTTGGTTGGCTTGCTGTGTTGTTGTAAGAGATTGTTTGGGTTGGGGTGGGGAGACGGAAACATACCTATGGAGTTAGGGGGCAGTAAAGGTGTAGTCTTCTTTCTCTTTTCTGCTCGATGAGATGGACGTTCTGTTTGTGTATTTCTCGAGAGTTGAGACTGTTCTGTTCGTGAGCTTGCGCACCCTGCGCTAGTCGTTGCGGATGTGCCTGTGTGGCTGCCCGGCTGGCACGAGGTACCGGTGATTTGGTCCGTGGGCTTCTGGATCCCTTGTGCCTTTCGGGGGCCCAGTGGCACAACCTGGATAATCGCTCGCTAACTGCTCCAGTTAACGAGGAGCGAGCTACGCTCCGCTGTAGTCCAGGGCAGCAGCAGTAAATGCATGTGCTTGTTTCCATCTAGGCGCCGATAGCCATCGGCCGAGAGCCGACGAAAAGGGCAGCGACGCCTGGTGGCAGAGTAAGTGGGGAGTCGTGGGGTGAGCGAGGGAGAGGGTAGAGTCGAGCGTAGGGAGAAAGAGGGGCATATAAAGGAAAGGGGCTGATGGGCCGAGGCCTGTACGCGCGCTGCTTGTGCCAAGCAGATGTTGACGTCTGCAGGGTGGGTATTTTTAGACTGGTTTTAATTTTTGATTTATAGTTTTTAAATTCTATCAGTTCACGAGAAATAGTGTGAAGAGGAGAAAAATCGCATATGATTTTAGATAGTACAACCGAATTTGGTACTGTATTATAATCTATTTGTAGATCTCACTTTAAAAATGTACTATTTAAAAACTAATTACTATAACAATGAAAACCAAAACTAAAGCTAAAGTAGAAAAGAACCAACCTAGGCTCTAGGCTCTAGTTCTATCACGACTGAGAATGTTGATGCAGGGGGGAGGCATTCTCTGAAGATCCCTCACCGGAAAAAGAGAGGCATTATCTGAACACAGGAGCGGTCATGTTTTTTTTTCCCTTTTTGTGTGTGTTGTCATGTCAGTCAATTGCATAGAAAGAACGCCTCTTGTTCTTAGAAACAAAGTTCAGTTTATGTGAAAAACTGAAGGACTTCCCCGTCAGGGTTCGATGATAATTATGCGTCTGAGTGCTCAAGGCATCATATCAAATTCCTGCTTCGCGAGCACCGGTAGTCCTACGTCGTCGCGAGCTAAATATCGTCCAGGGAAGGAGCAAAAGTGCAACTTGGAGAAACAGGATTCGATGTGTAGCAACGTCGGTTTCTTCTTTCTTCCTCTTGTCTGTGTTTGAGCTCTTTTGTAGGCCAACCTATCCTTGTAAACGTTGGATACATAGGCCGTTTATGGCTGTTTGCCTCTATAAACTTTTGTTGACTGAACGAGAGCATTTTCAGCTGGAAAAAGAAAAAAGGGACTTCATGCTGATTTATACATGCGTGGAGATTTATCTGAACGATGAATGCATGCTCATGTGGTAAACTCAGAAGTGATCAGGCGACTCATCCATTTACTTGCCTTATGTGTAAGCATTACTAAATGTAACTATTTAAGGTTAACCAGCAAGGTCGTTGTAGTATAGTGGTGAGTATTCCCGCCTGTCACGCGGGTGACCCGGGTTCGATCCCCGGCAACGGCGCTTTCTTTTTTTTTTGGGGTTCATTCACATCTTTTTTGAAGATTTGTTTTCTTCTTTTCTGAAAGCAAGTAGAAGACAGCTACATTCGAATTGGTCGACATTCCTCAAATTGAAAAAACAAAGCAATCGTTTCCAGGTTCTTTTTTTTAAAAAAAAACACTCATACGCTCATCTCTGCCGCGTGGAAATAGCAGGTGTTTGAACTTCAAAAACGGTATTTTCTTTGTTTGTTCAGATATATAAATCTGAACAGTTGCTCCAGCAATAAGTTTTGGACTGCTCGAAAATGAAGCGAATGTACCTCTACCAATCAAATGATGAAGGAACAAAACAGATGAGGGAGTGGCCACAACCCGAGTGTGAAATCAGAAAAGCACTTGTCGCTGAAAAAACACAGTTTATTAATAAGGCCACTTCTGTACGACAATATGACATGATGCATCCTCTAATTTCTTCGCTAAAAATGATTGCTATTATCAATTGCGAATCATGTTCCTTGTGCTCTCAAGAAACACCCCAAGAAACAGACAGTGTAACTTAATACAAACCAAAGAAGCTGCGCATCCAGAAGCATTTTTAAGAACAAGTTTCATCAAACGAAGTAATTTCCAGGCATAGCTCAAAAACATAAACAGTAACTTCATTCTAATTTGAAGGTAATCCAATTCCATCACACAAACAAAAAAGGTAAATACCCTAAAACCGCCAGGACGGTTGTCCAGGGAAGCTATAAATTTGAGTTACAATGAAGTGATATCTCAGTTCATCAGCACTAACCAAACAACAGTATTTCAGTATGAAAGTTTCGCATGAACAAACGAAGTGTGTACTACTGCCTCTCACTTGCTCTTGGGAGCAGCGCCATTTGTGGTGGCAATTGCACCCTTTGGTGGGTTAAGCTCATCCCAAGCCTCGATCCATGTGACCATGGAGTAACCATCCACCTTGCCGAGCTTCGCCCTAAGCTCACGGTAACACTTCTGGACATTGGTGGCCTCCTTTGGGAGGGCCACTGACTGGAAGAACGGGATCAGCTCCTCTTGCCAGAAGATGCCGTTGTATTCCTTCTTCAGGTTCGCAAACGGGTTGCTTGCTATGCTGTGCCCGATGTAGGGCAGGCCAGTCTTCACACCCAAGCCCAAAGGACACAACCCATATATGCATATGTGTAGGCAGAGGTAGTCTATCCATAGTTCATGGGTGTTCTGCTGAACATATATTATTTTTTATAAAAAATACCATATATATACTAGATATATTGTATATATACTCTTAATTGTGCCAAAAACTATATGCTTATACTCAAAAAATATAAATCAACCCACATCTTCCTCTCTTAATCCACTAGAGCTTCCTCTACGCCTACCAGACCCATCACAGCTCAAATTCTCCAAGGTCCTAACTAGCCACCTAAGTCTTAACCCTAGCATACTTATCTCTCTCTCAATGTGGCAGCGGTGTGCACATAGAAGGTGAGCGAGCCGGCCAATAGGAGACTCAAGGTAGTGCCGCAATGACGCAAACCCACAATAACCGCATGCGGCAGCGCCAAGGGAGAGGGAGTGTGCGACGTGCATTGGTGGCCGACAATGGTGAGTTGGCGAGAAGGCAAACTAATTTCCAAATCAAGGTCATATGTGCTCTCTAGGAGCGAAATGAGGGTACAAGGCAGTGTGGGTAAGCAGAAAAGTGATACGACGAGTTGGATAGCGACGTGGCGAGCAAGGAGATATGAAACACATAACATTGCGGCGAGGTATCATTCCTAGGTTCGGCTTCCGCTCTCCCTCATAATTCCGAAATTGGTAAATTCCAAATAGTTTATTGAATAATTGTGCCTTTGTGAAATGTAGATAGCAGAATCTTCAAAAATAAAGAAGTTTGCAGATTTGAAATCGTCATAGATAGTGTTGGTTACAAAGTATAAAAATTTAAACAAGTTAGCAATGCAGTTCTAAGGAATAATGGAATCGTTGTCTCTAAAATTACACGAAGGATCGTAGAGCTAAAATTATATTTTACTTAATTATCTTGTAATTTTTCTACATTATTTTAAGATATTTTTTGTTAATATAATTTGTACTTTGATTTTTTTTTCCTCCGATAGCCTTTCTTTTTTTTCCCCTCTGATCAATTTTTTTTTACTTCGAACACCCATCTCAGGAATTTTGTGTCTGCCACTGTGTGTAGGCATGCACGTGGGGTGTGCGTATGAGTGCGCCTATACGTCCTTCCTCATACTCTCAAAAATAACTGCCACACAATGGAATGAGCTGTGAGCTGTGCGGAGTTAGCCCTAGGCCCCCAGCTTCTCATGAGCTCATGAATGGATTCAGGCCGAAGTGTTTTGCCCAGTGGCCGGCCAGAGTGGCTTCAACCTCTGCCAAGAAGATAGGAGCTGCAGCCTACCAACGATGACACCAGAAAGATAGCTAGCTACGACCAGTGAGCGAGAGGAGCTGTCCCCGGTGGAGAGTACAGGGACGTTGCACGCTGCTACAGCAGCTAGCTCCCCGGCTTCGTACCGCGCATCTGGTGAAAGGGCCAGGGACAGAGGCGCTGCTCCTGCTCGCCCGCCCCCGCGACACCCGTCCCGCGGAGCGACCGCGATGGGCCGGCGTCACGTGAAGCCACGTGAACCGGGTCCAGCCAGAGGTCCACGGCCTTGTCCGCTTGTGCATAAATTTTTGATCGATCCGTCCCTTGGCCTCCCTCTCTTCCTCGTGTCGTACGCGCTCCGGCGATGTGGCTCCAAACACCAAACACAGGAACTCTTCTTTCCAGCAAACTGTTTTTTTATAATAATTAACTTTTAAATAAAATATATTTTTAAGATATAGTATATGAATTAATTGATAATTTTATTTATATCGATCAAAATCGTATGTGAGTTTCTGTTACTCTCTACTATCTTTTATAAATAGCCTTAAAAGTTATAAGTTATAATTAAAAATTATAAATCAAAGTAAAAAAAATAGATCCGGTTAAGATGGAAGATGAAAAGTAAGAGCGAGGCGGCTTGCTACTTGATTGCTTTGGTAGTCGCAGTCGTGTCGTGAGCTTTCACTGTACTGTGGGATTTTGCACAGGTGGTTTTTCTGAAGCTGAACCCACAAAGCTGCGAGTCCATCGTTCATTCGTCCTGCTAGCTTGCCACTTTGCTCGTTTCGAGTGGACATGTTTTTTCCCTGATAATTTTTGTTTCTATAATAAACGTTTATACAAACAAATTAAATACTAATAAGTTATTTTTAAAATATTTTAATAAATTGCTTTAAAAACAGTAACGAAAAAATTATTCCATTATTTATTAGAAAAAATTTATAAGTTATAAACTATAAACTAAAAAGGACAATGCACGCTAGTGGCACCCAGCCTGTCTCGTGTGTGTCTCCCCTTTGCTTCAGAGGCGTTCGGAATGACGTTGGTTTATAATTTTTTATTGTAATTGGTTTTTTACTGTAGTTGAGTTGAATTATTTGGTATAATTAAATTTAAAAAATTTAAAATAGAAAAAATATATTAGCATATTACGGACAATGCAAAGGAATATAAGAAAAAAAGGCAAAAAACTTAAAAAATCTAAAAAACAGAAAAAGATAAAATTACTAAATAGTGAAAAAATAAAATAAAAACTAGAAGTAGAAGCTGATTTTAAACTAAAATGAGCGAGGCTCTGGTTGAGCAAATCGGGCGGCGCATACTGATATTTCTACGAGTGAGGTACATCTAAATTGCTGTGAACAAGTTTATGCGACGATCACAATTACAATTGCCAAAGAATACACGCGATAAACATGGAGGCTCAAAGTTCACCTTACCCCCAACTGATTCCTGCCAACCACAAGCCAGCTCAAATTGCATGCCATTTTTTTTTACCGTGATCAGAGTTGCTCAAATGATGCTTTTCTGATCAATTCCATCAAATATGTACATGGTAGCATCATAGCCGTATGCTTCGATCCGCCCAATTTCCAAACGTCAAAACAAACCCCCCGCATCTCAAAGCATCCCGTGACATGCTAGCTAACAGTCTACCCACACGTCCCAGCCCGGTTCGGCCCGACCCCGTTAGGGCGCAAAGCGCCGCCTGACCCACGGCCCGTTCCATCAGGCCCGCACGGCCCGGTTGCTACGTGACTAGCTCGGGCCCCAGCAGCTGAGATACATGGCCTTGCGGAGCGACTCGTCGGCGCCGGCCTGCCTCCGGCCGTCGTCGGCGACTGCCCGCGCCGCGCCGAGCGCGGCCGCCTGGGGGGCGAGCCCGGCCAGCCGGTACCGCGCAGCCGCGGCCCTCTCCCGCTGCGCCCGCACGGCGGCCACCGTGGCCGCCGCCCACACCCGGCTCAGCTGGCCCATTCGATCAGACCGGTCCGTCCCCAAGTTCTGCTCCGTTCTTAAGCTTCGCCTCGCTTTCTTCTCTATGCTTGCTACTACTGGGTTCTGGAGGTGAGAGGACGGGGAATGGAGGGCGGTATTTGTAGCCGGAACTGGAAGGGAGGGTGGTTTCGGTAATTGCGTTTGATGGTTTCAGGATGGGTGGTTTGGGTATTTGGCTCCACCTTTCGCTCCTTTCTCGCCCCGGTAGCCTGTGGGGCAGGGGATAAGGACATGGGCGCTTTTGTCGTGTTTCTCGGCGATTTCCCCCGTCTTTTCGTGAGACGACGGGAAATGGCGCTGAAGCCAATGCTCCCATTCTTTTGACCGCGGTCGACGATTTTTTTAAGCGGTTGATACGTCCGATAAATAAATAGTACTCTCCCTTCTAAGTTTATAAAGTATATATTTTTAAATAATTTTATCTATAAATATAAAATTTATAAAATTAATATAAGATTTTCTCTATACTTTTAATAAACATCCAAATTTACTTTATATTATATATATATACATTGAATATAGTATGTAGAGATAATAATTAGGTAATTTTGGTCTATATGTCAAAAAAAAAAGTACTCGTATGAACTTGGACAGAGTACCAACCGATAAAAGTTAAAACTAAAAATCAGTTAAAAAATAAAAAGAACAGAGCCACTAACTTTTGCTTTCACTATCCAAAATAAGATTTTTCGTGATTTAAAAGAGGTCACGGAGAGAGATGCAACCGCCAAAAACAAGGATCTACATAATTAAACGCTTGCAATCGCCTTAGCACTCTCTAGAGCAAGCAAACTAGGTACAACGATAAACTACTTCGCACGAATTGAAAGCAAGGAAAATAATCGCAGAACATACGGCTTAGCCCATGAATATTTTTTTTTGACAAGCATGAATCTATTATATTATTAAAGCAAAGAAATAGTAGCCATCATATTCACTCTCAAGAGTTAAAAATTCTAACATTAATCGGAGGAAAAAAAGAGAAAGATTCATATCGTGATCGTAATGGGTCTAGTTTATAACGGTCTGGATTAAAAAAATAGTCCATATCAAATACAATCTAAATAATAAATAAAATTCAGAATAAAAATAAAATAAAATTAGTAATTTAATTTTCACATAAATTCCTACATAAAATCCCTAAATAAAAATAATTCACAATAAAAATTAAATAAAAAATAACAATTGGATTTATTTATGAATTTCAACAAAAATAACTAAAATTCAGAATAAAAATAAAATAAAATTAATAATGTGATTTTCACACGAATTACAAAGCAAAATATTAAAATAAATATAAATTAGAATAAAAATTAAGCAAAAAATAGCAGTTGAATTGCATATGAATTACAACTAAAAATTGAAATTCAAAATAGAAAATAAAAGAAAATTTGCAATATGATTTCCATACAATTTCAAATGGACAACATACTTGAACTTATATTCCCTCACATGTCGATTGCCCTATAGAATCATGTGTCTTCTATATCTTCTCGCCGCTATAATTTTTTTGCTTCAACCTCTAATGGCATGTCCAATTCACAATCGATCTCTCTTAGCTGCTACCCCTTCCAATACAACAATCTACCATGTAGTACTCCGAGCTCTTTGTTCTTCTGCTACTGTACACATGTGTTTCTATTCATACAGATACATGCATGCATATACACATGCATGATGTTATACGTACTCAATGTCCTCTTCTCTTATGTCATTCACTCCTCTTCTTCGATGTTGGCCAACTCAATGGTAAGGTTTCCTCACTAACAGTGATGACCTCCTATCTTTACTGATACCATCATATCTACTTTATTCTTTGTCTAATGATATAAAGAATCTTCTCGTCATCATCAGTGATGCCACGTCTCTCACCAGCGATATCACACCCCTAGCTACTTGATGGCCCTATATCATCTATAATTTGCTTCAATGCAAAGATACATCTTTTATTTGCCAAAAGATTCCCCATCATCAAACTTATTTGGCCGTTGACTCCTTCAACAATGTTGACGCTCACCACTAGTCGTCATAACCCTTGTCTCCTTACTTTGGCTTTTCTTTTCAATAACTTCGACGAGTTGCATGATATTATCCTTGTCAAATAGCTAAGATGAGAAACATGTCATTGCCCTCATCTTCCTTATTATTGTCTCACCTTTTCGTTTCCTGGTGGGTCAATATCTTCTTGATGGATAGATCGACATCATTGCTCTTTCTTGGTCTCCCCCGACATCATTCATACTATGCTCGTTGCAACTTTTATTTTTATTTAAAAAATTTAGTTGTTTTTTATTGGAGTTTAATTTTAAAAAAATTTTGTTGACATTTAATTACAAATCTAATTACTAATTTTTATTTAATTTTTGTTCCGAATTATACTTATATATGGAGTTTAATTTGGAATCTGTGTTGAAATCAAATTACTAATTTCCTTTGATTTTTTATTCCAAATCTCAACTACTTTTGGGTGAAATTCGTATATAAATTCAATTGCTAATATTTGTTATTTGTTATTATGAATTATATTTATTTTTGAATTTTATTTAGGAATTCATATGAAAACCTAATTAGTTATTTTATTTTTATTTGTAAATTCAGTAGATATAGATTTTTTTCTTTTAATCTAGATCATTATAATCTAGATCTACCACAATTAATGGTGTAGATCTTTCTCTTTTTGCTCTAATTAACTTGAGAATTTTAGCCCTAGAGAGCAAACGTGGTGGCTTCAATATAAAAGGCTTTATCTCCTCTATAGCAAAGCTTCCCTATTATCGAGTTTATTTGGATACTAACGTCTTCAACAATGCTAATGCTCACTACTCATTATCATGGCCCTTGTCTCCGTTGACTTTAGTCTTTTTCTTCAATAACTTCGGCGAGTAGCACGACATTGTTTTTGTCGAACAGCTAAGGTAGGCATCATGATATTATCCTTATCTCCCCAGCCATTGCCTTAGCTCTTCGCTTCCTCGTGGGTCATTGTCTTCTTATTAGACAAATTGGCACTATTGCACTCTTTCATAGTCTTCTTCGACACCATTGATGTTACTCTTATTATAACTTTATCATGTAAACTAATAAGACAATCTGTCGCACATATAATTAATATATTGCTTTAAAATTAAATAGAGATATATGTACATATAAACATTTTGGAAAAGAGTAACTAATAGGGGAAGAATATGGGCATACAGTATCCATGCATGATGGAGAATGCTTACATTTCTATGAACCCCAATAATTTAGTATGCTCAATGATTTTCTTCCATCAAAGCTCAAACTTCAATTACATTCATCAATTTATATTTTCCTTCAAGCTTCTATTGTTATTTTCAATGTGTATGGTGCTTTAAAATCCTAAATAGCCTACAAGATAGTAAATATTTTATCAAACATCTAAATTATATTATTTAATGCTACAAACTTTGAAAGAGATTTAGGGGCGCTCGTTTTAGCGATGACTTTTGTTTTTTGGCTAAAATTTTACTGTAGCTAATTTGGCTTTTTGGGCATAATTAATTTTTAAAAATGTAAAAATAGAAAAAAAACATGTTAACCCATTAGGGACAATACAAAGGAACACGGAGAAAAAAAAGAAAATACAAAAAAGCCTAAAGTATCTTAAAAAATTCAGAAAAAGACGAAATACTGAATAGTGGAAAAAAAAGCAGAATCTAAAAGTTGAAGTCGAAATAAACCGAAATAAATTGTGTAAATATACGGACCACCTGGTAGTTCCATTAATTATGGTGCTGTTTGCTCGCATCCCATTAAAAGAGCTGCCAAAGATCTCGATCTTAGCTTAAAGTTTGCTCCTATACTTAAGTTGATATACGCAGACCAATTTGATGACAATATCAATGTCACAAAATTAAATATTTCTTATGTGATTCCACGGTTCTCTCTTGGCCCTGATTAACTTAGTTTTCTTAGTATATTTTGATTTTTTTTACTGTAACTAACTTATTTTGTACTGTAACTATCGGTAACTTTTTTTAGCATAATTAAATTAAAAAATTAAAAATAGAAAAAATAACTTTAACCTATCACAAATAATACAAAGGAATATAAAAAAACGAAAAGGCAAAAACATAAAATAGTTAAAAAGATATAAAAATAAGATTCAAGAATAATAAATTAGAAATTAAAAGTCTGAAACTAAACTGAAATTAACGGAGCCAAATTATCGTACGAGATTGGGTGGAGTGTGGAACTCGGAACTCGATATTGGCGCTGGAGACGGAGAGGAGAAATCGGCAGCATGGCACGAGATGATTACTCGATAGAGCTTGTGATAGATAGATAACTACGGGTGTCGAGGCTTATCCCGAGGGGCAGTGGTGAGCCATCGTTTTCCAGCAGTGGCAGTGGCAGTGGTGAGCCTCCCGCTTTTGTTGCCTTTGCTTTCCCTGTAACATCCACTCTTGTCCAATTCTCCACCCCTTTGTCTTCGGGCTACAATTATGGTGATAGTTGACATGGTCGATGGTCATTTTTTTTTCAGGAGGCACGATAATTGGTCCAGGAAATGGTGTCTCGGTGCATTTTCTATTTTACTCCTTGAGAAAAGTTTTCCCACTTTTCCAATGGTCTCTTTTCCCTCCCTCTCGCGTTCGTAACACGAGAAATTTCCACAATTTCACAGGAAATGATAATAAAGGTGATCTTTTAAAACTTTTAAAACTAATATATATATATATATATATATATATTAGAAGGTAAAATGAATTGTTTACATGGAAATAATGTTATTAGATTTTCTTAGAAAATATTTTTTTCCATTTTTACTAGAATCACAGTTAAAATCTTGCATTAAAGGCTGTAAAAAGTTAAAAAAAAATGAGAAAGAGGGAGTATTAGATTTGAATGGCGCCGTTTGGATTCTACCTCAGCAACAGCGAGTCAGTTTCAGATTATTTTCATTGGTCATTTCTTTCCATTTTTCCTATTTTCTTTATCTAAAAAATGCTTTGTTTTTTGGATTGGATATCAAGAAAGGAGCTAAGGACATGTACAATAAGTGACATCATTCATCTATGATCCTTCGTAAGTAAAATTTTTGATGACATGGATGAGAGGGAACTTGGAGAGAGGAAGAAACCGTCTGATATGTAACGGACGATCTGTAAGACTCTTATAGATGGCTTTTTTTGCTATTGTATATATGCCGTTTGTACAAATTACGAGGTCATGTATAAACAATTTAGAAATAAATTATTGTATAAGTTATCTTTAATTTCATTTATAGATAATATAAAGAATACTATAGATAATAACTGCCTATATTATTATACGTTCCTCATAAGATACTAAGAATAATTGTCAGTAAAACATGTTATTGCCGCTTCGTTGTCGAGCCTCTAGGGCTTTTGGTGCCCTCAATTATTTGCCACTCGTGTCATGGTTAGATGTGACTTATCCTGCGAGGTTCCGAGCCCAACTTTCCAGTGGCAAGAACAGCAAGGAAGGAACAATAGTAGCTTTGGTAAATATCGACCGCCGTGTGTTTCAGCTTTCAGCCAACTGCCAGATCAACTCCTTATCGGTTCTCTCCTTTTTTCCCCCTCCACATGTCAATCTATTGAGGAAAAAAACTCGACTTACCTAGAGTATCCATAGTATATGAAAATAGAGGATCTTAAACCACATTAAGGTCGATCTTATATATTACAGAGTCGACCTTAAACAGATCATAAGTAAAAAAGGTTTAAGACCAGTCCTCAAACTAAAGATCTGATCATAAGCATTAAAATACAATTTTTCTTTTGAATCCTGTGTTCTCTCTCCCCACCAGCCAATTACCGTATCATGAGGGATATTATGTGGGACCCTCCTTAAGACTGAGCAGTGGCCTTAAATATAACAGAGTCGACCTTAACAATTAGGTGAGACTCACCTTAAGACCCATTGTGATATATACACTACGGATGCCCTTATCATTGACAAGGCTAGTTCAGTCTCAGTAGTTATTCCGTATGGATTTCTTTTGCTAGGATATTGATTTCAGGCCTATGCGTGCAGTGCTCAGCGACACGATTTGCCAGCGATGGGTGCTGGACGATTGCTTTTAGTGCACTGTGTATCTTTTGTCATTTTTTCTTTTTCTTTTTGTTTTTTTGTGTTTTGTTTTTTCCCGTATTCCTTTGTATTGTCCGCTCTAGATTAGCATGTTGTTTTTATTTTTATATTTTTAAAATTTTAATTATGCCCAATAAGTCAACTCAGTTACAGTAAAAAATCAGCAGCTACAGTGAAATTTCAACCAGAAGTCAGAAGCCATCGCTATTCCGAACGCCCCTCAAGAATATGGAAATGCCATAGGAAACAGGTTAATTTTTTGACGGCTTGTTCTTCCTCTTCAACACAACAGAAACACAAAAGGAACTTAACAATCCTCGCAGATTGCATTTAGGGCTACTCTTAATATGCGCGTTAATTCATCTTTTAGTTAATGTACAAAAGTTCATATATGATGTAAGCTTGATGTAGCTTCTTTTGCTTGAGCTCTTGTTCGAGCATATGGCCAAGAACTTGAGGATTAGAGTTCATGCTGCGAGGATGCAAGTAGTTCGATCGGCACAGAGAAAGTTGCAATATTGCTGGCCACTGGCTAGCTAGCTCGCGTACGATACTTTTTTGATCAAACCATCCATATACACTTGTCAACATAATCTAGCTTGGCCCCCAGCAGCTGAGGTACACGACTCCTCGGCGGCACCGGGGTTGCCGGCCAACGACCGGGCGGTAACTACCGACAAGCCCCTCTCCGCCGCCGGCAAGAATGGCTTGGCCACTTGGTCCTTCAGCCCAATGGCAGCCCCTAGTGTCACCGTCAGTGGCGGAACTAGGATTTGGCTACACCTCAGGCTGAACTCTAACAACCTAAAACTAATGTTAATTTGTACCCATACCACAATATAACAAAAATATATCATAATTGACTAATTGCATTACTGATATGAAACTTGAGTTCAATACTAAACATAAAACATAAAACATAATAAGAAAAATATGACATGACAACAAAATATAAAAAATGTAACATAATAGAGATACAATTTAAGTACCTGGCAGCCTGCGGCAGTACAATTTGAGTTCTCATTTGCTAGTACTTGTCTAGAGCTCCAAGCGCAACACTGATTTTGCTCCTCATGGCATCAACAGACGCTGATGGGTCATTCCATGACGCGTGCAGTAGCAGTGAGTCAAGATCTTTCAGTGCTCTACAAGACAACAGGCATTTGTTTTCACTTTTCACAACTTATAAACTCTCACTTCAATCCACAAACAAGTACATTTTGAAATAATCTAATCATGTATTTACCATAAACATTTTTCCATGGCATCAGAGGCAGCTTTGCCTTGACCATTGCTGGAAGCATATTGTGCCACCTGCATTAAGTATTTTTTTTTTCACGTAATGGGCATATTTTGACATCATTAAATCAAGCAATTAAACTCTAAAGTATGGATATTCGATCACACTATGGTTGTGGATAAAATCTGAACAAATGAAGAGTTTCTTGTTTGAGGAAGCAAACAGGCTAGTGGAACACTACTGACACTTGCTGATTGTAATCCTGCTTTTGATCAATAAAATGTAGGGCTTCTGAATTTCTAAAAGATGGCTACCAGAACAGGATTGCGCTAGTAATGTGATAATTTGAACTGATATTCACCAGAAAGGTGACTTACTGCTCGAATATTTATACACAGAGAAGATGTTGGACTAGAACGAAGTAATGATCTGCTCTCATCATACCTTGGCTTCTCAAATTCTAACGATTTCTCTGCAATGAAACATACATAGGTAAGACTGGGGATCTGGGGACGAGGGGGGTGGCGGCCGGCAGGGGAGGAGAGGGGCGGCGGGGGGAGGAGGGCGGGGGCTGGCGGGGGGAGAGGGAGGAGGGGGGCGACAGGGGGAAGCCGGGAGGGGGAGGGGGGCGGGCGACGGGGGAGGAGGAGGGGCGGCGGGGAGGGGAGGAGGCGGCGGGGGAGGCGGAGGGGAGGGGGCGCGCGGATCTGCAGAGGTGGGGCGGGGGAGCGCGTGGATCTGCGGGGGGAGGGGGGCGAATGGGCCGAGCGAGCGCCTGGGCTGGGCCGAGCGAGCGCCTGGGTTGCCTGGGCTGAATGCTAATAATACTACCCAGGCTGAGCTAAAAATATCTAAGCTATACACTGCATATTTTTTTCACGTTCCGAGCTGAAGCCCACCTTGCCAGGGGCCCAAATCCTCCCCTGGTCACCGCCATGCATGCCTCGTTTGCCATTGCAAACCTCATTCTTTCTTATTCTGAAGATGCTACCGTACTACTACCTGCAACGGAAACATAGGAATCACTTTTAGCTTGAAGTTGGCAATCTCAAGTCTCAACAATGTTTCTGAAGTGTTGATGTGTAGATGGGGTCATGGAGACGTGACAAGTGAGCAATATATATACAGTAGTTGCCATGACACTTGGGGTATGTCAATGGACAGTGGTTTTGCAGGCAGCTGGGAAAACGGGTGGCTGGGTGGATTGGCTCCTTCAAACCGGGAGCTCATGGGGGCAGTGAGACCATGGCATGGCTCCTGAGGCTATCTGTTTGCATATGGAATGCAGTTACGGGGGCCAACATCACTTCGATGATCAAGCAGAAAAAGATCAGTTTCGATGGCGATTGCAAGGGCGTATCACGAAACTTGAAGAGCTGGCTGGCAAGCAACGATCTATCCTGCGATGGCGTTGTGCACCTGAAAGAAGGGTAAGATCCTCCACACACCGATACGGTAAAACAACAATGCACAGTGGGGAGAAGAAATCCGAATCATGGCTAAATAACAAAATTGTTGCGTCCTAAAAAATTTCTTGGATGGGCATTGAGGTTTAGGAGATCTTACCGAATGTACAAAAGAAAGAAAGATTAACACTAACTAAAGAACATGGAAAAAATAGGATTTACGAAAAAAAATCCATTATGTCCTCATAAATCAGTGGTTAGATTTAGTTTCTACTAGTACTCTTCTACTATTAGCAAAATGTACTGTAAAAATTTCCTATCTGAAACAGTATCTGAATTAAGAAACGAGTGAGATAGCACCTAAGGATATGCATATGCCAAACTGGTACGCATTACTTCTCCTGTTCTCCACATCTCTTTCAGTATTTTGCATCCATCTCATATGCCTCTGCTTACCGGACAAACTAGCACCACATGCCACAGTAACCTTTGGAAAAAAAAAACAGCGTCCATCTCAGATAGAATTTCAGACATCGTGTGCGCGTTGTTAGTCTTTACTACTTTAAAAGAAGAAGTTGGTGATTGATGAGTCCTCCTTCATTTTTTTTAACCATTCGATCTGATTATAAGATAGAATTTCAACCGTTCTCCCCACCCCCACCTCCCCCTCCGCACCGGCCGCCCCCCCGAGCGCCTCCTCCCCACCCCACCCCGCGTCGCCGCCGCCTCCTCCCCTCCACACCCCGCGCCGCCGCCTCCTCCCCACCCCCCCCCCCGAGCGCCTCCTCCTCCGCGCCCGCGCGCCGCCTCCTCCCAACCCCGGCGCCTCCTCCCCCACCCCGCGCCGCGCCGCCGCCGCCTCCTCCCTCCTCCCACCCCGCGCGCCGACTCCTCCTCCCTCTCACCCGCGCGCACCCAAAACCCCCTCTAAAACCCTCGTCGCCGGCACACCGACCCGCCTCATCCTCTTCGAAGCAGAGCAGCCAAACCCTAGAAACTCTGCAGCAGCCGCAGGAGGTGAGGAGGAAGCCGCTCCCGCCGCGGCCGAGAGGGAGATGGGGATCTTCGAGCCGTTTCGCGCGATCGGGTACATCACGGCGGGCGGCGTGCCCTTCTCCGTGCAGCGCCTAGGCACCGAGACCTTCGTCACCGTCAGCGTCGGCAAAGCCTTCCATGTCTACAACGTAGGCCACCACCTCGTCTCGTCTCCCCCACGCTACTACCTGTAATCCCCTTGCCTTCCATCGTTGGAAAATTTCAGTCAGAATTCGGTGCTTGCTTCTCGGCAGCGTAAGTTGGAGTAGCTTATGGGGAGCTTGCGGGAGTCTGTTGCTCTGTTATAATTTACAATTTCAGATGCTAGGAGCAATAATTGCGTATTAATTCCTATTTGGAGCTCAGGTGGAGCTCAGGACCTATTTACTGGTTGTTACTATAAGGTTGATGTAATTTTCTCTTGATCTCGCGTCAGTCGAGCTGCTTCACTGTCGATATAAGCCTTGCTCTGCCTTTGTTCTCCCTCGCTTTACATTTGTTTATGATGTAACCAACTTTCATTTTAGGACTGCACTGTAGTACTGTACTTACTTTATTTTTGTTGTTTGTGTTTTGCAGTGTGCTAAACTAAATTTGGTCCTTGCTGGTAAGCCTGTTATCTGGTATGTGTGGTTCTTTATGTTCAGTATTTTCTCGTGGTTTATGAGCTTTTGTGTGATCAAAGGACCTTAACTGCCCAAGAAGATCCGTGCTCTTGCGTCCTACAAGGATTATACGTTTGCTGCAAATGGAAGTGACATTGCCGTTTTCAAACGAACTGATCAGGTAAAGAAGCTATTGTGCTTGCAATAGCTGAATTTGTGTTATCCGTCATGTTAGTTAGTTACCCATTGAGGCCATAAATGTTGATATTTCATTACTGGAACAGTTTAGGCATTGTTTCATTTTGAAATGCTCCTATAGCCTCTGAAGTTGAAATTTTTAGGTAGTGATAAATGAAATGGTTATTTCAAACTTCCAAAAGGGAGATCCAGACCTCACCATATTATGCTCATCAACTGAGTCTACTACTGAGACAAACTGTTCTTTTTTATGTTCTCACATAATCTCTTTTAATCAGGTGGTTACTTGGAGTAGACATGAAGACAAGATCAACATGTTATACCTGTTTGGAGAATACATTCTAAGTGCAGATTCTAGAGGTAACGTATTTATATGGGCCTTCAGAGGAGCAGAACCAAACAGTGAGCCTGTTGGGAGCATATCATTGCGAGACAAGTTTACTCCAACCTGCATTATGCATCCTGATACTTATCTAAATAAGGTGCCTGGAGCTATCTTAAGTTTTTTTTGCTTTGCTTTGGAGATAGCTTACATTCCAAAACTCTTGTGCATTCAATTTCTTCTCTGTTAACAAGTCTAATCTGCTCCTAAATCAGTCATCATTGGTAGTGAAGAAGGCCCCTTGCACTGTGGAATATCAAAGACAAAGGATAAACTCTATGAGTTCAAGGGTTGTTTGATGGAGACGTGCTATTTATGGTTCCTTTTCCTCCGATTATTTCTTAGGTTATTTGTTTTAGCGATTGTTTGTATATGTGCATATCGGTTAGATCATTACATATGGATGATTGCGTCTTTTATACATATTTTTCCCATTGCTGCTTGTACGTTCAATGATAGATTGCCGTCGTGTATTATGGCTGCATACTAACTTTATTGTTTTCCTCTTTTTATTTGTTGTTGACATCACCTTAGCAATATAGTTCAAGAAATCAGACATCATCTTGCCATCGGGACGTAAGGGTGAATTGTTTTGTTTGAAAGGACAGATGCCAGATATGTATGTATACATAACTGGTTGTCCCATTTTCAATTCTTTTTTGAAACTATGAATCTGCTTCTCAGATTTCTGTGCTGTGCTCTGATGGCTAAATATATTTCCTTCTATTTTCCTTCAGCATGTTTGTAGAAAAGAGGCTGAGAAAGCTGGTTATTCTGTCAACAAGGCATCCTGGATTTTGCTACAAAACTGAATTTCAAAGCCTTGAACCAGAGGTATGCTTCTATGTGAATTGCTAAGTGGCAGTATCTGTTTTTATGCTTCTATGTGAATTGCTAAGTGACAGTATTTGTTTTCTGAATTACCAGTAATTCGACCAAGTGGTGTTGCTTTCGAAATAATTTGATTATCTTAAAAGCTTGGAAATTGAAGAGAAGATTAACAAGCTAAAGTGGATTAACAAGATAAAGTGGTGCCCAGCAGCAAATGGCGCATTGTTTCTTATGTTCACAGATAACAAAGCTATAGAGTTTTGGAAGGTACGCCTCATCAATCAACAGCTATGGAAATTTCCTGTGAACTTATACCGCTAAACTGCTCCATGGCTTATGATCTGCATTGCATTCTACCTCATATAATCGTCCAATTCATTCATTGAGATCGGTTGCTACATTATGAGCCATACAAATATAATACATACTGCTTGTGTGTCTATGATTTTACTGATAGCAGGCTAGCAGCTGTCAGATTCAAATATCATTATGCTGCAAACAGAGCTCTGTGTCAATATTCTCTTCGAATTTTAGTCTCGCAGAAAGCCACATGGACCGCTTCGAGCATCTTTGTAGGCATAGCGTGTCTTGGCGCTAATGGTTTAGGTACCTTTGGTCAGCATGTAGAAACCAAATGTGCAAATGTAGTGACTCTAGACTAACTTTGGCGGACTAAGGAGACGTTTGTATTGGTTTTTGCTTTGATAGTATACATCACTTTTATTTGGTTTTTTGTCGTAATGCACGAGCATCTTACTAGTTAACTAAATAAAGATTAGGTGTCTGACCGCTCATAAGGGACAATGATTCAAGTGGCACAGGTTGCAGATAAGTGCAAAGTTTATCAGATCCATCGCCGATAATATATGGCGAAAAGATCTTCCGAATCTCATCTTGGGGCATCGTCGCTGCAGCTTTCTGATCATGTCCCACGTTTTGCACAAGTGGACATCACCATCATAAGATTGGTAAACTTCTAGTGGTTTTATAACTAGAGGAATTGCCTGCGTAATTACGCAGCTAAATAATATAATACTATTATATATATATATATATATATATATATATATATATATATATATATATATATGTATACATTTATTATTACATGACTGTAACAACTATTAAATCTCCATTAATCTAAACTATTATAATTTGAACCCATTAGGTAAGCGATGCCAACCTTTTGCTTTTTTCCCTTTGATTAATGTGAGAACTTCTAATCCCTCACAACATGGTGGTTATATGGTGGGTTCTTTTGGGTTATAGCTTATGGTTTAAATATTTGAATTATGTTTGTTTGCGAGAGGTAGTACGTACAGAAAAATAGCCGCATGTGATTTTGGCCGGTACAGCTGAATTCAGTACACTCTTTACTACAATCTTCATGTGACACCGTCTTGAACAAATAGACCGTTTAAAAGCTAGTTATCATAAATAGTATAAACATAAACCAGCTAAAATTGGAAAAAAAAAACTCGGCCATAATTCATCTGCGCATTAATTTGCTCGGCTAGATGCTAGAATTGATTTCTTGAGCAACTTCAATTTTCTTCTGTTAAGATTTTACTTCCATCTAACAATTACCTCTACTTTCTATCCCATATTCAATTGTAAACGTTTCAATTATATGTATGAATCACGTACGGTTGCAATTTCCTATCCCATATTCTTGCACGTATGTATCCTTTGGACCGATCAACTTCCTATGCATCGGATCTGTTGTTTTCTGTCTCCATTTTATGCACGTGAAGTTAGCATGCATACGAAGAAACTAACTTGGATCTTAAAGCCGAAGGATTTGGGGTGAAGAGAGGGCTTGGCGTGGACCTAGGGAGAAAGGCGGCGACCTGGCGGTTCCGGCACGTGGATGCGGCTGCGGTTTGAGATGGAAACCAAACAGAGCTGCTTGTTTCCCTGCTGCAATGCGTGCGCGTGTCCATGTCGATTTTCTTTCTTTGGAACTTTACAGCCGTATAAGATAAGGACTTCATCTTATCTTATTATTTAAAGCTGACTAGACGCTAGAAATCAACCATTATAATATGGCTCTATCAAAATAAGTGATGTAGATTCTTTTTCTCTTGATTAATATGAAATTTTCTAGAATTTTTCTCTTTTTAGAATTATTGTAGACTTTTCTTACACTCAAAACGAAGAATGTTGTGACTACAAGCTAAATAGTAAGCAAGGGGTTATGCGGAGACCATTAGGAGTTGCCCAAAACCTTGCAAACACTAGAAGTAGGGATGAGTGAATGAAGTATCCCTGCCATGTCTCCTTTCGTACTTAGGTGTAACATCCTATTTTTGGGGCTTTTAAAATTTTTAGGGTTTCTCCTCGCCCTCAGTTGTGCCCGAGCACCACCAGAGCCGCCTCCTCCCTCCTCTTCGATCGCTCTGCCGCCGCTAGGCCATCTCCCACTTTGTTGTGCCTTCGGCCAATTCCTGGCACACGAAGCACCGCCTAGACCCCCCCAAGGCTGCCTCGAACCTCGCCCAACTCCTTTCCCTCCGGCAAGCCCGCGCCGTTGCCTACCCCGCCGTCGACAAGACTCTTACCGCCAGCCCAACTTCGTCGTCCCCAAGCTCGGCCAAGCCCTCTGGCAAGACCCCTCGTGCCCGTAGATGCTCCCCTCGAACAGAATTGGCCTCAAGCGCCTCGCTCTGGCATGGTGCCATGGCCACCTCCACCGCCGCCGCTTAGTTCGTCGTCGGTCGCCACCCAAGCCGAATTGGGCTGCGTTGCCTTGCCCGTAGGTGCGCGCGGGCCCGAGGGACCCATTTCGACCATCGCCGTCGCCCCCTCCTTTGTCGTCGACAAGCTTCGCCGCCTCACAGCTAGGAAGGAGCCCTGTAGCAGCGTTAATAAGGATAATGCCATTTAATTAGTGTGTTAATGATGTTAATTAGGCATGGGTTAATGAGTTCTGACCTACGAGCCCCCTCTCCTTTTAAACTAACTTAGTGACCGACTGACAAATGAGCTCCATTGCCATTTAAAATCTTTTTAAATCGGTTTTAAAAAATTGAGTCATTAACATGTGGGCCCTCAAGCACTGTTTGCATAGTACTATGGCTCACATGTCAGCCTCTGTTGTGTTTCCATTTTAAATTAAATCAATTTTTATTTAAAAGCCTATTTTCTAAATAAAATTAATTTAAAAATGTGAGCTTAATGATTTAGAAATTATGGTTTGTGGTAGCACTGCCCAGATGATTTAAGGACTTAATCATGTGATGACCTCCTAATATAAAATAGTACAACAATAAGTCTATAATGGTGTCAATATGGCTAAATAATTTGTGTTCATCAGTACAAGTTACACCATTGGAGTGACTCATGAATCGTGTCGCTGGTTTTAAGCCGTCGTGGGTACAGGTTGTGTCGTTGGCATAAGCCGTCGTGTGGCGTAAAAGGGGGTCTGGGCATGACGAACATAAACCACCCTCATATAAAATCTTTGCGAGTGTAGTTTACACTGGGAGAATGCATTGTAAAGACCTTGTGATGATCTACTTGATTCATATGTCTAAGAAGATGTGTGAAATATAGTAAGTTAATTATCTCTTGTGAGAAAAGCGTACATTCTCTGTAGAGTATAAACTATTCGAACAACTGTGTACACGGTCAATGACGGGTATGGGAACTTGCTTGAGTTAGTCTCTATTTCAAAAATCGTTGTGAGTAGGATGAAAACTTGTCGGGTGGAGGTAACCCTAAATTTGGCTCTTTTTTTTTCTAGGTCGATGTAACTCAATGTTGTTAATAAGGTGAATATAGCCATAATGATCAAAATTAAGCATACGGTGAATGGAACCATATAACAATGGATGGAACATGCACCACTATAAATATTGCACACTTTTAATCTCTTTAATAAAATATAATTATTCAAAATACTAAGTCATAAGATTTACTAATTATGGTAATTCAAAATATTGCTTTTAGCAAATAAAAAAAATCAAAGCCATCCTTGTTGAACTTTGCATATATAAATATATGCCTTATGTGTGTTGGCTCATGGAGTACCATTATATGTGCTCACCATCGCTCTTAAAACCCTTCAGAACCAGTGGATCAAGATCACTATATTTACTACGAAGAACAAGGAGCTGATGATAATGAAGACGGTGGAGATTAGTTTAGTTTCTAGTAGTGTAGGTCTCACTTCAGTCAGGTTAACTAGTTCGAAGCTTGTGTACATCAATATTATCTATATTGTTAGATAATATTGTTCGTACACAGATAATCCCAGTCGTTGTCTGTGGCGAGATGTACCTTCCTCCTTTTTGCTTTCGCTTCTGCTTTTGTGTAATATAATCATTTGGCCTGACAGCCTTACTGTGAACTTGACCCGATGCAATCTATTTAAACTCCAATGGCTTGTAATATTAAAGCATAGTACGATTTACGTGGTGTATAAAATGATTCAGCAATGTACCTCTGAGCGCAATCTACTGATACAGGGAATAATGCAGTGGTTTCACAGAGGATTTTGAATTGACTAAATCCGAGTCCGATACCAGGTCTATATATACATGGCCATAAAACCGAATTACACAAATGTCCTTGTTAGGGCCTATCATGCTAGGAGTACAAATATTCTTTTACATATGTACCGAGCTTATTGGCTTAGCAGGCTGAATGGGCAAAGGTGAGGGTCACTTTGCAACAAAGAAGGTACCTTGAATCTCATTAGTTATTTGTATTTATATAGGTACTACATTTGTTTACAAATGTACGACATTTTGCAGAATGTGTAGTCAACTTTTTTTAATTTTGGCAACTAATATAAGTATATTTATATCTATATTGATTGAATGAAAGTTAACACTAGTAGATTCATAACTAAAAAGACTAGACATACCCTTTTCAAAGCATTTTAGCAACGTATTGCGATAGAGATCAGTGATCAAAGTTGCTTATTGTAGGTCATACTAATATCCAGAAGAATGTTCATCGTAAATAGAGTGTACGTTAGGAGACAAACCACGCTGGTGTTTTGACATGATTAAATGATACCTCGCTCATTTCAGCTTTAGTTTTTTTTTCACTATTCAGTAATTCGATTTTTTTAGATTTTTTGGGCTTTTTGTATTTTTCTTTTTTTTCTCGTATTCCTTTGCATTGTCCATGATGTGCTAATATATTTTTTATTTTTACATTTTTTAAAATTTAATTATGCCCAAAAAGCCAAATCAGTTACAGTAAAAAAAAGCTAGATACAGTGAAATTTCAACCAAAAACCAAAGGCCATCGCTAAAACAAACGCCCCCGCAGCAGAGTAGTTGGAAGGACCCATTTGTGTTGATAATAACGTGAGATCATTGCTTATTAGATCATTGTCCCTTTTTTGTGAGGAATTTTTTAGGGCATTGTCTTTAACAGCGATTGGTATTTATCAGATAGGGTGCGCTCATTGTAGCGATGGAACGCTGCGATAGCGATTTTTTTACTGTAGCAGTGATGGGAATCACTGTAGCACTTTTATCACGTAATGATTTTTTTTTGTTTTTTTGGTATTTTTGCGTTTTATTTTTTTCTCTCGTATTCCTTTGCATTGTCCGCTCTAGATTAGTGTGTCGCTTTTATTTTTATATTTTTTAGATTTAATTATACCTAATAAACCAACTTAACTACAGTAAAAATCAGTCAACTACAGTAAAATTTCAGTAAAAAAACCAAAAGCCATCGCTATTCCGAACGCTACCTAATTCTCACCTAAACTTCCATCTCTTTCCTCCATTTTCACAGGACTGCACCTATTTTCACTTAATAAAAACATCTTGCTATGAAAATCAAATAAGGAAGCTAAGTGCTTTATTAGCGTAACAAATACGCTAATTGGAGTATTGAGGTAACACCTACTTTATGGTACATTTTTATATAAAATAAATTTTAGCAAAAGAAATGGATATATTTTGTATCTTCTGCTTATAATACAACGAACTAATTTACCATGGATAGAGCAACAATCGTCAGAGCTTTATTTCAATTTGCAAGAGTTGACATATGTAGACACGTGAAAACAACATTGTAATCTATCTAAAATTACGCAGAAGAGGAGATATGGACAACTAATTTTCCCCTCATTGATAATATTACATGGGTACTTGGAGAGCAGAAAATGAACGCATGCTAACAAATCATTATAAACAGGTAGAAGTAGATGTTAGGTTCTGCCTTCCTACAGTAGCACTCAATTGAAACTGTTCTGCCAAGTGATAAACAGAAGCTATGCTTATGGACTTTATTGTTCTGACAAGCCGATTTAGCACGAGCACAAAACAGCACATATATGTTATTACAGTTACACAGCAGGTACTGAGATACCGGAGTTAGCTTGTTCTTTTTGGCGACTGATCCTGCAAGCACAGCTCTAGACTACCACACACTAAACTACCAACCACAAAACCTAGCAGCTTACAAGAAATCAAGAATATCACAACACACTGCTGAAGCCATATGAATAGCTTCTGTAGCAGAAGAAAGTACAATTTACACTGAGTCGACCACTTCAACCTGTTGTTGCGCGAGGTATCTTTCTCTCCGCTCTTTCTGCAATCAACTCATGAAGGATGGATTTCAGCATTAAGAACGAAATACATGCAAAAAAAAAAAAGAGCTGGAGCATTGCACGTGACTTGAAGAGATACATACCCATTCATCGATGACAAGCCCTTCGCCAACAATTTTTGGGCCATTTTCTTCTGGAGGTTTCTTCCGTGCCTCAAGTGCAGCCTCTGCCTCAGCTAACTGATTATTTAGCTTTTCCAGTTGCTTTGAAAAAACATAAACAGGAGTTAGATATTATTAAATTTTCTGTCCATCGAAGAAAGTGCATATACAGAACAGTGTTTCTATTTGCTTACAGGGCCTGGATTATCAACATCCAAGAAAACAACCCTCAGGATCTTCTCAACCACAGCTTGATCTTTCTGCTCATCAAACTAACGAACAAAAGAAGTCATGCTTTCATACAGCAACTAAGCTACGAAACCAAGTTATACCCACATGCTAAGAACAAAACGAGCAGTAAAAAAAATATAGTTCAGAGATTTCCCCAACCGCACAGCATATGCATCTCATTCAAATAATACCTTGGATCAAGGATCAGCAACATGAAAATTGTGTCCATCCATGATCCAACCCAAAGCCACCAAATGCAGACCGAGACAAATTTACTAAAATTCAAACTAGTACACACCTCCTTGCAAACTTCCACTAAGATTGCTCTATCAACATGTTGCTTTTAGAAAATAACAGTGCACAATTCTAGTTGAGTCCCCCAACCATTCCTTATATTACCACATTGATATATGATGTGAAACATTGCAGGGAACAATAGAGGAAAGAATTTAACTTGTTAGAACTGGACAACAGAGCTATACAAGTATATGGAAGAATCAAGTTAGTAACTTACCATTCTTCTATGTGTACGATTCTAGGGTTGGTAGGTTCTGCATGTTCATGTGTAAGCATGTCTGTAAAAGGGGCTTCACATGAAAAGGCAGCAAAGTACTGCTTTTGACATGAATCTTTTATGGCTGATTGTTGTTTTTCAAGGGTTATTGGTTGTTTGCATAAGTATAGCCTGCTTTGATGGGACGGGCTCATTCATCAAATCTAATATATAGCAGACCTTATTAACACCACCTTGCGTTTTTGTTGTAATATATAAAAACTCCATTGGAAGTTTTTTTCCTGTGGGGGGGTGGGGGGGGGGGGGGGGGGGCATAACTAGACCCTTGCATTACCCTTCTAGTTCAAATCACTCCTTAGGACAAGCTTGGAAGCTAAATATTGCACCTGTGGTTACCCCAAGGTCCGCAACTAGCACTATGTTTACACTATGGCCACTTAGACCTTACCCTAATCTTAGATGCGGTAATGACTTGGTGACTATATGGTAGATGCATACATTCAGACAAATCCATTGGGCTCGATACCACCATATGGAGATGACAACGAGCCAAAACAGCCCACAAAGCCAAGAGCTTGTGACAGTTGATCGCCCTGGTGATGAAGGGTGTATATGTGAGGGAGAAGAACAAAAGCTCTAGCCTTTTGTTGCAGCAGCAACACACATAGCAGGATCTAAGAGAAGCAAGATAAGAGGAGAAAAATATATGTTTCAGTTCAGGTGCTCTTGCGCAATCCTCATCCAAGAGAATCAAGGGTCAAAATGTGCTGGAATTCACCTCCAATCTGGCCAGTGTGTTCTTGACTTGTAACTCTTTAAGTTTGTTCGAACTTGTTGAGGTTCAGTAACACAAAGAAGACATACTTTTGTCCCCATCAGATTTCAGATCATACCTAGCAAACCATAGAACCAAACAATATGAAGCTTGGCTAGAATGTAGATCCATGGGTCGCCAACAAGTTGAAAAATAGTAGCCAAATCAGACAGCGTTTGACCACCCAAACTGATCTTCTATCTGCACACTTCTGAAACTGCTACTACCTGAACAGACAAAATCCCTCTAAAATCCGATGCCCCTCAAAACCAATCCTCAGTTCACCGGTACAAATCAAAAGGTTGTGAGTCAAGAACACACCGACCAAATAGAAAGTGATTCCGACAATATTTGACCCTCTGGTTGTCTCCTTGATTAAGATCACTTAAAAGCACCCGAACTGGAACATAGCTTCTTATCCTTCTTTCTTGATTCTCTTAGGTTGTGTTGACTGTTGAGTATGTGGCTGCTGCTTCCCACATTGCTTCTGCAGCAAAGGGCTAGAATTTTTGCTCATCTCCCCTCACACGAGGCATCTCCACCGTTCAAGGGTGATCGACTGTCACAAGTTCTTGTGCTAGTGGGTTGTTTTGGGCTCTCTATCATCTCCATGCGGAGGGATCCAGCCAACAAAATCATCTTTTGGGTAGCCATGTGTGTAACTGTAGATAATGATCGTGTTTGACTGTTTGGGTTTTACCAATTTTTCACGAGATTTAGCATCCAAACTAATTGTTGGGGGTGGAATGGACTTGAGGGGAATTGAACGGTTTAATCCCCCCCACCCCCCAAAAACAAAATCCTCCAAGGGGTGTTAAAATGAGAATGCAGGAGGGTAGCCATGAAATTCCTGTTTAATATGTCATAATCTGACTTAATAATGCTTGATCAACCTTAACAATCCTTAGTACATCTTAACAGTCCCTTATCACTAAATTAACTACCCAGTTAGGCGGGCCTAGCAGCTAGCTTGGTCATAAGCTTGAAATGAATTTCCTACCCCACTTCTACACGAGGTGTACGCTATTTGCGTCTTGGCAAAATTCATTCTCATTGAGCCACCTGTGCTCTTGCCACCACATGACATGACCTCCCAATGCGAGCAGCCAGCAAAGGCCTCCCAGCTCTACCTGATCACTGTTGCAAACTTGAGATCCATGTCCACCAAGTGACCTCCCCACCTAGGCCATCACTTGTGCCTACAGCCCTCGCCTCCAAGTTGCTCTCCTCCTCCATTCCTCTATTTTCACTACTGGTAAATTGATCAAGGGAAATACAAGGGAAGTTCATCTCATTAAAGTTAGATGAAGCATGCAACATTTTATTTATATTTTAATCTCTAACAAGTTTAATTTCACTCTCTCATAAGGATAATACTTTTGGATCTATGTTATCAACCAGAAAATATTTTCTCCATAACTTACTATAAATTAAAAAAGAATGGAGCAAAGTAAAAGTCTAAAAGAAAACGGTCACAAACCAGTTCTGGTGCATATTCCATGGCTCCTTTGACCTTCAAGCTCAAAATCTTGAATTTGACCTTGCACTTCTGTAGAACATTCTCATTGTTCTCTGGGTGCTCGACAAACTTGAAAACTGGCAACTCAGAAGGAAACAAAAATAAGCATCAAATAGAAAGCAAATTGGAAAGCCTTAGTGTTGTTCAAGTAAAGATCCAAGGTGATCAGTGTATTACCAGTTGCTATGATAGTCTCCCCAGGGGCAAGTATGGCTCCAGGAGGACGCATGAAGCAGCTCTTGGGTGCAGTTGTTTGAAACTAAAGATCAAATATCAGTTGACAGTCAAACAATTTTCATTACCAACAAATTTAGCATTGAACACTGCTAAAATTTAGCTGCAGACTCAACCCATCTGCTGTTTGGAGTAGAGCTGTGCGAAGCAACATGGATACAAACCTTAAATGCTACATGAGACTTGCTTGTGTTCTTTATCCTAATCGCGCTCTTCACCTGCTTTCCTGGTTCATCTACACAAGGCAATACCAAATTTTTATTAGTTTCCCTTTACTGAAGAGCCTATATTAAGCAATTAACAAGCAAAACTGAAGTCTCCTTCTTGTTTTTGCCTGCTGTTATTCATGGTAATTAGGACAGGAGACCACAAGTGATTCTGCAAGCATTAAGCTGCAAGTAAACCATGCTAGAACACCAAAGTGATTTAAGAAATAAAGCCTTTGCTTGTCCATTGAATAACTATCTAATTCTGTAGAGCATTCTAGTAGTTGACAACATTTCAACTTCAATATAGTAACCAAATGCTTTACGCCTAATGCTTACAAATTTACAAAAATCCATTCGGCATGAACGTGCGTCCCACAAAACTTGTTTAAACAAAATGTCTTTGGATGTTTGCCAATTTGTTAACCGTTTTATCTGAAACGGAACAACAAATTAAAAACATGGCAATCTTCCATAACGGCCTTACCCACATGGCAGCACAGCGCGAAATGACAGCACCACAGTACCAAACAAAACCCAGTAACCTAGGCATATTGCAAGGTTATCACGAAGTACTAGTGAACTGGTGCAGTAAGGCTTTTTTTTTTTTAAGAAAGTAAGGATGTTTTGCTTCTCTGTTTGATCACAACAAAACTTGAGAATTGAAGCATCAACAATCAACAAAAGCGAAATGATGCATAAAGTTGATCCTAATCCCAGGCTCCCCTCTTGCAACATAGGAGTTCTATCACCTAAGCACCAAATAACAAACAACTGTTACCAACAGATAGTTGCTTACACCATAATAATAGGCTAATACTGCATTAAGGCAACACACAAGTTATAACTAGCCTACCAGAAATCTAGCACAAGATTCTTGGAACTTCTACTCAAGATCTCAACGTTCGCACTTCCTGCCAGAAATTCTACACAAGGAATTTTCACAACGATTTAGATCCAACGCCTAGATCGAGGATATTCTAACTCCTTCAACAAGATCAAGAAACCCCAATGGCAAAACGAAGCCCAAAATGGCAACTTTTCGAGCTCGCCGACCAGAACCGAACCCAATGAATACATTCCCCAAAATTAAGCAACTCATCCGCCGAATCGCGCCTCAAGATCGTGACTTCCTCCGCCAACCACCAATTCCCACTTCAGAACAGCGGAGATCGAGCAAACCGAACCAAGATTAACCCGAAACTTAACGCAATCGAAGGGTACTAGTCACGCGACACCACCAAACAAGGCCAAGATCGCAGCTTTCCAAGCTCCTGACGACCTCAACCCAGAATTAAACAAGAAATACCCAAAGAAAACTTGAAACCCTCGCGCACTCACATGGGAAGTAGAGCTTGTTGGCCGGATCGAGCCGGAGGCGGCGGCGTGCTGGCAGCAGCGACTTGGCAACCGACGAGATCGACCCGGCCGGCGCCCCCTGCGCGGCACCGTCCCCGGCGACGGCCGCCTCGTGGCCGTACCGGCCGGCTGAGTGGTGGATCCCGGACGACGACGACGACGCCGGCGCCGGCGCGCCGCCGGCCTGCCAGAAGGGCATGCGGCAGAGGTTCCAGAGCTTCCCGCCGCCGGAGTCGCCAGCGGGCGCGTACCTGTCCTCGCCGGAGATCGCCATCGGCCGGGAAGTTACCAGTTACCACCAGGGTACGGAGGCTGTGGTTTAGTTGGTCTGCTTTGGTTGCCCTCTCTCTGCTAAAGTGCTCTTTCTTTCACCTCAGCTTTAGCTACAGTACATTCTCTTGATCTCGTCTCATCCCTTATCTCTTCTCTGGTTGACTTTTTTCCTGGGCTGTGAACTACGGCTTTACGCAGCTGCTGGTATAGTGAAATTAATCATGTAGCCGCGATGGATCTGCAGTTTTTGGCTGCTCCAAACGCCTTTTTAAGTCATAGCTTTTGATCATAATTATTGATCTTTAGCTAAAAATATATTATAACGATTATTTTTTTATCATTTAATTTTAAAAAAAATTATATTATTATAGATAATACAAAGAAATAAATATAAAAAAACCAAAAAAATTGAAATTAAAAAACCAACGCACTCTAAATAACTTCTGACTTCTAAAAGTCAGAAACCAGAAGTTAAAACCAGTTAGAATAGAGCCTTTAGATTCCTCTGGTGTAACAAGTACGTGTGGCATTAGCAAGAGCAGTATGTTTTGCTCACAAAGTATGTTGTGCTAATACTCTTAGTTCTAGTTTCTGTAGTATTGCCAAGGATATATACATTAATAAAATATTGAGCTTTTGACTGTTTTGGTTTTTTTTCAACCATTATTTATAAGAATGGCAATCATCACAGGGAATTAGCAAAAATGACGCATTTAATACACGGTGGCCGTGCAACAGCCCAGAAGGCGACACATGGCCTCTGCGTGCGGCAGAGGGCTGCTGCATGGCCACCTTGCATGAGCCAATTAGTAGGGTCATTAGCGCTAATGTCATCCTAATTAGGGAGTTCGTTTAGGTGCACTAATTGTACGAAATTTTAGATATAGTAAATGAGCTTCAAAAATTACGAAATTTTATGTGAGACCTCCTGACGTAGCGTACTTGATTGTGTATTTTTTTATATAGTTTTATCTATTCTGAATTTTACTCAAGAATTTATTAAAGTAGACCATTTGTAGGAATTTTTTAATGTAGCAAATGAGCTCCGAAAATTATGAATTTTTTTGAATGATTCTTACACAGTGCATTTGATTGTGTGATTTTTCAGAGTTTTACCTATTCAAAAATATACATCCGGTTATCCATGCTAATTCATGACAGCTACTAATCCTGTTTGAAGATAGAGGTGTGCGCAAGCATTGGACAGCCATTCATCTCACTGAAGATTACATGATAGAAAGCCACAGTACTTAACACAAGATATTTGTGTGTGTCGACTGAGTGATCTTCGCTAGCTCATCACACACACACACACACACACACACACACACTGCAGGACAATGCATGAAAAAACATATCTAGATATCATCAGATATGTCGACAGGTCCTACCCCGTACCAGATTATCGCCATAAAACACTAACAAGTTTTGCATGTTCGAGATTACCTGAAGCCACAGCAACTCAATCCACAGTATGCATTACAACAAATAATAACAATAAACAATATGCAAGCGATCGATTACATGTATGTAATTACATACGAATAATTCATTAGCACTTAATCACTTACCAATAACTAATTACTGGTAAGTAACTTATTGCTATTAAACTAATTATGATTGATTAATACTAGTACATTAATTACGAGTAGTAAATTTTCACTAGCTAGTGCATACCACGAATAACTAAGTATAATTTGTTATGACTTATTAATCCCCACAAAATATCATGTACTAATAAATTACAGATACTGTACCTAAGATTATATTATAAATAATATAGAACTATAGCTAAATTACTGTGATCTACTTACTTTATAATATAAATTGTATTAATTACAACTAGTTGACTATCACTGACTAACTATGACTAGGGTAATAACAACAAAAACATTCGACAAATAACTACCTGCCCCTCGAGGGAAGAAATCAAAACTACTAAGATTGTGACGAACTTCACTATCCAAAAAAAAATTAATTATGTCACGTTCCCTAAGTTCTTAGCGACAAGCGTGAAAACAAGAAGTTAAACACAGTTGAGATGAGCGATGAGAGACTACAAGAGTTAGCATTTATAGCCAAGCAAGGGATAGCGATTGTGTTGGTGCCAGGGATTTCGGATGCGTTTTCGATGCGCAACACTGTGGGCAAAGGGGGATGACATCGATGGGGCGATAGATGTACATACAAGGAAGGCTGGGCGGTGGGAAAGATGGCCACCGCATGGTGGCCATGCAAATTTTGCTTAAGAGAGAGAGAGTTGAAGAGAGTTAAAAAAGAATTAAACGAGTACTGTGTGTCGCTAATTAGGATTAAATTAATATAAATTAGCATGGCTAATCGGATATATATTTTCAAATAGGTAAAACTCTGGAAAAATTATATAATTAAGTGCACCGTGTAAGGATCATTAAAAAAATTCATAATTTTTGGAGCTCATTTGTTGCATTAAAAAAATTCCTACAAACAGTTTACTTAAATCAATCTTGAGTTAAATTCAAAATGAATAAAATTATGAAAAATTACACAATCAAGTACGTTGCGTTGGGAGGCTCTACATAAAATTTCGTAATTTTTAGAGCTCATTTGCTATATCTAAAAATTTATACAATCAGTGCACCTAAATAAATTGCCTAATTAGGATTACATTAGCGCTAATAACCCCACTAATTGGCTGATGTAGGGTGGCCGTGTGGCAGCCCTCTGTCATATAGTGGCTGTGCAATAGAGGCCATGTCTCATCCTCTTGGGGCTGGGCCATGCGGTAGATGCACCATTTTTTTTTTGCTAATTTTCTATGACGGGTACTATTTTTGTAAATGCAGGTTCGAAAAATACCAAAAAGCGTAAAAATTCTTAAATGTCTATTAGTAGGTTGACGGTGTGGCGTATTAATAGTAAAGCGTATCTATATCTATTGGATCGTGCGCTTCCAATATAAAAAATAACAATTTTGTTTTCTTCAAACAAAAATATTAATTTTGCCTGTCTTAATATTATGTATGTAATGAATTACTTGTCGGAAGCAAAGGACGAGGCAAATCTCAAAGTAAACAACAAAATTTAAGTGACAATTACCTATTGCATAAAGTTTTTTTTTGTTTTAGAACACTTTTTTTTTAAAAAAAAAATGCATGAGGCTTCATGAACCAAATTTTGATATGCTCCGCATACATATTTATGGAGGGTATATTTTGCAATTTCTCCATACTGATCCCTTTGTGCGTCCTATTCTGTGAATCTCTTAGTTGCATCTTTTCCTTAAAGTGCATATTATTTTACACTTTTAGCTCTGAATGAGTCATTCCATCTATATTTTCTTTAGTCTTAAAAATTCTCTAATTCTTTTTTATTATCATTTGACTAAACGGAAATGGCTACAAAACAACACCTTTTACATTGGCTCGGTTCGGCAGGATTTTGGTTTTCACTTTTCACTTCCTACTACAATAACTAGCTTTTAAAAGATACGTTTTTTAAGACGAATTCTATAGATAGATTATTGTAGATACTATATTGAGTTCAACTCTACCGGCTAAAATCCCACGTGACTTTTTCCTCTTCGTACTGTCTTTTACGAACAGATAGAATTCAAAAACCATAAGTTAAAAGCCTACAAAGTCCAAAAAAACCCACCCCTTGTTATTCTTTCCGTATTCTTTTCACTTCTCCCAACTCAAGTAATAATGAGTACGGAATGGTTAAAAAGGTTTCTTACACAAATAAAAAACTAAAATATGTACTAAAATGAAACTTATTTACTAACTAGTTTAAACAAATTTGAACTAAAATTCAAACTAGAGTTACCTTTTTTTGATGATAGGTTAATTATAGGTATATGCTGATTATATATAAAAATTAGTAAAATATGTCATAAATAATTATTGAAAACTTTGAATTCGAGTATTTTTTCAAAGGTGTGTATTTTATTTGAATTGTTGTAGATAGGTATATACCTTAAGATTAAGATTTTGGAAAAATATACCTAAATTTAAATTGAATTTGCGCAGCCTGGGCACCACAAAGTTGTCAGTCATCTCCATCTGATTTAATGACAACATAGACGTTGAAAGATATATTTGACCAAGTTGAATGCTTTTAAAGAAATAAATCTGCAAACACATAGATATAGTTAGCAAACTTTGCATGCTCTTGATGATCACTCAGCAAAAACATGTTCTCGATCGAAAGAAAAATACCAGCTTTGAATAGACAAAGTCAATTAAACAAATTGACAAACGATCTGAATAGCGTGTAACAAAATGGCAAACAATTTGATTTGAATAGCGTGCCATCAACTTACCTTTGTTGCGTACGCACCACTAACAGGTAACTACAGACCAAACACTTTGATCTACATTAGTTGCTAAAGTCTAAACTGAACTATTGAAGCAGCAGTCTCCAAGTCCTAATTGCAAAACTACAAGCAAATCCAACCTCTCACGCCCATAAAAATTCAACAAAAACCTAAGAAAAGGGGTCAAAATGCAAGGAAATTTCCCAATCAAAACAATGACATCCCACGTGTCGACGTAGTAGTGGCCCAGAAACCTGCGAAGGCATACTGGATAAGAAGGATCCCCTCCCTCGCAGCCCCGACGAGCAGTAGCCTTTCCTCACCCCTGTCCTTGCAATTACCATTTTACCCTCGCCGGCGGCGCGGACCACCCGCCGCCGTATTCGGTGAAAGAACTGGTAGTAAGCCAAGGACTCTCCCATGGCAGCCATATCGTCGCTTCCCTTCGCTGCACTGCGCCGAGCCGCGGACTGGAGGCCGTCGACGGCGACGGCCGCGGCAGCCATCTCCCGCGGTGGCCATCTTAGCGCGAGAGCTCGGCGGGGCTCGCGTTCGGTGGTGCGCTGCGTCGCCACTGCTGGCGGTGAGCTTGCTCGCGCTCTCTCACTCTTGCTGCTTCTTGTGGTGCGAGACACGTAGTGCTTTGATGTGTTCATGTTTAGGTTAATCCGAGCCCAAAGATTGTAAAAGGAAAGGTTGGTTCTTTTTGCGGAGTTTAGCAAAGTTTGGATCTTTGTTGTTAATCCATTCCTCTTGTACTTCGGGATGTGAGGATGGGGAGCCCGTGCTAGTAAGCTGTCCGGGCTTAATAATTCCTGCATTTTGATTGGTTTGTGCAATTAAGTTCTGATTTATGGCTATAGTCTGTGCTAATAGGGTGCCGTTTATGCTACAAATGCCTGATTTTTATAGCCATAATCTCTGCCTGTGCTAAAAACAGAAGCTTTCTGGTGCAACAAGTTTCTGAAGTTCACTCTTGGAAGGCTGATGATTTTTTGTGAATGGAATTAGTCAGTATATTAGTCATACTTCGTGCTGCTAGTGCTTTGGTAATGCAACTATGCAGTTTGCTGCGTTTAGATTGTTGAAATGCCCATCAAGAGAACCGGTGTGATTACATCCACCGAAGAAGCTTAATCTTGTAGAATATGAGCACGAGCTGTTAATTTATAGACTTGTGCGTGAATGAAATAAAGCTGTCAAATACTTCTTTGTGCGAAAGTTTGTTATATTCTTCATTTCATTCCATAAGTTCCTCATGTTGTTCTGCGGCTTCTGTACTTTGTTCTAATACTTCTTTCTGTCTACTTTCGAATGATTTGCCAATCTCTTGTCAAGCAAGTGCTATTGGATCATGGTATATCCAAGTATTGTTTGGTATATTCTCATCAAACAGGTTGGAACTAACGGAGAACATCTTGCTTTGTGTACACAACGTAACCAAACAAGTTATCGCTACGGCCTTTTCATTTGTCCTGAATCTTGTGCAGATATTCCACCTACTGTTGCGGAAACAAAGGTGAACTTCCTCAAGTCATACAAGCGCCCTATCCCAAGCATTTACAGTACAGTCCTACAAGAACTTTTGGTGCAGCAACATCTAATGAGATACAAAAGAACCTATCAGTATGATCCAGTGTTTGCTCTTGGCTTTGTCACCGTCTATGACCAGCTCATGGAAGGGTACCCCAGCAATGAGGACAGGGATGCAATCTTCAAGTCATATATAACAGCGTTAAATGAAGACCCTGAGCAATACAGGTGCATATCATAGCTCATATAGGCTTTGAACCAGTGATAAAAAAACCGGCGGTTACCCGGTGGTTACAAATGCACTTTCTAAGTTGGTTTAGGCCTTTTTAGTGCTAGATTTCCTATTGTATGAACTAAATATGCATAAATATGCTAGTTCCAACATTTTGTGTTAGGTTTTATCTGGCTTTGTTAGGTTTTATCTAGCTTTTCCCGGTTTTTAGCAAGTTTTACGGTTTTAAAGCATTTTTTTCCGGTAACCGGAACCGTTCCGGTTATTGGTTTTTAAACCGCCTAAATTCAAAATTTTGTCCAATTTTTTTCCTGGGTTTTCCGGTAACCAGTCGGTTACTGTTACCACCCGCCGGCTGCGTTTTGCACCGGTTCCAAGATTTCTATCCCTACTTTGAGCTAGAGTCATGTTAACATCTTAGTATTTTATATTACAGGATGGTTTTTCATATCCACACTCTGAATCTTCAAAATAATTTCCTAAATTCATTGTTCAAGTTGAATTGTTATAATTCTCAGCTGTCAATGTTTCTGCATGAGAGTATATATATTACCACTCAACTCTTTAAATTTGTTGATCAGCCCTGAATTTTTCTTAGAGAGTGGTTTTATCAACTTATGCTCCTTACATCTGTTAAAATTTCCCAGTTCACACTAGTTATTGCTTACATGCGTTGTATTTTTTTGGGTCATTAGTTGCCCTGCTTTCTTGGCATCAATAAAAGCTAATGTATTATTTGGTTACTTGTTCATTTGCTTTGTTGGCATCAATAAATGTTTCTTTCCTCTGAAAGTAACATTTGTGTTTCAAACAATCATGTTAAGTTTTTTGTGTTCTCTGTCCAGAGCTGATGCACAAAAGATGGAAGAGTGGGCACGTTCCCAGAATGGTAACTCGTTAGTTGAATTTTCCTCCAAAGATGGAGAAATACATACCATTCTGAAAGATATATCAGAAAGGGCCAAGGGTAAGGGAAACTTCAACTACAGCCGGTTCTTTGCGGTTGGCTTGTTCCGTTTGCTTGAGCTTGCAAATGCAACTGAGCCAACAGTTCTAGACAAGGTTGTTCTTGGCATTATTAATTTTGTTTCCACATTTTATAGTAATTGTTGCTTTTTTCCCGAAATTATGTTTCCTATTCCCATTTATGTTTGCTTCGCAATTTTTTTGTCGAAAAAAACTTGTTTTTTAGTATGTTTTATTTTTTCCCAAGCACACAAAATTTAGCCTAAAGAGGGGTTGATTTGCATCTAATCTCTAGTAACGACATTTTCTTTAGGATCTGTGCAATGTTCTTTTTGAGAGCATAGATCACTGATCTTATTGTATTTACATAGCATGCACTGCTGTACTGGCTTTCCCCCATCCCAAATATTGTTCTTCAGTGGTTAAGGTTGCAAATATGCTAATTGTTATGTCATGTGATCATTCAAGTTTGTAATGGTTTCTGTGTTTTCTGATGTTTTTAACCCGAAATAGAAAAAAAACTTAGGGGGTTCAATGTAAGTTTGCTTTGTAGCATGTCTCTTGAGGTATATCCAGATTTTTATGTGGGCAGACCCATTGAAGTTAGACTTTTTGCTACGAACTTTACTTGACCTTTACATACTGTCGGCATGGTGCACCCTTCTACCCAGTACAGTACGGTAGCCTTGTAATTGTTGACTTCACTATTTTGTGTTTGTAATGTTGTTGGTTGGTGTGTGGGCATGATAGATTGCTGTATGTACATGACCTTAGGTTATCATTTCGCTTGTCATTTTTTGTGCGGCTTATCTCTATTTATTTCTTGTCTTTTTTGTTTTATCTGTCTTTGGATGACCAGAGGGAAGAACAGCTACTACTAGCTTAATAATTTGGCATTGGGGTTGTCTATCCCTTTACTGTTCCCATACTGCTCAATAGAGATTATAATATACAGGGTATACTTGAAAAGCATCCGTGAGGCATTCTAGCATATATTTAAGAAGTCATTTGTGCAATGTACAACAAACATTTCAGCAAATCATTTGAGCCGTTCAGGCATTGTTTGGTGATGACCTCAAAATGGAATGCACTCTTCATCGTTAGTTTGTTAATATTACCAAAAGTACTGACTTTACTTTCTGCTTAATAGCTTTGTGCTGCTCTAAACATCAATAAAAGAAGTGTGGATAGGGACCTCGATGTTTACCGCAACATACTCTCGAAATTGGTTCAAGCCAAGGAACTTCTCAAGGAATACGTGGATAGGTAATCTCCTATCCCAGCAGTTCTTTTTCACTTTTCTTACTGTTCAAATCTGAACGTGTTCAAACAATGATATTCTGATAAAGGCATGTGAGAGTTCATATTTTTGCTTTCTGACTAAATGCTTGATATTGATAACATCATACTTGAAGTTTACCTCCTCTTTGGCAAGGACTGACAATTGCTTTGTTTCTATTGCCTTCTTACACAATTTTCACCATGTTAAGACTGTTTATATTAATGAGTTGAACACACCTAATTTGAACTCCGTTGGCAGAGAAAAGAAGAAGAGAGAAGAAAGATCAGAGACCCCGAAGTCGAACGAAGCTGTTACAAAATTTGATGGAAACATTTATTCTATGAGGCACTAACCAGCCTTTCGCAGAGGAGAGCTTTGCCGGATAACAGATATTAACAGTTACATCTGGTCTGCGTTGAGAAACTATTGAGGTTGCCCTTTCACTACACGGACATCTTTGGCTACTCTTCGTGTGGTGTTGTATTCTGCCGTACAAAAGGATCCCAGATTATTCTTAATATTGAGCTCAATATTTTGTAATTTCTCTTTTCCTGTGTTGAAATGTATCGTTTTCTTCACTTGTTTGACAATATGAAGAGGTACATGGGGATCAATGTTGCTCACAAGCTGAGAAATATAGTCCATCTATATTTTATTGGCGAAGTTTGTCTGAATCTGTATGTACCAGACTCTGGAAAATATCTGAGGTGGAAAGGATCAGGAACTAGATAATTCTGTGCTGTATCCAAGTGTCTGAAAAATTGTTCTCTTCTATTTTACCTAAATGAATAAAGTAACAGTGTACCATGCAACATAGCACAAGTAAAATGTAAAGAAACCATTCATTTTTACATGATTGCAGATGCATGCATGATTTTAACTTTTAAGCTTGCTGAAATAGCATTTTCAAAACTGAATCAATACTCCCCGAAACTGAGTACGGATTTCAAAGCAATGAAGTGGTGAAATTGAGAAACTAACTTTGTACTGTGATTTGTTTGTTGAAGTCTAAGTTGAATTGCCCATCTTTTCATAACAGCTCAACCTGTATACTGAATTGGTTGGCAAATCAAACTCTTAGCATTTTGAGAAGCATTGTCCGTGTTCTTCTTGTTTAACCGCCCGCTGCAATGCGTTACTAACGTAGGGATATGTTCCCATGAAGGACTGAAATGCATCATCGCAAATATTTCGGGTGCTAAAACCGCAAAATTGCCAAGATTGTTTTACCCGATATTTTCCGGCCCCAGCACCCTGAAGACCACAAATCACAACTTCACAAGCACCTCCAAAGCCCCCATCCATTCCCAGCTCTCCACGTGTCACAAAATGGTAAGATCCGGATAAGGCACCCATCCATTCCAAGCCCTCCACGTGTCACCAACAGATAAGACCCGGATAAGGCTGAGCCGATTGGGTCCGTCAGATAGATCACAAGCGCCCTGCCACCGTCCGATCTGCCACGCGGAGAACACCGGGAATTTCCTATAAGCACCCTATTTGTACCCCATGACGA
Organism: Melocanna baccifera; assembly: GCA_036346265.1. NCBI lineage: Eukaryota > Viridiplantae > Streptophyta > Magnoliopsida > Poales > Poaceae > Melocanna > Melocanna baccifera. The sequence continues at coordinate 20,191,136 of CM070694.1, read as the reverse complement.
GCCCCTCACCACCAAGAACCACCACCACCGCAGCTAAGGACACGCCGAGAAGGAGGGGAAGCCATGGCCTTGTCGGTGGCCGCCGCGACGAGCACGTTCCTCGGGACCCGCTTGGCGGACCCGGCGCCGCAGAACGGGCGCATCGTGGTACGGGGGGTGTTCGGCGGCAAGAAGGCGGCTCCGAAGAAGGCGGCGAGGACCTCGACCTCGGACCGGCCGCTGTGGTTCCCCGGCGCGGTGGCGCCGGACTACCTGGACGGGTCGCTGGTCGGGGACTACGGGTTCGACCCGATCGGGCTCGGGAAGCCTGCGGAGTACCTGCAGTTCGATCTGGACTCGCTGGACCAGAACCTGGCCAAGAACGTGGCCGGCGACATCATCGGCACCCGGTTCGAGGCCGGCGAGGTGAAGTCCACACCGTTCCAGCCCTACACCGAGGTGTTCGGCCTGCAGAGGTTCCGCGAGTGCGAGCTCATCCACGGCCGCTGGGCCATGCTCGCCACCCTCGGCGCCCTCTCCGTCGAGTGGCTCACCGGCGTCACCTGGCAGGACGCCGGCAAGGTACGTCGTCTCTCATACACACATGCAAACCTCAGCCTTCCTCCACTGATGAACGATCTGCGTATGACGATGCATGGCGTGCGTGCATGTGCAGGTTGAGCTGGAGAACGGGTCGTCGTACCTGGGGCAGCCGCTGCCGTTCTCGATGACGACGCTGATCTGGATCGAGGTGCTGCTGATCGGGTACATCGAGTTCCAGCGCAACGCGGAGCTCGACCCGGAGAAGCGGCTGTACCCCGGTGGCTCCTACTTCGACCCGCTGGGCCTCGCGTCGGACCCGGAGAAGAAGGAGCGTTTGCAGCTGGCCGAGATCAAGCACGCCCGCCTCGCCATGGTCGGCTTCCTCGGCTTCGCCGTACAGGCCGCGGCCACAGGCAAGGGGCCCCTCAACAACTGGGCCACCCACCTCAGCGACCCGCTCCACACCACCATCTTCGACACCTTCTCCTCGTCCTCTTAAGGCTCACCCATCGATCGATCAATGTCTGCAAATGGATGATGAATGCGTCGGTATACGTACGTGCGTGCGTGGTTTAGTTTTCTGATGAGCGAGGGTATGAAAGATCGATCCTTTGTTATTGGAGGTCTGATTACTTAGGAGAGCTGCTGGGACTTGGTGATTTGTAATATATGAACCAATGATGAATTAATGCATCCACTTGTACATCGATCTTGAGGTGATATATCATACATGCACGATAGTTAGGACGTTGTATTGATTTTTCCTGATGTCTTTTAGTTATATCTTATGATTTTTCATTAAAAATAAATAGTAATAATCAAAAAAAATGATTTTTAGAAGGGTTAAATGAGGGGTGAAAAAAATAAAGGAGAGATGTATGCATGTGACGACAACGAGTGGAATGGAATGCTTAATGTATTTATAACCCCTGTCTTATTTCCAGAATAAGACGGTAGCAATAAGAGTGAAGAAGTCGCTTCGAGAAGCCGAAGTGTTCATATTTTGATTTTTCTAAACATAATCTAATACGAAACATGCCTTGATCCGGTTATTTTGTCGTGATCCACTGTATCAACATAAGAATGCCTTATGATTGTTGATTTTAGGAAACAGCATCCCTAGTGAAGCAGGCAGCGCCAACTACTGGTCCTAAAACAAGAATGAACCAACAATTTCTTCGATTGTCAACCACTTCCCAACATTTCCTGTGGCTCGCTGATAGAACCTCCTCGAATCTACAATGGTAGAGTACCATTGGACCATGGGGTATAGTGCATGAAATGTGAATCGAATTCCAGTCGCATCTGATTTTATTTTAGCCATTCCATTAAAAAAATAAAATGGCTATGAGCTGCAATTTCATCCTCAACATTATATTACTTGGCATACACTGTTTTTTAGGCCTAAATGATACTAGGCCAAGCCCAATAACCTAGCGGTAGATACTAAGCAGAAATGGGCCAAATTTCCTCGGGTTGGACGGAAGTAGTATAGGATCGTATTGATAGGCCTGTCACGTCGCGTATTCGCGAATATACACGCGAATACGTATTTCCGCAACAGCACTCCGTGTAGGGGTGGAGACGAATCGGATATAGTTAAATAGTCTTAAATACAAATATAAATTTATATTTTTAAAATAAATATGAATACAAATTCGAATATACTCGAATACGAATACGAATTGAATGTCGTAACGAATACGTATTCCAATCGGATATATACTTAATTTGGTTCTATGAATATTGTAACCAGCCGGTTTTTTTGGGTTATCGGTTTCAATTTTAAATTTTGATACTTGAAATTTAACCATTTTTCTTGGTTTTTCTGATTACTGACCAGTAACTGGTACTGGTCCGATCGGGATTTAGGCCAATATTGATATACATAGAAAACGGATCACATACGAATCGAATAATCTCAAATATGAATATAAATATTTTTAAATACAAATATAAATATGAATATTCTTAAATACTAATATAAATATTGTCAAATAAAAATATAATATTTTTAAATATATTTTTTATTTATAATATTTATATTTTTTAATATAAATATTGGATAAAAGAGATTATCAGTTACCATTTCTCGCCCTGCTCCCGCTACACACGGACACATGCCGCTCCTCCACTCTCGCTCATTGCCTCGCCTCCTCGTCGGCGCGCTCTGAGCCCGACCACGGGGGCGAGTGAGCGGCGCGCCCGGCCCCAAAATTGAGGGCCCGGTGAAGCGTGCGAACCCGACTCGCAACCTCGCCCTTGCGTTTGCACGCCGCCTAGGGTTCCATAACTTTCATCTAGCCTCCGGTCTCGAGCGGATCGTCGCGGCGGAGCCTCGGTTCCACCACCGCTACTAGGAGCTATGGGTTCCGCCGCGTCGCCGGAGCCACCACGTCTGCCCCCAGCCGCCTAGATCCACCACGTTCGCCCTCAGCCGCCTGCGGGTTTCCTCCCTCATGGTAATTAGTGGTAATGGTTGGTTCGATCCAAGGCTCCGAGCCATTTCTCTTGTTTTACTTTTGTTCGTGGCTTAGCCTGATAGATCTTTTGAGGTTTTAGTTCCTGTTAATCACTTAGATTCGATTGCCCTGTCGTGGAGAAATTATTGGCCAAATTGAAGAATTTGAAACCTAGATAATATGTGGATGTGGGATTTCGGTGAATGTCTGAACGATTACCTTATGTTAGCTCTTAGATTATGTAGAAATTTTGTTGACTTTCAACTGGCTATGCTTTTGTTGGCGGCCTATATCACTTCAGAAATGCTTATGGTGAGTTTTATAACTTCAATACCGTAGGAACTGAGCAAATCATGTGGAACACTGGAATTTTGTTCTAGAACCACATGGCTCCACTATTAGCAGATGTGCATGCATTCCCCTGCGTGCAAAACCTGCATTTCTGGCATTATCCTCTCTAATTCTAGTGCACTCTCTTATATTGAACAATTTTATTACTAGTTTACTGCAAATTCCAACAGAAAGACAAGGTAAACCAACTTCTGGTTTTTTTGGTTTAGTGCTCATTATGTATTATCACTGCTATGCTAGTTGATGTTTTTATAGGTAGCTATTCAATGTCAGCGTTACAGAGATATTGTATGTCAACTAAGATATTTTAATAATTTTTGTGAATGATTACCTTATGTTAGCTCTTAGATTATGCAGAATTTTTTTGTTTTTCTTTAATACATAACACATTTTAAGTGTTTATTGATAAAATTAGATATATATATATATATATATATATATATATATATATATATATATATATATATATATATATATATATATATATATATATATATAGGAAACCTCTTTTCTACACCCGGGTGTAATTACACCCTATATCGTATCTCACAACGTAGAGAGTATCTCGCGTAATGGAGAGTATGTACGTATAGTATACGAGTATTTAAGATTATCTAGGTGGTATGAACAATTTTTCAGAGGTGGTATGTATATTTTTTAGACATACTCCTTTTCATGTGCGTATATGAAGGTATTTATAAAATACGCTAAAAACTATGAACTCTCTTGCAATTTTTTCATATGGTTCACATTCAAATATCTTATAATTAGTATATGAGTATATCCAAAGTGATAAAGGAGTATTTCAAATTCGTTTAGATGGTATATTAGAGGTGGATGTAATTACACCCGGGTGTAGAAAGTATTTTTCCTATATATATATATATATTTACTATTTAAAAAGAAGGAGTTAGTGGTTGCCGTCACGTCCACCCTCCCTCACTTCTTAACCATTCGATCTTTCTCCTCTCTTCTCAGCCACACGATCTGATTAAACCTTAAAATCCACCGTCGAATCTTCCCTTCCATCCCCTCCCGGCTAACCCTAAAACCATTTAACCCTCTCCCCGCCCCCCTCCCCTCTGGTATGCATCAATCCACCGAGCGCCGCCACCCCAACCTCCTCCCGCGGCTCCTCTCGCGCGCTGTCTGCCAACCCCTCCCCTCCGCCTCTCTCGGCGAGTCCGCCCCACCTGCCCCCCGCGCTCTCCCGTCTCCTCTCGCGCCGCCGCCCCCCCCACGGCCCTCCCGTCCACCGAGCGCCGCCACCCCTCCTCCCGCGGCTCCTCTCGGCGCGGCTCGCCAACCCCTCGCTCTCCCCGCCTCCCCGCCTCCTCCTCCCCACCCGCGCGCCGCCTCCTCCTCCCTCCCACCCCGCCCCGCTCTCCCCGCCGCCCCGCCTCCTCCTCCCCCCCCGCGCCGCCTCCTCCCCACCCCGCGCCGCCGCCTCCTCCCCCCCCCCCCCGCTGCCGCCTCCTCCCCTCCCTCCCCCCGCGCCGTTGCCTCCTCCCCTCCCCCCCCCCGCGCCGCCACGGATATCGCCACGTGGTTCGACGGAGCTCTGCAAGCCCTTCGGCCGAATCGTCAACACCACGTCGCGGCGTCGGCGCCAACCGCAACCAGGCCTTCGTCGAGTTCGTAAGCCCCTCTTTCCCTGCCCCACCTCCTCCTCTCAAGTCAAAACCCCTTTCCCCGTCGATCTCGCGATCCGGTCGAGAATTCGGGATGAACTCATTCTTTGGATGGTCTTCCGTGCGATTGCTACGAGCAAAGTGCTATTTTGTGGGATTAATGGCTTTTGAGTATGATTGGTTAGCTTGTAAATGCAGGTGTATCTTCTAACTCCTAAGGCATGCAAAATTTGAAACTTTCTCTTGTTAGAAATCAAATCATTGTGTATTAATCATTTTTTTGTTTGATTGCTTTAGTACTAAATGTTATATGTTTTGAAATATAGATGATGCAGGATTAATTATGTGAAGCCATTTATTCTTTGCAGACCAACACCAATCAAGCTATTTCAATGGTTTCTTACTTTGCATCATCGAGTGTGATCTTAGATATGTTGTATATCAGCAAAGAGGAAAAATGAGAATCTCTATGATTTGAGGATAGATAATTGTTGTCTTTTGTATCACTTCAATTTTTCTCATTGTTGCCTCTATTCTTCTAATCGCATTTGACAACTATACTTAAAATGTTTTGTGTAATCAGGTTGTGAAAGTGGAGCATTGCGAAAGAGTGCATATTATTGCAATCGCAAAGCGAATTTGTATTGCCAAGCGTCGCGAGTGCATCTTCTACGTAGGAGTAAATCACCAACCTCTTATCGTGGGGACAACCATAAATTACAAGTGAGGTTCTATTACTCTTTTTGTTGTAAATAGTGTAGTAGATGGTATATGCCCGTTGTCTTGACAGTTACTACCAAGCAATTAATCGAATTTAATGGACGATCGACAACTTGTTAGGCTGCAGTGGAGCTGAGGATATCAACTCTGCGGAGCGGAGCAGGTTGTTCAATTCCAAGCAAGAGTTTGATGCCGGTGTTGCAAAGATCACAAAAGGTATATAGCATTCTCTTCTTTACTCTGTAAGGCAGAAAGTTAATATAGGAAAGTAGATAGCATGCTTACAAATTATCAGGAGATGCATCCGTGAAGTTGTAATAGTTATGTAATACTTTTGGTAAGAGTATTTGGTCCATGCAAACCATCCATTATGTAGATTTTATATTGATCAACATGGATTCCTCTATAGCTAAATGGCAAGGTCAGAGGAATGCTCTTCGTGCTCAATTCTTTTTTGACTTGGTGCGATTTTCATGTGTTCCCTTATCCTGTTGCATCATTAAGAAAATAAGAAGGGATTTCAGTAGGCCATTGGGCAATTTATGGAGTTGGACCTTTTGACTAACCACATTTTGGCCTTTTATTTTCATGTATACTTTTATCATGCCTTTTTATTCATATTACATTTACACTAATACACCTATGATATTTTATTCATATTACCTCCATGGCGGATGAAACGATAGGAAATAAAGAGGAGCCACGTGAAGTAAGCATAATCGACAAGAATTGAGAACAAGAATACTTAGGTAAGCTTCTTGGCATTGAATCACAGGACCCGTATTATTATATATAGGAATTGGTTGAATCCATTTTTTGGAAGTATATGAAATTGCAACATCACAAAGTGCATATAAAATAATTCAGTGCATTATTGTTCTATTGCCGAGCTAGCAATCACATGCTTATAGATGACACACCCAATCAAATTGTAGCAACTATTGATGCCATTTCCATATAGATTCAGGTATGTTTTCACCAAGATGTTGTTTCTATCCTTATGCTTGATTTTCACCCAAATAAAAAACACCATTTATTCCAGTGATAGTGATGGGGAAGTGCATTGCTTTGGAACATAAATAATGGTATCTGTGAAGTTTTCAATTCGTATTGATGGAATTTATTCCTTCATTTACACATTGATTCGGTTGCCAAGAGGTCAATTAGGTTATTCTCTTTCCATTGAAACTAAAAATATATGCTCCACCATGTAATTTCTGATGCCTGTTCTCTCTCCCATCAGGTGTTCGTCTTTCATGCCTGCCTTTGCTTACTTCCTCTTGTTTTCAGCTACATAAATAAATGTACAGTTTGACTGGACTACCATGATAATATATTAATATGAAATAGCACAAGGAGAGTCTGTTATGCAGTTGATAATTAATTTATGTGCCTATTCATTGCTCATTGCCATATGCTTAGCCATCATTACCTTCAGGATTTGTTGATTAAGCATTTTTCATGTTAAAACCATTTATCTTGATTGTAAAATATCTAGCCATAAAATATTAAACACCAATTACAGCTATCCAAGATGCAAATTTGAGTGTTTTCCCCATCTAAAGTTACTTGGTAAAGATCTAATTGTAACATCTGGTATGACATTAAATTCTAAACATTTATTTTGCATGTTGGATTGAATATTGCGACCCTCTTTCACATTCATTGTGAAGTTCTGAGTTTTTACCCTTCTCTTTAGGTTTGGTACTTATTTCACAGTGGTGACCGTTGGTTTGTGAATTTTTGGAAGGGAAGGCTAATGGCGAGGGAAGATTTTATGCCAAAGATGGGAGTATCTTCTTTGGCCATTTTCAAAATGGATGGCGCCATGGGGAGAGCGTGTTGATAGATGCAAATGAATCAAAGTGGTTCTAATCTATTTTCTGTTTAAATGTGCTCCAAAAAGAGTACATCTGCGTTTTCTTTTGAACAAGAAGGGATTTAACTTTATATTGGTTTGTGGATACAGGTGGCTTGAAGTTTGGGATGAGGGTCTACTTATCAGCCGGACTAAATTGGAAAAATAGGGTTATGATCTAACTGATTTTTACGGGCGTTGTTGGTAGTCTTGGTGCTCGAAAGGTCGTAGGATCTGCGTTTCCAAATTGCAAATGCTTCAAGACACTGCTGGTATGAGCTTCCATTACACCGAATTGATTCTATATTGATTGATTCATAGACTTTAGCCACTTCTAACTTAACTATGAAAAGCGTTGCTCCTTGTGCATATCGCCATATCCAAAATGTTATTTTAGTCTTTGCCCAATCATAAATAGGTGCCCAATCATAATATCTCGTCATATGCTACCCTTTGCTCAAGATTGAGAGAGGACGACAGAGACCATTTTGCATTCAACAGTTCATATTGTTGTATATGTGATATTGTTGTATATGTGGTGCTTGTTCTATCATGCTTCATTAATATAATGCTTGATTTATTTACGAGTATGAACATGTATGTTTTGTTTGATACACGATGACGTAAGATAAAGTTCATATTTATTATTCAGTTTGAGATCATATTTGATAGTATGTATCACTTTTATTTGGTTTTCCGTTGCAACGCACGGGCACCTTACTAGTATATATATATATATATATATATATTTATACTAAACTCCTATTTCTGGTTTCGCCCCGGCTCTCTGCGCCGCTACCGGCTGTTCCCCCGCCGACGCCTCCCACCTCCCGCCTCTCCTTAAGGTGACCTTGCAAGCTCCAGAGTCCGGACCCTAACGCTACCCTCCGCGCATGCGAGTTCTGAGTTGTGACAGCCGCCGCCGCCGCTGCCGCCTCACTGGCTCATCCGTTCTTGTTCTTGGACAGGGCGTCGGCGTCGGCATCAGCGGCCGCGGCAGAGGCGTACGGACTCCCCTCCCACCGGAGCGCGCTCCCCACCACCGCGAGCTCGCCGCGGCCGCCGTCGAGCGCGCCTGCCGCCTCTGCGTGGACGTGAGTTGACCTCACCCCTTCTCCTCTTGATTTGCTCCTTCGGAGAAATTGGAGACTTTTTAGATTGTGGGTGGGATTAATCGCCGTTCAGTGCCATCGTGCGATGTCATATGTAATAGGAAGTGTAAAACTGGTGCTCTTGATGTAAAGCCTGTCTTGTGCGGGGAAATTTTGGACGTTCCAAATTTTGCTTCTTGGCAATACAATTGAGATAGAGAGGGGGTGTTTTAATCGGCTAGAGCTAATGGCTTTTGCTGAAATGGAATAGTAATGGTGAAAAAAATGTAGCTTTTGGAGCAAAATTTGAGAAATGGTTTTTGGAAGATATGGACACGGAGGAGGTGACGGAAGCTGGCCAGTGGTTTAGAGAAACTGCTTTTAGAAGCCGAGTATTGATATCGGCTTCCGGTTTCTCTAAGTAGAAGCAAAAGCCGATTTGAATACCCAAAGGATGATAGTCTGCTTAGTATTATTTGGGTTTATTAAAGGTTTTAAAAAGAATATTCGTACATAGAGCATTTTCGTCATTAATTCTTCCATTAGTCAAAATAGGCCAAAGTTCATTGCAAAATATTACGTGTATGCCTGGGACAGGAAATCCAAACCATGTCCTGAACAAGAATTCAACTACGGGATTCCTTTGGAAAAATCATAAAAAATAAAGGTACAAGGAATGCAATATACTCATTAGCGAATTATTCTTGTGAGCCAGGTCTTAGTTTATGTTCAAATTGGCAAAAACCAATTTTGGTCTAGTCACGTTTGGTGAGATTACTGAAAGAGAGAATAAGTGCAGCTAAACACCAGAGGCTTCAGCAGCAACAGAATGTACTTAGTCCAAATGTAAACTTTGTGAGTTATCAACTAATCATCCAGTTATGATGTAATAAATTTAAATGTTTGCCTGACATCTCACTAAAAATGTATTCGACGACCTGAGCAGCATTTTGTCGGTTGAATTGTATGCCTTGAAAGGTGAAGAGATCACTTCTTTCAGGTGACAGGAGGATTCTCGAAACGAATGACCAAACTCCTGTAACAATTGCGTATTTTGGAGTGCAGGCCCTTATTAGCCTCGGTAATTCATAGCACAGTTCCTCAGTTGAGCTTATCATATGCACTTTGCACCTTTGTCTAATGCTATCTTTTATCCCGGTGCTACGTGAAGATGTTATGAACCTTAGTTTATAACAGGGGTAAATACCATACAGAAGATAGCTGAGATAGCACGGCTGAAGAGGAGGGGTTTTAGGAGAAAAGGGAGACCATGGATTGGGGAGAAAAACTTTGGGAAGAGACTAGAATAACTCTTTCTTCTTATTGCTTTATTATAATAGTGCGGCTCATCTCTTTGGGCCTGTTTGGTAGAGCTTCAGATTCTCATTTTTCAGCTTCTGCTCCAGATTCTGTAAGAATCCACTTCTCTGAGAATCTAAAGCTACCTCTGAAAAGCGTTTGGCTAGTTTGTTGGCTCCAGATTCACAAATGAGGAGATTTGAGGGGAAAAAACCATGTTACCCTTAGTTGTAACCCTTTTATTTATCTATGGATCCATCGGCTGAGTCGACGCCGACAGACGATCATATCGTCGGCCTCTCTGACTATTGATCGCCGGCAATAACAGTGATGATGACGCGTGAGCGGTGAACAATGTGTAATCGTGATCTTACCGTAGTCTACACATTCGGTGCTTGTACATATGGTGCTTGTCAAAAAATTCAGATACCGTAGTTTACAAATACATCTCTGAAGCAATCCCTTCCTCCTCCGGAGTGGCACTCCAGTACTTTGCTCTCCACCCCCGACAACCCAGACAGCGTCCGCACAAAGTTTCAGCAACAAATTCATCATCACCATACCAAGATCCGTGGCCTAATCGAAATAAATGGGCAAAAAATCAACAAAGATATATTTGCCTCTAAAGAATCCAAATACATTTGTCATCAACATCCCATAAGCAGGAAATGTGCCTACATTGGATTGTACATTTGTCATCAACATCCCATAAGCAAGAAATGCGCCTACATTGGATTGTATAAACCAACAATTTCTTCCACAACGATGATTTAGCTCTGATATCTAACAACTAGCTACAAGCTCATCGAATTTTGGATAAGAGGAATGTGAAACACGAACCCAGTATACAACAATCAAATAATGAAGTGCATATATCCGTAAACGGCAGCAAGAAACTATTTACACTGGCATGTAAATCTTTTGGTACGACTGAACTATTGGCACACTTGATAGCAATTGTGTCCGTTGATTTCTCTGATGTATAGTTTTCTCCATTGCAAACCATCAAGACCCGAATTGTAGACACGATCAAGACCCGTTGTATTATCTGATAGCTCCAAGCAGATTTGCACCTCCAAGCTTAGCACCAGTTAATGCTGTTCATCAAAGTAAAACATAGTTTAAGATACTTCTAAATCGGTCTGGTATCATGGGATCAGCACCAGTACTTGCACAAGAAATGAGGTAAACATAATGGGTATTCAGTGTTATCACAATTTACTGAGGGTTAGCACATTTGGGTATTCAGTGTTATCACAATTTAAATGCTGTTATCAGAATTCAGTGCGTGGCAACACCTAAATACATGGCTCAGTCGAGATCGAGTGTCAATGCAACATGAATTCAAATGTCAAGTTCGTTTCCAAAACTTTTTTCTATGTTTCAAAAATTCTGCAGGAACTATTATTATCTAGAAAATATATCCATTGTTTGATAAGCACAAAACTTTTGGTCGACAAACGTCACAAACCTGCCTGAAGATCAAGCATCTGAATTAGCATGAATGTTATATTTACACCAGCTACAGCAAATGGATACTCCCAAATTGCACGGTCACCATTCTCAACATTTGACTTCAACCTCAGTTTGATCATCACATCAGGTATAACTGAATCATTTTCAGCATCTATTTTGCCAGATGTACTTTGGATTATTTCTATTAGTCTACGAGATGCACTTTGGATTTTTTCCCTTTCCTTTTCTACAACAAGCTAATTATCGAGAAATATTAGATGCGAGATTCAGATGTGGGTCAAGAATTGCAAGATGAACTCGGGACAATCGGCGACAATTTTCAAAATTCGTGATCGGGCTCCAAATTCTAGCACAACATTAGCATCACGTAAGAAAAACACGGGGATCAAATCAACAAAGAAAAGCTATCTTCACCGAAAAGGCGTCAAATCGCAAGAAAGCGCGCGTCGCTGTCCCTCCTCTACGCACAGACGTTTAGAGAACCCCTCCCGATCCACGCCGTCGACCCGTCACCACCTCCGCTGCACCAAAGCATGCACACGAAACCATAAGCATCCGCGCTAAAAGCAGAAATTGCCAAGAGGGGCGGTGCGTTGGGGCGGCGCCGGGCCGGGAGGCGTCGGCCAGCGGGAGGGGAGGCGTCGGCTGCGGGAGGGGGAGGGGAGAGGGGGAGGCGGCGGCGCGGGAGGGGGAGGAGGGGGAGGTGGCGGCGCGGGAGGGGGAGGGGGAGGCGAGGGAGGCGGCGCGAGAGGGGGAGGGGGAGCCGGCGGCGCGGGAGGGGAGGGGGAACCGGCGGCGCGGGAGGGGGAGGGGAAGGGGAGCGCTCGGGTGGGAGGGAAGGGACGAGCGCTCGGGTGGGGGAGGGACGAGCGAACCGGTGGGATTTCTTATTTTATACCAGTGGCATTTTGCGGGTAAATATTAGCAACTTCAATGGGTAAGTTGGTTTTAGGGGTATAGCTCCCCACGAGAATCCATCAAAAGGTTGCTTCTCCTCTCTAGTTCATTTTGGGGAGTGCTTCTCGCGAGAAGCAGAATCTCCTCATTTTGAGAATCGAGGTGTTTGGTACAGCTCCCTGAGAATCTGTTGAGAAGATGGGAGCAGGAGCTGTACCAAACAGGCCCTTTATATTCATAAGGTTAGCCCTTAACACTATGAAAGCTATTTTATCTATGCAACCAATCACTAAGTATAAGATAATATCTATACTATTCAAATATAAATACTATCCAAATATGAAGATATACATCTAATTATTCCTAATATGAAGATGTGCATCTAACCATTTCTAATATGAAGATGTGTATCTAACTATTCCTAATATGAAGATATGCTACTGTCCCTTCTTGTGTGCAGCCCCTAATGGGTTGTGCCCCTGACCCACGTCCCTAACACTTCACCATCCTTTCACGATAGCTCGTCCTTGAGTTGTGATGGTGGCCATGGTAGTAGTCCTTGAAAACCCCACTGAGACAAGCGGCCACGATGACTTGCTCCAATGCATAGTAGGCAACAGACAGCAGTTGACAGCGAAGGCACGTGAACCTTAGTGTCGCCCGACATTGACGAAGGCACTGCCGACGAAGAGAGCGAGTGCAAGGCAGTGCTATTGACCTTTCCATCACGAGGTGCAACGGATGGGTGAGAGACACGACGGCAGTGCAACCTCCAACACATGACTCACTGCGTTTCGCACCTCCAAAAGCACGGTGTCAGCCACCTGCATGGAGAGGCTGGCTGCTGGACAACGGCCATTTTCTTCCTTGGCGAGGGTGCCATTAGCACAACAGCATGCAACAAAGTTGAGAGAAGCGCTGTCAGTGGCAGCGGAGGTGGCGCCGACGCAGATCACGCAGCAACAGATGCCTATGCCTTGTCCTTCTCCTTTTTCATCAGTTTGGCCACCATAGTCGCGATGTCCACCAATGTGGTCTGCACGTTGACAAGACTAGCGTTCATCTTGTTGAAGGTGGCACTTATGGCTTTGATCCTTTGGTAGCAGAAGCCATGGTGTTAACTCTGATACCAAGTTGCTATAAACTTTAGTTCATAATAAGGATAAATACCGTACAAAACATGGCTAGGATGGCACGGCTGAAGGGAAGAGGCTTTAGGAGAAAAGGGAGATCATGGACTAGGGAGAAGAACTTGAGAGAGAGACTAGAATAATTCTTTATTCTTATTGCTTTATTAGAATGGTGCGGCCTCTCTCTTTATATAGATGAGGTTAACTCCTAACAATATAAAAACTATCTTATTTAATGCAACCAATCATCAAGCATAAGATAATATATATACTATCCAAATATGAAGATATGCATATAATTATTTTTAATATGAAGATGTACATCTAACTATTTCTAATATGAAAATATGCATATAACTATTTCTAATATGAAGATACCTGCTGCCCCTTCTTGTGTACAGCCCCTAATGGGTTGTGCCCCCTGACCCAAGTCCCTACCTGGAGCTCCAGCAATTGTTGCCATCAAAACCTCTGGTGGCAGAAGAGGACTCAACATTTCTAAGGTCTTCTAGTACTGATGATAACAGTAATAATGTACTTGTTGAGTCTGATGGAGATATGCCCTAGAGACAATTATAGAGATGATTCTGTTTATTATGTTCATGAATTATTGGATAATTTATCTTATTCCTTGAATAACATCGTCAATATTTATTATCAAGTGTGTGACTTGATTGTGAAACTCTATATTGCTGCGATGATTATTCTTAGATGATCCCTAGTCAAACATATGAGGACACATATTAATAGACTAGCATATGTATTGGTTGATGACCATGTTTCACGGGTCATAGATATAAAGATATTAAACCAATAATATGGACACATGTTAGCAAACATGGAGTTGGATCGACCCACCATGAAATACTGCGAGAATGTTGCATTCTTACCGTCATCAGTTGGTTTCATTCACAATGCGCATGCTATGTCCTTAAGACTTGAGATCGTCGCACGTACTCAAGATGCATAATGACTGACTTGGGGGTTGCCAAACACTACTCCGTAACTGGGTAGTCATAAAGGTAGCTTTCGGGTTTTGTTATGATGCATGCATTGAGGCATGGTCGATCAAGATAGGATTTGCCTCTCCAGGTAACAGGAGAGATATCTCTAGGCCTCTCGAGTGACTGGATTCCAGAAATGCATGGCCATGCTATTCACGATTAAAGAGTTAACCGTAGTCGGGAATTCAAGTCACGTAATCGAGAAAGAGTGGTTGAGCTAACCAAACAAGGATGACACGTACTCGCCTTGAGTTTAACCGATATCGTGAGGCAAAGGGAAATGCATGAGTTTTGTTGAGGTTCGTCCGATATGATCTTTGCATATACTTAGGAGTTAGCATGTCTTGCTAAGGGGCCGCTGCCGATTAGTGGACGAGTAGGAGTACTCGGGCTATGTGTAAGTGTATGTGAACCTATAGGGTCGCACACTTAAAGAGCTGGGACTTAATTCGGATAGTGATCCGAATTCTTATGGGCCATGAGTTCTTAATGGGCCTCTAGTTCGAGACCCATTATGATGGTTGCCTATAAATAGAGGGGAGGTGGCTTAGGGTTTGGATATAGAATTCGGAATTCCCGAAACCCTAGTTACCACACCTTCCTCATCTAATACCACGCCGCCGGCGCTAGCACTCTGGCGTGTGATGTTCCTGCCCCGTACGTGTAGATACCTTGGAGGTGTTGACGCGAAGCTTCAACACTAGGACGATCCGCAACTTGTGACGATCACAAGGACCTGAAGGAGGAGACGTTCTGCTAGAACGACTACAACTGCATCAACACGCCACATTGACTCTACTTTCGCTACGAGTCTGCGCGTCTAGAGGTAATCCCATGATCTATTACTAGAGGAGGTCCCTTTTATACGGTAGAATTTTTGAAATTTTACTTGCATAGCCTACCCGTAGATTTTCAGAGTCAATTTCAAGTGCTGTCGCAGACCAAGTGAATAACAACGGTTGACCTTTAACTCATGATGATGTGTTGAGCGCGATTGGTAGAGGAGGCAAGGATGCTGTCTCCTTTGATTCAAATGCTGCTACTTATTGGGTAAGCTGCCAAGTTTCATTAATCATACGTCTGGATCTGCAAAAGTTGGTTCCATTGAGTAAAGATGATGCTGTGGTTTTGAAGGTACTTGATCCAATTGATGGCACTAAGGGTTACTTGAAAGGAGATGACGCTATGTATGTGGTATGGCTCTCTATAATTTCATTGTAAGGCTCAGTATTGGATATGCAGCCACTGTTAAAGGATGTACAAAACTGCACAAGCATACACCTTTGTTATATGCTGTATATTTCGGCATGCACAAAAATGTTTTCTCGTTGAACAAGCATGGACTCTTGGCAGCCACATTTATGTCATCCATGTTCACTTTATGGGGATTATCTGTACTGGACACTATATTATATGTGTAGCTCGCCTCAGGACTTCCATCAGTTACTACCTGTAGCTGCCTCAGGACTTCCATCAGTTACTACCTGTAGCTAAGTGATCCAGATGCATGTATCAAAAGCCTAATCAACATTATGAGGTCCACGGCATTTTTGTGGTTTGTGGCTTGAGGGTTTTTAGATAGTCCCTCATTGAAACAAATCATATACAACATTGTAATATCATCATTGATTAACTGAGGTTAAGGATGTATGAGCAGTTTTTTTGTTAGGCACATTTTCTTTTGGACTTGCCATCCTTGGTAATGCCAAGTTTGACAAATTTGCATGTCTGAATATCAAGTTTGTTTGCTCTAATGTGGTCCTTGTGCAATATGGATTTGCCAAGTCTGGCTTCCTCAGTAATTTCTTACTATTAGATCTTAATCACTTTGTTTTTTTACTCCTTTTCTTCTGATATTGGACCATGTAGTGGTAACCTTATGTCAATGATGAGTATTTGACATTAATCGTGTATTGATTTTATTGTTTGAGTTTGATTTTTGCGAAGTTGAATTTCAGCATATACATTTGTGGAATTCCCGATCAGATTGGCCTCGGTCTGACCGCTGGGATGGTACAGTCAGACCGATTTGGGGATGCTGTCTGACCGGTAGCGTTGTGGGCAGTCTGACTCGCGTGTGAGCCGCAGTCAGACCGGCCCTGTTGAGTCGAGTTGTAGTCTGTTCTGTTGGTTCTATGTTTTGGGTGTTTGTCACGGTGGATCCTGTGCAAGTGTTAGTCATGAGGGAGTCCATGCGTTGTGAGTCATGGCGTGTATCCATGCATTTGGTTTATTAATGGAGAGTCAAGTACATGTTATTTGTGTTCGAATTAATTGCTTTGTTTTTTGGTGTGCAGGTGCTTCAATATTTGTTGCGACTAGCGGCAAGACTAAGGTTACGGAAGGAGTCTTGAGGCTATGGTGTGTCATGTAAGTTCGGGTGGAACAACATCTCAATTCAAGAAGCACGAAAGAAAGATAAGGACCGTGAAGGGGCAATCCATGCATGTGATATGCCAAATAGACTTATGCGTTTCAAGTGGTGACTTTTCTTGGAGCAGATGTACGATCTTGATAGCAAGGCGTTGGGTATCACGGACTGTGGAGTGATGTTGATATGCCATGAGACTTGGGCGTTTCAAGTGGTAACAACCTCGACGCAGGTGTACGATCTTGCCGACAAGTCATGGGCATTGCATCGTCGTGAAACCGGTGGGTAGCAATTTGGGAAATTGTTCAAAACCAGACAGAGTGGCGGTTTGCAAAACCACGATGCTGGCCTAAAGTGGTTTAGGTAACGTCATTATGGTTAGAGTGTCTTATCGGGTTTGTTGAGCCTTTAGAAGTCACGCTTTGAAAGCATGCAAGTGTATGAGAGTGTAAAACCCTTTTGTGTGTGGAGTTACTGAGTTTCTCTATATGTAGGTGGTGTGACCCACTAAAGAGTGGTTAGTGGGTGTGAGGTAGTAGCCTCCACTATATAAGCATTGTATTGAGTTGAGTCTTGTAAAAGACTGAAAGATTAGGGTTAGGATTTCTTTATGCTAGAGCCTTGTATGTGTTCTAGACTTAGTGTTCTGCTATTCTGAGAGATTAGCTATAAAATATTTATCTCCAAGTAAAATGAACATCCAAATTTTGCCTAAGTGGGTTGTGTCATGAATCTTCTTATGTGTTTTTGATTTTTTTGGCTTTCTTGTTTAGATTTCTCATCTCTTGAGTTTTTCTGGTGCCAATGACGTGTAAAAGGTGGAGATGTCTCCTAGAAACTAGATCCCATTCATCTGAACATGATCTAGAAGAAGTTTTTGAGTTTGCTTGTTTTTCTCAAGAGATAGGTGATTTTTGGGTTTTACTCAGGTGTTTTGGGTTGAATTCGTGTTGTGTTCTAGTTTACTATGATATGTAAGAACCCATCTTAGGTCGCCTAGATCATCTAAGACTCACGAGTAAGAGTAGATCAAAGTTTTCTACTTTTGACTAGTTTTGGTGCACTTTTCCTTCGAACGGAAAAAGGTTAGAATTTTGACAATAATGTTCTTGATGTTGATTGGAATATGTTTCTGACATCCTAAAGAAGGTGCATGCAAAGTTTAAGTTATTTGGATCAACCAATCAGAAGTTACATGGATTTTTGAATTTAAAATAGTGCTAAAAATACTGCTCATCCTGAAATCGCTGTAGCAGCGATATGGCTGGCACTGGTGCAGTAGTTTGACTTAGGTTTCTATAGCTTTGCCTGATTTTACTGTTCATAGCAATCAGATTGCTAGAACATATATCAGGCTACCCAGAAAGAGGTTAGACCGCCTCCTCCATAAATGTCAGACTACCATGATTGTCAGAACGTGTTTTGCTCAGTTTCGATCGGATTTTTTTCTTGTGATTATTTGTCTCTAATTTTCATAGTTTTCATAACTACTAGAGTGAAGTGTTTTGCTTTCACTCAAAGAAAAAGATTTTGAAAAGCTTTGGAATTAATTTGAACTAATCACCATACTCAATACTACAGATACTGAGCCTTTTGCTTTTTCTTAAGGTGTGTTTGGCTCCTGTCGTGAACGGAAAGGTAGCGGTAGGAGTGATGGGATGTCCAAATTGGACCAAGTGCGCCATAGCCAACAAGAAAGACGATAATCCTGCTGCCTGTCCTGGCCATGGCATCCTTATGGTGTCTCGTGTAGGCTGTGGTACTTGGTCTAGGCACCTGTCTGCTGAGATTGGCCAGTTCACAATAGCACAGGATGTTTGGAAGAAATGCTTTGTTGATCCCTGTTCAATTGTACACATGGCACGCTTCTGCATTCCTGATAGCCAAACTTGGAATATGTTACCATTATCTGTTCTGTTCAGCTCAACGATGGGTGAATATGACTCCTTGCTGCGGCAGGTTTGTTGCACTATGGGCGGATCCAATGTGGTTCAAGAGTGTTCAGCAAGTACCTAAATTTTTCATGTAACATCTGATATTTATTAGGCATATTATACATATATACTGATAATTAGACAAAATATTTCATATTTATACCCCTAATTGATTTTAACGTACTCTCACACCTCTCCTCTCCCAGTTGATTTTAACCCACTTCAACATATCTCCTCTCCAATTCATCTAAAGTAGCATGACCTAACAACCCATCCGCCTCCTTATCAGACTATTAGCCCCATCCATAGACCCCCTCAAACCCTAACATATCCCCTTTCTCCCCCTTCTCTCTCTGTGTGTCTCTCTTAGGCTCCACTGATCCATATTAAAATCGCTAATTCCGGTGGCACTGGTGCACGAGATCGAGGGGCAATTGGCCATCAAGTGACTTGGTGAGAGGCTGAGAGCAACTTTGGCATCTGGCTTGGCCTCGATGGCAAGGAGCACAGCCACAACAAGCGGCGATACGTCTGCAAGGAGCAAACGAGCGATGGTTTCACTTGAGAGCTGGGGAGGGAGCGTGTGGCGGTGGTGTCCATGCCGATAAGGTAGTATGCACTTGAGAGCTGGGGAGGGAGCGGGTGGAGTGAGCGAGGCGGAGAGCGAGCGAGGCAAGGCAGCGAATATATTATAGCTCCGACTTGTTTGGGCTCGCGAGCCGCTCACGAGCGGCTTGGGCTTGACTCGTTTTTTAGCCGAGCTATTTCTTAGGCTCGGCTCGCTGGAAAAAATTTCAAGCTCGGGCCGAGCTGGCTACGAGCTCGAGTAGCTCGCGAGTCTCGAGCTTTTTGTCCAGCCCTAGTTGTGGACTTTTATCTTTTTTGTCAACTCTGAACACCTATTTTAGAAATCTTGAGTCCGCCAATTGTAATTTCCATTACCTATACACTACTTATGCATGCATGCGTGTTTACATTCCTAACCAGTTTAAACATGGTGCTAACGAATCAGCAAATGGCATTTCAAGTACTGACATATTTTCTCCCTATTCTAACAAGTTGTCAACGGATACTATGCTTTGTAGTTTACTACGGGTTTGTCAGCATAATCTAAAATGAGAAATATCCTTTTGCTTTCTTGTGCTGTCCTGCCGTCATATTACTATGAGAAGATTTCCTACCAAAGTATCTGACTTAGGTTGATAGTGACTATCAATTGATTATCAATTGGTCGGTGCATGAGTGATCGTGATGCGCTCTTCTTGTTGCTGCTGTGTAGCCTGTGCAAGTATCTAATGGTAGCTTCTGGGAGAGCCTCAGTTTTTGTCCAACGAGCACGGGTGAAAACTCTAATCAAGGTGCCCACTTGCTTGCAGTTGCCCTCGTACTGCATAGCAAGTTAAACAACTTGTTGACTCAGTTTGCACTGATCCTTTCTTTTCCTGCTGTTCACATAGGCTCGGGATCATGCTGTTGGAGCAATTTGTGTGCAGGAAGCTGGAGGTCAGGTATATACCTCGCTTGTTAAGACAAGACTGAGAAATGTTCATTTGTTCTATCATTTCATCATTATAACAATTGTGATTTTGTAACCTGTTGAAACTGACAGATCAGTGACTGGAGTGCGAAATCGTTGGATCTTGCAGCTCACCTAATAGGGCGCAGAATCATCTTCCCTTCGGGTGGTGTTCTCGTGACAAACGGTGCTCTGCATGACACGCTTGTCGATATGATCTCAGCAAATTACAAATAGCTGCAATCTTGCATAGCTTCACACACCAACACAAGCTTTTTTTTTTTTGTAACATTTTACCTCGCCGACCATCATATTGTATTCGATCTCGCATTTGGGAGAGAAACCGCGGACTTGTTCAGAATCTTCAGATAACTTTCCATGTCATTACCACAACAGATATACATGAATAAAATGGCACCGTTCCCTTTGAAAAATGAGTACCTGAGCTTCTTAAGCAGCCTCGTTCAGAAGCTATACATGAGAACCGTGATGCTCGCCTTGTAAGTCGTCCTGGTATCCGATGCTTGCGAAATTCTAGAATCTTTTGCCTTCACAATGTGTGAATCTGGTGGATAATCCTGAAGGTTGCATGGTCGCAACCAATCTGACAGCGCTGCACCATGCAAGATGTTTGGCCACCAATTCAATCCGAAGAAAAAGACACCCGAAAGATTGGAGCTCTGGCTCCATCACTGGATAACGACCTGCAGCTCCTAATGCAGAATTGGCAGCTTCTAAGCATAGTTAGCCTAACAAAATCCATCATCAGGGCGAACTTTACTGCTGCGGTACGATCTGTACATTTTGTTCTCCAGTGACACGCCTGTCTGCTTCGAATTCAGTAGATGACTTCTTGTTGGCTTCTTGTTGTAATCTGTGTTGACTTTGCTAGGCATAAGAAGGGCTATTGATCAGATGTTCTTTTTTTTGGCGCGAAAAGTCGTAATTACGCGTCTTCGAAATAATTCTGTTATGTAAGCAGCACGGTGAAAATTCTTCGGGCATGAAGAGTTTATCTTGATCTGAATTTGCTGCCGAGTATCTGTCGCTTGTTGTTGCAGGAATCCAGAGTCAACGATTCCGGCAAATCTTGCCTGCTTGACTAACGGAAATCACATGTGTTGGATGTACAAGTGGGCCAATGAATGGAATTCATAGCAAATGCATTGAACAGTGCAGAGCTTCCATTCTTGCCCAAGAAATTATGTAGCGGATGCTGAAATATATGTACTCTGACAACTAAGTTTCCAGTTTTTTGTCTTTTACAATTCGAGCTGGCCAACTGAAACATCACTAAACGCCGGGAAAACATCTTAATTTAGGAGCCTTAGTGAGAACTCAAATATGCGGCGCATATATCCTTCACAGCAACAGGTAACTCCCAAGCCTCCAACCATTGGGCTAGAGCTAGATCCTTGAGCATTCTCAGAACGACCAAACCAACGTCTGAACAGCTGAAAACAGACGTCAAATGTTCTGAATAATTCAGAATTGTTTAAGGGCACTCTCCTCAGCACATTTTCAGTTACACATTTGAATATTTCTCCTCTCTTAATTTCTTGTCCCAAACCTCGGGAAGCTTCTGAGGCTGGATCATCAAGGCATGGAACCAAGTGTGCTATCTGCGGCACCAACTTCCTCATCCAGATGACAATAATGTCGCATAAGTCACACTCGTAGAAGATGTCCTTGCCATTTTCAGGCCATGCACTGATGCACATAAACAAATGCAGGGAGCAAGTACATGCCCTCATGTGTGCATGGGCCATGCATGAGGTGACAAGCAAATTATAATGCTTTCCCGCCATCTACTCTTGCTAACTATAGGCAGCGGAGGCGATCCAGGTCACGACCGCACACATCCACAGGTGCCTCATCCCAGTTCCAAATCTGAATATTGTTTATGGAGTGTGATGCAACAAAAGCTCAGGAAACAGCTTGTGTGTTTCAAAGTTTGTTGCTGCTAAACTGGATACCTCATCCACGTACGTACTTACCTCGATCCTCCCTATGCATACAAACCGCATGAACAGTAGTCACAATACCAAAAGGAGAATAAGAAATTGTCACAGCTATTACATTTAACTAAACTCAATCATGCCTAATCTCCATATGAATGTATTGGACTCCTGAGGGGCAATTTGGTAATTTTTTAATTTGATAAATAAAAAAATAAGGGTCCCACCTGTCGGTGGGACAAAATGAGAGGGCAGAAGCCCTCACGGACGTGCGCAGTGCAGCAGAGTTCTGACCTTCTGACCTTGCATAGAGGTAGAGTTCGGACAGTCCGAACATTCCAGCTGAAGAGATAAGGGGGAGGAGACCCAGTCTCCTCTCTCAAGCGGCGTCTCACCCAGATCCAGACTTAGTCTCGGTGGTTCTTCGGCGGGCGATTTGGGCGGCGAGTGGGGAGGTGGCAATTGGAGAGGAGGCGGCGGAGGCGCGGGCTAGCCCGGGCTCCTCGGAGCCGGCCGCTCATAGCCACCACGTTGCAGTCCCCTGCCTCCTCTATTTAAAGCCGTCATCTCTTTCTCTGTGAGTATCTCATCTTCGGATCTGGCATCTCCTTCTCTTTAGTTTTCTTCTTTGTAGTCTTCGAGTTTGGAGAGGATTAGAGGCTTTTGTGCCATCTCCACTTGGAGCTCTTTCCTTTAGGTTCTCGAGTGCCCTAACTCTGGTGGGGTGAGAGGGGAAATCTGAAGGATTTACTTGAGAAAGGAAGAAGGTAGTGGTTGTCCTCTGTTGCTCTTGAGTGCACTCGGCTGAGTGTGCTTTGGTGGTCCTGTGTAGCATCTCCGACCCTCGACTTCACTCTTTAGTTTGTTGAGGTGTGAAGGCCAGCATTGTATCTCTGTCAATCTTCGTCTTCTTGCTCGGCAAAGTGAGACGCTTGATTTTCTAGGACAACGCTCCTTGTGTGTTTTGCCTTGTGCGGTTCTCGTCTTAATGATTTTGAATATCACCTGTACTATGAGTTTTCAGCTACTTGCTCTTTGCCGTTTGCTACAGATTTTCATTCAGTGGGTGATTGTGAACTTTGTTTGAAATTGGCAAAGAGATATTGTGGATTCGGATCAATAGCTCAATGATGATAATTATGGTCTAATACTGAAATTGAAACTCTAAATCTTTAATCTAGCTGTCTTGTGACTCACTGTCCTGCATTCAGATGTATTATGAAAACTGTGATCATCACGCGTGTGTGTGTATATACATACATACGATGATCACGAGTTTTCATAATACATTTTTGTTAGCTGATTCGGCTTGTTGCATAACTTGTTGTGATTCTATATTCTAGAGGTATACATCAAGTTACTTGGCTAATTTAAGTGTTATTTGGTGACCACTTGCCATTGTCTTGTCTGCTGGCTAAAAAAGTGTGTGTGTGTGTGTATGTATGTGTGTGTGTATATATATAGTTGATAATCTGAATTTAAGTCTGTTTAATTGTTTTAGAGCTCAAAGTTTGAATCTCACTTGGCAAATTCAATTCGTGAAGAGTATAGATCGTAGTAGCGGGATGGTCAAGATTATATCTTGTGTAATCATAAATCTAAGAGCTATAAACTACATCAAACTATTTTAGTTATTCTCTGTCTTAAGAACGCTTTATATGCTTATTTCGGCAGTATTTTTATTACAAGGATTGGCAATATGCTCTTGTATAAATGACATGATAGAATTACATATTTATATACAGTTTCTATCATTTATATACTGCTGAAAATATGCTTTAATTGTTCTCAATTATATTAGAATTAAATCTAAATATTTACTTATACTGTAATATTTACCACAGAATGTTCTAGCAGCTTCGAAGCTGCAGATAAACTAATTAAACTGTGCATGCCCTAGAGATCGATCTTTAATTTTGTGTACTTGTTTACTATTTTACCTCCATCGCAAGCGCATGTGACTTCACTCCAATGTGGCAATCCTGATCCATTAGCACACAAGTGTTAACCCTAAAAAAAGGCGATTACAAGTGTTACGATAACAGCGAAGCCGGAATTGCCTTCAGCGCCAGCTCTACGCATATTCTATAGTATCTAGCTAATAGACGGTTTGCATTGCGGACACAGCAGCACTTCGACTCGGCGAGTCACCATGTCTTTTTCCAATTTTTCAAACCGTTCGTGGTGCTTTTCCATCTAAACAAACCAAAAGGAGAAACACAATTAGAGTCCGTTCTTTTTTACTGTGATATATGACTTTTGATTAAAAATTTTAAATTTTAACTGTTTACAACAGAGATTACGGAAAGAGAGATACTCACTTACGATTTTGGATGATACAAATATTGAACTTTTAACATATACTACAATTAACTTGTAGACCTTATTTTAAAAATAATAATTCGTTTAAAAGTTAGATACTATAGCAAAAACTAAAAGTAACTTCTAAAAACAGCTCCGAACAGACCCCTTAATCAGGCGTATAAAGCACGGGATTTGTGTATTCGAATACGTTAAACGTCAATGTTAGGATGAAGCAGGCGAGACCGGTGACCTCATGGAGATCTCGCGAATCACCGGACCGCTAATTAACTATGAATGGATCAGGGCATATACTCGCGGCGTAGAGGACGCCGTGACGCTTAGATTGTTGGAGGCGATGGACGCGTACGGCTAATCAGGCGCGTGCGTGTCGCATTATTCCTAACACAACTCCTTGCCAAATGGGCGATGTAAGCATGCTCCGTTTTCGGGCTAGGAAAATACGCCATGGGATGCCACGTTAGGCACCCCCCCTTAATGGAGTGTTAGGGCAATAGAGATTTTGTGTTACGTAGTGCATCGGTGATCAATGTTAGTTAATTTGGGAGTGTGTCATCTTAAAACAGCTAGATTTCAGTAGTGCGTGAAAGGTGGCTGGGGTCTCCATAGCAAGAGACATGGATGCACTATTAAAAGTTACCACCAGATCTAGCTAGCCAGCTAGTTTATCTTATGTACAGACTGTACAGTGTTAAAATAAATCTAGCAACCTAGGTAGGTTAATTATATACGCTATGTGTATGTATAAGGGTATCAGTTGATGTATTAACAATGAGTGGATTAGGGAAAACAAGAGTAGTAAATCTATATGACGATTCGAAGGGAGTTGAATAGGAGACGCATAATATAAGCTTTTTGCAAAAATCTTTCCCTCAGAGGAGCAGAACAAAGCTCTCACTTTAATAACTATCAGAAGTTATAAAGATCAGAGACTAAACACTCATAAGAAAAGCTACAAGAAAAACTAAGTCAAACGGAAACTTTACCTTCTAGCCGGTCAGATTGCCAACTAGGGGCTGGTCTAACCGCTACAAGGCCGGTTTGACCTCTCCCTCCAGAGCAGAGATGAAAACAACACGATTTCAAATCAAGAAATGTGAAACTTTTGATCCATAGCTCTAAATAACAAAAAACTTGGTATCACCTTCTCGATGATATCATGAACCTATTCCAATCAACGATTAAGAAAATAAATGCCAAAATTCTAACCTTTTTTCATTTGAAGCAAGGTGACATCAAAACTGGGCAAAACTCAAAAACTTAAGCCAAAACTTGCTTGTGAGTAAATGATGGTCAAGATAATCTTGATCTATTCCCATATGTCCTAGTAAGCCTAAACACAACAAGATTCTAAGCCGAAAGCTTTAGAACCTAAGAACCCCAAAATCACCATTTCTTAAGCTAAAACTGGCCAATCCCAAGAACTTGCAAATAACATATGACAATATGGATGAGATCTAGTATCCAAGAGATATATTCATCACTTACACGTCCTTAGCACAAAAAAAGATCAAGAGGGTAAGGAGAAATACCAAAATCAAGCCAAATCAAGATTCCAACACTTGAACATAAAAGGAAAAGACTTTGACAAATTTTGGACATATATTGATACTTGGAAATGAATGTTTACATGCACTTCCTAGCCATACATTAAGTTTAAGGATGACAAAAATCTCAACCACAAGCGTCTCTCACATCTCCCACAAGTTCTCTTCAAGAACAATACTCCTCAAAAGTTTATCCTAAACTTTCCCCAAAGCTTAGCACACAAGCCAGCTCTCTCTCTCTTATATATAAATTGTCACAGGGAAACCTTAACCAGCACCTCTAGTTGGGTTTTATCTACTCTTATATGGGCTAACCTGTTAACTCAAGGCTCATTCCTGATACTTTGGAGGCCCTGGGGCGAGACGAAAGTGAAGGCCTTGGAGTGCTCCTGATATTTTAAAAACCTCACTTCTATTCAGGCCGATTAGACACTTTCATGGTTAAAATCTAATGCGTATCAATAACAAGTGCAAATAATTCTAGATAACTAACATTCTACTATATGAGCAAGATTATACATGCTAAACTTCTCTTGCAAGTTGCAAGAGACATATAACTTAAAGACCCCATTTGAATCTCAAGAAATTTATGGTGTTTCTTATAAAATTCATATGTTCCAAATATGCCCTTTAGGAATGAAATCACATAAAAAACTATTTTATGAGATTTTTTAGTTAGTCAGGACATATAACTAAGTAGTCATCAGCCACACTAAAAGGCAAAAACACCAACTTTTAAAAAAATCTTCAATCCTTCAACTGATACAGAACTTTCTACTAGTCACCAAATACAACCACATGCACTAAAAATATAGAGTTTTAGGTTACCAATCTTGAATCAAAATTTTTCTTTGTATACTTGAATTGAAGAATTCAAATATCTAAGAAACCATCGGTTATCAAATTCTCAGTTTAATTAGAAAAAAATATGATGCAAGCTAGTTGAGCCGAGCTAGACATCGATCTTATGAGCGAGCATTCGTTCGTTTAGTTACCTGTGACATGTCAAATGAGGTGTTTTTAAATTGAGTTGGACACGTGGCTACCTAAACAAGTTCTCAGTATAGTTACTAGTTGTCTTCTTCATGTTGTTGCTAGTAGGGGTGAAAACGGATCGGATAGTTTCCGACCGATCCGGACGAATACGGATACGGATTGTGTCGGATCGGATTTTTTCGGATAATTCTCGGATCGGATACGGATACGGATTTTTTTTATCGGATACGGATACGAATACGGTAAGCCTAGTATCCATCGAATACGGATACGGATACGGATAATCCGGATAAAACGAAACCAGATATCCGGATTTTCTAGAATCTCCCCATTTTCTTATTTCCAAAATCCGAATAAAATCCAAAAGGCTATAGAAAATAGCAATTAAATCCCAAAAATTCACCAAAAATACCAGAAAAATCCTTGAGACATGAGGAACACAAATAAAATATTTTTAGCTCATGTTAAAGTTTAATTTAATCATATTAAATTATTTTAAATTCTAAAATTTTATTTTAAGCTTGATTTAATTCCAGAAAATTTATTTTTATAAACAAGGCTTTATAAACTCTAAAAAATCAGGATGTTACAAACTATTTACGCATTTTTGTTAATTTTAGATGTATAGTTTAAGGGGTTTTCATGTTCTGATAAATATTCGTAACCGTATTCGTTTCGATTCGTATTAGATCTCTGTAATATATGCCCACTAACAAATTTCTTTTAAAGGTCAGCACATATAGGAAATGCAAGAAGCACTGAAATGATGATAGGTCAACGTTTTAACCGTAAAGAATATGCTCCTTGATTGAGAAGGACGTTCCCCAACTGTACTCTAAAGAGGCACAGTTCAAAAATGAGATGTAAGGTTGTTATTATGAAATATATATAACGATGTTCACATTTGCAAATGAGCTCCTAAAGTGCATGCTTCTGTAATGTGTTCTTCTTAGCTATGGCTTGTGACTACGTTTGATGGTTTTTGGTTTAACGTGAGCGCTTGTGTTAATGAACCAAATACCGATACACCGATAAACTGCTTCGTAAAGATGACAAAGAAGCCAATCCATTTATTTGTTTGGATGAATCTATAAGTTATAAGCCGAAAAAAATAGACCATGATCTAGGTGTGTAAATCTTTACCGTTAGTGGAGCAATATGCATACTTGTTTTTGCCTAATTTGGACTTAAGTCACTTCTTTAAACTAAGATGATGTGCCTATCAGTTGGGAGATCCAGGCTAAACTGGCTAGATTAGAGAGTGGCGGTCCAGGATTCTGGTTGGGCAATGAAGTTAATTAATCTAACACCACTATTAACAAGCAAGCATTCTATATGATTTGACTGTAGTTGCACGTTTAATGGAGTGGATGAGATATCTGGTGTATTGTGGTCTACTTCTTAGCTATATCACTGTATCTTAAGCTACACTCTATTTTATTTCTCTTCTTCTAGCAACTTTTTGTTTGTAGATATGCTTATCTACGAACTTATATATGTTAGACTGGAAGTGGTGTCATCAAAAGTTGATATCTAATTCAGTTGAAAATTGTTATATGCATATTGAAAGTTTATTTACTATGATCGAATGCTCTTGTCTTTTCAAGACGTGTTTGTGACATTTGAAAATTCTAAATAACTCCTTGCAAGTTGTTTCAAAACGTTATCTTAAATTTTTGGTGGTGACATTTGCTTGCTCCTAGTCCAACTTGCATGGCCCTTTTGTTTTTTTTTTTTTTGAGACGGCCTCATTGTTTAATTTCATATGTGCAAATTAAGTATGGGGATCAATTGTGTAATCTTAAACTGAACATTAAAGAACAAGTTGTCTAGCCATATCTTAATTTCGTGTTGGAACAAATATTTGACGGTCAAAACGTTGATTAAATATTGAAGTACTTTGCTTGCATGTGCAAAAGTGGATGTGTGTTATTTCGAGTAATTATTGTGATGTTGACTAAAAGTCAACTGATATTGACACTTGAGGCTAGGGAGACACACGTCACTATGGAAGAGGCCTAACCAAGTGTTTGGTGATAGTACAAGCCACTAAAATGTTCATGGTAAACAAATTTAGGAGTTAAATTTCACTTTCACCCAGTTAACCGGGTTTCTGTCCTACTAATATTTTAGAAGAAATATATTGTACCGTCATAGTACTGAAGCCTAGGTCTAAAAAACTAGTAACCTTAACTTATAGGTAGTGAAAATAATATCTATCGATTGCCTTTTCCATTGATGTCACTTTCACTTCCCTCTATACTCTCTTACTTTGTTTGGGCAAACATTTTATATTTGTTTTTATTTTAATTAATTAATATTATCAGCGAAGAAACCACTCCTACCTGGTGTGGAGAGACATGATGTATGATTGGGTATGGCGAGTCAAAGGGGATGAATGACTCTTTCAAAAAAATTTCCTAAGTACCATCAACAATATACAAGAAACACCAACTCACAAATTCACCAAAACCAAGAACCAAAGATCACTAACTCACAGTAGAATTCTTTGCCCCAACCGGTTTGACCATCAACTTAGGTGCGGTCTGATCACCAGGCCCCAGTTGGATTGCTTGGGCACCGGTCTAACCACTCGCCGGTTGGATTGCTCGGGTCTTTGAGGTTTGACCACTCACCGAGAAGAACTGCAGAACAAAACTGTATATGATCTAAGAAAAGAGTTAACTCTCAAATCACTAATCCAAACGTAGTGAAACTTGGCACAAGCCCTCTTTAAGATGTTCGGAACATATTCCAATCATGGATTGTAAAGATCAATCCCAAAGTTTCATCTTTATCTAAAATACAAAAGGTTACACCAAAACAGGATAAAAGAGAGAAACACCGACCCACTCTTGCTCGTGAGTTCTTGATGATCTAGATGACCTTAATTAGATGGGTTCTCATATATCATAGCAAGAACTCAACTCAAAACATCCACAAGAGCAAAACCTAAAAATTACCTTTTTTCTTGAAGAAAACCGACAAACCAAAGAACTCCCAAGAAAGTGTCTAGATGGATGTGATCTCCAACAGATATCTCCACCTCTTATACGTCCTTGACACCAAAAAAGATCAAGAAGATAAAAATCTAAACAAGAAAGTCAAACAAATCAAAAGCACAAGGAATGATCTATTTCACAACTCACATAAGCAAATTTTGGATGTTTATTTCACTTGAAGAGGAATATTTTACAGCCACTCCCTCAGGATGGCAAATCTCTAACCCTAGAACACGCATAAGGCTCCAACGCAAGAAAACCCTAATATCTCCTCTCTCTAATTGATTATCTCTCTTAACACACACAAGTGCTTATATAGTGGAGACTTATCACTTCTCACAAAACCCTAACAACCAGCAACTCTTAGTGGATATAACCACTTATAAATAGAAAAACCTGGCAACCAACCCACTCACACACACTTGTACGCTTTTCAAAGCCTGACTTCCGTAGCTCCA
Source organism: Melocanna baccifera (assembly GCA_036346265.1). Taxonomy (NCBI): domain Eukaryota; kingdom Viridiplantae; phylum Streptophyta; class Magnoliopsida; order Poales; family Poaceae; genus Melocanna; species Melocanna baccifera. The sequence continues at coordinate 20,160,591 of CM070694.1, read as the reverse complement.
AAGCCCGACAAGACACTCCATCCTCCACGATATGACCTAAACCATTTAGGGCAACATTGCAGTTTTGCAAAGCATTACTCCAACCGTATTGGATAATTTTCTCAATTGTCATCTAATCTTCACAAAACCGATGCGATGTCCAATGATTTGTCACCAAGATCATATGCCTGCTCCGAGGTCATCACCACTTGAAACACCCGAATCCAATGCTACACCACATGACACACTATAGTCCGTGATACCCAATTATTTGCTGACAAAATCGTACGCCTGCTCTGAGGTAGTCACCACTTGAAACGTCTAAGTCCAAGTGGCATACCATATGCATACATTTGCCTCCTCACGATCCTTATTTTTCTCCTGTGCTTCTCCGCTTAAGACGATGCTCCATCTAGACTTACACGACACGCCACAACCACCAAGCCTTAGTCTTGGCATTGACTGCAACGATCATAAAGCGCTCTACACATTGAAGACCAAGCAATCGATCTTAACACAAATGACATGCACTTAACTCTCATTAACAAAACACATGCATGGACACACGTCATGACTCACACTTGCATGGACTTCCGCTAACTAACACTTGCAGGGACCCCGTCCTAACTAACACAACCCAAAAACAGCTCAACTCAAACCTCTTAGCAACATGGGCCGGTTAGACCGCGGCCACCAAGCCGGTCAAACCGCCCTACACCCGCTGGTCAGACCGTCATTATAAAACCGGTCATGCCACTCTCAATTCCATCGAAGTATAAGCGGAACTCTCAACAAGCACTCGTTGGTCACACTCGCTGGAGGAACTCTCAACAAAAAGGAACAAGTAAAGATACGAATACTCAAAATTAAACTCAAACTTCAACATCGAAGTATAAGCACAATCTAACACTCATCATCAAGATGAGATTACCTCCACGTGGTCTTAGATGCGAACACGAGTCGTTCGAATACCCATCAAGCCTTTTGTGCACCCCACATCAGCGGGTGGTAGACCTGTACACACTTGCACACTTGTCGATTACAGGGTCAGCACCCGCCACACGACAGGAAGAATCACACAAAATTCCATCATGGCTGTACACGATCAATTTCTTCAAAAGTCTGGGGGAAAAGACAAGCATAAAGTAAACATTAACCGTCACGTCAAAAATCTACAGGATACGCAGGTGGATATCGACGTAGATACGCCCCATGTCAATCGAAGGCAGCAGGAACCGATCCGACCGAGGCACGCACCGAGCAATAGCGTCCCGAAACGAACGCCTGCAGCTCTTACACATCACGTACGCCAATGTTGTGGTGGTTGTGGCGGCAGTACGGCGCGAGGACGGTGGCTGCAGGAACCCAAGGGAAGCGGCCAAGGAGGCCTCTGCGGCTCTGCCATTGCCAGCGCTGCGGCTGCCACGGGAGCAGAGCGTTTCCATGCATGCATGTAGATTTTCGCGGGCGCGAGCGAACGCGAGAATTGGCCGGCCGGCAAGCCACCGTCCTCGTACCGTACTACTGGCACAACAACCCCAACGTCGGCGTACGTGCCCTGTAATTCCTTGATGGCACCGCAGGCACGAGGCTGGGGCGCGTGGGGCCCGGCGTCCCCAGCGGTGCGTGTGGTGCCGTCAGCCGTGTGCAAGGTGGCACCGCAGGCCGTCAGCGCCAGCCAGGCGATGGGGATAGCCAAACGAGGGGGAGGTGCACAATGTTACAAATTGTTGAGTTATAGGTAAATACCGAAACTACTCCTGCTTTGTTATTCTATAAATAGAGGGCTTTGTGCCATGTAATGACTCTCACAAGATCAATAAAGCTCTCATTCTTGGTACTCTATTATCTGGTGTTTTGTGATTATTGGTTGATTACCCCCGACGTTTGTATTATGATTGTATTACCGTTCATCGATCTACAAGGTTTCTCAACACGTTATCAGCACGAGTCTCTACAACGGTGTACGGTATGCATTCGAATCAATCCCCTTTTATAAATTGCTGTTGATTCTTCAATATAGATTGTTCTAGATTCTCTGGCTATTCTATGTTGTTGGATAAATCTGTTAGTAGTAGATTCATATGCTATTCTCTGTAATTTCTGCGGTTCATCATCAAGTAATAGAGATCAATTTCAACAGTAGAATATATATGAGTTAGATACATGCACAGCCCTCTGTCGTGATCAATCTGCTAGAACATTGAACAATCTGATATAAACATTACATTTGATCTATTTGCCAAAGATATGTTTTAGGAATGAGATTCAATCACAAATTATACCGAGATCTGTCACCACCAAATCAGGCATTGTACCGAACCTATTCATTAGATCAAAAGCCTTCTAGCAGTTGCTGCGCGCCCGAAGCCGCTAGCAGTTGATGCGCCCCTGCGCCTGGGCCGCCACCGCGCAGAACCGCGGGCCACCATCGCTGCGCCGCTCGAAGCCGGCCGCCGCCGCTGCTGCGCGCGCGGGGCCTCCCCACCCGCGAGCCCGCCGCCACTTCAGTTCCCGCTCGTGCCGCGCCGAACGCGCCGGTGCGCCAAAGCGCGCCAGCTGTGCGGGCCTCGCGCTCGTTCGGCCGCGCGCCGCCCTCCTCACGCCCGGGCCCGTTGGCGGCGCGCCGGGCCTCTCTCGCTGCGCTCGCGCGCCGCGTAGCCCGCGCAGCCGCTGCGCGCGCGCGAGCCCAGCCGGCCGCCTCGCCGCCGCGACCCGGCCGGCCGCCTCGCGCCGCGGGCCCGCCCGGCCGCCTCTGCTCCCGCAAGCCCGGCCGCCGCCCGGCCCGACAGCCTGCTCTCCCGCAGGACGATCCGGAAAACGGGGGAGGTGGAGCGGCAGTTACGGCAGGGAGAGGCGGGGAGGAAGTTGCGGACGGGGGGAGGAGGTTGCGCCCGGAAATGGGGGGAGGAGATGCAGCCGAAAATTTTGGGGGAGGTGGGTGGCTGGTGGAAGAGATAAGGAAGAGGCCGGCTTTTTGCGGATTACCCTCAGATTTTTGGGGTGTCGGTGGTAGCCGCCGGAATTTTGCGCAATGGCCCTTGGGCTTCCTGAAAATTCAATTAAGCGATGGAAAGTTTTCAGATTGCCCTCGAATGTTTGGTTAAATAAGAAAAATAGAACCAGAACATTTGGCCGATGGATTTTATAGTTTTAGCCCTTGGGTTTTCAGTTATCTTTCTGAAAATCGAAAATACTTATAAAATTGACCATGAAATTTGTTAATATTGCAAATAGGTCCAGTAGGCTGAATTTAGCTCTAAAACAATTAATGTTTTAGATCATATGAACCTGCTTACAGCCTAATTTAATACTTTGGTATTATTGTATGTCTTCTGGATTTATTATCTTCAGCATATTATTTCTGCTTATTTAGTAATTCTGAAAATTGCTTATTAATTAGCAGAAATTTATTAAAATTGCTAGAAAATTCTAGAAAATTTAGAAAATCCTAGAAACATGGTTTTTAGGTGTATGAGCTTCCGTAATTTTGTGAGACCTTAGACTTAGTACACATTGGAAGCATCATATTTTATGGTTTATTTCCTAGCACTGTGTGTTTGGGGATTTATTTAATGGGTTAGTAATTCTGAAAATTACTTATATCCCTTAATAATTATAAGAAAATCCCAAGAGGTTGCTAGGAAAATCTGGGAAATAATACTTTATGTACTGAATAGATAAAAGTGAGCTGTTACTCTTTTGCACTCATTTCATGCAGCTGAGATTACTTATCAGAAGTAAGTATATATATAATTGCATGAATATTGTACGGTATTGAGCATCATTAAGCGGATACTTGCACGCCCCGAATGGCTGCAAATTGTATCACTTAGGATTATTTAATTGGCATATAGTCATACCACTGTTAAGCCTGAAGCAGACAGAATTATATCCTTTACCACTAAAAGGTAAAACCTTGTAGTTGGTGAGGAATCGCCACTACTCTACCCCAGAGTATTTGGTAGCCCCAAGGCACTTTGCCATGTTCTATTGCTCTCTCTAGGACCAGAAGTCTGCATGTGAGTATTACTCTATCTTGAACCACACTATCTCCGAACCACGTTGAGGTAATTCGCATGTTACCGATAAACAGGTGCATTCATAAGCAGAAGTATGCATATAGTGAACAACATGGAGACCAGCAGTATTCTCCTAGTTATCCTTCAGCTTTATTTAGATGCCATTTTCTTACATGAGTAACACCAATTGTAAATTTCAGCTCCTGTCGAGTCTGATCTCGCTCATGAAGAGCACCTCTTATCTTTTGCTGAAATTATGCATTAGCTGAATATTTCCCGGATACCATAAATATTTAGTCTAAGATGTTCTATTAAAACCTTACCCCTGTTGAACAATTACTTAATAGAACACTTTACCAGCAACGTATCTTACCTGAAGTAAGATTGATTAATAATACATGGAATAACATTTGTAAATATTATGCCTAATATTTGAAAGGAATAATGATATGCCTCAGTTCATTATTGCCCAGATGGCAATAGGAAAAATGTCTTTCTTAAAGACACACGAAATCTAGTCAAATATTAGATCCCAGAAGGATCACATCGACTAGAAAATGCTATAAACCCCAAAGAACTCAAGTCTATATATAACCCCATCTTTCATATTACAACGTATGTTAGTTTCACGCCAATACAATTATACACTTGAAGTAGTATAATAATAACTTATTGCTAAAGCTCTAAGTTCATTCAAAGCAAATGCTCGAAGCATGCGTTCTCATTTGAAATTTTATGGTTGGTGTGAAAAGGGGGAGAAACTTGGGGTATATAAGGAATATTGGAACCTCCGAGGAGATTATAGACAAGCATTGTGGCATATCCTAGGTCAATTACAGAAGCAAATAAGCCTGAAGCTATAATTTTTGAGAGATAATTGAATCTTCTATCTACTGTTGGCAATCATTGCAACCCCCGAAGGGTAGTTGATTTGTCTTCAGTAATATACTAGTCGCCAGCATGCGACCACATACATGGGTATTACACGGCAGCATAAAGCTACCGCACATATACCACTGGAAGCTATAACCATTTGCCTGAAGCAAATATAACTCTCAAAATATTAGACGACCTATTGGATATTAATGATCCCGAATGATCTAAATATGCCATATTCAGTTGACATTATAAATTGTAACAGGCATATAAATTACCTCCCGAATTAATCACATATATTCCTGAAGAATAATTATTCTATCTAGGAGGTTAAACTAGATGTATATTCCAGCAGAATATATATAAATATATTCCATGTAGATTAATCGTCAGACGTGTTTTATGTGATAGTGTTATATTCATACTTTTGCCAACATCCTGAAGATGTACTTTATGCTGTCAAAGCATAATGCATGTTACACCAACATAAAACCTGAAGTTTTGTGCGATCTAAATTTAAAGTCAGAAATATGAGAAATTAGATCATAATATTGGGAAATATAAGAAGCTAGAATATTTCTGTTATCGCAGATTAATAACCCAACATATATTTGGGATAATCTACTGGAAGTAGAGATGCGCAGTTATCCATGCCACAGCATTAATAAATATATAGCTCACTGCATTAAGAAAAGGAACCCCAATCAAGGATTAGTGTGTATTATGAGACAAATCATTTCCCATATGACAACACCACCGCAGCATACTGAGGGGATTTTAAAGTATGCTATTAAGCAAGATCACATCTCGGCATTAGGGGGAGAGTAATGCCCAAAACATTTGAATGCCGAGATATTTTCCTGAAGAAAGATCTTTACTACATGGTTCACGCACTAATTAAGCTAAATATAAGTTTAGCTGATACTTCTGTACGCCAGAAGCGGGGAGACTGCCAGATTTCCTTGCTCATTGCATGAAGGAGTTATATGGTATTTACCTGAAGTAAATATATCGCTAAGTTGGAATACCCCGGGTTGAATAGTATTTCCATCTTTGTGAAATTAACTGAATAGTCAGTAACCTAAATTCTACGGGAACGCCTGTGGATCTAAAGTCTGATGACACTAGTCAACATAATTGTTAACACTCCTTGAATGCTCCAGAAGAAAATTTACCATGAAGGTGAAATACCTCCTGAAGAGGCTTATCCTGAAGATGAAAACCCCAGTAATAAAGCATGCACATATTATACTACTGGGGAACACGGAACTACCAAAAGATTTTCGTTTTTGGGAAATGACGAAGTTTTGGTTAATATTGAAATACACTCAATTATGAGGATATTCGGAGAAAAGTTGTCGACAACTAGTTTGCCTCTAAAATTGCTAAAAGTTTCTCACATGAGAACAATCCGGATCCAAAGTCCATGGCCGAACATCTAAAGTGTTCATATCGGGTCGAAATGATATAAAGCAATTGAGGTTGAACCATAATCGCAGATAAAAGTCTTGGAACCAGTTCGTCCAGACTTGATGGGTCATTATAAAATAATGAGGTGGTGAAAGCGATGGTTCCAAGATCCCTGTAGAGATCAATATTCTCCTATTATAAACGAAATAATGTTCCATTATATAATAACTCTGGCAGATGATATGAATGAGATATGCAGTTATCGGATTCTGACGATCCTTGATGGGATCCCTGAAGGAACCCAAAGTTCGATCCCTGAAGGACTTGGTATTTTAATAAGAAAGTAAGTTGTAACATGTATACATATGTATACAAAACTCATACCTGATAAACTCTTACATAAAGAAAGAGTATCTCCTAGGAGAGAAAGTCTTTCCCTGAAGAGAAAATAAATCATCAGTTGATTGAAAATACACCAACGATTATACAATCCTTAGAAGTGGATAAGGACCCATTCAAGACCTGAAAAAATGGAATAAGGATACTGAGAACCAGAAGTTCGCCAAACAAGCACATATGAAGTGTATCTCTTACCAGAAGCTGATGAAGTGGCAATATCCTTTATTACCATGAAGGTACCATATATTGGTGTTAATGGCACATTTATTAATCCCCTGAGTGCCAAAGATTAAGACTGGTTACATTGACTCTGTGGTAGTATGACTATGCTATGAGCTCCATAGAACAGACGTTTGGTCATATGGTACTACTCAGAGATGGTTGCTAAATGTTACAGAACCTGAAAGGTTCTGATAAGTCACATCCTGAAGAAATGTGGCATTGTAATTAATTACCCACATATCCTTATTTGGATAAATATACTGGCCTACATTCATTTCTTAAAATGTATTAAAGGCAGTGGAACAATAAGACTTCACCGGAAGTGGTCTTCAGGGGGAGCATATGCTAAACTTTATAGTAATGCATAAGATTTAGAAAATCTTGACTTTAGTCAAACTCAGAAGGTATTGACTTGATGATTATGACCTTGAAGGTTTTATCACCTATCGATATAAGTCCAATCGATGGACATGATAAAGGTCTTGAAGATCATAATACATCATAAAGATAGTTTATAAATCCTGAAGATAAGTATTGCAAATCCTGAAGATATGCGTTGTACTCTTTTCCCTTATTAAGTTTTTCCCTTCGGGTTTTCTTGCTTAAAGGGTTTTTAATGAGGCAACAACTGTAACACAATTTTAACGTGTGCTATGTACTCTTTTCTCTATTCCTTTTTTTTCCCACTGGGTTTTTGGAAGGAGTTTTTAATGAGGCATATGCATATCGTGGTATGAAGCCTCACAAGAATGTATTTGGCTTAGACGAATAATTACCCACATCCAGAAGTCATGTGGTGTGAGCACCATTACAGACCCCACTATTATCTATGAAGATAATGTCGCTTGTGTCACATAAATGCAAATGGGCTATGTTAAGAGTAATATCATGAAGTATATTACTCCTAAATTCTTTTATTCTCACGAGCTCCAGAAGAACGAAGAGGGAAGATACTGAAGGTAAGTCTTGTGATAATTTGACATATTTATTCACAAAATCTCTCACAGTTTCTAGCTTCCAGAAGTGCGTTCGAGGCATTGGTATGAGACGACTTCGAGAATTACAAGGTTCAAGGGGAGCGAATCCCTAAACCATAGCCTATATGTAAAGCCAGAAGACTTACATGATCCTGAAGATCTAAATGTTGCACTATTTTTCTTTGTGAGTTGTTCCTGAAGTTTTCTCACGTAAGGTTTTTAATGATGCAACAAGTGCCGCAGGCAACGGATGCAATGTACTCTTTTCTCTATCCCTTTTTTCCCACTGGGTTTTTGGGAAGAGTTTTTAATGAGGCATGTGCATACCGAGGTATTCGCCCAAGGGGGAGTGTTACGAAATTGTTGAGTTATGGGCAAATACCAAAACTACCCCTGCTTTGCTATTCTATAAATAGAGGGCTTTGTGCCATGTAATGACTCTCACAAGATCAATAAAGCTCTCATTCTTGGTACTCTATTATCTAGTGTTTTGTGATTATTGGTTGATTACCCCTGACGTTTGTATTATGATTGTATTACCGTTCATCGATCTACAAGGTTTCTCAACACACAAGTCCGTCGGTAATTCCTTGATTATTTGCCCCCGGAGAACTCCTCCATTGCTTTGTTGCCTCCTAGTTAATCGTGATAGTTGAATGGCGGACAGTCGATCGATCATATCGTATGGGCGACCGGGATGCCATCGCAACCCATAAAATGACCTACGCACGTACCGTTCTCAATGAAATACATAGGCGAACCGCGCTCTACTCTGTGACGGTCGACACGTCTGATCATCGGGACAGGTCAAAACAACAAAAAAAATGTGTATAAATAACTTCATCGTAGGTAACGGCGCAGGAATAACTTTCCGTGAAGCTGCTGGTCGATCGCATGGAGAGTCGGGGAGGCACGTCAGCGCGTGCCGTCGTAGCTGCTTGTTGGCTACTTTCGGGGGTGGCGTTTCGCGTTTTTCCCGCGAACTCTACCCTGACACAGAGGATAAAACGAGGCCGGGACGGGACGCTCCCGCCTGTGGCCCGAGGCGCAGCACGTCGCGCCCGCGATAAACAAAGGCCGGCACCGAATCCTGTTGACTTCCCCCGCCCCCCGGCGGCCTCGCCCCCTTCATAAGCCTTTTCCCTCGCCCCCCACACACTGCGTCTCCCGTCCTGTACCTCGGCTCACTTTTGTTTCACACACTCCTCCGTCTCTCTCCTCCCCTCGATCCTCATATAGCCCAGCGCAACGACCCGTACTTCCACAGCTAGCTGCGAGACAAACCGAGCCTTTCTCTGCCCGCTTCACGCTAGCTAGCTGCTCGCTCGATCTCTGTCTCTGCTGCTGCTTCCATCTGTGCGGTTGATCGGTCGGTCGGTGTCGATGGGGCGTGCGCCGTGCTGCGAGAAGAGCGGGCTGAAGAAGGGGCCGTGGACGCCGGAGGAGGACGAGAAGCTCGTCGCTTACATCAAGAAGCAAGGGCAGGGCAACTGGCGCAGCCTCCCCACGAATGCCGGTGAGCACCTTATGATCGACAGCCAGTCATATACGCATGCATCACGCGCATGAGCGAATTGTGGTGATACTTACCCACCGTGTGGCTGTGTGTGCAGGCCTCGCGCGTTGCGGGAAGAGCTGCCGGCTGCGGTGGACGAACTACCTCAGGCCGGACATCAAGCGCGGCCGCTTCTCCTTCGAGGAGGAGGAGACCATCATCCAGCTCCACAGCATCCTAGGCAACAAGTAAGAGCTACTCTAGTTAACATCAAGATCACTAATTGTACTAGCCTAGCTTCCCTGCTGCTGATATAGTAGCTATGTGGAGACGTGTAGTACGGTTTCTGACGCGTTTGATCCTCCGTGCATGATTGATTGCTTAGGTGGTCAGCGATTGCGGCGCGGCTGCCCGGCCGGACGGACAACGAGATCAAGAACTACTGGAACACGCACATCCGCAAGCGCCTGCTCCGCATGGGCATTGACCCCGTCACCCACGCACCGCGCCTCGACCTCTCCTCCCTCCTCAAGCCCGCCGCCTACTACCCCACGCAGGCCGACCTCGACACGCTCCGCGCGCTCGAGCCGCTCGCCAACTACCCGGACCTCCTCCGCCTCGCCTCCACCCTACTCTCTTCGTCGCACGCGCAGCAGGCGGCGGCGGTGCCCACGAGCGGCGCCGAGCAGCAGCTGCTCCTGCCGTGGCTGCTGCAGGCGCAGATGGCGCAGGCGGCCACCATGGTGCAGCAGGTTACTCCTTCGCCGCCTCCGCAGGCCACGGCGGCCGACCAGTTCTTGCAGGGCAGCACGGCGTGCCAAATGCCAGGCCTGGTTCACGCGAACCCAGAGCAGCAGCTGGCGCAACAAACCCAGGATCACATGGCGGCCTGCCACAACATGCAGCCCCCTGACTACGACAACCAGCTGGACTACGTGCCGGCGCTGATGCAGATGGTGTCCGACGCGTCCAACCTGCGGTGGAGCAGCACGGTCTCAAGTGGCAACAACAACAACTGCAATAACGTCGGCTCCGGCGTGTCCACGCCGTCGTCCAGCCCGGCGGGGCGGGTGAACTCGACTTCAACGACGGCCACGACGTACGACGCGAACGCGAGCAATGACGTGATCACGGCCGACGCCGCCGGGCTGTTCAACATGCACCTGTCCGAGCTCCTGGATGTGAGCGACTACATGTAATAAATTTCCAAGTACGGATCTCATCCGTGGAAACTAAGTCGAACACTTCACCACGTACCGATCGAAGGTGGCGAAAGATGATCTCAAGGGGCATTTTTGTACAGGATTGTACCATCTTTATCCAGTTCATCATCAGTGGTTGCTATTAGAAGATTCTCTCCAATTTTTTTGGTTATTATTATTATTATTTGATCTTTTAATTTGATGTGTGTGGTGCGTCAGTGTGGGGGGAACATGGCAAAGGTGGTTGTGTATGATTGGTTGAGGCGGCTGCTGTCCCTCTCACTCGCATCATGCCTTGTCTCCGGTGAAGAAAAATAGGGTACTCCGGTTGCTTTTCTTAGAATGCTAATCCCTCTGTCCCGTAATATAAGTCTAAAGTCTATCATATATATAGATTAAAAAATATTAAATTTTAAAAAAAGTTAATATCATTATATCATACACATCCCTATTAAATGATATGCTATAACTGTTCACTTATTTTTTTTCCAGCATTAAAGTAAATATATATATATAGTGGAATATTGTAGTAACTACATCTTTAATCTATGTAATGAGCTTACATTGTAAGATGATATTTTTTAAAAATAAAAACTTATATTGTGAGACGGAATGAGTAGTTTATTATCCTTGCTCATTTCTTTCCTTTTGCTGCCTCTTTTATTTCATTGGTGACTGTAGCAGCCAAAAAAGGAATAGATCAACAAGGGAGGGAGAAAATAAACTAAAATAAGGACACTGGTAACTGTCAAGGTCACCGATGGTCACATGATAAGCAATAATTCTTTAATGGTTGCTACTTTCCTGCTCCCTCCCCCTGATGAGCTGGCGACCTACAATTAACTGACAGTGTATATTTCTGTGTTGAATTTTGCAAGTCAAATAAATCTCTGGTGATGCAGAACTTAATATTAAGTTGCATCAAGTTGTATAAGTGTAGATGTAGTATTGCATCTTGATATATCTTGCTTGGGATTGGTCAGGTCAACGCATGATCCATGCATTGTCACGAACTCACAAGCCGCATGTGCCTACTGCCTATACAGTAGCTAGCTAGATACACCAACGCTAATCTGTTGAGACCTTAGTGTATCAAAAGTGCAACAGTTTTGATCAATTCTTTAGTTGTCCCGGTATCTACCAGAGCAAGTCAAGTGTTTGCATGCATCTGCATGTATTCCTAATTTCCGATATGTCAATACAAGTAGTTTTTGTAGTTAAGACCTTCCTCGCTGATGAAAATCCATGATGAAGAAGCCATTACCTGTCTTGAGCTGCAAATTGTATATATGTGCTTTTTTGACTTTTTGCTGAAAAGAAGCTAGTGATGACAATCGAGTTAATTATTTAATCATAAGCTCTTTTGTGAGTACATATATCAAGTGAGTTCTTTCTTAAATTATATATCAAGTGAGTTCATGATTCCCTTGCAAGCCCTCATGATCTCTAGTGCTGTAACTTGAGAACAGTATCCTTCTAGAATCCATTCGCATTATTGTGGGCAAGTCTAGCTAGCTGCTATATAGTCCAGGGCCTTATGTATAGGCCGGTTAGAGCTAGCTAACGAGCTATAGCAATTGCAAGATAGTACACATATATACATCTTTCTTGAAGAAGGGTTTTTGACATGAGTGCGAGTGTATGACAACTTAGTGTATGGGTAGTTAATGTAGTACATGCATGGTAGATGGATAAATGATAGGTTAGATGGATAAATGATAAGTTGTGACATTTTGAGTAGGATTTGGTTGATCGACGACGAAGTTGGTGAGATAAAGTTGCAATCTAGCTTTGAGGCTGTGGTAGCGAGTAGACTAAAAATCTGAACTTGCACATTATTGGGCATTTGGACCATTGGGGCACAACGCCAGCATTCATGCATACTGGGCCTTTCCAGAAGGAGGAGGAGAAGAAGAGCGACCGAGCAAATTAACATGTACGGCATTGCTTGAAGAGTCGGACCAAACCGTGTCGACCGACGAGGCCCTCACGTGTCGAAGCAAATTAAAGTAGTGCACGGCCAGACGCCACGACGCACGAGAACAAAGCAGCGTTCCTGCGGTACGCGTGCATGTGTGTCGACTCGGGCCAAAGCGAAGGCGCGGCCATTTCGGCGCTACTGATGTGTACGTGCACGGACGGACGGCGTCGATCGCAGCGTGTACGTACGGACGGCGCGGGCGGGTGCCAGTTGGTTCGTGCCAGCTGGTTCCGTCGCGCGTCGATTCGCGGGTGCGCCTCGGCGGGGACGCGTGGGCTGCCACCTCGACGTAACACGGACGCGCGTGCGCGGCCGCCGTCGCTGTCGCCTGCCCAATCATTGACTTCTCCCCGGCGGGTGGACACGGATGGACGCCTCCGATTGATCTGGCTGCGGTGCGGCGTACGTAGTCGCGAGCTAGCCATTTCGTGGACGCGTGCTTACGTACGTTCGCAGGTGCTTTCGTTGGCCAGGTGGATCGAAATTATTACTTCCTTACCGTCGCTGCTAATCCTTCCTCCTCTCGTCGATGCTTGAGGCACTCCTGTCAAATTGTTCCAGATTTTTATTTGGCAGCAACAGATCGCAGGGAAGCGTTGCAACGCACGTGCAGGAATAATGGAAATTATGTCTTGATATTTGCCAACAGTTTGCTGATAGGTAAGCCCAGAAGATTCCAGAAAATGTACCCGTATATACCACGTATGTGTCAAGATCTGGATTTGCATCCATACCCTCTGTGTATTCTAAGCTTACTTGGATAAGTAACTAACCCATATGGTATAACAATGAAAAATATTACATCCGTTCATATGCATAAATAATGTAGTAATAAAATGTAAATAGAACAGGTGGCTAAGATCTTATATTATAAGTCGGGAAGGGTTAATACAAATGAAGTATTGCAGCGGAAAAAAACATATAGCAGGAGACTCTTAGGATATGTCCACAAGCAATCGACTGGGATACGTGAACTAGTATTCGGCGTCATCTTCAACCTTCGATCAATTGTGATAAATGTTCACCAACAGATAGTCCTTGAGCACTGAATTCATATAGTTCAGCAAGTCATTATATCAGAATGCAAGTGTATATGTATATATCTACATGTAAGGCTTAACCAAGAGAAGGTTTTATGTTTTTTAGCATAAAGCTAGTTTGTCAAATATCACAATATAGCTAGTTTATAAACCTACGACTTAGCATTTTCAACTTAAACTCAAAGTGTCCATTTTAATTAAATTCATGAGAGTAAACTTTCTTCATAGTTGTCTACTATATCTATTGCTTAAGCATGATTCTATATTTCACTACAACAAATGTGAGCTTCAGTAACAAATACTCCTTGATGACTGAAATAAAGGTCATTAATGAGCAACTTTCTGTGATGCAGTAGTCCTGACGATCTTTACAGTGGCGGCGACACGATGGGAGATAGCCTGAGGTTGTGGCGTGACAACGTGGGCAATGTTTCTGTGCATAAGGGCAACTACCACCCCAAGGCCAAAAACTTCAAACTGATGTGGGTTTTAGCTTCTACTGGTCACAACAAAGCTCAGAGAGCTCTTGGTGCTGCAAAATGTGGCACCAAGCCGGGCTATCTAAGGCGGCCTATGATGGTGTGGTGAGGAGCTAAGGCGCGGTGACGCTACGGGCATCTAGGCACGACATTGACTACCCTACTAGGTGTTTTACACAAAGGAATACAAGGGAATAGAAGGGTTCACATGGAAACCGAGAGGAGAGGGAGACTGCTGACGATGGGGATAACGACGCGTTTCGACAATTCTTGTGCACAACAAGGAAGAAGGAAAGGCACATTAAGGAGAGAGGATCGAGGCAAGCACAGTGGATATGACCTTCAAGGTTAAAGCTCACCAAGGCAAAGGGTACTGGCGCGCGAGGTTAGTGGTGGCACTGTACATGGCGGTGTTGTCGGGGCTTTGGCCTTCCTTTTGGAAAACAGGAAAAGGCAAGGTGCGCATTAGAAAGAGGGGAGCGAGGCAAACACGATGCACATGATGGCGACGGCGGAAACTCACTGGACGGCGAGAAATCTGACGACGTACCTGTTGGCCAAATTTGGGAAAGAAAACCAATTTTTTTGCCTCCAAAGGTGGAGAGGAAGCTGGAGCTTAGGGGAAATGAAGATGAGGTGAAAGCTAGGTTTTTTACGTGCTTGGGGTTGTTTAAATAGAGGAGAGGAGGGAGAGCAATGCCAACACCTTGCCCTCGGGTGCAAGAAAATGGGAGAGAGAGGGAGCACGCAGAGAGGGGGAGAGAGCGAACGGCGATGGGATGAGGTTGCGATAGCATGGTGCTCGAGATGGCAAGCGTGACGTAGCTTCTGGCGTGAGCGGAACATGCTACGATAGTGCAGGTGGGCAAGCATGGGGTGGGAGAGAGAGGTGGCGTCGGGGAAGAAGAATAGTGCCTCGCACTAACAAGTAGGGCTAGGGCCCATATGGTGTGACTGAGAGAAAGAAAGAGAGGGAAGAGCCGGTCTGTGGTGCGTGGGCGAGTGTGTGGGCTGGCTGGCTTGGACCGCGGGAAGGAAAAGAGAAAGATAGGGGAGAGTGGGATGACGAGGAAGGAAAAAGGGGCTAGGCTAGGGCTAGGGTTTGGCTCGAAGGTGATGGAGGGAAAAAGGATGGATTTAAATTTTATTTGAGATTTAGATTTGAACTTTTGGAGGGTGTTTACACAAGGATTTTAGATAATCTTGATTAGCACACAAAATAATTTTGAAATTTTTGCAAATTCAATTTTTGAGGCAAGGATTTTATTTTAAAATTTTAAATTCAAGGCAAAGTTTTTGAAAAATCTTGAAATGCAACAACAGTATTTGAAAATCATAAATTTATGAAAATTTAAAATTTTCCTAAAATTGGGTTGTTACGGTATGTTACACGTACCTGTGCTATGTTGTCGTCATGCATCCACAGGTTGATGGTGGTAGAAATATTAGCATAAATGCGTCGATCAATCCGTTGTAAGGATCAGGCATGGTGTGACAGCCATCCAACGACTTGGAAAACTAGGATGGTCCTGGTGATGTTTACACTATACAGGGGACCTTTACTTGGTTACCCTGAGGAGGGGTCATTCATAACACGCCAGTCGGTGGCATTCCTAATCTGGAAGGACGAATTCGAGATGTATAAGGGCGCGCTCACGATGGTTGTCGGCGTCAGCTTCTGGCATTCGGTTGGCTTCTAAAACACTATAGCAATTTTATTGGTTTGTGTTTTTTTTGTTTTTTTCCCCGTATTCCTTTGCATTGTCTGTGATAGATTAACAAGTCGTTTTTATTTTTACATCTTTTAAATTTAATTATGCTCAATAAGCCAACTCAACCACAGTAAAAAATCAACCAGTTACAGTAAAATTTCAGCCAAAAGTTATCGCTCTTTCGAACGCCCCTAACACTTGTTGTTTCTAACGGATCATCCATGTATCGGGGGTCGATCTTCAGCTGATCTCATTTCTGTCCAGAGGAGAAATGGTCCAATCGATAGGCCGCCCGCAGCTACATGCAAGAGCAACCTTTGAATACGTATTTATTTATGCCCATGCATGAAACCATCACGCTACTCTAAGCATGAGGTACGCATGCACGTACGATCCATACACAATGGTTTGACTCGATGAGGACCCTTGTGCTAGCAGCTTCCTCGAAGAGATTCTGCCGCAAAGAAATGCTCTCGGCCAGGACCACAACCGCAAGCATATACGTCAGCAAAAGCAGAGAAGAAAGGATGAAGAAGAAGAAAAAAAAAATACATACTGCTCCTCAGAGCTCCGGTGCGCTGTGCGACGAACAATGGAGGACGACGTCGCTTTCGAGGGAGTAAATACGACGGCTCGACGAAACCATGGCGGAAGCGGTGGTGTCTTTTGACTTGTGACCGATCCGCAGCCGCGCGCCGAGCGGGCCGCCGTTTCCAAGTCCCGGCCGACCAAGAAAACGGCCGCTCGATCGATCATCTCGTTTTCGCCCGCGGCGCGTATCCACACGGGCGGCCGGCCGTGAGAAAGCTAACCGGCACACGGGCCGAGATGCCTGGGGCGCGCGCGAAAAGATGTCTTTTGTCTGGCCTCGCGCGTACACACATGCTGACCGATCTGCTTTTGAGCGTGGGGACCGGTTTTTTTTTTGGGGGGGATTTTTTACGGGAAATGTTGATCCAGCTTGTGCGCCCAACGGACGAATAGTGTGCGCATCCATACGAGCCGTCCAATGAAAACAGCATGTGGTGAGCCGTTGGCGCTGGCGACATAGGTGGTGGTCGGAACAGCGATGGTTTTTGGTTTTTGTTGAAAAAATATTGTAGTTGGTTGAAAAAATACTGTAACTGAGTTGGCTTATTAGGCATAATTAAATTTAAAAAAATATAAAAATAAAAACAGCACGCTAATCTAGAGTAGATGATGTAAAGTAATACGGGAAAAAACAAAATACAAAAAAACCAAAAAATACAAAAAATAATCAAATAAAAACAAAAACGCTACAGTAGTGAACAGTGTTCCTGTCGCGCAGCCTCATCGCGAAGCCAAGTTGAGCGCAGCCACGGGGAAAGCGATATGCCCTCTCTTTTTTGTTGGATAGCATTTGTGTATTAACGTGTCTACCTACCATGAAGCTCAACAGGTTTTTCGTTCTGTGCTACATTTATTGATGTGCCATGCAAGACCAGAGAGTCCATATGCTAGCATGTTTGTTTTAACTTCAGCACTGCAAATTACTTCCGAATCAGAACTCCTCAAAAATTCAGATTTTCATCCAGATTCTAAGTAGCGGAAGCTCTGAAATCAGAAAATGAACTAGTAGCCAGAAGCTGGGGTTATCCAGCTTCTCCAGATTCTGACTAGCTAGATACTCACCAGCTGCTTCTCAGAATCTACAGCTAAAACAAACAGGCTCTATATGTGCTGCATGCATCATGTGCTATGCAAAGACAGAGAGTCCATGTGCTAGCTATGTGATGTGCCATGCAAGGACATAAGAGTTTATGTGCTAGCTAAAGAGCAAGCGAGAGAGAGAAAATAGAGGCTGGGAGAGATGGAGAAAGGGGTAGGGGGCGGACGACCAAGGGATATCAGAGAATTTTATCAAGATTTACTGAATTCCTCCTCTTCTCATGATTCTACTCTACGTATGTAAAGCAAAACCATCCCTCCTCTTCTCTATTCCATCTCACGTTTCCCATTTTTCATTGGCAAATTTCTAATCAATTAAACTTGCTTAGTTTCTACTTTTGTTTATTTTTTAGTCTGCTTTTCCATGTGTTGTCCTAACTTACTTTCGAATTTCTACCGATTGGATCACACCTATACTAAGCTGGTTTTACTTTTTTTATTTTACTTGCAAATTATAATTATTTTTGTTTTCATGTTATCTCAAATTGCTTTTGAATTTATACCGACTTACTTAACACCTATACTAAATTGATTTTATTTTTTTATTTTTGCTTGCAAATTATACTCATTTGCTTCCATATTTTACCCTAGCTTGCTTTTGAATTTACGCCGACTTGCTTTACATCTATATTAAGTTAGTTTTATTTTTTATTTTTGCTAACAAATTATACTCATTTTGCTTTGACGCTGATCCCAACTTACTATGAAATTTATACTGCCTTGTTTCACAACTATACCAATCTGATTTTATTTTACTGATACCTAGAGAGAAATCCAGAGAGGATGTCAACATGTTTAATGCTTATTGAGCTAGTGGGCCTTGGTGGAGGGCCGTCTCATCCTGTTATTTTTTTTGTCGTTTAGCTTTTTTTGGGTGTGCGCGTGGAGGGATCAACGGACACTTAGCCGGTTTGTAGTCGCATCCTTTTTTATCTTTTGCTTATGACTATTTGAAAACCGAAATAAATAGGACGATTTCTCTAAACGGCTTCTCGAAGCTGCTTCTCTAAATTACTTTTCAAGCTCAAAACCGTATGCGTCGTCTATATTAACGTACCATTCGTCGTCGTCTCAAAAAACATACCTAAAAGTCATCGGTCACGGCAAAAAAGTAGCACTTGACTGCCAAGTCACCATACATCACTACCACTCGTGAATAGCTGTATGCTACTAACAGGGGCAGATCTACACCTCAGGTAGCCTAGTCTCCAGTCTGAGACGTGCAATATTTATTAGTACAAAACCTAGGTAAATCTATATAAGTGAAGTGCATAACTTTTTCTTCTAACTCAGATAATAATGATCTCTGACTCTTCCTAATTCAGACATAACAAAATTCTAGATCCGCCCTGGCTGCCAGGAACCTAACTATCCGTTTATTGTCCACCCGGTAAAGCACCAGTGCACCACGTTCGCTACTTAATTGGATGAATGAATACAGTGTTACTAGTTAGTTCTTGAAGTTACCCATGTTGAGTTGGCGTATATTAGACCGCTCAATGTGCACTTACTTAATTGGATGAATTAATGGAGTTAGCGTTACTCCCTCCGTTATGTTTCACTTGATTTACTAAAATCTATACTATCAATTTTTTTATAATTTAACCATTAATATATTTTAAAATTATTTAGATTAGCTATATAAAAATTATATCATTAAATTTATTGTTAAAAATAATTTTATTAGTATATCTTAATATAAAGTTATAAAAAATAACGATCAAAATCGCATCTTAAAAACTATAAAAGTTAAAAACATCGAGTAAAATGTTAAGTAAAAAAGAACGAATGGAGTACTAGTTAGTACTTGAACTTACGCATGTTGAGTTGGCATGGGTAAACAAAATCTAAAACAAACATAACGACTTAGTCTAAATGATTTCTTGAAGTCGTTTTTTAAATGATTTTTTAAATCTAGTGTTTGGGCTGTCTCAAAAATTAGAGCTAAAAATTACTAGATAGAGTCAAAAGCCATCACCACTTGTATAAAAAGACAGGACCATTAATGCGGCGCCTGCAATGTGTGCGGACGCGCATAATCTGCAAGAAAGAACGCTACAGAAACCACCTTTTCGGTCTCTGTGGATCTGAAAACTCTCTCTAGGTCGATACAGAACGAGAGAACGCTCAGCTTTCCCCGCGGTCCACGTACGTGCGCACGACGTCAAACGTGGCCTGGACATGTTTGATTCTCGGGCGCCACGGCTTGCGCTTTTTCGCAGACGGTCTCTTGATGTCCCACGAGTTTTATTTGCTCTCTTTTGTAGTAGATGAAGACTGGACTTGTCCAGTTAGTGGGAATCTTAATTAGAAAAAGTTGGCGACTACTGTGTGCGCTGCATGCTGTGATTAGTTTCCTTTCCGTCTCGCCTTTTGGCATGCAAGGGACTTCCATGTAAGGAGTCTGTTTAATGATAAGATCAAACACTGTATAGATGAGTGGCCTATCGAGGTACATGTATATGGTTTGATGCGTAAACATGTTGTGTTGGTGTTGATAAAAAAAAATTCTGAAAAGGAAATAAAAGGAAAGTCTTGTGGTTGAGAGCTTGAGATCGTTCCAGGGTATCACCGGATCAGGCTATCAAATGGTGAGTGGATGTTTTGGGCTATGGATGAATGGACCTAGTTTTAGCCCATCGCCATCGGGTAAAACAACATTGGGGGCCGTCATTCTCTGTTACAGTGGGCCGAGTCTATTCTTCTAAGTGGAGCATCATATCTTTTATCGAACATCTTTTTTCAGTTGGGCTGGGCCGTCTCATTCTTCTTTCTCTTTTGAGTGAACCGAATAACAGCTCTTTTTCCACCTGAAAAGAGTAAGGAATAAAATGCATCGAAGGGACTTGAACTGTGGCGAATTTTGGTTCGAAAGTCAGATGGATCACGTGACTAAAATACATGACACACCAAAATCACGGGGAACCTAATACTAGTTATGGCTAGCCAAACTTACTTAGGCCATGTACAATAAGCATATCAGCTGTGTATAGCTTCTGCCATCTAGAATCTCAGCTGATACGAATGAAAGAGAAATATATCATCTGCAATGCAATAGCCGGCTATTTCACGAGAAACAATGAAGTAGCGATGATTTCCGCTGTCGTTGTATGGAAGTCGTCGTCAGAGTTGTGCTTTTAACCCTTGAAGAACGTAGTTTGTAGCCTAGTTGCTGGCAATTAGATGCAAGATGTGGTTCTGTCCTTGTAGCTAAACAGTGTCATTTTGCATTCATGTTTGCTTAATGCTGGAACTAAATAGCTTGAATCGATATTTCTGTTGATACACTTCTTTTTTAAAATTTGCATCATTGTTGCTTGTTAGGAAATATTTGAATACTTTGTAGCTTTGCATTGCAATTAATTTAATTTTCTACTCCTAACTTTTCAATCTCGTGCCCAGGTTAAGGTTCTTGCTATCCCACCTGTGGTAGTGTCATGGATTCCACATTTTCTTCACCATTCTGCGGTTCTGCCTCATATTGGTGTACTAGTAGTTCCCTTTCTGAAATCGTCTGGAGAAGAGAAAAGACCTTGTCAGTGTAGCAATCTTGCTTTGATGGGAGGAGACTGTATTTCGATGCAATGTACGTAAAGAGGCCGGAGATTGTTTAACTGTTAGTTGTTAAGTTAGGGACATGGATAGCCTGTTTCACCGGATGTGCTTGCACTCACTGTGTTTTCGGAGAGATCTTATCTACCATAATTAACTTGAGTAAGATAATGTCATTCTGTTTTTTATTTGCTCCGAATTTATAATATTGGGGGATTGATCATTGATTCCCTACTACTGTCTAGTATTATCTTCAGCATGCTTGTTCATTTTCGCATTGTTCATACCCGGAGTAACTGTGAACATTCATCTTCACATGTATTTTTTTGTATATAGCATTCGCATGTATTTTTCGCACTGTTCATACCATGTGAACGATGAGCAGTAGTTAAGATATGTATGCGAACAGTGTGAAACTTGTAATGTGAACGCTTATCTAAACGTGTGCATTCATATGTGAGCTCCTACAAGATGTATGGCATCAAGCCGCCACAAACCATTCTTAGGCCGCACTCAGAGTAGCGACGGGCGATGGCATTGAGCGACCAAATGCACTGTAGCGTGCGTTCAAGTACTGTAGCAATTTTGTCTTTATTCTTTTTTTTAAGTATTTTTATGTTTTATTTTTTCCATATTCCTTTGCATTGTTCGCTCTAAGTTAGCATACCACTTTTATTTTTACATTTTTTTAAATTTAATTATGCCTAATAAGCCAACTCAGTTACAGTAAAAATCATCCAGCTACAGTAAAATTTCAGTAAAAACCAAAAGCCATTGCTATTCCGAACGCCTCCTTAATAAAGGCCTTCTTCTACCTGTTTTTATCCTTTGAACACTCCAACTATGTCACATCAACCGGACTCTTCTTTCTAGGATAATCTTGACTATTCTTCCTCAGAGGATCTCGATGACATTGATCCAACTGAGTTCTACATGATTGAAAATTTCATTGCCGAGCAAGATTTCTTAAACTTCATCGCCGAGCGGGTTAGTGCGAAGTTGAAGGCCAATGTTAAGCAAAGAGCCGAATCATCTTGTCATCAAAGTGGTACAAGAAGGTACATACAGAGGGCTCATGAGGATGCCCATAAGAAGCTCGTGACCAATAACTTCTCTAGACATCCTCTCTACACCGACAAAATGTTATGTAGAAGGTTTCGAATGAGAAGACCTTTCTTCCTACGAATCGTGAGTGCACTAGGCGACTTGGATTCATATTTCACCAATAAAACAGATGCCACTAATTAGTGAGCGGCAACAATTCATATATTAACATACAGCATCTTTGCTGATCAGCTTGATGAGGTAACAATGATTGTGCGAGTATTACATTAGAGTGCTTGGATAAGTTCACTTAAGGGGTGATTGGCAAATTTGGAGCAGTATTTGCGGCTCTACATGCTTCAAGTTGATGGATCTTGTGGCTTTCCTGTCCTTAGATGTGACAGTGAGCCACCATCGTGCCTTCTTATCTTCCTCGTCTAGGAATGTAATAACCCCACACACATAGCTAGTTTACAGACATTTGTTCAATCCGAACAAAAGATACGAACATATTTGCCTTCGCTGCAGCGTAAACTCACACCATTCGCCCCGTTGTGTCGCGTAGCCGAACCAGGCCAGCCTACACGTGCGAGATGACAATTCCAACTTGCCATACTCATCAGTCCTCTTATGGCACGGTTGACCGAGCCGGCGAGGGGTCCCCTTCCGACCCGACCCGAGTTAGGTCGGCCTTTCTGGACTGCCTAACACCGTGCCGCGCGCGAGCCCGTGCCCCAGCCAAGTTGGAAGCGAATAAAGTAATAAACCCTCGTGGATGCCCTCCTGTCCAAGAAAGAAACGAAGCAATCAAGGACAACAAATACACGCGCGATTCGCAAAAAGGGGGGGACCAAGGATACCCCTCGCCACCGACCCGAGGAGAACGGCGGCACAGCGCATCTCAATCGCGTCTTCCCGCCACCGCCGCCGCCTCGGCTCCCCTTCCCTTGGCCGCGGGGATCGTCGCTCAGGTTTCGAATATCCTCCTAGGGTTTGGTCCGCCCGCGCGCGCGCGCGCCCGTGGTGGGGGTGGGGGTTGGCTAGGGGTTCCGGTGGTGGGTGGTATGATCTGCGGCGGCTTGGTCCGGTGAGCTCCGATGCTACGGTTACTGTCGATCAGCGAGAGGTGCGCTTCCTCTCTCTCTCTCTCCCCCCCCCCTCTCCCCCAATCTCTGTTGGTGTGGTGTTCGTGCTCCTTTGGGTGTAGATTGGTGGGGTGGGGGTGGATCTTCTCGGGGGACTTGTTTGGGGGTCCAGATTTTGTTGGGAACGGCCGCGCTTTGGCTCCCAAATTTTCGTATAATGTACTGAACTCTGCAAATTTCTTCAATTTTGTACCGGTCGCGTGGAAACTGGAAGTCGTGGCAGTTTGGGACTATGGGGCTGTTATTGAGATCAATTGGCCTTCCAATCTAGTTTAAATTAGTAATTTGCCGACATATGTATGTATGAAGCTAAAGTTTTTAATTAGCCGAAATTATTAATGTGAAATTTCATCGATGCTTTGTTGGCATTTGAATCTTCCATATATAGAGGATCAAATGAGAAGTAATTTGGGGGTTGTTATGGAATGATTAAACAATTAGTGGATACACTCGAATCACATTGGTTCTAATGTACAAATTGAGTGCTTTTTTTGGGAGCAAACCAAACTGAGTTCTTAAGTTCACCTTGTAAATATAGGGTTCTGGCAAGTGTCAGCTGAGTTTGAAAACTTGCAGATTGTTGATATGTTCATTTGCATTTGTGAGCAGGCTGTTGGCAGTAGGAACAAATAGGCGGGCAGCCCATTTTTCCCAGCCGGGCCACTACAGTGGGTACTACGCAGCAGTGAAGGACAATGGCTTGTCGACGAGGCGAAAGATCCCAGCTGTCTTCTCTAGAATGTTCTCACATTACAAGGTCATTGTCAGAAAGAAAAAGGTTGAGGATCACAATTGCAGAAACAGGATTTCCAGAGGCTACTGTACCCTCTCTGTGGCAGTGGCGAATTCATCAGCAACACAGCAAGCCCAGTTGGCATGGAAGCGGCTCAGTCATATGTACTCATATAGCGGCCCCCAGTTCCCACTGATGAACCGAGCTGCCTGTGCTGTAAGCTTGTCCTTAGCGAGGTTCCATTTCGTCCCTGGGGTCATGGCTCTAGTTTTTGGCAAGATGGCATTGGCACAGCCTGTCCTTGCAGACTCACCATCCTACATGCCTACAATGGAAGGAGTTGTCACAAAGGCACGAGATACTCACCAGTTTCTGTCATCCATGGTTTGGTCAGTCTGGGAGGGCATCACTTTGCTTATTAGAGCGGTGCATTTGGCATTCCTGTTCTTCCCTGCAACCACATTAGCTCCATTTGCAGATAGTTTCAGCGTTGCATTTAGAAGGAGGTGGCTTCGTCTTGTGCGTCATACACTCGAAAAGGCTGGACCAGCATTCATTAAGTGGGGTCAGTGGGCTGCAACACGGCCTGATCTTTTTCCAAGTGATCTTTGTGTTGAGCTTGCAAAGCTTCACAGCACAGCTCCAGCACATGGCTTTGCTTACAGCAAGGCTACCATTGAGAAGGCATTTGGTCGTAAGCTTTCTGAAATATTTGAGACTTTTGAGGAGAACCCTGTAGCTTCTGGAAGCATTGCACAAGTACATCGGGCTACACTAAGACATCAACATCCTGGAAAGCATGTTGCAGTTAAGGTGAGGCATCCTGGTGTTGGTGAATCAATCAAGAAAGACTTTTTACTCATCAATCTTGTGTCAAAAGTTTCCAATGTCGTCCCTGGATTGAGTTGGCTGAGGCTGGATGAGAGTGTCCGCCAGTTTTCAGTTTTCATGATGTCACAAGTTGACCTTTCAAGGGAAGCTGCTCATTTGAGTCGTTTCATCTACAACTTCCGCAGATGGAGACATGTGTCTTTCCCAAAGCCATTATATCCACTTGTGCATCCATCTGTCCTTGTTGAGACATTTGAGAATGGAGAAAGTGTTGCTCATTTTATGGATGAAATTGAAGGAAATGCTCGGATGAAGAGAGACCTTGCCCACATTGGCACATATGCATTCTTGAAGATGCTTCTGGTATGTACTTTTTCTAATTCTGTGTTTCCTATTATTCTCGTTTCCCCTGAGTGGTGGTGTTTGTGTGTGGTCGGGTAGGGTGGGTATTGGGGTCACGGTTTGCATTCATAAGAGCCTATGTAGTTAGATGTATCATTTTTTTTTCTAACATATGTTATATGCTTCTATTTAAATTCAGTCACTGACGTCTCAAATATTACCCCCCCCCCCCCCCTCCCTTCCTTTAGGAGGACAATTTTATTCATGCAGATATGCACCCTGGAAACATTCTTGTCCGTCTAAATGAGAGCAAGCGTTCAAGGAAAAAGTTTTTCAGAACTAAGCCCCATATCGTGTTTCTTGATGTGGGCATGACTGCTGAGCTCTCCCGAGCTGACCGTGATAACTTACAACAGTTCTTCAAGGCAGTGGCTACCAGAGATGGTCGTACTGCTGCTAACTGTACTCTCCAATTATCAAAACATCAGAGCTGTCCAAATCCAGTGGCATTTATTGAGGTAAAGTGTGAAACTATGCTGCAGGCAAACATTTAGAGCTCATTCATATTTGATGCTTGATATGCGATGTTTTAATGCAACTAGCTTCCTTTCAGTCATCATGTATATCGTATGTACCTGTATTCATTCTTGTACACTGCTTGTCAGAATGGTGGGGCTCTGTGTAGACATTATGATATTAAACAGCGTGAGGGACAGGTCTAAATAATTTATATACCTAGAGAATATCAGAAGTTTCTAATAGTCAGGTTTAATGCTTTGGTTACACAAGGTATGATTGGTTCACTAGGGTGTTCCTTTCTTGAAGTATGTCGATACAAGGGATGTAGAGTGAAATATCCAATGAAAGATCCTTTTCCTCTGTTGTTTGTTCAGGCATTTCAGGTTCATGTCTTTCTTGCTTCAGTTTCACTGAAGTAGCATTGCAGCCCATATATGTTTAACTTCAGTGTATACTTTCGTATCTACAATCTATGTGCATAATAAGTTCGTTGGCTCTAGTAGTCTAGCTTCAATTTGTGTATGATGTATTCCTCCAACTTGATGCTTTTTGCTGCTTGTTGCTTGTATTTTTGTATCCAGTCTTTGATAGTTGCATCTTAATTTTCTGAAAATTTCATGCTATACTACTGATAATGCAGTCCTCATCTTTGTACGTATTTTTTCTTGAATAATAATTTTATTTTTCATTATTGATAGGAATTGGACAAGTCATTTTCATTCTGGGGAACGCCTGAGGGGGACGTTTTTCATCCTGTTGAATGCATGCATCAATTGCTCGACACAGTTCGTCGCCACAAAGTCAACATTGATGGCAACATCTGTACTGTGATGGTTACCATTTTGGTTCTCGAGGTAAACTACTCTGGTAAAACTATATCTATAAAAGATTTACCACAGGTTTCAATTATGATACTGTACAAAAGGAATTCGATTATATATCAGAGTACTTAATAAGGGTCTCCATCCTTGTTTGTAAAGAGTATAGGATGTGCAAAATCAGATACCTATTTGTGAAGAAAGATACTGATAGCATATACAAGTTGAACAACTTGGTGCCTATGTATTTAGTACATATTAGTTTTCAGATTGGAATTCATATTGATCATGTTCCGCATCATTTTATCCAACTTCATATGAAATTGTGTATTAGAGAACATTTTTAAGTGTTTAATATGGACTTTTCTAGGGAAATAGTACTAGTGGGTTTTGTTAATGACCACCCTTTTCTGTGTGACAAGCTAATCCTATATTCCTTGCGTAATACCTCTATGTCTTGCAGGATGATCCGTAGCATGCTTACTGTGGCTGTTGATTTTTGTTTTTGTAGGGGTGGCAACGCAAGCTAGACCCAGGCTTTGATATCATGCACACATTGAAGACTCTACTACTAGAGAAGGACATAAAGCAACCACTTGATTTTTTCTCATAAACAAATTGGCATTTTTCAAGTGTTAAATATACAATTTTCAGGTAATGTAGATTTCCACAAACAAGTCGTCTTTTGTTTAATGTTATGTTGTTTTGTTGCAAGAAAGTTGTGGAACAATTATCGCATTCAAGGAATAGTATGTGTCACTAAGCCAGTAACCAGCCCTTTACCACCAGCACGAGAAATATGGCCTGGGCTTGTTTTTAGAAAAGCAACTGCTTGAGTGAATGACACCCAACTTATTACACCGAGTTCTTCGAGATTTTGCGCTATGAATGCTTTCACAAATTGCAACTGATTTTTGTTGGAATGGACCTCGAATCGATTCCATGGGCCAAAATGGCCAATATAAGTTATGTACAAGGCATAAGCAAATAGTAGAAAACCCCCTATACAAAGGACTAATACAAATATGTACATATACTTCTAACATCCTTGTCAAACTCATGGTGGATCAACAACATTGAGTTTGGAAAGATAGAAGCTATGCTGAGTCATAGTCTGCGCCTTCGTGAAGAAGTTAGCTATTTAAAGCTCTGAAAGCACATACTGAAGAGCGACAACCTGCCGCTGCACCTGTGACCTCATGTAGCATCAACAAGTCCTAGTCTATGCCTTCGTGAAGAAGTTAGCTATTTAAAGCTCTGAAAGCACATACTGAAGAGCGACAACCTACCGCTGCACCTGCGACCTCATGTAGCATCAACCTGAATGTGCTTGATAAGCTTATGCTTCACTGGATCTCGAGCAATACTGATCGCATCAGTGTTGTCTGATAGTAACATAGTCGGTGCAGAAATTGAAACATCAAAGTTCTCGACGTGTAGGCCCTCTGTCTACCTGATGACATGGGTGAGCGGCGGCGGTGAGCTCCTCCCGAGTCGCGGTGGCAGGCAGAGGCGGCAGCGACTGGAGGGAGGGCGGCAACGATCTGGGCTGAAGGCGGTGGTAGGTGAGAGCCCAGGAGAGGGAGATCCGAGAGGAGAGAAAAGTGGCGGCCAGGAGGCGGCGGCGATGAAGGTATTTGGAGGGAGAGAGCCATGTGCTTTGATACCATGTTGGAATGGACCTCGAATCGATTCCATAGGCCAAAATAGCTAATATAAGTCATGTACGAGGCATGAGCAAATAATAGAAAACCCCCTATACAAAGGACTAATACAAATATATACATATACTTATAACACTTTCCACACCATTCTTTTGATGATTGTACAATATATTTTTTTAAATAAAACTTAAATTGTCTGAAAGTGGGTTCTGGTCTAATGACAAATCATCCGCCGGGGGGGGGGGGGGGATCTCTTCTTTGGCCACATCACATTTTGGGCGTTGTGGTGGGCTGGTGGCCAGAAGCTGGCGAAAAAACCACTTGGGTCTCCGTCGCATCTCTGCCTGCCTTGCTACACAGGGCCTCGGGGAGTACCTGACTGGTTGTTCTGATATTTTGTGCGGGCCATCAACTTGTATTCTGTCTGTACCAGCTTTAGAAATTAGAAACCTCAGTTGTGCTTTCTGCTGTTGAACTAGTAATTTGTTTCTTGTCAGATGTTACTGTGTCCATGGTAAATTGAAATTTGCTACTAGGTTATTCAGCAAACTTAAAATTCTGATATGTGCTGCTCCTCACCTTGACAGATCGTCTCAAATACAGCAGCAGCGAAAGATGATGACACCATGGAACAGAAGCTGAAACATCTAACTTGAAGCAAACTAAATTAATACCTTATGCACCATGTTCTGTCTCCCTTTTTTTTGAAACTAGCAGCATATGCAACTTACCGCACTGTGTCCAGGTTTGAGAATCTTCAGTGCGAAAATTTTGTCCAGCACCTCGGCGGAGCCAGCCAAGGGGTTTTACCCACCAACTCTATCGAGAAACAATCCTTATAGTAACAGAATAATTATCGAGAGCGAGTAGAACTACGTTCCAGATTTCAGAGAAGTTCGCTTCCAGATTCTATGCTTCGTACCTGGCAACTGTACCTGTTTGATGTAAAATTTGGATCCGAAAGAGAATGGCTCAGCTAAAGTTTTTTTGGTTCTTTTGAGGACATCTCGTGATAACTGGTTATGCTCTGTTGGTGCTTACATTATATGCAAATCTTGATGCAAACTGACCAACTTTCTCTGAATGATGATGGCATTACAAGCCCCTTTCCAAACAGCTTTTGGCATGTTTGGAATGTGTTAGTTTTTTAACATATTTTTTCTTTTTTTCTTTTGCATTATTCATGGAAATATAATGGTGTTTTTTTATTTTTTTATTTGTCTTTAATTGAATACCTTAAAAAACTAAAAGTTGTTATAATGTTATTTTAGATAAAAGCTAAAAGCCACAGCATTGACAGGGTCTATAAATTGGAGGCCTTGTTTTGACTAGCATCAGCGCTGAACTAAACGGTTGTTTGATTGGTGTTTAAGCTCAGTTAGCTGTAGTAATTTCGTTGCAGTGGTCGAGTTTAAGCGTGCTGAATGATTGGGCTAGAGGACGGTACTGTCTTTGCTTTCGCTCAGACTCTGCTTTCGGCTTTCCCATGTCCTGGAAAGCTAAAACATGACATGTTGAATAGTATACATGGTACACATTTCACATGGGATAATTGATGATTTGCTATTCTATAAACGATGTAATTTATTATTTGTTACTCTCTTTGATCACTTTAGACATTTTTGTTATAAAATCTCCCCCCCCCCCCCCCCCCTCTAACTTTCTTCTAGGGTTCAGCTATGGTAGATTGTCTATCTCCGGAGACCGTCTTCGAAGACCGCTCTACATGGAACTCCCCTCGTGGGTCATCCATCTCCTCAACGTCCTATGCTCTACCTCTTTCTCCACCATCTTTGACATTGAGCATGGTGATAAGGGCTTCCTGCAGGTGCAAGAGCTCAAGGGGTTCTCTGAAGGAGGAGGCCTTGACACGGCGAGTGGAGCAGGTGGGGCCAAGGATGAGGCGATGTGGCCTCTAGTGGCAAAGTGGGGCTATGGCGGTGTACAGGTGGATGGCATTGGTGTTGGTGAAGTCCTAGGGTAGGAGGAGGTGGAAGATGTGGCCTCTGGCAGCGGCGCGTTGTCGTCATGAAGGAGGTGCCGAGGGCCTCAGCACAGAATGTAGTGTGGCAGTGCGACGGCAGAGCGGGAGGATGGCGTTGGTGATGGCCCCGGGCAGGAGGAGGTGGAAGCCAAGGCGACGCGTGGCGAGAAGTGGGGTTTTGCCCAGGCCGTTTGGTCACGTTGTGTCATCAGCCATAGTCAGGCAAGAAGAAAAGAGGAGAAGAGAGAAGAAGAAGAAATGTGCAATTGTCAAAAACAAAGGCAAAAATGTCCAAAGTAACAAAAGATAAAAGAATCCACTTTATAGAGTGGTAAATGATGAATTGTATTCTAGAATGGCAAATCATTAATTATATCCCATTTCACATTCAGTTCGCTTTCACCGATTCACCTTTCGTGTTTAGAGAGAAAAAATTCTGGGATGGATTGGTGTGGGCCATGGTTTCGGAAACTCAAATTTAAGTTTGACTGGTTTTGCCTTGTGCGGCGTCGCGCAGGGCGCGTTGCTTGCCCGGCCGCGGCGTTGCTTAGGAGGCGGCACACCGGCACGTCTACTGCTCCCCAGCCTCCGCGGCCGCCATGTATGCCGTGGTGTTGAGCCGTTCTAGATCTCCTACTTTGCTAGCTGCCAACCATCAGCCAGGCAATACGCAGCTGTTTTGGTGGCAGCATCAGTCCATTCAGGCCGCTCGCAGGACGTTCTTCACCGCACGGTGGTGAAAGGCGACGCAGCGGCACGAAGACCATGGACAGCGGCACGCAGCGGCGCCGTGCTACTGACGGTCGGACGCTGCGGGCGTGGTGTCGTGCGAGAAGAACCAACGCGGTTGTGCGGCGTCGGGCGGCGCACGACGTGGTGCTTGGCCGCGGCCTTGGCTAGGCGTATGCCACACCGTCACGGCTGCCTCCAAGTCTCGGCGGTCGCCGTGTCGCGGTGTCGAGCCGTTCTACCGGGCTAGCTGCAGTCAGGCAATACAATATGGTGGTGAAACGAGACTTGGCTGCATTGAGACCATGCAGATTGGTGTCTGCAGTCGCCGCTCCCAACAGCTTGCTTTTTTTTGGCTTTCAATTTATTGAAATTAGAAGTCACTTAAAATATATCGATTTTTAATTTTACTTTATTTTGTTATTTTGTATTTTGCTTTGCAGTCGCCGCTCCCAACAGCTTGCCTTTTTTTGGCTTTCAATTTATTGAAATCAGAAGTCATTTAAAACGTATCGATTTCTAATTTTGCTTTATTTTGTTATTTTGTATTTTGCTTTTTTTCTTTTTATTTTGCTGTATTGTCCGTGACAATATAATGATTTTTTTAAATTTTTTTCTTAGAAAAAATTATCTGTTATTATAGTGTAATTTTAGCTGAAAACTAAAGTTTGTTGAGCAGAGACAGCTGCACATTTCCGTTATCCGCTCGTGCTCTTGCAGATTTGCAGTCTTGGTCGTCGCCGTAGGCCAGGAATGCAGGCTTTGCCAACCCCATTTGGCCATAAATTTGGGCCAGCCTTACGAATTAGGTCCTGTCATAAAAGAAAAAAGTTTGGCCATGTTCAAAGCACGGCATTTACAGGTGGAAGGAATTTCAGAAGACAATTTGAGTATCGAGAGGGAAACAATAGACACTCCGTACACATAGACACACGTATGCCAAATAGGTTAGGAGCCTCTTGTCTCTTACTGTACTGAAGCAACAAGCAACTGGTGAAGCAACGTGCCATGCCGGTCGTCTCCTCTGGCAAGACCGATCAGTCAAGAACAAAGGCTCGTGATTGATGGTGACAAGGTAGACATGAGATTCATCTTCTTGTGACGCGCACATCATGTCCCTGCCTTCGATCTGGAATATTTCAATCCGAGAGGTTGAATGGTACGACTGCTGCCATGCTGTGCTGTTGCTTATGAGCAACGACAGAGAATCCTAACCATGTAGGCGTAGAGGGAAGAAACGCGAGCTTGGGACTGAATACAAGATATCACCAATGATTGTTACGGCATCAGTGTCCAAAGTAACATAGTTACTGCTTTCCAATAGCATTGTAAGATGGTGTTATTAGATACAGTAAATTCTTCTGAAAAATGGTTCGTACTCCGTAGGATATTAGTAATTTACAGCAACTTGTGCTTATCATCTGTTTAAAAAAGATCTCTCCAGTCGAGATGAGAACTTTGTAATTTCTTGAAGTGCTATTTTTCTCTTGCTAGGTATTGCCCAATCTCAGACATTGATCTAACCAATCCTCCATATGATATTTCCATGGACAACTCTTGGACGTCCAAAGCAGATGCCTTTATCACTGAATAAAGTATACATGCTCATCAAATTTCTCCAAAGCCCGGACATCTAGGGCATCATCCTTGTCACCATCCTCGTGTGTTCAACCGCGCACACACAAACAACCCCATAATCCAGCCCTCTGCTTATTCCGATGCCGCTAGGGACAAGTGTTTGGAGCCCCTTGACAAAGACTAGACAGAGCAAACCACAGCTAGGTGACAAACAAACACACATGCCTGATGCATCTAGGCTTGCACTGCATTGCATTGCAGCCTGTGATAGAATATCACAGTGTCCTACTAATCCTTTTTTATAGGGCTTTGCACCTGATAATAGTACTGTATTAGTTCACGAAGATCGAGGACAGGGGGGCCTTGACAGTTGACATGTATATTCCCTGCTCACAAGCATACTTAGCAAAAGGGTCCAATAAAGAAGCTGCAAAGTTGCGAGGGGCAACTCACTTCTCAAAAAGGGAAATCCCCACGAGGAATTGTGCTGCTTATCATGTTGTTGTTGTTGGTATTGTAACTCTCTCACTAAATGTCTCTCTCTGAATGTAACAACCTAGTTGGATTCAAATGCATCGATGCAAATGACTAATTTTGTTTACAAGAG
Organism: Melocanna baccifera; assembly: GCA_036346265.1. Taxonomy (NCBI): domain Eukaryota; kingdom Viridiplantae; phylum Streptophyta; class Magnoliopsida; order Poales; family Poaceae; genus Melocanna; species Melocanna baccifera. The sequence goes on along the minus strand of CM070694.1, from coordinate 20,127,562 downwards.
AAGATGAGACAAGTGTCTAGGCTTTGGATGGTATTGGTGTATGTGGTCCTTGGTGTTGTGTGGTGCAGGTAAAAAACAGATGAAGGAAACAAGAAGGGAAAGGCATGGAGGCAAAAGCTTCACTCTCCATAGAGAGCTGATGACCATATCTCACTGATGTATCCCCGGGGGCACACACAAGCAGACGCACGACTGAAGACTTCTGTCATCAGAAAAAAGGAACAAGGCAGGCATGGTGCCAAAGCCCAACGGGAAGCAAGCAATCCTTTGCTGAAGGCTACCCATGCCATGGCTCAAGCCTGAAGAGAACATCAGAAAAAGAAAGAGACAAAGGCCAAAGAATCCTATACTGCGAAAAAAGACGCTGTAATTTACCCTACAAAGATGAACGAGTTACAACTAAAGAAGCGAGTATGGTTTACAATTTTTTTAAGCAAATCAAGTTTACGTGCTCGATACCATTAATTTTTACAGTGATTTTAGCGGCAGGTCTCGGGTGTAGACTATGAGCCTGTTTTTTTTTCAGTTTTTTAAATCAGTTTTTAATTTTTATTATAGTATCTAACTTTTAAATAGAATATTTTTTCGAGATAGAGTCTACAAATTAATTATAGTACACGTTAAAAGTTTAATATCTGTACTATCCAAAATCATAAGCGACTATTTCTTTCCGTAATCTCTGTCAAAAATAACTAAAATTTAAAAATTTCAACTTAAAACATAAAATATAGCTATATCAACCAGAACCTATTACTAGTAACACGAGATTTGGAGTAGAATTAGTGCATGATTGATCAGTCCGGCCTGTATGACCTGACAGGGGGGTTGTCCTCGTTACAGCAGAGCCGCGGAGCCCAATGCCTGCTGGACTGACCTGGGGCTCTGTGACCTTGTGTCCACGTCCGTTCACGTGAAGAGTTGGTAAGGGCGACCGGAGATCCCATCTGAACTGTGACTACGACCTACTCAGGCTCAGCCGTCGCCCTACGTGCTACGGTACTAGTGACATCTTTTCAGCCTTATTTCACTAACAGTGTTCATAAGATTGTGCAGTAGTAGCAGAAAAATGCATAGTTGCTTTGGTTAATTTAGTTTATCTTAGTAGAATAAAGGTGGCAATATTTTTTTTGTCAGAAGAAAAGAGATGTTTGCTGTGATGAATAAAATATTTTTTTGGCAGAACTGAAGAAGGAAACGGTGGAGTGGGGCCAAGCAAAAAACAAAGAAAAACCTGCTGCATGATCTGTCCTTTTTCTCCCCAATTATCAGGCAGTAGCACTCCCATCTCTGATGGTTTCCCAAGTTACTACCAAAATACTCCGTTATGCGTGTTTGACCCCATGATTCTCGGCTCTTATGCCTCAGTAAATGTTAACTATATCCAGGGAAAAGATGGAAAATGTGATTTGAAGTAATTGTCGCCTGTTTTGCATATTTTTAAGATGTTTAGAATAACGATAGTTTATAATTTTTTTTACTATAACTGAGTTAACTTATTTGATATAATTAATTAAAAAAATTAAAAATAAAAAAAATATGTTAGCTCATCATGAACAATACAAAAGGAATACGAGAAAAAAAAAATCTAAAATAAAAAAGACAAAGACAAAATATGTACAGTAAAAAAATGGCTTTTACAGCCGAACGGAATCGCTGGCTTATTTGAGCGCGGCCTTTAACCTGCAGTAGGACACACTACACATGACCAAGAAGCAGCAATATTGAAAGGATGCATTGTGATGGTATTGTGCGACTGGGTGTATTCTTTCTGGCTGCGGCAACTTTTGAATTTAGCATGAGTATTTATGTGAACTAATCGAATGCCGATAAACTGGTTTTAAAAGACTCTTATGGTAAACTGCTTCGAAATTATTTAATTTATTTGTTGAGAAAAACCATTAGTTATGAGATGAAAAGAACGGGCACTGTCCCGTGAAACGGCAGCCAGGGTGCTGGGCCCCACGTCCAGTGACTTCTAAGAATTGTAAATACCTGAATTTCATCAGTTCGCTGTAACAACGGCCGTACATTTCGATGGTAAAAGATAAAGCGCGTTGAGAATAGTGTTGTCTTATGACTTTTTTTATTGTAGTGGATTTATTTTTTAATATAGTTAAATTGGCTTATTTGATATAATAATTTTTAAAATAGAAAAAATATGTTAATTCATCATGGACAATGCAAAGAAATACGGGGAAAAAGATAAAAAAACCTAAAAAAATAGAAAAAAATGAAATTAATAAATAGTAAAAACCAAAACTTAGAAGTTAATTGAGCGGCGCAAACATCTTCGTTGCCCGACAAGGCCTAAATCATTTTCGCGATTGTTTGGTCGTGGATAGAAATTATTATACCTGGCGCACCTGGTCGCTGCTTCCCATCGTGTTGTTTAGCGTACTAGTAGTCTAGCGCTACCTCGGTTCCATCTTGACCGGTGGCATCATCATATCATGACACAAAAAGAACAACTCGAACAGCAGTGGTAGCACTAGTACCAATCTCAATCTCAATCTCAACTTCACCACACACAGAATCCGGCCTGGTCATTATTCTGTCGTGCGAAAGTTTTTAGCCCTACGGAAGAATAACAAGGGCGTGAAGTAGATCCTCCGTGATGGCAGAGAAGGGACACAAATAATTGGAGAAAGTGTCCAGGTTAACGCTAGCCAACGTGATTTGCTACGGTGCCAGAAATAACCTTTGTATGTTTTTCGTCGTGAGGACGTGGCCACAAGTTTTAATGCAGGGCGTGAATTTTTCTATATTAATGTAGAGATTGAACAGTTACTTTAAAATTTGTGTGTTTTAAACAGCCTTTAAAATGTTTTGTAAGAAGTTCCTCCTAATGACGAGGATTGAGAAATCTTCATATTATTACGTTATTATATTCTTCAATTAGACCTCTTATTGATAAGGGAAAGAATTCACAAGGTAGTTGTAAGTTATTCTACGACCGTATGGTCATAAATCTTGCTACGACTATGTAATCATAAGTTGTTCTATGACCACCTCGTGGTCGTGGACTTTTCTACGACTAGTACATTTCCGACTAACTTGTCTACAACGACCTACCATGTCGTAGGTCTATCTGACAAGACGGTTAGAATGTGCGTCTATTCTTAATAACCGTACATGATCTCTCTCTGATAATAACCGTTGCACGACAAGTGGGCCACCATGTCTCTCTGACAATAACTTTCGTCAGACGGTTATCTCCCGAAGCGTTGAGACGTCTTTTGGCGCGAGACAGCGGCCGCCGCTTCATCAACAATATAAAGGTTAATGTCAAAAGATGAAAGGATCCCTAATGAAATCCACCTAAAGCAAGATACAGTGTAATGCTTTTCGCATCACTCTCTCAATTGTAATCGCTTCTCTGAACAATAGCTATACAGGAAGTAGGGTTATTATTCTCCTAGGAGAAGGTTTGAACCTGTATAAAAATTCCCGTGTGTTCTCTCTGTGTGCTCGTAGCCAGGTCCTTAAAAGTTTCCATCGAATTTAAACAAATTATACATAAGATCGGTACTAAAACACCAATAGTTGAGCGCGCGAATAGCCGAATAATTGAAGGAATTAAGACTCGAATATTCAACCAGCTTGTAAAGCGCTCGGGGGCTAAGGTACAAGAATTATGTTCAGTATTGTGGGCAATTCGCCCGACTCCTAGTCGGGCGACATGAGATATTCCATTTTTCCTAGTCTTTAGGGCCGAAGTCTTGCTTCCTCCATAACTAAAGATCTGGTCGACAAGGGTTGAGAACTTCAGTGACTTTAACCAAAAGCAACTTCGAGTGGATGACGTCAACTTGCTCGAAGAGGAGGAATCAAGCCTTAATCTGATTAGTAATTTATCAGTAAGTCATGTGTAAGTACTATGATCGTAAGATCCAACCTCGTAATCTTGTTGTAGGTTACTTGGTATTGAGAAAAATCCAATCCCAGTCTAATCAGAACAAGTTTTCTCCCAAGTGGGAAGGTCCTTACACTATGGTCGAAGTCATATGACCAGACTCTGTACAAGTTGCTATGGAGGACGGCCAGATTCTCTCAAATTCTTAGAATATCGACCAATTGTGTAAATTTTACGTGTAACATTTCTACTCTTTCAATAAAACTTTCGGTTTGTACAAATCTTTATTGGCGTGTGTTCAATAGAGCTTCTTTGATATATGTTTGACAACTTCTAGTACATCCAATTTGTTTTAACTGGTCGGACAAAGGAACACTACTAGTCGAAGTCTCTCTTCTCTGCATATGGTCCTGTCCACTGGAAGGAGCTTCCTAGTGTCGTGTCGTTTCTAACTCTTGCTATCATCACAGAGAGGTAAAACGCTATGTTTATGCTTTTATTTTCATACCTTAGTATTAAACCTTTTATCTTGAACTTAGAAGAAACTTTTCTTAAGATTAGTTTCTTAGATTGCTTCTCTTCAACCACATCTGGTCATGGAGGAATGGTAACTTCTTCGACCACGTTTGATCAAATGTCTTGAGCAAGAACTACTGCTCCTTGTCCTTCCTGTCCCTCCTGGTGGTCGAGATTAGTTTCGACCACCTCGAAGATAGTCTCCTTCTCGATTATAGGTTCTGTTATTGCAGCAGTCTCCTTCGCAAAAAAAAAAAACTCTTCTAGTTTTCTTTTACAAGTTGCTTGGTAAAACCTTGAGAAGCACTAACCGAGAAAGTTTTGGTATCTTAGTAGAAGGGTACCTTGATCTTAGGAGTCGGTTGCTCAAGTATGACTACCCCTATTTCACTTCCGGTAGCCTCCTCTGCAAAGAATTGCTAGAGAGGGCCAGTCGGAGCAGTAGGGGGAAGAATAGCAAGGGAAACAACAACACTCATGCTCCCCTTCTTCTTGTCGATGGCTTTTGTTAGTCGACGCCTCTTGGACGGAGAAGCTTTAAATTCCTTCGTCTCCTCTTCAATGACCATCAGTTCAACCCCCTGGTCGTCCTAACGGTTGTTTATGCCTGTGTTTTGCAAAAGAATGAAGAACACTATTCAGTCATTCTCTACGACTACATAGTCCTAAAGATGAGGTCGATTTTTTTGTTACCTTTATACATTATTTCTTCTCTTCAGCGGACATGTCCACCAGAATACGAGGGGCTACCACTTCGAGTGATGGAGCTTTCTCATAGACGAGCTTGACTCAAGAATCAATTTCCTCCAAGTCAAGATATGTTCATACAGATGAAACCATAGGTCTACAATATTTGAAATTTAAACTTAATTACAAGTACAAGTACGATTACTACTTATCATTCTCATTTCTCTAGTCATATTTGTGGCACCTGAGTACATCCACACAGAATGTGCTCGTCTCTTTAAGGGGCTGATGCGATGGGTGATGAAATCTTTCACCACGTGCCAGCCGGTGAGTCCCTTGTCTCTCAGCTTTTTGATGGCTAAGATGTAGGGGGCTATCCAAGTGAGGTCCTTGGGGACTGAGTTTCAGGAAGTATTTTTCTCTGTAGCCTTCCCTACGAAGGAAAGGCTGTCTTCACCCATTGTCGACTAGTAGAACCACCTTTTCTTTCAACTCGGCCACAAGGACCGAGTGAATATCTAGATGTACTATTTTGTCTTCCCGTCGTAGAGTTTCAGACCACAACTCTTGGCAATTCTAGCTTGCGGGCTCATTTTGTAGTAGTACCGAAAGAGCTCGAGGTTCAGAGGGATGTCGAGATAGGCCTCACAGAGATACACAAATACGCTGAGCATCGTGATCGAATTGGAAACGAAGTTCACCAATTCAACCCAAAAATATTCGAGTACAACAGTGAGGAAGGGGCATGCAGGGAGACGAAGGCTGCACTCACAGTAGGCCTGGAACAACGGGATAAGCCTGATTTCTCCCGTTGGCCAATGCTGCCTGATGGCTTCAATCCACTTGATGAACTTCCGCAGAGGAATCTTCTCAACATCCTCCAATGCCCGTAATTTTGCGTTGTCCATCTCTGACACTAGCCAATTGGACGATGGCTTAATCATTTTTCCGAGTGGTTGGTTTGGATTTGGAAGAGATTGAAGGAAGAAAATGAATTGGTCGGTGGTGGAAAGCACGAAGTAGATCGGAGTAGAAGGGAAAAGTAAAGAAGACTAAAAGTTACCTAAAGTAAGCTTTTATAACCGTACGTCAGCTACCTGTCTCGAGAACCACTCCGAAGGATAGGTTTGTGAGAGTTTATTGGAATTCTTTTTGAAGTCCGTCTGTCTTCACAACTCAAGTGAAATTATCTTTTTGACCAAGCGCACTTCTAGTCGAAAAGATTCAAAAAGGCTTTGATTTCGATCATCTGTTGTCTACGACTTCTCTTACTCAAGTAAGTTATTTTCAATTGAAGTTGGAGGGCTAGATGACGATGATAGCATAATTCTTACATTATTACGTCATTTCGAGTATACCCCTTATTGATAAAGGAAAGAATTCACATAATAGTCGCAAGCTATTCTACGACTGTATTGTCGTAAATCTTTCTACAACCATATAGTTGTAAGTTGTTCTATGATCATCTTGTAGTCGTGGACTTTCCTATGACCAGTACATCTCCGACTGGCTTGTCTATGGCGATCTATCACGTCGTGGGTCTGTCTGATAAGGTGATTATAACGTACACCTATTCTTAATAACCGCAGATGATCTCTCTCCGACAATAACCGTTGCACGACGAACGGGCGACCATGTCTCTTTGAAAATAACTTCCGTCAGGCAGCTATCTCCCGAAGCGTTGAGGTGTCTTTTGGCATGGGACAACGGTCGTTGTTTCGTCAACTATATAAGGGTTAATGTCAGAGGAGGAAAGGATCCCCGATGAAATCCATCTAGAGCAAGATACAGTGCAAGGCATTTCATATTACTCTCTCAATTGTAATCGCTTCTCTGAGCAACAGCTACACAGGAGGTAGGGCTATTATTCTCCCAAGGGAAGACCAAACTTGTATAAAAATTCTCGTGTCTTATTTCTGTGTGCTCGTAGACAAGTCCTTGAGAGTTTTTTTCGAATCCAAATGAATCATATATAATATCAATATTAAAACACCAACACCTATCTTATAGCTTGTTTAGTCCCACCCTGTTCGTTTTAGCGATGGCTTTTGGTTTTTAGCTGCAATTTCATTGTAGCTGGTTTTTTACTGTAGCTGATTTGGTTTTTTGGGCATAATTAAATTTAAAAAATGTAAAAATAGAAAAAATATGTTAGCCCATCACAGATAATGCAAAGGAACATGAGAAAAAAAGAAAAATACAAAAAAGCCTAAAAAATCTAAAAAATCTCAGAAAAAGATGAATTACTGAATAGTGAAAAAAGCTGAAACTAGAAGCTAAAACTAAAAAAAAGTTAAAACGAGTGGGGCTATTCAGCAAAGTGTGGCTCACCACTCTGTCGCAACTTGGGTATATTTGACAAAGAACTAGACAGTGGATGGTAGGGTTAAAAAAGTATGACACGTCAAAACTATAACTGTAAACAAAACACATGCCATAAAACGTTTAGCAGTAAACCAAGTAAGCCTCTGCCCTCCTAGTCCTAGCTCTAAGCCTTGATTTCATAAATCAAAATACTTCACAGAAATACGGTAGTAGCATCCTTTTGTCATCTCCAAACCCAAAACACCCTGAAGCAAGAAGGCAAACATCCCCTCCCTACCGCTTATATAAAACCCACTCCCCAATGCCCACACACACCACAAAACACTTCTTGGTTCTTGCCCACCACCACTACCACCTCGCCGGCGGCCATGTCGGTGCACCTCGCCGCCGCTCTGCTCCTCGCGCTCCTCGCCCCTGCCGCGCCCTCCGACGTGCCGTCGTTCCCGCTGTCGCAGGCGCAGTCCCCGTCCAACGCCTCCTCGGGGTCCTCCTCCCCGCCCTGCCACCTCGACCTCTCCGCGGAGCTCTTCGGCGGGGTGGCCGCCGCGTGCGGGGCCGGCGGCGGCCCGGGCTCCCTCGACCGAGGCCGCTGCTGCCCCGTCCTCGCGGCCTGGCTCTTCGCGGCGCACGCGCGCACCGCGCTGTCCGTGCCGGCGCCGGCGCCGGCACTCGCGGACGAGGGCGTAGGCGGCGGGGACGAGGGGCCCATGGTGCCGTACGACAACCAGCGGTGCGTGGACGCGCTGGGCGCCGCGCTGGAGCGGCGCGGGGTGGCGCTGCCGCGGCCGAACGCGACGTGCGACACGGTGCTCTGCTTCTGCGGCATCCGGCTCCACCAGATCGGCTCGCTCCGCTGCCCCGCCGCGTTCGCCGTCGGCGCCGCGGCCAAGAACGCCACGCCGACCGCCGCCGTGAAGGAGCTGGAGAAGAGCTGCCGCAACGCCTCCTACACCGGCTGCTCCCGCTGCGTCCAGTCCCTGCAAAAGGTGAGCTCCTTTCTTGCTTTCTTTCCCTCCAATGCCATTGCTTTGGTTCACCTTTTTGTGTTCTTGTTTCTTGTCCTTTTGTTTTCCCCCAAACCCCATCTTTGAAATATGTTTTGATTTTTTTTTTGTTGGATTCATTAGTATGCCCATCTCTTGCTTTCATCTATTCTTGGTTCGTCAAGTTGATGCATTTCTGTTCTTCTCTTCACTCTCTGTGAAGCTTATGGTCTCTCTACAAGTGCATTGTTTAATTTGTGCTTAGACAAGACAAGTGTTGTTAGTTGTTGCGGTCTTCCAGAAACCAAATTAGTACCTTAATTGCGGCACTAGGAGCGATGCCTTTTTCTTTATGTGCTACTCCATGTTTTAGCTTAGCAAAAAGAGCCCATTTGACATTCAGGAGATCCCCCTTTCTACAAAGGAAGCCCCTTTCTAGCCACATTATTGTTTCATATGCTCAAATGGCCTTTCTGCTATTAGCTCATCACTAATCATTAGCTACTTGATACACAGCTTTTCTGAAAGCGTTGTGCAGAAGGGGAACCCCCTCTAGCTAGTGTTAGTTAGCATTGCCAGTTAATTATAGGACCATATCTTCTACACTAGTGCTGGGAGAACAGAAAAGTTGGTATCCTACCAGCAGGACAGCAAGGTTTGAGATATGGTCCAATGCCTTTTCAATGGTGAATCCTTTAGTCAGTTAACCACCGCAATGTGGTCTTGCGACATGGAAAGTAGTCAGTTAACCACCGCAATGTGGTCTTGCGACATGGAAAGTTGTTGATTAGTGAAGAGAGGCTTGTCCTCAACCTGTTTGTCGTGCGCCCCAGTGGCGTCTTGAATCAGTGATGAACACATCTTTGGCATTTGCCAAGCAGTCACAACTGGCAGCCATGCATTAGGAAGCTGTAGTCTTCGACATTCTTGAGTTACTGAAAATTTTGGTGTAACGCTACGAAATTGTTGGAGAGAATGTATCTGCATGAACAAGTTGTTGTGCATGGGAGGCATTTATTGAGAGAGCTGAACAAGCCAAATGCAAACGTTGAGTTCTGAAGCACAGAGAGCCTACCAACTTTGCAACAACCTGCAGCAGTTCTGTATTGCAAGAACATTCCTGCATGGAACACATTAAATGCATTTTCTTCAGGTTTTACTGCCCTTGAATCGTCATCAAGAAGTTATAACATGCTGTCTAAGCTTCTGCTCGTCATGCAGCTGAAGGGGAACATGAGCTTCGAGGTCGCCGGCGGCGACCGCGCGCGGCGGATGCTGGGTCGTGACTGCCAGCTGATGGGCCTGACGTGGCTGCTGGCCAAGAACAAGACGGTGTACATCCCCACCGTCTCCGCGGTGCTGCGCGCCATGCTCTACAGTGCGCACCCGACCGAGTCCGGCAGCAGCAGCGCCGCGCCGCGGTGCAGCCCGGACCAGGAGAACATGCCGCTGGCCGTCGACTCGCTGCAGTTCGAGCGCACCAGCAGCACGATCTCGGCCGCGCCACACGCTGTCGTCCATGGCGTAACCTGTTTCCTTGTTGGCTTGGTGCTCGGCTGCCTGATCTGGGACGTGTTCTTGTAAAGAGGGCGGTTAATCAAGCTTGTTGATAGCTTTTAGGGGCTGTTAGGGAGTAGTAACTTCTTTTGCGTGGTGCAGATTAGTAGATGTGACATGGCTATGGATGATATGTTTGTTGATGCGAGCGTGATAGTAGTATATCTCTAATGTCGGTGTTTTTATCCTGCTCGGGTTACAACTGACAAGCTAGGATGCCTGGGTACGTGACACAGGTACGACGATACGAATATGACCATACGATATTCTTTAAAAACAAGGTTTTGGATGATGTTTGGCTGGCCGGACGTAGGGCGACCGCGTGTGAGGCGTTCGGGCCTTAAGTGTTGGGCTGTGTTCTCTATAGGGTTAGAATTCAATTGGGCCAATGTATTACTGTTGTATCGCACTATATTGGAGCCATATTGAGTTTTTTTTTAAAAAGTTTTGGTTGAAATTTGTCGATACTCCATCGATACTATATCACCATGTATGGGAACATATTGCCGTATTAGACATGAGTACAACAATTCAGGGGAGTATCGGTGCTTCCTAGCTTACAACTGCTGTTTTTGTGCATCAAACTATCTAAATATAGTGCTAAAGAGAACTGTTTCTGAAGTGCTAAGAGAATCTGTTTCCATAGTGGAAGCGCAAGAAATCTTATAAATGAGCTATGTGGCTAAAGATCAATATGCACATGTAGAAAATTTAGGAATAAATTTATTTTACCTTCTTTAACTTAGCAGTTGGTTGAAGTTTTAACCCTAAACCATAAAATCGGATGTTTTGCAACTCTCAACTCTTGAAACCGGTTGAAATAACAATGAGGTTTTATAAATAGTTTTTGCTCTATTGAGTGCCACATCACCATTTTTTGCCACATGGACACACTAATCATCAAGGCCCCATATGGTAGCCTCTACCCGGCCACATCCTATAGCACCTCAAATACCAATATAAGATACTATTGGTTTGGGAATACCCGATTATATAAGTCTAGTCAGGCACATTCTTGTCCTCGACTGTATAACCGCAGACAGAGCGTAATATAGTAACGAGAGTGTACGACTTTCCGTACATTACTAGGTGGGTGAACATCTCCCCTATATATGGGTAACCCCTGGCCAGATAACCGTTATTCTTATTAGTGAGTTATTTGGGATGCATTTAAGAAAACTAAGGGAAAGCTAAGGTAAAGTTAAGAGAAGTGAAATGATTTATTAAGGTTGGGAACAGAAAGGCGAAATTCCCGATGCAAGGCGATGTAGGAAGATGACATGGTGTAGTGAACTATAAACTATTCTAAGGAGAATATTAAAGCAAAGCATACACAAGAGTTGTCAACCATCCAAGTTTTATTATATAACAAGTGATTATTAGTCAGATTAATAGATATTATAAATATAAATCCATCATGACTCACATACAACATCTTACAGGTAATGGGTCATGTTATCAGGAACTAAAACATAGTAGCCTTAATGCTAACAAAGTGCTAATTGGCTAAACCTAAATTAAAACGTGTTACGTGTTCATATGCTATCCCCTATTAATGATTGAAACATTAATTTTAAATCATTATTAAAGCATGAATACTAAAACATCATAATAGAGCATTTAATAAGCCTAAAGCATATAACACCGGTTAACCTAGGTCATTATAATGTAAAAATTGCATTAGTGGAATATGATCAGACAAGCATTACAATGTGATAATTGTATTTAAAGATAGAGACGACAGTTAATTATGGAACAGGTGATAAGCGGAACGGAGAAGTTATGGCTGTGAGGTACTTATCTTGAGCACACTCGGCGGACTCGCTGCACAAAGAATCGGTGGTACGCAATTGACCGAACGTTCCCTCCAAGGCCACGTGCAAACCTACAAAGTAAAACATAGATGAACTAGACTAGTGTAAGGTAACATTGGCAAAGACAGGAAGGATTCCGCTCGGTTGGAAATAGAGATGGCAACGGGTACCCGAAACCCGAGTACCCGATGGGTTTTACCTGATAAGGAGGCGGGTATGAAAAGATATCTTCACCCACGGGTATGCTAATGGGCAAAAACCTCTACCCATCGGGTATGCTGGTGTGGGTGTATACTACCTGTACCCGCATACCTGCGGGTAAAATATACCCGACCGGGTGTATACTAGAGATAGCAACGGGTACATATACATGTAGCCCGTATATATATATTCGAAACGAAGCCGATGGAAATACCCGCGCCCGTATATACCTGTGCCCCGTATATACCCTTATCAATTCGGGTATGGGTTACCTATCGGGTACAAATACCCCGCGCGGGTGCGGGTATGGGTAGGTTTCTATACTCGTGTGCGGGTACGGGTATTGTAGCGGGTACAGGTACGGGTATCGGGTACGGGTATGGGTTGGCTATACCCATCGGGTATCTACCCATTGCCATCTCTAGTTGGAAAGAAAAAGGGTCCGCAGGACCTTAGCCGTGCAAATCGCTGTTCAGCCGAGCGAACAGCTCATTCGGTCTAGCGAATAACATTCCGCTGTACAAGCCAATGAAACCCCTGCGCGAAATGTGATTCGGCCATGCCCAAATCGGCCAAACCGCATCAGCATTGAGCAACGGCCACCCCGCTGCCGCTGCACCCACGGGCCTCCTGGCCTACGCCGTCACCAAGCTGCTGCTCTCCTCTGATTCCGCCGCCACCTTCGGCGGCTGCCATTGATGTCGTCGGCCGTTGACCCTAGAGGGAGAGGGAGAGAGATAGAGAGATGGAGACGGAGAGAGAGACAAACCTTAATAGATTGGTTTTTTGACTTGCGCATGGGGGATGGGTTAGCCCCTTTAAACCAACCCTTAAACCCAGATTAGGGGCTAATTAGGGTTTGCTTTAGTGGTTCCTTCTAAAAATATTAGGGCGCTACACATTCACCTCCAGCACCTGCACATGCAAGATGTCGATCAGCAGCGGTGTCCTTATGTGGCTCACGACAACATAGCCAAGTAGAAATCCATGATGGGCTGCTTATTCCACTGCCTCACTGCATGCGCACCACCTCCTACTTGCTGCTTTACTCGTAGTTGTGCGCACCATGACACCATGCATGAATCGCCTTTCCCTCGCCTATGAATGGATATATCAAGATTGTGTGCATGCATTCGTACCCAGAAGCCTCGCAAGACCTTGTCGTCACCGTCCATCTCACCGGTGAACCGCACAATCAACATGCTCTGCTCTTCGAGTCGCATCTAAAATTCCACGTTCCAACCCCTTTCAATCAAATTGAAGCACTCCCAACCATTAAGGCTATCTGATCACTTCCCCTTTGACTCCCTCAGTCAGCGACGCATTGCCATCAGGCTCTCGCGACCATCGCCTTCACGCCGATGGTGCCAAGCCATTCTACCCCTCCTCTATTTCCGCTGCACCATGGCACATCCACATCACCTCACCGCCACACATCTACATTCAAATTAAAGCTACCAATAGGTTTCCCAAACCAATAGACCCATCGTTGTTCTTAACCCACATTCTCGTGTCTTGTGCCACACATCTACAGAAATGTATCGGGCATTAGCAAGCTACTATCTGGAGAGTCAAGAGTCGAAGGAAGACAGGGAGTGAATTATAGGCATAGCATCACCATATACAGTTATTACAGTCCTCAGGGTCTTTGGCAACCAGAAGTGAGCATTTAGGATTTCCAGAGAGATTCTGAAAAAACAATAGCAAAACATAAGGAACTTTGATTAAAGGAAACATGAACATCAGCAATTTGTCTGCATTTGGTGAATGTAAAATAGAAGGAAACAGTGAGAACAAGTAGTTTTACCATGTATTCGTAATCATAAAAGCACAATGTGGTTGAACATAAATTATATATAAGTAATAAATTCATACAAGCCACAATAGGAACACATAGGTTCATATGAGAATACGAGTACCATACATAACATAAGTTTCTCTTACTATAATAGAAACACAAAATAACAATAGTATAGGCTTATAGTTATAGCCTCAACCAGACAACAACTGAACGCTCAAAGTGCCTTCATGCTCTATGGCTCGTCATCACTAGCCATTTCTTCTTCCTGCAATTCGCCAATTAATATGTCAAACTAAGTTAGAAGCAAATTTGTAATAAAAAAAGATGAAAAACATTTACAAAAAAAAGAGTGCAATACCTGAATCAACATATTAGCAACAAGTGTCTCAACAACCTCTAGATCAGTAATGATATATGCAATCTTATTATTAGAATCTGAAAAATGTAATGAAAGGTACATTAGAAAAAAAACATAACTTTTTTCAAACTAAAAGATAACAAACTATTAAAATTATCACCTTTTCTAGATGCAGCTATCCAATTTTTGGTACAGATCAATGCTTCTACCATCTCAGGCTCGAGACGACTACGAAATAGATCAATGGCCTGGCCACCAGCATTGAAAGTAGATTCTAAAGCAACTGTTGACACTTGAATGGCCAACACATCATGAGCAACTTTCGAGAGAATAGGATATTCATATTCCTGGTTCTTCCACCACGATAAAATATCAAATTTATGATTTCTAGATTTTGAAAGCTTTAGTGGTTGTTCTACCATGTATTTTTCTAAGTCATTTGGCTCATCTTGACCAGTGCCATCTTGAGTATCATATAAGAAATTATGAAGTTTCTCATTTTCATTGTTCATAAAGAGATCTTCACTAGGAGCAGGTGTAGTAGTACTCTTTGGGACAGTAGATACAACAGAAGCATATGTTGCATACATTTGCTTCACAACATTCATGAATTCTTCAAGTTCAACTTTATATAACAGCTCACCATAAAACTTTTTCATGTAATATTCAACTTTTTTTTTCTTGAACCTAGGATCGAGAAAGCTTGCCACATCTAGAGCAATATTGGACTTCTTCTAGTAATTTTCGAACTTACCACTCATAGATTGTGCCATCTCTTTAATAGTGGTATCAGTGCTAGTACACCACTCAGATATCAACATCTTAATATCGCAAAAACTTTGGTAAAACAAATTTGCAGTTGGATATAAAGAACCAGACAAAGTGTTAGAGTATTTGCAAAGTGTTAGAGTTTTATCCAATTCATAACTGGAAGGAGCAATTTTCTCATACCTGCGGCGTTCCAAGCACAAAATCCTCTCAAAAGCACTCCTATAATATAGGGCATCCCTCAACATGGTATAGGTGGAATTCCACTTTGTAGCAACATCCAATGAGAGACCCATCGTTGTTTTTAACCCACATTCTGTTGCACACTTCTGGAATTCCTCTCACTGCATTGGAGAGCCTTTGACTGCTAATACAAATGATCTAATATTCTGAATTGTAGATGCAATTTCTTGCAAGCCATCTCTAGCAACAAGATTCAGAATATGATTGGCACATCTCACATGGAAAAATAAACAATCATACACTAGTGGACTTTTCTTTCTGAGCTTAGCAATGACATCTTTAACACAGACTTCATTTGCAGATGCATTGTCCAAAGATAAAGAAAATATTTTCTTTTCAATATACTATCTCATGATACAATTAATAAATTCTTCAGACAATTTAGCACCAGTATGTCGTCCTTCTACATGCATGAATTTGATAATTATTTTCTGAATTTGCCAATCATCATCGATCCAATGCATAGTGATACACACATATATCCTTTATTCTGATTTGATGTCCACATGTCCATAGTTGTGCTAAAGTGACACTCAACGGTTTTAAAATACTCATACAATTTCTTCTTTTCTTCTAAAAAGAGGTCCATTAGCTCTTTCCTAACAGTGGTGCAGCACTTGATTGGAAAGTTAGGGCGTAGGGATGTGTTGCAAATCACAATAGAAAAGAGGTAATCAATCAGCGAGCATCATAAGGTAATCAACTAATCAATCACTGAAATCAATCAACTAATCATAGCCAGTTGAAGTCAACAAAATTTCTGCATAATCTAAGAGCTAACATAAGGTAATCAACTAATCAATCACTGAATATGCTTTTTGACATGGGCAAACCGCAGTCGGGACTCAGGACTCACGGCCACGGGAGTCAATCATGGAGTACCAAGCACATGGCTGATGGGCCGGTAGCGGACAATCGTTGGCGTTGGTTGGCCGGTTGCTGGAAGCCTGGAAATTAGTACCAGATATTTATTCAGATACTATCTAATTTATCGAATATCGAAGCTATTTAGTCAGATAGCAACTATACCGAATTCGCTATCGAATCCGTTTACAAACATCTATATACTGTACCGAATCCGACCGAATACCAAACCAGCTTACCGAATTCGATACCGGATCAGTCAGAAAAAACCCGATCATTTGCACTCCTACATGTCTGTGTGTCCTCTCTAGTGTGCATCTATTCTCGGTCTCTTCCCTCCTTTGGGGCACTGGATTCTCCTCCTGTTTTCTACTGTATCCCCTTGCTCTGTGTCTCTCTCTTCCGCAACCCCATACCAAAATCCCCATCTGGAAGCAGTCGCCGCCGCTAGGGTTGGGGGTGCCGACGTTGGCACCCAGCACGCCGCCGCCGTGGACCCCTACGGAGCGCCGGTACCGCCTGGAGCCCCGCCGACGCCGCCTGGGTTATGGCCTGCGGCGCGGATTCTCTGACTTACAGGAGGTAAGTCACCCGTGACTTTTCCCCTGCCCAATACCGTCCATTCAGCATCCAACGGCGCTCCGCCATTGCCCGCATCGCCTCGCCGCTGCCGTTGCCACTCACTACAAGGCTGCTGCTCGCCGGCGCGGCTCGCTGCTGCTGCGCTGCCGCTCCTCGCTGCGCTGCGCATGGCCGCCGCCGCCGCCTGCCGCCTCTGCGCCATGCGCTGGCTGCCGCGCACTCCGCGCGCCGGCTGGCTTTGCGCGCGCCGCTCCACGCTGGCCGCGCCGACGACCTGCACACACCCACTCGCCACGATCCAAATTTGGGGAGATGCGCCGGAAAAATGGGGATGGTGGAGTCAGGCGCGATATTTTGGGAGGAGTTGGGAGCATGGGAGAGAGTGGCGCGGCCACCGCGGCCAGCAGCGCGAGCGGCAGCGGCGGCAAGCGCATGCCGGTGCTGGTCGCGGCGATCACCGCGAACTGCGGCGCGGAGCGGAGCGGCGGCAGCCACCGCGCCGGCCAGCCACGGTAGTGGCGGCACAAGAATGGCCGGCCGGCCGGCGCCGGCGCGCGCGAGCGCGGGAGCGCCGTTGGATGCTGAATGGACGACATCGGGCAGGGGAAAAGTCACGGGTGACTTACCTCCTGTAAGTCAGAGAATCCGCGTCGTATGGTCTGATGGGTGTTTTTAAGGGTGGCACACACGAGAAATGGACCAGACTCGACGGCATACACAAAATTTTCTCTAGATTAATTAGTCGGTATTGCTATTTGTTGATTTGATTGTCTTTTTTTTTACTCCATGTCAATTTTGCTGGCCTTTAGATTAGTCGTGAGATGTGTCTGATTCTATTTTGATCTAATGGTTAAAAATGCGACTGAAAAAGCATAAGCCTCTTTACGAGTAGGCACCCCTTAATCAATTAGTGCGTCGTATCTTAACGAAGCACTCCATGGAGCCGGCGCTGCTGATCACCGCTGGGATGTGCCTCGCGGTCGCGGCGCTGGCACCAACCCCGGTCGCCGGTGCCGGCAACGACAACGAGCCGCTAGTTCCCTGTGGGCCTGTCTCCAAGGGTGAGTTCGAGGAATCGTGTTACAAAGCTATCGCTTCAGAGGAACAATGGTTTCCAGGACTTCTCCTTGGAGATCGCTGCAAGGTCGTAATGGCCGAACCAAGGACTGCGGGTGCTCGTTCCTTGACAAGGTCGGCGACCTCGGCATCAAGGACTTCAAGGGCCTCTGCCGCTTCCTCGCCGCAGATATCCTCCACTGCCGTTGCGACCAACCGATGAAGGACGATGGGATCATTGCCCTCGTGAATGAGATCCAGTAAAGATCACACGAATGATCACGTGAAATATGTAACCACAAGCATGGGTGCGTGCGTACGTACGTACGTGTATGTCCTGGTTTGGTTTCGTCCGCATGTGTGTGTTGGGTAACAACGATGGGAAGCCTTGCAATCGACGTCGCGGCGCGACGCTCACCCTGTGTTGAGAGGTGATCTGTTTGTCTGCATGTCATATCTGTTGTTCCTTGTGAATTTGTGGTGTGTTGTTCTTGTATTTTATGATACGGCACAGCCGCTCTCCATCCTGCTTGCCCAAGCTAAGCTGTGTGCTTACCTGTTTTCAACACCTCTCATTTCTTACATGTATACGTACGCTCAGAGGTCCCTGGTTTATTTCTGGGTGAGTTTTTGGTTCGTTAACGCTAGCAGACCGGCGATTCATACATGGCCCGCGTAGTACACCTGAAAAATTAAGCATTCGGCTTCATTTCTCTCACCAATCACATGATCTCTGCACATCTTCCCTTCTTTATTTTCCAAGATCCACAAAGTGTGGCCCTGTACTGTCTTTTTTTTAGCTTTTGGTTTCGACATCTCTAAAAACCGAAATAAATAAGACAGTTTCTTCAAACGGTTTCTCGAAGTAAGAGAAGCCATTTCTCTAAATGGTTTTGAGCCCAAAACTATATGTACTGTGTGCCGCTATATCGAAAAAGTATAGACAAAAGATATTAGCCGTATTCCAAAGAACAGAACCATAGTAGGTGATACTCCTTCCGTCCACATGAGTAGGTCATCATGGGATCCACACTGTCAAGGTTTTCAAACTTTCTCCGTCAATATATGTTAAAAGTATACATATTAACTACATAAAAATAGTGTTATTAGATTTATCTTATAAAATACTTCACAATATGTATTTTGTTTCCTTTTTATTATTTAGTATATTGTGATACAACAAAGTCAAAGTCTTGCGCTAGATACCTAAAAAGTCAAAAAGAGCTTATGTTTGTGGACAGAACGAGTACATAAGAAACGAAGGCTCGTATTGTCTTTTCCACTGCTTAATTAATTTCTCCTTGAAACGTATTAGAGAGAGGACATTTTTTTCTAACCCAGGAGGGCCATCCCTATGCTTCAGTATTGGAACCAAAGAAGTAAAAAAACCCTTCTTTACATTAAATTGACTCCTCTTGCAGCGACACCTCATTATGCCACATCGATCACTTCTAAAACTGTAGCCCGGAGATCGTATTATGTTTAAATATCAACCCTCAAATCTTAAATACTTAAGAGATGATTTGATTAAACACATTTTAGTTGAAAGACACGAAGTTTGTGGAAACATACGTGTTATTTCATCAAAATACATCAATTCCTGGAAAGACACGTTTCTATTGCACTCTTCAGAAAGTACTACAAATAGTCTAGAAATCTCTTCACCAGCATTGACAGCACAAGTAAACAGTACCATTCAGGAAAGGAAAAAAGTACACATTCCAAGCCTGACCAGTAGTAGTACCATTCAAGAAAGAAATAAGTCCATATTTCAACCTTGAACTCTGACTAGGGTAGACTAACGGCAGATAGCGTAGAGGATGAAGGGGAAGTGGCTGTCTAGGCCCAGGGGAGGAGAGGGAGATGTGGTAGAAGGTGTATAGGTGGTGAAGGGTGGCGGCAGTGTTGGACTTGGAGAGAGGGTAGGAAAGGGAGAGATGAGAAAGGGAAGTGATAGAGATGAGTGAGAAGGGGAGGAACAAGAAAGAAGATGAGAGAATGTCATGTAGGTCTCATAATTTTTTTTGTTTATTTTTTGAGTTTGCTAAGTGGCTACTATGTCATCAAAAACGAGTTTACGTATCAAAACCATTGACATGTAAGCGCCATGTTAGACAAAACCACCATGGTTTGGGTCCGTGGGGGTGAAGTGGTCACTTTCATTAGTTTGATATTCCGATTTGGGCAATTTCAGAGTTGAGGGTTAAAAACGACCGATACTAAAGTTTACGGTTGAAAAGTGAAGCTTTTCCTTCAAAAAACCCACACTAGAGCACATGTGATATACTAGTAAGGACATTGTAAAGGGAACTAATTACACTATATTGTAAGTGCCTGAAGTGGTTGACATAACTGCAAAGTTGGAGGGTCTAAATCTATGTGACCATATGGAGGTAACCTTATAGTTTGTGATGAGTAATTGACTTTGGTTTGCATACATTGTCAAATTTTGAGTTTGGTTTTAAGAGTTTGTTGGATTTCAGAGTTGCTATCAGTGTAGAGCCAATCTGATCGATTTACAGGGCTGATTAGACCACTGGGCATGGATGGTCTAATTGGTCCGGGCATGATGGTTAGACCGATAGTGAGATGAGTGTGAGGTAAGTGAAGTGGTGCAGTTGGACTTGCACATGGAGCACAGAGTGACCAGCCTTTGGTAGGCGGTAGTCATTTTTCAGAGAGGGTGTTATATGATATTTTGGGTTTAAGTCATGAGTGATCTAACCAGCACATGCGGTGTGGTCTGGCTAGCTTGGGGCCGTTGGACCGACCTAATGTAGGAAATAGTTTTATTGCAGAGAGAGGTTTTTCCTATGTGAGCTGAGCAGGTCGAGCGGTCTGAATGGCCTTTGTTTGGCGGTCAGACCGCTGGTAGTCTAACCAACATAGCGAGCACGGTAAGATCGATATCCTATTTCTAGAAAGCTGAATAAAGGGTATTTGTCCAGAAATGGTCCGTTTGGTTTGGGATCTTGCATATGGGGCGCATATTGCATATTTGAACTGATGTGGGTTAAGTTGTGAAGAATTTATGTCCGAAAATAGTTTACTTAGTCTATTATTGTGTAGATAGCTTGGAGTTAATTATGGTCAACGGTAAGAAAAACTGGGACTTGGTTAGGGGGAACCAAGATTCAGAATGGTTGGGAATGCTGAGTGAAATCATTGGATTCAAGCAAGGCACAAAGATGGACAAAAACAATAGATGGCAAAGTTTGAGCAAAAACCTTTGAGGCAAAGGGATACACATGATGCTTTGTGAGCCATGGGATGGCTATGCGTCTTTGTGATGCTTCTGGGAGCAAAGCTTTGAAGGTATGTGTTTTTGGCTCATCAATTGTGTCAATTAATGATCTTGTGTATCGTATGGTGCTATGTGACAGTTTGCTTGGCAATGATGGTTGTATGACTTTGGAGATATGTCGTGGTGACGCGAATGGAATTAGGATTTAGCTAGGAGAGGTAAGATCTAGAATAGTCGAGGTACTGCCAGAAGATGAACGAGGCTAGAGAAGTGGTTACAAGCCGGGGTGACAAGGACTCTAGAACTACATCATGGTGAGACGAAGGGGACTGGAACTTAGCTAGCAGAGCTAAGGTCCAAACGGTCAAGGTGTCACTAGAAGATGACCGAGACTTATAGAGTGGACGTGACGGGCAGTGGCAAGTTGGACCAAGGCTAAGCTCAAAGAGGGGTTGAGGTCAAAGTTGTCAATGTTGTACCAAAGGTCATACCGGTTTGGTTTTTGAAATACATTCCTATACCAGTCCATACCGATGTACCATTTCGGTTTTAATATAATAATACGAGTATATATTTGTTTAATTGTATGCACATCAAATGTCACTTGTAATATTATGTCAAATACATAGTAGCACCATCAAATATAACATATAGTTTAATAGACAAAATTATCAATTCAATAGATAATATTATCAATTCTGTCAGTACCGGCCGGTATTTGATTGTTATCAAAGCTGGTATGACTGGTATTGAGCTAGTATGACCGGTATTTGGGCCGGTACAATATTAGGCTTACTTTGTACTAGTTTAGGTGGTGGTATGGTACGTACCGTCCAATAAGGTCGGTACCAAAATGGTATTGACAAGATTGGCCAAAGTCCATAATGGTCAGGGAAGTCAGGTGTAGTCATGGTACAAAGGGGTGCATGTGGTACACCAAGTGACTTGGGTCCATCTGCAAGTGAGGATGGTTTGGTGAGATCCGTATATGTGAGAGACTTGACGACAAGTTATTGGGCCAACATAGAATATGATGAAGCATGGGCGATGTTTCGAGGCGAAGGAATGAGAAAAGGGTCGGTAGAGGGGTATTTTGGTAAATTATTCAATACTGAAAAAGTAGTGGTCTGCAAAACCATAGTGATGGCCTAAGCAAATTAGGTCAAAGATACTCCATGGAGGACAATGCATGATTGATTTGAGCTATTGGAGCTAAAGTTGTAAACCAGCATTTTGAAAAGCGTCCAAATGTATGTGAGTGAAAAACCGTTATGTTGTTAGGTGTTGGGTTTTCCCAAAAGCTTAATGCATGGTATATATTAGGTGGATATTTTTAGGATTTACGAGTGAGGTGAGGAGCCTTCACTATATAAAGAAGAAGAGGAGATGGTTCCTTCACTGTATAAAGGAGAGGAGATGGTTTAGGCTTTGAGGAAGTATGGAAAGAAGAGAGAGGGCTTGAGAGATAGATCTAGGAGAGAGCACAAAGCTCTTATGTGTGTGCAGCTCTAGTGGATTTGTCCTCCTAAGATAGTGATTGTAGACATTCATCTCTAAGTGAAAATCAAATCTCTAAATTCGTCCAAGTCTCCTTTTCATGTGTTTAAGTATTGATTTCTTGATTTGATTTGGTTTTAGTTTCTTTCTCTTCTTGATCTTACATGGTGTTAAGGACATGTAAGTAATAAAGATATTTCTTAGAGACTAGATCATATCCATCTAAATACTTTCTACTACAAGTTCTTGAGTTTGCCCATTTTTGAGGGTTTTTGGCTTGGTTCTTACTATTGTTTGAGGATGCTAGGATGTGTGGAAATTACATCCAAAGCCATCTTGGCTTGATTCCTTCCATGAGCTCCTCTCAATCACTGTTTTTGTATTTGGCCTAATTTTGGTGAAACTTGCCTTTGGATAAAAAAAAGGTCCAAATTTTGGAAAGATTTGCTTCGATTTCTTGTTGGAATAGGTTCACAACGTTTTGTGCATGGTGTGTATAAAGCTTCAAGTGATTCGGAGTTGTGATTTTGAAATTGTATTGATTTTTAGTCCTATTATGAGAGGTCAGACCGCCTGAAGTAGATACCAGACCGCTAAGTAGAGAGTGGTCAAATCACCCCTAGAGGTTAGTCCGCTCCTTAGTTGGAATTAGCCCGCCTGAGGGTATGAAGATTTATTTTGCTCGGTCTTTTCTTGAAATTTTCAACCATGATTTGCACTAACCTTCGGTAACTCCTTAGTAGTTTTGTGAGGTTCAAGTGCTTTATGTTTAAAGAAAAAAGGTTTTAAAAAGGCAAGATTTATATGACTCCTATTTAACCCTTTCTAATTGTCTCCTCAGTCCTACAAAATCAACAGAAACAAAGTATTAGGGCTTGCTTGTGCACGCAAGCCATCTGTACTGATCAGTTGTCCACAGTTCCACACCACACCTTGCGGGTAGCGCCCTTGCGCAGCGGTCGGCGCGGCAAGACACTATCGCAGGCGCACGCGCACGCGCGATTCTTTTGCCGATACCGCTGAAGCGCAACGGCACAGCGAGGAAACCCGGTTGCGCCCTGGGCTCCTGTACCGATGCTACGTTGTTTTCATTTCATTCGCATTATTTTTCTACCATGACGGTACGTAACACACGACACCAGACTACCAGCATCTCCGTCACACTTAGCTCGCGGTAGCACCACCAAAAGAACAAAATGTCCCTAGCCGAAAGAACAAAATGTACCTAGCCGAATATAAAATTATTCTAGTCCAGATTAATACTATCTGGGCCGGAAAACCGGATATACGGAGAGTGGCCGCGCTCGGCGTCGGTTTTTTTTCACTATACATTTTTTATTTTTCCTGATTTTTTTATTCTTTTATATTGTCTGTGATAAGCTAATATATTTTTTATTTTTAAATTTTTTTAAATTTAATTATACTAAATAAATCAATACAGTTACAGTAAAAAATAAACCAGTTACACTAAAAAACCATAAATCACCGTCATTCTGAACATTTCCTTAATTAATGTAGCAATCCGACGTTCTGGTTGATGTTCATGCGACTCTTTCCGCACAGCAATAGCCAATACGGACAGTACCTAAATTAAAGGCAGTACGACCAATACAAGCTCCAACCAGCTTTTCACTAATGATAAATAAATAGCCATACCCTATTTACAACGATAACCAACAATGTCCAAACCAAAGATGAACAATACGGAGGAATTACTCGAGAATATCCCCATGTCACAGACCTAAAATCAATGGCTATATTGGCCAATAATCACACTAAATCAGGCAATCTACCATCTACCCAACCTTTTCAGGCTTCAGGATGAACATCACATGTCAGTTGCTCTCGCAATTATGGTACTCCCACCTGAAAAGATGAACGGATGTCTGCAAGGAGAGCTACATCGCCGGCGACTATGTGGACACGGTTTCCTGCTGGCTGGTAGATAATCTGGCAAGGCCTCCATTAGTCTCGGCTACGGGTGAGCGACGAGGTAGAGCATCCTTCACTCCAGAATGATTGCCGGGAGCATCTAGTTCATCTCCTGAACTGAGTTCCTCGGACTGGCCAGATGGGGATGCATGTATCAAGTTTAGCAGAGAGTCACCGCAGCCACCCAACTCAATGGAAGGGCAACTTATGCTGCCATCCTCATGGGCTGACTCCTGCTGAAGCAATCGTTGGGTAAATTTTTCTTCAGGGGTGCTGCCCAACATATTTCCTTCACGTATCTTCTGACAGCAACTTAAGCACAGCTTAAAAGGGCATCTTGGGCAGCTTCTCAGGAATTGGTGCACGGAGAGCTTACAGTTATTACTGCTTGCAAATAGTATTTAATAAAATCTCTGGTCAGATGAGAAATTGCAATAGAACAACATTGCAATAAACAAATAGATTAAAAAGTAGCAGCATCACCAGCATAAAAAGGCATACTGGATAAATGCAAAAGAAACCAAAACCATAAAATACAAAACTAAGGTTTCTCTTTAAGATGCTTAAATGCAAAAGGCCATGCAGGACATTGTAACTCATCAAACATGTCTAAAATTAGGTAATGTGTACAAGTGATTGGATTGCTTTGTGCTATGACCAATATACATCATAGTTAAGAAAACCGGACCAGACCGTCGGTCGAACCGGAAAAAACTGGAACCAGAGACTACACCGGCTCGGTTTGCTTCAAAGACCATCCATGTAGTCGGACCGGAAAAAAGGGGACGAACCGGCCGATTTTATACAAAACCGCCGAATTGGCCGGTTTCAGCTGAACCGAACGGTTATTGTATTGGACAGAGATAGCCTCGGTTTGCTTAGGGTTTAGGGGGTAAAATTGGAAATATGCGAGTATATATGGGGCAGCGCTGGCCGACACCGCCGACCTCCTCGCGTTGCTCCTCTCCCTCTGGGCCCGCCTCCTCTGATGAGGTGGTCTTGCCGCTCCTCACCAACCGCATCGGCCACCGTTAGCAGGGGCGCATCACAAGTGTGGCCCTCCACTTGTCACCACCACCCCTCTCGCCATTGAGCGACTTCTCACCGCCCACCCCCCCTCCCTCTCCAGCTTGAGGCGCCTAGCTTTTCCCTTGGCCTTGGGTTGTGCCGCCGTGCTCTCCAGCTCCACCCATCCCTTCTGATTCTAGGGTTCGCGCGACCCGGCGAGTTTGGTCTCGCGGAGCCACCACACCTCCGCCGTTGAGCCCAAGGTATAACAACCATTTCTCTCTATCTGCTATTTCATATTTTCCCCTTAGGTTTGGCTTTGCCCAATTGCCCGTAGAGCTTTAGCCTCCATAATATGCTCTGTATACTACGCACGACATCTGTTTGATTAAATGCTGCACTACTAAGTTGCTAACACAATGGACTCTATCAGCTCAAACAAAAGATCTGAACTGAACTCTAGTTCTGAAGTCTTCTGTTGCTTTAATGAAATTTGTCGACTCTTAGGCTTTTGCTTTGTTGAAAGTTTTAGCTAATATTTTGCAGTCTGATTGGCAAAACTCCAGAGAAGCTAATAATTTATTGATGGCTTTTTATGGGAATGCTTCACAAGATAGTTGATAGATTGGATGTGCAGTAATGATCTTATTAGTTCAATTGCTACTATTGGGAACGTTGCATTGCCAATTTAACTTGTTTATCGGTCCTCTTTGGAGCAGATGGTGGACTACAATGTACTGGGAGGTGAAGGGATGAATTGGTTAGTTTTCTCATACTAGGAGGTGAGGGGATGAATTGGTTAGTTTTATCATTTATATCTCTTTTAGCTTCCAATTCCAAATGGCATGGTAGTTAATAGTTATGCCATTCTGCTGTCCCTTCTGTTAATTCTGTAGCCTGCAAATTGTAGGTTTTCCTACAGCCAAAAACTGAAGAAGCTGCAGCCTGCAGGCTCGCTGAACTGAGTCGTCTTCAATTTGAATATTGTAAGCTCTAAACAAAATTTAATACAACATGAGTTTGTCAAATTCATACACGGACTGACTGACATGCTGGTCTAATAGCTACGAGTAAATTGCACCTGCAGGCCGAAATTCTTCAGTGAAGACTGCCGAATGATTTGCTGACAAATGCTAGAGTAAGTCTCAATTTTCTGGTATTGACAACTTAACATTGATATCTTTTGTTGAGGCATCATAAGTTCATAAATTCATAACTTGTTTAGTTGTTTATCCTCTCTGGAAGTCTGGACCCTGTCTCTGTCTCTCACTCTCTCTTGAGTCTGAGACTTCTGAAGATTTCGCTGACATGTGTACAGTGTATGAACCAGCAGTTGAACCGTTGAACCAGTGAACCGGCGACTTCCCCGGTTCAACCACCGGTCCGAGTTCAATAACTATGATATACATGAACATGAGAAAATAACCATTTGCATGAAATGATTAGCATATACATGACAAAAGAGATAAGTGCAGTGATTTATTCCATGTTAAATATAAATGTAAATGATATTATGAATTGAAGAGAGGGAACTGATCAAACTGGGATACATGCTACTAGCTCATATTTCAATGAGAACAGCAGATATTAGAGCTTACCAGTAGAGTGATCCACTCTGGTTATTTTCAGCTACCTGGACACGGACATTGGATATTTTTTTACCTAATTAAGAGTACAACAATTAATCAATACTGGAAATGCAAGACTTGCAAACCAAAAAATACACAAACAAACCTTGTATTTTAGCTTCTATTTCTAATTCATCAAGTTGTTCCTGGTTAAATTGTAAAGGCAAAAGCTTGTAGAATTGGTGGTTGCAAATTTTGATCCTGATTAGCTTCCCTTGATCACCTGGTGATTCCTGAAGATTCAAGACATAAACACCAATAAATAAATAAAATAATAAAAAAAGGGCATCATCAAATTGATCATCATGCAGTTATCTAGTAAAAGGCCACCTTACGCATAGCACCCTTGGTCAGACCAAGGGTGCATTGTTTACAATCACAGCAGCCGCGGCAAACTGCACAGCGCATCTTTATATCCTTCTTGGACATCCCAGAATACCTGCAGGGTCTAATAGTCAGGACCAAGATTTACTAGAACAGAAAGCACACATGGGCATATCAAGACCTAGTTAGCCACTAGTTCCAATTAAGTCGAACACAATGCATACCAAATTCCACAAGACCTAGTAAACCATTGGATCCAATTAAGTTGAACAATGCATATCAAATTCAATGTACTACTACTGAAGAAATTACTTTCACAAGTTATTGCTAAAATTAGAAACACTTTTTAAGTTGAGTGGGTATTCTCAGTTGCACTTTGTGCCAAGATAACTTTCAGCAATGAATAGCTTTATTGAGAGTAATTATCTCTCCCGCTCTCCTCGAACAGAGAAACTTGGTTATTGTAACCAACATTAGCTAAGCCACTTCAAGCACTTAAAATAAGTTACTGTAGACATTCTCAAACAATCTAAATCACCCAACATAAAAGCAATGTAAAGAAGATTAAGTTAACATTTCCATGATTATACTTAGTAACTTCATGTTTTCTATACATGCAATTCTCTCTACCAGTTACTACACTGACAAACACGGTTGTCACGACGTAATTGGCAACCATGGCGCCTAAGAGGCGCCAGAACGCCATGCCATCCAGGCGGGCGCCATGGCATCGTCCAAGCGAGAAACGGCAAGGCAGGCTGTTCGATAGGCAATCCAGCCCACCAATGCGAAATCTCAATCAGGTCCTCCAAAAAACCTTGTATCACTTGCTTTACAATCCGTCCCCCCCCCCCCCGAACTCACCTCCTCTCTCTCTCTCTCCAGAACGGACCACCGTAGCATCGTGCCTCCTCCCCCGTGTCGCCGCTTCCCCTCCACAGTACAGTCACCCACCACGTCTTCGCCAAATCCACCCATCTTCGTGCACACCGCAACCCATCTCCCCGCCAAATCCAACCACCCCCAGCCATAATCCAACCGAATTTGACCGTTCCCGCCGGCCAGAGCCAAGGAAGATGTAGGGGGCACGGGATGGGAGTGGGGGAGGAGAGAACGGCGAAGCTCAATGGCATCCCCCCTGGACCGCTATGACGCCTAGGCGACGCCATGACATCCATGTTGACACCATGTTTGCAAGTTTATTTAACATTCTAGAAGCTGTGGGAATAAGAAACCTATACCCATAGTTGTCTAAAGAAGCTCAAGCGGCTCTTAACCCTTAACTTGTGGTTACTCCTAGGGAAGCTTGAGTGAAAGATCAGATTTATAAATGTACCTGTGAACTGTGACACCCCACATCCCAGGCCCCCACCGAAAATATGGAACAAACGAGACGGGGAAAATGAGCAAAGCATACGCACAAGACCCAAAAAAAATAAAAATCTGAATACCCAAATGCACATAAACAAAAAAAACAGTATTCTAAATAACGGTTAGTGGTTATAAAGCGGCCGCCCCCCACCTTTAAGCGTTTATGCAGATGAGCAGACTTGATAGCAAGGTTGATAGGTGGGTTAGTGGCCTTGATAGAAAGGTTGCTAAGTGAGTTAAAGGCCCTCATATGTAGACTGGCTATGCTACCTTAAATGCTTTAGCGGAAGCACATTTGCGACTTCAGTGGCCTTGATCTAGAAGAGTCGCAAATTTCTTCCTAACGGTTTTGGCTCCATAACAAATGCCTAGTTAACAAGCCAAAGGAACAAGTATAACGTTTTCTCCTGATCTTACTTTCTGGAACAATGCATGAAGGCTGAAGCCAAGATCGCATCCATGACAATTAAATATATACAGTAACTAACTATATTATGCTCCAATGAATACTAGGTCTATATCTAAAGCAAAAGGAACATAGCCATTTGGATAAGCATTTATACGATGATATCGGTATCTGTGCTCTATTTGTGGTTATGATTTTACACACTAATCGCGCAAAATGAGCACAGACCGTTTACCTTTTGTGAATAGCTTTGTATTCCGGCACCAATCAGGTAAACTATGAGTTATGATTTTACCATTCTTAAACAAGGCTTCACAATAATGCATTTTTATGAAACTAAAACATAATAGTCAACTAAGATTAGTGTGATGTGATTCAAAAGTTTAACTTTTCCTAATCCCTTCCCTATTGAAAAATAAGGGAGCCAACATTAGCCAGTCAAATACAATGTTAGCCAGTTCCCATGATGGTGCTTAGGGATCCTTGAATTATAAACTAGAAGTTGAAACAAATAACCTATCTACGTTATTATGCACGATGTTGGAGAGTTCGTATTAGAGTTTAATAAGAGTCAAAGTCATGTGCGAGTCGTGAGTTGTACTAGAGTCAGATTGTAAACATTGGCACTATAAATAAAGGGTGTAGGGGCCTGTGGTAAAAAAACAACTATTCCCGAAATAAACATGGATCAGAGCTTAACCCTAATTCCTAAACTCACCTCTGATCCGATCTGCCACCGTCACCCGTTCACCACCAATCCAAGCCGCCGCCGCCGCCCGTCCACAACTATCGTGGTCTACTGGGCTTCAACTGCCGACGCCCAATTGCGGGCCGCCGCCTCTTAAGCGAGTGACGGGCCTCAACCATGCCGCCTCGAGCGAGCGCGCACCACTGACTCGCATGCACAAGCTGGTGCTATTGCACCTCGCGGTTGCACGTGTAGGGTGCCATCGTTGGGCCGCCATCACCGGAGGTCACTGCCCTCGGGCTGCCGCTGCCGCTCTGGAGGCTCCTGTTGGCCATCGCCAGAAGCTTGAAGGGGGAAGAGAGAGAGAGAGAGAGAGAGAGAGAGAGAGAGATTGGTTGAAGTATTGAAAGGAAGAGAATGTACTGAGCTGCTGTTGCCAATAAGATATAGAAAGTGAGTGAGATTGCTAGGTACACAAGCGTTTTTTTCTGTTGTTTGGCTAGGTGCACACGTATGTGTACCAGAGGTGATACGTGGAAGATCTGTGTTAAAATTGATGTATGAAGGATTGCCGTCATCATGGGAGATACGCGCGGCATAACTTGGTGGTGATTGGCATTGCTCCGGTTATTCGAGAAGATGACCCTTGAGGAAATGAAGGTTGTGAGGAAAAAGGAAGAAGAAGCTGTGACAAAGGAGGAAGAAGACAAAAGGAAAGCAATTGTTGAGGCTACTTCCTCGCTAGTCACACAAGGTGATATGAGAGGCATGTTACATGACCTCTTAGCGACAGGTATGATTGGTCCGAAGGCTGGTGCAGGGTCATCTGAATTGAAGCTAGAGCTAATGTCGAATGATGTAAAGTAAGAGGGGAGCAAAAATTATCTGAGTTGGTCTAGAAGGGCTCAACTAATTTTGAGGACGAAGAGGGTGGAGCACTACCTGCAGGAGACTTGTGTTGAGCCTATATGAAGGGGTGGAGCATTACCTGTAGGAGATTTGTGTTGATCCTGTATATAAGATAAGCATGGATTGGAGGGTGTGGAATACTTACTACCAACTCTGTGGTGGTGGCTTGGTTACTGACTTCAATATCTCCAACCATCGCTCGGATGGAGGAGATGCAGGGTGCAGCAAAAATATGGAAGACTTTGAGCAACATGTACTCCAGGGCAGGCAATGTGATGATGGTGGTGGAGGTTCAAGGCAAGGCGGAAGCCCTGAAATAGGAGAAGATTGGCCAAGGGTATGCCATTGAGTTGCAGCAGCTGTAGGCAAATTTGGATTACTATGATCCACTTCAGTTGGCGTGTGCTAGTGATGTTGAGGTTGGCATGGTATGGCTGCAACGTAGGCGGGTTACACACTTTCTGAAAGGGTTGAAACCGGAGTTTGAGTGTAGGAGGGCTGCCATGTTTCACTTGGCGAATTTGCCTACTATGGAAGAGGCTATTTCAGCTATGATGCAAGAGAAAGTTCAACTACAAGTGATTGGGGGCAACAACCCACTCGGATCCGTATATGCCATACCAAATGACAGGGAGTGCTACAACTGTGGGGTAAGAGGACACCTGAGTTTTGCTTGCTCTCTCCCACGGTATGGTAGAGGTCAGGGTAGAGATTGTGGTGGTCACAGTGGTCGTGCAGGTCGAGGTGGAGACTATGGAGATCGAGGAGATCGCGGAGGCCGAGGAGATCATGGCGGTCGTGAAGGCCAAGGTGGGGATTATGGATGTCGAGGCAGGGGCCGGGGTGGTCCTAGAGCCAATGTGGCCATGACAGAAGAGAGCACATTTGTTACTCCGACAAGCGAGCAGGCTATGCAATGGGAAAAGTGGTGGGAAAAGTGGTAGCAGGCCAAGGCATTAGAGACTCCTCATGATTCCACTTCCTTTGGTAACTTTGCCAACTATGCCCACATGGGCAAAGGTACTTAGGCATATGCACTTGCATCCACGTATAAACACTCATTGATTGGATATTTGGATCATAGATTCAGACGCATCTATGCATATCACAGGTTCCCTTAGTGCATTTGCATCTTACATTCCACATACTCATTTCGAAATTGTTCAAACTGTTGATGGGACCTTCCTACTTATTCAAGGTTTAGGATATACAGAGTGCACAACTTATCCTCCATTTTGTGTGTTTCCTCCTTTCCAATCAACCTTCTTTCAATTAGTTCTATCATTGACCAATTCGAATGCATTGTCCTATGCAGCAAGCAGAGGGGGGGCAGGAGCTGGATGCAGGAGGCGGGGAGGGGAGGTAGCGGGGAGGGGAGGCGGTGGGGAGAGGAGGCGTCGTGCAAGGGGAGGAGGCGACAGGGAGGGGAGGTGGCGGGCAGGCTGCAGGGGGAGGAGGCACCGGGGAGAGATAGCGGGACAGAGGAGTCGGGAGAGAGAGAGGAGATTATATGGGGGGAGAGCGGGAGAGAGATGAGTCGAGAGAGAGGAGACAAGATTGTATATACTCATCATGTATATGTATGCATGTATAGTTTATGCCTCGCCGTGGCGTTGCCATGGCATCCCGACGCCTCTGTAGGCGCCGTGGTCACCAATTACGTCGTGACAACTATGCGTGCAACTAACTTTGGATGGTCTCTACATCAGCTAGATGTGAATAATGTTTTTCTACATGGTGATTTACAAGAGAATGTATACATGGAGATTCCTCTAGGCTTTGAGAACAGGCAGACTGACAGGTGGGTGTGTGTTCAAGAAGTCTTTATACGGACTGAGGCAATCTCCAAGGGCATGGTTTGACAAATTGAGGCGTGCAATCTGTAGTATGGGCTATTCTCAGTGCAATGGAGATCATACTGTGTTTTACAGGCATAGAAGATCACATATCACCATATTGGCAGTCTGTGTTGATGACATTGTGATCACTAGAGATGATACCGAGGAAATCAAGTCCTTAAAAGAAAGACTAGGAGAGGCATTTGAGGTGAAAGATCTTGGAAGTCTTTGTTACTTTCTTGGGATCGAGATTGCCTGTTCTTCAAAGGGTATAGTTCTCTCCCAGGGGAAGTATGTTCTAGATCTATTGGCGGAAACAGGCATGCTTGGGTGTTGTCCTATTGCTTCGCCTATTGATAGGAATCGCAAGCTTTGTGCTGAGTCAGGATATCCAGTTGACAGGGAGGCTTACCAAAGGCTTGTTGGATGACTCATCTATTTGTGCCATACAAGACCTGATATTTCATATGCAGTGAGTATGGTGAATTGGTGAGTCGATATATGCATGATCTTAGAACAAGACGCATGGATGCTATCTATTGAATCCGACGGTATTTGAAGAATAGCCTAGGGAAAGGTCTTTGGTTCAAGAAGAATCAACAATTGAATGTGGAAGGGTATTGCGATGCTAATATCTTCAGCCCATCTTGAGGGTAAGTGTTGGAGAGTTAGTTTTAGAGTTTAATAAGAGTCAAAGTCGTGTCCAAGTCGTGAGTTGTACTAGAGTCAGATTGTAAACCTTGGCACTATAAATAAAGGGTGTTGGGGTCCTATCGGACAACACACAATTATTCTCGAAATAAACACACGACAATGTTGTTCACTGAACAAAAAGAAAGATATTTTACGTATAACCAAGGTTAGTACAGGTGAATAATAAAGCAACCAACACACCCTCAACATATTATATTAAGAATAGTGAAAGCACCATTGGGTCATGGCATCTACATTAACACGATACCATCTTCGCCTCATTATTATGCAACAGTGTAACATTTTTATATAAAAAAAGAAATGGATTCCTAAAGTCATCTAGGGCAAACAAGAAAATAAAAATTAAATATCCATGGTAGTATCCCCAAATATGAAATAGAACATGTGAGAACTAGGCAAGGATAGCTCCAAAGTAAGGGCATGTTAGGTTTGGAGCCACACTTTGCCACAATCGAGTTAGACAACTTTATTTTCGTGGCCACTGTTTGGTTCGTTGCCACAATTATGGCATGACAAAGATGTACGTTCTTAGAACCCTAGCCTTGTAGTCATACACACGTTGCTTTGTCAAAATTGATGCTCTATGCCATCACAATCATCACGGAGTTGAAAAATACCATCACAATTGGACCTCACTTCAAAATACCATCGCAAAGACAATTCTGGAAAATGCCATCACCGTCACTTTTTCCATCCATCAAAAATGGTCATTGCACACCCTTGTAACTGAAAAATTGACGTTAATGTCGTTTTCCAAAATTTTTGACCTTTGTGATGGCATTGTGAAGTCGACCTCCTTTGTGATGGTATTACCCAATTCTGCGACGACTAAGATGGCATGAAGCAAATTTACTGGTCAAAATTTTCCTAGCTTGCGGCAACCAACTTGGCCGCCGCAAGCAGGAAAAAAATGTGTGGCAAATGGTGGCATCCATCCCAACATCCCCTAGATCCGATAATATCTTTAATTTGGGAAAATGTAAGCACATTTCAGGTCTTTATTTCTGAACTGATTAGCAAATATCCAAAGCAATAAATTAATTAGCTGCAACACAAACAATATCTGCTGTTTGGAACAATCACAGAACAAAATGAAATATAACTTTTTATCTCAGCTCAGACCAGATCAAAGATCGTAATTGACATAGCACAATAAACCCACCTATTACTGGTAGTTCAGGATGGCATAGAAAGAAATTCCCAATTATATGCAAAATTATAAGGCCTAGCATGAAGAACAGGAGCTTAGCACAACCACACGAGAATGTAGTCCATAAACTAAAGAAAATGTGTCTCTACTTCCTCCTCTATTCATAAATCAAACTGAATAGCATGCAAACTTAAAAGTCGATGATTCACAACTACACAGAAATATAGTTCATGACCTCAAGCAAATGCATATCCATCCCTCCGTCCCACCTCCTCTGCAACCACTAACTTACCAAATAGTATGCAAACTTAAAACTCGACGAGTCATTCTTCTAATTACTTAGTTAGGATCAACCAGATTCTCATTACTCGAGATCTGAAAACTAATATAGTTAGGATCAACCAGATTCTCATTACTCGAGAGATGAAAACTAATACTTAACTCTATGGATAACTTAATCATGAACTCATGATGCAGAAACATGCAAGAAAGAAAGAAAATAAACAACTGACAAACAAATTCTGAACTAACCATTTATTGATGCAGCTATTGCAGAAGTACTTGTCACAGTTCTTGCACTTGACAATGCGTGAAGCCTTCTTCATCCCGCACCGATGACATGTCGTCTGTGCAGCCTTTGTCATACTCATTGCAAGAGGAACAACCTAATCCCACACAAACCTCAACAATAAGCACGGGTCGGCACAAAACTACAAATGCAAATCAAACCATCAAGCGAGAACAATTAAAGATTAGCTAGCTGACCTTCACAGGGCCAACGGGCAATGGCTCAGCATTCTTGGAACGGTAGCACCGCCGGATTGGCACGGGAATATCCACTCCAACCTTTGTCATCACAGGCGAAGGCAGCGTCAAGGCAGCAGGCCCGCTGCTCCCCGGCGAGATTGTCATCAGTCCGTTAGGGAGATCCCTTGTCAGATCGTTTGTGGCTGCCGGAGGTGACGCTGGAGGCGGATTCAGGTTCCTCCTGCCCTTCCTCTTGTTCTTCTTCTGCCGTTGGAGAGCGACAGCAAGGACCTCCCCGTCCGCTGGCGGTTTCTTGCCCTTGTTGGCCTTCGCGTAGTGGTACTCGCAGAAGCTGACGGTGGGGAGCGCGCGGGCTTGGCAGCGCCACTTCTTCCCATCACTTCGGCGGCACCGGAGGTGGTCCGGAAGTGGCGGCGGAGAGTCGCCGCGGTCCCCTGCCTTGCGCCGGCGCCGCCGACGCGGTGGCGCAGGGGTACCCTCCTCCGCCTCGTCATCCTCAGGAGCCGGGTCAGAAGCGGCCGCTCGCTTGCGGCGGCGGCCACGGACTGGAGGGGACTCCTCCACATCCGCGCCTTCGTCTTCATTCTCGCCACCGGTCTCAGCTGCTTCCTCTTCGTTCTCGCCATCGGTTTCGGCGGCTTCTCCTTCATTCTCTCCATCGGTCTCGGCCGCTTCCTCTTCATTCTCGCCGTCGCTCTCCTCTGGTTCGGCATCTAGATCAGCGTCCTCGGCATCTGCTTCGCGCTCCGAGTCGCTCTCGGCGGCCTCCGCTTTGTTCTCGGTCCCGGCTGCGGCAGTTCCCGCTTCAGGCTCGGCATCCATCTCCTCGGCCCTGGTCTCGTCGGCTTCCGCTTCATGTTCCACATCCATCTCCTCCTCTATGTTCTCAGAGGCTTCCTCCTTGGCCTCGGCATCCATATCCTCGGCCCCGCTCTCAGCGGCCTCCTCCTTGGCGTCCTCGGTGTCGGCCTCGGCTTCGGCAGCCTCCTCTTCGGTCTTCGCGTTCTCCCCATTGACCTCGGCCTCGACGGCCTCCTCTACGGGCTCGGCGTCGGTGGTTTTGGGCTTGGGCTTGGGCTTGGCCCTGCCCCTGCCCCTGCCCCTGCCCCTGCCCCTGCCCTTGCCCTTGAAGCGGCGCGGCGGCATGGCGGCGGCGGCGGAGGGCTAGGGTTCCGGCGAGGCGCAGTAGGGATTGGGATTTGGGCAGATCAAAGTGGGGAGAGTGCGAGTACGGGCTCTGCGAGAGAGACAGAGAGGGGGTGGGGTTAAGAGGAGAGGGAGTGTCAAGGTGGGGCCCACTACCTGACAGCGTCAGAGGGCTATCTCAGGAGGCGAGGAGCGTCCGTTTTTTGTGAACATCATCTCTCTCACAGGAAAGAAACGGAAGATAATTAAGATCGTGGCTGGCGTTACCACCGTTCGATTCCCATTGGACGGTGAGATCGTACGATGTGCATTTACGGGAGATTTGCGTGAGCTGCGTCTGATCTGGACCGTGTTAATGCTGGATCCAACGGTGGTGAAGGGTAAAGACCTTCCCGTTATGACGTGGCCGTCTTTGGATGGGCCCTGATTCGGTGAGATCCAGCCCAGTCGCACTGGAAAGTGGACACATTTTTCCAAACTGCAACCCAGGAAATATCCAGGCCCAGAAACATAATAGCCCAGACCAATCTAAGTCGTTGCTCTCCCGACCATGACCGTTGGCCTCCGACTTCTCCGACGGCCAACACCGGCGAGGACGACGAGGAGGCGCTCCGCCGCGCTGGAGCCGCGGCACACGGCCACAAACCGGCCGCCCGACGCGAGACGCCCTCCCGTCCTTGCATGCTGGCCACTTGGACAGGTACGCACGCGTCGTCGCCGGTCACTCGCTACACTACACATCAATACATCATTCTAGCTAGCTACCACCAATTTCTCCCCCTAGGGCCTAGGTCATCAGAATCTGCATGCATCGCGTGGACGAGCAAACCACCGGCGATGCGTGCAGCTACCTACTACCATGCCTGTGAATTTCCCCGTGCGTAGCACGTCGCTTTGTTTGCTGTAATGGTCATCGTCATCTTGTTCCCTAGTCACCACTGATGCTTATTCTTTTCTTCTTTCAGACGTGTTCACTCACCGCTGATGCTAGAGCCAAGAAAAAAAGGCGACTTGTTCTGTTCTCTTCTCGCATGCATTTCGCCTCTTGCTTTCGGATTTGTACGCAGTGCAACATTGTATCCCTGATCTCCCGGTGATCAGTACTCCCTATCTACAGGAACACCGTTGCTTCACAGCGCCTATCCGCCTGCATAACCATCACCAATCTTATTAACGTGTCTTGATCTGTAGCATAGGCCATCAAAGTGGCCAGCCATGGCACACAAGCAAGACGACCTCAGAGTACCAACAACTGAGGCTTCTTATCTCAACTCTCACAGATGCTCAAGTCTCGATCCCTTTACTTACTGAATATGCATTGTATCTGTTCTGGGCAAATGTGTGATTTATCTGCTGGCCTCTGTGGATAGGGTGCCTCCTGGGGTACAGCAGCATGGTTACGATGGAAGATTACTTCCTTTACCTATTCCCGGTATTGTTGGCATGGTTACGATGGAAGAAAGTTAAAAAAACTAAGTTGATTTAAGCTAATCCAGGTTCTTTCTGGATGCAGAAGTACCATCCAAGTAGGCTTGTTACCCTTAACTACCAGACATTTGCCCTTGCCACAACTGCGGCGTACACGTACCACGAGGCAAGGGTCAACACTAGGGTGCGCATTTTGGTAGGATACATGGTGACCTTCTTGTGCACATCGGCAGTGATCGTTGTAAGCATGATGCCAGCGTACGTTGTGAATTGCATGTTCATCACAATAGTTCACTGATGAGTAGTTCTTTCGAACTGTAGGTGGATGTTGCAACCACAGGAAGACGAGGGACCGCAGGAGCCTTTGTCTATGTGTAATTCACACCGTGCATACCTCTGATTAATTATTTCAATCACATATGTACTTCTCGGACAAGGGATTTATTCATCATATAGCCTCCCCTTAGATTGAAATTCAGGATTTACCCTCCGACCCGCGTGTCAGTGACTCATCCCGACCCCACATGTCATTGAGTGGGGAGGGTAAATCCTGAAACTCTCAAATGTGGGGAGGGTATATGATGAAGTTCCCCCTCGGACAAGTGCCCATTCCTAGGAGAATTACAGGAGTGCAGTTGCCCGACATTTTTCCAGCTACGGACTGTTACGCTCTGATACTCTATTTTATGCTCAACATTGTCCAAATCGGACCGGAGTTGTGATATATGGTATATGTGTGTACAATATCAAAAATAAAGTAGATAAATTATATAGAGAGAACTAAAATAGCGACGACAAAACAGTCACAATGAAAGAGAGATTTAGCGAAACCGATCGTAAATTTCTTAATCACAACTTTAAAAGAGTTCAAGGGATTGTCGCTCCATCTATATTGCAATAAGTGTAGTAGAGTCCCCTACCAACAATATTTATCACTGATAAAGGTGCCACTAGTGAATGAGTAGTTAGAGATGTAGCGGGTGTAAAAGCTAGAGGAACTGCCAAAATTGAAGGAAACGACGGTGACAACAGCAGACCCGCACCACAAAAGTGAATCTTCTCAATACGAACAGCTACAAGAGCCTCCAACAAAGTCATGCGATAGTGCAACTGAGCAAGAATCTGCTCATACTCAGTTCGAAAAAGTGTCAAGAAGTCATAGATGTGATAAAACTTCAGATGAGACTACTGACGTTGATAACACTGACAAGTGTGACAAACATCTGATCCCAAATAATCAACCTGTTACTACACATTAGACAGCTGAGCATAGAACTCATCCATAGTGGCATCTTCCTATTGCAATAACTACTCCTAACACATAACAGTAAAATACAAGGAATCACCAGATGGCTCATAGCGATTACACATATGCGCCCACATCACCTGTACTGAAATCAAGCCAAGCACTTTCTCAGTGAGATGCACTTCCATGCTAGCAACCAGAATAGCAGAGGCACAGGTATCCCCATCAATTAATGTTTTATAGGCAGCATACTGAATCTGAAAAGATTCCATGATATCCTCAAAGTATCAAATGCCTCCTTATAAGTGTCTTCAGAAGTATTCTTCAAGAGCATATGCTCAATCGATGGAACAGAACGAGGCGGACAAGGTAGTTCGCTGGTGGCACTGATCATGTATGTGGAGTTGCATGCACTGAAAACAGTTCCGATAATTGAGATTATCGAAGATCACTAGACAATGAGGAACAAAAACAGTGTCTAAAGAGGACATCTTTTTTTTCATTTTCTTTATTTCTTTTGGAATCAGAAGTAAAATAGAAACCTTATCGATTTCAAGCGACTATCATGCCAGAAGTGATGCGATCGACACCGGCTAAACCGGAGGTGGCCCAGAACTGCAGCAACTCGGAGCAGCCGACGAGCCCAGAGCAGCAACCGTCAGTCGGACGGCAAGCGGAGATGGCCCAGAGCGGCAGTAGCCTAGAGCGATGGCGGATAGTGGTGACTGTCAACAGCCTGGGGCGGAGGTGAGCTCAGAGCAGCGGCCAGGGTGGCAGCTACCTAGATTGGCAGCGACATCGATGATCCGCTTGACATTGATGATCCGAGCAGATGATGAAGAGCAGCGGCAGCTAGAGAAGACCAGCGATGGCACCAGGATGGAGGCTATCGGCGTGGGTAGCGGCGACAACTGGAGAAGAGCAATGACGGCGGCAGGATGAAGAGTGTTGGCTATTGGAGAAGAACAGCGGCAGCGGTGGGCGAAACCAGGCAGTGGTGGCGGTTGGAGAGGATGAACTAGCGGCGGCAGCGGCTTGATGAAAGTATGCTTTTTATACATGTTATAAATAGCATTTGTATTCATTATGAGGTTAATAGACAAATATATATACAGGTAGAGATATAGTATATATACATATAACTATTTATACAACATAAAAATATACATATAATAATACACATCTAACAATTTTTAGTCCAGAGGTTTGTAACAAAAGCAGCTTTCGAGAATTCCAGAGATGGCCTTCGCAAAGGAGCTAGTATGTTGCAACAACCATGGATAATTTTCAATGTGCAACCTCCATCCAGCATCTGATATATTCCCTTGTACTAATTAATTCACGCAGTGCTGTTCTCCTCGACATGATGCTTCTTTGAGCTGCTATGTGTTCTGCTATACGCTTTATTCTCCCCTAAGTTGCCAGTTGTGCAAGTTCTATCGTTCAAAAGCAGGTTCGGAGGGGTCTTTGACAGTCACTGCTGATCTTGTTGCCGATGGCATCCAAAGTCACCCAAATCCAACAGTATCTACTTAGCTGGCATCGAGTTTTGTAACAGTTAAAGAATCTTTTAATTTAAGATAGTAAGATAATCTATTGGCACTAAATTTTACATGAATTTTCAGTCTGAAGAAGACCCCATGTCAGTTGAACGTTTTACCAATGTAGAACATAGACTATGGACATGCTTCCGATCTATGTATTGACATTGTCCATCTTCCCGGGGGTTTTTAGCTGAAGACACTGGTTCACACAGCTTGGGCTCTTGGTACTGTCCTATTCTAGCTTCCCTAGTTGACTATGGATTGATAGGTGTGATATTTACAACTCCATTTGAGGGGGTTTATTTGTAATATCTCGTAACCTCAAGGGCTTTTTAGTAAAGTGACCAAACCAGCCCAAAAGGGGTAGTATGCCCCCCTTCTCCTATATATAACTCATTTGCTTGAGAGAAAGAAAAAAGATAGAGAGAGCTAGGGTTAGAGAAGAGGAGAGTACTTGATCCCCCAAATTCACCACTAAAAGAGATATTTTTGGGGGATTTGGAGCCTCCCCTCATTTGTTGGCTCCCACCTCGTGTATTGCTTTATCTTATAGTGGATTAATCACCGTCGCCCGTGGTTTTTCTCCGTAAGGGGTTTTCCACGTAAATCTTGGTGTCCTATCTTGATTCGGTATTTCTCTTGCCATATAAGTTGATTAAGTCACCATCTTGCTTGCTATTGTTCCATATGTGAAATGGTTGCTTGTATGGATATGTTGGCATGGAAGAGATATGTGTGTTCTTTGATATATTGATGTTGAGATGATGGGGTTTGGTGTTCTAGTGAACTAATTGATGCAAGTATATTGTTGTTGAAAGTTTGGACAACTTGTGGTTTGATGGATTCAATGTAATGTGATGTTTTGCATTCATGCATACAAGGTGTTCGGTGATATGCTTATGAGAAGTTAGTTTGCTAATTTTGATTATTCCGCTGCCCCTCTGTTATCACAAGTGGTATCAGAGCAGTTAATTATCAAAGGCACAAGTTAATTTGCTGTTTTGGTTCAATATGTCAACATTAGAAGTGAGCAAGTTTGATGGCAATGGTGACTTTTGGTTATGGCAAGTAAAAATACAATCTGTCCTAATTGACAAGGGTTGGATGCTGCTCTAGAGGAGATTGATCCAGATTTGGCTAGTACAAAAAGAGAGGAGATGAAGAACTTAGAAAAGAAGGCATTGGCAGTGCTCTGTCTGGCTCTTGCTGATAATGTGTTGAGGCAAATTTGTGAGGAGCAGACTGCTATAGCTCTTTGGAAGAAATTGGAAGATCTCTATTTGGATAAGTCACTCTCAAGTCATTTCTACCTCATGATGCGCTTGTTTAGGATGCGTATGCAAGAAAGCACTCCTATCAAGTAATATATTGAAGAGTTCAACAAGGCGGTGCTTGATTATCAAAATGTTGCCAAGTCTATGGATACAGATCATATTGCTATCTTGTTCTTGTGTTCACTCCTAGATTCTTATGACAACATCAGAGATCAGATCCTTTATGGTACGGATTTTATCTCCATGGATGATATCACTTCTATCCTTTTGTCTAAGGATTTGCTCAGGAAGTCTCGCATGGAGAGTGGCCAGAGTGAGGGTCTTTTTGTCAGTCGTGGGAGGTCCATAGAGCGTGGTCATAGTGGTGGTGATGCTTCTGGCAATGGTAGGAGGAAATCTAAGGGTCGTTCAAAGTCCCGTTCAGGTAACAAAATTCAGTGTAGATATTGCAAGGATTATGACCATATCAAGTGGGATTGTCCCAAATTGAAGAAAAAGAGGGACAGACAAGGTGATGGCAATAAGGGTGAGAATTCTTCAACAGCTAATGTGGCACTTGCAGATGGTGATTCAGTTGAGTCTGGTAAGTTACTTGTTGTCAGTGCAGATAGTTCTTCAGTTGGGCAGTGTGCTTCTAGTGCTCCAGCTGATTGTGACATGAGCTTCAGCACTGGTTGGATTCTTGATTCTGCTTGTTCTTACCATATGTGTCCGCACAGAGAGTGGTTTGCCACTTATAAGCCATTAAATGGTGGTTCGGTTTCTATGGGCAACGACACGAAGTGCAAAGTTGTTGGTATTGGCTCAATCAGATTCAGGATGTTTGATGGTATTGTTCGTACACTCACAGATGTTCGTCATGTGGTTGGGTTGAAGAAGAATTTGATCTCATTTAAGGCACTTGATCGGAAGGGCTACAAATTTGTGACTCATAGCTATCAGATCAAGGTGTTCAAGGGTTCCTTGTGTGTGATGAAGGCTCTTACTACTCCAAATACAGATGACCTGTATTTCTTGCAGGGCAGTTTGCTTACTGGGACAGCTTCAGTGGCTTCTAGTTCCCAGGTTGATGATGACACTATGACTACACTGTGGCACATGAGATTGGAGCACATGTCAGAGCGTGGTATAGGAGAGTTGAGTCGTCGTGGTCTGTTGGGCAGTCAAAAGATAGGCATTTTGCAGTTTTGTGAGCATTGTGTGTTTGGGAAGCAAACTCGTTTGAGGTTCAGCAGGTCAGTTCACACGACAAAATCCATTCTTGACTATGTGCACACTGATTTGTGGGGTGAGGCACCGGTGACATCTATTGGAGGTGGAAAGTATTTGCTAACCTTTGTTGATGATTTTAGCAGGAAGGTTTGGGTCTACATCTTAAAGTTCAAAGATGAGACATTTGCTCGTTTCCGTCAATGGAAGGCCATGGTGGAAACACAAACAGAAAGAAAGGGCAAATATTTGAGATCAGACAATGGCACTGAGTTCTGCTCGAGAGAGTTTGAGAAGTATTGTCGGGACGCTGGCATAATTCGACATCACACCACAGTTGGCACTCCACAGCAAAATGGGAGTAGCAGAACGTATGAATAGGACACTGTTGGAGAGGACTCGTTGCATGCTCTCTCATGCCGGGTTACCACAGAGTCTTTGGGCATAAACAGTTACTACAGCATGCTATTTGGTTAATCGCTCGCCATCGACAGCTATTGATTGTAAGACACCAGAGGAGGTGTGGTCTGGCAAGCCACCTCAGTATGATCACTTGAGGGTATTTTGTTGTCCGACGTATGCTCACATTCGCCAGACACAAGTTAGAATCTCGAGCATTGAAGTGTGTCTTCCTTGGTTATGGTGATGGAGTTAAGGGGTATCGTTTGTGATGTAAAGATCAGAAGCCTCCTAAGGTGATCGTCAGTAGAGATGTGACCTTTGATGAGATGGCGATCGTTACTCCAGCTTGTCAACAGTTGGGAGACTTCCACTTCAGATGGAGCTTCTTCAGGTGGTGATTCAGAGGCAGAGCGGATAGCATAGAGGGTAACATTTGAGGTGGGGACTCCAGTGACCGAGTCTACTACAGCTGACAGTCAACAGCAGCAACAGCTATTGTTGTCAGAGTCTGCAGATGATGTTCAGGGTGACATAGATGAGGCAGATCATGAGTCAGATGCAGCTGATAGTCAGGTGGAGGATACAATTTTAGGTGGAGCTTCAGAGGCTCCAGACTCTCCTATAGCACATCGTCCTCAGAGACAAAGGAAACCACCACAGCTCTATGGAGAGTGGGTCACACCAGTAGCGAGAGGCAGAGATGCCGCTGCTTTCGCTTTGACAGTTGCAGAGGATATTGTTCATGATGAGCCTAGCACTTACAAAGAGGCAATCAGTAGTCCTCAGGCAGCTAGTTGGGTCCAGGCTATGACAGAAGAAATGGAATCATTGCATAAGAATGACACTTGGGACTTGGTGTTGCTGCCCAAAGGGCGCAAGATTATTGGTTGTAAATGGGTGTTTAAGCTCAAATATGCTTCTCCAGATGTTGTTGCTCCAAGGTACAAAGCTAGATTGGTGGCAAAGGGCTTCAGTCAGAAAGAGGGAATTGATTACCATGAGGTATTTTCTCCAGTTGTGAAGCATACTTCTATTCGAGCATTGCTAGCTTTGGTTGCTCTATTTGATTTGGAATTAGAGCAAATGGATGTGAAGACAGCGTTTCTTCATGGTGAGCTTGAGGAGAAGATCTATATGTCACAACTAGAAGGTTATGTGGTTGAAGGCAAAGAAAATCACGTTTGTTTGCTAAAGAAGTCATTATATCGCTTGAAGTAGTCTCCAAGGCAATGGTACTATCGTTTCGATTCTGATGTTACTAGCCATGGCTTTGAAAGAAGTTCCTATGATGCTTGTGTGTTTCAGCAGGTACTTGCAGATGGCTCAAGGGTGTTTATGTTGCTTTATGTTGATGACATCCTTATTGCAGGAAAGAGCAAATCTGCTATTGATGAAACAAAGGCCATGCTCAAGAGTGAGTTTGAGATGAAGGATTTGGGTGCAGCCAGGAGGTTGTTGGGTATGGATATTCGCTGTGACAGGTCAAAAGGTAGACTTTGGCTCTCACAAAATTAGTATATTGA
The DNA here is from genome assembly GCA_036346265.1 of Melocanna baccifera. Classification (NCBI taxonomy): domain Eukaryota; kingdom Viridiplantae; phylum Streptophyta; class Magnoliopsida; order Poales; family Poaceae; genus Melocanna; species Melocanna baccifera. The sequence goes on along the minus strand of CM070694.1, from coordinate 20,082,705 downwards.
GAAAGTTTTGCACCGGTTTCATATGTCACAAGCGAAGCCTGTTTCTACCCCATTGACAGCACATTTCAAGTTGTCTACTTCATCAGAGCCATTGGATGCAGAGGAGGAAAGGTACATGTCTGGAGTTCCTTATGCTTGTGCTGTTGGCAGTTTGATGTATGCTATGGTTTGCACACGTCCTGATATTGCGCATGCAGTTAGTGTTGTGAGCCGTTTTATGTCAAAGCCAGGCAAAGAACATTGGAAGGCAGTACAGTGGATCCTCAGGTATCTTCGAGGCACAAGCAAATATGGATTGATGTTTGATCAAAGGGCAACAAGTCCGGGACAAGTTGTTGGTTATTCTTATTCTGATTTTGCTAGGGATCTTGATGAGAGACGCTCCCTCACTGGTTATGTGTTTCAGCTTTGTGGGTCTTGTGTTAGCTGGAGGGCAACCTTGCAGCATACAATTGTTTTATCTACCACAGAAACTGAGTTTATGCCTTTGGCAGAGGCAGTGAAGGAGGCTATTTGGTTGCATGGTTTTCTTGGTGATTTGGGCATTAAGCAAGTTGACCATGTTCTCTTTTGTGATAGTCAGAGTGTGATTCACCTTGCAAAAGATGAAAAGTTTCATGAGAGGACCAAGCACATTGATGTGCGCAATTTCTTTATTCGACTTCATGTGAAGAAGAAGGATTTGTATGTTGAGAAAATTGGCACAAAAGACAACCCGGCTGATATGTTAACCAAGGTGGTCCCGAAGGCCAAGTTTGAGCATTGCTTGAACTTGGTTGGAATTCGTTCTTGCCCGAGCTAGCTCCATGTGGAGCTTTGGCGGCGATGAGTTTGTGATTTGTTGAATTGTTCACTCAAGATTGAAGCATTTGAAGATTGGGCACTTGGCATCAAGAAGCTTGATGCATTTGTTTCATGGGTCAATTGTCGCTGAGGTGGAGAATTGTGATATTTACAACTCCATTTGAGGGGGCTTATTTGTAATATCTCGTAACCTCGAGGGCTCTTTAGCAAAGTGACAAACCAGCCCAAAAGGGTAGTGTGCCTCCTTCTCCTATATATAACTCATTTGCTTGAGAGAAAGAAAAAAAAGATAGAGAGAGTTAGGGTTAGGGAAGAGGAGAGTGCTTGATCCACTAAATCCACCACTAAAAGAGAGAGATTTGTGGGGGATTTGGAACCTCCTCTCATTTGTTGGCTCCCACCTCGTGTATTACTTCATCTCATAGTGGATTGCTCACCGTCGCCCGAGGTTTTTCCCCGCAAGGGGTTTTCCACGTAAATCTTGGTCTCCTCTCTTGATTCGGTATTTCTCTTGCCATATAAGTTGATTAAGTCATCATCTTGCTTACTATTGTTTCATATGTGAAATGGTTGCTTGTATGGATATGTTGGCATAGAAGGGATATGTGTGTTCTTTGATATATTGATGTTGAGATGATGGGGTTTGGTGTTTTAGTGAACTAATTGATGCAAGTATATTGTTGTTGGAAGTTTGGATAGCTTGTGGTTTGATGGATTCAATGTTATGTGCTGTTTTGCATTCATGCACACAAGCAAGGTGTTCGGTGATATACTTGTGAGAAGTTAATTTGCTAATTTTAATTATTCCGCTGCCCCTCGGTTATCACAATAGGTCACTTCAAAAGTTTATGTCGTTAGCAAATGACAAGAGATGCCACTCATATGTTGTCGTCACATCATTATGCAGGCATGCACTTCTCTTGATCGCAGGCTATTGACTTATGGGATCTGATCGGGAGATACGTACCTCTGACTGAACGCATCAAGCTTGGATCTCGGAAGGGGCTACTGATTGCTGTCGTTTCACGGTTCTTGCTCATTCCCGCATTCTATTACACTGCGAAGTATGGTGATCAGGGCTGGATGATCATGCTAATGTCGCTTCTTGGTTTGAGCGTCGGATATCTCACCGTTTTGCGTAACTCACTGAGGCACCCAAAGGATACAAGGTTGGTGTATGATCGTTCTCAAGTCTCAACTAGTACTGTTGTGTTTTGTATCATTTGCTCAAGTTATATACATGGTTGTGCATGCAGGGACTATAACAAGATGCTTTGGGCAATTTGCTTGTGCTTTCCCTATTGAGTGGCATACTTTGTGGGGTCGTTCTCGATTGGCTTTGGCTGATAGGTAAAGGGTGGTGATCAAGTTGTGTAGCATATTCTTCTTCTTTTCCCCCGGGGGATGGATGTAATTAATTAAGCACCAAGCAGCATTTGAATCATATCTTCTGCTGAAGATTTCATTTCCAATGCCAATCGTACTGAAGTGATTCAAAATTCAGATGCTCAAAATACGTCAAGAAACGGGAAAGGGAAGAAGAACCGATGTAAGGCCATGTTAAAGTGTATAATATTATGATGTACTTGTGTATCAATCCGTATTCCTTTTCCCAAGTTTCAGATGTTAAAGAAACGAAAAGAGAGGCTTGAAACTGAATAGAGCAAAAGGCACGTCCCAAAATATAGACTTTTTTTTCTCGAAAACAAAATATAGATCTTTTGATGAGAAAGTTTGTTGCAGATAAAAGAACGGCTCAGTTCAACTTATCTGAAGGAAATCTATCTAATGCAATAATGCAAATTCAGCGATGCAGATAACGAGAGGCTGTCAGTATAGTTCCTGTCAGGTTCTCTGGATTAGCTGCTGACGCAAGCAAATCATTCGTGGTAGTGGCAGGGAGTAGAGATGCGTAAAGCCTTAATCATATAGTTGTTTAGGCCAGGGATTATAAAACAACTAAAAAACATCACATTCACATGTTCGCAGCGTTTGACGAAGAGTCTTAAGAAATAATGCACGAAAAAGGTGCAATTCTGGAAGCAAAAGGATGACATAAACTAATAAAAATTAACCCAAAGTTACAGGCAAAAAGGCCAAGACGAAAAACCCAGTCGTGCAAAACACATAATAAAACCTACCAGAAAGGCAAGCAAGCAGCTCGTGGGAATCGATCCCAAATTTCCAATCGCGCGTGAGACCGCGTGCGGCTGAGATTAGTGGATTCCATTCCGGTGTCGCTCTCCTGGGAATTGATATATTAGGTCAAATCAAGCGGGTCTTTTGTTACACCCTTTTCGCGATTCTCTGTAAGCGCTTTTTCGTTGGGCTAGAGAGACTGTGAGGCTGCCTTCGGCCAACTTGTCATGTCACTTTGGGAAAATAATTTTTTGACTGCAGCGTATTCAGATACTGCCACGAGATAAGATATACCTTTTCGTTTGAACTGTCGGCGTTGCCACTCCCATTCGAGGTGAGGAGGCGTCTGAACGTGAACGCCGTGGGGACAGTCTGAACGCCGCCCGATTTTCCCATCCGATTACCTGTCGCCGTCCAGATTTCCTTATGCACACGCGATATACACGTTGGCGTAATGATCTGCAGAGATTCTGCCAACGGGGGAGGCCAGAGAAAGTTCAGAGATTCCAGCTGGATTCCCATGTAAATCTCAACCAATGCTGCCTATATATACCGATGCCGCGGCCGCTTAGGTGAGTTGCCCTTCGCCAGCTTCATCTCCGGCCCCTTCATCCCTTCCGCCCCTCGCCTGCTGCTCTCCTCTCCTCGAGCTTTTTCTCGGCCGCCGCCGCGCGTCGGAGGTCGACTGCTCCGGGCGGTCAGTGCTCTTCTCCCGTACGTCTTCCTTCTCCTGTTGTGAAACCGGAGAGAGAGAGAGAGAGAAGAGAGATGCAGCCTTGGTGTTTTGTCATGGCCGATTCCTACGTTCTTGGCGCTCGTGCTGGTGTAGCTCTTTAAAATCTGATCTTTACTCCATTGAGTATGGTGCTTAGCGGGTTTGGTCGCTATGTTGCTTGTTTAGTTGTTTTGACGAATTGCACTCCTTTTGGGGGGGGGGGATGCGTGCGTTTTTGGTGAGATCTGTTCCGCAGTTAGTTTTGACTGTTGCCGCTGGCGTTAGCTCGATTATGATTTGATAGTCTCTCGGGCGTGGGCAAGACGCGACGGCGCTTATTCTGGGGGAGTCGTGGCCCATGCGTTGCTGCTGAATCGGATTTACGACGTGATTTGGCCCTTTTTTAGGTTTCAAGTCCCAGCTTCTGAGTACTTGGAGTAACTAGTAATTGGTGTCCTAATTCTTTTTTTGAACGAAAGAGGCAGGAGCTCTGCCTAAACTCTGGCTGTTCTTTTCATTTTCTCAAAACGGTTTTTGATTTTTGCTACAGTATCTAACTTTCAAACAGAATATTTTTTTAAGACGGAGTCTACACGTTAATTATAGTATACGTTAAAAGCTCAACATCTATACCATCTAAAATCGCAAACGAGTATCTCTCTCCGTAATCTCTATCACAAATAACTAGAATTTAAAATTTTTAGCTAAAAACTATAAACCGTAACTATATCAAATAGATCCGTATAGGAGATTACATGGCTAAGCTAAGCTAGAGAGTACTCGGGAGTCGGGAGCAACAACCCACAGCAAACAACAGGGAGCAAGGTCAGCAACTAAGGGTTAAAAGGATTAAAGGAAGAAATAAAGTACAACCAGATCAGGTTCTCTCGAACCATGTATGAAACCAACTGCGCACAAAGCGATTGATTTTGGAAAGTCTACCAGACGTATTGGGCTCTTGGATTTGGACACTTCTGTGCCTTGGTCCCCTTCTAAAGTATGGCACCAGGATTAGTTTCGTGCTTACAAGTGTCATCTTGCTACAAAGTGTGTTGCCATGGAAAAGTTTTCCTCGGATTTCTACTTCTTTCTGTGACAGAAAAAAATCTTTCAGTTCTACTTCAGTTTTAGCGTTTTGCAAAACCCTGTTTTGTGAATCAATATTACATACAATTCTTTGCTGAGTTGTCCATTCTACAAACTTTTTTTGAATAGGCGCAGGTGAACTCAATTATCATGAGCCTCGAGATAGCAGGTGCGGAGGCACCTCAAGTTCAGCAGGTCTCGTTACTTCTCTTCTGTTCTGTAAGTTCATATGATGGTTCATTGGTACTAACAATTGTTGTGTTTGGTTGTGAAATTGACAGGGGAAGCTCTTTGGTATACTTGTCTGCTGGCTTTTGGGAAATGGAAGCCTTTTCGCATGGAACAGTATGCTTACCATCGAAGATTACTATGTCGCTCTGTTCCCGGTACGTGCTTGTTTGTGACACTCAATTGACGGTTTGAATGAAATCAGCATTCAGTAGCACCATACATGCGGTTGAATAGAGCAAAATTCATCCTTGTCCTTTGTTTTGAATGTTGGAGTAAATTGTTTGACATTCAATTGATGGTTTGAAATTAGAATTCAGTAGCATCATACATGCACTTGAATAGATGCTAGATGCGTCCTTCTGCCTTTGTTTAGAGTGTTGGGGTAGTCTGAAAATAACCAATATTTTCTTCTCGATTCAGTCAAAATATAAACATTCGGGTCCAGCAATTGTTAGTATAACCTACTATGGTTTATCATTTCTACCCTCCATTATTTCCCCTTCCTTGAATTGGGATGATAAAAACGGCCCCTTCTCATTGCATCAGTTGTTGCATTCATACATTCAATTTTTTAGCAAATATACAATGATTTATAACCTACTACTTCTGATTGCAGCATTACCATCCAACAAGAGTTCTTACTCTAGTTTACCAGCCTTTTGCCTTTGGAATAACCTGCATCCTGGCATACCATGAAGCAAAGCTCAACACGAGAAAGAGGAATCTGTTTGGATTTGCAATTTTCTTAATCAGTTCTTTTGCACTAATAATGGTAAGTATATTGCCTTTTGCAAAAAAAGAGAAGAGATTAACATGCCAGTATAACATCTCATGTAACCATCTTTGTTATTCTAGCTGGACATTGGTACTAAAGGACGGGGTGGAATTGATGTCTTCGTTGGTGTATGCATAATCAGTGCATTATTTGGGACAGCCGATGCCCATGTTCAAGGCGGCTTGGTTGGCGATCTTTCCTTCATGTGCCCGGAGTTCATTCAGGTAAACTTTTACAATGATTTTTGCAGTGATTTGTGATGCTTGTAGTTATCTTTGTAGATCTCAGACTCAGAGGCTTTATTTTACATTTCATAATCAATATCATGCTTTGGATTTTCAGTCCTTCCTGGCGGGCTTGGCTGCTTCAGGAGTTTTGACATCAGCTTTGAGATTAATTACTAAGGCAGCTTTTGAGAACTCACAAAATGGTCTTCGCAATGGAGCTAGTACGTCCCAATCTTGTCAACATATGTGGATATAGTAAAATTTTCTTCTAATATAAAATATCCGAAAATATTTCTATTCACTTCCAAAATAAGACTATATGAATTCTAAAGCAAATGAGGGGTTAAGGGGATGGTCAATGACATGAGGTTGGTACTATAGCTGCTTTAGAATCTATGCATTTTCATTTTGGCACAATAAAAAATATGTCGTTGAATAATCATTTTTTACTGTTAAGTCTAAAAATAGATGTTGCCCTTCCAATTATAATCCAAATTATAGAAGCACTTGTCTTAAGAAAAACAATCATACAAGAAGTATGTCTTATCTATGACTGTTTTGCCGATATTTGTGTCTTATCTATGACTGTTTTGCCGATATTTGTTCTTGCACTGATTATGACAAAATAGGAATGCTATAAATCCACTGTGATCTCAACAACAGCACAAAGAAATATCATTTCATCACTTGTTCATACAACTCTCTTCTTTAATGTCTCGGTGCTTGTTTCTGTTATGAATATTGTGTTTGTTGATATGAGGCCCAAGGGACCATATATATAGGAGTACAAAGAGATATACTATATAGAGATAAGGCATATGTGGAATAGAATACAAACTCTATATCCTACTACAACTCTACTCTATATCCTTAACACCCCCCCTCAAATGCAAAGCGTATGCAATAGCAGTGCATTTGAAAGAGTTAACACTAAAATCCAAAATCCAAGTCTTGAAATGTTGTCGTAGCATGCGGCTCTTGAAAATTGTGTCGAAAACAGAAGATCTCCATCCGAGGTCGTGCGGTAGCCCATGAAGCAGATCGAAACCCAAGACGACGGCGACGCAGTGCACAAGAAGCACAATAGAAACGCAATGCAGAAGAAGCGTAGCGACTTTGAAAGCTCGGGGCGGCGGCTCAGAAAGAAGAGCGGCGACATCATAGACCGAGACAGCGGCGGCGCAATGTACAAGAAGCGTAATAGAAACGCAGTACACAAGAAGCGCAACGGCCATAAAAGTTCGGGGATGCGACGCGAGAGGCCGCCCACGGAGGAGTCCGGATCCAGCACGAATGAGGCTGGATCCGAACGGGGCAAGACCAGATCCGGCGAAGACGAACCGGAGAAGAGCCATACAGACGCGAGAGAGGCGGCATCGACCATACAAAATCCTAAAAGATGGACTGAGACTGGCAAAGCAACCGACCGATTGACACAAAAATTTGTGGACACGCATGACTTAGACGAACTGAAGATAAAGACTATAGATTTGAGTGGACGCAACGGAAGACTTAAAATCCTAATAGACTCAAAATACTAAGTAGTAAAACCGAACCAACATCAAAGATCTTCCTCCCATGAGCATCACAGACTTAAAAGACCACCATGTAACAGCAAGAAGATGCTACCTCTCTTCCACCGTTAAACAACCTCACGGTCCGCACGGCAGTAAAAGAGGATAGAGAGAGCAGACATTGCCCACCGGTCTTGGCAACGAAGATGGATTCCTCGGACGAGAAGAGGAGTGGGTTGAGCTCGCGGAAGCAGACAGGCGGCCAGTGGGCGGAGCGGCTTCCTCGGTCACAGCGGTGAGCACCTCGCGGAGATCCGGCGGGCGGGCAGCTTCCTTGGTCACAGCAGCGACCACAGTGTGGAGATCCGGCGGCGAAGAAGCCCGCGGAGGAGGGGCCGGCGGAGAAGGCCCCGGCGGGGAAGAAGCCCAAGGCGGAGAAGCCTGCGGAGGAGGAGCCGACGGAGAAGGCCCCGGCGGGGAAGAAGCCCAAGGCGGAGAAGCGTCTCCCCGCGGGAAGGAGACGCATCCGGCGGCGTCGTGGCCCACGGCGCCAAGCGAGGAGGCGACCAGGCAACTCGACGGCGGAGCCCCGGGCGTGCGCGGTGCAGAGCCTAAGGAAGCCGGCGAAGGTGAAGCGGCGGACGGCGTAGGGGGCAGCGAAGGCGACCGCGAGAGGCGCTGGAGGCGGGGTTCCGTGCGTGGATGGCGAAGCAGCCCACCCACATCGAGGCGTCCCGGATGAGCGGCAGAGAGGACGGCGGCTGGTGTGGCTGGATCCTTGCGCCGGATCCTGGAGGGCAGTCGCCGGATCTGGTCAGAGGCGAGATCTTCGAGGGCAGAGAGGCCGTCGGCGAGTGATGAGGGGCGGCGGCCGGATCCCGAGCGGCGGAAAACCCCTCCGAAAGCGGCGTCTGGAACGACGACCGGCCGGCTTCTCCTCCAGGTCGAGTCGGCTTCCCCTCCAGGTCGCGCTTCGCCGCGCGGAGGCTACGGCAGCCTGAAAATGAGGTGGCCGCCCCCGGGAGTAGAGGTCGATCCTCCCGGGGGCAGCGCAGCGGAAGGATTTGTGGAGAGGCTAGGGTTTTAGAGGTTTGAACCTTAGCTCTGATACCATGTTATGAATATTGTGTTTGTTGATATGAGGCCCAAGGGACCATATATATAGGAGTACAAAGAGATATACTATATAGAGATAAGGCATATGTGGAATAGAATACAAACTCTATATCCTACTACAACTCTACTCTATATCCTTAACAGTTTCAACCATGCATATTTCCTAAAATTTCATTATTTATCTGTATAACAAATCCATGTTTGATTGCTTGTGCAGTACTGTTCTTTTCGATAACATGCATGTTCGAGCTAGTTTGCCTCCTTCTATATGCATATGCCTTTCCCAAGTTACCCATCGTGAAGTACTACCGCTCAAAGGCAGCCTCTGAAGGGAGCAAGACCGTTGCCAGCGACCTTGCTGCTGCAGGGCTCAAAACTGAACAAGATAGACAAGTTTGTCTCTCTGATACCAATATGCCTATATACGTATTTCCTGTAACTTTCCCACGAGAATCAAATGTTGCTATATTGATTTTTTTCAGGTTGAGGAGGATCCACAAAAGCACAAGCGTTTAAGCACCAAAGAGCTTCTGATGCAGAACATAGACTACGCGTTTGATATTTTCCTGATATATGTCTTGACTCTATCGATCTTCCCAGGATTTTTATCCGAAGACACTGGATCACACGGCCTTGGAACGTGGTAATGTTTCTCACATATAACTTGAGCAAGGTGACTTGTGCAAAACGCAGTAGTATTATGCAAGCATCTGACATGTGATTGATTTCTGACAAAATTCAGGTACGCGCTCGTGCTGATCGCGATGTACAACTGTTGGGATCTGGTTGGGAGGTACCTGCCGCTGATCAAATGCCTGAAGCTGACCTCTCGGAAGGGCCTGACGGCGGCGATCCTGGCGCGGTTCCTGTTCATCCCGGCGTTCTACTTCACGGCCAAGTACGGCGACCAAGGCTACATGATCTTCCTGACGTCCTTCCTGGGCCTGACCAACGGGTTCCTCACCGTGTGCGTCCTCACCGAGGCGCCCAAAGGATACAAGGCGAGTTCATTTGTGCTTCCTTGGTCGTGCAATCTGGTATAAAAAAAACAATGCTGGTCACTGTTTCAGGGTGTGGATCTGAATTGTATTTGCATTTGCTGTTTGCTTGCGCAGGGTCCGGAGCAGAACGCTCTGGGGAACGTGCTCGTCGTGTGCCTCCTGGCCGGCATCTTCTCCGGCGTCGTGCTCGACTGGCTGTGGTTGATTGGCAAGGGCTGGTGATGAGCTCGTGTGTTTCGTGTGCGGGATCGCGAGATGTTTTTTCCCCCCTTGTTTCTTCGGTTTGGGTGAGTGGGAAGCGCGCGAATGTGATGTTGAGCCCTCACTTTTAGGCTAGCTGCCGCAGGAACAAGGATGCTATAATTCGAGTGATTGCTAATCAGTTCATGGAGCCGGTTTGTGATTTGACTTGCGTACTTCAATGCGTTCGTTCAGACGTAGTGAATTGTTGTAGAGAAGAATTCTGTCATGAACCGAACTCGTGAGGGATCGAATCCTACAAATTAGCAGCTGAGGTAATTTAGGAAGAATTTGCGTGAGAAATGGAGAGGGAGACAGGGAACGGAAGAACACAGGATGGGAAACAGAACCGATTCATTTTCATCGATAGTCTATTGCTTACAAGGATTGGGAATTTAAGCCCAATTGACGACACCGACAAGTGGACCCCCTAGTCCATAGGCCTGGACTAGGGAACGCACACTCGCATAGTCGTGGACCATCTACACCTTAGTCCAAATGACGTCTCCCTGTCTATGAATGACATTTCCCTCCCCTCGAAGTTCTTCTTGCATATACTGGTTTTGAGCCCATCGTGTGAACCAAGCAATAGTATTTGCATTGCAGCACGCAGAGTAGCTTCGAGCAGCTGCACCCCTCTATTTTTCAATCCTGTGGTCTCTTCACGTGCAGTCATCGGGTAACTTGTAGGCATGTCCATAAGTAACTTGCTAACTGATGCACCTTGGAACCCCTCTTCAAATGCATGATCCCTTGCATATAACCAAGCATCAGTTGTACCTTCAGTTTCTTGTCTCCATCTCAAGTTAGCAGTGAACACATGCTTCAGTCCCAGCAACAGAACCATGAGCTTAGTAGTATGTTGTGAGAGAGCATAAACCAAACAACGGCACACAACTATCAAATTATAGAGCACTGTCTGATCCATTTCCTTAATGCAAATAACCCAGCCAGTTTTCAACATGCACATATGAAGTGCAGCCACTAACACAGAGGCAAAATCACCATCAGCTATGCACCAAAACAAGTGAATCGAGTGCTGCTTCCAGTCAGTAGGTGAGGTATTTTGCAGAACAAGCACTAGTAGCTCCAACGGTTTTTGAACAAACTGACTTAAGCTTCGAGTTCTTCCCAATTCGAATGTCAGGTTCATAAAAATTAGCCTCTGAATGCCTGGATCCCACTGCCTTGCACGATAATATGCTCTCCTTTGTAGCTCAGGCCACTTTTCATCGCCTCCAAGGCTAAAACCATTTCTTCTCCAAGGTGGCATTTTATCAAACACATAATGACCACTTTATATTCCATATTTCTAGGGACTGAAAGCACCTCTCTCCCATGGCAGCATTTCATCGAACACGTGTTGCACACTACCAATTTCCCAATATGAGGACAGCCAACCATTGTCGTCGATGCAGTGGGTGTCTTGGTTGTTCCCCAGCTTGAGTGGGCACCCGATTTAACCAGCGGCCATGGCCGCGGCATGCGCACCACACAGCTGCACTAGCCATGGTTGTCCGTGCATGCCAACACCTTGAGATGTGCACGGCATATGCGCCACAATGCCACACAGCTCCACTAGCCATGGTGGTTCGTGCATGCTAACACCTTGAGATGTTCACTGCTCAACCCCATAGTCAAAGGGCTCGTCACAGCGACCGCTAAACAAATTAGTGGTGACATTTTTTTTACGACAATGCTAATCAAAGTATTATCGTTGCAATTATCTCGTTGTATTCAGTTGCGTGCTACAGCAAAGTCTGTATCGCTAAACAAATTAGTGGTGACATTTTTTTACGACAATGCTAATCAAAGTATTATCGTTGTTATATTGTCCTTTTAGACTTGCGAGAGCTCGTTGCCTTGTTCATGGTGAATTTGTTACACTAACAAGCTGAGTGGCCCCACGTTGTGGAATTACATACAAAATCAACTTTGTTTGGAGTAAAAAACGACATGCTCAATGAATGAAAGGATGTTATTTACCTTATTTACATGCCCTTATGCAGACTGATTCCTTTAATTGAATCGAACCGAATAGAGACAATATCATCCGAATTGCTTAAAAACTAAAAACAAACTCATTTGAATTGATAATGTCTTGTTTTTTTTTCCTTTTTTAGTTTCCGTTTTTTAAAAACTTCTTTGCTGCTTCTTTCCATTCACATTATTACAACAAGGATTGTACTTCGGTCTTCGAATGCTCTGAGTAATGAAAGTTCTCGTTTCCTATTAAAGACATGGGAGTACATAGTATTACTCTTCAGACCCAGGAGCCCAAATTTAGCCGAATATCATACCCGGTTAAATTCAAACGCAGCCCATGGTGTGGTCTACACGGCCCTAAGTGATTGTGTTTTGCACTTGCCCGTGGCCGTGGGCTTCCTTGCCCTTTGCTCCACTGCCAAATCGACTTGAATGGGCCCTAGGGGTCTTCTAGGGGAAATGTACAGCGTTACGATGGGCTTGTTCGGCTTGTTGCATGCGTTCCTAAGAGCAACTTTGGGCAGAGGAGTTGTCTATTAGTTATCTGCACCACATTCTTCCCAACAACAAGCCATCGGAGTCTTCTTTTCAACTTTAAAAATTATTTTTTAGTTTTTCTACAATAATTAATTTTCAAATAAAAATATCTTTTTAAAATAAAGTTTACAAATTGATTGTAGTACATGTTGTAGTGACTTCATTTATATCGGCCAAAACCGTATGCGAGTTTCTATTACTCCGTACTTTCTCACAAACAGGTCAAAAGCTATAAGCCGAAGTAAAAAAACAGGCTCTATAGTTATGCACGGCAAGTCAAGTGGCATGCAAAAATCATTTTTTATTATTTAATCCCCTTTTTAATTTATTTTATTAATAACCCATCGCTCAACTTATTTTCAAATCTAATTCTTTTTGGCAGCGTCAACATCCATGTCGACAAACAATACTACCATACCACATGGTAAGTCTAGTCACGAACGTTGCCACATCACACATGGTGGTGTGACAAGATTTGCCTTTGTTTGGTCATGTTACGGGTGTTGGTGTGGTCAAAATAATCACATTTAGAAATAAGTTTGGTGATGAGTCGTTAACAAAAATGAATTAAAAAGTGGACGTGGGGAGCACAAAGCAAAGGCACAGAGGCTGTGATTATGGCCCTTGTATATCGGACCATGCCGTGCAACATCGATACGATCACCTCTGCAGTATTCCCCAGTAACCTAGACTTAGATTCTCAAGTAACTAAAATTTTACAGACATGCACAAGATGATAAACACATATTGTTGTATATATGCAGAGATATCTAGTGGAAAGTGGAAACCAAGAGTTAGGTGTAATCATACAACCCATCATATATGTGGATTGTCCACTACATCCAGGTTGAAAATTTTGTGAATCGTTTAAAACTTTGCTGGGTAAACTAAACCGGTTTGAATGACTGCACGTAGCTGGCTAGCTCATAGTTTGCTTAATTCATACATTATAGTTTTCTCAATGACCACATGTGTGCATGCCCACCTTGCAGATACAGCATGAAGAGTTGGTGTACAACCTCTGCAAAGTTTGGCGGGGAGGGGATGGCTCAAGTACGGCACCAGCACACGCAGACGGTTGGAGGGGCTCGGGTGCACGGCGGGGAGCTCCTCCGCTCGGGTTGGCGCGAAGGACGAGGAGGGGTGGCAGAGCCGCGAGAGAGGGAGGCTCTGGAGGGGTGGGGGCCACGGCTGCAGCAGCTGACGCAGGCGCGCGCGCGAGAAGCTTCTCGGCGCCGCGAATCAGCGGAAGGGGGCACTGGCGCGTGGGCGGGAGCGAGCGAACGAGATCGAGCCAGCGCAGGAAGGAGAAGGGAGGGGTGGCACGAATCTCCAAGCAAAGATCAAGGGTTGGGATGGCTGGAGAGGGAGCAAACAAAATCCAAAGAAACAAATGCAAAATTTTGAATTTTGGGGCTGTTTCAAAATTTTTTTGCCTATACCAGCCTTGCCACTATTGTATCAAGCATGCTTATCACTGATCACTCTCCAACATACAACAATGCTAGCCATGAAAAGCCTTCTCATGGCAGCTCTCATGGCAAAGGCACAGAGGCTGTGATTATGGCCTTTGACCCTTGTATATGGGACAATGCCGTGCAACATCGATACGATCACCTCTGCAGTATTCTTCGCTCGTTTCGGCTTTTTTTGATTTCTACTTCTAACTTCTGCTTTTTTTTTACTATTCAGTATTTCGTCTTTTTTTAAAATTTTTTTAGATATTTTAGGCTTTTTTGTATTTTTTTTCCGTGTTCCTTTGTATTGTCCCTAATGGGTTAACATGTTTTTTTCTATTTTTTAAAAAATTAATTATGCCTAAAAAGCCAAATCAGTTACAGTAAAAAAAGCCAACTACAGTGAAATTTTAGCCAAAAGCTAGAAGCCATCGCTAAAACGAGCGCCCCTTAAAATTTTGCAGACATGCATGAGATGATAAACACATATTGTTGTATATATGCAGAGATATCTAGTGGAAACCAAAGTGCTAGGTGTAATCATACAACCCATCATATATGTGGATTCTCCACTAAATCCAGGTTGAAAATTTTGTGAATCATTTAAAACTTTGATAGGTAAACTATACCGCGGCAGTTCCCAGCTCGGCACACGCTAACCCGACGCGGCTGGTGGTGGGGCCACGAATTAACGGGAACGCCCCGTGGAACCGGAGCGCGAGACCTTCGTGCAATCTCGCGGCACGCCATGACGGCCTCCACGGCGTGCACCCGGACGTGCTGCCGCAGCTGCTCGCGGAAAGAGCACAGCAGCATTAGCTAGGGTACAGTGCAATCTACAACACATGCATGCATACGTGCACACACATGAGCAAACCCAAGCTTCTCCATATGATGACACATCCATGCATGCAAAATTTAGCCTAACTAGGTAGTACTCCTGTCGCTCCGATTCCGCAGGACGTTCCTCTCTCCCTGCCCACCACCGTGCGAGGTTCTTTCACACTCGGTAAGAGAGTTAGATTTGCAATTCTATATCATATAAAGTTAATTTTGAAATTAAAGTGGAATAATGGGACTAAATAAAAAATTCTTGCAGGGCATGCATGTCATGTTCGGCACGTACGCACGCAAGGAAGAAAGGTAGTGAAGTCTAGAGGACGGCCATACAAGCATGGCATCTGTCCTGCCGCGCGCTCACGGCAGGAAAAACGGGATGGGGCCTGATACAGAGCATCCAGTTCTTCCCTCCCTTGTTCCGCCCGATTCTATTTCGCATGCATCGCCAATTTGCCATTGTCTCGTTGGCCATTATTGAACATCATACACCGACAAATATTTCACCTCAAAATTAGACTTAGGCTGTTGAGAATATATGGCGGGCATGCCATAAACTCATACTCCAACAAAACCTTGATGTCTTTTTTGAAAGCAGGTCGCCTTGATTAGGATCCTGCATTTACTCCGACTGCAAGCAAAGCAAAAGCATGCGTGGATGCAAAGACAACACGTGTTGCCGGTCACAAATTAAGCAAAGGGGATTGTGTAGGCCAGGCAGCCGATGTACGTCGAGGCCCTTCACTACTCAACTCATCTCGAGCGCTGGTCTATAAATTGATCAACAGTGGCTAACATATTCAAACCACATCCTGCATCCTACCCATAATATATATATATCGCCCTCAGTCTTTCTTTTCTCTGTTGACTTGGGAGTTTGCTGTGCCAGCTTCGCGTCTCGCCTGTGTGTTCAGGCGAAATGAGGGTGCTGAGAGACGAGCATGCCGGCGTCATGAAGAGCTACCCGCTGACGGATCAACACTCCAGGTACTATACCGTTTTCTGAAGTTTGATGATACAACTCACTAGATTTGCAAAAGCCTTCATTTTATATCTAGTGAACCATTATGATGCTCTTTGTGGGATTTCAAGTAGGCCTATGAATTTCGTTCCGGTACCGGCCGGAATTAATGTGCCATGTATTCAAACCAGAATGAAAAGACTTGCATTCCATTATGTCCAAAATTCCATTTCATTCCCTCCGTTCGATCTGGTATGTGGCCGAAATGTTCCGTTCTATCCTGCTCGTTTTAGTCAACGAGAAGAGTTGTTTAATTAGCATGAGTTGTGTTTTAGACGTCCGTCTATCGTCTATTAAGACATGTTTGACTAGACATATAATTTTACTTCTATATTCTATACAAAACATACGAGTAATATAAAAATTCTAATTAAACTTATGCAGCACATTATGTATTTATATGTTATATTATTATACACCGGAATGCCTTGATATGGAAACATTAATGCCCTGACATTAGGTCACCCAACGGCCACTCCCGGCTCTCCGGTCTCCACCATAGGGAACGCATGTTATCCGGGGGTGGTAGTATAGATTTATTTTACGCTCAATTGATTGCATTTGAATTGTTAGTATGTTTACAAATTAATTCTAGGACAATTGTGGTACTATGTATAACAAGCAGTATTACACGTGTAGTTACATGGTTAGGTATTACGATACAACTATATTTGTTATATAATTTTAATACCTATGATTGAAAATATTGTATAGATGTATTTGTTATAGTACAATTGTACTGTTATACAACTCTAATAGCTATATATGATTCATATGCAACATTATAAATTGGCTCCACCAAAATAAGCTTTCCAGATCCCTCTTTTTTTCTTGACTAATGGTACAATTTTTTAGGATTATTGTGGCATTTTCTTACCCTTAAAACGAAGAAGGTGCTTTAAACCTCACTAGTTATTTATATGCATTATATAGATAAATGTGGCTATTGTCGTCGATACGAGATCGGATAGTAAACTTATAGGCATTGCATCCTTGGTGGTCGTAGACTCCAAACGAAGATGTTTACAAGTGATGAGGCGATGGGGTCTCGATCTTCCGATAGGATGATAACTTCGATTTGGAGGGGAACAACTTTGACGATGCAGGCTTCTAACTGGTCACGACCAAAACACCAAGCAATCGCTAAACCACACTTCGAGTCGTTATTAATCGTGCCAAGAACGCGGTTGATAACGACTCAGAGTGTAGTTTAACGATTGCTTGGTGTTTTGGTTGCGACAGGTTAGAAGCCTGCATTGTCAAAGTCATTCTCCTCCAAATCGAAGTTATCATCCTATCGGAAGATCGGGACCCCATCGCCTCATCAGGATCTTGATATATTGGTTGGCTTCCATTTAGGTGAACTCCAACCACGAGCACGTAGCGTTGATGCAATCCTCCTTGTATAGCTGCACTAATATATATTTTCATCTTTAGATAACATCATATTCTCATTTAAAATAAATTAAAACTGAAGAAACAAACTCATCTTTTATTTATTCTTGGGAACTATGATCATATATGTTTGTGACGTGATTACATCAACAAGTTTACAATGTGATCTCGTATTGACAACAGTTACCAAATTAGGAAGCATATATACTCAACTGTTCTCTAACGGAATGCAAGTTTGCGATACGTGTATATATGTAGTTATATACGTCCAAAATAACAACCGCATGTCCGTTGATTAATCACCCAATGAATTTCTGCACTGAGACTGTTACATAACAACTTATTTAAAGTGAAAACTAGCCAAATCTATTATATATTAAAAATTGACGGTATGCCTTATACAACAGCTAAGAAAAAAAAGAAATATGCTAGATATTCTAACAAAAATCAAACCCTTCAATCAATGGACCCTAATTTTAAAGGGTTAGGGCAAGTACAACGGAGAGACAGTAGCTGTCTTTATCATGCCAACACAGCAAAGTCATCCGACATGGACTGTAATTAAGGAAGGGAGAGACATAAGCCGTCCTCTCGCGAAGAGACAACCCGCGCTCGTGCTCCTATGTGAAGAGACGGCGTTGCGAGCGTTGTACAAGCCGTCTTTTTTACAAGCTGTCTTTTTTGTTATCTTTTTTTATGAGGTTGCAGACAATTAAATAGACAGCTCATTGTACAAGCTGTCTTTTTGTTGTCTATGTATAATGTGCATGTATATATAGACAGCAGCCGTTTGAACTGTTGTACATGCCGATTCTATAGTTGTCTTGGAGATATATTAATATGAAGAAGATCTAAAAACTTCAAACACTTAATTTGGTAGACCCTAATTTTAAAGATTTAGATTCAATAGTTAGTTTAGGGATATGTTAATTTGAAAAAAAAATTAAAGAAGTAACACTACATTTAAATCAAAGATTGGAAGTGTAAATTTGCTTGATAGATCCAGCTTCCAATCCTCTCTTTTACACATAAGGAGAGAGATCTCAAAATAAAATTTGGTAATTAAATATGAAATATATCCCAAATTCAAATTTAGCTTGCAAAATATAAATTCAAAAAATTAGAATAGCATAAAATTATACTATACCACACATAAGTGTTTTTCAATGGATTTTGTAGAAGAGGACGTTATTTAGTGGTATGTAATCAATATCTCTTAAAATAATGGCACGATGATAATAAAGTTGAATATTAGTATGCTAGCTAACATGTCTATAACACATGTATATATGTTATATTTACATTATTTACTCCTTCGTCCACAAATATAGGTCATCTTTTACTTTCAACAATCTCTAACACAAGACTTTGACTTTTTTTATCATAATATACTTGCAATAATAATAATAATAATAAATTAGAAAGTATTTTACAAGATAAATCCAATATTATTACTGTTGCTAGTATATTATTCATTTTTAATTAGTATATAGCTTAACATATATTGAAAGTCAAAGCTAGTTTTAAAAGCTGACCGCACGGAGCCGATATTTATGGACGGATTGAATTATAAGCATATATACCCAACTGTTCTAACGGAATGCCAGTTTGTGGTATGTGTATATATTAGTTATATACATCCAAAATAACAACAGCGTATCCTTTGATTAATCTCCCAATGAATTTCCGCAATGTGACTGTTACATAACAACTCATTTAAAGTGAAAACTAGCTGAATCTATTATATATTAAAAGCTAATGTCAAGCCTTTCACAGCTGCTAAGAAACAAAGAAATATGCTAGAAATTCTAATAAAGAAAACATTCGATCCTTCAATTGATGAATCATAATTTTAAAGGTTTAGATTTTATACTTATCTTGCAGATATATAAATTGAAAAAATCTAAAAAAATATCAAACTCTTAATTTTTAGTGGACCCTAATTTTAAATATTCAGATTCAAAAGTTGGTTTAGAGATATGTTAATTTGAAGAAGAAAAACTGTAGCACTACATTTAATTCAAAGGTTGAGAGTGTAAATTTTCTTGATGGATCCTCCTCCCAAGAGAGATCTCAAAATAAAATTTGGTAATTAAATATGAAATCAACTATCTCAAATTCAAATTTAGATTGCAAAATAAAAATTTTAAAATTTAGAATTGCATAAAATTATACTATACCACACGAAACCGCACAATTAATTACACGGGCCAATCTGCTAGTTAAACTTATTTGAAGTTGAATTGCGGAGTCTACTCCGTGGTTAGCCTGGCCCTCATGATTCAATTATATATATTTTGATTCCTTGATTCTTGGATGCCAATCAGCTCACTGGGGCGCGCCCAGCAACTCTGGAACGAGTGGGAGATCCACTGCCTGGTGCTCATTAGCTTCTCCCTACAAGCCTTCCTCTTCTTCACGGGCATCCGGAAGCGCGTCAAGTCCAGCGTGCTGAACGCATTCCTGTGGCTCGCCTACCTGTCGGCCGACTCCGTCGCGATCTTCGTCCTCGGCCGGCTCACACTCCACGTCAACGACCCGGGCCAGGAGCTGCTTCTCTTCTGGGCACCTTTCCTGCTGCTCCACCTCGGCGGCCAGGAGACGATGACGGCCTTATCCATGGAAGACAACACGTTGTGGAGGCGCCACCTGCTGACCCTCGCCACCCAGGTGGCACTAGCCATCTACATCGTCGGCAAGCAATGGCGGGGAGACAAGCAGCTTGTGGCTCCCATGGTGCTTATGTTCATCGTCGGGACGATGAAATATGCTGGGAGAATATGGACACTCATGATCGTTGGCTGGATAACTCCCCAAATAAGAAGTTTTGCGACATCCCGAGTTCCAGATCCTACGGTATCTGAACGAGTGGGTTATCACCACATGTTGGGTACAGCCATTTTAGAGAACCCCGAAAAGAATCTCGACAGCCTGCTGCGGGTTGCCAGAACGGGATTCATTCCAGCCTATAGTTTTCTCATGAACATGGCCCCTCCCAGTTCTATAGGTCGATATTTAGCCCACCTTCAGGGGTTTAAATCTTCACAAAACCGTGTCCACAATGCCTATAAGTTGGTCGAGTTACACCTATCCTTGATCTATGACATACTCTACACCAAGTTCAGGTTGGAACTTTTTCCATGTGGCAATGCAATGTACATGCTCATCACATTTTGCTTCACCAGTACAGCCCTAGTGCTATTCCTGAGAGCTGATCAGAAGGGTCTATTCATCAAGTCCAATGGAGCCGACGTCATCATATCCTATGTGTTGCTAGTGGGTGCCATCACACTGGAGATATCCTCCATTTTCATAGGATTCATCTCATCGTATTGGCCCTACACTAACATAGAACAAGGTCCTTTATTTTCTAAATATCTTCGTCTTGAAGGAAATGAAGGTTATCCTCCAAAGTACGAAGAATCTACACGTGCAAGAAGGATGCTGCTCCGCATAGGCAGGCGTCTCCATCCAGAAAGCAGAGGGGAGTGGTCCGGGAAGATGCCACAATATAACTTGATCGACACATGCATCCCGACCGCTGCGGCGGCGGCTGGCGTGCTGCACCGAGCCCTCTGGATCGTGCGTCGAGATGTCACGCATGTCGACGTCTCTCCTGAGCTGAAGACACTGCTCCTTGATAAACTGCTGGAGATAGCGGCCATTTCATCAACAGAGGTAGGGCAGTGGGAGTGGGACCACACCAAGTTCAGTGGCCAGTGGGCTCGGCTTGTAATTGAAGCAACACCTGAAGCTGAAGAAGCAGCAGTACTATCGGAAGCTGAAGTCCAAGTCTTGGATTTTGTGTCGAGTGTCCTTCTTTGGCACGTCGTGACGGACATATTCTTCTTCTACGGCAAGAGGGGTGACGAGTTGAGAGAGTTTGAAAGACCGGCAAGAGAGTTGTCGAATTATGTCATGTACCTCGTCGCAAAGCGCCATCTGATGGTTGGCGACGACGGGAGGTACATACTCCATCGCGGTAGGAAAGCAATTTCTGGAATGATGGGTAGGAAGTCAATCACGCAACAAATTCTGCGTTCTGGCACTCCAGCTCGAGCTCCCCAAGATCACTCCGAGGCTAGCCCCTCCGGCGGCTCTTCAAGTACTGAAGTCAAGGTAGATATTCATCCTGAGGCTGGCCGTTCCGGCAATCCCCAGAGTCGAGCTCCCCAAGATCACTCCGAGGCTAGCCCCTCCGGCGGCTCTTCAAGTACTGCAGTCAAGGAAGATGGTTCCGAGGTTCACCCAGGGCTTCGCCGAGCTGGCTCTGTCGCGGCCAAGTTGCTCGAGATCCGAGACCCAAGGAAACGGTGGGACCTCATCGCAGCGGTATGGATGGAGATGCTCTGCTACATGGCAGTTAACTGCGAGTCGGGGTTCCACGCCAAGCATCTATGCACCGGCGGGGAGTTCCTCACGCATGTCAAGATGCTACTCTTTGTTGTCGGCTTTCCATTTCGCAGGCACTCGAGGGAACTGATATGGGACTAGTGATAGGGGCTTGTGGAATAAGAGTGGCTTGTTTGATTTATTTGTATCTCTTCTCTCTTTTTTTTTGCGAGGTATATCTATTAAGAGGTGTTTCTATGCTTTTAATAGTGATTTGCATAAATTTTAAAGTTGAATAGTGGATAGATCTTACTTATCTCTTCATTTACTTTAAAATTAGTGCTACTCTTGTAAAAGAGAAAAGCATCAAAATGCTGGTCCCTAATCTCGTGTTGGCTCTCTTGAGTCCTCGTCAAACAAAGTACATCAGTTGACGCGTATATAGCATGAGTTGTGTGATGGAAGTGCTCCGTTCCATGGCATCTCACCCAATGGATATATATCACGTACGGGCAAAACGCTTTTATCCGTGTGCTAACATGTAAACCTCGATCGATACAAGCCATCATGCGAATGAATCGACCGCGCGTGTATATTAATCTGACCTTTGGGGATTCCATCGACATCAATGCTATGATGCTAGCACCGCAAACTTCCCAGATCGAAAGAGACGATACTTTTCTTCTCACGTTAATCAATCGGGTCACATGCATCGAGTTTGCATGGCAATGTCTGCACCTTGTTGTACATCTCAAACACCATGGCGCTCAGGAGTCAGGACCAGGTTTACCGTACCACTCGATCCATTGCTTCTTCTGGACGACCCCATCCTCTCCCAAGGTTCTGTGCGCATGCTGTCGATCTGCATACTTCGACTGGATGGAGATCGATCAAAACTACGCCCAACTCGTGCGCAATGGCGTACGAGTTTTTCTAGGAACGGGCACAAAGCCACAAAGCCTAGGCCGGGCCCTCCCCTAAATCTAAGCTTGGGCCGGAAAAAGCCGACTGGGCCAGAAGATTCTTCGCACAAAGCTCACGGAAAGTCATGTCCCTGGCGCACACGCACACAACACGAGAAGAACTAATAGCTAGGAGATGCATGGCGTCGGTGTCGATCACCGCTCACGGCAAGACACGGAGCAGCTTACACAGAGCATCCAGTTCTTGCGTCGCTTGTTTGATATATGTTTTCACCTGCGTGTTTAGTTTGCATGCATGCATGGTCATTGGCCACACCCTAAACTGGAACCTTGCATCTACTCGGACCGCAAGCAAAGCAAAACTGAGAGCATACTTTGGCAGCCCTAAACTGGAACCTTGCTTTTCCGTTTGCAGCAACGCAAGCAAAGAACGGCGGTACTACTGGTTAGGTAGGCAACGCCTAACTGTTGCTTCTTATTGATCTCGTATCTCTGCGACTCTCTTGCAGAGGTATAATCTAATACTTGATGCATAGTTATTTTTAGTGAATATTTAAAATACTTCAAGAAAAAAAGAAAAGCTTCCACAATCATTCATCATCCCCTGTAATTACCAGTATAAGTCCAACACAAAGCAACAGAGATATCATACTTTGTGTAGGACCAGTATGGCAACAGAGAGAGTGAATATAAGAGAGAAGAAAACCCGGTGCTAAGCACTAGCAGCACCACCAAGTTTTTGTGCGAGTGTTCTTACTTCTGTGTTCATCTCCTCCCACACGTTTACTATGTGTGGTGTGTTCTTACCCACGTCTCTCCGACAAACAACCGTCCTGCGGCGAACTTCTTTCACGTCTCTCTGACATTAACCGCCGTCTAGCGGTTAACTCCTGAAGCGTCAAGACACCTCTTGGTAAGGAGCAACTACCACCGATTCGCCAGCTATATAAAGGATAGGTTTTGAGAAGAGAGGGGAGGGCAGTGCGAGTGATAGGTCTCGGTAGGGAGTAATCCATTATGTAATCAGAGTGATTCCTTGCACTGTTTATACTTGTAACATCATTCATAGCAACAATAGCACAGAGCGTAGGGTTGTTATTCTCTCAGGAGAAGGCCCGAATCTAAATAAAATCTGCGTGTCTTTACTCTGTGTGTTCACATTACAGCCTTGAGTACTTTCCCTTGAATCCTAGAATTCATACGTAAGATTGATATTAGAACATCAACAGTTGGCGTTGTCCGTGGGGATAGGTTTCTTCCAAGGCTCCGGTGAAATCCTCGTCGACGAATTCTCAGCCTCTGATGCCATCATGGTGGGAGAGTGGAATGAGGAGAATTGGTTCGACTTGGCGGACTACGTGGATATCAATATGGAGGCCTGCTACGACTACGAACAGGTCCTACTTGCTTCTGATGGTGAGGATGTTCCTGGTGATCTGACGGAGGATTCCAGAGACCCTATCGCAGGAAAGGCTATAGAGAAACCTGAATCCTCCGCAGCATTGCGCCTACGGGAGAGTTCATCCTCTCCAAGTTGCAAGGGTCAGTCTGACAGCGAGCAGGGCTCGCAGCGCGACAATGACACCGCCCCAAGGAGTCCAAGTGTACTGACGGCAGTGATCTTCCTAGTTTCACCTGATTCTGGAAAACCGGAGTTGGGGGCTCTGGCATTGCCTGCTAGCGGAAACACTCCGCTGGAGTCAACAGGGGATTTGCACCCTCAAGGTTCGTTCCGCATGATTGTAGAGCGCTCCTCTCGTCAGAGACAATTATAACCTAGACTTCCCCTATATGGAGGGGATTGCTCCTGGTCGCGAGGCATTGTTGCTCGACATTTCCTCAGATGAGTCGACCTCCACTAGAAGTCGAGATTCTATATAGGATATCTTGGCCCTTCCTTCAGATCCTCATCGCGTTCCCGCTGGAGGTCATCACGAGGCTTCCCCTCGAGCACACTCTCCCTCATCTTCTGAGGATGATGCAGACACCTCTGACGATGAACGGGATCAGTACTCTGATGAGCGTGGGAGAAATTCTAGAAATAATCACTCTTCTTTGAGGCGAGCAAAGTCTGCTTCGAAAATTGAAGATCCTGACACTGCTCGAAGGAGGCGACGGGTCTCTCAGAAGACTTTGCCTGGCGCATCCAATATCAGTCTGAAGAGGCACGAAAACTTCAAGACATCAATGATATCCTTGAAAATCCGACTCTAGATCTTGCTCGGGCGCCCGGTTATGACTACTTCACCAAAGGAATGGCGTGAAGACTACGCAAGATTATGGATAGACTCGAGCAGCCTAGTCGGCATAATCCTAAGAGTCGGACGAACACGACAGCTTCAAGTCATTCACGGAACTCTTCACGCAGGGTTTGACATGGAGACGATCTACGATGATCATCTGGGTGTAAATCTAGCCGAAGAAGAGTTGCTCGAGCGACTTTAGATTGGCGGACTAACCAAGCAGGTGATCGGTCACCTCTTCAACTAAGGAATCTGCATCGGTAGATGGAATACGGGGAGTATTACCCTCGTATGGATCAGGTCTACTATCAGTCGGGCCAATCTACTATTGGGCTTCATCGACTACGGTCCCCTAATGACCCGAATTACTCTTTCCCGCAAAGGAGACATCAAGAGGTAGTTACCGGATGTCGGGCATTCACACCTGAACTCCGAGTAGTACGCTGGCCGACACGTTTCTGTCCGGTCAATATGGAGAGGTTCGATGGGTCTCAGAATCCCACTGAGTTCCTTTAGATCTATACGACTGCGATATGGGCAACAGGAGGCAATGAGCACGTTATGGCTAATTAACTTCCAATAGTACTTGAAGGGTCCACTCGGTCTTGGTTGCTCAACCAACCATTTGAGTCGATCTATTCTTGGCGGCACCTTTGTAACTTGCTGATAGACAACTTCCAAGGGATATACAACTGCCCTGGGAAAGAGAACGACTTGCATCGAATGCGACAGAACAGTGGCGAGACCCTGCATCAGTTCGTCAGGCATTTCAGCTAGTTTCGTAACTCAATTCTAGAAGTCTCTAATGCTTCTATCATTCTGGCATTCAAGTAGAGAGTCTGCAATAAGAAAATCATCGAGGACATTGCCTTGCTTCCTCCATCTATTGTTGCCGAACTCTTTGAGATGGTTGATCGATACGCGGCTGCCTTTGAGGCAGTCGAATAGACAAAAGCTTTTGATCGAACCGATCGAGGCAAAAAGGAGAAAGGCGAAGGTGGAAAGAGGAAGAAGAAATTCAAGAGCAAGGCAAAGAGTCACAAGTCCCAGACCGATTCTTCAAATAAAGTCTTGGTCGTAGGTGATGAGAAACCTCGTGATCTCAGCAAAAGCAAAGGCAAAGGCAAAGGCAAAGCATTTGCCTGTAGGGACAGCTACCCAAAGTGGTGTCCCCTTCATCAGAAGGAACGCCACGACCTCTATAATTGCTGATTCTTCTAGAGAAAACTCAAGGATTATTATTCAGGCAAGGACCGCTTCCTACAATCGAGGAAGCGGGACAGTCGAGTGGTCGGAAGCACTCGGATGCGAACGAAGATATGCCCTTCCATGCCCGAAGCACACAATTGAGCACATTTACGGGGGTTTGTCTGCATACGAGTCGAAGTGGCAGTATAAGATTGTCAAACGTGAGGTAAATTCTGTCAATTCCTCCCATACCAATAATTTTCCTAAATGGTCAAAAGTTACAGTCTCCTTTGAGAAGGGTAACTTTTCGATCCCTCCTAATTCGACCCAGTCGGTTTTCGATTGTGGTCGAACCTACCATCAACAAATGCCGAGTTAATCGCGTATTGATAGATGGTGATAGTTTTTTAAATATATTATTTGTTAGCGCACTAGATAAGATGCAGGTTTCTCGAAGCATGATCAAGTCGGTACAATATTCCTTTCATGGAATCATGCTGGGATCTTCAGCCAAACTCATTGACCAAGTCTCTTTGTCTGTAACGTTCGGAACTCTGGACAACTTCAGGACAGAGAAGGTCTCCTTTGATGCAGTTGATTTTGATACAGCTTATAACACTATTTTTGGTCGACCAACACTGGCACGTTTTTTGATGGTGGTTCATCATGCCCATCAATGTCTCAAGTTGCTAGGTTTCGAAGGAGTAATCATAGTGCGCGGTGACAAGAAAATGGTGCTATCATGCGACCGTAAGTCCTTCGAGATGGTCGGTCAGCCACCAACTCGAGAAGCCAATATGATGTAGCCTTCGAGCACGTACTCGAAGTCGAAAACCGCGTTGAAGCCGGACGAGGGAGTTAAGGAGGTTCCCCTAGATCCTGCGGAGCCTTTCAAGACTCTTCGTATCGGAATCTCTTCTGACCCTGCATAGGAAGACATCACCTTCCTCTGAGCAAACGAAGACGTGTTCGCGTGGTAGCCATCCGACATACCCAGAGTCCCCAAGGAGGTGATTAAGCAAAGGCTAGCTCTACGGCATAATAAGAAGCCCGTAAGACAAAACTTACAGAGATTTGCACCAGATCGATGAGAAGCAATCAAATCTGAATTGGACAAGTTATTAAAAGTAGGCTTTATAAGAGAAGTTAATCACTCCGAGTGGTTAGCGAATCCTGTAATGGTTAAAAAGTCTAATGGTATATGGTGTATGTGTATAGACTATACTGATTTGAATAATGCTTGTCCAAAAGATAATTTTTCTTTGCCTCGTATTGATCAATTGGTTGATTCTACTGCTGGATCTGAAATGTTAAGTTTTATGCATGCATACTCTGATTATCACCAGATTAGTATGTTTCCAAAAGATGAAGAGAAGATCGTATTTATCACACCATTTGCGATATTTTGTTATGTCAAAATGCCATTCGGTCTGAAAAATATTGGTCCAATTTTTCCACGTTTGATGCAGTTGACTTTTATAAATCAAATGGGTCGCAATTTGGAGGCCTATGTTGATGATATAGTTGTCAAAAGTGTCAAACGACTTAATCACATTATAGACTCATAGGAGATTTTTGAGAACCTTAGGAAGCATCACCTGAAACTTAATCCTGAGAAATGTGTGTTCAGAGTCTCCTGTGGAAAATTACTCGGATTCCTCATTTCGACGAGCGGTATCGAAGCAAATCCAGAGAAGATTAAAGTCATCGAGCAGATACGCCCTCCGGCTATGAAGAAAGAAGTCCAAAAACTCACTGTCTGTATGGCGGCTCTAAGTCATTTCATCGCATGCCTAGGTGAGAAGGGACTTTCTTTCTTTAAGCTTCTCAGGAAATATGAAGGTTTCAAGTGGTCAAAAGAGACTAATGATGCTTTCGAAGATATCAAGAGATATTTCACGAGTGCTCCCATACTAGTTTCTCCGAAACCAGGCGAGACGCTATTCGTGTATCTTTCTGTCACGCCACAGCAGTAAATGCTGTACTCATTGCAGAATGTGACAACGTTCAACGACCTGTATGTTATGTTAGCAAAGTCTTATATGGGCCTAAGGAGCGTTACCTGTAGGTTCAAAAATTGTTATATGCCCTCCTCACGTCTTCGAGAAAATTAAGGCATTATTTTCAGGTGTACAAAGTTTTTGTGTCATCTGAGTTTTCCTTATGAGTGGTCCTCTAAGGTAGGGAAACAGTGGGACACATGGTAAAATGGTCGGTGGAACTTAGGGAGTTTGACCTCCATTTTGTGTCTCGAACAGCCATTAAATCCTAAATCTTGGCAGACTTTGTCGCCGAATGGACAAATTCTGAACCTGTTCAGGATCCCCAACAGTGCGATTCCCATGACACGTGGACGATGTACTTTGATGGGTCACTTACATTAAGTGGCTCGAGGGCTGAGGTGGTCCTGGAATCTCCTACGGGAGAGACCTTAAAGTATGCAATTCAACAACTCTTTCCAACTACGAATAACATGGCTGAATATAAAAGCTTGTTGGCTGGCATACGAGCCACTAAAGCGTTCGAGATTCATTGACTACTCGTGAGAGGGGACTCTCAATTAGTCGTGAAACAGGTTGGAAAAGAGTATCAATGCTCGAGTTCGACCATGTCTCAATATCTGACGGAAGTTCGCAAGCTAGAAAAGTACTTTTTCGGTTTCGAGTTACAGTATATCCCTCGGAAGGATAACTTTCTCATAGGCCAGTTAGCTCGAGTAGCTTTTTCCCGGTCGCCAATTCCATTAGGAGTTTTTTTAGAGCAACTCCGGAAGCTGTCTTTAGTCGAAGAGCTAGAGACAGCTCCTGATGAGATGGCGTCTATTGAGAACGAAGATACTTAGATGTCCACCATCTATGAGTATCTTCAAAAGGGTTCCGTACCTAAAGATGATCTAGAAGTAGATCGTTTGTCCCAAAAAGCCAAGATTTATACCTTGATCGAAGGGGTACTCTACAAACAGAGTACTCAAGGCATTCTCATGCACTGTATATCGCAGAGAGAGAGAGGGGGGGTTGCAACTCCTCAATAATATACATGGGGGCATCTGTGGAGTACATGCATCTTATAGAACGTTTATCGGTAAGGCCTCTCGATAAGGTTTCTACTGGTCGACAGCCCTCATTGATGCCAAAGTGTTGGTTAAGAAATATGTGCAATGTCAGTTTCATAGCCGACAAATACACCAACCAGCTCAAGCACTTCAAACGATTCCTCTTTCATGGCCATTCGTGATCTGAGAATTAGACATCCTCGGACCATTTCCGCGAGCTCCGGAGGGTTTCGAGTTTTTTTTTGTGGCTATTGATACATTCACAATGCAAAGGCACAGAGGCTGTGATTATGGCCCTTGTATATGGGACAATGCCGTGCAACATCAATACGATCACCTCTTTAGTATTCCCGAGTAATCTAGACTTCTCAAGTAACTAAAATTTTACAGACATGCACGAGATGATAAACACATATTATTGTATATATGCAGAGATATCTAGTGGAAAGTGGAAACCAAGAGTTAGGTGTAATCATACAACCCATCATATATTTGGATTGTCCACTACATCAGTTTGAAAATTTTGTGAATCGTTTAAAACCTTGCTAGGTAAACTAAACCGGTTTGAATGACTGCACCTAGCTGGCTAGCTCATAGTTCGCTTAATTCATACATCATATTGCTTCAGGCTTTGCCTACGTCAGGCCAGACCGGGCTTGGGCCTGACCATTCTAACCCGGGCTTTTCTAGGCCCGGCCTCAAAACCCAGTCCAGACCAATGTTTGAGTAGGTTTAGTTTAGATATCACTTCTTGAACTCTCCAACTGGTAGATAGTTAACGCCTACTTGTGAAGCAGGCATATATTCCTCTCATTGGGGGTATACTCGAAAGCTACCACATAGACTTTGCTCTGATAGGTACCATACACGGTAAGGTATTTATTATACATGATTTAATCTTCGTCAGATTAATCCATTCCTCAAACCAAACATCCCCATGTAGTAGTCCCATCAGTGGCGGATCCAGGAATTTTAGAATGGGTATTCGAAGTTGTAAAAATATTGTGCAATAAAAAACATAAAGCTCCATAATAGCGAAAATGTATGTATATGTTTGATTCGGCTGGAATCAAACTACCCAATCAAGCTCATGCTAACATTCATAAACAACATGATCCAAAACACATGCAGACCAAGAAATCCCTCAACATCAGGCTTTGATCACATATTAAAAGAGTAGGAAGATCTCAAGACAAAATAAAAAATTATATGCTCAATATCATGCGTGCATGAGATGTAGGATAAGTGAAACATTAAACATACATTAAGTTGACGATGATATCCAGATGTATCACTATCACAGATTTAAACTTCACTACTTCAGGAATTTAAGCAAACAACCATGATAATATGATATGATGATAACAATTAACAAATAACAACAATGATTGTGTTAACTGGTGACCTGGTGTGATTGTGTGAACTGAGAGAAAGATATCGAAGCAGACTAGCAGAGGTAACTGGAGCCGGGGTTAGAGAAAGATGAAGCAGTCAGGGCCTCGGGGAGTCAGTCAGTCAGTGAACAATTGAAGTCTGAAGATGTGGTCGGGGACTCAGGGTGGAAGCAGTCGGCATCGCTGTCGGAGTTGCGAGCGGACCAGCGGAGGGTAGATGGCTAGATGCAGGCAGCGCCGCGCCTGCCAGCGAGCCGATGGTGCAGATTTGGAAAAGGCGGACCGGCGGCCACGGAGGGTAGATGCAGGCGGCGCCGCGGCGGCCAGCGAGCTGATGGCGTAGATCTGGAAGGAAAAGGGCGGACCGACGGAGCCATGGAGGGTAGATGCAGGCGGCGCCGAAGCGGCCGGCGTCCCGGCGAGCTGATGGTGCGGATCTGGAAAAAGGGCGGACCGGTGGAGGCCGGAGGCTGATGGCGCCGCGAAGGGCTGGAGGGGAAGAAGGGAGGGCGGAGGGAGGAGTTCGTCACGGCAGCAAGCCGACAACCGATAGAGGGCGGCGGCGCTGTGGATCTGAAAAGGGCGGACCGGCGGACGGGCGGAGTCACGGAGGGGAAGACCGGGGTCAAGCAGCTCCTGCAGCTCGCCCGTAGCCCACAACGCCGTATCGACGGACTCGAGCCGGCATCGACGAATCTGAGGAACGGAGGGAGGGAAGACCGGGGTCGGCGGGGTGGATCTGAAGACCGGGGGTGTCGGTCGTCGGGCGAACTGGGAAATGAGAAATGGGATGGGGAACGGGGAATCAGAGAACAATAGCCGGGCCGGGCCACGGGGGAGACGCGGAAACGCGAAATAGGGATGGGCCGGCTGTGCGGTTGGTTTAATGGGGATGAATCCGCGAGGAATGGGCTAAAACAATATAAAAATAGTGATTTCAGCCCAACTAAATATATATATATGTATTATACTTTGTATATATTGGTTTTTTTGCCAAAAAATTTGGGTATTCAGCTGAATATCCTTGAATTACTGTAGATCCGTCCCTGAGTCCCATGTAGTCTTGCTCGACCTAGTGGCAAGAGAGTCTTCACCGAGAGTCCTAGAGCCAGCATAGCACCGCATGCATGCCATGTCCGGCACCTACGCACGCAAGGAAGAAAGGTAGTGAAGTCTAGAGGACGGCCATACAAGCATGGCATCTGTCCTGCCACGCGCTCACGGCAGGAAAAACGGGATGGGGCCTGATACAGAGCATCCAGTTCTTGCCTTCCTTGTTCCGCCCGATTCTAATTCGCATGCATCGCCAATTTGCCATTGCCTCTTTGGCCATTACTGAACATCATACACCGACAAATATTTCACCTCAAAATTAAACTTAAGCTGTCGAGAATATATGGTGGGCATGCTATAAAATCATACAGTCATGCTCTAACATAGAGGTGGGAGACAGGCTGTATTTTTCTAGACTAGCTTGAGGCCTGACCGGCCCGGCATAGTGCAAACACAGCACGGACACACTACATGGTAGGCCGTGTTAGCATAGCCCGAACGGTAGGCTAGACCAGGCTTGAAAAGCTGGCCCATCGAATGGCACGACACGTCCAATGCCCACCTCTACTCCAACAGAACCTTGATGTCTTTTTTGAAAGCAGGTCGTCTTGATTAGAATCCTGCATTTACTCCGACTGCAAGCAAAGCAAAAGCATGCATGGATGCAAAGACAACACATGTTGCCGGTCACAAATTAAGCAAATGATTGTGTAGGCCAGGCAGCCCATGTACGTCGAGGCCCCTTACTACTCACTCATCTCGAGCGCTGGTCTATAAATTGATTAACAACGACTAACATATTCAAACCACATCCTGCATCCTACACAATATATCAGTCTTTCTATACTAGTATTAGAAGAGGACCCTTTTCTCTCGCCTGTGTGTTCAGGCGAAATGAGGGTGCTGAGAGACGAGCATGCCGGCGTCATGAAGAGCTACCCGCGGACCGATCAACACTCCAGGTACTATACCGTTTTCTGAAGTTTGATGATACAACTCACTAGATTTGCGAAAAAAAAGATAGAGACCAAATATATAGTTAAGGATTTAAATTATTGATAGTTATGGTGTGTGCCCAGCATTTTTTTATTTAAAGGGAAAGCCTTCATTTTGTATCTAGTGAACCATTGGGGCATTCCCAATCAAGACATTGTAAAGTAATGTCCATATCCTTCTACGTCATTAGAAAAAGGCTGTAGACATGATCCTTTTAATGGGTAGTGTCTATCTCTGAATCCAAGCAATAAATTCACTTAACTATCCCCTCTCTCACCCACCTCACCAATTTTAATATTTTGCTATTGGATTTTATACCCAAATAATGTCTTGCATGAGATACTACTTCCTCATCTCTCTTCTTTAATTCTCCATCCACCTCATCATAAATTCTAATTGACATGTTAATTAATACTATAGGCATTTCTAATTAGGACCCATTGGGAGTGTCCTTATGATGCTCTTTGTAGGATTTCAAGTAGGCTTATGAATTCTGTTCCGGTGGCGGTCGGAACATGCCTTGTATTCAAACCGGAATGAAAAGTCTTGCATTCCATCATGTCCAAAATTCTACTTCATTCCGTCTGTTCCATCCAGTATGTGGCCCGAATGGCCGAAACGTTCTGTTCTGTCCTGCTCGTTTTAGTCAACTAGAAGAATTATTTAATTAGCATGAGTTGAGTTTTAGACGTCCGTTTATCGCCTATTAAGACATGTTTGACTAGACATATAATTTGAAAAAAAAATGAAATAGGTAACACTACATTTAAATCAAAGTTTGGAAGTGTAAATTTTTCTAATTAAATATGAAATCAACTATTTCAAATTCAAATTTAAACTGCAAAAATATAAATTTAAAATTTTGGAATTGCATAAAATTATACTATAAAACACCAATCCACGTAATTAATTACGCGGGCAAATCGGCTAGTTTAACTAGTTCGAAGTTGAATTGCGAAGTCCCCCAAGCTAGCCAGGCCCTTATGCTTGTACCATATTTCACAAACTCTAATCCCATCTGGAGACTATCGCATATAAGAAGGGGTATTAGAGTATAACAAGCACAAACTCACTTTGGGTGGTATTAAAATAATGGCATGATGTTAATAAAGTTGAATATTAGTATGATAGCTAACATGTCTATAACAAATGTATATATTTTATATTTACATTATTTACTCCCTCATCCACAAATATAGGTCATCTTTTACTTTCAACAATCTCCAACACAAGACTTTGACTTTTTTTATCATAATATATTAGCAATAGTAATAATAATTACACATTAGAAAGTATTTTGCAGGACAAATTCAATGTTATTATTGTTGCTAGTATATTATTCATTTTTAATTAGTATATACCATAATATACATTGAAAGTCAAAGCTAGTTTTAAAAGTTGACCGCACGGAGCCGATATTTGTGGATATTATGGTTACAAGCCAAATAGTGAATTATATATATATATTGGTGGAACTTTTGTGTATCAAGAAATGGAAAGTCCCTTGGCTTGGGATCTCCCCCAAGGACTTTTATATAGTCGTCATGCCTCCCTTTTTACAATTCTACCCTCAATTATAGGTGTTGCCTTTGGACATATTTATCTTTTACATTCTCTACTGGGCCTTGTAAGCTTACACTCTTTTTACCACCTCTACAATTTTGTGTAGGTATTTTGCTGAGCCTCTCGGTCATGCTGGCAGAACAGGCCGAAGTGATGGCCTTGGCTATGTTGGGCCAAACGGGCTAAGGTGGAGGTCATCCCTTCAACAGTGGACGAATCGAATTATGAAGCACATATACTCAACTGTTCTAACGGAATGCAAGTTTGCAGTACGTGTATATATGTAGTTATATACATCCAAAATAACAACACAGTATCCTTTGATTAATCTCCCAATGAATTTTCGCAATGTGACTGTTACATAACAACTTATTTAAAGTGAAAACTAGCCGAATCTATTATATATTAAAAGTTAATGACAGGCCCTTCACAGCTGCTAAGAAAAAAAGAGAAATGTACTAAAAATTTTCATAAAGAAAATATCTTACCCTTCAATTGATGGATCCTAATTGTAAAGGTTTAGATTTTATAGTTGTCTTGGCAATATATAAATTTGAAAAAGTCTAAAAAATATCAAATCCTTAATTTTTGGTGGACCCTAATTTTAAATATTTAGAGTCAATAGTTGGTTTAGAGATATGTTAATTTGAAAAGAAAAAAAGAATGCACTACATTTAATTCAAAGGTTGAGAGTGTAAATTTGCTTGATGGATCCATCTCCCAAGAGAGATCTCAAAAATACAATTTGGTAATTAAATATGAAATCAATTATCCCAATTCAATTTTATATTGCAAAGTTAAAGTGGTATAATAGGACCAAATAAAAAAAATTCTAGCAGGGCATGCATGCCATGTCCGGCACCTACGCACGCAAGGAAGAAAGGTAGTGAAGTCTAGAGGACGGCCATACAAGCATGGCATCTGTCCTGCCGCGCGCTCACGGCAGGAAAAACGGGATGGGGCCTGATACAGAGCATCCAGTTCTTCCCTCCCTTGTTCCGCCCGATTCTATTTCGCATGCATCGCCAATTTGCCATTGTCTCGTTGGCCATTACCGAGTCTCATACGCCGACAAATATTTCACCTCAAAATTAAACTTAAGCTGTCGAGAATATATGGTGGGCATGCTATAAACTCATACAGTCATGCTCCAATATAAAGATGAGAGATGAGCCGTGTTTTTCTGAGCTAGTCTGAGGTTCGATCGGTTCGGTACGACCCAAGTACAGCATAAACACATCACGTGACGGACCGTGCTGATACGGTTTTACGGTGGGCCGAACCGAACCTAAAAAACCGATCCGTTGGATGGTACAACACGGCCCGATACCTACCTCTAATCCAACAGAACCTTGATGTCTTTTTTGAAAGCAGGTCACCTTGATTAGAATCCTGCATTTACTCC
Organism: Melocanna baccifera; assembly: GCA_036346265.1. Taxonomy (NCBI): domain Eukaryota; kingdom Viridiplantae; phylum Streptophyta; class Magnoliopsida; order Poales; family Poaceae; genus Melocanna; species Melocanna baccifera. Next base: position 20,047,475 of record CM070694.1, on the reverse strand, counting down.
GACTGCAAGCAAAGCAAAAGCATGCATGGCCACAAAATAAGCGAAGGATTGTGTAGGCCAGCCAGCCCATGCACGTCGAGGCCCTTCACTACTCAACTCATCTCGAGCGCTGGTCTATAAATTGATCAACAGCGGCTAACATATTCAAACAACATCCGGCATCGTACCCATATATATCGCCCTCAGTCTCTCTGTTGACTTGGGAGTTTGCTGTGCGCGTGGCAGCTTCGCCTCTCGCCTGTGTGTTCAGGCGAAATGAGGGCGCTGAGAGACGAGCATGCCGGCGTCATGAAGGGCTACCTGCGGACGGATCAACACTCCAGGTACTACCGTTTTCTGAAGTATGATGATACAACTCACTAGATTTGTGAAGAAAAAAGAGAGAGACGGATTATATAGTTAAATATTTAAATTATTGACTGTTATGGTGCGTGCTGAGCATTTTTTTATTTAAGAGTATATACAATAGTATAGATAAAGGTAGTCTGTAATACACTTCTATATCATCTATAGACAGGATTAAAAATAACATATACAATGTATTGTCTATATAATTGCTTATAATAGTCTCATACAATTGATGTGTTATCTATATAGTTGTTTATACAATAGTATAGACAGTAAAAAGCTGTCTATAAAACTGTCTGTTAAATAGTAGACAATTTTTTCTCTCCTTCTATCTCCTCCATATCATTTAAAATCCTATGTGGCATATATTTACAGACAGTTGACATGTATCATTGTATATGCCCTAAAGGAAAAACCTTATTTTATATCTAGTGAACCATTATGATGCTCTTTGTGGGATTTGAAGTAGGCTTGTGAATTTCATTCCGGTACCGGCCGAAATGTGCCATGTAATCAAACCGGAACATTCCATTATGTCCAAAATTCCACTTCATTCTGTCTGTTCCATCCGGTATGTGGCCAGAATGGCCGAAATGTTCCGTTCCGTCCTGCTCGTTTTAGTCAACAAGAAGAATTATTTAATTAGCATGAGTTGAGTTTTAGACGTCCGTCTATCGCCTATTAAGACATGTTTGACTAGACATATAATTTTACTTCTATATTCTGCACAAAACATACGAGTAATATAAAAATTTTAAACTTATGTAGCACATTATGTATTTATACATTATATTACAATACACCGGAATGCCTGATACTGCTACAGACAGGCCTATCACAGACGGTTCAGAACCGTCATCAAAGACGGTTTTCAAACCATCTGTTTTTATGTGTCAGTGATAATAGGTGGTTATCACATACAGCTCTCAAGCCGTCTGTGATAACTTACATTACAGACGGTTTTTGCAAACAACCGTCTGTGATAGTCTACTTTCACAGACGGTTAAAAATAACAACCGTCTGTGATACACACAATATCACAGATGGTTTTCAACAACGAACCGTCTGTGATAGCAATTGCAACAGCAGTTTTATTTGCCGTTTTTTGGCTAGCCTCAGTATATGCTAGCCATACCCTCTGAAAGCAAGCAACAAGATTACAACATATATAGAATTACATACATTGCAGATTACACAGATCTAACAAATGAATCACATACATTGCAACTCAAAGTTACACAGATAAGTTAATTGCAACTCAAAGTGAATTACGAATGTAACAAACGGCCAACAGATCACATACAAATATAGAATGAAAATCGTTACACTGTTCTGACAAATGAATTGTTTGATTAAGCACACAACTGAGTGATTTGTACAATTACATCCAATGTTTCAACATCTAATTATCACCATTGCCGGGGTAGAACTCTCAAGCCTTGTTTATACACTGTCCTAGTAAGAACCCGGAGAGTGTTGCACGAATTTCGACGATATATTTTCACCCCCGAACTCCCTAAAGTCGGTCGCCTTGCTCCATCGATGCAGCGCAATGAAGACAGATCTGTGTCGACACCATACGTCCAAGTATTAATAGTGCAATTTATCACGGACGGTTATTAATACGAACCGTCTGTGACAACTAATATCAAAGACAGTTTGTTACACGACCCGTCTGTGATAATTGAGACATCACAGACGGTTCGTATCAATAACGGTCTGTGAAGGTTCACAGACGGTTATTGATATGAACCGTCTGTGATGTCTATATTATCACAGACGGTTCGTGTAACAAACCGTCTGTGAACTTTCACAGACGGTTATTAACACGAACCGTCTGTGATGTCTCAATTATCACAGACGGGTCGTGTTAATAATCGTCTGTGAAAGTATCACAACCGGGTGGTAATATGAACCGTCTGTGATAGTTAAGCACAGACGGTTCCGTATAAATCGCATGTGATTTACCCGTCCAGTATAACCTATTTTGTAGTAGTGTGATATTGAAACGTTCCATCCCAATAAGCAAAATGAAATGACCACCAGCTTAAAATCAGTTTCTACTTTTTTCACTATTCAGTAATTTCATCTTTTTCTAGGGGTTTTTAGATTTTTTAGGCTTTTTTGCCTTTTCTTTTTCCCATATTCCTTTTCATTGTCCGTGATGGGCTAACATATTTTTTCTATTTTTAATTTTTAAAATTTAATTATGCCAAATAAGTCAATTCAGTTACAGTAAAAAGTAAGCTAGCTACAATAAAAAAACTATAAGCCAACGCTATTTCGAACACTCCTTAACGATATGGTTCTACTTTAAACCCCCATCCCTAACCATAAATACCAGGAGCCTTGTTCGTTGGACTAACGATGAGTTGACCTGCACAGCATATCCAATATGGTCTACATTCGTATGGGAGTGATCTATACCTTTTAATATGCTTACATATATAGGAAAATTCTGGGAGGGATAACATTCCCCAGCTATTCTCACTTCTATTTATTTATTTTTGAGAAACGAGTTGGTTAGAATCGTACTATCTCTCCTGCAATATAAGTCCGATACATATACCTATGATGGCATTATTTAAGTAATATTTGATAAAATTAGATCATATTTGTCTCTAATAGAAAGAGTAGTATTTTGTCCATCTAATAAGAGCAGTTATAATCTAATTTCATTAAATATTATTTAAACTATGTGCTTTTTAGGTATACACACAGACACAGAACTTATATTGTGAGACAAACGGAGTCCTTAGGTCACCCAACGGCCACTCCCGGCTCTCCACACTGCTAGAAAATGGATCATCCCTCACGGTTCAAAACCGTCAGGGAAATACAAAAAACAGTTAGGTTAAATTTCCCTGACGGGTTCCTGTCTGGTAAAACCGCTCAGGGCTGGCTGGAAAGGAAAATTAAATTTGGCTGACGGTTACCCGTCATGGAAATTTAACCTAACGGTATTACCCGTCACGGAAAACTGCATTTTCCTGAGGGGCCAAACCGTCAGTAAAATAATTTAATCTGACGGGACTAACCGACAGTTAGGAAAATACATTTTAATGACGGTTCATTCACCGTCAATACAATATCCTGACCCGCAACAAAAAAAAGATTTTTCTAAGGGGGCCAAGCTGTCAGAAAAATATATTTTATTGACTGTTTGTATTACTGTGAAGAAAATATAGGCTGACGGTTTAAACTGTCACAAAAATTGATATCCCTCACGTTCTATGCAGGCCCGTCAGGAAAACTAAAACCTGTGAGGGATGATCCGTTTTCTAGTAGTGCCAGTCTCCACTATAGGGAACACATGTTATCCTGGGGTGGTAGTATAGATTTATTTATGCTCAATTGATTGCATTTGAATTGTTAGTATGTTTACAAATTAATTCTAGGGCAATTGCGGTACTATGTATAACTAGCAGTATTACACATGTAATTACATGGTTAGATATTACAATACAATTATATTTGTTATATAAATTTAGTACCTATGATTGAAAGTACCGTAGAGATGTATTTGTTATACTACAATTGTATTGTTATACAACTCTAATATCTATATATAATTCATATGCACTGCTATAAATAGGCTCCGCCAAAATAAGCCATCTAGATCCCTCTCTTTTTCTTTCATCTAATGGTAGAATTTTAGGATTATTGTGGTATTTTCTTACCCTTAAAGCAAAGGAGGGATCATAAATCTCACTAGTTATATTTATTTATTATATAGATAAATATGGTTATTGTCATCGATACGAGATTGGACAGTAAACATATGGGCATTGTATCCGCGGTGGTCGTCAACTCTGACCAAAGATGTATATAAATTTACTGTCTGATCTCGTATCGACGACAGTTATCAAATTACGAAGCATATATACCCAACTGTTCTCTAACAGAATGCAAGTTTGCTATACATACATGCATGCATGCATGTAGTTATATACGTCCAAAATAACAACATCGTGTCCTTTGATTAATCACCCAATGAATTTCCGCATTGAGACTGTTACATAACAACTTATTTAAAGCGAAAACTAGCCAAATCTATTATACGTTAAAAATTGATGGTATGTTTTTTACAACTGCTAAGAAAAAAAATAGAAATACGCTAGATATTCTAATAAAAAATCGAACCCTTCAATTGATGGACCCTAATTTTAAAGGGTTAGATTCTATAGTTGTCTTGGAGATATATTAATTTGAAAAGATCTAAAAACCATCAAATGCTTAATTTGTTAGACCCTAATTTTAATTCAATAGTTAGTTTAGGGATATCTTAATTTGAAAAAAAAATGATATATGTAACACTACATTTAAACCAAAGGTTGGAAATGTAAATTTGCTCGATAGATCCACCTCCCAATCCTCTCTTTTACAAATGTGGAGACAGATCTCAAAATAGAATTTGCTAATTAAACTTGAAATCAACTATCCCAAAATCAAAGTTAGATTGCAAAATACAAATTTAAAAGTTTGGAATTGCATAAAATTATACTATACCACACCAAACCGTATAATTAAATACACATGCCAATTGGCTAGTTAAACTCTTTCGAAGTTAAATTGTGGAGTTCCCCAAGCTAGCCAGGCCCTCATGCTTCTGCCGTATCTTACAAACTCTAATTCCATCTAGAGATTGTTACGTATAAGAATGGGTATTAGAGTATAACACTCACAAACTCACTTTGGGTGGTATTAAACTAATGGCACGATGTTAATAAAGTTGAATATTAGTATGCTAGCTAACGTGTCTATAACAAATGTCTAAATTTTATATTTACATTATTTACTCCCTCATCCACAAATAGAGGCATATTTTACTTTCAACAATCTTCAGCACAAGACTTTGCCTTTTTTTATCATAATATACTAGCAATAGTAATAACAATTATACATTAGAAAGTATTTTGCAAGACAAATCCAATGTTATTATTGTTGCTACTACATTATTCATTTTTAATTAGTATACACCTTAACATATATTGAAGTCAAAGCTAATTTTAAAAGCTGACCGCACGGTGCCGATATTTGCGTGGATGGATCAAATTATGAAGCATATATACTCAACTGTTCTAATAGAATGCAAGTTTGCGCGCGGTACGTGTATATATGTAGTTATATACATCCAAAATAACAACAGAGTGTCCTTTGATAAATCTCCAAATGAATTTTCGCAATGTGACTGTTACATAACAACTTATTTAAAGTGAAAAAGTAGCTGAATCTATTATATATTAAAAGCTAATGACAGGCCTTTCACAGTTGCTACGAAAAAATAGAAATATGCTAGAAATTCTTGTAAAGAAAAAAAATCTGACCCTTCAATTGATGGATACTAATTATAAAGGTTTAGATTTTATAGTTGTTTTGGAGATATATAAATTTGAAAAAACATCTAAACAATATCAAACCCATAATTTTTGGTGGACCCTAATTTTAAATGTTTAGCTAGAGTCAATAGTTGGTTTAGAGATATGTTAATTTGAAAAAGAAAAAAAATAGGTTGCACTACATTTAATTTAAAGGTTAAGAGTGTAAATTGGCTCGATGGATCCACCTCCCAAGAGAGATCTTAAAATAAAATTTGCTAATTAAATATGAAATCAACTATCCTAAATTCAAATTTAAATTGCAAACTATAAATTTTAAAATTGCTAAAATTAGCCGCACAGTTAATTACGCGGACCAATTGGCTAGTTAAACTTGTTGAAGTTGAATTGCGGAGTCCACCTAGCTAGCCAGGCCCGCATGATTCAATTACACAACACACACACACACACACACACACACTGATTCCTTGATTCTTGAATGCCAATCAGCTCATTGGGGCGTGCCCAGCAACTCTGGAACGAGTGGGAAATCCAGTGCCTCGTGCTCGTGAGCTTCTCCCTGCAAGCCTTCCTCCTCTTCTTCACGGGCATCCGGAGGCGCGTCAAGTCCAGCGTGCTGAACGCATTCTTGTGGCTCGCCTATCTGTCGGCCGATTCCGTCGCGATCTTCGTCCTCGGCCGGCTCACACTCCACGTCAACGATCCGGGCCAGGAGCTGCTTCTCTTCTGGGCACCTTTCCTGCTGCTCCACCTCGGCGGGCAGGAGACGATGACGGCCTTATCCATGGAAGACAACACGTTGTGGAGGCGCCACCTGCTGACCCTCGCCACCCAGGTGGCACTAGCCATCTACATCGTCGGCAAGCAATGGCGGGGAGACAAGCAGCTTGTGGCTCCCATGGTGCTTATCTTCATCGTCGGGACGATGAGATATGTTGGGAGAATATGGATACTCATGATCGTTGGCTGGTTAAATCCCCATTATGTAAGTTTTGTGGCATCCCATTATCCAGAACGTATGGTAGTTCAACGAATGGCTTATCACAATAGTATATCAGCCATTTTAGAGAACCAAGAAAGGAATCTCGACAGCCTGCGGCGGGTTGCCAGAACGGGATTGGGTCCAGCCTTTAGTTTTCTCATGAACATGGCCCCTCTCAGTTTTTTAGGTCGAGATTCAGACCACTTTCGGAGGTTTAAATCTTCACAAAACCACGTCCACATGGCGTACAAGTTGGTCGAGTTACACCTATCTTTGATCTATGACATACTCTACACCAAGTTCAGGTCGGAAATTTTTCCATGTAGCAATGCAATGTACATGCTCATCAGATTTTGCTTCACCAGTACAGCCCTAGCGCTGTTCGTGAGGGCTGATCAGAAGGGTCTATTCATCAAGTCCAATGGAGCCGACGTCATCATATCCTACGTGTTGCTAGTGGGTGCCATCACACTGGAGATATCCTCCATTTTCATAGGATTCATTTCATCATATTGGCCCTACAACAACATAGAACAGGGTCCTCTTTTAGCTAAAAGGTATTTTCTTAAGTACATAGATTGTACAAGAAGGATGCTGCGCCGCATAGGCTGGTGTCTCCATTCAGAAAGCAGAGGGGAGTGGTCAGGGAAGCTGCCACAATGTAACTTGATCGACACATGCATCCAAACCGCGGCGGCGGTTGGCGTGCTGCACCGAGCGATGCTCTGGATCGCCCATCGAGATGTCACGCATGTCGACGTCTCTCCTGAGCTGAAGACACTGCTTCTTGGCAAACTGCTGGATATAGCGGGCACTTCGCAAACAAAGGTAGGGCAGTGGGAGTGGGATCACACCAAGTTCAGTGGCCAGTGGGCTTGCCTTGTAATTGAAGCAGCACCTGAAGCTGAAGAAGCAGCAGTACTATCGGAAGCTGAAGTCCATGTCTTGGAAGCACCTGAAGAAGCACCTAAAGCTGAAGGCCAAGTCTTGGAAGCACCTGAAGCTGAAGTCCAAGTCTTGGAAGCAGTACTGTCGGAGAGCAAAGTCCAAGTCTTGGATTTTGTGTCGAGTGTCCTTCTTTGGCACGTCGTGACGGACATATGCTTCTTCTACCGCGAGACGGATGACGAGTTGAGAGCCTCCTTTGGCGAGATTGAGGAGGAGCCAAACTTCATGCGTGCCAGAAAAATGAGTGAGGTTAAAAGCGCTACAAGAGAGTTGTCGAATTATGTCATGTACCTCGTCAAAAAGCGCCATCTGATGGTTGGCAACGTCGGAAGGTACATAGTCCATAGCGGTGAGCGCGCAGTTTCTGGATTGACGGGTAGGAAGTCAAATCTGCGTTCTGGATTGACGGGTAGGGAGTCAATCCAGCTCGAGCTCGAGCGCGCAGTTTCTGGATTGATGGGTAGGGAGTCAATTCTGCGTTCTGGCACTCCAGCTCGAGCTCCCCAAGATCACTCCGAGGCTAGCCCCTCCGGCGGCTCTTCGAGTACTGAAGTCAAGGTAGATATTCATCCTGAGGCTGGCCGTTCCGGCAATCCCCAGACTCGAGCTCCCCAAGATCACTCCGAGGCTAGCCCCTCCGGCGGCTCTTCAAGTACTGAAGTCAAGGAAGATGGTTCCGAGGTTCACCCAGGGCTTCGCCGAGCTGGCTCTGTCGCGGCCAAGTTGCTCGAGATCCGAGACCCAAGGAAACGGTGGGACCTCATCGCAGCGGTATGGATGGAGATGCTCTGCTACATGGCGATTAATTGCGAGTGGGGGTTCCACGCCAAGCATCTATGCACCGGCGGGGAGTTCCTCACGCATGTCAAGATGCTACTTTTTGTTGTCGGCTTTCCATTTCGCGAGCACTCGAGGGAACTGATATGGCACGAGTCATATGTGCTTGTGGAATAAGAGTGGCTTGTTGATTTATCTGTATCGATCTCTTTTTTTAATGCCAGGTATATCTATCTGTATCTATCCTCTCACTCTCTCTCTCTCTGCATAAATCAACAGTAGTTTTCTCTTTCTTCCTAGCTGTTATCAGCAGAAAATTAATGGTGACTGTTGGAAAGTCATCTTGACTATGTATTAGTTGTGTCGTGCATTAGTATTAGTTTGCATGTACGGCAGTACGTGCCTGTGTGCACGTTCGGTTGGAGTCCTGCGTGGTTCAGATTTTGCATGGGATGGTGATCCTGGCTACTGCGCAGCATGGAGATTGAAACGTGGGGTTTGCATGCATGTATGGATGTAGCCTGGATAGAATAGAGTTGTTAGTTAGGGCCTGTTTTGTGGCTACTTTTTATAATTTTTGGTTAAATATTTTGAATTTTGGCTGTTAATGACAAAGATTACGAAGAGAAAGATATTCGCTTATGATTTTGGGTGGTACAGACGTTGAGTTTTTAACGTATACTATAATTAATTTATAGGTATCATCTTAAAAAAATATTTCGTTTGAAAGTTAGTTACTATATCAAAAATTAAAGATTGGTTTTAAAAGCTAGAAAGAATATGCCATTAGTTTGGTGGGATGGTGTTTGACCGTAGCGGGAAGTTAGGCACTGCGCACCATACATGTCTATTTAAGGAGTTTGTGATCTATTGAGTTCTTTGGAAGGAGTGAATAAAAGAGAGAAGAAAACCCGGTGCTAAGCGCGCGCTAGGAGCACCACCAAGTTTTTGTGTGAGTGCTGTTTCTTCTATGTTTATCTCCTCCCACATGTTTACGTGTATGTAGTGTGATCTCTGAGTCAATATTTGGTATCAGAGTCATGCCAAGGATAAGATCGGTGTCACCATTGAGCCGCAGCATCGTTGCCATCAGTGGTGCGTCGAGGGTACTAGAAAGAGAAAGCTGGCCCTTGCATTTTAGAGGAACAGTGTAGTTTTAAAGTTTTTAGATTTCATTTGAATTTTATTTATACTCTATTTTGTTTTCTCTCTTATTAGATCACGCCTTAGAATGAGCTGAAGCAAGATGTAAAGATCATGAGCTATTAACTGATCAAAGCCAAAGCAGGTTGTGTACTTTGATTATATTGAATCTAGTTTTTAAATCTATTTATTTGATTATTTTGTTTTAAATTATGATGCATTATTATTTTATTACAAATTTTTGTATCTGGTAGTTATTGTTCAACTTGATAATTTGAATACGATGATTTCATTGTTACTATAGAATGAGAAACTATTTAGTGAAGGAATACTAGTTGTCACATGTGTTGTATGTCTAGTATGCTTAGCCATACTTATAGCTACTTTGGGTTCATCATTACATATGATTAATTAATTAATTTTGACATAATGAGATATTAAATCATAGTTGTAGCGACAGTTATAAAATTTGTGTGCCATGACTTTCGTGTGTCGTTGGTGTTGGTTATACAAAGCTACTTTTAACTTGGATGAGTGTTCATGCAGTAAAAGGGGAAGTGTGTTAGCACTTCATGGAATGTGGATGTCTCGTCTGCGTAATTTCTAAGGATTTAACTTTGTGCGTCATTGATCTGATCCTTACCGTGCAACCATATGTCTAGTATGAGATAGACCTGACTGATTAATTTGTAATATTTCAATTTTAATTTCACCATTGTGATGAACGTGAGTGTTGGTTAAACATTTTCACGAGCGGAAGAGAGGCAATTATCGACTAGGTGGTTAAGCTACTTGATGGCGAAACCTTAGCGAGCAAAATTGAGTTTGAGGTTGAGCATTATAAAAACCTTGTTATGATTTTCTTTTACGTAGAGATGATCACATCGTGTGGGTAAAGTTGTGTAATCTCTGTAGAGTGTAAAACTATTCGAATAACTATATTCCCGGTTACAGACAATTCTCGGTGATTTCGCACGAGGGGTAGAGTTTTCAGAAATACTTGATTGGGATAACTCTAGGAAGTGAAAGGTCAAATCACTTGTGGTTTAATCCATTCCTTTCGTTGTTTACTTATTAATTCAGTTTTTTCTTTAAAGTACGCTTTCCATCTATTTATTGTATTTACTTTAAATTATTACTTTCTATAAAGTAACCACTTAACCATCAATTGGTAAGATTTGTATGTTATATTGCATCATTGTTACAAAATACTTGTTGAGCACCAATATACTCACGGTTTTATGCCTATTGTTACTCAGTTAAAGAAGAGGAATCATATCAATTGGAGGTACCTGAAAGAGGATATTTCGACGACTTCACGGATTAGGATTTCGCTTCCCAGTCGATTGCTCGTGGGTATGTCGAATGGTTACTACGCTTATTTTTATTTTCTGTTGCTAGTTTTTTAAGCCCTTCCGGCTATTAAGTTGTAAGTTTGGCCATAAAGTCATAACACTAATAATTATTAATATATGAGTCTTTTCTTTGTTAATCGTGTATATGATTAATATTTTATCTATGTTTATACTGTGCGCACTAGTGTGATCTTGGACTAGTGCAATATACACAAAGAGTCCGAATTTATAGATTTGTGTCTCGACACCTGGCATCCTTGATCATTCTGGGTCTCGGCTCTTCCATAAGCATAGGTCTGATCCCCGTTGTTGAACATGGTTAACTCCAAACGACTCTACACATCCAAAGACTAAGAATTATTTTCAGGCACAAATTCTCCATAACTTGACCCACGTTAGCTGTGACATACATCATGCAACACATATGTACTGATCTAAATCAAACCAAATCATCTCATGATTGAAATTCCCAAAAACCACAATTCAGCCGAAATGAAAATGCTTCTGCTGGTTAGACCGCCAGGGCTACAGCAAAATTGAAAACTAATTTATTTTTGCAAAATTTAAATCCTAAAACCTTTAATATCATAATAATTCATCACAATATTAACTTAGACCTTCTCACATCATCCTTCACCGTTACACATCATGGTTTCTATTATGAGGTCAAGGCATTCCTCCTTGACAAACTGTTGGAAATAGCGGCCAAATCACATGAAGAGAAGTTGGACTTGACCAAGGGGGTGATCGGAATAGCGATGGCTTTTGGCTGAAAAAACACTGTAGCTGAGTTAGTGGATAGTGTAGTGAATAGTGAAAAAAAGCTGAAGCTAGAAGCTGAAGCCGAAAAAAGTCAAAACGATCAAGGCCCAAGTTCGATGGCCAATGCGCTGAGTGGACGATTGAGACGGAAGATGGAAGACCATAACCGAAGTGCAGCTCGCAGAGCACTGTTGGATAGCAGCATCAAAACCTTGGATGCTGTGGGAAGTGCCTTTGTATGGCACATTGCTACTGACGTATGCTTATGGACTGACGAGGCTACTGGCGGCGACGAGTTTAGATCATTAGATGCCTTAGCAGAGAGTTGTCAAAATATGTCATGTACCTGGTCGCCAAGTGTAAGGTGATGGTCGGTATCGAGGGGCATCTTGTGGTCAACAGGGGCCGACGCGAGGTGTTGCGTCGCCCTGATCAGTTTTTGCGCAGAATTGCGGGGCATCTATCCACCGTTGGGGAGTTGGTCAGTCATGTCTGTGAAATTCAATCAGCAAGAAGAAGAGATTTGCTATCCCGCACACCCAATGTGGTGCTGGTTACCAACTATATATTGTCAAGTAGAGGCATGTAGCAGATCCTACAAGAGTGGTATCAGTTACCGAATACACAGGGAGAGAAAGAGTGCTACGTGAGCTAACTACTAGCCTGAAGACTAGGACTACTGAACCGAAACAGACTAACAGAATACATTCTCTTTTACAGTCCCCCTCAATCTCAACTCGTCAGATTGAGATTGCGCTGAGCTGCTGTTAACTGTCTTGTTGTGACCGGCTTTGTAAACACATCGGCTATCTGATCTTTACTTGGAATGAATCTGATCTCCAATGCCTTGAATGCAACTCTCTCACGAACGAAATGATAATCTATCTCAATGTGCTTGGTTCTAGCATGAAATACAGGATTTTCAGATAAATAGGTGGCTCCTAAGTTATCACACCACAAGCATGGTGCTCTGGATTGAAAAACTCCAAGCTCTCCAAGAAGAGATTGAATCCAAATGATTTCAGCTGTGGCATTGGCGAGTGCTTTGTATTCAGCTTTGGTGCTTGACCGTGAGACTGTTGCCTGTTTCTTGGAACTCTAGGATATGAGATTTGCTCCAAAAAACACTACAAATCCACTAGTTGACCTTTGGTCATCTGGGCACCCGCCCCAATCAGCGTCAGAGAACGCACTCACCAATTCAGAGCTTGATTTGTTAACTGACAAACCGTAGCCTGCTGTGTATTTGAGATACCTCAGGATTCTTTTCACTGCTGTCAGATGTTGTGTTGTAGGCGAGTGCAAAAATTGACATACCCGATTGACAGGGAAGGAAATGTCAGGCTTGGTTAGAGTAAGATATTGCAAAGCTCCTACAACACTTCTGTACTTGGTTGCATCTTCAGGAGACAAAAGTTCACCTTCAGTTCTTGACAACTTTTCTGTAACAGTCATTGGTGTAGTAACAGGTTTGCATCTCTCCATATTCATCTTCTTCAATAACTCAGAGGTGTATTTAGACTGAGTGAGAACAACACCTGTGGAAGTCTTCTTCACCTGAATGCCCAAGAAGTAGTGCAACTCACCCAAGTCCTTCATGGCAAAGTCAGCTTGTAACTTCTGAAGCAACTGACCCACTACTTGATCAGACGATCCAGTGATGATAATGTCATCGACATAGACAAGCATATATACTGTCACTCCATCACTATTGTAAATAAACAGTGAAGTATCAGCTTGAGAAGGTGTGAATCCCAGCTCAAAGAGTTTGGTACTAAGTCGTGAATGCCAGGCCCTAGGCGCCTGTTTTAACCCATACAGAGCTTTATCAAGTTTGCATACCAGTTGCGGCTGATGAGAGTGCTCAAACCCAGGTGGTTGTTTCATAAAAACTTCCTCTTCAAGAATGCCGTGAAGAAACGCATTCTGCACGTCCAATTGTCTCATGGTCCATCCTCTTGAGACTGCCAAGGATATAACAAGTCAAATGGTTGCTAGTTTAACCACCGGGCTAAAAGTGTCATCGTAGTCAATGCCATATCGTTGCTTAAATCCCTTTGCTACCAAACGGGCTTTGTACCGATCAATAGATCCGTCAGCTCTTCTTTTGAGTTTGAACACCCACTTGCAATCAATCAAGTTCATCCCTTCCTGTGGTTGTACAAGGTGCCATGTCCTATTATTCATGAGAGCTGCGTACTCAGTCTCCATAGCTTGTCGCCAGTTTGCATCTTCTAGAGCATCCAGGTGACTGGTTGGTTCAACAATTATAGCACCTGCATAACTGACAGTGCCATCATTATACTCCTTCACTCGCCGAATGCCATCCTTGAGTCGGGTCCTCATTGGATGTTGTGATTCACTTCTGAGTTCAACCACATTGTCACCAGAGTGTCTTGCTTCAGCGTTAGGCATTGCAGCAGTAGTTGATTCAGTTAACTCAGCAGAGACTGTATCGGCAACCACCTGACTGGGTACAGTGTCATCAGACCTGGCTGCCTGCAAAACAGATTCAGACTGCTGCCCTAAAGCACTATCAGATGGAACATAAGTATGCACATTAGCCAATTGATCAGTCACAGAGTCACTAGAGATTGGTGAATTTGTTGGAAGCAAACTGGGAAGAAGAATTTGATCGGCTGAATAGCGTATGCCCGAGGAGGGAAGGATTTCAGAGAAAGGAAAGACATGTTCATCGAAGACGACATCCCGAGAGACATAAACTCTACCACTAGAGGGATCAGGGCACTTGTATCCTTTATGAAGATTACTATAGCCCAAGAATACACAACGTGTTGACCGAAACTGAAGTTTATGTGAATTATATGGCCTAAGGTTGGGCCAACAGGCACAACCGAATGTTTTGAGAAGAGTGTAGTTGGGTTTAGCACCTAGGAGTCGTTCCAGAGGAGTGCTAGAGTTAATCACTTTGCTGGGAAGTCTGTTTATGAGATAGGCTGCAGTCTGGAATGCTTCATCCCAAAACATCAAGGGCATGGAGGCTGCAGAAAGAAGTGAAAGACCTACCTCAACTACATGTCGGTGCTTCCTCTCAGCAGACCCATTTTGTTGATGTGTATACGGACAAGACACACGGTGTGCTATTCCAGTTTGATTAAGGAGAGAGTGTAATTTTTGGTATTCTCCTCCCCAATCAGACTAGAGACAAAGAATTTTTCTATCAAGCAGTCGCTCAACATGTTTTTGGTACTAAACAAACACACTAGCAACATCAGATTTCTGTTTCAAAGGATAGAGCCAAACAAATTTACTGAAATTGTCAATGAAGCTCACATAGTACTTGTGCCCTCCAACAGAAGTGAGTGATGGACCCCATACATTGGAGAACACCAGTTCAAGTGGCAAATAGGATACATTATTTGATAAAGGAAAGGGCAATTGATGGCTTTTTGCACATTGGCAGGCATTACAAACAAAAATGTTCTTGTTGTTGCTAGAACAAGGAAGTTTATTTGATTGAACTACTTGTTGAACGACTGCAGAAGAGGGATGACCCAGTCGGCAGTGCCACTGCTCGTGCGAGGTCCTGATGCTGGAAAGGACACTCCTGGTTGTAGTGATGGCATTGGAAGGCAAGGGATACAGGCCATCTTTACTGCGGCCTTGAAGAAGTACCCTCCTCGTGATTAAGTCCTTCACAGCAAAATGATTGGGATAAAACTCAAACATGACATTATTATCACGAGCAAGTCTATGTACTGATAGAAGATTCTTGGATGCATTAGGAACATGAAGAATATTTCTCAAGTGTAAGGTTTGGCAAGGAGTATGAATCTATGAGTGACCAATGTGGGAGATGTGCATACCTGAACCATTTGCAGCCTGCACCTGATCCTTGCCATCATATTTGTCCCGAACAGTGAGACGATCGATCTTGCTGGTTATGTGATCAGTCGCGCCTGTGTCAGTGTACCAGTTCGTGTCCACTGCATACCCTGATGAGGTGTGTGCTGCAGCAGCAACTTTGATTTCCTCAGCTTGGTAAGAATGATCAAAGAGATGATAGCATTTGAGAGCAATATGCCCAACTTTGCTGCACACTTGACATGTCGGCTTGTTCGTGGTGAAGTTGTTTAGTCCTTGGCCATGGCGTTCTCGGCTATCGCGGCTATGGCTTTGACCGCTGCGTCCACGCCAGCCACGACTGCGTCCTCCACCACGGTTGCCACGAGTGGCTAGATTCACCTGTATCGTGGCTTGATTCTGCTCCTGGCGCATCTCAAAAGAGAGGAGATGAGCATAAGCATCATTGAGGCTGACTGGTTCTGACCTGGTGGTGAGTGATGTTACAATTGAGTCATAATCGGCGTCCAGGCCAGTGAGAATGTATGCCACAATCTCTTCCTCGGACAGAGAAACGCCGCAAGTACTCAGCGTGTCGGTCAGAGTCTTGACCTTATTGAAGTAGGCCGCCATGGACATATCCTTTTCTGGATCATGGCGAGCTGACGCCGAACATGCATGATCCGTGCTCTCGACTGTGATGCAAACCTGCGCTCGAGAGCAGCCCACACTTCATGAGATGTGTTTAGAAGCAGCACCTGAGAAAGTATTTCTGGAGCCAAGGATGAGAGGATGGTGCTGAGAACAGCTTGGTCACGCTGCAACCAGGACTGATATGCCGGATTGGGAGCCTAAGTTGCGCTGCCTTCCGTGGTGATGGTGATCATTCTGTCAGGTGCGTTGATGGAGCCGTCAACATAGCCTAGAAGTTGTTGGCTTCGAAGGTAAGGCATCATCTGTGCCTTCCAAAGGAGATAATTCTCCTGACCAAGCTTGACATTTATCAAGTGGCCAAACGTCGGTGTTGGGAGTAGACCAGCAGTGGCTGAATTCATGGCATTAGTGTAATCAAAGGTTGTAGAACTGGACGTAGACATTTTGTGGAAGAAGAGGAGGCTCTGATACCATGTGAAATTCAATCAGCAAGAAGAAGAGATTTGCTATCCCGCACACCCAATGTGGTGCTGGTTACCAAATATATATTGTCAAGTAGAGGCATGTAGCAGATCCTACAAGAGTGGTATCAGTTACCGAATACACAGGGAGAGAAAGAGTGCTACGTGAGCTAACTACTAGCCTGAAAACTAGGACTACTGAACCGAAACAGACTACTGTTTGTTCCAGGCATTCCTTTCGTGTGTAATGGGAGTGAGCATCATTTGCTTAAAGAACGTAGTACTCCATGCAGGGTGATCAGTTTTTCCTTTTCTTTTATTCTGCCATTATAATGTAAACTGGGACTGCAAGTTGTTCGATCCCTACAGAAAATAGTGAACGTCCTATGCAATATGCATGCATGGCAGATGCCCTTCTCACATTCCCAATTTTCGATCACGTCCTTTGCTCACTCTGTTGTTTCAGGTTTTGTGGAATTATATATATTGCTGTTCCATGCCATCTGCCGCCGAGGCAGTGCGTCAAGAAATTTCACAATGAAATCAGCAGCTCACTTGCTGAGTTACAGGCAGTGGCGTTGCAAAGAAGTAGCAAAATTAGCAATGCTCGATCATCGACCATAAACATTGCAATATATATGATTTTTTTGCCAGGAATGAACAGTGCAATATATGGTGGCCTAATGGACTTGAATTGTACAGATGGGCCGTGTCTAGGATTATTCTGTGGACCTTACAAGTGCTACTATCTGTTATGGGGAAGCTCGAGGGGAAAAGTGCAATTCGTTTGATGATCTGAAGGGCCCAGCCCAACGACTTAACTTCTTTGCAAACTTGCAAGTTTACACAGACGATTTCAAGTTTTAACAGAAATACAAGAGCACAAATCTTCATAGCCCCAGAAAGACTTAGTAGACACGGCGGAGTGGACCTTAGGGTGCGTTTGGTATACATAATTTCATATTCCCTTGTAATCTCATATTCCCCTCGATCTAATTACCGAAAACACATTACCTGTATTATAAGATTCACATTGTTTGGTTGGTTTAAATAAACTACAAAATAGTTTTTATAATAGTTTAAATATTTCATAACTCGAAACAGCAAGTCTACAAATTTAAATTATACATTTGAAATTTCAAACCTTGAAGGTTAGCATTTATAAATTTTATATTGAAAACTAAAATTAGAATTTTACAATTTAAAATTGCAACATTAAAAATTTTAATTTTTATTATTCAAAATTTCAATTTTTTAATTTTGAAATTTGAGTTTTGAACTTTAAAATATTTTAATTTATAAAATTTAAGATTTTGGAATTTAAAATTTTGAAACCCAGGATTCAAAATTTCAGATTTTAATATTTAAATTGTCAAAAAATGGAATTTCGAAAATCCAAACTTGAAATTTTGAATTTCGAAATTTAAATTGGCTGAATTTAATATTCTAAAATTTAGGATTCAAATTTTGATATTTTGGTTTCAAAATTCATGTTTTGAAAAAAAAAATTAATTTAGATTTTGAACTCAGAGGATTTAAATTTTGACTATGAGAAATTAAAGCAAATGATAAAAGTGCAATAGCAAAGATTCTTTTATCTTGGTAATCTAAGATAGACATCCTTTTCTACGGCAAAGTGATACCTGGAAATTATAGTAATCTAGTTTCTAAAGTAATCTTGGATTACTAGATCAGATTACTAATTATTTTATCAAATAAGATAATTTTATAGGATTACTTCCCGAAGGATTCTATCAAACAAACACGTCCTACGTGAGTGCCGCCTCACGTCCTCAGATCAGCCGGTGACCGACTTGAGTTGCCGTGTACATGTCCGGCCGGCGAAAGGCGCGCAGCAATAATGGTGCCGCCTGCATGGTGGAGAAAAGGCGATGGCGCGCGGGAGCACGCGAAGCGGCGGCACCCCCACCATGCCTTGCACGCGCTTAGATGGAGATCGATCGATGGGGGCTCACATCGATCACTGTTGTGCATGTCGTACACCAGACGCCATCATGCATGCATGCACAAGCTAAGCCGCGCCCTTATTCTTCACCTCGTCACTCCCGTTTCCATACAGCACCACACCGCACCGCACACATGTTAATCCGACCACTTACTTGAAGCTAGCCAGTCGGATACCCTCAGCATCGATCTACAAATCGATCGCGCGCGTATACATGCGCCACACAATATCGACTGATTACGTTCTCGTCGTGCATCGGTGCCGTGTTTTGCATGCATGGGGAGGATCAGCCGGCAGCCGGCATGGCGCCCGGGCTGTATGCAATGCATGCTTTTGTGTGATTTCATCGCTTTTTGACCCTGCATCATGCCTGCCTGCCTGCCCGCGGCCTGGCCGCGTCGGCGGATTTCCAGCCAGTCTATTTGCACTCTCGGCTAGGGCGCGCCATTCGTTCATGCACTCGATCGATTTCTGGATCAAGACCTGTTACAGACAGCATGTGCCGGAGAGATATTTTACCTAGTGGACACAACTATGTGTATAGTTCAGATGTCTCATTCGATCGAGCTCGAGAGCTTAACACAGCTCATGCGACCATCGCGATGTACATACTCGGTAAATGCTACTAGAAATGCAGTGTGATGCAACATGTACGGAGGACTAATCCTTAAGACTTTTGATTCTCACTTTGATCCGTCCAAGTGTATTATGGTGCTGGATGCTGTGCTCGCAAAGTCATAGGACTAGTCCTACGGCTACATGACGTACGGCTCGCGCCCTTATTCTTCACCTCGTCACTTCCGTTTCTATACAGCACCACACCACACCACACCGCACACATGTTAATCCGATCGACCACTTACTTGAAGCTAGCTAGCTAGTCGGATACCCTCAGCATCGATCTATATATCGATCGCGCGCATATATATGCGCCACACAGTATCGACCGATATCGTTTTCGTCGTGCATCGGTGCCGTGCTTTGCATGCATGGGGAGGATCAGCCGGCAGCCGGCAGGGCGCCCGGGCTGTATGCAATGCATGCTTTTGTGTGATTTCATCGCTTTTTGGCCTGCATCATGCCTGCCTGCCTGCCCGCGACCTGGCCGCGTCGGCGGATTTCCAGCCAGTCTATTTTCACTCTCGGCTAGGGCGCGCCATTCGTTCACGCACTCGATCGATTTCTGGATGAAGACCTGTTGCAGACAGCATGTGCCGGAGAGATATTTTACCTAGTGGACACAACTATGTCTATAGTTCAGATGTCTCATGAAACAACTCCAAAATTTCAACTGAAAATAATTTGCTGTTAATCTTGTTTGATTCCACTAACCCACCCTTAATCCTCCCCTAACCACCCTCCTTGAGCTCTCCGCCTTCTTCCCTCGCTGACGCTAGGCCAGAGCCGCCTCCCTCCTCTCTGTGCTGGCGCCTCACCCGCGCATCCCGCCTGCGCCCATACCGCAGCTCCCCCAACGCTCTCGTCGCATCAGCACCGCCACGGTGGCCCCCGCCCGCCGCGTCAGCCTCCCTAACCGCCCATTGCTCCTCTCTTCCACCCAGTGGTCGCTGCGGTTCCCCACCTGCGGCACTCCCCTTCGCCCGCCCATGCGACGTCGCCATTCCCCGCCGTACTGAAATTTTTAGAGAAGCTGATTCGTTTGTTTTAATTTTTGGAAAAGCCGAACGTAATGGCCAAAAAAGAAAGAGAGCATGTTCTTTTTTTTGGTCATATGGCTGTGACTATGATTTTTAGCTGAAACTTTTAAATTTTTAGTTATTTATGACAGAGAATACGAAGAAAAATACTTACTTACGATTTTAGCTGATATAGATATTGGGTTTTTAATGTATTCTATAATTAACTTATAGTCTTTATTTAAAAGTTAGGTACTACATAAAAAATATAAATTATTTTTAAAAGCCACAAAGAATAAGTCCAGAGCCTGTAAATTACGAGCACTGTGGATTACCAGAGCAACTTTATTTTTCTAGGACAGGTCGAGTTGTCGACTGGACAACCCACAGGTAAAAGCAATGGTACTACTATGGTAGTACGCCGTCCGTTCTTTTTACTGACTTTTAAGAATCTATATTGTTAATTTTTTAAAATTTTAAGGATAGATTTAAAATTATCTAGTTTGGCTATATAAAAATTATATTATTAAATTTATCGTTAAAATATATTTTATAATATTAATATTATTTATATATCTTAGTGTAAAATAAAAAAAGTAATAGTTAAAATTATATCTTAAAATAAAAAAAGTACCTTATCGGCACAGGGAGATTCTCGGGTCAGGACGTAGGAAGTATCTTTGCGGCAAGCGCCCGGTGCACGCGTGGCTCGTTTTGTGCAGTGCAGCGTGGCTGGTCTCACCTTCCCCTTCTACCAATCCACTCGGCCTGACGAAGCCATGTATGGACGTACGGTAGCTTCCTCTTCTGCAGCTTGCCCATACGTGTGCGCGCGCATCGTCCCCAGCCGTTTTGCGGGCCGCGTACTTGCTTCTTGATGATGTCCGCAGTCTCTACTCCGCCTCTGTAAACATCTCCGCCGTTGAAAATTACAGAGTCCGTGACCTTACTGACATTATAGCAAGAGCCTGCGGCACCGACGCCGTCGACGACGACCTCTGCACGGTGCATTCGAATGTCGGAGATTTCGTCGAACCTGTGGAGAAGGGCTTGATACCTGGACCCGTAGTTGCGCCAGAGTTGTTCGTCCCCGAAGGACTGTCGTTGCATTTCAGCCCACGTCCTTCTACTCAGCCTAAAATCTCCTCACCAGCCAAAATATATAGCCCTATTCTTTTAAACTGTGATTGGTATTTTTGATCATGACAGATAATTTTTATCTATATTTTTCGAGACGATGGTGAACCACGAAGCTGTCGGTGCAGACAGTGTATAAGATTTCGAACTCAAGAAGTTGTCCGAAGAAACAATTTTGAGAAGCTATTCTGTTTATTTTGGCTTTCGAAGAAGAAAGCCCAAAATATTTACGGCTGGGTTGCAAGTATTGATCGATATATACGGACACACACGAGCATGATAGCATGATGTATGCACCATATGTGTGTGTCGCGCCCATGTGCTAGCTACGTACACATGCATGAGCTCCTATATATATGAATTATGATGACATAATGTAGCACTTGTGCAATTATCTCGTTGTATTCAGTTGCGTGCTACAGTAAAGTCTGTATCACTAAACAAATTTATGGTGACATTTTTTACGACAATGCTAAACAAAGTACTATCGTTGTTATATTGTCCTTTTAGACTTGCGAGAGCTCGTTGCCTTGTTCATGGTGAATTTATTGAAAACATAAGCATATGTAGGTTTAATTTATTCCATAAATAAATCATGCACGCAAAATAACAGAACCATCACAGGCATAAAAGATCTAGACATGTAAACCAGGAAACTATACATGAACAAATCTAATACGAAGAACATGACGTACCGACGGTTCTGTTCTGATCGGTTTGCCGATGTTGATGCTGCAGGCACGGTGTGGATGACACGAGGTCGATGACGACTCGCCGAAGTCGAACGACGAGGAAGACGAGCCAGAGCTACAGCAAGCAGTCGCGCAGAGCGCTTCCCAAAAACCTTATTCGCCCTCTCCCGGTGCAAGACTTCGAAGGCGACGGTTCCGGAGACCTGCTCTCCCGAACAACGGTGCACGTCGGCGGACGGGACGGAGTAGACTACGTGGGACGGCGCAGCACAATGGAGGAGGCAAAACCCTAGATTGATTGTTGCACTTCTGTATGGAGGCGGCGACTCAGTATTTACAGAGATATAAGTACGCGTGATCAAGACGTCTGTACGTTCTCCATAACTCGTAACCGAAACGGATTAGTCGCGCGTAACTGATCCGTAATCACCGCCACTAACCGGTCCGTAATCACCGCCACTCAAAACAGCAAAATAAAACTGCAAAAAGAAGCCGCATCTGCGCAAGCACCTGGAGCCAATTTTGGCGGACCATTCACGCAGGTGCCGTGCGCCCGCGCCCCCCGCCCGGCCCGGCCCGGCGAGGCGAGGCGAGCGAGCGCGCGCGTGTGATCCTCTAGTTCTCTCCCACACATGCCTCAAGTGGCTAGGAGTGCACCATCCCTTTTAAGGTGGTCTTCCTCTCCTAGAACTAGCAATATGGTACTAAAGTTCATATGCATGCCAAACATGAGTGGGCCTTTGAGATTTAATTTAGGAATTATTCTTATTGTATGGGCTTGGCCCACATAATTCAACAATCCCCCACCAGATCTCAAAGTCCCACAGAGATTTGCCTGAATTCCAATGTACTGTTTATATATCAGTGTTTCGATGGAGACCGATTAAGGTTGAACATCCACCTAGAACTCCAAGCTACACTTACTCACAACTTGAACAATGGACTACGCCTTGAATTGCAAGTTTGGTGCAAGCAAGCTTCACTTAGAGACTTAACTGATACTAGGCCGCCAGTAGGCTACCCCTCGGTTGAAGCATATAAGTCATACTCCTTGGTCTCTTCATGAGCTTAGTAGGAGATTTACCCAAGATCTCCATAGACTGCGACTAACAGTCGGGCTCATATAGGTGTGTTCTTTCAAGAACGCTCTGCAGGATAGCGTCTTCGCTTCTAAAAACCAATAGAACACATTAAGGCCTTAGCCAACTCTGCCTTGCGTTTAAGAGTATTGCATCTTCACATAGAGAGAGTTGAAATTACTCTCCTCCAGTTAACTAATGGCTTGTTTTTCCCAGATCCTAATTCACGGGATCTCCGATCACATAGGTTGGGTTACTACCATAGATAACTCACATGGGTCTCATACCCATCTCCTTCGATGCACTATCTATCACATTCCGTGATAGTCCCTTTGTAAAGGATCTCGCGGTTTTTATCTGTTTGGATGTAATCCAAGGTTATAACTTCGGAGTTTCTCAGTTTCCTGACAGACTTCAATCGTCTCTTGACATGCCTAGACGATAGCGATAGTATACACATTTATCTGCCTCATTAACAGCAAAGCCTGCAGATGTCAGTGTTCTATCGAACTTCTCATGCCACTGCTTAGGGGCTTGTTTCAGACCATACAAAGATTTCAACAGTTTTAACACCTTGCCCTCTTGACCTTCTACTACAAATCCATCAGGCTGTGCCATGTAAATTTTCTCATCCAGCTCTTCGTTAAGAAAAGCTATCTTAACGTCCATTTGATGAACGAGAAGACCATGTGAGGCAACCAAAGCGAGTAGTACTCGAATTGTGGTCAGTCTAGCAATAGGTGAGTAAGTGTCAAAGAAATCTTCACCTTCTTTCTGAGTATAGCCCTTGGCGACAAGCCGAGCCTTATACTTTTCAATAGTACCATCAGGCCTAAGCTTCTTTTTGAACACCCACTTGCACCCTACAGGTTTGCACCCATAAGGTCTATCTGTCAGCTCCCAGGTTCCATTAGCGATAATGGAATCCATTTCACTACGGACATCCTCCTTCCAGTAGTCTGCATCAGTAGATGCATACGCTTCTGAAATAGACTTGGGAGTGTCGTCCACAAGATACACAGTAAAATCATCACCAAAAGATTTGATTATCCTTTGTCTCTTGCTCCTTCTAGGAGCTTCACTGTCATCCTCCTCATTTACAAGTTCATGTGTATGTTCAGAAGGTTCAGGTGGTGTGAATGAACTGGGAATTATTTCAGAAGGTTGATTAGTAGTGTTATGTGCATCTTTCATTGGAAAGATATTCTCAAAGATCGTTGCATCTCGAGACTCCATAATTGTACCAACGTGCATGTCAGGTACCTCAGATTTAACTATAAAAAAATCTATAGGCAATGCTATGATTAGCATATCCCAGAAAGACACAGTCCACAGTTTTAGGTCCAAGCTTGCGTTTCTTAGTTATTGGCACATTAACTTTCGCCAAGCACCCCCATGTACGCAAGTAAGAAAGTGATGGTTTTCTCCCAATCCATACCTCGTATGGTGTTTTGTCCTTATTTCTGTTAGGAACTCTATTTAATACATGATTGGACGTTAGCAAAGCCTCCCCCCACCATGCCTTAGGTAAGCCCGCAGTGTCTAAGATGGCGTTCACCAAGTCAGTCAACATGCGGTTTTTCCTTTCGGCAATCCCATTTGATTCAGGAGAATAGGGAGGCGTCCTCTCATGTATAATGCCATGTTCCTCACAAAATAAGTCAAATTCGTTTGAGAAATACTCTCCACCACGATCGACCTAAGTCTTTTTATCTTTCATTTAATTGGTTTTCAACTTCGCCTTATAGATTTTAAAATAGTCTAAAGCCTCATCTTTCGTTTTCAATAAATACACATAACGAAACCTAGTTGCATCATCAATCAATGTCATGAAATATCGTTTTCCACCCTTTGTCAACACGCCATTCATCTCGAAAGATCGAATGCGGGAGTTCTAGTGGTGCCAAGTTTCTCTCCTCGGCAGCCTTGTGAGGCTTACGGGGTTACTTTGATTGCACACAGCTATGGCATTTAGAACCTTTGGTGATGGAAACGTTTGGAATTAAATTCATACTGGAAAGCCGAGACATCAAACCAAAATTAATATGACATAGACGTGAGTGCCAAACGTTAGCCTCATCATCCATACTGCCACAAATATGGTTCACAATCTTATTGCAGAAATCTGAAAGGGAAAAGCGGAACAAGCCTCCGCACTCATAGCCTTTACCAATAAAATATCCATGTTTAGACACGACTACTTTATTAGACTCAAATACCAACTTAAACCCGTCTCTACATAAACGGGAGCCACTAACGAGATTCTTGTCTATAGAAGGGACATGCTGCACGTTCTTCAGCTGCACGATTTTTCCCGAAGTAAACTTCAGATCTACCGTGCCAACACCATGAACAGTAGCATGTGACCCATTCCCCATTAGGACGGAGGAATCCCGGGCGACCTGATAAGAAGAAAACAACGAAATATCAGCACACACATGTACATTAGCTCATGTATCAATCCACCAATTGGTAGATTGACTAACTGAAAGAACAGTAGGTAAATTACCATACCCAGTCCCATCTCCAGTCTTGCCAATGGTCACGTTGACAGACTTAGAAGTCTGTCTGTCCTACAGGTGCCTTCTTTCCTTTGCGTTGTGGGCACTTCTTGGCCATGTGACCAGCCTCACCGCACACAAAGCAAGTTCTATCATCCTGATTGTTGTTGTTCTTCTTCTTCTTGAAATAAGTTGTCTGTTGAGCTTTGACAAATTTCCCTTTGTTCTTGCTTGAGGGTTTCTGTACCACATTGGCACTAGACTACCCTCCATCACCCTTAGATGCGGCGTCCTTTTCCCGAGCTTTCTCCTCAATTTCAAGAGACCCAACCAGACTCTCAACAGAGTACTCTTGTCTCTTGTGTTTGAGTGCTGTTCTGAAATTCCTCCATGAAGAAGGTAATTTCGCAATAATACATCCAGCCACAAACTTGTCGGGTAAGGCACACTTCAGGAGTTCAAGTTCCTTGGCAATGGCCTGTATCTCATGAGCCTGATCTACTACAGAACGGTTATCAACCATCTTGTAGTCATGAAATTGCTCCATGACATACATGTCATTGCTGGCATCAGTAGCACCATATTTGGAATTCAGTGCATCCCATAACTCCTTCGCGTCTGTCATGTGCATATACACCTCGCACAAACGGTCAACAAGAACACTAAGAATGCATCCAACAAAGAGAGTAGTGGCATTCTCGAATTCTTTCTGCTTTTCAGCATCAAGAACACCTTCAGGCTTACCATTACTAACCCAGAATACATTCATAGCAGTAAGCCACAGAGTGACCTTGATCTGCCATCTCTTAAAATGCACACCGGAGAACTTATCCGGCCTCAGTGCATCGGCAAATCCAGCCATAGTAAAACCACCGTGCCTAAAATAAGGTTTTTGGATTGTTGAAAACATCAGCACATGTAGGTTCAATTTATTCCATAAATAAATCATGACATCATACACGCAAAATAACAGAACCATCACAGGCATAAAAGATCTAGACATGTAAACCAGGAAACTATACATGAACAGATCTAATACGAAGAACATGATCGCACATCGTGCGACGGTTACGTTACGATCGGTTTGCCGATGTTGATGCTGCAGGCACGGTGTGGATGACACGAGGTCGATGACGACTCGCCGAAGCCAAACGACGAGGAAGACGAGCCAGAGCTACAGCAAGCAGTCGCGCAGAGCGCTTCCCAAAAACCTTATTCGCCCTCTCCCGGTGCAAGCCAATTTTGGCGGACCATTCACGCAGGTGTCGTGCGCCCGTGCCCCCCGCCCGGCCCGGCCCGGTGAGGCGAGGCGAGGCGAGCGAGCGCGTGTGATCCTCTAGTTCTCTCCCACACATGCCTCAAGTGGCTAGGAGTGCACCATCCCTTTTAAGGTGGTCTTCCTCTCCTAGAACTAGCAATATGGTACTAAAGTTCACATGCATGCCTCCTTTGCATGAGTGGGCCTTTGAGATTTAATTTAGGAATTATTCTTATTGTATGGGTTTGACCCACATAATTCAACAGAATTTGTTACACTAACAAGCTGAGTGACCCCACGTTGTGCAATTACATACAAAATCAACTTTGTTTGGAGTAAAAAACGACATGCTCAATGAATGAAAGGATGTTATTTACGTTATTTACATGCCCTTATGCAGACTGATTCCTTTAATTGAATTGAACCAATAGAGATAGGGGTGATCGGAATAGCGATGGTTTTTGACTTTTGCTGAAAAAATTTAAACATAAAAACGCTGTACTAAATTAGAGCGGACGATATAAAGGAACATGAGGAAAAAATAAAACAAAAAACGAAAAAAAAGAATTTTACTGTAGCTACAGTACCTGTTACAGTGTTTTTGCCGCCCAACGCCAGTGTTCGCACATGAGCGGGGCCATAATATCATCCGAATTGCTTAAAAACTAAAAACAAACTCATTTGAATTTATAATATCTTGTTTTTTTCCTTTTTTACTTTCCGTTTTTTAAAAACTTCTTTTCTGCTTCTTTCCATTCATATTAGTACAACGAGGATTGTACTTCGGTCTTCGAATGTTCTGAGTAATGAAAGTTCTCGTTTCCTATTAAAGACATGAGAATAGATAGTATTAGTCTTCAGACCCAGGAACCCAAATTTAGCCGAATATCATACCCGGTTAAATGCAAACGCAGCCCATGGTGTGGTCTACACGGCCCTAGGTGATTGTGTTTTGCACTTGCCCGTGGCCGTGGGCTTCCTTGCCCTTTGCTCCACTGCCAAATCGACTTGAATGGGTCCTAGGGCTCTTCTAGTGGAAAAGTACAGCGTTACGATGGGCTTGTTCGGCTTGAAAGCTTGAATTGCATGCGTTCCTAAGAGCAACTTTGGGCAGAGGAGTTGTCTATTAGTTATCTGTACCACATTCTTCCCAACAATGGGTCATCGGAGTCTTCTTTTCAACTTTTAAAAATTATTTTTTAGCTTTTCTACAATAATTAATTTTTTAATAAAATACCTTTTTAAAATAAAGTTTACAAATTAATTTAGTATATGTTATAGTGACTTCATTTATATCGGCCAAAACCGTATACGAGTTTCTGTTATTCCATACTATCTCACAAACAAGTCAAAAGCCATAAGCTGAAGTAAAAAAAAACAGGCTCTATAGTTATGCACGGCAAGTCAAGTGGCATGCAAAAATCAATTTTTATTATTTAATCCCCTTTTTAATTTAATTTATTAATAACCCATCGCTTAACTTATTTTATTAACCAAAATTCACCAAATTTCATGAAATTTTGTCTGAAATTGTTTTCCCTGTGAAGGAGCAAGAAAACGCTCATCAGTCATCCCTTGTTCTTTTGCTGGGAAGCTCAATCCCCTCGCTTCTTCTTTCCCTCTTTTGGGCTTTTTTGGTGCTTTGGACTCTGCCTATGTCAGGCTAGACTGGGCTCAGGCCTGACCATTGTGAAGAAAGGTAGTGAAGTCTAGAGGACGGCCATACACGCATGGCATCTATCCTGCCGCGCGCTCACGGCAAGAAAACGGGATGGGGCCCGATACAGAGCATCCAGTTGCACCCGATTATTCGCCAATTTGCCATTGCCTCGTTGGCCATTACGAAGTCTCATACACCGACAAATATTTCACCTCAAAATTAGACTTAAGCTGTTGAGAATATATGGGCGGGCATGCTTTAAACTCATACTCCAACAAAACCTTGATGTCTTTTTTGAAAGCAGGTCGCCTTGATTAGGATCCTGCATTTACTCCGACTGCAAGCAAAGCAAAAAGCATGCGTGGATGCAAAGACAGCATGTCACAAATTAACCAAAGGATTGTGTGTAGGCAGCCGATGTACGTCGAGGCCCCTCACTCATCTCGAGCGCTGGTCTATAAATTGATCGACAGTGGCTAACATATTCAAACCACATCCTGCATCCTACCCATAATATATCGCCCTCAGTCTTTCTCTGTTCGCGTCTCGCCTGTGTGTTCAGGCGAAATGAGGGTGCTGAGAGACGAGCATGCCGGCGTCATGAAGAGCTACCCGCGGACGGATCAACACTCCAGGTACTGTACCGTTTTCTGAAGTTTGATGATACAACTCACTAGATTTGCGAAAAAAAAAGATAGAGACCAAATATATAGTTAAATATTTAAATTATTGACCGTTATGGTGCGTGCCCAGCATTTTTTTATTTAAAGGGAAAGCCTTCATTTTATATCTAGTGAACCATTATGATGCTCTTTGTGGGATTTCAAGTAGGCTTATGAATTTCGTTCCGGTACCGGCCGGAATGTGCCATGTATTCAAACCAGAATGAAAAGACTTGCATTCCATTGCGTCCAAAATTCCATTTCATTCCGTCCGTTCCATCTGGTATGTGGTCGAAATGTTCCGTTCTATCCTGCTCGTTTTAGTCAACGAGAAGAATTGTTTAATTAGCATGAGTTGTGTTTTAGACGTCCGTCTATCGCCTATTAAGACATGTTTGACTGACATATAATTTTACTTCTATATTCTATACAAAACATACAAGTAATATAAAAATCCTAAACTTATGTAGCACATTATGTATTTATATATTATATTATTATACACCGGAATGCCTTGATATTGAAACATTAATGCCCCGATATTAGGTCACCCAACGGCCACTCCCGGCTCTCCGGTCTCCACCATAGGGAACGCATGTTATCCGGGGTTGGTAGTATAGATTTATTTTACGCTCAATTGATTGCATTTGAATTGTTAGTATGTTTATAAATTAATTCTAGGACAGTTGTGGTACTATGTTTAACTAGCAGTATTTCACGTGTAATTATATGGTTAGGTATTACGATACAACTATATTTGTTATATAATTTTAATACCTATGATTGAAATAATGTATAGATGTATTTGTTATAGTACAATTGTACTGTTATACAACTCTAATGACTATATATGATTCATATGCAACGTTATAAATTGGCTCCACCAAAATAAGCTTTCTAGATCACTCTTTTTTTTCTTGACTAATGGTGCAATTTTTTAGGATTATTGTGACATTTTCTTACCCTTAAAGCGAAGAAGGTGCTTTAAACCTCACTAGTTATTTATATGCATTATATAGATAAATGTGATTATTGTCGTCGATACGAGATCGGATAGTAAACTTATAGGCATTGCATCCTTGGTGATCGTCGACTTCAACCGAAGTTGTTTACAAGTTTACTATCCAATCTGTATTGATGACAGTTATCAAATTATGAAGCATATATACTCAACTGTTCTCTAACGGAATGCAAGTTTGCAATACGTGTATATATGTAGTTATATACCTCCAAAATAACAACCTCATGTCCTTTGATTAATCACCCAATGAATTTCTGCACTGAGACTGTTACATAACAACTTATTTAAAGTGAAAACTAGTCAAATCTATTATATATTAAAAATTGACGGTATGCCTTTTACAACTACTAAGAAAAAAAAGAAATCTGCTAGATATTCTAATAAAAAATCAAACCCTTCAATCAATGGACCCTAATTTTAAAGGTTTATTAGATTATATAGTTGTCTTGGAGATATATTACTATGAAGAAGATCCAAAAAACCTCAAACGCTTAATTTGGTATACCCTAATTTTAAAGATTTAGATTCAATAGTTAGTTTAGGGATATGTTAATTTGAAAAAAATAAATAGGTAACACTACATTTAAATCAAAGATTGGAAGTGTAAATTTGCTCGATAGATCCAGCTTCCAATCCTCTCTTTTACACATAAGGAGAGAGATCTCAAAATAAAATTTGGTAATTAAATATGAAATCTATCCCAAATTCAAATTTAGATTTCAAAATATAAATTCAAAAAATTAGAATAGCATAAAATTATACTATACCACACCAAACCACGTAATTAATTGCGCGAGCCAATCGGTAGTTAAACTTGTTTGAAGTTGAATTGTGGAGTCCCCCTAGCTAGCCAGGCCCTCATGCTTGTGCTGATATCACAAACTCTAATCTCATCTAGAGGCTGTTGTGTATAAGAA
This sequence comes from Melocanna baccifera, assembly GCA_036346265.1. Taxonomy (NCBI): domain Eukaryota; kingdom Viridiplantae; phylum Streptophyta; class Magnoliopsida; order Poales; family Poaceae; genus Melocanna; species Melocanna baccifera. Next base: position 20,016,372 of record CM070694.1, on the reverse strand, counting down.
GGGCTATCAGAGTATAACATGCACAAACTCACTTTGGGTGGTATTAAAATAAGAGATAATTGATTATATGCCACTGAATAACATTCGCTTCTACAAAATACCATTGAAAAATGCTCTCTCTAATATATGCCACTTCATAGCATTGGAATTCTATTATATACCATTATCATCAGTTAGGGTACGTTTACCCCTAGAAAAAGACAATTTTGCCCTCAACTCAAATATGTCCCTGTGATAAAAAATAAATATAGGGTAAATTAGCTTAGCAAAAAATGCTAAGTTTTTTGGTGGATCATTAGGGCGGTGTACAACTCAATTCTAAAATGTTGTGATCTAACTCTTCCATTTGTTCTCTTTCTGAAATTCAAATCCAAAATCAGCCTATTTGAGCTTTTTTTTAAAACTAGGATAAATACATTGTATAAAAAATGAAAAATCATATTTTTTTGGAGCTATGCGACATCTAGGATATGTGAGAATTTTTCCAGAATTGTTAGACCTCATTTATTCTCTGTTTGTAAATAGTAGCCTTTATTAGCATTTAAATTGAAAATCTAAAAATTTTCTTTGAAGAGTGCCTTGAAATTTTTTTTGGCTCACTGACATATTGAACAACCCCTGTTAATTTTTATAATTTTTGGAGGTAGTTTGTTATTTTAAATAAATCGGGTCTTCGGTCAGTTCGTAGGGGCATTTTGTGTTGGAACTAATCTTGACTCGTACTATGTAGTCGTGTGTGGAGTACTCATGTGTTTGAGTATTGTATAGTCATGTATTGAGTACTCATGTGTTCGAGTACTATGTAGTCATGTGTTAAGTACTCGTGTCTCCGAGTATGTATAGAAGTCGAAGACTGATCATAGTTAGAGAGCAGTCGGAGACCTTGGAGTCGTAAGCTACAGTGAACCGCTTGGTAGCTATAGTAAATTGATCAGAGGTCGGAAGCTACAATACTCGGCCGATAGTCATAAGCTACGGTAACCAGTTGGTAGTCGGAAGCTACATTAACTGGTCGGTAGTCGGAAGCTACAATACCAGATGTACTCGTAAGTCGAGTAGCAACCATGGTCAAAGTATCATGGTTGAGTCACTATGGTTGAAGTACCGTGGTCGAGGCGTCGTGGTCGAAGTGCCATGATCAAGGCACCGTGGTTGTAAGTTGTGGCTGAGCGTTTGAGTAACGACTGTAAATTGAGTTGGCCGAGTTGTGTGGATCATGGAGAAGATCCCGAACAGTGACATGAGAATATGTCCTAGTTGTTAGCTAGTAGAGTTAGTGGGTGCGTGGAGTACAGGTCGTGTGACTGTGTGTGCGTGAGTCTTATTTAAGCCATGTACCTCTTGTTAAGCAATTGAGAAGCAACTGAATAACAGAGAAAGAAGAAAAGGCGTGCGTTGCCATAAAAGAAGTCTCTCATGTGTTTATTCATCCTCCCTACTCGTGTGCATGTGTCGTTCCAAGGGAGAAAGCATGTGTGTGTTTTCTCTCGGAGAGTAGCGATCGGAGTAGATGAGTTCAGCTCCAACATTTTGGTCTTTTTTTCAGAGTATAACGGTCTCCCCTAACGGTTAACTAACGACAGTGGTATATAATAGAATTTCGGTGCTATTCGGTGGTATATAATAGAGAGAGTGTTTTTCAATGGATTTTGTAGAAGAGGACATTATTTAGTGGCATATAATCAATTATCTCTTAAAATAATGGCACAATGATAATAAAGTTGAATATTAGTATGCTAGCTAACATGTCTATAACACATGTATATATGTTATATTTACATTATTTACTCATTCGTCCACAAATATAGGTCATCTTTTACTTTCAACAATCTCCAACACAAGACTTTGACTTTTTATCATAATATACTTGCAATAATAATAATAATAATAATAATAATAATAATAATAATAATAATAATTACACATTAGAAAGTATTTTACAAGACAAATCCAATGTTATTACTGTTGCTAGTATATTATTCATTTTTAATTAGTATATACCTTAATATATATTGAAAGTCAAAGCTAGTTTTAACAGCTGACCGCACGGAGTCGATACTTATGGACGGATCGAATTATGAAGCATATATACCCAACTGCTCTAACGGAATGCAAGTTTGTGGTATGTGTATATATTAGTTATCTTTACTATTATAAAAGGAGTTGGTGGTTGCCGAAGCCTCCATCCAATCTGGACCGTCGGATCTTCCCTCCCTCTCCCGCCACCTGGCCAACCTTAAAACCCTCCAACCGTCGCCACCCTCCCCCCTCCCCCTCCCGGCCTCCCCTCTTCCCCATCCCCCTGCCGGCCCTCCTCCCCATCGCTCCTCCCTCTACCCCCGCAGTATGCATCACTTTTATTTGATAGTATACATGTTTGGTGTTACACAGTGATTCAATTTTTTTGGAAGGGAACTTAATCCAACTTCTTTGGTATTATTTGATGACAATACATAGTAATCACACTGTCATAAAATCCTTCACAAATCTTTGTTCTCTCTAGATATATATTTTTCCTTGTACTGAAACAATTTAGCCTTAATTTGATGACAATACATAGTTATCAGTATTGGAACATTGTGTATTGTCAGCAAATTAACTTAAATACCTCGTCTTAAATTGATTCAATTATTGTCTTGCAAATATACTTTATTATACATATACTGACGGGATGCCATGAATGGAAAAAAATCCTTCATCCACTTGCAATGTATTACCATTGTTCCTCTACTACTGTCTGCAGTTCTATGTCTTTTAGTTTTGTACTTTGATGTTGCTAAAATTTATGTTTCTTCTGTAATCACCATTGATTACGTTAGCCATTTGTTAGTACAAAATTTGGCTGTGTGTGGCGTAATCTTTATTGCTCTTGGCTCATGTACTTGAAGCTGTAGGTTTGAAATTTTTCTAAAAATATGTACCTTTGTATGATTGTATGTATAGTATTGTTACATCTTACTAATATGATGCTTGATTTATTTACGAGTATGAATATATATGTTTTGTTTGATATATGATGACGTAAGAAAAAGTTGATATTTATTATTCAATTTGAGATAATATTTGATAGTATGCACCACTTTTATTTGGTTTTTCGTTGCAATGCACGGACACATAACTAGTATACATCCAAAATAACAACAGCGTGTCCTTTGATTAATCTGCCAATGAATTTCCGCAATGTGACTGTTACATAACAACTCATTTAAAGTGAAAACTAAGTACCGAATCTATTATATATTAAAAGCTGATGTCCAGCCTTTCACAGCTACTAAGAAAAAAAGAAATATGCTAGAAATCCTAATAAAGAAACATTCAACCATTCAATTGATGAATCCTAATTTTAAAGGTTTAGATTTTATACTTATCTTGGAGATATATAAATTGAAAAAATCTAAAAAATATCAAACTCTTAATTTTTAGTGGACCCTAATTTTAAATGCTTAGATCCAAAAGTTGGTTTAGAGATATGTTAACTTGAAAAAGAAAAAATGTAGCTCTACATTTAATTCAAAGGTCGAGAGTGTAAATTTTCTTGATGGATCCACCTCCCAAGAGAGATCTCAAAATAAAATTTGGTAATTAAATATGAAATCAACTATCTCAAATTCAAATTTAGATTGCAAAATAAAAATTTTAGAATTTAGAATTGCATAAAATTATACTATACCACATGAAACCGCACAATTAATTACACGGGCCAATCTGCTAGTTAAACTTATTTGAAGTTGAATTGCGGAGTCTACTCCGAGGTTAGCCTGGCCCTCATGATTCAATTATATATATTTTGATTCCTTGATTCTTGGATGCCAATCAGCTCTCTGGGGCGCGCCCAGCAACTCTGGAACGAGTGGGAGATCCAGTGCCTGGTGCTCATTAGCTTCTCCCTGCAAGCCTTCCTCCTCTTCTTCACGGGCATCCGGAAGCGCGTGAAGTCCAGCGTGCTGAACGCATTCCTGTGGCTCGCCTACCTGTCGGCCGACTCCGTCGCGATCTTCGTCCTCGGCCGGCTCACACTCCGCGTCAACGACCCGGGCCAGGAGCTGCTTCTCTTCTGGGCACCTTTCCTGCTGCTCCACCTCGGTGGGCAGGAGACGATGACGGCCTTATCCATGGAAGACAACACCTTGTGGAGGCGCCACCTGCTGACCCTCGCCACCCAGGTGGCACTAGCCATCTACATCGTCGGCAAGCAATGGCGGGGAGACAAGCAGCTTGTGGCTCCCATGGTGCTTATGTTCATCGTCGGGACGATGAAATATGCTGGGAGAATATTGACACTCATGATCGTTGGCTGGATAACTCCCCAAATAAGAAGTTCTGTGACAGCCCGTAATCTAGAACCTACGAAAGATGAACGAATGGATTATCACGAAATGTTGGGTACAGCCATTTCAGAGAACCAAGAAAAGAATCTCGACATGCTGCTGCGTGTTGCCAGAACGGGATTCATTCCAGCCTATAGTTTTCTCATGAACATGGCCCCTCCCAGTTCTTTAGGTCTAGATTTAGACTACCTTCGGAGGTTTAAATCTTCACAAAACCGTGTCCACATGGCGTATAAGTTGGTCGAGTTACACCTATCTTTGATCTATGACATACTCTACACCAAGCTCAGGTTGGAACTTTTTCCATGTGGCAATGCAATGTACATGCTCATCACATTTTGCTTCACCAGTACAGCCCTAGTGCTGTTCGTGAGGGCTGATCAGAGGGGGCTATTCATCAAGTCCAATGGAGCCGACGTCATCATATCCTACGTGTTGCTAGTGGGTGCCATCACACTGGAGATATCCTCCATTTTCATAGGATTCATCTCATCGTATTGGCCCTACACTAACATAGAACAAGGTCCTTATTATTCTATAAATCGTATTAGAGATAATGAAGAGTATCCTCCAAAGTACGAAGATTCTACAAGTGCAAGAAAGATGCTTCTCCGCATAGGCATGCGTCTCCATCCAGAAAGCAGAGGGGAGTGGTCAGGGAAGCTGCCACAATATAACTTGATCGACACATGCATCCCGACCGCTGCGGCGGCGGCTGGCGTGCTGCACCGAGCGATATTCTGGATCGTGCGTCGAGATGTCACGCATGTCGACGTCTCTCCTGAGCTGAAGACACTGCTCCTTGACAAACTGCTGGAGATAGCTGCCGCTTCACAAACAGAGGAAGGGCAGTGGGAGTGGGACCACACCAAGTTCAGTGGCCAGTGGGCTCGGCGTGGACGTCAAGCAGCACCTGAAGCTGAAGAAGCAGCAGTACCATCGGAAGCTAAAGTCCAAGTCTTGGAAGCACCTGAAGAAGCACCTGAACGTGAAGCTGAAGTCTTGGAAGCAGTACTATCAGAGAGCAAAGTCCAAGTCTTGGATTTTGTGTCGAGTGTCCTTCTTTGGCACGTCGTGACGGACATATGCTGCTTCTACCGCGAGACGGACATATGCTGCTTCTACCGCGAGACGGATGACGAGTTGAGAGTCTCCTTTGGCGAGACTGAGGAGGAGCCAAACTTCATGCGTGCCAATAAATTGAGAGAGTTTAAAAGGCCGGCGAGACAGTTGTCGAATTATGTCATGTACCTCGTGGCAAAGCGCCATCTGATGGTTGGCGACGACGGGAGGTACGTACTCTATTGCGGTTGGGAAGCAGTTTCTGGAATGATGGGTAGGGAGTCAATCACGCAACAAATTCTGCGTTCTGGCACTCCAGCTCGAGCTCCCCAAGATCACTCCGGCGGCTCTACAAGTACTGCAGTCAAGGAAGAAGGTTCCGAGGTTGACCCAGGGCTTCGCCTGGCTGGCTCTGTCTCGGCCAAGTTGCTCGAGATCCGAGACCCAAGGAAACGGTGGGACCTCATCGCAGCGGTATGGACGGAGATGCTCTGCTACATGGCAATTAATTGCGAGTCGGGGTTCCACGCCAAGCATTTACGCACCGGCGGGGAGTTCCTCACGCATGTCAAGATGCTACTTTTTGTTCTCGGCTTTCCATTTCGCAGGGACGACTCGAGGGAACTGATATGGGGCAACCCGGGCATGCGGACTGTGCCTGTGGAATAAAGAGTGGGAGTGGGTTTTGCTAGATGGCACTTGAGTGCTTTTCGCTGTTTGTGAGCATTCAATTTTCCATCCATGAAGTGTTGTTTTGTTTGTATTTTATGGTTTTGATTTTGTGATTTTTTTTGTGTCAACAATATAATAAACGAGTAATCAATTTGTTTAATGTCTTCGGGAGCCACAACATAAACGATCAAGTATGATTTTTGTATAATTTTTTATTGTGTTTCTTATAGTTTATTTTGTTCCTCTTTTTTACAAATTATCACATCATTTTTTACATAATCTAATTTATGTAAAACTAGTATATAATTGATGTAAGAAAGCTATAAATAAAAGAACAATATGTATTAAAGCATTTCTCAATGTATCATATCATATGCTACTAATTAATGAGCAAACTAGTGGATGGGGTAGATATGCATCCAACGTCTAAAAAATTGAGTACTCGTTAATAAAATAGTATTCAAATGGGAGGGAAGAAAGCAAAGTGATCTCACCTATTAGATCTAGATCTAAAAGCTCAAAATTAAAGTGTTGTTTAACAAAAAAAATACTCAGACACCACCTTGTATATATTGTTGTTCCATGTCCATCTGCCGCCGAGGCAGTGCGTCTAGAAATTTCACAATGAAATCAGCAGCTCACATGCTGAGTTACAGGCAGTGGCGTTGCAAAGAAGTAGCAAAATTATCAATGCTCGATCACCGACCATAAACATTGCAATATATATGATATTTTTTGCTACGAATGAACAGTGCAATATATGGTGGCCTAATGGACTTAAATTGTACAGATGGGCCGTGTCTAGGATTATTCTGTGGACCTTACAAGTGCTACTATCTGTTATGGGGGAAGCTCGAGGGGAAAAGTGCAATTCGTTTGATGATCTGAGGGTCCAGCCCAACAACTTAACTTCGTTGCAAACTTGCAAGTTTACACAGACGATTTCAAGTTTTAACAGAAATACAAGAGCACAAATCTTCATAGCCCCTGAAAGACTTAGTAGACACGGCGGAGTGGACCTCTAGGGTTTGTTTGATCAACATAATTTCACATTTCCTTGTAATCTCATATTTCCCTCAATCTAATTACCGAAAACACATTACTTGTAATACAATATTCATATTGTTTGGTTGGTTTAAATAAACTACAAAATAGTTTTAAAAATAGTTTAGATATTTCATAACTCGAAATGGCAGGTCTACAAATTTAAATTACACATTTGAAATTTCAAACCTTGAAGGTTAGCATTTATAAATTTTATATTGAAAACTAAAATTTGAATTTTACAATTTAAAATTGCAACATTAAAATTTTGAATTATTATGATTCAAAAGTTTAATGTTTTATTTTTAAATTTGAGTTTTGAACTTTAAATTATTTGAATTTATAAAATTTTCGATTTTAGAATTTAAAATTTTGAAATCCAGGATTCAAAATTTCAGATTTTAATATTTAAATTATAAAAAAATGAAATTTCAAAATCCAAACTTGAAATTTTAAATTTTGAAATTTAAATTTGCTGAATTTAATATTCTAAAATTTAGGATTCAAATTTGATATTTTGGTTTCAAAATTCAAGTTTTGAAAAAATATTTTTAATTTAAAATTTGAACTCAGAGAGTTCAAATTTTGACTATGAGAAATTATACCAAATGATAAAAGTACAATAGTAAAGATTTCTTTCTCTTGGTAATTCAAGATAGACATCCTTTTCTACGGGAAAGTGATTCTGGAAAATTATAGTAATCTAGTTCCTAAGGTAAACTCGGATTACTAGATCAGATTACTCTGCAGTACTCCTATGTAGGGATGGCAATCGGGCGTGGTGGGCACGGGTAGTGCTCACCCATACCTATACCTGCAACCTTGACTTACGCCCACATGTGTACTCGTGAAGGACGACGGGCGAAGAACGTCGCCCATACCCGTCGCCCGCGGGTATACCTATTTACCTGCGAACTGAAAGTCATCATGTACTTTAATATGAAATCTTCCTACACTAAAGTATTGCAACATATTAAAGTATTACAATTTTATTTGTAACATATTATCTTTCTACACCAAAGTATTGTAACATGTTATCTTTCTACACCAAAATATTATAACATATTATCTTTCTACATCAAAGTATTGAATATTTATAATATCACTACTACAGAAAAACCGTATCACAGTTCAAAAACGTCATCACAGACGGTTTTTTGAACCGTCTGAATTTATGGGTCAGTGATAATCGAAGGTTATCGCAGACGGTTTGAAAAACCGTCTGTGGAGTAAATATCACATACGGTTTGTAACTAAAAACCGTCTACGATGATAACTATCATAGACGGTTTTTAGTTACGAACCGTCTGTAATATTCTTTCCTACCCTTAAATATATTTCTGTTTATTGGCTAGCCTCAGGAAATGCTAGCCATGCCCTCTGAAACAAGCGGATCAACATGTACATGTATACAGACAATTCACATTTTAATTCATTTCAGAAACATATAATATCCAATTCACATCTCGATTCATTTCACAAACATAAAATATCCATTTCGCAAATTAATTAATTGAAATGAAGTAAAATATCTATTAACAAATACACAATTACAAAAGATCTATATTGCATTTGCACTTAGATGGTAACATTGCATTTTTTATTGTTCTATCACTCCGGAATTGAGGTCTCGCGAAAGGAACAGATCCATAATCAACGAATTTATCAGGCTACACAAGCAATACTTGGATGATGCATGATTGTCATCCAAGTATTGCTTGTGCAGCCTGACAAGTCGTTGATTATGGATCTATTTCTTTCGCGAGACCTCGATTCCAGAGTGATAAGAGCAATAAAAAAATCATTGTACGTTGTGGAACTCTCCGTCTGAATTTAGGACTTGAGCCACCAAAAAGTACGCGCACTCTCCTAGAATTGCTTGAAGGTTGACCTGTTTCAATGTAGTTTTTGTGATGGACGTAACATGTCGATAGGAATATCAATGTGTGTATATATATAACTTGATAAGTATAAAATAATGATGGGAATATTGACAAACCTTAGAATTAGAATTGGTGATCCTCGAGGAATTGAGGAGTACTCTCATATGGTGGCAAACGTAGAATCCACACGTGTTGCTCGGCTACTGCTGGTGGCACTGCAAAAAATAGAATGTGTTAATTCAGGAGGTATTACTATCAACTGTTGTATATGATTAATTAATATGTACTAGCGAATACCTTAAATTTTAGATCATGTGTCAGGCCTTTGGCCCCTTGCGTCGAGAGATTTGCCATTTCAACGTACATCGCGAATGCCCTACGTGATTCGAAAAAGTTAACCTTAATCATTCGAAAGGAAAGAAAGAGTACAGTATAGGCATGTATAGATAAAATGTAGTTACCTATCGATTACTTTGCCGACAACTGTGTAGTCGGTTTTATTCTTACTTAGGGAATCAAGATATATTGCCTTGTTCTATTTTCGTACAATTACTATCATTTCCAGGTTGCTTTGGCCCTTGGATAAGTATCAACAGCAAAATATAATTTCGCTTCATACACAACCAAGGAGGAAGGTTATAAATGCATAGAGTCACAGACCAAGTGCTATGCCGGCTGCTCATGCTACTGAAAGTATTCATTCCATCTGTACTCAATTCAAACCTTATATTCCTCGGTTCTGCACCGAAATCTGCAAAACACCTATCGATGTTTCTCCACTGGGTGGAATCAGCAAGGTGTCGTAGCATTCCATCCTTCTTGCGCTCCTCTGAGTGCTATCGCAGCAGTTTTGCCTCCTTTGGATTCGCAAATAACCACTTCAAACGGGAAATTATAGGAAGATACCATGCCACCTTTGCAGGAGGTCCTTTCTTCACCTCTGTTCCCTCGCCATCATCATCTGATTGATTGTTACGTTTGTATCGGGATGCGTTGCACACTGGACAGACATGTATGTTTGTATACTCTTTACGGTAGAGGATACAGTTGTTCGGACATGCATGTATTATTTCTACTTCCATTCCCAATGGACAGAGAACTTTCTTGACTTTATACGTGGTTTTAAGCAACTTATTTCCCTCCGGAAGCATGTCCGCTAAAAGATCTAGCAGCGCTGTGAAACTCTTATCGGACCAATTGTTGCTTGCCTTCAATTTCAACAGTTCAAGCACAGCTGACAACTTCGTGTACTTTGACCTGCAGCACGTGAATAAAGGTTTCTCTGAGTCCTCCATCAAGCTTCGGAATTTAATATACTCTCTCCCATCATAATTCTCTTCTACATCACGAAGCATCTGATCCAGATTGTCATCGTGCAGCCTATCCGAATTCGAACCACAATCATCATCTGGCGGCATATCATTGACTTCACCAGCGATGTCCTTCGGCGGTATATCATTGACTTCACCGGCGATGTCATCCGGCAATATGTCATTAACTTCGCCATGACTGGTCCAACACGTATACCCCTTTTTGAAACCCATCCGAATCAAGTGTGCTTCAATCTGCTCTCAATTCTTAACCATCTTTAAATTCTCGCAGTCAGTGCATAGACAATACATATATTCTACCCCCTGATTCAACATATCCTCCTCGGCAGCTCTTGTAAAAGCAGACACGCCATTAATGTACTCTTCACTCACACGGTTTGCGGTATACATACAGATTCGGTCCTACATTATGCACATATAAAACAACGTAGTATTAAAATTAATTTAATTAATTATTACTACATATATACACACACACACACACCACATGCATTGAGACTAGCTAAATCTAAATTAGCTAGATCTTCAAAGTATATATATAACAGTCACCGAAAATTAATTAGCTAGATCAATTTTGATATTGCAACCAAAAATAAATTTCATTACTAACCATATCTAGGGCAACCAAAAACTCAATGAACTTTCAAAGCACTCCTGCCAAATAAGTCTCCTCCCACCATGCAAATAAAATGGCCTGAAAGCCTTGCCGCCTTCAGCTGCAGCACCGGCTAGATCTGGATTAAAATGAAGACAGATGCATATGCGGTCTGAGTGGCGCAATAAATACATAGCAGGATTATCACAGACGGGTTTTAGTTAAAAACCGTCTGTGATAGTCCAGATTATCACAGATGGTTATTGACTAAACTCTGTCTGTGATAGTCTAGATTATCACAGATGGATTTTACTTAAAACCGTCTATGATAGTCCACTATCATATACGGTTCATTTGTAAGAATCGTCTGCGATAATCCTTCAGTAGTACAGACAGTTTCCAAATTAAAATCGTCTGTGATAGTGTACATCACAGACGTTTTGTGAAACCGTCTGTGATTTGTCGTCTAGTATTAGGCTTTTTGTAGTAATGCATATTCATAGATCACAGGCTTTTTGTGAAACAGACGAGATGGGTACGGGTGGAGCTTACCCGTATTCGTACCCGTTTACCCGATAGGCAAAACGTTTTTCCTATCTTCATACCCATGGGTAAAAAATACATCTCATACTTGGCTCTATTAGGGTATTTACTCGCAGATACACGATTAAATATGTACAATTATCATCCCTATTCCTAGGAATTCTCGGAGGATTTATCCAAATAAACACACCCTACGTGAGTGCCGCCTCACGTCCTCAGACCAGCTGGTGACCGACTTGAGTTGCCGTGTACATGTCCAGCCGGCGAAAGGCGCGCAGCAATAATGGTGCTGCCTGCATGGCGGAGAAAAAGGCGATGGCGCGCGGGAGCACGCGAAGCGGCGGCACCCCCACCATGCCTTGCACGCGCTTAGATGGAGATCGATCGATGGGGGCTCACATCGATCACTGTTGTGCATGTCGTACACCAGACGCCATCATGCATGCATGCACAAGCTAAGCCGCGCCCTTATTCTTCACCTCGTCACTCCCGTTTCTATACAGCAGTACAGCACCACACCACACCGCACACATGTTAATCCGACCACTTACTTGAAGCTAGCCAGTCGGATACCCCCAGCATCGATCTACAAATCGATCGCGCGCGTATACATGCGCCACACAATATCGACTGATATCGTTCTCGTCGTGCATCGGTGCCGTGCTTTGCGTGCATGGGGAGGATCAGCCGGCAGGGCGCCCGGGCTGTATATATGCAATGCATGCTTTTGTGTGATTTCATCGCTTTTTGACCCTGCATCATGCCTGCCTGCCTGCGACCTGGCCGCGTCGGCGGATTTCCAGCCAGTCTATATTTTCACTCTCGGCTAGGGCGCGCCATTCGTTCATGCACTCGATCGATTTCTGGATGAAGACCTGTTGCAGACAGCATGTGCCGGAGAGATATTTTACCTAGTGGACACAACTATGTATATAGTTCAGATGTCTCAGTCGATCGAGCTCGAGAGCTTAACACAGCTCATGCGACTATCGCGATGTACATACTAGGTAAATGCTACTAGAAATGCAGTGTGATGCAGCATATACGGAGGACTAACCCTTAATACTTCTGATTCTCACTTTAGATCCGTCCGAGTGTATTATGGTGCTGGATGCTGTTCTCGCAAAGTCATAGGACTAGTCCTACGTACGGCTACATGTCGTACGGCTCGCGAACTCGAACACAATGGAGTGGCCCCGGCCGGCATAGGGACATGGAGGAAAAAAGCAGGGCAAAAGCAAAAGAATCTAGGCCAATGAATGGACGGGGGAGATCTCTACTCCGCCCTTTCGTCCTTGAGAGCACATCACATCTGAGGCCGTTCTTTCCTGCTTTACGTAGGCCTTTCTCTTGCATCTATGCAAAGGGCGAGTAGAGCGCATCCACGAAAGCAGCCTGCGCGCCCAAAGCAGGAGACGGGCACCTGATGCATCATTTGGCCCTTCCTGCAGGTATGCTAGCTAGCTACATGTATGCCCACGTAACAGCTTAACATTGTCTAATTATCCAAGGAAAATCGGGCTACTTCTCTCCATTTTTAGTTTCGTCGATCCTGAATTTTGTTCTGGCCAGAGATATCAAGTGGAGTGGCTACTTCAGCTCTCTGATAACGCATGAAGCATAGAGGTCGCAAACATAAAATCCCGGAAAATCCATAAGTGGTTTAGCTAGCACGACGTTATTCTACCACAGAATCCTACCATATAGGTAGACCAACCTGATATTAATTAGTCAGTTGGGCTATGCTATGATCCGGTTGGCTCTCTCTCGAGTATATCTAGTTGATCAAGTGACACGACGAAAAGCGACTCCGGACAATAATGCAAATGATGAGGCAGCCTTTCTGTCCCAGCCATGTTGAAACGGGCTAATGGTGCGGAAAGATGACTAAGCTTTGGTCTTTCTAATAATCTGTGGTACTAATTGAGACGCTGTGAAGGGGACTAAGAAAAGAGGAAGAAGCTAAAGGGGGTTTGGAATGTTCTCTGGGCCTCATCTGCTGGCACTTTAGCACTACAGCACCAATCCTAGGAGATCCTGGCTGGGTCGTCGGGCATGGTACGTTGCTCCTTTTGATGGAGCCAGCCATACGGATGTGCGTGGCATGTTCGAAGAATATTAGGATATCTGGTGGGTCGCATGTCATATCTATTTCGCAAGGGAAACGGTCTACAGTATGCTAGTGATAATATGCTCGCATGCAATCATCCTATAATAAAAATATGCTCGCATATAATCATCCTAAAATAAAAATGTAGGATAGATGGTCGGCTAATAGAGGGAGTGAATGGTAGCCACAGAAAATCTTTGCCCCAAGTATAACAAGATTTTTCACTTCAATAACTACGAAAAGTTATAAAGTTTAAAGCGTAAATATACACAGCAAAAACACCACACAAAAAAGGAGCAAAACAAGTCACTAGGTCTAGGGGCTGACGGTCTACATGTATGAGGGGGATGGTTTGCAGTTCTGAAGCTCTACACATTTAAGCCTGAGTTTAGATAATGCAGATGGTCTACACTTACATTCCAGATGGTCTGCCTCTCTGACAGAACGGAGATAACACCCTACCAAAACCATAAAAGAACCAACTTTCAAACCAAAACTTTAAATCACTTAAAATTCAGAACATATCTTCTATAGGACCTCAGGAATCTATTCCAATAAGAGATTTAAGAAATCATTGCCAAAGTTTCAACTTTTTTCAATTCGAAGCAAAGTTGCACCAAAATTGTCCAAAAACCAAAACTGAGCCTAGCAATTACTAGTGGGTTAAGGATGATCAAGTTGACTATAGGTTAATTCCCACACATCTAGCAAGCATAAGAATAGCAAGAAACACGTTAAAACCCCATGAGCAAAGATATGCCAAGATTCACCAAAAAATAAGACCAAAACCAGGCAACTTCAAGGAGATGCTATGAAGGGTGCCTAATAGGATAGGATTTGACCTATAAGAAGTTTCTATATGACTTACATATCTTTGGTAACCAGCAAACCCAAGAAGAGATGAGCAGGCAAAAACACCTCAAATCAAGAAAGCAACATCATAAAACAAGAGCACAACTTCTTGCACGAATTTTATAGATCTATTACAACTTGAAAATAAAGATTTTACAATTACTCCTAAGAGGACAAGAAACACTAAGTCACTAGGATTTCACACAAATATTTCAATGATCTAAGCTCACCCACTGAACCTATTCATAAGCACAAAACTCAAGAGATCCAAGTCTCCTCATACCCTCTCATCTCTTTATATAGAGGGGGGTATCTCCCTTCCTATTTCTTAACCCTAGATCTAATCCACCTAATGGATATTATCCACTTACATATGAGAAAACCCGCAAACCCACATCTTATCGTATTGTTTACTCACATAACTCTTGTGCACGTTTTTTAAAATATATAAACCTGAATCCAATCAGACTTGAACCATATGATCCACTTGATCTCTTCAGCTTCTCTATAACCTAAATTGCCTTCCATAAGCATCATTGTTTAGGTCCTTCACTTTTCTTGGTACGTATTTGGCAAAATACCAAAGTACTCTTGTCATGACCCAGTCACATCCTTCACTTGCAAAATATCTCCATGCTTGATACATATAGGTTTACTAATGGCTTGCCTCACGTCAATAAGTCTCTCCTGTTCTGGTTCTCACTGGACAAACACCACACTTAACTAATTAAGCCACTTGATGTAACTTGTCACTTGACCATGCCTTCTATGCGTCTTGTCCACCATGCGGCTTTCTTAAGCTCAACCATGTCAACTCGGCACTCATGATTGTTCTAGACCTTAGTTCCACCAACCAAGTCCTTGTTCTCGTTGTTGACTATAGTTGACTGCAAACCACTTGCGTATTCAAAGATCAAGAAATCGTATGCAGGCATAAGTTGTTCTAAATTTGACTTATGTTAGTCAAAATATGCATCATGCAACTTATATACACTGACCTTAAGTCCCTAAGATCAAACAACAATGTGATTCCTAATTTTGCCTCTCAGCCCTATTTTCTGGGATGGCAGATAGTCTTCCTTCCCAATGGCAGACAATATTCCACTCAATTAAATCACAGACGGTCCGCCATACGACGGCAAACAGTCTTCCACTCAACTAAACCACAGATGGTCTACTACATAACGGTAGACGGTCTTGAAACAATGAAACTTGCAGAAATTTTGCAGACCAAAGTTCCAACTCGATAAATCACGCCAATTGTTTCATCACATGCAAAATACCATGAGGCCTTCCCACATGGTCTTACAGAAAAAGAAAGGTTCATGACACACAAGATGAAATGCCAAACTGTACAGAGTATTCATTCCGAACGCGTACACATAGGGGTAAGCCGAAGTTTGTTGGGCCTTCAGAGCATAAGAATTCAGTCAATTTGCATGTCTCGCTACTGGGGTTACGATGTTTTGTATGTGATCACACATTCCACTCCTTCTCACTCTCTTACTAATTAGCTTCACACTTTTTGGAGTCTACACAAGGACACGCATGCCCCCATCTCTATGTGCAGCAATGTGGCAAAAACTTTATTCCCACATTTTTGAAGAAAACACTTTATTCCCACATTGAACTCCCTTTGCCATCCTTTTGGCTCCCTTCCAAACCTCTGCTCTTCACATGGGCTCCTTCACTCTTTCTATTGTGGTCTGTGCTGCACAATTGACTGCCATTCGTTTGTCATTGATGCATGGGAATGGATGAATGTCGCAAGTCCTTCCCAGCCTTCTACAGGTCTTTTGCATCAAGACTTGTAGCGTGGATCTGTCTCATGGTTTTGATAACGTCCAGTTTGCTCTGGTTCGATTGGAGAGAAAAGGGAATTGCATGCCAAGGTTGGTGTACCAGTAAGAAACAGTGTTTTGAGATCTACTTGTCACTTGCATCAGAGTGCCATCGCCAAAAACAGCGTAAGGGTGAGCTGTAGAATTTGCCATTTTGTTCTTCACTTGTGAACCTGTAATCATGTGTTCTCGACGTCGCAACAATTTTAGCTATGCAACCTTGATGACTCCTAATCTTCACTTCTACCCTTGATCCACGCTTTAAGAGTAGCTCTCGCACCGTACCCTTCGCTTTGCACATCTAAAAACATAAGACTCCTTTTTTTTTTCTAGAACACATTACTTTCAAAATGAAGAGGAAGAAGGAGGAGATGAAGGTAATGAAACATGAGACAAACCGGGTTCTCTGTCTGGCAGGTGCAGAGAGTGGACGTGCATCAACGCAGCAGCTGCTGCTCTAGAGATGCCCTGCCATTCCGCTGCAAATCCTGCAGGCAAACCAACACTACGAGAAGGATTAGAATACAAGCTGTCACGCGCATAGATTTCGAAGTACAGGAACAAGCACGTTGGTCCAAGAGCAAACACGGATATATAGGTAGTACCGTCCTGAGCCGGGTTGCCTTTGGGAGAAAAGAAAGGTTGCAACGTAGCGGTGACTTAGGCAGATGTTACGCATGCGTGGAAGACCGGAAAAATCGCTTGGTTAATCGTAAAACTAGCTGTTATATAGACTGATTCATGGAATGAAAATCTTAAGGTTAATTACAATGAGGTGAGATGCGAGTATCGTACAACCAGAGCAACAAAACACATGAGATTTCAATTATGACATGCAGCTAGGCCCCACGTGTTAGTCACTGTCAGCATACTGTTCCTATGCAAAGGATTCGTAGGAGTGAGGGAACTGCACTTCCTATCCCCACTGCAAATGTTTTTCCAAAGAACTTGGACCTCATCAAGAGGCTATTTGATTGGATTAAAATTCAGTGTTTTATAGCTAAAATTATATTATAGCTAGTTAAAATTATATTATAGCTAACAATAACTTATTTAGCATAATTATTTTTAAAAAAATTAAAAATAAAAAATAAGTTAGCTCATCGCAATAATACAAACGAATACGAAAAAAAGAACTAATAAAAACTTTAAAAATTACCAATAATCAGAAAAAAAAATAAAATTTATAGATAATATAAATAAATTAAAAATCAAAAGTTAAAACTCAAGATAACGGAGCCTAAATCGGCTACTGATGACGCATCTTTTCCTCGAATTTTCAGTCCGAAGTCAGTGGCGCCGTGGCCATCTGATGGGCCAATGGAGTGAGGCGTCCCCTCAATGATCACATCAATCTTGAGCCCTTCACCACCAGTGCTATCAATTTCCTATCGGCTGTTTACTTGATAGAAAAAATGCTTGGTGACACTGTCTACTTTGGATTATGAGAGGTAACTTCCCATTCTTGAACAGAGTGCACAATTAGGAGAGGTACAGCTCAGGTTCGTCATAACAAAAGGCCCATCAACTAATAATGATCGGGAAACCAATAGATTATTCACAAACCACAAGTCATGAAAAAAAAAAAGAAAGACGGAGCGACGCATGCATGCAAACACACAGCTAAGCCTCCAGCCAGGTGCAGCTTTGCATGCATCGTCCATGCATGCAGCAGCGACCTGGATCCAATCCAATGGAGTACACAGCTAATCAATCACCCGATCAAACGCATCAAAATTCCATTTTTTTTCCCCCGAACAGACTACTCACACAAACTGTATCGGTTCTAATTAAGGGGTATACCTGTCATTTGACGTGGTGGGCCCATGCCCACGTGGGACATCATTTGGAATGAGGGCGGGGGCATTTGGGTAAAAGCGCAAGGTGGTGGGTGCGGGGTAGTACTACTGTTGACCACTGTCCTTTTGAACAGGGCGCCCCCACACGTCCAAAACGGAATGTGGCCACGGGCCATTAACGCTGTCCGTTTTTCTCCCGCCAGATGCTCTCCATGTTGCGCCAGCGAATTTTTATTCTGTTTTACTAGACACGATGCGAGGCTAGTTTATATTAATTTCTATTTTGGTTTCTACTAAAAAAATTAGAAGTTAATGGTTAGATTCAAAATCACTTATAGCTTATAATTTATGTACAACACTACAATAATTAGTTTTAAATAGTGTGTTTTTTTCGAGAAATGGTCTATTAGTTAATTGTAGTATACATTGTATTGACTTTAACTATACCGATTAAAATCGCATATGACTGTCTCTTTCTTCGTAATCTCTCTTATAAACAGTCAGAATTCAAAAGCTAAAAGTCATACCTCAAAAGAACCCACATAATTAAATACCTGATTTTTTTGAAACGGCTTCTTTACTCCTCTTAATTCCGTTTCGCTCTGGAGATAAGGTAAAGAGTCACGAGTGTATCATGCATCCCACTCCTCTCGCTCCTGTCTCGCACATGTATTTCTTCCTCATTTTCCCCACCGATCACACCTCTCCTCCTAAAAGGTACTTATTTTAATTATTGCTATTTATTTTTAGTTCAAAATCATCAGCCATAACATAGCCAAAAAGCTATCACTGCAGCTAATATGAGCAGCCGTTGGTTGTTACTGTGTACTACTGTACTCGCATCGTTTTTAACCGCGGGAAGCGCGCGCTCATTTTTTTTCGGATGATCGCTCGCGATCCCAATTTTCCAAACGTACAATTTCTAACCTGCAGGTGCAGAACGGGTCGAATAAATTGATACGGAGTGCTGCTACGTTCTGGTACTATGAAGTGTGGGGAGAGAATTCAAGGATCATAAATTTGGACTATACCAGCAGCAAGTACCAATTGATTCACTCGATTTTTGGTTTTTCATAAATCCCGAACAAGCTACCTCGTCTTCCATATCAATGTTATCATCGATCTCTCCCTATCCCACCGTCCATTGGTACATGAACTGCTAACCTTATTTGATTGAAGCAATAAAAGTGTTGCTAGGCAACGTTAGAACGGGTTCTTTTCGCCTTTCGTTTATAATTTTTGGTTATAACGCGAGTGTTTATATAAATAAATTAAATATTAATAAATTATTTTAAAAAATTATCCTAATAAAATACTGTGAATAAACAATGAAGAAATCGTCTCATTTATTTATTTAAAAAACATATAAACCGTAATTTAAAAAGAACTGGGCCATTGTTTTGCTCAATGGTTTAAAATTGCAGGAGCCAACACCATCATCATTTTAATGCTTGGACTTTTCAGGGAATAAATGGGACAAAAAGAATGCCAGCAAAATACACGATTCTGTTCTAAAGGAACAAGATACATGATGTATCCCCCATCGTCTCTCACCATTGGGTCATAAGTGTGCTAAGTCACGAGGGGTTGAACCTTGTTAGGGGTCGCATGACGTATTGCCCACTGCCACTATGGTCAATTGTCGTTGTTGAGAGCGGGGTAGGTTTTGTGGTGTACCGTGAGTGTGTGACACGTGGCGTGCAATTGCACGCGAAGAAACCAGCGCGTACGGGGGCTTTTTTTGGTAAGCAGTAAACAATGAAGATATGTAAATAAATTATATATATATATATAATTTTTAATTTAAAAATTATTTAAATAATGTATTTTGTGAAAGTATTTATCTATTTGAATTTTTGAAGAAATCAAAAACAAAAACAACATGGCGAAGGGAGTGGCAACTCGACGTATCGAACGGCCGTGGTGGGAGTGAAGCGTGCGACTTGGGGGGGCTAGCGAGGCTGCATGGTGGGCTTCGTGTCATCGTGTGCAATGCGAAGGCAACGAGAGAGCAAACCGGCCAGTACGAGTGAGAGGAGCCGTAACTGAACGCGTTGGATAATTGTGATGGGATTTATTAAACCGGGTCTGGATTAGGATCCAGTGGACGCCCGCCTTTCGCAATTTTGTCAACATTTTTAGCAAAAACTTACCAGCTCTCCCCTGCGATGCATCTGAGCTGTCAAAGGCGCATGGAGCCATGAAGTAGCCAGTATTATTGTATTGTCCAACAGAGTCACAGGTCTTGCACGAGGCTCATTTCGTTTCACTGACAGGTGGGCCGCCACAAGAAGCTTTCGTCTCCGCTCCGCTCCTCTCCTATCCCTTCTTTGCTCCGTGCCTCAAGAACCCCAAACCCCCCACCTTTTGTACCATTTGTCCCCGAGCCCTTGCTATTAAAAGCCATCTCCCAACCAGACAGGGCTAGTACCAGCGCTGCATAGCAGTAATGGTGGCTTCCTCTCCCCCATAAAGCCACCGCTTCCGGTTCTTGGCGTGTTCCTGGCCTTCCTCGTACGGACGCGGGCGCAGACATGGACATGGCGGGGGAGGGGGAGGAGGAGGCCTACGAGTACGAGTTCGACCTCGAGAACCCCTTCACCAGCCCCGCCGACGAGCCGATCGCCAGCCTCCTCGACGCCGAGGGCCACCACTCGCCGTCCGTCTCCGCCGTCGCATCCGCCGCCCGCCGCGACGCCGCCGGCTTCATCTCCAAGGTACGTGTCGCGTACGCGCCCCATGTTTCTCTTGTCCCGTGTTTCTTTCTTGCGGACGGTTCCTCCCCTGTTTGCTGATCTGATCAGCCTTGATCGCCCCAGGTGCGGTACGACGGCGAGCTGGCCGTGCACCCGCGGGTCGCCTACCTCGCGCTCAACTACGTGGATCGCTTCCTCTCCAAGCGACAATTGCCAGTAAGAACGCAAAAGATGGAGACTTTCTGCCAAGATTTGTGCAGGAATTTGCTCTGATATGATCCCCCCGGTTCCATGCAGTGCGAGCACAAACCATGGGCGCCGCGGCTGCTCGCCATCAGTTGCCTCTCCCTCGCCGCCAAGATGCAGCGCGTCGCCGCCATCTCCATCGCCGACATCCAAGTACAAGCTCAAGAGTATTTTTGTTTCTTTGCTGCGGTTTTGCGAGAGATTTGCCTGGGGATTAGTTCAACAACTGCTCTTGCTTTCTGTGGTGGCGTGTGTTGCAGAGGGACGACGACTTCATGTTCGATGCGGCGACCATCCGACGCATGGAGCGGGTGGTGCTGGGCGCGCTGGAGTGGCGTGCGCGCTCCGTCACGCCGCTCGCCTTCCTCGGTTTCTTCCTCTCGGCGTGCTTCCCTCCGCCGCGGCACCCGCTCCTGCTCGCCGCCGTCAAGGCGCGCGCGGTCGACCTCCTCCTCCGCGCCCAGCCCGGTACGTCCACGCTCTCACCACCGCGCGCACCGGCATACCCAATGCCACAGCACCCAACAAACGCCATGACTTCGTCGTTAGATTCAGCTAGCGCTCAACTGTTGGTTTCGTGCATTTTGCAGAGGTGAAGATGGCGGACTTCTCGCCCTCCGTGGCGGCCGCCTCGGCGCTGCTTGCCGCCGCCGGAGAGGTCGCCGGCGCTCATCTCCCCGCCTTCCAAGCCGGCGTCGCCGCTTGCCCCTTCGTAAATAGCGTGAGCATTATAAAACCGTATCTTTGTTTCCACTAAACCCCCCTTCATCTCCACTAAATTACGAGACAACCTTTCATGCCAAATATACTCCGGATCTTTTGGGGAGAGGCGACTTTTGGTGTTCCAGTAATTAACCCCTGTTTAGATTTTTTTAAATTATTTTCCTCGTGAATGGAGCGAAGTGAGCGATTGACCTCCCTGTAAAACTCTGTTGGTTTCTCACTTCTGGAATTAATAATTTCTTCTGCTTATATAATTATACGATCATCGTAAAAAAAACCCTTGAACGTTGGATAATTACATCATGGCCCCTGCATGCTAAGTAGAGCATAAAAATGTAATATCTGCATAAATGGAGGGGTTGGGCCCTAATTTTTGCTCTATCTTCTCTGTCCAGGAGAAGTTGCGAGAGTGCGGCGAGGTGATGGCCGCGGCCTGCGTCGTCGGGCCCGGTCGGACAGCGACGAGCGCCGACACGCCGGTGACGGTGCTCGGGCACCACAGCAGCGCCAGCTCCGAGAGCTACCGGACCGTCGGATCGGCGGCCAACGGCGGCGATGCGAAGAAGCGCTGCATGGGCCCACCTTCCCAGTGGGGGTAGGCTGCTGCCGCAGCGTTAGAGGCTTGTGACAGCTGGAAGAGTTGGAAATTTACTTTGCCCTCTTCTCCTTTTTTTTTTGTCCCTTTCCTTTTCAATTGTTTTTCCTATTTTAATCTTCTCGAGGTAAAGCAGTGATGGAGAGAATTGGTGGTGGTAGCTGTCATTTAATTGCTTTTTTTGCTTGTCTTTTTTCCTTGTGGGGGCCTAGTTGTGGTAATTTTTGCTGCAGTGCTAGAAGTGCGGCTGGTGGATGGATATATTTTGGGAATTAGAAGGGAAAGAATTATGTCATATTGCGTAAAATAAAACCAAAAAATATGTTGCTCGTTACTACTTTTTGGTTTAATTCTATCTGCATTTCCTATGCTTGTCATGACATAGAGTAGATATAGTATTTCTAGGGTATATAATTATTAACATTGATTGAATATATTGTGATCCTGCCTATGCGAGACACTGTAGTTACGTGTGAGAATACCCTTTTATTTTGGGGTTTTAAGACAAAAACCTTGTTTCAAGAAAACGAAAAACCAAACGAAGAGGTGGTCAACGGAGGTACGGAGGAATGCGACGTGTCAGGGCGGACGGAGGCAACCTTGTACTATACCTTTCCCGACTGACCGGCCGCTAGATGCGCGCCACGTGGCCGCATCAGGGCCTTTGCTCACGTGTAGGCCCCCCGCACTGTCCCTCGTGGCTCCCCCCTCGTGCATGCAGCCTGCATGGTGCTGTACATACACAGCCCCCAGTCCCATACGTACGTTATATCGTACTCGTAATATTACGTATACGCAAATGTATTTATTGTGTAGTACATACGTACACAAACCACATCCACATGAGTACATGACATCAGACGGGTATGTGCTGTTTGCAAAAACATCCTGACA
This sequence comes from Melocanna baccifera, assembly GCA_036346265.1. Classification (NCBI taxonomy): domain Eukaryota; kingdom Viridiplantae; phylum Streptophyta; class Magnoliopsida; order Poales; family Poaceae; genus Melocanna; species Melocanna baccifera. The sequence goes on along the minus strand of CM070694.1, from coordinate 19,993,158 downwards.
TGTGGGCCCCTGTGTTTGGTCTCGCTCGGAGCGGAGGTTGTTGGGTCCACGGTGAATTGATTTCACGTTCGCTATCTAGCGTGGAAGCGAGAGAGAAAAAGATGGATGGCACATCACCACTCATGTGCCCATGAGTATGGTTCTTATAGCTAATAATTTATTGTCACTCGTTTATAAATAAATAAGATGATTTTTTACCATTGTTTAGAAATGATTTATGAAAATATTTTTTAAAAAATAGTTTATTAGCATTCAAATTATTCGTATAAACATTAAGAGATCAAAAATGATCAATCACAACCATTAAGTTATTCATCGTAATTGATAGAAAACACACATGGGAATGATGGATATAGGTATGTTTTTTTCGGTTTCTTAAAATGATTTTTGGCTTTTGTTACAGTACCTAACTTTTAAACGGAGTATTTTTTTAAGACATAGTCTATAAGTTAATTATAGTACATGTTAAAAGTCTAACATCTGTACTATCTAAAATCGCAAACAAGTATTTTTCTCCATAATCTCAATCATAAACAGCTAAAATTTAAAAATTTTAACCAAAAATATACAACATAGTCATATTAAACAGACCTACGTTAAACGCTCGCTTGAACCAACTTTTTGCCCTTTTCTTCTCTCTCGGAGGATTGTTTGAACAGACGTTAGGACGTGACATTTGGCTCCATGAGTAATGAGTGCTGTGTCGCACATGGCGCTATTTGTAGTGTAGCGCTACCTTCGCTACCTTTTCGACCCGAAATTGCGTAGCAATCGCGTTGACGTACGGGGGTGGCGGGCGTTACTCGAGTACCATCTATTGCTCGTGCCGCCGGCATGTTCCGCTCAACTTACTGTGTAATAAGAATCGACAACTGGGTCAGTGAGTGGTGCCATGTATGCACGTTTGGTCAAATCATTGTGTTGGCGATCTGTAAAGTCGTGGTAGCGATCGGGTAAAGAATTTTGGACACATATAACATATTTGATCTTCAAAATTCCAAAAATAACTCCTAGAACTCAAAAATTCCGAATATAGCTCCCTGCCCGACCGCGCGACTACCCGGTGTTGACACGTGTGCGGTGGTGCGCCTGGAGAGCGCACCACCTACTGTTCACAGAGTGGTGGTGCGCCCGGGGAGCGCATCACCCACTGCTCATCCCCGTATTATTTTTTACATTAAATTATAGTTTTTATTTGAAATCTTTTGTAATTAGATAATTTAAAAAAATTTATCCATAATTTATTTGTATAGTGTGGACGAATATAATTTTCATCCTAAATTATTTATTTGTACAGTATGTATGAATTTAATTTTTATTTGTAAATTATTTATTTGTATAGTGTGCATGAATTTAATTTTTGTCAAAATATTTATTTGTGCACACTATACAAATAAATAATTTACGGACAAAAATTAAATTGCGTACTGTATACAAATAAATAATTTAGAACGAAAATCAAATTCATGCACACTGTACAAATTATTATTTAGGATGAAAATTATATTCGTCCACACTGTAAAAATAAATTATTTACAAACAAAAATTAAATTCATGTACACTGTACAAATAAATAATTTATAATGAAAATTATATTCGTCCACACTGTACAAATAAATTACGGACAAAATTTTTTAAATTATCTAATTACAAAAGATTTCAAATAAAAATTATAATTTAATGTAAAAAATAATACGGGGATGAACAGTGGGTGGTGTGCTCCCCGGGCGCACCACCACTCTGTGAACAGTGGGTGGTGCGCTCCCCGGGCGCACCACCGCACACATGTCAGCACCACATAGCCGTGCGGTCGGACAGGGGGCTATATTTGAAATTTTTGGGTTCTAGAGGCTATTTTCGAAATTTTGAAGATCAAATATGTTATATGTGTCCAAATTTCGGTAAATGTCAGCATTTGTCCAAGTGTACGCGTGTAGATTGCCTAGATTCTCTCGATAGCTTAATTTTTTGGTGATCCGGTTACTGAATGAAATTCAATAACTTGGTACGACCTTAAACTTCCAAACTAGGGGTAGTACCATGTTGATGCATCTAGTTTATTTCTTAATATTATGTAGATTTTATTGGAGAGTTAACGCTTTGTCTGCCGAGACCCAACACATTGTGCTCCTAAAAAGGACAAGATTGATGAACTCGTTGTGGATAGACCGATGGGTGCATCATGGAACTGTATCAGTCTAAAATTTTTAAATCTCATCAAGGTCTTTTACGTTCTTTTAAGTGTTTTAGCTCTAGTTTTTCTTGCGTTTTCTTGGTCTGATTTCTTCTTGCTTCCCTTTAGTCTTTCTCTAAAGATTCCTGAGCGGTTAGAGTTCCAAAGTCTTCCAAGCACTCAACTTTGATCAGGTCTTTCGACCAGAGCCATCGACCAGTAACAATCGCATCACCCGATTGCCAGCCACCACTCTTTGCTCGGAGCACCGACCATGCCCTAGTCACTCCACCCCATTGTGTGCCATCTTATCTATCCTGCATAAGCCTTGTTTTTTGTCGTCCCCTTTTTGTTCTCGTGCATGAGTGCCACATCACCAAATCAGATTACTGTCGATGTGTGGGACTTGCGTGTCACCTACCAATGTGGGAGGTTCTTTATAGTTGTGGCTTTTGGTTGAAATTTTTGAATTTTAGCTGTTCGCGATAGAGATTACGGAGAGAGATACTCGCTTGCGGTTTTGGCTAATACATATGTTGAGCTTTTAACGTGTACTACAATTAACTAGTAGACCCCGTCTTGAAAAAATACTTTGTTTAAAAGTTAAGTATTGTAGCAAAAGCCAAAAGCAGCATCAAACAGGCCCACATTCAAGAACCCATCCACCCTTGCCTCCCTTCACTTCCCCTCTTGTTTTCTCCAAAGCTTGAACTCTTCTTTGTTGCCTTTTTTGCTTGCTCTTGTCGTCAGAACTAGCCAAAGTCACAATTGTTGTCCGCCTTGCCCGTTCCTCATGAAAGCTGTCATTTGATCCTCACGCACCCTTGAGCTTCTCAATTCTCCTTTAACCTCAAACCCAGTCTCTCAAACCCTTTTCGATCATGTTCCTTTATGTTTTCTTGTTGAGTTTTGTTTGCAAGTCTTATAGTTATTACAATAGCCTTATTTGGTGTTTTGTGTGTTTCGCTAGATTATGACCAGACCGCCAACGCTCTAGGAGCCAGAGGAGGTCTTGAGGATTATTCTATAATGAGCAATGAAGGTTATGAGTTTCAAGTCCAGTCACGAATCCTTAATCATGTTCAGTCCCAGTAGTTGGGTATATTCTATACGAAATTACTTTCATAGCCTTACTTGCAATGTTATTTATTATTAGGTGGGTTCTTTTTTGTTGCGGCTGATGGTTTATAGCCCTAGCGTGAACACTTTTGCAAATGAACTGAATACCAATAAGCCACTTCGAAAAGGCTGTCCTATTAAGTCATTTCAAAAAGGCGACGAAGAAGCTGCTTTATTTATTTATTCGGAGGAAGCCATTAGCTATAAGCTAAAAAGAAGGAGGCCATCAGTTTCTTCCGATTAATCTTGCTTAGTTATGCTCCATAATTTAATATGTGATTATATCACTATCCTTTATAATTGCTCTATCCTAACATTTTTTCCAGCCATTAAGATTAGAATATAAAAAACTATAATAATTGTTGTTGCCTTACCAACCCTCAGTAATGGAGCGTAGAAAATTAAGTTGCTTCACTCGCCTAGAGTGATGTTCTTAGTTGTTGTTGGCCCTGGTGCATTATGGTTGACCCGATGACCGTGGTCTGTGGTGCTTCACACCATGTGAGTTGGTGGTTTTCGTTCGACCAATGGCGAAGGTGAACTATAATGCTAAGGAAAAGGCATCATTATCACCCAACCGTAGGACCGCTCTGTCAAACCTAACTCAACTAATGTAGTAGTTTCATTGGGTACCCCACGGGTAGGTTTGGTGTTGGTGATTTCCACAAACCAACCTATGCCACAGTTTGACTCCTAAGAACAAGCGGACGAGTCACCCAGATTTAGGCCTGGTTGGGACCGCTGTTGAGAGGGGACCTTTCTTTGTAGTGTGCAAAATCGGTGTTGTGAATCAATTGTGAGTTATGTTATCCTGATTATAGCTAAGTCGTGGTATCCTTTAGGTAAAGCTAAGTATTCTCTGCATAGATTTGGAACTATTCGAATGTGTTATACTCCTGGTAAATAGAGTTGTGTCAAAGGGTGATTCCTGAACTAATGCGTAAAGCTAATGGGCAAGTGGTTGTTTTGTATAAGTGTAGCACCTCACGTACCAATATAAGATACTATTATGGAACATCATCGTCAAAGTAAAGAATTAATAGTAAAAGCAACAATAGAAATAACAAGAAATTAAAACTTTAAGAGCGCTTTATTGGAGAACTAGCCAAAACTAAAATAAATGTTTGAAATATGGGATCGGTCTACTTCTAACCAAATGAATAATAAATAAAATAACAAAATAGTGGCGAGCCACCGTACTAAAAACTTGAGTGCTCCTACCCATACATGTTACTATCACTCCATTGACCTTTTATTTAAGAATGAAAAGAGCAAGCATGGAATTTGAAAATCTTAGCAAGTATCCAATAACGGTCGAAACAAGGTAAGTAAAAGACAAGTAAAGCAAGCAAGTAATTGACATAGGTTAATTGTAATGGAATCAAGTTACCAAAAACACTGATACAGATAAGGGATGGAGATAAATGAAATATGGAATTAAATGTAATTGTTATTTAGCAAGTTATGGCATTGGCACTGGCGATCACTTCCTACATACCCAGTTATACAAGAATTGTCAGGCACGACACTGTTCTCGACTGTATAATCGCAGATGGGGTATAATATCCTGAGTAACGAAAGTGTATGTTCCCCCATACGTTACTGGGTCTGTGGTAATCTCCCTATATGTGGATAACCCTAGACCAGATAACCGTTATATTGCAAATAGATTATATGGTAAGAGATTGAGATTAGTGAGGAAAAGTTAGGATAAGGCCAAAAGATGAAAGGATTTATTAGGGTCGGAATCAAAAGGGCCTAATGCCTGATAGAGGCGACGTGAAATGATAATATGGTGATAAAGGTGACCGTTACATTATAGGTAGATTATATAGTATGAATTTAAGAAAATCAAGGGATGACGAAGATAAGGCTATGATAAATGAAAGGATTTGCTGAGGCTGAAAACGAAAAGCATAACTCTTGATAAGAGGGCGGTATGGAATGATAATAAGGTGGTAGGGATCTAGGAATTAATCTAAAAAGAGTATTATAATATAGCTCACGAAAGGGTTGTCAATCATCTAAGTTTTATTATGTGACAAGTGATTATTAGTCAGATTAACATGTATCATATATGTGTAAATTCCATCATGGCTCACATACAACATCATACAGTTAATGGATCATGGTATCAGGAATTAAAACATAGCAGGCCTAATGTAAAAAGAGTGCTAATAATTTTAACTAATATTAAACATGTTCATATGTTACCCCCATTAATAATTGAAGTATTAATTCTAAACCACTAATTAAAACATAACTTCTAGAACATAATTAACTGAGCATTCTAATAAGCCTAAAAGCATTAAAAACAGTTAGCTTAGAACATCATGGCATAAATACTATATTAACAGTCTACAACCAGGCAATCAATAACAATATGGTGATTGTATTCAACGGCAAGGGTGACAAGTAATTAGGGACATGTGGTATGCGAAACGGAAAGGTTACGGACACGAGGTACTTGCCTTGAGCACGCTTGTTGGACTCATTGCACGAAAGATCTAGAATACGCAACTGCCCGAACGCTCCCTCAACAGCTACGTGTGAACCTACACGATGGAACAGAAGTGAATCAGATGAGGGTCTAGTTGGAATTGACAAGAGATGACATGAGATTCGCTTGATCAAAAAGAAACAGGTTCGTTAGCCCCTTCGGCCATGTAAACCGCTGTTCAGCTAGACAAACCACATCCCACGGCACGCGCTAGTGGAATCATGCGTGAAACACGATTCGGTCATGCCCCCAGCCACATGAACCCTGTGGCCAAGGGAGCCGGCCGTTCTGCCACGTCCGACCGCCACCGTCATCCACTACTATTGTCACGTTCCCACGCCACCTGCGCGCCCGCTGCCATGCGCGCCCACGCGCACACTCGCCTGCCGCCGTCGCCACCCAACCGCTGTCGTGCCACCATGTCCACTTGGATGCTGGTGCCTGCATCACCCGGCCACACTGCCACCTTCTAGCCTGCTTGAGCCATTACTTGGCCACGTCGCTCCTGTGAGTCGCCGCGCCGCCACATGCCTGTGTCGCATCCACTAGCGCCACTGCCTACAACCGGCGTCTGGCTTGCCCGAGCAACCATCTGGCCATCTGTGTTGTCTGTCGGTCGCACGGAGGGAAGGAGAAAGAGTTGTAAAGATGGGAAAGAGAGAAACACGGGAGAGAGGGAGGAACCCACCTCTACAGATGGGAAAAGGAGGCTTGCGTATGAAGTAGTTCCCTCTAATTAACCCCCTTAAATTTGGGTAAGAAAAGCAAATCAATCTAGTTAATTAGTTAAGATACTCCCTATTTTCAAGTGCTACAATAAGCAAGCTAGTTGAAGGTGTGGTTGTGCTCTGGTTATAGCTTCATTAGAAAGAAGTTGAGAATCCTCTATGAGCTTTGCAAAGAAACTTAATGGTTAATAGGATACTACACTAGTCGGAGTAGTTTTTTTTGTTATGCTTAACTTAGTAAACTATCCTTAAATCCTTGCACTGCATTATAAAAGTTACTGTCGTAGCTTGTTAAATACTTTTACACTTATATTTTTTTAGACCACAGGTACTATGAAAAAGCAGCGGCAGGTGAAGGCTACTTCATCGGAGATGATTTCATGCTTTAGGTTATGTCTATACTCAAGTGTAGCCTGTGGAGTACTGGTCGAAACTCTCTAGTGCCTTGTACTTGAAGCCTCTAAGCAGTTTGGTGCCTTCAAGTTCTCTGCAATTTGACTTGTAAACCAAGTTAATTTGGCCTAAGGGTCCTTATAAATCTACTTCCGACTGATAAGTCATACTTTGTATTAAACTCTACTTTACTAATGTAATTACGAGATGTGTTATGTATCAACCTATATACGTACGGTCAAATTCTAGACGGTCATATAAGTGCGAATCAGCTCCTCTGATCAGCGTGGAGAGATGCCCGTAGGTAATCCATCCTTCTAGCCATGTTCCAGTCACTAGCTTCTTCCTTGCATCAATGATTCAATGGAAGCACGTCTGTCCGATCTTTCCTTTAAAAGGGTTCAAGCATCGAAATTAGAGACTAGAGACTTTCCTCTTTAGTTTTCTCTCACAACGCCAACACGGACAAACAAATCGATTGAGAAGCACAGACTGACCGGCAGTCTTACTTTGGTGGTATTCGTATTGGTGTGACTGATAATTTTTTGTTAAAAATAAGTAATAATAACTAAAAGAAGTGATTTTAAAAATAAGGATGTAAGCGATGAAAAAAAGAAGTGAGAGAAGGTGCGAGATGAGAGTAAGATAAATTAGACATATAATATGTTTATAACGATCTATTTTATTAATATGTTTATAACGATCTATTTTATTCTCAGAGTAAGAGAAATAAAGAAGCTATTTTTAAAAAATTAAGTATTTATATTAGTTCCTGGATTAAAAAGAAGACAATGAGAACAGACCTTCATGTTATGGCAATTTAGTACCAAATCTGGGACGAAAAAGCAGTTGTCGTACGTCCACTTTGTCACTGTGATGAGCAGTTTGGAGCTAGGCTCGTCTTGAAATAAAGAAAATCTGCCAAAAGGCTGGACTTACCTAAGGGTTCTGCTCTTCTGGATCCTTCTGTTACGGCTTATTAAGGTATGTTTCAAAAAGCGATGACTTTTAATATAGTTTTTTCTTTATATTATTTGTAAAGGTATCAAGATATTTTTATTTTTTAATTAAATACTTCATAAAAAACTAACCGTCTCTACAATTTATTTTAACAAAAAGTCACAATCATGGCCTAATGCCACGAATGTAAGGTCGTTATCGGTTACGGCTGCCTGCCTCGAGTGTTTCTCTCTGTTTTTGTACAGCAATAGACATGTTGGTGATACGTGAAGCTCGCATACATGTCTCGTTTTGTCGTAACGAAGAGTTTCTCCATCTCTTACTTCTTCCATTGCAAAATAATTAGAACATAATTTCTTGCAAAGTATTCTTATGCGCTATGTATTTTTCTCACAACATATATTCATGATTACCCAAACAAAATATTAGTTCTCTTATGTTTCCGAAACAATTATAAGAAATATACTTGTGTCGTTTCCTCTCAAAGCTTTGAAAATTTTGTCAACTTTAAAGTACGCCTTACGAAAAACAACGGAAGGAGCAAGTCCTAGCCCATTAGAAATCCGACACTAGTGGTAGAAATAGGACCAGGATGGCCTCAGCCACCCTTAGCCGAATTGGCCGACGCTTTTATACTACTCTTCATACTCTTTTATACCACTTTGATACCTTTATACTACTCTCGCTCGATACTCTTACTTTTATACCTTCTCTATTTCACTATATTTAGGACACTCCCAGTGAAGTGATGTAAGTAATGTCTATAACAATGTCAAATAAGCAAAATAATGATGTGAAAGAGTAATTAAGAAAAAAAGATGATAGTAGTGTCTTATGGAAGATATTGCATATTTGAGAGGACTAAGAAAACTAGAGATGTGAATTGGTAAAAGAGAGAGAGGTGAGATAAGAGGGAAGAAATTAATTGAGTATGGTGGTCACTAGATATCATGCATTGGAAATATTATTTCTAATCTTATGTCTATAGAGATGATAAGTTATAGACATTGTTATACAGTTTCTACGTTAGGAGTGCCCATATCTACACCCCATCATTGACATAGTATGGACAAGCATACAGTGGAACGGAGAAGATAAGATTCTACCAAAGCCTCTTTATCATTCTTCCTCCGGTAGTCACAGATGTCTAGCGACTTCCGTCCCCGACCAACAACATGGGTGGATACGAGCATACACGGCGGAGGGTACCACGCAGAGGCAATTCCGATTCCAATTCCAACAAATGGATGTCGTATGCACACCCACTCCCCTCAAGGGACGCACGGCGCCACCGCCCATGTCAGGGATGGCAGCGCGCACGAACAGCGAATCCTCGGAGCCATGTCGCTCGACAGCTTAGTTTTTGGTATAATCACTAACTCTTAGATGATACATCTTTTTAGATAAGATCTATAAATTAATTATAGTAGATATTATACCAACTTTAGTTATATCGGCTAAAATTATATATGACTGACTCTTTCTTTATACTCTCTTTTGCGAACAGTCAGAATTCAAAAGCTATAAACAAAAAAATCATAAACCACAACTCAAAAAACCACTGATTGACGGTGCATGTATGGACCTACTAATTAGAACGTAGCACAATTTCATATAATAAATATAAGAAAAGTGTTAAGGAACACTTAAGTATTTTTTAAAAAATAAAAAATATTTAGATTTTTTAGACGTTAAAAGATAGGGCCAGTGGTAATGCGGTCAGGCAGAGAGGGCTTGCCTTGTGGTCGAATGCTGGTAAATGGTCAGGATGGGATGAGACAACACGACAGCGGGAATTGGTTTTGTGCACATGTGTAGGCGGATCCAGGGCAAGGGGCAGTCGAGGTGGTGGCAGCGGCGACTCCGGGTGACGCGACAGCCTGGGGACAGGGGAGGGTGGGTGCAAGGGTTGCGTAAATCTCAGTGTGATAACCGGTGTAAAATTTGATTGAATTCTTACGTGTTGAATTATAATTTATAATTCTTGATCTCTACTTCTTTCAGTAATTATAATTTATTAGACTAATAAGTTATGTTTAAAAGTTTTAAGTCACATCTCAAAAGATCGCCACTGTAATCCAGCACATGGCAACATATACAACAGAACAATGCGCAGATTTCACTCTTTTGATAGAATCTACGTACTACAAATTAAGATCTGTATGTATGTGACGCCAGATCTCAATTACTACATGATGTAACGATACATGGGCATCTTGCTGTTGATCATTGAATGTTTCAGTGGTAAGGTAGCGAAGATTGCAGCACATGGATACTGGATTCAGAGTACGTACTTTGGGCCAACTGTTTACGCATTGGATGGTGCATACCAAGACAACAATAAAATAAACTTGCTCCCTAATCTTCCCACAATGTTACATCTATAGCATTGGTTTTTGACTTGAACAGTAGCAGCATCTAGGCGTAGTAACATCGTCGGAACATGTATAGTCGAATATGTTCCGTAGATGCATGTAGCTAAACTATTTACAATCATAAGTACATGCTTTCTTTTGACTACCACTGATGGCTTATGACTGTAACTAATAGCTTTTGATCCTAACATGAGTGCTTATGCGAATAAACTGAATACTAATAAGCCGCTTCAAAAAGACTGTCCTGATAGCTGCCTCAAAAAGGTGACGGCGAAGTCGTCTTATTTATTTATTCGATGAAAACCATAAACTATAAATCATAAATCGAAAAGAATAAAGTTATGTGCTATGGCGCACTGTGTCGCTGGCAATGGTAGAATAGCAGGGCATCTTCCACTGCAAGTGATGACAAAAACAAAGGGGAAAGGGTAGGAGGGGTTTGGTTGTCTTTGGGTTCCCAAAGTCATTGGAAGGTGGCCAAAGTCTTTCCTCTAACTGTGCAGTGTGTGCCTCGCTGCCTCTCTTGGACTTGGTTTTCTATCTCTCCCTTTCTTTCGTTCCCCTTTTGTTTCTTCGAAGTCAGAGAAGGAGTTTAACTAAACCAAAAGTTTTGTAACTTGCGGCTAGGCTTGTAGCAGCGTGTTGGCTGGCTATAAGCGAAATGGAACGAACGGATTGTTAATATTACTTCGCTTGGACGTTGTTTATTTGAGATTTGGGCGCATCCTAGGATCACAACTCACAAGGATATCTTGTGGCAGATCAGAGAAGGTGGAATCAAATCTGTCATACCAGGACTGGTAATAGTACTTCAAATAGCAAGTCATATCAACTACTAGTACTGCTCAGAACAAAACTGAATCGTCATATTAACAGTCATGGTGATTGGTGATGGTCTAGCTATCAGAGCATCTCAGCATCTTAAAGAAGATAGGAGCATTAGAGTTTACATACAGGCATTGATCAATTTTGGGAGTATACGATGCAGGACAATACTACTACTCTATAGTCCATCATACCCACACCAGCAATTTCTCATTCTTACTGTAGTTAATGATTTTTTTACTATGACTAGTAGATCTGATAAATAGTACTGATTGGCAGAAACTAAAACTAAAAATTGACTGAAAACCCAAAAAAAGATCCATTAATATGTAGAAAAGCATTGCGTCAAGTGGCTTTTGCTAAAAACCGATCCATTAATGGGCCTATTCTTTTTTTGGCTTATAGCTATAACTTATAACTTTTGATTGAGCTTTTTGAATTTTTAGCTGTTCGCGGTAGAGATTACGGAGAGAGAGATACTTGCTTACGATTTTAGCTGGTACAGATGTTGAGCTTTTAACGTGTACTATAATTAACTTGTAGATCTTATTTAAAAAAAATACTCCGTTTGAAAGTTAGATACCGTAACAAAAACCATATGTCACTTTTGAAAGCCACAAAGAACAAGCCTAATCTTGATTTTGGGGTTCAACACTCATGATGGTAGCATCCTATTGTGACAGTGGATTAAAGAAGAAGGTAGGTCTTCATGCTAAGTCATAAAGTGTGCGAGACCCATGCAAAGGTGGTCACACGCCATGGCGGCAAAGCGGTTAACAGGCGTAGTTTATGCAGGGATCAAAATGCATTCAAGGGTGCCAAGACATTCAGACCTAGGAGGAATTTTGCATGGCCATATTTGACCATTGCTTGCAATACACAGCTGAGATCTCTAGTATAAAAGGAACCATAAACAAGTAAATTTTTTACACGCCCTTGCCCTAGTGGTGGTTCTTGTTCTTATTGTTATTCTTAGTATGAAAGCCCCACCATGCATATGGTGCGACATGTATGAAGTCTAGACAAAAAATGTTTCACTTTCAAATTGTGGTCCAAAAAGGATAAGGTATCAAATGTGATGTTTCGCTTGCAAATTGTGGTCCAAAAAGGATGAGGTATCTAATGTGCTAAAAATTTTTGATCTCCTCTTGTTTAATTTGGCGTGATGGCTAGCATGGATGATCTGGCCAAGAACCGTATTATGAAACTATGATCCAGAGCCGAAACCACATTGGAAGCTAGGTAGGCTTCAACCCTGGATGCTTACTCGTAATTTCACAAGAATCGATATAGTTCCTGTATGAATCCTACGAAATTTCTAGTGTTCCAGACATGACCCATTCGGCAAAACTTCTGCATTGCTCATGCCAATTAATCTCTGGTTGAGCAGGGCTCACAAGGCGGAATTCAGAGACATAAATGTATGCCACTGCCTATAATAATTTGTTTAAGAACGGATCCTAGATCCGCCGTTGAAAATTGACAAATCCCACCATGCGCGCGCGAATCAGTACGCAGCAGCTAGCTCCACGCTCGTACCACGTACCGACGTTCACCAACGTGAGCGAGCTGCGCATCTGCACGCTGCACGCGAGCGTACGTCCGTGAGATTACGGCCTGTTATTTTGGTTGTTTAGTTTTTTTCGAAAATCAAAATAAATAAAATAATTTTTAAATTAGTTGATCTTTAAATGATTTTTCAATCTTAAAATTATATATATTATCGAGGTCTCGACTACCTGCTACCGTTTCAAAAGTATATAGATAAAAAAACTATTAATCTAGCTTATCAAAGAACGAACCGACACCTTCAACCACACCCGCACGCATGCCAGCAGATCAAGTGGCAGGGACGAGGCCGGTGGGATGGGAGGCCCCTGTGCCGCTCCGGTCCGTACGTCACCCCGCCCCCGCCCCGTGGTCCTCGCGTGAGATCCTCCAAACGCACGACAGATCCTGCGTGCGCCCGCCGGCCCGCCCGTCGTCCGGCCGTCTGCATCCATTCATCTATGCATCCGATCCGTGCGCACGCGTCTCGTGACAGGCCACCGCAGCTAAGCTAGCCATGTCTACGTACTACCACAATTAATCACGCATGTGCGAAAGGACTTAAGATATCAAGGGGACATTTAAAATAGCGATAGTTTATACCTTCTGATTGAAATTTTACTGTAACTGGCAGTAGTGGACCCACTGAGGGCGAGGTGGGGCTGACGCCCCCCTACACCGGCCGCTCCCCCTGGCCCCCCGTACAGGCCAGAGCACTGGGCAAACCTGACAAGGATGGCTCTCCAAAATTGGTCCTCAAAACTGGATAAATGATGGCTGGAACTGCATTCTCACTGGACCTGTAAATGGTTCTCCAAAACTGCCGGTGTCCAAACTTTAGAATCTGTTACCTAATCAAAGACGTCACGTCCAAACTACAACACCAGAATTGATTAAATTTAACTCATTTAGCAGAATTGTGATGTCAAAAGATCTGAAAATGTGTAATATAGTACTCCAGATCTCTTGTTGCAGTCCAATGCTACTTGTACTATGGCAACCACGACCCCTGCCCTTCCATAAGGTAATTGATAAAGAATAATTCTGACTAAATCTTAATTACTTAAGAAGTGAGTCTAAAAATAATGAATTTACTTCTGGCTAATGAATTTCACTCGAGTAGGAATCCTTTTCAAATAGCTAAGTTCGAACTTACTAGTATGGTTTTAGTTCAATTGCAGGCCAAACATGAGGACCTATTAGCCCATCCTAAATTTTGATTCTGGATCCACCACTAGTAGTTGGCTGATTTTTTTTATTGTAGCTGAGTTGGTTTATTGGGCATAATTAAATTTTTAAAAAATATAAAAATAAAAACGACATGTTAACTTATCAAGGACAATACAAAAGAATACGGAAAAAAACAAAACACAAAAACACTTTAAAACACAAAAAAAAGAAGGGAAAAAGACAAAATTACTATTTAATTTCTGTAAAAATCGGAAAGAGAAAATTCGTGTTCTATATAGGACTTAAGAGGATTATATTTAGCTAGTATCTAGGGAGTACTTGAGTGTTTTTAGGGTTGATAGCACTTATATTTTTTAGAGGAGGGTATGAAGGATCCGTTGGATAGAGATCCAACATCTCAGAATTTTTTAGGGGTACGAAGGATCCTTTAGATAAAGATCCAAAATCCAAAAAAATCTAAGTGCTCCTAATCCAAAAATACTCAAGTGCTCCTTAACACTTACCATCAATCAATCTATCTATTATTTATTTATCTTATTAAAGCAAGAATAAAGTCACCATGCTTGCTTTTAAGAACTAAAATTTTCACACTAATTGATGAAAAAAATATGCACCATTGGTTATAATGGATCCATATTATAACAGCGTAATTTATCGTACAAAAAACATAAATTTAACGAACATGAACGTGCTGAATGAAACTTAGGACACAAACTCTGTAGATTTTTTTAATATTTATTCCAGCATCCAGATTCTAACTCCCTGCAACATCATGCATGCTATAATTCTGTAACACATCGTGCATGCAAAAGTTAGCGCTTAACATGTCACATATGCACGCATGTTGAATAAAGTCAAACCAATGTCACAGAGGGGGAAAGAGTTACAACCACGATGGTCAATTCAACGACAGAGGCAACGTGTCCAAAGTTTTAATCTATTCGGTGAAGAGAGTAGATTAGTAGAGACATTCATGCTCGAAACTAATTTGCTACCCGATTCAAACATACAAGCATACAAACCAATATATGTCAGAGGTCAATTGTTAGCACGTACTCACGGGAGATATCTTAACTGTGGTGATTTTAGATTAAAGACGGGCCAACCCTAAGGGCATCACCGGCAATGTTGAGCAGCACGATGGCAATGGCGAAGAATAGCATCGGAGAGGTATTATAATAAGTTTTCTGTCTTTAATGGAGGTCAATTATCCTTGTTGGAAGATAAGGATAACGATGTACATCCTAACTCAAAGCCAAGTAGTTTGAAACAAAATGAGAAGTCTATTTGTTGTGCCTGCCAATGATGTGTTCCTTCATGTTACCATGATGGTTGAGGTTGAGGCAAATTCCAGGACACACAACTTCTTGATTCAAGGCCGCAAATGAGGTCTGGATGACTGCCTCAAAATACCATGAGAGCACGTCAAAAAATCAAGAAAGTGTATGAAACCTAACTCAAAAAAGACTAACAGAAGCTGCAGATAGAATCTGGAGAGTCTATCGATCCTTATTTAATAGTTTTCGTAAGATCTTGAGTGATCTAAGGTCTGTGGAAGTCACATATTCTGATGTTGACATTGCATCTCATACTCTTAGTGCTCTTGGCACGAGATTTTAAGAAGTGAAAGTTACATCCATTGGTGACAAGGCAGACTTAATAACTATGACTGTTGATAAGCTATATTTATGACTTAAGACTCATGAGATAGGTGCCATAGCCAATAAGTCCAAGGCTCTATAGATGATGGCTCTTAGTGGCCGATTCCACTAAGTGTAGTTCTTTTCGTGAGAATGTTTCTTCTGACTTTTCTTTGTTCATTTTTTAAGCCATGAGCGATAAGCAAGTTGAACCATAAGCCATATTCAAGCCATGAGCGATAAGCAACTTGAGAGCCTTTTCATAGATAATTTAGCTCTCATCACTAGTAGATTCACCTAAGCTTATAAGAAAGCAAGAGAGCATTGGAGAGTTGATTCAATCATTTGCTTTGAGCGGTGAGATGAGTCATGTTCGTAACTAGTTGCCCTAAGCTTGTGAACAGGAGAAGAGATGATCGTGGCAAGAAGGACTACAATAAGAAGTCTCGTCGATTCACTAAACACGATGTCACACTCAAGAGGGTTGCTATGGTGGTGATATCATCCTTTGTTGATTGAGACCTTAACGTTGTTGACTCTTGGAGCAATGAAGAGGAGAAGACGGAGTGGAAGAAGGAGAGGAAGAAGGCAGTCGACTTCACCAGCATATACTTCATGGCTGCAAGCGAGGATGATTATGATAGCAAGTATAATGAGGATGATCTCTACATCAAGCATGATGAGATAGGTCCATATAATGCACTCATGTTTCGATATGATAGGGTAATGCCTGATCATTAGAAGCAAGTTGAGGGCATGAAATGTGTCATGAGAAGAAATGACAAGCTAAAATTTGATGATGATGATGATAGCTATAGCTCTTGCCTTACTATGTATGTTGAAATTAAAAAAAATAAGATCTTCTGGACTATCCTTGCTAGAACAACTAGAAAGCGCTAGGGCTTAAATTGTTAATATCAAGTCTAGCCTATATTCTAGTTGCTTAGGAGCTGGTGATATATTTAGAGCTAGTGCATTGCCATACTTTAATTGTACTGAATTAAAAAAACTTGTCATTCAAACCAAAATTTGCCCTAATTCGCTCCTGAATATTCATGTGCATATTATGAGTTTAGGGAGGAAAAAACTAAAGAATTATCTAACAAGCTTAATTGTGTTAGAGCTAAATCTTGTGAAAATTATCCTAAGCTCACCATTGAAATTGAAGCCCTCACCAAAACTTTGTAAGATAAATATGATAAAGAAAATCTTGCTTCTATTCATACTACAAAGAAAGTTATATAGCTTATGCATTTTGTGCTGAAATTAGACAAGATTTACATGACATGCATGCAGCTTTTAGAGTTAATTTTGTTGAATAGTTGTGTAGAATCAAGTATGTGTCTTATGTGTCTTGTGAGACTTTGAAGCTAGAAGTGACTGTGCATAAAGAGAAATATGTTAGGCCAGTTAAGAACCAAGTCTACGAGGCTTGTGACACTCTAGCTAAGGAGTATGATTATTTGAAGAAAACTCTCAAGAAGTTCTCCAGTGGCAAAAAGAACTTAAATATGATTTTAGATCAATTCAAAGCGAGTAAAACCAACAGAAGTTTAGGGTTCAACCACTATGAACATTTCAAGAATCATCTGGCTAAGGTTGTGAGAGTGTTTAACAGTAGTAAGATAGAGTTTGCTCCTCTAGAGCCAGCCAAAATAGTGTTCAAGTCTGTTGGATTTGCCCAGACCACTTTTATTATATTAGGTCTTCTACTTCATCAGATATGACCCCCTCAAAAGGTCAAATACCATTACACCTTTTATAAGAACGATGACCATATCATCAAGTTCTACTTTAGGTAAGCTAAGAAACTTCATTGTGATCATACTAGAGCTTTGAGGAGCTTTCAAGATTAGCCCTATTTCGATAGTGTCTCCATAGTTATGCCTAAACCTCGCTCGGTAGATGAGTTCTTTGATTTCTTTGGTGATTTGTCGAGACCCAAATATGTAAATTTGGACTGTTTGTGTATATTACACTAGTCCAGGATCACGCTAGTACACACAGTGTAAACATAGATAAAATATCGACCATATACATGATTAATAAAGAAACAAACTCAAATATCAATAATTATTAGAATTGCGACCTTATGGTCAAGTTTACAAATAATAGCTTGAAGGGCTTAGAAACTAGCAGCGAAAAATAGAAATAAGCATGCTAGCCATTCGACATGCCCACAGGCAATCAACTGAGAAGCGAAGTCCTAATCTACAAAGTCGTCGAAGTATCCTCCTTCTGGTACCTCCTGCTGATATGATTTTATTCAACTGAGCAATAGTAGACATACAGCCGTGAGTAAATTGGTACTTAGCAAGTTATTTGTAACAAAAATGCAATATAATATATATGGCTTATCAATAGATAGCTAAAAGGTACTTTACAAAAAGCAATATTCAAAGTAAACACAATAAATAGATAAAACGTGAACTTTAAAGAAAAATAATATTAAATAAATAATCAAAGAAATTGAGTAAACCACATTAAATCACTCATGAACTAACCATTTATGAATTTGACCACCACTGAACTAACTATTCACTTTTCCAAAGTTAATCTCAACCAAGTTTTATGAAATATCTATTATTCATGTGAAATCACTGAGTATTGTCCATAACCATGGATATAGCAATTTGAATAGTTTTACATTCTGCAAAGATTGTACAACTTTACTCATACGATGTGATCATTCTCACATTAAAGAAAATCACAACAAGACCTTTACAATGCTCAACCTCAACTCAATTTCGCCCGCTAGAGTTTCGCATCACACTCCCCTTGCGCCTCATGAAAATCAGCATCCATTTTCATCACAATGGCAAAATCAAAATTAAAAAATCACAAATTAATCAGTCAGGTCTATCCCATACTTGACATGTGGTTGCATGATAAAGCTCAAATCAATGGTGTATAAAGTTAAGTCTTTAAATATTACCTAAGCGAGACATCCACATCTCTCGAAGTGAATTCACACTTCCTCCTTTACTGCACAATCACTCGCGCAATTGAAAACCAATTTTGTGTAACCAACACCGATGACACACCTATTCATGGCACATAAATTTTATAACTATGGCTACAACCACGATTCAATATCTCATTAAGTTAAAATTAATTAATTGATCACATGTGATAATAAGCCCAATAAGACAATAAGCATGGCTAAGCATATTAAATATATAACCCATGTGAAAACTAGTATTGCAATACTAGAATTTTTTCCATCCTATGGTAACAATGATATCATTATATTCAAATTCAAGTGAGAGATTAATCAATTAGAACAGTAACTACCAAGTACAAGGGTTTGTAATATTATAGCAATACATGATAATTTAAAATAAAATAGTAAATAAATATATTAAAAACTAAGTTCAACATAATCAAAGGACAAGACTTGCTTTGGCCTAGTTTAATTAATTGCTCTTGATCTTTAAATCTTACTTCAGCTCCGTCGAAGACGCGATCTAATGAAAGAGAGAGTAAAAATAAAGCATAAAATAAATTTAAATAAAATTTAAATAAATTTTAAAAACTTTAAAACTAGATCCAACAGATAGAGCTCAATTTTAGAATAATTTAGAAAAAAGAACAAGGTCAATCTGAGTTAAGATAGAGGAGAACGGGCTCTTAGAAAATTTAATCCTATGGAAAAAGTTTGTCATAACTTTGGCATTGATCTTCAAGTTCTATTATTGGAATAAGTTTCTGACATCCTAAGGAGAACTTGTACCAAGTTTCATCCTATTGGATCTTTAGTTTAAGAGTTAGCTATTTTTTGATCGTGTGTTGTGCTAATTTAGCTTATGTTCGGTGAGCGGTCACACAGCTGTGGCCCGAGTGGTCCAATCGTCTTGACCGGTCTGACTGATGACACGTACGGTTAGATCAGCCAAGCAGTTTGACCCCCTCCCCCCCCCCCGGGCGGCAGTCAGATCGGTGAGACTGTTGTCTCGGGTGACTTTATGATCTTTAGCTTTGGGCTTTGGTATAGCTTGTAGGATTGAGTTCTCCGCTATATTATGTTACTAATACTATAGAGAAAATTTTAGAAAGTCTTTTATCCCTCTCTAACTTATTATATCCGATCCTACACCGGTGTTTCATTTAGCCACAAACACCGGCTGCTGTCCGGAGTCGCTTGCATCCAATTTGATGACCAAAACTTAGTAATGTTAAAGTTTGGCAAGGTTTGATCGAGGGAATTTTAGTCGCCAACCAAACACGCCGAAGTCTCGATCTAAAGCAAATAGAATATGGGCCTTCTCACGAAGGTCTAAAACCTATTTTTATACTACAAGGTTGAAGACTTGAAGCTCTTCTTAACTAGTTTCTTCTATAAAATGTTTCTACAAGAAGCTAGGCCTCCCAAACAGACCGAAAAACAGCTTTCGAAATAGTAATCATAATCACAGTAAACCAGTATTATAGGGTAAAATATTGCATGGAATTCAGCATTCATACTTAAGGAGTATTACTGTAGACCTCATCATCCAGTATACTCCAAGGTTTTATTATGGTCCCTTTTACTCAAGATAGATAGAAACCAGAGAGTCAGGAACTCCTGGAAGCGACAACCGCACAAGATGGAAATAATAGAGGTACGATCTTATGGCTAGTGTTGTGTGTGATCTGACGATTTGCAGCTTGGTCATGAATTGTCAGGATGAGAGGGCAGGAAGAGTTCATGCAGATGGGCCAGTTGATGTGAGATATGGAGATAAGAAGACAGCAGGGGGCAGGGCAATTGGCATTGCCTTTTGGTTTCTACGTTATCAATTTGGAGATTTGTGGGATAATTTCATGCAAATGCAGGGCTTGTGATTCGTGCTGCACGTATGAACAAATTTTTCTTGCAACACATATATACAAACAAATAGGTGGTTATGTAAATTTCACTCACAGCATTATTACATTCAGCATTCACTCACCTGATGATATTTGCCAAAATAAAGTTCATAAAAGTAAGATGCACACATATATAGTAGTGCTTCTTTATGTACTTGGCCATCTTTGAGACTTGATCATGAGCTTGTGAATGTTTTTCTAAGAAAACCAGATTAAGTACTACTATCAGTATTTAGTTACTTCTAGAGCAATGTATTTTCCAAACTCAAAACGACGCCAGCTTTTACATCATTGAGGTGTGATGGCTGAGGAATTCTAAGACGCGTTTGATTACCAAACGGCCAAATCTATGGAACAACAGATAGAAAAGTCAGATGTTTGTGTCCTAATGTACTTGATACTGCAACGAATGTGGCAAACTTGCAATAATATAAGCATCTATAACGATGGTTAGTACTTCCCTGCACCTTAGTTTGTACGAACGGTGGTGGTGGTGTTTAGTTGCCGCTCTTGAACTTTGTTCAACTTTGCGAGCTTCCCTTTGGATTCCTTCCTCTATCTCTGAAACTTGTGTACTTATTACAGTGCAGCATGTGTGTGTGTGTGAACTTCGAGTTCAGAGTAACACAAGTTAGTATACAAAAGTTAAAAGAACAAGTGATGTATTATTACTATCCAAACAAGACAATCTGCAGCGTCCTATCTTGCTTGACGTCAGTGGAACTGCTGCTGATGTAGTGTGGAACTGTATTCATAGCACTGTAGCACCCTCCTATCGCCCTTGGTAGCCGCGGAAGGTAACACACGTCTCCTGTCGAGCCAGCACGCCAACATGGGCGAGTGCGGCAGGCAAGCATAGCGTGTGGGAGCTAACGGGGCCCAACGACTTGCCGAGCTGCCCTGGCTCGGTAGGACATGCCAGCTCCTGCCGAGCAACAAGAGCTTAGTAGGTGGCCAACCAACGCGACAGCCCTGTAGTGCACACGACTGCTCTGCAGTGATTCCCATGGCATTTGGTAGGGGTTCACGCGGTCCACTGCGCTCGCGTGCACCTACGTGACCTTATTGGTCGCTAATACCTCCCCGTACGTATAAAATGGATCGCATCACTCTCTACCCTCTCATCCGAAGCCCTACACATCGGTTTCTTTCCTGCCGAGCAAGATAGAGCAAGGGAAAAAAGCAAGAGAGAGTAGAAGAGAGTTTTAAATAGTTTTTCAAGGTGGTTTTGCTGACATTTAGGAGATTTTGCAGTTTAAAATGAGTGTAGACCTGGTAAAGACCTTCAAGAAAAGGTGTATTTCATTCACATGTGAGCAATGCTCTTAATATGTCATTAGCATTTTATTAGTGTAACAGTGGTTTGTCAGTGTGAATGCACTTGGTAACCATATTTAGTTGACATATATGTTGAGTTTGTGTGGATGATATTTTGTAATTAGTCATGTTTATCACATATTAGGAGTGATAATGATGATTTTTTATAAACAGTCGAAGAAATACATATTGTTATTTTTAGTGTTCCCGGTGCCTTGCAATTTAAAAAATATATATGTAAGTATACACACACATGTGTGTGTATTGCTCTAATGTACTTTACAAAAATTATAGAAAATAATGATAAGATTGCGGAATTGTGCACTATTAGTTGTAGTATTTGTGTGTATATGTATATATGTGTGTGTACCTGTATACATGCATATAAGCACATGGCCGTAGGTATAATTAGTAGCTCAGCTATGTACATATGCATGATTACTTTGTGTTATGCTTAGTTGTATTTAGCATCATTGGACACTGACACATTCTTTTTTGTATTGCAAAAAAATTTCTGCTAGTGACGGTCACAGGTGTGGTACGTTACTAGACCCTTTGTTCTTTGGGATCCTCGGAAGGACTGGCCCCTTGACGATTATTATGCTCTAGTTCCGCAGCGGACTGTGTTGCTGCCCATAACAAGGATGATGCACATTGGGCACCCGTTCACATTGGACTCGCCGCTTTTGTTCGCACTTGTTGACCAGTGGAGGTCGAAGATCTACATGTTTCATTTTTGGTGGGGGAGATGATCATCACCCTACAGAATGTTGCTTACCTTACTGGCCTGCCACTACAGGGTAGTCCTGTAGTTCCACCCCCAAATCAGCTGATTGGAAAGCATATCTATTGCACAGGTTTAGTCATCCCATTACAGACAGGTTAATGCTTTTTCAAACCTAACTACACACTCGTTAATGCTTTATCCCCATTGTATCACTATGATATGGAATTTATCAATGTGTGTCGTGCAATTTACAATAGCCATATTTTCTCAAGTGAATTGACAACAAGCGTTAGCTTCTCATTTAGTTCACAAGATGCTCTAGCTTGTCTTATTGAGTTGACAGCATGCAACAACATTTCTCATTAAGTTGGTAGCACGCACCAGCTTTCTCTAGTGATTTGATAACACATACCAGCTTTTCTCAGTGAGTCAACAACAGATATCAACTTTTCTCAGTCAATTGACAACACGCAACAACATTTCTCAATGATCTGATAACACGCATCAACTTCCCCTAGTGAATTAAGAACATGTACCATTTTTCTCAGTGAATTGACAATGATGTGCAGTCAACTAGGCGCACTACATGTGAGGCGAAATTCCTATAAGCGAATTTCATGTATTGATAAATCACATTGCATGTTTTATTTCACACATCGCTAACCTTCTCCATGCATGACAGTAGACTAGGGAGCATTACTACTTTTTTCAATGCATCAACGGCTTGGACTTATACGACAGGGCATTCATAGAGTAAAAATACTTGTTCAACTACAAAGTGGCACTGGAGAACTTCACACGCTAGAAACCTTACACTCCAGATAACAAGAAAAAGGCCAAGGTGGAGGAGGACAAGGGAAAGATATCGATGGTTTCCAATGCCCCCACTGAATGGCAGGTTATTTCATGCACAGACAAGCCTATAGAAATTGTGAAAGTCAAGTACTGGGTGATCATCACGAAGGCTAAAGCCCGCAGGGGAGTCAAGAGAAAAGCACCGATAAACCCAAATGTATACGACGAATGATTGCAAATATGGCTAACAAAGAGCACACATGTATTTTAGCTATAGTTCGGGTTGATAGTTCGTGCATGTTGCTATTTATATCGTATGAACAGTGAGGCAAACATATACATCTAACCAAACCATACACACTATGTAATTCGCACCTTCAATACGAACTATTATGTCAGACTAGACATGGTTCATTATTACAATGTTTTGCAATAATGTATCCATACAACCCAACAGAGGGAGTTGGTGATGGTGGTTCGTCTTCCCCTTTGAACTCCCCCTTGTACCTCGCTAAAAAATTTCTAACAAAAATAGGAAAAGCAATCTACCAAAAAATAAATTCCACCATCCTATAAATCCTCTAACAAAAAAATACAGCTCTACCAAGTGCCAAGTACTGACAGGCGTTGATGAGGAGCTGTCGGCGTGGATGAGGAGCTGACAGGCGTTGATGAGGAGCTGACAGGCGTTGATGAGAAGCTGTCGGCGTGGACTGGGCAGGCCAATCCCGACAATGTTAATTCGACGTGTCACGATAATATGATTTTTTATACACAGCAAAACATGAGACGTGTCTCAATAATATGATTTTTATACATAGCAAAGTACGAGTATTCAGTTAATTAGTAAAAAAAGGCTAAATGGGACATCTAACCTACGGCAGGTCCTACCGAGCTAGCTCAGCACCTGTCAAGCCAGGGTAACTCAGTAGGCTGATAGCCCCACCATCTGCCACACATCATGCTCGTCTACCATGCTTACCTGTGCTGCCACGCTAGCGCCGTGTTGTCGAGCTCCAGTGGTATGGTAAAAGATACATATCGTTTGTTGTGTCTGTCGAGTTTGGAATTAGAATTAGATTTTTTTTAAAAAAAAATAGACGTTCGGTAACTACCTTTTTAAAGAAAATCGCTACTATGCCATGTATACAAACAGTTATAAAGTGTGAGACCCTGGGCTCCGGTCTGGAGAGACAAAAGATATTCAAGTCAAATGAGGTCACACTGCACGTACACGAACAAAGAGGCAGGAGTGTTGAATTTTTGGTCGGATGTTTCTGGCACTGCACGTTTGCTGTCACATTTGCAGCAGTGCAGGCCCAGTTGCTCTCTTTTCGAGATCAGATGAGGCGTGCAGATTTTGCAGCAGGTAGGTCTCGTTTCACAATTCACATTCACGCCCTTCGACAGGAAATGCAGTCAGGCTTCATCTTTGGAAAGAACATTCGTAGCGTCACATGGAAAATATAGGGGAAAAATAGTGGAAGATCACTTGCAAGTTGCAATTTCACTTGGCTTTTATATACAACATACATGAAGGAGAACAAGTGATCAGGTCCGATCCACACAGTGGTCCGTTCAACATAAATGGGCCAAGTTGCTGATTGCTGTGTTGCTACGCTACGTATACATGTACAATTGCTATCCATATGATAACATATTACCAAGATCTGTCCTCTTGTGGACAATTGTTACGCCGTGCTGCTGTTTCGGTGTCATGCAGCAGCAGTTTCCCAGCAGACTGCAGACTGGAATTGCTAGCAAGTGACACGTCAATCAAGTCCTGTTCTTTTTATCTTTTGAGTGGATTTTAGTTTTTAACTTCTTTCAATAATCAGCTACATCTAAAAACATTAACCGCAGCCTAAAGAACAGCCCCTGTAATGGGCAACGGGAAGTCCGCCATGAGGACACGGCCGTCGGAGGGGTACCCAGTTGTCTACGCATGCGGTGGTGGGAGGGAGGAAGGCGAAGGAGAAGTCGGCGGCGGCCGGGGCGGAGGGGTTCGGTGGCTCTATGGGGTGGAATTCACCGTGGCTAACGAAGCCGAGGAGGGACGACAGGTGGAGGCGGCGGACGAACTCAGGGTCGGTGATGGTGCGCAGGAAGGACGGGCAGGCGGCCGAAGCGCGTCCGGGTCGGCGACGCGGATGAAGATCTCCGCGAGAGGGTCGTCCGTCAGTTCCAGCAGCGGCGGGGCTTCCGGGGATTCGGCGACTGACTGCAGCAGCCGGGGCGGTCGAGGATTTCAGCGACCGGCAGCGGGGCTTCGAGAGGTTCAGCAACCGGCTGCTGCGGCGGCAGGCCAGGGCGAGCGACGGAGCGAGACGGGAGGATCGAGACCTGGGAAGTCGGGGAAACTGTGGGATGAGAGTGAGGCCTAACTAAATAAATAAAACGGAGACCAAAGAGGCCCACTAATGCCTCAATACGGGTGGTTCTAATAAAGCTTAGAATCAGCCCACCTAACGCTGGAACATGTATTACGTGCCCACGCATAGTCGACCACGCCGCAGTTCCTAAGCATCTACCCACCTCTCCAAAATAAAATAAAAAGAAAGTTACTACCTGATGAGTAAATAAATCAGCCGCAGTCTAAGCATCAACTCTACAAGATGACAGTGGGACAATCATGAGAAACATTGGCTATCAGGAAAATGCCGCTAGGTAAACTAACTATAAAGTATGATCACAAAGAAATATTAGTCAGAAGCCGTGGGAGGCATCAAGTTGAACCTAGAGTTCCCCCTACTCCCAACAAATATTGGTTAGCAGAGTTCTCTACCCGTGATGGCAAAAATATCCCCTGATACTCGTGAGAGCCGACTCGACATGGGGCCTAACTGCTTGCCTCAGCAACCACCACGGCCCTTCCGCAACAACAATTTACCACCACCAACTCTGAACAGAATGCACAATACATCATCTTCACGGTACGAGCTCCTCAAATACAATGGTTGCTTAGCAAGTGGGGGCAGCATCTCATTGGTATTTCCAGTTGTCAATCAAAAAGGCGGTTGGGTGAAAAAACATAACACTCCTTGGTGCCAACACCCATGAATTGGTAAGCTGTTCAATCAACAAAAGTTAGAACTTCGTGATTTTACATCACGATAAGGCATTGATTGAATAAAGGACATCTCTTAAAAGGATATGCTATTCTAAAACATTTGTACTAGAACAACTTACCTAATAACAAGCTTCTTTATGCCTTACATGAAGGCATCCAACTTTGATTTCTTAAGATGCTGTGGTCTGAAATCCTCCAACTTGAGATTGGAGCTTCTCTTGGCCTCATTCAAGAATGAATCCCCCTTTTCTACTCTGATGGACTCTAGAACTGCCCCAAGGACATCAGCTGCGATGCCATCACGTACAAGGTATCCAGGTTCCTCTCCACCTTCAATCAATCTACCTACCTCTTGCAAGGGCAATATGTTTTCCATCACAAACCTTGCAAAAAGTCGTCCAAGATACTCCGAGGCTCTTGGAGCATCACTTAGAGCATCTTCCAATAAAGCAAGAACGGATGCAAGGCTGAAAACAATCATATAGTCAGTACATACTATGGTATGAACGGGAGACAAGAAAAAGGAAAGAAAAGCACTTACCCCTCAATGAGTTGTGGCTTGCTCAATAAATTATCTCTGTCATTGCAAAGGCTGACAAAAAGCTTAGCCAACAACTCTCTTTCCATGTCCTTTCTCTCAAAGGAATCATTTACCCAAAGAGATACAACAGAAGGATAGAAACTCGGAGCATTCAACTCCTCAATACACAATGCAACCTCCTTTTCATCTTTTGCACTGCCAAAATAGTCATATGTTAGCACATGAAATATAGGACAGTTGCAGTGTTCAAACAACTTCTGAATAACACAGATAGAGAACCTGAGCATTAAGCAACAAAGAAATACAATACCCAAACAAACCAACAGTCCAAGAACAAAATCCCAACCAACCCATGGACTTCATAGATGAAGTACAGGCTTGCAGATATCTCTTAGGGTAAAATTCGTGTGATGGTGGCTGCATATTATATGAAGTTGAATTTTTATCCTTTCTATTTCTAAGATTTTTAAATTTCAACATTTGACAACCAACCGCCTCCCCCAAGCTCAGAAACAAGAGTACATACACACTAATCAACTTCGAAGTCTGCAGAAAAGTGAGAAAGAATTGCTAGGAAGCATTAAGCCAAAAAAAAGAGCAATGCACTAAATTGTAACCGAATATAATCCCACAACAGCAGCCCTCAAAAAATTAGCAGTTGCCAAAACAAGATAGCAGCACATTATTACCATCTATTTTATTCCAAACATATTTGAACTTTACAAAACTCCATCTGTGTAGTTTTCTACATAACCGATCCCAAACCAGGAAATATGATGGTTGTGTTAGGCTTGGTGAGCCAATGTAAAAAAAAGCACCTTTTCATGGAATGAAACCCAAATTCTTTGAATTTTGAGAAGATTTCATTCCTAGCCTACCCCAATTTGTTTGGAACAAAAGACGTTGTTGTTGTTGTATATTTGAATCTTTACATAGTAAGATAGGCATCACGCATTTAAAGGGCAAAATGTGCAGTAGTTAAATTTAAGTCTATTGCAAAATGAAGTAATGTCTTGCATGAAAATTTGTAAAGGTTGAAAAGTGTTACCTATAATATTCCCGGATGGCTGCAATGGACTTTTCTCTCAGATCCACCTCAGAGTATGATTTATTTCCTGAACGGCCCTCCTGGCTGGCAGGTCTGTGTGAAGGTCCAGCAGATTGCGTAGTAGGTGCTGTTCTCCCAGAGATTCGATCTGGAATTCTCAAGCTAGGATCCTCTCTTGCAGTTGAAGCCACAGAATTATACCCATTAGGACCAGATGCCATCCTGCGCTGCTCAACAACAGAAGGAAGCTCAGCATTTGATACTGGTGGCTGCCCTCTTATAGACATACCCCTAGCTAGGCCACCTTGTGGCCCGAGAGTGATAGCTTCATCCTTAACAGAACGCTGAGGAAGGGGAACAGTTTTATTGTCATACTGCCTTTCTTCTAACCGGATATCTTGAGTACCGAATCCACGGGAATGTGGAGGCATTCCTCGAATGCCAGCTTGCTGAGAACCTGGAGAAGCCAATGCTGCTGCTGAGCCACGAAGGCCATAATCCATAGGTGGTGCCCCTCTTCTTGGAACAGAATTAACAACTGGACCACGAGCTAACCTACTCGACTGAGCATGTCTTTCCTGAGCTGCATCCCTGTGAACCTCGTCAATTTTCTTCGGGCCTTCCACTTTACGCCTTTGCTGCCATTTATTCTTCCTGAGATCAATTGAATCTCTCAGCATGAATCTAACACGGGAAGATAACTGCTGACTTGTTGACAGCTTCTGCATTATATCAAAATATGCATCCATATGTTCCTTAGCCTTTGGATGATCTATCATCTCTCCAATTGTACTCATCAATTTGCATAGTGCTTCAATATTCTCTTCATCCGGGTTTTGATAATTTCCCAATAATTTTTTAATGCATTCATGCATGATGCGTTCTGTCAACATCCTCTTTTTGTACAACTCTCCAATCAACCTAATGTTCCCCAGCATGCGACGTCGAGCACGAATTCTTTTTTCTTCCCTTTCCTCTTTGGTTTGCTTAACCTCACCTTCCTCCTCTGTTTTATCTGCTTCAGCTTCTTCTCTTTCACCCCTCTCAAACTCCTCTTGGCATTTGTTCAAAAGCAATCTCTTGAATGTAATTTTTTCATTGTCCTCAATAAAGTCAGGCAGTACACCAGCCAAATCAAAACAAAAATTAGCATACATTTCACAGAAAGTTGGTTCCGTCAAAGCTTTGTCAAATATCTGAGAAATGACCCCGGCAAGAGTTGCCACACTATCAATGTTCACCGATTTCACTTGTGCAAAAAGCTTTTCAAAGTTTTGTGGGGTCAGTTTGTTAAGAATGGCTTTCAGCTGCCTCTGCTTTCCCTCTTCCTCATTAGAAACGTTGCCAATGACATACTTTCTCTCTGCTTTGTGCATTATTTGCATGGGTGTAACAGGAGACGGAATAAGACCCCTTTGTTGCCATCTATCTGCATCAGAGCCACTGCGAGGTACTTGAGGTGCAATGGAAGGCATTGGTCCTGCAAGAAGTCCACCACGTGGATTCCTCAAAACACCGTGATTGACTCCTGGGGTGCCACGGTTCATAATTGCTGGGCCGTTTGTCAAGTCCATGTGGGCATCACGACCAGGACTGAAAGGAACACCTGATTTTAGCCGCCTATCATCATCCATAGCGGCACCACGGCGATCACCGCGAGATGTTGGCCTGTCAATTCCCCTTCCGGGACTTGGGTGAGGTTCCCGATCAACAACATATGACTTTCCTGCCAAATTACTTAGAACACTACTGAAATCTCCCATCTGGAAGCCAACAGGAAGATCAGTATAGTGCTTTGCAAAAGTTAGCAGAAAATCACGAGAATATCTCTTGTGGGCATTAGCTTCAGTTGTATCTGAATTGGGTACTCGTGCTACACTGGCCTGATTTCCAGAATCTGAATTTTGCAGCTTTGGAGTAGACATGTCTGCTGCATCTTCCCAATCATCAGGCTCAACCTTTTTCTTTCCATCATCCTCACACATATTGGAGCCCTTTTCTGATTCAAAGGGCAGCACATCTGTTGCATCAACTATTGAACTATCAGCACCCTCTGTGGTACTAATACTCTCTAACTTCTCTTCTGGTCCCTTGTATGCATTGTAAAGATCTGAAATCCCGGCAGCATCAGCTTTCAAAAGCATTTCCTTTCTTTTCTTCTTTTTCCCAGCAGTGGATTTTGTTCGGGTAATCTCCACACTAGATTTTTCCCTTGATACAGGTCGAACAGAAGCTGTTGGTGCAGCACTTGATTGATCTGTTACCCTACTTTCATGTTTCTGTGGCCCCTCTGATGCAACTGAATGAGTCACAGGTAACACATCGGGAGTAATAGTAGAAACAGCTAATCCTGTTTCCTGACTACTACTTGTGTCACCTTTATCATTGGCACTTTGAACGGTAGACTCTGATGAAGTTTCAGAATTAGCTGCAGACACAGCATTGCCATCAACAAAATGTGATGAAGTTTCAGTACTCCTATGTGATCTATTCATTATACTGCATTCCTCAGAAACAGATGGTGTGGATTCTTTCACTAGCTGCTGCCGGTCAGTTGCGCAAGCTGTTGCATCTGAATTATCAGGATTAGAAGTCCCCACTGATGCCTGCTCAGCCAAGTCCATCGTGCATACTTCGCATGATTCATTTTCAGTAGAATCAGAAGAAAGTTTATCCTCGCTTAAATCTGGTGAAATTTTGTGAGTTATTTTACTTTCCTCAGATGCAACACCAGCAACAGCTAAGCTTTCTACTCCTTGAGGCTCCCCAGTGCTCTCTGAGGCTGATTTTGCAGAGCTGCTATCCGTGCCAGGAACATCAGCAGCTGCCAATGCAAACGTGTTAGAAAAAACAAGAGGTACACAATGAATAATTCTTCCAATACTTTTGGACATATAGAGTACATACCATCCATTGATGTGCTGTCAGCTTCGGCTGTACCAACCCCTGGAGAAATCCTACTTTCAGACGGTGAAGCTGTTAAGCCTGAAGCTGAGCTGCTCAAATCCAACTCTTTATTGAAGCTCTTAGCTTCCACGTGACCAACCCCATCACCTCCAACCTTCACAGAAGTTTGCATCTTCAACTCTTCAGCAGACGAAGCAGACTGAATGAATACAATATGCAAGCAAGTTAAGCAACGCATATGCAAAACCAAGGCAAAGTGCAAAAACAAAGTGTTAAGAAAAGCAGACAGTAAAATATATACCTGTGGTTGTTGTGATAAATTCTTGGCGTCCTTTCTAGTGGTATTTTTCTTGGTATCCTTAAACGATTCAGTTTTTTGAATGGCTCCTTGTTTCTTTCCATCAGCTTCTGATAAAAATGAGGCTGAATTTGCAATAGGAGATGCCAGTGCTGTAGTTTCTGGTTTTTCACCCTGAATTGGTAAGGATTGGCTCACCACAGTGGGATGCTTCTCTGTGACAGATGGTGCTTTACTCTCCTCATTAGCTGATTTATTAGAAACAGTGATCCCAGAAACAACTTCATTATCCTTTTGTCCATGTGGCATAGCATCCTCAGTCAGCCTTAACGGTGCATCTGATTTACCTGGTGGCGCACTTATCGTGACCGTGTGAGCCCCAGATTTCTCTGTGTGCAAACCACCTTGGTGTGGTTTAACTGTGATTTGAGACTGGACAGATGCTGCAGGCCCTGCTACATTGTCCTTGTTACCAGCAGGAACTGTATTCAACATGGATGGATTGATAAATGGAATTGGTTGCCCAGCTTGACTGACAGGATAATTAAACCTAGGACCCTGTGATCCAGTGGGAAGCTGGCTGACGCCAGTGCTGCTGGGGTAATACATAGCTGGCTGGTTATAAGAGTTCTGTGACATAGAAGGAGGATAGAAGCTCATATGAGGTGCAAAATTACCGACTGGCTGGGATTGTGGTGTTACATTAGGTAAAGCCCTCTGCCCAGATGAGTCCATCCTCTTATCGAGCTTCAATTCTTCGTGAGTGTCTGGATGAGTAATTTTGACAGTGGTCTTTCGAGGACCAACAAACTTATTTGGTTGTTGCTGAGGATACTGTGGTGCCATGAGGTTGCCCAACTGAGGTGTGAGTTGATGACCAGCTGAAGGAACAAAAGGCATACCTTGTCCTTGATGCATCATTGCTTGCTGTTGCAACTGATGGTGTTGAATGCTTGAGACATATATCTGCTGTGGAACCTGGGGTGCATTGCCACCAGGCAATCCCATTGACATTTGGAGTGAACTAGGCACAACGCTCTGCGGTTGCATTTGTGGATTGTGACCACCAAACTGCAAGGGAACTTGTGGTTGTTGATGGTGGAAAGGCATGGGCATGGGCATCCCAGATAAAGGCTGACCAGGGGGTCTAGGTGGTGCAACATTGGGGATGGATGGAGAAAAATGAACATCTCTCTTCACTTGGGATGGAACATGAGGGTTGACAGAGTTAGGCTGACTAGAACCAACAGCATCCTTTCTTGTTTGCTGCTGCGGCTGTTGTTGCCTCTGCTGCTGCGGCTGTTGTTGCTTCGGCTGCTGCGGCTGCTGTGGCTGCGGGTGCTGTTGCTTCTGCTGCTGCGGCGGCGGCTGTGGCTGTTGCTGTTTCAGGACTGGTTGTACAGGCACAGAAGGTGCAACATTGAGTCCCTCTGGGAGTGCCTGAACATCATAGAAAGATAACATGATAATACATTCTTTTAGAATATTGAAAATTAAGAATGCCTACCAATATAATATCAGCAATACAAGCAAAAAAACATCACTTGTTCAAAGCCCCCTCAAGGTAGATTATTTGTAGGAGCATATATGATTTTTTTACTTCTGTTAAGTACAAACTGTTACTGATACATTGAACAAACAACAACTGAACTGGGGAAAAAAAGCTATAGCACCAATTATATCTAACAGGAGAAGATACCTGATTACGTTTTTGCTCGTCCAAATTAGGAGGAGCTGAGCTTGTCCTAGCAGGAAATTGCTGCGCAAATGTTTTTGGAAATTAGAACGATAGGTTGGAAAAGAACCAGAAACTAAACAAAATAACAAAATTGAATTAAAGGATGACAGCTGCAAAAAAAAAAACAGGGAACAAGAGCATACCGGAAGGCCATTCATGTTTATACTACCGAACTGCAAGTTAAATCCCTTAGATGATTCACCTGAAAAGAAGCAAAACAAACAAAGCAGCAGGCAGTTTACCAGGCAGTTCACCACACATATCTACTACAGGGTCCGAAACTAGCACAGCTGATGGCCACAGTACATACTCATTACCTACAACTTCTAAGGAGAGGAAAACAGAATCAAACCTTTCGATGCTCCTCCCTGAGGAGCCGATGTATTGGAGCTCTTTGGTGGTGCCCTGGGGGCAGCATGAGGAATATTTTTCGGTGGCAGTACATTGGCTGGATTCTCACTAGCAGGTGACTTCGAGGGTGCTTGCACTCCGGGTGAGTCTGCCCAGTCAAAACATACATGCAAACAACCAAACTAAACACATCAAGTCACAATTTTACATCGTTCCAACGGTCATCCGGCACAACAGAACGGGATGTCTAATCACCATGGTGCTGGGGTCGAGGTGCGGGGACAGGAACATGGGCCGTCGCATTCTGTGGCACGGGCGGGCGCGGCGGCGGCGTCTGTAGGGGCCCTGGCGCGGGAGCAGGCTGGAAGCCGGTGGTGTCGGGCTGGCTCACCACCCTCTGGTGCCCGCCGTGGCCATTGTTAGGCCTCCTGAAGCTGCAATCGAGATCCAAAGTCCCATCAAAACCCTAGCTTTCCGAAACCCGGCGTCCCGAGATCAAGTCATCCAGCAGCAAGCCAATCAGGGGCGAATGAGCCGGATGAAAAGCCATCGTTACCTGCGGTTGGATGAGAGGGGAGGCTGGCCGCCGGAGGGGCCCGCGCCGCCGACTCCGCCTCCGCGGTGGCCGCCGAAGCTGCTGGACCGGCCGGGTCTCCTCGCGTGCCCCTCGCCCCTGTCCCCTCGCTGGGACATATATCCCTGTCCCTTCCGATCTCCTCCTCCTCCTCCTTGTTACTTCCCCTGACCCAATCACAAACCTCTCAGAAAAAAATCACCGGAAAATCCGCCGAAGAAAAAAACAAACCCTAGCCGGAATCGCCGCGCCGCACGGTGAAGAGCGGGGGCGCCCTACGGGCCGGGCGGCGGCGCGCGTACCTGGGGGCCTCGGAGGGCGGC
The DNA here is from genome assembly GCA_036346265.1 of Melocanna baccifera. NCBI lineage: Eukaryota > Viridiplantae > Streptophyta > Magnoliopsida > Poales > Poaceae > Melocanna > Melocanna baccifera. The sequence goes on along the minus strand of CM070694.1, from coordinate 19,959,169 downwards.
GGCGCCTAGGGTTTAGTCGTGGCCAGTGCGAGCACGCGACACGAGAGAGACGAACGAATTGATGGGTTTGAGTTTGTGGGGGAAGGGTGAGACGTCGGGCACGAGTAGCACCGGCAGCAGCAGATCGGGGCCGATACGAATACGAAGGAAACGAAAATAATCTGAACCGAATTAAATTTAATTTCGATTTGTACGAAACGAAAAGAAAAGCGAACCTCGAGCGAGCGGTCAAGGAGGCGAGATCAGATGCGATTGGATGGCTGGCGTTCGTTCGCGGGGCCGCTTCGCTCGCCTTGGGCGTCGTATCGTAGCCAAGGGGAAAGTCATGAATGTGTTAAATGTGTACAGAGAGGCTCCGCGTTCTACGTATCTTGGAACGCCCATTGCTACTGAGAGATCAAAAATAACTCGCAAAGTCCACACTCCACGAGTGCGCATGTCCAATCCAAATTGTCTGCAGAGTCAGTGATGCTCTTTTATCGTGTAGTAGGGTATTATATTTATATTAATATATATTAATCCATATATGTATATAGAATATTGCAATATAAGACTAAGGAACGTTTAGAATAGCAATATCTTATAGCTTTTTTTACTGTATCTGACTTATTTTTTCCTGTAGCTGAATTGGCTTATTTAGCATAATTAAATTTAAAATTAGAAAAAAAAACTAGTAAGATGCCCGTGCGTTGCAACGGAAAACCAAATATCCAGCACAAAAATTGTATACTACAATATCCAACACAGATGGTTTTAGTTCAATTGCCAAACTATTTTTCTGTCAGATTAATCGCTGATAAAAATTCTTTCCGAAATCATTGCTAATATAATAAGCTATATTCTTGCTTCTAGCTCCTAGGAACTCCAATTTGTATCCATTATCAAACATGCAAGTCATCATATTTGCACAACTGAACATCAAAGATTCTTATTAATAGAGATGAATCGTAAGATATCTAAAAGGAAAGATACTGACCTCCCAAGACAGCAGCCGAGTAGGTTTGACCACTTCATCTCTAAGTGTTTCTTGAGGTTGCCGCTTGAATAAAAGGCACGAACAGCTAATAGTGGGCAAATAATTACTTGCAGAGAAATGAACAAATAAACAACATTTCCTTTGTACCCTAATAAAAAATAAGGGAATAGTATACCAGGGAAGTACTGAAGAAATTTTTTTGTTAGATTAACTGTTAATATATAGCGAAATATAACTCGGTATGGATATTAATTATTTAACACTACATAGTACACTCATTTTGGCTACAATAGTTTTTCATTACAATGCTTAGAATATTACATCAACTTGCAATAATTTTATTATCAACATTTTTCTTACATTGCATACTCCGTTAAAAGAAATTTTATTTTCTGTAAGCAACAGATGTCTGAGAATAAAGTGGAGTATAATTCGAACAACGACCATGAAGATGATCAAGTCTCGAATGAGAGTAAAACTTGACATAGAAAAAGGTTACCACAAGAGATTATCGTAGCCAAGCTAAACTGAAATAGCAGCCCAGAAACTATACTACAAATGTAGGAAGCTCAATTTTACTGGGTCAGGCTAAATGAAATCTCAGCAGCTAGGAAGTCAGACAGCATAAGCTAGATTAGGATATTGCAAATAAGGTCCTCTGCGACAATTCCAAAGATGATGTAAATGCTTGTCAGTATATCTAGCTTAGGTTATATATGCTTCTGCTTAGCTAAAGTGCAAGTAGATGACATAATGCTAAACCGTCATGATTCATGAAGGAACAGACCCAAGTGTGTAGCCTTTTGTTTTCAATCCAAAGTGTGTAGTACTAAATAAGGAAAGCAAGTTAGATATTTGATGAGTGCTTCTCACATGATTAGTCAAACATTTAAACTCCATAATATTGGTGCTTACAAAGATAATAAAAGGAGCTTATTATTTCCATAAAATGACCTTATTATTTAACTAAGCTTTTCTGTGAAATGAATCCCAGTATTTCTTACAATGGGTATCTAAAATGCCAGATAGCTAGATCGAAGCAGACAGAACAAACATGAAAGAAGCACCGGTCATAGGAAAGTCCCACATTGCTAATTCATTCAAATTATAAGAAACTTTTATATGACTGCACGAAGCATAAAAGATAACATTTAAACGTAATTCCATGCTAATGTCTTTCTCATTCTAATCATCAAGACAACGGCTAATTTCATGGATGCTGTCGTAATAACACTAAAATGCCCATACCACCAGTAGGAGTGAAAGACACCTGTAACTCCTACATTCCGAGTTTGACTAATCATATTCGAACTATGCTCATTAGATTCCAAGAAATTAACCAAAACCTACTTTGGTAAACATAGTATTTTAAATGCAAGGCCAACCGCAGTTCGAGTATCCTAAAGAACATAACATGCAATGCAACAAATACAGAAACATCCTACTCTGATATTAGCACAACATGAACATAGCATTTACAGCATTTAGAGAACATCCCACAAACAGTAAGTCCTAACTATTTTCAGCAGTGAATTAGTACTTGTACAGAGCTCTCTGTTGCAACCCATTTTGCAATTACAAAGCTAAATTATTCTTAGATAGAAGCTAGCAGCAGATCATTCAGAACCATAGATACAGGAAAAATAAAGTAGGAATGCTTATGCTCTCACATCTAAGTAGTTTTCTGCTTAGACATTTGTCAAGCAGTCAGTACATGATCTAATACCAGATAATTGAAAACATGATCCATGTTAGGATTCATTTGAAAGTAAAATAGATGACTTACAAACTTAACTCTGTAGCTTCAAATTTGGCATGAGACCAATGGAGATGGCTTTGGCAAAAATTTTTGCTCAACAAATAAAGTGACAAATGTTTCATTTACAACAAAGGAAGTGCACAAATACATAGTAATTTTTTAGATGCTTTCGTACTAATGATCCTGGGCAATGAAGAAAAGGGGAAATTGAATATACAAATCATGTTTTCAATTAACAGAGGAAGGGTGCAAGAGAGAGGTAGGGCATGCCAGGCTGCAGGCCTCAGATTTAACATCATTTAGATGGAGAAATGGAATTACCTTCAGAAATCCACCATGACCGAAGGCTTTGTTTACAAAAAACTTGCTGCCTGAGATCTAAATAAACAGCCCAAATATGACCAAATTCAAGAATGGCAGAGTAAGAAATCCACTATAGATTAAGCAATAGCATGCTAACCTGTCATGGTTCACCACGGATCTCGCGGGTCAGCCACCTCGAGATGAGCCAGGCTGGAGTGTGCCAGTACCTATGTTTGATGAACATAGCACGTTGTTGAACTAAAAGCACAACTCAAATTTTTCTATGCTATAAGTAGTAAGCACAACATCTGAAATGCTTACTAAAACACAAGCATTTCAACAGATATGGCAGCAAACAAAAATGCAGTTGTGTATTTTGGAATAGAATACATCTAATTATGCAGACTTCTTAACATATATTCACAGATTCACCATATATAACAAAGATAATTATGTTGCAAAGAAAAGTACAAAACATATTCCGGTTTAAATTCCAGGTATCATCCTTGACAGTTGACAACTTACAGCTATTTATGCAAGATTTCTTAACATGTATTCATAGATCTAACAACCCTAAGCATTTTGCAAACAAAACATATTCTAGTAGAAATTTCTGGTATCATAAGCCAGAGATAGTTGTTTTAATTTTTTGAGCACAATTTTTCATTCAAATAGAAAAGTAGGATGCCCTTGAACCATATGGAAATATGGAACCATTTCCGTTGAAGATATCTGTAACCTCAGTACCATTTTCAACTCTACTTTAGGATGCTGCTCCTTGTAAAAGCTTGGCATAGGTGTTGCTTTAAATGTCAGGCTCTTTCTAAGCAGTTTGATCTCACCTCTTGGCTCTCTTGAGTAATAAATTAATTTTCAGAACCAAAACATACAAATATTCCAAAAGTTTTAAATGAATGATATGAAGGCAGTTCTCACCTTAGATTTTGCCTGCAAATCCATTTGTTTAAGCTCCTTTACATTGATTTTCTCTTCAAGCTTTTGGAAGAACTGAAAGTAAGGCACAACTATGCTGCTCAAGATAAGAAAGAAAAAACATACATATGAAAATATATATTAACACACCGCCTTTATGAAATTAAACACACCTCTTTTCACTTCTCAGCACGCTCCTCCAATCTGAAACTAAAACAAACCTCAGTGTAACTGCCAGTCAAACACGTCTCTGCTTGCAACTGCTGTGTTTGCGGCCATGTTGTTCAAGCTCGACGGTTGGCAACCAGCAACTGCAATAGCTCCACTACCACAGTCATCGGCGCTGCTCCCCGCCTCCAGCGTGACGACGTACATGCACACGGGCCCGACCAAATCCGGCCGGTGGAAGCGGCGGTGGGGGAGGGGTCGTCCAGATCCAGCCGGTGCTGAGGTGGCGGCGGTGAGGGATGGGGTGTCTAGATCCGAGCATGCATGGGGAGGAGGGAGGAGCATCGGTAGGAAACGGAGACATGTTGCAGAACGGGGGGAGAGGACTCGGCGGCGGCGCGGAGGAGCGGGGTGGGGGGAGTGGAGGCGACGGCGTCGCGGGGTGGGAGGAGGAGAGGAGGCGGCGCGCGGGTGGGAGGAGGAGGCGGCGCGCGGGGGGAGGAGGAGGAGGAGGTCGCGCGCGCGGGGGGGAGGAGGCGCGGGGTGGGGTGGGGAGGAGGAGGCGGTGCGACGGCGCTGGGTGGGGAGGCGGAGCGGAGTGGGAGAGGAGGCGCCGTAGCGGGGTGGGGAGGAGGCGGTGCGGCGGCACGGGGTGGGGAGGCGGAGCGGAGTGGGAAGGAGGAGGAGGCGGCGCGGTGGGGAGCGGCGCGGAGGTGGGGAGGCGGAGCGGATGGAGGGGAGGCGGCGTATGGGGTGGGAGGGGAGGCGGCGTATGAGGATTGAGGAGGCGTCATATGGGATGGGATCGGATTTTAGGTTTAGGCGGCGTCGTGCGGGGTGGGAGGGAGGGGTAAAAGACGGTTCAGATTTTATCTTATGATCAGATCGAATGGCTGAGAAGAGAGGAGTGACGACGGACCAACCACCAATTGCTTCTTTTATAATAGTAAAGATATGTTAGCCTATCACAGACAATACAAAGGAATACGAGAAAAAAAAAGAAAAGAGAAAAAAGTCCAAAAAATCTTAAAAAATCATAAAAAAATATAAAATTACTGAATAGTGAAAAAAAACAGAAGTTAGCTTTAAGACAAAATGAGCAAGGCCTTAAGAGGCAGTGGTATAGGAGCGACTTTAACTTAAGCAATACACAAAGTAATAAATTGGTGGTTTGTGATTGAATAGTGGATGTTGGTACAATAAGGGCACATGCAGTGTCAAAGAAGAAGTAATTGCCTGGTCTAACAGTTGTATTGTACATGAATCTAGTTTGATTTTTTTCACTGGTTTTCATCCAAATTATTCTCATTTTTCCCCCAAGTTGTATCTAGACTTTGTCTAAATTGTAAAGATTGGATTTCGAGGTTTGTTTTACAAAATTATCCTTACTTGCTTCACGTCTATACTAATTTTGTTTTAATTTTTATTTTACTTCTATATTTGTCCTAACTTACTTTTGAATTTATACGGACTTGCTTCACACCTATATTAAGTTGGTTTTATTTTTTATTTTGCTTGTAAATTATACTCATTTTGCTCCAATGCTTATCCCAACTTGCTTTGCAAATTATATTGGCTTGCTTCACAACTATACTAATTTTATTTTATTTTACTTGAAAATTATAATTAATTTTGCTTGCATGTTCATGCCAACATTCTTTCAAAATTATTTCGACTTGGTCCCAATTTTATACTTGCTTGTTCTAAAACTTAAAATGATTTGAATTTTTATACAAATTTTGATTTGAAAGTTTATCACAACTTTGCTTCCAAATTTATAGTGACTTACTTCAATTGATTTGGATTTTTCTCTGGTTTTTCTGTTCAAGTTATCTTGATTTTGCTTTACATCTTGCAATAATTTGATTTGAAATTTATTCCTAATTTATTGTAAATTATACTCTTTTTGCTTTTCATGTTTGTTGCAACTTGCACAAATATTTATAGCGAATTGCTCTTAAATTTATACTGACCAGCTCCCTTCGATAATTTCGGTGCAAAGAGGAGATAAGGATATTATGGGTTGGCCCGACGGGGATTTGTATGTGCACATGATTTGTAATAGAAAGTGTGCTTAGTAAGCGGTTGCGAGTAGGCATATAGTTGAAAACTGGTGTGCTGTAGCGGCGGCAGGCCACATACAAGGTGAAGCTGGTGACACCGTACGGGCAGGCGGAGCTCGAGGTTCCCGATGATGCCTGCATCCTGGACCAGGCCGAGGAGGAAAGGGATCGACCTGCCCCTACTCCTGCCGCGCGGGATCCTGCTCCTCCTGCACCGGTAAGGTCGACTAGTCCGACCAGAGCTTCCTCAACGACGACCAGATTGCCGCCGGCTGGGTGCTCACCTACCGCGCAAACCCCATGCCCAACCTCGTCATCAAGACCCACAAGGAGGAGGAGCTCACCACCTAAGCAACTGCTTCCATCGCTTGCAAGAGCGAGCTGACGCCACGAAGAGATCGTCATAATCAGCAGGTCGAGCCTTTTGTTGCATGCATACGCAGTGCGCTCGATGGGGACGGAGGAGCAGAAAACGTCGGGTGACTCAGCCCAACGAGGTCCAACGGATGTCGGAGCATTCAGTATCTCCTATATCCAAGCATCCGATGCTTACTGGACCTCATGCCGATGGACGTCCAAATCCAAGGTTGTGTCCGATTGGACTTTTTGGACAGCTCAGATCTAATCCCACCTCTACGTGCGCTCGATTGGACAATGCCACGCACGCGCGATGCCTAGCCGATTCCAAAATAACTACCTTTAATTTTCTGGTGGAGAGAATGTGGAAAAGATTACCTAGAGCTGGGAAGGAGATCACGCTTAAAGCAGTGGCCCGAGCTATCCCTGCTTACTGCTTCCGGATGCCGGTTGGGATTTCGTTTCAGAATGGAAACGATTGTTTCCAACCATTGGTGGGGCTTCGAAAATGGAAGAAATAGGTTGCATTGGCTCCAAAAGGATTAGGAGGAATGGGATTCAGAGATATGCAAATCTTTAGCCGGGCTTTGTTGGCGAAGCAATGCTGGAGGCTACTAACAGAACCGTGTTCTTTTGTGCGCTAGGGTGCTAAAGGGCGGGTATTTCCCTGGTTCTTCAGTTTGGGATGCAAAAATGCTCTAGGAGTGCATCTTTTGCTTGGCAAAGCCTGATGCATGGGAAGAGACTTTTAAGCCATGGTGTTTTATGGAGAGTGGGAGATGGTAAGGCAATCTCATTAATGAGGAACCAACGGATTCCGGGGGCAATGCAATCGAATCCAATCGTTGATCTCCCAGAAGATCTGAAGGTGGCATTTCAAATTGATCAGCAATCTGGTCAATGGAATGGGGACTTGGTTCGTGCTTGTTACAGTGAAGAAACGGCCAGCCTGATTCAGAAGATACCCCCTAGTTACAGTACCTGTGAAGGTTTCGTAGCATGGCCCTATATCAAAACATGTATTTTTACTGTTACTAGTCGAATGTATGTACTTTACTAGTCGAATGTATAAACAAAATCATATTACCTTAGCGTGTTGAGTCGACATCATTGGGACCAGCATGCCTGGCCCACGCTCTCAGCTCTGCCTCCGTACTCAGCCATGTTATGCTTTCGTGTCCTTGTCTGCGCCACGCGTCCTTGTTTTTTCTTGAGAGACAATTTTTAGAGGGGTGAAATTTGTTTGTTGGTATATTGTTTTTTTTCTATTTTTGTTTCAGAGTTTTTAGGAAGGTGGAAGGGGATTTGAGAGGGGTACATAGTTGTAGTACTACTACTAATTTTCTCTTTTAAGTAGTTGAGATAAGAAGATATCATCATATCTGTCACTTTCAATGACATATATAACTCAATCCAAGACTTTCTTGAGTGGAGATTTTGGTGAAGATCATAACGAAGTAGGTTGATCAGCTTCAGATATCAGAGAGAGGAGGAGATAGAACAGTCACATGCATGGTCCCGTAGAGGCCTTTTTTTCTTCCCTTCTGCTGTTACACAGAACAATCGGCTTAATTAAAGCCCAAACCACAAAGGATTCTTAATCGATGCGGCCTGGAACAAATATAGCTGTCGTGGGCCCAAGAGGCCCATTAGAGGGACGGAAGGCACGGATTTGTGATGAGAGAGAGGAAAAGAACTTATCGCTCAATAACTTTTTTCTTTTAACTAATAGAGATTCTCGTAAAATCTGAAGTATTTCCTCTGTTATTCGAGTGCAGACGGCAAAGATGGAATTTCTAATCAACAGTAGATAACTTGGTCCCGCTTATTTTAGCTTAAAGCCAATTTCTACTTCTGATTTCTACTTTTTTTCACTATTCAGTAATTTTATCTTTTTATATTTTTTTAGATTTTTTAAGTTTTTTTGCCTTTTCTTTTTTTCTTGTATTTCTTTGTATTGTCCTTGATGGGCTAACATGTTTTTTTTAAAATTAATTATACCAAATAAACTAATTTAGCTATAGTAAAAAAAGCTAATTATAGTTAAAAAATTATAAACTAACGTTATTTCGAACGCCTCTGAAGATTGGAAAAGCTATGGAAGATTGATGCCCCAGAAAAAATGAAGATAGTTCTCTCGAGATTAGCCCATGATTGCTTACCAACAGGTGGCAACTTTTAAAGCGCCATATCCCTGTTTCTTATGCTTGTTGTCACTCTGGGAGAACAGAATCGGTACATCATGCTATTTGGCTTGAGCTTCTAACGAAGAAGCCACTATCTTTGCAATTTTAATCTGGCATATTTGGGAGGCCAGAAATGGAGTTAAAAATGGTGAAAAACTTACACATCCTCGTTGCGCTGCTGAAAAAGCAAAAGCTTATATTGATGTGATGTGGCTTTTCTTAAGGCCACCAATGTTTTCCAACAGGCGTGAATTTAGCAGGTCTGTTCAGAAGTGGGTTCTGTTGGATATGTTAGCAATATTTTAATTTTAGATTTTATTAGAAATTAAATATCATAAATAACTAGCGATGCATAAATTAATATTAATAGCAGGCAGCATGTTGCACTTCGAACTATGCTCAAAAACATCACATAACAGAATCGATCGGCCAAATGAACAACTTATAGTTGGACTTGATAAAGAACAGGAAGTAGTATAGGTTCGATGCAATGCATATCATAGATGAAGTAATGAAGTGAGCGGTTATGCAGATATACGTTGCCCAAAAACCTTATTGCCGCCCCGTATATGTGTTCTCTGCGACAATGACTTAGAGATACCATGCACTCTCTTCCTGGTGCACACTGAGGAGGAAAACCAGCACGGTTCAGCTGCTCAACACCACATACAACTCCAGCGAGTAGGAAGAAGAATTGAGAAGAGATTCGGTTATTCTTAGGTTTGGACGTCTCCAGTTCTTTATAAAAATGCGTGACAATTAGTCACTAGTAACTAATGGCATTAACTCACTTTAAACCGATTAATTTACTAGTAACTGACATTTAAATTGCATTTATATAAAATAAATGAAAGAGATAATGCATGATTAAGCAAAAATAAAAGGTGGGTTTAATGTATCAAGAGATGCGCTACAACACGGCGCGGTCGCTCATCGCAAGTCACAAATCATATGATTTTTTACGCAAAATTACACGAAAACGCACTCATGTCTGTGTTTAGCTAAAGTCCTTCTCATACCACGTGTCACATGTTTCAAAGAGTGGCAATGACTCCACTTTATAAATTGATTTTCCTTCATTTAGCTATGCAATATGGTACTACATTATGATGCTTTAGAATTTCTAAAGGAAATAAGTCTTAACTTATAGGCCAATTCCACCACCGGAAAATTGGATTATGGTAAATGCCATTCAGCTTTATTTGTTGATGTTGCAAGAATGGGGATAGGATGTCTGATACGAGACCACAGAGGGAATTTTCAGGCTGCAACAAACCAGTCTATCGAGAGGGTCACTGATCATGAGTTAGCTGAAGCTATACCTGTCCGTTGTGTAGTCCAGTTTGTTAAGGATCAACATTACAAGAAGATGGTCATAGCCTCAGATTGTTTGCACTTGGTGCAAAAGCCCATCGATAGATCTCTCCCTAGAGCAATTGTTAAAAGACAACAAGTCAATGGCAGCTGGTAATTGTATTTGTTTTGTCTTTGTTAGTTCATGGGGGTAATGAGGCAGCACATGTATTAGCTAGATCAGCTAAAGAACATTTCAATAATTGAAAAGCTGCATTTTCTCAAAAAAAAAAAAAAACGGGCGGGAAGCCTAGTAGGCGCGTGCCGTGTGCGCTCGAAACTCTGCTCGTGCAAGCGGTTTGGTGTGGCTGGGCCCAGAGGAGTACTACTCCGTTTTGTTCGGGTTTTATGTCGTCTCGGTTCATATGGATTGGTGTTTGGTACGAACACGATTCATTTTGTATCAGCGGAGCACAGATATGAAGTTCTCTTCGTTTTGGATCTCTTCTCTTCGTTTTGGATCTCTTCTGGCCTTTTCATCAATGGATTCTCTCTCCTGATCTTCCAACCGACTTAGTAGTAAGGCTCTGATTTTTTGAAGAGAGTTTAGGAAGAAGTGTGGGATTTTCACATGAATTATGCAGAAATTAGGGTATTGTCAAGCTTTCGGTCCTATTCTTTTGGACTGTGACTGATAGTTTTTTTAATGGTTGATGGTTTTTATTTGTATTTTTTAAAACTGCAGTGGATGATGTATACAGTATTAGGTTCAGAAAGCTCAAAAAGCAATTTAAAAAATCAGTTTCAATAAATTTTTCTATTTGTTTTAACTTTTGAAGAAGCTAAAAACAAAAGTAACCTAAAAAACAAGGCCTCCTAGGTTTGTTTCTTTAGAGGAGATTTCTTCTAAGTAAACGCCCAAATTGAAACAAAAGATAATGGTAATAGCACTGCGGGCCATACTTACTGAGAGTCATTCTGAGATGGGTCAAGTCGGCCGTTCGCTTGGGTGGGCCCATACTGGCAATCCACGGCCTAATTTATGTATGAACAAACACCTAAGTTTTGCACTGGCACTGGCATATACAGCATTTTGCCTAATTTCATACACTTGATGAGGCCAGTTCCGAAACAACAGCAGGCAATGGCTTGTCGGTGAAAACCAGTCTGCTGCTCCAGCATGTCTTCTGCGACAGTACCACTGCCATATCACTCGAACTCTCCAACACATTTCCATCTCATAACATTGCAGTTCAAACACAACAGCAGTAAAACACCTACATATTAGTGTTCGACAGAGCCAACTCGATAACAGCATGTTTTGCTTACATAAACTACTTAGTACGGGCATATCAAACCACATGAGGACTTAGTACCCAAGGCTCGAGTATATCCAGCCAGCAGATTTGCAACACCATCTTAACCATCCTCAGTTTCTCCTCACCAACACCAGATGCATGACCCAAATAAGACCCCTGTTGCAAATAACGCACAGAATAATAGAGACAAGAGACATGAATTTTTACGTGGAAAACCCTTGCGGGAAAAAACCACGGGCGCTCGAAGGCAAACCCTTGCGGGAAAAAACCACGGGCGCTCGAAGGCAAATCACTATATTTTGGAGAGATTACAATGGAGAGACTCTCTGAGGGCTTGTCCATCCTATGGACTACTGGGGTGCTTATATAGTATTGAGGATAGAGTCCCACATGGAAAGTAAATAAAATAAAAGTCCTACACGGACACGAATCCGAATTCGGATCACTTTCCAACAATCTCCACCTTGAGCCGAATTCGGATCACTTTTCAACAATAATCTCCACCTTGAGCCGAATTCCCTCCAGTAGTCGAAGAATATTATGAACTCCTCCAACAAAATCAGCATGTACACTTTGAGCGCCGAAAGTCCAAAGGACTAGTGAGTAATACCAACTAAGTCTGAGCAAAGCTCAAACTTAGATGTAGGAACTGGCTTTATCAACATATCAGCTGGATTATCATGAGTATTTATCTTGCAGACTTTAATATCACCTTGAGTAATGACACCTCGAATGTAGTGATACCTGATATCAATGTGCTCTGATACCACTTGTTGCAAATAACGCACAGAATAATAGAGACAAGAGACACGAATTTTTACGTGGAAAACCCTTGCGAGAAAAAACCACGGACGCTCGAAGGCAAATCACTATATTTTAGAGAGATTACAATGGAGAGACTCTCTGAGGGTTTGTCCATCCTATGGACTACTGGGGTGCTTATATAGTATTGAGGATAGAGTCCCACATGGAAAGTAAATAAAATAAAAGTCCTACACGGACACGAATCCGAATTCGGATCACTTTCCAACAACCCCAAAAGCAAGCGAATTCATCCCTGCCGATACATTTAGTAAGAAATTAGAAGCAACTGCTATTTTTGCGAAGGTGCATAAGCTGCTAATTCATGGTTCCAAATAGTCCCAGAGCCATCTTATTCCTGTTTCGAAGAAATATACATAAACATTACAAAAAAAAAAACATAACATCTGAATGGTAAACAAAAGCCTCAAGGCCCTCAGGCATTAACTAACTGATTCGCAGGTTATGCAACATTCTTCTTTTGAACGGAGAGTCGGAGAAATTGGTTCCATTGAATGATGTGTAAAATACAAAACCCTTAAGATGTACTATATGAAGTTGCAAGCCCAAAATATATTTCCCCTCCTATATCTATAGCCTACTTTTAGCAGGAAACACATTGAGAGTCCTAAGGCCGAACTTATGAAGAACCCTCCACCAAATCCTTGGGGGACACTAGGGCTGTCTGATAGACACCTCGGTTCCTGTGTTAGACATCTCGGTTCTTGTCTACACTAAATACGTATATCCCTCAATTTCCTATCCTAGTTGGCCTATATATGTATAACCTTTGGTGCATCAATAGATTCATTGTGTGATTGCCCTAAATATTCTACGCTCTCGTGGTATCAGACACGATTGCTCCTGCGACCGCACCCTTCCACTAATTCCATCGACATAGCCGGCACAAACAACGTTGTCGCTGCCGCACACCACGAGCAGGAGGCCACCGCTGCGGCCAACCGCACACCACACGCAGGAGACCTTCGCCGCTGCTACCGTGCGCCGTGAGCAAGAGCCCGCTGCCATGGTCGACGAAGACGACGCTGCCGCCACATGACATGAGCAGGAGGTCGCCGCTGCAACTGCTGTGCACCGTGTGCAGGACACTGCCGGGCGCCGCAAGCAGGAGGCCACACAGGCACTGGCCCTCTTCGATGCTGCCGCCGATGCTTCCCTCCATGCACAGGCGTACAGTATCCTCAACATCAAGGCCCTCGTCTTTGTTGTATTCGACCTCTCCTCTCAAACTACAACAAAATGACGTGGCCTCTTCCTTATCACCCTCGGCAAGTATACCCTCTCTAGCCATGTACTCTCCAATGACGCCCACCCTGACGTCGCAGACCAGGTCCGGATTAATTATCTCATTCTCTCGTGACTTTACAGCACCATCTCATTCACGATGCGACTCATATGGGTGGGTCTCGAGCAACAGTTCATCGGCAATAAGGAGACGCGTGCCATATACCTGGACGCGGACCTTCGCAACCTCGTCTAGGGCGATCTCTCCATTTCTGATTACTGCCGTAAGCTGAAGAGCATGGCCGACGCTCTCGGCGACTTGGGTGAACAGGAAATCTCTCAAGGGGTCCTTCTCTACCCACTACAACGCAAGGCAGACATCTGCGCTGCATATGGTAGCCGATCATGACTTCGACAGTGGAAAACTCCATCGTGCTGTGTCCAAGACGAGCGCTTTGTCCCTCCAAAGCGCCACCCAGTAGAATCAGCCGCGCACGGATCGGAACAGGACAAGCCGCGGCGCCAATCGGGTTCGACCGTGCCCAAAGAACTCCAGCTGGGAGATGCAGCAATACGCCGTTGTCTAGTGACGGAAGAAAAGACAAACGCGACCAGCTTGGTTTTGAAGTGCGCCGTGCAGATCACCTCGAACGACGTCTCATCCTCATCCTCGCCGGTGGGAGCGCGGATGGGCTCGAATTCAACAAGGCGCTCTTGCTGGACGGTTAGGTCCTCAGGTATGGGTGGAAGCAGCACGTATCGCCGGGACACGGGATCGCACACCGCGAGGTCTGAGAAGACGGCCTCGATCTCCAGGTAGGGGCTGCACTCGAGGAGGACGCGGCCGTCGCGGGGAGGAAGACACCTCCGCCGGCGAAGCCGAGGAGAGGAGGCGGGTGGAGCAAAACTCGGTGCGCGCCGCTATTAGACCAACATAGCAAGCTTACAGCGACGGATATCCTAAGCGAGTTGCACGCGCCGTGGGCCGTTCGATCGCGAGTTCGACGGTGCAGATTAATCCAGCGCATTTACATCTTCCTCTTCTCAAGCGAGCGTTTGCGTATTGCATTTCTACCGCAGCACTGCACCACAGCCACATCATTGGAATTCTCCAAAAACAATTCCACCTCATAACATATGCACACTGCAGACCAACAATAACATTTTAGTGTTCGACAGGGTGAGTTTCATGATAGCATGTCTTGCCTACACATACTCAACTTAGTACTAATGACTTCAAAGTTTAAAAAAGAAACGTAGTACATATCGAACTACATGGTTCCGACAAGAGGCATTGCACGGCCCAACTAGCCTAGCAGAAGTGCAGCACCATCATGACCGCCTCGCCGACACCAGAAGCACGACGCAGAGAAGGCCACCAAAAGCACACCTATTAGTACCTGCAGATACATGAAGCTAGGTGCCACTGTTATGGATGCAATAAGAATCTCTACTCTCAGTTTCACTATTAAGATCTTATGTTCAAAACTGAACAGTACATTGTCGCTCAAAGAGCTCCAGAATTCAAGTGTTTTAGACTGCATATTCATGCTTCCAAAGAGTCATAGAGCCGTCTTATATTCTTATTCCAGTTTGGATTTTGGAAGTCAAACGCACAGACATTAGCATGTCATAGGAACATATAAAAGGCTCAAGGCCCTGAACCATTAACTAATTTATACACAGGTTATGTATGATTATTATTTTGAACAGAGTATGATAACATCAATGGTTCCATTGAATGATAAGCAAAATCAGAGGCAGCACATACATTACAAAGAAATGTGAGGATGAACGTTAAGCGATAAATTCGCAGCTACACCTGATCATGCAGAGAAAAGCTGCAGGCAGCCCCTCTGCCCTTATCTTTCCAAATGATGTATGCAGTCCCAACATAAAATACCAAGGGAGTACTTAGTCCCAACCAGGGTTAACTGGAAATACAGGTGCCTACCGGTAGAAAAAATACCGGTCAAAAATTTTCAAATTGAAATTTGAATTTAGGACTGCATAATGCAGTTGGTAGGTTGGTTTAGGTCTTTATTGTACTATATTACCTATTATTTGAGGTTAATATGAATGAATAAAAACCAGTGGTTTTTTATTTAATTCAAATTTAAAATTTTGAATGTAAGAGTTAATTTTTCTAATGATGTTTACATTATTTAATACTAATAGAATGTATTAAGAAGATGCATGCATCTCCTATGCTTGACTTCATGCTTTTTGCCATGAATATGTTAGGAATTTTTAATTCCAAATTTGAAAACCCGGTTTTTAATGGTTTCTCTCTGATTTTTTTGGACGGTAATCGGTCAGTTTTTTCCGTTACCAGTTTCAAATTCAAATTTTGAATCTTGAAATTTAGCTAGTTTTTTTCAATTACTGGCCGGTTTTTTGGTTACTGGCCATCCGACAATACTTCCCCCGCTTCCGGGTTTTAGAACCTTGGTCCCAACACATAAAGACCCGAGCAACAAGTCCATTGGTGATAGTAAGGGTTGTCAATGAACCAATCTTCAGCAAGCCAATCTAGCTCTGCTTGAGGTTGGTTTGAAACTATGGGTTAGGTTTCGAGCTTGAGAACACAAGCTTGGTTTGACGCCTTTCCACAGCAACAGATGAATAAACGCCTTTCCTATTACGAAATTGCTTTCTTTTATTTGCTTGTTGCCTCAAATTCTCAAAACGATGACATGCATGGCAGTTGTTGAAAAGGGCAGCTGACGGACCATGATTACCTTCCTAGTTTGACAAGCTTTCCCGATAGCACAGAAGTACAGAACAATTAACTACTGGAAGACAATCTAAAAATGAATAACGCAGACTACTTTAGATTGTAACATATATGCAATTCAGTTCTTCTGAGAGAATAGAAGCACTGCTCTAATTTGTACGCTCCTGAAATAAGTATGATACATGAACAAAGGTGACGAAGTGCCACTAGGGCACAAACAAACAAACAAACCTACCACTTCACACGAGAGAATCCCAATTCGCAGGATACCAAAATAAGCAAGCAAAGACTGTGACAACAAGCTTACCAGTTCATATGCTTGGTTTTGTCAGCGATGGTGGGAAACCGAAGTACGAGTGTACTAAGTGTCGATCGTTAGGAGTGCCTCGAAGGAACAACGATCCCTCAGCCGCACCCAAAGTGAAGTAGTCATACCGGCACGGCAACGGTATAGTATTCTCCGACCGCCATTTGTTGGAAGATTCACCGTTATTTTGCTTAGTGGTATGAAAGAGAACAAACGAGCCATCTTCAAAGGGATCAAGAAACGAGCCGTCTTCAAAGCGATCACTGAGAAAGAGCATATCAAGAGTGCCTTCTCTTCCTGCAAGAATGGCAGGCTGACCCCTCCAAGGCAACGTCCGGTAGAAGCAGCCATGCGCATAGTTAACACAGCGCAAGACGCCGGGCACGGCCGCAGCCAAAAAAACTCCAGCTGGCAGATGCAGAGATACACCATTGTCTAGTGACGGAAGAGAAGACAAACGCGACCAGCCTGGTGCCATGCTGCGCCATACATATCACCCTGAATGACGTCTCCTCATCCTCGCCATACGGAAGAAAACTCCTCATTTTTATTTTTTAAATTTAATTACACTAAAAAACCACTAGCAGCTACAGTACAATAATAAACCGGCTACAATGCTAAAAAGTAAAAAATAAACCATAAACTATAAAAAAACCCAAATGAGGCCACGACGACGAGTTGGTTCTATGCTTTGAGTTCTTGAGGAGGCGTCTAGGGTTTCTTGTTGTGTTGTATGATCTCTAGAATAGCTCTTAGAATTGTGCAAAACAAATCACAGGGATTCCACCCTTCTAATTCGTGAAAGGGCAGAACTACTTAGTGGGTCCCGGTGTCACAGGACACCAGGTCCAAAAAAAACTTTTTAGCAGGGATTAGCACTTTTCGGTCCATGTGTGAACCTCTCAAACTAAACTCAGTGCACCCGGTTCTTTCTTTGAAACCTAATGAAGGGAGTACTAGCAGCACAAATTCCTAGTAGTTAGTAGTAGTTCACGAAAAGCATCCACTCCCCTTAGTCCATAAAGCAACTACAGCATGCCAAGCCAATCCTTGAGCCAGTGTAAGAAAGAGGGCCACAACAGGCCACAACGTCCATTTGATGATACCGAAGTATGTCACCTCGCAGCAACCCTCGACGCTTATTCATCTCGCATGGTTGGCCAGAAAATATGCACCATGTCCGCTGCATAACTGCACTTAGCTATGCAGCAATCGGTTGTTAGAGAATGGGAGAAATCGACACCATTAACTGCCCTCACCTACTATCTCACCATGGTGTTGCTTGGTCCCTATTGCCTCACGCCCTCGCCGGTCGAAGGAAGGTTAGGCCTACCCGATCAATATGTATTTTGTTCTAAATTTCTCTTAATTATTTCAATTTGTGAGTTAGGATTTCAATGTGATAATTGTTGATTGATTTTTGTCGAATTGTAGGATTAAGACTTAGGGTTTCAATTTTGATTTTTGAAATACCATCCTAGCTCGGTACAAATAGGAGGAAAAATTGTAGTATTTAACTGCGATGTCAAGTAATTAAACCATTGAACATATTTTTTCTATTATATTGTTTTTAAACTATTGAGCATATAAATATCTAACTGGCTTGTCAATTAATTGATGATAATTTCATAAATATTATATTTATTTGATATGTAGATAAATAAGAATTGATGAACGTTACTAATGATGTTATGATTTATCGTGTTATGAATTCAAAAGAATGTAAATACTAAAAGATAATGCATTAACTTTATATTTGATCATTTTACTATTTTTTACTTGAAAATTTTAAGTAATTTTGTTCTCTTTTAACAAACCATTGAGATTGAATGATGTAATTTACCAATTTTTGTCTGTGGTTTCGCTCTTAGTTTCTTTAGTTTGCTGCAACTAATCAATATTATTATCAGGTTTTTTTTATTTTGGTAAGTATTTTGATCACTAATTATTTATCATTATACACTGTCATGGGTTATTTTGATAAGTATTTCGATCACTACTTATTTATCATCATACGTTGTCATCGGTTACATTAAAGTATTGATGCTATAAATTACCGAACGTATTACTATTTAGCACAATATTATTTGAAAACTATATATATTGTTATATATAGGGTGAATTGGTGAAATTTGATTATTTTTGTTTTAGTTCCGCCCTTGAATTCGTGTACATCATAGATTCACAGTACACGTTTGGGAAGGAATTCAAGCCATTAGCAGGATCGTTTTGGTGAGGAATCCTTGCTAAACTGTTTGACTGAAGCCATCTATCGGTCGCTACTGGTTGCTTTCAGTTTGCTTCTGTCTCATTAATCAAGCCGAGTTTACTGTTGTTCTTGTTCCTTTGCTAAGGTTAGATTGATCTTTTAATTTACTCGTGAGTTTGCTCAAGTTAATTAAGGCACGCTGTACTGCTGCTATACTCGAGTAGTACTACTGGATACTGTTTATGCTGTTGCACTACTGTACACATATACACACATACAACTTGTTTCCTACCGAATTGTGTATTTCAGAGGGTATTCACTGCTGGAATTGAGTACCGTGAAAGATACGGCGCGGACACGTATCAGCTAGTGCAACGCTCAGAACGGCTTCTGTGTTTGACTTTTGCTTTGTTTTTACTGGTGCATTTTTCTCTATTTTTTTAGTTTTTTTCTTATTTTTTTATATTGTTCATGACAGACTAACATATTTTTTCTATTTTTAATTTTTTTAAAATTTAATTATACTAAATAAGCCAACTCAATTACAGTAAAAAAATAAGTCAGTTACAGTAAAAAAAATCATAAATCACCACCATTCTGAACACCCCCAGTAGTGATCCATTGATCCTACAGTTGCCACACAGACCCGTTGTGCACTGGATCTAACTAGGGGTGGAAACGAGCCGAGCCGAGTCGGCTCGAGCCAGGCTCGGCCGAGCTCGCACCAAGTCGAGCCATGGCTCGGCTCGGCTCGTTTAGATATCGAGCTAGAGTGCAGGCTTGGCTCGGCTTGGTAGATGGCTCGAGCCGGCTCGCGAGCCGAGGCTTTTGGCTCGGCTACAATGTTCTGGTGATAGCGCTCTGCCCGCTAGATCCCGCCAGGCTACTCGGCCCCAACTAGGGCTGTCATACAGTATGAATAGAGTTGCATAAGCAAGAGCTGCAACCTGCAACCTGCATGAGCGGTACCATTCTCATACTGCAATATTCATGCATGAGCAATATCCCAGAACACGAATCCAATCAATCAAGGAGCAAGAGCTGCAACCTGTAAGACAGAGGATCTACTCACCGGGGGGAGAGCGACGGCAGCACCGGAGGGGATCAGCGGTGGGGGCGGATGAGCGGGGGAGAGGCGGCGCACGGGATCGGCGGCGGGCGGGCGGGAGAGGGGATCGACGGCGGCACCGGGGATCGCGGTGGGGCAAAGCGGGAGAGGCGCGCACGGGGCTGGGGATCGGCGCGGCACCGGGGGGGGAACGGGAGGGCGGCGGCGGGGTGCGGGGACCGGGAGGGAGGCGGCGCGGGGTGGGGGGGGGGACCGGGAGGGAGGCGGCGCGCGGGGGGGGCGCGGCCGGCGGCGGGGTGGGGACCGGCGGGCGGCGGGCGGAGAACGCGGGGTGGGGGGAGAGCGAGCGAGTGGGTGATGCGAGCGAGTGCCGAGCGATGCGAGCGGGGTGGGGGGAGAATGTATGCGGGCGATAAGCGGTTGGTCGGGTTGGAGACCGGACGCGAGTGGCCATACGGGCGATTGGAGATTGTTTTTGAGTCCGGCTCGAATTGGCTCGCGAGCGGGTCGGGCTCGGCTCGTTTTTGAGCCAAGTTGAAACACGTGCTTAGCTCGTTGAGTATAGCTTCGAGCCCGAGCCGAGCCTATAACGAACTCGAGTAGCTCGCGAGCCTCGAACTTTTTGTCTAACCCTAGATCTAACCACCTCCGACGCCGCCAAGCCCCGTTGTTGCACCGGATCCAAAGACGCCTATCACGCCTATCACCCCGCCGCTATGGCTGGCGGAGGCAGTGAGAGTGGTGGGAGAATAGCGGGGAGAGATTGCATGCTCCGTTGAATCGGTATGAATGGTGGATTACTGTATAGTTAGAACGGTACCGGTGTTCTGTAAGATTTCAATAGAATATTAGATAGATGGAAACATATGTGCATTTATCTTTACGTTGTACTCATCATATACTCATCTTAAAAGAGTTACGAAAAATTTTAAATTTTTTTCTAAATATACTTTATGATTTACTCTATCTATGTATAAAATTTTAAATTCATATTTATTATATATTAGAAGTATCAAAAAGAGAAAATTCTGACAAATTTGAACTCTTAATATTTGTTAGATTTTTCTCCTTTTTATTTCTCTTAACATAGAATAAATTTGAATTTAAAATTTTATTCATAGCTAGAGCAAGTTTAGAAGTACATATAGAATTTTTTTCAAAATTTTTTTATAATTTTTTAGTTTAAGTGTATAGTAAATATACTATAAAAATGGGTGTATATCATATGTTCCTTGGAATCTAGATATGGATAGATACTCTACTAAACTCGCTCATCTGAAAAAAGAAAACCAAACTTCGGACCTGTTTTTTTTGCTACGACTTATGACTTTTGACTGAAATTTTTGAATTTTAGCGGTTTGCGACAGAGATTACAGAGATAGAGATACTCGCTTGCGATTTTGGATAGTACAGATGTTGAGTTTTTAATATATACTATAATTAATTTATAGATTTTATCTTAAAAAATATTTTATTTAAAAATTAGATACTATAATAAAACATATTTAAGAAACTGAAAAGACCATACCCTCCTACCAAACACGCTCCCCTGAATAGCGTACATGCACTGGACGGCTCATTTCGGCTCGATTTCTCCTCGACTACGCCTTCTTCCCCCGTGGCGACTGGCGCCGTGGCCTACTCACTCGCGACTCGTCGCCCCCCACCACTCGCAGCTCCCTGCCTCCCCAGCATCTGGGCCTCTACAAGCACGCGGGGGCTGCGCCCCCGACGGGATCTCCACGCCCAGCTCAAGCGGATCTCCGCTCCGAGCGCAGGTAACTCGAGCCATCTCGCTCCAGATCCAGCCCTGCTTCCCGCTTCCCCATTGGAGGCGGTGGGAGCGAGTGATCTACGGGGTTTGCTTCCTGTGGGGTCGTTGGGGGTGCGGTTTTTGGATCGGGACAGGACTCGGAGTTTTTTCGTTTTTTTTTTGTCGTGGCTGTTCAGTAGCTCGCTTCGTGTTGCTTAGTCTCGCGCTGCTGCGTGGGATTGAAATGGGCGACGCGGGGAAGGTGATCGAGCAGTGGATAAGTTGGGGGGGGGGGGGGGGGGTGAGTAAGACGAGGAATTGGTCGGCATTGTGTGCTGTTTCTTAGTTCCGCTCGTTTTTTCTGTTGAGTTGTATACTGCAATTTTGAACAGTGAGGTGCTGCGATGCGGCAAATGGTTGGGTCGGGCATGTTCTGGGACTTGTGGGGGATGTAATCTCAGTTCATGAGTCATGAATGTTGAATGTGTGGATTTCTTCACGAGGACTTGGTAGGGATGAAATTGTCAGCGCGAAATTCTATACGGTCACCTCAATTTAGTTACATACATGAATACGCACGCTTGTCAGCTAGTGATATTTTGGAATGAGAGCTAGTGGGTTTGGACATACAAAATGAACTAATTGTAGGATCAGATTTGCAGGTCACTGACTATTTTCAACATAAACACTTGAACTGATTTTTTGTATCCCATTGTTGTTTCATGTAATTAACAATGGGGCTTTTTGCAGGTCCTTTATGCTTGTGGCAAGCAATCGGGAGTACTTTGGACAGCGTTTTTAAACTCAGATTGTTGTCTCCCCTGCACACAATATGGATGAGTAATGATCGCTTCAGAATAGGCCTTCTTCCATTTACAGATGTTATGTTCAATTGTAAACCAACTTTTTTATGTCTCGACTTAACCAGAGAAAATGTTGACTTAACCAGAGAAAATGTTGTTGAGCTGCTGCAACGTTATCGCCGTGACCGCCATGTATTACTCAACTACATCCTTTCTGGTAACTTGATCAAGAAAGTTATAATGCCGCCTGGTGCAATCTCTTTGGATGATGTAGATATTGATCAAGTCAGTGTTGATTATGTCCTCAATTGCACTAAGAAAGGTGAAGTTGTTGTAGCTTTATTGTAGTATGACACTTTTTCTTCTCATATGTATTCTGATAATGCTTTTATGATGTAGGTGAATCACTTGACCTTGGAGATGCCATCCGCCTTTTTCATGACAGCCTTGATTACCCTTATGTGGTGAGTTGATTTATACTTATGGTTTCATCATGTATTTTTTGTTTTGCTGGAAAGTTTGCCTGCCTTTTGGGAAAGTAGGAATTATTTGAGCTGGTCGTTTTAAACTTCCATGATAAGTGGCATCCATCTTACTTTACTAATCATTCTACTCAATACCCATGGATACCAAATTGCATCTCATATGGACATTTTGTTATGATCTTCCTAATTTGATTATAGAATATCTTCACTGCGTTGCGTGCTTAGTTGATATGTTATGCACAGCATGTTCCCAGAATATCTATTGTTTGTGAGTTATGACTTTCATATGCCTGAACTTTTATTTCTTTTGTCAGAATAACACGGGAACTGTGGAAGAGTTCTTTTTACTTACAAAACCAGAACATTCTGGACCAGCACCAGCAAGAGAACCACCCCCTATCCCTGCCACCACACCATCACCAGTTGTGATACCATCACCAGTTGTGGAACCACCACCAATTGCTGTGCCATCACCAGTTGCAGCTACAAACTTACAAAAATCACAATCGTTCGACTCTCCCACTGAGAAGGAATTAACCATTGCTGACATTGAAGACTTTGAGGATGAAGAAGATGAATTTGATAGCCGAAGGGCTTCTAGAAGGCATCAAACTGATGCCAACGATCTATCATTGCGGTTACCACTATTTGAAACAGGTAATAATTATGAATTAAGAGCTATCATGATTTTACATGTTTGATAAGAGATACAAGTGAAATAGCCATGTTAACAGATACAAGTGAAATAGCCATGTCTTATGTTCCTTATAATAGTCTTCATGCTGCTGCAACTAGAGGCACTTCGATGATCGTCCATCTGTTCCTTCCCCCTTTAAGAGAGCATTTTGTTGGTGATTTCCTTGTAGCATAGTCATGCACTATTGTTTACTTTGGTTTCTTGAATTACCTGAAGGCATCAGCCTTAGTTATTGGAATAACTTGGCCATTGTTGTTCACTTCAATTACTTCTTAAACTTGTTCAACTCTGAAATCTGAACCATCAATAAAGAATGTTAATGAAGGCGTTCACCTCAGTTATTGGAATAACTAGGTCATTGTTGTTCATTTACTTCTTAAATTTGTTCAACTCTGAAGTCTGAACTATCGGATAAAGAAAGTTATTGACAAATGAGACTTTTTCAGGTATCACAGATGATGATCTTCGTGAAACAGCATATGAAATCCTCGTTGCTGCTGCTGGTGCTTCAGGGTAGGCCTGTGCAATTCATTATGTCCAGCATAGTTTTTTAATTAGAAGATTACAGGTCTTTCAGGAGTATCATAGTACTTAACCTATTTTCGTACTTATAGGGGGCTTATAGTTCCGCAGAAAGAAAAGAAGAAAGAGAAGAGACACAGATTAATGAGGAAACTTGGACGTAGTAAGAGTGAAAGTGCTGAATCCCAAACTCAACGGCAACCAGGTTTAGTTGGTTTGCTTGAAACCATGCGAGCCCAGCTTGAGGTGTGCTGTCTTACCTTTCTGTTTCTGATGAATAAATTAACAGATGAGTTTTTTTCCTTTTGTGTTTTCTGACGTTTGTTATTATTTATTTCTCTCAATTCAAATTAGATTAGTACACTTGAACACTAGTAGTTTAAAAACTTCTTTTGGCACTTGAAAGTCCATAAAGTACAACTTGTTGAGTTTAAGGCTATCATCCCTAGGTTAAAGCTTCTCAGAATGCTAATCTTACATCTGCATACCTCCTTTTTTTTCTCCCTGTTTTTGGATAGATAACAGAGTCCATGGATATTAGAACTAGGCAAGGATTACTCAATGCTATGGTAGGCAAAGTTGGAAAACGGATGGACAATCTCTTGATTCCATTGGAACTATTGTGTTGTATATCGAGAGCTGAGTTTTCTGACATGAAAGCATATCTTCGTTGGCAGAAGAGACAGGTTAGCCATCACCATCCATTTGTGCCTAGATGATCTTGAACTATATCTGCATCACTTGACATTATATGTTTCATTTGTATCTTTGCTTAGCTAAACATGCTGGAAGAGGGCCTTATAAACCATCCTGTTGTTGGATTTGGAGAGTTAGGTCGAAAAGTCAATGAGCTAAGGAACCTTTTTAGAAAGATTGAAGAATCTGAGGTTTTATGCCTACTCAGTGAAAGTTTTTATGGTTGATTTATTGATTTATATAACCATTGTATAAAGTATCCATTAAACGGAGGTTTATCCTGATGTATTACTTGCTAGTCCCTGCCACCATCTGCGGCAGAGGTTCAACGTACAGAATGCCTAAGATCACTGAGAGAAGTTGCTACTTCTTTCTCTGAAAGGCCTGCTCGTGGTGATCTTACTGGTGAGGTTTGTCATTGGGCTGATGGCTACCATCTGAATGCCGCATTGTATGAGAAAATGCTTGGCAGTGTTTTTGACATCTTGGATGAGGGGAAACTTACAGAGGCCAGTACTTACTTATTTGCAATTTTCTGCTGTCTAATTATATCATTGACTGAAATATTTCTCACATTTTTGCTTTAATCCACCAGGAGGTGGAAGAAATCCTTGAGCTCCTAAAGTCAACTTGGCGGATACTAGGAATCACAGAGACAATTCATGATACATGCTATGCATGGGTATTATTTCGACAGGTAAAGCCGTAATCAAGAAATACTATTTCGTGCTTGTTCTGTGGTTGGCCCTAAATATCTCTACGACAGCAATTGGATGTGTTTTTGGACCACTAACTAATGTCCACGAATTGTTCACTGACTTGGGGCCTATTCTGGCATATCGTGCTTTTTCTTAATAGTTACTCCCACACAGAGATGGCAACGGGTACATACCCGCTGGGTATAGTCACCCTATACCCGTACCCGATAGATATAACTCTACCCGCTACGATACCCGTATCCGCACACGGGTATAGAAACTTACCCATACCCGCACCCGCGCGGGTGTTTGTACCCGACGGGTAACTCATACCTGATAGCACAAAGTGACAGGCACAGATTTTTTTTCCCACGGATTCCATACAACTGATAGGCACAAAGTGAATAAGGCATAAAGTGAAGATATCTCACGGATTTCCATCAGCTTCGTTTCGAATATATATATATACGGGCCACAGGTATATGGGCCATGAGTGGGCTGAATTGATAAGGGTATGTATTATGTATATGGGCCGCCGGGTATATTTTACCAACGGGTATGTGGGTACGGGTAGTATACAGCCGTACCCGCACCTGCTCTACCTGATGGGTAGAGGTTTTTGTCCATTAGTATACCCGCGGGTGAAAATATCTTTTCATGCTCATCTCTCTATCGGATACCCATCGGGTACTCGGGATTCGGGTACCTGTTGCCATCTCTACTCCCACATAAGCCAAAAGCAAGGGAGGAGTTCCTCAAACTTGTTCTTTTTTATGATGGGAGTTCAAGCCTTTTTCTTTTCATAAATACCAGAGATAATTATCTGAAAAAGAGCCCCTTAGTGCAAAATCCCCGTTTGCCCTTTACCATTTTGTGGAAATGATGCATTTTCCTAATAACAAAGTTCAAGTTAAGCCTGTCTTGAAGTAGGATAATTGTTAAGTGCTGAATCGTATGTAAGACCGGTAACCATTGGGCCATTTGTTTCTCTTCAGATCAAAAGATGCTCTTGCATAAACACTAGTTCACTGGACTGGATATCATTTAAAGTCCTGTTTCATAGTGTCCTACTGATTTATTAGCTCATGAGCTAAGTTGCCATCACAATAATATGGTAATTAATGTAGGTTCTGCAACACAGTTTGTTTGTACAGGTGAGCAAGGACTCCTGAAAGTTGTGATTGAGCATTTGAGGAAGATACCTTTGAAGGAACAGCGTGGCCCACAAGAAAGATTACACTTGAAAAGTCTATGTAGTTCTGTTGATGCTGAGGATAGCCACCAAGTCTTCACATTTTTCCAGTCTTTCCTATCACCAATTCAGAAATGGGTGGACAAGAAACTGAACGATTATCATCTACACTTCTCAGAGGTTTGTTTTGCCCCCCCCCCCACCCCCCCCCCCGGTGCGTTTTTCTCGTGCACTATAACATGCATGGTCAGTGATGCTATGTAAAGTATCTCCTCTACTCTTTCCAAACTAATCCTTTAAGTTCAACAAGGAATAGATTTGGGTTTGTTTACTATATATAGAAAATATTTACCATGCCAGTGAAGATCAGCTATATAATATGTCCCATTTCCTGTAGGTATTTGTTACTCACTATTGAATGCGCAATGCATATATGCATAAGATGTTGGTTTAATGGAGAACGGGAGAGAGAAAAGATGTTGGTTTGCTGGCTTGTTGCTGCCGCTTTAATGGGTGCTAAGAAGCGGGGTGAGAAGGGATGGAACCGAGGCACAATGCTACCTGTGCTGCTGTCTCTAGATGCACGGCACTGTTTTCATTTGTTGCTGCCGTCTCCTTAGACATGGCAGTTTCTTTGCTTGGCTTTTATCCTAGCTACTCGTTGCTTGTTATTTCGAGTCTTCCACTGTGTCCATTCAAATTCATAGTCTCTATCTTCAGTTCGTCTAAGCCATACGAGTCCACAAATTTTTGTGTCAATCAGTTGATTGCTTTACTAGTCTCAGTCCATCCTTTAGGTTTTAGTGTGGTCTTTCGCATAGCAGCAAATGCCGCTCTTTTCTTTGAGCTGTGTGCAGATCGTCTGTATGGCTCTTCTCCAGTTCGTCTTAGTCGGATCTGGCCTTGCCCCGTTCGGATCCAGCCTCATTCGTGCTGGATCCGAACTCCTTCGTGGACGGCCTCTCGCGTCGTATCCCCGAGCTTTTCAGGCCGCCGCGCTTCTTGTGCACTGCGTTTCTATTGCGCTTCTTGTGCACTGCGCCGCCGCTGTCTCGGTCTATGATGTCGTCGCTCTTCTTTCTGAGCCGTCGCCCCGAGCTTTTAAAGCCGCCACGCTTCTTCTGCACTGCGTTTTTATTGCGCTTCTTGTGCACTGCGTTGCCGCCGTCTCGGGCTTCGATCTGCTTTATGAGCTGCCACCATACTTTATGGGCTACTACATGACCTCGGATGGAAATCTTCTATTTTCGACACAACTTTCAAGAGCCGCATGCTACGACGACGTTTCAAGACTTGAATTTTGGATTTTAGTGTTAACTATTTCAAATGCAACGCTATTGCATACGCCTTACATTTGAGGGGGGGTGTTAAGGATATAGAGTTATAGTAGGATATAGAGTTTGTATTCTATTCCACATATGCCTTATCTCTATGGCATATCCCTTTGTACTCCTATATATATGATACCTTGAGTCTCATATCTATATACACACAATATTCATAACAATATGCATAAGGCAGCTCATCATTATTGCTGAGTGCTAATTTAATCATTACTGAACATACCTTGATTTGATACAAATTCTAAACTGTATATTCGAATATATTGATTCCATATTCTGATAATAAATTCCACATCACATAGTTCTGTCATTTCTCTTGTTAAGCTTATCATCTTCATCTCTTGTTCTTGTTAGGCTCTTGTATGTTTCATATTTTGCCCCACCATACTTTTCTTCTAATCCACCATTTCTTCCCTGTATGCGTTTTTCTGTTTCTACTCAGACTTCAGCATATCTGCTATTTTTAAGCTATCATAGATTCTACTGGACCTTTTATCTTATTTTTGTTTGCAATGATGGATTATAATTTTTTCCGCATTACAATTTTCTTTACATCTGCAGGGTCCCAGCTTGATGGCTGATATTGTAACAGTGGCAATGCTTACTAGGCGAATCCTTGGTGAAGAAAACGACAAGGTGCTGATACTTGACCTTCATTTCTCACAATCATGCCATTTTTAATCTAAATCTGAGACCGTTTGCTTGTGGCTTGTGCACCTGTGAGCACCAGAGTAGCAAGACATTTCTTGTGCAAAAGTCATCACTATAAATAAATCCAGTGGTGGCCCTCACACAAAGAATACAAAATTGTTTGGGTCTCTACCCTCCACCTTCTTGCCTTCTCAATTGTGGCAGTGTACAGTACCAATTTTTTGTTCTAAATAATAAATACAATAACAGAACCACTGCAGAATGTAAAAAAACAGAACTTACTTTTACCATTTTCACATATAGAAAATTCTGATTTCCCCCATATTTGCTTTTGTATATCAGGCAATGGAGTCACCTGATCGAGATCAAATTGACCGTTACATCACTTCTACTGTTAAAAGTGCTTTTGTGAAGGTGATCTTCTTTGCATATGCAATTATTCTTTTGGTAGTGTAGCTCTTGTTAAGGAGATAGAGTTGTATTAGAATATAGAGTTTGTATTCTATTCCATATATGCCTTATCTGTATATGGTATATCTTATTGTACTATCCTATATATATGGTACTTTGGGTCTCATATCAATACATACAATATTCATAACATGGTATCAGAGTTTAGATTAAAACCCTAATCTCGATCTACTTCCGCTGCTGCTACCCCCGGGAGGATCTCCGCTCCCAGGGGTGGCCCTTGTTGGGATCTGGCCGTCGCCGCTAGGATCAATCTCTGCAGCGCCGCCGAATCCCCAAATCCCCCCTCTCCCTCTTCTTTTGGTCTTCGTACGACGGGCAGAGGAGGTGGCCCGACGATCGGTGCGCCCCGATTTGCAGCCCAGCAACCGGCAACCTCATCCTCTTCCCCGACCGAATGCCTAGTGCCTTCCGCATCCTGCCACCTACTCTTGCCGCCCTCCCCACACCGATGTGTCACCATCACCGTCACTGTCATCATCGAGGTGTGCCAACGTCGTCTCGAAGTCTGCTGTCGCCGCTGCCCCCCGATTTGCACCATTGTCGGCCAGATCTGGCGCCTCTATCCTCGAGAAAAAAATGCACAAGGTGGCCCTCCGACGGGTAGTGCAGCCGCAGAAGCAACCGTGCCTGCGACACGCCCGTCGGCCGGTGCACTCCCGCAAGCACATGCACCAGCCGACTTCGCGCTCGGCTCTGTCCCATCGCGACGCCGCATCGCGCGAGCTCCTCGTGGATGATCGTCCGGTGGCCGCCGCGTCGGCTCGCCCAAGTCCGACGCGGAGATGGCGCACGGTGAGGACGACGCGCTGGCTCCCGTGCTGGGCGCGCATCCGCCCCTGCGTCGTGGAGGGCTGCGCCGTGGCCAGCCCCGCCGCCGACGTACATGCCGCAGCTGGTGTACTACGTGCCTGTGCGGCCCGTCCAGTACCTCGACCCGACTGCGCAGGGTGGCGGCTACAGCCCGGGTCGGTCTACCACATTGTCGGTGGAGGAGGAAGTGAGGCGTCGGGAGATCTCTACGCCGCGCTCCAGCAGATGCTAACCAAGCTTGAGGCTGCCTCCCCCGGTGCCAAGATCACCTACGTCGACATCTACAGCCCTCTCGAGGACATGGCCACGTAGCCGCAGAAATATGGTTTCACCTAGGCAAGCCTCGGCTGCTTCGGAATTGGGTTGATGGAGATGGGGGCACTGTGCACCAGCCTGTTGCCGCAGTGCGCATGTGAAAGAAAAAAAACAGTCCAAGAAGGCGACGAAATCCGATCCTTCTCTGTCCGCCGAGAGATGGAGGTCACCGCTGGCACCAGTCATTTTTTTTAACTTTGAGTTTTTTTATTTTGAGTTTTTTGGTTGCGTCCATCCCAAGTCCGTAGTTTCTATCCTTCAGTTCGTCTAATCCATGTGAGTTCACAAATTTATTGTCAGTCATAGAAGTGTAGGAATTTTATTTTACATGACAAGCAGTGCCGCCAAGGTTCAAATCACGCTCTGGAGTAAATCCCGATCGCCAGGCGATATCGATAATCATGGTTACCGCCGTGAACCGAAATCTGGATAAAACCGGATAAAATTTGGCAAACGAATTTTGCGGGCGGGCGGGAGGAGGCCGTGCCGTGGTTTCAAAAACCGGTGAAAAACCGGTGAAATTGAGTGTTAGCATTAATCCCGTGTGCTAGCATTAATCCTCTGTGCAGACCCCTAGTATTATGCTGTATCTTTTAATATCCTGCATGCATGCATACGCATGCTTCTTAATGGCTGCATGCGCATGCTTTTAATATCCTGCATGCATGCAGAATGCTAAGAGTTTCACGCAGACTATTAAGAGGCATGCGCATGCATGCAGAATGCTAAGAGATTCATGCAGGCTATTAAGAGGCATGCGCATGCACACGGGATACTATGAGTTTCACGCAGGCTATTAAGAGGCATGCGCATGCATGCAGAATGCTAAGAGTTTCACGCAGGCTATTAGGCCCTTGCGCACCCGCTGCCACTCACGGAGTTCGTTTCCCAACTTATCTGCCTCATCAGCTGTTTGAATATAAGGATCAAATGACTGCTGCTCGCTAAACTGCTCAAGAGCTGAACTGCTGCTCTGCCGCCGCCGCTGCTGCCCCCTGGAACCCATTCAAACATCTACAAATTCAATTTTTTGAAATTTGAATCTCGGCCGGTTTTCCCCTCCCGGTCGGCACCGGTAAAACCGGTTACCGGTGGTAACCGGCCGGTATTTCGAACCTTGGCCGCCACTCTTCTTTCTGAGCCACGTGCAGATCGTAGAAGTCGTTATGACGCCGCCGCTTATTTAGTCGCCGCCCCGAGCTTCTAAGGCCGCCGTGCTTCTCCTGCACCTTGTGCATTGTGTCGCCGCCGTCTTGGGCTTCGATCTACGCTGCCATGCCTCTACCTCTATTCCATGGCAGCAGCCGCCGCTCTTCTCTCTAAGCCGCGTGCAGATCGTAGAAGTCGTTATGATGCCGCCGCTTCTTAAGCTGCCGCCCCGAGCTTTTAAGGCCGCCGCGCTTCTTCTGCACCTTGTGCATTGCGCTGTCGCCGTCTTAGGCTTCGATCTGCACCGTTATGCTTTTGTCTATTTCTTTTCGGCTTGATTTGACAGTATTTTCAAGAGTTGCACACTACGACAATATCATCAAGACTCGGACTTCGGATTTTGTTTACTATTTTAGCAACAACTTTTTTGAGATGCAATGCTATTGCATACGTCTTGCATTTAAGGGGGGTGTTAAGGAGATAGAGTTGTATTAGGATATAGAGTTTGTATTCTATTCCATATATACCTTATCTCTATATGGCATATCCCCTTGTACTCTTCTATATATATATATATATATAGCCCTTTGGGTCTCATATCAATACACACAATTTCATAACAACTCTAATATTGTTGGGTTCTATATCTTACCTGATTTCTTTTCCCATTTTACCATGAGATGGATATAAGATCATTTGCACACTCATGCTTGCTTATATGTGAAACCTTCAGTCTTTATCAATTACAGTGTACATTGATTTTTAAGTTTCATTGTGTTGTATTTGATCACCTTGACTCTTAGGAAAACGTCATACCATATTGTTGTCAATATTGGCAAGATTCTTTGCCGTTTGAGGTGTTTGATTGTTGAATTGTCTTCTTTATGTCTGAGAATTTGTGGTATGACCTTAGTTAGATTTATTAGAAGATATCCAAGCCTAAATATTGTATGTGTTATGGTTTATATGATTGTATTTTTGTATCTTTTTCCAAATTTTTTGTGTATACTTTTTGGTGTTTTGGTCAGTTGGTCTAGAGGATTTGTAGTGGCGTTTTTCTGGTCAGGGCCTCAGAGATTGGTCGCGTTGTTGAGTAGATATGCTTAGAGAAACAAAAAAAAGTAGACGCAAAGAGCCACTGGGAGTTGTGCCACCTTATCACTTATGATTTTCATGAAGAGAATTTCTGTTTTGGAAGTTCTCCTTTTACCAATGTCTTCTGCAAAAGTCATTATGGCATGAGGCCTTCGATGCAGTATTAATATGCTACGTGTGCATTATATGTAAGCATGTGGAAAATCACATGACAAGACTTTCTTTTACCTATCAGAAGATAGAAATGCCGGAGGACAGCTGGACTCTAAACCTTCATATTTGTACTATCAATTGTAACTAGTTTGTTCTGGTCAGACCTGTTATGGGCTTTGGGCCCTATGGGGCAGCGGCCGTGTGGTAAGGCTGGCAGCAGCAATGTACGCAGCCAAGCCAGATGTGCAGCAGCCGGGCGTAATCAGCAGGTGCAGCAGCAACGCAAGAGGCTGTCAAGGAGTCCCTAGCACATAAGGAAACTAGGAGCCCTGACTTACACGACAAGCAGCAGATGCACGTATTAGTTGATAGATAAGTAAATATATCAGTACTAGTTCAGGATTGCTATCTCTTAGTTACCAACTATATCTATTAGTTCAGGAGTCCACGTTGTGTTACAGGTTGGAATACGTATGCTACTCGGTTTGTGAGTCCTATATATGAGGACGCGTGATGTACTTTGGAAGGCAAGCAATAAGAAACTTTAATCTTCCCAGTCGTGGCGTCTCAGAGCCTCAAGGCTGCCGGTGAGAATCCCAGTCAAACTGACGAGGGTGAGAACGACATCTTCCGCTACACATTGCGTTCGAACCTGAATTCCTAGCCCAGTTGCTTCCACCCCTTTCTTTCCATCGGAAACAAGTCTAGAAATTAGGCCATATCTACTTGGTATCAGAGCTAGATCACAAAGAAATAAACAAAGTTCTCTAATCTCCCTCTCTTCTTCAACAGGCTTTAAGAGTCTTGGCGGCGGCATGGCCAGCCGATCAAGGGAGAGTGCCTTACCATCGGTTCCTGAACCCATACCTAACCAACCGTTCCACAACACTTGGTATCAGAGCTACTCACCATGGTTTCCGATGTTGAATTATCTTCCTTGGACAGCTTGATGGCTAGCAGCGAAAAAATAGGGTCTTTACTCGACAATATGATGGCCACGTTGGAGAAGGCTATGGAGTTGGTGGACAAGCTAAAGGAGCAGAAAGAGGCGTCGCGTGCCATTGCAATGGTTGCGCTGCCACCACCTTCCCCGGTGCCAGCGTTGGCATGGACCATGTCACCAACGACGACTCTTCTTCAGGCTTCATCTTTGGTGCCTTTGCCAAGGAGGAAGGTTGTCGTTGTCCAGCGGCGGTTATCTCCACACAATCGGCTGACATCGTGCCTCCGCAAGTGCGGAGCACAACGACTTCCATGTAGGGGTCATAGACATCGTTGCATCTCTTCCACAACCATTGTATCTCGAGACAAGAAGGGTGATGTTGCTGCCCTACGTTGGGTGCCCATGTCCTCAACGTCTCCCGCGTCATTAAACCACACCCAAGGGTTGCTGTCTATTGGAGCTTCGTTGATTCTCTTGCAGGCGACACAAGGCCATCATCGTGCCCTCTCGTCAATATGGGATTATGAAGGGCTTCAACCATGGTCGTCACCTGACAGCTCGAGGATGTGCTATCTTGCTGCGAGAGGTGTAATGTTATGGGCTTTGGGCCCAGCGGCCGTGCGGCAAGGCTGCAGCAGCAATGTACGCAGCCAAACCGGATGTGCAGCAACTGGGTGTAATTAGTAGGTGCGACAGCAACCAGTGTTACTTGGACACGGACACGGGAATCAGAATCCGACTTGGATTTGGGTGTTCGATTCTGCAAAAGAAAATATGATTCAAAGACTCGGCTACTATATACTAATAAATGAATATTTTTTCTCTTCTAAACCCACGTGGCCATAACCCTATCCTTGACATCTTTCGCCCCATTATTTCTTCCGTTCGAAGTCTTCCTTTCTTCTGCTCTTCACCTCTTTTTACTCCACCAAATCCATGGTAGAGAAAGAGATCAGCATTATTTCTTTCTAGTCTTCCTCTAACTTTGCTTCGCCTAATCATGGCCATGAATAGGGATGTCGAGCCAACTGCTGCTGCCTTTTCCCCATCTAGTCTCTTCCTCCTTCACCTAGGACGTTGTTAAGGGTGTCCAACGAGTGTCGGAGAGTGTCCGACACGTGTTGACACAGGAATACGTGTTGACACGGCAAAACAATTTCGGACTCGGGTATCCTGGTAACTCTGGCAGCAACACAAGAGGCTATCGAGGAGTCCCTGGCACACAAGGGAACTAGGAGCCCTGACTTACACAGCAAGCAGCAGATGCACGTATTAGTTGATAGATAAGTTAGTTTGGGAAATATATCAGTACTAGTTCAGGATTGCTGTCTCTTAGTTACTGACTATATCTATTAGTTCAGGAGTCCACGTTGTGTTACAGGTTGGAATACGTATGCTACTCGGTTTGTGAGTCCTATATATATGAGGACGCATGATGTACTTTGGAAGGCAAGCAATAAGAAACTTAAATCTTCCCAGTCGTGGCGTCTCTGAGCCTCAAGGCTGCCGGCGAGAACCCCGGTCAAGTTGACGAGGGTGAGAACGACATCTTCCGCTACACATTGCATTCCAACCCGAATTCCTAGCCCAGTTGCTTCCGCCCCGTTCTTTCCATTGGAAACAAGTCTAGAAACTAGGCCATATCAGACAATTATTTTTTTTTTAGTTTACTAGATTGGAAACCCATGTCTGCACCTGAAGCGGACAGCATCGTCCATATCCAGATAGTGCAATCTGGAGTTGTCATAGCCTTGTCTAGTTCCTTCTGATATGTCACCAATCACCATTATATAGAGAAAAGAAACTTTTTTCTTTCTTTCAGATGGCACATTCTGTAGAGGTTAAAGCAGACACAGCACATGAGCATGTTTTAGCATCTCTAGCTGAGGAGACAAAGAAGCTTTTGAAGAAAGATACAACCATTTTTTCGCCAGTTTTGTCAAGATGGCATCCACAGGCAGCGGTTATTTCTGCTTCCCTTCTCCATAGACTTTATGGAAACAAATTGGTAAGTTATGTTAGGCATTTGTAAATGTCTGTAATCCATAACCTTGTGATGCTGCATGCTCACATAAGAGTGTTGTGCCAGAGACCATTTCTTGAGCATGCTGAGCATCTTACGGAGGACGTGGTTTCTGTATTTCCGGCAGCTGATTCTTTGGAGCAGTACATAATGTCTGTGATGGCTTCTGTTGTGGGAGATGATGGTTTGGACAGCATATGCAGACAAAAGCTAGCTCCTTATCAGGTTAGCTCTTTTTTCCTTAAGTACGAACACTCAGAA
This sequence comes from Melocanna baccifera, assembly GCA_036346265.1. Classification (NCBI taxonomy): domain Eukaryota; kingdom Viridiplantae; phylum Streptophyta; class Magnoliopsida; order Poales; family Poaceae; genus Melocanna; species Melocanna baccifera. The sequence goes on along the minus strand of CM070694.1, from coordinate 19,923,381 downwards.
AAGTGCAAAACAGTAGCCGTGCGTTTGCTTGAGTGTTCACCTTTACATGATAATATGTTCATGTCATTATGTGCCAAGTTAGCATGCATTGTGTGCTGCTCAGCAAAGAGTAGATAGTTTATTTTGTGTTGGGGCTTGTTGTGTTGTTTGTCCTAATTCTCTGCTTTTGTTTTTATCTCAGATTGAAAGTAAATCTGGCACGGTAGTTTTACGCTGGGTGAATGGGCAACTTGAGAGAATTGAAACTTGGGTTAAAAGGGCTGCTGAGCAAGAGGTTAGCAAATTTCATTACTAAAGCTCTTTTTGTCTATGATTCTTGCTATACCCTATTTTTCTATATTTAATTTCCTTGTTCTTACTGTGGCCTATTACTGGCCGAACTATTCCCCATGTAATATGAATGACCTAAAGTTCTATATATTCTGAGAGGTATCTTTCGCTCTGGAGTTTGAATCTTTGGTTGCTAGTTGTAACTGTTTGGACTATGGAGTTTTGCAAATAAAATATATTTGTTAGTTGACAAGCTTAATTTGTTGTCCCCTGTTCGTACTTCATATTGTGCATTAGTACCATACTTGAAGGGTGAGGCTGCTAAGATTTAAGTCATGCATTACCTCTTGAAATACATAGACTTCATGTTACATGAACTTGTGTTCTTACTACAGAAATACATACAGTTCATGTTACATGATTTTTATCTTGGAAGGCTACCATATAACATATGTTACAAAAAAATTGGAAACCATTTCTTTAGAAGTTTGGTGTCTGCCTTCAGTGTGGTCTTTACATTAATCTACATGCATTAATGTTTTTGCTGCTGCTGTTATTTTTATCCCTGCTGCATTAGCATTTCATAATTGCATTTGAGCATCTTATAATTCTTCTATTGACTCTGCAAGTTTGAGTGTTTTATGTCTGGGTTCGGTATCCATGCCAAAATATATGGCCAATTGGCCGTGCAAGTTGTGAATAGGACCAGGATTGAAGTAAGGGTTTCTGGAATGTCTGAAAATTTTGACTTCAAAATAGTTGCAAACTAAAGATATTGGTGATTGGTCATTTGGTCTATTATAATACGGCTTTATCCCATTCATAGAAAGGACATAAAGTGAGAACTTGTACTTCTTTGTTTGTGAGTTGTATAAACATCTTTCTTGGTCTGATAGTTTCTTCTTTTCTTTTGACTGCTGCTTGTTACAAGATTTCCTTTTCCCCTGCCATCTCCGCTATTTTGTCTTTGCTTCCGAACATTTTTTTGGTACTCATAAAGTGTTGTTATAATTCTTTACTGTCCGATTTTCTCTATGCTAAATTTTATGCTTGACAGGCTTGGGATCCTATATCCCCTCAACAACGCCATGGGGCTTCTATTGTAGAAGTCTATAGAATCATACAAGAGGTGCTCCTTTTGATCTTCATCATCTCTTTGAAATTTCACTTGCTATTTTCTCCTTACAGGCTAAAGGCTGCCATTGTTTTCAAATGGAGCTTCACTTTTATCTATATTTTAAAGTTATTTACATGTCTTAGTTGTGATATTATTTTTTCCTAATAATTCAGACTTCTTATAGACTGCTTTCCATCTGTCTCTAAAGAGCCAACACTGGTTACTTGCAAACTATTGCAGACTGCAGATCAATTTTTTGCATTCAAGGTTCCCATGCGAATTGGAGAATTAAATAGCCTCTGCCGTGGCATTGACAAGGCATTTCAAGTTTACACACAACTTGTTACTGAACCTATAGGTTTGCACCATCACCCTTTTTTTTCCCTAAAGAAGTACCTTTCGTTTATATCTTACTACATGTTGTTTTTTTAATTCATTCCTTCACATTATTTCTTGTCCAAGTGATTTCAAAGGCAAATATTCTCTTGTACAACTCTAGAAGGCAATAAAATGATGCTGTAGATCGTGCGTCCCTGCTAAATAATATAATTTAGATAAGTATATTTACTCATTAGTATGGACAAAAGAAATATCTACCTCATTTTCTCTAACCCTTTCTTTTGTTCAAACTTCTTTAATTTCTCTAGCTGTTAAGCGATAATGGATTTGTGTACTTGCAGTTGATAAACAAGATTTAGTTCCACCTGTTCCTGTTCTTACTCGATATAAAAAGGAGCTTGGAATCAAGGCTTTCGTAAAGAAGGAAATCCAAGAAGTTAGAACAGTTGATGAGAGGAAAGCAAGTGACATAGTTCAACTTACGATGCCAAAGCTTTGTGTGCGGCTTAACAGCCTATACGTGAGTTTCTTCTTTACAACAGGTCGCTGCTATGAGGCTTTGATCTAGAATGACTTTCTGTGGGACATAGATGTAAAGTGTGCAATTTTTTACATGGCAATATTCATAGAAGTTTTATATTGGAATGGTTGACATTGTTGCTGGATCAGCATTTCCTTCACTTTCTGTTCTAGACTTCTAATATGGAGTTGACAATTATGCTGCTATAGGCATGTTAAATATATTTTTTGTAATCAGTTGTATCTTTCGCAGTTCCTTGTCTGGCGCTATTTCCCTTATGAATTTATCTCTTACTAATGTGGTGCATTATTAGTAAAATATACTGGTTTAATATCTGTAATTTTACATCAACTTATCGCATAAATTTGCTATTGGCTACAACTGATAGTTCTGGACATGACACCATGTATTCCAGTATGGAGTCAATAGTTGGTACTAGCTGTTGCCAACTTGCCATGATTTACATCAATAGGCCTCAAGGCATTCTTATGTTCCTTGTCATTCTTCCTATTTTCATTTTGATTACCATTTGAGTTTTTGAACTAGAAGCATTTTTTTTAAAAAAATGCAAACAGTATGGTATCAGCCAGTTAAGCAAGTTGGAGGACAGCATATGTGAGCTGTGGGCGAAGAGGAAAAGTGAAAACATCAGCACCAGTAAGTCTGCTATTCTTTTTTTTTAAAAAAAAAGTAGTCATCATATCTGTTGGATACTCTAATAAGTTTACCAATTAATCTGTTTGGTCTAGTCCTTATAGAACAAACTAAATCTTTTATATTTATAATATTTGAACTATGTTAGGACGATCAATGAGCGAAAAATCAAAGAGCATTATCTCCAATCAGAAGAATCAATTTGATGGCAGTAGAAAAGAAATCAATGCTGCTATTGATCGGATATGTGAATTTACAGGTAAGAAAATATGTATACACCCGCTAATGTTTTCTTGGAAGCTCATAAGTCTTCAATATTAAAATGTGCACCATTCCTTTCTTAGGGATAAAGGTTATATTCTGGGACCTGCAGCAGCCATTTATTGACAACTTATACAAAAACAATGTTTCTCAAGCTCGACTGGACACTATTATGGAATTGCTTGATTTGGTATGTTCATAAATTTTGCATCCTTTGAAGAACAAAAATTTGAAAAAAAAAAGAAACTCTAAATCGGACAGCTGGCATGCGACCTCACTTTTATATATTACCTTAATGTTGGTTAGCTACTTAGCTGACTAACTTTTTATGGAACTCACTTTACCTGTTTTTTTGGGACTGATAAGCATGCAAAATGTCATATTTGACTGAACATGCCAGCTTGTTTCTGTTCGATTTATGGGCATTCTAACATGTAAATGCACCCCAGGCATGCCCAGATCCATGCCATGCATATTTGTTTTTTTAAAAAAGAAAAATATGGATAAGTTTTACTTCAGAAATTCTGTGGCTAAACTGCTAAGCATATGCTGTTACCTCAAAACTTTGGACATGCATATTTGTTACCTGTAGTGATTACCGATTGGCATTTGTTGGTAAAAGTTTTATATTTGCTGTTTAGTTAGTTTCTCTTGAACTAATTGGCACCTATTTGATGCTACCACTCAATCTTTAGGAGCTTAATCAACTTTGCGATGTCATTGTGGAGCAACTGCGGGATCGTGTGGTTACAGGGCTTCTGCAAGCATCCCTGGTGATCACTTCGGCTACTAAGTTTAGTGGGATGTTGTAACAAGTTCTGGACTATAGTGTTATACTAAATTCTCTTGATTTGCAGGATGGCCTACTTCGTGTAATACTAGATGGAGGTCCTACACGTGTCTTCTCTCCAAGTGATGCCTCTCTTTTGGAAGAAGATCTTGAAACTCTGAAGGTATATCATCGTCTGAAATACACCTTGGCTGCTTTTGTTTTACAAGGAACATCTTGTGTGCTTGATACCTGTTGTAACTGATGTGCGTATTATGCCTCCATAGCATTTAATTTTCCCTTGTCTTTGTTGCCTGAACAATAAACTGCTGTATTAACTCTTAATAACCATTCATTTGCTGTAGGAATTCTTTATATCTGGTGGAGATGGGCTGCCTCGTGGAACTGTTGAGAATTTGGTCTCACGTGTTCGTCCTGTAATAAATATTATCAAGCAAGAGGTAAAGTTTGGATTAAATTTCTTATGAAACTTGTGGGGGAACCGGTGAATAGAACCTAGGCCGTGGAACTCTAGATCCTAGAGGTACGCCATCCATAAGGGCCTATCTCCAATGATTAGGCTTAGTGCTCTTTGGGAACAAACATTAGCTTCACGTCCACTCAAGCGGGCTTAACTATTTTCTTTTCCTCAAATTGTCACAATTAAATTGTAGAAAAATTTCCCCATTTGCATTACAGACTTCCAAGAAACATAGTTAAGACAAGCTATCAATTTATTACAAGCTGTCGAGATTTGGGACTAAGGATGCTATAGTTCATGGCACCACTTACCTAGTCTTTGCTATAATCATATTTGTAAATAACCAGTTGGCATTTATTATGTTCTTTTTGTTCTCCCAGACTCGTGTGCTCATCGATGATCTACGAGAAGTTACTCAAGGGGGCAAGAGCAAATTTGGAACCGATTCCAAAACGCTTCTTAGGGTCCTGTGCCACAGAAATGATTCAGAGGCATCACATTATGTAAAGAAGCAGTTCAAGATACCCAGTTCAGCACCGAGCACCTGATTTTGCAAACCCAAACGAAAATTCTGGGTACTTCGCGCGAAGGTATATACGACCAATGGAACAGTGGTCGGCCTTTCAACCTGGAAATCATATCCATGGTCCACTTCCCTGTTTGTAAGTTCATGTATCATTTGTGCATTGTTGACAGTAGGAGCTAGGATGCCCACTAATCGCGGTACAACACCTATACACTAGTTCTAATACATGGGCCTTGTATTTGATTAATTGATTATTTTGGCCTATGGAAGGTTTAGATTTTTGTTTGTTTGTTTGGGTTTTTTTTTGGTGGACTGTGAACCGGAAGTGTTCTCCATTGTGAAGGCATTCCTTCTGAGAATGTCGCGAACAGAACAGATGTTTATCAGTTCTGTAGCTTGTTTTCTTTTTTTTTTTTCTTGGATACGATCATGAGCACGACGATTGTGATTTGCGTCGCAGCCTTTTGCTGTGGTGTCTAAAATTAGCGTGAAAGTTATTCAAAATTTATACTCCTCTAGACCCCATTGCCCCCAAAATTAACAGAGCCTTTAGGGAGAGGAACAGAAAAGATGAGCGAGTGACAAACGGGCGACCAAATCTCATACCAGAAAATCGATCTACACCATTTCTTTAATTAAAAGTCATAAAGTTCACAAGAGAGCGGTACACAGGATCGTAGATACCAGAGTGCAAGTTACAAGACCAGTAAAAAGGGATAAATACATCACAGCTATACAGAAACAGTAGGCATCAAAACATATACTCCGTAATCCAAAAACATAAAACTCCGGAGACAAGGGATCTTTATTTCCTCCAGGTCTTGTTTCCATACCACCATGTCGATTCCAATCCAAGTTTGCCAAGGGAACTCAACGATGTTGCTGTCCGAGCCATGAAGTCAGGCACAAAATCTTACACCAAGCTCACACCAATCACTTTTGAGTTCCGAGGACTAGATATTGCTCTTGACTACGATTCCCTTGAATCTGACAAACAAGAGAACAATGAGACTATAGAAGAATTTTCAGCTCTAATAGGATTGCATTTGAAAGAGTTGACATTAAAATAGAGAAAAGAAAAAAAAAACTAAAATTCAAGGCTTGTAAACGTCGCCGTAGCATGCGGCTCTTGAAAATTATGTCAAAAATAGAAGATCTTCATACGAAATCGTGTAATAATCCATAGAGTATGGTGGCAGCTCATAAAGTAGATCGAAGCCCGAGACAGCGGCGGCGCAGTGCATAAGAAACGCAATAGCAGCGTAGTGCAGAAAAAACGCAGCGGCCTTAAAAGCTCAGGGCGGTGGCTCATAGAGAAACAACGGCATCATAACGACTTCTACGACCTACACGCGGCTCAGAGAGAAGAGCAACGGTTGCTGTCATGTAAAGGACCACATAAAATCCTGAAGGATGAACTGAGGCTGGCAAAGCAATCAACTAACTGACACAAAAGTTTGTGGACTCGCATGACTTGAACAAACTAGAAGATAGAGATTATGGATTTGAATGGACGCAGCGAAAAACTTAAAAGAAAAAAACGCAATGCAACAACGACACCCGTATGAAAGATCTAGCCTTCCATAGATCATCGCCATCTGTGTTTGGCCAGTGACAAGTCAAGGCCATCAACTTCCAGAGGTAAAGGCCATCACCGTTCACTATAAAGCACAGCTTACTCCCAAAATCCCGTCCACTGCGGTGACGAGCCGAGGTGGAGGCACGGTATGTCGGCGGCCTGGCGGCTGTGGCTCAGAGAGACGGCGCCGACATCAAGGGAGGAGAGCCGCGCCGATGAGCGTGAAGAGCCCGGCGGCGGCGACGAGCTGGATATGGCAAGGAAGAATCCGGATCTGGCGCGGACGAGGCCAGATCCGAACAGATTTGGGTGGGGGCGAGCTGGATACGAGCGGGAAGGTGGTGTGCCGGCAACTAAAGATGCCAGATCTGGCAGCGGGAGCAGCAGGAGAGCGCGAGCGTGACCGCTACGACAAAGATGACCGGATGTCAGCGACATGGCAAGATCTGAGGACGACGGCCAGCGAACTCGTTAGCGGCAGCGCGGGAAGAGGCGACCCGGTAGGGGAGAGTGCCAGATCAAAAGCCAGCGGCGGCGGAGGCGGACTGGTAAAGAAGAGCTCGGTGGCCGGGGAAGAACGTGGCGGCTCAAGAGTATCCGGATCTGAACCCGAGGACGGCGTCAGTCGGAGATGAGATGACGAGCACGAGGTGACGGCGGCCTGGCGAGATCCATCAGTGTCGGCTGGATCCAGGAGAGCAGCAGCTGCCCGAAGAGGCCGTCAGCGGGCGGTGGCCAAAGATGAGGCGACGACCACTAGAGAGACGACCTGGCCTGGCGACGACCAGAGAGGTAGCCGTCCCCGGTAGCGAAGATATCCTCCCGGGGGCAGCAGGCGCGAAAGATGAGCAGAGGCTAGGAAAGGTAAACCCTAAGCCTATCTTAGCTCTGATACCATATTATAAATATTGTGTGTATATTAAAGAGACCCAATGAGTAATATATATAGGAAGTACAAGAGAAATATACCATATAGAGATATGACATATAAAGAATATAATACAAACTATATATCCTAATACAAACTATCCTTGACAGCCAACACAACATGGTTCCTTCAGGTAGTACACCACACGCAGCAGTGCAGCACACACCGACACATGAACTCATCCCCGATTCCCTATTCCTGCAACTCATGACGCACAACAGTACACCACGCGAGCGATGGAGACCGGTTGACTGGAGATGGCGCACACCACGACTGAGTGCTTCACGATGCATGTAATACCCCAAAAGTGATTCGAGAGTTAATCGATTAATTGGAGGGAAGGACCATATAGAAAAGAGTTAAATAGAGATTTTTAGAGGGGAAATTTCTAAAAATCCTAGCAACCTGAGCTTGGACTTGGACCTTGGCCCAAGAGGTGGGCAGCCAAAAGGGGGAGGGACCCTCCCCCAAACCCTAGCCGTCTTCCTCCTCCTCCCTGTGTGCGCCTTCCCCCCCTGCGCCCCTCCCATGGCCGAGCCTCCCTCTGCACCCTCCCTCTCCCTCCTGCGCAGCGCCTCCCCCTGCCTCCTGTGCGCCGCCCCTCCCTCTCCCTGCGTCCTGTGGTGCGCCCTCCCTCTTCCCTGCCCCCTGCGCATAGCTCCTCCCCTCTCCTCCCTGTCTTGTGCGCCAAAGGAAGGGAAGAGGAAAGGAGAGAAAGGAAAAGGGGAAGAGGAAATAGGGGAGGGAGTTCGTGGGGTGTTCGTGGTGTTCTTCGGCAATTAGTCAAGGGTAACCCAGCTGTTCTTCCATTGGATGCATTTTTATTAGTTGTCACCTTATCGATATTCTGGACTGCCAGGACAGACTGGGTTAGGCGGTGGTTTTGGGGTAGTTTCGTGGGGATTCAGATCTGGACCTCTCCTAGAGAGTTGTAGAGGACGTCGTTATCTTTCCATGAAGTGCTAGAACGCGTTGATCGGACTTGTGTAGCAGGAGTTACGATTTTTCTTGTAGAGATTGTTCTGCAGACCGGGAGTCATCTGTCAGATTTTGGTAGATCGGATTGGACGACTAGAAAACGGCAGAATCAGAGGTTCTCCATATTATAAAAGTTGTAGATAATTGTTTCAGCTTTCCAGGAAGGTCAAGAAATTACTATTCGGACACTTGGGCTGGAAATTATGGCATTTTTAGTGCACTGTCCAGAGAACCCGACGTGAAACTGATGTTTTTAGAAAATTAGATAGTGCGGGAAGAAGATGACCGAATCAGGGAGACTCACCAACTAGGTTTAGTTAGATAATTTAATCATCTTTCCAAAAAGTCTAAGAACACCCTATTCGGACCCCTGTATCAATAGATATGAATTTTTGAAGTTGACTGTCTAGAGGGGGGCGGGATGACCTGTAGGATTTGAGGATTGGAACCAAGTTAGACGAATTTATTAGTTCGTGATTGTTTTTATTTGGGTAAAGGTCCGCTACTGTTATCTTAGCAAATGTTATAATTATTATTCAGGTGGAAGTCGGATCCCAGAGGCAGCACCTTCTGCACGTCCGCCGTTTTCTCACGGTTAAGGCAAGTATAACGATAGTTTAATGTTGATAGGGTGGAAGTTCGATGTTTGTTCAATGGTAAGAATATATGTGTGTTTATGGTTGTGGTAACAATGTATTGGTGCTATATAGGAGTGTTGCAATTTACAGTGTTCATGAGTATTTCTGGTGCATAGATATTGTGAATGCAAGATTTATTTTATTGGAGCATTCATGCATATGCATCATGTTGATTATTTGAAGTCTTGATCACGAGATGACTAAGCGCCGAGGTCCCCGTCATGTTGATGATATAACGGGCTAAAGGTCTCCATACTTGTGGAGTATGGGCAATTGGTCCCTGTACCATGTGGTACAGACATGGGTGTGCATCGACGGATGCACACTTTGCATTACCGGTAAGATGGAAAAGAGAAAGAGATAAAGAGTTTTTGATCATTGTGCATAGCATAGCTTGTTTATATGGTTGATGGATGGGTTTGTGAAGTGATGGGCATAAATGAATTCGTACCATCCATTATATTTGCTGAGTCGTTGGACTCACTCTTGTGGTTGTTATTTTATTTAGGTACCGTTACAAGATTGACATGCATGGGAGAAAGAAAGGAATAAGCTTGTTGCACCTGCACGTTCCACACAGAATAGAAATAAGGGCAGGAGAATCAAATGATTGATGCAAGAACCTGTTAGATATCATCTGATTATTATCTTTGGATTTAATTGTAATAAGAACTTAGGGTGTTTCTGGTGCTCTTCTCTAAGTATTATATCTATGAATGGTTTGGTAAACTTTAAACTATTTGCTTAGCCTTGAACTTATTACTTGAGAATTGTCTATTATAAGTGATTTTGCTTTTAGAATCTCTGTTTTAGATAAATAACAAAGGAGGCTCTACCGAAATTTTGTATATCGTAATTAGTTAACTTTGATTTACTACTAGTTTGGTAGCATTCCATTGCTAGACTGGAGTGTTACAATGCACGAGACCGCACTGGCGGGCAGCCCACAGCTGCTGTAACGCCCCCGTCTCCAGGGGCGTCTGGGACACGGCCTTCCGTACAGTTCACACATGAACATGTACGGAACATCGCGCAAGAGTGAACCATCGCATGCTTACAACAAAAGTCCAGCATATATTACAAGATAGGGGTTATCAACCCAGTTTTAGCTGTAGCGGGGCGTGCAAGCCCAAAATATAATACAATACAAAAGACTAACTCCAAGGAAAGCTCAACTGCGACGGGGACCTAAAGCCAGGGGTCTTCATCGAAGAAGGGTTCTTCCGGGGCTTCCTCGACGGGGGAACCCGCATCCGCATCTTGATCTTCTGAATGGTTCGGTAAGCCGTGAGCTAACCAGCTCAGCAAATCATAAGGAAAAACCTTAACTACATGCACGAATTATCAACGGAAGGGAGTATATATTGGTTGTATCATTTTATGTGGATGCAGTTTTATTTCATAAACAGATTTAAAACACATGAAATGACCACTACTTCTTAAGATTAGGGTTTTCACGAAGAGTTAATTAATCCACTAGTCCAGTTAAAACACTTGCAAACACTACTTAAGCTTAGCAACTGGAATCACCCAAGTGACAGCTCCGTTAACCGGGAGCACGGTGTATTCGAATACCATTTAATTGACTCTGCAGAGTTGCCCAACTTTATCCACATGCAACTTTAACCCTCATGACTGAGTTAAGGAACCGGGTCGTTTCGCTGCTCAACCCTAGGCCAGGCTCGCAACTCCGACTCTCTCGAGCAACAAGACCGCTTGAGTTGAGCAGGTACTAAACCAGGGTTGACAAGTCAACACCTGTGGTCGAGGGGTCACTATGTCATTTGTTCAGCATAAGGGTCTAGTACTTATATTTTCACATGGTCCGCAACCACCAACGCCAGGTAAAGCGGTGAGCGAGGACCGTCTCGCAGTGTCTCACAACATCATTACCCTACACTGCACACTAATATGACCATTTTAGGGCACGGTGTCCCATACCACCCTACCCTAGCCTGGGTTTTAATAATCTACCGGCCCGCGGCCACATCCTTATTATGTACTAAATTTTGCATAAAATGATAATATTCTACATATGATTACAATACATCTAGATTAAACCTAGGGTTAACAAGGGGGGCTACAAATTATCATGGCTTTTATCAATGGTAGGACTTATCTACATTAGCATGTCATTCTAAACATTTAATTTTACGTAAACTAGCATTTTACAACTAGCAATAATGAAAATAGCATAAAGGCATAATTAAATAACATGGGATACAACATGTTCAAAGGGTTTGCGACTTGCCATTAAACTGAACGATTTCGGCAATCTCGAACGAAGGAACTCCCGGATCCTGAGCTTGCACCGTCGCTTCCGGAATCCTCGACACTATCGCAAAAACACATGAAAACAGAAATAAATAAAGGAAAATAAAAGGAAACATTTTATTTTAGAAAAAGAAAAGCTCAAATACACAAAAGGAGTTTTTAGAATTTTTCTGGGAAGAATCTGGAGGGATGGAGGCCAAAAATGGGTTAAGAATATTAAACTGAGCAAAATGGTGTATTTTGGTAATTTTTGGAATTTTCTGGAATATTCTAGAATTTATTTGGATTTTCTGGGATTTTGGAAATTGATAAATCGCTGAAAAATAGAATGAACAGTGTCGGGCCGGCCTTTGCTACAATGCGGCCCGGCCCAACCTTCGCGCGGGAGCGCTCACGCGTTTGAACAGCGGGTGGGCCGGCTGGCGCGGCCCACACACACGCACGGCCGAAGGCCAGTGCGCGCGCGCCTCGCTCGGGCCGATGGGCGACGCGTGGCGGCAGCGAGCGGCGCCGATGCGGGGGAGGTGGCGAAGCGGTACGGGGGATCGGATGGAGGCGAGGGGCGGTGTTTAGTGAAATCGGACGGCGGAGATGGGGTGGGAGCGGGAGCGGGCGGAGCAGGCTTGATTGGACGGATGCGGAGGGGTGGTTTAAGTGGCATCGGACGCTCGTGGGGAGACGCCATCCGACGGTCGGGCTTAAACGGCGAGGGATGGGGGTGGACGAAGGGGATAGGGCCACGTCGCCTTCGTCTTCCTCCGACCGGGCTCACGGGGCAGAGAGGCAGAGACGGCGGGGTCTCCGTTCTCCGGCGGCTGTGAGGTCCCTTGGTGGTCAGGGAAGGCACCAGGGGCAAGAGCTCGGCAAGGGGAACCCAAAGGCGGAACCAAGTCGAGGTGAGAACTCGAGGTGGGCGTCGCCGGTGGGGAGGAAGAGAATGACGGGAGTGGCGGCTCGGAGGGGTGACGGTGGTGCTACAATTGAAATGGTGGTGGTTTAACCATCTACGGGAGAAGGGGAACACCGAGGAAGCACTGGCTTGACTCGGGAGCGGCTCAGGGAGGCTGGCACCGGAGAGGTGGCGGCGGTGGGGGAGGGCGCATGGTGCCAGGGAGGAGGGGTAATTCTTTCACGGAATTGAGTTGGGCTTCGATCTTGGGGTGCTACGGTGGGACTCTGGGAGGAAGCAATCGGAGTTTGGTCGACGGGAGAGGGAGATCGGGATTTTGGGCTCACCGGACTAGGGGAAGGTGGTGGCGGGCTAGGGGCAGTGGGAACTCAATCGGCTGCTCGGGGAGGAAGGGGAGGGTAGTAGGAGTTCGCCTGAGGAGGCAATTGCTTTATAGAGCAACGGGGAGGCGAGGGGAGCTTGCGGGGAAGGAGAGGATTTAAGGCGCTCGGCGGCAAAAGGGGAGGAGGACTGTACCGGGGTGGGGAGGCTCATGCCGGCGGGACTACGGAGCTGCTGGAGTTGGCGGGAGAGGGAGACGGTTCGGGGAGGCGGTGACGCACGAGCGGACCGAAGGGGGGTGCTGCGCGGCGGGAGCTACTGCGTCCAGCGGGCGGAAGGGGGAAGGCGGCGGTTGGGCGCGAAATCGGAGGCGCGGGCGGGGCCCACTGGCGGTTGCTGACGCGCGTAGAGGCGACGGGAGCGGGCAAGCGGGCACGGGCGCCTGGCGCGGCCGTGCGGCGAGGGGACAGCGCAGGGGGAGGGAGGCAGGAAGGGTGCAGGCGCCCCCGGGAGAGGAAGGCGCAAGCCAGGGGGAAAAGAGAGAGAGAGAGAGAGAGAGCTGAAACCAAAATCCAAATTTGGTTTTGAAAATTTGGGGTCTTTCAGCTGCTCGCCGGGAGATCCTCGGGTACGGGTACACCACGGTGACGGCCGACAGCAACTCTCTAGTCTCCACTGCTTCTAGATCTCAAGCGTTAGCAAGGTACCCTTTCATCTCCATGGTCTCTAAACTGGTGAATTGTAGCCCTTAAAATTTCAATTCCAATCCATGCGCATATGGCAATGTAGGGCTATCCACTGGTTATAGTTGCTCTAGGCTGCAACAGCGATGAAGGAAAGTTTATGCTGGTCTTGGTCATGCTGTATGGTCATGCTGCAACAGCCATAATGGCAGGTCAAGGCCTTCACTAATACTACGAGCACAGGTAAATCTTGGAAGCTAGGGCAAAGCTGAACTAGATTACTTGCAAAGTCAAGTGTGCCAAGTTTATTATAACTGTCATGCTGCCTGAAAGTTCAGGTTTCTATTTGGATCCTGGATCCTAATGGATAAAAAAAAATACGTTGAAGATGTTACAATTGCAATGCTAAATTCCTTTTTTCCCCAATCAAGTCTCCGTTGTACTTTATATTAGCAGTCACCATCAAGGTACCAATGCAACTAAAGCATGGTGTCAACTATCCTCATGTTGCATGTAAATGTAATATGTACTAATTTATAGTTGTTAGTGGTTGAGTTTACTGAAACTTCTCTAGTGTCTGTACATCTTGGCTCACGTGGCTCATGAGCTACTCACGAGCAACTCGAGCTTTTTATTGAGCCGAGCCGAGCTGGGTTTTCAGCTCCTTATCTTAGCGAGCCGAGCTGAGTTACTTTTTTGGGCGAGCTTGCACAAGCCGAGCCGAGCCGGCTCTATAGCCAGCGCTAACGGTAGCTTCATGTTGTAGGACTTGATAAATTAGCTAGAAGTATAACAAATTGTCTAACTTAGGTCACTGAAGGAAAAAAAACACTCAAGAGGGTCTTGGTAGGGAGAATCAACAAACTATAAGTGTGTCCTCTGCCATCCTACAGCAATGAATGCTTGTGATTGGCGTGCTCAAGCCTTGGAGGACTGAGATTGAGGCGGTGAGAAGTTCAAACTGTCTCAAAAAAAGAAAAGACCTGGGTACCTCCCCAACCCCTAATTGATCTTGACATGCTGATTTCAAATCAAACAGCTTCTGAGCACGAGCCGTTGAAGTTTGATCCAAATTCATACCGTGTCAGTATAGGACACTACATCGTCTCATGTCAGATGTGGTATGACCAATGCTAGGGTCATACGCAGGGTTGTATTAAACGTGGTGTCAATCTGTAGCAACCGACTTTGATTCGGTCTCCTTTTTGTGTGACTCATTTTCTTCGCCTTATATATGTACCCTAGTACTCTATAGGAAGAGAAAATAGCCTCATTGTAATATCTTGAATTTCACCTTCGTGTGTCTGCTTTTTTCCCGCAAGAGTTTTCTATGTTAAATCATTGTCTCCCGTTCTTTTGATCGTCTACTTTTGCCGTGCGTTTTAAAACATGAGGCTGTTCTTGCTATTTGAATACCAGGTCCATTGAGCAATTAATCAAGCTTTCCCCTTCGATTTTGCTCATATCATATACAGGAGATGACTTGTACTAATCAGAGCAATGACTCAGGCTCTTAATTGCAGCCATACCAGTTATGTAGATTTATTTCAAATCAACTTCATGAGAGAAATTTACAGATGAGAGGATGACCAAAAGAAGACTTTTCTGCCTCCTTATATATATCAAAAGAAAAGCGGACAAGATAAGTTGTGCTTAACTGGAATGAATTTTCGCGATCTAATAACTTCCGCGATTCCATGAGGTCTCCAAAATGGTGGTTGGATATGCTACTCAAGTACTCATAGTATGAAAGAACTTTTCTTTTACTTGTCTCATTAACTTAAAAATGGCAATACACACACACACACACATTGACGTATCTTATAATTAGTATACGAGTATACCCAAAGTGATAAAGGAGTATATCAAGTTTGTTTAGGTGGCTAGGATGCACCGATACGTGATACGGGTACGGCGATACAATATTTTCCAAAAACAAGGATACGCCGATACGACAAGTGTATATATATATATATATATATATATATATATATAATTAAATATATTTGAAAATAAATAAATTGTAAATAGGTTTCTAATGGTATAAATATCATTCTATCACTACTTGGCTAGTAATGAAAAAAATAAAAATTGCAAAGTTTGAATGGCGTACCACTTGGTAGTTGGCACTTGGCAATTTGACACATACCCAATTGGTTGCAAGAGCTCCATTTCTTCTTTTCCTATTTCTTCTTCTTCTTTTCCTTTTTTTCCTTTTACTTTTCTTCCTCTCTTTTTTTCCCTAATCCATTCGGCCGACTCATTTTTCCCCTTATCCATTCGTCGGCCGACTCACCTTGGCCTTATTTCTCCGCCTCTTCCTTATCCTTCTTCCTCCATTCCTCTACTCTCCCCCCAATCCTCCATGTGCTGGCTCCTCTATGCGGCGCCGCGCCGAGGGTCGACTGCACGGAAGGGGAAGGGGTAGGTTGATCCGGCGGCGCGCGGAGGAGCCGGGAGGCTGCGACGCACAGAGGAGCGGAGAGCGGCGGCGTAAGTAAGAGAGGGGGCGGAGAGAAAGAGGAGAGGCGGAGGCGCAAGAATGAGGGAGGAGAGGAGAAGCCGAGAAGGCATAGATGCCAGAGGGCGACTCGAGGTGGCGGCGCCGAGAGCCGGAGGGGAGGCGACGAGGAGAAGTGGAGGGGGGAGCAACGGGAGAAGTACCTCCAGGCGGCGAATCTCTGGCAAGTGGACCTCCAGGCGGCGGATCCCGCATGAGCCGCACCTCCTCGACCTCGCCGGATCCCGCACAAGCAGCACCTCCTCGATCTCGCCGGCCTCCAGGGTGACCTCCAGGCGGCGGGAGAGGCGGGGCTGCTGCAGCGGCGGGAGAAGCACTGGCGGCGGCGGATCTCCAGGCGGATCGCTTGGCGAGGCGGCTCGCGGCTGCACCGGTGGACTCCAGCGGCCAGTGGCGCCGGAGGCTGAGGAGAGGCACGCGGCGTGCTGGAGCCTGGGGGGAGCAGATAGGGTTTCGGGAGGGCGGAGGCAGTGGCAGCCAGGCAGGTAATACTCGCGCTGGGCTATGTTCGTGGGCTGTTTCGATGCTGGGCCAGAAATTAAATGGGCCACTGTATCGCCGCGGTATCGATCCGTATCGGGAATTTTTTCATTTATTTTTCGGCTGAAATTCGCCGATACTCTGCCGATACCGTATCGCCGCGTATCGGAACGTATCGCCGTATCAGATACGTATCGGACACGGGTACGGCAGTTCAACGGAGTATCGGTGCTTCCTAGTTAGGTGGTATATTAGAGGTGGGTATAATTACACCCAGGTGTAGAAAGTATTTTTCCTATATATATATATATATATATATATATATATATATATATATATATATATATATATATATATATATATATATATATATATATATATAAAAAGATACTTCAATGTGAACCATATGAAAAATTGCAAGAGAGTCCATAATTTTTAGCATATTTTATAAATATCTTCATATATAGGAAAAATACTTTCACACCCAAGTGTAATTATACCACCTCTCTATATATACCACCTAAACAAACTTGACATACTCCTTTATCACTTTGGGTATACTCGTATGTCAAGTTTGTTTAGGTGGTATATTAGAGGTGGGTATAATTACACTTGGGTGTGGAAAGTATTTTTCCTATATATGAAGATATTTATAAAATATGCTAAAAATTATGGACTCTCTTGCAATTTTTTCATATGGTTCACATTGAAGTATCTTATATTTAGTATATGAGTATACATATATATATATATATATAAGTGATAAAGGAGTATTTCAAGTTTGTTTAGGTGGTATATTAGAGATGAGTGTAATTACACTGGATGTAGAAAGTATTTTTCCTATATATATATATATATATATATATATATATATATATATATATATATATATATATATATATATATATATATATATATATATATATATATAGGAAAAATCATTTCTACACCAGTGTAGTTACACCCATCCTATTTACCATCAGATTGCTTTTAGATTAGTGTACAATTTAACGAGTCGCAGACGCAATTCTTGCTTACCTACCACACCCGGCAAATCACGGATACCTTCCGTTCTTTTCGCCAGAATTTTTTCGCCCACCCGTGACCCGACCTCCCACCCGCCTCTCATCTCAATCCGTCGCCTCCCACCCAACCCTCCTCTCCCCACCGCCCGCCCGCCCCTCCTCTCCCCCGCCGCCCGCCCCTCCTCTCCCTCCCCGCCGCCTCTCCTCCCCCCACCCCCGCATCTTCTCTCCTCTACCCCCACCCCCCTCTCCTCCCCCCCGCCTCTCCTCTCCCCGTTGCCGCCCATCCTCTCCCCGGCGCCGGCGCCCCTCCAAGACCTTCAGGCGCCGCCCCCCTCATCCTCGACCCGGATCCAGCCGACTACGTGGTCGGCGCGCCCCCTGCAGCTCGGCCATGACTCCCCCGCGCCTCATCGGCCTTCCGGCGCCACCTCCGCCCGATACTCACCCAGCTCCCCAACCGCCAGCAGGTACTCCCTCTCTACCTACACGATACTATAACACCTGAAATGGGAGTATGCGAGTCATACGCAGTGGAACGAAGGCAGCACCGGCGATGCTGCGGTGGAGTATCTCGGATGGAGGTGGGTGGGAACCTATCTCACCATGTTCATACCACCATTGACAGTACATACCACCATGTTCATACCACCATTAATCCTGATTATAACTTTAATCCTGTTGCATGTTCATACCACCATTGAAAGTACAAACCATTTTCTTTCAAGGCAATTGGTTTCACTAATGGGAGTAGGTCTTCAGGAGTGAGTAGATTTCTTCGCTCAATTTGCGCGATAAGTTCTTCACCCTACTATTCTTGAGCAATCCATAGGTTAATACTCCCCTGCATGTATACCTTTGTTTTCTTTTCAATCCTAGCTGTTCTGATGGTATGCAGTATTGAAAGCGTGCATGTATACCTTCTATCCATGTAATGCAATCTTTCCTGTTTTATACTACTTATTTTGTTTAAAGCGTGCTACTTCTTTGTACAGTAGTACATAGTATATATATATAGCTAGTCAGCACTGTCATTTGAGAGTATGTGCATGGTTGTAATCTTCATTGTTGTATTTCATGGTAACTCTCTTTCTTACAGAAAAGTGGCACATCAATACAATATTTTGCTACTTACTACATGATACTCGTAACACCGAAGAAGTGTTACATTATACCTATCCCGTGAAACCATCCACAGAAGAAGTGTTGTCCTGAGCGTTTTCGACGTGAGTAGCTTGACATCGGAGACAGTTAACAGTCGAGAGATTTGTTCGGTTCAGATTCAGGGGGGCTGTTACAAAGGATACCATCTTCCTATCTTTAGCCAATTGACGTCAATTGGATTAATATCTTTTAGCAGAGTTTGTTTCCTTGTATATGATATGTGATGTAACGAGACCATATTGTATTGGAATTTTAATTACTGTACATCATCAAATTCTCTTATAAATTAATTTTGATGCTGCCGTTTCAGATGTGCAGCAGAGAAGGATAATTCTACTACTTCTTTCTTATCTGAAAAATACTACTGCATACTTCCCTAGTACTAGAGATAGCATCCGAAAAAATACTTTCAGTCGCGAATTAATACTACTTTCAGTCGTAGGGAGTATGACACAAAATATGTTCTGAACGATGTTACATACTGCGTACAGGTGAGCACTAGTCTCTTCCGCATGAGATGGTATCCGTTAATGATACACTATAATTACGCCGGCCAGTGCATGCGATACTTACGGAATTAGTGTCTCCAAACGTTTAACGGGTACAGTCTCAGCCTATTAGTTGGAGATTTGGGTGGAATTAATCTTCAAACCGACCCAATAACCCAAAATCATCTGGTGGTATCCCGAGATAGATGAACGGTAGATACCATAGATGTAATTACACCCGGGTGTAGAAAAGAGGCTTCATATATATATATATATATATATATATATATATATATATATATATATATATATATGAAAAATACTTTCTACACCTATAATGACTGTGGAACAGACAAGCAAATAAATCACAAATATGTCACTGAGTTTGATTAGCTTTCCCACAAGCACAGAAAAAAATAACCACTACTAAACCGTGTAAACAAGAATTACCTATATTACAACAATGAGTTATCAAGCATCAGACAAGCTAATGTGATAACTATGCAGGAAGGAAATAATTAGAATGCAATAGAAAGTTTATCACTTAGTTTCAAAAAGAAAGCTTACCACTTCATATAGTCTGTGATGACAGCGATGATGGTAAGTTGGTATATATGTGCGCACCTAGGATGTGGTGCTTCAACCCACACACCCTCTCAAGCTGCAGTGCCTTCACGTCCAGTGAGAAGCATTCCCAGCCTCGCATCTGGGGCGATGAGCTTGAGTACCAGTCTTCCGGAAATCTTAGTAGGAGAAGGTACCTCTCCGTTGTGCCTTTGATGTAATGCCGATACCCAGAATCCAATGGGATTATCTTCTCAATCTGCCATTGATTGGAACCCTCAGCATCGTCTTGCTTAATCATATAATAGAGGTGACATGTGCCATCTGCAATTTGATCGCGGAGGACAAAAATCCCAGGCCTGCCTTCCCCTGCTTCCACAATGGCGATCTGTCGCCCATGGCAGCCGGGTGGGAGGTCAGCAATGGAGAACTCCATCCTCCGGGTGTCAAGCACGAGTAACTTGTCCCTCCAATCCATCACCCAGTAGAAGCAGCCGCAGGCGTATTGGCGTCCGAAGAACACAGGGCTCCGTGACGAGACGCCCGTGGCCGTTATCAAATCGCCCCAACCCTGGGATGCAACGGCTCGCCACTGTGCGGTGCTCGAAGAGAAGACGAAGGCGACCAGCTTAGCTTTGCACTGCGCCATCCAGACCACTCTGAAGGACGTCTCTTCCGCTGCCGCCTCCTCCTCCTCCTCGCCGCGGGGAGCGAGGAAGGGCTCGCACCAGCGCTCGAGTTCAACGCGGAGTGGGTGCTCCACCGAGGCGGCTAGGTCGTCAGGGATTGGGGGAAGCAGGAGGCACCGCCGGTGCAAGGGGTCGCACACTGCAAGGGGTGGCACACTCCTCGGGGGCGCGGTCGAGGAGGACGCGGCCGTCGCGGACGTCCCGGACGATCCAGCGGCCGGGGGATGGGAGGAAGGAGAAGGAGAAGTCAGCGGCGAGGGAGACGGCGCGGGCGATAGGCGCGGAGGGGTGGGGCGGGAGGGCGGCGTGGAAGCCGTTGTGGTCGAGGAAGCCGAGCAGGGGCGGAGGGTGGAGGGAGCGGAAGCGCCGGAGGAAGGAGCGGTCGGTGACGAGCGGGCGGAACGAGACGCAGGCCGCGGATGCGCGGACGAGGTCGGATGGCGCGGGCAGGCGGAGGAAGATCTCCGCGAGGAGGTCGTCGGTGAGCGCCGGCGGCGGCAGCGAAGCCAATTCGTGGCCGGCCATCCCGTGGAAGGAGGCAGAGGAGTTCGGGTTAAATAGACGGTTGGCTGGGAAAGTCAGAGCTGGCTGCTCCGTGACCAAGTCAACGTTAGCGAAACAGTCATCGGCCGAAGGCAACCGTGAGGCAAGCGTGGCATTTGGGCCCAAGTAAGTGTTAAAGTGTGGCCCACATGGAACTGTCCATATCCAAAGAAACTGGGCTTTTTTGGGGCGATCTTAGCCCAAAAAGGTCAGGATTGGCGGGCACCTGAGCAAACAGAACACGTTAATGACTTGCAAGTTGCAACTGATTGGCTTGAACGGCTCGTGTGTGATGCGTTCCCGTTAACGTGCAAGATTTAGGACATGTTCAAAAGTACCGTGGTTTTTTTGTCAATTGATTGAAATGATATTGTAATAGCTATTAGCTTTTTTGATGTGTTTAATAAAAAATATAAAAAAACTCTATTGTATCTTCATAAATAATGCAAAATAAAAAGAAGAAAAAAAGAAAAAATGAGAAAAAAACCACTTCAAAAAAAAATCAACATATTCTAAACGGTTTTAGCTTCCGATATTAAAAACTGTTTGGTACTGACATTGAGAAGTTTAGGATAAAAACAAGCAACCAATTGCAATAATGCAGGCACGACACGCTTGCCGCTGCACTACGAAATGGTCCACAGCTCACGGCTTCGGATGCCGTCCACATCTCCCTTGTGGCGGCACGACATCCCTCGCTTCACCCCTCATGCCCGCTTTGCCGACCATCACCGTGTGGAAGGCAAACATCCACTGCATGTAAAATACTATACTACATAAACAGGCACTGCCTGAGTGCGCTTCTTTTTTGAGCTTAGCTATGTGTACTTCTAATGGTACATTTCTCTATCTTAGTTGTGCATAACAAATATACTTTGACCCTATTCGTCCTAACTGTTTGTATATTCTATTTAGAAAAACTAACAGTTAATACAAATATTTGGTTTTTTAAAGTAATTTTTTTACTTCTCTCGATATTGTCTCGCTTCAAAGATAAGATAGGGGATCATGGTACATCACACACCCTACTCCTCTCACTTCCATCACACGCACGCATCTCTTCTTCACCTTTTCCATCGATCGCGCCCTCTCCTAAAGTCATTTCTTCAGCCACTTCTATTCATTTTTAGTAAAAAAAATCATCAGTAAAAACTAATACAAACGCTCTATTTTGCTTATAGCTCTTTGTTAGGACAGCTTATGGTTTCTCTGGAAATCACCCTACCATGACTTCTATAAAAGGAGTTAGCTAGGACATGTAATACACATAGATAATAAAGTCACGAAACTATATGCAACTATAGCATAATTAAGTGGTAGCATATGGACAATAGTACATTAAAAAAAGATCTTTCAGATTCCAAAATAATTAGACTAAAACCATACTAGTTGCGCACTGAACATCAAATAACTCAAGCAAACTACTTATAGATTGAAGATCACAATAATTGCAAAGCCGACTCCAAAAGAATTCAAGCAACCTGGTTGAAAACCGGAGATAAAAGCAACTATATGTATTCTTTTCTATAATTGGACAAATGTATATAGTTAAAATTAACGTCATAGACACAAAGCCATAAACATGACAAGTTTTCTCATTTATATAAAAGTAGGTACACTCATCCATATGAAAAACGTGACGATATAAGAACAGGCATTCTGTTTGTTCTAGAAAGTATAAGGCAGATGCATATACTCAAAATACACCACACTCGCACCATCTATACACCCAAGAGCATCTCTTGCACACGTTTGAGGGGACGTTCAACTCGGTTTTTTTCGACTTCAACTTCTAGCTTCAGCTTTTTTTTCACCATTCACTACACTATCCACTAACTCAGCTACATTGTTTTTTCAGCCAGTTACGGTGTTTTTTCAGCCAAAAGCCATCGCTATTCCGATCACCCCCTGAAATTATTTATCGAAAGCTTTAAGGCCTTATGAAGTCTGAGCATATGTTTTTTTTGCTGCACATACATATGTATACTCTAAAATCAGTGGATATCATCATCAAATCTAGAACTTGAAATCTAGTGGGCTAGTTTTGTTTGGCGGAACTAATTTCTGCTCGTTACACTGCAATGCAAAGCACGGCCGCCGAATTTAGCGTCGGCAAAGGCGCAAAGCCAAACGTGCCTTCGATGATGCAAAATTTCAGGTGCACGTTCGGTGCCCCCAAGCGGCGGTTGCTGCCTCCGAACCGGATCAGAGCAGGAGAACGGAGCGCAGCCGCCTACTCCCGATGAGACGCGGGCCCCACGGGCCCTATCGCCAGTCTGGAGGAGGGGGCGCGGCGGCCCAACACAACCCAACCACCACTAAACTACCCACTCAATCACGCGCATTATAATTAGCAGCGGAGCCACGGGTTAATACCCAATTTAACCACCAGTAATTAACGCAGCCCCGTCCCTACCGGTACTCACGTTGTTCCCAACTCAATTGACTGTCACGTGGGCCCATAGCAAGAAAAGCGTGCCACGGTCTCTCGTTGGACCCACCTGTCTGCAGGGGTGGCAGTTTCGAAGCCATCGCGAACTGTTTGTTAAAACTTAAGCCGGCCCCCAGGATTTACTAATCAAATTTCACAGTGCTTCCCTCCCTCCCCCTCTCCTATAATCAGAGGCGAGACGTTAAAAACCGGCGCAATACGGAACCCAGTAACGCAATACGAAACAGAAATCCTCAGAGGGGAGGGAGAGGGAGAGAGAGAGAGAGAGAGAGAGAGAGAGAAGGCTGAATGGCCGCGGGGGAGGAGGCGTCGACGGCGGTGAGGAGCCGGCCGGAGAAGGAGGAGGGGGAGAGCGAGGGGGAGGAGGAAGCGATGGCGGTGCTGGACTTCGACATGCTGTGCGCGTCCGTGGCGCTTTCGGCGGAGAGGAGGAAGGGCGCCGCGGCGGCGGCGGCGGCGGAGGGTGGTGGTGGAGGAGGAGGAGTGCAGAGGATGTGGGAGGGGGACGTGGTGCTGGATTGCTTGGAGGACAGGCGAATCGCGCTCGAGGCCGCGTGGTAGGTGGAACTAACTCTTGCTCGTTTCATCAAGCTGTATTGGTTGGATGCATGTTTGGAAGGATCTGGACACCTGGTTTTGTTGTCCGCGAGGGGAAAGCTTGGGCATTTCGGTGTTTAAGTCTATTTTTCCGTACGGATAGATTGATTTTGTGCGGATTTGGGAACAAACGGGGCTGTCTTTATGTGGAGTTCGTAGAGAAGGCGTGAAGGCGTCATCTCTGATGGAATACTGCTTGAAATGCCATCCTTGTTCTCTAATTGAGTGAGTTTTTCATTTAGCTTAGAAAGGTTCATGGAGATGAATGAGAAAATTATGCTCAAATCTTACATTTTCTCTCGGATTTTAGGTTGGTTAAATGGAATAATGAACACCCATTATAATTTGTGAAGACTTCTGAATTTTACTCCTTGAAAATTCTCCCAGATACAATTGTGGAAGAAAAGTCGACATATTTAAGATGATTAAGTTTCCACGGAACATTCCTATTCTAGAGTGTCTTTGCGAAAATATTGCATTTTCTTCTGTATACCACATTTTCATTTTCAACTGTGATTGAACTTAGCGAGCTTCATTTTAAAGTATCTGTTTGCAGTTGTCCATGCTATAGGTTTGGGAAGAACATGCGGAGAGCCAATCTCGGATCTTGCTTCTTTCAGGTACAGATAATCCTGTCATCAGCATATGACCATATTTCGTCCATTTCCTGCTTGTCCTTTTTCTATGCAAAAAGTTTAGTCACATTGCTGTGTAGGTAAGCATGTAAAGCCGCATGGGCCTGGTAGTAGGGATGCTGCTGTTAGTAGGAAGTAGGAAAACATTCTGCTTGGAATAGGCTTTGAGTCCATTATAGAATGTATCTTATTGGTGAACTTTTTTACATTGAGTAGATTATTACAATATAGTGGTCAGGAAGCGATGAAGAAGGTAACATTTTAAGTGTGTGTATGTGCTTTTGCGTATTTTACCATCAAGGTTCTCCCAATTAGTGTGGAGTTTTTTTTTTGTATTTCGAATGTGTATTTTGGTTTTCATACTTTATTTTAGTTCTCTGTTTGTTCTGATTTGCTTTTCATGCTAGAGAGGTGGGCGCATTTGTTTGATTTGCTCTTGTTAAATTCTTTAAATGCAAGCTACTATCATGCTATCTACTTAGACAAATATAGCAAACCTGTCTTTTCCTTAGCCCTATGCTTATACAACGGAGTGGCTGATGCTTAACATGTTTGACTTGGCAATGTGAACAACATTTGCTTAGATAATTCTGTAATCCTCTGGCATGTCTTAGACCTGGTCAACCTGAATGGCATCCTGCCTTTTTTTATTTCAAGCTTGTGATTCATCCCGTAAAGGATAAGTTCTAGTAAAATGCTCTCTAGTTATATTATATGTTGGAGGGAATCAGACCACATGTTGGACTTGCCAGACAAATCATTAGTATATTTTACTCATTTTAACCACTTGGTCAGTCTTGAAATGCCAACTTAATATCTTTATCTCAGTCAGTCTTCTTATATAAAAATTGTTCTTGGAATTTCTCATCCCACTCAACATTAAATATGTGCATTGCTTCTCTTGAATTATATTTCCAGTTGGTTCTTCACGGACAAAGTGACAACATTAGATTATATTCCTCTTCAACATATCTATTAAAAATGAGGACGCTTATTCCCTGAAACTGGACAGTTTTACCCTCCATCTCTGCAAGGAAAAATGGTTTTATCAGCATATTCTTTATTTTCCTGCCCACTTGCCAAGTCCTCATTGAAATACATGTAAGCGGAACCATCACATCCCAAGATCTTTTAGCACAAATTTGATTCAACCATAAGTAGATGGTGATTTGTGTACCTTTTCGACGCCACTTGATCCATCGATCCATCCACTTACCACACATGTAGGGGTACTCGTATATGCAATGTAGGCCACCATTCTTGAGTATTTTCTCTCCTCTCTTCTTTCTACTTTTAGCGTTCCTCGATGTTTAGAGAACTAGAGACTTTGATGTGTATGTATGTGAATATGCACTTCCTTGTTCGGCTATTTCTCTTACACAATTCTTCATGGAGAGAGCAACAACAAGTTCTGTCACACTCTTATGATCAATCAAATGGCCTCCTATATATGCTGTCTAAGCAGAGCTGCTTTGGCCATCAGATGCATCCATTTAATTCTGAAACGGCACAACAGTTCAATGCCAAAACGTGTGAAACCTCCATCCATTCACATGCATCGAACTAGTCTTAACTATGCATGCAAAAACAGCTGTCACTAATGTAACTATGGTGTGAAACCTCTTTGAAGCTAGATGCGCATAGCAACAGCCACACGTACACGTTTATTTCTTAATTGTTGTAGCAAACATACACACATACACTCAATTACTTGCGTATAAAGGGACTAAGGGAGAGGAGAGGGAATTTGAAATCCATAATTCTAATCCCTTAAGTCAGCCAACCATCACACGATACCATTTCTTATTAGAATCATTTCATTTAATTATATGCAACACTTCCGATTATGAAATAATCTTATAATACAATCATTGTTTTGCTCTGTGCCATATTCTTGTTCCCATTGATTTTGACATTTCCAAGTTTACCATACGTTTGCTTGAATGGATCTCTGTTGATAAACATATGTTGGTTTCTTAGACTCTTATTCACCCTGCTGATGCAAGATGAAATTATTTCAGGGAATGGTTTACTTCATTTTGTTAGTGGCTGTTCTGGTCTGCCTAATTGCCCTTTCTGTAACAAGACATCATATATATTTATATATGGGACTTGGCTCTGTTCTCTTGATAGCAATCTATACCGGTTACTTCCGAAGAAGAATCAGGAAGCAGTTCAATATCCGGGTAAGTATTTGTTGACGTTACCATTTTCAAATAAAGTATTCAAACAGGTTGCTAGTGTGCTAGAGCCTAGAAGTAGGGCTTAGTGCAGTTGATTATGGTGCTTGTCTCCTCTTGCATCACCATCTCTAACAAATTTTAGCACCTCAAATTAATTCACGACCTTGTACTTTTCTTAGTCTTGTTACATCATTTTGCTCTACTCAAATCAACAATAAATCATTTTGCTCTACTCAAATCAACAGTAACTGAAACCTGGAGGTGATATTGATATTTTGGCATACTCTTGCCAGGTTCTATGGCAATAACTATATTGTCAACTTCTGAGTACATATTGGTATATGTACTTTAATTCAGGAATTACCAAACATGAAGCTTGGAGAAAAGTTGTGATCAAACTAATCGTTCACCATTTTTTGTGCTTACAGGGTACTGATAGCAATCTAGATGATTGTGTTCTCCATCTCATCTGTCCTTGCTGTACGCTGTGCCAGGTTATATCCACATAAACCCCTTTAAAGTCCCATTTCACCATATTTGTTTGTTATTGATCTGTTAACCTCACAGTTGCTAGCATTCGAATGAGCAGGAGGCTAGAACTTTGGAGATGAATAACGTCCAGTGTGGTGTCTGGCACGGGCGGGGTGATACCATTTGTTTAGGGAGCAACGGTGAAGGAAACAAGGCTTTCGCTGCTCTACACAAGTCCCCATTTGTGCCTATAAAATCTCCGGAGTTGTGTGGCATGGACAGAACATCAAATGGTGCTGATGAACATGAGCCGCTTGTCCCATCAGCGCAACCAGAGCAGGAGTAGGGAATAATAGCAGTTATATTCCACATCGCCTTAACCTTTGCACAGATCCAAAAAGAATTGATTGGCCTCTTCTGCGTATTCTAAAAAATAAGAATTGGTGGATTGTCCTGTGCGAGGAAATCATCAGTACTGCAATTCTCTGCCTGTTTGCTGTATCCAGTCTGAAGAATTTGATTGGCAGCAAACATGTGGATGATGGGTGCAATTGGCCTGTTGTTGTAAGCTTCAGTGATAGTTTTTATCATGTAGCAGGATTTTTTTAATATCAAGGCCGGTATCTACGTTTTGTCATGATGCTCAAGGCTTATGTCTGAATCCAAGTGTAAATTTCTCTTGATGTAACATAGAGTTCCAGTGACATATTGACATGAATGAAATGGAATGTTCTCCACTGGTGGTGCTCCTTCTCTGACTGATGCTTTTTCCTGTAAAATTTGCCCTCCATTGCTCTTGATTAACATCATCTACCTTTTCTTTTTCTTTAAGAATAGATAATTAGTCATATGAAGCACACATGCTGGAGGGTTCAGAATACCCATGACTTTGTCAGGATAAGCAGATGTATTAGTACAATCATTGATAAGGATTAAGCCTACTAAAGCTTGCAAAGTTGCAATAATGCAAGGCTGCTGCCTCCTGGCTAATGCAGATGCAGGATGTTTTTCATTTCTTTTTGCCTTTTTCCTCCATATGGGATGACCTTTCGAGTTCTTACTTCTCTGGGATAAGGATTGAAGGACAGTTCACTATAGGGCTTTGCCCTAGGGTTTACCCTTTGCTGAACCATTAGCTGCTAGCACTTGAATGCGTGTGCGTGTGCTTGTCTGCGTGTGTCCACGGATTGATATCTTTAGTTCTTGAAGGCACTTTCTTTTCTGCGAATCAACTCTCCTACCTTCTCATGATCAGCATAATTTTAGCCTCGCTTTTCCCTTCTTCGATAGCGGTACATTCGAATAATTATATTGTGGAAAATATACTTCAGCAAGTTTCACAAAAAATAGAGTACGTAACAGTGCCTTTTTATTTGGAGTGACAGTGCTCGTTTGGAACACAAACTTTACAAGAGCATAGCAATTCACCAATTCCACCAGAACTCCTTAAAATTCATACATCCCAGAACTGAGCCCGAGGTGCAAATTTTGAAGTTTTTAGTTGAAACGCAATTAAAATCAGAGCTGATAGCATTTTATTTATTTTGCACCGTGGGCTAGGACTAGAGCAAAATTGACCTAGTCCAGTCCAGTCCAGTATTCGCATCAGAATACATCTGCAACTGCCTAGCTTAGTTGTTTGCATTTTTTTAAAGTTCAACACACACAAGACAGGTCTGGCCTTCCTAACCTGCAAGATTCTGAGCACGTGAAAATCATGTTTAGAGCTCTGAAGTAAAAAAAAAGAAGCAATCATGCATAATCAAACCATGTTTAGCGTGTGTATGCGCTCCACGAGCCCAAACCATGTTGGGTTAATCATGCTCAGGTAGATTCCACTTTTACTTAATTAATCCTAAACGCTCGATATATAGTTAATCACAGTGGATGCTATGCTAAAGCAGAAAAGGCATCTTAGTTTAATCTTGTTGAGGCCCATGGCTTTTAGGGTTTAACACGTCTCCAACTCCTGTTCCATTTCTTAGCAACGAAGCTACGGCTAGCAGGCATGTAGGCCTATTGGCATCACTAGCCCATAAAGCAACCTCTCCACTATGTAGATGGCGATGATCACTTTCCAAAACCTCATAGCTATCAAGTATCAACAAGGACTCAATCATGTAGATTTGTAACATTTTCTTCGTCTGAGGCTAGGCCCATGTGTAGGAACTCACATCCTTTCTTGATTTCGATTGGTTGTGTCGGTCTGATGTATCAAAATTCCCTACATTGTTATGGAACGAAGATCAGAATGCTATACGTTTTTTTTACAAGAAAACCAAAATGCTACTCCGTATATATTGCCACACATTAGGAATTATAATTTTGTTTTCAGACAGTATGCAGCTGAGTGAAATAACGAAGTTCATGGAGCTCATATGTTAGCAAGAATACACTGTTTTGCCATAACAATTACTCCTTCCAAAACTATTAAGTGCTTTTGATTTTTTACGGTTTTCAATACAAGACTTCAACTATGTTTTTTTTATCTAATGTACTAGCAAAAATAATAAAATTATATATTATGAAAGTATTTTGCAAGACAAATTTGATAACGTTATTTTTACACAGTCAATCTATATAATTTAACATATATTAGTTGTCAAAGTTTCAAAAGCTTGACCTTCCAGATCCTATAATAACCTATATTTGTGGATGGAGGAGTATCAAAGTTTTGAATTACCCATGTCCATGTATTCAGAGCATTTGTATTGGCTTCTATTTCTGGTTTCTACTTGGAGAAATTAGAAGTCAGTATGAACACCCAGCTTTCCTAAGTTGCTTCTCCACTCTTCTCGCTCGTCTCGCTCCGAAGATAAGGCATAGAGTTCCGGGCGTATCGCGCACCACACTCCTTTCACTTCCATCTTACGCACGTATCTCTATCACTTTTTTCCACTGCTCATATCATCCTTCTAAAAGCCACTTCTTTTAACCACTATTATTTATTTTCAGCCAAAAACCATTAGTCGTAGCCAAAAGACATCAGGCACAACCAATACCAGTATTCTTCTTTCAACTACTATTATTTATTTTTAGCCAAAAACCATTAGTCATAGCTAAAAGACATCAGACACAACCAATACAAGTATACCAATTCTGGTAGCCCAAATAGAGCAATGCCAAAGCATGTGAAATACTATACAACAAGACAATCACAAATTCCGTTTTTCCTTAGTCAGCGGGGGACACATTAACATAAAGAACTTGATTATCATATTCTAAGGTGGGGAGGGCCGATTGTGTCCGCTTTTACTAAAACGCCACCCCTTCAATTTTGCATGCACCAATGGTTCAACAGTCAACACCACGCCAAAAAGAACATTTTCTTTCAATAGGAAATGTAACAAGTGACTCTTCATTCTCCCTAAAGGCCTAAAACAGTTTTCGCAGAAATAAAATGAATCAATCTAGATTTTAAAAATACCAAATAATGTGTACAAAATCCAAAGTCCGACTATATACTAATCTCTAGAACACGCGATATTTGTCGAACTTTATCTGTGTCTTCATCATTTTCACTTGCCGGATTTTTTTTTTGTGCCGGAACGTAATACCATTTTCACTCGGCCGATCTACGTTGTTATTAGCCACGCATGCATGGCAAGAGAAGCACGAAGAATACGAAGTGGCTGCCAATCATTTCTAAGCTCCTCAAAAGTTACTCGTACGCGAGTAGAGAAATATATACTTGCATTATTGCAAAGTTGGCTAAAGTCTCATCTCCACTAGCTGTAGCTACGCGTGGATGCAGCACGTACGCATGATGGAATTTGTTGGCGCCCGCAACGGATGTGCACGCAATGCTCGCTTTCTTGACCTCACTTTCCTTTCACAATATTTCACCGTGAGTGGTACATGAAGGGAACTAAAGTTGCAACACACAAGATTCTTTTTTTTTTATCTCAGTAACATTTTCTTCGCAAAATATCATTCTAGAAACAATTTTTGTATAAGGTTTGATCACATGAAGTCCGCAAATTATAATAATTACATAAACTATAGGGGGGAAAAGACATAGAAGAAAACTGTTGTGCTTCTCTTCAAAAAAGAAAAGAAAGAAAGAAAGGGGAAAAACATGAATCACTTCTTGCGGTTCCTCACCAAGAACCCCTCCATAACCACCTTCCTCTTCATGGTCTCCTGTTCCCTCGCCGAAGCCTTGTCGTACCCCGACGGCGCCGCGCCATCCTCCACCGCGCTACCCGCCTTGGCCCTCACCGGCCACTGCCGCGGGAAAAAGTAGAACGCCGTCGAGGTGAGCAGTGTGGCCCCGACCCGGCCGCAGAGCATCATCATCACGAGGCACACCATTACCGCCGCCGCCCCAGCCGCTGGCGACCTCTTCTCCGGCCGCTTCAACGGCGGAGGCATCACTTCCAAGAACGACGACGAGGAGGAGGAGGACAGGGATGATGAGATGGAAGACGAAGTGCAGGCCGAGTCGAGAGACGAAGACGAGGACGGCACCGACGACTTCCCCTCCCCAACAATCATGTCGTAGACATCGATGTCCACCTCCCGGCCAGGCGGCCTCTTCGTCCCCGGCGGCAACAACACGGACATCGACAACGACGACTTCTTGCCCTTATTACCGGACAAGAACTTACCCCGGAACGTCGACAGCCCCCGGCGACGACTCCGGTGGCCAGCTACCACCGCCTCGTCGTCGCCCGCGTCATCGGCGACGGCCGCCGCTCCGCCGAAGCACACGAACTTCATGGCTATAACACGCCTGTGGATCTGGATCGGTAAGCCCGAAAGTCTTTCGTGGGTGGATGACGATGATCAGTTCTTGTGGCTCCTCGTCGCGTCGGTTCAAGCGCGCGGCCGTGCCGTCTCGGAGAGTGCGCGCTTATGTGAATATATATATGTGCGTGCGCGCTTGGTGGTGTGCGAGTGGGAAACGGAAAGGAATTAAACGGGGAGAGATGAGACGAGGCCGGTTGACTGACCGAGTCCGACTCCACTACGTACGAGCTCTCTCATCTCTGATTTTTCCCGGCCTCGATCGGGCCCTACCCGGTTCGGCCAATGTGCTCTCGTCAGTCGTTACTCGGTGTGCGTTTAGCACGCTCTTGCCCGATTACTGTCGCATGATTGATTCCATTGGGGCCGTGTAACGTGAACATCTCTCTTTATGGGTAGTATCGGAAACGACAGCTATGAGTGTATGACTTTGACCAATTTTTCTATCAAGCATTCAAGATTTTTCACTTCATAAATTTTTTTTAAAAAATAAAATTCTAACTTGCAATAGTGTAAACAACAACTCATAATAGTAAAAACCAACAAAAACCTGCAAAGCCTCTACTACCGGTCTGATCGCTCTCAAAGGCGATAGTCTAACCAGACCTACTGGTGATCGGAGGCACAACGACGGTCTGGCCGCATGCGCTCTTGGCCTAAAATTCCAACACAATTTCAAATTCATAAATTGATCTAACTTTTGATTCAAAGCTCCAAATTACTTAAAATTTGAAACACACATTCCTTGAGATATCAAGAACTTATTTTAACCAACAATTTTAATAATTACTGTCAAAATTCTAACCTTTATCATTTTACAAAAGGTTGTACTAAAATCAGGAAAGGAAAACGATGAACTAGACAAGCTCGAGGGATCTAAATGGCCAAGATGGTTTTTCATGAGTTCTATTATATCCTAGCAAGACAAATCTCAGCAAGAAACAAATGGAACCAAGAAACCCCAAATTCAACTAAAGAAGGCAATAAAACCAAACAAGAACATAAGATAAACATGATGATCAAGTTTGATATTCTATTACTACTTTTAGATAAGGATTATAGTCACTCCAACAGGAGGACAAAGCCTCAAGGGCTAGTACCAAGCATTCCTCTCAAACCCTAGTTTCTCTCAAATTGGCATCAGTGCATTAATCCTTACCTCTCTCTCTCAACCTCCTCCTTGTATAGTGGAGACTCATAATGAAACTTTAGTCCTGGTTACAAAGTGGATTTTACCCACCACACAAATATGAGAATCCGTTAACCCATTACTCACACAAGTTTTTCACTTAACGACACTCCTATGCATGCTTTTCAAAGTGACATCTTCAACCTTAGCTCCAATAGTTCGAATTAATCATGCCTTACCCTATTTGGAGATTTCTTGACCAAATCCGCTTAGGCCTTTGTCGTGGTTTTGCAAACCGCTCACTTTTCAAGTTTTACACAAATGACCACAATGCCTCTCAACCGACTTGTCACCATTCCCTTGCCTTGAAGCATCACCCATACTTTATCATCTTCCATGTGACCCCAATAACTTGCCATCAGGCCTCTCACATGTCTAGATACCATCAATTATCCTCGCTTGAAAATAGGCCAAAGTCACTTGGTGCCTTACATGTCCCACTTGACATTGACCATTTGTGCCTTCCATTGTTCTTATTCATTTTACGCATTGGTTGAGTCCAATCATCTCACCTGGCCTCCCATGACCCCTCTAAATCTTGGTTCTCCCAACCAAGTCCCTATCCACTTTGCCATAGACCATAGTTGACTTCGGAACCACCTGCACAACAATAGACCAAGCAAACTATTTCTGGTATAAGTTCATTCCAACTCGACACATATTAGTCCATAAATGCATCATGCAACACATATGACCTGATTCCATAGCCTTGGAACAAGTACTGACTTAATTCATCATTTTCAGCTAGAAGTCATTTCATCCGAAAAAAATCCCGGCTGGTCATATCGCTAGAAAACACCATCTCTAAAATTTCAGTTAAATCCTATCTCCTTTCAGCTCTAGTTGCAATCTGCCTAGTACAAATCCATCCTTATACATCCCTACACATATGTTTGGTGTCTGTTTTTTTTTTCAAAAGACCATATGACCGCTTGCTCAGTGACAGTCAAACTGCCTTCAGTTGTGAGTTGGTTTGGATGATGTCTAACCAGAGGCGGTTTGATCGTGGGATGGTCGGTATGATCACTAACTAATCGGTGGTTGATGTCCGATCAGGATGAGTCTGATCATAAGTTGGTCGGCGTGATCACTAACTGATCAGAGGTTGATGTCTGACAAGGGCTGGTCTGACCACCAAGTAGGGATCGGTCAGACCACACCCACACAGTGGTCAGACCGCCTTGGCATATCGGTCAAACTACCCTTTCTTGAAATTTCAACCTAAATCTATCATTTGTGTTTTCATCAACTCAAATCCAATTCTATCACCCTTGATGGTGATCTCCATCACAAACATAGAGTGATCTCTATATGATCTTACATTATATATAATGGCACAAGATTTGCATAATTTAGTTTTTAGAAGAGCATGCATTGTACGTAGCACTCTTCATGTTATATTTTTATTTTCTTAAATATTCGAGTTGGTGTTAGTGGTGAACTGTAAACGTCCGTCTGTCTTCACCCCACTTGGAAATGTGCACCGATAGGTGGGTCCATCCTATCAGCTTCCCCATGCTCGATGCATCCCTTGCAATCACTTGGTGTCACGCAGTCTACAACACCATTTGCTCTTCTCGCCAATCTCTCTGGCCTCGTCTCCATGCTGGCACCCTCCCACCACCCTCCATCCTTGTCAGTCCTCTTCTCTCTGTCATTGGCAAGCTTGGGGAAGACCAGATACGGCACCGGTGAGCTCGGGGATGGCCATACCCACCTCTAATGGAGTAAGGAAGTGGTGGTGATGGTGGTGGTGCTATGATCTGGGGCCTTAGACGGCGTAGTTGAGAGGTGTAGGGCGGTGGTGAGCAATTGTGGCGGCGAGGAGAAGAGCGGAGCGGTGGCCACTATTGAGAACTGGTCCGGCTCTCTTTGGCGTCAGAGTTGAAGGAGGAGGGAGATGGCGGGTGGTGAACTGAGAGGTATGGTCGAATTGGGAGGAGGAAGGAGAAGCCGGTCTCAAATTTCTGCATCTGATATGGTATCTTGCAAATTTCCCTTTTCTTTGACATTGCGAATAACTCCTTTATTGGCTGAACAATTCCGTTTGAACCCCTAGGAGCTCCTTTATCCTGACGGTCAGGTATTATGGGTGCATTGCATGCTTGTGTATGGAGTGCCCGTAATTAAGGACCTAACATCCAATTTTTAAGTGCCGCAAATCTCCTACCGAGCCTAAATCACGTCCGCATGTGAGAAAAAAAATTAAATAAAAAATGGCCTGGTCGACGTATTACAAAAAGTAGCCTAAATTACAAAAAGAAAAGGAGAGAAAAAGACAAGGCACGGCACAGGAAGCAACATAGCTTCCCTGCAGTATGGTAGCAAAGCTGAGAGTGCTGCGCAGGCTAAGCAAGGCTGAGGAGGCGTGGTGCCCCGACGGGGCATAGCGCGGTGCACACAAGGCCGGTGTCGGTAGCTTGACGTGCCCCAAGACAATATAATTATTCAATCCATAGCAAAGTATGAACATTCAACTAACTTGGATAACTTTTGTGTTCGACTTTGAACGTCTGGTGAAGAAGAAGAAAAACATGTATGATACTGCTCCATCTGTGTCCGAACGTAGGTCGTTCCAGCTCTTTGGTTTCGCCTCTAATTGTAGGCTGCTCCACTTACGACTCAACTTTAATTTTACGCACGTTCTGGGGCAGAGGAGTAGCGCCAGTGTATCGTGAGATGTTAAATTAACCATCTTCCCGGCCCGTAGTGCGTTGATTACTCTCAGGGAATCGGCTGCAGTACTCGTTTCGTGTTTGACGGTGCCAAGTGGAATATGGAAGGAGTAGAACACGAGTACCATGCAACGTCGAAGCAATTTCAGTTCCTTCTTGGGAGGGCCAACGATCGATGCGCCCCCCATTCCAAGTTTACATGGCCTTTTCAGCTTCTTCAAGATTCGGCCACGATTTAATTCGATGTTTAGTTAAAGCTGGTCGCTTCGTAGAAAGGCTTAATTAACCCTCATGTTAATTGATCATGGCCATGCAAGTGCAGGCTTAATTAACCCTCATGTTAATTGATCATGGCCATGCAAGTGCTCTATCATGTTGGATAGGGAAAAGCAAAAGGCAGGAGGATATATAATAGTGACAAACACATGGAAAAGGCTGGGGGCCAGTGGCGTCTTTCCGCGAGGGGACGTGTCCATTGGCTGTGTGTCCTTTCGAGATATGTTGTTGAGAAGGGGCTGGGCATCGACCAGACGGGTTGATTTGCTGACATGATTTGTTAACGCAGTTAGGACACTCCGTGATGTAAGCAGCGTCTACGGTATGCTAAGCATGTAAAAACTGATACGGAAAGACAATATATTATATTATTAAACAGATATAAAAAAGCACTATATTCGCTTTTAAAGGCTATAAATTACCATGTTAACCAAAGGAAACACAAAAAATCTACATCGTTGATTTTGATAGGTTCAGATTATAACGGCATAGATCAATGAGATATATGAGAACTGTTACAGTTGTATAAGAAAAATAATTATATTTCATCGTAATCATTAGAGTTGTATAACAAATACACTTATATGTTTCGATGCAAACATATGCATTATAGTATCTAATTGCACAAGGAGTTCAGCTAGTTAAGGAAATGAGAGATGATAGTAGTGTCTCACGCAAGATATTGGCTATTTAAGAGTACCAAGAAAGCTAGATTGGTGAAAGGAGAAAGGAGAGATAAGAGGGAAGAAATTAATTAAGTAGAGTAGTTGTTAGATACCATGTATTGAGAAGATTATTTATAGTCGTGTTTATATAAAGTAGCAAACTATAGAAGTTACTATGCAATATCTAGATCTGTTCTTTAAAAAAAAATAATTAGCATTCAAGCAGTGCAATAATCGATATTTATGTTTCGATCAGGTTTTAAGATGCACTGGATTGTTCAACCATAGATTCCGCCGGTCAAGAGATAGCATTGGTAGTACAATTAGGGCCTGTTTAGACAGGGAGATTTCTTTTACAATTTTCATGATTTAGCTCAATATGTCTAAACAATCTTTTGATCAGTGAACCTTCCAGCTGTGGGATCATCGAGAGTCACGTTTGATGTTTTAGATCTTCATCTAAATGGTTTCAGCTTTTTACCTTTTAAAATTCGATTTTTTTTGTTTTTTTAAGTTTTTTCTATTATTACTTTGTACTATCCCTAAAGATTTAGCATGTTTTCTAATTTTTTTATTTTTTAACTTATGAAAAACTAACAACTGCTACAATTCACACAAAAAGAGCTAAAAGTTTGGACTTTCAGCCCATTGAGGGCGCGCACTTGGTCAGCATTTTGAGGTTCACTATACTGTTGAAGTTTGAACCATAGATTCCGCCGCCGTCGACAGCCTGACGATGTTGATGTTGCTTGGGTAGGGTGGCAATACGGCAACGTCGCCGCTGACCGCGATAAGAAGGACGTGGCAGCGGACGGAATTTTCATGCAACGATGGAAAATACGACTGAGAGGGGGCAACAAGCAGAGTAAATATGTCTTTTAGACTGCTGTTAATAATTTTTATCTATAATTGTTAGATTTAATAAATAGTACTATCGATAAAAACTGAAGTTAAAAACTGACTAAAAACCGAAAAATCAGGAGAGGTAACGCGGCCAGCCAGCTTCGTTGGGGAGCGACCAACTGACCATGCACGCGGTATACGGTAAACGGACGCAGAGCGTCAGGGTCGCGCGAAGAGTCGTACGAGTACTGATTCCTTGGGCCTCGAAAGTTAAGGCAAACGCATATGCCCCGACCTGCACGGCATTCTGTCCCCCAGGGCAAGCGGCCAAGTAGGCATGCGTTTTCCTCGTGTATAGCTTCTAGACTATGACCTTTTAGAGAAAAGATCGCTTAGAATGTGTTAGCCCTTTAATACAGTTTTTCTCTTTTTTTTTCTTTTAGAACAAGACAGAAGAAAAAATAGAAAGTATTAGATGGATAGATTAGTAAGAGTCTCTTCTTTTCAGTTTTTAAAAACTATTTTTCAGATTTTCTATAATAACTAGCTTTTAAATAGAATGTTTTTTAAAGGTGAAGTTTACAAGTTGATTATAGTACATATTATACTGATTTTATTTGTATCGGTCGAAGCTACACATGAGTTTCTCTTACTTCATACACTCTCTAACAAATAATTCAAAAGTTATAAACCGTAATTAAAAGTCATAAGCAGGAGGAAAAAAGAATAGACCCGAATTCACTTCTTTTGTGCCGTCCTCCTGTTCAGGACTTCTGGTTGCCTTGCCGGTGAAATTCTGCTGGCGAAAGAAACAATATAGAGAAGCTCCTAGGACGCTTCTCTTGTGATCCCATTTTCATTTTTCACCGGCGTCGGTTCAATGCGCTAACCAGTTGTTGATCAATAGACAAGGTTGTATTTGTGCTGGTGTTTGGAACGTGGGTCCGATTCTTGCGGAAACGGAAATTAAATTCTTTACTTCCAAGTTCCTCTGAAATTAAAATTTCCGCGTCACAAATGACCATGAGTTTTTAGTTGGCAGGCATACGGTACAAAGGAATTGGTATTTCTATTTTGAGACAAATCACACTTTTGACTCACGGGCATCCTGCGGCCTAAGTACCGTTCAAAACAGTTTAAAGTCAGCTTTTACTTCTACTTTTTTTTCACTATTCAGTAATTTCATCTTTTCTAATTTTTTTTAAATTTTTTAGACTTTGTTTGCCTTTTCTTTCTTTTCTTGTATTCCTTTGTATTATCTGTGATGGGCTAACATATTTTTTCTATTTTTTTAAATTTAATTATGCTAAATAAACCAACTCAGCTATAGTAAAAAATAAACTAGCTACAGTAAAAAAACCATAAATCAATACTAAACCGAGCTCTATCTAAGAGTATCAAGGTTACCCAAATGGGCCAGCTCTAAAGAGCTTAAATTTCTGATTTATGACTTTAATTGTTAATTGAAATTACACTATAACGGTAATTAGCTTTTTTAAATCATTCAATTCAAAGAAAAATAAAAAAATTGCTATACGTTATGAACAATGTAAAAGAATACAGGAATAAAGAGAAAGGCAAAAAAACCAAAAAAATCTAAATAAGCTAAAATTAAAAAATAACGTGTTTTAAGTAATTTCTGGTTTAAATAAACCGAAACCTAAAAAAAAAAAGCAAAAAGCTGAAGCGGAGCCGAAAATAATCGCAGACGGTTACGGGCACTACCTCTGAAACATCAACAGTAATCATGTTTTCTCCTTTCCGGCATGACCGACTGACCGAGCCGATTCAGTGGCACCACTGCACTACCACCACCATGATATGCAGAAAAACAAGGAATGCTCGGTTATGCGGGTCAACATCTAAAATTGCTATCTATAAGCGAAAATGTTCCTCCTCTGCATCAATGGGAACCCGTACTTTCCAGAGGCAAACAGCGAAATCCTTGACGGTAGGTCACAAGAGTTAGCCAAGAGTTCCCAAATACAGCTTTGGCTGAGCAGCAGCAAAACATACATAAAAAAAAGGATTGTATGATCTTTTGCACAAAATGCATAAAGGATTATTTCATTTTTTTGGTAAAATTTTCACATTGCTCTGCCCATGGGTGCAGAAGGAACATGGAAACAAATAACGGGTTCCAGTCTTGGATTAGACAACATAGCTCTGCAACCCAGAGTGAATTTGAGACTGGCCCCAAGGCTGTAGGGTTTTCACTTGATTATTCCAGCCGGTCGTCATTGTCCTTCCAGTGATGTAGCAGCATCCTTCTCATCAGAAAAGTAATCTTTCCTGCGAAGGAGATCAACACAAACCATGTCATCTCACTTTGTGAGGCATCAAACAATAAATGAAGAAACATGTCTTAGCTTTATAACAAACCTTATTTTACGGGAAAGTTGATATAAACCTGTACCGGCCATTGCAACGTTAACACTGAAAAGATTCCAGTTTTTCTGAAACAATATACCATTACAAAGCAATGAGATGAGCAACAATTAAAATGGGAAACAACACAGAATGCATGCTAAAAAACCTCTTTCGACATAAAAAAGAAGCGTGCAGACTCAGACATCCAAGTTATTTCACTGCAGATGTTTCAGCTCGTTTCAATTCAGGAAGTTTCAGAACAAGGTATATAAGAAATCGGTATGGTGAAAAGTTTTTGACTGCGTGTTAACAAGGAAACTGAAATTTCTTTTCTGAGATCAGGAGTTCAGGGTACTGAACAAGTGGAAGGAGAAGGTTCAGTAGTATAAAGCATAAATTCAACAAGTAACTGAACATCAACAGTCCAATCCAGGGAGTAGTTAAAAAATACAATATCAGAAGATTGATGCAACTAAACCAATATCTTTGCAGCAAGAAAGCTTAAAGTTTAAAATGTACATTTCAGATAAAATATAACCCACATCACCTAATAAGTTTCAGTGCATAATAATGAAAAATGGTAGTACATATGGACAAATATCGATGGCTTACTGGTGTGATAACCAAGCTGTAGCGTGACCAAATGATTCCAGTGCAAGCAACAGCTGCACACCATACAACAGAATAAGCATGTGAGAAGTGCACAACAATGAATGGTAAACTAATGGTCATGTTGTCTGCAATGCAGGAATAGAATTGACTGGATAACTTAAAAACATACCAACTTGCTGAGGATAGGATATCTTTTCAGGTGGCTTCGCAAAGTCGGCAACATTAGCAATACTGATGCCCCATTTAAATGTTGGAGCCCAAAAATGAACTGCAATGAAGGTCAGATGTTGTCTCAGCCTTTCAGGTGATAGTGATAACTTGTAAATGCGCCATCCAATAGATATACATCACATATTAGTACAAATGAACCACAGAACGGGCCAGCTAAACTGGTCCATGCCTCCATGGTGCACAACACTGACCAAGAATACATTTGCCACAATACAGACTAGTGTAACACTAAGATCAATACAAATACCCAAAAATGCAGCTCAGGCAAGTCAAGAACATGCGCAAAGTTTCGCAAGAGCTGATGGAAAAGCTGGAGTCCATTCAGCTTTCCAAGGGATAAGATGTGAGCTCTTCGGGGCTTGAGAAAACTGTGGTATTTAGCACTAGATCACCTTACAAACACCTAACATTTGAAGTGGTTATTAGCACAAGAGATCAAGATCTTTTGGAAGTCTACGCTTTCATTAAAAAGGCAAGACTAGTGTCAGCTCAAAAGGTGCAACTGGCAAGGGGATGAACATTATCAGCTCTGTGGTGAGCTGATAGGACACTGACCATATACTCTTTAGGTGCCCCATTGCTAGGTTTGTTTGGACCTGTATGAGAGATGCCTTGCTATCAGGAAGTTCCTTACTCATTGTTGCATTTTGTTGAGGGGCAGTTACAAAGAGGGGGAGGAGGGTTAAGTCAAAGTGCCAAATTGCAAAAAAATCTGACCTGGGGGATTGTGCTGACCTGCTGCGGAGTTACTATCTGGGCGCTTCGGCAAAGTCTACCAGCGTCGAGGGAAAAGGAGTTCCAGTGGCGCGCAGGAGGAT
Source organism: Melocanna baccifera (assembly GCA_036346265.1). NCBI lineage: Eukaryota > Viridiplantae > Streptophyta > Magnoliopsida > Poales > Poaceae > Melocanna > Melocanna baccifera. The sequence continues at coordinate 19,881,893 of CM070694.1, read as the reverse complement.
GGGCCAGCCGTGCCACCGGCAGCAGCTACCGTGCCGGATCAGGAATATGAACCACATATATGTTTCCTTCCATATGGAATTATGGATTAGTTGCTATTTGTTCGGTTTAGTAGTTTCCTTATTGCTGGATTGTTTTCCATATTAGTTAAAGATTACACTGAGTTTGTTAGGAAGGGACCACCTCAGAAGTATAAGAGGTTATCTGAAATAATGAACGGACAAGCAAGAAATTATCTTATCTCTCACCTCTTCTCCTATTTCCCGTCTCCTTCTGGCCGCAAGGCTGTTACCATGACGTTCTCTGGACGTCCGGTCCTCTGACCTCGCTTCCAGCCTCACCCTCGCTACAATCTGCGGTCCAACCCAGAGCACAAGGCCTCCAGCCCAAGGTTCCAAATACCGGCGGTAACCGGCCGGTTACCACCGGTAACCGGATTTACCGGTGCCGACCGGGAAGAAAAAAACCGTCGGTTTTTTATTTAATTCAAATTTAAACTTTTGAATGTAACAATTAGTTTCTCTAATAATATTCACATTGTTTAACACTAATAGAATGTATTAGAAAGATGCATACACTTCCCGTGCTTGATTTCATACTTTTTGCCATGAATGTATTAGGAATTTTCAAATTTTGAATGTAAAAGTTAGTTTCCCGAATGATATTTACATTGTTTAACACTAATATGATGTATTAGGAAGATCTATGCAACTTCCGTGCTTAACTTCATACTTTTTGTCATGAATATGTTAGGAATTTCCATTTTTAAATTTGAAAAACCGGGTTTTTCCGGTTTTTAACGGTTTTTCTCCGGTTTTTTGGGCGGTTACCGGCCGGTTTTTCCGGTTATCGATTTCAAATTCAAAATTTTGCGCGTGAAATTCGACCGGTTTTTTTCGGTTACCGGCCGGTAACCGGTACCGGCCGCCCGGCGGGATTTACCCCGGTAGCGGTATTTCAAACCTTGCTCCAGCCCACAGATGTGACATGGGAAAACTTGGAGGATTTTCGGGCGGCGCACCTAGAATTTCAGCTCGAGGACAAGTTGTTCCTCTAGGAGGGGAGAAATGTTGCGGAGTTACTATCTAGGCGCTTCGGCAAAGTCTACCAGTGTCAAGGGAAAAGGAGTTTCAGTGGCGCGCAGGAGGATGGGCCAGCCGCGCCACAGGCAGCAGCTACCGTGCCGGATCAGGAATAGGAAACACAGATATGTTTCCTTTCAAATGGATTAGTTGCTATTTGTTCGGTTTAGTAGTTTCCTTATTGCTGGATTGTTTTCCATATTAGTTAAAGATTAGATTGAGTTTGTTAGGAAGGGGCCACCTCGGAAGTATAAGAGGTTAGCCGAAATAATGAAAGGGCAAGCAAGAAATTATCTTATCTCTCACCTCTTCTCCTAATTCCCATCTCCTTCTTCCGGCCGCAAGGCTGTTACCACGGCGTCCTCTGGACGTCTGGTCTTCCACCCTCACCTCCAGCCTCACCCTCGCTACAATCTGCGGTCCAACCCAGAGCATATCATGACCACTGTGGCTGATCAGGAACAAAGTGGGAATTGAGGAAGAAGTTCTTGGGTAACCCAACAGATGCATTATAAATTTTTTGACTTTGATGTAGCAATGGCAGTGCCTACTTCGCGAAGGGGAGAAGGAGAAGGTGGAATTGGCTACAACCAGAATCAAATGGGTCATCAGAGAATTTTAGCGTGAAGCACAGCGGCTGTCCGCAGGAGGGGTCTGAAAAATTGTCAGCTGTAGGTTCTGTTGGTTTCAGGTTTTATCGTGTGATGCCATCAATCTTACTGTTACTTTTGTATTCTCGGTGGTGGTTTGTTTTCTCTTAGTCTTGATGTTGGTTGTTCCAACATGGGTGTTGACAGAGTGGGTTGCCTGTTTTCTGATACTATTTTGTTCTGTAAGGTCTAAGATGGAATCCCCAGCATCTCCCTCCTCCCTAAATACTGTAGCCCGGTAATCGCTTTCTAAATGAAGCTCAGAAGTATCTTACTGTCTAAAAAGAACATGCTCAAGCTATCCTGATGTCTATGGGAATCATTATATAGGTTGTCAGTGTGCATGATAAACAAAGCAAAGGTGACAACCAAGACAGAAATAACACAGGAACATTAATGTGAATAAGAATGTCACTAACTGGTTTTGGGGCCAGCAGGATGGTTCCAAAAGGCTTGAAGCTTTGAAGAAGCCATTCAAACTAACACACAATTTCCTGTCCTTTTGCACAACCTGTTTTCACCCACTTAATTGTTGTCCTGTGTCCCTACAAGCAAAAAATCAAAAATCATGTCTGTAAGCCCGCCATAATCGAGATATCACAAATGCCATAACAGATGGTGGATGCATCTCTGAAAAACCTATTCAACTACAGGGCATAAATAAAAATAATAAAACTCAGCCAGAATATGCAAGTGCAGCAATTTGGATATAATAGGGATAAATGATTGATTTAAGGAGATCAAGTTCATTTAATACTGTACGACAGGCCTATTTCAGGATAGAAGAACCCAAAATACACCATAACAGAACACGATCCAATAATTCCCATCATGGTTGTCACGGCAGAGTCGGCGACCACGGCGAGCGAGAAGCGCCTGGACGCCTAGGCGAGTCGCCGTGCGTAACAGGAGCGAGCTGCGAGCACTATCCTTAAGTCGCGAGCTGGGAGCTGGGAGTCGCCCGCGCCCGCGCATAAGAGGAGCGACCAAGCGAGTGAAGTCAGCGGCCCGATCTAGTCCCTGCCGACTTCTCTCCGCAGCATCTCCCGCGCCGCCTCGCCTCTCCCCGCCGCCTCCTCCCCTTCCGGCGGCCTCCTCTCCCCCAAGTCGCGGCCTCCTCCCTCCGCCTTCTCCTCTCCCAGGTGCATCCCCCTCCCCGCCGCCTCCTCCCCCGGCTGCTTCCCCTCCCCATTGCCTCCTCCCCCGGCTACTTCCCCTCCCCGCTGCCTCCTCCCCCCGCAGCCTTCTCCCCCCCCCCCCCCCAAGTCATGGCTTCCTCCCCCCTAAGGCAAGGCGAGCATGCATGGCGTCCCCTCCGAGCCACCGGGACGCCTAGGCATCACCCAGGCGATGCCTTGACAACCTTGATTCCCATCAACATTGGACAGAGTGAATACAATCTCTACATAGTTAAACCTTGTTATAACATATGAGTCATAGATTCTATCACAACCTTGATACTGCATAGGCTATGTAAATAAGTAAAATCCACAGAAACAGAGGCAAGAACATAAGTTTGTGCAAGGATATGGGAAGTTCCATCCAGAACAAAACTAACCCTAATGATCCTAGACATATGCAAACAAGAACACAGGTTTGTGCAACAAATATTTCAAACTGAAATTTTTTTAAAGGAATAAGTCCATATAACACCCCAAATTTTGTTTGAAAGTCCGTCTAGTACCTCGAACTATGAAACCAAATATTTGACCTCCGAACTTTGCAATCCGATTCAAATAACATCCTAACCCGATTTTGCACGATGGTATTATTCGCGTGGCGCGATGAATGAGCAGTTTTGCCACATAGAATGACGGTTAAGTTGGCCAGTTGGGTCAGTGACATGCGGCTCACAAGGACTTCTCCCCCACCAAGCTCCTAGCTATGCTTCAATGGTCATCACCCACTTTAGTTTCCTCCCTTTCTGTTTCAATTTGGGAGAGAGGGTCCTGTGGGCCCCATATGTTGTTCACTTAAATTTGACCAACGGCCATCCTACGTGGTAAAACCGCCTACTCATCACGCCACACGTGCAATACCACTATTCAAAATCGGGTTAAGGCGTTATTTAAACTGGATTACAAAGTTCAGAAGTCAAATATCCGATTTCATAGCTCGGAGTGCTGAATGAACTTTCGAGCAAAATTCGGGATGTTATATGGACTTTTTCCTTTAATAAAAGTCATTGAGATAAGGGCCGTGGAGAAGTCGACGGGATTAGATTTAGAGGGGCAAGAGGACCGTGGAATGGACATGGATGATTGTGTTAGGGTTTCGAGGGCTGGTACGATTCAAGGATTTGACCAGGTGGTGAGTAGGATAGGAGGAGGGAGCCAGAGTACTATCCGGACTGACAGAACAACGGAGGTATCGCAGCGAATTGCGGCCGTCGGCCGAACGACATCGCCTGTAGCGGCGTGCCCTGAGACTAGAGTAGCCATCGCCGCAAGTGAAAGGCATGCCCCACCGAGCCTTGCCGGAGAGGAGTAGCGGGGAGGGGGACGGAGCCGGCCTAACTTTGCGCCGCCGTTGCAAAGCTCGCGGCCCAACTAGATGAAACCCCCTCAAAAACAGATCTAACGCAGACGAGACGAACCAACCAAAACCCACAGATTTTACGGCGAGGAGGATGGGGGATAGGATAGACCGATCACCTGAGACTCTCGCCGCCGGTCGCCAGAGCCGAGGAAGCCGACGAGAAGAGAGGAATCCAATCTCACAGGGTCAGAGGCAGGCGTGCGACGACAAGTGCATGGACTGGTGGGAGCAGGTGCACGGAGACTAGCGAAATCGTACGCCGTCCGTAGGGATACGGACGGCAAAGATGAGGTTCGGGTGTACGCATTTGGTGTTTGTCAAGTGACTCGCGCCGGAGTAGTGACGACAGCACCCCCAACCACCCCCTCGCCGGCCCATCAGCCCGGCCCCTTCGCTTCGTAAGTGACACTGATGTGACCTGAGATTCTGGGCCTGGGCTACAGTGTGTAGAAATTGGAATTGACGGGCATGGTCACTTCTCTTCAAAATTTAAGAACATGTAACATAGTTTCTCTTTCTTAAAAAACGCCTTCAACGTTTCATTTTGAATGAGGATCATTTTAGGGCTTGTTTGGATGTTAGGGGAATCCCAGGGAAGAAGATCCCAAGGGCATTTTGAAGGGTGCGTGGAGTCCCCCACACCTCATCGGGGAAGATTTCTGTCCGGCAAATATTCCCTACCACAATTTGAAAGGCATAACGATGAAAACCTAGGCCATTTAAAAAATTTCAAAAGAACCCCCAAAAAAGGGAAATATTCACAAATATTCAGGGAAAACAGAAAAGTCAAAAAAGCACAAACAATTCAAAAAACTAGTAAATACAAATAAAAATAATACAAATTCATTAAAATATGAAAGTTCAAGGAAAAAGGTACTAAATCTTCACCATTCAGATCAGATCCAAACATCACACAAATTCAGATGAAAGAATTCAAGCATTCATACATGGGTAAAATGGTCCAAACAAGGAGTAAACAATGGGCACAACAGTTTCTAGCTTATTCATGAGCAAAGTGCACATTTCTATCAGAAAAAACATGACCAGTAACAAAAGGAATCCAGTGCACAACAGTTGAAAGTCTTCAGTTAGAGTTGAAAGGTGGCTGGATAGCAAAGTGCACAGCAGTGTCTAGCTAAAGCTCTTTGATCTAAAACTGTTTCATTGATTTCTTCCACAAACTTTTTGGTAAATCCCAAAAATAGAACATGTCCGCGTGTCCAAGCCAATCATTGAAACTATAAGCAAGGCAACCCAGCACTATAAAAATTAGGAAATGACCAATCTAGACATTGGCTTCATGCGCTGTGTTTCGCCGTAGGATTTGCCCATGAGTAACTTCTGCCGTTTGATTACTGCCAGCAAAAACTCACTGCATCTGCCCCTTTGCTTTATTCCTCATGCTCACTCGTGGGGCATTGTTGTGTGGCTAGTGGCAATGGCACGACTGCTCGAAGCACGAAGCAGCGGTGACCAATCCCCGATGTCTCCATGCTGATAGGAGGGGCAAATTTGTCGGTGCAAGGTCGGCCCAGTGCACTTCCGACCACCGCCACTGTGATGCCCTCTCCTCATGGCCACCAGAGAAGGAATAAGTAGAGCAATAATAGGAGCTGGTTAATGGTGGCCGTGGAGCTCGATGCTACTGCTATGGCCTTAGGTTATGCCTACTCCATGTGTAAATAACTTCAAAAATAACAAATTGATCTCTAAAAAGACGTTGCATCCCTCCAACAGTTTGAAAATACATATGCAACAATTAAAAATACCTTCTGCAACATCACAGATAACTTGTTACAACAATCCATTTCAACCAAAATGTGCAACAAAATAATTACCCCTTTGCAACAAAAAAAATATTATTGTGCAACAAATCATCCAATACAAGAAAATTATATTTTGCTACTAGATCAGAGAAAAAACATTGTAACAAAAAAAATACTTTGTGTAACAATGGAGGAAGTGAGCTGCAACAATTCAAGAAAACACCCGTAACAAGCATACCAAAGAAGGAAGGGCATGGACGGTGGCAAGTAGTAGAGCTCACTAAAGGAGGTTGAAGTGGCACCAGTAAGGATCCTATGGTAATAGAGCTCTACTTGCCATGGCAAGACTCATGGGCAAAAGGTTGCTGCTCATGCATCGGGTCCATGAGAGAGAGAGATCCATGAGGTTGGTGGTAGTGACGTCCGAGGAGAGATCCATGTGGAAAAGAGTAGTAGAGAGGGGAAGAAGGGCATGGAGTTGGATGAATGTGCGAGAGAGATGTCAAAATGAGTGGTGTGTGTTTGGCCAGTGATGTTGATGGATAAGGTAATGTGGGAGTTGCTGTGGGAGTGAAGCGTCCAGTACGTCAGATGCATGTACTGTAGTAAATCCGTAAAAATTAATATTATCAAGGAAAGCACAACCAAATTGATAATGTGAGGCTACTGGAGTTAAACAATTCAGTGACAGTTTGATTTTAGTAGTGTTATGTGAAATTATTTATTACAATTTAACATACTATATTACCCATACCTTCACTATATTGGTCATGGGCAATGCAGATCAAACTACGCCATGCCGCCAACCATAGCATAGTCTAGTGGTGTGGCATCTTGTCTCTCTGGCTGATGACTAGAGTTTGATTCCCATCAACCATAGATTAGGTGAGTTATTTATGTGTATTTTCCACTTTAATTATGCTAGATTTGAACTCATAACCTATGAATTGTGAGCCTTAACATGACTATACTAGCCCATTGTCCCCACCCTCTAAAAAACCTACAACCATACCCAAAAGTTTATGCAAGATAAGCGTCCCAACAAAAACAAATAGATCTTATCAGTAAACACAATGAGATCATTGCTTGTAATGTGCTAATTATGAATTCTTGAAAGAAGTGACTTTTAGAAGGAGGAGACGAGCGGTGAAAAAAATAACAGAGAGATACGTGCGTAAGATGGGAGTGAGAGAAATATGATGTGTGATACCCCCATGACCCTTTATCTTATCCTCAGAGTGATATGGGAGCGAGAAAAATGAAGAAGCTGCTTCGAGAAATCACGTGTTTGTATTGGTTAGAAGCATAAGCCGATACGAACACTCCTAAATAGGGAAAGTGAGGGGTGCATGCATCACTATCTACAACCAAACCTAACCTAAACAACCAGTCTACGAGTGGAAATCTTGGCCGCGACGTAAAATTTGCTATCTGTTCGTCCACCTCAATGCTCCAATCAAACAATTGAGTGCCGCACAACCCCTGGTGACGAGTAGAACACGAAACTGACTTGTCCTAATTGAAGCTTCTAGCAATGGAACCCCAGATTGAAGCTACTAGTGAGGGCGTTCACACGAGAGGTAGGCAGCGGCTTCGCGAGAGGAGGGTGCTCTCCTATCTTTTGACTGGGAAGCGGCACATACCAGGGGGTAGCAACCGTTTATTAAAAACACATGAATCTGCTAAGCACCTACCCGGTGCTGGAAGGTCGGGCGAGCGATGCTTCACGAGGCGATGGAAGAAAGTCATGTGGCTAGGCGATGATTTCCCCCCGTCTATTGGGCCAGGGTGGACAGGGAAATTTCAACCCCAAGGGGCATCCAAACATCCATTCTATCTGGGCGGGGCCAAATTCCCGGGGGATTTTGATCCACGGGATTAGCCCGAGATCTCGGCCGAGATTTAGACCCTGTTCTTTGCGGCTTCTAAAAGTCGTTTTTGGCTTTTGCTACAGTAATTAACTTTTAAACGGAATATTTTTTTTAGATGAGGTCTACAAGTTAATTGTAGTACACGTTAAAAAACTAATATTTGTATCATCAAAAATCGCAAACGAGTATCTCTCTTTCCGCAATCTCTGTCGCAAACAGTCAAAAAGCCATCAGCCGCAACCAAAAAGAACAGGCCCTTAGTCTCCCAAACAAGTCCTCAAGGCTCACGGGATTAGCCCGAGATCCCGGGGATTTTGATCCATGGGGTTAGCCCAAGGCTCATCTACAATTCATTTTTAGCCACTAGGCTCATTACATGAGTGGTTTTCACTGGGTTGGTGGCCACGTCATTGGATCGGGTCCACATGTAAGTGTCACATGACATTAATTTTATCTCAAAAACAAATCTCCATGGTGGGCCCATATGTCATTCTCGGTTTGAACAGGAACCACAAAAGGAAGAGATTATGGCGCTGGCTGAAATGGGCCGGCAAAGGAGGGCCGGAGAGGCATTGGTGATGGGAAAAATGGGTTGTTTGCGACTAGGGAAAGCCAATGGTTGTGATTTGAGGAGTGGAGCGCTGGAGACACGCCGGCGGCGAGCGGCAGGTGGTGGCAGCATTGGGCACTCCTGGGCGCGGCGACACGGTAGACGGTAGCGCATAACTAGCATGTCAAAATGAATAGAGGAAGGCGGGGGTGCCCGAGTGCAAAGGAAATTGGACGTGTTCTCACCGACGACTACGAATAGCGACGGCGAATCCCGGTTGGAAGCACACAAGAAAAACACTAGATTCGGTGACTTCGAGCAAAGAAAAATCAATTAATATGGAGGATTGGATGAGCAAGTGGCGTAACACGTTTTAACGCAAAAAAAAGCCAAAAACTCACCGAAAATGGAGATCAAACATGGTGGTTTGTTGAGGGACTGATCTTCACCTTTACCTTTTTGTCCAAGTGGGCCTATAGGTGTTGTAAATTAGATATTTTGGGGTGAGTCATGACCCTTGATAACATGTTGATTGATGAGATTTGTGTCAGGTTAGACAAGCTAATGCTACGTGTATCCTCTAAAAAGAGAGACACGTAACTCCTGTAAACATGCTGTGTAAGTCTATATAAAGACTCTCTGGATAATGAAAAGGGAGGAGAAATTTTTATCTTTACTGTTTGATCAGTAACCACAACAGTGATTCGTTGAGTCCAGTCCTCCATATCCATTCTGTCGCCAATAGCCAACCTTTGGCTAATCGATCGTCTTCAACACCTTCGCCATCTCCTGGAACATCTCACACGCGGCCTTCATTGCTAGAACCCCATCGTTGCCTAAGCGCCATCGTCTCTCGAATTTTTGGTATGTGCAGCGAGAGGAGAGATTGGAGAGAGAGAGAGAATAGATGGAGTTGTTGACTCAACACATATCTAGGTGGCAAAGTTAGGTGATGTGGCTGTCTACAAATAACCAGTGATGTGGCCGTTCATGTGGCAAAAATCACGGATAAAACTAGACGAAAAGTGAATAGTTTTAAGCAGCGCTCACGACAGCTTTTTTTTTTGGGCATTGACGATTGGCGGTAGCGAAAGGTACTGTAGCACTTTTGTTTCTATTCGTTTTTTTTTGGAATTTTTGTGTTTTATTTTTTTTCCTGTATTCCTTTGCATTGTCCGTGATACATTAGCATGCTGCTTTTATTTTTATATTTTTTTAAATTTAGTTATGTCCAATAAGTCAACTCAGCTATAATAAAAAATAAACCAGCTACAGTGAAATTTCAACTAGAAGTTATCGCTATTTCGAACGCCCCCTTAATAGTTGAGGAGATTCAAACATCCAATTTTGTAGTTCAAAGTTAATTTTTGAACTCAAACAATAGTTAAGAGGGACCAAATGAACTTATTCCTATTATATATGAAGGTGGTGAAACTTCCGCACATCATATGCACTTCACAACAGGTGTTTTTCAACACATTAAAAATGAAGGGAGTACGTCACTCGACTATGAAAACTTAGGATTTCAATCGAATTTTTTCGGACCAATGTATGAAAAACCAAGGCCCAGATCTTTCAACCACACACATATCCATCCCATTCCTCCAGCGAGGTGGCGTGGACGCTGTGCGGCTTTTGGCGCGAAAGCTGGCGACGGACACGCGAGGCAGTGTGTGCGAGCGTGAACGGCGTTGCGACGCACGCCAGCGGGAGTATAGCGATAGTGGATAGGCTTGGGTGGGCCTCTGTGCTCGGAAAGTGCAAATAAAAAAAAGAGAAAGCGGCTTGGTTTAGAAAATTTTTTTAGATTTGGCAAAAACTCTAAATTGAAATAAAATTTAAATAAATTTAAAATTTTTAAAATTTGAGGTTGTTTAAAAAATTTTGAGATTTCATCTCTAAGCAGCAAAACTATACCACCGAAACCATTAGTAACAAAACTTCGTGGATATAGAGGTACATCAGCAACATTAGGGCTTATTCTTTTAGGTTATGATTTATGGTTTATAACTATGGTTTAAGCTATTTTGTGATAGAGAGTACAGAGTACAAGAAACCCGTGTGTAATTTTAACCGATATAAATAAAGTTATTATAATGTATACTATAATTAACTTGTGAACCTTGTCTTAAAAAGACACTGGTTTAAAAACTAATTACTATAAAAAAAACTAAAAGGTAGCTTTACAAGCAAAAAAAAAAGAAGAGGCCCTTAACTTCAGAGCAACAAAATACTTAGTGATAGGGCTATCAGTGGGTCCTTAAGCGGCTAAGCCGACCATAAACCTTCCAGGTGACAGAGCCAGGCATGCAAGAATTGACGACTAAGCCACACAACTTAACAACATATTAACAAATTACATGGCTTAACTAGGAAACCTATATTATTATAAAAGAACACTACATTTTATTCAAACACAAAGATTAGTACCACAACACATGAAGAACACACACTTATGTAGCTTTCCCATTGCCCTACTTTTAGTTTTTCTTTTCTAACAAAAGGTGATATTACAAGTAGTTGTTGAACACATATGGGCATATTCTTTTCAGTTTCTTAAAACGACTTTTAACTTTTTGCTACAGTACCTAACTTTCAAACGAAATATTTTTTTAAGATAGAGTATACAAGTTAATTATAGTACACGTTAAAAGCTCAACATCTGTATTATCTAAAATCGTAAGTAAGTATCTCTCTCTCCGTAATCTCTATCACAAATAGCTAAAATTCAAAAATTTTAACCAAAAATCATAAGTCGCAGCAAAAAAAAAAAAACAGACCATAGTGGCACCTATGCTAACCAGATGACGCGGTGCACATTTCTCTTAGCTAGTTGAGCTAGTTCTTGAGTACTCTATACTAGACTAACCAGATGACGCGGTGCACCTATGCCAACTTGAGGTGTTCGGAATAGCGATATTTTTTATTTTTGATTGATTTTTACTATAGCTGGCTTATTTTTTTATTGTAACTAAGTTAGCTTATTTGACATAATTAAATTTAAAAAAAATTAAAAATAGAAAAACATGTTAGCCCATCACGAACAATGCAAAAGAATACAGGAAAAAAGAAAATGCAAAAAGCCCAAAAAATCTAAAAAAAATCAGAAAAATACGAAATTACCGAATAGTAAAAAAAACAGAAACTAGAAACAGAAACTAAAAAAAGCTGAAATGAGTGGGGCTAGCCAAAGAGGACACCACCTATTTACATATTTGTTCGTAGCCATTGGGTTTGTCGGGAAGTGCCCTCATCTAGGCCTGATCGGTCCACCAGAGTAGAGATCCATTATATGTACTGCATGATAGATCTATTTAGGGGGCGCTTGTTTTAGCGATGATTTCTGGCTTTTGGCTGAAATTTCACTGTAGTTAGCTTTTTTTACTGTAGCTGATTTAGCTTTTTAGGCATAATTAAATTTAAAAAAAAATGTAAAAATAGAAAAAATATGTTAACCCATTAGGGACAATACAAAGAAACATAGGAAAAAAAGAAAATACAAAAAGCCTAAAATATCTAAAAAATTCAGAAAAAGATGAAATACTGAATAGTGAAAAAAAAGCAGAAGCTAGTAGCTGAAGTCGAAAAAAAACCGAAACGAGCGGGGCTAAGGCTATGCTTTGAAAAAAAGACATATTCACTCTTGCTAATAAAGACATTAAAGTGAGCATTTAAATAAATAATTTTTTATAGCTATAAATATAATTTATAAGGCATCATATGGAGGGAGAAAACATTTTGGTAAGAAAAGTCTCTCTCACTTTTAGTTCATAGGCTTCGGATACCATCTCATGGTTTTTTCATAGCCTCGGTATCTACTGTTTGGCAATAGGATTATTTGGCAGTGGCAAAATTCTAAACCTTGCTCTAGAAAGATTAATACATAATTTTAGATTGATTTTTACAGTACCTTTAAAGGAAAATATCTAGCTCTTCCAAAGTTGGCAGATTTCTAGAAGTTCGTATTGACTTTCTTTAACACTAATAACTCCTAGTCCTCCATTCAGATCATATGAACTAGCAAGCTGGATGCTTCAGGAGTCTAGAAGTTCTCAACTAGCCCCACTTTGCGAGTGTTCTAAGTGGTTTATAAATTAAAGCTTGTAGCTTATTTTATATTATAACTACTATTAATTTATTATACATAATTAAATATAAAAATAAAAAAGTTATATTAATACGGATAATATAAATAAATAATAGAAAAAAGAAAAAGTAAAAAATCTAAAAAATAAAAAAAATCAGAAAAATAAAAAACTATAAACCACAACTTACAAACTGAAACCGTTTAAAGAGAGGCTTACCTTCCCGCCAGAGTCCCCTCCGCCGGCAATGTCCAGGTGCACACCGCACACATGCGCACCAGCATCCCTGAGGTGCACCGCCGTCGAGGTGACAGGCGTCCACCGGCAACCTCAAGGTACACCTTCCCGTCACCTTCTCTTCTCCGATGATGTCTACGTGCACCGCTTGCTCGTTAGCCACACCATCACTGTGCTCCGCCGTGTCGTCGCCGTTCACTGCCCCGACGTGGACCACGTCGCCACCGTTCGCAGGTCAGCGCCCTCGACGTAGTTGTCTACAATGTGCCATGTGTAGATGTACAATATGTTTTGCGTGCACTGTCGTTGTTGTTTGTGTGTTGGACTATGTGTGTACTTGTTTTAGCACAAGGACTGTATTGTGCTGTGGAGTGTTGTATAATAGTCTGTATGTGTACTGTTCAGTGTAGTACTCCTGACAATGTGTATGTGTATTTTACTGTACAGAACATTAGCGCATGGATTCTTGTATAAGTAGTAATACATTGCTTTGAGCACGGTATGGACTACATTGTTCAAAATTCAAATTTCAAACAACCCTGCTGGCCTAACCATCTTTATGGATAAACGAGCGCAAAAGCGTAAACTATTTATTTGTTGTATCCGTGGTTTATCTCGAATAGCAGGTGCCACGTTGCAGTCGCAATTATTCTTTGGTAAGACAAGGCAAGTATGGTGAGTGGCTTTTTCGGTTACTACCAATGATTTATGGTTGTGTATTTGTATAAATAAATTGAATACTGATAAGTTATTCTAAAATAATTGTTCTAATAAATAACTTTAAAACAGTGGTGAAAAAACACGTTTGTTTGTTCAAAAAATACGCTAGCTTTTCCAGCTGAGCTATAGCTCGTCTTATCTATAAACAACCAAACGTACTACTAGATGCCAAAGAAGGCAGCTAGCGATTGAGAGATGCACTAAGCATGATAAGCATCCATCGAGGTACACTGCACCATGAGTTCACGGAGTTGCCTGGCCTTGAGGCAACTCCAATGCCCGGGGCCACGTACGACTCATGAGTGTGACCGCAGCATGTGATTTTTGGAGTTGGACACTAGGCCCGTTGCCAATACGATACGCTGTTGCTGGGAGCTGAAAGATACACCCACATCACACACCACCATGCGCATGCTTTGTTTTCATGGTGGTCATGATCTGTGCACCGTCCCAATAACACTAGAGTATGGAACTCCATGTCACTAGTATAGCTGGAGCCATGTGGCAACTTGTGTGTTCCAATATGACTGGAATCCATTTTCTTGCCACTTACCTTCGCGTGTAAAGCCTGTTTGAAACGCGATAATTTTCCTCAATTCATACCAGAATTCAAATATTTCCAGTAAAATTCCTATGCACAGCCATTGTGAAACAAAATCGAAATTTGCAAAATTTGAAATTTCCTTGATTTCTTGTTGGATCTTCATCCCTAGCCCAAACCCAACCTATCCCACTCAAAGTACAGCCCAGTCCAGCCCAATCCATCCACGGAACCGCCCCCAACTTCCCCCTTTTCGCGCGGCACTGTAGCTGTCCGAAAATATCTCCGTCGCCCGGTGTTTGCCGTCGCCCGCGCCTGGCTTTCTTCCTGTCGCTGCTGTGCTGCGCCAACACCTTCATGCCACACTTAGCAAGCCTCTGACAATCTCTGTCAAGCCTCGGCCACTCCCCACCCACCTGTCACACCGCTCGACCGAAAATCTTCACCGCCGCCTGATATTTCGCTTAGCCGACCGCTTCGCCCTCTCAAGCTAACCTGACGATTCCATAGGCCCTTGACTGCCGCAACTTGTGCTCCAAGACTGCCAGCACTCTCCCCTGACCGCTAAAACCGAGCGCCCTCGAACCCTCCCGAAAGCCCCTGTCCGCCTCCTTCCCGCCGATACCAGGACATTCCAATTCCGCCACGCCGCCTCTATTTAAGCCACAGCAACCCCTCTGTCGTGAAGCACTCGTGCACAGCAACCCCTAGCCCCGCCCAATTGCTCCAAGTCCCCTCCACCGCCGAGAACCGCAAGGAAGCCCGAGGTGAGCTCCGATTTTCAATCCAACGATTTACTCAATTGTACTCCAATTGCATTTGCACAGAGCATCACCCGGCCACCCCAAACTCCTCCGCAAGCCCCTCCCTACCTCCTATGAGCCCTACTACCCTGCCCACGATCACTACCGCTCGGCCATGGTGGCCGCCGTGGACAGCCCAGCTCCGGCATCCTCTGACCAAACCGCCACCCCTCCGAGCTCCCTCTACCTCCAGAGATGCTCCAAGCCAAATCCAATCACCCTGATAGCCCTTAGATCCCTGCTGTGCTGTCCAAGGACCGAATAGCTTGCGAGCGCCATCGCTGGCGATCGTCGGAACCCTAGCCGCCGTCGACCACCAAAACGGAACCACTGAAGTCCCAGCTACCCGTTCCTACCCTCATAAGCCGTCGCAAAAACCCCTAGCGCCGCCGATCACCGCCGCGCTCGCGACCGAAGGAAGAAGAAGCTGTTGTAGCTTGCCGGTCCGCGGGTGAATAGTGTAAAAACCCGCAATGAATAGTAGCCGAAACCCATTACTGTTCACAACAGACCCGTTAAGACATAAAATGTCTATTTGATTAGTTTGAGCCCCTTAATTCATTTCCAAGATCCAAAAGTCCATACCTAACCTCTAAAAACCCAAAACCCTTTTATTTGGATTTTGTTCAATTTTTATTTTATTTCTTTTTCAGTCCAAGTTCAATCCTTGGAATGCGGACTTAAATATTTATTTTCGTTAGCCCTCGACACTGCGGATCGACAAGTTCAGGAGGAAGGAACTTCAGCTTGCGACCAATATTTCGAAGAATACGAGATAATTGAAATCGAGGATTCGCAAGGCAAGTCGCATGTTTTTTTGAACATATTGAATCCATGTTCCGTTAATTATTTAATTACCGGTATTTTCATTATGTAATTCATGCATTGTTATTTTATATACAAATAAGTGTATAATTGTCATGATATTAGTTATATATCCTACCACCGACAGAAAAGCCTGCTTTATTTTAATAGCCACATTCACCTCGACAAAACCTAGAATTATTATCATTACTATTAAATTAATCATGGTAGTATAGGTAACACAATTATCTCATATTGTCAAGCAAAGGCATTTTGCCAGTACTTTTTTGTAAAAGTGAATTTGGTAAAGCAAGTAAAGATCCAGTAAAGAAAGAGATAATTCATGTGATGGTTGACACTGTCGTCGGGCAGTGGGAAATGTGTAAAAAGAAAGGAAAAATGGTTTGAAGTAGATGGGCCCGATAGATTGAAGAGTCTTATGCTCAGCAAGAACATAGTGATCGCTCAATCGCAAGTTTGACTCGTCAATCCTGGTTTAGTATATGCTCAAATCGGTTTAACCTCCAAGCATGTACAGAAGGAAGGATTTGGTATGAGTGGGGGTAAAATCATACAAATCCGATAAGATTCCACTCGGGACGGGAAGAAAAACATTCGATCTAGCTAGTGGATGCCCGGGTCCGAAATGGAGGTCTATCGAGCGGAGGTCAAATAAAGAAATGAGCGGTGAACGACCTTGTTTTCTTAACTCTGTCATGGGAGTTATGAAATCTTGTGGGTAAAGCTGGGTAAACTCTTCGGAGTAATCACAATAGTATCTTTGATACATCGTGCTTCCGGTAAACGAAGCTATGTTCAGTGGGTGATTCCGTTGTTGATGCATAAGTAGGGATGGAAAGGATTAGATGGTTTTGGTAACAGTAAAGTTATGGAAAAAGTCAAGTAAAGAACCCCCTTTCTATTTATTTAAAGTATACAGGTTTCTTGTTTTTAAGCCCTAAATGTTTACGAAATAAAACTGCATCCACATAAAATAACAGAACCATTATACCCAGTTTATTGAAATTTCTTGCATGTAATTATTTAGCACCTCCACATGTGACTTGTTGAGTACGGTGGTTGTACTCATACTTGCAAACAAAAATTTAACAGAACATGCGTCGCAAGATCAAGGAGTCTACGCGGTCGAAGACGAAGGTGCTTTCAACGATTACGATGTGTTGTTTTAGGGTTGTTCTGTACTCAGACCTACCTGTGGTGCCTTTTTGCTTTCTGTATTGTAACGGCCGATGCCCCGCTGTAAGTTTCGGCTGCCAAGCCACTATATTGTAATAACATTTATTTTCCCTGAGCAAGTTTTAGCTATCATGTACACTCAATTACGACGCCTCACAGTTGAACTTTCTGGGCAGCTATGAGATGAACAGTAAAGTACCGCCCCTGGAAATGGGGGGTGTTACACATTGGACCAGAAATTACTGTTCTAGATGAGGCGACTATAGCAAACTCATCTCAAATTAAACTAGGACCATTGAAAGCATCTAGACCGGATTATTGGTTAGATGCCGTACTATTAAGAGGGATTTGTGAAAGTAACTTGATAGGATGTTTTGGTGTACATTAGATCAACTTAGAATTATGCATGCATTTGAAAATAAACTCTAAAAGTGAACCGTGCTCTCCCAGCAAAAACGATAGTACCGCAGATACAACGGAACTACCGACATACGGTAGTTCCGGCATGTACACAGCGGAACCACCGCAGTCCGGTAGTTCCGATTTTAAAGCGGTACATTTTTTTTCCAGAGAGCACCCTTTCGGGGACTTAGACTCAAATAAAATCGGTAGTTCCGATTTAACAATGGCGGAACTATCGCAGCGCGGTAGTACCGCATGATTTGCGGAACTACCGGTTTCCGGTATGTTTTTTTCAGAAAGTACCCCGAAGAAAAATCAAACTAGCTAGAAATCGGAAGTACCGGATTTAGCACGGCGGAACAACGCGATCGCGGTAGTACCAGCGTGTCAATGGAACTACCGCACGTGATAATACCGCATTTATAACGGCGGTAGTACCGTGCCGAATTTCAAACGGCTAGTACTGACCGTCTGACATAGCCGTTTCGGAGTGTTACAGTAAATGTGGTAGTTCCTTACTTTGCACTGTGGTAGTTCCGATTTTTCTGATTTTTCAGGATTAATTTTTTTGCAACGGCTAGTTTTGATTGGTGAGGGTATAAATACCCCCCACCTGCATTTGGGCAGGTTGCTGAGCATTGCATTGATCATCTTGAGCCCTAGAGCATTCACTCCACTCATTTTTCTCATTTGTGCACTAAATTTTGAGTGGTGAAGTGTTTTTCGAGTGCATTCATTTCTAGCTTGATTCAATTGCACTCAAGCGTCGTCATGTGGAATTATTGGTCTATTCTCTTGGTGCTTGCCGGCACCTAGACGGCGAGGAAGTTGTTCGCCCGGTGACTTCTTCAAGAAGGTTGTGAAGATGCCCGAGCCGAATTGTGAGTGGTTTGGAGCTCACCATTTCCGGAGCGGAGGAAGAGCTACCAATAATGATCGAGGTGGTTCGGTTTAATTTGTGGAGCTGGCCCGATTCGTTCGGGCTAACCTCAACGTGGACTAGTGGAAACCGGCAAGTTTTCGATACAACGGTAAAAACATCGTATGTCAAATTGTGTTTGTTTCTTGTCAATTATAGTAATTGCTCTTGATCACTTATTGCTTATTGTTAATTGCTTAAAATTGCTTGAATTGTGTAGGATTGTTTTTCACTTAGTTTTCTTTCTTAGTGATCAGCTTGTCATTAATTATTTAATTTAGTCAAGAATTTTAAAACCTCATATTCACCCCCCTCTAGTCGGTTATCCTTGATCCTACAATCATTTTGTTCTTTAGAGCAAGTAGGACCCGATAATTAGAGGGGGCGAATAATTTTCAAAAAATTTCCTCTAATGGTATTTAAAATATTCATTCAAGTGAGTATGAGATTCACCAAGTTCAGTTTACATGAACTGAGCTACACAGAGCAATGGTAGAGATCAAAACCAACAAATTCATCAACCTTCAGCATAAGGTTGGTCTGACAGCCAAGTTCGGTCGGACTGCGGGTCCAAGACCAGTCTAACTAGTTCATGTTTCAGACTTAAAAATCTCTTGGGATATACCACCTAGAACACGATTTCAAATTTTTTATTCAAGAACATGAAAAACCAAGCAAAGAACGAGTGAAACACTAATAATAGATTAAATAGTTGATCTATTATTAGTAGAGTAGATGATTCATGAGTACATAGATGGTTACAAGGTACTCCCAAAGCACCACCCTTACACATAGGATTTCTCACATGGGGAAGGAGAGAAGAAACTACTTAAGACATAGATAATATCTCAATATCTCTCTTAAAGTCTCAACCCTAACTCTTTCCTTTCCCACCTCATATAGCCAGTACCATTTAGTGGGTCTTAACCAGCTAAACAATTAGGAAAACCTGTCAACCCCATTAATACAGGTTTTACACACTTACACACGCTTCTCTACAAGACTCAACCCGCTAACATTTTAGCAATTGATCTACTTAGCCAAATCAACTCACTTTGACCTAAACTACTTCTTTGCATCTCTCTGCGTCACAGTTTTGTCCAAGGCTCAAACATGATATCTTGGTAAACTCTTAAAATACCCTCAAGGAAACTTTCGAGCACCTTTTCTTGACTCCTTTACCTTCTATGTGGTCCTAATGACTTTTCATCAAGCCTCTCATATGTTCGGATCTCACCGAACCGTCTTTACTTGCAAATGGGTTCAAGTCACTTGGCGCACCACATGCCTCACCTTGCATCATGACTGCATCTGGCTTCCCTGATAGTTCTAGATCTCAGCTCCTTTTGAGCTTAGTCTCGGTTTACCTTGGCGTTACTCGTTATGTCTTCACATCAAAGTATCTTCGCATATTTTGACACGTAACCCGTAGTACCCAATAACTAACCGTCATGTCTTCACGCATTCGGACTCCCCCGAAGCGCCTCTACGTCTATCAATCATGTCATTTGACACATCACATGTACCAACTTGCCTCTTCACAATAATTGTATTTTATATGCTTCTCACTTTAGCTATGTAGCATCACCCAGACTTACACTACCACTCGCCACTAGTCTTGGTCACTTACCGTAGATTGCTAATGTTTTTCAAACCACCTTCACATCCAAAGACTAAGTAATCATATCGAACATAAATTCTATGTACTTAACTCATGCTAGTCAAACACAATGCATCATGAAACTCAATGTAACTAGAATCGACATCCATGTCGTGTTCACACTCAAACCACTCATGTTCTCTAGTCGTAGTCATCGGTCGAACCACACCGGTCAAACCGCTAACTAATGGCTGAAGTGACCGGTCCACCGATGTGACCGCATATTCAATACCGGGAACACCGTCCAACTCAACTCTAGTCTGACCGCCAACCAATGGCCGGTTGGACCACATATGTCGAGCTTCAAAATACACTCTCTAAAAAAAAAGCAACGTTAACTAAAATGTGATCACACCATACTGACAGCCTTACCGCCAACTAAAGACTGATCACACCGGATCATCCAATCAGACTATGACTCCAAACCGGTTTGATCGGTTACACCGACAATAAGAAACTAAATTCTTTCAACTTTTGTAAAATTAAAATTCAACATAATAAATATACCAATTATTTATCACCAATTGATTATAGAGCTTCTCACGTGCTACTTCGTAGCAGAACCAGGGCCAATCCAGAATTCAATAGCAATACTGTATCTTGCAATTCTCAAGTTACTTTGTGCAATGCACATGGACACTGGCACAGCGGAGACATGAATGCCCTCACTGCAGAAGGCCGAGGCACCCCCCTTCCTCACCCCTTCGCCTGCTGGGGATTTTAGGTGCGTTTCCATCTGCTTCCTTTCAATGCTACTTAATGCTGGGTCCATATCTTATCAGGACGGCTCTTGAATGAATGAACATAATGCAGAACAGGACAGAAAACTCCCCGGAAACATACTTTAGCAGAGGAATTAAGGATGATTGGGACTAGTCTGTTCATCGTCAAACTTCAGTTATTCTGTTCTTTTTTCCAAGGAGTCATGGCCCCAAGTTCTGGCTCTGTATTACCAGATTAGCCCTCGAATTGTGGACTGGTCAACTACCCCATCTCTGTGCGTCTCTGTGCTCCGGTTAAAGGGTCTGTCTTTTTAAGTTGCAGAACTTATTTGATATAGTTGTGTCTTATGATTTTTGATTAAAATTTTTAAATTTTAATTATTTGTGATAGAGATTACAGAGAGAGATATTCGCTTATAATTTTGGATGGTACAAATGTTGGTATTTTAATATGTACTACAATTAACTTATAGACCTCATCTCGAAAAAAAATACTCTGTTTAAAAGTTAGATAATGTAGTAAAAGCCAAAAGCCGGTTTAAGAAACTAAAAAGAATAGACCCATAGTTTATGGTTTTTAGCTGTAGTTTATAGATTTTGACTGTTTACATAAGAGAGTAGAAAAATATAGAGACTCGCGTACGATTTTAACTGATATAAATAAAATCGTTATAGTATGTACTACAATTAATTTATAAATTTTACTTTAAAAAATATTTAGATTTAAAGCTAATTACCTAAAAAAAAAGCTATGGTGAGCGCGCCCTCTACTCTTGCGTGATTGCGTCTATTCCATCTGCTTCCTTTCAATGCTACTTAATGCTGGGTCCATATCTTATCAGAACGGCTCTTGAATGAATGAAATAATGCAGAACAGGACAGAAAACTCCCTGGAAACATGCTTTAGCAGAGGAATTAAGGATGGTTGGGACTAGTCTGTTCGTCGTCAAACTTTAGTTATTCTGTTCTCTTTTTTTTCCAAGAAGTCATGGCCCCCAACTTTAGTCAAGAACTTGTAAATCTCATCTTACAAAGATATTTTGTTTAAAAGCTAATCAATGTAGATAGATAGTTTTTAGAAATCAAAAAGAAGAGAGCCATAAGGGATAAGGTATATTCCTACCAATAAAATATATTCCTTATGATTGTTGGAAAAGCGTAGGCGTATACGTACACGCATTTAAATCTTTAATAGAAATGCAACTACTTCATTGATAACAATGAGCATCATGGACAATTTTCAAGCAAGAAAACTGATGTTCCAAATGAGTAGTAGAATTCAACAAATCAACGGACAATTCTAAAGGTCTGGTATTCATCATGGCCGGCTACTCCTCTTACGGCAACATTTCTTACCCGAGCCATTGTATTCTAGAAGCCCTCTTGAGAGGACAGCAGCCAACTTCGAGGTCTGGTCATCTTCAAAAGGAGATGATCTGGTCCAGATCAAAGATTGAAATAATTAGCACTACAATTCTGAAATATTAGCAAAATATGCTTGCAAGATGACAAGAAGTCTTAAAAGATTTGTCATTTGCCCGTCAACGACCGGCCTTCGTTACAATATTCCAAGTCAACGCTGCCCCGTGGAGCTCTTAGCTACTAATATTATACCAGGTCAAAGAAGGTTCCTTTTTGTAATTTGTCCATGAGGTGGAGCCTCGTTATCCATCAAGCTAAAACATCTATAATCTGTATCCTACAGCCGCCACCAAGTACTCCAAGCTCCCTTCCTCCCAGTCCCAGCCAGCCCTGGCTATTCCTCCAAGCTCCCATCCATGGCTCCCTTCCTCCTCCTCCTCCTCTTCAGCCAAATCCTTGTCTGCACAGCCGTCGACACCATCAACTCCACCACACCGTTGTCCGGGATGCAGAAGATCGTGTCCAAGGGCAACAAGTTCACCTTGGGCTTCTACTCTCCAGCACAAGGTACCACCACCTCTTCCAGCTCCAGCAACTACTACATAGCCATATGGTACAGCAACATACGGCAGGTGACGACTGTGTGGACGGCAAACAGCAACATGCCGGTGTCTGACCCGACCACCGTCTCCTTGGCCATCGGCAGCGATGGCAACCTTGTTCTCCTTGATCAATCCAAGAACCGGCAGCTATGGTCGACCAACGTAAGCATAGCCTCCAACTCCACCATCGCCATCATCAGGGACAGCGGTAGCCTCGACCTCACTGATGCCTCCAATTCATCGATAGTGTATTGGCGAAGCATAGACCATCCGACAAACACATGGCTTCCGGGGGGCAAGCTTGGGCTGAACAAGACCACTGGTGTAAGCCAGAGGCTTGTTGCGTGGAAGAACAACGCGAACCCGTCCCCCGGGTTGTTCTCACTGGAGCTGGACCCAAACGGCACAACACAGTACTTCATCCAGTGGAACGATTCCATAAGTTACTGGACCAGTGGCCCTTGGAATGGCAACATATTTAGCCTTGTTCCTGAGATGACGGCCGGTTACAATTACAACTTCCATTTCGTCAACGATGGTAGCGAGAGCTACTTCATCTACTCGATGAAGGATGACGCAGTCATCTCACGGTTCATCATTGACGCGAATGGGCAGATCAAGCAGTTGACATGGATGGAGAACGCACAGGAGTGGATTCTGTTCTGGTCCCAACCGCGGACACAGTGTGAGGTGTATGCTCTCTGTGGGGCATATGGCAGCTGCAACCTCAACGCCTTGCCGTTCTGCACCTGCATCAAGGGGTTTAGCCAGAAGGTTCAGAGTGATTGGGATCTTGGGGGGTACAGTGGTGGTTGCAAGAGGAACGTACCATTGCAGTGCCAGACCAACTTGAGCTCTGCACAGACCCAGCTTGATAAGTTCTATACCATGGCAGGTGTGAGGTTACCTGATAATGCTCAGAGTGCAGTTGCCACGAGTTCTCAAGACTGTCAGGTGGCTTGTCTGAACAATTGCTCTTGTAATGCTTACACTTACAATAGTAGTGGCTGCTTCGTTTGGCATGGAGACCTCGTTAACCTCCAAGAACAATACACTGGAATTGGGGGAGGCACACTCTTCCTCAGGCTTGCAGCGTCCGAGCTGCCAGACTCTAAAAAGAGCAATAAGGTGATCGTTGGTGCAGTTGTTGGTGGAGTTGCTGCAGCTTTGATAATCCTCGCTATTGTATTCTTCATCCTATTTCAGAAATGCCGCCGAGACAGGTCTCTTCGGATATCCAAGACTACTGGGGGAACACTGATTGCCTTCAGGTACAGTGATCTGCAGCATGTCACCAACAACTTCTCAGAGAAGTTGGGGGGTGGTGCCTTCGGCTCGGTGTTCAAAGGGAAGCTCCCGGATTCAACTGCCATTGCTGTGAAGAGACTTGATGGGCTTCGCCAGGGGGAGAAGCAATTCCGTGCTGAGGTAAGTACCATTGGGACAATTCAGCACGTCAATTTGGTCCGCCTACTTGGATTCTGCTCTGAAGGAATAAGGAGGCTGCTTGTGTACGAGTTCATGCCAAAGGGCTCCCTGGAATTGCAGCTGTTCCCTGGTGAGAAAACAGCATTGAGCTGGGACACTAGATATCAAATTGCACTTGGAACAGCAAGAGGCCTAAATTACCTTCATGAAAAATGTAGGGATTGCATCATACACTGTGATGTCAAACCAGAAAACATACTCTTGGACGAGTCATTTGTACCAAAAGTATCTGATTTTGGTCTAGCAAAGCTCTTAGGCCGAGACTTCAGCCGTGTTTTGACGACAATGAGAGGAACAAGGGGTTACCTTGCACCTGAATGGATCAGCGGTGTGCCGATAACAGCGAAGGCAGATGTCTTCAGCTACGGCATGATGCTCTTTGAACTCATATCAGGCAGGAGGAATGCTGATCATGAAGAGGAGGGCAGGTCCCCATTCTTCCCGACCTTGGCTACAGGGAAGCTCCATGAAGGGGATGTGCAGACCTTGTTGGACCCCAGGCTGCATGGAGATGCAAATGCTGATGAGCTCACAAGAGCTTGTAAGGTTGCTTGTTGGTGCATCCAAGATGATGAAAGTGCCAGACCCACAACGGGTCAGATTGTCCAAATCCTAGAGGGATTCCTTGATGTTAACATGCCTCCCATTCCAAGGTCATTGAGAGTTCTTGGTCAAAGCCCTGATGTCATAAATTTCTTCTCAGATCTGTCTTCAAGTCAGACTGCCTCGACGCAGAACAGTACGACAACATCTCAGACACACAGTGCTACTTCAGGCGGTCCACAACTCCAAAGCTCATAAATCAGATAATCCTGCAAATTACGGGGCAAGGCATTTATATGCTTGAAGAGTACTATAAGTGACTGAAGTAGTATATATGTAAAACCTAATATGCTCTGGTTTTGTGTAGTTTTGTAGTATTGCATACTTACAGCAAAAATGTAATAACCAATATAAAAAGTAAGACCACTGTTGTACTTACAAATTTGTACTTCCTACTTTTTTTTTAATTATGATATGTTCTACTCAACTCAAAATAAAATAACGAGTTCTCCACAATACGCTGGGGCTGTAGATTTTCCTTACATTATTCTTAGTCTAATTTGCTTCGTAGAACAAAACTCATTGAGTCACAAGGAAAAAGAATGTGCATGTTATCTCGCTATGATAATACCATGTTATTGTCTGCTTGCACATAATACAAATTAATCAACTCAACAGAGCAACTTCCATAAGAACTTGAGCTAATTGACAGAAACAGCTATTCTGTTAACATCAGGACTCAGACATGCAGCTAGAGGCTGAAAATTTTCTAATTCATAAGGAGCTGATTAGCCATGTTAGCCTTCAACATGGCGCATTAGACACTTGTGTTTTCTCCTAGATTAGTATTAATCTGCGCACTATTGAACTGTTGGTATCAGTAAATTACAAAATCATACACTCTTGTATTGCCGTGAATGATTTCAACATTATTATGCTAAAAGTCTGTAACTACTTGCCATCGCTGGTGTCCTATTGAGATATATTGTGTCTTGGGATCATTCAAGGAGTTATGCAGAACTTACAAAAGATTGCAGATTTTGGCATGTCGTTTTGGACCCCAGATAAGAACGTACTGACATGAAACAATAGATGAGGGTTTCAAGGTTGTCACGCTGATCACTGTGGTGTATCTAAAACTTAAATGATTTCTACAGTAAATAGCTTTTTTTACAGTACATAGCTTTCAAACAGAATATCTTTTTAAGACAAGATCTGCCAGTCAATTATAGTACACACTGTTGTGATTTTATTTATATCAGTCAAGATTACGCGTTAGTTTCTCTATCTCCGTGCGGCTCTCTACAAGCTGTTACTATTCATAAATTAAAACCAAAATTCATCAGCAAAAACCAATATGAATAGGCCCAAATATCACCAACATCATCTGTCAATGAGCTTGTTTTGAGGCATCATAGACATGAATATTAATTTCATTCCTGACGTTAGTTGATATTAGGAGAGACGTAAAAATGCAGTCTAGGGGGCCATTCATTTTGGCTTTTTCTAAAGGCTTTTGGCTTCTGGTTGTTGTTTTTTTTGTTGAAATTACACTGTAGTAGGCGTTAGCTTTTTTTGAGTTCTTCAATTAAAGAAAAATAAAAAAGGAAAAAAAAATAATAACACCACGATATCTCCACGGATAATGCAAAGGAGAAATGACACAAAAAAGCCAAAAAACCAAAAATATAAATCATTCCGGCTTATTGGTGATGAATAATTTTATGCCACTTAAACAATGCGCTGTTTCATGCTTCTGCCTTTCTACACGTGAATAACGACGACAACTACCCAAAAAGTTGATGCTGTAATTGGAAGTTTAGTGCATTAAGAATCTGGTGTACTTTCAATGGATAAGAATTAAGAAATGCAGAGGTAATATGTGGAAGACAGATAACACTGATGATAGGACATGAATCTAGACCCCTTTACATACTTGTTTCCTAAAAACAAGCTCTCGGCCTATATTAATCAGTTTGGTCCTTACTGTTCTTCTAGCTTCTTGGAAGCTAAGGACATCATTACAATTTAAAGAGAAGATACTGCTATCTAGGCAGATATGATGGTCTTACTTAAGTAAGAGGAGTTATATGATGCTAAAAGAAATAGATTATTAATGAGACTACAAAAATGTAAGACTATGTGGTGGCAGCTCAGTGATGAGTATTTGATATTACTTGTACCTTATTTTTGTTGCTTGAGTTTGAGTTTGAGAAACTGCATTTTGAGTTGTTGCAGTTTGAAGGTGGCGGTCATACCGGCAAGGGTGCTGTGGTATGACTTGTCGAAGTGGTAGTACCGGCTTGTGGTTGCTAGTAACTATTTTCTAGAGGAGATCTTGATGAGGATTAAATAAATCTCTAAATATGGCTTTAATATTTAATTAAAGTCGAAAGACCCCGTAGTCGTAAACCTTCAAGGGTTGCTCCTCGAGTACCTTAGTCGGAGATACATTCTGCGTGCTACCCGACCAGATGACTGCTCTGAGATTCTGTGAACTAGTACGTGCCTTATCCACTCCAAACAGCACGATATTTTAGCCCTAAATCTCCAACAACAGCTGTCATGCGGTTGTTGCCCATATTTGTCTCCTGCTGACAATGACCGACGATCAAGCGTTCTCTCTCTGACAATAATTGCCTCCCCAACTAGACGTGCTGGTTACATAATTTGTCTCCTGCTGACAATGACCGACGATCAAGCGTTCTCTCTCTGACAATAATTGCCTCCCCAACTAGACGTGTTGGTTACATAAGGCATCTTCCTCGGCTGATAATTAGCGTCTCTTTATTAATATTTAAGGCTGGACGATGAAAACAATTCATAATCTCATTAATTTAGTGTAATTAGGGCTAGCCTCGCACCTTGTTAAATGCACCATGTAACCAGTTTATTGCACGAAAGAGCATTCCGGTTCTTTCCCAAGGATTTTAGCCATTTTCCTCATATTATTTCATAAGATCGGCGACTCCATCGTCGATAGCTGGCGCCATTTGTCGGGAAGAAGACGCTGAATCCTTAAAGTTCTTCTTCGTTCAACAATCCTCATTCTTCTCTGTTCCTTGTTGTCATCGCTCATGCGATTATGGTAGGGAATTAGAACGAGGAGAAATGGTTCAACTTGGTTCGAAATGGTTCGATTCAGGTAGAAGATAATTTCACCAGGTCAGCCCGATCCAAGGGGCTTGGAGTCGATTTGGCAGCCGACGGTTCTGATGGTCGACGACTCGGGGGCCGGCGGTTCTGACAGTCGGTGACTCTAGTGGCCGATGGTGGAAGACGGGGGAACCTCACTACAAGCGGAAGACGGCAATAGATTTGGGCCATGATGGCATCAATCCAGACAATGGCGGCCCGGTGAAGAAGTATCGGCGGCGGCGGCTGGAGAAGAACTAGCAATGGCGGCAGCTTGATGACGGTGAGCGTGGTGGAGACGACAAAGTTAGGCAGCGGCGGCTGGAGAAGATGAACCAACAGCTTGAAAACCCTAGGTTTATTCTGATACAATGTTATCAATAGCACATGAGGCCTATGGACCAATATGTATACAAGTACAAGTATGGCATATATGTAGGTAATCCCTTATACAAGAGGGATAATAGATAACTAAAGATACACATCAAACTGGTGCATACCAAGTTTCAAGTCATTTGGACCAACGGGTCAAAAGTTTCATTATTTTTTTATTTTGAAATTGTCCTGATTTTACTATTCTTGTGATGTTTTTATTGTAGCAGCGGTACTACCGATCCACTGTAGCGGTACTACCGTGTTAATGTAACAGTACCACCGATTTTACTGTAGCGGTACTACTAATTTTGCACATTTCGTTTGGGTGATTAGTCTCTGAACTTCATAACTCCTCATAGTTATTGAAGTGAAGAACTTTTGAGTCGTGGTTCCACTTTGAGAAAAGATTTAAAAAAAGTCTTATAATCTTATTGGTATCATATTCACCCCCTTATAGCTGCCATCTTCGGTTCTACAAGTGGTATTAGAGTCTGATTTGCTTTTTTCATAGATCTTGACCGATCTTGAACATGGTGAGTAGGATGAGAACTTGTGAGTGGTTTTTGGATTCTTGCTGGGATTCCTTCGCTGATGATGTTCACTGTGACGAGGCTTGAACTCAAGTTGAAAGCGAAGACATTGAAGAAAAAAAGTTATCTCGCAAAGCTTGTAGTGGATTCTTTTCTTTCAATTATCCTAGTTTCAGGGATAAGAAGCTTCTGGACCTTAAGAAGGAAAATAAGAGCTATGGACATTATGGAGTAGTGATCGAGGATTATCATGATGAGACAAACATGGACGATCATCTACTCGAGGTAAGTAAGTTCAACAAGGAGAAAATCATTGAGAGCTCTTTGTCTCTAGCAATTAAAATGCATAAACTTGAGGAGAAAGTAGAAAAGCTAAAAAAGGAAAATAGGGCTTTATCTTATGAAATTATTAGGATTAAATCTCTCTTGTCTTGTGAATATT
Source organism: Melocanna baccifera (assembly GCA_036346265.1). Lineage (NCBI taxonomy): Eukaryota > Viridiplantae > Streptophyta > Magnoliopsida > Poales > Poaceae > Melocanna > Melocanna baccifera. The sequence goes on along the minus strand of CM070694.1, from coordinate 19,852,871 downwards.
GTGAGTCATTGCTCAAGGATTTGTGTAATATAAGCAAATCTCTTGAATGCTTAAAAACTGAAAATGAATCTTTGAACTTGAAGGTTGCTATGCCGTGTGATTCTTATATTGCTTTACTTCATTAGCGTGATAGTGCTAAGGTAGAAATTGACAATATTAAGTCATTGGTTAGCAATGAATATGATTCTTGCAAAAGCATGCATGCTAAAAATGAAAATATGAAATTGACTCATTCTACTTGTGTGGAACAATTAGAAAATTCTAAAACTAGAAATGAAAAGTTAAAATTGAGCCTTTCCACTCATCTTAAGCAATTAGAAAATTCTAGGGCTGAATTGTTGATATTAGAACTAGCCTTTGTAGCATGTGCTTAGAGAATAAAAATTTTGTTATGGATGATTTACCTTCTTGCAAGAATTATGCTAGTTTACAAATTGAAATTGATGCATTAAATTACAAGCTTGCTGAAAATGCATCATTGTCATCTTACACTTCTTGCATATCCTTAAGAGAAAAAGTTTAGTCTTTAAAGAAAGCGTGTCATGATATGAACACCAAGTCTTGTGACTCTTTTTAGTTCTTCGTGTGTTGTCCAAATGATTTCAAATGACAAGAGTGTTTCTTCCTCACATAGTACTACATCTTCTAAGAAGAAGTATCATGCACCTTTTGTAAGAAAGATGAACACACTTTTGAGTTTTGCTTCCGCCGTGTCAAACACGAGCATCGAGTGTGTTACCAAGCTTCTAGAAATGCACATTGTCCATCTCATGGCATGTGTGCACCACGTGCCAACACAAGCAAGTGGTGGTGGTTCTTCTTATTTAACCCGAGGGACTTCTCCTTTGAGCAAGAGTGATACCTCATCCTTTGGAACCTTGTCTACCTTTAGACATTTATACCATTGTTTATTTTGTGAGAATGATAGATATCTTGTGGAATTTTGTTTTCGACGTGCCAAATACATATGTTGATCCAATGCTTCTAAATCTCTAAGTGTTTATAGTTCTTTCCATGACACGAATATTGAAGAGCCTAGGCTGAGGACTCGCTTTGTTGATGGCTTCTTTGATCCATCTTCTAGTGGCTTTGGATGGTGTTGTGGACTTGTTTTTTCATGGATTTGGTTTTGGTCGCGTGCTGCCCCGAGAAAGGATTTCTGTAGCGATACTACTAATTTTGTGCAGTTTTGTTTGGGTCTTTTCGTGTGGATAATTGATCTCTGAACTTCATAATTTCTTATAATTATTAAAGTGAAGAACTTAGAGTCGTGCTTCCGCTTTGAGAAAAGATTTGAAAAAGTCTTGTAATCTTATTGGCTCCCATTCACCCCATCTACACGCCATCTTCGGTCCTACAAAAAAAATGTAACAGAAGACAACATGTGCAGTTACCACTTTTGCCAACTACGCAACGATGTCAAGGGAGTTGGAAAAACTTTACTTTCATTGAAACGAAAATCTTAGCAGGACCAAAGAAAAAACAGCTAATAAACATTTCGTGTCTGGACATACGGTGCTCATTGAATGGTTGTTCTTTTGCCATTAGGCAGAATTACACCTATTATTTCACAAGTCTAGTCAATGAAAATGAGAAAGTTGACAATACCAACATCCATATTTCACTAGTCAAATCAAATTAGAATGCCGACAATATAGAGAAAAGAAATCAAAACACTCTTTTCCTCTTCAGGGGATGCCACCATTGTGTATAAACTTGCAGGATACCACACATCCAGCATTGCATCCAAAAAGATGGCCTTCCCCAGAAAGACATGCTCTTCCATTTCTTTTCCCGTATTATTTCTCTTCCATCTTTGCACAATTACATCTGCTGTGACTAATACAATCTCCAGAGTCCTGCCTCTTTCTGGATATACAACAGTTATCTCGAAAGGAGGAAACTTTGAGCTGGGATTCTTCTCTCCAGGTAATAATGGAAACCTTTATGTTGGTATCTGGTTCAGAACTTCAAAGAAGGCTGTTGTCTGGGTGGCCAACCGAGACAACCCTGTCTCTAGTGCTTCATCTCCAGAGTTGAAAATTTCTGAGGATGGAAATCTAGTCCTCCTTAACAAGTTTGGAGCACCAAAATGGTCATCAAATAGCAAAAGGAAATTAAGAAGCTCTACCGTTGCAGTTCTCCTTGACAACGGAAACCTTATCCTGAGAGACCAAGACAACTCTTTTGATGTAATTTGGCAGAGCTTTGATCATCCAACAGACACAGTACTCAGTGGGCAGGGGTTCGGGATGAACAAGGTCACAGGTGAATACCAGAACCGTGTTTCTTGGAAGGACCCAGAAGATCCGGCACCAGGTCTTTTCTCCAATCATGTAGACTTAATTAGATTGAGCCAATTTGTCTCTCTGTGGAACCAATCTAAAGTTTATTGGCAGTCCGGGAATTGGACAGGAAAAGCATTCACATCGATCCCTGGAATGCCACTAAATACTAACTACAGCTATGTTTTCATTAACAATAGTCACCAGCTCAAGTTTATATACACCACAAAGGATGTGTCCATAATCACAAGAGTAGTTCTTAATGTTAATGGTCAGCTCCAACGTCATACATGGTCCAACGAATTAGAGGAGTGGATAGTACAATGGTCTCTACCAGCAGCTCTGTGTGATGTATATTCGGTATGCGGGCCTTTTGGAGTCTGCAGGACAGGTCAGAATGAGCAATGCTACTGCTTGCCAGGTTTCAAGCCAGCTTCCTCAAGGAGTTGGGATATTGGAGCATGGAGTCAAGGATGCATCAGGCAAACAGATCTCCCATGTGCTCACTCTGATACACCAAATGACCAAAAAGAGGACAAATTTATCAAGATAGCAAACATCAAAGATTCAGATCATCCAATTCCACTGCTCGTCCAAGGCAAGGAGGAGTGCAAATCTATATGCCTGAGCAATTGCACTTGTACAGCATATGCACATGAAGATGGATGCATTATTTGGAATAGTGAACTCCGGGATCTTAAACAATTATCTGACGGTAATACTGATGGTATTGATCTTTATATACGTCTTGCAGCCTCTGATAGTCTAGTTCGAGACAATGAAAAGAAGGCACACCATGTGAAGTATACCGTGCTAATAGCAGTGCTAGGTAGTATTTTTGTGACACTATGTGCTCTTGGTTTGATAGTACGGATGTTTCAAAAAAGAAATTTAACTCAAAAGGCTTTCTCAACTGATGATTCTCTCGTCCTATACAATTATTCCTTTTTAAAACACTGCACAAATAATTTCTCAGATAAATTGGGACAAGGTAGCTTTGGTTCTGTGTTCAAAGGGCTACTTCCGAACTCAAAATTAATAGCTGTCAAGAAGCTTCAAGGCACGAGGCAAGGAGAGAAGCAATTTCATACCGAGGTGAGGGCTTTGGGAAAAATTCACCACACTTGTTTGGTTTGCCTCAGAGGATTCTGCTTGAGAGGAGCCGAAAGGCTGCTGGTATACGACTTTATGGTAAATGGATCTCTAGATTCTCATCTCTTTAAGAATGTGAAAGTATTGGATTGGAACACAAGGTTCCAAGTTATTCTAGGTGTTGCAAAAGGATTACTTTATCTCCATGAGGAATGCCACGAATGCATCATACATTGTGATATAAAGCCTGAAAATGTACTTCTTGATGAAGACTTCAGCCCAAAAATAGCAGATTTTGGCCTGGCAAAGCTTATGGATCGAAATTTTAGCAAGGCACTGACAACTGCCAGGGGAACAATAGGGTATCTTGCACCAGAATGGATACACGGCCTTCCTATAACACCAAAAGCAGATGTGTACAGCTATGGAATGATGCTATTCGAGATAATTTCAGGTAGAAGAAATAAAGAAGTGATGGAGAGCAGAAACATAGAGTACTTTCCAGTCTGGGCTGCGGTGCGGATAAGTGCAGGTGACATTTCTTTAGTCTTGGATAACAAACTGCAAGGTGATGCAAATGTTCAAGAGCTGGAGAGAGCTTGCAAGGTTGCAACTTGGTGCATTCAGGACAATGAAGCTCATAGGCCAACAATGCGGCAAATAGTTCAAATCTTGCAGGGCCTTCAAGACATTGGCTTGCCCCCCATACCAATATTTCTACAAAGCCTTGTGGAGGGATAAGATTGTATCTACTAATCCTACCAACTAGTTATAGTGAATGGTAACTGTTGACAGTTTAAGCTGGGTGAATATATACTAGAGTAAGGCTCAGCAATTACTGTGTTCATCTATTCCCCTAAATAGAAATATTGCGTTCATCTACAGCTATGTAATCCACTTCACCATTATGATTTTTGAACATATTATTTTGCCTTAATTGAGCAGCAGTTATATTCCTAGAAGCAGTGAAATAACTGAAATTGCAGCATGTATCGTTAGAACAATAGACAGATGTAGAGCATATATCAGAGGAGGAAAATATCTACTGAAAAGCTAAGTTAGGAACATTGACTAATAGAATGGTTAACCTAACAGTTTCAAAACAAATGCAGTTCTTGGGTGTCTTGAAATACCACCTAAAAGGCCGAAATTACTAGCTGAAGACTTCGTGGAATAGCCATAGCATATATGTCCTTGCATGTGATGCTTTTGTAGTGAAATTACCCAATGGCTAGACCCACTCCACTTGGCACTTGCAGCTAAAATGCAGCAACCGATTTTCTAGTGATGTGCAACCGAGTGGTAGACTCCGGCACTAAAATCCCACAATTTTATCCAGACTCTGCTGCAATTTCCAACAAACATTGGGATTGGGGGTCCATTTCCAAAGTCCAAACATGGGAAATTTACCGACATTGATACACCACACCCCAATCCATTGCTCCCACCCACCCGCAAATCGAATTGCAATACATTCAATCACTGGTCAGGCAAAGAGGGTAGGATAGCGGCATGATACAGCAAGCATAGATTCGGAAGAGGGGGTAGCGGAGGAAGGCGAACCTGGGAATTGACCGGAGCGACGAGAGGAGGAAAAACGGATGAGACGCACGGACCGACCAGTTCTGATCAATTGACTGTCCGGCACAGCACGGCACTGCTGATCCAAGTCAGAATAAATTATCATATCATGCTAGGGCCTATTCTTTCTACCTACGACTGATGACTTTTGGCTGCGGCTGATGGCTTTTTGGCTATTTGCGACAGAGATTGCGGAAAGAGAGATACTCGTTTGCGATTTTTGATGATACAGATATTAGTTTTTTAACGTGTACTACAATTAACTTGTAGACCCCATCTTAAAAAAATACTCCGTTTAAAAGTTAGTTACTGTAGCAAAAGCCAAAAACGACTTTTAAAAGCCGCAAAGAACATGCCCTATATCGGTTCACATGTTTGTCTTCCAACCTGGTATAACACAAAGAGAGATTGAGCTATGCTGGCCTGACTCGGACACGTTTAGTTAAACGGATCACCAATATCTATTAATTTTACTGTTAATTATAAATAATTATACTATTAATCATTGGGTCATAAATATTTCTACTACTAATCATAAATAATTTTACTACTAAACTATCCATCCGCACTTAAAAGAGCATAGTAATCTTAACATAAGTAATTTTACTATAAATCATAAGCAATCTTACTGTAGATAATTACTATTTATGCTGTGCGAACTAGCCTATTGTGCCGAGGTGCCAGCCAAAACACGGTACACCTAGTCAAGCCAAACCGGTATGATCATTTTACTGTTTAAATCGTGTTATTTCTGAACTGAGCTAATAGTATTGTGCTTTAGATTGGTACAGTTGGCCCGACCTGTTTGACCAGGTTTAGGACCGGCGAGCCCCGCTGCACGGTGCTGCCCATGGGCGCCGTGGGCCGGCCTCGTCATCGGCATTGGTTGCAGCATAGGCCGGCCTAGCGTCGGAAACTCATCAGGAGAGGACGGCGGAGACTGCGAGGAGCGCGCGTCCGTGCCTCCGTTGATGAGGAGGCCGTCGGAGAATTTTCGGCCGTAGAACGCCACCGCCCGCAGCGCCAGGCCTACTAGGCCGCTCGTCGGCAAGGATTGGGCGCGTGCTGGGCTTACGATCGCGTACCTGCTTGCTACTGCGCGAGCACGACGTTTCGTTAATGAACCGTTTGTTACTCGTTAGTGCGCGCGCTGCTGCTGAAACGTGGCTCGGTTTGGGACTGAACCCCAAAACACGCTGCCTCGCCGTCGGAGCCACGTGCAGACGCGGGCCGGCGTCCCGCCGCCCCTCGCCTCGGCACTGGCCGCTGACCGACGCCTGTCCCGGAAACAGACGGAGGTAGGCGACACCGAATCGCCCTTCGGCACCGGCGAAGCGGTGGAATCCCGCGCGCTGCGCCTGATCCGCCCGTACGCACGCTGCCAGACCTGTCATCATGCCGGGTGCAGAACGCGATCGAGGATGTTATTTCTCAAACAAAGCGGGACTTAATGATCGACAGTAACGTTTGCCGGTTCTGAGAGACTTGAGGCACTAACTTCCATTAACAGTCCAAGAATACATTGCATGCATGGTGTTAACAAATGAATCAGTCATCGGCTGACTGGAAGACCGACGACTGATGCACACCTCCAGCTGTCAATCATTTCGCATCTTTGTTAGTAAATGGTCAGAGGTCCAGCTAAAATGTGGACTAATCAGTGTCAAGAATTTAAGAAATGCCGTTTCAGGATGGCAGCCTTAAAACACTACTCAGATAGCACCCTACCATAATTATACAACACAAGCCAAGAGAAGTTCTCGAGCACGAACAGCGGTAGGTTACATTTCTCTGCTTTATCTAGGCCAAAACCATCATTTCATCAGGTGTCATTGTTGTCAACGAACTACAATTCTGTTAACCGATATGGAACAAGTACTGGTACTGCACATATCGTCGTGCTGTACTTTTGCCGGCAATTCTACAAAGAATTAACCCCTCTTGGCCCTTCCTACTCTACCAAGCTTTCACACATGGCTTGATTGGCTTCTTGCGTCCTCTTCAAAACTGATAATGATACATGCATATTAATAGCACCAAATTGGACGCAAGAGAGAATTCTGAAAGCGTTCATAAAAAAATCTGAAAGCATTTTTTTACTATTAATTTGAAAGCATATATCATTGACCAAAACCAGATGCATCATTGAAGTGCATGCAAGTAATGGTTGAAATTTGAACAAATGGCGACCTCACAACCTCATGCTGCTATTATTGAATTGTCGACCAATTCGTGTCCTATTGAGAACATCCGCGTACAATGAATGGCATATCACACAAGAGTCACTCAAATCATAAATTTGCAGGAAGCTTCAATATTCTTGTAGTTAGTCGACATGATGAAGCCCATGCAAAAAATTTGCTGCCAAAGGAGGAGACGAGTTTATGGATTAGTGCAATCGGGTCACTAAGGGCATCTCCAATAGTTCTAACTAGCAACTAACTAGGAGATTTCCACATCATTTATATAGTACACACTAAAAACTAGTATTTCAAAGAACTATCTATAAGGATAGCTATTTGATGTTTACATGCATACATAGTCATTTATAGAGGCTGTCTCGTTTTGTATTATAGACTAGTTTTTAAGGAAGAGCCGACTCAATTTTTTTGCATACTCTCTTTCCTCCACATAGGATTTATGCTGATGTGTACATGTAAATAGCTAGCTAAATCAGACCATTGGAGATACCCTAACACTTGCCTTTTAAAATATAATGTATGTAATTAAGGATGGAGATATTGGTGGGTCCCTTTTTGCTTTGCAGGTCGAGAAATTCATTCAGAAGCAAGTTTTCGTGCATATCTAATGATATTCGTTGAAAAATCAATGACATTTTTGTGCATCAGTTGTTTTATAAGAGCTTAATCTTAGGTGAGTTACGGTAAATAGGATAATTAGGAATATTTAAAAGTTCATGCTGTTGTGTACCACAGAAGTTCTACACATGAATGAACGAGATTGTTGGACATTGCCTCACTCTCAAAATGAGATGAATAGACAACCGAATTAATCAACAGAGACAAAACTGATTTTTTACCAGCCAGCAAATTATAAAACACGTTAGTAGAAGTTAGAAAATATGAAGTTCCTGATGTGGCAGCGTAAATTGAAGCTTAAACATGTCACTCAGCACCATAAGAATCAGAAAACATTTACACAGCAGACGCAGGTGAACTCCTTCAGACAAAAGGAAAGGTAGCTTCTGTTCAAAATTAGCATACAATTTTATCAAAAACTGCTCTGTTGTTACAATTAAGTTCTAGCATGAAAAATCTGATACTAACCTACAGAATAACAAAGCAACCAGCCCCAACATGTTCTTGTTTTCAACTGCGGTTGGTCCAAAGTAAACGCTGAATTATTGGAGAATTCAAACACCTCAACGAAGTAAAATATAATATGACAAAAAAGTCTCATCAAATTGATATTAAAGACCTACCTTGCCAAGCAACTCCAAGTCCGGTGTCAGGAGCATTGTCGCTAGCTGGTTTACCCTTCTTTTGCAAGTTTCAGACTTTCTTAGCTTCTTGTAGCTAAGGAAAAAAAATGGCTCCTTCCTTCTTCTTCTTCCTCCTCCTCCTCATCCAAATCCTTCATTGTGCAGCCACCGACACCATCAGCCTCACAACTCCGTTGTCTGGAACAAAGACACTGGTGTCCAAGCACAACAAGTTCGCTCTCGGCTTCTACTCACCAAGGCAAGGTAATAGAACCTCTTCCTTCAGCTCCAACAGCAATTACTACATAGCCATTTGGTACAGTAACATAGCAGAGCGGACGACGGTTTGGACGGTCAATTCCGACCGACCGGTGTCCAACCCGAGCACCACCTCCTTATCCATTGCTCGAGATGGCAACCTTGTCCTCCTCGACAAATCCAATAATCGACAGCTCTGGTCCACGAACATAAGCATAGACTCCAACTCCACTGTGGCCATCATCTTAGACACAGGAAGCCTTGAGCTAGTTGACACATATAATTCATCGACAGTGTATTGGCGAAGCATAGACCATCCGACAAACACATGGCTTCCGGGGGGCAAGCTTGGGCTGAACAAGACCACTGGTGTAAGCCAGAGGCTTGTTGCGTGGAAGAACAGTGCGAACCCGTCCCCCGGGTTGTTCTCACTGGAGCTGGACCCAAACGGCACAACACAGTACTTCATCCAGTGGAACAATTCCGTAAGTTACTGGACCAGTGGCCCTTGGAATGGCAACATATTTAGCCTTTATCCTGAGATGACGGCCGGTTACAATTACGACTTCCATTTCGTCAACAATGGTAGCGAGAGCTACTTCATCTACTCGATGAAGGACGACGCAGTCATCTCACGGTTTATCATTGACGTGAATGGGCAGATCAAGCAGTTGACATGGGTGGAGTCCGCACAGGAGTGGATTCTGTTTTGGTCCCAGCCGCGGACACAGTGTGAGGTGTATGCTCTCTGTGGGGCATATGGCAGCTGCAACCTCAACGCCTTGCCGTTCTGCAGCTGCATCAAGGGGTTTAGCCAGAAGGTTCAGAGTGATTGGGACCTTGGGGAGTATGGTGGTGGATGCAAGAGGAATGTACCGCTGCAGTGCCAGATGGATTCGACCATGGTGAAGACGGAAGCTGATAAGTTCTATACCATAGCAGGTGTGAGGCTACCTGATAATGCTCAGAATGCAGAGGCCAAGAGTTCTCAGGACTGTCAAATGGTTTGTCTAAATAATTGCAGTTGTACTGCTTATGCTTACGATGGCAGTGGCTGCCTTGTTTGGCATGGTGACCTGGTTAACCTCCAAGAACAATACTATGGGAATGGAGGGACCCTATTCCTAAGACTTGCTGCATCAGAGATACCAGAATCTGAAAAGACTCGAAAGAGCAAGGTGGTGATCATTTGCGCCCTTGTTAGTGGAGGAATTGTTGCTTTGACAATCTTTGCTAGTGTATTGTACATGCTAGTTCAGAGATGCTGCAGAGAGAGGGCTCTAAGGATGCTGCAGAGATGCTCCAATAGGGACACACTGATCTCCTTCCAATACAGTGATCTGAAACATGTCACCAAGAACTTTGCAGAGAAGTTGGGGCGAGGTGCGTTCGGCTCGGTGTTCAAAGGGCGACTACCAGATTCAACATTCATTGCTGTGAAGAGGCTGGAAAGGTTTAACCAAGGGGAGAAGCAATTCCGTGCCGAGGTGAGCACCATCGGTATGATCAATCATGTCAATTTGGTTCGCCTGCTTGGATTCTGCGCAGAAGAGACTAGGAGGCTTCTTGTCTATGAGTACATGCAAGGTGGTTCTTTGGACTTCCATCTGTTCAGGAAAGGAACCACATTTCTTGACTGGAACACGAGGTATAAGATTGCATTAGGTGTCGCAAAAGGACTAGCGTACCTCCATGAGGACTGCAGAGAATGCATCATCCATTGTGACCTCAAGCCAGAGAACATACTCCTTGATGCAAACTTCCATGCAAAGATCGCAGATTTTGGCATGGCTAAGCTTCTTAGTCGTGATTTTAGCTCTGCCTTGACGACAATGAGAGGTACAATTGGGTACCTTGCACCTGAGTGGCTCTCAGGTTTGCCAATCACACCCAAAATAGACGTCTATAGCTATGGCATGATGCTTTTTGAGCTGATAGCAGGAAGGAGGAACTTAGCCCAATTCGAAGAGTCTGAACTTGGAAGCAAGGCTTTCCTTCCATGTTGGGCAGCAGTGCAGGTGATTGATGGCAACGAACAGATCATTTTGGACCCAATGTTAGAAGGAACAGCTGATAGGGAAGAACTGATGAGGATCTCGAGGTTAGCATGTTGGTGCATCCAAGACTTTGAGGCACAGCGGCCATCCATGGCGCTTGTGGTGAAGATAATGGAGGGGTCCTTTGATGTGAACGTGCCACCGCTTCCAAGATCTATTCAACGTCAGATGCAGGGCTAGCATTCATGTCCATCCGACTAATTATGAAAAGTATGATCCAAGGGAAATTTCCTAAAGTGTTAGGAAGAAGCTGGGATTTCCTGTAGTGTTAGAAGAAAACAAATCTTTCGCTAATAGTTGTTACTGTGAGTTAGTCAAGAAATAACCACTGATGCAGGGGGACAAACAAACGCACACCTAAACAGTGCAAAATGCAGAACAGATTATAAATGTATGTTGAATAAAGAAGTGGTTACTGTGTTGAATATTCATGCTTATGTTGATGCTCATCTCTACGCTACCTTCTACTACTGCCTTTGTTTTTGATATTAGAGTAATGATATAACTATAAAACGTAATTCACATAGCTAAACTGCAAGTGAAATCTCGGTGCATTAAGAGTCCGATATTCTTCTGAGTAACAAAGTAATAATCTAGAGAAAGATCAACACATTGGGTCATAATGAGATATGGATCCGGTTCTCAGCGTCAGTGTTCACTGTAGGCTAATTTTCATGATGTCAACAGTGCATACTCGAGCACTCGTTAGCTGTAGATCTCCTTGAAATGTAAGAAGCAATCTTAACCATCCATGTCCACTTAACACTTCGGCAATTCAGAAAACAGCCTGAATCTTCAGGATTCAATTTCAGATTTATCTGACACGTCAGCCTCAAGTCGGCAAAAAAATTCCAAGCTCCAGCGCATTCTAGGGTGCAAAACAGGTTAACCTACCGACATTAACACGAGAATTACTCTGTCCTGAAAATAAAAACACAGAAATTGCTTCGACGCCAAACCTGGGATGCAATCGGCTGCGTCGCGCACTAACCAGCGGCGATGTAACAGCAGGTTAGGAGACATCACCGAGCGGTAGAGACGGCGATGGCGAACCTGGGTCTTGGAATTGGATACGGCGACGGCGAGACGCCAAGGTGTGATTTGCGACGTGAGAAGGGCATCGGGCAAGGTGGACCTTCGCTGCGCCCTGCGGCGTAGTCGGGGACTCGGGCCCTCCTTATTTGGGCCTTCACCGGTTAGCTAGGTGATGGGCTGTGGCGGCGTCACATAACGGGCCTTCTCGTTAAAGACTTTTCCGAAGCTCGGCGAGCACGAAGGTGAAGATGAGGGCGTTGGCTAGGGAGTAGGGAGGCTGATCCGACAATGTCCACTTGATAAGTTTAGGGTAATATAATTTTTTATCTATAGCAAATCACGGACATTAAGCTAGCAACCGGAAAAGCATATAACCCTGGACCAAAAAACACATGTTTATGCTATTCTCGGGAATTTTTGGCTGGAGAGGTAAGGCCCCCTGTTTGAAATGCAAAATCTTTTCTCATATTCTAACTAAAAATGAACTGATTCCTACTAAATTCTTGTAAAATTCATTGGTTGCAATCCGGCCAGGAGATGTATCGACGGATAAGCACCGAAACGAGTGGTTGTCGTTGGTAGGTGCTCCGAAAAGGAAGTACCGTTGCTACATCCCAGCCTGGGCTAGCTACAGTGCGCATCGGCGAAGGCGACACTCTCGGCGTTACGCAAGGTAGGTTTGGTGCTAGTACGCCGGTGACGCTAATGGACAGGAGCTCCAACGATCTAGCTGGCAGGATTCCTACTCCATGAGGGTCCATTTAGGAGGTAACGACGCTCACTCTTGGGCCAATAATGCGGCAGGCAGATGGCTGCAATCTTGGCAGCGAGCAGAGCTCAACCTCAGCTGTTTGGCCCGGCTCCAGTATTGACTAGTACTGAAACGTCGACAGTGTTCCGAGTTATATGGAACACCTATATATGGGTTATACCTGCGTGTTTTGCTTATATGTGAAACCAATTATCCGATGGCAGTCGCTCGCTCTGTGACAGCAAACGATAGTAGAGAAACTATGGAATGTACATATAGTTTAGTTAGTCAGTGAACACTGTACTTAACTTGCATGCAAAGTGTCGTGTAGTACCGTTTACTCGGCCTCTTGCTAGTCTACTACTTTCACACGGACGGAGACCCATGAACTCGTCTTGCTTGTCCATTTGTGGTGAAACGACGCGTGGAATCGCTGCTTGTTTTTTCACCTTCGTTTCTTCTTCCATCTCGTGCTTTTTGTTGGGTGACGTATTGGATGTCACTTTTCGATGACGCAAATTGGGGCCGCGAGCGCCGCAGTGGCTACGGAGCTCGGGCGGCTCGTGGAGGCCGCTGCCGACGGCGGAGCCGGGATGCCACGGCAGAGCTCGCGGAGCGGCGTCGGAGCTCATGGAGGCTACGCCCGGCCGGTTTTCAGCGTAGCTTGCGGAAGCCACGGCCGCGTCTTGGCCTATTCCACCAGTGAATCCACCGAAGCAAGCTTCGATCTAGTATCTAAGCTATAGTGCACCCCTAGAGAACATTCCCGCCCCGATGGATGCGGTCGATCGACTAACGCTGGCATGAGCTAGAGCAGGCAGACATTGTCCACCGATCAGGAAAAAAAAGCACAAATATGAACAACAAAAAGCACATAAATTTTATAAGACCGGTATGATAACAGAGTGGAATGAATGGTATTTTCAATTTTTTTCCTAAGTATTTGTCTAATATTCACTTTAATAGCTATGAGAAGTTGTAAAGATCAAGAAGCCAAAAATTCGAAAGACTGATATATTACTACTTAAGAATAAATGTTTTACAGTTACTCCACCTAAATAACAAGATAGCACACCACAATACTTAACTTCTCTCAAATCAGAAGGTACGTGACACGATAGTTAATTTCTTGGACTTGCACTCTCTCCATTTCTTTTTACAAGGCATATTTTAGCCATGTAAAGAGATTAAGGAGATTATAAAACCAACATAATGGTATAGGAAAATGACCGTGGTATCCATGGTAGTAATAGCTTGGGAATAATAGCGATGGCCCATTTACGCTCCTAAACGATCCTTAATGAACTGAAAAGAAAAGAATGGCTCCAGTGCGTGAAAAAGGTTATCAATGGTAAATGGCCATATGTAAGAGTATATTTTGTAACTCTAGACGTAATTATGTCAATTCTTTTTGACAATGGATAAAGATTCAGCTTGATGCTTCATCCATCAGGGAGATTACAAGTTTGACAATGATGGATTTTTGACATGATATGTGCAGTGCTTGCCACATGAGTACGACAGATTGCTTGGCCAATGTTGAATGATTTTTATCCCTTGGCGTATCCGTAAATATCGATTCCATCTTGTTCTGGTTGGAATGGTTAATCTTCTTTGTTTAGTTAGCAAATAATCTGGAATAAGAGAACCCGAGCCCGGTTTTATATGCCACGCATTTAGGGCGATTTTGCCCATTTCGGCAAACTCCAGCTCCCGGCCGGAGTCATGCGTCTGGCCGAAGAAACATACAGTGTAGGGTACGTATAAAACGGCCCATCGGCCACCTACTTCTGCCAATCAATTTCGTTCGGTCGTGGCAGTAACGTCGCCAGTGCCGGCCTCTCGGCCGGTGGCCGGCTAGCCGGGCCGCGAAAGCTGGATCCCGGGCGTGAGGTGTGTCCGTGTGTTGTTGTGTGAGCGGTGGAGCCAGAGCCAGAGGAGTGCGGCGCGCGCGCGCGGAGCCGGGGCAAGACTTGACACCGTACGTGGCCGCGCGCACTGGCGCACGCAGGCTAGCTGGCCGCCGACAACGCGGCGACGATCGGAGGCTGGCTGAAGTTTATCACGATAGACCGAACACCCGACGTCAACATATCCACCAAACACGGAGCGTCTAAACGTGCTTCTCGATGTGCGGGATTCTTTTCGCGAGGCGAAGCTTATCGGGCGGCGAGCGCCACAATCCACGATGTAGTTATTAACGTATATGCACGCCAGGACACCTAGGCCCTAGCGAGGTGCCTAGCACTGGGACGGATAGATGGATCTTATGCATCCAAGGCCGGTCGACCCTTTTGCTCCGAAAGGAGCCGTCTACAGCTCCCAAATAATGCATGCATTGATGGAAGAGGGCAGAAATTGACATATATATGCTGCTACTTCCCTGTGGCTTTTGGCTAGGGGTGGATAATTGGCCTGAACCTTGCGAGCCGGCTTAGCTCGTAACGAGCTTGAGCTAGCTCGGCTCGGGCTTGTAATAATTCAAGCCGAGCCGAGCCTAGTGTTCAGCTCGTGAAAAAAACGAGCCAAGCTCGAGCCGGCTCGCAAGCCGCTCGTTGGCTCGTGCGAGCTCGGTCCGATCGGCCTCATATGTATCTCCGCTCGACCGCTCGCTCACTCGGTTGCTCCACTCCACAGTCCACTCTTTCGGTCTTTCCGCTCGCTCACTCGCTCTCTGCCTCTCTTCGCTCGCTCGGTCGGTCGCTCTACTCCCTCCGCTCGCTTCCCGCCCCGCCCCGACTCCGCCACCCGCCACCTCCTCCCGCCCCGCGCCCGCCCCGCCCTCCTCCTGTCCCCCCGCCTCCTCCCCCGCCGCGCGCTCCTCCCGCCCGCCCGCCGCCGCCTCCTCCTCCCGCTCCCCTATGCCGCCGCGACCGTCCTCCCGCCGACCCCGCCACCGATCTGCCGTCCCGCCCCCCCGCCGTCCGCCGTCCCGCCGCCCCGTCGCCGACCGCCGTCCCGCCCCGTCGCCGATCTATCGTCCCACCGGCCCCCCACCGTCGATCTGTGCTCGAGGTGAGGAATGGGATAGTACTGAGTTGATAATGATGATTGACATTGCATTTCCAAGTCTTAGATGTTGTGTATTACTCAGCTTCACACTATTTTTGACATGCATGTTCTGTTGGCTCACGAGCCGTTTGAGCCAGCTCGAGCCAATAGTCAAGCCGAGTCGAGCTGTCATTCTAGCTCGTTTCAAAAACGAGCCGAGCCGAGCCGCATGCAACGACGAGCTCGGCCGAGCCTAGCTCGAGCCGGCTCGGCTCGGCTCGTTCCACCCCTACTTTTGGCTATAGTCTACAACAGCGAGGGCGACACTCTTTCGGTTTTACATGCATGCCAAAATGCTGACTGGACTGCTAATGGTCCATGCCTCCATTAGTTGGTCATTGCTTGTCTTTGATTGATCGATACACACAAAAAAAAGGAGGAACCGGTGAATTGTCTCTGAAGGACCATATGAAAAGATCTAGGATTTTATTGTAATGAATTGTTGTTATTTTAGAGGAGTGAAAAATTAAAATTTATAAATTTGCTGACTTTTCTGGACAGCTTACAGAGGCGGCGGTCTGATCGGCCAGCTTGTGTTGCTTCGACTGAAAATGGATGATCTTGAAAATTTTGAATCATGGAATGATTTGATTTGACCTATATTTGTGCATATGTGTGACATAATGTATGTTTCAGCTAACGTAGGTCAAGTTATAAAAAATTTACGGCCAAAAATAGTTTTTTTAGTCTTTGAATATGCAAGGGTGTTGAAGTCAACCATGGTCAACGGTGAGTATCGAGGCTACATTCGAGGAACCGAGGTCCAAAACAATCAAAAATGCTGGGTGAGAAGATTGAGTTCAAATATGGCACAAGGACGATGAGAAATGCTTAACGGAAGTTCGAGCGATGGGTTGCATTATGCGGTTTGATCAGTCCAAGTGAGGCGTGGCCTGGTGAAACCAAAATAGGAAAGATTTACTGACTCATAGCAAGCCAGTGGTGTATCTACACGTTACAAGCATGGCGATTGCTTGTTAGGAATAATGAAGACTATGTCAAGAAAGGTTATTTCGATAAGTTGATCAAAATACCGAAAACCACCGAAAACTATCTTACATCAAAACTACGGTGCTTGAGTGGCACTTAGGAAACCGGTTTAGGTCAAAAAGAAACTAAGAAGATCAAGTTGGAAAAGGACTTAGCAAATTCGAACTTATGTACTTTGAAAAGCATAAGCGTGCATAAGTGTAGTGTGCGAGTAAAACCCGTATTGTGTGAAGTTAACAGATTTCTCCTATACATATTAAGTGGATAGTATCTATTAGAGTTAGATGAGATTTGTTGCCTTATCTATGTAATGAGTTAGAATAGAGACTTACTAGTTAACCATCTAACTATCCTAGCTGTACTAATAGAAACCAAGTATTCTAGGGTTAGAGTTTGAGAAGTATGAGTGCTATGGTATACTCTCTTGTCATTCAGGTGGAGTGTCTATAAAACCTTCATCCTTAAGTAGTTTCAACTTTGTTTATTTTTCATGAATCCCTCTTGTTTTGATTGATTTACTCTTATCTTGATCGGTTTTGATCTTGCCTCTCTCCTGTCTTGATCTTGCCGGATATCAAGGACAAGTAAGTAATGGAGATATACCTTAGAAATCAATTCCTGTTTATCTAAACATCAGGTTTGGTAAGTTCTTGAAGTTGCTCTATTTTTTTGTTGATTTGGCATCTTTGAGTAATTTCTTATCCAGTTGTTTTTGCCTCGATTCCCTAAGTGTTATAGGTTGTTGTGACATGTGGTAATACATCTAGAGCTATCTTGGTCATCATTCACCCACGAACAAGTTATATTCACTATTTTTGTTTTTACCCGGTTTTGTTGCAATCTGTCTTTAAACGAAAAAAATGCTAGAACTTTGGCAACGATTTTCTTGATCATTAATTGAAATAGGTTCCTAACATTAGAAAATGTGCATACCAAATTTTAAGAGATTTAGAGTCTTGGTTTGAGAGTCAGCTCAATTTGTGATTTTGGCTTGTTTTAGTACAGTAGAGCTTCTCGAACCAAAAGATCTCAATTCTTTTAGTATGTTTTAAGATATTTTGTTGGGATAGGTTCTTAAGGTTATGATTAGCCTTTGTTCAAGTTTTAAATCTTTTGGATCTACGGATCAAAAGTTACATAGATTTTTAGATTTAAAATAGTGTAGATTTTTAGCAAGGTGAATTTTTAGAATTTTAGTTTATTGATCTTCGTAGCTTCTTATAACTGTTGGAGTGAAGAACCGACGAATACTTAAAGAAAAATTTAAAAGCACCATTCAGCTCGCTCTGTTGCCATACTAATCCTACCATCTCCGATTGGTTTTAGCTCCTCTGTTGTTTTCTACCCTTTTGGCTATTGCATGCCTTTGTCCTTTGATACATATATGCGGTGTCATTGGATCCAAACATCCAATTCAACTGTTTCAAACTCTCAAGTGCCACATGCAGATGCAGTTTAGCTGTACATATCGGCGAACGCGAGACTCCATTGGTCATGGATGACTGACTTGTCGGGAATTGATGCCAAGTTGCTAACGCACAAGAGGAAGGGAGCCTCGGAAGATCGTGCAGGATTTCATGGACCATGCACCGCGGGTAGGCTGAGGGCCATATACTCATCATATAAGCCAAAAGTGGCTATTAATTGCAGAGAAATCTTGACACGGCCCAGCTAGGGAGCTCAAATGCTTGGCCTGGCTCTCCAATAACAACCTAGATCCCTAGAGCACCTGGCACTTGTGCGAGCACAGCATATCTACGGGTTTAACCGACGGTACAGACGGAAGAAACTGCCACGGGGGAGAGCCTCACGCGAGGCCCCCTCCCCATCCGTTCTTCACAGCGCGTTGGCTCCTAGCGCCGCGCTCGCCTTCAGTCCACCTCCCGTTTTTTATCGTATGCACGCGTAGGAAAAACAGTGCACACACGTTCCTCACGACCAGCAGGTCGATCGAGGCAACGCGGCGCATGGTTAATTAATTGACGCTCGTCACGGCACGTTTTTTTCCCCCTTCTCCTTTCGACGTACGTACGGACGTTAGATGTGTTACTTCTCGCCGTAGTTGGAAGCTGAAACCTGATCAAATCCATGCGTGCAACTGCGTTGCACCCGTGACACGTACGTCCCAGCTGTAGTAGCTTAGACGGGCATGTGCACGTATATATACACCCGTGAGCTCCTGTTGTAGCGTATTGTACAAACCTCTCCTCTCTCTGATTGGTGGCTAGCGTTAGCATTATCCTCACGTACGTACATAATAGGGACGTCGCTGAATTGAATTTCCTCTGATGGTGTTAATTGCCTGACACTCTCAAGGCAAGTAACTGTGTGCATGCAAGCAGGCCATGTCTTCGCCGGTGACCGGCGACAGCGCTGCTCGCGAGAGCGATGCCGCCGGCCTCAGCGAGCCGCTGCTCGCGAACGGCAACGGCAGCGCGCACGCCGGAGCGCTAGTCGCGGTGGCCGTGCCGAATGGTCGCGGCGGCGGCGGGCCTGACGCCAAGAAGAAGGGCGCAGTGAAGGCGAAGGATAGGCACTGGGAGGACGTCCCCCAGCCGGAATCTGCGGATCTGGAGAGTGGCGGCGACGGCCGGCCGCTGCTGTTCCGGAACAGGAAGGTGAAGAACTCCCTCCTGTACCCGTACAGGTGCGTGCACACGTAACTTGCAGTTGCATGCGTACTCATGCATGTTAATCTCTGCATTGGGTGCAAATAAATCAAATGCATGCGTATCACTACTGTCACGAATTTTGGATTAATTGTTACCGTGGTGAGAAGAGAAAAAAATCATTCTGTTAACATCATCTTATAAAAAATTGATCAAAGCTTCCATTCAATTTACTAAACATATATGCATGGTAGATTTTCTGGAATAGAACCTAAGACTGTCTCTCGACTTGTATCGTGCTCATATTATGCACAGACCTCGGCTCATTTTGCACACCCAACCTCGCACAAGAAAATCAGAGTTCTCCCTGTCAATCTGATTCTGCAATGCATCTTCTGAAATCAAAATGTACAGCTGGTAATTTTTCGCTATTCAGTATTTCGTCTTTTTCTGAATTATTTTAGATATTTTAGACTTTTTTGTATTTTCTTTTTTTCCGTATTCCTTTGTATTATCCCTAATGGGTTAACATATTTTTTCTATTTTGACATTTTTTTAAAATTAATTATGCCCAAAAAACCAAATCAGCTACAGTAAAAAAAGCCAGTAACAATAAAATTTCAGCCAAAAACCAGAAGCCATCGCTAAAACGAGCACCCCCTTAACCTGCTAGCTGATCTTCTACTAGAAGCCATACTAAGCTCTGTTATCCGAGATCCAACGGACGTCCATTCACAAATTGTTAGACGCCTTGGTTTACATGTTAGATGTCTCGGTTCCTAACCCATATTTAAGGTATGGTATGGTTTTACACATCAATCTGGTATGATTTTATACTTGGCATGGTTTCGCACTTGCCCCCTTATCTACGTGACATAGTTTCACAGTTGTCCTCTCACCTTCCTGGCATGGCCTATATATGTAATCTTTGGTTCTTTATTCTATTCAAATTGCATAACTGCTATAAATATTTCACGCTCTTATGATATCAGAGCGGCACTGCTCTTGAGCCGCCGTCTCTACAGCTTCCATCGCGCCACCCCTGGAAGATGATCCTGTTTCCATGATATCTTTCGAGAGTTACGTAATCCATAGTTTAAGTCATGTCGCTGATCATTCGATCGGCTACCAATTAGAGTTTTCTCCGGTCATCTTCAGATTAGGTTTTCTCTACTTTTTTTGATCATTAGATCAGTTTGCGTTGTCCTCACGCCCGTCGACGTTCCTCGGTTTAGGACTTCACTACCTTGGCTTCGACCTCTCCGGTGCCTTCTCTCCTCCGATGACGTCGTGGTATGACGTGGCTCATTCGTCGACATGGCTCTCCCTCTACGGCCTTCCAAGTGCCTCGTCTACCATCATCATCACGCTGGATTACCATCACCGGCCCGTCGTTCGCGAGCACGAACTATCGCACCACCGGGAGCCCATACTTGTGGTCATACCATCGACATCATGGGCTACCGTTGCATCGCCCCTTCGGGCTACAGTGTCGCTACCCGTGGTCACCATTGCCATTGTCGATGCCACCATGTTCGTAACATTGATCAGGTCCTTCACTACCATCGATATGGCTCCCTCCATGGCTACGACCATGGCCACTCTGCTCTTAGCTACCTTGGCAACAAAGGGTTGCCTATTTCTGATTTTACTGAGTTCCGGTCTAGTTTGAATGTCTGCTCCACCGACGCTCCAATTGGGTTGAGGGGGGGTTAGACACCTCGATTTACATATTAGACGCTTTGGTTCCTAACTCATACTTAAGGCATGGTATAGTTTCACACTTGCCCCCTCACCTCTCTGACATAGTTCACACTTGCCCCCTCACTTGCCAGATATAGCCTATATATATAACCTTGTTCTTCATTCTATTCAAATTACGTGATTGCTCTAAATATTTTACACTCTTATGGTATCAATATGTGCAAATTGATCCTATATATTAACATGCTCTGCAACTGCCCAGCTGCTAGCTAGCTATAAGTAATTTTGCCATCTAATTAAGGTCATCTTCTCAATCACAATTGCATAAAAAAATATTCAAAGTTGATATGTTTTAGCTCTAGGAATTAATGCTCTGTCTTGGCTCCAATTACAACGGACGTCCAATTTATAAGAATCAAGAAGAGTCAGTAATGATGTGCATAAAAAAAATAGATACAAACAACACTTAGAAATAGTTGTTCACGATCGATCGGTAATGTATAAAATGAAATGTGGTGTCTGGTAAACACTCAAGTGTTTTTTATGGTTGTGAGTACTCAGATTTATGATCATTAGATTAAAATTCAACAATTATTTTTTAGGGGAGAGGGAATTTTTTTAGAGAGGGAGGAGAAATTCGTACGAATCTTCACACATATCCAAAGGTCAGAAATTTGAGGGCTCACAATTACAAAAAACACTCGAGTATTATTTAACACTTTCCAAAATGTAATGGAAAAAACAAGCTACGTATGTTGAGACATGCATGTACCCACATTTCCATCATTACCCTGATGACATTTTCCCCTTACGATAAACAGGGCATCGATTTTTATACGACTAATTGCCGTAACCTTATTCATCGCATGGCGCATTAAGAACAATAATTCCGATGTCATGTGGTTTTGGGCGGCATCCATTGTCGGAGACGTATGGTTTGGCTTATCGTGGCTATCCTACCAGCTCCCAAAGTTCAACCCCGTCAAAAGGATACCCGACCTTGCTGCACTGAGGCAGCATTACGACCTACCAGACGGCAGCTCTAATCTCCCAGGCATCGACGTCTTCGTCACCACGGCCAATCCTAACGACGAGCCGGTATTGTACACCATGAACTGCGTCCTGTCTATCCTTGCAGCTGACTACCCTGCTGATAGGTACACTTGCTATCTATCAGACGATAGCGGAGAACTGATCCTCTACGAGGCGTTAGTTGAGGCAGCAAACTTTGCTGCTCTGTGGGTTCCCTTTTGTCGAAAGCATTGCACCGAGACAAGAGCCCCAGGAAGCTATTTCGAAACAGAAGGATTGACGCACACCGGAAGCAGATCACTGGAGGAGTTCATGAATGATTATAACCATGTGCATGCAGAGTACGAGGAGTTCAAGGTGCGCTTGGACACGCTTTCTGATACCATTCGCCAAAGGTCAGATGTTTATGGCAGCATGGAAACGAAGGAAGGGGACGCAAACGCGACCTGGATGTCTAATGGGACGCAATGGCCAGGCACATGGATTGACCCAACTGAAGACCACAGGAAAGGGAATCACGCAGGAATTGTTCAGGTATAAAGGTTCGCCTTAATTATTGTTGATGATTATTGTTGGAAAATCTAGGCACGTTGGTAGGTGATGCCAGTATGAAAAATTTTCCAACGACATGTTTCTTCCTTGAACAGGTTGTGCAAGACCAGCCGAGTCGCAAGGCTCGGCTAGGCCTAGAGGTGAGCAACGGCAACCCTCTTGACTTGGACGACGCTGATATGCGCCTCCCAATGCTTGTGTATATGGCTCGTGAAAAGAGCGCATACCACGACCACAATAAGAAGGCGGGCGCCCTGAACGCGCAGCTCCGTGTCTCCGCTCTGCTCTCCAACGCGCCGTTCGTCATCAACTTCGACTGCGACCACTACATCAACAACTCGCAAGCCCTGCGCGCAGCCGTGTGCTTCGCGCTAGACCGACGAGAAGGGGATAACACCGCCTTCGTTCAGTTCCCGCAGCGCTTCGATAACGTCGACCCGACGGACCGATACGGCAACCACAACCGCGTTTTCTTCGACGGCGCCATGTATGGCCTCAATGGTCTGCAAGGGCCCTCTTACCTCGGCACTGGCTGCATGTTCCGTCGCGTTGCGCTCTACGGTATCGACCCGCCTCGTTGGAGACCTGAGGACATCGTAGTTGACTCTAGCAAGTTTGGCAGCTCGATACCCTTCCTGAACTCGGTGCTGGCAGCCATGAAACAAGAACGATGTGTCACAGCACCGCCGCTAGACGAGCCATTCCTTGCTGAGATGACGGCGGTGGTGTCAGCTTCGTATGATAAGGGGACTGACTGGGGCAGGGGTGTTGGGTACATATACAGGATAGCGACCGAGGACATAGTAACCGGCTTTCGCATCCATGGGCGAGGTTGGCGCTCCATGTATTGCACCATGGAGCTCGACGCGTTCCGTGGCACCGCACCGATCAACCTAACCGAGCGCCTCCACCAGATCGTGCGATGGTCCGGCGGCTCCTTGGAGATGTTCTTCTCCCATAACAACCCGCTGTTTGCTGGCCGTCGACTCCTCCCGATGCAGCGGGTCGCGTACATCAATTGCACTGTCTACCCAGTCACGTCGATCTTTATCCTGATCTATGCCCTCTGTCCAGTGATGTGGCTTCTCCCAGAGGAAATATTCATGCAAAGGCCGTTCACTAGTTACGTCGTGTACCTCGTCGTGATCATCATGATGATCCATACGATTGGCATGTTTGAGATAGAGTGGGCGGGGATCACATGGCTGGATTGGTGGCGCAACGAGCAGTTCTTCATGATTGGCTCGATGAGCGCGTACCCGACGGCGGTGCTGCACATGACGGTGAAGCTTCTCACGAACAAGGGCATATACTTCAGAGTCACTTCGAAGCAAACGGTGGCTGATACCGACGACAAGTTCGCCGACTTGTACGAGATGCGGTGGGTGCCCATGCTGATCCCGGCAGCAGTGGTGCTGTTCTCCAACGTCGTGGCTATTGGTGTGGCGACGGGTAAGGCAGTTGTATACACGGGGACATGGTCTGCGGCGCAGAGGAGGCATGCGGCACTGGGTCTGCTGTTCAACGTGTGGATTATGGTGCTCCTCCACCCGTTTGCACTGGCGGTCATAGGACGGTGGGGCAAGAGAACCGGGATCCTCTTCGTCTTGTTGCCGATTGCCTTTGTGGTCATTGGGCTGTTGTACATTGGCATCCATTTCTTCCTTGTCCATTTCCTTCCGTTCATGGTGATATAGCAAAATCGTTGTATTTTTACTTGATGTAATCCACAAGTGTTGGCAGCATGCAAATTTTGACCATTTGGTATGATGTAACTGTTGTATATGCCAGAGGGCATAATGGGAATTTCCCATTTTGTAAAGAAAAGAGAGAGAGAGAGAGAGAGAGAGAGATAAGGTGGCCGGGGGGAGGATGTCTCCCCATTCATCCGAGCGCAGAGAGGAGGCGGTCCAGGCGAGGGAGGACGGCGACGCAGGCGGGTCCTGGCTCGGCGCGCGATTGGCAACAGCGAGTTAGCTCCTCCCGCGCGTCCTCCTTCCCCGTGCGACCTACTCCTCCTCTCCCCCCGTGCGACTTGCTCCTCCTGCCCCGGTGCGACCCGCTCCTTTGCTTCCGATCCGATTTGTGCGGGCACAAGGTGGGCTCGTTCCTTAGATCTGAGGATGAGCGGGCTTGGCGGGCAAGGGTGGAGCGGCGGCGGCCTGGGGGGGCTCGGCTCTGGTCATTGGTGTGCCTCGGTGCCGAGGGTTTCACCCTCTTCTTCTCACGTCTATAAGAAGGGCTGGCTGCTTCTCTTTGGAGGCATCCCCAGAACGCAATGAGCTCTCTCCTCTACTCCTCTTCTCTTTGATACTTGTGTGGTGCCCTTGGTGTGTGCTCGACTGTGGTGGTTGAGTTGCTTCCCGACGCTGAGCTCTGTCCCCTGGTGCTTGACGGCGAGGTGCTAGGCCGGCATCTCCCTGTGCTTGTGCGGCATACCTTCACCTCGACTTTGCTGGACTGAGATCGTTCAACGGCAAAGGTGGGGCCTTGTATCTCCATTGCTTATTGCCTTCTCTCACAGTGGTGTGGAAGGGCAATAGGTTTTCTGAGACAGCGCAGTTCTGTGTGCCTAGTTTTGTGATCTTCGTGGTGATTTCGAATATCACCGGTTCTATGAGTACTTAGTTTTCGGTTCTTTGCAATTTGAAATTTGTTCATATATTTTGTGATTGCAAAGAATGAGTGGGTTGTGGTGCTCAATGATGAAATAGTCATATACTGAAATTGGATATTAAAGTTTTGAGCTCTATAACCTTGATACTTCTGTTATTGCCCTGTTGGAATGATTAAATATGAAATCTGTGAATATTACAGCAGGTTATTGGTTTCAGCATTAGCATTCTGTTGGGTCACTTAATTCATGTGTTGACATCAAGTATGTTAACCATTAGTCTTTATAGGATCTGATAATTGAACACTTCAATCTGTGATAGATCAAGTTACATTTGTTTAAGTTCTTGTTGTCATCTAGTGATCACTTTATAGTGCTGGCCGAAAATTACATGTTTAATTCTGGAGGCAATTAACCTTTGGTTTAGAGCTCAAAAGCTTTAAGAATTTCATTGACATATCCAATTGATGAAGAGTGTATGATTTTGGTAGCGGGACGGCCAAGATTTTATCTTGTGTAACCCTACTCCTGAGAGTACTAAAATCAATTAAAACTTGAGCTTGTTGCTAGTCTTAATTGATACATAATTTAAATAGTGGCATACATATTCATATTGGAAGTTTATTGCTCTCTTTAATGAATATGTGGTACTTTACAAGTGATATTTTTAAATAATTTGTTATCATACATGTTATATCATTTGTATTGATATCATGTTTGTGTTTTTATAATTATACTGGAATTATATTGCTATATATGCTTATACCGCATTTACTACAACAATCCAGAAAACCTATTTTTAAAGAAATGGCTTCGTCTTCCGACGTCGTTAAGCCAGAGGTGTTCGATGGTGCGAACTTCAAACATTGGCAGGCTAAGACGAAATTATGGCTGACTGATCTTAAACTTTTTTTGGTCATTTAAATCCACCAGCGTTTTCGTTGGAGATATCTGAAATGATGCGATGGGAGGATGCAAATAACTCAGTCTTAGCCCATCTATTAGCCATCTTGTCCAACCGGCTATTCGACGTATATGTCAACTTCACAAACGCCAAGCTTCTGTGGGACGAACTTGAAGATAAATATTCCGAAGGGGATAACAGGAATGAGTCGTTCGTGACTGCGAACTACTTGAACTACAAGATGGTCAAAGAATGGTCGGTGATGGAGCAGCTCCATGAGCTACAACTCCATGTGAATGACTTAAGTCAGTATGACTGTGTTCTACCAGAGAAGTTTCAAGTGAACGTCATCCTGGCTAAGTTACCGTCTTCGTGGCATGACTTCATAACCGCTCGTCGACATATAAAGGAGCGCTTGACACTCAATGAGCTGTCAACAGCTATAAATGTCGAAGAACGTGCTAGAGCTGGTGACGGGGTAGGGAAGGCTCAAGTCCAAGCTCATCAAGTATAAGTCAAGAGTGTAGGAAGCTTTGGGAAATCAAAATTCAAGAATCAGTCCCAAGTCAAGTTTCAACCAAAGAAAATGAAGAAGAAAAAGAAGAACATTGTCTGTTTTATTTGCGGGGAGGCTGGACATAAGGCAGAGGCAGAGGTCCTACTCCCGGTCAGCATAAGAGCCGCAAGGCTGAAGTGAATATCGCACTGGCCTGTTCCAGTTCGTAATGGTACGTATCTCAGGCCTTTATGTCAAGTCCATCAATTGATTGGTGGATTGATACAGGTGCTACTAGACATATATGTACTGATTGATCGTGTTTCTCTTCATTTTAGGGTGAAGGTGATGGATCCGTCCTAATGGGGAACGGAGCCGCTGCGACAGTACGTGGGATCGAACAGGTTTGCCTGAAGCTAACCTCAGGCAAAACACTTATCGTCAAGGACGTACTGTATGTACCTGTAACGATTCACAACCTTTTGAGCAGGTCGATGCTGTATAGGCAAGGAATAAAGCTTGTATTTGAGTCCAATAAGGTCGTGTTGACCAAGTTTAAAAATTTTGTAGGCAAAGGCTATGATAGCGGAGGCATGTTCCGCTTATCAATTCTTGATTCAAATAATGTAATAGTTTACAATGTTTTTCATTCCAATAAACTTCATGATATTTGGCATTCACATTTGTGTCATGTTAATTTTGAAACCATTATGCGGTTAAGCAAAATGAATCTAATTCCAAGTTATAATTATGAAAAGAGTTCAAAATATGAAGTGTGTGTGCAAGCGAAGCAACCCTGAAAACCTTTTCATAGCGTTGAAGGGCGGAGCACTTCCCCACTTGAACTTGTCCATTCTGATCTTTGCGAGATAAATGGAATATTAACTAAAGGTGGCAAGCGCTATTTTCTGACTCTCATAGATATTACGACTAAGTATTGTTACTTTTATCTACTTAAGTTGAAAGATGAAGCACTTGAATACTTTAAAGTCTATGAAGTCGAAGTTGAAAACCAACTAGAAAAGAAAATCAAATGGTTACGGTCGGATCGAAGCGGTGAATACGTCTCAAATGAATTCTCTCAGTTCTGTGAAGAAAGTGGAATAATACATAAGATTACTCCACCATATTCACTCCAATCAAATGGAATAGCCGAAAGAAAGAATCGAACTCTTTGTGACTTAGTTAACGCAATGCTCCAGAATTCAGGTATGTTGGACTATTGGTGGGGTGAAGTAGTTCTCACAGCTAACTTTATTCTGAATAGGGTTCCGCCTCGTAATCAGGAGGAGACACCCTATGAAGGATGGAAGAGGAGAAAACCTAACTTGTCATATCTTCGGACATGGAAATGCCTTGCAAAGGTACATATGCCATTACCGAAGAAAAGAAAGCTGGGTCCGAAAACCGTTGATTGTGTCTTTCTAGGGTTTGCTATAAATTGCATGGGTTATAGATTTTTAGTAGTCAAATCCGATTTGAGTGACATCACTACAAACATAGTGATGGAGTCTCGGGATGCGACGTTCTTCGAACATGTGTTTCCTATGAGACCGACTGAAGTCATTGATCATACTGTATTAGTTGACTACTCTATTCTTCCAGTGTGGATAACACCGCTCCAGAGTTAGAGTTGAGGAGGAGTAAGAGACATAGGACTAGAAAGTCACTGGGCGATGACTATGTCACATATGTCGTGGACGATGAACTACGTGCCCTTTCAGAGGCATACGCATCCCCGGATGTGGATTACTGGAATAAGGCAGTCCGTAGCAAGATGGATTCCATCATAGCTAATGGAACTTGGGAGATTATAGATCTTCCACCTGGATGCAAGCCAGTGGGCTGCAAATGGATCTTTAAAAGAAAGCGTAGACCTGATGGTATTATTGAAAAGTGCAAGGCCCGCTTAGTGGCTAAAGGTTACACGCAAAAGGAAGGAGAAGATTATTTTGATACATACTCTCCTGTGGCTTGTTTACCCATAATACGAATGCTCATAGCACTAGCTGCCGCATATAAATTTCAAGTACATCAAATGGATGTAAAGATCGTTTTCCTAAACGGAGAGTTGGATGAGGAGATGTATATGCTTCAACCTGATGGTTTTGTGGTTGAAGGGCAAGAGAAGAAAGTATGTCGATTGATTAAATCCCTGTATGACCTAAAGCAAGCTCCTAAGCAGTGGCACGAGAAGTTCGATAGTACATTGACATCGGTAAGCTTTGGTGTGAATAAAGTCAATAAATGTGTCTACTATCGATTCAATGGGAGTGAAGGTGTCATTTTATGTCTATACGTAGATGACATATTGCTTTTCGGGACTAACATAGATGTAATCAATAAAACAAAGTCTTTTCTCTCTCAAAATTTTGATATGAAAGATCTGGATGAAGCAGATATTATTCTAAACATCAAGCTTAGAAAGGGTGAGAATGGGATTACTCTAACACAATCCCATTATGTTGATAAGGTCCTGACCAGATTTGGATTCATGGACTGTAAGTCAGCTACCACACCCTATTATCCAAATGCTAAGCTCCATAAAAACCCAGATATGGAAAAGATCAATTGAAGTATTCCTAAATTATTGGATTCTTGATGTATCTAACTAGTGCAACGAGGTCAAATATCTCTTATGCTGTGAGCAGATTGAGTCGTTACACGTCCAATCCAGGAGATGATCATTAGATAGCACTAGAGAGAGTACGTACATATCTGAAAGGGACCTGATGAGGACATCACACTTGTGGATACAAATAAAACTTCTCAACTTGAAGCAATACAAGGGCCAATTACAAGAGCACGTGCACGACAACTAAATTATCAGGTCAATTCTTTCCTAGGAATGCATAACTGTTTAATGGAGAACAGATTGCTACCTGATGCACGTAATGTTCTTTTACTCAGGAACTTAGGAGCTGATGAAGCACAAGGAGTACAAAATGGAGAGAAGCATGTGCAAGCAAAGTACAAGAGTCACCACATCACTTTGGTGCCAGCTCAAGGAACAACTCCAGTGGGACACAACATGGAATCCAATTCGGCCTCCAGGTCAATTCGGAGTCCGCCTGATAGGTCCGACTTCAAATGAGCATAACTTTTGCGTACAAATTCCAATTGAGGTGTGCAAGTACAGCATAGAAACAAGAATTTGTCCACTTTCCAATGGATCTGGCCCCACTACGAAATTCCTTTTGTGCGCACCACAATCATCAAAACAAGGAGACGCTGACTCAGCCTGACAGGTCCAAATTTAAATGCTCATAGATTTCGCATGAAGAGTCCAAATGGAAAGTGTGAGTACAGCATGGAAAGCTTATTCCGTCCCCTTTCCAACGGATCTGGCTCCATCCCAAAATTCCTTTTGTGCGCGACGCAATCCACAAAACAATCTTCGGTTTTGGAAACAGAGATAGAGTTTGCTATTATTTGATTACTTTCCATGTGTTAAGAACATTCCATAAGTAAGGGCCTGCGTGCCCCTATAAATAGAGGCTCATTTGGCCATGTAACTCAGGCTTGTTTTGATTAGTTTTCCACCGTGAAACTTCGTCGTGTGTTCTTGTGTCGACTAGACCAACAACTGCGATTGCAGGCCTCAACCCCTTTGTGTTTTCTCAGTCATATTCGCAATAAGATTGCCCTTTCACTTGTTCTTGCTTGTTCTTCGATTGCTTGCAGGAATTGAACCTCGTTTTCAGGTCAACCGCGTTCTTGGCACGGTTGATAGCGACTAGGGTGTGGTGTAGCGATTGCAGGACGAACTTGGTCGTCTCGGTCAAGTAGCCTCTTCGTCAACGTTATATCAAATCGAACTTATCCTTCTCATCGGAAGATCGGGCCACCCCCTCATCAGTTGGTATCAGAGCACAGATTGCCCGGTGAGATTATCCATTTAGATTTGTTTTTCATACCTATAACCAGAAAATTGCCCTACAAAAAGAGTTATTTCCGCTGTCCAAACCCCGTTGTGCCTTTCAATTTGTTAGTTTCGGTTTACTAAATTGAATTTGTGTCCGTTTTAGTTTTGTCTTGTTGCTGGTCATATTCTTGGTCCCATAAAAGTCCAAAAACAAAAATCCCCACTTCCAAATCCATCGAGAACACATCTCCGATTTTCGATCAGAAGACTCCCTCTTGTGCAGCCGCCACCAAAAACAGCATAACTTTTGATTCGTTGATCCTTTTTGAGTGAAACCACTTCCATTAGACTCCTAACTTCATTATCCATCTTCTTGCAAAATTTTGCTTCATTCCAATACTGCAAGTAAAAGATACATGCGGTGAAAGTTGACCCAAATTTCTGTTTTGAATCTGCAACAGTTTGCACTTGTGATTTTTGTGCGAATTGTTCTGTCGGTTTTCAGAAGTTGTCCCAAAAAGAAAAGTTGTAGAAAAAGCCGTCAGTAAATCAGGAAAAAAAGAATCATAAAAAAAAGGGCAACTGACAAAAAGGTACGGCCAAAATACCGACAACTAGTCCAGTGGACAGAAATCTGACATTCTAATATTTTGGGTCAATAGTTGTGCTTTCCACTTCCAATTGCATTCAATTGAATTATCTTGTGTCTACCACTCCTATACTTTGATATCCACTTGTTTTAGTCTTCATCTATCCTTTTTTGATCAGCAACATAAGGCTAAGTGCTAGATACGAACTATAATTCAATTCCATGTAATTTCTGAAATTAATCGATTGTTCTCCATTGCTACATATCTAGAGCCTTCCAAGCTACACCTAGTACTAACTGTTACAGGCCTTGACGTACCGGTAATCGCTATACTCATCACTCAAGTCAAGACTATCACGAACCAGCCACCGGTTGCACCACCTGCTTGCTTTGGTAAGAATTTGTAAGAATTTGGTAAGAGTCTGAGCGTGTGCGACTTTTGTAAACCACCAAGAACCCAGTAGTGATAGGAAGCTAACATATTTCTCGTGAGTTTCTTGTTTTCTACTAGTAATGGCAGGATCACAAAATTCGAAACATGGTGGCAAGGATGATGGTTCATCTGCTGAACATGAGAATGCTGGACCTCTCACTCCTCGCACCCGGATGTTGGTGCAACACTTCAACCGTGAGGTCAACAAGAGAACGGAGGAGATCTATATTGTGTTGGATCGGCTCAATGACTCCCTCACCACCATCAACAACAGAGTTGAGAATCTTGAACAACATCCGCCCCCAGCTGCTCGACGTGCTCTATCTTCCCCTCACTCTTCGGCAGATGAGGATGACGATGTTGAAAATAACAATTGCGACGCCGACACTGAAGTTGAGGTCCTTGATAACCGCGACAATCGTCGATTCCGGCAAAACCGACGAGGTATGGGCATGTTACAACGAGAGGTACATAATGATGATGCATTAACTAAAGTTAAGTTTACAATCCCTCCATTTGCTGGTAGATATGACCCTGAAGCTTATCTTGATTGGGAATTACAATTAGATCAGAAATTTGCATGCCATGATTTCCCTGATGATAAAAGAGTTAGGGCTGCTACTAGTGAATTCACTGATTTTGCCTCAATTTGGTGGAGGGAACAATGTAGACTACCACATGTACCTAGAACTTGGGACAAAGCTACTGTTTTCAACTACTTGTCATCCCCAAACTGATGGACAAACTGAAGTCGTCAACCGTACCTTGTCAACAATGTTGAGGGCTGTTTTGAAGAAGAACTTGAAGATGTGGGAAGAATGTCTACCTCATGTGGAGTTTGCCTACAATCGGTCATTGCATTTAACCACAAAGATGAGCCCTTTTCAAATTGTTTATGATTTTTCTCCACGTGCTCCAATTGATCTACTACCTCTACCTACCTCGGAAAGGGTAAATTTTGATGCAAAGGTACGTACTAAATTTATTGTTAAAATGCATGAGACAGCTAAAGAGAACATTGAACGCATGAATGAGAAGTATCGAATTTCAGGAAGTCAAGGTAAAAAAGAAGTTATATTTGCACCTGGTGATCTTGTTTGGCTGCATTTAAGAAAAGAAAGATTTCCTGAATTGAGAAAGTCAAAACTTATGCCTAGAGCAGACGGTCCATTCAAAGTATTAGAAAAGATTAATGATAATGCCTATAAGCTTGATCTGCCTACAGATTTTGGGGTTAGTCCCACATTTAACATTTCAGACTTGAAACCTTACTTGAGAGAAGAAGATGAGCTCGAGTCGATGACGACTCCAATTCAAGAGAGGGAGGATGATGAGGACATCACACTTGTGGATACAAATAAGACTTCTCAACTTGAAGCAATACAAGGGCCAATTACAAGAGCACGTGCACGACAACTAAATTATCAGGTCAATTCTTTCCTAGAAATGCATAACTGTTTAATGGAGAACAGATTGCTACCTGATGCACGTAATGTTCTTTTACTCAGGAACTTAGGAGCTGATGAAGCACAAGGAGTACAAAATGGAGAGAAACATGTGCAAGCAAAGTACAAGAGTCACCACATCACTTTGGTGCCAGCTCAAGGAACAATTCCAGTGGGACATAACATGGAATCCAATTCGGCCTCCAGGTCAATTCGGAGTCCGCCTGATAGGTCCGACTTCAAATGAGCATAACTTTTGCGTACAAATTCCAATTGAGGTGTGCAAGTACAGCATAGAAACAAGAATTTGTCCACTTTCCAATGGATCTGGCCCCACTACGAAATTCCTTTTGTGCGCACCACAATCATCAAAACAAGGAGACGCTGACTCAGCCTGACAGGTCCAAATTTAAATGCTCATAGATTTCGCATGAAGAGTCCAAATGGAAAGTGTGAGTACAGCATGGAAAGCTTATTCCGTCCCCTTTCCAACGGATCTAGCTCCATCCCAAAATTCCTTTTGTGCGCGACGCAATCCACAAAACAATCTTCGGTTTTGGAAACAGAGATAGAGTTTGCTATTATTTGATTACTTTTCATGTGTTAAGAACATTCTATAAGTAAGGGCCTGCGTGCCCCTATAAATAGAGGCTCATTTGGCCATGTAACTCAGGCTTGTTTTGATTAGTTTTCCACCGTGAAACTTCGTCGTGTGTTCTTGTGTCGATTAGACCAACAACTGCGATTGCAGGCCTCAACCCCTTTGTGTTTTCTCAGTCATATTCGCAATAAGATTGCTCTTTCACTTGTTCTTGCTTGTTCTTCGATTGCTTGCAGGAATTGAACCTCGTGTTCAGTCAACGCGTTCTTGCACGGTTGATAGCGACTAGGGTGTGGTGTAGCGATTGCAGGACGGACTTGGTCGTCTCGGTCAAGTAGCCTCTTCGTCAACGTCATATCAAATCGAACTTATCCTTCTCATCGAAAGATCGGGCCACCCCCTCATCAGGACCTCTAATTTAGGAATACACTATTGTGATCATCCCGCGGTCTTAGAGGGATTCAGTGATTCTAACTGGATCAGTGACTCGGATGATATGATGGCTACAAGTGGCTACGTGTTCACTCTAGCAGGTGTGGCCGTTTCGTGGAAGTCTTCAAAACAGACTATCCTTACACGGTCCACCATGGAGGCTGAGCTAGTAGCTCTTGACTCAGCGGCTGTAGAGGCAGAATGGATTAGAGAACTCCTTTTCGACATACTGATTCTAGAAAAACTAATTCCAGCTATATTGACCTACTACGATAACCAAACCGTTCTGGTTAAGGCGAAAAGTAGGAATGACAATATGATGTTCTCAAAACATATAAAGCGACGACTTAAGTCGGTCAGGCATGCCAAAGAGACGGGTGTTATTTCTGTAGAATACATCCAGTCTGAAAGGAACTTAGTAGATCCTTTCACTAAAGGATTAGCACGGAAGATTATCCTTGCAGCGTCTAAGGGAATGGGGCTCATACTCGTGTAAAGGCTCGCATTGGTGTTAACCTATCCTAGAAGATCGGAGATCCCATGAACTAGGCTCTAGGACAACAAACTGTGTGGGATTAAAAAGCACATCTAAAGGGTCTCATTAGCTGCAGTGCTATGTCTGTATGGCAGATTGAGCAAAAGCTCTTAATGAATTCGATGTCTATATGACTTCGGGAATCGTCCTACAGGATTCCCTGGAGAATTCACCTACGTAAGTACGATCGTGAGGTCGCGGTGAAAGAAAGTTAGGGGTATACTTTCTTAAAGTACTTATGAGTTAGATATGGGGACATAACCATAACGTCACAACCTGAGAGGGAAAAGGGCAAGCCGCCCTGTACAGAGTATGACTTGCGCGAAAATTCTCACACCAAGACATTGGATCAAGGTGAAAAGTCCTCCTTTGTCTGTGCAGAGTCGTAGTCTTTGTTACCAGACTTTGGGTTCAAATTCGAAAGATACCCATCGTTGAACAGTTGTATATTGAACAAGACATAGAGCATCGTTTATCAAATTGGTAAATTGGTGAGGACTGTTGTATATGCCAGAGGGCATAATGGAAATTTTCCATTTTGTAAAGAACAGAGAGAGAGAGGGGGGTCCACCCGTCGGTGAGCCAGTTTGGAGATAAGGTGGGGGGTGGATGTCTCCTCCCCATTCAGCCGAGCGCAAAGAGGAGGAGGCCTAGGCGAGGGAGGACGGCGGCGCAGGTGGGTCCCGGCTCGACGCGCGATTGGCGGTGGCGGGTCAGCTCCTCCCGCGCGTCCTCCTTCCTCGTGCGACCCACTCCTCCTCTCCCCCCGTGCGACTTGCTCCTCCTGCCTAGGTGTGACCCGCTCCTTTGCTCCCGATCCGATTTGTGCGGGCGCGAGGTGGGCTCGTTCCTCAGATCTAAGGATGAGTGGGCTTGGCTTGGAAGGGTGGAGCGGCGGCGGCCTTGGGGGGGGGGGCTCGGCTCTGGTCGTTGGTGTGCCTCGGTGCCGAGGGTTTCACCCTCTTCTTCTCACGGCTATAAGAAGGGCTGGCTGCTTCTCTTCGGAGGCATCCCCAGAACGCAGTGAGCTCTCTCCTCTACTCTTCTCTTTGATACTTGTGTGGTGCCCTTGGTGTGTGCTCGGTTGTGGTGGTTGAGTTGCTTCCCGACGCCGAGCTCTGTCCCCTGGTGCTTGACGGCGAGGTGCTAGGCTGGCATCTCCTCTGTGCTTGTGCGGCATACCTTCACCTCGACTTTGCTGGACTGAGATCGTTCAATGGCAAAGGTGGGGCTTTGTATCTCCGTTGCTTATTGCCTTCTCTCACGGTGGTGTGGAAGGGCAATAAGTTTTCTGGGACAGCGCAGTTCTGCGTGCCTAGCTCTGTGACTTTCGTGGTGATTTCAAATATCACAGGTTCTGTGAGTACTCAGTTTTCGATTCTTTGCAATTTGAGATTTGTTCATATATTTTGTTCATATACTCAATGATGAAATAGTCATATACTGAAATTGGATATTAAAGTTTTGAGCTCTATAACCTTGATACTTCTGTTATTGCTCTGTTGGAATGATTAAATATGAAATCTGTGAATATTAATACAACGAGTTATTGGTTTCAGCGTTAGCATTCTGTTGGGTCACTTAATTCATGTGTTAACATCAAGTCTGTTAACCATTA
Source organism: Melocanna baccifera (assembly GCA_036346265.1). Classification (NCBI taxonomy): domain Eukaryota; kingdom Viridiplantae; phylum Streptophyta; class Magnoliopsida; order Poales; family Poaceae; genus Melocanna; species Melocanna baccifera. The sequence goes on along the minus strand of CM070694.1, from coordinate 19,816,900 downwards.
GTCTTTATATGATCTGATAATTGAACACTTCATTCTGTGATAGATCAAGTTACATTTGTTTAAGTTCTTGTTGTCTGTTAACATTTGTATTGATATCATGTTTGTGCTTCTATAATTATACTGGAATTATATTGCTATATATGTTTATACCGTATTTACTACAATAGTAACCACATATGATTCAATAATTGTACCATGCCATTCACAAGAAAAATATACTTTTGGCCGTTAAATCCAGACTATCATTCAGTTGCTACAACTTTCTAGGCCTAGATACTACTTATTAGTAATAGTCGCTATGTCCTTTGTGAAAATTAAATACAATGGTCGAACCAGTACCGAGAAAAAAAAGGGTACCACTCAAAATCATCAATCCAATCGAAAAAAATACGCTATCCTTTTCCAAGATTTCTTTCGAAAATGTTAGGTAAATTCTTTATTTTTTCTAAGGAAGCCAAAAACTAGCCCTGCCCTCTTCTTTGTCCGCTTGGACCGCTTCTCTTTCTACTGCTCGAGGCGCCGTTTCATAGCGTCCGCAAGTACTCCAAAGAAGTATTGCCACGTGAAAGCAACAGCACAAGTCTCTTGCAGACGGTGGTCAGCACGTACATGCCCAAACCGAAAATAATCTGCACTCACTGTTAGGACGACGGAGGGCCAGCTTGCCATGGGTAGCCCTGCTTTGGCCTCCAAGAATTTGCCATGGCTCCGATCAAGAGATCGCTGCAGAACCTCCATTTTGCTGCAACCAACTATTTATTTTAACAGGAATGCTTAATGGTATAGTATGCGCTACATACACGCCTGCTCCTCACTCATTTCGGTTTTTTTCGGCTTCAGCTTCTAGCTTCTGTTTTTTTTTACTATTCAGTATTTTATCTTTTTCTAAATTTTTTTAGATATTTTAGGTTTTTTGTATTTTCTTTTTTTCCGTGTGTATTGTCTCTAATGGGTTAACATGTTTTTTCTATTTTTATATTTTTTTAAATTAATTATGTCCAAAAAGTCAAATCAGCTACAGTAAAAAAACTAGCTACAGTGAAATTTCAATCAAAAACCAGAAGCTATCGCTAAAATAAGCACAGTGAGTCAGTGTCCCATTAGGGTACGTCCGGGCGTGCAGCACTGTACCTCTCTTAGGTCTGCAGACTTCATGAACTTATGTGTGCTCCTATTCACACGAAGAAAAATATCAAGTAAAAGGACTGAACTGAACGTAATTAAGAACACGGACTTTGGTCTAGACCAGCACATTGGTTTCGGCCGTTCACATGACATGAAGGACTAAATGCATGTGGTGCGCCATCTATTCCAGGACTACGTAGATGCATGCATCGATATGGGGTTTCCTTGCTCCTACCCGTCTCGTGCTATATATGCTGTCAGTTCTTTTTATATTTTAGGTTTTTTTGTATTTTCTTTTTTTCCGTATTCCTTTGTATTTTCTTAATGGGTTAACATGTTTTTTCTATTTTTATATTTTTAAAATTAATTATATCCAAAAAATCAAATCAGCTACAGTAAAAAAATCAGCTACAATGAAATTTCAGCTAAAAATCAGAAACTATCACTAAAACAAGCGCAGTGAGTCAGTGTTCCATTGGGGTACGTCCGGGCGTGCAGCACTGTACCTCTCTTAGGTCTGCAGACTTCGTGAACTTATGTGTGCTCCTATTCACACGAAGAAAAATATCAAGTAAAAGGACTGAACTGAACGTAATTAAGAACACGGACTTTGGTCTAGATCAGCACATTGGTTTCGGCCGTTCACATGACATGAAGGACTAAATGCATGTGGTGCGCCATCTATTCCAGGACTACGTAGATGCATGCATCGATGTGGGGTTTCCTTGCTCCTACCCGTCTCGTGCTATATATGCTGTCAGTTCTTTTTATATTACAAGGAAGACAGGTACACATCACTACATATGCACGCTACATGTACACATGTCTGTGAGACTGTGAGTGCATCCTTTAACACGCACCTAGAAAGATAGAGCTTAGGATAAATCTGTAACTTTATAAAATTACTACTAAAACAAATTTGTGTGTATAAAGGTAGAAAAATTTAAAACTTGATGGATAGAATCGTACAACCTGTCAGTAACATCCCAACCCACTTGAGATTAGGCCTACTGTGGTCTATGAGTATGGTGTTTAGTCCCATCTTACTAATTTAACATCTTGCTAATCTAACTTGAGATTCACTAACATATAAACTATAAAGATCTAAGGATAGCAACTCTTGGTTTACTATTTTGTATAAGTTGACATTAGAATACAAATAAGTTGTTGCGTGTGTGTGGGGTCTATTCCGAGTGGGAATGGGTCTGAGCCAATTTGGATGTTTGAATATTACAAATGGTATCAGAGTGGACTCTGATGGATGCACATACGGGTCAAGGACACTGGTATATAACATATGGCATGTGTCGGTCTAGATGAGTGGTCATACAGGCGGCAATGTGCTGAATTGGAATACGAACGGTCACCAAGAGAGATCTAAATTAAGAAGCTAGAAGTCAAAAATTAGAAGCTAAAACTCTAATAAGTGACGCCTTAAAACGGACCAACCAAACCTTTGGATTGGCATGCACCAATCCATCTTTAGATCGAGCGCATCCGAAGCACCTTGCATGTGTGTATATGCCCTTTTTCTTTTTGGTAATGCTCTTTAGATCGAGTTTTGATGGGCATGTTGGTATGATAATTAAGAGGTGAGGAGTACTAGTACAGAAATTAAACAAACATTGTGTGGGATCTGTACTTGAGCAGGTGCACTAAGGACTATATTTATTTGGGATGTAGGATCTACTTATACCATAACTAATTTAAACACAATTTGTAAATGTATATTGCGTAGAATTTTTTTCAGTTGTCTATTTCATAGTGCGGTGCATTAATTTCAATTACACATTGCTTGACAAACTGCTTTATTATGCCCAATTTTGTCTAATTGAGTAAAAAATATATAAAAGGGTTTGTTCTATCAAAAGTGAGAGTAATGCTGCAGCTTACTTTACCAATAACTACAAACAAGAATCAATCGCTTTCAAAAGATGGTGGAACTTTGGCAGATACCAATTAATTGAGATGTACTAGATTCGCACAGTTTCACGACTTCTACTAGTCACCAGCATGTGCGAGTTGTTTGTTAGAGCAACTCCAGCAGTAGCTCTCAAAACAGAGCTTCTACTTTTCATTTGAGGGCTCTCTCTACTTTTGAGGTCCCATTTTACAATTGCACTCAGTGAAGTCCTCAAAACAGAGCCCCTACTTCTCAATTCTCTCTATTTCCTCACACACTATATGCATATGTATGGGACAAAAGCACAATACACAATAAAATATTTATGATTTCACAATAAGGGACAATATGTAAATTTATGAATTCAAATACGAATATTCAAATTTAAATTTATTCCGAATTTAAATTTATGAATTCAAATATGAATATTCAAATTTAAATTCAAATTTGTTCCGAATTTAAATTTATGAATTCAAATACGAATATTCAAATTTAAATTCAAATTTATTCCAAATTTAAATTGAAAGCACAATGAGGGGCGTTTAAATTTATGAATTCAAATACGAATATTCAAATTTAAATTCAAATTTGTTCCGAATGAGGGACGTATTTATTCAAATACGAATAAATCTGAGTTTGAGGGCTCAAGTAGGGCGCCCCTAGGAATGAGGGCTTGGATGCCTCATTTGAGAGGCCCCTATTTTTGAGAGCTCAAGTAGGGGCCCTGCTGGAGTTCAGTTTTTTGCTCTGGCTCTCAAATCTGAGTTTAGAGGCTCAAGTAGGGGCCCTGCTGGAGTTGAAGTGGCTGCTGCGACTTGTGAGATACTACAATGCAAGTAATAAATGCAGCTGAAATAATTAGGTCCATTAATTAACAAATAGACGCATTAGATTCTTTTTCTTCTCCGATTAGCATGTGAACTTTTAGCCTTCTTTCTGCAATTAATCTGGGAAATTTCTTGGGTTTTTTGCCCCTCCTTTAGTCAACGTGGGAATTTGTAGAGAAACTACTACTTATACACACACATACACACACATATATATAGAAAAAATATATATGCACATAAAAAGAAGTATGTTGAAAAAAATATACATACCACCTCTGAAAAATTATTCATACTACCTAGATGGTTTTAAATACTCGTATACTATACATACATACTCTCCGTTGCGCGAGATACTCTCTACATTATGAGATACGACATAGAGTGTAATTACACCTAGGTGTAGAAAACGGGCTTCCTATATATATACATACATACATACATATATACATATATATACATATATACATACATACATACATATTTTCCTATATACATACACACACACACACACACATATATATATATATATATATATATATATATATATATATATATATATATATATATATATATATATATATATATATATATGTATATATATATATATACATATATATATACATATATATATATACATATATATATATACATATATATATATATATACATATATATATATACATATATATATATACATATATATATATATACATATATATAAAAGAAAACAGCACCAGATCTCAATAGATGGAAGAGATCGATATATCTCTAAACAAAAGCTGTCGCACAGAACAGAAAAATTCGGTAAACAAGAACATGCAACTCATGGGGTATAAAACTAATGCGTGCATCAACTTGCGCTAATTGACAGCATCTCAGATCTACAAGAGAATCAAACAAATGCATAACGTCCATATTTCGTCCTCTCCTCCCCCTGCCATCGATCGATCTCAACGGCAGCCCGGTATAGCTCCGCTCTAAATGGTTTTAACTTTTGGCTTTCGGTTTATTTAAATCATAAGCTACTGAAACGTATCAGTTTCTAATTTTAGCTTATTTTAGTGTTTTATTTGTTTTATTGGCTTTTCTTGTTCCCCTTATTCCTTTGCATTTTCTGTGACGATATAATAGTTTTTTTATTTTTTCTAATTTTTTCTCAGAAAAAATAAACAGTCGTTACAGTACAATTTCAACCAAAAACCATAGTCAAAAGTTTAAATTATAAGCCGATTGAAGCACCATCATAGTTTCCCTTGCATGCTCATAGTCATGGATGATAGATCAGATCATTGGACCCACATATGCAGCCGATAAAGAGGAGAGACGATCGAAGCAAATTGTCCATTTCTATTCTTTATCGGTGAGACAAGGCAAAACTCGACTTTCACAGCTAGCGCTAGAGGTGGGAGTTGAGCCCTGCACGGTACAGGCCCACCGTGCTTCGGGCTGATTCGTGCCGTGCCGGCTCGGCCCAGTCATTCCACCGTGTCTTGCTGTGCCGGTCCGCCTCACCTCTGCCAGGCCCAAGCATGGTCCAAAGCCCGTCGTGCCAACATTCATGCCGTGCCAACCCAAGCCCAGCCCGAAGTAACTATTCACGATGAAGACGGCGGTGATAATTGTGGCAACGTCCGCCATATTCCTTTCTCTCATACCCGCCTCATTGAAAATTAATTGAAATTGAATTAGTTGTATAAAAACATGGGCACGCAATGACGTAAATATTTCGAGAAAAGTGAAATTGCATTGATATTTTAAAATACAATGTTACTGCCTCGTTAAAAATCTTACGCCCCAGAGTGGGGCTCCCCGAGTTAGAAAAAGAGTACAGTAACAATATATGTACATACTAATTATAACAATATAATATATAGTAGCTACTCATCAATGTCTAGGTTGTTCATGCGTTCGAGATCAGCGTACGCCTGCACGATTTTAGAATCCTTCAGTTGATGCTGTTGCCGCTCTTTAGTTAATTCCCAGTCTTTGGCGCATGTGATTGCCTCCACCATCCTGGACGTAAAGGATGATCTCCTTTATTCAATTATTCTCCCTACCATGCTGAACGTCGCTTCTGAAGAGACGGTGGACATCGACACCAGGAGAACATCCCGTGCGAAATGTGACAGTATAGAAAATATCCGCTTGTTGTTCTTCCACCACCTGAGTAAGTCTATCTTGCCTTCACCAGTAAGATCAGGATCAATATTTTCAAAATCGTGCTCCAAGTAGTGGTTCAGTTCCAAGACAGAATTCCAGTTGGAGGCAGCCTGAAACTGAGAGGACAAAAAAGTGGACTTACCCTTTAGTTTCTTCGACAAGTATGATGTTAAGCTTGCTTTCCTTGTTGCATCTGTTGCGAGGTCTCCGATCTTCTGCTGCTGCCAAACTTGTCATAATACATGTGAAAAACACGAAAAGCTCCTCTTTGACATATACGAAAGCTTCCAAATAATCAAGGCCAAGGCATTCACCTATTCTCTCCATGCCAATCTGTAAACCTGTCAACTTTTTTATGATAAAAAATAACAGTAAAATAATAGAAGTGTGAAAATAGAACCAAAATATTTAATAAATTGTTCCTCCATTACTACGATGGCATGGCCTAAAAGAGGATCCTCCCTAGATGTGACAATTTTGTCTGCAATTAACCAAATAAACTCTATAACTAAGCAAGAGTTAGAATAATAAATACCAGATAGAACATTTGTGGCTTTACAAAAAGATCTTAAAAACTCTCGAAAACAACTAGCAATCTGTCAATCTGAATTAGTAACTACCAATTCATTATTTTGAGAGTTAGTATTGATAAAAACGGATATAACATGTTCGTACTCTTGTAACTTCTTTAACATAATATATGTTGAGTTCCACCTCACTTTCATGTCAAGACCAAATTTTCTTGACTCTTTCCCATTGGCTGCGCAGTACTCCGCGAACCTGGCTACCACTTGTGGGGAACTTGCGAGGTAACGTATGGCATCACGAATACTATTCAAATATGAGCCAATTGCTTGTATACTGTCTTGAACAACAGTATTCAAAATGTGGCATACACATATCTGGTGGAGGATATAACCACCAATATATGTTTGCGATCTTGGGGTGAGGATGTTCAGTACCGTTATATTTGCCGATGCGTTATCAAGAGTTATAAATGCAATTTTATTATCTATCTTAAAATCATCAAGTATGTGTAGTATACGCTCAGCAATGATCTCTCCTATGTGTGATTGATTTATTACTTTAAATCCTATGACTCTCTTGTTTAGTTTATAATTATCGTCTAAATAATAGGCTACAACACTAAGGTAGACACTTCTTTGGTGTGATGATGCCCAAATATCAAAGGTTATAGTAAAAGAAAACTAAACTTGTTGGAATATTTCTTTCAGCTCCGCTAGTTCTTTTTAATACATCCGTAAAATATCGAATGTAGTAGTTCTCCTACTAACATGTTGGTACTATGGGTAAAAGCCGTGTTGGATCATTCGTTTGAACGCACAACTCTCACCCATTCTAATCGGTTGATATTCTGAAATAATATATCTAGTAATTTTTACACGGGCAGAAAGCAGGTTGTATACCCAAGTACTTACAGAGCTATCGGCCTCGAAGTTTAGCTGCGTTTGTACTTCTCCTCCCCCTCAGACTTGTGCCGCCATCTTGTGTAAGCATGCTTTGTAGTACCGGTTCAAGTGCCCTATCCCTACAACTGTACGAGTAGTTAATTTAGCATTGCAATAAGTACAAGTTGTGATCTCTACCGTTTCACTGTCTTGGATTTCCTAGCTCTAGGTTATGTGTTTCTAACAATTCGCCCTTCGTCCAGATCCGCTAATGTTGTCGTTCACGGACGGACGAGAGAACTTTGGAGTCCCCATTAGCTCCGGACCGCTCTGGTACTCTTCGTAACCCTCTGTACCATCCATATGATGGTCATCCATGCTGTAATCTTCCATACTTTGTGAGAGCTGGCGAGCATTAACGGGAGCCAGAGCCAGAGGAGGACTAGGGGAGCGACGGCGGGAGCTTACACTAAGTCGCTCTGCTGTTCTCTTCGTGCTTCGACTCTTTTGCATACTGGTCGAGAACTCCTTGGTACTCTGACTCCTTGGTAGCATAGTGGATGAATAGTGAATAAATAGATAGTAAAGTAGAGGAATGTTAAAAAAAATAGGGAGTATAGAGGGATGTTGAGGAAATAAAGAATTTTGAGGGATGTTGAAGAAATGAAGAATGTAAAGGAATGTTGAAGAAGTGAAGAATGTAGATTGCTTGTGGGTTGTGAAGGTGAAAGAATGAGTTGTGAGTTGTGAAGCTGAAGGAATGACAAATGAAGGTTATTTATACGCATATGAGTGAACGTTATTCGGCCGTTGATTCTCAAAAATATAGATATTATGCTAATACAACTGTTGCCATCTATTAATTATTTTGTCACTTTTCACTTTATCGTACACCCTAAACTACCTTGAAAGACTCAAACCCCCACCCACCCACTACCAACGTCAAAACTTAAAAGTGACCCGCCCCCTCACCCCCGATTGCTGACATGTCCCCCTAGCCCCCTCCCTCCTCGCCCGCGTCCTCTTCACTTTTTCTGCCCCGCACCCAGGCCCTCCTCAGTCCTCCGGACTCCCTCCCTTCCCCTCGACCGCGTTGGCGGCTCTTCTCCTCCCCTCACCCCCTCTATCGCCTCCCCTCGCTAGCTCGCCCCCTCAGATCTCTCCGGGTCCCCCTCTCCCCAGCCGCTGCAACCCCTCACCCCCCGGCCGCCTCCCCACCCTCCCCAGCGGCCTGCCCTCCTCACCCCCTGCCCGCCTGCCTCCCCTCACCCCCACGGCCCACCAGCCGCCTCCCCTTATCCTCTGAGCCTCGATACCTCTCCTTACCCCCGACTTGCCTCCCCTCCCTCCCTGGCCTCTCCTACTTGCCTCCCCTCCCTCCCCCGGCGACCGACCGCCTCCCTCACCCCATGGCCCCACTCCACCCTAGCCCCTCCCCTCCCTCCCCGGGCACCTGGCCCTCCTCACCCCCGCCCGCCTGCTTCCCCTTACCCCCACCGGCTGCCTCCCCTCACTCCCCGGGCCTGGTGCCTCTCCTCCCTCCCCGGCCGCATGCCTCCCTTCACCCCCTGGCCGCATGCCTCCCCTTCCTCCCGCCCGCCTCCCTCCCCTTCCCCCACTGGCCGCCTCCCCTCACCCTCACCGGAGCAGCGCGGGACGCGGCGCTAAGGCAGGAGGTGGCACGCGAGGCTCGAGGCGAAGTCGAGCGGGAGGTGGCGCGGGAGGCGGAGTACGTGGGAGACGAAGAAGGGCATGAGCCCACGAGGTAGCGAGGAGGTGGGAGCGCGCGGAGCGGCGAGGCCCACGAGGATGAGGCGGCCACCGGCGCCGATATGCCCGCCGTGCTGCTGTCATCACTGCAATGCCACTACCACCTCCGGCCTCCGGGTATACTCCTTCCTCTCTTCTTCGTCTCTCTCTATTGATCTACTCTGTGAATCATCGATGCCTTGTGTTGTGGGGATGACCGGGACTGGGATGGCTTGTGTTGTGGAATGACTGTGGGATACTGGGATGGCGACGGGAGGCGAGGCCAAGGCGGCTGTTGGTGGAGGCGTGCCGGCCGTGCTCCTGTGCCAGCAGTGCTCGCCGGGCCGGACCGACCCTAGCACGGCACACCACACCGGGCCATGCTTTGTTGCCCATCGTGCCGGCTTTCTAGGCCCAACCCGGCCCACCATTCGTACCGTGCTAACACGGCACGTCACGTGTCGGATCGGCTGTGCTTCGGACATGACCGTAAAAACACGGCCTATCTCCCACCTCTAGCTAGCGCCCATTCGTCTACCTGAATTTACTGGGACTTACGCAACTAACGAATATACCTGACACAGGGCAAAAAGAATACAGAGCTTGCACTGCGACGTACCTTACCCGTGAATCGCGTCCAGTGCGTTTTTGGTCAGCATGTGGCACATGGACGCGTTCTCGATCGTCCACGTTTTCTGCATGGACGGTTTTTTCATCTGAACAGAAGTGGCTAAAGTGCCGATCGATCGCGCGCGCACAGATCTGGATGCACGCTAGCACCTGTGCAGGCGTACAACCTGTGAACACTTCCTGACTTGCCCGATCCCGAGGCCCTCGTACTGCGTGATTCCTTCTTCCTTGTCGTCGTGTCTCCATAAATATGGTGCATCGCACTTGCTCACTTCGTGCACCACTGCTCTGGCTAAAGTTAGTGATCTCCTTGCTTCCTCGATCTGCTGGTCTTAGCTATAACTTGGGGCTTGGCCGGGAGGCATGGCATCGCCGGTGTCGGCCGCCGGTGCTAACGGGGGCAATGCCGGCCTCACCGACCCGCTGCTAGCGAGCCGCGACGGCGCCGCGAAGCATGTGTGCGTGAAGGGCAAGTACTGGGTGGCCGCCGACAAGGCAAAGAAGCGGGCGGCGAAAGAGAGCGGCGGCGAGGATGGCCGGCCGCTGCTGTTCCGAACGTACAAGGTCAAGGGCGCCCTCCTATACCCCTACAGGTATGCCTAGCTTAATAGGCCGCTTAGTTGGACTGAAATTTAGTAGTTTATTGTTAAAATTGTATTTTAACTTGCTGAAATTGTACTGTACCTGATGGTGACTTATTTGGCGTAATTAATTTTAAAAAATCTAAAAATAAAAAATATGTTAACCCAAAACGTATAATGCAAACGAATACGGACAAAAGAACTGGTAAAAAAGCTCAAAAAATATCGAAAAGCTAAAAAAATAAAAATTATAAATAGTAAAAAATAAACTAGAACTCTAAACTCAAATGAGCACGCCTAAGTAATTCTACATGTGCACGCTCGCACGCATCCAAGTGTATATATATTTGAAGCCGACTACTACGCATTTACTTTGGAAATTCTCATTTTTTTTTCTCGATTTGCTTGAATGATATCCTACCTACCTAATGATGAACGTTCGAGTTTGCCTAGATCCTACGGACTTTACTGAATTATGCTGCCAAATTTCTTTTGGTAATGAACAGTCGTTGGCCTGTGCATCCACATGGGCTAATGTTTCAGACAACACTTTTTTTTATGATAACGGCACTAGTTCGATCGTGGAAGGCACCGATATCTCGCTATCAAATTGCATATGAATTTTTGGTACCAGTACATCCTGATGGCTCGTGGAATATTTATCCTTTTTGTTCACATGGGCACTCGCCCTTACCAGCATTTCTATGGCAAGACCTGACGACCCCCTTCTACAGGGCGCTAATCTTCGCACGCTTAATTGCCGTCCTCCTATTCTTCGCATGGCGCATCAAGCACAACAAATCCGATGTCATGTGGTTCTGGACGATGTCCGTCGTCGGCGATGTCTGGTTCGGATTCTCGTGGCTGCTCAACCAGCTCCCAAAGTTCAACCCCGTCAAAAGCATACCTGACCTTGCTGCCCTCAAGCGAACATTCGACCTCCCAGACGGAGCCTCTAGACTCCCCGGCATTGACGTCTTCGTCACCACTGCTGACCCCATCGACGAGCCAGTTCTGTGCACCATGAACTGCGTCCTCTCTATCCTTGCTGCTGACTACCCCACTGATAGGTATGCCTGCTATCTCTCGGATGATAGCGGAGCACTGATCCTCTACGAGGCGTTGGTCGAGAGTGCAAAGTTTGCTGCTTTGTGGGTTCCATTCTGCCGAAAGCATTGCATCGAGCCAAGAGCCCCGGAAAGCTACTTTGAACTAGAGGAGCCGCCGTACACCGGAGGAGCACCGGAGGAGTTCAAGAACGATTATGGGAGTGTGCAGAGGGAGTATGACGAGTTCAAGGAGCGCTTAGACATGCTTTCCAATACCATTTGCAAACGATCGGATGTTTACAACAGCATGAAAACCGAGCAAGGAGATGCAAAGGCGACCTGGATGGCTAATGGGACACAGTGGCCGGGAACCTGGATTGACCCAACAGAAAACCATAGGAAAGGACACCATGCCGGGATTGTCAAGGTATAGAAATTTACCTTAGTAGTTATTGATGTCTCAATTAGTACATAATTAGCGCACTTCGGTAATCCAAACTTTAACTTGTTGCGGAGATTTACCACAATTTGCCACTCATATATATGCTCGTTACTTTAACAGGTCGTGTTGGATCATCCAAGCCGTGGGCGTCACCTTGGTCCACAAGAGAGCACCGGTAGCCCTCTCAACTCCGGTGACACCGATGTGCGCCTCCCGATGCTTGTCTACGTCGCTCGCGAAAAGAACCCAGGGTACGACCACAATAAGAAGGCAGGCGCCTTGAATGCCCAGCTACGAGTCTCCGCTCTGCTCTCCAACGCGCAGTTCATCATCAACTTCGACTGCGACCACTACATCAACAATTCTCAAGCCCTACGCGCCGCCGTGTGCTTCATGCTCGATCAACGGGGAGGCGATAGCACTGCCTTCGTTCAGTTCCCGCAGCGCTTCGACAATGTTGACCCCACGGACCGGTATGGCAACCACAATCGTGTCTTCTTCGATGGCACGATGCTCGCCCTCAATGGCCTCCAAGGGCCCTCTTACCTCGGCACCGGCTGCATGTTCCGCCGCGTAGCGCTCTACGGCATCGACCCGCCTCAATGGAGACCAGACGACACAATAGTCGAAGGTAGCAAGTTCGGCGACTCCATACCCTTCCTAGATTCAGTGTCGAAGGCCACAAAGCAAGAACGGTCTACCACATCACCGCCGCTCGACGACGCGTTTGTCACCGAGATGGAGACGGTCGTGTCAGCTTCACACGACGAAGGGACCGACTGGGGCAAAGGCGTAGGGTACATATACGACATAGCCACTGAAGATATAGTGACTGGCTTTCGCATCCACGGCCAAGGCTGGCGCTCCATGTACTGTACAATGGAGCGCGACGCCTTCCGTGGCACTGCGCCGATCAACCTAACCGAGCGCCTCCACCAGATCGTGCGCTGGTCCGGTGGGTCCCTAGAGATGTTCTTCTCCCGCAACAACCCGCTCATCGGCGGCCGACGGCTCCAAGCCCTCCAGCGTGTCTCGTACCTCAACATGACGGTCTACCCGGTCACATCGCTCTTCATCCTGCTCTATGCTCTCAGCCCAGTGCTGTGGCTCATCCCTGACGAGGTGTACATCCAGAGGCCATTCACTAGGTATGTCGCGTACCTTATCATGATCATTGCGATGATTCATGTGATTGGATGGCTCGAGTTGAAGTGGGCGGGGATCACATGGTTGGACTACTGGAGGAACGAGCAGTTCTTCATGATAGGCTCGACGAGCGCGTACCCAGCCGCGGTGCTGCACATGGTGGTGAATCTCCTCACCAAGAAGGGTATACACTTCAGAGTCACCTCAAAGCAAACAGCCGGCGACACCGGCGACAAGTTCGCCGACTTGTATGAGATGCGATGGGTGCCGATGCTAATTCCGACCGTAGTAGTCTTGGTCGCCAATGTTGGAGCCATTGGTGTAGCCATCGGTAAAACGGTGGTATACATGGGAGCATGGACGACGCCGCAGAAGAGGCATGCTGCACTGGGTCTGCTATTCAATCTGTGGATTATGGTGCTGCTTTACCCGTTTGCGTTGGCCATCATCGGACGGTGGGCGAAGAGGCCGATAATCCTTGTCGTCCTGTTGCCGGTTGCCTTTGTGTTTGTTGCCCTTGTATATGTTGCCCTTCATATATTATTTGCTAATTTTCTTCCATTCTAGGTTATGTAGTAAGAAAGACTGTAATTTTTAGCTTCTGTAGTACGCTGGGAGCCAATTATGTTCCCTTGTTTCGAATAAAACACTGTATTTTTTCACTTGGTAAGAATAAAAGAATGGTTCTAAATCTGTACCTTTGGCGGCTAATGTTAGCAACCGTTTGCTTTCAAGTAGATTTAATTCATCTGCTAACTCAGTGGCTTTGAAGTGATTGAAAATATATACATTGAGTAGCAGTGATACACTGGAAATCAAGATAAAATTTTAGCTCCTTTACTCAGCAAAGAAAAGCTGATAACAGGTCAACAGGTCGAGATATATCACTAAAGTACATAGGCACAACGACTCAGTTCGTCAGTTTTCTGCCCTACTAGTGTGCTAGTGTTCAACTGTTCACATCTCTTCACAGCATAAGTAATAAAAACCATATCTGTTCTTCACATAGTTCAGACAAATGAAAATTTGCGCACACTAAATCGGTAGATTAATGCACTCTCTGAGTTAGGAGGGCGTTCTAGATCATGCAATCTTTGAGCTATGCGCTGCTTATGCAAATGGCCAAAGTGTTTATGCCTTCTATGGTTCTATTCTATTAACCACTAGGAATGCCAAGAATGCATCATCCACACTAGCTATAGTGTCAAATGAGCTCCTAAATGCAAATTTATTTTTTTTTCAAAAGCGGGCTAGAGGCTTGCCTTGTATTAATTCAAAGGGAGAGTTAAAAAGTGACAAAAGGAAGAAAGGGGGGGCTTGACCAACCCAAGCGAAGGAACTAGAATGTTACATGGGTGATTGAGAGACCCACTACCTTGGAAGCTCCCGCAAGCACCCAGGTTGCAGCCTCCTCCTTAATTAAGGCAATTAAGGGTATTGGTGCGGTCAAGGTTGCGCGGAATACCCTTGCATTATGCTCCTTCCAAATATGCCAAGAGGTAATTAAACATTACTAAAGATGTCGTTGCCTTACGAGGTGTTCCAGACTTAAACACCACAAATTCCCACCATTCTCAAATTTAGCAGCCAGCTCTCCAAGATGCCAGGTTCAGTGAATCACAAGCCATCCCAAGCACTATGGAGGTCCAAATTCTTCTTGAGTAACGACACTCGGCCAGGAGGTGAGTGGCGGACTCCGACGCTTGTCTGCAAAGCGGACAAGTATGGTGGTTGGGCTAGCCCTGCGTATTAAGGCGGTCTGCAGTCCATAATTTGTTTTGAATGGCTAACCAAGCAAAGATTTTGCAACGTTGTGGTGCCCAAGCCTTCCAAACTAGGGGGTTGAAAGAAGTTTGAATCAATCGTAAAAATTGTGTTCTATAAGCAGAGGTGGCAAAGTACTCTTTATTGGGGGTTAGCTTCCATGCGATTGTGTCATGAACCTCATCCCATATGGTTAAATTGGAGGTGTACCCCCAAATGGAGACTAGTTCTTGTATGTGTTGCGTGGTAAGGCTCCCTACCTAGTGTAGGTCATGTAGCAAGTTGTTCCCTTATAAGGTAGTGTTTAGGTTGCGGTTTTTCCTCGTGGAAAATTTGAAGATGGTGGGAGCGATATCACATAGTATGTTCCCTTCCGTCCACGGTGAAGTCCAAGACGATGTCTTTAATCTATTCCCTATTGTTATTGTAGTGGCCGCTGCGAAGAGGCATCGATCTATGTCATCGCACGAGACTTCCATTCCAAGCCAAGGTTTTATTTGAGTTCCCCATTGATTCCAGAGCCACCTTAGTCTGAGGGCCCTGGCAAAGCACTCTAAGTCAAGGATGCTGAGGCCTGTAGACTCTGTCCCAACTGACCTTGCATTTGCCTCTGTTAGTTGATATTCTGTTCCCGCCTAGAGGAACTGTCTCATCTTTCTGTTCAAGGTTCTGATTACACATTTTGGTGGTCTGATGGCCATGAGGAAGTAAGTGGACTGCGCCGTCAGGACCGATTTGATAAGGGTCTTTATGCCTGCTAAGGTCAGTAGTGTATCGGTCCATCCTACCAAATGACTTGCATACTTGTCTTCAAGCACTTGAAAGTCCACCCTACATAGTCTTTTGGTGGTGAGAGATAAGCCAAGGTATTTCAGGGGGAAGGACGCTAGTTGGGTGAGCAGGTCCTACAAGATTCGATGTAGATCTATTTGGTCACACGCGATAGGAACCACCTAACTTTGTGTAGGTTGGTGTGAAGGCCTGTGGTTTCTCCAAACTTAAGAAGTAAGCTAACTAGAGTACAAACATCCTCTTCCTTAGGTGCAGGAAGATGGAGGCATCGTCCGCATAGAGGGAGGTTCGAAGTGTCGCCACTCACCCGCCTAGGAGTCGTAATTCTCAAAGATGTGTCATGATGTAGAGGATTTTCTGCAACGGATCTATTGCTAGGATAAAAAGAAAAAGAGATAACGGGTCACCCTGTTGCAGTCCTCTACGGTGGAGTATTTCTTCCCTAGGATCCCATTGAGGAGGACTGTGGAGGTGGCAAAGGAGAGGAGGCAAGCAACCCAGTCCCTCCAGTGCTATGGGAATCCCCTGTTTTGCAGCAGGTCGAGCATATACTCCCAACAGACCGAGTCGAATGCCTTCACAAAATCAAGCTTGAGGAGAAGGGATGGAGTTCTGTTTCGGTGATATCTTCTCGCTAGGTTGCACACATAGAGAAAGTTGTCTTGGATGCATCTACCTTTGATGAATGCGCTCTGACTTGGGGAAATTAGATCATTTATGAAGGGCGCAAGCATTAAGGCCAAGATTTTGATAATGATTTTGGCTACGCCGTGGATGAGGCTAATGGGTCTATAGTCTTCTACAGTTTAGCAATCATCCTTTTTTGGGACCAGGATTAGATTAGCAGTGTTTGAGTAAGAGAAATTGTTTATTCTCATATTGTAGAAGGCTTGCAGGGCCACCATGAAGTCAATCTTTATAGTGTCCCAGCATGCTCAGTAGAAGTTTCCTTTGAACCCATCCGGTCCTAGAGCCTTATCAGCTGGAAGTTGGAGGATTGCATTGTGCGCCTCCTGTTCGGTGAAAGGGGAAGCTAGGATGTCCAGGTCTATACGGGACAACTGGAAGGTGTCCCAGTTAAAGGGAATGCCAGAGGCTGGGGAGTGGCCCAAGATCTATTGAAGTGGTTGAGGAGCACATTTGCCTTATCGTCGTGAACCAGAGCCCAACCCTGGCCCGTAGAGAGCTGTTGGATGAAGTTCTTCCTTCTGCGGGAGTTTATTCCGAGGTGGAAGAATTTTGTTTTAGCGTCTCCTTCATGGAGCTAGTTAATTCAGGCCACCTGCTTCTTCCTGGACCGCTCAATTACCGCTAGGCCTATGATCCTTTTCTTGCGGCGAGCTCGAAGGTCTCTCTCTTCTTTTGATAGGGGTCAACTCTCCTGTGTGTATCCAGCCAGAGGATGACCTCTTGGGCCATAAGTGACTACAACTTGTTAAAAGTAAAGAGTCTCTTGCTCTAGGCTTTTAGCCTCCTCGCCATGTTTGTGAGTTTGTTGTTCAGCCTTAGGAATAGATCAAGCCCTCTAGTTGGTTCCTCCCAGGCTTGTTGTACTACTTGAGAGAAGTCCGGGAGCCTCATCCAAAAATTTTCAAACTAAAAGCTTTTCGAAGGTCATGGGCTACTCGTATTGGATAGGAGTAGGGGACAATGGTCTGAGTGAGATGTAGATAAGGCGTGAAGAACATGGGTGTTGAAGGCCGTGTTCCATGCGTCGTTACAGAAGAATCTGTCAAGTTTGACCAAGATTAGGTCTTCTCTTTCGTTACTCCAGGTATATTTGCGGTTCTGCAAATGCACCTCCCTCAAGTCACAAGTGTCAAGGGGCAGCACGAAATTGAGCCATCAGGCATCGATTGAGGTTCAAGTTATTCTTATCGCTTGCTTTGTATATGAGATGAAAACTCCCAGTAGGAGCCACCCAATACATGTAAGCGGGTTGGAGTCTTGAATTTCTACCAAGAATCCTTCTTTGCTGCTATCAACAGAGGGGTCGTACACTACCGTTAACACAAATTAGGTTCAACACTCCTTGATGGTGACGTCTACTATAAGGCCGTATTGACGTTGGTGGCAGCTGGTTCCTTGGACTACATCGTTGTTCCAAAAGGATGAAGATCCCCCCACGGGTGTTCTAAGTTGGTAGGGAGAGGAAGTTCTGTAGTCTAATACCACCTAGTGCACAGGCCTAGCCATCATCTAGTTCGCTTAGTTTAGGGGGTGATCGTTTTAGCGATGGCTTCTGGTTTTTGGTTGAAATTTTACTGTAGCTGATTTGACTTTTTGGGCATAATTAAATTTAAAAAATATAAAAATAGAAAAAAATATGTTAGCCCATCACGGATAATGCAAAGGAACACGGGAAAAAAAATTTAAAAAAGCCCAAAAAATTTAAAAAAATTCAGAAAGAGACGAATTACTGAATAGTGAAAAAAAAGCTGAAGCTAGAAGCTGAAGCTGAAAAAAAAACTGAAATGAGCAGGACCTTAGTCTGCTGTAGGCAAGCAATGTGAGGGTTGTTTGTGTCAATTATTTCTTGAACTGCTGTGCAGCGAACAGGGGAGTTTAGACCCCTGACATTCCAGGAGAGGATTGTCAGTCTAGGCTCCATCAAAGGGTTTTGACGCAGTGATCCTCCACACGATTGCGTGAGCTGAGGGGCAATCAAGGCAAGGGATGTACGTGTTCACATGCGAGCGTTGCGGGTGCCATAGCGTGGGGACATGATAGCATTTTGGCGGCCTAAGTTCTCAATCCAAACTAAGCTGCATTTTGGCATGGGGAGATGACAACATGGGGAAATGCAAATTTAGCCTCACTGGTGAGCACTAAGTTGCTTGTATCTGTAGGATCGTCGATGACAATCAGATATGAGTGAATGATTGTAATCTATAATAGATTTTTTTTTTGCACAATCTGTCATCTCCTATTTTTTCAATATGTCCACAAAAACCAAGAAAAAACAAAAAAAATGACAAAAAGTAAGGGAAAAAATTTGCTACTCAAGTGATGGAATGTTCACCTATGGACCAAACATAAGAAAGTCTCGGCACCAAGTAGATTTTCTCTCCTCAGAAGTGGTGAAAAAGTGTTTTTATTTTCTATACTTGTGCTACTGCTCTCTGATCCAAACAAGCTGAGTACTGCTGCGTCTCTTATCTTGTGATGCACCGAGAGACAACGAAGCAAAAGGTGTTGTGTTCATGCACATAGACTGAGAAACCATGTCGCACACACGAGAGGAGACACCACGCTTAGTTTTGGTATTTCTCCACGTGGATCGAGGAAAGCAACGCAACACGTGAAATTGTTCGAACGCTGCTTCGTCCAGCTGCTGTCCAATCGAAGAAAAAGCACTTGTGTCTTACACGTCTTCCACATGAAGATCTAAAAGGCAGTGTCGGCCAAGGAAGACGATCCCGTGCGATGGTCGTTGAATGACGTGTGCTTCAGCTTGCGACACAACGGAATTCAATCGTCGATGCTGCGAAACCGAGACGCACGAACGAATTGAGGAATGTGCCGATGCCAACGCTGCTGCTTCAGGAGCACCGCACAGAGTCCAGATGCATCGAAAGTGAGACACGCTGCCAATTTTCTTTTTTCCAAATAGATCTATACTTTATTTCTGAATCATGATGGCTACAAAGTGCTCTCCTGGCACCCCCTAAACCGTAGCACGAAATTAGCATCTCTAAAGCCACAGGGTTAACCTCCAACCCTATCTCTATTTATAGTGTAGAACCCAAAATCTAGGCTTATCCTAAGTCCACAAGTTCTAATCCAATTTCAACAGCAAAGGGATCTAAAACCCTTCCTAACACAGGTTTTCCAATTCGTCATATGTTGAAACCTCCAGGACCACGCCTCCTGTAACTTCTTCACGCATTATCTACCTTTGATATCCACCTACCTAAGCATGAGCCCGACCATCTCGTGACACCCTTGACTACCTGACCCTCGGATCTCCCCATTCTAGTTCCAGTCTACCTCATCATCGATCATGATCGCTTCCATGCTTAACCTGCTCACTTAGAGCGTGGACTGGAGTCCAACCCCGAAAAAGGTTCGTAGATCAATCTCGGACAAGGTTCGAGGCCAACGTCGATGTGGCGTTACACATCAAGGGATCCATCTCAGACGAAGTCCTAGTTAGCCACGCGCTGAGACCTTGTCAGCAGCCGCGTAGAAAGAAGAGCAACCACATCGCGAATCTCGGTCGTGGCAGGACTCACTTGGTATGATAAACGAAAGTACTCCTCGATGCGAGCTAAGATCTGATAGCAAAATGTAACCTCGGCCGCTTTCCTCCCTCTCTATAAATAGAATCCCTTATAAATATAAGTGGGGAAGGAGACCACTTATAACACTCATACACATATATAATATATTCGTATGATCGCTTATATGTGATTCTTGTTAAGTCTCCTTTGCATCCTCAGTGACCCATGAATCCCACCGAATATACCTATAAAATTACCGATCTCGAATCGATAACTGACTGTTTGTTTGTAAAATCTAACCCAATATATGTGGTCGCATCAACTATCAGACTAAACCCGGTGCGAAATCCAACCCAAGTCCAAGCTGCAATGAAGCCCACGCAGCACGAGTCTTGCCCTAAGCCTAACCAGACGGAGACGTGCACAGGCCACAGGATCAGAAGCCAGAACACACGTGCATTGGGCTGGTGGGTTTTGGGTCAGACCAAAGGCCACACCTACCCATAGGTGCATGGGCCGACCGAGCCGATGCATGTCCGAACGGAAAATTACCCAACCACGACCTAATGCACGTGGTTAGCTGGCCCGAGTAGCAAAATTGAATGATTTTTTCGCCAGAGGTTTGTTTGGAACGCAAAAATTATCGGGAATTTTAAAGAAAGTTCATTTCTCATATAGAGAGACAAAAATTCCGCACGTTCTAAACGGGGCTTAAACAGCCAGTAAACCAGTGGGCTTTGTTTTTAGTGGTCTGGCCTGGCTCTACAAGACCAATGGTGGGCCGAGGCCCGCTAAGGCTCAAGCAGGAAGAAATGCATATTCTGGTTGCTAATTTAGAGGGGGGAGATAATCAGTTCTACGGTTGACAATGCGAAGAACTCTCTCAATAAAAAAAAATGCTTGAGTTTTGAACACGATTTTTTATGTGCAACTTTGATAGTTGATTTTTTATCAACATATTTGTAAAGATTTTAAATTATATAGAATTATAAAAATGAGTAATGCTTCTATGCTCTCTTTGCGTGAATACTGAACTTATAATGAAGTGCTATTTAGGTCCGAAAACTTGGAAGTTCAACTTGATAGGTCCGTTAACTTGCAAAAAGCATAACTAAGACCATTTCAATTTTTCATTTAACTAAAAGTATGAAGTTGACAAGGATCATCAGGTGACACCATATTGCCACATTGACCATCCATTCAAATAATTATTAACATCAATTTTGCAACTTCATTCATCTGCCATGTTAGTACTTTTAGATTTTCGATAATTAGGAACCGATATAAAGTACCTATAAAACTGGGTCGTTCCACCACCACGTCAGAATTTTAGCAAATCTGGAAGTCGCAATGACATAAGCGACACACCATCCAACTTTAGACTTAATTAATATTACTTTATTTGGAGTTTAGGGCCATGAGTGGTACTCCGAGACTCCAATATAAATTGGTCTTATTCTTATGTAACCATTTTAAATATTCTTCGGATATAATAGGTCAAACATATAAAATTTGATTGCATATTTTTCCACGGTGATGATAACAATTTCTAACCAGATGGGCTGCACTTTCTTCTCCTATCTGCACAATTTTCCTTGCTACTTAATTAGATTGACTTGGTGGTGATTATACGTGACGGTAGATTTTCACACACCTACCTTGTAGGGTCTTTTGTAGATAGAATTGTGGATATATGTGCACATGCATGTGTCTATCTTCTATAGAGGATGGATTCATTTGTGCAAATGTGTATACATGTGATTTGTGGCATGATTCTCCATGACTTGTTGATCAAATGTGAATTTTGTACATAATTTCCAGATTTGGGATAATTATTCTCGTATGATGAATAGGTCAGTGGGTAGGATGTTATCTAATCGATAATTACTTGTGTACTGTGGATTTCATAGGTTTGCTTTAGTATATTAATTTAATGCTAAATTGTTAATCTTAAGTTATGTTACAATTAGCAGGGTGGCCCGTGCATTTGCGTAGCTCGATTTGTTTAAAAGTTTGTAGTATAAAATAATATAAGAAATTCATATAGAAATCAAATTGCTAATTTTGTTTTATTTTATTCCAAAATTTAGTTATTTATGTATTGTACTTGACATGGAATAGTTCTTTTAATCTACAAAAATTTAATCTAGAGACACCACAATCGACGATGTATATCTTTTTCCTTTTTCCACGGTTAATGTGAGAATTTTTAGTCTTTGAGTTTGAGAGCGAATGTGGTAACTTTTTTTTCTATCGTTATAATAATAAAAAATAGTCTGCGCATTTACACGGGTAGATTTGTTTCAAAATTTATAGTATCAAATAATATAACTTAGATAATTGAGAATATATTTACGTATCTTGCAGCTATTTTGATTTTAAGACATCACAAACATTGGTAATGGTAATAGAAGCTCGAAAAAAAATACAATTTGAGGAATGCGATTGAAGTATGAGCTTTGACGGAAAAAAAAAATCATTGAGCATGCTAAGTTATTGTAGTTCTTGGAAATGTAACCACTCTCCATCATGGATGGATCATGCAGCCACATGCCCCAATTCTTTCTTCATTAGTTACTCTTTTCTAAAATACATGTATACACATGTACCTCTATTTAATCTCAAATAATACGTTCATTATGTATGCGGCAAATTATATTATTAGTTTACATGGTATTAGAGTACGTTGCTCATGTATACATAAATGCACCATGGGCAACCTAACTTGAACTTATCTTGATCCCTCACACATCGATTGTCCCACCGAACCGTCTGCCCTCTATCTCTTCTTATCATCACAGTTTTTCTGCTTCAACCTTCAATAGCAAGCCCAATTCTTGATCAAGACATCTCAGATGTTATCCCTTTTAATGCAATACTCTATCATATAGTTATCTTTTACTTCTCTCTAATTTTTTGTTAACGTTGACAGTTGCAACATCAACACGTATACACATACAATCGTCGTTGATCCCTGCTAGGGACACCCATCAAACTCTCTTCGGTGGCACCGAGTCTATTCCCTATGATAGTGACATCCCTACTTCAAGATCTTTGCTCCTCTGCTTCTTTACATTCATGCTTCTATTCATACAGATGCATGTATGTGTATACACATGCATAATTGTCCTCTTATCTTGTGTCGATCGCTCCACTTCTTCAACGTTGGCCAACTCAACATTGTGGTTTCTTTACTAACCACAGCGATCTCCCACCTTAGCTGATACTAGTATGTCTATTGTAATTGCAGTCTAACGATATGGAGAATCTTCTCACACTTCTAGCTACTCGATAACTCCATATTGTCCGCAGCTCATCTTTAATGCCAAACTTTATATTTTCTTTGCTAGGGCTTCCCCATCGCTAAGCTTCTTTGGCCACTAGCCTCTTCAACAATGCCAACACTCACCACTCATCATCGCGGTCCTTGGCTCCTTCAACTTTGTCCTTTCTTCAACCACTTTAGTGAGCAACACGGCATTGTTTTCATCGAACGGCTAAAGTGAGCAGTACAACATTATCCTCTCATTGGTCTCATCTCCACCGCCGTTACCTCAGCTCTACACTTTCCCGTGCCTTAATTTTTTAGGAATTTTACTTAAGAATTCGTATGAAAATTAAATTTCTAATTTTATTTTTTCCACAGATTTTAGTTATTTATGTAGTGTACATAATAGACCCTTTCTTTTAATATAGACCGTTATAATCTAGATTTGCTACAATCGACTGTGTAGATATTTCTCTTTTTTCACTGACTAATATGGGAATTTTTAGCCCTTGGGAAATGTGATAGCTTCCTTTTCTATCATTTTAATAATATGATAGACATATAGATAGATTACGGGCAACTAGTTTAGAAGTGCAATATCGTTTTTATATGATCTATTGCAACGCAAGGCACTTAGCTAGCTAGTACTTGGTAAAACATAACTCAAACTCGAATACTTGGTAAAACATAACCAATATTTGGCTTAAAATTTTAAATTCTAGTTGTTCATAAGAGAGAGAACGAAGAAAGATACTCGCATGCGATTTTGGTCGATATAGATAAAATCGGAACAATGTCTACTGCAATATACTTGTAGACCTTGCTTTGAAAAGATATCCCATTTGAAAGATAGTTATTATAGAAAGTTAAGTCATAAATCCAAAAGAACCGACCCCACCCCCTATATATAATTAACTGGTACACCATGATGTCTAGGTACTATGATCTAAAATAGTTATTTCGCCTATGTATCGTATGTGAAAAATTTTAAATTTTTTTGGATATCGAGTTTAACTAGTTTACTAACTAAGTCAAATAAGTTTGAACTAAAATTCAAATTGTAGTTGCCATTTTTATGATAGTTTGATTATAGGTATACGCTATGTATATATATAAATCAGCAAAAACATGTGATGTAAATTCGTTCAAAATTTTGAAATCGAGTATATTTTTTAAAAAGTATATGCTTCATTTGAATTATTATAGATGGGTATATACCCTAAAACTGATATTTAAAAAAAATACATCCGAATTTGGGTTGAATTTGCGTATTTGAAATCATGGTGTCCAGGAACCATGGTGCCCCATTTTAGCCTATATAATTAAATTTAACTCCAGTTGAATTTGTTTGTGCTACTTTCATGGTATATACTCACTATAATCGCATCAAACTCAAAAGTAGTTCGAACTAGTTTAAACTCAGTTCAAAACTCCCTTACCATAAATATATCAAGGGTATAAATATTTTTATACCCAAACTCTAAATAAATTATCAATCATACACGTGGTATCAGACAGTTCTTGATGTGGGTGCCTAGGCACCTAGATGCCTTAAGTAATTTTCGTATATATGTGCGTGTATGTGTCACACGGTTGCGCTAACGAGCATGTGCGCGCACGCTACATGCGGGTAGCTGGCCAGATAGTGCGGTTCATGCTAGCTCGGTTGGTAGGTAACTTCATGAATTATAGATGATAATTATTTGGGCATAAGATATTAACTTTGCAAATATAAGTAACTTGATGAATTATAGATAATAAATTTATGTGTAGGAGATAGTAATTTTACCATAACCAATAACCCCACTAAATAATAACTTCATGAATGCATGATCTCTTGCGCCAGGTGGTTACGATGACACATCCATGTATGCAGTAAGATAGAGGAGAATAAGTACACTTGATTTGTGATTTTTTTTTATCTTGTTTACAAGCTAAAAAGTAAAATAACTCTTTCATCGAAAGTCCAATCTGCAATTCATTTGCACTATTGTGTTCAAAATTACAAACTTAACAAAATAAGATCCATGTTGAATATATTTCGATGCTACAAAAATTATGTCATTAGAACTGTAAGTAACTTTATGAATTATAGATGATAACTTTTGTGCATAATATAGTAACTTTGATAAATATAAATAACTTTATAAATTATAGATGATAATTTTATATGTAGGCGATAGTAATTTTACCATAACCAACAACCACACTAAATGATAACTTCGTGAACTATAAGTAATTTCATGAATTACAAATAATAACTTTTTGTGTATGATATAGTAACTTTGTCTAATGTAAGTAATTTGATGAATTCTAAGTGGTAACTTCATATTCAAGATATAACAATTTTTTTATAACTAACAACCCAATAAATGATATATTTATGAACTGTACGTAACTTTATAAATTATAGATAATAACTTTTTATGCATGATTAGCTGATTGGTGGGTTGATGGGTCACGCGCTTATTGTACTCGTAGCTTCCGAATAGTATTATATATGTGTGGAGTCGATTCTCAAGAAAAAAAGATAATAAATGTCGAGTTGGGCTGTCCGCCACTCCCCATCGCGGTGTGCTCGGTGCGCTTCGTTTGACCCGCTCCTTTTTCCCTTCCTCTGACCAAAAGCTACACTGATCATTTCTCGCCACATGAACCACGCTTCTATTCGTCTCCATAAGAAAGTCTCGCAACCGTGTGATATTCCGTTGTTCTGATCAGCTCCTGGGCGCTTGATAACTTAGACCTACAGGAACAGCAGAATTGCAGACGTACAGAATCCATAGCCCAGGGTGGGCATAATAACTTGCTGATTCCTGCACAAGTGGACAACACTATGTTCTCCCGTACCTTTCGGTCCAGTTGTTTTTCTGATCTGACCTGGAGGCAATCTCTTCTGCTAACGCACACGTTTTTATAAAGATGTCCTTCCTGTTGAAACATGAGCATAGAAATATTATTTTTCTAGCAGGTGACTTTTGGCCGGCTGTATTTGACGGTCAGACTCAGAACTTGGTTCTTGCCGCAGTGCACTATGATCGAAAGGAGGAAAAGTGCACTAATCTAACGGCGGCTTCCAGTTGTAGTATTTGACCATGCAGGTACAATTTATGACGATATCCTATCTTCTTGATTCGCTCGGTTTCCTGCCCTACATAATCCCCATGCGGCAAGCACCTACTCGGCACGAGCAAGCGAGCTAGCTAGGTGCACGACGGCCACGGCTTCCACGATGGCCTCGGCGGTCACTCGCAGGATCAACGCGCTCTGCGTCGAGCCCCCGAACGGCAAAGGCGTGGCCGACGGGGACGGCGGGCGCACCGGCGCGGCAGCGGACTCGCCAGCTTCCAAGCGGATCAGCGACGCCGAAGATAATGTGTGGGTGGCCGTCGACGAAGGAGACATGTCGGGGATCGGCGCTGGCGACAGCAGCCGGCCGCTGCTGTTCCGGACCACGAAGGTCAAGGGCAGCATCCTGCATCCTTACAGGTTATCTGCATGTCATCCTAGCTAGCTACTAGCTTGTTAGTATGTTGCTACTTCTGAAATTAATCGCGACGACCGAAGGGTCAGTTCTTTTTTACTGTGGCTGATGGCTTTTGGCTGCGGCTGATGGATTTTGGCTACGGTTGATGGATTTTTAGCTGTTTACGATAGAGATTGCGAAAAGAGAGATTATCGCTTACGATTTCTGATGGTACATATATTAGTCTTTTAACGTATACTACAATTAACTTATAGACCCCGTCTTAAAAAATACTCCGATTGAAAGTCAGGTACTGTAGCAGAATCCAAAAGCGACTATTAAAAGCCAAAAGCAAACAGGCCCGAAGTCTTATGTGCATTTTGTCCATCGCTAGATACGTAATATGACCGTGCGTGGTGTAATATGATTGTGTGTGGTCTAACAGGTTCTTCATTCTCATGCGATTGGTCGCCATCATCGCGTTCTTCGTGTGGCGCATAGAGCACAAAAACCATGACGGTGTGTGGCTCTGGGTCATGTCCATGGTTGGTGACGTCTGGTTCGGCTTCACATGGCTGCTCAACCAGCTCCCCAAGCTCAACCCTACCAAGCGCGTCCCGGACCTCGCCGCCCTTGCAGATCAATATGGCTCCTCAGGCGAATCCAACCTGCCAGGCATCGATGTCTTCGTCACCACCGTCGACCCCGTGGATGAGCCCATACTGTACACCGTGAACTCCATCCTCTCCATCCTCGCCACTGACTACCCAGTCGACAGGTATGCGTGCTACCTTTCGGACGACAGCGGGACGCTGGTCCACTACGAGGCGATGGTCGAAGTTGCCAAGTTCGCTACGCTCTGGGTCCCCTTCTGTCGAAAGTATTGCGTCGAACCTAGGGCCCCAGAGAACTACTTTGTGATGAAAATGCAGCCGTACACAGGAAACATGCTTAGAGAATTCATGAGTGATCATAGGCGCGTGAGGAGAGAGTACGAAGAGTTCAAGGTGAGGATAGACTCCCTTCCTAACATTATTCGCCAACGGTCTGACGCCTACAACAATGCGAACACCGAAGAAGCAAAGGCAACTTGGATGGCTGATGGGACACAATGGCCCGGCACATGGATTGAGCCGGCTGAGAACCATCGAAGAGGACAGCATGCTGGAATTGTTCAAGTATAACTTGCACCTTTCGATTACTGGTTTTCTCTGACATTTTGTTGACAGGAAATTTGGAGATAATTAACATGCTCTTTAACAGGTCATACTACACCATCCGAGTCATAAACCACAGCTCGGATTGCCAGCAAGCACCGAGAATCCATTCGACTTCAGCGACGTGGACACACGCCTCCCAATGCTCGTCTACATGTCCCGTGAGAAGCGCCCCGGCCATAACCACCAAAAGAAGGCAGGCGCCATGAATGTGATGCTCCGTGTCTCTGCCTTGCTCTCCAACGCGCCCTTCATCATCAACTTCGACTGCGATCACTACATCAACAACTCCCAAGCTTTCCGCGGCACTATGTGCTTTATGCTCGACCCTCGCGACGGGCAGAACACCGCCTTTGTCCAATTTCCACAACGATTTGACGATGTCGACCCAACAGATCGGTATGCCAACCACAACCGTGTCTTCTTCGACGGCACCATGCTCTCCCTCAATGGTCTCCAGGGGCCCTCCTACCTTGGCACCGGCACCATGTTCCGTCGTGTTGCGCTCTACGGCATGGAGCCACCTTGTTGGAGAGTCGACGACGGCAAGGCCAACGAGTTTGGTGACTCCAAAGCATTCATAAACTCGATGCTAGATGGTGCAAACCAGGAACGGTCCATCACGCCCATGTCGCTAGACGAGTCAATCGCCAATGACCTGACTACCCTGACAACGTGCGCTTATGAGGATGGGAGTTCGTGGGGGAGAGACGTCGGGTGGGTCTATGACATCGCGACGGAGGACGTGGTGACCGGATTTCGCATGCACAGGCAAGGATGGCGCTCCATGTATTGCTCCATGGAACCAGCCGCATTCCGCGGCACCGCTCCGATCAACCTCACCGAGCGCCTATACCAGGTGCTGCGCTGGTCAGGTGGCTCCCTCGAGATGTTCTTCTCCCACAGTAATGCTTTCCTTGCAGGTCGCCGGCTCCACCCTCTACAGCGCATCGCATACCTCAACATGTCGACCTACCCAATCGTCACAGTGTTCATCCTAGCCTACAACCTCTTCCCAGTGATGTGGCTCATCTCGGAGCAGTTCTACATCCAGAGACCATTCGGCACGTACATCCTGTACCTCATCACGATCATGGCAATGATGCATGTGATCGGCATGTTCGAGGTGAAATGGGCAGGAATCACATTGCTGGACTGGTGCCGCAATGAGCAGTTCTACATGATCGGCGCGACAGGTGTGTACCCGACGGCGGTGCTGTACATGGCTCTGAAGCTCATCACAGGGAAGGGGATACACTTCAGGCTCACGTCTAAGCAGACGGAGGCCTGCTCCAACGACAAGTTCGCAGACCTGTACGTCGTGCGGTGGGTGCCGTTGCTAATCCCGACCATCGTAGTCCTGGTCGTGAACATCGGGGCCGTCGGTGCGGCGATCGGCAAGGCTGCGACATGGGGGCCATTCACGGAGGAGGCGCGGCTTGCGGTGCTTGGAATGGTGTTCAACGTGTGGATTCTTGTGCTCCTGTATCCGTTTGCACTTGGGATCATGGGACAGTGGGGGAAGAGACCCATCATCCTTTTCGTTATGCTGGTGATGGCTATTGGTGTGGTCGCACTCGTGTACGTCACCTTCCATGCCGCGTACCAGCAGAATGGTCAAAAATTGCTACTTCTCATGGCGAAGCATCGCTGACCGGGCCATCTGGGTAGGTACAGTTCAATTTTTACAATGGTGCCCAATAATGTGGGCGTTCTCCAGTTATTTTGCAGTAGCATATGAGAGCTGGTCGTCATGTACTGCTCTAGTACTCTGCCCAAGCAAGAATTGTATTCTGTCAGTGTGAGATGTTATGAAATTTTTTAAGATTTCTTTTGGCATCTCTTTCTCTGTAATTGTAATCGTGTAGTCAGTGTCGGATGTTTTGGCATATTTGACACTATTTACAATCATAATTACAAAAGTAATTGTATGTGTCATCCGAAGAGGTGACATGTGTCCCTATCGCCCTGTCATCAGGTGACAGCCTGCCTATCGCCCCACCACCAGACGGTAGGCAGCCTACCGCCTTATGGGCAGACGGTAGGTAATTAAGTCGGCTTAATTACCTGTCCTTTTTTATAATATTTGTTTGAAATTTTAAATATATCAAATGAATTCAAAAAATTCTAAAAATTTACATGTACACTCTCAACACAACGCACTCAACTGTGTAATTTTATCAATTGTAAATAATGCTTAAAAATTTATACGATGTTGATATTGTAGGAGTTATTACATATAGCAAACGAGCTCTAAAAATTATAAAATTTTATGTAAAACCTTTCAACATAGTCATAGTAATTATGTAATTTTTTACTAATTTTATGTACTCCAACTTTACCACATTAATTAATATTAATTTAATAATAAAATTAGCAATACTCATACATTTTTTGCAACGCGTGACCTCTATCCTTCATACATATGTCGGCCCATTACGGGGTCAGCACACCGAGTTCCCTTTTCACTCGACCATAAATACAAACCCCTCGTAGTTCATCATTGCTCATCTCAGTCGCTCATTGCAGAAACTCATTCTCGCGGTCGTCGCTCAAAATTAAGAGTGCGTAGCTCATTATTTTGAGAAGTCAGTGCATAGCTCATTAAACACATGGTAGTGCTGATTGCTTCTCCTGAAAGGCAGGTAATTTTTTATCGTATGCTTTTGATGTTATTCCCGTAATCCTAGTTAATTAGTGTTATTTAGTTAGTCGTAATTAATGTAGTTTGTGTTATAAAGTAAGTTGTAGCAATTTAGACATAGTTTTTACTATTTTTGTGTATATACGGTACTCATAATTTGTTATTATATGGTAGCGTGTAATTAAGCAGTCGTAATTACTGTAGTGGTAATTAGTTAGGGTTAAGTAATGAGTTAGTGCTAAGGACGATGATAATAAATCACTTGAAATTCCTTTCGGATGGGTAATCAAATTGTTAGTAATTAATGAATTATTCATATGTAATTACACGCATGTAATCACTAACTTGCAGTATTTTACTATCATTATCAATCTTCGCACTAATATCTCGTCTAACCAATTTGTTGCAAGGTACCCTTGAAATTAATAGTGCATAGCTAATTATTTTGAGAACACGCTAATTATTTTGAGAAGCCAATGTATAGCTTAGTAAGGACGTGACACTGCTGATTGCTTCTCCCGAAAGATAGGTAATTTTTTATCACATGCTTTCGACGTTATTTTCGTAGTCCTAGTTAATTAGTGTTATTTAGTTAGTCATAATTTATATAGTTTCTATTATGAAGTAAGTCATAGTAATTAAGACATAGTTTTTACGAGTACCTGGAGTGGCACATATCCCGGTCACATTAGTTGACTGCATTAGACATTAAAATGTAACTACTCCTGTACAACTCTTTTATGATAGCATATCATGTTATTTAGTCCACAAAGCCAGTGGAGGGTATGCTGTGACAGAAGCCTATATATGTATATATTAGACTTTAAGCCGCACTATTGCTCATTAACTTAAGCACTATTTATTTTATCATAAATTTTAATTTGTAGTATTTTACTGTTATTATAAATCTTCGCACTAATATTTAGTCTATCCTATTTGTTAGAATGTATAGATTTACTAGAGTTTCTCGAATAGTACTATGATGAGAACCATCGTGCTACTCATGGATGATAGATGACGCGGCTGGGCCTCCGCCCTTGAAGCAGTAGGGTGGGAGGGATCAGTAGGAGCTAGATGAGTGCTACGTCTCAATCCTACGAGCCACGGGCTTATTACATTTTGGGAGGCTGGTCTCCGTCGGATGCCAGTTCACCATCGACGGCAGCCTGCTCATGGCACTAGTGGACAAGTGGAGGCCCGAGATGCACATATTTCACTTTTGGTGGGGTGAGATGACGGTCACTCTGCAGGACGTCTCATTCTTAACTGATCTCCCTCTCCGGGGTGACACACTTGTTCCAACCCTTGCACCGATAGACTGGAAGGAGAGGCCGATGGACTGGTTCAGCCTACCTATCCTAGAGGGTGCTCGTGGTGTCCCCCACGCTTAGCTGAACAATTTCAATGTATACCCGTAGGATGCACTGCTCGAGATCATAGGACGCACCTCGTCATGTACCTTATTCAGCTTTTTGGTTGGAGCATGTTTTCAGCCACACACGGTGATATTTGCAACGCCGAGTTCATCTGCCTCGCTGAGTCTTTGGTTGACATGGAGTTTGGGGTGATGCCTCAGTACAGCTGGAGATCAGCCATCCTATGCGCCATATATCAGGGGTTGTGTGATACTTGCCTAGCACAGCACTGCTGATAACCCCAACATGTGTGTCTGTTACGTGCTCCAATAGATGTGAAGTTGAGAGCATTTCCCTGTCAGGCGTCCAGCCATCGTAACGCCAGTGCACTCGTTCAGCAAGTTCGTCAACCTGATAGATGGGCCCACTATAAGCTTTCGGTGGACTGGTACCCGTCTGCGTTGGGCCAAGGGTAGACCGTTGAGATGCAACTTGCTGTTGCACAACAAGTTCGAGTCGTTGCACGATAGCAACGTCATCTGGGGTCCATGGACTGTAGACTTCGTGGATCATGTATCGCCGTACAAGCTGTCCCAACAATGCCTACGGGACATGGCGCTATGGGCGACAACATGCCATCTCGTGTTCTCGTATATGGTGGAGGCTTATGCGCCACAGCGTGCAATGCAACAGTTTGGTTTCCACCAGGTCGTGCCTCTCCGAACGGCAGGTTCCTATAGTGAGCCATAAACTGGTGAGTTAAACTCCATCTGAGTAATATTTACACTTTGTATGTCTTGCTCTGTAACATCGATAATTTCAAAAATGCAGACAATCGAGGGTGGGTCGGTATGGTATGGACTGACGGCCAATGCAGCATGAGTGGACGATGGTATAAAGGGACAGGGCGCACTTAAATGTCGTCATGGAGCAGCGTCCGGATGTACGACGAGTACCTAGAGTGGTACATACCCCGATCGCGCAGCAGACTCACTGTTCCTCCATCAGATCGCCTCGAGTAGATTACACACGATGACAGTCTACAACGCTAGATCGCTCGCCACAGTGCTTCGCGGCGGCATGACAGCGTAAGATAGTTGCAATTTCTAATCGTTTCATTTACGAAATCCATACTGGTCATTATTGAATATGTTTCATATGTCACATCAATTGGAGCAGGCATAGCGCATTGCAAATGTGTCCGAGACCGCCCTCACTAGCCCGGACATACCACCAGTCGTGTAGAATACTTTGAAGCGTATCCTAAAGTAGGCCAAAAAATAGTGTACAACATGAGCTGTAGCCGTTTGACGGATCATGACGTGCACATCGAGCACCCAGGGAGGCACCATGCTCACCCGATAGGTCATCGCGACCTAGCGAGTCCGGTTGGCCATCGCAATCTACCAAGTCTACCCGATGTCGTAATACTAACCGCTGATCTTCCGCGGGCCGTATCAATGAGGAGGTAACTTATATATAAATCTACGTTTTGTTTTCCTGTTAGGCCTTACGTTCCACTAACATCATGGCGTTCTCCCGCCATAGGTCTGTTGTCGAGATGCTTGGCTTTTGACATCTGTACCACCTACATAGACTATCGTTCCCTGTCGTTCAACTTTGCTGCACATCCGAGGGATATGAGATTCACATTAATCTACATCCAGAATATTTATTATGACTAACATTGTTTCATCTTGCAACCTCCGATTCAATGTGGGGGTGACGTCGAGTCCACCAATGATGATATAGGCCTCCCGGATGCTTCTAGGGAGTGGTACACTGCAGCATACATAAGACAAAGTTCAGCATTCACACCATACCCAGGGTTTCGAGACTTCAGTGGGCAGAGCTCCTCCGGCTTCATTGCCACGTCGTACAGTTAAGGCGAGAGCTCCTCCGCGCCACGAGGGGGATTTCTGGAGTCCTTCATCTATGATATTATTGTTGGCGGCTCGCAGTTTGACATGTCTCAGTTGGAGGACATCGACCATTACCGGACCCAATCTCCTATACCTCAGCCTACTGGATCATCTCCGGTCACTCAACAAACGGAACAGTATCTGTATCTCCTCCGAACCGAGACGCAACTTCTGGACCGGCTGACGTACCCCACAGGATATTCTCATGCTTAACGAAAGATAAGTCGATGCACGAAGAGCCAGACGCGATGAGGAAATAGCAATGGCTCAGTTATGTCATATGGTATTAGGGCTGTAAACGAGCCGAGCTCGAGCGAGCTTACCCTGGCTCGGCTCGGGCTCGGTAGAAACTCGAGCCGAGCTCGAGCGAGCTTGAAATTGCCGTCGAGCTTCAAGCTGGGCTCGAGCTCGGCTCGGACAAGCTCGAGAGGCTCGTGTAGGCTCGACAAGCCGGGAGAAGAGGGGAGTGGGCAGCGGACCCGAGGGGAGTACCTGGCCGCGAGGCGCGGGGAGCCGTGGCCGAGCCGGATCCGGTCGAGAGGGCGCGGCGGGGAGGAGGAGCCGGTGGGCGCGGTCGAGAGGGGCGGTGGGGCCGAGGAGGGGCGGCACCGGGGCGAGGAGAGGCGGCGGGAGAGGAAGGGACGGGGAGGAGGAGCAGTGCCACCGCGCGCGCGGGGGGGCGCGCGAGGGGACGGGGTGGAGGCGGCGGGGAGAGGAAGGGGACGGGGAGGAGGGCGGCGCCACCGCGCGCGGCGGGGGAGAGAGGGGGGGAGGGGGGACGGGGTGGAGGCGGCGGGCCGGCGGCGGGAGAGGAAGGGACGGGGAGGAGGCGGCGCGGGTGAGAGAAGAGGAGGGGAGCGGGCGGCGCCGGGGCGGGAGGCGGCGGCGGGGAGGGGGACGGGGTGGGGCGGAGGAGAGGAGGGAGGGGCGGCGGCGAGGGCTCCGTGAGGGCGGGGGGATCGGGGATTTGGGGGGGGGCGCGGTAGGGTTAGGGATTTGGGTGCGGTGCGGGGGGCGCGGGGAGTGGGACCAGGTGGGTTTGTGCGCGGGGTGGGCGGCGCGGGCCGGGGTTTTGGGCGCGGGAGGTTTTTTGAGAGGGGAGGCGGGAGGGGGTAAAAAAATTGAAAGCTCGCGAATATTCGAGCTCGGCTCGTTAAAGCTCGCGAATTTGAGATGAAGCTTGAATTCGGCTCGTTTGGAGCTCGAGCTAAGCTCGAATCGAGTCTAAAGCGAGCCGAATTTGAGTAGTTCGCGAGCCTCGAGCTTTTTTTACAGCCCTATATGGTATCCCGTGTAGGTGCAGATCAATTTTCGCAATGCCCCTCGTTGCAAAAAAAAAATGTGGGCGCTCTTCAGTTATTTTGCAGTAGCACACGAGAGCTGGTCGTCATTTACTACTCTAGCACTCAAGTAATGATTGTGCTATTTCAGCGTGAAATGTTGACATGAAATTTCTCGAGATTTCTATTGCCTCTTTGTAACTGTAATCCAATGAATGTGTGCTCCTGACCCGGCAGGCGAAAAACGTGGGGCAAGCCCAAGTGCTCAACTAATTAATCCTAAATGGCGAATCACATGATTACAAGGTGATCATATTAACATGAAATTTCTCAAGATTCCTTTCGGTGTCTCTCCCTATAAACTAATCCAATGAATGCGTGCGCATGACCCGGCAGGCGGCAGATCAGTTGCCTGAAGCAGTGGTGCAAGCCCAAGTGCTCCACTAATTAATCCTAAGTGGCGAATCTCATGATTACAAGGTGATGTTCACATGGAATTTCTCATAATTGCAAGGGTAACTCTAGGTAATATTAGGCCTTCAAATCATACGTACCGTGGTCCAGCCTGAGGCGCATAGCCTAGCCCAGGGGTAAGAATTGTCAGCCTCCCCTCTTGAGCCACTCCCAACCTCACGTCGCATGTTTCTCAACTCACAGGGCATCTAAACCCCTAACCACATCGCATCTCACTGACTCTTTCTCATCGCCGGCATCACTCCTCCACCGTCGCGCTCACACACGCCGCCATTGCCCCTCCAGGTTTCTTTCCTCGAGTAGTCCACTCAGCGCCCTCGTGGCTCAGCCCGATTCCAGGGCATGGGGAAGCACGTCGTACTTTGCGTCTGATCTCTAGCTGGTGTTAGCTTTCTCGTCGTGTCTATATAAACGAGCGGAGCTTCCCTGTTCCTTTGTGGATGTTCTCCTTCGTGTCCCCTCGATCTGGACACAGCGAACAGTCCAGATCGAGAGGACACGGAGGAAAACACCTACAAGAGGACAGGCAAGCCAGTTTTCTATATAAACGGCGTATCTCACTTGTTCTTCCTGAGCCAAGATATAGACACTGCTTATGCTACTGCTAGTCTGCTACTTCCTCCGATCTTAAGAGAGCAGGGTGGGTTCGCTAGGATTTGGAAGACGGAGGCATGCCTTCGCCGGCGGCTGGCGGTGCTCGTGGCGGCAAAACCGGCCTCGCCGACCCGCTGCTGGTCGACCGCGACGGCGCCGGGCAGGTCGTCGCGAAGGACAAGTACTGGGTGCCCGCCGACGAGGAGGAGATGCTGGCGGCGCAGGAGTGCAGCAGCGAGGACGGCCGGCCGCTGCTGTACCGCACGTTCAAGGTCAAGGGCATCCTCCTGCACCCCTACAGGTGCGCCGCTTAGTACTCTTTTTTCTTTGTTTTTTCGCGTGTCCGCTTAGTACTTTTTCTTTTCTTTTCTATTTGCCTGCACGCGAGCATATACATACTACTTTTAAAACAGATGCTAACTAGTTCCTGTTCAATGTGCATTTTCCCGTGCTGTTAAAGGACATTTATCAGATGCAGGCACGTAACAGTTTGTCTGGATGTAGGTGAGGTTTTTACTGTATCTTTTAGTTTATAATTTTTGAATTATGATTGATTATAGGAGAGAATATGAAAAGAAATACAGTCATATACAATATTAGTTAATATAGCTGAAGTTGATATAGTATCTATTACAATTAATTTATAGACTTCGCCTTAAAAATGCATGTTTAAAAGCTAGTTACCAAAAAAATCAAAAAATATAAATATAAAACCAAAAATAACCCAACCATACTTATGAGTACTAAGTCTGTTCCCGAATTTCTTTCTTTCTAAGAATTATGTCCTTTGTATGTGTAATCTTTTCCCCATGTTCTCAACTTCAAAAATGAATCCACATATTTATGAGGGGGATTTTTTGTTTGTAGCTTATAATTTTTTGTTATTGATTTCTCTTTGTTCATAAGAGAGTATGACGAGAAACAATTACATATGATTTTGATCTGTATAGTTAAAGTTGTATAATATATATTATAATCAACTTGTATATTTTATTTTAAAAAGATATATCATTCAAAAATTAAATATTATAACAAAAATAAAGATCATAAACAATAAGCCGGATCGAACCACCCATCATTTTCCTAATAGGCCTATACACTTTTAAGTTCTAAGAGCACAGCTTTTTACTAACCGACAGTATTATTAACCCACTAACGCCAGTTTATTAATCAAAAAGTTATTATTAACGCTTAAAAGAACTAGCTTGGGAGGTTGGGTGGCTTGCACGTTCAGAGACAAGACTAAGATCGTTTCGGCTTCAGCTTCTAGCTTCAGCTTTTTTTCACTATTCACTACACTATCCACTAATTCAGCTACAGTGTTTTTTCAGCCAGGTACAGTGTTTTTTCAGCTAAAAGCCAAAAGCCATCGCTATTCCGATCACCCTCTAACATGACAGAGAAAGTACGCAAAGTGAGTGTGCACTGTTTATAGTTCTGCAGAAAACTGGTGAAGCACGTGCATAAGTCTAAGGGTGCGTTTGAAATGATATTAATTTATAATTTTTTTACTGTAATTAGATTATTTTTTACTATGACTAAATTAGTTTATTTGGTATAATTAAATTTTTAAAAATTTAAAAATAGAAAAAAAATATGTTAGCCCATCACGAACAATGCAAAGGAATACGAGAAAAAAAAGAAAATGCAAAATTACTGAATAGTGAAAAAAGATAAAATTACTGAATAGTGAAAAACATAACAGAAATTAGAAGCAGAAGCTGACTTTAAAACAAAATTATTGAATAGTAAAAAGAAAAGCAAAAAGTCATACAAAAGGCTTGCTCCAAAGATGTAAGATCTGTCTTTTTGGCCATTTACATTATAAATTCTATTAAATTCAGCTGTACTGAATAAAATTATATATAACTATTTTTTATATACTATTTCTAATGAACAAACTAAAATTTAAAAACTTTGTTATCACACACACCGGCAGCTAGAAAATAGTGTGCCGAGAATTCTTAGGCCTAACTTCCCTCCATAGCACGTACAGCCGTGCAGCCCGTATGATGATTCAGGAATGTTTTGTAGACCAAGGCTAAAGAGCAAATGCACCAATGAGACAATTGCACAGCTACAATAAGCTATACTAACAGGGTATTCAGAATGATATCGACTTATGATTTTTTTTACTATAGTTAATTTATTTTTTTACTATAACTAAGTTGACTTATTTGGTATAATTAAATTTTTAAAAAAATAAAAAATATGTTAGCCTATAACAGACAATGCAAAGAAATACGGGAAAAACAAAAAACCCAAAAAACAGGAAAAAAACGAAATTAATGAATAATGAAAACAAGCAGTAGCCAAAAGTTAGAAACTAAATTAAGCGGTGCCTAAGGCCTGGTTCTAAACAGCAATCACTTCTGACTTCTAACTTTTAAAAATTAAAATCTGTTTGAAACACATTGTATTTTTTACTGGCTTCTTTTCTTTCTCTTTTCTTTTATTTTTTGTGCATTTTGTCCATCGCAAGATACGTAATATGATCGTGCATGTTGTAATATGACTGTGCGTGGTCTAACAGGTTCTTCATTCTCGTGCGATTGGTCACCATCATCGCGTTCTTCGTGTGGCGCATAGAGCACAAAAACCATGACGGCATGTGGCTCTGGGTCATGTCCATGGTTGGTGACATCTGGTTCGGCTTCACATGGCTGCTCAACCAGCTCCCCAAGCTCAACCCTACCAAGCGCGTCCCGCACGTCGCCGCCCTTGCAGGTCAATATGGCTCCTCGGGCGAATCCAACCTGCCAGGCATCGATGTCTTCGTCACCACCGTCGACCCCGTGGATGAGCCCATACTGTACACCGTGAACTCCATCCTCTCCATCCTCGCCACTGACTACCCAGTCGACAGGTATGCGTGCTACCTTTCGGACGACGGCGGGACGCTGGTCCACTACGAGGCGATGGTCGAAGTTGCCAAGTTCGCTGCGCTCTGGGTCCCCTTCTGTCGAAAGTATTGCATCGAACCTAGGGCCCCAGAGAACTACTTTGTGATGAAAATGCAGCTGTACACAGGAAACATGCTTAGAGAATTCATGAGTGATCACAGGCGCATGAGGAGAGAGTACGAAGAGTTCAAGGTGAGGATAGGCTCCCTTCCTAACATTATTCGCCGACGGTCTGATGCCTACAACAACACGAACACCGAAGAAGCAAAGGCAACTTGGATGGCTGATGGGACACAATGGCCCGGCACATGGATTGAGCCAGCTGAGAACCATCGAAGAGGACAGCATGCTGGAATTGTTCAGGTATAACTTGCACCTTTCGATTACTGGTTTTCTCTGACATTTTGTTAACAGGAAATTTGGAGCTAATTAACATGCTCTTTAACAGGTCATACTACACCATCTGAGTCATAAACCACAGCTCAGATTGTCAGCAAGCACCGAGAATCCATTCGACTTCAGCAACGTGGACACGCGCCTCCCAATGCTCGTCTACATGTCCCGTGAGAAGCGCCCCGGCCATAACCACCAAAAGAAGGCAGGCGCCATGAATGTGATGCTCCGTGTCTCTGCCTTGCTCTCCAACGCGCCCTTCGTCATCAACTTTGACTGCGATCACTACATCAACAACTCCCAAGCTTTCCGCGGCACTATGTGCTTTATGCTCGACCCTCGCGACGGGCAGAACACCGCCTTTGTCCAATTTCCACAACGATTTGACGACGTCGACCCAACAGATCGGTATGCCAACCACAACCGTGTCTTCTTCGACGGCACCATGCTCTCCCTCAATGGTCTCCAGGGGCCCTCCTACCTTGGCACCGGCACCATGTTCCGTCGTGTTGCGCTCTACGGCATTGAACCACCTCGTTGGAGAGCCGACGACGGCAAGGCCAACGAGTTTGGTGACTCCAAAGCATTCATAAACTCGATGCTCGATGGTGCAAACCAGGAACGATCCATCACGTCTATGTCGCTAGATGAGTCCATCGCCAATGACCTGACTACCCTGACGACGTGCGCTTATGAGGATGGGAGTTCGTGGGGGAGAGACGTTGGGTGGGTCTACGACATCGCGACGGAGGACGTGGTGACCGGATTCCGCATGCACCGGCAAGGGTGGCGCTCCATGTATTGCTCCATGGAACCAGCCGCATTCCGCGGAACCGCTCCGATCAACCTCACCGAGCGCCTATACCAGGTGTTGCGCTGGTCAGGTGGCTCCCTCGAGATGTTCTTCTCCCACAGTAATGCTTTCCTTGCAGGCCGTCGGCTCCACCCTCTACAGCGCATCGCATACCTCAACATGTCAACCTACCCAATCGTCACAGTGTTCATTCAAGCCTACAACCTCTTCCCGGTGATGTGGCTCATCTCCGAGCAATTCTACATCCAGAGACCATTCGGCACGTACATCCTGTACCTCATCACGATCATGGCAATGATGCACGTGATCGGCATGTTCGAGGTGAAATGGGCAGGAATCACATTGCTGGACTGGTGCCGCAACGAGCAGTTCTACATGATCGGCGCGACAGGTGTGTACCCGACGGCGGTGCTGTACATGGCTCTGAAGCTCATCACAGGGAAGGGGATACACTTCAGGCTCACGTCTAAGCAGACGGAGGCCTGCTCCAACGACAAGTTCGCAGACCTGTACATCGTGCGGTGGGTGCCGTTGCTAATCCCGACCATCGTAGTCCTGGTCGTGAACATCGGGGCCGTCGGTGCGGCGATCGGCAAGGCTACGACATGGGGGCCATTCACGGAGGAGGCGCGGCTTGCGGCGCTTGGAATGGTGTTCAACGTGTGGATTCTTGTGCTCCTGTATCCGTTTGCACTTGGGATCATGGGTCAGTGGGGGAAGAGACCCATCATCCTTTTCGTTATGCTGGTGATGGCTATTGGTGCAGTCGTACTCGTGTACGTCACCTTCCATGCCGCGTACTAGCAGAATGGTCAAAAATTGCTACTTCTCATGGCAGAGCATCGCTGACCGGGCCATCTGGGTAGGTATAGTTGAATTTTCACAGTGGTGCCCAATAATGTGGGCGTTCTCCAGTTATTTTGCAGTAGCATATGAGAGCTGGCCGTCATGTACTGCTCTAGTACTCTATCCAAGCAAGAATTGTATTCTGTCAGTGTGAGATGTTATGAAATTTTTTAAGATTTCTTTTGGCATCTCTTTCTCTGTAATTGTAATCGTGCGGTGGGTGTTAGACGTTTTGGCATATTCGGCACTGTTTACGACCATAACTATAAAAATAACTATATACGTTATATATTGATAAAAAATAGCGTGAACTCCGTAAAGACATATATTGGCAGACCCTTGATAAAAAAGCTAATTGGCAATAGCCTAATTATCTTTCCCAATCACCTTGATCCTGCCAACTCTTGGTCGAACACCCACATGCATGCATGCAGGCTAAAACAAGCACACATGAGTACTGTGCACTACTAATTGTGTTGCACGTGGATCGAGGAAATTAAAAAGTAGATGGCTGCCTTGCTTCCTTGCTACGTGCTGTACTAAACAACAATAAGAAAAGGAGACGTCGCTTTCAAACTTCTAGTGGATGGAGCTGCACTGTGATTTTGCGGCGCAAACAGCGGCGTTTGGAATAGCAATGTTTTTAATTTTTGCTGAAATTTTATTAGAGCTAAATTAATTTATTAGATATAATTAAATTTAAAAAATGTACAAATAAAAGCGGCACGCTAGTCAAGAGCGGACGATGCAAAGAAATACGAGAAAAAATAAAAAAATTTCACTACATGACAAAATTGCTACAGTACCACTAATCGCTGCTACAGTAGAAAAATCATTGAACGCTGGCTTCTAACGCCAAGTTGAGCGCACCCGACGCATGCCGACCGAGTGATCGTCAAATCCTGCATGCGGCCTGAGGACGCTGGTGCTGCTATCTCTCGCGTGACAACGTTGGCCTCAAAATGACATGAAGGGAAACACGCCGTCGATCAGATTTCTTTTCTTCTAAAAATAGATCTAGATTTTATTTTTAAATCATGGTGGCTACAAAATGCCTCTTTTATACCACTCAAAACCCTAACACAAAATTAACATCTCCAAAGCCACTTGGTTAGCCTTCAACTCTATCTCTATTTATAGTCTAGAGCCTAAAACTTGAGCTTATTTTAAGCCCACAAAGTTCTAATCCAATTTCAATAAATAAGGGACCAAAAATCTTGTTATAACACGAGTTTTTCAACATTCCAACTTTTCTAACTCATCACG
The DNA here is from genome assembly GCA_036346265.1 of Melocanna baccifera. Taxonomy (NCBI): domain Eukaryota; kingdom Viridiplantae; phylum Streptophyta; class Magnoliopsida; order Poales; family Poaceae; genus Melocanna; species Melocanna baccifera. The sequence goes on along the minus strand of CM070694.1, from coordinate 19,774,658 downwards.
TGTCGAAACCTCTAGGACCCACCTCATATATCTTCTTCACAAATCATTCACCTTTAATCTCCACGTACCCATACATGAGCCTGACCATTTCGTGACATCATCGATCGCTTGAATCTCAAATCTCCCCATCGTAGTCCCGGTCTACCTTATCATCAATCACGATCACCTCCATGTTCAATCTGCACGTGCAAAGATCAAAGAACTTTTCTCGGCATAAGTTCTCTAATTTGACAAATATGAGTCCACACACACACGATACATCACATATAACAACGCTAAACAATATTATTAATTATTCATTATCATAAATAATCTAAATTTGACCATATAGTCCAACAGTTAAGGTCTCAAGTGCGAGTACGGATAGTCTAGGATAGTAGATAGTGTGGAGGAGAATCCAAACGCCAAATTAAGGTGGCCGGCTACCCGTCACGCGGAAAACCGCAGGCGCACGCGGTGGTGGTGCGCGGCCGCGCAAGCTGGACGGAAATGTGGAGCAAACGCTGCTTTGCTGGTCCTGGCGGTTCGCACAAGGACAACCGTGATACACACACGTCTATTCGAAGACCATCGAATGTAGATTGCTGGGAGTCGGAGCAGCACCGGTGTTAAACCATTCGCTCAGACCGTAGTCAGCAGCTGTTCTATACTTCGGAAGTATCGCCTGCTACCGTAAGCCACTTTAGCATCGTGCCATCACTTTTCAATGGTAGAGGATCTGAATTTAGATCAATAGGTCATGGTTGTGGTTCAATTGTAAGTTGTAACTAGATAGCTACGAGATCCTACAACGGAGAGCTCATGTTCTCACGTTGAAACGTGAGCTCAAGTACATGCATACTTATTTTGGAACGTAAAAACTTCACAAAAAATTACAAAAACAGTTTAATTAATGCATATAGGAAGCGAAACAAATTCTCGTGTTTCAAACCGGACCTACCTTATTTTGCCTAGCATAATCTAATGGAAGTTCAGCATGCACGTACTCTTATAAGATAATCAGTGATCCTAGTGTAGCCATAAACGACAAGGCAAGTTGTCTTTCACTGTAGGACTTTAACCCCATTTACCTGAATTATCTATAGCCAGTCGAAAAACGAATATGCGTACCTGATACACTGTAAACAATACCGTATGCGCCTTGCTTCCCGTCCAAACAGTGTCTTGGTCAGATGCATCAGGCACCGCTCGTTCTAGCGGTAGCTTTTAACTTCTATTTTTATTTTATTATTTTTTAATTTTGATTTTTTTAGTTTTTTGGTATTTTAGGGTTTTTTTGCCTTTTTTTCTCATATTTCTTTGCATTGTCTGTAATGTACTAATCTGTTTTTTCTATTTTTAATTTTTTTTAAATTTAATTAGCTAAATAAGTCACCTTAGCTACAATAAAATATAAATTAACTGTTGCAAATAATGCACAAAAAAATAGTGACAAGAAATACAGATTTTTACGTGAAAAACCTTTACGGGAAAAAACAACGAGCGCTCGAAGGCAAATCGCTATAATAATGAGAGATTACAATGGAGAGTTTCTCTTGAGATTTCTCTCATGAGGCTTGATGCCTTGTGGCTTGGATGCCTTGAGGCTTAGATACCTCGTGGTTTAATGCTTTGAGACTTGGATTGCATATGGACTACTGGGGTACATATATATAGTGTGGAAGAATATAGTCCCACATAGAAAGGAAACCAAATCAGAATCCTACAAGGAGATGGAATCCTACACGGATATGATTACGAATTCAGATCACTTTTCAACAAATTTCCCCTTGAGCCGAATTCGGATCACTTTTTAACAATCTCTACCTTGAGCCGAATTCCCTCTAATAGTCGAAGAATGTTATGAACTCCTCCAAAAAAATTAGCATGTACACCTTGGACGTCGAAAATCTAGAAGACTAATCTTCAATAAGAAAAACTGGAATAGTCTTGTCGAAATGCTTCTTGCGAAGCAAAATTGAGCAAACCACCAGTAGGTCTTAACACACAACTATTAACAAAACAGACGAACAAACCTGGGTCTTTAGTTATAGCCTCAGCAAAAGTCTAAGTCTGCGCAACTGACCTCCTGAAACAATGCTCAATCGTCAAATGGCATAAGCCAAAAATATCACCTGTGGCGCTAGATAGATAGCGAAGAACTCATATCATGAAATCTGACATGCTCTACCTGAAACACAAAACTCGACAAATAACGCTTATTGAAAGAGCAACCAGGAAGACTGGAACATTCTTATTATATGAGTTGCCATCACGTATGCCAAACTGCCGATTTCAAAAGTAATTGAATCCCATGATTGAAACTACTCCTGAAAAAACTGTCTGGATAAAAGAAATTCTTATGCCGTCAATAGAGAATAAACTGTAGTAAACCCCTCATATCGAGAAGCGATAACTAGAAGACGTTGTAGTATCCACGCAAAAATAAATCTCCTTCTTGTACTTGAATCCTTTATCTGAAACTAAAAATTTGAGCAAAACCTCCACTTTCAAAACAACAAAAAACTCCATATAGTATTATGCTAGCTGCCACTAGGATGTTATCAAACTGTGAATAAAACACCAAATTCAGTTATTCCCACAACTGTTTTTTTCAAAGTCTCCCCGTCAAGCGTAGCTAAAATTAACTTACTGTGTTGAAAGCCTGTAACTTCACTTTAGACTCCTTATATATGGATCTTTCCACAATAATCCGTAGAAGACGATGAATCGTCGATGAAATGGCCAATTGATGTTGGCCTCGCATCAAATCTCTTGTCCTCGCGTGATGTCGCTATGGCCGCCGAGCGTGCCACCTTATTTGTGCGATGGTCGCTCCGGAAGTCTTCTTCTCCCAGGGCGGTGGCTTTGATTTTGAACCTTAAGCTCTGATACCACTTGTTGTAAATAATGCACAGAAAAATAGAGACAAGAGACACGAATTTTTACGTAGAAAACCCTTGTGGAAAAATCACGGACGTTCGAAGGCAAATCAATATAATGAGAAAAGATTACAATGGAGAGTTTCTCTTGGGGCTTCTCACATGAGGCTTGATGCCTTGTGGCTTGGATACCTTGTGGCTTAATGCCTTGAGGCTTGGATGCCTTGTGACTTAATGTCTTAAGCTTGGATTGCATATGGACTACTGGGTACATATATATAGTGTGGGGGAATAGAGTCCCACATGGAGAGGAAACTGAATAAGAATTCTACAAGGAGATGGAGCTCTACACGAATACGGTTACAAATTCGGATAACTTTTTAATATTAACTACAGTAAAAAAAATTATAAATTATTACCATTTGGAGCCCACGTTTTCTGCATGGATGGTTCCTCTGTGCCTGTAGTAGTGCCGATCAAGCCAGCCACACGGATCTCGATGCATTTGTCGAGTACTCCACTCAGCGCCCTCGTGGCTCATGAAACAACTCAAAACTTCAAAGCTATAATTGGATTTTCATTGCTTTTGCATTGTCTGTTTTCGGTTGCAACCCTGGCCCTTGATCTTGCCTCGTGATTCGTGCCTTTCCCCCTTTCCCTTGGTCGCCTCCCCCTCCCGTTGGCGCCAGCCCAGGAGCCGCCTTCTCCCTCCCTCGCTTGCGCCGACCGAGCCGCCTCCTCCATCCCCTCGTGCGTTGTCACGCTGCCCGCATTGCTCGGCCTCGCCCATCCCTCGCCGTGCCCGCTTGCCGCCTCCCCCGCGTCAACGCCTGCCAGGGGCCCCACCTCGACGTCCGCGCTCCAATCGCCCTTGCTTCTCCCTCTTGCCCAGCGGTCGTAGCATCGTCCCGCCTTGCGACACCCCTCTCCGACCGCTCGCACGTCTCCTCCCATCACCGCGTCATCTACTCCCTGCCAGGTCGTGCATTGATTACTCCCCAACTGGCATGGCTGCCCTCACCTCTGGTCAACGCTCCTTCGTCCTTCTCCTCCTTGCGCCAGCGGCTCCGCGCAGCCCCAAGCTCCCTCTGCCTCCCCAGGACGTTATAATCCAATTGCAGCCACAGGCCTTTCCGCACCACTCCCACCTTCCTCCCCAAACCATCCAATTGAGCTCTCACCTCCCCTAGCGCCGCCGCCACTTTCCCCTGGTTTGGTGGGCTGAAATCCCGAGCTCCCTCTCCAACCAATTAAATCTCGATTCCTGTGAGCCAGAGCACCACTAGCAGGCCGTAAGCTCAAAGCCGCGCTCAATTTCACATTTGCTTTCCCCCTCTGCCCTGTCGCCATGCATCTCCTCACCGGCCACCGCCCCTCTCCGTGGCTAGCTCCGTGGGGACCCTCCCAAGCCCTGCCAGTGCAATACCCTCGAACCACACCTCCCGTAGATGGTGAAATCAAGGCTCAGTTCACATAAGCATTCTCTAAACCTCCCCTAAACACCCATGTCCCCGCCACTTTTGCTCCCACCCGCGACCCCCACCTCTAATGCTCTTGTTCATCTGAGGCCAAAATCGGGTTCCCCTCACTCCCTTGAATCCTTGGGTACCGGTCATGGCCGCAGAGGGCCGCTGTCGTGGCCGAATCGCTGGCAAGAGCGGCGCCCTGTTCTTTTCGTCGTTGCGGCCGGCCGGACGAAGAAGATGAGCAGGAGTGCGCGATGTGGCTCCATCCGAACCATCCTCGTGCGAACCGACGGTCCCCAGGCGCGAGCGCGCTATCCCCTGACCTCCTCGGCCCCTCGCGCGACGTGGTGGTTTTCGGGCCGTTCCCGCTCGATCCAGCGGCCGTGCGCGGAGTGCGGTTTCGCCTGGCCCGCAGCGACCGCGGACGCGCGTGCTTGTGGGCCGCGCCAACTGGCCCATCCGCGTTTAAATCACCCCGCGCGCGCTCGTGTATTCCCGCGCAAGCCAATGGGCCGGCCCAACCACTGTTCCAGTGAACAGTAACCCCTTGCATTTTCCAGTAACCGAAAAATCTCAAAAATATCTCTTTTGAATCCTTTTGATGCCACGATTTCATTTTCGATGATCTAAAACCCTAGCTCCAGTGCCAAAAATCCCACTCCAAGCCATTTTATTTATTTTGCAATTATTTAGTTTCCTTTTCTTGGTTATTTCCTTTATTTGTTTTTCCTTCCAGCTTGTTTTGAAATGGGCTCGGATTTTGATTTATTTTGTGTGTGTTTGTTTTGCGTTAGTGCGTGAGGATTCGAAGCGCAGCAGAGCACAGACCAGCTCAACAAGTTTACAAGATTTTCGAGGTTGCGCTTCCATAAGGCAAGTTACAAATTTTGAACATATTGAACCTACCAACTCATGCCTATTTATTTATCTACGTTATTTGCATTATAGTTATTTGCTCAAATCACTTGATTATAAATAAATATTTATAATGATATGCTACATTTAGTTATGCCCTACCACCGATAAATGCCCCACTTTACTTAAGGCCACATTCACCTCGACAAACTTAGGATTAATAAAATTTAAGTATTCATAACCATCGCATATGTACTCACATGGAATAACGAGCTGCCATGGTCTTGGTAGTTCGCTAGTGAATTTGATAAACCCAGAGCTAGGGTAGGGTGGTATGGGACACCGTACCCTAGAAGGTTGTACTGGTTTGTTCTAGGGTAGGGCGGAAGCCGTGGAGTGCCCAGCGGGGACGAGCCACAACCCTACCCTAGGGTGGAGAGTGCAGCAGGCGGGTATCAGTTTCAGGATTGGCCGATACCGGTCGTGGTTGGCAGTCTCAGGAGAAAATGTAAGGACTAGACCCTTATGCTGAGTATAGAGCACAGAACCCGCTCAACCACAAGTATTGAACTATCAATCCTGATCCGTTAACTGCTCACTTTAATTGTACCCCTACAGGAGTATGGGGTGCATAAGCGAGTTATCGCCGGAAAACGTAACTCGCCGTACAGGTGTGGTATGGGTGAGTTATCGCCGTATCGTAACTCACCAGTACACACAACGGTAGGTCTTCACGAAACTTGTGCGGTCGATCGCAACTTAGGCGATCGTATGTGTTCCACATTGGTTGAGGCCCGTGGATACTCGGTTTGGTGAAGGTGCCTCACCGGTAGGGTCTACATATTAAATTGAGCAAAAGATCCGGTTTTCTCAATTCGATGCATACGCTAGCCGGCGTGTCTATTTGCATGACATTGGTAATTGAGAAATCTTGTGGGTAAAGTCGAGCAACTCTGCAGAGTGAATTTTAAATTGTATTCGAATACGCCGTGCTTCCTTAATGGAGCTATGCTTGATGGGTGATTCGATGGCGAGGCATAAGTAGCTTTGGATATTTTAAACATGTGTAAAGAGAAGAAATTTATGTTCAAACCCCATTTCTTTAATTATGGTATAATGGAGTTGTTGTTTCTAAATTGTTCACAAATAAAATTACATCCACCCAAATTAATAAAACCAGTATACACCACTCCTTTGAAATCCCATGCATATAGTATGTGAGGTTTACCATTGTAATTTGTTGAGTACAGTTGGTTGTACTTAAACTTGCAATATGTCCACCCCCTCCTCAGATTCCAGAAGAAGGAAGCGCAATTCAAGTGTTCGTGTTAGGGTTACGATCGCACCCAGGCATTCCTGTGGGAGCTTTTCTTCGGATCTTCTGATTGTAAGGTATAAATTGGGCTTGGATGCCCGTAAATCTAACAAATGGCCGCTAGGTCTTATTTCTGTCAAATTAATCATTTTCAAATGTCCGTAAGCAGGCTCGATGCACCTTCTGTCCGCAGCAGAACTCCTGGGCTATTGCGGGACGTACGGCGCTCCCGTTCCCGAAAATGGGGGCGTTACAGCTCAGCCCGATTCCAGGCATGGGGAAGCACGTCGTACTTTGCGTCTGATCTCTAGCTGGTGTTAGCTTTCTCGTCGTGTCTGTATAAACGGCGTATCTCACTTGCTCTTCCTGAGCCAAGATACAGACACTGCTCATGCTACTGCTAGTCTGCTACTTCCTCCGATCTTAAGAGAGCAGGGTGGGTTCGCTAGGATTTGGAAGACGGAGGCATGCCTTCGCCGGCGGCTGGCGGTGCTCGTGGCGGCAATGCCGGCCTCGCCGACCCGCTGCTGGTCGACCGCGACGGCGCCGGGCAGGTCGTCGCGAAGGACAAGTACTGGGTGCCCGCCGACGAGGAGGAGATGCTGGCGGCGCAGGAGTGCAGCGGCGAGGACGGCCGGCCGCTGCTGTACCGCACGTTCAAGGTCAAGGGCATCCTCCTGCACCCCTACAGGTGCGTCCGCTTAGTACTTTTTTTCTCTTCGTTTTTTCGCGTGTCCGCTTAGTTCTTTTTTCTTTTCTTTTCTATTTGCGTGCACGCAAGCATATACATACTACTTTTGAAACAGATGCTAGCTAGTTCCTGTGCAATGTGCATTTTCCCGTGCTGTTAAAGGACATTTATCAGATGCAGGCACGTAACAGTTTGTCCGGATGTAGGAGGGTATTTTTGATAGCGTTTTTTGGTTTATAACTTTTAAATTCTAATTATTTGTGAGAGAGTAAAAAAAAGATAGTTATATGTGATTCTGGTCAGTATAACTGAAATCGATATAATATCTACTACAATTAATTTATAGACTCTGTCTTAAAAAGATACATCATTTGAAAATTAGTTATTTTAGAAAAACCAAAATTTATAAATATAAAATTCAAAAAAACCCAACCATACTTATGAGTACTAAGTCTGTTCCCGAATTTCTTTCTTTCTAAAAATTATGTCCTTTGTATGTGTAATATTTTCCCCATGTTCTCAACTTCAAAAATGGATCCACATATTTATGAGTGCGTTCTTTTGATCTATAATTTATAATTTTTTGTTATTGATTTCTGGTTATTCACGAGAGTGTAGAAGAGAGATAGAGAGTTATATACGATTTTGGTCAATATTGTTAAAGTCATATAATATATATTATAATCAACTTGTAAATCCTATCTTATAAATAATACATCTTTAAAATTTAAATGTTATAACAAAAATAAAAGTCATAAATAATAAGCCGGATCAAACCACCCATCATTTTCCTAAACGGCCTATACACTTTTTAAGTTTTAAGAGCACAGCTTTTTACCAACCGACAGTATTATTAACCCTCTAACGGCAATTTATTAATCAAAAAGTTATTGTTAACGCTTAAAAGAACTAGCTTGGGTAGCTGGGTGGCTTGCACGTTCAGAGACAAGGTTGACATGACAGAGAAAGTACGCGAAGTGAGTGTACCCCACTGTTTATAGTTCTGCAGAAAACTGGTGACGCACGTGCATAAGTTTAAAGTGCTGTTCGGAATAGCGATGATTTTTAATTTTTATTATAATTTTTCTGTAGCTAAGTTAGCTTATTAGGCATAATTAAATTTAAAAAATATAAAAATAAAAATAGCACGCTAATCTAGAGGGGACGATGCAAAGGAATACAGAAAAAACAAAACACAAAATACTAAAAACAAAAAAAAATTGAATAAAGACAAAAAGTGAATAGTGATTGGAAATTGCTGAACAGTAAATTTTCAGCCGAACATGGCTTCTCGCCGCTAACTTGAGCGGTCCCTAAAGAAAATCATACAAAAGACTTGCTCTAAAGATGTAAGCTCTGCCTTTTGGCTTTTTAAAATTTTTACTATAATGACTGTTACCTTTTTATAAGTTAAAAAACAATAATAATTTAAAAAATTAAAAAAAACATCACTGTATATTTTAAATAATATAAAGAAATAAGAGAGAACAAAAAAAAAATCAAATTTTAGAAGCAAAAAGCTGCACAGCGGTTGAGGGAGCCTTGACAGTGGCTGCACACGGGCCTAGCAGAACGAGGAAGAAGATTAGGAAAGAAGAGGTGGCAGGGGATGTAAGGAGAAGGCCAAAAAATTTAAGACCGATGGTATAAGATGAAGGCTCAGTTTTTTTTAGGTTTATGATTAGGCTGTCTTTCATATCTACAATAATTAATCGTTAAATGTTGTATGAGATCTATAAGTAAATTATATTATAAGTTATACTAAATTTAGTTGTATTAGATAAAATCACATATAACTATTTTTTTATATATTATCTTATATGAATAAACTAAAATTTAAAAAACACATGACAGCAATATTGTTAACGCCCACGTCGGCAGCTAGAAAATAGTGTGCCGAGAATTCGTAGGCCTAACTTCCCACCATAGCACGTACGGGCCGTGCAGCCCGTATGGTGATTCAGGAATGTTTTGTACGAGCAAATGCACTAACGAAACAAGTGCACAGCCATCATTTCTTCTGACTTGTACCTTTTAAAAATTAAAATTTGTTTGAAACATGTTATATTTTTAACTGACTTCTTTTCTTTTCTTTTTTTATTTTTTCTTCTTTTCTTTTTCTCTTTTTCTTTGTATTATTTGTTGATTTATTTTTTAAATTAAATATCTTAGAGAAGCTAACAATTATTATAGTATCATTTCAGCTAAAGCCAAAGGCCACCACACTTTAGAGAAGTGCCTAAATCATTCACAAAAACATTTTTTTACTACATTTAATCTACAGTAAATATTCCAGTTATTTTTTAACACTGCTACTCGTACAGCTAGTGCAGTAAGAATGTAAGATTCAGATTGGAATCCTAAAATTATTCTCATGAGTACATGTCCTAATCTTTTTTTTTTTGTTAATGTGTAACAGGTTACTGACCTTGGTCAGACTAATCGCAGTCATCCTCTTTTTCATCTGGCGCATGAAGCACCAGGACTCCGACGCCATGTGGCTGTGGTGGATATCGGTCGTCGGGGACTTCTGGTTCGGCGTCAGCTGGCTGCTAAACCAGGCCTCCAAGCTCAACCCCATCAAAACCGTCCCCAACCTCTCCCTCCTGAGGCAGCAGTTCGACCTCCCCGACGGCGGCTCCACGCTCCCCGGCCTCGACGTGTTCATCAACACCGTCGACCCCGTGGACGAGCCCATGCTCTACACCATGAACTCCGTCCTGTCCATCCTCGCCACCGACTACCCAGTCGAGAGGCACGCGACCTACCTCTCCGACGACGGCGGGTCGCTGGTCCATTACGAGGGGTTGCTCGAGACCGCGAAGTTCGCCGCGTTGTGGGTGCCGTTCTGCCGGAAGCATCGCGTCGAGCCGAGGGCCCCCGAGAGCTACTTCGGGATGAAGATGCGCACGTACACGGGGACAGCGCCTGAGGAGATCCTCGACGACCATGGGCGAATGCGTAGGGAGTATGAGGAGTTCAAGGCGCGTTTAGACGCGCTTTTTACTGTCATCCCGCAACGATCGGAAGCGTACAACCGTGCAGATTCCAAAGGTGCAAAGGCAACTTGGATGGCAGATGGGACGCAATGGCCAGGCACATGGATTGAGCCGGCTGAGAACCATAGGAAGGGACATCACGCCGGAATTGTTCAGGTAAAAAATGTAACGCCCCGTTTCCCGGAACAGGAGCGTCGTACGTCCCGCAACAGCCCAGGAGTTCTGTTGCGGACAGAAGGTACATCAAGCCTGCTTACGAGCATTTAAAATAGATTAGTTTGACAAAAATAAGACCTCATGATCAGTTATCAATTTTATGGGCGTCCAAGCCCAAATTATAACATACAATCAGAAGATCCGAAGAAAACACCCACAGGAACGCCTGGGTGCGGTCGCAACCCTAACACGAACACTTGAATGTGCTTGCTTCTTCTGGTATCTGAAGGGGGGTAATATAGCAAGTTTGAGTACAAACAACCGTACTCAGCAAGTCACAATGGTAAATCCCAATTTACTATATGCACGGAATTTCAAGGGAAGAGAGTATACTGATTTTAATATTTTATGTGGATGCAGTTTTATTTGTAAACAGTTTTAAAACAATAAACTCCATTATACTAATTAAGGAATTGAGGGTCTCAAAATATTTCTTGTTCATCTTACTCAGATTAAAATACCTGAAAACTACTTATGCCTCGCTACTGGATTCACCCATCAAGCACAACTTCATTAACCGGAAGCACGGCGTATTCGAATACAATTAAAATTCACTCTGCAGAGTTGCTCAGCTTTACCCACAAGCTTTCTCAATTGCTACTGTCAAAACACGCTCAGCTAACGTGCGACTGAATTGAGAAAACCAGATCTTTCCCTGCTCAATTTAATGTATAGACTCTACCCAATAGGTCATGACCTTCACCGAACTGGGTACCCACTGGCCAATGCGGAACGCTACCGCCCAAGTCCGTGAAGACCATCACTGAACTGAGTATCCGTTGGCCAATGCGTATCGCGGCCGCCCAAGTCCGTGATGACCTACCATTGTGTGTGTACGGCGAGACCACGCCCAAATACCACACCCCAAACACCTGTAGGGGTTCAATTAAAGTGAGCAGTTACCGGACCAGAATTGATAGTCCAATACTTGTGGTTGAACGGTTACTGTGCTTTATACTCAGCATAAGGGTATAGTCCTTATGTTTTTCCACCGAGACTGCCAACCAATCGGGTCCCGTCCAATACTTGTACCGGCACCCGTCTGCTGCATTCTCCACCCTAGGGTAGGGTGTGGACTCGTCCACTACAGGGCACTCCACGACTTTTGCCCTACCCTAGAACATTTTTAAGACAATTTTACCGGCGAACTATCAGGCTACCCGATAGTTCATTATTTTACATGAATATATGCGATGGTTATGTATGTACTAATTTAGTAATCCTAAAGTTTGTCGAGGTGAATGTGGCCTTAAATAAAGTGAGGCATTTTTCGGTGGTAGGGCATAGCTACATGTAACATATTATTCTAAACACTTATTGTAATCAAATAAGTTGAGCAATTACATAATGCAATTAGTATAAATAAATAGTATGGAATTTATGGGTTCAACATGCTCAAAAACTTGTAACTTGCCTTGCTAATATGAAATCTCGACGAATTCGTAAACCTCGGAAGCTGGCTCGGAGTCCTGAACCGACACCTCAAAATCTTCGCGAACTAACGAAAAGAAAAACACACAAAATAACGAATAAGATCACTCGCTTTTAAACAAACTAGAAAAGGAAAACTAAAAGAAATAAACTTTGAAAAAGAAAAGAATTAAATACAAAATACTCAAAAGGGCTTGGGCTCAGATTTTTGGAAGTGGAATGGGGGTTAATGGGCATCGAAAATGAGGTCGAGATATTGAAACGAATCAAGAGAGTGTACTTTTGCATTTTTCGGGTACTGGAAAAAGAAAAGGAGTACTGTTCACACCACAGTAGCAGCCCGGCCCAGTGCACTGCGTGGGAACACGCGCGCTTGAATCGGTCTGGTGGGCCGACGGGCTCGGCCCAAGGTTTGGGGGGGAGGGGAATCCTCGGCACGCTCGAATGGTGGAGCGGGCCAGCGGGAGCGGCCCAGGTGCGCGCGCGCGGCCGAAGCGGCCCATGCGCGCTGCGTCTGGGTGCTGTCGTCGTCCGATCGTGCGGGAGTGCCCAGGATAGCGCCACGTCGCCCGCCTGGGTCTTCGTCTACCTCCGGACAGGCGAGACGGCGAGTGAACAGGGGCGCGCTCCCCCGCAAAATCCGACTTGGGCTTTAAGTCCCGACAGCAAAGGGGTGGTACTGGGATGCTCAAAGGGGTGAGGGGGTCTCGTTTTTGGGCTCGGAGCGGCGCGAGCATTCACTGAGGAGGTCGCCGGCAAGGTGGAAAGGCGGCGGTGCCTTTAGTGTCTAGCAACCAAAAAAAGAAATGCTCGAGCTCAAAGGGCCTCGGTTTAACCATCTACGGAGTGAGGGGAACACAGAGGAGGCACTGATTTGGCTCGGGGAAGGCTCATGGAGGCTGGCCACAGGGAGGGTGGCGGCCAGAGAAGGGTGCTTGGAGCGGGGTCGAAGGAGGAATGCTTCCGAGCAATTGGTTTGGGCCTCGAGTTTGCGATGATATGAAGATGCTTTGGCCGAGAACAATTGAAATTTGATCGGTGGGAGAAAGAGATTGGACTAGGAGCCTACCGGGACCAAGGGAGAACGAAGGGGAGGCTGCAGTGAGGGAGGAAGAAATCGGACCGGCTGGGGAGGATTGTGGGAGTGGTGCGAGACCTCAGGCGGCCGCAATTGAATTTTATGGTGCGGAGGGGGAGTAGGGAACTAGGGAAGCGGGGCGGGAGCCTTGGCGAGGGGACGGTGAGGACGGGGCAGCTTCTCAAGGGCATGGGCGGCCATGGGGGGGTTGGGGCACGGCCTCTGCAGGAGTGGGTGGGGAGGAGACGACTCGTGCTATGGTGGGGGACGGGCGGCATTGCACGGCAGGGGGGAAGAGACGTTGCGATTGATGGACGGGAGGGAGGAGTGGGGGCAGTTGGGGGACATGACACGAGGTACGGGACTCCCCCTGGCAGGCTGACGCGGGCGGGGCGATGGGAGAGGCAAGTTGGCACGGCGGCATGGGCGCCTGCGTGCTTGCGCGAGGAGGAGGCGGAGTATGCACGGGCGCCAGCAAGAGGGAGAGGCGGGAGCCAAGGGAGAGGATTTAGGGGGGGTGGGGTTAAGGAAGGATTAGGGGAGGATTAAGGGGAGACAAAACAGATTAACAGAAAAAATCAACTCTTAAAATTTTCGGCTGTTTCAAAAAATATACATTTATTAACATGTGTTTCGTAGTGGAAGTTCGGCTAGTTTGGCATAAGAAATTTATTTTTGTTTCATATAAATGGTGCTGATTTGCATAGTTCCTCATATTGGTGCATCTTCAAAAACCGTAATTGATTATGAAAACCCAAAAAAAATGATCACAAATAACAAAAGCTCTGGTCAGGCAAGTTTCCTAGTCTAATGGGCGTTCATTTTAGCGATGGCTTCTGGCTTTTGGCTGAAATTTCACTGTAGCTGGCTTTTTTTATTGTAGCTTATTTGACTTTTTGGGCATAATTAAATTTAAAAAATAGAAAAATAGAAAAAAAAATATGTTAGCCTATCATGGATAATACAAAGGAACACGGAAAAAAAGAAAAATGCAAAAAAGTCCAAAAAATCTAAAAATAATTCAGAAAAATACGAATTACTGAATAGTGAAAAAAAAGCTGAAACTAGAAAAAAAGCTGAAACGAGCGGGGCCAACTAAAAAAAGCTGAAGCTGAAAATTCAAAAAAAGACAAATTACAGTTCTAGTGAGTTGCAGTTTTGATCTGTACTCTCTCTGTTCTTCTTTAAATGTCATTTTAGAATACATGTAATTAACCTTGTCAAACTGACTACTAATATGCACAATATTATTTACATTTGTCATGTGAAAATTATATTACTAGATTTGGTATTAACAATACTGTCATAATATCATATTTTTAATAATTTTTACTATCATATAATTAAAAAAAGGAACAATCAAATGTACATTAAAGACCGTGTCGATATCCGAAACGGCAAGTAAAAAAGAATGGAGGTAGTAACTTAGTACACAAACTTAAATGCATTCTACTCAATTCACCAACATAAATAAAACAAATAAAGATGTACGTTACAAAGCAAATGTACTGATTTATTCCTTGCAAAAAATGTACTGAATTATTTGTTGCTGACAAAATTGTTCAATAGGTTATGTTGAACCGTTCGAGCAATGGGCCTCAGGTCGGCGTGCCGGCAAGCTCTGACAACCCTCTGGACTTCAGCTCCGTTGACGTGCGCCTCCCGATGATGGTCTACATCGCCCGCGAGAAGCGCCCGGGCTACGACCACCAGAAGAAGGCGGGCGCCATGAACGTGCAGCTGCGCGTCTCTGCCCTGCTGTCCAACGCGCCCTTCATCATCAACTTCGACGGCGACCACTACATCAACAACTCCCAGGCCTTCGCGCCGCCATGTGCTTCATGCTGGACCGGTGCGACAGCGACAGCACCGCCTTCGTCCAGTTCCCGCAGCGCTTCGACGACGTCGATCCGACGGACCGGTACTGCAACCACAACCGCGTCTTCTTCGACGCCACCCTGCTCGGCCTCAACGGCATCCAGGGGCCCTCCTACGTCGGCACCGGCTGCATGTTCCGCCGCGTCGCGCTCTACGGTGCCGACCCGCCACATTGGCGGCCCGACGATGCCAAGGTCCTGGACAAGCCCAACATGTTTGGCAAGTCGATGCCATTCATCAGCTCGATACCGTTGGCCGCGAACCAAGAGCGGTCGATCGCGTCGCCGGCGTCGCTCGACGAACTGGTCATGGCGGAGCTGGCCGACGTCATGACGTGCGCGTACGAGGACGGGACGGAGTGGGGCAACGGCGTCGGGTGGGTGTACAACATCGCGACGGAGGACGTGGTGACCGGCTTCCGGCTGCACCGGTCAGGGTGGCGGTCCATGTACTTCGCCATGGAGCCCGACGCGTTCCGTGGCACGGCGCCAATCAACCTGACGGAGCGTCTGTACCAGATCCTGCGCTGGTCGGCGGGCTCCCTGGAGATGTTCTTCTCCCGCTTCTGCCCGCTCCTCGCCGGCCCCCGGCTCCACCCCATGCAGCGCGTCGCCTACACCAACATGACGGCCTACCCGGTCACGGCGCTCTTCATCGTCGTGTACGACCTCTTCCCGGTGATGTGGCTCTTCCGCGGCCAGTTCTGTTGGAACTAGCCCTAAGATCAGTCACACTCGCGCACAGACTCAAGGAGGAAGATGATGAACAGTAGACACACAGGTTTGACGACGAACGCCGCGGCCGCCGAACGGCCTGTATCTTGGCTGTTTATTTCCACTAAAAAAGACTCGAACTTTCTAACACACAAGGATTACATAGCCATTAAAAAGCCCCTCGGCGATGCAGCGCCCACGCAACGCACTTCGGCGAACACGGTGCGCACGTACGCACTCCCCTAGCGACCCAGCCTTCTCTGCACTCTGAGCCACACAACTCCTCCGCGAGAACCGGTCTTCAACTTCGCTCACAAGCCAGGTTGCACTCCCCTCCGCTACTGACGCCACGGCCAACAGCTTGACCATCCCTGCAACTGCAACTCCTTCAGAACTACCAGCACGCGCCGCACGC
The DNA here is from genome assembly GCA_036346265.1 of Melocanna baccifera. Taxonomy (NCBI): domain Eukaryota; kingdom Viridiplantae; phylum Streptophyta; class Magnoliopsida; order Poales; family Poaceae; genus Melocanna; species Melocanna baccifera. The sequence continues at coordinate 19,758,740 of CM070694.1, read as the reverse complement.
CATACTGGACTCGACCTGGATGCAAACGCGAGCACGCACACATGCGCCATCCGACTGAGCCTACTACAATACCTAGAACGCGGCCACACCGCCATCCTGGCCTGACACGAACTCAACACTGGACGCGAACACGTGCACCAAATCGTGCCTCCAAACAAGCATGACACACACACGCCATAACCAAACGCACACGACGTGGTTTATTTCTAACAAACTCCTCCTAAACCACGACACCGCCGCTCGTCCCGCCCTACAGGAATGCCGGCCCAACGTCGGTGTCGGCGAGCAACGCCTCCTCCTTCCTTGGCTTGGTGCATTCCCTCGAGAAGTGGCCGCGGACGCCACAGTTGAAGCACTTGCCCTTGCCAGAGCTGCGTCGACGCCTGCTTGTGTCCGATGCGACGCTGCTCCCCCCATCGTCGTCGTCGTCGTCTTCATGACCGCCGCTACGGCCTGCGCCCTTCTTGTCATTGCCACGGCGCGTATCATCGCCGCGCGCCCGCTCCTTGCCGCCGTGCTGGCGCCGGCGCACCTCCCACTGCTCCTCAGTGAGTAACAGCTGCCCGACGCCGTCCACGGCTTCTTCAACGCCACTACAACGCTCCTCCGCCACGCGCAGTCTCTCGACGAGTTCCTCGAGTGACATCGTCTTCAAATCTGCGAACATCTCGATGGAGCACGCAATCTGATTGTACCTCGCCGGCACAACCCGCAGCATTTTCTTCACGACGCGCTCCTCCTCGATCTTCTCCCCAAGCTCGCGCAGCTCCGTGGCAAGGGAGCCGATCCGCACGGCGAAGTCGTCGATCGTCTCACCGTCCTTGAACGCCGCGTTCTCGAACTGCTTGAGGAGGTGCTGCGCCTTGGCCTCCTGCACGCGCGAGTCCCCCATCCGCCTCGACTTGACCGCCTCCCAAGCCTCCTTGGCGGTCTTCTTCACGGCGTGGCCCGCCTTCAGCTCCGGTGGCACCGCGTGCAAGATGACGGCCAACGCCCGCCAATCCTTGGCGCGCTCGGCCTTGCCCGCCTCCACAGCATCCCAGAGCTCCATGCCCTCCAGGTTGACCTGCATCACGAGCGCCCACTCGTGGTAGTTCATCTTCGTCAGCATCGGGAGCTCCATGATGCCGCCGATGTTGGAGACGACGCGCTCCACCGCGATTATTCACGGCGAGTTGTCGCTAGGGGAGCCGGAGTCGCCGTCGCCGGCGTTCTTCGGTGGAGGTGTTGACATCACTGCTGGCTCTGATACCAAATGTTGGAACTAGCCCTAAGATCAGTCACGCTCGCGCACAGATGCAAGGAGGAAGATGATGAATAGTAGACACACAGGTTTGGCGACGAACGCCGCGGCCGCCGAACGACCTGTATCTTGACTGTTTATTTCCACTAAAAAAGACTCGAACTTTCTAACACAAAGGATTACATAGCCATTAAAAAGCCCCTCGGCGATGCAGCGCCCACGCAACGCACTTCGGCGAACACGATGCGCACGTACGCACTCCCCTAGCGACCCGGCCTTCTCTGCACTCTGAGCCACACAACTCCTCCGCGAGAACCGGTCTTCAACTTCGCTCACAAGCCAGGTTGCGCTCCCCTCCGCTACTGACGCCACGACCAACAACTTGACCATCCCTGCAACTGCAACTCCTGCAGAACTACCAGCACGCGCCGCACGCCATACTGGACTCGACCCCGGATGCAAACACGAGCACACACACACGCGCCATCCGACTGAGCCTACTACAATACCTAGAACGCGGCCACACCGCCATCCTGGCCTGACACGAACTTAACACTGGACGCGAACACGAGCACTAAATCGTGCCTCCAAACAAGCATGACGCACACACGCCATAACCAAACGCACACGACGTGGTTTATTTCTAACAAGTTCTACATCCAGAAGCCATTCCCGACGTACGTGCTGTACGTCGTCGTCGTCATTGCCATGATCGAGGTGATCAGCATGGTCGAGATCAGGTGGGCGGGCCTCACATTACTCGACCGGATCCGCAACGAGCGTTCTACATGATCGGCGCAACGGCGTGTACCGATGCCGTGGTGCACATCCTGCTCGGCGGCTCCTCGGCACGAAGGCGTGCCCTTCAAGCCGACGGCGGCGGTGGCGAGCGCGCAGGGGAGAGGTTCGCCGAGATGTACGACGTGCGATGGCGCCGCTGCTGGCCCCGACCGTGATGGTGTTAGCCGTGAACGTGGCCGCCATTGGCTTGGCGGCGGGAAGGCGATCACCGGGGTGGTCAACGCGCAGTCGCCGACGCGGCGGCCGGGCTTCGTTCAACGTGTGGATCCTGCTGCTGCTCTACCCGTTCGCTCGGGATCATGGGCGCTGCGAGCAAGAGGCCCTACGTTCTCTTCGCCTGCTGGTGGTCGCGCTTGCCGCCATCGCGTCGGTGTATGTCGCGCTCCGGCGCGCTCGCCGGCTCCGTGCGTTCGGTGGGATGGTCGGGTGGCGCCGTTTCTCCGGCGGTGGCGGGTTTAGGAGATGTGTTTGATTGATTGATGCAGTCAACTCGGGCGATCGATCCCGACCCCTATTGGGTGTTGTTGCTAGCTAATTAAGCTAGTTTAAAATTTTGTTGAGCAATGTTTGTAATAGCTCTGGGTCGAACAGCTTGTGTATTCCAGTTCACTGGATATATCCAACGTGATACATTTGCTTGTGAAAAGAGATCGAGGCCCCATTTGGAGCGTGAAAATTATTCCCGATTACGGCAATATTTTGTGCGCCCATTGGACCAACTGCAACGGCTTTGGGTTTGGGTTGATCCTTTTTAACCTAAGTTCGTGAGCTTATGTTCGCTTTGACATTGCCTCGTTCTTTTTAGCTTATAATTTATAGTTTTTTTGAACAAATAAATAATTTCTACATCGTCTTTTCGAAGTGGCTTATCAGGATAGCCTTTTCAAAACGACTTATTGATATTAATTTATTCGTACAAACACTCACGCTAAAATTAAAAGTCATAAGCCACAAGAAAAATTACGCACCATTGTCTTCTTCTGTGTCCTTATCCCTTTGGTTGTCTTCCTCCCATTCATTGTTTCCTCGCTTCTATTTTTGTCTTCTTGTTTAGTTTTTCTTCTAAGTAAGCAATTGTTTAGTTTGTTGTAGTACAAGCTCGCCAACAAACTCGAATAAAATAGAATCAACAATCACATTGCAATATTTTTCTTGAGACAAATCATATCGACGACTGAATGTTCCTTACAACTCAAGAGTGTCTAAAATTTGAACAAGACCATGGAAGCTAGCTGCTGCAGTGGGATGAGTATGATGATCGGTGAGTCATTGCCCTTTGCACTTTTGACTTCCACAAATTAAAAAGAACGAGAGAGAGAGAAGGGGCTATACTCTCAAGTGTTGGTCCTCCCGCGATTGTATGGTTTTGAACCTTAACAACCTTGCTAGTTGCAATCGATCATGTGCGATTGTGCACCCGGATAGGCTAATAATTCTCCATGATGAGCACTGTTTAGCAGAACCTCAGAACAAACCTACGTCATGATGTCCATGTAGATTGCAAAGCCAGGATCGAATGCCCAAAAAGAACAAAGCACAAAAAAAGCTCTGTAGTTGATACGGCAAAACTGGAGATGTATTGTTCAGAGGAAAACAGAGACTAAGTTCTGAATCTATTCATATGACTCAACAAAACAAACTTGCAACTGAATGCTAAATATGCAAACGACTAAACCGGATCACAACACCACGATCCATATTAACCGGAAAAACAGACTACATGCACTCTGCATGTTATTGACTCACGCATGCACTCCACGCTTGCTGCGGGTACATCCTGCATGCTCTCTGAAGACTCGTTCATCAACTGACGCTGCAGCAGACTTACACTCCAACGGCTCATGTGCAGGATTAAGTCCAACGTACTCCTCCCTAATCCTGATGTGAGCCAAGATCTCGAACACCAAGTAGATGTCACATTGTTGCCAACTTCACTGCCGGTAACGCTTTTGTCAAAGCATCAGCTCTTTGCTCTTCAGTGCACACTCGCTGAACTTCAATTCTTCCTCCTTCAATACACTCCCTGATAAAATGATACTTGGTGTCAATATGCTTGCTTCTCCCATGAAAAACGGGATTCTTCATTAGTGCAATAGCTGAATTATTGTCAACAAATATCTTCACTGTTCTTTGGTCTTTTCCAGTGAGCTCTTCCAGCAAACTTCTGAGCCAAAGAGCTTGCATAGCTGCTGCCATAGCCGCCATAAATTCAGCCTCACAAGATGAGAGCGCCACTGTTTTCTATTTCTGTGAACACCAAGACACTAAGCTTTCATTGATATAGAAAGCCATTCCACCTGTGCTTTTCTTGTCATCCAAGTCTCCTGCTAAATCGCTATCAATGTATCCTGTCAACACTTCATCACCTCCTTCTCAGGTATACACCAGCCCAAGATTTATGGTACCCTTCAGGTATCGAAGGATTTGCTTCACAACTCTAGAATGCATCACTGTTGGTCTATCCATGAACACCTTATAACTCCAACAGGGAATGACAAATCTGGCCGAGTGTGCAGTAAATACCTGAGGCAACCTATCATTCTCTGATATTCTGTAGCATCAACTGGCTGTCCGTCAGTGTCTATGTGCAGTTTTGTTCTCTGCTCCATGGGGTATTTGGTTGCATTACAGTCCATCATGCCGAATCGTTTCAGCACCTTCACTGCATATCCAGCTTGCTTGATTGTCACACAATCCTCTTCTTTGTGACACCTCAATCCCAAGGTAATATGACAATGACCCAAATCACTCATTTCGAATTCAGTTGTCATTTGTTGCTTGAAGGTTTCAATCTCCCTTGGATCACTCCCCGTGACAATGAGATCATCCACATACACCCCAAGTATAATTTCAGCTCTTCCTTCCCCTCTTGTGTACACCGCACGTTCCTATATACATCTCCTAAAACCAAACTTCTTCAGACTTTTGTCCAGCTTTATATTCCAAGCTCTCGGCGCCTGCCGAAGACCATAGAGGGCCTTGCTCAGCTTAAGCACCAGATGCTCTTTGTCCTCCACAGAATAGCCCTCTGGTTGTGACACATAGACCTCTTCTTCAAGTTCTCCATACAGAAAAGCTGTCTTGATATCAAGGTGATGCACTTGCTAGCTACGATTTGCAGCAAGGGCAAGAATCACTCGCACTGTGTCCAATCTCGCAACTGGTGCAAATACCTCTTCGAAATCAACTCCTTGTCGGTGCACATATCCTTTCGCCACTAACCGGGCTTTGTGCTTGATCACCTTACCTTCCGAGTTTTTCTTCAATTTATAAACCCACTTAAGTCCAATGGGTTTGTGTCCGGCAGTGTGCTCGGTGTGCTTCGTTTGTGGCGCTCCTTTTCCTTTCCTCGACCAAAAGCTACACCGATCATTTCTCGCCACTTGAACCATGCTTCTATTCGTCTCCATAAAAAAGTCTACTTACCGTGTCATATTCGATGTTACGATCAGCTCTGCGCTTGATAACTTAGACCCACGAGAACAATGAGTGCGGGCGTTAGAAGAAATTATGAATTTAGTGTGGTTGTTAGGGTGCAAAACAGGTTAACCTACCGACATTAACAAGATAATTACTGTCCTGAAAATAAAAACACAGAAATTGCTTCGACGCCAAACACGGGATGCAATCGGCTGCGTCGCGCACTAACCAAAGGCGATGTAACCGCAGATTAGGAGACATCACCGAGCGGTAGAGACGGCGACGGCGAACCTGGTCTTGGAATTGGATACGGCGGGCGAGTCACCAAGGTGTGATTTGCGATGTGAGAAGGGCATCGGGCAAGGTGGGCCTTGCTGCGGCTGCGGCGTAGTCAGGACTCGGAGTCGAGGCCCACCTTATTTGGCCCTTCACCGACGGTTAGTTAGGTGATGGGCTGTGGTGGCGTCAAATAATGGGCCTTCTTGTTAAAGACTTTTTGAAGCTCGCGAGCACGAAGGTGAAGATGAGGGTGTTGGCTAGGGAGGTTGATTCCAACAATGTCCACTCAGATGAGTTTAGGGTAATATGATTTTTTTTTATTCATAGCAAACTACGGACATTAAGCTAGCAACCGGAAAAGCATATAACCATGGACCAAAAAACACATGTTTATGCTATTCTCGGGAATTTTTGGCTGGAGAGGTAAGGCCCAGTTTGAAATGCAAAATCTTTTCTCATATTCTAACTAAAAATGAACTGATTCCTACTAAATTCTCGTAAAATTCATTGGTTTCCATCCGGCCAGGAGATGTATCGACGGATAAGCACCGAGTGGTTCTCGTTTGATAAGTGCTCCGAAAAGGAAGTACGTTGCTACATTCCAGCCTGGGCTAGCTACACTGCGCATCGGCGAAGGCGACGCTCTCGGCGTTACGCAAGGCAGGTTTGGTGCTAGTACGCCGGTGACGTTAATGGACAGGAGCTCCAACGATCTAGGAGGTAACGACGCTCACTCCTAGGCCAATAATGCGGCAGGCAGGTGGTTTGAATCTTGGCAGCGAGCAGAGCTCAACCTCAACCGTTTGGCCCGGCTCCAGTACTGATTAGTACTGAAACGTCGACAGTGTTCCGAGTTATATGGCAGTCAGCATCCATAGCCCAGGGTGGACATAATAACTTGCTGATTCCTGCACAAGTGGACAACACTATGGCAACGATTAGTTTGGCTTCTGCGATCGTCAGTGATCAACGTCGGAACACTATAGCGTGCACTATGCGTGCTACAGTAAAAAAATTTTGTTTTTTTCTTGTATTCCTTTGCATCGTCCGCTCTAGATTAACGTGCCGTTTTTATTTTTATATTTTTTAAATTTAATTATACTCAATAAACCAACTCACCTACAGTGTTTTTTCAACAAAAATCAAAAACCATCGTTATTCCGAATGCCCCTATGTCCTCCCGTACCTTTCGGTCCAGTTGTTTTTCTGGTCTGACCTGGAGGCAATATCTTCTGCTAACGTACACGTTTTTGTAAAGATGTCATTCCTGTTGAAACATGAGCATAGAGATATTATTTATCTAGCAGGTGACTTTTGGCCGGTTGTATTTGACCGTCACACTCAACTTGGTTCTTGCCGCAGGTACAATTTATCACGATCTCGTATCTTCTTGATTCGCTTGGTTTCTTGCCCTATATAATCCCCATGCGGCAAGCACCTACACGGCACGAGCAAGCGAGCTAGCTAGGGGCACGACGGCCACGGCTTCCACGATGGCCTCGGCGGTCACTCGCAGGATCAACGCGCTCTGCGTTGAGCCCCGAACGGCAAAGGCGTGGCCGACGGGGACGGCGGGCGCACCAGCGCGGCAGCGGACTCGCCAGCGGCCAAGCGGATCAGCGACTCCAAAGATAATGTGTGGGTGGCCGTCGACGAAGGAGACATGTCGGGGACCGGTGCTGGCGACAGCAGCCGGCCGCTGCTGTTCCGGACCACGAAGGTCAAGGGCAGCATCCTGCATCCTTACAGGTTATCTGCATGTCATCCTATGTAGCTGCTAGCTTGTTAGTATATTGCTACTTATGAATCGCGACGACCGAAGTCTTATGTGCATTTTGTCCATCGCTAGATATGTAATATGATTGTGCATGGCGTAATATGATTGTGCGTGGTCTAACAGGTTCTTCATTCTCGTGCGATTGGTCACCATCATCGCGTTCTTCGTGTGGCGCATAGAGCACAAAAACCATGACGGCATGTGGCTCTGGGTTATGTCCATTGTCGGTGACGTCTGGTTCGGCTTCACATGGCTGCTCAACCAGCTCCCCAAGCTCAACCCTACCAAACGCGTCCCGGACCTCGCCGCCCTTGCAGATCAATATGGCTCCTCGGGCGAATCCAACCTGCCAGGCATCGATGTCTTCGTCACCACCGTCGACCCCGCGGATGAGCCCATACTGTACACCGTGAACTCCATCCTCTCCATCCTCGCCACTGACTACCCAGTCGACAGGTATGCGTGCTACCTTTCGGACGACGGCGGGACGCTGGTCCACTACGAGGCGATGGTCGAAGTTGCCAAGTTCGCTGCGCTCTGGGTCCCCTTCTGTCGAAAGTATTGCATCGAACCTAGGGCCCCAGAGAACTACTTCGTGATGAAAACGCAGCCGTACATAGGAAGCATGCCTCGAGAATTCATGAGTGATCACGAGCGCGTGCGGAGAGAATACGAAGAGTTCAAGGTGAGGATAGACTCCCTCTCTAACACAATTCGCCGACGGTCCGCGCGCGTACAACAACGCGAACGCCGAAGAAGCTGGTGCAAAGGCAACTTGGATGGCTGATGGGACACAGTGGCCCGGCACATGGATGGAGCAAGCTGAGAACCATCGAAGAGGACAGCATGCTGGAATTGTTCAGGTATAACCTGCACCTTTCAATTACTGGTTTTCTCTGACATATTTTGTTGACAGGAAATTTGGAGCTAACATGCTCTTTAACAGGTCATACTAGGCCATCCGAGTCATAAACCACAACTCGGATTGCGGCAAGCACCGAGAATCCATTCAACCCGACAACGTGGACATCGCCTCCCAATGCTCGTCTACATGTCCCGTGAGAGCGCCACAGCCATAACCACCAAAAGAAGGCAGGCGCCATGAATGTGATGCTCCGTGTCTCTGCCTTGCTCTCCAACGCGCCCTTCGTCATCAACTTCGACTGCGATCACTACATCAACAACTCCCAAGCTTTCCGCGGCACTATGTGCTTTATGCTCGACCCTCGCGACGGGCGGAACACGCCTTTGTCCGGTTCCACAGCGATTTGACGACGTCGACCCAACAGATCGGTATGCCAACCACAACCGTGTCTTCTTCGACGGCACCATGCTCTCCTCAATGGTCTCGGGGCCCTCCTACCTTGGCACCGGCACCATATTCCGTCGTGTTGCGCTCTCGGCATGGAGCCACCTCGTTGGAGAGTCGGCGGCGGCAAGGCCAACGAGTTTGGTGACTCCAAAGCATTCATAAACTCGATGCTAGATGGTGCAAACCAGAGCGGTCCATCACACCTATGTCGCTAGACGAGTCAATCGCCAATGACGACTACCACGGCGGCGTGTGCTTATGAGGATGGGAGTTCATGGGGAGAGGCGTCGGGTGGGTCTACGACATCGCGACGGAGGGCGTGGTGACCAGTTCGCATGCACCGGCAAGGTGGCGCTCCATGTATTGCTCCATGGAACCAGCCGCATTCCGCGGCACCGCTCCGATCAACCTCACCGAGCGCCTATACCAGGTGCTGCGCTGGTCAGGTGGCTCCCTCGAGATGTTTTTCTCCCACAGTAATGCTTTCCTTGCAGGCCGCCGGCTCCACCCTCTGACGCGCGCATACCTCAACATGTCGACCTACCCAATTGTCACAGTGTTCATCCTAGCCTACAACCTCTTCCCGGTGATGTGGCTCATCTCCGAGCAATTCTACATCCAGAGACCATTCGGCACGTACATCCTGTACCTCATCACGATCATGGCAATGATGCACGTGATCGGCATGTTCGAGGTGAAATGGGCAGGAATCACATTGCTGGACTGGTGCCGTAACGAGCAGTTCTACATGATCGGCGCGGCAGTGTGTACCCGACGGCGGTGCTGTACATGGCTCTGAAGCTCATCACAGGGAAGGGGATACACTTCAGGCTCACGTCGAAGCAGACGGAGGCTTGCTCCAACGACAAGTTCGCAGACTTGTACGTCGTGCGGTGGGTGCCGTTGCTAATCCCGACCATCGTAGTCCTAGTCGTGAACATTGGGGCCGTCGGTGCGGCGATCGGCAAGGCTGCGACATGGGGGCTATTCACGGAGGAGGCGCGGCTTGCGGTGCTTGGAATGGTGTTCAACGTGTGGATTCTTGTGCTCCTGTATCCGTTTGCACTTGGGATCATGGGGCAGTGGGGGAAGAGACCCATCATCCTTTTTGTTATGCTGGTGATGGCTATTGGTGCAGTCGTACTCGTGTACGTCACCTTCCATGATGCGTACCAGCAGAATGGTCAAAAATTGCTACTTCTCATGGCGAAGCATCGCTGATCAGGCCATCGGGCAGGTACAGTTCAATTTTCACAATGGTGCCCAATAATGTGGGCGTTCTCCAGTTATTTTGCAGTAGCATATGAGAGCTGGCCGTCATGTACTGCCCTAGACTCTACCCAAGTAAGAATTGTATTCTGTCAGTGTGAGATGCTATGAAACTTTTTAAGATTTCTTTTGGCATCTCTTTCTCTGTAATTGTAATCGTGTGGTCGATGTCGGACATTTTGGCATATTTGACACTGTTTACGACCATAACTATGAAAATAATTGTATACGTCACATATTGATAAAAATGGTGTGAACTCTGTGAAAACATATATTGACAGACCCTTGGTAAAGAAAGCTAATTAGCAATAGCCTAATTATCTTTCCCAATCACCTTGATCCTGCCAACTCTTGGCCAAACACCCACATGCATGCATCCAGGCCAAAACAAGCACACGTGAGTGCTGTGCACTACTAATTGTGTTACACGTGGATCGAGGAAATTAAAAGGTAGATGGCTGTCTTGATTCCTTATTGTGTTACACGTGGATCGAGGAAATTAAAAAGTAGATGGCTACCTTGCTTCCTTGTTGCGTGCTGTACTGAACGACAATAAGAAAAGGTGACGTCGCTTTCAAACTTCTAGTGGATGTAGCTGCACTGTGATTTCGCTACGCACACAGCGTGACGAAGCATGCCGACCGAGTGAACGTCAAATCGCGTTCTGCATGCGGCCTGAGGACGCCGGTGCTGCTATCTCTCGCGTGCGGTGCGAGACAACGTTGGCGTCAGGACGACATGAAGGGAAACACGCCGCGATCAGATTTCTTTTTTTCTAAAAAATAGATCTAGATTTTATTTCTAAATCATGGTGGCTACAAAATGCCTCTCTTATACCACTCAAAATCCTAACACGAAATTAACATCTCCAAAACCACTCAGTTAGCCTTCAACTATATTTCTATTTATAGTCTAGAGCCTAAAACTTGAGTTTATTCTAAGCCCACAAGTTCTAATTCAATTCCAATAAATAAGGGACCAAAAACCTTTTTATAACATAGGTTTTTTAACATTTCAATTTTTTTTAACTCATCACGTGTCGAAACATCTAGGATCGCACCTCATATATCTTCTTCACAAATCATCCACCTTTAATCTTTATGTACTCATGCATGAGCCCGACCGTTTCGTGACATCGTCGACCGTTTGAACCTCAAATCTCTCCATCGTAATCCAGATCCACCTCATCATCGACCACGATCGTCTCCATACTCAACCTGCGCATGCAAAGACCAAAGAACTTTTCTCGGCATAAGTTCTCTAACTTAACAAATATCAGTCCACACACACACGATACACCACATATAACAATGCTAAACAATGTTATTAATTATTCATCATCATAAATAATCTAAACCTAACCATATAGTCCAACAGTCAAGGTCTCAAGGGCAAAGGTGAGTAATTAATGCATGCATGTGCGGACAGTCTAGGATAGTAGATAGTGTGGAGGAGAATCCAAATGCCAAATTTAGGTTGCGCTCCGATCAGCTATGGGCAATGGCTTCTAGCGATGGATGGGCTTCTCATATACTGTACATTTTTTCCTTTTTTTGTTTTTTGGTTTTTTTGTGTTTTACTTTTTTCCCATATTCCTTTGTATTGTCCGCTCTATGTTAGCATGTCGTTTTTATTTTTATATTTTTTAAAATTTAATTATACCTAATAAACCAACTCAATTACAGTCAAAAATATACCAACTACAGTAAAATTTTAGTCAAAAATCATCACTATTCCGAACGCCCCTAAGGTGGCCGGCTACCTGTCACACGGAAAACCGCACGCTCGCGCCATGGTGGTGTGTGGCTGCATAAGTCGGACAAAATGTGGAGCAAGCGCTGGTTTCTTTGGTCTGGCAGTTCACACAAGGACAACCGTGATACATGTTAGAAATAAGCCCATTATTTGTGGCCCATTTTCTTAAATTCCAAAGTATGTAAGGTTTAGTACCATATTGCTAAGGTAAATTGGGAAAGAACAATTTATAAGGTGGAGTCCATTCCATTCCTTGAATTAAGGTAGTGAATGGCATGAGGATGGCTTTGCCTAATCACGCACGCGCGCGTATTCGCGTATTTTCGCGTGAAAATCGCGTGACTTGTGACTTGTAAAAATCGATGTGGCACGCCACTTGGCGACCATGTTCACCTTATTTTTACGAACCTCGCATCATCTCTCTCCTTTTAGCGGTCATGAGGCGCTTAATTACCATTATTTGACTTTGAATTTTATCGATTACGGTGAATAATTGATCGATTACGGTGAATAATTAAACGATTACGATGAATTATTTTCGTTCAATGAGGGCAGTTACTAGAGAGTAATTTGCACGTCTATAAAAGACCTGGAGACGTCTAGGCTTGGGGACGCGAACTTTTCATTTTCCTTCTCTTATTGTCCTCTTCCTCTCTGGTGATATTGTGCTGTTGTACTGTGCTGTTCGAACCACGCCGGCCTTTCTTCCCTACGTGCACCTGGAAGGAGGGTGAGCGGTATCTCCGAGCCATTGCTGCCGTGAAGACCTGCACGAGGGCAGCAATAAAGTTTTTGGACAGCGCACATCTGCGCAACCGCTCCTGCTCTGCTTCATCTACGTCCAGCACTGCGTCAAGCCTACACTGCATCAAGCCTGCGCTGCTTTCTACCCTTCATCAAGCCCATCAGTAAATCGTTCGTGTGTTCGTACGACTTTAATACAATATTTTTCTTGCGTATATTCTGAAGTCTGATGAGTAGCCTACTGTTATTAGTTAATTATGCATTACTAGTATATTATTTTTATCTCCTACTAAAACTTAGAATTAAAATATTACCTACATTTATAACAATACACACACGTCTATTCTAAGACCATCGAATGTAGATTGCTGGGAGTCGGAGCAGCCCCGGTGTTAAACCATTCTCTTAGACCGTTCTATACTTCGGAAGTATTGCCTGCTACCGTAAGCCACTTTAGCATCGTGCTATCACTTTTCAATGGTAGAGGATTTGAATTTAAATCAATAGGTCCTGATTGTGGTTCGATTGTACTAGATAGCTACGAGATCCTACAACGGAGAGCTCATGTTCTCACATTGAAACATGAGCTCAAGTACATGCATACTTATTTTGGAACGTAAAAACTTCACAAAAAATTACAAAAACAGTTTAATTAATGCATATAGGAAGCGAAACAAATTCTCGTGTTTCAAACCGGACCTACCTTATTTTGTCGTAGCATAATCTGAAGGGAGTTTAGCATGCACGTACTCTTATAAGATAATCAGTGACCCTAGTGTAGCCGTAAACGACAAGGCAAGTTGCCTTTCACTGTAGGACTTTACCCCCATTTACCTGAATTATCTACAGCCAGTCGAAAAACGAATATTATGGGGGCGCATGGTTTAGCGATGGCTTCTGGTTTTTAGTTGAAATTTTATTGTAGCTGACTTTTTAACTGTAGCTAATTTGGCTTTTTAGGTATAATTAATTTTTAAAAAATGTAAAAATAGAAAAAACATGTTAACCCATTAGGGACAATACAAAGGAACACGGGAAAAAAGAAGAAAATACAAAAAAGTCTAGAATATCTAAAAAAATTCAAAAAAATGAAATACTGAATAGTGAAAAAAAGCGAAGTTGAAGCGAAAAAAGCGCGCACTTTGATACATCAGAAACAATACCGTATGCGCCTTGCTTCCGTCAAAACAGTGTCTTGGTCGGATGCGTTACGACGGTGGCTTCTAACTTCGCTTTTATTTTATTATTTCTTAATTTCGTCTTTTTTAGTTTTGATATTTTAAGACTTTTTGGTTTTTTTTCCTGTATTTTTTTCATTATCTATAATGTACTAACATGTTTTTATATTTTTAATTTTTTAAATATAATTATTTAAATAAATCATCTCAACTATAGTAAAATATAAATTAACTATAATAAAAAATTATAAGTCATTGATTCCGAGCCCACGTTTTCTGTATGGATGGTTGCTCTGGGCCTGTAGTAGTGCCGATAAGCCAGCACACGGATCTTGATGCATTTGTCGAGTAGTCCACTCAGCGCCCTCGTGGCTCAGCCCGATTCCAGGCATGGGGAAGCACGTCGTACTTTGCGTCTGATCTCTAGCTGGTGTTAGCTTTCTCGTCGTGTCTGTATAAACGGCGTATCTCACTTGCTCTTCCTGAGCCAAGATACAGACACTGCTTATGCTACCGCTAGTCTGCTACTTCCTCCGATCTTAAGAGAGCAGGGTGGGTTCGCTAGGATTTGGAAGACGGAGGCATGCCTTCGCCGGCGGCTGGCGGTGCTCGTGGCGGCAATGCCGGCCTCGCCGACCCGCTGCTGGTCGACCGCGACGGCGCGGGGCAGGTCGTCGCGAAGGACAAGTACTGGGTGCCCGCCGACGAGGAGGAGATGCTGGCGGCGCAGGAGTGCAGCGGCGAGGACGGCCGGCCGCTGCTGTACCGCACGTTCAAGGTCAAGGGCATCCTCCTGCACCCCTACAGGTGCGTCCGCTTAGTACTTTTTTTCTCTTCGTTTTTTCGCGTGTCCGCTTAGTTCTTTTTTCTTTTCTTTTCTATTTGCGTGCACGCAAGCATATACATACTACTTTTGAAACAGATGCTAGCTAGTTCCTGTGCAATGTGCATTTTCCCGTGCTGTTAAAGGATATTTAGGGGGCGCTCGTTTTAGCGATGATTTCTGGTTGAAATTTTACTGTAGTTGGCTTTTTTTTACTGTAGCTGATTTGGCTTTTTAGGCATAATTAATTTAAAAAATGTAAAAATAGAAAAAAAATATGTTAACCCATTAGGGACAATAAAAAGGAACACGGGAAAAAAGAAAATACAAAAAAGCTTAAAATATCTAAAAAAATTCAGAAAAAGACAAAATACTGAATAGTGAAAAAACAGAAACTAAAAGCTGAGCCGAAATAAGCGGAGCCTTATCAGATGCAGGCACGTAACAGTTTGTCTGGATGTAGGTGGGTATTTTTACTTTGTTATTTGGATTATAATTTTTGAATTCTGATTATTTGCAAGAAGAGAATATAAAAAGAAAGATAGTTGTATATGATTTTAGTCAGTATAGCTGAAGTCGATATAATATCTACTATAATTAATTTACAGACTTTGTCTTAAAAAGATGTATTGTTTAAAAGCTAGCTGCCGTAGAAAAAACCAAAATTTATAAATATAAAACCCAAAAGAACCCAACCATACTTTTGACTATGTTCTCAACTTCAAAAATGGATCCACATATTTATGAGTGGGTTCTTTTAGTTTGTAACTTATAATTTTTTTGTTATTGATTTCTGGTTGTTCACGAGAAAGTACAAAGAGAGACAGTTACATACGATTTTAACCAATATAGTTAAAGTTGTATAATATATTATAATCAATTTATATATTTTATCTTAAAAAGATATAGCGCTCTAAAACTAAATACTTTAACAAAAATAAAAATCATAAACAATAAGCCGGATCGAACCACCCATCATTTTTCCTAAACGGCCTATACACTTTTAAATTTTAAGAGCACAGCTTTTTACCAACCGACAGTATATTAGCCCTCTGACGGCAGTTTATTAATCAAAAAGTTATTATTAACGCTTAAAAGAACTAGCTTGGGTGGTTGGGTGGCTTGCACGTGCAGAGACAAAGTTGACATAGTAGAGAAAGTACGCAAAGTGAGTGTACTCCACTGTTTATAGTTCTGGAGAAAACTGGTGACGCACGTGCATGAGCTTTAAGAAAATCATACAAAAGGCTTGCTCCAAAGATGTAAGCTCTGCCTTTTGGCTTTTTTTTAATAGATTTTTACTATAATGAGTGTTATCTTTTTATAAGTTAAAAAACAATAATGATTTAGAAAAATTAAAAAACACCACTACATATTTTGAGTAATACAAAGAAATAAAAGAAAACCAAAAAATCAAATTTTAGAAGCAAAAAGCTGCACAGCGGTTGAGAGCGCCTTTACAGTGGCTGCGCACGGCCGCACGGGCTGAGCAGAACGAGGAAGAAGATTAGGAAAGAAGAGGTGGCAGGGGATGTAAGGAGAAGGTCCAAAAAATTGAAAACCGATGGCATAAGATAAAGGCTCAAATTTTTATTTTTTTAGCCTTATGATTAGACTGTTTTTATTTTTACAGTACCTAATCGTTAAATATTGTGTTTTTTAAAGACGATATCTATGAGTAAATTACAATACAAACTATATTAAATTAAGCTCTACTTGCTAAAATTATATACGATTATTTTTTTATATATTATTTCTTATAAATAAATCAAAAGTGAAAAACCACAAATATAGATGATGATAACATTGTTGTCGCTCGCATCGCACTAGAAAATAGTGTGCCGAGAATTCGTAGGCGTACGGGCCGTGCAGCCTGTATGGTGGTTCAGGAATGTTTTGTAGACAAAGGCACTCACGAGACAAGAGCACAATCATAAGGCGATCGTTTTAGCGATAGCTTCTGGTTTTTGGTTGAAATTTCACTGTAGCTGATTTGGTTTTTTTGGTATAATTAAATTTAAAAAAATTTAAAAATAGAAAAAATATGTTAGCCCATTACGGACAATACAAAGGAACACGAGGAAAAAAGAAAAATACAAAAAAGCCCAAAAAATCTAAAAAAAATTTAGAAAAGACAATTCTTGAATAGTAAAAAAAATGAAGCTAGAAGCTAAAAGTCAAACAATGAGGAGACCGGTTCTAAACAAAGAATCACTTCGAATTCTATCTTTTAAAAATTAAAATCTATTTGAAGCACATTGTATTTTTAACTGGCTTCTTTTCTTTTCCTTTTTTTATTTTCTTCTTCTTTCCTTTTTCTCTTTTTCTTTGTATTATTTATGAAGATATAATGACATCTTTTAACTTTTTTTAAAATGCTACTAATTGTTATAGTATTATTTCAGCTAAAACCAAAGGCCATCGCACTTTAGAATAGTGCCTAAATCATTCACAAAAGCATTTTTACTACATTTAATCTACAGTAAATATTCTAGTTATTTTTTTACACTGCTACTCGTACAGCCAGTGCAGTAAGAATGTAAGATTCAGATTGGAATCCTAAAATTATTCTCATGAGTGCATGTCCTAATCTTTTTTTTTGTTAATGTGTAACAGGTTACTGACCTTGGTCAGACTAATCGCAGTCATCCTCTTTTTCATCTGGCGCATGAAGCACCAGGACTCCGACGCCATGTGGCTGTGGTGGATATCGGTCGTCGGGGACTTCTGGTTCGGCGTCAGCTGGCTGCTAAACCAGGCCTCCAAGCTCAACCCCATCAAAACCGTCCCCAACCTCTCCTCCTGAGGCAGCAGTTCGACCTCCCCGACGGCGGCTCCACGCTCCCCGGCCTCGACGTGTTCATCAACACCGTCGACCCCGTGGACGAGCCCATGCTCTACACCATGAACTCCGTCCTGTCCATCCTCGCCACCGACTACCCAGTCGAGAGGCACGCGACCTACCTCTCCGACGACGGCGGGTCGCTGGTCCATTACGAGGGGTTGCTCGAGACCGCGAAGTTCGCCGCGTTGTGGGTGCCGTTCTGCCGGAAGCATCGCGTCGAGCCGAGGGCCCCCGAGAGCTACTTCGGGATGAAGATGCGCACGTACACGGGGACAGCGCCTGAGGAGATCCTCGACGACCATGGGCGCATGCGTAGGGAGTATGAGGAGTTCAAGGCGCGTTTAGACGCGCTTTTTACTGTCATCCCGCAACGATCGGAAGCGTACAACCGTGCAGATACCAAAGGTGCAAAGGCAACTTGGATGGCAGATGGGACGCAATGGCCAGGCACATGGATTGAGCCGGCTGAGAACCATAGGAAGGGACATCACGCCGGAATTGTTCAGGTAAAAAATATACATTTATTAACATGTGTTTCGTAGTGGAAGTTCGGCTAGTTTGGCATAAGAAATTTATTTTTGTTTCATATAAGTGGTGCTGATTTGCATAGTTCCACATATTGGTGCATCTTCAAAAACCGTAATTGATTATGAAAACCCAAAAAAAATGATCACAAATAACAAAAGCTCTGGTCAGGCAAGTTTCCTAGTCTTACAGTTCTAGTGTGTTGCAGTTTTGATCTGTACTCTCTCTGTTCTTCTTTAAATGTCATTTTAGAATACATGCAATTAACCTTTTCAAACTAACTACTAATATGCACAATATTATTTACATTTGTCATGTCCATGTGAAAATTATATTACTGGATTTGGCATTAACAATACTTTCTTAATATTATATTTTTAATAATTTTTACTACCATATAATTAAAAAAAGTAACAATCAAATATACATTAAAGACCGTGTCGATATCCAAAACGGCAAATAAAAAAATGGAGGTAGTAAATTAATACACAAACTTAAATTCATTCTACTCAATTCACCAACCTAAATAAAACAAATAAAGATATACGTTACAAAGCAAATGTACTGAATTATTTGTTGCTGACAAAATTGTTCAATAGGTTATGTTGAACCGTTCGAGCAATGGGCCTCAGCTCGGCGTGCCGGCAAGCTCTGACAACCCTCTGAACTTCAGCTCCGTTGACGTGCGCCTCCCGATGCTGGTCTACATCGCACGCGAGAAGCGGCCGGGCTACGACCACCAGAAGAAGGCGGGCGCCATGAACGTGCAGCTGCGCGTCTCTGCCCTGCTGTCCAACGCGCCCTTCATCATCAACTTCGACGGCGACCACTACATCAACAACTCCCAGGCCTTCCGCGCCGCCATGTGCTTCATGCTGGACCGGCGCGACGGCGAAAACACCGCCTTCGTCCAGTTCCCGCAGCGCTTCGATGACGTCGACCCGACGGACCGGTACTGCAACCACAACCGCGTCTTCTTCGACGCCACCCTGCTCGGCCTCAACGGCATCCAGGGGCCCTCCTACGTCGGCACCGGCTGCATGTTCCGCCGCGTCGCGCTCTACGGTGCCGACCCGCCTCATTGGCGGCCCGACGATGCCAAGGTCCTGGACAGGCCCAACAAGTTTGGCAAGTCGATGCCATTCATCAGCTCGATACCGTTGGCCGCGAACCAAGAGCGGTCCATCGCGTCGCCGGCGTCGCTCGACGAACTGGTCATGGCGGAGCTGGCCGACGTCATGACGTGCGCGTACGAGGACGGGACGCAGTGGGGCAACGGCGTCGGGTGGGTGTACAACATCGCGACGGAGGACGTGGTGACCGGCTTCCGGCTGCACCGGTCAGGGTGGCGGTCCATGTACTGCGCCATGGAGCCCGACGCGTTCCGCGGCACGGCGCCAATCAACCTGACGGAGCGTCTGTACCAGATCCTGCGCTGGTCGGCGGGCTCCCTGGAGATGTTCTTCTCCCGCTTCTGCCCGCTCCTCGCCGGCCCCCGGCTCCACCCCATGCAGCGCGTCGCCTACACCAACATGACGGCCTACCCGGTCACGGCGCTCTTCATCGTCGTGTACGACCTCTTCCCGGTGATGTGGCTCTTCCGCGGCCAGTTCTACATCCAGAAGCCGTTCCCGACGTACGTGCTGTACGTCGTCGTCGTCGTTGCCATGATCGAGGTGATCGGCATGGTCGAGATCAGGTGGGCGGGCCTCACATTACTCGACTGGATCCGCAACGAGCAGTTCTACATGATCGGCGCAACGAGCGTGTACCCGACTGCCGTGGTGCACATCCTGCTCAGGCGGCTCCTCGGCCTGAAGGGCGTGCCCTTCAAGCTGACGGCGAAGCAGCTGGCGAGCGGCGCAAGGGAGAGGTTCGCCGAGATGTACGACGTGCAGTGGGCGCCGCTGCTGGCCCCGACCGTGATGGTGTTAGCCGTGAACGTGGCCGCCATTGGCTTGGCGGCGGGGAAGGCGATCACCTGGGGGTGGTCAGCCGCGCAGGTCGCCGACGCGGCGACCGGGCTTCTGTTCAACGTGTGGATCCTGCTGCTGCTCTACCCGTTCGCGCTCGGGATCATGGGGCGCTGCAGCAAGAGGCCCTACGTTCTCTTCGCCCTGCTGGTGGTCGCGCTTGCCGCCATCGCGTCGGTGTATGTCGCGCTCCAGGCCGCGCTCGCCGGCTCCGTGCCGTTCCGGCTGGGATGGTCGGGTGGCGCCGTTTCTCCGGCGAGCTGGCGGGTTTAGGAGATGTGTTTTGATTGATTGATGCAGGTCAACTCGGGGCGATCGATCCCCTGACCCCTATTGGGTGTTGTTGCTAGCTAATTAAGCTAGTTTAAAATTTTGTTGAGCAATGTTTGTAATAGCTCTGGGTCGAACAGCTTGTGTATTCCAGTTCACTGGATATATCCAACGTGATACATTTGCTTGTGAAAAGAGATCGAGGCCCCATTTGGAACGTGAAAATTATTCCTGATTCTGGCAATATTTTGTGCGGCCCATTGGACCAACTGCAACGGCTTTGGGTTTGGGTTGATCCTTTTTTAACCTAAGTTCTGTGAGCTTATGTTCTGTTTGACATTGCCTCGTTCTTTTTAGCTTATAATTTATAGTTTTTTTGAACAAATAAATAATTTCTACATCGTCTTTTCGAAGTGGCTTATCAGGATAGCCTTTTCAAAACGACTTATTGATATTAATTTATTCGTACAAACACTCACGCTAAAATTAAAAGTCATAAGCCACAAGAAAAAATTACGCACCATTGTCTTCTTGCTGTCCTTATCCCTTTGGTTGTCTTCCTCCCATTCATTGTTTCCTCGCTTCTATTTTTGTCTTCTTGTTTAGTTTTTCTTCTAAGTAAGCAATTGTTTAGTTTGTTGTAGTACAAGCTCGCCAACAAACTCGAATAAAATAGAATCAACAATCACATTGCAATATTTTTCTTCAGACAAATCATATCGCTGACCAGAATGTTCCTTACAACTCAAGAGTGTCTAAAATTTGAACAAGACCATGGAAGCTAGCTGCTGCAGGCTGGACTGGGTATGATGATCAGTGAGTCATTGCCCTTTGCACTTTTGACTTCCACAAATTAAAAAAGAACGAGAGAGAGAGAAGGGGCTATACTCTCTGAAGTGTTGGTCCTCCTGCGATTGTATGGTTTTTGAACCTTAACAACCTTGCTAGTTGCAACTGATCATGTGCAGTTGTGCACCCAGATAGGCTAATAATTCTCCATGATGAGCACTGTTTAGCAGAACCTCAGAACAAACCTACGTCATGATGTCCATGTAGATTGCAAAGGCAGGATCGAATGCCCAAAAAGAACAAAGCACAAAAAAAGCTCTGTAGTTGATACGGCAAAACTGGAGATGTATTGTTCAGAGGAAAACAGAGACTAAGTTCTGAATCTATTCATATGACTCAACAAAACAAACTTGCAACTGAATGCTAAATATGCAAACGACTAAACCGGATCACAACACCACGATCCATATTAACCGGAAAAACAGACTACATGCACTCTGCATGTTATTGACTCACGCATGCACTCCACGCTTGCTGCGGGTACATCCTGCATGCTCTCTGAAGACTCGTTCATCAACTGACGCTGCAGCAGACTTACACTCCAACGGCTCATGTGCAGGATTAAGTCCAACGTACTCCTCCCTAATCCTGATGTGAGCCAAGATCTCGAACACCAAGTAGATGTCACATTGTTGCCAACTTCACTGCCGGTAACGCTTTTGTCAAAGCATCAGCTCTTTGCTCTTCAGTGCACACTCGCTGAACTTCAATTCTTCCTCCTTCAATACACTCCCTGATAAAATGATACTTGGTGTCAATATGCTTGCTTCTCCCATGAAAAACGGGATTCTTCATTAGTGCAATAGCTGAATTATTGTCAACAAATATCTTCACTGTTCTTTGGTCTTTTCGAGTGAGCTCTTCCAAAGAAACTTAGAGCCAAAGAGCTTGCATAGCTGCTGCCATAGCCGCCATAAATTCAGCCTCACAAGATGAGAGCGCCACTGTTTTCTATTTCTGTGAACACCAAGACACTAAGCTTTCATTGATATAGAAAGCCATTCCACCTGTGCTTTTCTTGTCATCCAAGTCTCCTGCTAAATCGCTATCAATGTATCCTGTCAACACTTCATCACCTCCTTCTCAGGTATACACCAGCCCAAGATTTATGGTACCCTTCAGGTATCGAAGGATTTGCTTCACAACTCTAGAATGCATCACTGTTGGTCTATCCATGAACCTGCTTATAACTCCAACAGGGAATGACAAATCTGGCCGAGTGTGCAGTAAATACCTGAGGCAACCTATCATTCTCTGATATTCTGTAGCATCAACTGGCTGTCCGTCAGTGTCTATGTGCAGTTTTGTTCTCTGCTCCATGGGGTATTTGGTTGCATTACAGTCCATCATGCCGAATCGTTTCAGCACCTTCACTGCATATCCAGCTTGCTTGATTGTCACACAATCCTCTTGCTGTGACACCTCAATCCCAAGGTAATATGACAACAGACCCAAATCACTCATTTCGAATTCAGTTGTCATTTGTTGCTTGAAGGTTTCAATCTCCCTTGGATCACTCCCCGTGACAATGAGATCATCCACATACACCCCAAGTATAATTTCAGCTCTTCCTTCCCCTCTTGTGTACACCGCACGTTCCTATATACATCTCCTAAAACCAAACTTCTTCAGACTTTTGTCCAGCTTTATATTCCAAGCTCTCGGCGCCTGCCGAAGACCATAGAGGGCCTTGCTCAGCTTAAGCACCAGATGCTCTTTGTCCTCCACAGAATAGCCCTCTGGTTGTGACACATAGACCTCTTCTTCAAGTTCTCCATACAGAAAAGCTGTCTTGATATCAAGGTGATGCACTTGCTAGCTACGATTTGCAGCAAGGGCAAGAATCACTCGCACTGTGTCCAATCTCGCAACTGGTGCAAATACCTCTTCGAAATCAACTCCTTGTCGGTGCACATATCCTTTCGCCACTAACCGGGCTTTGTGCTTGATCACCTTACCTTCCGAGTTTTTCTTCAATTTATAAACCCACTTAAGTCCAATGGGTTTGTGTCCAGCAGGTGTGCTCGGTGTGCTTCGTTTGACGCGCTCCTTTTTCCTTTCCTCTGACCAAAAGCTACACTGATCATTTCTCGCCACTTGAACCATGCTTCTATTCGTCTCCATAAAAAAAGTCTCGCAACCGTGTCATATTCCGATGTTCTGATCAGCTCCTGCGCTTGATAACTTAGACCCACAGGAACAGCAGAATTGCAGACGTTAGAAGAAATTATGAATTTAGTGTGGTTGTTAGGGTGCAAAACAGGTTAACCTACCGACATTAACAAGATAATTACTGTCCTGAAAATAAAAACACAGAAATTGCTTCGACGCCAAACCTGGGATGCAATCGGCTGCGTCGCGCACTAACCAGCAGCGATGTAACCGCAGATTAGGAGACATCACCGAGCGGTAGAGACGGCGACGGCGAACCTGGGTCTTGGAATTGGATACGGCGACGGCGAGTCACCAAGGTGTGATTTGCGATGTGAGAAGGGCATCGGGCAAGGTGGGCCTTCGCTGCGGCCTGCGGCGTAGTCAAGGACTCGGGAGTCAGGCCCACCTTATTTGGCCCTTCACCGACGGTTAGTTAGGTGATGGGCTGTGGTGGCGTCAAATAATGGGCCTTCTTGTTAAAGACTTTTTCGAAGCTCGGCGAGCACGAAGGTGAAGATGAGGGTGTTGGCTAGGGAGGTTGATTCCAACAATGTCCACTCAGATGAGTTTAGGGTAATATGATTTTTTTTTATTCATAGCAAACTACGGACATTAAGCTAGCAACCGGAAAAGCATATAACCATGGACCAAAAAACACATGTTTATGCTATTCTCGGGAATTTTTGGCTGGAGAGGTAAGGCCCAGTTTGAAATGCAAAATCTTTTCTCATATTCTAACTAAAAATGAACTGATTCCTACTAAATTCTCGTAAAATTCATTGGTTTCCATCCGGCCAGGAGATGTATCGACGGATAAGCACCGAGTGGTTCTCGTTTGATAAGTGCTCCGAAAAGGAAGTACGTTGCTACATTCCAGCCTGGGCTAGCTACACTGCGCATCGGCGAAGGCGACGCTCTCGGCGTTACGCAAGGCAGGTTTGGTGCTAGTACGCCGGTGACGTTAATGGACAGGAGCTCCAACGATCTAGGAGGTAACGACGCTCACTCCTAGGCCAATAATGCGGCAGGCAGGTGGTTTGAATCTTGGCAGCGAGCAGAGCTCAACCTCAACCGTTTGGCCCGGCTCCAGTACTGATTAGTACTGAAACGTCGACAGTGTTCCGAGTTATATGGCAGTCAGCATCCATAGCCCAGGGTGGACATAATAACTTGCTGATTCCTGCACAAGTGGACAACACTATGGCAACGATTAGTTTGGCTTCTGCGATCGTCAGTGATCAACGTCGGAACACTATAGCGTGCACTATGCGTGCTACAGTAAAAAAATTTTGTTTTTTTCTTGTATTCCTTTGCATCGTCCGCTCTAGATTAACGTGCCGTTTTTATTTTTATATTTTTTAAATTTAATTATACTCAATAAACCAACTCACTCTGATGTTTTTCAACAAAAATCAAAAACCATTGTTATTCCGAATGCCCCTATGTCCTCCCGTACCTTTCGGTCCAGTTGTTTTTCTGGTCTGACCTGGAGGCAATATCTTCTGCTAACGTACACGTTTTTGTAAAGATGTCATTCCTGTTGAAACATGAGCATAGAGATATTATTTATCTAGCAGGTGACTTTTGGCCGGTTGTATTTGACCGTCACACTCAACTTGGTTCTTGCCGCAGGTACAATTTATCACGATCTCGTATCTTCTTGATTCGCTTGGTTTCTTGCCCTATATAATCCCCATGCGGCAAGCACCTACACGGCACGAGCAAGCGAGCTAGCTAGGGGCACGACGGCCACGGCTTCCACGATGGCCTCGGCGGTCACTCGCAGGATCAACGCGCTCTGCGTTGAGCCCCCGAACGGCAAAGGCGTGGCCGACGGGGACGGCGGGCGCACCAGCGCGGCAGCGGACTCGCCAGCGGCCAAGCGGATCAGCGACTCCAAAGATAATGTGTGGGTGGCCGTCGACGAAGGAGACATGTCGGGGACCGGTGCTGGCGACAGCAGCCGGCCGCTGCTGTTCCGGACCACGAAGGTCAAGGGCAGCATCCTGCATCCTTACAGGTTATCTGCATGTCATCCTATGTAGCTGCTAGCTTGTTAGTATATTGCTACTTATGAATCGCGACGACCGAAGTCTTATGTGCATTTTGTCCATCGCTAGATATGTAATATGATTGTGCATGGCGTAATATGATTGTGCGTGGTCTAACAGGTTCTTCATTCTCGTGCGATTGGTCACCATCATCGCGTTCTTCGTGTGGCGCATAGAGCACAAAAACCATGACGGCATGTGGCTCTGGGTTATGTCCATTGTCGGTGACGTCTGGTTCGGCTTCACATGGCTGCTCAACCAGCTCCCCAAGCTCAACCCTACCAAACGCGTCCCGGACCTCGCCGCCCTTGCAGATCAATATGGCTCCTCGGGCGAATCCAACCTGCCAGGCATCGATGTCTTCGTCACCACCGTCGACCCCGCGGATGAGCCCATACTGTACACCGTGAACTCCATCCTCTCCATCCTCGCCACTGACTACCCAGTCGACAGGTATGCGTGCTACCTTTCGGACGACGGCGGGACGCTGGTCCACTACGAGGCGATGGTCGAAGTTGCCAAGTTCGCTGCGCTCTGGGTCCCCTTCTGTCGAAAGTATTGCATCGAACCTAGGGCCCCAGAGAACTACTTCGTGATGAAAACGCAGCCGTACATAGGAAGCATGCCTCGAGAATTCATGAGTGATCACAGGCGCGTGCGGAGAGAATACGAAGAGTTCAAGGTGAGGATAGACTCCCTCTCTAACACAATTCGCCGACGGTCTGACGCGTACAACAACGCGAACGCCGAAGAAGCTGGTGCAAAGGCAACTTGGATGGCTGATGGGACACAGTGGCCCGGCACATGGATGGAGCAAGCTGAGAACCATCGAAGAGGACAGCATGCTGGAATTGTTCAGGTATAACCTGCACCTTTCAATTACTGGTTTTCTCTGACATATTTTGTTGACAGGAAATTTGGAGCTAACATGCTCTTTAACAGGTCATACTAGGCCATCCGAGTCATAAACCACAACTCGGATTGCCAGCAAGCACCGAGAATCCATTCAACTTCAGCAACGTGGACATGCGCCTCCCAATGCTCGTCTACATGTCCCGTGAGAAGCGCCCTGGCCATAACCACCAAAAGAAGGCAGGCGCCATGAATGTGATGCTCCGTGTCTCTGCCTTGCTCTCCAACGCGCCCTTCGTCATCAACTTCGACTGCGATCACTACATCAACAACTCCCAAGCTTTCCGCGGCACTATGTGCTTTATGCTCGACCCTCGCGACGGGCGGAACACCGCCTTTGTCCAGTTTCCACAACGATTTGACGACGTCGACCCAACAGATCGGTATGCCAACCACAACCGTGTCTTCTTCGACGGCACCATGCTCTCCCTCAATGGTCTCCAGGGGCCCTCCTACCTTGGCACCGGCACCATATTTCGTCGTGTTGCGCTCTACGGCATGGAGCCACCTCGTTGGAGAGTCGACGACGGCAAGGCCAACGAGTTTGGTGACTCCAAAGCATTCATAAACTCGATGCTAGATGGTGCAAACCAGGAACGGTCCATCACACCTATGTCGCTAGACGAGTCAATCGCCAATGACCTGACTACCCTGACGACGTGTGCTTATGAGGATGGGAGTTCATGGGGGAGAGACGTCGGGTGGGTCTACGACATCGCGACGGAGGACGTGGTGACCGGATTCCGCATGCACCGGCAAGGGTGGCGCTCCATGTATTGCTCCATGGAACCAGCCGCATTCCGCGGCACCGCTCCGATCAACCTCACCGAGCGCCTATACCAGGTGCTGCGCTGGTCAGGTGGCTCCCTCGAGATGTTTTTCTCCCACAGTAATGCTTTCCTTGCAGGCCGCCGGCTCCACCCTCTACAGCGCATCGCATACCTCAACATGTCGACCTACCCAATTGTCACAGTGTTCATCCTAGCCTACAACCTCTTCCCGGTGATGTGGCTCATCTCCGAGCAATTCTACATCCAGAGACCATTCGGCACGTACATCCTGTACCTCATCACGATCATGGCAATGATGCACGTGATCGGCATGTTCGAGGTGAAATGGGCAGGAATCACATTGCTGGACTGGTGCCGTAACGAGCAGTTCTACATGATCGGCGCGACAGGTGTGTACCCGACGGCGGTGCTGTACATGGCTCTGAAGCTCATCACAGGGAAGGGGATACACTTCAGGCTCACGTCGAAGCAGACGGAGGCTTGCTCCAACGACAAGTTCGCAGACTTGTACGTCGTGCGGTGGGTGCCGTTGCTAATCCCGACCATCGTAGTCCTAGTCGTGAACATTGGGGCCGTCGGTGCGGCGATCGGCAAGGCTGCGACATGGGGGCTATTCACGGAGGAGGCGCGGCTTGCGGTGCTTGGAATGGTGTTCAACGTGTGGATTCTTGTGCTCCTGTATCCGTTTGCACTTGGGATCATGGGGCAGTGGGGGAAGAGACCCATCATCCTTTTTGTTATGCTGGTGATGGCTATTGGTGCAGTCGTACTCGTGTCGTCACCTTCCATGATGCGTGCAGCAGAATGGTCAAAAATTGCTACTTCTCATGGCGAAGCATCGCTGATCAGGCCATCGGGCAGGTACAGTTCAATTTTCACAATGGTGCCCAATAATGTGGGCGTTCTCCAGTTATTTTGCAGTAGCATATGAGAGCTGGCCGTCATATCGCCTAGACTCTACCCAAGTAAGAATTGTATTCTGTCAGTGTGAGATGCTATGAAACTTTTTAAGATTTCTTTTGGCATCTCTTTCTCTGTAATTGTAATCGTGTGGTCGATGTCGGACATTTTGGCATATTTGACACTGCTTACGACCATAACTATGAAAATAATTGTATACGTCACATATTGATAAAAATGGTGTGAACTCTGTGAAAACATATATTGACAGACCCTTGGTAAAGAAAGCTAATTAGCAATAGCCTAATTATCTTTCCCAATCACCTTGATCCTGCCAACTCTTGGCCAAACACCCACATGCATGCATCCAGGCCAAAACAAGCACACGTGAGTGCTGTGCACTACTAATTGTGTTACACGTGGATCGAGGAAATTAAAAGGTAGATGGCTGTCTTGATTCCTTATTGTGTTACACGTGGATCGAGGAAATTAAAAAGTAGATGGCTACCTTGCTTCCTTGTTGCGTGCTGTACTGAACGACAATAAGAAAAGGTGACGTCGCTTTCAAACTTCTAGTGGATGTAGCTGCACTGTGATTTCGCTACGCACACAGCGTGACGAAGCATGCCGACCGAGTGAACGTCAAATCGCGTTCTGCATGCGGCCTGAGGACGCCGGTGCTGCTATCTCTCGCGTGCGGTGCGAGACAACGTTGGCGTCAGGACGACATGAAGGGAAACACGCCGCCGATCAGATTTCTTTTTTTCTAAAAAATAGATCTAGATTTTATTTCTAAATCATGGTGGCTACAAAATGCCTCTCTTATACCACTCAAAATCCTAACACGAAATTAACATCTCCAAAACCACTCAGTTAGCCTTCAACTATATTTCTATTTATAGTCTAGAGCCTAAAACTTGAGTTTATTCTAAGCCCACAAGTTCTAATTCAATTCCAATAAATAAGGGACCAAAAACCTTTTTATAACATAGGTTTTTTAACATTTCAATTTTTTTTAACTCATCACGTGTCGAAACATCTAGGATCGCACCTCATATATCTTCTTCACAAATCATCCACCTTTAATCTTTATGTACTCATGCATGAGCCCGACCGTTTCGTGACATCGTCGACCGTTTGAACCTCAAATCTCTCCATCGTAATCCAGATCCACCTCATCATCGACCACGATCGTCTCCATACTCAACCTGCGCATGCAAAGACCAAAGAACTTTTCTCGGCATAAGTTCTCTAACTTAACAAATATCAGTCCACACACACACGATACACCACATATAACAATGCTAAACAATGTTATTAATTATTCATCATCATAAATAATCTAAACCTAACCATATAGTCCAACAGTCAAGGTCTCAAGGGCAAAGGTGAGTAATTAATGCATGCATGTGCGGACAGTCTAGGATAGTAGATAGTGTGGAGGAGAATCCAAATGCCAAATTTAGGTTGCGCTCCGATCAGCTATGGGCAATGGCTTCTAGCGATGGATGGGCTTCTCATATACTGTACATTTTTTCCTTTTTTTGTTTTTTGGTTTTTTTGTTTTACTTTTTTCCCATATTCCTTTGTATTGTCCGCTCTATGTTAGCATGTCGTTTTTATTTTTATATTTTTTAAAATTTAATTATACCTAATAAACCAACTCAATTACAGTCAAAAATATACCAACTACAGTAAAATTTTAGTCAAAAATCATCACTATTCCGAACGCCCCTAAGGTGGCCGGCTACCTGTCACACGGAAAACCGCACGCTCGCGCCATGGTGGTGTGTGGCTGCGCAAGCTGGACAGAAATGTGGAGCAAACGCTGGTTTGCTGGTCCTGGCGGTTCACACAAGGACAACCGTGATACATGTTAGAAATAAGCCCATTATTTGTGGCCCATTTTCTTAAATTCCAAAGTATGTAAGGTTTAGTACCATATTGCTAAGGTAAATTGGGAAAGAACAATTTATAAGGTGGAGTCCATTCCATTCCTTGAATTAAGGTAGTGAATGGCATGAGGATGGTTTTGCCTAATCACGCACGCGCGCGTATTCGCGTATTTTCGCGTGAAAATCGCGTGACTTGTGACTTGTAAAAATCGATGTGGCACGCCACTTGGCAGACCATGTTCACCTTATTTTTTCTGAACCTCGCATCATCTCTCTCCTTTTAACTGGTCATGAGACTGCTTAATTACCATTATTTGACTTTGAATTTTATCAGTTACCAGTGAATAATTGATCAGTTACCAGTGAATAATTAAACAGTTACCAGTGAATTATTTTCGTTCAATGAGGGCAGTTACTAGAGAGTAATTTGCACGTCTATAAAAGACCTGGAGACGTCTAGGCTTGGGGACGCGAACTTTTCATTTTCCTTCTCTTATTGTCCTCTTCCTCTCTGGTGATATTGTGCTGTTGTACTGTGCTGTTCGAACCACGCCGGCCTTTCTTCCCTACGTGCACCTGGAAGGAGGGTGAGCGGTATCTCCGAGCCATTGCTGCCGTGAAGACCTGCACGAGGGCAGCAATAAAGTTTTTGGACAGCGCACATCTGCGCAACCGCTCCTGCTCGCTTCATCTCGTCCAAAGATCGCGTCAAGCCTACACTGCATCAAGCCTGCGCTGCTTTCTACCCTTCATCAAGCCCATCAGTAAATCGTTCGTGTGTTCGTACGACTTTAATACAATATTTTTCTTGCGTATATTCTGAAGTCTGATGAGTAGCCTACTGTTATTAGTTAATTATGCATTACTAGTATATTATTTTTATCTCCTACTAAAACTTAGAATTAAAATATTACCTACATTTATAACAATACACACACGTCTATTCTAAGACCATCGAATGTAGATTGCTGGGAGTCGGAGCAGCCCCGGTGTTAAACCATTCTCTTAGACCGTTCTATACTTCGGAAGTATTGCCTGCTACCGTAAGCCACTTTAGCATCGTGCTATCACTTTTCAATGGTAGAGGATTTGAATTTAAATCAATAGGTCCTGATTGTGGTTCGATTGTACTAGATAGCTACGAGATCCTACAACGGAGAGCTCATGTTCTCACATTGAAACATGAGCTCAAGTACATGCATACTTATTTTGGAACGTAAAAACTTCACAAAAAATTACAAAAACAGTTTAATTAATGCATATAGGAAGCGAAACAAATTCTCGTGTTTCAAACCGGACCTACCTTATTTTGTCGTAGCATAATCTGAAGGGAGTTTAGCATGCACGTACTCTTATAAGATAATCAGTGACCCTAGTGTAGCCGTAAACGACAAGGCAAGTTGCCTTTCACTGTAGGACTTTACCCCCATTTACCTGAATTATCTACAGCCAGTCGAAAAACGAATATTATGGGGGCGCATGGTTTAGCGATGGCTTCTGGTTTTTAGTTGAAATTTTATTGTAGCTGACTTTTTTACTGTAGCTAATTTGGCTTTTTAGGTATAATTAATTTTTAAAAAATGTAAAAATAGAAAAAACATGTTAACCCATTAGGGACAATACAAAGGAACACGGGAAAAAAGAAGAAAATACAAAAAAGTCTAGAATATCTAAAAAAATTCAAAAAAATGAAATACTGAATAGTGAAAAAAAAAGCAGAAGTTGAAGCCGAAAAAAAGCCGCGCACCTGATACACTGTAAACAATACCGTATGCGCCTTGCTTCCCGTCCAAACAGTGTCTTGGTCAGATGCGTTCTGACGGTGGCTTCTAACTTCTGCTTTTATTTTATTATTTCTTAATTTCGTCTTTTTTTAGTTTTTGATATTTTAAGACTTTTTTGTTTTTTTTCCTGTATTTTTTTCATTATCTATAATGTACTAACATGTTTTTATATTTTTAATTTTTTAAATATAATTATTTAAATAAATCATCTCAACTATAGTAAAATATAAATTAACTATAATAAAAAATTATAAGTCATTGATTCCGAGCCCACGTTTTCTGTATGGATGGTTGCTCTGGGCCTGTAGTAGTGCCGATAAGCCAGCACACGGATCTTGATGCATTTGTCGAGTAGTCCACTCAGCGCCCTCGTGGCTCAGCCCGATTCCAGGCATGGGGAAGCACGTCGTACTTTGCGTCTGATCTCTAGCTGGTGTTAGCTTTCTCGTCGTGTCTGTATAAACGGCGTATCTCACTTGCTCTTCCTGAGCCAAGATACAGACACTGCTTATGCTACCGCTAGTCTGCTACTTCCTCCGATCTTAAGAGAGCAGGGTGGGTTCGCTAGGATTTGGAAGACGGAGGCATGCCTTCGCCGGCGGCTGGCGGTGCTCGTGGCGGCAATGCCGGCCTCGCCGACCCGCTGCTGGTCGACCGCGACGGCGCGGGGCAGGTCGTCGCGAAGGACAAGTACTGGGTGCCCGCCGACGAGGAGGAGATGCTGGCGGCGCAGGAGTGCAGCGGCGAGGACGGCCGGCCGCTGCTGTACCGCACGTTCAAGGTCAAGGGCATCCTCCTGCACCCCTACAGGTGCGTCCGCTTAGTACTTTTTTTCTCTTCGTTTTTTCGCGTGTCCGCTTAGTTCTTTTTTCTTTTCTTTTCTATTTGCGTGCACGCAAGCATATACATACTACTTTTGAAACAGATGCTAGCTAGTTCCTGTGCAATGTGCATTTTCCCGTGCTGTTAAAGGATATTTAGGGGGCGCTCGTTTTAGCGATGATTTCTGGTTGAAATTTTACTGTAGTTGGCTTTTTTTTACTGTAGCTGATTTGGCTTTTTAGGCATAATTAATTTAAAAAATGTAAAAATAGAAAAAAAATATGTTAACCCATTAGGGACAATAAAAAGGAACACGGGAAAAAAGAAAATACAAAAAAGCTTAAAATATCTAAAAAAATTCAGAAAAAGACAAAATACTGAATAGTGAAAAAACAGAAACTAAAAGCTGAGCCGAAATGAGCGGAGCCTTATCAGATGCAGGCACGTAACAGTTTGTCTGGATGTAGGTGGGTATTTTTACTTTGTTATTTGGATTATAATTTTTGAATTCTGATTATTTGCAAGAAGAGAATATAAAAAGAAAGATAGTTGTATATGATTTTAGTCAGTATAGCTGAAGTCGATATAATATCTACTATAATTAATTTACAGACTTTGTCTTAAAAAGATGTATTGTTTAAAAGCTAGCTGCCGTAGAAAAAACCAAAATTTATAAATATAAAACCCAAAAGAACCCAACCATACTTTTGACTATGTTCTCAACTTCAAAAATGGATCCACATATTTATGAGTGGGTTCTTTTAGTTTGTAACTTATAATTTTTTTGTTATTGATTTCTGGTTGTTCACGAGAAAGTACAAAGAGAACGATTACATACGATTTTAACCAATATAGTTAAAGTTGTATAATATATTATAATCAATTTATATATTTTATCTTAAAAAGATATAGCGCTCTAAAACTAAATACTTTAACAAAAATAAAAATCATAAACAATAAGCCGGATCGAACCACCCATCATTTTTCCTAAACGGCCTATACACTTTTAAATTTTAAGAGCACAGCTTTTTACCAACCGACAGTATATTAGCCCTCTGACGGCAGTTTATTAATCAAAAAGTTATTATTAACGCTTAAAAGAACTAGCTTGGGTGGTTGGGTGGCTTGCACGTGCAGAGACAAAGTTGACATAGTAGAGAAAGTACGCAAAGTGAGTGTACTCCACTGTTTATAGTTCTGGAGAAAACTGGTGACGCACGTGCATGAGCTTTAAGAAAATCATACAAAAGGCTTGCTCCAAAGATGTAAGCTCTGCCTTTTGGCTTTTTTTTAATAGATTTTTACTATAATGAGTGTTATCTTTTATAAGTTAAAAACAATAATGATTTAGAAAAATTAAAAAACACCACTACATATTTTGAGTAATACAAAGAAATAAAAGAAAACCAAAAAATCAAATTTTAGAAGCAAAAAGCTGCACAGCGGTTGAGAGCGCCTTTACAGTGGCTGCGCACGGCCGCACGGGCTGAGCAGAACGAGGAAGAAGATTAGGAAAGAAGAGGTGGCAGGGGATGTAAGGAGAAGGTCCAAAAAATTGAAAACCGATGGCATAAGATAAAGGCTCAAATTTTTATTTTTTTAGCCTTATGATTAGACTGTTTTTATTTTTACAGTACCTAATCGTTAAATATTGTGTTTTTTAAAGACGATATCTATGAGTAAATTACAATACAAACTATATTAAATTAAGCTCTACTTGCTAAAATTATATACGATTATTTTTTTATATATTATTTCTTATAAATAAATCAAAAGTGAAAAACCACAAATATAGATGACAGTAACATTGTTGTCGCCCGCATCGGCAGCTAGAAAATAGTGTGCCGAGAATTCGTAGGCGTACGGGCCGTGCAGCCTGTATGGTGGTTCAGGAATGTTTTGTAGACAAAGGCACTCACGAGACAAGAGCACAATCATAAGGCGATCGTTTTAGCGATAGCTTCTGGTTTTTGGTTGAAATTTCACTGTAGCTGATTTGGTTTTTTTGGTATAATTAAATTTAAAAAAATTTAAAAATAGAAAAAATATGTTAGCCCATTACGGACAATACAAAGGAACACGAGGAAAAAAGAAAAATACAAAAAAGCCCAAAAAATCTAAAAAAAATTTAGAAAAAGACGAATTACTGAATAGTAAAAAAAAGCTGAAGCTAGAAGCTAAAGCTGAAACGAGCGGGGAGACCCGGTTCTAAACAGCAATCACTTCTGAATTCTATCTTTTAAAAATTAAAATCTATTTGAAGCACATTGTATTTTTAACTGGCTTCTTTTCTTTTCCTTTTTTTATTTTCTTCTTCTTTCCTTTTTCTCTTTTTCTTTGTATTATTTATGAAGATATAATGACATCTTTTAACTTTTTTTAAAATGCTACTAATTGTTATAGTATTATTTCAGCTAAAACCAAAGGCCATCGCACTTTAGAATAGTGCCTAAATCATTCACAAAAGCATTTTTTTACTACATTTAATCTACAGTAAATATTCTAGTTATTTTTTTACACTGCTACTCGTACAGCCAGTGCAGTAAGAATGTAAGATTCAGATTGGAATCCTAAAATTATTCTCATGAGTGCATGTCCTAATCTTTTTTTTTGTTAATGTGTAACAGGTTACTGACCTTGGTCAGACTAATCGCAGTCATCCTCTTTTTCATCTGGCGCATGAAGCACCAGGACTCCGACGCCATGTGGCTGTGGTGGATATCGGTCGTCGGGGACTTCTGGTTCGGCGTCAGCTGGCTGCTAAACCAGGCCTCCAAGCTCAACCCCATCAAAACCGTCCCCAACCTCTCCCTCCTGAGGCAGCAGTTCGACCTCCCCGACGGCGGCTCCACGCTCCCCGGCCTCGACGTGTTCATCAACACCGTCGACCCCGTGGACGAGCCCATGCTCTACACCATGAACTCCGTCCTGTCCATCCTCGCCACCGACTACCCAGTCGAGAGGCACGCGACCTACCTCTCCGACGACGGCGGGTCGCTGGTCCATTACGAGGGGTTGCTCGAGACCGCGAAGTTCGCCGCGTTGTGGGTGCCGTTCTGCCGGAAGCATCGCGTCGAGCCGAGGGCCCCCGAGAGCTACTTCGGGATGAAGATGCGCACGTACACGGGGACAGCGCCTGAGGAGATCCTCGACGACCATGGGCGCATGCGTAGGGAGTATGAGGAGTTCAAGGCGCGTTTAGACGCGCTTTTTACTGTCATCCCGCAACGATCGGAAGCGTACAACCGTGCAGATACCAAAGGTGCAAAGGCAACTTGGATGGCAGATGGGACGCAATGGCCAGGCACATGGATTGAGCCGGCTGAGAACCATAGGAAGGGACATCACGCCGGAATTGTTCAGGTAAAAAATATACATTTATTAACATGTGTTTCGTAGTGGAAGTTCGGCTAGTTTGGCATAAGAAATTTATTTTTGTTTCATATAAGTGGTGCTGATTTGCATAGTTCCACATATTGGTGCATCTTCAAAACCGTAATTGATTATGAAAACCCAAAAAATGATCACAAATAACAAAAGCTCTGGTCAGGCAAGTTTCCTAGTCTTACAGTTCTAGTGTGTTGCAGTTTTGATCTGTACTCTCTCTGTTCTTCTTTAAATGTCATTTTAGAATACATGCAATTAACCTTTTCAAACTAACTACTAATATGCACAATATTATTTACATTTGTCATGTCCATGTGAAAATTATATTACTGGATTTGGCATTAACAATACTTTCTTAATATTATATTTTTAATAATTTTTACTACCATATAATTAAAAAAAGTAACAATCAAATATACATTAAAGACCGTGTCGATATCCAAAACGGCAAATAAAAAAATGGAGGTAGTAAATTAATACACAAACTTAAATTCATTCTACTCAATTCACCAACCTAAATAAAACAAATAAAGATATACGTTACAAAGCAAATGTACTGATTTATTCCTTGCAAAAAAATGTACTGAATTATTTGTTGCTTACAAAATTGTTCAATAGGTTATGTTGAACCATTCGAGCAATGGGCCTCAGCTCGGCGTGCCGGCAAGCTCTGGCAACCCTCTGGACTTCAGCTCCGTTGACGTGAGCCTCCCGATGCTGGTCTACATCGCCCGCGAGAAGCGGCCGGGCTACGACCACCAGAAGAAGGCGGGAGCCATGAACGTGCAGCTGCGCGTCTCTGCCCTGCTGTCCAACGCGCCCTTCATCATCAACTTCGACGGCGACCACTACATCAACAACTCCCAGGCCTTCCGCGCCGCCATGTGCTTCATGCTGGACCGGCGCGACGGCGAAAACACCGCCTTCGTCCAGTTCCCGCAGCGCTTCGATGACGTCGACCCGACGGACCGGTACTGCAACCACAACCGCGTCTTCTTCGACGCCACCCTGCTCGGCCTCAACGGCATCCAGGGGCCCTCCTACGTCGGCACCGGCTGCATGTTCCGCCGCGTCGCGCTCTACGGTGCCGACCCGCCTCATTGGCGGCCCGACGATGCCAAGGTCCTGGACAGGCCCAACAAGTTTGGCAAGTCGATGCCATTCATCAGCTCGATACCGTTGGCCGCGAACCAAGAGCGGTCCATCGCGTCGCCGGCGTCGCTCGACGAACTGGTCATGGCGGAGCTGGCCGACGTCATGACGTGCGCGTACGAGGACGGGACGCAGTGGGGCAACGGCGTCGGGTGGGTGTACAACATCGCGACGGAGGACGTGGTGACCGGCTTCCGGCTGCACCGGTCAGGGTGGCGGTCCATGTACTGCGCCATGGAGCCCGACGCGTTCCGCGGCACGGCGCCAATCAACCTGACGGAGCGTCTGTACCAGATCCTGCGCTGGTCGGCGGGCTCCCTGGAGATGTTCTTCTCCCGCTTCTGCCCGCTCCTCGCCGGCCCCCGGCTCCACCCCATGCAGCGCGTCGCCTACACCAACATGACGGCCTACCCGGTCACGGCGCTCTTCATCGTCGTGTACGACCTCTTCCCGGTGATGTGGCTCTTCCGCGGCCAGTTCTACATCCAGAAGCCGTTCCCGACGTACGTGCTGTACGTCGTTGTCGTCATTGCCATGATCGAGGTGATCGGCATGGTCGAGATCAGGTGGGCGGGCCTCACATTACTCGACTGGATCCGCAACGAGCAGTTCTACATGATCGGCGCAACGAGCGTGTACCCGACTGCCGTGGTGCACATCCTGCTCAGGCGGCTTCTCGGCCTGAAGGGCGTGCCCTTCAAGCTGACGGCGAAGCAGCTGGCGAGCGGCGCAAGGGAGAGGTTCGCCGAGATGTACGACGTGCAGTGGGCGCCGCTGCTGGCCCCGACCGTGATGGTGTTAGCCGTGAACGTGGCCGCCATTGGCTTGGCGGCGGGGAAGGCGATCACCTGGGGGTGGTCAGCCGCGCAGGTCGCCGACGCGGCGACCGGGCTTCTGTTCAACGTGTGGATCCTGCTGCTGCTCTACCCGTTCGCGCTCGGGATCATGGGGCGCTGGAGCAAGAGGCCCTACGTTCTCTTCGCCCTGCTGGTGGTCGCGCTTGCCGCCATCGCGTCGGTGTATGTCGCGCTCCAGGCCGCGCTCGCCGGCTCCGTGCCGTTCCGGCTGGGATGGTCGGGTGGCGCCGTTTCTCCGGCGAGCTGGCGGGTTTAGGAGATGTGTTTTGATTGATTGATGCAGGTCAACTCGGGGCGATCGATCCCCTGACCCCTATTGGGTGTTGTTGCTAGCTAATTAAGCTAGTTCAAAATTTTTGAACCCCTATTGAGTTCAAAATTTTGTTGAGCAGTGTTTGTTATAGCTCTGGCTCGAACAGCTTGTGTATTCCAGTTCACTGGATGTATCCGACGTGATACATTTGTTTGTGAAAAGAGATCGAGGCCCCATTTGGAAGGTGAAAATTATTCCTGATTCTGGCAATATTTTGTGCGGCCCATTGGCCCAACTGCAACGGCTTTGGATTTATCCTTTTTTAACCTAAGTTCTGTGAGCTTATGTTCTGTTTGACATTGCCTCGTTCTTTTTAACTCATGATTATGGTTTTTTTCAAATAAATAAGCAGTTTCTTTATCGTCTTTTTGAAGCAGCTTATCGGGACAGTTTTTTCGAAACGACTTATTGATATTAGATTATTCGTACAAACGCTCGCGCTAAAATTGAAAGTCATAAGCCGCAAGAAAAAAAATACGCACCATTGTCTTCTTGCTGTCCTTATCCCTTTGGTTGTCTTCCTCCCATTCATTGTTTCCTCGCTTCTATTTTTGTCTTCTTGTTTAGTTTTTCTTCTAAGTAAGCAATTGTTTAGTTTGTTGTAGTACAAGCTCGCCAACAAACTCGAATAAAATAGAATCAACAATCACATTGCAATATTTTTCTTCAGACAAATCATATCGCTGACCCGAATGTTCCTTACAACTCAAGAGTGTCTAAAATTTGAACAAGACCATGGAAGCTAGCCGCTGCAGGCTGGACTGGGTATGATGATCACTGAGTCATTGCCCTTTGCACTTTTGACTTCCACAAATTAAAAAAGAACGAGAGAGAGAGAGAGAGAGAAGGGGCTATACTCTCTGAACCTTAACAACCTTGCAAGTTGCAACTGATCATGTGCAGTTGTGCACCCAGATAGGCTAATAATTCTCCATGATGAGCACTGTTTAGCAGAACCTCAGAACAAACCTACGTCATGATGTCCATCAAAGATGGCCCTCCATTCTAGAAGATGGTACATGCTCCGATCCATCTTTTCTTGGTTGAGACAGGGGAGCTAGCGGACAGTCCAACTACTTGCTGAGTTATTAGTATTTCAGAATCACCATCACAGAAGTCAGATAGAGCACAGCAGCATTGTTCTTGGCTACGCTCATAAGCTATCACTATTCTGAACACCCCCTTAAAATTTCATCTGTTGCGATCTTTTCATTATGATTAATAAGTAATTCATGGAACCAGGAAAGGAAAGAGTTTCACTAACACTAATCCCAACCTCTAACCAAGTAAATATTTTCTTCACCGAAGAAATGGGAGAAAAAAATTTGGCTATCACCTTTGTTTAATTTTTACCGTTAGATCAAATCGTATACTACTTTACTAAATCAAGACATAAAAATGATGAATTTTAAATTTCCAACCACCTTTTGTGACTTTTGTAACTGCAAACTTGAATAAATTTTATAATGGTCTCAATGCTTTGCCATCCTATCCATTGTAACAGATCTAATGCCTCAGAGTTCATGAGCTAATTGATTATTTGCCCTTTTGTATTTTAAATTTCTGATTTGTCTTCCCTTTAACCCTCACCAAAAATGACTGAAATGCCCCTCTTGGATTGCCCTATGTGCGGACGAGAGAGGGTGGTGGAGCTCACATCGAAGACAAAGAGCAACTCAGGGAAGACCTTTGTGAAATGCCCTAGGAATTAATGGAATTTAAGTCTTCCAATCCTTTATGACCTCCTCCAGTTGGATCTATGGTATTGGTAATAATCTGGGTAGGATAGCATATGCCTAGGCCTGAGATACCATACTAGTCTTGATCTTGCTATTTGATGCACATTTGTGCTCATCAACTATTTTGTCACCCACAAAAAAAACAAATGGAAGTAGTAAGTACAAATACTGAACAAATACTAGATACAAACCGGTTAGCAAAAAAGGTTAGTACCCTGACAGTTTTCTTATTTGGCATACTGTGAGCTACAATGTTTCAAGGGCATCCTTCAACTCTACAATAGCCCATGAACCCGATAGGGTTAGATTTCTGAGTGCCCATGTCAAACTCCTCATTAATGACATACTGTCTGATGGCTAGTCTAAATGCTTTCGTGAAGGATCGGAAATGGCGATAGAGGGGGTGAATATCGTTCTCTTCACAATTGCCCCACAGTATTCGCACAGTCCTGTGTATTCTACTGCCAGCCGAAGCAAAGAAATTGCTTGACAACAAAGTCAAAAGAAAATCAGCAGATCAAAGCATATCTCAGAAAATCAATTTTGATGAAATCCGGACTGCATGCAACACTGTTAAGATCAGCATAGATCAGCAAATAAACAGCAAAAAAACTCAGCCGAAAACGAGGTCATTTGAACTGCATGCAGTAGGGTTGAAAAAACAGCAAAAAGAAAGGGCTTCCTTGTGCCATTTGGATTCCTGCTACCCGAGAGCAACTAAAATAGGAGACAACTATCAAGTAGTGTACTGCATGTAGATTACTTCATGCATGCACTACAAGGTTGCAGCCGAATGAAATATTGACCGAAAATAAAAGCACCAAGGAGCTGAACTCTGGCCGAAACAAAATAAAAGAAGGAAGTACTGCTGCCAGCCAAAATAAAGAGTCTGTTGGCAAAGAGTCTTTTCTCAAGGAGGAGAGCTGCCAACAAGAAAAAGATCAAGAAGATCAACTGCTGTCGCAAGAAATAGAGATGACACCAGAGAACTGAACATGAAACCAAGAGATGAGAACTTCACCAGAAACTAGTGCAGACTAAAAGCAAAACAGGAAACAAAGAACAGAGAGGCCCAAAAAGTGAAATCTGAGATTAAATGCATTTTGCTCTTGGGAAAATCGATCAAATGATCTTGAGGTAACATCCCAACCTAGAGCAACCCATTCTGGGCCTTTCCAGCAAGAACCAACACGAGAAAGCAAAGGCTCAAAAATCACCAAAGGATGAACGAAGCAAGAACAGGTGACAGAAATAAAAACTCAGAGATTCCATAAAAAATGAATACAGAGGAGTCCCCATACGCATGGACATTAGAACATGAGGAATGATTACATGGATTCTCAACTCATCCTCTCCCTCTCCTAAATCCTCAAAAACACACACTACATGCCTTTTGAGGAGATGAACCCAGATACTGAGAGGATATGAATGTGGGAGACACTTCCTGCTACCCACACCAACTCTCCTACCACTAAAGCCTAAAGCCAAAACAAACTCTCAAAGCCTCTTTTGACTCTAGCAAACCCTAATTCTCTCCCAAAGCCATAGAGGGGCATGCAGCCATTCCCTCCTATTTATAGCTCTTGGCTAACGGGTCTCCACCCCGTTACGCCCGCTAAATCCAATGGAACCCACTCCCGCTTGTGCAGCCTCACGAAATGACCATTTCGCCCCTCCTGCACTTTCCGGGAAGCTTCCGCGTTCCTTGTCGTCCACGACTCGCAACCACATCGAATCTCCGCCGTTTTCGACACACCCGACCGTTCTGACCCCAACGCCACCTGCGCCTAGTCCGGTCACCTCGTGTCTCGCCACGACTCCGCCTCGATGTCCTGCAGTCATCACAGACAAGAAGCATATCAAATAGCACCGCTCGATACATGAAAGCACATTAGCATCAATGAACCATATTAAGCATGAAATAGTCCAAACCTGACAAGTCGACATAATATGCATCCTAACTACTTTGACCAGGTTTGACCAAGTCCGACCGAGTCCATTGCACCACGCAACGACATGGTCCGAACCAACCAAAACAAACTCGATTTCTCTAAACCAATGTCAATTACTCATCACACATGTGGGATGACCTCCACATGGTCTCTCATTTCGTTAAAGGGAAAGTGCTGCCAATATCCATCTTTGGGTTATCCCTGTACTGTGTTGCTCCTCAGGTATGCGGTCATCCCCTGGAATAGCTGCTTCGTGAGTGTCATCTGCTGCGGCATTTGTACCACCACCACCAGCAGCAACAGCAGCAGTAGCTCCAACAACAGGCTCAGGAACTATCTGGTTACCTTTCTTGACTCTCATCTTCATCTCTCAAGCCCAGTAGAACATACTTCTCCTCACTCATAGGAACATCTTTGTCATCCTGGGCCTTGAGTAATTTGAAGAATTAACCAATCAACCCTACCTTCTGAAGCCTAGATATTTCCTGGTGTTTGCACTTCTGGCACTGCTACTGTTGTTTCTAATTAGAAGTCCCAGCTCTTGAAGCACTAGGGGCTTCTCCAGCAACCAAATTCACGAGAGGCGCTCAATTGTCTACATTGGTAACACTGGACTAGCTAGCATTGTCCACAATGTCAACAAAGAAGCAAACCAATTTCAGGTGCCAGCGGTCATCGAATGCAGCCATCGACTGAAAGTTGTGATGGATCCTTTCAATCAACCCAATGGTTCTATCATTGTAGAAGAGATGTGCTTCCTGGCATAGACCCAAAATCGTCCTCTCATGCAACTATTTGATGAACTTATTGATTGTAAACCCAGCCAGATTGACACCCATTCGAAATCTTGATGATCAAACCGACGTTGGCTTTAATCATCAAGCTGCACAATGTACGCCGAAACTATAATAGCGAATATAAATAAGTTAATAAATAAAAGAAATTAAGTTAGCAGTGTAATATTACGTTCTTTGCTCCGTTCAGTTCTACTCGCATAGAAACGAAAAGCAACAAAAAAGCAATATAGAGGGAAGTTACATACCACTTGGGATTCTTCGTCACACGGGCTTGTCAATCCCTCGAGCTCAACTTACATCCATGCAAGTACCTAGGGTTTCATACATTCAACCAAACTATTCAAAAAAAAACTTAAGAAGGAACCTACAAAGAAGAAAAAAACGTATTCAAAAAAGGGATGTTACCTCAACCCAGGGGCGGAGCCACAGGGTATGCCGGGTGGGCCACGGCATACCCTGGGCCCAGCCATCATCCTCTCCCTCCCCCCGCAGATGGGCGCCCCCGCAGATACCCCGCCCGGCGCCCTCCTCCCCATCGCTCTGCCCACGCCGCCCTCCTCCCTCTCCCCCCCGCCGCCCCCCTCCCCCCGCCGCCGCCTCCTCCCCCTCCCCCCTGCCGCCCCCCGCCGCCCCCTCCTCCGCCTCCCCCCGCCAACCTCCTCCCTCCCCCTCCGCAGATCTGCCCCCACCCCGCCGCCTCCTCCCCATCGCTCTGCCCCGCTGCCCCCTCCCCTCGTTCTCCCCGCCGCCCCTCCTCCCCTCCCCACCTCCCCGCCGACCTCCTCCCTCCCCTCCGCAGATCCGCCCCCACCCCGCCGCCCTCCTCCCCATCGCTCGCCCCCCCGCCCCCTCCCCTCGTTCTCCCCCACCGCTCCCCTCCCCTCCCGGCCTCCCCGCCGCCCCCTCCTCCCCCTCGGCCTCCTCCTCCCCTCCCCGCCGCCCTTGGTGATATTGCTTGGAATGGGATCGGATCTCTTTGGGTCATATCTTTGAATCATCCTATCTTTGCCCTTGTTGTCGCTTCTATTTCTTCTTTTGGGGTCAACCATGATTTCACCGGGATGTGCTACCCGCGCTAGTCGGCTCCTTGGGCATCGTTATGCCTTGATTACCACACTCTTTGCAACCGACTTCTTTGAGATAAAGGTGTGAAAGAAATTGAACCAGCGCTAAAGAAGCGACTCATCATTTCTACAACTCTAATGATCATTGGTATTGCATGATTAGTTGGTTAGCACTCCCATATAAATTCACCATTTTCAATTTTGGTGATCGAAGGAAGTGACCAATGGTGAGTTACTAGTTGCTTGCTTGTTATACTTGCTTCATGAACTATATTGTCTTCTCATTTTTGTGTCATCCTGCAGGGATTGTTCTTATGTGTTTCAATTGGTCTATGGGCTGGTTTGATTATTGGATACGTGACGGAATACTATACTAGCAATGCATACAGGTAATAAACCTTTCTATTTGTTTGGTAATTGCACGAAATTTTTGGTCACTAGTTGCCGTGTTTTGATTCATATCATTTGTCTTTGCATCCTGTTCAAGATGTTGCGGATGCCTGCAGAACTGGTGCTGCAGAACTGGTTGTGAAGCTTCAAGGTATACCAGTTCTTGCTAAACACTGCACTCTTGAGATGAGATGTAAAACAAATTTCCATGTTACAGTAATCGGGCTGGGCCAAGCACGGCACAATATGCCGTGTTGTGCCGCCCGACAGGCCGGCTTTTCAGGTCCGGCCCGGCCTGCCATTCGTCCATTGCATATAAAAATTTTGGTGCGGCATACCCTTTGATAAAATCCTGGATCCGCCACTGCCTCAACCAAAGCTATGCATGTGCCACTGCAGCCGGAGATAGGGAAGAGCGCTGTAGGACCAGTATGGCAACAGAGGGGTCAACAGTGCCTTCAAAATTTTCTCAAGTATTCTTTTAATCTTCACTCCAATAGTTATGAGAAGTTATGAAGACCAAGAAGCCAAAAATTCAAAAATTCTCGATGCTACATTGATTTCAGCCCATAAATAGTAAAAACAACACTATTTTAAATCTGAAAAATCATAAAACTTTTGATCCATCGATCCAAAAGCCTTGAAACATAAACCAAGCCTAGTTCATGACCTTAAAAACATATTCTAACCAAAAAACCTGAAATTTGAGAGAATTGAGATCTTTTGGTTTGTGAAACTCTGTTACATTAAAATCGAGCAAAAACCTAAAATTGTGCTAACTCTCAAACTAAATATTTAAATTACTTAAAATTTGGTATGCACCTGTTTTAGGATGTCAGAAACCTATTTTAATAAACAATCAAGAAAATCGTTATCAATGTTTTGACATTTTTTCATTTGAAGGCAGACTACATAAAAAATAGGTTAAAAACCACAAGCGGTAAATATGACTTACTTGTAAGTGAATAATAGCT
The DNA here is from genome assembly GCA_036346265.1 of Melocanna baccifera. NCBI lineage: Eukaryota > Viridiplantae > Streptophyta > Magnoliopsida > Poales > Poaceae > Melocanna > Melocanna baccifera. The sequence continues at coordinate 19,713,743 of CM070694.1, read as the reverse complement.
TATATGACTCTATATGTGTTCCCACATTTTTCAGCAAGTAAGAACATTAAAGAAATTATGGTAGAAATAGCTAGATTAAGAAATCACCCGGAGAGACAAAAAAGAGCAAAAACAAGGTTTCTTAGGGCCTGTTTGTTTGACTTCAGCATTGCAGCTACTCCCAATTTGCGGCTCCCCAAGCAGTCAGATTTTCATCCAGATTCTAAGTAGCCAAAAGCTACGAATCCGAGAAAATGAACTAGTAGCGGAAGTCAAGTTATCCGACTTCTCCAGATTCTGACTAGCTAGATACTCACCAGCTGCTTCTCAGAATCTACAGCTGAAACAAACAGGCCCTTAATAAACTTGCCAACCAAGTGCCTAGATAGATGTAGATTGATTTTTGGAGGTTATATCCATCTCTTGTACGTCCTTAGCACAGCAAAATCAAGAAGGGAAGATAGAAGAAAAAAACTAACCAAATCAAGAAGAAAATCAATCAATATAAGAGAGATTCATGGAGATAAATAAATATTGATGTATTGCTGCTTAAAGATAAAGGTTTTACAACCACTCCACTTGGAGAACAAGAAAGCACACTGCAACACTCAATTTCTCTCGATCTCTAATCCTAAAACTCATGAACGCTTTGACTCAAGAGAGGATGATTGGAAGGTTAATTACAAGTCTCGATCCCAACCCCTCAAATAGATAGTTTAGCCAGCCAAGTCTAATCATTAATGGATACTATTTATTTAGCATAATGGGGGGAAACCCAATAATCATGCGCACACGAGTTTTAACTCACATACTACACTTATACACGCTTTTCAAAAGTGCGTAAGCTCGAATCCGCTAAGCGCTTAAACTTGATCCAACTTGATCTTTTTAGCTTCTCTTTGATCTAAACCGCTCTCTCAAGCGCTGCTTAAGCGTCGTGGTTTTGCTTCCAGATATTTTTTGATATTTTAATCAAACTACTAAAATACCCTTTCTTGACACAGTCATCTCCTTCTATTGCAAGCAATCACTATACTTGCCATGTTTAGGTGCAATATTGGCTTGCCATGCGTCAGTTAGTCTCTCCCATTTCAGTTCTATCGGACTACGCCTCACTTGAACCGACCAAACCATATGATGCAAACCCGCCATTCAAACTTTCCTCCAATATTTTTTGCTTTTCTCGTGCTATAATTGAGCTCACCATCTTACTTAACAATTCTGATTGTTCTGGGCCTCGACTCCTCCATGAATGTAGCCCTGATCTTAGCTATTGACTATAGTTGACTCTAAGCGACTCTACACATTCAAAGACAAAGCAATCATTTCTAGGTACAAAGTCTTCACAATTTGACCCATTTTAGTAATAACATGTCTCATGCAATCTATAACCAATGGTATAGGTCATCAAATTATCCTATGACTCAAATTTTCTAAAATCATCTATTTCTGCAATCTATCAAGAAAATATATAAATTATAAATTTTTACTCCTCTAAAATAACAATAGTTCATCACAATATAACGATGAACCTTCTCATATGGCCCTAACCTCCTTGTCGCCTTTGGAGTTGGGAAAAGAGGAAGGGAGAGAGAGAGAGGGGGGTTGAGGGGAGAGTGGCTTGATTGGTGGGTGCAACTAGACTTGACCAAGCCACGTATACCTGACTAGAGGAAGAAAATCCATCATTGAGTTGATATAGGGCTCACTAAATCAATGGTGGATAGAGAGATGTCTCAGCTAAGGCCCTCCCCCGTAGAAAATACTTTCCCGGCCAAATGCACGCATAGGTATTTTGTTCATTTCAGGAAAACGAATTAGAAATTGATTTAAAATAAAAATGGCAAATAATCAATTGAGTCATGGCCTTTGGTGACACAAGATTCTTTACAATGGTTATGATGGCAAATAGTTAAAAACGCTGTAACTTTGGCGCAAATGATCGAATTTCCGGCAAACCTATGTTTGTGCAGTGATAGACCAAGTTGATCCAAACCGTCCTTATCCTCCGTCTGCTGCCGACGTGTCGTCGCTCGCTGACACGTTTATCCCCTTCGACTTGCACTTGACGCCTTCCGTTCTTCGCTTCTTCCAAGTCTTCCATTTCGTCTCGTACCTTCTTCCCCTTCCTATCTCTAGGCTAGTCTCTCCCCACTGAACCACTACGCCAAATCAACCGACGCGAGCTCTCCCCTAGCCTCACGGTATCCAGACCCGGCGATGCAGACGCCGGCGAGCCCCTCCGTTGACTTGCCGCTGGCGGCGGCACCTCCTCCGGTGAAGGCGCCGACCCCGCGGCCCCCTCCGCCGGCCTCCCTGCAGCCCGAGTCCCCGGGCGTCTTCTTCACCGCCGCCGCCGCGGCCGTCCCCCCGGGCTCCTCCCACCGCCGCATCGCCATCGCCGTCGACCTCTCCGACGAGTCCGCCTACACCGTCCGCTGGGCTGTCGCCAACTACCTCCGCCCCGGGGACGCCGTCATCCTCCTCCACGTCCGCCCCACCTCCGTCCTCTACGGAGCCGACTGGGGCTCCGTCGACGTCTCCTCCCCGCCAACCCTAACTCTAGCGATCCTCCCTCCGCCGAGGACGACGCCGAGGCCGCCGCCCGCAACATGGAGGACGATTTCGACGCGTTCACCGCCTCCAAGGCCGAGGACCTGGCGAAGCCACTCAAGGACGCCGAGATCCCCTACAAGATCCACATCGTCAAGGATCACGACATGAAGGAGAGGCTCTGCCTCGAGGTGGAGAGGCTGGGGCTTAGCGCGGTTATCATGGGGAGCAAGGGGTTTGGTGCGGCGCGGCGGACCAGCAAGGGGAGGCTCGGGAGCGTGAGCGATTACTGCGTGCACCACTGTGTTTGCCCCGTGGTGGTGGTGCGTTTCCCTGATGACGGTGTGGCAGAGGGTGCGGCTGGTACTGCGGCAGAGTCCGCGGTGGGTGCAGAGGAAATGCTGCACCCTGTGCCAGAGGAGGAGGGCGAGTACCATGATGCCACTGAGGAGCACAAGGGTAATTGCCTCTACATGTGTTAGTGCCTGCTTTGAATAGCTATACAGTGTGTACCACAAATTCAATTCAAAATGAAATGTTGTGCATCACAATTCACAATCAATTAATTGTAGTTGCAAACTATGGGATATTTTATATCTAGCTAAGTAGTTATACTAAACTGGATATTTTATATCTAGCTAAGTAGTTATACTAAACTGGATATTTTATATCTAGCTAAGTAGTTATACTAAACTGAGTAGATAATTTTTAAGGGTTGCATTGAATAGCATTTGCACTTTTTTTTTCAATGTGAATTGCATTTCATTAGTGTTAATTTTTGCTAGGTGCCTAGGTCTGCTTTGCCTGTGGTAACATAGGATTAGTTGTGGATCTTGGACAGCTTGGTGAAACAAGCTGGTACATGGTATATGAGTGAAGGATTCAGCTAGGTTGCTCCATGGCACCTCATCCGAGGGTGGGCACCTCATCTTGAGGGTCTATGGCAATGGGGGCTTGTTTAGTTATTTGTTTTCAATTTGATGGCTGGTGGTTTTACGTCACATTTGCCTATATGTAAGGAGATAGATCATGAATATTTTGGCTGTTTTGTTATTACCTAAGACATTTTATGGATCTGTTGGAGAGTTCACAAAAATTTGGCTATTTTCAATTCTATTTGCTTCTTTAACTTACTTTGGTAAATATCTACAACACATGAAGGAATACTGACATGTAGTGCACCTGTATGCTGTTTTAATGCTTGTGGATGATCATCCTTGCATGTTCCCATGACATTGAGGAGTTGCTCTGTGTAATCTCAGGGTGTTAGGTATAAGGATACGGTATTCAGACATGGGCATGGCAGTAAAATACAGAGATACACATATCATATTCCTATCTATCCCCCATCTTATGTGCTCTTGCCTCTTGTTGATGAGGTCTTTATGTCTGAAAGCAATTAATTCTATAAGTTTAATCTTATTGTTAGCATGAAAGGAAAGGGTATTGTCTGTCGACTGGTACTTCATGTTTATTTTTTACCTGATTGGATATTTGGTGGACACATTTAGCTTGGGTTTGTAATTACAATTTTCTGTAATTCTTTGGTGTTTTCACGTTAAAGAAACTTGTTTGTTTGAATTAGATTTTAATGATAGATTTATTAGAGCCTGTTTGTCCAGCTTGTTGGGCTTAAAACCTAAAAGGCTGTTTGGTGGGAATCCTTATTATCGTACTGCTTATCCCTTCTTCTTATAATGATGTAGTTGCATGTATCGAACCTCTTCTAATATTTTGGAACCTTGACTCCTCTAGTCTCGTGCTTAGTAATGAACCAAGACATGGCCCTCTCTCCTAGACCCCTACTCTTGTGAATGGAGATTGGGTCTGTGCCGTGTGGTGATCAGCAGTGTTACTGGGACTCACGTGTCCAAATTTTTTTTAGCGTGTCAGCACGTATCCACGCGTTGACTCATGTTTGACACGGCGGGATGCGTCTCCGACACCTCTGCCCGTGTCGGCAGAGCAAGGACACCACCGAGAAGCACAGCAGAGGTGGAGGCGAAGAATTTGGTGGGAGATGCATGGTGTCAATGAAGGTGAAGAGGTGTGAGGCGACGCCGCAACAGAGGAGTGGAGGATCGGGCAGAGCACAGGGTGCAGGTAAGATGCTGGAATCGGGAGAGAAGGGAGGGAGGGGGAACCGAGGCGCATGCGTATGTGCGGCGGAGGAGAGGATAAGGGGGAGAGAGACAGGAGGAGCTGCGCGTGTGCGGTGAGAACAGAGATAGAGAGAGAGAGAGAGGAGATAAGGGGGAGACAGGGCGAGAGAGTGGCAAATGGGCCGGTGGGCTGGCACATGCACAAATGAGCCGAAGGGCCAAATAGGCTAGGAAGTATGGCATAGGCCAAATTTGAAAATGGACCAGAATACGTACCCTGTAGGTCAGCTTCTACTTGACCAGCGATGCTATGTACCCAATGTTGCGTTGGTTGGGGATGGGGGTGATCGGACCCTGACCATAGCACGACATGGTTGGTTTGGCTTTTGTGACGAATCAATCATGAAAGAAATTTTGAGTAGAGAATTTCACACTCCCCTTATGCATATAGGTAAGCCCAGCTACATATGCTGAAATTGAGATAAGCTGCAGCTGCTGCCCAGCATGCTTGTATGGGTTAGTGATCCATAAGGATTGTTCTTCTGTCTCATTTAAAAAAAATACTGGCATGAGGATGGGAGGGGAAGAGAATAGGGAGATGCTGTGGAATTAACTAGTAGGTTTATCTTAATCCAAATCATGCTATAGAAAAATAAGCAAGAAACCTACTTTTAAAAATGGTCAGTTTTTAGGAAATAAACAGGTAGAGAAACATCCCTAGACATGCTTATGAATCAAGGACACTGTTTGGGAAAAGGATACTTAAAAGCTGATGGTTATATCTGGACTGTTTAATCCCAGTTCCACATCAGTATTCAGTGGGTATCCTTCAACATGTGTTCTTGGCTTGGGTGGTTTATTTTTAGGGGGACGATTGTGTCATGTCATTTAGTATTTGTGATTATTGAATTTTCATTAAACAGATACTGAGACTAGTTGGCCTTATCCATTATACCTTTAATGTATCTGCCACTATATACTGTAGCAAACTGTGTTCCAGTCTATGTTCCTAAATGGCTTTAGGGCACTAGTTGAACATATCTACGAATTCTTATTGCTGTTGAAAATCGAGTTAATGCACTTTTAAATTTTGTTGTAACTGTCATGGGCGTGGGACCTAGGTCCAACCGGTTTATTATTAGGAAGTTAGAAATTAGTTTCTATTTATTAGAGATATGATATTAGTTTCTATTTGTTAAAGATATAATTAGTGATATAATATTAGTTTTTATTTGTTAGAGATATGATATGATTGAGATTAGATTCTATTTGTTAAGAGGAACACATCTATATAAGGGGGCTACTGTATGCTATTGGAGGCAATCAAGAAATAACAAAGTCATTCTCATCTATAGTCTCTCCCTCTCTATGCCGACACCATCCGGCCATCATCTTGGTGGTGTTTACCCCCTATGAACTAAGGTTCATAACAACTTGGTATCAGAGCCAACACCATGGCTTCTGCTGCTAAGTTAACAGGTGGCAAGATCATTGCTGGCTATGAAGAAATCATCGCCGAACTCAAGAATATCGAGAAAATGTTGAAGAAGATGATGGCAACAAAAGAAAAGGCACAAGCAGTTGTTGCTACGCGATCTGCGGCGGCACAAGGAGCAAGAGCAATAGTGGTTGTGCCATGGCAACGGCACTGCTACTACTGCTCCTTCATCTGGCGCGGGCAGCGGTGCGACTTTAAGTGACGATGGCGTGGCATCTTCCAAGGTTGGCGCACAGGGTACAAGCCGCACCCTGTGATGGTGGCGGCACTACTTGGAAAGGCAAACGCGGTGTAGGATCGTCGATGGCAGTCAGAGAGGGGTGAATGATTGTAGTGCGTAGCGGAACCTTTTTCTGAAATTCACTATTTCCTGATTTTTGATCTAACCATGCATTTAGTCAAAGCATTAGAGACGTGAGGCTTGCTTGAGAAGAAATTTTCTATACTCTGTGTTACGTGTTGTCACTTGGATCAAGGGAAAAGGTGTTGGGTGCTATCTCTCCTTGGTGACGTGTTGAACCAGGACAAGAACACAAGTGCTCACTTGTACTACTTGACTGAGGGAGCCAATTGAAAGTAATGTCGTCTTGGACTGGGCTATGAAAAAGCAGCCATCGCTTTCGTTCTTCGCACAAGAACCGATGCGAAAAGAATACTTGCTCTGTTGGTACTCCCCCGAGGACGAAAAAGCGTCGACAATGCTGGATACCTCGGGTACCGACGCGATCGAGCGGTGCACGAGGATGTCCACAAAGATGACCACGGCTTGGGACGACGCAAACCAAATGACAATAGCGACGCTCTGCTTAAATCAAAACGAAACAAAGCTAAAGGCGCCGTCACCCTTTTTTTTGTGAACTCCAAAACTCACAGCCTCAGCCCTCGCAACCGAAACCAGCCGCCACAGCTCCTTTTTATACCTTCCTTTCTCTCTCCGTTTTTCTCTCTACTTAAAACCCTAATATAACTCATCTTGGGCCTTTTTTACTTCAACTGAACTTTTGGCCCACTACGTTTCAAGGGACCCAAAACCATTCATAACGTGGGTTTTTTTTAATTATTTTTACGCTTCCGTTTTTTTCAGCTTATCACGTGTCGAAGCCTCCAGGACCGCACCTCCTATATCTTCTCCACGCATCATCCACCTTTGATCTTCACGTGCTCAAGCATGAGCTCGACCATCTCGTGACTCCCTCGATCGCCTGACCTCGGATCTCCCCATCCTAGTCCTAGTCCTCCTCATCATCAACCACGATCACCTCCATGCTTCAACCTGCACATGCAAAGATCAAAGAATATTTTTCCGGCACAAGTTCGTCCGAACTTGACCAACATCAATCCGCACACGCGAAACACACCATAAGTAATATCATAACCAACGTTGTCAATTATTCATCATCTAAAATAACCTAAACCTGGCCACATGGTCTAACACGCGGCGATGCGGCTCCAAGCAACCGTGGCGTTTCATTAGGATGCGCCCCTGCCCCCAAGAGCGCACGCCGGCGCAGCCATGGCGAACTCCGTCGCTATCGGTTCCTCCACCGCCGCAGGCTCTACCGCGTCCTCACCCTCCTCCACTGCCCCAGCCCGAGCCCCGCCGCTACCAAGGCCAGCACCTCCTTTCCCCGCGTCCCAGCCCATGCCTGCAAGATCTCCTACACTGCTTGCGCCGGCAAGATCTCCCCGTCCTCTGCCGCGGGCGCCACCAAGCGTGGAGTCTACAACTTCGTGGCCGGCTCGACCACACTCCTGCTATCTGTCCTCTAGAAGGCGCAGGCGGAGCTCATCGACTACCACGGCTTCAGCATGAGCATCATGGAGATGAGCCACCGCAGGAAGGAGTTCGACACCGTTTAGCCAAAAGTGCTACACTTCATCGACGTGGAACTGCAACCATTGCCACCGCCTAGCAGTCCGAGGACGAGCTGCATGTCCGAGAGAGGTGTAATGTCCGAGATTAGTTTCTATTTATTAGAGATATGATTAGAGATATAATATTAGTTTCTATTTGTTAAAGATATGATTAGAGTATGATATTAGTTTCTATTTCTTAGAGATATGATTGGGATTACATTTTATTTGTTAGAAGAGTCCATCTATATAAGGGGACTACCGCATGCTATTGGAGGCAAGTAAGAAATAACAAAGTTATTCTCATCTATAGTATCTCTCACTCCCTCTACGCCGACACTGTCCGACCATCCTCTCGACGGTGTTTACTCCCTATAAACTAAGGTTCATAACAATAACAGTTTAAGCTAATATTTTGGATTCTATTGGCTGTTTTATTATCTGTATGCTATCAATCTCTAGCAAACTGCGCATTAATGCCAGGTATCAGTTTATTTATGAGCTACGGCATGGAAAACAGAAACTGTACCTCGAGTTCTATTGGTCTTGAACTTGCTTCCTTCCTTATTAGCAATGTTTGTGATTGATTGAATTATGAGAATCATTTGCGTTTATCATGTTAATTATTCTAAGTTATAACTTATAAATCAAGCTAATTTTTTTACTTGGTGTTAATTCTGCAGATACTTGACCGGTCAATGCATGGTGATTTCCTCTTGGATCCAGGTGAGCATAGAATTAAATTTCTCCATTTAGTTTGTACTGTCGCTGTCTGATAGTTTACAACCGCGAAATGTTTTCTTAGGAGTAATTCCTTTACCTTTTGGGTCTAAAGTTCTATCTTTTTTTGTTAAGGCACCAAAGCTGTACATTTTTTTAGTATACGTAGTACATATGGTGATTTGTTAACTGTTAAGAGTATCACCTTAAATATGATAAAAACTATGGTATCTTTGTATCTTGTGGTAATGCAACTACAAGTTTATGCCACGTTATACAGTTCAAATGAAGTATCCACATTAATTTCTGAAGCTTACAGGTGCTAATAATCATGATGAGAAAGATTGTGGGAGCTTAAATGCTTGATTGTTCCCAAGTGATCAATCATGGGTCTGGGCCACATGATTATTTCATGCTCCACGGCTACACTGGAGAACCCCAGATGGGCCCAAACAATGTCATATATTCTTAAGGTTAAAATTGTTTCCGAAGAGCCCAGTGGTCCCAGCCTTTGATACTTCTGAAAGACCTTAGCGGCCTTGGATTTTATAATTTTCCTCCCATCTGACTATGTCTCCAGTATGATACTGCTTCTAGAGAATCCCCACCTCCAACCTGTTATTAGTTGTTCCATATATGGTAAACTGAAACTTTTCAGGAACTGCACTATATAAGCAGGATTTTACAACGCCCTAGCATCTGATTTGACAACCTTCAAAGAATCCTGTTTGCCATATACCTGTTGAATTAATTTCCTTCTATTTCTGTTCAGTCTCTAATTTCTGTCCTTTTCTTCCACAGCATGTAAAGGTTCTAGCAGTCAACTGTTGGCTGGGTGCTAGCTGGGGTTTCTACTGAGGGCATTAGCTGTTTGTTCGACTTTTACTGCTCATGTCTATCTGTGCTTTCACTTTGTTGTATTTCTGCTGTCTTCTTTCACGTAGCTTATCTGGCTGTTGACTGCTTGCCTGGTGAATTTGTGCTACAGAACCTTTGTGATTTCCCCACATCGCACTATCTGTTTCTGATGGAAGTTACAGTTTGACTACTTTTTAGAAAATATGTTCACAGGGGCCATAAAGACTCGGTCATAGGAATTTAGAGAGAACCAAGTAATCATCTCCATAATTTTTTTTTGCTGTATTTTACTTTAAAGTAACTTTGTGGTAGATTTCGTGAATCTTTCGATGTGCTTATTGTCAATGTCCTGTCCCAAGGAAACTTCCTTTTTTACCCCTAAATGCGCTTCTTTTTGAAAAAGCTACGTGTTTCTGTATTAGAGCCTGGTTAATTGTATTGTGTTCTCTGGTCCTTGGCTTGGTTGTTTAGTTGTATCGATGGAAGGATAACTTATTCTGAATTAGGACTTTTAGAAACTGGGATCCGGAATCTTCTCTCATTCGGATTACCTTTTTGGCACATGGAAACTATAGACAGTACTCATCTAGTGTGGTTGCTACTGGCTTAGTCTGTGTTGTCCACCATGATGACATGACCGGATTAGTTTGTTGTCCACCATGATGACATGATTGGATTAGTTTATTTCAATCTTAAAATATGTTTTGGCATTTGGCACCACTTTGTTGGCCGGTTTGGAATTTTTCGGTTCGTAAGCAGTGACAACTCATATTAGAGTTATGTTCCAAGATGTATGTTTCTATCGCATTTTGGTTTGGATTCCTGTATCGTTGTATGAATATCCTACCGAAAGCCACATGCATATTTTGAGATCTGAATGTGTTGGTTACAAAATAGCTATTAAACATATCTTTAAGGCATCTGAGGGTCTCTGCAATTTAAAGCGAATCAGGCATCAAAAGACTAGTAACCTGCAAGGATTAGTTTCTATACTATCGTAAATCCATGACAAAAATACCTGTGCAGAGGCGAGTAAATTCTACCATGTCCAGCTGGAAGCCAGGTCAAGTTCTAGACCTTTGTGCCTGTAATCTGTAAGGATGAGAAGGGTTTCTTGTTAGTTTTTACTATGTAGTAGGCTAATCCTAACCTTTACACGTAGTAATGGGAATAATGAATAATCTAACTGGAATTTTGTGAATAAGGTGAACAACTCGCCGTTAACTTGTTACGATCCTCTTCTATTCTGTGTTCATGCATCTAAGCTTGCTCATTTGCCAGCTCACCTTTGCACTTTCTGTGACAGATAATTGATGTCACTCGCCACACCTTCTTAAGGGCGAATTCTTCATGCCACCCACCTGCCGTGTATCATTTGGTACACGTTGTCAGCATGGGTCCTTTTACTATGTTATTTGGGACGCATCGTGCTCTTCACTCCATGCGACTTTCTATTGTTGCGGCTACATTACGAATTGTCAAATTGCATTATGATCCTCGTTGTTGTCGTTTTCAATTTCTTGGACCGATTGCGGACCAAATAGCAGCTCTGTTTCGGTTGGGGTCTTTTCTCTTCGCGTTATCATCGTCATTTTCAAGGACCAAACAAGGGAGGTATTTCCTGTGCGGTCTTTAAGGCCCTCTTAGATTCAAAGGGTTGGTTGGGGGGGAAAAAAATACAGGATTTGATATTCCAAATGATTGGCTACTGTTCATGTGCTTGATTTGTAGGAACCGTATCAAGAAATTTCAAAGGAATTCTATTTATTCTCCATGGTTTCACAGAAATTTTACAGAAAAAAATTCCATCCACCCTAGCCTCTACCTCTAGTAGAATTCAAGTGCAAAAAGGAGGAAAGAGTGGACAAGCGAGAAACTCACCGGCTACCGCTTTGCTCTGCACCTCCATCGCCTTTGTTGGAGCCATCATCATGTCGGAGTTGAAGGATGTCGCCATCACACCGTGGATTTGGTGCCGTCGACCCTCACCCTAGCTCCCACCGTCGCCATCCTTCGTGCTGGCTCCTATCGTCGTCGCTTGAGCTACCGTCACCTTTGCCCTCGCTCCTACCTGAGATGGTGCCATTGGACTTTATCCTCGCTCTTGCAACAGCCGCCTGACCTAGCCGTCGGCTTTTGCCCTTGCTCCCATCGTTGTCGCCCGAGCTGGTGCCACCACCTTTGCCCTTGCTCCCTTCTTCATTGCTCAATTGATCCTATGTGGATGAGAATGAGTGAACGACATGGATGAGCAGGGATAAGAATGACATAATTTGTTGGGTTAACTCAGTGTAGAGATGGGTGAGGCTAGCTGTAAATGGCCAGCTAATGAGTTTTATTATATATTGTTTGTTAAATCAGCATAATGACCTCTTATAGTTATTCTAAAAGCAAATGAGATTACTATTTGATCTAAATTTCTTACATTTTTCCTTTTCCTACAAATCAAACACCCAATCTTACAAAGATTTATGTGTTTTCTAATTCTCTGTTTTACAGGTACATTTTTATTCTATTCCTGTGTTTTTCTTATTTCTATGTTTTTAAAATCCTGCCAATCAAAAAGCCCTAAGATTCTTCTTTCTGAATCCTGAAGACAATTCTAAAGCATGCCCGCATCACGCGTGCTTTGTTAGTCTCTGTAGATGACGCAAATCTGGCACCACCGGGCAGGCTTGATCTGTGAGCTCACAGGAGCCGTGCTGGCACAATCAGAACCGTCAATTGATCCATCAACGGCTCTAGCTCAACTCTTACAAAAGTCATCTTTTTTTGTGCATGTGTTATTTACCTGATCTGACGCAGAGTTGTTAATCAACCTAATATAGATTTGGAGTTGTTGATCACTTGACAATCTGTGATATGGCGGTAAGACTTTACGAGTCAGGAGGAGCTAGGTTACGGTAGGGAGTATTTGATAAACCGGACACGAGCTACTGCGTTTGGAGTTTGTTTATGCAGGGAAGTCTTTGAATATAGGAGTGGTCCTTGTTTCCCGGGATAGCTAGCGTACAGTATGGAACTCCTAGAGATTTATGTACGGCGACAGGAGGGGCAGACTTGAACTTGATGCTTGCTTGTACATGAGAGATGAGGAGTCTCTTGGGAGAGAATGTTGTGTCTAGCAACAAGCGACGGATCGAGTTTGATCTGTTCTGATCTCATTCTCGGAAAATTCACAGTACTTTCAACCACAGACACCAGTACTTTACATCTCAGCATCAAAACAAGAATATTTCCTCTTAGCGCCCGTTTATATTGCGTTTTGGCTTTGATTTTTTGCTTTACCTTATAAATAGTAATAACTTAGAAGAAGTTTACAGAGAATGAGATTCGTGAGCAATTTTAACTGATATAAATAAAGTTACATATACTATAACCGACTATTTGACATCATTTTAAAAAGACGTTCTGTTTAAAGCTTGTATACTATAAAAAATTATTTACCATAGAAAATCGGCTTTTAACTCCATTTACTTTGGCTTAAAGCTAGCTTCTGCTTCTGGCTTACTTTTTTTTCACTACTCAGTAATTTTATCTTTTTCTGGTTTTTTTAGATTTTTTGGGCTTTTTTGCCTTTTTTTCTCGTATTCTTTTGCATTGTCCGTGATGGGCTAACATATTTTTTCTATTTTTAAATTTGTTAAATTTAATTATGCCAAATAAGCCAATTCAGTTATAGTAAAAAATAAACCAGCTACAATAAAAAAGCTATAAGCCAACGCAATTCCGAACGTGCCACTCCGAGTTGACTATGCGTATGAGCAACACAAGTGAGTCTGGCCTATAGATGGCAACGAGGCGAGGGGCGGCGGGGGGCTATCTCGCTCCCTCGCCCCACCCCCCACTAGCAAAGCCCCGCCCTGGCCCCGTTAAAGTTGACGGGGGTAGACAGCCCCCCAGACCAGAACCCGATGGGGAACCAACCCCCATGGGGATCCCCATGGGGGGCAGAGGAACCTGGATCAGGTCTCCAGCGACTACTGGGTTGTCTAGGCAGAGAGCACAAACAAGAGTTTGTGCATTTTATTGTCTCCAGCTAGCTACCGCAAACATATGTACGCCAGAGAGAGATCTAGCTAGATACAAGGGAATTAGGAAACAACACGCACGTAGCAGGATCGACACGTACCAATTTATGGAGATGCCGCTCTGCCTCATCGCCCCCTCCTCCTCCTGCTGGTCACCAGCTGCGTCGCCGTTGCACCGGCGCGGGCCTCAGAGTCGGAACTTGCGGAGTCGTGCGCCAACCGGGTGGGCGTGGAGGCGGCGTGCCGCGGCGCCTCCAACACGCACTCCACCGTAGCCTACGACCACTGTGTGCAGTCCCTGGCCGTCGACCCTCAGAGCAAGGAGGCCGGCAACCTCCACGGCCTCGCCGTCCTCGCCACCAAGCTCGCCATCGACCACACCGCCAGCACCGAGTCCAAGATCGACGACCTCGCCGAGCTGGAGGACTCGCCGCGCACGCGCGCCCGCTTCAACCACTGCCTTGAGCAATACGGCGCCGCTGCTGACCTCCTCTGCGATGCGCTCGACAACCTCCAGGTGCACATAGAGACGATTGGAGAATGCTGGAGTGGGATGCCGACGGGTGATTTAGGGAAACTGAGAAGGGAACGGCCGAACGGGCGATTACGCCGATTAGGGTTGGGACGCATATGCGGATGACGACGGCGATGCCTTATATACTCCGCATCTCAACCTCTCGGGCCGAGTGGCTGACCCATCTTGGCCTCTTGGGCTGCCAAAGCGGCAATAGCTTGGACCCCCATGGGTCCCCATGGGGCGCGATGGCCACCCGCCCCCGCCCCCACCCCCGCCTGACACAATGTCGGGCCCCCGCCCTGTTAGCCCCATGGGGGGATAAATCGCCCCGGCCCCGCCCCCATGGGGATTTTCCCTGCGGGGCCCCGCCCCCGTGGGGGAAATTGCCACCCATAGTCTGGTCTGATTTGACGCTTGGAAAATTCACAGTTCACTCGTAACTGCAGAAGCACAAAGAGTCTGCTTATTTCAGTTTGAGTTTCTGACGTCTGACTTTTGACTTATTTTTACTATTTTTAAATTTTATCTTTTCCTATATTTTTTTTGTTTTTGAGCTTTTTTGCCGGTTCTTTTTTGTATTCGTTTGCATTAAACGTAGTGGCTAACATGTTTTTTCTATTTTTTTTAAAAAATTTAATTATACTAAATAAGATACTATCAGCTATAATACAAAATAAGCCACATATAATAAAAAAAATAAGTTATAAACTATGATTTATTAAATTCAATTGAGCACTCCAAAGAAACTTCCTGCTCAATGAAACCAGTGAAAACCCTTATTTCCTACAAAAGAAAAATAATAATCTAAGACTGTGGTGCTGGAGGCCTCCAACCAGGTCCTACACTACAGAATCACATTTATTATTGCCACATAATAAAGGCATTCACCTTTCCAAGTTAGCAGAGGTGTAGGCACAATCATTCCAGGGTATGCTGGTACTTAGTGGTGATCAGAATAGCGATGACTTTTGGTTTTTACTGAAAAAATATTGTAACTAGCTGAAAAAACAAGTTGGTTTATTGGGTATAATTAAATTTAAAAAATATAAAAATAAAAACGGTACGTTAATCTAAAGCAGACGATGCAAATGAATAAACGAAAATTTTTTTTACTGTAGCACGTACAGTGCGCGCTACAGTAAAAAAACGCCGAACGCCACGACGGCCAAAGCTGTTCTGATCGTTGCATTATAATCTATTCGTATTGACTATGGTTGGTATTTTTTTTAAATAAAAATAAATAGTAATATTTGAAAAAAATAATTTTTAATAAAAAGAGGATAAATGATGTAGAAAATAAAAAAGATATATGAATAAAATAGAAGCGAGAGAAGTAAAATTACATATCTTTGAAACGAGAGGGGCAGAAGATGTGCGCTGTGCCCATCAAGGCGGCGGGTCCAAGCAGCCAGCCGAGACCGCTTTACGCTCCGCCTGTACGACATGCCCACTCAACACATGTTTCCGTGTGCCTCTCCGGCGGGCCTCCGTCACGCCATGCATGTTATGGAAAATTCGATGGCCTCACTCGCGTGCGCACTTTACCACGCAAAAGGAGACCCGAAATTCCAAACCATGTTGGCGTCACCATCTGTAGCTTACCTAGCCCCGTTCTCTTCCCCTTGTCACCTTTTTCCTTTTCTCCGCCATTAACACATACCATACATGTATGAACACGCCGGATCTTCACCCATGATAAGCCTTCATTTAAGCCGCACACACTTAACCACAGAAATAGAAGCGCATTTATTCTGAGATCGTGTTTATTTGGATTACGATGGATAGTTTTTATTTGTGTTTTTTTGATACGGCAGCGAATAACAGAAACACAGACGATACACACAATATATGGTTTGAAAAGTTGTTTAGAGAATCTGTTTAAAAAAAACATCACAATTGTTTTGATTTTTAATGAAGCTTTGAAGGAAAAACACAAAAGAACCGGGCCCACTCGCCATGGGCCGAGCTCACCGGAGCGCGAGCCGAGCCGGTCGCCCATCGCACGCGCGCCGCTAGAATAATCAGAGCCGTGGCTCGCCGGCTCTCCCTGACACTAACCCGGAAGAAAAGCTACGTGCTTAGCCGCGCTTAATATACTCTTCCTACTTGCGCTTTGTCACACCCCGAACTGCCACGGCACAACTCTCTCCATAAACTGTCTCTCTCTCCTCCGCCAGTGAGGTAGTTGGCGCTCACAGGCGCTAGGAGGAGTGTATCCATGGCGGCTTCTCCTCCTCTCGTCTTCTTGCTCCTCGCTTGCCTTTGCAGTGCGCTGACCGTGGCAGCGGCGCCGGGGGCGGCGACGGACACGCTGAATCAGGGGGAATCGCTCACGGGGGCGGCGACGCTGGTGTCCTCGCCGTCGGGGGTGTTCGAGGTGGGCTTCTTCGCGCCGGACCCCAAGCTGCCGTCCCGGCTCTACCTCGGCATCTGGTACCGCGGCATCTCGCCGAGGACCGTCGTCTGGGTCGCCAACCGCGCGGCCCCGGCCACCGCGACCTCGCCGTCGCTCACGCTCACTTCCACCGGCGAGCTCCGCGTCCTCGACGGCGCGACGAAGGACGCGCCGCTGCTCTGGTCCTCGAACACGTCCACGGGGGCCGCGCCGCGCGGGCGTTACTCAGCCGTCATCCAGGACTCGGGCAGCCTCGAGGTGCGCGGCGAGGATGACACGCTGTGGGACAGCTTCTGGCACCCGACGGACACCATGCTGTCCGGGATGCGCATCACCGTGCGCGCGCCGGGGAAGGGGCCCTTGGAACGGATGCTCTTCACGTCGTGGGCCAGCGAGACGGACCCCTCGCCGGGGCGGTACGCGCTCGGGCTCGACCCGGCCAACTCCAGCCAGGCCTACATCTGGAAGGATGGCAATGTTCCCATCTGGAGGTCAGCATCTTGATGCCCTGCTCCTTAAAGTCTTTCTTTTCTGATTAGTTGTTTGGAGTAGTATCATTTGATTTGATTTTCTTTATAAGTTAATTGGCATAAGATTGTAGGGCCTAGAATGTAATGGAGTAATAGTTTTAATTTAGGCATTAATTATGCCTTGCATCGATCAGAGGTTGTTAATGTAAGTAGTTAGCTCCTGGTTGTTCAATTCTTTCACCATCTGACTTGGGAACTTCTGAAATCTGGTAGTATTTTCCTTTTCTTGTAGGAGTGTATGTATCGAATCTATCTTGTAATTCATGTGGCAATCCAAGAACTGTGTTTGTTTATCAAAAGCATGCTCAAATTCAGTGAAAATTTTGTTCGGTAGGTGGTTTAGTTTGCTTTGGCTCTTGCATCTCATGCTCTCCTAGTTGCTTCAGTCTGCAGCAAGGCACCTTCTTTGTCGGCTTAGCTAGTCCGGATAGCAAATTGTGAGCATCTCCTTTTCGTAGGTGATATGAACATCGTTTTCACTTCATTATAGGATGGTTGGAGAAGGTACATCATAAAGATCAAGTTTAGATGTAGGAAACTAGCCATGTGGGGAAACGTTACCTCCCACTTGCAGTTCATCAGTAGTCACTAGTCAGTCTTGGTAGGTCATTCCAGCACTTTTAACCTCTGTTTCTTGACAGATTTGTCTGTTTTGCTCTGCATTCTATGGTTAGGATCGCATCTGTCTAAGTTATCCTTAATGCTCAAAAGCTTGAAAAAATCTTGCATGTTAGAGGACCATTGAACAAATCTCTGAAAGAAAAAAATTATCTTTGGTGTGGTTGTGCTTGTCCAACAGTCTGTGTGCAGTGTTTGTTAACATGGGTATCAGCTTTTGGTTAATGATTTAGTTTAAAATGAGTAGAATTCCGTATGTTTCCTAGTGACTTGAGCTTCTGGGTAAGACTATTGGTGCATGAAGCTAGATATTCAGTGCAAAAGTTTTTAAACTTAAGACCTAAGGGCCTATTGCGCTTTCTTATTAGCGAAATTTGGAACGGGTGGTTCAGTGGTGTACTGGTGTGTATTTGCTGGCTTGTCACTGGACTGGATTGTGCCTGCACTGTTGGGATATGGGTAGGTTACACTAGTGCATGTTAAAATTTTCTATTGTGTAAACCAGAAAACTAAGCGAGTAAGAAATCAAGTGAGTAAGAGATCATAGATCGTTATTACTAGAATTAAAGTACACTGGAAGTAGAGTTGAAGCGGTCAGTTCAACGTAGCGCACGTCAGTATAGTGGAAGTAGTCGTTCGTCCTCTGGCCATCGTCTCCACCTCGCGATCGTCCCGATCAGCGCTACAGTCGCAGCAGCGTCTCTACCGAAGTGCACACATTCGGGGATGGAACACCATGCGTCGGTGTGCTAGCATCAGCGCGTACAGCAGAAGTTTTGAGAGGTGGCGGCTAGGGTTTCAATGAGTGTGTCTCAAGATATTTCTCTCAGCCCCTCACCTTTCTTAATATATAGCCTCCAATCATATCTTTATTTGATACGATTAGATATCGTGTCCAACTCAGAGAGCCTATGACTGAATTCTTATCCAATACAAGTAGAGATCGTATCCTGCTTGGAGAGTCTTCAACCGGATCTTTATCCAATACTGGTAGAGATCGTATCTCACTCAGAGTATATCATTCGGACCCTTATCGTTCCAACCCATTAAGTGTGTGACCCTGTAGGTTCATGTATATTCGGCCATGGCTTGAAAACTCATTCCCATTCCATAAGCCGGTAGCAGTCTCTAGTAGGACATAATGACTCACAAATATACATAAAGATCATATCAGATGAACCTATATAGTGCTTATATACCGATCCATTTGCCTCACGATACCAAATCGAATTCAAAGCGAGAAGCGTGCCATCCTGTGATAACTCGATCATTTACTCGAGCTTGTAGTAGATTACTAAGTTTGTGATTGACTCTTCAACCACATTCAGTATGGTCATGCATTTTCTTAATTCAACCACATCGAAGGGTTTAGAGATATCTCTCCTATTATATAAAGGCAAATTCTATCTTGATCACTCACATTCTTCCGCATATTTTCATAGTAAACCTGAGAGCTACCTTTATGACCATTCAGTTACGGAGTAATATTTGGTGACCACTAAGTAAACTATTACATATGTAGAAAACTATGACGAACTCAAGTTTAAAGATCCTACATACATCATATATGAGATCAACTAATGGCACTTAAGAATATAACAATTCCTGTAGTGCCTTATGGTAGGTCAGTTCAATACTATATTCTCTAATATATGTTAAGGTCAATCCAACACCATGTTCTCTAAAATTTGTCAAGATCAATCCAACACTATGTTCTCTAACATGTGTCAAGCTCAATCCAACACCATATTCTTTAACATGTGTCAACATTATTGATTTGATATCCACATATCTATGATCTATGAAATATGACTATCAATATATACATGTGTTGATTAATAAATCATAATTATCCCACATAATGATATAAGATCAGGAATAATTTAGAATAATATCAAAACATGAATAAAGAGTTTCACAAACAAGTTGTATACTTGTTGATTAATATGAAAGATATTTATTTAAGAAAGAAAATAATATATTATTCAAAAGATCATAAACATAGAAGTGATACAATCATCTCTATAATCGCCTCTAAGGTATATCATCAACATGTACTCCCCTCAAACTTGTGCTATTACACTGTGTGTACGCTCTGATACTTGTTGTTTATCCATGTTTTAGAGCTGATCAATGTCTAGATGTAAGAGGAAGTGTTGAAGTAGGATGTCTTCTGTTTGCTGACAGTGACTTTTAGGGAAAGGGTTGTGGCTTAGGAAGCTCAACAAGGCCTCTGACTAATGAGCTGTACACCACAATTTATGTCTGGTACATTTATCCTGACCGTAGTTTTTTTAATAAAAAAATTATTTGTATGTCTCCTTAACTACCATGCTTTCTTTCTGTTGGGTATGATTCACAAGAGGTCTCCTTTTGGTGGCTGGGGCGATAAAGAGGTGCAGTAAACCCAGTAATTTCCAAAATCATAACTTGAATTGTATCCTCTACAGGTCAGGGCAATGGACTGGGCAGGATTTTGTAGGCATTCCGTGGAGGCCACTGTACTTGTACGGGTTCAAACCAGCAAATGATCCAAACCTTGGGCAGTACTTCACTTACACTGCACCAAACACGTCTCTGCAGAGGTTTGTTGTTATGCCAAATGGCACGGACGTCTGTTACATGATTAAGAAGTCTGCACAGGAGTGGGAAACTGTCTGGATGCAACCGTTAAATGAGTGCGAGTACTATGCCACATGTGGTGCAAATGCGAAATGTACTGTGGTGCAAGATGGCAAGGCAAAATGTACCTGCCTTAAAGGTTTGTCTCGGTCCCAATTTTTTACAATTTGAATTTCTTTCTTACAGGGCAAAACGTTGAACTCACACCAAAATAGGTTTGATCCAGTGGCCCCCCTTAACTCTTATTTGCTTACAATCAGTGAATTTGTTTTAGGTAGCTGGATGTGTCTTTTTTCCTTAAGGTGCACAACGACTGACAATAAACTGCAATTAGGACCCTATAATAGGAATACATGGAGTTTTTCTCTGGTGCTTTTGATACCTTAGTGCTCTTTCATACATATTTAAAAATAAATAAATATTGGTTTGAACGGTAACTTTACCATTTTTCTTATTTACTTTAATAGGTTTTCAGCCGAAGTTGCTGGATCAGTGGAATGCGGGAAATTGGAGTCAAGGTTGCGTCAGGAACCCACCTTTGGGTTGTCAGTTTAACCAAACTGGGGATGGATTTCTTCCTATGCCAAACATCAAGTGGCCAGATTTCTCACATTGGGTATCTACTGTGAATGATGAGGCTGGGTGCATAGATGCCTGCCAGAGCAACTGCTCATGCGGTGCCTATGTTTACCTGACTACAATGGGGTGTCGAACCTGGGGTAATGAACTGATTGACATCTACCAGTTTCAGAGTGGAGGATATACCCTAAACCTCAAGCTTCCTGCTTCTGAGTTACGTAAGTGATGGCAATTATTTAAAGAGCAGAGTCTAAATATGCACGTTTTCCATATTTCCTCACCTGTAAACTTATGATGTTTATGTCGGGTTCTTCTGTCCCTTGATGAGCAGGCTCACATCACGCAATTTGGAAAATAGCCACAATAGTGTCTGCTGTAGTGCTATTTGTTTTGATAGCTTGCTTATTTTTGTGGTGGAAGCGTGGCAGAAATATCAAAGGTAAGGTTCCGTGAATTTTTGTTCACTGATTGACGTGTAGTAAAAGCTCACTCCTTTCTGTTGTCATCCAAGTATCCTTCGTATAATGAACAGGTTTTTAAGCTGTGGTTATTATTTAGTATACTGGTTAAGTGTCATAGTTAGTTCAATGATTAATCATGCCTTACAGTGATAAGAAAAACTACAAACTTTGCTGTCATGCTGTCATAATCTCTTTGCTAAAGAAGATCTAGTTGTGATCTGACAGCTGTAGTAATTAGCTATGTTTCAAAATGAACTCCTGGAGGCATGCATAATGTTAACTACCATTCTGGAGCAGATGCAGTGCACAAAAGTTGGAGATCAAGACATTCATCTGCCCGATCTCAGCAGAGTAGTACTATGCTGGATATCTCACAGTCGATTCCTTTCAATGATGAAACGGAGAATGGGAAAAGTCATGAACTCAAAGTATACTCTCTGGACCGTATAAAAGCTGCTACTTGTAATTTCAGTGACTCCAACAAGCTTGGGGCAGGAGGATTTGGTCCTGTCTATATGGTAGGTGTCATATTATAAATGACAAAATTAATCTTTGTATTATACTTGGCATCATGATAATTGATATCATGAATCACTGTGCTCTGTAGGGAAAATTACCTGGGGGAGAGGAGGTAGCCGTGAAGAGGCTTTGTCGGAACTCAGGTCAAGGCCTTGAGGAATTCAAGAATGAGGTCATACTGATTGCAAGGTTGCAGCATCGCAATCTTGTCAGACTACTAGGATGCTGCATACAGGGAGAAGAGAAGATCTTGGTGTACGAGTACATGCCTAACAAAAGTCTAGATGCATTCCTCTTTAGTATGTATCACTTCCATGCATTTCCTTTCCTCCTCTGAATGAACAAATATAATGATCTAATCATGATTACTGCGGATGAATAGATCGTGAAAAGCAAGGTCTCCTAGACTGGAGAACACGGTTTGATATTATTGAGGGTATTGCTCGAGGGCTGCTATATCTCCACCGGGACTCAAGGCTACTCATTGTTCACCGTGATCTCAAGGCCAGCAACATTCTTCTAGACACAGACATGAACCCGAAGATATCAGATTTCGGAATGGCAAGGATGTTTGGAAAGGATCAAAACCAATTTAACACGAACCGTGTCGTTGGGACATTGTATGTGCAATTCAAATGGACCTTACAATAACCACAATATTGCCACTGCATTATGTTTAACTTGATTTTCCTTTTGCAGCGGTTACATGTCTCCCGAATATGCGATGGAAGGCATTTTCTCAGTCAAGTCTGATGTTTATAGCTTTGGAATTCTGATCTTGGAGATCATCACAGGGAAGAGGGCTGTCAGCTTTCATGGTCGGCAGGACTCCGTAAACATGGCCGGATATGTAAGCACATACTCATCCTATATCCCATACTTATCCTGATATTTTGTTTTCTTTCTTCATGGTTTGAATTCACAACCATTTTTCAGGCATGGCGACAATGGAATGAAGACAAGGGTGAGGAACTGATCGATCCATCGATAAGATCATCGTGCTCAGTTCGACAAGTCTTGAGATGCATCCACATTGCATTGCTATGCGTGCAAGATCATGCCCAAGACCGTCCCGAAATCCCTGCGGTCATCCTAATGTTGAGCAGCGACAGCTCCAGCTTTCCCATGCCGAGGCCGCCTACCCTGATGCTCCAAGGCCGTGCTACTGAGACGAGCAAATCAAGTGAGAAGGATAAGAGCCACTCCATTGGTACTATGTCAATGACACAGTTGCATGGAAGATAGCATAGCAGGGACAATATACTGAAAATTACGACATCATTGTATGTCTTTTTCCTAATTTTTCTTATGTTACAAAGGTGTTGTTTTTGTCTAGATTAGGAATTTGGGGATTTGATCACTCCAATGTGTACGGAAAATTCATTTTTGTCATCTGTAAGGTGGCCTTTAGTTTTGCAAAACGAAATCTGTGGAGGTGATTGTATGTAGGATTGATGCCGGTAATTAAAGAGGGTGAATAATTCTTAAAAGTTTTTTTTCTAATAGTATTTAAAATCTTTACTTAAGTGACTGAGTGTCATCAAGTTCAGATTGCATCAACTAGGCTTAGCAAAACAAAGTTACAAGCCTAAACCAATAAAATAAAAACAATCAACTGAAAGCTAGTCAGACTGCCTTAGATAGACTAGTCTGACCACCACGATCGATCTGACTGCAGTGATAAGGGTTGTCTGATCGTTAGGGCTAGTTTGATTGGTCCTCTGTCATCAGACCTAAAAACTCTTCGGGACAAAACTCAAATATCAAGAATTTATTCAAATATTATTCAAACACTTTCAAAGTTTGTATGAGATTTTCTCAAGGTATTAGGAACCTAAATCAATCAAGAATCACAAAATTCTTAGGATTGGACTTACTAAATTGAAGAGAAAAAGATCTAGGACTCAAGAACACCAAAAATTCTAAAACTCAAATTACTTTTTGTTCATAAGGATTTAAGGCATGAGATCTTTCAGATCTATTCTCGCATATCCTATCGAGCTAGAATTCTCATGATCCCGAAATCACAAAACTTGCTCAAGAATACTCATGAACCAGGCATAATCTTGTTTCTTGCTATGGAGGTGATCTAGATGAGCAAATATTGATAAACTAGAATCTTCTAGTGCCTCTTACTCATCATGAATTATAGCAAGATCAAGATAGAAGAAAGAAATACCAAAATCAAGCTAAATAAAGATTTCAACACTTAGTAAAGATGATAAAAATTTAGACAAATTTTGATATCTGTTGATGCTTAGAGATGAATGTTTACAGTTACTCCCTAGCCAACCACAAAACCTTCTAAGGATAACAAAAAGCTCAATACAAATAGGTACAACTCATCTCCCAAAAGTTTTCTCTAAAAACTCTAACTCTCCTCCACTTGGCTTCCTAGAAAGCTAACCCTAACTCTTTCAACTCACATGCTTATACAGTGGAGGCTTACAAGAAGCTCTAACCAGTACAAGAAGCTCTAACCAGCACATCTAGTTGGGTTTTCCTCTCCCTTACAATTAACCCAACACCATACTGGATTTTACACCTACACATGCATGCTTCTTAAAGTGTGACATACACTTGGCTCCAATGGTCCAAATTAGCCATTTCCATGGCCTCCGTGAAGACTCTTTGATCTAATCCACTTAAGTCATAGTTATGGTTTCGTACACTGTCACTTTTCGGTATTGACCAATTTACCAAAATGCTCCCTACCATCTTTCCACGAAGCTTCGTGCTTCCCTCGCCTTGAAGCAACCCCGTACTTTATCTTTAACTCCATGTGGCTCCAATAATTTGCTGTCAAGCTTTTCATGCATTCAAATGCAACCGAACCGTTATTGCTTACAAATAGGCTCAAGTTACTTAGCGTGCCACATGCTTCTTTATACACCATAACGTTACTCGGGTTCCCTAATCGTTCTAGACGACAGCTCCTCCCTGAGCTTAGTCCCTCCGTCATGTCTACCACAAAGTATCTCCGTATGCTTTAATACGTAATTTGTAGTACCTAACGACTAGCCATCAGGTCTTCACGCATTTGGGTTCCCTTGAACCGTCTCTGCGTGCATCGATCTCGTCAATTGGCACACTACATACACCAACTCGTCTCTTCATAATCATTGTCTTCTCTGTGCTTCCCACTTGAGTCACATAGCTTCACATGGACTTACTCGACCGTATGGACCTCCAGCCTAATCCCGATCCCTTGCCGTTGATTGCTAATGTTCTCCAAACCACCTGCACATCCAAAAATCAAGCAGTTATATCGAACACAAGTTATATTCACTTAACTCACGTTAGTCAAAGCAATGCATCATGCAACAAGTAACGACATCGAACACCAGCACCCATATCGTTCATACACTCAAATCACTTTCATATTCATTCCCATTGATCTTATCCTCCTATGATCAAATCTCAAACTAAAATGCACACTTCCAGCACCAATTCACCAAATTTTGCAAAATCAAAATTCAGCTTCACAAATATACCTATTGTTTATCACTTATAATCCATAGACCTTCTCATATGATCTTTTATTGTAGTATATAACCATTCTAATATGTCAAACCATAGCGTGCATAAGCTAATAACAAAAGCTAAATACCTCATACAACTTTGTTGATAAGTAAATAAATATCTTTCTACAAAACTACATGCCATGTCTGATTATTATCTGACATTTATTCTTTGCTTTATTCGCTCATCTGTTTAAAGATTTTATACAACAGCATCACTCTGAAGAATGTCATCTAGGGTAAAATTTCCCTTTATCTAAACATCCCATCTGCTAAACAAGAAATGCATGCCATAAATGCATAGCTTAATTGTCACGTCTGAACCATTCCAATTTCAAAGCTCTCCAGTAGAGTGCTACTCACAGTGAAAGTTCATTGTCACAGTCACGACGGAGTTTAGTCAGCCACGTACGAGCTTAGCAGCAGGCGACCCAAAATCTCAAACTTGACGGCGGTGACTCATCGCATTGGCAACATGGCTTGTGGTGGTTTTAGTTTCGGTTGCGTATGGTAAAAACCAAGGCTTTTTTTATTGAAATTATGCTATAGAGGATATTTGATTCACCTGAATCAAAAAATTAAAAAACTAAAAATTAAAAAAATACTATTATATTTTTAAAAATAATACAGAGAAATAAGGAGTAGACAGAAAAATAAAAAAAACTAAAAACTAAAATTAAGAAATTAATATACTCTAAATGACTTCCGGCTAGCCAGAAGGTAAAGCTGTCTGCGCAAGCTATAAGATATTCGATATTCCTTCGTCCTTCCTGCTGCACCGGACGGTCCGTGAAAATCTTTTGTTCTAATATAATTATTTATATAAATGAATCAAATATTAATAATTTAATAAGTTATTTTAAAGAGTGTGTTTTGAAAAGCTATTTCGAAAAGATGATAAAAATTTGTTTTGTTTGTTTATTTAAAAAAATTATAAATTATAAACTAAAAAAAGAGCTAAAAGCAACAACTTTTTGGGTTTTTAACAACTTTTATCTTCTCTGCACAATCACTATTCGTTATTAGAATAATAAGCCGTAGAAAAACAAAACAACCTGCTTGCCGTCACACGCCGTGGCGTCCAGATCCCCGATTCGTTTCGCGAGATTTTTCGGCCGCTTTTCAGGCATTTTCCCCCCCTTCTGTGCGTTGCGCCGGCCTTTTCAAGGCCGGCGCATGCCAACGACCGGCGCGTCGCTGTTGCGTGTTTTAGCCGAACGCTGCTTCGCTGACCCGTCGACCGGTTGGTCACGTGCTCTTGTATATATTTATTTTTCCCTCTCGGCGACCGTCGCTGCGTTGGCTGCAGGTTCGTTGCTCTTGACTCTTCCGAGCAGCAGCTGCGCCGGTTTCGACTTTCCACTGCGCTGGCGTCGCGGAGGAGAAGAACAAACGTGGTGCTTTTGGGTCAGCGATTCGTGACGTCTCTGAACAGCAGCTTCGCGCTCTACTGTAGCTGTGTTTCGACTCCCAGGGAGACACCAGGAGACCATTCGTTCGGTGGTTCCAGATGAACCAGTCGAAAGTGTTCACGCAATTACACGGTTAGGTGCCATAATTTGAGATATAGTTACATTTTCTACGCAACTCTAGTGTTTGTGGCTGAAAAATGTAGTTGTATTGCTTGTACAATTGAAACAGCTATAATGTATACTCATGCCTAATTAATCTACGTTGTTATGATCTGTGACCACCAAAATAAGGTGTTGTTTAGAACATGAGAATTTTTCTGATTTCTACATGAATTGAACTATTTCTACAGAATTTATGTGTTCCAAACAGGGTCTAAGGCCCGCTTGATTCAAATGATTTTCGCAAGCAAAATATAGGGTTTTGGATTCCTATGGAATATACATTGTACATCCGTTTGATTTATAGGATCGAAGCAAAGGAATTTCACAGTGTTCAAAAATGCACGACAAATATAGAGGATCAAAATAATAGAAGATACTGATTTAACATGGAAAATCATTTAGGGAAAAATCACGGACGTACGAAGATAAAATTCACTATATGAGGAGGAATTACAAGCACGAAAAACTTTGACGTATCTTAACCGTGCAGCTACAGAGATACATTTATAGGCTAAGGATCAGAGTCCCTAATGAAGAAAGGAACAAAGTCCTAGTCGATAATGAAACAAAGACCTATTGGAAACTAAAACAGTAACCTTCTCGGAGATGGCAACAACACTTCGCCCAGAAAGTCTCAAAAGATAATATGTAGATTTATAGTCAGAAGCACCTCGAGTAGCCATGTCTGATTTCAGTCAGCGTAGGGTCCATCTGGATATAAAGATGATCCTAATTATAACCTCCGACCAGTCCTCATAGCTTCGAGCGAATACTGATCAGACTCTTCAAGCGGTCGAAAAGACCAACAGTGGCTGACAACATAGCTTCTTGATGGAAATGACTATCAACTGAATGGAAGATCGTCAACGGAGATGGCATAGTACAACGCTAGAGCATGGCGTCGGGCAGCGCGGGCAATGATACTAACGAACCTGGCGCTGGAATAGTCGCCGAGGTAGAACGCTGATTGACACGGTCCCCATAGCTCTGAGTGAATACTGATCGGACTCTTCAAGCGGTTGAAAAGACCAGCAAACCTAATTAGATTTAGATCACAAAATACAACACACAGACATAATGTTCATATCCTAAGGTTTCAAAGGAATTTCACAGGAAAATTAGTATCTACTCCAACCCCATTTTTTCTTCTTGTCGCGTAGGACCGAGGCAAATCGCCATTACACGAGAGAGCACATGCGCAAGGAACTCACCTCTGCCATCTTTGTTGGACCCGTCACCGTGTCGGAGTTGAGGAAGATGCTACCACTCGAGCTAGCGTCATTGATTTTTGTCCTTCACCCTCACTCCCACCGTTGGGACACCGACCTTCACCCTCGCTCCTGCTGCTGACGGTGGCCTTGCCCTCGCTCCTGCCATCGTCGCCTTTGCCCTTGACCCCTCCGTCGTCGCTCGCTTTGAGCTAGGGTTTGGATAAGAACAATGTGGGATAGAGAGAAGATAGGGCTGGGGTGGGGGTAAGAACATGGGCCACCTACAAGTGGCCAAAAAAATGATTTATTATATGTGTTTAGTTAAGTTAGTGTAAAATCTTTTATATTTATACTAAAAGCAAATAAGATTACTATTCACTCTAAAATTCTAGTATTTTTTTCTTCTTGTGAATTAAACACCTACTGAATAGTGAATTAAACACCTAAAGAAAAGGTAAAAAAATTCAAAAAAACTAAAAAAACAGAAAAAAACAAAATTACTGAATAGTGAAAAAAAATAGAAGCTAGTTTTAAGCCGTTTTAAGCGATGCCCTAATCCATTCTTATGTTTTTCCTACTTGTACACTTAAGATTCTAGCCGTGTGGAAGAATTGGATTAAACTGACATGGAAATAGAATTGGTACCAGCAATCCAGTGTGAATGCATGTGAAGTTGTTGGGGTCTTACCTGGTGTGGTGCTCTTTGTCAGTCCACGGAATAAAATTCACCGAGATAGACGGGTAGAAGATGGGTGCCAGTTTGGACTAGTGAACAGTGACTGTGCGGGTGATTTTTTTTTTTTATAAAAAAACTAGTGATTGTGAGGAAGATGGTTACCTATTTCTAAAATCTTGCGAATCGACGAGTGAATCTTCTTCTCTTTTTTTATTCAATTAATGTTGCAATTTCTAGTCTTTCAGAGCGAATATGGAGTCTCATTTTAACATCGTTTTATAATATTATATTATATATGGTGTATATGCGCAAATTCTTGTAAGTTGCTGTCTTTTTTGCTTTCTCAATGAACCTTATGATATTTCGAGCTGCATATATCTTTATATTACTTTTAAGAAGGAAAATGGGATTTTTAACAGAGGATTTTAATCACCCTAATGTTGGCTATTTGGCCCCATTTGTTGAAGATACGTCGGCTAGTATATGCTTTTTTTTTTTTGATCTGGAAAGCGGCTGTATAGAATAAAACGGCACCTTTTCTTCAGCCAAAAGGGAAAAACTAGTGCGTTGCGTTCATAGAAACCTAGTGGGTGCCTGGTGGATTCACCCCTGGATCAAACACGGATTGCACTGCAGGCTGCAGCCAGCAAATCCTGCCGGAGGCTCAACAGATCACCTTCAATTCGGTTGCCACGGCCAGCTCCGTCACTATCAAAAACTACACAAGAAACCTAAAAAGTCCAACCGTATTTTTTTAAAAAAAATACAACCAAAAATTGGCACTAGATTGGCGAGAGCAACTGAACTGATTTGGACCATTAAGCTGTACATCAATTACTTAATAATGCTATGGGACATATGATAGAAGTATGGCACGCTTCGCTCAACCACTCCTATTTACACTTTCTCTCTCAAATTAGTCCCTCATCTACTTCACTCTAGTTTCCACATCATTCTGACCTCCCCAAATCTAGCACTTGCTTCCTCTCCAGATCTCGTCTCCATCCTTAGGCATCCCTGTCGCCAACTACAATGAGCTCTAACTAGCAGCTCTGCCGACTTCATTATCGCACAGTCTGCTCTCTCTCTCTCTCTCTCTCGTGCACAAGAGCTCTGGTTCCGGTGGAGCTTGTCACTAAGAGCTCCGATTGCATCGCCTTTGCATCCGGTTAGATTTGGTTGATACGCCTGCTCCTTCGGCGAGATTCATCTTAGCTGCCTCTACTTCTGAAGAGCCCGAACTCCTTGCTTCTATCTCGATTTACTCCCACTAAGCTCCGGCTTTGATGACGTACGAGCTATGGCTGACCACCTTTGATGACTCTCCACACCTGGTACCAAGCCACTACTGCCACCATCCCTTGGGATATGTTACTGCAGGTTGGTTTCATTGTTGCGTCAATGCATTTAGAATGTGGCAGTAGTTTATCGCAATTAGTGTAACTTTTGTGCCTATAGTTGTTCAATTGTTGTCACAAGAAAAAATATTTGTTGTAGCTATTTTCTCCGATTGTTTTATTTGCATTAGGTGTTTTTGGCACAATGGTCGGTGGTTTGTCGTAAGATCATCCTTTTTTCTATATTGTACTTCATTTGAGATTTTATTCAAAATTCTCCTCAAACTATAGATTTATTTTCAAGCCTCTTGTTTAGATTCATTGCAGATGTTGTTGTAAAATATTGCACCTGAGCGTCTGATGGTTTTCCTCCCACGGACATCCGGGCGTTAGTATCTCCCATTACTTAAATCGGATTACTAAACCTTCGCGACAGCAATAATCTTCTTGCCGAGCAAATCATTTCGCCATCAGGAATTAACCACCAGCAGTAAGTCAAATGCTAGTTTTGTCTCTGCCGTGCAGCCTTACGTCTTTAACAATGTGAATCCCGAGCTTCGCTGCACCTTCCTTTCCATACCGCTTTTAAATAGTCGCACCACGCCTAATTAACCCGACCAAATTACGTAATCGATCAACTAATGCGGCTATTAAACTCCGATCCAAAACCGTGCGGCTTAATCGCAGTGCCCACGCGGCTGGCGCGCGCGCGCGCATGATATATCCACGTCCGCAACAGCCGCAACCCTTTAAACATTAGAAACTCTTCTCCTCCCCTTGAACACAAGCCAAGAAGCTAGCTCGAGGCCAGCCGCCAGTAATGGCTCATGCCGCCACTGCTGCCGCGCTCGCCTTTCTCTTCTTCCTCTGCGTGCACGTCCATGTCGACGCGGAGGACACGCTGTCGCAGGGGCAGTCGCTGGCCGGAAACGCCACGCTCTTGTCGGCGAACGGTACCTTCCTGCTCGCCTTCATCACGCCGCGCGGCGGCGACCCGGCGCGGAGGTACCTCGGGGTCCAGTACGCGAACGCCGCAGAGCAGACCGTGCCGTGGGTGGCCAACCGCGACGCGCCAGTGAGCGCGTCCTCGGCGTACTCCGCCACCGTGACGAGCTCCGGCGAGCTGCAGGTGCTGGAGGGGGAGCGCGTGGTGTGGCGGACGAACTCGTCGTCGTCGCTGGGCAACATCACGCTGAAGATCTTCGACTCGGGGAACCTCGTGCTGGCAGCCGGCGGCGGGCAGACGGTACTGTGGCAGAGCTTCGACCACCCGGCGGACACCTTCATCCCCGGGATGAAAATCACGCTCGACAGGCGCAACGGGGCCGTCAGCCGGACTCTGTTCACGTCGTGGAGGAGCCCCGGCGACCCGGCCACCGGAATCTTCACGCTCGGGCTCGACCCGCTCGGCTCGGCGCAGCTCTATATATGGAAGCAGGAGCAGGGCGGCAAGAATTCCACGTATTGGAGGTCGGGGCAGTGGGCGGGCTCGAGCTTCGTCGGCATCCCGTGGAGGTCGCTCTACGTGTACGGCTTCAAGCTCTCCGGCGACGCGTCGAAGAGCGACGGGGTCATGTCCTACACGTTCGACACGTACAACAGCTCGCTGTACAGGTTCGTGCTCCAGCCCAACGGCACCGAGACGTGCTACATGCTCCTCGATGGCTCGGGCGAGTGGGAGATCGTCTGGTCGCAGCCGACGGTCGCGTGCCAGGCGTACGACATGTGCGGGCCCAACGCCGAATGCGCCACCGGCGACAATGGCCAGGCCGTCTGCACCTGCTTGAAAGGTCAAACTCCTCACAAACCCAATCAATGGCTCTGCAAATTGCATTGACCTGATTTAATCATATATTTTACTCTTAATGGCTTGCTTAATCATGATCATACATGACATATGCATAAATTGATCGTGCATGCAATAACAATATATATGCATGAATGAATCGTGTAAATTTGCAGGTTTTAAGCCGAAATCTGAAGCGGACTACGCCAGTCGGAAGTGGACGCAGGGCTGTGTGAGGAGCCCCCCACTGATGTGCAGCGGGAGGAACATAAGCGATGGCGGCGACGTGTTCGCTTATCTTCCAGGCGTGAAGCTGCCGGACTTCGCCGCCTGGGGGACGACCGTGGGCGACGCGAACGCGTGCAGGCAGTCGTGCTTAGCCAACTGCTCGTGTGGCGCGTACAGTTACAGCAGCGGCACCAGCTGCTTGACCTGGGGGCAGGAGTTGGTGGACATCTACCAGTTCCCCAAAGGAGAGGGCCCCTATGACCTCTACATCAAGGTGCCACCTTCAGTATTAGGTAAGAAATCTATTGTTTTTCTTGGTTAGTTACTGGTCAAGATTTCTCAACTTAGAACTACTCCCTCGGTCCCTAATTGTAGACCGTTTTTGACTTTTTGCGGCTTTCAATGCAACACTTTGACTATAATTTATTATCGTAATATACTAACAAAATATATATATATATATATATATGGAAGTATTTTTGCAAGACAAATTTAATGGTCTATTTTCATATAGTCAATTTATATACTTTAACATATATTAATGGTCAAAGATTGAAAAGCTTGACCGCACAGAACCCACAGCGTCCTACATTTTGGGATAGAGGGAGTACTAAATAGGGATAGAAAATTGCTGTTAGGAAATGTTATAGTGTGAAGCCATAGCATTGGTAGCATATCACATATTAGCAATATAATAATTAGTTTATCTTATTATTTGAATTTATTTTTTTAGATTTATTCTATGACTATAGATAAGTTTTCTATTATTAGAACTAGTTTTCTTAATATAGAGTTAGTTTTCTTAGGGATCAAGTCTAGCTATTACTATAAAAGAGACAATATTGTATCGTCACCATTAAGTAATGAACAATCAAACAAGTTTGTAGTCTCCTCTTTTTTTTTCTAAAGTCAGACCTCGGAGTCTCTCTATCACGCCCTCATCTAGCCACTGACAGGGCTATTCCCTAACGTAATAAAGAAACTCTAAGGCTTGATTTTAGAAGAAAGAAGAGACTAAAAACTTGTTTGATTGTTCATTGCTTAATGATGATGATACAATATTGTCCCTTGTATAGAGATAGTTAGACTTATTCTTAAGAAACCTAACACTATATTAAGGAAACTAATTCTAATGATAGAAAATTTATACCTAATACATAAAAAATCAAAAAGAAAATAAACCAAAATAATGAGAAAACTAATTATTACATTAAAAATCCGGATGTGCTGCCAATGCTATGGCTTGTCACGCCGTAACATTTCATCCTTCGTGGTAAGATAGCTCGTCCTCGAGTTGTATCCCCATATTGATAGGAGTGATCGGTACTAGCGCCAAATCGCTTGAGAGTAGATCAGTGGCACTCTGACATATGAAGCCCAAGAAAGAAGCGGCTTAGTATGACATGGCATCGAGGAAGACACCGATGGCATAGGCAGCCAACATGGGACAATAGTGACATCCTTACTACCACGAAGCGTGATGATGGTGGAGAGGACGTGCAGAAAAGACTGTCACTGGATAGCGGCAACCCTCCTCCTCGGCAAACACACCAGGGGTACAACCAAGGGCAGTGCTGCCCGCTGAAGAGGCATTGGTGATGACTGTCATAGTGGTAGTTTTGGTGGTACTAGTTCTGGAGGTGATGGAAGTGACAGCACAGCTATGTTGGTGACTACAGGCGTCACCTCTTTCTGCTCCTCTATCTTGGCCAAGGTCGTAGCCAGCAGGGTTGCCATCAATGCCAGCATATTGTTGGAATATTCATTGCTCCCAGTGTAGCTTCTCTACTTCTCTGGAACACCAAGTATCTTTTCAAGCATCTTAATCACACAATCCAATATGTTGTTGATTGTCATAAAATCAAAACTCTCTTTGCCCGACATGGTGGAAGGGGCAACGACTGGCTCTGATACAAAATGTTGAGATATGGGTTGGTTAGGACCATTAGGTATGTGTCCGAGGATCAAGGGTAGGTACTCGCCCTTGAACGGTCAGCTATATCACTGCCAAGGCTCTAAGGCTTAGTTAAAGAAGAGGAGATGCTAGGAACTTTGTTTATTTATTGCTTAATTAGAAAAGATAACAGCACCATGCTTATATAGTGTCGTTCTCATAACAATCTGATATAATCTTTTCAACTATAAAGATAACCTTCGTAATATATAAGATTATATCTCTAAAAATAACTTGATAGTTAAGGAATTATGAAAACTACCTAACCAACTAATATTTTATACTAGAAAACTAAGCAAACCACCTAAGTAGATAACACCGCTATAGTACCCACACGGCACTGGTCACGTGTCGCTACAGTACCCTATGGTATTGTTCACGTACATGCTAATCTTGGTCCATAACTGGAAATTTATTGGTTCTTCAGGAAATGTTGCTAAATGCTTACTAAAACAACTTGGCTTGTTTGTTCTAAGACATGATTGACATGGCTAACCACTGGATTCGAGGAAGAAGGAAACATAGTATTTTGTTCTTTATCGATGAGGAATAAGATTCTAGCCGTGTGGAAGAATTGGAAAAGGAACAAACAATGGAATTTTGGGATGTAGTTAAACTGAAATGGAAATAGAAAAGGTAGCAGCAATCCAGTGTAAATGCATGTGAAGTTGTTGGGGTCTTATCTGGTGTGGTGCTTTTTGTCAGTCCACGGAATAAACGGGTAGAAGATGGGTGCCAGTTTGGACTAGTGAACGGAAATTGTGAAGGGTGAAAAAAAAAGTTACAAACTAGTGAATCATTTCACCCATAGAA
The DNA here is from genome assembly GCA_036346265.1 of Melocanna baccifera. Lineage (NCBI taxonomy): Eukaryota > Viridiplantae > Streptophyta > Magnoliopsida > Poales > Poaceae > Melocanna > Melocanna baccifera. The sequence continues at coordinate 19,678,807 of CM070694.1, read as the reverse complement.
AACTCAAACCATAACCTCGTTTCTTTTTCTGAATACATAGCCACGACCATCTTTGCTAAATCTGTGGTTGAGAGAGAGAAGTCAGATAAGCCTTCCAGATGCTGATGTCACGCCCGTTTCTAGTGCTTTATCAGCTGTCATTTTTCCATAACGCATTAAGACAGCCAGAAAGGCTATTGTATTCTTTATCTGACGGCTTCATGAAAAAGACCTAACATGATTCATATATTCTTTATCTTAGCTTTTGGATGAAGCCGTGAGGTGGATAGCTAGGTTCACCAATAGTATACTGTGATTAGCACACATGGAACATGTGAAACAGATCATGTTTTGACCATGTAGGTCAACATGTTTGACCATATATTGTGATTTTTATATTACCTGATCTGAATGCATGTGGTGTTTTGGCAGACCACGTGCACAGTTTGCAGGGAGCAAATCTTTCAAACTCTGACCAATTCTTGAAGTTATCTTCTGTTGTGACAGGGTAGATTCATAGATAGCACTGTTTATTTGTTACTGTAGAAAAACTACTTGACAATTGCCATGGCTGATAGTTTTTACTGTCTTTCTTTTACCTGCTCAGCAACTGGCTCCAAACGCAGGCGATGGATAACAGTAGTTGTTGCTGTAGTTATCGTCGTGGTGGTTGTTTTGCTAGCTTGCGGCCTTCTCCTGTGGAAATGCAGAAGAAGAATCAAAGGTGAAGGAACAGTTCATATCTGAAGCAAAACACCTGAATTCGCCATACAATCCATGTTAACGATTCACAAGCAATTCTCTTATCTCGAGGCCACAGTGCATGACAAGTTAATTTCGTTCATCTTGTGCAGTGAGACTTGGCATTGTTGGTAGGGAAGAGAAGACAAGGCTCTCATTGTTGCATGCTGGCAGGGAAGCAAAAAAGGATTTCTCAGGGCCAAGGCAACCTGATCATGAGGAAGCAGAGAACGGCAGCAACTGCGAGAACAACTGCGAGCTGCCGCTGTTCGCCTTCGAGACCTTAGCAACGGCCACCGGTAACTTCAGCGACTCCAACAAGCTTGGGGAGGGAGGGTTCGGCCATGTCTACAAGGTAGTACAACTAGATAGCAAAATCTACCACACACACACATGCTACAGTTCACCGATTTTAGAGAACTAAAGATGCATTGTTGATTCGTTGCAGGGGATACTTGCCGGCGGCGAAGAGGTTGCGGTGAAGAGGCTGTCCCGGAGCTCAGGCCAGGGGAGTGAGGAGTTCAAGAACGAGGTCATACTAATCGCAAAGCTGCAACACCGCAATCTTGTCAGGTTGCTCGGGTGCTGCATAGAGGGGGAAGAGAAGATGTTGGTGTACGAGTACATGCCCAACAAAAGCCTGGACGCCTTCCTCTTCGGTACGCGCCGTTTCATCAAACCTACCCAATTACAGCACAGTTTCTTGCAACCTGCAAAGCCGACTCTGACGAAGAGACTGGTGCTGATGGGTGATCAGATCCGGCGAGGCGAGGGCTCCTGGACTGGAAGACGAGGTTCCACATCATCGAGGGGATCGCTCGAGGGCTTCTTTACCTTCACAGGGACTCGAGGCTCCGCGTCGTGCACCGCGATCTGAAAACCAGCAACATCCTCCTGGACCACGACATGAACCCCAAGATTTCAGATTTCGGCATGGCGAGGATCTTCGGCGGCGATCAGAACCAGGTCAACACGACCCGCGTCGTCGGCACGCTGTAAGTACATCACCACTGAAGCAACAGTTGTAATGGTACCAAACCACCGCATGGGTTACTGAAATTTCGTTTCGTTGTGCCGTCAGAGGGTACATGTCGCCGGAGTACGCGATGGAAGGCTTATTCTCGGTGAGGTCCGACGTGTACAGCTTTGGAATTCTGATCCTGGAGATCATCTCCGGCCAGAAGAACAGCAGCTTCCACCACATGGAGGGCTCACTGAACATCGTAGGCTATGTAAGCAGACACTGCCGCACTAGCTAGCTCCTCGCATTCTCACTGAAAATGTGTTCTTCTCTGAAAGAAAAATGCTAACTTGTTTGGTCTCGCGTGGTGACGGAACGCGCAGGCATGGCAGCTGTGGAACGCGGACAAGGGCGAGCAGCTGATCGACCCGTCGATCCGGGCGTCGTGCTCGGCGCGCGAGGCGCTGCGGTGCATCCACATGGCGCTGCTGTGCGTGCAGGACCACGCGTACGACCGGCCGGACATCCCGTACGTGGTGCTGACGCTGGGCAGCGACAGCTCCGTCCTGCCGATGCCGCGGCCGCCGACGTTCACGCTGCAGTGCACGTCTTCGGACAGCGGCAGGTTCAGGGAGAAGGCGGAGTCCTACTCCGCCTCCGAGCTCACCATAAGCATGCTGCAAGGGAGGTAGGCTGGCAGAGATCGGAAGGGCTAGCTGTACATATAGCCGGCGTTTGGACGTACGGAAATTGCTCTCCTTCGCTCTGTACATGACAATTTTGTTACTGTTTTTTTAGATGTGTTACTGTATTTCAAAGGTTAAAAAGAGTTGTTTATGGGGCCTTTGGATCACAAGAAATTGCTCCGACATTCGAGGATTGGAAGAGAACTGTTACAGCAGAATTTGCTATGGTTTATCCATAGGGCAAAGAAAACATATCTCCCTCGAATAAGAGCGGAGAAATAATCTAGCACAACTTTTTCTCTCTCCGTTGTAATTCCTTTGTGCTTTTTGTAACTTTTATATATAATATATAAATATATACACCGCAAGATCTTTTCCTGCTATGTCACCCTAAAAAGAGAGCTGTTTTACAGCTTCTTTGACTGCGCGGGGCTTGGCCAGGATCCGAGCCCAATTTTGGTCGTTCCCGGGAAAGAAAGAAACGGGCTAGAATTCCTGGCCCGACAAGAGACGCGTTTGGATGGGCTAGTAAATTATTGTTATATTTTTGTTACAGATTTTTTAGTAAGACACAAGAAAGAAGTTGGCAGGGGTAGATAAACCACCACCCCAACCCCAACTCTTTAAGTTGAATAGGGAAAAGAGGGAAGATACACTAGGCCTGGCCATTTCAGCTTCTTTAGTGGACTTTTGACTTTTATCTTCTAGTCTATTAATTTTGTCTTTTTCTGATTTTTGGTTTTTCTTTTTTATCATATTCGTTTGTATTGTCCATAATAGACTAATCTTTTTTTCTATTGTTAAATTTTAAAAATTTAAGGATGCTAAAAATCAACTAACAGCTACAGTGCTAAACAGTAAAAAAAATAAATTATAAGATGTAAAAAAAATTCTAAATGAGGAGGTCTAAGGGTCAAAGCTATAATGACATCAACAATGGGGTGGTGGCGCGGTTGGTAGCGCTTAGGTCTTACAGCCAAACGGAAGTAATCCTGAGGTCGAGAGTTCGAGCCTCCCACCCCATTTCCAGCGATGATGAAATGCTCCAGCGACAACATGGGTCGTCGCGCTCATCTGACCACCAGATGACGAGAGCCACCTTGAGCTGGTCTAAACTTTTTCTTCTCTCTCTCCTTTCTTTTTTCGCGTTACGTTTCGAAAAAAGAGTGAGTCAAACTTGTTAGGCAGCGGTAAATTGCCTGGGGCGATTATGCTTTCAAACACTGGGTTTGGCCATCTTTTCTCTCTGGGTGGGCTGCAGCTGGACTTTTCGCTGTCGCACGGTCTTAGGGCCCGCCGGTCGCGCCCTTTTCCTCCTGCGTAACAACATCGCCCCGCCTGCGCGCACATGACACATAGTAATTACTTCTAAGATGCATCATGTTAAATCTAAAAAATTAATAGAGAACACCAGCTATTTGATGACACATAGTAATTACTCCTACGAAACAAATATGAAATACTTAGGTGATATTACCTTTCCATCTCTTAAATCACATGAACCACAGGAATTCTACTTGCTTTAAAACCGGATTCGCGTTTGGAGTTTGTAGTATTGAACGGGCAAGCCGCTGCTTGGTTCTTGAAGGCAACAGAGCCATGTCCAGTCCGTGATCGAACCATGCAAGGATCCGTGCTACTGACAGGCCCACTCCAACCTGGTAGCCTCGGCCTTGCGCGCTGCTGCCGACTAATCAGAGCCCATCAGTGGCGGATCCAGGATTTTTAGAATGGGTATTCGAACTTTAGAGTTAGATCAATACCAATACATCGATACCGCGACACACGTTTCCTCTAAAACACCGATATAACGATACGTGTATATAGATATAACAAAAATTAAATAATGCTAGCACAATGATATGAATTAAATAACAAATTATAAAGATTAATGGTAGTTGCATACCAGTAGTAAATCGAGCCACATTGGAGTCTTGTAGGTGGATTCACAGAATTACAGTGTCGCCGCGATCTGGCACCGGCGAGCGGATGCGCCGAGGCGGCGAGGCCAACCGCCGACCCGAGCGCCTCAGTTCGGCCTCCGGCCACGCTCCCTCCGCCGCCTCGCGGCTCAAGCCGACCGCCTCGGCCTCTCCTCCACCTCGCGCAGACCGCCTCGGCTTCCTCCGCCTCCGTGCTAGAAGGCTCACCGAGACACCGACGATGCCGATGGCGCGGAGGTGGCCTCGCCGCCTCGGCCGGGGAAGAGGCGAGCGGCGGCGGCCGGTGGCGGGCGCGGAGCCCGATCCGGCCGAGGAGGCGGCGGGGGCCGAGAGGCGCGCGCCGGCGAGGAGAGGCGGCTGGGGAGAGGAAGGGGACGGGGGGGAGGGGCGGGGGGGGCGGCGGCGGTGGGAGAGGCGGGAGAGGAGGGGAACAGGCGGGGTGGCGAGGAGGGGTGGCGGCGGGAGAGAGGCGGCGGGGGGGAGGGACGGGGGGGCGGTGGGAGAGGAGGGAGGGGCGGCGCGGGAGGCGAGAGGCGGCGCGGGTGAGAGGAGGGGAACGGGGCGGGGTGGCGAGAAGGGCGGCGGGGAGGGAGGCGGCGGCGGGGGGGGGGGGGGGTGGCGAGGAGGCGCGCGCAGGCGGGATTTGGGCGCGGGCGGGGCTAGGGTTGGATGTCAGGGTGCAAGGCGCGCGCGGGGGTTTGGCGCGGGGGGGGCGGCGGGAGCATTTGGGCGCGGGGGGGGCGCGCGCGCGGCAAGTGTGCGGGCGGGCGATTTTGGGCGCGGTGGAAGCGCAGGCGCATGTGCACATGGACTGAGCAATTTTGGGCTGGGATTTTGAGAGGAGTGGCCAAAAATAGTAATTTTAGCCCAACTATATATATACATATGTATTATACCCTATATATATTGATTTTTTGTTCAAAAAAAATGGGTATTCAGCTGAATACCCATGACTTACAGTAGATCCGCCCCTGGAGCCCATCGTCCAGTGCCTCCTTGCCATGCACATGCTCATCAATCTCCATTCTCTCCCCCGCCTCCGTAGCATTGATGACTCTGAAAAGATTAATCCTGTAATATCTCGATCCATGTGAAATTAAGCTCATGTATGACCTATAAGTATATGTGAATGAGTGTTGAGTTTAGTACCACCTTGCTAATATAATTTAGAGAGATAAGCACCAACATATAAGCCTAGGCCTTCCAATGGTAGCAACCTCTAGTTAACTATTTTGCGTGAAGCTAGGACAATGTCCAATCCACCAGAACACTCTCTCCTTTTCCCGCCTCCTGCTTTTTCCTCCCACGTCGCGTCGCTGCTCCAGTTCCTCAGGTCCGGTCGCCGATGCTTTAGATCCGGCCGAGCCACCGGATCCGGTTTGTCGGGATCGGTTTGTTTGGCCTATACGCTCGGTCGCATTGTGCCTCTGCGCCCTCAACTCTACCGTACATCTAGTAGAGCTTAGTTATTTTTTTCTTTGTTAGAGAATTTTTAGGGTGATGAATTTTGTTTTTTTTTAGTAAATTATTTTTTATATTTTTGTTAGAGATTTTTTAGTAAGGTACAAGAAAGAAGTTGGGAGGCTTAGATGAACCACCACCCGAAACTCTTTACTTTGATTAGGGAAAAGAGGGAAGAAACACTAGGCTCTAGCCATTTCAGCTTCTCTGTTGGGGTTTTGGCTTTTATCTTCTAGTGTTTTAATTTCGTCTTTTTTCTTTTATTGGATTTTTTATCATATTTTTTTCTAAATTTAATCACGTCAAATAAATATCAGCTATACAGTGACAAATAGTAAAAAAAATTACGTTACAAGCCAGAAAAAACCTAAATAAACAGGGCTATATGTGAATGGTCAAGACGATAACAACGTCAACAACGGGGTGGTGGCGCGGTTGGCTAGCGCTTAGGTTTCATAGCTAAACCAGAGTAATCCTGAGGTCGAGAGTTCGAGCCTCTCACCCCAATATCCAGCGATGATGAAATGCTCCAGCGACAACATGGGTCGTCGCGCTCATCTGACCACCAGATGACGAGAGCCACCTTGAGCTGGTCTTACTTTTTTTTTTTTTTGGCGTTGCGTTTCGATAAAAAAGAGAGATCGCGCCCTTTTCCTCCTGCGTAACAGGTGAGGCCATCCGGGCCACACATCCCCCCGCCGCCGCGCGGCCTCAAAATCCAACACGTTTTATTGGATGAGTCATTTTCGGTTGTACTAGCTAAATGTTCATACGTTGCTATAAATTGAAAAGAAATGTCACTCTAACACACTAAACCATCGCCCTCCAACACTTCTATAACCCAAACCAAGATAAGAATATTGTGTTTGCCGTATCTTAATAGGCTGACAAAATGCAGAAACTAAACACGATTGATTAGGCTGCAATTAAGTGAATGCAAAGGTAAATGCTTCAAAGTGTACTCTTTTACCCGGTTTCAAAAAGGAAAAAATGTACTAGCTAAATGTTTGTACTTGCTACGAATCAAAAGGATATGTTACTCTAGCACACTAAACCATCACCCTCCAGCACTTCTATAACCCAAACCAAGACAAGAATATTGTGTTTGCCACGTCTTAATAGGCCGGCAAAATGCAGAAACTAAATACGTTTGATCTGGCTGCAATTAAGTGAATGCAAAGGTAAATGTTTCAAAGTGTACTCCTTTATCATATTTCAAAAAAGGAAAAAAAAAAGTGTACTCCTTTGCATGGCCAAGGCTATTACCATCGCCTACACATAATCCATCACAACCTACAGCACAAAACACAATCTACTTTGCCCAGAACGGCAACAATGCACAATATTTGTTGAACAAACATACTTTGTCAGTCATTTTGTTATTACGAAAAGGTAGCAACATGCCTGATCATATTGATGGAAAGGAGGATATACAGGGGAGAAAAACTCCCTAAGACAAAACCAAAGAAGAAACAAAAAAAAACATAACTACCAGGTGCTATAGAAGCTACTTGTACAAGCTAGCAGCACCGGGCTCCACCCGAAGTGCTTTGTCGTGTAGGACAATTACTTCAAAATTTATAAACAACCAAAGACCATAATTGCTTTTGAGAAAGCTCAATAAAATGTTGTTAAGATGCATCATGTTAAATCTAAAAAAATTAATAGAGAACCCAAGCTATTTGATGACACATAGTAATTACTCCTACGAAACAAATATGAAATACTTAGGTGATATTACCTTTTCATCTCTTAAATCACATGAACCACAGGAATTCTACTTGCTTTAAAACCAACTAGCACATAGGTGTGGCGCCACGTTACGCCAGCCACCGTGTGGACCGAAATAAAAGAGACGAAAATTCGCAGCAAAAAGGAAAGCGGATGGGCTTTTTCGTAAAAAATCGGAGGCCTTTTCGTAATAAAAGGAGAGTGAAGGGGTTTTTTCAAAAAAAATCAGAGACCTTTTTGAAACAATCGAGGGCCTGTATATAATTTCGAAAACCGCGGGGCATTATCAAGGTAAAAAAAAGTGAAGGGCCTTTTTAGTAAAAATCTAGGGACCTTTTCGTGAGAACCAGAGACCTATACGTAATTACCAAAATCTTGAAGGATCTTTTGTGGAGGGCGCCACGTGGATGCGGTGTGGGGGAAGGAATCCCCCACTTTAATATAGGTAGTATATGTATATACTGATCACTGTGTGCTGTGTGGATTCGCGTTTGCAGTTTGTAGTATTGAACGGGCAAGCCACTGCTTGTCCTTGAAGGCAACAGAGCCATGTCTAGTCCGCGATCGAACCACACAAGGATCTGTGCTACTGATAGGCCCACTCCAACCTGGTAACCTTGGCCTTGCGCGCCGCTGCCAACTAATCAGAGCCCATCGTCAAGTGCCTCCTTGCCATGCACATGCTCATCAATCTCCATTCTCTCCCCCGCCGTTGTAGCACCGATGGCTCTGAAAAGATTAATCCTATGACACCTCGATCTATGTGAAATTAGGTCCATGTGTGGCCTATGAGTATGTATGAATGAGTGTTGAGTTGAGTACCACCTTGCTAATATAATTTAGAGAGATAAGCACCAACATATAAGCCTAGGTCTTCTAATGGTAGCAACCTCTGGTGAACTATTTTACGTGAAGTGAGGATGAAAGTGCAAGCGAGTTGCTACGAGTGTGTGGCTTATCCAGAATGGGGTTAGGCCTAAACCGATTTAGACCTTAGGGTATTATAAAATGGTATCAGAGCTGACCCTCGTGGTTACACAGCTCCGACGGGTTAGGGGCGTGGGCATATGACGCATGATACGTGTGGACCCAGAAAGGACATATGGCATGGTATATGTGACGTAAGGACATGTGCTAAGAGAGGAGGTCCTGGTCATTTGCCCTAGTGTAGGTATGTTGGGCCGACGAGAACATCGGGTTCTTTGAGGGGGGTGTATGTGACGCTTCGGTCCATATGAAATTAGGCCTATGTGTGGTCTATGAGTATGTGTGAATGAGTGTTGAGTTTAGTATCACCTTGCTAATTTAGAGAGATAAGACCCAACATATAAGCCTAGGGCTTCTAGTGGTAGCAACCCCTGATTAACCGTTTTCCATGAAGCGAGGATGAAAGTGCAAGCGGGTTGCTACGAGTGCATGGTTTATCCAGAATGGGGTTAGGTTTAAGCCGGTTTGGACTCTAGGGCATCACAATTCTGAATAACACATCATAACAGTTAACATATGTTTCAATTGTAATTTGGACATTGAAACCAAACAGCAAAAATATTTGAATGAAAATTTCACAAACATTTGCAGCCTTATTTGCATCTCCTTGTTCTGAGTTGCAAGCCCAGCATAGTCCGTCTGCAAACGATGCTACAACAATAACTAAGATTGTCAAAACTTAAAGTCCAAATAAAAAATGCTCACCACCTTCAGAGAACACACCTGAACCATTGTCACTTGCGCAGACAATGTAGTAGCATCCATCTGCAACACCTGAACCTTATGTTCAAGCTCCGACATGTATCTTACCTTGCGCTCATTTGACTTCATAGGAGATAACCGATTATGTAGAATCCTGGAAATTTTTATAAGAAGATGCTCAATTTTATAACGAAACCATTATGTCAACCCTCCCAAATGGACCACTGACACTCCAAAGAAATTCACACCTCTTGATCCTCTTAGGATCTACCAACACAATCTCTGCAAGTCACTCATTCGCCATGATCTTCTTCTCAGCCTCACCAAATTCCCCATTGGCGAACTCCATCGCAAAGAGTGTAGCGGCACTGCCAATGGACCCACTTCCACTGCAGGAAAGGCCGCCAGAAGCACCCGCCCCTGGAGATGGCCGTGGCAGGTTGGACGACTCCTGGACCGTGGCTCCAAAGTTGAGCTTCCCTATGAAGCTGTCCAGCGACAAGCTGTGGCAATGATGGGGCATGCTTCTGCTTTCGCTCTCTGTTTTGTTATGGCTACTATCAGTGGGGCTCCATGCATGCTGGTCGCGCCACTCCTGGGTGTTATCCCTAGAGGAGCCGAGCATGCCCATGCCCTTCGTGTTCATGTACGACCTGATGAGCCCGCCGATGGTGTTCTTGTCCATCGATTCACGGTCCTCGACTGCGAGAACCCAAGTAGGATGTCGCTCTACGTCTACGATGCCCCACTAGCAGCGGCGGCAAGCCAGACGACTGAAAGTATCTAGATCTATAAAAATAGTTTTGTTAATTAATAATATTATGTGAATATAGGACTAACAAGTTTACTGAGTATTTAAACGATTTTGTCCCAAGGATAAACGTAAGATACATGCTAAGGGTCAACATAAAGATCAATGTGGTTCAAGACAAAGGTATAACTAGTTTAGGATCTTTTTTCTTTTTTTTCTTCTGCTTTTATCGGTTAAGGGAAAAGGTGGTAGATCAGATTATATGATAAATGCCGCACAATTAAGAGGGATCATGACCAGTAATTTAATAGAATGTTCTCATGTCATTGGATCAATTTAGGATTATGCATGCACTTAAAACTAAAATTGATAGCCAAACTATGTATTGACAAGAATATCGAAAGTATCAGGCGATACTTCCACATTCCGGAATCTCCAAAGATCTGGGTGGTATTTTTTCTAGAGAGCACTCTTGAAATCATTTTGTCTCTATGGAAAACAGAAGTACCAAAGTTTCAACAGCGGAACTACCTTAGAACAGAAGTACCGCACATCTTAAGCAGAACTACTGCATCATGAAAGCTCCAAAAATCCAAACGGTATATCTTTTCTAGAAAGCACCCTCGAAATCATTTTGTCTATCTGGAAAATGGAAGTACCAAAGTTTTAACGAAGAAACTACTGTAGAACGGAAGTACCGCACATCTTGAGCGGAACTGAACACAGAAGCTCGAAAAATCCAGATGGTACCTTTTTTTCCAGAGAGCACCAATTTCGGCCTTGAAGCAAATAGTAGTACGGCGCTGAAACTTTAGAACTTTCGAAGATCGAAACTACCATGCCTATAATGGCGGTAGTACCGCGTCTAATTTAAACTGCTAGTTCTGACGCTCTGATATAGCCATTACTATTACTATAGTACATGTGCGGTACTTTCATAAATTATATAGCGGTACTACCGTACACCCCGATTTTTCAAGATTGTTATTCGCAACAGCTATATTTGATTGGTAGGGGTATAAATAATTTTCCACCAGCTTAAGGACAAATGTTAGACTCTATTGAACTTCCTTGAGCATTGAGCATTCTCTCCGCACCTCAATTTTACATTGTGCATTTATTTAATGTAGTTAAACCAAATCAAGTGCATTTTATCTATAGATTGATCCTTAACACTTGATCGCTGTTAAGAAAAGCTATGATTTATTACTCTTGGTGTTTGCCGGTACCTAGACGACTTAGTGGGAGATTGCGAGGTGACCTCTTCAAGAAAATTGTAAAGAGGTCCAGCGCTAACTTGTGAGTGATTTGGTGTCTACCATCTCCAGAGCAGAGGAAGGACAACCACTAGTGGATTGAAGAGTTAAGGCTTAATTCATGGAGTCGGTCTAAGTTACTTGGGTTTTTCTCAACGTGAATTAGAGGAAACCGGCAAGTTTTCGAACACCACGGTAAAACATCATGTGTCATTTGGTTACTTGTTTCTCTCTACTTTTCGCATTTATATTTCTAGTTGTGTGATTGCTAAGATTATCATATTTAATTATTCTAGAAATATATTTATAAAGATTATTGCTTGTGATACTTCAGTCTTTCTAAAATTGTGTAGGTTTAAAATTGCATTGAAATCTTGTCTAGCTACATTTTGTGATAATTAGTTTTAGAAGGCAAGAATTTTTAGAATCTCCTATTCACCCCCTCTAGTTGGTTATCATTAATCCTACAACGGCCCCTAGTCGGAGCTTGATGACAGTGGCAGGGAGAGCGGGATCACTGCTGGCACAGCTAGATCGATAGGCTATCCAACTATATAAACACAACCAAAAAACAGTAAAACTAAAAACCCCATAGAAAGCACAGGTTCCAACAACCCTGCAACACATTAGATCAAAAGAACCTCAAAACCTACCTTCTTGTCAAGCTTCTCAAGCGCCAATGAGTGTGTGGCTTGCGGCACCGCCTGGTGCTCATTCAGTCAAAGTCCTCGCCTTGACTCCGCTGCCTCCCCAAACCCTAGAGAAAGGGAATCCAAAGAAGAAGAAGACGATGGCGACCAGATCTGGCAATGTCATGCTTGGTGACGGCTGGATCTGCTCGATCTCGCCACCATACGCCAGGAGAGAGTGAGAGATGGGAGCAATCGAGCAAACGAGAGAGGAGGGAAATAGGAGCGGCGTCACTGGATGAAGGACGGCGTAAAGGGGAGGAAGCGTAGGATTCCATAACCCTAGCGTTGAATGGGGGAGGAGGAGGCATGTGCATGTCGCAGTTCGATTTGGGGAGTGGTCGAGAGGTTTTTGGAAGGAAGATGAACCACGAAGTGGGATGAACCATCACTACCAACTCCTATTTTTAAGTTGTAGAGATGATTACGGTTGATGGTTATTAGTCCTAACTCAAGCGCTTATATAAACGAACCGAATGCCGATAAGCAATTGCAAAAAAAGCTATCCCAATAAATCATTTCGAAACGATGGTAAAGAAATTATCCCGTTTGTTTGTTTGAAGGGAACCATAAGTCATAAGTCGAAAAGAACTCAACCATTGTGTTGAACGCTTGGGGTGGATGGTGGAGAACGTGCATATGTACGTATGTGTCAAGTTTGGTTTTTGGCACGATTTATGTACGCCATTTCTATGTCATCTCGTTATATGCTTGCTGTCTTTTAAAAAGTATATGTTCGTGCATTTCAACAGAGTACCAACAACCGTGATCCCAAACCATACCGTGAATATTAATTTTTCATAGGAACGTGTGATGTGGGGATGGGAGGAGCGTGCAATGTGTAAGAAGGCGAGGATAGCGGACAAACTCCCATTATATATTAGTAGAGATTTATATGATCTTTCCAATTAAATTTTTTAATGATACGGAGTAAAAATTTGGATTGTGTATTTTTTTGAATCAGGATTGCAAAGAATATGAGAAGTGAAAATACACAATTAATATATGTACTTTATTCAACATTTAGATGGTATTGTTAGCGGATTAACTATATTTGGTGCTTATTTTATGCAGATCGCTTCGGTGCCATGCCAGTACGACACGGTATTTCAAATGAACAATCAAGTTTTTCGTGTTGTTTCTACGCTAATTTCGTCGGAATGTACCAAATTAATTTGTCATTTACCAATCCTGTACGGAAATATAGGTAGGCTAAATCTGGTATCGATGCCCCGTTAGTGAATTTTTTTAAAATGGAAATACTGAAAAAACCAAACAAAAAACAAATAAAGACCCCTACCACGAAGCACTCGTTCCATGAATAATTTCGCTATTTGGCCCAAGCCTACTTTAATTTGCTATTTGACTTGCTTTGCTGCACAGTTCCTGATCCAAAATTTTCTTGCCTGAGGGAGAGGTTAATGTTGAGAAACCCCTCGCTGGCGAGAATAATAGATTGAACACAGAGAGAGGTAGAGAGAACTCCTGGTCTTTCTTTATTGCTTCAATTCAATGGGGGTACAAAATCAGCCATATGACTCTCTATTTATAAGGGAGGGTGAGGTGCACAATATGGATAGGGACTCGTTTAAACGGAAAGAATCCGTTTAAACGGAAACCCTTATCCCTGGTTTCCTAATACTCCCCCTTGGGCACTCATCCGACATACTCATGCCTCATTAAAACTCCATAAAACCCAAAGGGGAAAAATTTGGAGAAAGAGTACATGATGCATGTTATGCTGCGATTGCACGAATTGCCTCATTAAAAACCTTGATCGAGAAACTTCAGGAAAACTCGTCAAGGGAAAAAGAGTACAATTCACCCAACTTCATTTAGTCTTCAGGACTTTTATTCTTTGGGTACTTGATCTTGAGGATCAAGATTTACTAACGGACTTGACAGAATTCTCCCCCTGAATTCTGCACTTCTCTAAGTCTCATCATACCGATCCCTCGCACGCACCTTTCAAAGCTAGATGCGGGGAGGGACTTTGTGAATAGATCTGCTAGATTTTCACAAGACTTAGTATGCAGTACTTTAATCTCGTCCATCTTTTGCAATTCATGAGTATAGAAGAACTTGGGGTTGATATGCTTTGTGAGATGACTCTTCACATAACCCGTTTGTACTTGTGCAACGCAAGCGGCATTATCTTTATAGATAATTGTGGGGTTTTGCACAATGTTCATTCCACATGACTGCTAGATGTGGTGAATCATTCGGCGTAGCCAAGCGCATTCACGTGCGGCTTCATACAGCGCTATTATTTCTGAGTGGTTCGTCGAGATAGCTACAAGGCTTTGCTTAGACGATTTCCAGGAAATTGCAGTTCCACCACACAGGAATACATAGCATGTTTGTGACTTTGCGGTATGCGGGTCAGACAGGTACCCAGCATTTGTATAGCCAATCAAGTTCAGATCTTGATTCTTTCTGTAGAACAATCCAATGTCCTTGCTTCCTTGGAGATATCGGAAGATGTCCTTTATGCCCTGCCAATGCCTTTTGGGGGGCTCTGCACTACACCTTGCTAATAGGTTCACGGCAAAGGCAATATCCGGTCTAGTGCAGTTTGCTAAGTACATGAGTGCTCCAACTGCACTCAAGTATGGGAATTCCGGTCGCAGGACTTCCTCCCCCTCTTCCCTAGGTCGGAAAGGATCTTTTTCTTGCTGTAAAGATCTCCCAATCATCGGTACTTTTGATGGGAATGCTTTCTCAAAGCTGAATCTTTCTAGCACTTTCTGGGTGTAGGTCGACTGATGTACTAAGACTCCTCCAGGGACATGCTCAAGCTGCAGGCCTAAGCAGAACTTGGTCTTGCCCAAGTCCTTCATTTCAAACTCTGACTCTAAGTAGGAGATTGCTTCTTTTATATCATCCACTGTTCCGATGATATTCAGATCATCTACATACACTGAGATTATACAGAATCCATTCTGGGATCGCCGTATAAATACACAAGGACAGTCTTCATTGTTCGTGTAGCCTTTCTTGCAGAGAAAGTCACTTAAGCGATTATACCACATTCTGCCAGATTGATTCAGTCCATACAGGGACTTTCTAAGCTTCACACTGTACAGATTTCTATTTGCTCTGTCTTGGTTCGGGAGAGGAATTCCTTCAGGGACTTTCATATAAATCTCCGAATCCAAGTTACCATAAAGGTATGCAATTACAACATCCATCAGTTTCATTTCTAAATTCAAGTTCACTGCCATTGAGATCAAGTATCTAAAGGTAATTTCACTCATGACCGGGAAGTAGGTTTCTTCATAATCAACTCCAGGACATTGAGTGAAACCTTGTGCTACCAAATTTTGCTTTGTATCTCACTACTGTTTCTTTCATTTCTCTTTCGAACAAATACCCACTTGTGCCCTACTGGTGCACATGGGGAGGAGTACATACGGCCCAAACACTTCTCTTTTGTTCAGAGATAGCAATTCGGTTGCTATTGCCTTCTTCCAATCTTCCCAATCTGATCTTTTCTTACATTCAGCGAGCGATGCAGGCTCGGGATTAAGATCAATGATTGTGATAATTTTCTTTGAGAAGTAGATATCGACATTGGCTGTTGTCCTGTTCAGGGACTCTCCCGTGTGCACATAATTTATAGCTATTTCTTCATGAGTTGCTTCTTCTGGAGCTTCATCTTTCACATCGCTTCTTTCAATTGCGATGTCAAGTTCATTTAGTTGTTCGGCTCCGATGTGTGCGCACACATCCATGCCGATGGGGATATTCAGATCCGGTATGTCCTTTTCAACATGTGTCATACTTGTGCTAGGTCTCAACTGGCTCCCCTTCTCATTCTGGGGGACTTCGGTGATCGGCTGTGATAAGTCCTTCTTATCCTTTTTCGCCATGCGTCCCCGGTTACTTTGGATTCGAGGGGCCGGAGTTCTCGTCCTTTAATTCTGAGGCCTTTGGACGGGATTAGGGATACCTTCAATTTTCTTTAGTATTTCAACCCTCTCCGGTGCATTGCGTGTAGGCACATGCGACTTAGTCACGCTCTTCAAATCACTAAAGTGATCAGGCAATTGATTTGCTAATGCTTGCAAATCGATGATCTTCTGGACCTCTTTTTCAGTTTCACTAGTGCGCGGGTCATGTGCAGGAATTCCCGTGGCTTCCCACGTAATTTCCCGACATTTTTCATCAACGGGTTGATTTCCTCCCCCTAATGTCGGAAAATTATCCTCATCAAAAATGCAATCAATAAACGGCAAGATGCAAATCTCCGACATGGGTTCCAAATACTGATTATGGATGCGATCTCATAACCAACGATATCCCAATCTTACGGAGAGGGCCCATTGCGTTCATTGCGGAGGGTATAGGTACATAAACCTTGCATCCAAACCTCCTGAGATGAGAAATTTTCGCTGGTGACCCTTGCGCTAGTTGCATAGGTGAATGGATGTTGTAGGCCGAGGGTCTAAAGTTGATGAGATTTGCTGCATGTAAGACTGCGTGTCCCCAACATGTAGCTGGCAAATTACAATTCTGCAAAAGTGGTCGGGCAATAAATTTAATTCTCTTGATCAATGCCTCTGCCAAACCATTCTGGGTATGGACATGCGGTACCGAATGCTCAACTGCAATCCCCATCGCCATGAAATAATCATCAAATACCTTTGAAGTAAATTCTTCGGCATTGTCCATTCTAATGGACTTGATGCGATGATCAGGGAACACATTTCTGATGCGAATGATCTGCGAGATCAATTTGGCGAAAGCATGGTTTCTTGTGGATAATAAACCCACATATGACCACTTTGAGGAAGCATCAATGAGCACCATGAAATACCTAAATGGCCCTGAGATGGGCTGGATAGAACTGCAAATGTCTCCCTGGATACGTTCCAGGAATGCAGAGACTTCATCCCTCACTTTCAGAGTGGAGGGTCTAGTGATTAATTTTCCGGTGGCACATGCAGGGCACACAAAATCTTCAGGATTCGGGAAATTCTTCACATTAATATTATGCCCATGAGAATTGTTAATTATATTTCTCATCATCCTAAGACCTGAGTGGCCTAATCTGTCATGCCATAGACAAAATAGTTCAGAGTTTCTAAATACTGTCTTCAGAACAGTGTACGCTGCAGGCGCTTTAATGTTGGTATAATATAGCCCAGTTTCTAGTGAAGGAAGTTTTTGTAATACCCTTTTGCCATTCTCTTCGTGCTTCGTGATGAGTAGGTATTCCTTACCGTACTCTTCTTCAGTCTCAACGTGGAAACCATTTGCGCGAATATCTTTAAAGCTTAAGAGAGTTATAGTCGAATCTGGGTACAATAATGCGTCTTCAATGACCAAAATTGTGCTCATGGGAAGTATAATTGTGGCTCTTCCGGAACCAATTATACATGTATCGCTTCCGACGATTGTCGTAAGGCTGCCATTGCTCTTACGAATCGATTGAAAATACTTAGTCTCTCTTAAGATGGTATTCGTGGTACCACTGTCGGCAAGGCATACTTCCTCCATAGGGCGCCACACGTGCTCTAATATAAGGTATTTTATTAATATGTATTAAAATACATACATCACATAAATAAAACACACAAATATTAGAACATATCATGCCATTGTAAACTGAATAAATGAATGAATTATTCCAAAATCATCCAACCATTATGAGAAAATAAAACTAGAGTACCATTCATGCATGATCTAACTTGTCCATTTAATGTAAAATAAATGACAATTAACGTCTCATGCATTCTGTGCATCAGACGGAATCAACTAGAAAATCGTTGACTTCTTCGGCTATCTTTTCAGGCGTGATGTTCTCTTCGAGAGAAATCATGGAGGTGGCTGCCTCTAAGTCGTAAGGGGGTGCTGCTGCCGGGATGGATTCAACCTCCATCATTTCAGGCAGCGGCTCATGATGCGCCCCCTCAACAGCTGCAAAGTGAGCTTCAGGCTGCCCTTTGCCATTCCTCTTCTAGGCTTGGTGGGCATCAATGACATGTTGCGGCGCTTTACAGATCCGCGACCAATGCCCCCATTTGCCACACTTAAAGCAACCTTGGTTCTGCTGGCCATAGGTTTTGCCACTCTCCTTAGCCCTTTTGTTATTTGGAGTATCTGACTTGCCTTTCTGGGCAATGGTCTTACCCGTCTTCCCCCTTCTTTTCATTAAGGGCTTTCGCACCTTGTAGCTCCCAGCATTGGCTTCACGGCCAGCGGAGCTCCCCAATGGCTGAGTGACGTAATTCTTGCAGAGAAGTTCGTCCTGAGCCTCCGCTACCTGCATCATATCAATCAATTCGGCGTATTCCTTGTAGCCGTCTTGACGATAGTTGCTGAAAGGTGGACAGGGACTTCTCAATCTTCTGCTCATCTGTGATCTGCTTGCCACAGAGTTGAAGATTGGTACAAATTCTGTGCAAGGCAGAATTGTACTCCCCGACCGTCTTGAAATCAGCAAACCTCAGTCCGATCCACTCCTGCTCTGCCTGAGGAAGAATGATGTACTTTAGCCTCTCAAACCGCTTCTTGAGTGCGGTCTAAAGTGCTAGCGCGTTTTTCTCCGCCATATACTCATTCTTGAGAGTAATGCAGAGGTGGTGCCTGAGGAAATGAAGTGCCTGATCATTTTCCTCAGGTGTAGGTTTGGTGTCATGCCGTCCGCCAATCCCAATAGCTGCGCGGAGCTTCCTGGCTCCAAGTACTATCTCGACATCGGATGCCCACGTCAGATAGTTCTTGCCATGCTGGGCAAGCTCCTCGAACTCCCGGTTCGTGATGCCAGTCATCTACATGTGATGAATGGAACATATAAGTTTACTTCAGGTAAACATGTATGAAATTATTTACTGCAGGTAAATAAATGGTACAATAAATTCTCGTAATGTTTCATAAATTTCTATGCATTTTTCATAATTTACTGCTAATTTTCAGTGATTAAAAGCAATTAAACAATTACAATTAATCAAAACAGTAAATAATTGCAGAAAATACATAAAACAATAATGGCATAAATAAACAAGCTTCAAATGCTGAAAATAATGCAAAATTCGGGTTCCCGAGACCCTTTTATGCTAGAATACGAATTTTCAGCGATTTCTGAAATTTCTGAGGTCTATACGCAAAATTTTCAATTCTGAGAAAATTTACGTAATTTGTAGAATTTTCGAGGGGCTTACTGCAAATTTTTTCGGGCTACCCTTTACCCGCCGGCCCCCTGCCCTTTTTTTTTCTTTGCCCGACCCACTTTTCGGCCATGTGGCCCATTCGCCCTTTGCACAAAGGGGGTGAAGGGGTAGGTTTTCCCCGCTTCACACCGCTGGCGCGGCATGCGATGCGCGCCGCACGGAAGCGCAGGTTGGAGCGGGCTCGGGTAGGCGCGCTGCGCAGCGCGGCGCGCAGGCCAGCGGCGCGTCCGCGCGCGCAAGAAAGCCGGGAGGCGCGCCGGGCGGCGGCGGAGCTGCCGAGGCCGGGTGGCGGCGCTCAGCGGCGGGACGGTGGCCCGAGGCCGATGCGCGCGGAGCGGTGGCCGCCCGACGGGGAGTGGTGGCGCCGGCTGTTCGGCGCGAGAGGCCGTTGCGAGGGCAGCGCGAGGCACGGCAGCGCCATGCGGGCACGTCGCGCCGGCCGGCGCGGCGCCATGCGGGCGCGGGCGCGAGAGGCCAGCGCGGGGAGGCTGGTGGCGGCGAGCGCGCGCGGCGCGCGCGACGCGGGAGCCGAGGCTGCGAGGCGCGCGCTGTTCGGGCGCGGGGCGTGGTAACGACGGCGGCGCCTCGTGCGGGAGGCGGCGGTTGGTATGTGCGCACGTGAGGCCAGGGCCAACCAAACAGAAAAGGCAATGCAAAAAAAATTTTGTTTCTCATCTACGATGCAATCAACATCTACCCTGTTTCATAATCTACCGATCGACATTGTGTCGGCGACTTCGTGTCTGCTTGTGGTAGATTAGGGCGGATTTGCATCGTTTTCTACAGTGCAATCAACATCTACCCCGTTTCGCAATCTACCGATCGACATTGTGCCGGCGACTTCAAGTCTGCTCGCGGTAGATTAGGGGGATTTGCACCGTAGGAAAAAACCAATCTAGAACGCGAAGAAAAAACAAATTCAAAGCGATCTATAAAACCAATCTATTAAGTGCTTCGATGATTACCTTCGTTCACCGGAGCGATTCGTGCTGATAACGTGTTGAGAAACCCCTCGCTGGCGACCAGTCCAAGAGATTTCTCTGCTAAGTATAAGAACAAATCAATCACAAAGCGACAGAATAATAGATTGAACACAGAGAGAGGTAGAGAGAACTCCTGGTCTTTCTTTATTGCTTCAATTCAATGGGGGTACAAAATCAGCTATATGGCTCTCTATTTATAGGGGAGGGTGAGGTGCCCAATATGGATAGGGACTCGTTTAAACGGAAAGGATCCGTTTAAACGGAAACCCTTATCCCTGGTTTCCTAATAGTTAAAAGTTCATGGTAGATCAAGGAATGACCCCAAAACTAATTAATGGAACCTGAAAAACAGGGAACGCGTTTTGGTAAATCTCTACACAAATAGGGCTATGATGCAACACAATCAACAACTACATGCATGAGGCGAATTAATTAGGAGAAATAACATTGTCTTAAAGGGCATAGTTGCCATTAATTAGGAGTATTTTAAAAATAGAAATTAATTATCAGGTGTCCATACATGAGTTGCCTGATTGTTTGGTTAGGGATAAATCAAAATTTTCGTATGTGTGAAATCAACACCAACATCTAAAGCACACAGTACATGCTATACGTGCACCTCCAAGCATATCTGAAGGGTGAAATTTTCAACTTACCTTTGAAATTTATCAGGCGCGTAAAACCATTGAATTTGGTAACTCTAGCATAAAAAATTAATAATCTTGATCGAAGATGTTGTCTAAAATATGTAGTTTATATATACGAATATAGTATGAGTAAATTTGTCATAAAAATATTTTTATAATATTACTTCTTATAATATTTTTAAATATATGATGATAAAATTTATTGATCAAAGTGATATTTTGTTGACGTTCAAAAGTTAAAAACAACTCTCTTTTTTTTACTGGACGTAGTAGTTGACAAGACGAATCAATTAGAGATGTGCTAACATTGTACTCTTCCCCGACTCCACAGAGTAACATGCAGGTACGTCGCCATTCAGCCGCATCTGCACCTCCAACTCGAGCCTTTCCATGGCCGCCGCCGGCAAGCACATCGGCACAACGATCCCCTCCTCCCCTTTCCCATTCTTCACCTTCAAGTGAAACGTCGCTAGGGTCACCGCCGCCGGCCCGCCGTACACCCCCTCCCCCCACCCGAAGTCGACGCTCTCAAACCCGGCCCGCGTCACATCGGACACGAGGTACGTCCGCGCCGCTTGCCCGAACCGCGGCCGCCCGCGTTCCACCATCAGGCTGGCCACCGACTGCATGTAGCCGTCCGACGTCGTCTTGACCTTCGCCTCGGTGATCATCTTGAGCACATCTCCTAGCGGGCTCTCCCGGAGGTGCCCGGCCGTGCACGACGCCACCGCGAAGGTGAACGCGTTGCCGTAGAACCCCACAGGCAGCGGCGGGCTTCGCCCGCGAGCGTTCACCACGAACATGACGCGCACCTCGTCGTCGGCGTCGTACGCCAGCGCGGCCGCCCGGCACTGCCAGAGGAAAGCCGCGAGCATGTCGAAGCGGGAGGCTCGCGTGGCGCCGGCTGGGGCCAATGATTCGCGTAGGGCCGACATCTCCTTTGTCCCGAAGAAGAACGCCCGTTGCACGAGCGGCTCACGGCCAAGCACGTCGTGGTTCCCACCGGCAGCCGTCTCGTCGTACTCTGGGTGCCGATGAGTGACTTCCGGTGGCGAGCTCGCCATGAGCAGCTCCCGCGCCCACACCGGTGACACGGTTGGTGCAGGCATGCCCCGTGACATCTCGCCGATCGTTCGCAGAAGTTGCACGACGCCGGCCGCGTCCGCTATGTTGTGGCAGATCTGTAGACCGAACACGAACCCACCGCACCTGAGTCGTGTAACCTAATATATGTCGCGACGTTCATGTTGCGCGCGTGCGCCACTTATTAGTATACACACATATACAGTTATTTACGTGCATGACATATGGAAAAGCATTTGTGCACGATGCATTCACCTGAATGAAGAGCAGCGGGCGGCCGACAACGACGGCGCTGTGGCCGTCGGGCTCACAGAGGAGTTCATGGTAGCACGGGATGGGCGGGCAGAGCGCGTCACCGAAGTCCCCGAGAGAAACGTCCGCATCAGCCTCGACAAACACCACGCCCTCGCCGGTGCACTCGACCACGAGCTTCTTCTCTGGCATGACCTCACGGATCCGGCCAGCGACGGGGTAGTAGTGCACCAGGGCGTCGGCGAGGCCCTTCTTGATGACCGCAGCAGGGTCGACGCCGGCCATGGCAGCGTTGGCCCGGAAGAATTGGAGGCCCGACCGGTAGAACCGGAGGCCGTCCTGGTCGTCGATGTCCGACAGCGGCTTGAGCTCGTGCGGCGTCACCTTGGACGGCGCAACGAGAACCGGGGAGGAGCGCTGGACGGTGAAGGCGAGCGAGGCCATGCTTTCCGGATGCTAATGTGTGAACAAGTGTGCGTGTGCGTGTGCTTGCTTAGCTCTTGTCGTCGCAGCTTGCACGATCGGCGTTTTATAGGGGACCCGAGTGACGATGTGAAGTGGACCTAGCTTGCTCACGCAGAACGATAGTGGAGACTGGACAGTGATCGAAGCACCTACCACTTCCCATTTCAGTGGATCGATCAAACGGTGAAGAATCATCAGTGCAGCGCTGAATCCGATCTGGCGGGCTGGCGTAGTGGAGTGGAGGGCGACAAGTCAGAGTGAAGCCAGTCAATGCCTCGTTGACTGACTCAGCTGGCCAGCCCCAGTGGCTGCCTACCTGGGCCGCGGCGCACCAAGCCGAGCTCGGGGGTTGAGGTGAAAAACGCCATTTCCATACCTTTTTGGTTGGTTTCCCTCCATGAGAGCATGTATCTCTCTCCCTCTCCATCTTGTCAAAACTAATAAGAGAATTCTAAATGTGAAAAATAAACAAGAGAATTTGTACGATACATTTTACTAGTAGTAAGAGATGGCAGCAATGTTATTAAATCGTCGACTAATCCACGATTAGTCGTCGAGTTGGCACACGGAGGACAACTAGGTTGCTTGACTTGATTGGAGTGACTAGTCGAGCGGTCGAACGGCTAGTCTACGACCAAGCACCGACTAGTCGGGCATGGCTAGCCATGCGACTTGATGGCCCACTTTCAGATAGAGAGGGTGTGAGACATATAGCAATTGGAGTGCTTAACCCTAGTAGATCAAGCCAATCTTCCCATCCTCCACGCCTCCGCCACCGGTGCGAGCCGCGATCAGAGCCCTAGCTACCGTCGGTCGTCGCCAGTGGCCTTCGTTGCCGCCTCCACAGAGAAAAAGCCCGTTGCCGGTCAATGCAGCTTCCCCCCTCTTATCTCCTTCCTTACTTGGTCTACTCCGCGCCATTTTTCATCTGGTGCTCTAGCAATTGGCAATCCAAATTTGGCGCTCTAGTTTCTATTGCTCTGTGCTGACTGTATGCTCTCCTCTCGTAATCGGCAATTCTAGTGCTTTGCTCTGCTTTCTAGTGCTATGGCAATCAACAATCCAGAGTGCCGAGTGATCTGGACCTCACCTGGTGCTCTACTTTCTAGTGCATTATTTACTAGGCACTAGGTAGTAGTAGTAGTAGTAATAATGTAGCAGTATCACATATAGTTCATGATAAAAACCGTCTATGAAGTATCACAAATAATTTTTATAATGAATCGTCTGTGATATTACCGTATATCACATATGGTTTTTTTTCTTTGAACTATCTGTGAAGTATCGCAGACGGTTTGTATTACAAAATATCTGTGATAATTAAGTCATCATAGATGGTTTGTATTGAAAATCATCTGTGATAATTTCACCATATTAATTGCACGCAAATCCATCGACTCTCTGTCTTAAATTCCACATCTAGGTTAGTGCTTTGAGTTGGAGGTGGTACTTCCAGGTCATTTGGTGAAAAGAGATTATTTGGTAAGAGTAATTGTAGATTCATTAAGTTCTTAAATATCTATGGTTAGTAATTTATTCATAATTGCATTATAATTTAGATTTAGCTTTTGATAAAAGAAGAATTGAAGATGGTTTAGATCTAACTACCTTGATGTAGAGAGAAGATTATTTACATCTAGCATAGTTTAAGGTTTAAGGTCTAGATCATAGTGTATTTTTACTTGACCATGCATGTTAGTCAAAATAGTTGGTTATAATTGGTTCCAGGAAAATGGCTTTGTGTTAAGCAAGACCTCAATGCATGTGGTTTTATGAAAATAGAACAGAAACATGTGGTCCTATGTTACTAATGCTATCTAGGATTTTTTGAAATTTACTCAATAAAAAATATTAGTAGAACAACAAAAGTGCACGTGGAATATCCATAAAGCACATGCATAAGGAACATCGTGTTTCTCTGTCACAAAATTCATAGGCGGTGCTCTAGCTATCGTTCGTAGGCAATGTTTTGGGGGATATGTTAGTTTGTATTCTTGCTACATATAACTACTTTAGATCGTATATATCTACTATACTAATTAATTAATTCAATATTTAATACTAAATTGTTATATGTGTAATGTAGAACAGAAACTGGATGTACGCTGGGAACCGTGTGAGTGAAGAGTATATTAACGACGTGTCTGCTTTTACAAGATCTGCCGAGGAGGATATGTTGAAAAAATGGGGTGAAATATATGTATTGTCCATGTATTGATTACGATAATCTATAAATGTTTAAGAACCAAACGTAGATTAAAGCGCACTTGATTCGAAAAGGGTTTCAAAAAGGGATATGTACGTTGAACCAGTCATGATGAAAAGCAAATTACACAGGAAGGTAGTAATAATGACATTATTAATGAAGTCAATGATAGGTAGTTGGATTTGATGCTTCACAATATAGAAAGGAACTGTGATTCTAATTCGGATAGGCTATATGATGACAATTTAGATCAGATACTTCACGATGTAGAAGGAAAATGTGATGAAAGAGAGTATGATAAATTCTGGGGCTTGATGGAGAACTCAAAGAAATCTTTATTCACGTGCCGTAAGTCAAAGTATATGAGGTTGTTAGTTGTGCTTGAACTGCTGAAATGGAAGGCAAGCAATGATTGGTCCGACACTATCTCCGGACCGACTGACGTACTCCACGGGACATGCTCGTGCTCAACGGAAGACAAAGACATGCACGGGGAGGCAGCGACAAGATAGTAGTGACTCAAATGAGTGAACCGTATCGCATCCTGTATGATGCATTTTTGTACTATTATATATATCTGTACAAATATTCGTAATGTATGAAATTCTTAAAAAAAATATAGGTCTACAAAAGATGCAATCGTATATTGCTAATTTCATGATTAAATTAACATGAATTAATATAGTAAATTCGGAGTACATAAAATTCTCAAAAAAATTTATATAATTACTAAGAGTGTATCAGGAGCTTCACATATAACTTTGTAATTTTTAGAGCCCGTTTGCTATATATAACAGCTCCTACGAATATCTAAATCATACGAATGTTTGAGCAACATTCACAGTAGATAAAATTTTGAAAAAAAATACACGACGAATTACATTATGTTCGGAAGCTGCACATAAATTTTTATAACTTTTTGAGCTTATTTGTTATATTAAAATTTTACATAAATTTTCTACAAAATAAAAAATAGCAGGTAATTAAACCTACTAATTAGCAAACCTAATTACCTACTGTTTGGGGGTGAAACGGCAGGCCCACCTACCGTTCGCTGGCTGGGCGACTGGCTCCTGCCGTCCGATGTGGGGCGGTAGATGGCCGTTCGCCCGTGGGACGATAGGGGTCATAAGTCGCCCTGCGTTGCTGCGCCGAAAACCCTATTTTTACTAATATCATTTTTATTCAATTATTTTTATAATTTTAGTTATAAATAGTACCAAATCTGACTTTTCGTCAGACGTCCACCGCTCTTACGGCGCCGCGTATTAGACTCGCCTCGTCCTCTCGTACGCCACATCTTCGGCGGGCCGCCTCGTCTCTCTGTTCCGATATTATGATTTCAGGTTGCAGAGCTCCAGATTGCTAAATTCTCCAAATGCTACGACTGTACGACATGTTCAGGCAATGTTGCTATTTACTGCTACTTGCTTGCCAGAGTCACGTATAGTGTCAGGTGCACTTGTGATGGGAATCAATGGAATTCCTTGAGTAGTATAACTAGCATGTCTTTGTTTAAGTGGCAAGGCTAAATGTCTTAATTTTTTGTGATTTGGGCTTGAACGTTGTGCGCATCATTTTCTGATACTGTAATATGCCATTTGGAATATGAATGTCTACTATTCTGCTTTCATGCTGCATGGTGGTGTAAGATGATGACAAGTGTAATGGTGACCTTGTTCTTTGAGTTTGGTTTTTTATTGTCCGTAGGGTTTACATGTTTCTTCGTCGAAGCTTTCTCTTGAGTGTGTTAAATAACTACATGCTTGGCATTTGTTAACTGAATGCGAATGCCTGTGAAATATGAGCACCTGATCGCATGCGTACTCATGGTACTTGCTTGCAAAAGGCATGAATAGCATATCTGGTCCAGCACCGCGTAAAAATTGTATGTATTTAATTGGTTATCAATGTATTTTACTCGATAAAAAAAATGTGAACTATGTAGGCTCCATGGTGTTTATATTGTACAGCGATTCGTCCTCAGCACACATCATCCATTTCGAACCTGACCATCAGCTTCTCGTGGCCACTTCTGCTATCCCTTAACTGCGTTAGTCTTACTGGTGTAATGTACATCCAATCTTTAAGTTGACGAAAACATGTCACCCTTTTAACTTTTCGATAACTATGCCATGCTATGCTCTTTGTTCACTGCATACTTGCTGTAGGTCGCAACCAATTTATCCAATTATTCTGTAATGCCACACATTATTCTTCTGAAATTGCATTCATGTCCTGTGAGACCACATGGAGATCACCCAGTGGTTGTGATGAGTAATTAATTTTTGGTTCAAAGAAATTGCAGAGTTTTAGTTTAGTTTTTGAGAGTTTGCAAAGTTGTCAGATTTTTCAAGCGATCAGCAGTTAGGTCGATCAGACCGGCCAAAGGGTTGCGATGTCCCCAGCGGTCCAACCGACGGGGATTTCCAATCAGACCGGCCCATGTCAGCGGGTTGACCGGCAAGGAGGACCAGCTAACCGGTTGGAAGGTGAAGGCTCGACCATGTTTTGGTCTTTGAGGATTTTAAGTCGTGGGATGAGTTTGAGTGACCTAGGTCGTAGCTTGTATGTGCAGTGGTTTATTATTTGGTCCTAGATTTAGGATTAGTGGTTTGGTTGTATACATTTTGCATGGTTCATTGTATAAATTGGTTGTGTTAATTGATGACTTTGTGTATTATGCGATGCTACGTGACAATTTTC
Source organism: Melocanna baccifera (assembly GCA_036346265.1). NCBI lineage: Eukaryota > Viridiplantae > Streptophyta > Magnoliopsida > Poales > Poaceae > Melocanna > Melocanna baccifera. The sequence goes on along the minus strand of CM070694.1, from coordinate 19,651,403 downwards.
TTGTTTGTGTTGGTTGTAGGACTCTAAAGCAACATCATGGTGAGACGGACATGACCGGAACTAAGTTAGGAAAGTTTAGGTCCAAAACAGTCAAGAAATTAAGGCTATACTCAAGAGGAGCTAAGGTTCAGACAATCAAGGTGCCATCAAAGATGGTCGAAGCTTGCGTGGTCGTTACAAACCGGGATGACGAGGAACCAAAGTAGAAGCTACTGATGATGGACATAACGAGTAACAATAAGTTGAATTAGGACTAAGCTCGACGAGGAGCTAAGGTCCAAAGAGGTCAAGGAAGACGAATGCCATCATACGCGAAGAGAAGCATGTGGTGCGCTAAGTGACTTAGGTTGTTTATAAGTGAAGACGGTTCGGTGGGGTCCAGACGCATGTGAGGTTTGACGATAAATTATTAGGAGAGAGGTGGCTAGATTAAGCTTTTGAGAATTTAGTCTAAGCCTTTGAGAGAAGAGTTAAGGTTTATGAAGAAAATCATGTGAAAGATGTGAGAGTCTCTTGTGGCTGGGTTTTCTTTTTTTTTTTATCATTTTTAGGTTTTGTGTATGGCTAGAAAGTGGCGGTAAATATTCATATCCAAGTATCAATAGGAATCAAAATTCGTCCAAATATTTGTCTCTTGTGTTCAAGTGATAAAATCTTGATTTGGCTTGGTTTTTTTGTACTTTCTATGCTGAATTTTCTATTCATCTGGTTTGACCACTACTATTCATCTGGTCAGACTGCTTGAGGCACGTCAAAGAGCATTTTGATTGGATTTTTCCTTATGATTATTTGTCCCTGATCTTTATAATTTCTATAGCTACTAGAGTAAAGGGTTTTACTTCCGCTCAAAAGAAAAAAAATTTAAAAAATCTTGAAATTATTTTAGGCTTCTATTTACCCGCTCTAGTCACCGTTCTCGTTCCTTCCTGAGTACCTGTCCCCTTTTTTTCTAGATACAGGGAAGCAATCTAAAAGGCATGGATTTCAACTTGACAATGCCCTGCCATATCGTGCCAATGACCAGCAAGATGTTTGCAGACAAGATAGTCATGACAGGTTATCGGCTCTCTGAAGAGTACAGATAGACCTGACCAGCTCGATGGATGCCGTGCTATGCAAATGCAATGGCTGTTACAGGGAGCAGAACTGCAAAAAGGTTTAGTAGCAGTGGCATAGCTGATGCTGAGCTTTTTGTTCTAATCTTGGCCGAACATGCATGTAATCCTATGAGCAGTAGCAGTAGCAGTAGCAGCAGCTGGAGATAACGAAATGGTTCAAGAGACCAAAATAAAAGACGAAAATCCACTTGGAGTAAGTAAAGTATGCATTCAATAAATTTGACTACTGGAACTTGCATGCGACAATTACTGAAATTTGCAATTGCATCCATTACAGAAACAAATTCAGTCATCAAATCACTAGACAAAAGCATTCTTGAACCAAAGTTTCATTTCAATTGCACACACACACACACACCACTTTTCAGAATCCAATTGTAAAACAAGAAATAAATCTTCGTGATTACAAGTTTACAACAGTAATCAGGGCAAAATTGCTTTCTTGGCCTCCTGTGCATTGGTTAAGCATTTTGCTGTCCCAGCTTCCAAAATTAAGAAGCATGGATTCCACAGTCTCACACATTCTCAGGAAAACACATTTTGATGGGAACAGGAGTGGCCGCAGCTTGGTAGGCGGCGGTGTGCATGGAGTCGACTTGAGCGTGGCGGTGCTGTGGATGGAGTTGACGCTGTGCGGCGTTGTGGAGGCGGAGGTGCTGCTGCAAGGCACGGAGAAGAGAGAGGAAGACGGACGCCGCACAGAGATGGATCCGCCGCCGCCGCCCGAAGAGGTAGTCGCCGGGATGGAGGACTGGAAGATGCGACGCCGGATGGAGCAGTGCCAACGCGAGGCGCGATGCGGTGGGCAGCGCTGCTGGGGTGGAGGTCGCGGTCGCTCGGTGGTCGCCGTCGCCGCCGAACGGGTGGAGGCGCATGCTAGCGCTCGGGTTTGGGGATGTGCTGGTTGGAGGGGGAATGGGCCATGGGTTGGTTTGAGGATGGGCTGGTAATGCCTCAGCACGTATTTAACTTTTTAGCTTCTTGTAATAATTATTATTTATTAAATTAATAAATACAGCTAAAAAGAATAGACTCTTAATTAAATCCTAACTGATCTTATCTATGTATTACACAAAAAGATTGGACGACTTTGCTCGTTAAATGCCTTATGCCAGATTTTCCCTGGCCCAATCTCAAAGCAATACCTTCTCTACCACTAGTCTCTCCAATCTCTCTTCCCTGGCCCAGTCCACCGTAGCCCCGCCGCAGGAGCCTCGTCGCCGCCCGCCACGCTGTCGTCCGCCGCGCCATGCCCCGCCGGCCCCGAGCCTCGCCGCGCGGCCTCCTGCCACTGGGAGCTTCGCCGTGCCCTGCGCTAGCCACACCGTGTGCCCCCCGCCGCGCCGTGCCTGGCGGCGAGCGGGTTCGAGCGCGACGCTGAGTGGTTCGATTCGGCGGTACGCGCGTGGCGTTGCTTGGACTGCATCCGCGCCCGCTGCCGGCGGCCGCGTCTGGTGCATCAAGGAGACGGCCGTGATGGATGGGCTCGGGGAGCGCCACAGGTGACGCGAGGTAGGGCCGGCGCTGTCGGCGACGGCGAGCGCGTGGTGCTCACCGGCGCCGTCGAGGCCGAGGGCGGCGGCTGCCACTCGCTGTAGGTGTTTGACGTCAAGGTCAAGAACTGGACCGTGGTGCGCCCGCCGTCGGAGTTCACCAGCTTCGTATTCTTTGTCGCCTCTGCCCTTTCTGATGAATCTCGCTCGCCGCCGTTGTGCACATCGGACATCCCCATGGACGTCCAAGGAGACTAGTACTAGTACGTATGCATGTGTGTTCTTGAGTTGCAATTACTACTAGTAGTATACCAGTATGCCACAAAAAGAAAAGAGAAGGAAGCTCATGAAATCCATCGCCGACGGAAGCATAGATGTGAAGTTTCGAAACAGAACCCGTCTCTGCTAACCTTCGAATCTTCGATTTAGTCCGCTAGAAATATCTGCTAGACCTATTAAAGAATAGGGGTTTCCTGCTGTAATGAAGAGACTGGATTGCTTGTCTTCTCTCCACTGCCACCTTCACCGTCCTTCTCAATGGAATTCCGAGTGAACAATTAACAGGGAGTAAATGTAAGGTTAGCTAGGACAGAGTCTATAGACTCATAGATCTCGGTGGTCTTGGCATCTTGGACCTCAAACGCTTCGCCAGAGCAGTGAAGCTAAGGTGTCTATGGCAACAATGGGGATCAATAACAACTTTGCAAGGGATGGAAATCCTGTGCGACGACCAAGATCGACAACTCTTCACAGCGGCCACTATTATAACGATAAGTGATGGAATGAAGACGTCCTTCTGGACCTCAGCTTGGGCCGAAGGAAATAGACTGTGATCTTGTACCCATCATCTACAAGGCATCGATGAGGAAAAACTGCACTTTACGTGCTACATTACTAGGAAATAATTGGCAACATGATCTCAGTTGGGCAGGGAACATCAGCACGTAACACATACAAAAGCTAATCACCATTTGGGGCTACACTTGAAACATAACCCTGCGGGACGATATCTCTGACACATTTGCTTGGAAGCTAACTTCCACCGGTGAATACACGGCGGCCTCTGCCTACAGAGCGCAATTTCTAGGGACAGTTCGAACCACGATGAACCATTTAGTGTGGAAGATTTGGGCACCACAATGATGCAAAATTTTCGTCTGGCTCGCTATTCAAAATAGGTTTTGGATGGCAGACAGACTTCAAAAACGAGGATGGCCAAATCGACATATTTGTCCACTCAGCAGACAAGAGTTAGAATCTGTCTTACACCTACTGGCCGAGTGCCATTACACTACAAGAATTTGGACCTTCATAGCTCATTGGACTGCTTACGAGTCAATGAGGCCGGCTTCTTGCAGGACTACCTCCTCGGTTCACAACTGGTGGGAGTCGGTGGTGCTACATCCTACCACACCACGGAAGGCAATGCCTTCCCTGGTAATACTCATCTCTTGGTACATTTGGAAGGAACAAAACGCTAGGGTGTTTCAAACGACGGAGATCAATCCGCTTCTCTTGGTAGCAGATGATAAGGAGGAGGTTGGGGCTAGGTTTTAGCGGGCACAAAAAAACTTGACGGTATCTTAACCTCCTCTGTAACATTATAATTTTTTTGGCTCCCAGCCTTTTCTTTCTGTCTGGTCTTCCTCCCCCCTCTAACCTGTTTTTCTCATCATTTTAACTCTTCATGTGGATTAATAGATGGCAAGCCTCTTGCCCACCTGTTCAAAAAAAGGTTTGTATGCGTGATGACTGAACGAGAGCACCAGGGAGGAGGGGATGATTGGGTTGCTTTGAGATTGGTTATTTGCCACGTGGCTAAATCTTGATATAGGGCCGTTGGATCTGAGGTTTGAGGGCCTCCCAGATAAATTTTTTCCCCCTACCTTGGTTGGTAGGCTCGTCTGTACAAGTCCCACCGATTTTTTTCAGCTTACCCGTAGCTGAAAAAGGTCATGACGTGATGCCTACTAGACGACTACTAGCAAAACATGCATTGTCTTCTCTAATCTTCATTGGGTCAACAAAGGGGACGCCGCCGGCCTCGAGGTCGCCATCGGGAGAAGAAACAGAGAATCAAGCATCTACTCCCATACGAACGAATCGTGCGTTCGCCACCAACTTTCCTAGGGTAAGACCGCAAGGGCCAGGCCACCGCAGCTGCGGAAGTCGCTGCGAACTAACCAGTATCACGGTCAGGTTTGGCCTCTCGGTTCTTAGATGCGAAGCGAATGCGAGAGCACCCCTACTGGAGCAGGCGAGTGTTCAATTTGCACAAGTATCCCGGTAAAACAACGTGCCGGTAAAAATGTAGCGCATGATAGTTGGCGTTGGGCTGTGACTGGTGAGTGCGTGGTGCTTTCAGGTGCCGCAAGTTCGTGAGGGCCATGGCTTCCGCCGTGCGGCCATTAGCTCTTCTTCCCCTGCTCCTTTTCTTCTCCCCTGCCTCCGCGGCAGATTCCATTCCGGCCAACTCTCCCCTCGCCGATGGCCAGACACTTGTTTCAGCTGGTGGGGTCTTCGAGCTGGGGTTCTTCACCCCGCCGACCTCGACGGCGAGGTTCGTGGGCATATGGTACAAGGATATCACTCCTCTTACCGTTGTCTGGGTCGCCAACCGGCAAGCTCCGATCAACGGCACGACCGGGAGCTTGGCCATCAGCGGCACCGGTCGTCTGGTGCTCGCTGACCGGTCGGGGCGCGTGTTCTGGTCGTCGGCGCCGTCGAATGTAACCAGCAGCAGTCCGGTGGCCCAGCTCCTGGACAGCGGCAACTTCTTGCTTCAAGATGCCAATGACACAGGGGCGGTTCTGTGGCAGAGCTTCGACTACCCGTCCGACACTCTGCTCCCGGGCATGAAGTTCGGATGGGACCTGACCACCGGGCTCGACCGGTACCTGACGACGTGGAGGAGCCCCGGCGACCCATCGCTAGGCGACTACACGTTCAAGATGGACGTCCGCGGCGTGCCGGAGGGGTTCATACGGAACAACGCCACGGTGCCGGTGTACCGGAACGGGCCGTGGAACGGCCTGCAGTTCAGCGGCGAGCCGGAGATGGAGCCCAACAACAGCAACTTCCAGTTCGAGTTCGTGGCCAACCGGACCGACATCTACTACATGTTCCTGCTGGCGGACGACAGCAGCGTCGTCTCGAGGTTCGTGCTGAACCAGTCGAGCTTGCAGCGCTACGTGTGGCTGCCGCAGGGGTGGAGCCTCTACTGGTCGCTCCCGCGGGACCAGTGCGACCACTACGCGCAGTGCGGCGCCTACGGCGTCTGCGACGCGAGCAACTCGCCGATGTGCAGCTGCATCACTGGGTTCACGCCGGCCTCGCCGCAGGACTGGGCGCTGAGGGACAACTCCGCGGGGTGCGTGCGCAAGACGCGGCTTAACTGCACCGGGGACGGGTTCTTGCCACTGCGCGGCGTGAAGCTGCCGGACACGACGAACGCGACGGAGGATCCCAGCATCAGCCTTGACCAGTGCAGGCAGAGGTGCCTGGCGAACTGTTCTTGCTTGGCCTACTCTGCTTCTAGCATCAAGGGAGGTGAGAGTGGCTGCATCATTTGGAGCTCAGCGCTGATAGACATCAGACACTTTGCAAACGGTGGGGAGAATCTGTTTATCCGTCTCACGGCATCAGATTTACGTATGAATCTCCTCTCCTCTCTTTCATCTGTTAATACTCATTCAATTAATTTACTGCAGTTGCAAGTTGCAACATAGTTTTAAGGATGTTGATCAGATTGAGGGAACTTTTGGGCACATTTGATTCGATGTCACAAGCAGTACTTCAAAGATTTCGTCAGTTCTAGCTTGTGTTTGATAAGTAAATAAAATGGCACCAAAATAGTGTAAAAAATCTGCAATATTCTAGAGAACACAGCCATTTAGACCTTTTAGTCCTGGACCTTCTAGAGAATTAGCTGCTTGGATTCTTCCCGCCAAAGGAATTAAGTACTTGTATTGTCCATGACCCTTAGAGTTTCTGTCGAAAATAAAATCAGTCTTATTGCTCTGCCTGTTACTCTATGGCTGCTATGTGCCATAAGAAATGGTTCTTTAGCCTGAAATGACTAGTCCTCTACCTAAATCAAGCACGTTTAGACTTTTGGTTGGCAGATGTTGCTTTCATGGAAAAGTACCTAAGATTGATACTGCCCCTTGTCATTTTCATTTTAGGCATGGATCTTTTATATAGATTATCACTTTCATGATTTATATTGCTGGTGATCAGGTTTGGCTGCACGAACCTTTCAGTGATGTGCAAGCTTTATTGTAGCTTGAAGTGAACCAAGAGTGAAAAGGGACCAAATTTTAAAAATGGTGGATACAATCATACAATGCTTAATGACTAACCAAATCAGACACGCCTTAATTTGCTTAAGTGTACTGTAAGTTTACTGCATGATTGTATAGTTCAAAAAACATTAATCACTACAAGGTACTCCTGAATTTCATATGCTAACAGAAGAAATTTAACATATTGCCAGTACTCAGTCCTTTAAAAAAATTATTCCTCAGAAATATATTTCCAGTAGTCAGAAATCAGCAATGATCATCAAAGAAACTATTTACGGGATTGCTTTGTTTCAAAGCAACATCTTCAGTCAATCATCTAGTTGATGTTTAAATTTCATCTAGCAATACGACTTACTGAGCTTTCCAAGATGATTCTGACAGCCACCAATGGAGACGATTCCAGCAGGAAAAACATAGTACTTGCTGTTGTCGTAAGCTTATCTGGTCTTCTTATCTTGGGGTTCGGTGGATTCTTCATCTGGAGCAAGTTTTTCAGAAACAAAGGTGTGCCTAAGTCTCTCATTTCCGACAAGAGAAATAGACAATTCTGCAAATCCATGTGCTATATGTATTAAAATTTCACCTTTTGCAAATCCAGGGAGGTTTCAAAGCACGCAAAGGCTCGCCTCATTTGACTCGAGTAACCCTCTTACTCCGGTCCAAGACAGGAACATGGAAGATGAATCCAGTCAGAGCAAAGAATTAAACATCACTCTCTTCGACATCGGCACAATAGCTTTCTCCACTGACAATTTTGCGGCATCGGCTAAGCTTGGAGAAGGCGGCTTTGGCGCGGTCTACAAGGTAAACCAAATTACGGCAAATTTGCAACCAATAGTATACATTTCACGCATCGATTTGAAGTGAGAAAATGAGAACAATTGCTGTGAAATAAATCAGGGGGAATTAGCAGGAGGGCAGACAGTGGCAGTGAAGCGACTGTCGAGATACTCGACGCAGGGCTTGGACGAGTTCAAGAACGAGGTCATGCTCATTGCAAAGCTACAGCACGTGAACCTCGTCAGGCTTTTAGGTTGCTGCGTCCATGGAGAGGAGAGGATTTTGGTGTACGAGTACATGGAAAACAAGAGCCTGGACAACTTTATCTTTGGTACATTAACTCAAACCTGTTCATCTGGACGCCATTATCCATGCTGTCGCACTGAATTTACAGATGAAATCTGCATTTGAGCAGATAAGACTCGATCGGCACAACTCAATTGGTCCAAACGGTTCGACATCATACTCGGCATCGCGCGGGGGCTCCTGTACCTGCACCAGGACTCCAGGTTCAAGGTAATCCACAGGGATCTCAAGGCCGGCAACATCCTCCTTGACAAGGACATGAACCCCAAGATCTCGGACTTCGGTGTGGCGAGGATCTTCGGCGACGACACCGACTCGCACACCAGAAAAGTCGTCGGAACATAGTAAGCACACCACTAACTTTCCTCATCCCCTGGAGCAAACTCTGAGTTCTACTTCGGTTAGACAACTTGTCGTAACAATGGCAACTGATGCATGCGCAGTGGGTACATGTCCCCGGAGTACGCGATGGACGGCGTCTTCTCGGTGAAGTCCGACGTGTTCAGCTTCGGCGTGCTGGTCCTCGAGATCGTCAGCGGCAGGAAGAACCGGGGAATGTACAGCAGCGGCGAGCAGACGAGCCTCCTCAGCCACGTAAGTGATCGGGATTCACTAGTTCATCCTCACGTTATTAATTTGCAAAAGAACAGCAATGAAAACACGAGGGCAATCAATCGATGACCAGGCGTGGAGGCTGTGGAGGGAGGGCAACGCGCTGGCGCTGCTCGACGAGGCGGTGGCCGGTGCCGGCGCGTACAGGAGCTCGGAGGTGCTGCGATGCGTGCAGGTCGGGCTGCTGTGCGTGCAGGAGCGGCCAGAGGAGCGGCCGCACATGGCGACGGTGTTCCTGACGCTGGGCAACCCGAGCGCGGTGATCCCGCAGCCGAGGCACCCGGGCTACTGCAGCGACCGGGGCTCCACCTCCACCGACGGCGGGTGGTCGTCGACCTGCACTGTCAACGACGTCACCGTCACCATCGTCGAAGGCCGGTGACGCCACGTCCACGTGGCGTTGCACCTTGGTTGATGTGTGGGCTTTTGCTTAGATGGTTGTGCCTTTCGTGAATAATAATGTGATACACGATTTTTTTTTGGGGGCTGTTCTGTGCTATGCTGGTGAGCGAGCGGCCGGATAGCACATACTGGGCTGACCAGATTGGTGGGCTATAGGTAATTTAAATTTTCGATGAGTTATTTATAACAAATTCAGTCATATTACAGATAGAGCTAGAAGATAACTTACAACAAATATAAGAGATAATATCATATTGTTAGATATTGTAGATCTTGATACGACAACTGGGCTAATTACTCGGAAAAGAAGGAGAATTCTAAAGAGTGTGTTTATTCTTGCCAAACCGTGCAAGAAGAAAAAGAAGATATATGAATTGTGGATAGTAGTTGCACAAATCATATGTCAATCAATTCAGAAGTACTTCGAGAGGTTGACTCGTTACATCTGGTAAAGATACACATGAGCAATGGTTGTTTAATTAGCCCATGCTGAAGGAAAGGGCAATGTTGCTATCCAAATGGAAGGACATTGTAAGTTTATTTGTGATGTGCTATTGGCACCAGATTTGAGGTAGAATTTGCTAAGTATTAGCAACTATTACAATACAGGTACGTAGTTCACTTTGAAGATTTTTCTTACAAGATAATCGATCGTAAAAAATGAAATTGCCTTATCGCAAAGGTGGATATAGATAAGAACAAGAATTTTCTATTAAAAATGAGTTATCCAACTAAATTTGCTTTACAAAGTGAGATTAGTGATAACTCCTAAACAACGGCGACAGTTGTACCACAAGGCCAGCGATAGGCTGTTGTGGTCGAGCAGCAAGAGCAAGGTGATGATGCCCCGAGACAAGATAATTTATGTTCAAGTTCAAAATTGAGATGCAGTTAAAGCTCAAGTACTAGCCTAACAAGCATTTAATCGTGCAAGAGTCAGCTCCAAGACATGTTAGGAGCCCTGCAGAGATTTATGAGTTGAGTAGTTTCTCTACAGTTGACATGCATATGCGTGAACATACTGTGAAGCATAAGGATTCAGTTAAATTCGTCAAGGATAAGTGTTAGATCATATGGTTAGATCTAAGATATTTTGGTAATGAATAATTGATAATGTAGATGATAAATAATTGACAACGTTGATTATAATATTACTTGTGGTGTGTCGTGTGTGTGGATTGATGTTGGTTAAGTTGGAGAAAACTTGTACCGGGAAAACGTTTTTTGGTCTTTGCATATGCAGGTTAAGCATGGAGACGGTCGTGATCGATGACGAGGTGGACCGAGACTAAGATAGGGAGATCCGAGGTTCAGACAGTTGAGGATGTCACAAGATAGTCGGACTCGTGCTTGGGTACGTAGAAATCAAAGGTGAATGGTGCGTGAAGAAACTACGGGAGATACGGTCCTGAAGGCTTTGATACATGACTAATTGGAAAAAATTGAATTTTTGAAAAATCCGTGTTAAGAAGAGTTTGGGGTCTCTTATTTGTTGGAATTAGATTAAAACTTGTAGGTTTATGATAAGTCTAGATCTTATGCTCTAGACTATAAATAGAAATAGGGTTAAAAGTTAACCCTAGGGCTAAGAGATAAAATTTTTGTGCTAGAGTTTGAGATGTATCAAGAGAACACTTTTTAACCATAAATATGCATCAAAAATAAAGTTAGATCTATTCCAAAACTTAGTGGCTGTCGGCCCACACAGGTGAATGAAAGCGATGTTAGCCTTTTCCTTTGGCTGATTCGGTCTGCATGCTAGTTGGTGATGAGGTGTAGCTAGTGCATCCTTTTCTTTAGTACAAACAAGACAATTGCATGCACGAGTTTTTCTTTCCAGTCATACGTGAGACAACAGTGAACAGAAAAAGCATAAGCAAAAAACACTGTTGCTACAGTGCAGAAACTATTATTTTTTGCAGTTGCTACAATAACCCGAGGTAATTCTCCTTGTTATCTCTTGTTTTTGTTTTAGTATTTCTACTGATTTTGCAGGTTGAAAAATTAGAAAACAAAAGATTTCAGGGAAAGCTTCCGTTAAGAATTACAATCATTCACATATTTCTGATTACCATCGATCCTACAAGGCCACAGTATAGGAAAGAAATTGGTTTGGAGGCCGATACGCAGATTGAAGAGAAGAAAAGAATTTAGAGTTGAGAAGAATTGTAGTGCGAAGCTTAATACAGATGGTTCAACTGTACTTGAGAACCCAAGGAGAACACAGCTGAGATAACATTTCAACTATAAGATATTTTCACAGAGGATACGTCTAATGCAGTTTATTGCAGAAAAGAGATTACTTTCTTGACTAGACAAAGTCAAATAGCATTTGACTAGCAAGAAATGCATGTCGATTACTATTGGCACTTGAAGTTTCTAGTTTAGACAAGATAATGAAACGATGAACTAAACAAAGTCGGCAGAGCAAATCAGATAAGGTGCAGTCTCCAAGGGGAATGCTAGCGGTGGGTCAGAAAAATTACATGCGGGGGGCATATAGTAGAAGTTATTCATTAGCGGGGGTGGATTACTAATTTTTCTAATAATCGCTGCGGAAAAGGCGCCTCCCGGCGTCCCCACCGTGTCGCGACCTCGTTGCCGCCTGCCGCTGATCATGTGGCCGACGGCGCCCTCGCCGGGCTGCCGGCCACCCAGATTCTAAGGTCAGCTCCCTCACCGAACCCCATCTGGAGTAGTTGAAACCGCTTGCCACACCTGGCAGCATGAAATATTTAAGATAATCACGTAGTTGATTGATTCAAGTCACAAATGGTTACATATATATAGCCTGGTATGGCTAATGGAAATGTATAACTAATGTGAACGAAAATGACTAATGTAAACGCATGACTAATATGAATACAACACATGATTAATGTGAACTCAAGGTTGATTAGAGTCGAGACAATACACGGGAGCCGAGGCCGTATGAACATGCAAGACTTGCTAACACCCTCCCGCAGTCTGAACAGGAGAAGACTGAACGTTCAGACTGGAACGGAATTTGGTGAATGATAGACCTTTGGTGCCGAGGTAACCGAGAGCGTAGTGACCATGTCGTAACCGTGGAGAAGGAAGCCATATCGAGGTAGCTGATGTTGAGGTCGTCGTTATGCTCGAGGTAACTGACGTCCAACACACATCGTCTGCCAATATTTTGAAATGTTGCGGCAGCAACAGCAAAGGGGGACTCGTAGCGGTGGCGGTGCGGAGCGCAGGAGGGGCACGCAACACGGCGACTGCTGTTGGAGGACTTACGACGGTGACGGTCGCGGGGCGTAGGAGGGCCGCGCAATACGGCGACTGCCGTTGGAGGACTCATGACGGTGACGGTCGTGGGGCGTAGGAGGGCTACGCAACACGACAATTGCCGTCGGAGGACTCACGATGGTGGCGGTCACGGGGCGTAGGAGACTCACGATGGTGACGGTCGTGGGGCTTAGGAGCACCACGCAACACGGCGACTGCTGTCGGAGGACTCACAACGGTGGCAGTCGTGGGACGATATGACTTAATACGGGTTGCGCAGCCCTCGGGAGAGATCATGGAGACAAGGTCATCTCCCTGAGGCAGCGCGGCAGAAGTTATGAAGGCGGCGGCTCAGGACCGGCACCGCTCTGATACCATGAAGGCGTGAAATATTTGGGATAATCACGCAGTTGATTGATTCAAGTCACAAATAGTTACATATATATAGTCTGGTATGGCTAATGGGAACGCGTGACTAATGTGAACGGAAATAGCTAATAGGAATGTATGACTAATATGAACATAACACATGGTTAATGTGAACTTAAGGTTGGATAGAGTCGAGGTGACACACAGAAGCCGAGACCGTGTAAACACACATGACTTGCTAACAACACCGTCGAGCTCACCGCCACTCCTATTGACTTGATTGCCTCCTAGCTACATGCGTGGAGAAGATGAGCAACAGCTAACCCCTGTTATTTTGAACTTTTGGTTCGGACTTACATGAAAGTTGAAATAAAGACGACTTCTCCAAACGACTTTTCGAAGCCATCTTTTTAAACAGCCTTTCAAGTCTATCAACATGTATACTATTCACACCAGCTTCTTTACCGTTCACCACCTTCTCAAAAAGTGCACCCAAATGCCATCGGCTACCGGCCAAAAGACTCGGGTGCCCGCTAATTAGTGATATCTGTGCTACTGTGCTGTCATTGGAGAATGGAGATCGTATTATGACTTTACGAGGCCATGGTGTAAAAATTCAACGAGGACTCAAGGATCGGATTGTTTCTGAGGTCACACAAGTGAACTCACGGTCCAGAATCCCATGCCCCAGAAGCTCAGTTTCTTCAGGCATGGGCTGTACGTGGACTGAATTATGCATTTTCGCATCACTATTTCCATGGTGCATATTCTCGGATGCATCCAATCACAGGCTGCACAAAGAATGGACGCAATCGCGCGCAACAATACAAGCAGGGCCCCCGGACACATTGTACAAAGCCTCTCTGCAAGTCTACAGCACACTGATCAAATCTGTCGCGATATTTATAATTAATGACATGTAACACACAAACACTAAGTAGCAGTACCCAGCAGGCAGCAGCCAACAAGTGTAATTATAACCATAATAGAACATTTCAAGTGGCGCACACTAAATTTTCTCCCTCCCCCAAAATATGAATGGAAGCGACCTCCAATTGGTGGACTAAGAACAAGAAATTTGTGACAGAGGGAAATCATATCCACGGAGACAACTATCATTAGCCAGAGTATTAATAGCCAGATGGAGTTGTCGACGACGCTGCTGGTTGGGACGGCTGCTGGGCTTCTCTCTGCTTGGCGTACTCGGCAAATATCACCCAGCCATCGAGGAACTACATGAAGATATACTAGTGTCAGGAGCAGATCAAAACTATGCCAAGCTACAGTGCAGGCAATGTTAATGTCACCTACAACAGAGTAAACAATGAACATGATATGCATTGACAAAGATTAAGAACTGATCAATTGTTTCCAAGTTCACATAAGAACACTGGTACATTTTTGAATGTCTCCTTGATAACATAATTATGTATTTGGTACATGTGGTACATCTTTGAAAGTCCTACCAATGTTCCCTATACTGTAGATTATCATGAACATTACATGTAGTGCGTTATTCTGATTAATAGAAGCACCCACCTTTCCATCCATGCCTTTTATGCCCTCACCAGCTTCTTCTACAGTTGCATATTCAACAAAGCCAAATCCTCTTGAGTATCCAGATATTCTATCAGTGATTACTCTTGCTGCACGCATGGTGATGTGTCTTAACGACTGTAAATGGAAGCAGCAATAGTACAAAGAGGAAAGAACTACAGAAGTTAGAACCAAATACCTCTAATAACCTCACCAAATTTCGAAAAGGCTACCCGAAGTCCCTCAGATGTTGTGCGTTTATTCAACCCTGCATAGATACCCATGTTACTACCATAATATACAGCCGCATTCATAGCTCGGTCCAAATGAAGCCTCATGTAAACAAAAACAAGCAACGAAACTTTGCATCTCAATTTTTGAAAACAATGTAAAACTGTATCAGTAAAAGATGATTTTGTACTTTGGATAGTGATCTACTGATCTTTTCATTAACTTTACGGCAAACAAATTTCAAGACATACATCAACCAAACTATAATGCAAATTTAGATATCATTGACTTCTTTTCCTCAAAAGAAAAGACGAGTTATTGATATTCAAAACCAGATGAAATATTGAAGTCTCAGAAAATAAATGGTAGGAAAATACTAATCCATTAACCCTTAAAACAATATAACTCCTTTTCTTTTTCCATCACAGAAGTGCACTAGTTACACTCTAAGATGCACCGATACGCGATACGGGTACGGCGATACGACATTTTCCAAAAACAAGGATACGCCGATACTGGCAAGTATATATATATATATATATATATATATATATATATATATATATATATATATATATATATATATATGAAAATAAACAAATTGAAAAGGTTTCCAATGGTATAAATATCATTCTATCACTACTTGGCTAGTAATGAAAAATTGGTGAAGGAACCGAGAACTCATTGCTGTTGGCGCTGGAGCAACACAAAATCCTCCATCCATTCCAACCCAACCACCGGCGGAGAGGCGGCGGGAGAGCGGGGCTGTGGCGGCGGGACTCGAGCGGCGCGGCGGCGGAGCGAGAGAGCGCGTGGCGGAGAGGCACCGCAGCGGCGGAGAGGCGGCGGCCGCGCGGCGGAGAGGCGGCGCTGCGGCGGCGGGAGAGGCGGGCGGCGGCGGCGGGAGAGGCAGCGGCGGCGGCGGCGGAGGATGAGGAGAGGCGACACGGAAATGCTCGAGCGAGTCGGAGACGGAGGCTTGTTATATACTCGCGATGGGCCGTGTCATTGGGCCGTTTTCTTCTGTTGGGCTTGGATTTTACTGGGCCGGCCGTATCGGTTACGTATCGCGCCGTATCGAGGTATTTTCTGATTTATTTTTTGGACAAAAATCACCGATACTCCGCCGATACCGTATCGCGCCGTATCGGATACGTATCGCGTACGGGTACGGCGCAACAGGGACGTATCGGTGCTTTCTTGGTTACACTAGTATGCATCATAGGAAGCTAAAAGTGAAGAGACACAAACACACTGCCAAAACTTCAGCTCTTGTTATTTTTGAAAGATTCTGTCATATCAATTAAAAAGACAAACTAATGAAAGATTTGGAAGAGCTCTTTTTCTTTCTGGTTTTACTTTGTTCTGCACAGAGCAACAGAGACAGAGGATGCAACCACAATAGCCAATAGATGATCAATTAAATGCTTATGACTAAATTATTTTTCCTAGATCTCCAAAACCGTATTTCCCAAGATCAAGGAAAAAAGGGCAATCACATGTTGTGCACAATGCCAAAGCCTCGTCTGATTAATAATTAATCATAATTATATTGCATACTTAGACTATTTCTATTCGAATAGTACGCTTAGAACCGTTACAAATAATTATTGCATTATATTAACTACTAAGAAACTAAATGACTAAAACCTAATAGGAGCTGCAGAAATTACATTGAGAACCAGACTAATCCAAGAATTCAACATTTCACAGGCTCAGCTACTATTCTTTACAACCTAACACTCTCCTTTAAGCCTATATTCCAAGGCAGCACCTACAAGGCTAAAACCAAATTTGCTCATGATAATAGTCTGTTGTAACTTGCAACAAATGTGGAGTTAAGCCAAAAACAACTTTAGACATTTTAATCACAAACAAAGCATTATAGAACAGCAAGACAAAACATGCAAGAAAGATATGCCCAAGGTTATTAAGTCGACAAGTCGACACTACCCTCCTCAGGGCCGACTTGTCGACTAGTCGGCCGACTAGTCGACAGGTACTGTTTATATAAATATATATATAGAAAAGGAATTCATAGCAATTTTAAAACATAAAAGGACTAAATTGTAAAATTCTAGTGGTTATAACTTTCCTCCAGGCAACTTTTCCTTTGCTTCAACGCCCTCCTCCTCCCACTCCCCCCCGACGCCCACTCCTCCCCCGCCGCCCACTCCCACTCCACCCCCGCCGCCCACAACCCCGACGCCTCCTCCCGGGCGGATCCGCCGCCGGCCCGCTCCCTTCCCCGCCTCCTCCTCCGCCGCCCCTACTCTTCCCCCACCGGCCCCTCCTCCCCCGCCCTCCTCCCTCTCCCCCTCTCCCGCCTCCTCCCCTCCCGCCCCTCCCTCCCGTCGCCGTCGATCGAGGAGGAGGCCGGCGGAGCGGAGGGAGGCAAGGGAGGCCGGCGAGGGGCCGAGGAGGGAGGCGAGGAGGCCGGAGGAGGTTACTCGATCTGGCGCGCCGCGGCGCGGCGAGTCGCAAGCCGGATCTGATGCGGATCGCGGCGGCGGCGAATCCATCAAGCTCGCTCGCTCGCTTCACTGCTCGACTGCTTCACTCGAGCTTCCTTCACTGGCCCGCACTCGGCCTCACTCTCGGTAATATACTGCTTTGCTGCTTCACTGCCTCCCCCCAAGTCGGGCGCCTTGCCGTCGCCTGGTCGACTAGTCGAAGGGCAAGTCGACGACTAGTCGACCAGGCGCCCGACTTGCCGCCGCCAGTCGAGTCGCCGGCGCAAGTCGGTCCTGGCTCACCGACTTGTCCACTAGTCATCGACTAGTCGACGACTTGATAACCATGGATATGCCGCGTATTGAATTCAACAGTAAGCAACAAATAAATGTTTGTCCATCCAATAGATCAAATAATTAACAGCTTGATGAAACTCGAATCTAGCGCTGATGAAAGTGAAAGCTAACAGCTTGATGAAACTTGAATCTAGCGCTGAAGCACATTGCATGTGCAATGTTCTAGAAAGGACCAACGCCTGTGCCCTGGGTCTGCTATACATTCCCTTGGAGATTTGACACCACAACATCAGTCTACAGCACACATGAATGAGGAATTGAGGGTCGTGACCTCCTGGGTGAGGTGTGGTGTTGTATCTCCAAGAGAAGAAATAGCAGACCAGAGGCAAAGAGGGGTGATGATTCTTCTGAGAAAACGTATCTGCAACATGGTTCACCACTAGACAGCTTCAGAGTGTCCTTGAGCTATGAGCTTTCCTTTTACATAACTTTGTCTTTTACTTTCAGTAGTTAACTGAGCCGAGTTGCAGTTTGCACTTTAGTTTGCTTATGACTTTCAGTAGCTAACTGAACTGAGTTGCAGTTTGTGCTTTAGTTTGCCTTTTGTTGTGGGCTTTGGTATAAAGTATAAACCACTTCGTGCAATACTACTAGTTCCGTATAGGGATGAAAACGGATCGAATACGGACGGATAATGGCTCTGCCATATTTGTTTTCATATTTTTCCCCGGATGTGAATACGAATACGGATATCCCGGATACGAATAGAAATACAAATAATGTCGAATACAAATATGGAGCGAATACGAATCGAATTGAATATGATCACAAATATTTCTCGGGGCATGAAAACTCTTTAAATTGTACGCACAAAATGAATAAAAAAACATAACTAGTTTATTTGATCTAAACATTCGTGAAAAACATTTATGAATTCTTTATATAGGTTAAGATTCCTTCTCTAACTCTATGTGTTAATGTCTATATTAATGTATGGTGGGTTACTAAAGTATCTTGTAAATGGGCTGAGCTAAAATAGATGATACATGATGCGGATATCCGGACCCTAAATATCCGGATAATCTGGATTCGTATTCGACGGGTAGTGAGGTACCGAATCCATATTCGTATCCGACAAGGAAAATCCGTATTCGTTTCCAATCCGATACTATCCAATAAATATCAAAGCCGGCACAATCTGTATTCGAAAATTGTCCGAATCGGTCGGAAACTATCCGATTCATTTTCACCCCTAGTTCAGTACTTCAATAGATAGATAGATGAACTGATCTTGTGTAGGTTTGGCCAAAACCTTGATTTCATGTTTATGAGTATCGGTTCACCAAATAGTTAGCATTGATATTTGATTATTTATGCTCTATTGTGTACTAAAATCTGGACTTAGAAAAGTTAACTAGCTGGTGATTGATTTGTTAACCTCCTTGACATTTCGGCGGAGCAAAAGATTAGTTATTTCTATAAAACCCATGTAGTGTTTTTCTTACCTAGTAGCTAGTTTAGAAATTGATCAATTTTGATTGTGTGTTAAACACTGTTATAATCATTTAGTTCAGCAATTATGATCAACTGTAATATGATAATGAGCGGATCGCCAGTACTTTAGTAATCAGACATGTACACGCTATAGGACTTGTGAACTTTGCTGTCACTCATATATTAGTTCTCACGATGATGTTCAGACAATTATTCTCGACAGCGTCTCTTTGTTTGTCCTAGCTGTTTAATTTGCAACCCATTCATTTGTTGATTATCATATCGATGATGTAATTGATTGTATTGTGCTTGCTAGTTAATATTGTGAGCTGTTGGATGGATGTACATATATCTGTTGCTTTACTGTTGGAATTAATACTTGGTACATCATGCATGTTGTATAATTGTATGGTGATTTTTCCATTGCGCATCATTGCATCTTGCCGCAAAGAAAAATGTGGAAATAAAAAACTCAAAAAAATGTGGAAATAAAAAGGCTAGAAAGTTACTTTTGGCCGATTCCACATTTCCTGCAACATAATCTACTCCAAAAGGTCCAAAAACAATAAAAAGAAGAAAAATCTTAAGTGATAATCGGCTTCCAGCCTACCACAGACAGCTACAAAAACCAGGGCACAATAGAAGAACGAAAACGAGGGATTTTACAGCCAAAGAGAAAGAGAAAACGGGAAGAGGAGTTAGTTACCGGAGACGAAGAGGTTCTTGCAGGGCTCCGCCGCGGGGCGGGCGGCGGGGGAAGGCGGGGGAGTGAAGGCCGAGACGGAGAACAGCCGCCGGAATCCAGCGCGAGCAGCGGCCGCCGCCATGTATTGACGAGTCGGGTCGGTGACGGTGGTGGTGAAGAGAGCGGCGCGCTTGTTGCGAGGAGGGTTCAGACAAGCCCCGAAGTCCGAAGAGTTTAGGACTTTAGGGCCCATTTGTATGGGCTGAGAATTGGGCCGAAACTAACACACCCCTGTTTTGTTCATTCACACATAAGCTTTAGGGCCCATTTGTATAGGCTGAGAATTGGGCCTCACCTGACGGGCCCCTGTTTTGTCCATTCACACATAAAATTAGCAAAACTGGGCTCGAACCCGTTTTTATTGTTACCGAAATTCTATTGTTCCTCTCTTAATGTTAATATTATTATGTAATTTAGATTCGGATGATGGCGCAACACCTGAAAGTTTATTTGCCTGTGCAACTTACCTATCTGACACGACGCGAACACGCACACGTATCCTATGCAATTTTACTCCAATCTTGTGTTGACAAACTTTTGCTGGAAACCTGGAATAGAGTTCTCTTTCCCACATTGCATGATCACAAATTCGAATTTCTTTCTCATAAAAATTGAAGAACAATAAGAACGGGAAAGCACAAGAACAACGCTAAGTCTAGTCGCGGGTAAAACCGAACAGAGCAAAGTTACAAGGTCAAGCAAGAATCTGCAACAACTGAGTTTAGTCAGCTACCAGAAAAAGAAAACAACGTACATAAATTGTTGCTAGTAAAACTGAACGCCGGAAGGTTACAAGGTGAAGAGGCTGCAACAATCAGTTCCAAGAAACAAAACAATGTACATAAATTGTCTCTCTTTCCTCGGACGATAACACTGTTCAGAGGAAAGGAAAAAAAATCAAGCGCATGGACACTATATTACATCGAGCAAGGAATAGCTGATTATTTATTATACATCGGTTCAGGAAATCAAATAGCAACAGGATATACTGTACAAGAATTTTCGAGGTCTCCATTCCGAAAAATGGCCAGGGGTTCTCTGGATTCTAAGTAGAAAAACTCCTTGGTCTTACGACTGCAGAAAACTAGCATACTTGGCACCAAGGAAGAGCCTCTGCACGCAGAGCAGGGCATTCTTTCTCACTTCGGCATTCTCGTGGTTCATGAGCTTCATGACTCGGTCCTTCGCCTTGAGGTCTGACACCACTATGCGACCGGAAGGGTGGTACTGAAGGAATTGTGAGAGGTCGTAGCAGGCGACTGCAAGGGCGGTGGCGTCCATTGATGTGTCAATAACTGTCATAAGGACACGTAGAATCTGCAAAATCGTGAAGGTGTCACTCCATAACAATTGCAGAGCAACTAGACTTCATTTCATTGAACAATATTAGGCAAAGCTGTTGGCTGTTAGTTGGTGCTAACTGCAAATGGTCAATAACAGCATGCTATTGGGTGTCATAAACACAGCTGGGCTGGAACCTAATACTGTCTGTAATCTGCATAGCCACTTTGTCTATGCATACCAGACAAAAACAAGTTCATATGATTAATTAATCGTGTGGAAGGGCACTAGAACCAGAAGTGTATAAGCTATCTAGGGTGTTTCGTATAATAGTGTCTTAACATGCTGCACTGGAACTGAACAGAAGCATTGGAAAAATATCAGTGCAGGAGGACTCTAATTTAAATTGGACTGTTTTTGTTGTTCACTTTGGATTAGATAAGCACTTAGCTCCAGAAATGCCACGGGGGCAAACATGAAAAACCTCCTGAAGTTTTACAGGCAGCCCCACAAGATGATGTTCATTTGTATATTTTTCATTCAAGGACAGAGCATACCTGGAAATCATTTTCTTCAAAATTGTTAATATTCTCCCGCCAGAAACTTGGGTCTTTGTGCATTGGAGACCAGTCAAGATGGCCAAGAAGAACTTGCTGTTTGTACTTCTCAAATGAACTCAACTTCTTAAGGTTATCTTTGAGCTCCACTTCTAGTTGATTCAGTGCATCTAATAAATCCTGGGTGCACAGGTAATAGGAAAATGTCATCAATTCAAAAGACGGTACAAGACAAGCTCAACTGAATACACAAACTAGATAGTTCCAAAAAAATTTATACTTGCACTGGTTTCCCAAGTTCCACACAAATTTATTGTAGAACCCTATAATCTATGATGCTGCAATCAAGGCACATTTAATCATATTGTACTACAGAAAAATGGAAATGCATGTCCTTCGCAATGTCTCAGCAACTCTTTGTAGTGTTAACAAGCAAATTGCCTTCATCCAATTACCAATGTTGACATGGGAGTTGGGTTCTCATTTTGCAGTTTACAGTTCAAAGTAACAAAGTCAATAATGATGCTGAAAAATTCAGGCAAATTAAAAACATATATCATTTTACTTTACTGGACCCTTAAAAGGGTACTATTTCATATGACCCTTAAAGGGTACTATTTCATATGGTTCATTTTACGAAAGCGTATGCCTGCCTTTTAGCAATTCCCTAAAAAAATTGCTTCAAACAATTTTCATGCACACTTTTCTATGGATTTACAGAATGCTTAAAAATCAAAAGGTTGGTAAGCTCCACACCTCATCAGTCCATGCTTGAGCTTTCAAATTCTGTACTATCTGTGGCAACCCAAGATCAATCATTTGGGCAGCAAATGCGCCCTTTACCAGCAAATTACAGAAGGCCATGACAACAACTCTGACAACCTTAAAAAAAATAGAAAAAAGGCATCATTATGTCAAAATTTTTGATATGAAAGAAATGTGCTAACATAATAATTCAAGAAAACTTCAAAGCTCACCTTCTCTTTAGTAGAACCTTTGACAACCTCTACAAGTCTTGGCATAACCCTTGTAGTGGACAAATAATCAACTGCTGCGTCATAAAAGGATAAAAGCCAGATGCAGAGGCAAGTTTCGTAGAGGAGCTGCACAGGACAGTTAAACACAATAAGGGGCAAACAGAAGATTAGAAAATTAGTTCACAAATTACAAAAGACTGAAAAGAGGAAACAGTTATGCTTGTTATCTATAATTGGACTGCTTAGAATCCTGATAAATGAGACACATCTACACAAAGATAATTGCCCTGTAAATTAAACTAGCTCATTGGTGCTCAAAAAGTGGCTTGGGGACATGCATGCATCAAAAATATCTAACAAGGAAAGTGTGATCAATTTGAGAACAGAAAGTTCAACTTAGGCTCTTGACATAAAACAATTTGCTTATTACCATTTTATATAATTAAGGGCCTCAGCAATCACCTGAATTGACTGTTGTGTGGAAGCTGGAGATATTAAAGGAATGAGCAGTTTTACACCATCTGCCCGAACAAATAAAGTTCTAACATATGGCTCTCTTAGCAGAGTGGCGAGGCAATGGATAGCAGTAGGAACAGAACAGTTCGGGTGGGTAGGATTCCTCAGCTGTAAAACACACCATTCTCAAAGTTTAGAACTCCTGAACACTAGTTTCATAGCACAATATATGCAAAGCAATAATAAACTAGACCATTTTGCAAATCCTGACCTGAGAACATGGCCAATCAACCAAACCTCTTAACACATCATGAGTTGATGTAAGCTTGCTCTTTGAATTTGAAGCCTCTCCATTTGGAACCATGCCACTCTGAAGCTTAGGCCGCGCACTATAATCACAGTAAAGTTAGCTTGTCCAGAGCAAGAAATACCACATAATAATCATTTGAATATTAACAGAACATACCTTATTATAAGGGTCAATATCTTACAACTTTTTTCTTGTACGAACCAGTTGCCTTTCCAGAGCAATCTGAAAATTGTAATTTTGTGAGCTAAATATGACAACCACAGAACAAACTAATAGCGCGAAAAAAAGAACTGGAGAAAATAGTAGCATATGAACTATGAGATCAGCCAATCCCAGTTGGGATGTTGCAAGATCAAGTGTTTGGTTGATGGGGGTGTCCTAATATCCAAGTTTGGTTAAAGGATTGGATGCTGGGATCCTAGACGATACGAAGTCTCGAGGGGGGGAAGTGTGAGGTCTGGAGAGGAATTATCGGACCAATTATCAAGCCACACCATCTTGGATGGCACCACATGGGATGGGTTTATCCAAGCAACTAAAGTGCCACTATAAGTCCAATGTTGATAATAACAGTGAGGTCAATTAAAGTCCCCTGCGGTTTGAGGGATAACCTCATCCTAGAATCATCCAATCCAATGTGATTTTGCTTGGTTAGTGGAAAGCAACTAGTTGATCTTACAAAGTTTTGTTTGGTTAGTGAATAGTGGAATACTGGAATGGATGACCCCCTCCTAGGACCAATTCATTCCACAAGTGGAAGAAATTACTAGGATTTGTGGAATGGGGTCATTCCACAAGATCTGTTGTATGACGCCATTGCACTTCACAAAATTTGTTGAATTTCTGTGTCCAATACAAGGTGGATGTACTCATCCTAGAGTGAGGGCATTCCTCAAACCAGACAGACCACGAGGTACAGAAGGTGCCCTGGATTTGTCATCCACCAAACGCCTTTTCAAAAGGAAGGAATGCACAAGAAACCTGTTGCAGCCTATGTTGGTCTATTTGTAGTTTTGTACAGTGAATGAGATGTGCAGATTTTAAGATGACAAAAACACATAATAGAATAATTAACCAAATCTGGAATACTTAACTTAGGAAAGGCTCATAAATGTCTTCACCAGAAAGAGATTTGTCATAGAACAGTGCTGCTCGTTTAGGATTTTCTGAAAACAAAGGAGATTATTTAACATATATAACACTACAAAAAAAGTTTAACGGACTGGATGAGTAGTAGCCCACCTGCAAGCATTTCATCAATGAGGGCAAGCACATATTCCACAGTCTCTTCCTTGGAGATGTTATGCAAGATATTCAGAAAAACTCGAACATAGGATGGCCCATCCTGTAAGCATAGAATTTCCATGGAGCCATTATATTACAAAACTAGTTGCAAAATTTTTTTATGGATTTGCCAAACAGAAGTGGAAAAATTGGCAAAAATCAGTTCAACCAAAAATTGAATGCATTATAGACAGTCATGATTATTTGGAAGGAGGAAAAATACAACTAAGTTATGTTTAAAAGTGAACCTCTTAAGTGTTGAACAAATACCTTATCTAACAGACTGAATCCTATCATCTCTCATGACATGTAAGCTAAAAGCGGTGTCCGGAAACCCAAATTCGTAACAGAAATAAGAAAGTTTGTAGGAGAGTAAGAAAAGGAAAACAATTGTGATCTTGCAATGGTGTTTAAGCTCTTTTACCCACAAAAATGATTTAGGATGATAAAGCCACTCACCTCATCAAGCAGAGGACCTCTCTGACTTTCTGGTTTGTGATCATAGCGTCGTAAAAGCTGAAGGCATGTCGAAGAAATCAGCTTAGTTGACATATATGTCTCCCATGGAATGTCCCGCTTGAGAACCTTGACATACAAAAGCAGAATCCAGATAATTAATACAAGGTAAGCTTTTCCCTTAATGTAATGCAACTGAAAGGTCTGTGTTACTTGCAAAGCTTTCATGAAAAAGCAACCTTAGATAATAGCTAACAAGGGGCACATGACAAGTGTTATAGCAATGCTAGGCATATATGTTTCAATCTCCTCTGAACAAGGACAGATACACGTAAGATGTTAGCATGGACTCATATAAATACTTCACTAGCCATGCACTTTAGGAATCCATCCTTTTGACATAATGATAGTTGATTCTGTCCTAGATTGTGCCTCAACTATAGAGAAACAGCAACGACATTTTTCTTTTTAACTAAACAGAGTGCCCACCATGATAGCTGGCTGCAGTTTGGACAGAACGCAGAGTAACATTGGGGCAAGACCACCGTAAAATGTCAGCCTAAGTTGCAACGAAATCATGCACGGAGGTGAAAAAACTTATCTACTTCCTAAAATCCATTACAGCAGAACATGTATTTACATGAATTCTGCGATCCTTTGCTCCGCTCAATTGCACACAAAAAAAAAATCGACAATGAAAAATCTGCCAACTTCCAAACACCATTAAAACAGCATCTACTTTTACCCGGATTCCATGGTCGTTTGCACTGTTCAATCGCAAAGCACACACCGAACAAATCGCAATGACTTGAACACGCAGAAGCTAGCAAGCATCAGCACTAGAACAGGTTTCAACACAGCACAACTAAATTTGTCGGGCAGGTAAATAAATCCCAAGCACTGACCTGCTCGGTGGTGAGCTCGGCGCGATCCATCGCAGCAGGTCAAACAGCACCCGGCACCCACCTGCAAAACCAAACCATCCACACGCGGGATCAGATCAAACGCCCCTTTCTCCGCTCGTAGATCCGATCGAAGCAATGGAACCCCGCAGCAAAAAAATCGCATGGAGCGGCGGAACTGACGCGGGCGAGCGATTCGGACGAGGAGTGTAAACGAATCAGGAACGGATCGCGGTTCGGGCTCACCTGGCGCGATGGGCGAGTGGAGGAGGGATCGGGAGGTTCGAGACGATGGGGAAGAAGGGCGAAGAGAGAGCGAGAGACGAGTGGCCGAGTCCTTAGGCGGTGGGGCCCACGTTACATACATGGCCACGAGTGGTGCCACGCTGCACCTGCTGCCTCCGCCTTCGGAAAAAAATTTATGGTACAGGACCTATCTCATATTCTATCACAGATCTCAAAGCATAGATTACGGAGTCGTTCTTTTGCTCCTAGTAAGATGCTCGTGTGTTGCAACAGAAAACCAAATAAAAGTGATATATGCTATCAAATATGATCTCAAACTGAATAATAAATATCAACTTTAACATATATGTTCATACTCGTAAATAAATCAAACATCATATTAGTGTATCTCATATTAGATAGTGTTCAAATTCATAAATTAGTTCATTTTATACATTTGAAAGTTGAAACTGCTTACATCTACCTATACTTTTTTCACGTCTAATTATGTCCTCTTATCTTGCTATTATACAGATATATTCCAGAATTTTATATCAATGCTTTCAAATTTCCATTGTTGTATAAGCTGAAATGCACAAACAATTTCATCGTTCCTTCTAGACATTTAATTCCTAAACCATGTTGATGTGGAGTATATAGCTGACATAACTATAGTGAAGTATCTTACCTAAAATGATCAGCAAACATCTACATCAAAAACTGTCTAATGCTATTGCGCATAATTACCCAAAGTCATAAAGAAAGGTATGCCTGGTTTCAAGTTGGCAATAGCTAAAGAGAAAGCTTAGTAAACATATGAGTAAACATACATATATATGTATGTTTACTCATATGTTTGTTTGTCCTTGGTGTGGCTAGATATGTATGTATTCATAACAAGAGCTAATATCCTCAACTCCACAATTGGCTTCAGAAGCCCCAAATCAGCAAAATACCATCTAGGTTAAACTCAATACGAGGCTGTTTCTATGCATCGCAACCATCTTGAATTGTTGAACTCTTTCATGGTTCATCACCTTTTGCAATAGGCATAAAATGTCCCATCACAAACCACAATTAGCACTACTGAAATTACTGAACAATTACTAACACAAACAATACAGAACATAGATTACCATCACAGGAAGAATTCCACATTGCATAATTATTAATAAAGCTAAACAGTAAATAGAATTGAGAAGGTAGGAGGAATGTTATTAACCATGTAGGGAAGAAATGGCGGTGAAGCGGATGTCGACGAAGAAGTGTCACGGAGCGACTCGGTGTAGAGGAAGAAGGATAGGTGATGCGGGTAGCCTCCGTCGGTGTCGCCAGAGTTGGGAGAGGTCACCACGCTCAGCGGCCGCGCAACGTCGCGGCTCGATCTTGGAGGAGCTCGGCGGCGGAGATGTGCGCCGTTGCTCGCGGAGACACGGTGGGGATGGTCGGACCGGCGATCGCGGCGGCGATTCACGCCCAGTGGAGGATGCGCGCGCGGGTGGCGATGGAGTAGCGCGCGCGAGGTGGGGAGGGCGGGCGCGGCGGGCGAGGAGGGTGGGGCGCGGAGGGGTGAGGTGGGCGCCCGAGGAGGAGGCGGCGCGCGCGCGGTGGGAGGAGGCGGCGCGCGCGAGAGGTGGTGAGGCGGAGGAGGAGGCGGCGGCGGCGGCGGCGAGAGGAGCGATGGAGAGGCGGAAGAAACGAGGCGAGGGCGGCGCACAGGTTGGGTGGGAGGCGCGCCACGGGTTTTAGGGTTTGAGGGTAAACAGCAGCGGCGGAGGCGGAAGGTGGGGCGGCGGGGGGGAGGGAGGGAGGAGGCGGCGCGCGGGGTGGGGGGAGGAGGCGCGCGATGTGGGGTGGGGAGGAGGCGGGGGGAGAGCGAGGGGGAGGCTGGGGCCTGGGGGAGAGCGACGGGGAGGCAGGGGCACGAGGGGGGGAGTGAGACGGATTTTAGGGTTTAGGGAGGCGGCGTGCGGGGTGGTAGGGGAGAGGTGACAGATGGTTCAGATTTAATCTCATAATCAGATCGAATGGCTGAGAAGAGAGGAG
This sequence comes from Melocanna baccifera, assembly GCA_036346265.1. Classification (NCBI taxonomy): domain Eukaryota; kingdom Viridiplantae; phylum Streptophyta; class Magnoliopsida; order Poales; family Poaceae; genus Melocanna; species Melocanna baccifera. The sequence goes on along the minus strand of CM070694.1, from coordinate 19,623,517 downwards.
TGACGACGGGTCAACCACTAACTCCTTCTTTTATAATAGTAAAGATGACTTACGAATTAAAATTTTAAATTCTGTCAGTAAAAAAATTGATTTTAATAAATATAGCTAAAGTTGATATAATACTACTATAATTAATTTATAAATCTCATATTTAAAAAATATCTCTTTTTAAAACTAGCTATTATAGTATAAACTATAAATCAAACGTCGAAAAAGAAGCTCTATCTATTCTCAAAATGAGTAAGATTCAGTCTTTTTGGATTTATACTTATGTTTAATTTTTATTTCTACATTAATTCGCCGTTAAGTGATGTGCTTTTTTCAAAACAGAGTCTATAAGTAAATTATAGTATAAATTATACTAAATTCAGTTATATCAATTAAAATCACATATAACTATTTCTTTCTATATACTATACTTATGAATAAATCAAAATTTTAAAAAGACCATAAACCTAAACCCACGTAATACCTTTACACTACACGCGCTCCCTCGTCTTCCCGCCGCCCTCATCGTGAGGACGTGGTGGACTTCCTCATCGCTGCCTGTGCCCTCGCCATGGACGCCGCGCCCCCACCGCTGCTCGCCAACTCACACTTGGCGTCGACGCCATCCCGTCGCCGTCGACCATCGACGCCATCCCGTCGACCATCAACGGCAGCATCTGTGCTGCTAGGTGGCAAAATCTAAGATAGGCATTGAAAGATAGAAGGCCGCGTCCCATACAATTTTCTTTCCTCAGCTTGCCTCCTGCCGCGCGAACCCTAAAGCGCCCTTTATTTTGGTCATTTACTTGTGTTGGTAAACTTCTTCTCCCTCCCTTTTGTCGCCGTGGAGCAGCTCCGCCGCTGGCCGCCACGGAGGCGCGGCCTGTTGTTGCGGTGGTCGGAGCAGAAGCCTTTGTCCCCGTACCTGCAATGCGAGCTGTACGGGAGGAGGCCTCTCCGCGTTTCTGCGAGGTGCCGGCGCTGTTTTCCTTCTTTCTTTTTCGCATACAGGTAGTGAGTTTGATCGAAATCCTGCAATGGCTCTTTACCCTTTGTATACAGGAACATGTCTTGATTCCCTTGGGACACAGAGAACCCTAGAAATCCAAGCATGACCTGAAGGATTTGGTCCTGAATCATTCGGCTAGTAAGGCATTCAGTTGGAAGATGATCTGCATCCAATCCTTGCATGCATTACAATTTTCAGGCGAACTCGTACTGTCAATATGTGACTGCTTCCATGCAAGCCCATCTTGTAAGTTCGATTGATGTATGCATGAATTGGTATCACGCATACCATTCGTAAAGAAGCTAAAAGCAACGAAAAAAAGGATGACGATGAATTATAACAAGGTTCACAACTCACAAGTTCGTTGCGCCTCTGTGTTCAACTTCAACACAAAATTCAATCTTTTCCAGTCAGTTTTGTCAATTTGACATGTATCTTTTTATGCTCCCTACACAAAGACTTTGCCACAGTACTAGACTTCTTTCTAAAAAAAGGAGGTATTTCCACAGAAACATATATGTCCTCCAATATGAGTTCTGTGAGTTATTGCTCTCAAGAGTCTCAAATGCTTGGAACCTCCACAATATTGGACAGGAGGTTCCTTAGATCCACCATCACAACATCCTGCTCACCCTTCACCTACACATAGAGACAGAGAGAAGTAGCCACTTTATCAGAAGACTAACAAGAACAGGTTTAACAGCTCAGCAAAATCTGAAACTTTGTGCTACAGCCAAAACCTTTGGTAATACTTTACCTCAATGGAGAAGAAACTTTCTGCATAGCCATAGAAGGTGATGGTGTTCAAGCTGAGCACTTGCACATTGTAGCTGCAGAGAGCTTCCAGCACCTTGGTGAAGAGGCCTGACTTTTTGGTCCAAAAGATCTTGAGGTTGTACTTGCATGACCCCAGAGGTATCAACTCCACCTGACCCTGTGGACATGTACAGCTCGGTGAGTCTGAGAGGAATTAATCATCAGGATATCACAGCTAAACTTTGTCAGAAAAAATCAGCGACGAATCGGTATCCGATACTTTCGGGTTTTGTGCCTTCTAAAACTATGCTCATTTTCTGAAACTTTCACAGATTGAAATTACACAGATTTTGTTGAAAAATTGCCATGGCTAGTCTTGTAGACCAAATAAAGGTGGGACTTTTCATCTTTGTTTAGCTGTGTTTAGGAGTCTATTCGAATAAAACAAAGTTATATAATTTTAAGCATTTGCCAGTGACCATCAAACGGTAAAGGCCCTAGATCAGTATAGCGCAAAATTGTGGTAAAGTTGAGCGATCATATTTTATGGAATGCGGCATTGCTTCATCTGAATTTAAGTCCCAGAGATGCACAATGGTTGATCCTACCTCTAAAAAAACAATCTTTGATCCTGAAGATATAAAGCCCAATGCTGTCCTAATAGTCTCCTTCAACCCCTTGAACTACTCTGTCTCTGGTACTGGTAGTATTCATACTTCATAGCAGCAACTACTACCTGATAATGGATGTTCTCGGTGGGGGCGAAGGATTCAGAACACGACGCACTGCCTTGCTTCTCCCAAGCCTCACCGGGTGAGTCCGCGAGCTGGCGCTGCAGTTCAAGAACTTCGTTCTGGAGCTTCTTGATGTGGTCGATCGCGTCCGACAGGGTGGACTCCTTGCTCATCTAGAACACCAAACAAACCATTGGCACATGTCAGGAATGATAACTGAATTTTCTCCCAAGAGGATGCAGTTAAATTGCGTGTGATCAAATACATGAGGCAAGAGATGTCTGGAAAACAGAGGCAAATTCCTGCCAAACTATTACTTGTATGATATGATCGGTGTATGACTGATGGGTGGAAGCATGCATTACCTTGGTGATCTTGGGCACGACGGCCCTGAGAGCCAGGATGTTGCTGTTGAGCCTGCCCCTCCTCCTCCTCTCGGCCTCCAGGTTCTTGGACTTGTACTCCGTGATCACCTCCGCCGCCGCCGGCTCCTGCGCCCCGTCGCTCTCCTCTCCTCCCCCGCCGCAGTTGAGCACTGACTCGACGAAGTCCTCCACCTTCACCTCCTCGCAGCCTCGGGTCCTCGGACGGCGCGGCATTGCCTGCTAACTGCTGCAAGGGAAGGGAAGGAAGAAATATCTGCCTCCCGGTCTCCCACCGAACGAGAAGGCGTTCAGTGCAGTATCACCCACTCGCCGAGTGCCTAAAATCGCTCTCTCTCTCTCTCTCTCTCTCTCTCTCTCTCTCTCTCTCTGTGCCTTATGGGTTTGCACTTGCAGTGGCTTATAAGGATGGGGAGGCTAAGGAGTCTCGTGAGAAAAAGCAACGCAAAAGGAAGGGCTTGAACGCAAGTGAGATGGTCCTTTCCTTTCGGTTCTCTTCTCTTCTACCTCCTCGTGCCTATGGGGAGGGAGTTTGTTGCATTGCAGCGGCGTGCGCCCGATGGGTTGCCCGGTTGGTTGTGCTGTTGACTCACTGACACTAGCTCTTGCCTCAGTCCTTGGCTTCGCCATTTGGTTACCGAAAAAGATGTACAGTTTCAGGTGTGGTTGGGCCATTCTGCATTCAGGATTCAGGAAGGGTCATGGGAATTCAGAAAAGAAAAGAATTTTTTTTCGAGAACGAGGAGTAAAGATATTGATCCTGGGAGGGTCATGAAGATATCAAGCATATCGAGATGTGCACAAATGATAGTACAGCAAGATCTCTGAAGCTTTTTCTTTCCTTTACGGATGCTGCAGTGATAGTATTTGGCAGAAGTGTAGTGTGTGCTCTGATTGGAAGGGACTCTGTAGAGTCTCTTTCTGCGTTTTTTTGGCAATTTGGTAACTCAAAGATGTGATGCTGGAGGTGTGGCTGGGTCAGTGTGCTGTGTACATTCAGGCAGGATCATTCGAATTCTCAAAAGGAAGAAAGGTACAAGCATATTGTGTACTGCACAAATGACACAGCAAGATCTTTGAAACTTATCCTTGCCCCTGATTTCTTTCTGGTACAGTAGCTGCATTTCAATGAGTACACAATTGATAGAGCAATTTATTTTAGTTCAGCATATGCTGCTCCGATCTGTGGTCTGAAAATTCCATGAGGATGTTTCACCCTCTAGTCCAATACTACTTTTCGTCGGCAAAGATGGTATCTAATATTTGCTCCGGTGGAGTTTATTTGGAGCTCGATTTGGATGCGGAAGTATGAGTGGTTCTGTAGAGCAAGAGGATCATTTGCTTCTTTGGAGTTTTTCTCGGATGAGGAATTAGCCAATCCGGACTTCTCTGTGAAACCACTGTATTATTTTCTAGATCAGTAGATAGTGCTCACCGAATACATCACTGAATCATTTCATATACGACGTAAACCATACTATACATTAATATTTCAATATCAAAGTTTAAATAGACCGCATCGGATCAAGTTCACAGATAGAGCTGATCAAGCCAAATGGATATATTACATAAATATAGAAGCTGAAGCAAAAGCAAAAGGGGAGGATACATCTTACCACAGGCAAACGACTAAGGTAAGTTGTGTGCGACCGATATTTAACAAGTGCTTGGATAATATTGGTGCACGCAAACACCAACTTAGTCAGTATGACTAGAGTAAGACCTAGACTACTAGAGATTAATCTAATCTCCTCCATCTTATTCACCATCAGCTCTTAGGGCGTTATAGTACGCGTAATGTACTTGGTCCACAGATTCTAAGTGATTTTGTGAGCGGGGGTGAGCACAAGCAACAGTGCTCCATGAGCTAATACACAAAATGTAATATTTACATATGCTTCAACAAGGGTAGTTCGTGTTCTTTTATTTGCTAAAGACAACATTTTAAAACTACGATAATTAGGCATTCATATGACTTAGCATTTTAACCAAACCACAGTTTATTACAAGGAGTAAAAGTGTGCAATATGTATAATAGTGCAAGTTCCATCTACCATATGCTAGTTTTTAATTATTATGGTTATATCCATTCAATTATCAATATTGGGTTACATCCACCCAGGAAAAAAATCAAGGTTACATTCACTTGACGAGTTTTCATCCTACTTATATGGTTTTTGAAATAGAAACTAACTCAAGTAATTTCTCATGCCGCCCTTGACTGTGGACACGACTGTTTGAATAATTTGTATTCTGCAAAGATTACACTTTACCCACAAGAGATAATCAACTTCTTATATTTTATACATTTTCTTAGACATATGAATTAAGAAAATCACCATAAGGCTTTTACAATACATCATCCAGTGCAAGTTACACCTGCTAAGATTTCATCCGAGTGAGGTTACATCCACCACATCCAGACCCCCTCTTGTGCCACATGGCGGCTTACACCAACAACACGACCCATGTTTATGATGGTTTTAAAACTAGTGACATGACTTATAGGCCACTTCAATCGTGCAACTTGTACTGTTGGATACAAATTAGTTAGCAAAATCATATCCATTATAAACTTGTGTTGTACTATTTTATATTAGGAGATCATCACATGATTCAGTCCTTAAGTTATATAGACAGTGTATACCACAAACCACAATTTCTTGTGCTACATCCGTATCAATAATCATACTATCCGCCCAAATATGGTCACAACAAATTTTAGAATTTTGGGAAGCACAAAACTAAGTTATTTTAAATATACCAATCATTTTCCTCCAATGACTACACAAAACAAGCTTCATGATTAAAAGATGATGATAGGACAAATTAATGCCCTAGTACGTAAGCAAGACTAGCATGACACTTAAGTATGACTTATAACTAGTAAAGTTACCATTAAGTATCCAAAATGACAACGATTAGGTAGTTCAAGTGTCCAAACGATGGTGTAATAATATCATGATGCCAAGTAGGCATATATCTTATCTTAAGTTTAATATATATTTGCATAACAAAGAATAGCATGCAATTTGATAATTTAAAGAAATATAAATTTGCATAAAATGTAAGCTCAATATGATCAAAGTATTAACTTGCGTGGCTCACAAGTGAGTTGGTCTTAAAATTCTTGAGTTGTCTGGTAATGCTGCTCTTTTGTATCCTTATACTCTACTCGAATGATTGCATCGAAAAACAAATAAACACATGAGCAAAACAAATAAATTCAAATAAAAATTAAAATAAACTCCAAATTGAACAATTCTACTGCTACTAGATAGATCTTGAATTTGACAAAATAGAAATAAATTTCATAAAATTTAGAGTTAAAATGAGCAAGAATGTACTCTCCAAAGTTTAAATTTAGATTAAATCTAAAAATTAACAGAGGAGAGAGAGTATTTTCTCACTAACAGGTGGGTCCACCGGTTTTAATTTAATTTTTCAATTATTTTTTATTGAAAAAGAACACTTAGACTGACAGATGTGTCCCATAGAATTTTAATTTTGTTTTTGATTTATTTCTTAAAAGAAAAATGCTCTCAGGCTGATAGGTGGGACCAGTGCACTGTGCAAATAGTATGTTAGTCCCACTTGTTAGCGGCTTCTACTTACTTAACCGATTTAAAAGTTTTTTAAAAGGGCTGAGGGCCCACCTGTCATACAGACCGAGGCCTAATTAAACGGGGAGGGTCCACATGTCAGTGGGGGTTAACGGGAACTAACGATGGTCATTAGACCTATTAATGATGTGTTTAAGTGCTAACCACCACACTATAGTCCTTCTCTCGCCGAGAGGGGTCGAGGCTCTTCACCGGTGAGAGGAAGGACGGTGGTCGGAGGGGAGGCTAAAAATGGGACCATGACACCGAAACACACCTAGAGGTGGGGTGGCGCAGGCGGATTTGAAGGCTGCAATGGTCAGTGATGAGCTTATGCGGCGGCGGTGGCAGGGAGCATGGCATCACGACTCTACATGGCTATAGAAGCTAGTTGCAAGCTAAGGAAGCAACTAGAGGTGGAGTGGAACTCACCGAAAGCAAAGGAGGAGCTCAGGAATGGAAGGAACGACTTGGTAATGGAGAGGGGGTTGTCGCGGGAGGCGCACCAGAGAGGCTGAAAATGCTCAGGGAGGCTTCGGATCGATTCATGGGTCCACGTGGTGCTCCATGCACAGGTAATCGACGGAGGCACAATGGTTCATCAATGACACTAGCGGCAGCAATTCTGCCAGAGCCGAGGAAGGGGGTGGTGCAGGAGGTGCTCGGGGCAAATTGGAGGCGAGGGGAGAATATTGGGGTCAAGGTGGGGGTGATTTGGGCTTTATAGCTATGGGGAAGGAGCGTTGGCCGTTAAGTGGCATCAAGGCTCGCGTGGAGGCCAAGGATGGTGATGCCTGGGGCATGGCATGACATAGGGGCTGGAGACAGAGTTGGCACGAGGGGTAGGCATGCGTGAGGAGACTTAAGGCGAGGATAAATGGCTCAACGGTTGGCCGAGGAGAGCATAGGCACGTGGGGGTGACACGGCGTGGGCGTAGAGAACATGGGCGCATCGTGGTGCAGAGGAGAGGAGGGGGTTCGAGCAGGTAGGGGCAACGCTAGGTGGGCGGCGGCGCACTGTGGAGGAACAAGAGGTAAGCAGCGCTAGTGCGGGCAAGCTAGGGGTAGGCCGAGGGCGCGCACGACGTGGCATGGGTGCCTATTGGGCATGGCGTGGGCCAGCTTGGCCAGGCTGAGGGCTAGCTAGACCGGGCCAGAGGCCTAGTGGGTTGAAGGGGAGGGTGAGATGGGCTAGGCCAAACCCAAGAAGGTTGGTAATTTTGAAAACTTTTGCAATTTCGTTTGAAAGCCAAGCACAGCAGCGATGACGTAATGTATGACAAGGTGGAGCTTGATCGGGTGCAATGCTAGAGCTGGGGGTGCGACATAGGCCAAGCATGAAGACGAAGACACAACACAAGCTAAGCACTATAGTGGTTGGTATACATGCAGCAATAATATGTTTTTTTCTCTGTAACAGCCCACGGGCATTTAACTAGTATACAACAACAAAAGAGTTAATGCTTCAGTTTTGGTATGATTTGCACCTATTAATTGTGTGTCCATCTATGTAACGCCGCTATCAATAAGAAATCAATAGAGATATTTGATGAAATAGTTAGTCATCAGCAAGAGAGACAAGGTGCAACAATGGTTGACTATTCTCTTGTTGGCGATAGTGTTTCAATACACAGAACTATATTAATATGCCAACTCTTTTTGACAATTTCAGGACACATATTCAGTTATTCATCTAGGCCACATGTTCATAAACCACCGGATGATTGGCCAAACCCCATACACAAATCGGCTGGAATTCCAAGTTCCAACCCAACCCAAACCGGAACCTAACCCCCAACTCGTCGCAAGACCAGGGTTAGACTCAACCAACTCGCCGTCGTCTCCCCCACGGCTCCACCTCTAAAGCTAAACCCAACCAACCCAACCGGAGTCGACGAGGGTTTTACTCCCATCCCATGGCGACCTCTCGAGCTCTCCTCGCCCGCCGCCTCCTCCACCTCCGTCCCAAGGCCCTACCTTTCTCCTCCTCCTCCTCCTCGGCCCGCTGCCTCCTCCCGAGACCCTCCTTGTGGCCGCCGCCGCCGCCGCCCAGTGGCTGGTGGCGGCGCGCGTACCACGACGGGCGGCCGCGCGGGCCGCTGTGGCGGAGCAAGAAGCTGATCGGGAAGGAGGCCCTGTTTGCGATTCAGGGGCTGAAGCGCTTCAAGGAAGACGAGGAGAAGCTGGGGGAATTCGTCAGGCGGCACGTGGCGCGGCTGCTCAAGGCCGACAAGCTCGCCGTGCTCGGCGAGCTGGAGCGCCAGGAAGAGGTCGATCTGGCTGTCAAGGTGAGGAGTATTTTTCTTCTCCTCTCTCGCCCCCCGCCATTCGGCGATTTCTCGCATGGAGAGCTGGTCGCACGCTTGCTTTCATTATTTTTTCGCCGAGATGTTTGCTTGGCTGCTTAGGGTGGATGAATTCTGTGGTACGGACCGAGTCAGAGCAGCATTTTTGACCCGCAAAGTGAGATTACGGTGCTGCCGTACGGACAATTTCGTGAAGGGAGATGATAAACATCACATGATGTTTTCTTCTAAACTATCGTCCAGATCAGAGATCCAACAGTTGCGAATTCCTCCTCCAAAAAAGGGGCTGTTAGATCTCTGATCTAATAGTCAGAAATTTGGATGATTGTTTGGAAGAAAACATTTAGATAATTAGCTAGACACTCCCTTTGGTGAAATACTGGAATATGTTTTGTTAGTTGCTTGAGATTGATAGAGACAGAGCGATGTGATGAATGAATTGGAGAGGCGATATGGGGTAAATTTCAACCTCAGGGTGTCGAGGTGAATTTTATTGTGGGTGTGGGCACCGATTGTGTTCAGTGAATGTGTCGAAATGTTTGGTTAGTTGATCGAAAAGGGTGAATTTAAGCTTTCGGGATTGAGTTTGATAAGTAGAGGAAGGTGGATGCGGTGCTAAGGTAGGACTTTGCGCCTTGAATTAGATTTCTTTGGCAAAGACCAAGGTGGGATTAGTTTTGCTCTATACTGTGAAACATTATCTTCTGATTGGGTAAATGATCTTTCTGACGGCTCAAGATACATTAAAAATAATGTCTTTTATGGTTCGTGAAGCAGAAAAAGGCTGATTTGGTCTTTGATGAGACAATTGCTATGTCTAGAGTGATCTTTTCTTTATTGTCAATTGCACTTTCGTTTTTGCAATTTTGTATGGTGCAAGAATAAGTTATTGAAATGTGTTAAACTCTCATAGTATTTTATCTGTTTTTCTTATGTTTGTGCATGTTTGCTGGTATGAATGTATGTATCTGTTGATTGTCCAAGGTGGATCAAATTTTGGGTAAGAGGTCAAGTAGGTTTTCGAGTTATCAATGTAGATCTTAATGTTATCTGAACTTCGTAGAGATATTGTGCAATGTGATAAAAAAAACAATACCAACTAAGTTTGCAAACTCCAGAGAAATGATCGGTCATACATTGAATGTGCTACTTATCAAATGCTGGTTAATCAAGTAAACAGAAAAGAAATTGCGGCAACACTGAAAATGATTGTATACCTGTAATACTAAATATAGCGAATGCACCCAACTTAACCTCATTTATATTAAGATTTGAAAATGATTTTTTTATGCTTGCCATTGTTGTACTGACCACTTTTTAAACATTTGTCTTGCAGATGTTTAGGATCATACAGAAGGAGGACTGGTATAAGCCAGATGTTTACATGTACAAGGACTTGATTATTGCTCTAGCCAAGTGTAAGAAGATGGATGAAGCAATGGTAATCTGGGGTAACATGAAAGGTGAGAACCTGTTCCCCGACTCACAGACTTATGCTGAAGTTATAAGAGGATTCTTGAGACATGGTTCCCCATCAGATGCAATGAATATTTATGAGGACATGAAAAGGTCACCTGATCCACCGGAAGAATTGCCTTTCAGGGTTTTATTGAAGGGTCTTTTGCCTCACCCACTATTAAGGAACAGGGTGAAGCAAGATTTTGAAGAGTTGTTCCCAGAGAGGCATATCTATGATCCCCCAGAAGAAATTTTTGGCATGCGCTGAGGTTGAAGTTTTTATGGCCGCATGAACCTGCTGAGCTTAAGATTTAATCAGATCAGCCGGTTGCTCCACAGATTATTTGATTACCTGTATTACAAGAACATTCTCCAGAATTTGATGTTTGGAGTGGAAATTTGTCAGGTGATATACTGAGAACTGAGAAGTTATGGATGGTCATGCTGCAGAGAGGAGGCAATACATGGGTGGTACAGAAACAAAAGGATTGTTAGGTTGCCTGATTAGTTGTGACTAGGTTACGCAAATCCATTGTTCAGGCAATCTCTTGAAATATCACTCCATTATTCACCTCAACAAATGCCGTATTGCGTACCTGTAATCCAGGATCTTCAAAAAAGTAACATCAACAATGTTCTTTTGTTGGGTCCACTTGTATGATTAGGTTGTTAGAACAGGACACTGCCCACTTTCATGTTTTTCCTTCCCTAACCACTTTGGAAACCTACTTTTGATGAACATGAACGTATCTCTTTTCCTGATCATGAACTTCTGATTTTGGCCAAGTGGGCTTTGAAGGACTTGAAGGTTGAGGCTAAGAGAATAAAAGTGAATCAAATGGATTAAAACAGGCTAGCACAACAATGGCCTAAGTTACTGTTCGCATTAGCGCAAACGGGGTAGCTATGTGTACTATTAGTAAATTTACCAATGTTTCATATACTTTATTTCGCTCTTCAGAACTTCAAAAAATTTCTTTCATCTATGCTTTCAGACGTTTGATTTGTGTTACAACTTACATTTGCTTTATCAAGTACCGCATCAAACAAATATGGGTCTATCTCTAGGTTTTATGCAGTTGTACTCTCTGCATGCTACGCTAATTATGCTCCAGAGTCCTGATCCTTTGTTCTTCATGATGCCCTGATCATTGTCCCAACTCCCAACCAAGCTGATTATTGTCCAGTAACTACCAGTGACTTGAGTTTTGCCAGTCAGGACTGTGTTAGCGCTGTTTAGGTACGTAGAGTTTGATCAATTTATGAACAAATTTCTTCTGACCTTGCCACCAGGATGTGTTCTTGGTGGTGAGGACTCGAGTCTGAATTGCTTGGTCTAGGTTCAAAGGCTAGTTCAAGTGGTAAAGAAAAGCTGTTTCAAAAAAAAAATCCACCTGTTCCTGACAAGTATCACATAATTATTGCAAGCAAGCATATAATTTGCAGTTTTCCTTGAAAATATAGATGCCGATCAGAACGGCTTTTAGGATCGCTAGCGGCGGCGATTAAAACACTGTAGCATGTACTGCAGCTACAGTAAAATTTATTTTTTCGTTTTTTTTAAAATTTGCTTATACTTTTTTTTTCGTTTTTTGTTTTCGGTTTTTTTATATATTTTTACATTTAATTATATTCAATAAATCAACTCAGCTACAGTGTTTTTTCAGCCAGCTACAGTGTTTTTTCAGCAAAAACCAAAAGCCATCGCTATTCCGATCACCCCCATAAACTACTCATTCGGGCAATCGGGTTTTGCTATAAACTTGTCAGAATCACTGAGATACCGAGGTTCTTACTGATCTACAAGCAGTAGATGTTAGCTACAACACTTCATATGATATTGAATCGGTTATCGTGAAATATTTTGAGTTGGCTACCGTTGACTGAAACTTCACATGAATACTATAACCAGACTACCAGTGACAAGTCCAAGTTGAGCACATGATTCACAGCAGCAGCAGCGTATTAAAAAGTACATCCATCTGTGTCACACGCAATCTATATTTCTGCATCTGATGAGCACAGTGCATTCTAGCTCATTGTCAACACACGCCTCCCTGTAAGGCTGTAACAAGCTCATGGTCTGATACAGCAGCATCAATGAATCTCTTCGACCACCAAGATACAAAAACAGTTATTCTAAGACAAACAATAGCATCAACAACAATGAAAACAAGAACAGGATGCACTTATTTAAGAAGATCTGCTTCTAATGGAGAGATCTTAACAGAAGCCAATCACCTCTCCATCTGCCCTCAATACGCCATTTTTTGTCTTATGATTTAGCAGGTTAATAATATCACAAATCATTGATCCCGAAACGAAGGACAACTCACATTCACTGTTGAGTGGTTCAGAAAACAATCGGAATATTAGGTGCACACAGTATATAGAACCAAACGATGCTTCTGAAGATCTCTGCAATTTTGGTTGCACGAGGGGGTTGGTTGTCATGAATTGGTCGGTCCGGAGCACGCGCGTGCACTACGGGGGAAGAAGCTTCATCCGTGTTGGTTGATCCTGTCTTGATGATTCTTTTTGTTTCTGATATGGTGTCTTGATGATTCTTGATATCATGGCCCATGCATGCATTCGTGTTGGCCTGCTGTTTGCAGCTAACTCTAGCACGCACTGATGTTGACCTTAATTCCGTTCTATTAATCCAGAAGGGGGGGCAGTCCTTAGATTCTTGCTTGAATCTAAGAAAGGGAACAGCTGGGCTACCAAAAACCTGCACCACATGCGTGGTTCAGACTTCGTATTATCTTCTCCTTGATGTTTTCTTTCAGGAACAGTGATTATATATGTATAATACATCAGATGATCAGATTCCAATTTCTGTGGTGTTCGGTGCCCTTTTTTTTTTTTTTGCTTATTTAGTACCTTTGTTCCGATGCAGGTATTAGGTAAATGAGTCATCTGGCTGTAGTTATCCTGGATTAGTACACCCCTGTAGTTAACTACTTACTACTGAAATTTTACTAGGTACTATGTCAGTTAGACTAGTAAGATACTTGTGTGTTGCAACGGAGTGCCAAAAGAGGGTGATACATATCACGGTTGCCACCACCAGCCTCCGAGCACGTCATTGCCAAAGCGTCTGGATCCAGCTGAAGATTGTATCTTCTACCGCTCACGGAATTATCAATTAATTAATTTAAGAAAAAAATAAAAGAGACAAAAGAGAAATAATAAAAAAGGCCTCGCTGTCGTCAAGTAGACATCAATGTCTCACGGCCACAGCCGCAGCGGTAACCTCCTTCGTTCTCCTCTTCCGCTTCTCCTTCCCTCTCCAACGACTTCTTCTTCCACAATCTTCGCATTGCATCGAATCCAAGAATCTGAGCAATCCAATCCTACCTCTCTCTCTCTTCACTCTCTCTTAACTCTCACTTTAGGACCCAATAATTCCAAATCTTGCACTATCATCCCCTCACCGGCTCACCAGCCTTACCTCCTCGGCTTCCTATTGTTCTCTCTCTCCTAGTCTCCTTTGCTAACTGCTGCTCTCTGCCTCTCCCACCTCTCGACGGTTTGACCGGTCGGTTGACCTCTCTCCCCTCCCCAGATCGGTAGATCTTGGTCCCATCCTCCGTGTCTCCGTCTTCCCCCTCCCTGGCTCCCACGATCCTGCCTCCCCCTCCCTGGGTCTCTGTCACGGCCGCCCAGCTTCGGGCTTCCCCAGTGGCTAGTTCCCCCATTGGCCTGCTACTCCCACATGGTGTTGGCTGGGTTGAGATCCGCCTCTCAGGCCCCCGCCGCCGCCGATGACCCATTTTGTGACCTCGACCTCCTATCCTGCTCCTCCTCCACGACGTGGTCCCTTGCCTCCGACAAGGAGAACCCACCACCCAACCCGCAGTGAGTGGTGCGTGCCGTGATTGGGTAGCAGTGAGTGGTGCGGGCCATGCTAGTCGACATTGGTTGTGTGGGCATGGTGGCAAGCATCAAGAAGTCGATATTAGCAGTAGCGTCCAATCGGTTTTGGGGGTGGTGTCCGATCTAAGAAGGGGCACGCATGTAAGTGGTGGCAGAGATTGGGATTGGAGGGATAGGGAGAAGGTTGTGGTTTGCTGTTGAATATGAGAGGGTGGTGAGAAGTTGAATAAGGCAGTTTAGGACTCGAGGGGAGGTGGCAGTTGGAGATGGTGTTAACTGCTGAGGTGTGCGGGCGAGCAATTGAACTGCAATCGTGGAGGAAGAGGGGGGCACTGAATCATGGCCCACTCTTCAACACGTGGATCAGAGGAGGGGTGTAGGAGTGAACAGATAAATTCCCCTTTTATATTAGTAGAGATTTAACAACTGACTCTGTAAGCCAGTTTCAATAAGATGAAGATACATATAGTTGCATGCATGAAATCCACTGAAATGTCATAATCTGACATTGCACTGAAAAAGTAGGAATTGAAGAGTCAAACTCAAGGAGAGTAGAGTGATTTGTGCTTGTTTTGACTTGCAGCCTTCAGACACAGCAGTCAGCCAGAAGCTTCTACCCCCTATCCTATGTTTACTAGAACAAGCATAATGGCATCTTTAAGACCAAATGAGGCAACGACTTCAACAATGGTGTCCCATAGCAGCTCAGCACCTGCTATCTACTAATTGGGGCTGTACCTCCAGGGCTTGCTTCATGTATGACACGAACGGGATATATTCTGAACGGCGTACTAAAAATGAGCGTTTGTTTAAACTCTGTCTGGTACTTCCTCTACACATGTAGTGGCATGAAGCTACAATAAACAATGGGAGCATCTTAGCTAATTTTTTAATTTTGTATAGCCTGCATAGCCTGGCTACCATAGGACACAGAGAATTCAGTAATTTTGTTCCCTGAAAAATCATTATTTGGTGTTCCATCATGTATTCTCTTGTTAAGAAACTCCTGCAGCTGCTGCAATAAACATGTCTGCATAGCCTGGCTACCATAGGACACAGAGAATTCAGTAATTTTGTTCCCTGAGAAATCATTATTTGGTGTTCCATCATGTATTCTCTTGTTAAGAAACTCCTGCAGTTGCTGCATCATTCCTTTCTCATAAATGAAGAAAAATTGAAGCAAGTTTTATCCTTTAATTAAAGAGAAAGGCCAAGCTGTATTGCCAATGCTGTCATATTTCATTTGCTGTTTTGCTGCAGTGTTTAGAGCCGAGCATGGCTGCATGGAACCTTCCAAAATACATTTTAATCTACTTTCGCTTGTTCCAAAAATGGCCTTTATAGATGTCCCCCACCAACGATACATGGTTAAGCTACACATTTAAAACTTTTTCAAAGATTCTGCAGCAGTGTCTTGCTTCCTTTGGGTTTACTTTTGTATACAATCAAGAAATACATTAGCTACCGATACCAAGACAATTTCCCCTTCCTGATGCTACAATAAGTCCTTATTTGTCATATATCTCATCCATCTCAAGGTTTTGCGAGCTAAGTTCTGTGGCGTCCCGTGTCATTACCCCAAAGGTAATAATACTTAAGCAATAGATTACTATTTGTTCACTCGGTAGAATATTGCTCCAACGAATAGTAAACCTTACCAAAGTTATGCAGCGGAGCCATAATAGAAACTATGCACTCATAGAGTTGCTAGCCACATAAGGCTATAGTCTTTATTACAAATTATTTATTTACAAAGGAGAGATAGGGATTTATATCCTATCCCTTGATGGTCCTGTTCCACTGGACGCCTACTTGTCCCACCCGACGTATAAAGTGTCCACCTCACCTTGATCCTCAGCATGATCGCCCTCATCCCACGTGGCCTCATCTGTGCATGCGGATCCTGTATCCCACTTAGGGTATTCCCCAGTTAGACCGGGATCTAACAAAGGAAAGTAATAGTAAGGATAAGTACTAGTGTACACAAGCAAGCAATATTAGCACAAGATGCACTGTATGATCCTTCTCTGTTTTTTTATCACAAGTTCTAGGATCATCTCTTTTTTGGAAATTACATTATCAAATTAAGTTACAAATTTTAATTAATGAAAGGACTACTGGTCACTCGGTAAGAATAAAGACCCCTAGTGGTCTCCTCAGCCTCCAATCTACGAGATAAGCATAAATTCATGATTTTATGTATAACATTGTGCAGGCTTGTGCTACTGTACCTATGGCTACTATGAGCTCTCTTGAAACTAAATAACCCGTATTTCATTTGATGCGGTGCCAGGTTCAGAGTACGGAACGTTTCTATGTTACATTATTAAATCTCAACACAAATATTTTCTGTCGGTGACCCAGGGCGGTTTCTCACCTTCACCTGATACCCATTGACCTCAAATAGATATTGGTTGGGTTGGTTATCCTATCACCCAACACTTCACCTGCACTAATATATGCGCCTTGGACCCCCCACTTCCGGACTTGCACTACCGGTCTTGAGTTGCTTCACTCATTATATTCTTACCCATTGTAGATAAAATAGTAATGTAACAGAGTAGCATTTTCTACCAATAAAAAAATGAGAATATGGATGGCACTTAAATACGACCCTCTTTTCGAGTGAGAGTTTGTTGGTTTTTATGTTCTAACCATATGTAAAGGGTCCCACATTCTCTCTCTTTCCGGACCAGGCCTCCTTTACCATCCTAATAGTTACTCTTGCAGCCCAGCTGCTCCTCTTTTCTCATTGTCTCTTTCTTTCATTTCTTTTATCCGATTTGATTTTGGAAATACAGTTTTGATGCACATATAGTTTAAATGGTACAAGAATGTAGTTTTTATCATTTAATAACTAAATGAATGGTCAAGAACGAGTTTGCCTTCATAGCCATAGAAAGCTTTGGCATCAATTGTGACCAGGTTCGCTACCTCTGTCTGAGCTGGTTCGTCTTCTGCATTTATAAGGCAAAAGCATGTCTTAAGAAATATACTTAATAGTTTGGGGTGATTTATAAGGTTTCATATAGTTAGTCCCTCCCTATTAGCAGGTTTCTAGAAGATTTTATTTGCTCAAAATTTTTCTTATTCCTTTGGTGAAGTTGGTGTCCTCTCCGGTACTAACTATCTCTGTGTTCTCTCTTGTTCTTCCTGGTCAGCCTACTGCTGATCCGACTTATACAGCCTACCAGCTCGGCTCACAATACCGGCCGGCCTACACTCACGTGGCTTACTAGCCTAGCCCACACCTCTGGTTGGCCCAACTCATGCATGTGGCCCATCTACATGTGTGCGGCCCACTGATCCGACCTGTACCTCTGATCGACCCAGCACACGCATGCACGCACCTACACAACACGCACCACACACACTCACACACTCATCTCCCCTTTCCCTCCTACTCTCTGTCCTCTCTCGGCTTCGCCTTCTTTCCCAGTTTGGATTCTGGTCGGCCTGTTCAGCTCCGGCCCCTAGGCGCTGCCGGTGGCCCTCCCCCGATCTATGGGTCGATGTCACAGTTGTTGTTCTTGGGCATGCTGCCAGCCCTTGGCTTGCCTCCCAGGGTTCTTTCTCATCGGATCTACTGCTACCACCAACATTGGTGCTTCGGGGGGCATTACCGCCCCTCGGCTCCCTCTTGCTGGATCTACAGTGCTGCCCCTTTACCTCTCCTCGGATTCACATGCTTGCCCTCCCTTGGTTTGGGGCTAGGGTTTGACTTGGGCTTTGGGCTGTGGTTGTGCCAGCCGATCTTGGCCTCCGGTGAGTCCTTGTGGTGTCTTCTCTTAAGTTCCTACCCTCTATTATCTGGTTTTTTGGTGGAGCAATTTGGTTTTACAATTGGGTCTTTGGGGATGTTCCACTAGTCCCACTACCGGTGGTTGCTTGCCTCGCCCTCGGGCTCTCCCCCTTCGACTCTGGGCTTCAGATCTACCTTGTCCCTTGGCCTTGGTGCCAGTAGTTCAGGTCCTAGGGTTTGGCTTGGTCATGGTCGAGTGCCATGCCATCGGTTCGGCTACTCCTCTCACGGCTCCTCGGCTCCACTAGTTTACCTCTACTTATATTCCTACACAGGACAGTCCATTCCTCCTTCCCTCTTTACTTTATTTATTTGATCTAGCTACTATTTTTTAGGAATGCTTACTGTCACCATTGCAATAGAACTCGATAGGGGATGTGTGCGCCGGGGAGTATGTCTTCCCCTTCCAAGGCACGCAGTGGTGTCTATGAGCTCACCACTAGTGGCATAGTAGTCGTGCCAGCTGTGGGTGGGTGGTCTCCTCTTCCTTGGCCACCTTGCTCAATCAGTCGTGCTGGTGTGTGATGTATGGGCTGTGTGGTGTTGTTGTGCTCTGGACAAAAAGATATTTGGGAGGATGTGGGGGCTTATTTGTTATCGGGCTGAAAATGACAATGAGGCTAAGGGTGGCTTTTCCGGTGGTCGTGGGGTGCTTCTCACGTGCATGATGATGGGGACGGCGTCTTCTTGTCATTGACGATTGTGTCGTCTTGTTGTCGTGGTTGGCCCACGGATGTCGTCCGTAGTCCTTGCTCCTCTCCTTCGTCTTCCCCAACTTTCCTAGCTCCTCTCCTCTGTTTCTCTCTTCCTTGCCTCCTCTTTGTAGTTGGTTTTGTGGGTGTGGCGGTCATATTCGGCTTGGATTTTGGTGTGGTTGAGGTGAGCAATGGTGGAATGGTGCTTGCTTTCTTTAGCTTGGCCTTGGGTGCTTTCTCGGTTGTGAAGTGGAGCAAGGGGGGATGCTGGTGTGCGCTTGCTTTTGAAGGAGGGGGCTCTGGCTGGGCTTTCTCTCCTGGCCTGTTCATGCCAAGATTGCCCTCGCCTTATCCTCCTGCCTCTCTTGGTTCACTATTTTCTTATGGCCATTGGTCCAAAAGGTGGGCTTGGCACTATGCTTTGGGTGGCTTTTATTGTGGAAGGTAAGTTGGTAAAAATGTGGATGTCGGCTTTTCTTGCCACCGAATGATGAGGCCCATTAAAGTGAGAGGCGTCGATCAGCCCTAGATGGTTTGGAAATCTCGATGAACGCTAATTGAATTGACATTCTAAATCCGGACGGGTTCTACTGGCAAAATATTCTTTTTCCTTTTTATTATCCCTTGGATCGTTTTCTCTTTGCCTTGCCAATTGTAAAAGAAAATGGTTGGGCTCTGGTTGGTCTTTGGAGGGCCACCCCTCGTCGAGCAATATATGGGGATGCAAAATAGTTGAAGAATGCAATTGCAACTTTTATTTCTTTCTTTACTTAATGCAACTATTGCAATGCAATTTTGCTTAGGTCTTGATACATGTTAGGTTCTTATAAATGATTACATGTTGTGCATAGTTTCCCGTTAGCTTGATTTCTAGAAGTTTGCATTGAATTCTTGTAATTGATATGCTGTAATTAACTTAATTAAGTTTACTTTACTGTTTTACTTAGTTTAATTATACGGAGTCAAGTTAATTAAGAGTTTGGGTTCTTTGAAGTTCCATTTCACCTTCCAAGAACCTGTCCCCAACTCCAGAACCTCCTTGTCAAACTGTTGGACAGAACACGAGGTCATGCACTCCTGCAGTCCTGCTCCTCCTTCCAAGACTACCTCCCTGGACACAGTTGTAGCTGACTGTTGGTTGCTGAATTGCTGAAGCTTCGTCTGCTTCCATAGCATTCAGAGATACTCCATCCAAGTGTTACTTGCTCACAGCCCCATGCCCCATCGTATAATTAAATGGGGCACTATTGTGTCTAAATATGTATTTTGTATTGCGTGCAAAAATTTTAGGATTTTTTAGATGTCGAGTTTAACTAGTTTACTAACTATTTTAATCAAGTTTGAACTAAGATTCAAACTGCAATTGCCTTTTTTGATGATAGTTTAATTGTAGGAATGTGTTGATTTTAAATAATAATCAGTAAAAAACATATGATCTAAATTCATCAAAAATCTTTGAATTCGAGTATATATATTTTTCAAATATATGTGTTTCATTTGAATTGTTATAGATGACATATACCCTAAAACTGAAAATTTTGAAAAAATACTGAATTTGGGTTGAATTCATGCATTAAAATCATGATTCCTTGACACCATGGTGTCCCATTTCAACCGGAAAGAAATTCTATGTGACGGGCCCTAGCTCTCACCTCTTGAGGCCCCTCTTAGATTTGTGACATGTGGCAAACACTGATCTTAAAAGGAAAATAGCAATTTAAAATAAAAGGTCTGGCTCCTTTCCCACCTCTCATTGGAAAGAAATTCTATGGGACGAGGCCCTAGCTCTCACCTCTTGAGGCCTCTCTTAGATTTGTGACACAATGCAAACATCAATCTTAAAGCATAATAGCAATTAAAATAAAATATCTGGCTCCTTTACCACCTCTCATCTGCCATATCAAGCTGCTTTAAGATTCGATTTTACTACGTGTCACAAATATAAGAAGGATCTTAAGAGGTAGGAGCTAGGGCCGCGCCTAATTTCTTTCCCCTCTACTGACCCCATTGATTCCTAGAAGCCACCACCCTCCAATGATTTTTCAGAGCCACCAGCCATGAGACTGACAATTCACTGAAAATCAAGATCCATAAAGAGTGGGTGCATGCAGCCTTTGCCCAACACCCCCATCTTTACTTAATCCCCCTTGATCATTGAGCAAGTGAGCAAACTGAACTGGAGAACCACACAAGCCAAGCCCAGCTCCTATATAAGAGCACCCCTAGCCATTGCCTTCCCAGCACATCAATACCAGTCCACCACTCGTGGGAGCTCTTGCACAGCTAGCTAGCTGCTGCTCCTGCACATCCATTCTCTTGCGCTCTCCCTTATCTGAAGGTATGCCTCGCTTGCTCCTCTTCTGCTTGGTGTCCGGTCAGCTTGCCTTGACTGCCGTCATGGCGCGGCCGTTCCCCGCCTTCGACACGCCGACGAGCGCTGCAGATGCTCCTGCTGCCGCCGCCTCTCATCTACATGTGCATTCCCTTCTGGAGTCCAGGTTTGCAGGATCGCCACTGAGCTCTCACCACCAACAGCACAGCCCGTTCGACAAAACGTTCGCCGGAGGCAAGATCATACTGGGTGGCCTTGCAGCGGCGATCTTCGCCGCGGTCTTCTGCTACATTCGCATCACGAGGAGGAAAAACGCCGAGCCAAAATCTTGATTCTTCTTCTTGCCTGGTTATATCACATCCGAAACCTTTTCTCTTTATAGTGAGGGTATGGACAACAAGTGTCACCCACATAGATTGTTTGTAACATGTAAAGAAGTTATTGGTGATGGAATAGGTGATTCCTCTCCTTTCTTGCAGGTCCAAATGCGCTATGCATTGCTGAAATCCTTTTCGTAAAGTTTCTGTCTGAATTCGGTGTGTTCTTGGACTGAAAGCATGAATGATGCATGTTGAGTTCATATTTTGTCCAGATTAGCTGCATATTGTTTGGACGGTTAAGTAGTCTTTACTACTTTAAAAGAAGGAGTTGGTGGTTGATTAGTCCTCCCTCACTTCCTCTTAACCATTTGATCTAATTATAAGATACAATCCGAACCGTCCCCCACCCCCCAACGCCCCCACCGCCCCGACCCGCCTCCCCTCGCACTCCCCCGCCGCCCCGATCCGCCTTCCCTCGCACTCCCCGCCGCCCCGCCTCCCCTCGCTCTCCCCGCCGCCTCCTCCCCCCCTGCGTCGCCGCCGCCTCCCCTCCTCCTCCCACCTCCCAAGCGCCGCCTCGCTCTCCCCGCCGCCCGATCCGCCTCCCCTCGCTCTCCCCCGCCTCCTCCCCCCCCCGCGTCGCGCCTCCTCCCCCCCCGCGCCGCCGCTCCTCCTCCTCCCACCCCGCGCCGCCGCCTCCTCCCCCCACCCCGCGCCGCCGTCTCCTCCTCCCCACCGCGCGCCGCCGCCTCCTCCCCTCCTCCCCACCCAGCGTCGCCTCCTCCTCCTCCCCAACCTCCGCTCCGCCGCCGCTTTGTCCTCGCTGCCTTCTCGCCCGGAGACGGTGGGTGCTAACCATCGCGGATCTGGTACAACCTCCGAAACCCTAATCGTGTCCTCGTCGCCTCTTCCTCCGAGAGAGAGAGAGTAAAACCCTAGATCTTTCTGCTGCTAGGCTTAGTTCGGGGGCGATGAAGATCCAGTGCAACGCGTGTGGCGCGACAGAGGCATGGGTGCTGTGCTACACCGATGAGGTCGTGCTCTTCACCGCCTATGACGAGGAGGTGCACGCCGCGAACAAGCTCATTGGGAAGCACCAGCGCGTGCCGCTCCTCTCTGACGGCGCCTCCTCCGCTCTCCCCGCCGCGCCTACCATGCCCAAGTGCAACATCTGCCAGGTGAGGCCACCCGCCCGTCCCTCCCTCCCTTTCTCGTCTCTTGATTGGGGTGGCTACGTAGGAACTCAAGAAATTTTGGCTGCAGAGCGTTGTCTTATTTTAATTCTACTTAATACATTTGACTTTCTGTAACTGTGAGTACATGTATACCCTATAATGTGATGATTGATTGGAGGTTGATGTGCTGCAGGGTGATGTATGTTGCGTCCGTTTTGTGGAAGATGTGCACTACATTCAGTTGATTGAGCATGCGCATAGCTTGGTTGCGAGCTCGGCTGAGCAACCTACCTGCCCAGTATGTCTTGGTATGTGGAGGTGGTTTGATTTACTCTTAACATTTATCAAAATTTCAGAATATCTTATTCCATTTGTTAATTAGAAGAGAGTGAACTAGAGAGTGCTCCAGTTTTTTGCAGTTCCAAGCCACTTTTACAGTTATAGAGCTGCCACTGTTCGACCTAAATGGTTGACAGTGTTGTCTAATGTTAGAACTCTGTGTTTGGTGATGTTACACCGATTATTTTTGCAATGTATCATGGAAAATTGTGATGCTGTTGCTAAAGACAACCGGCAGTAAAACTCCGGCGGGAAAATTCGTAGCTTATGTGAAATGGCGGACCAACGTCACGATGACAAGTTCCACAAAGAATCGCCGTATGCCGAGGGCATCTCTGTTTCACTGTCAGAATGGAAGCAAATAGATTCGGTCTTAAAACTTCTAAACTGTTTTCTCTTAATAAAAATCAAGGCGTAAAACTGTCTTGCAATATAATACTTCTTTGCGATGGCACACATCAGTCCAGGCAACACAATTAGCAACGTCGTGAGCACGTACGGTCCAATGTGGGGCGATAATTTTTTTGGTCAACTAGGTAGGCACGAATGCAACTCCACGAGGCTTGATTCTCAAACCGACAATATAATTTCATTATCATTGTGTTGAAGACTTACAATCCTAGATTCAGAACCACACTTACACACGCATGAAGATGCGGACCTACGACGACATAGATAGATGTTCTGCTGAAGATAAATTGCAAATGTAGCGGTCGCTTCAAGCGCCATTGCCACTGTAACGACGGCTCATACATAGTAGATAAACATTAGGATAGGGACGTACACACGATTATAGATCACTCCTAGGATATATATATTGATATATATATAATTACATGGTATATTAGAATAAGATACATGATGACGTAAGAAAAAGTTGATATTTATTATTCAATTTGAGATAATATTTGATAGTATGCACCACTTTTATTTGGTTTTCCGTTGCAACGCACGGGCACATAACTAGTATTTCTAAGTACTGTGGTTTAGAGTTGGACGGTGATGAATTGCTATCCTAAAGCCTAAAAATCAGTTGCTTGTGATCTGGAAGTTAATGCAGGCTGCAGGCACGTGATCTGTCATCTGCTCTGCGAAAGCGTGAGCTATGTACTAGAAAGGGCTAAATTTTAGCCAAACGGATTGGACCATGATCATACCAATTCTCTTAAAGCTTTTTTCTCTAGATGCAAATCAGATGTCTGTCGGTGACTCCCTTGGTTCTTTTTTACTTGTCTTCGTAGAATCTATATCATCAATCTTTCTAAAGTTTAACCACCAATAGATTTAGAGGTGCTTAGTTCGGCTTAAATAAATTATCTTATGACTTATTTTATATTATAACTGACTTATTTTGTATTGTAACTGATGGTGCTTTATTTGATATAACTAAATTTAAAAATAGAAAAAATAGATTAGCACATCATAGATAATGCAAATGAATACAAAAAAAAGGTAAAAAAACTCAAAAAACTAAAAAATTAGAAAAAAAATGAAATTTAGGAATAGTGAACTAGAGGCCAGAAGTTGAACCTGAAACGAGCGGAGCCTTAAAATTATTTAGATTGGTTATACGAAAATTATATCATTAGATTTATCATTAAAAATAATTTTATAATATTACAATTTTATTAGTATATCGTAGTATAAAATTATAAAAATAACTGTTAAAATCATATCTCTAAGACTGTAAAAATAAAAAATGTTAAGTAAAAAAAGAACAGAGATGGAGTATTATCTAACTTTGCCCCATTATGATGGCAACACCTAAACATCGAAGAAAAGGTGGCATCAAAGTTTCAGCATTTGTGTGGAGTACTACACACCTCTCCAGCTTCAGCATGTGCAATTAATAATCCTTGCATACCTACCTAGTGCTGCTTTCTGGTAACGAGGGATTCTACGGAATACTAGTACGCTTGCTCTGTTTCGCTCAGATCACTCTCTTTTAGTTGCAATGAACCTGTACTAACTAGAGATCTCAATTTGCAGGGCTCTGCCTTCCATCATTTAACACTAGCCTTTCTGTTAGGGTTACTAAGGATTACTGAAGGTCTTTTTCATGAATATCGAAGGGCTGAGTCACAGGTAAAATGTACAGTGCATAGAAGATCCAGACGTAGAAATTCGCACAATAATCGTAAAAACGTGATTGAAACCAACTAATCAATAGCAGCAATTTTCAAAGTTGGATTTTTAATTACATTACGCCTTGCCGGAAATTTCGGCCCAATAAACGTCAGGTCCTAACAAATGGGCGAGATTTTCTAAATGATTTCTCGAAGTCGTTTATCTAAACGGCTTTTCGAGTTTAAAATTATATGCGCCGTCCACATTGGTATCTCTACTGTCCACCGTTGTCTCAAAAAGTACAAACAAAAGCCATCTACCCTTCATCGTTGTCTCAAAAAGTACAGATAAAAATAATCAAACATTAGCTTCTGCTTTTAGAAGCAGAAGCTAATACAAACATCTTAACTTCTATAAGCCACTTCTATCAGCTACCGCTATTCATTAGCTACTATTTTTTGCTTTCACATATTTCAATGTCTTTTCTATTTTATTATATCACAATTCTATAAGTTGTATGATGGTTTGAATGTTGTAGTGTCTTTTATTGCACCTTTTTTACATAATGTACTACTATTCATCATCTACTATAATTTATCAGCTATTTCTATTAACCACTTTTATTAGCCATTACTATTTATTAGTCGTAGTCAATAGCTATCAACAAGATCCAATATAAACATAGTAAAAAAAACTATATATGCGGCCTGGGACGCAAAAGGCGGCCCACAAAGCAGAGACTAGGGCTGAACGAAAAGCTCGAGACTCGCGAGCTACTCGAGCTCGTTATAGGCTCGGCTCGACTCAGCTCGGGCTCGGAGCTAAACTCAACGAGCCAAGCCTGTGTTTCAGCTCGGCTCAATAACGAGCCGAGCCCAAGCCAGCTTGCGAGCTGCTCGCGAGCTAACGAGCCGGACGCCACAACACCGGTCTCCAATCGGGCGCGCAGCGCTACTCGCATCCGATCTCAGATCTATCGGCTCGGCCACCACTCGCTCGCTCTCCCACAGTTCCACCCTTGCATTCTCCGCCCGCGGTCACCACTCGCCACTCACCCCACGCCGCCGCCTCCCTCCCCGTTCCCCTGCCCCCACCCCGCGCCGCCGCCTCCCCCCCGGTCCAGCGCCCCACCTCGCGCGCGCCTCCTCCCGCTCCCGCCCCACCCCACGCCGCGCCTCCTCCCGGTCCCCGCCCCACCCCGCGCCGCGCCTCCTCCCGCTCCCGCGCCCCACCTCGCGCCGCCGCCTCCTCCCGCTCCCGCGCCCCACCCCGCGCCGCCTCCTCCCGCTCCCTACCCCCTGTCTTGCCGTCGGCCTCCTCCCGCTCCCGCCCCGCCGCCGATCTGGCCTCCGTCCCCGATCCCCCGGGCGGAGCTACATGGACCCCCCGCCGAGCCGTGAGTCTCGTGCGCGTGGAGAAAAGAAGTCTGCCGCCGTTGGCCTCATGGATCACCCCGCTGAGCCGGCAATGACCCCCGAAGCCTCGGTGAGTCTCACTCTCATACTTATGCTATGGTTTACCAACTTACTGTAAATCTGTATAGCATCATAGAGCAAATCATATACATTTCTTGCTCAATTTGAATGTTGCATTGATCTGTAGATGTCGGGTGAAGATGTTGGTGCTGATTGGGGCATGAGTGATGACGCAATTTCGGTGGATGAGGAAGGCGCACCTTCGCATATTTCAGTGGAATCTAGTGAAAAAGAAGCAATTGAGGACAAAACTGTGTCTCAAAAATCAAAGAGGACAAAAAGGAAGAAAGGTTCTCCAAAGGCCCCATGTGCAACTGGTAGAGGAAGACGTTCAAATTGCTGGAAGAATTTCAAGGTGGTGAATAAGCCATCTAAGAAGAAGAAAGGGGAGATCGAGACAGCGGCAAAGTGCCTATTTTGCTTCAAAGTCATGTCGTACAAACAAGGGGGTGCTACTTCGCATCTCATGAGGCACATTCCAAAGTGCGCACCATATGTAAACAAAGTGGCTAAGATGAAGGCCCAAGCTAAGCTCAGCTTTGATCCCACCAATGCAGGTGATTCTTGTTTACCTATTATTGTCACTCCTAGCCAGTATGATCAAGATGAAACACGTCGAATAATTGCTAAGATGATAATTGTGCATGAGTATCCATTTAGAATGGTAGAGCACACTTGGTTTAATGTGTTGATGAGGTATTTGAATCCATCATATCAGTTCATTGGTAGAAAGACAATAAGAGGTGAATGCATCAAAATCTTTGAATATGAGAGAGAAATCCTTCGGAAGAGTCTCAGAAATGTGAACCATATTAGTTTAACCTGTGATCTATGGACATCTAATCAAAACATTTGCTACATGTGTTTGATAGCGCATTACATAGATTCAAATTGGGTTATGCAATGCCGTGTGCTGAACTTTGTTGAGTTAGATCCTCCACATACGGGAATTGTTGTAGCTCAAGCTATCTCTGATTGTGTTGCCGAATGGAAGATAGAGGATAAGATTATCACAATAACTCTTGATAATGCTTCCTCCAATGATGTTGCTGTGCGTAGTCTAATGCCCAAGTTTGCTGCGAGAGGATCAGCTCATTTCATATTCAAATATTTTTATGTCCGTTGCTGTTGTCATATTGTGAACTTGGTAGTGAATGATGGCCTCGCAATGTTAGTACCTTTGATAAGCAAGCTCAGGGAGACAGTCAAGTACATAAAGAAGTCTCCATCTCGTATGCACAAATTAGTAGAAATTTGTAGATCTCTGTCATTGAAAATTGGGCCTGGGTTGAGTCTTGATGTGTCCACAAGGTGGAGTTCCACTTATAGAATGTTGTCCACTTGCATTCAATATAAGCACGCATTGGTATATTATGCTGACATAGATGCAAACTACAAGTGGCAGCCTACAAATGAAGATTGGGTAATATATGACAAAATTGCGCCAATATTAAAGTCCTTGGTTGAGGTCACTACTGCATTTTCTGCATCAACATACCCGACAGCGAATATTTTCTATCCTTACATAGTTAATGTGAAGATTGCATTAAGAGCTTCACTTTAGTCTGGAGATGAATTATTGCAGAATATGGCAAATGCAATGTTGCAGAAGTTCGACAAATATTGGGAACAAAAGAACAATGTCATGGTCATTGCTACAATTCTTGATCCTAGGTTCAAAATGAGATTCATCAGTTGGTGTTTTTCCCAAATGTTCGAACCATCAGTTGCTACAACTGAGCTTGCCGATGTCAAGGACGAGTTGGAAAATTTGTACTCACAATATGAGATGGATCATCGGCATAGCAAGGCTACAAGTAGAGGTGCTGAAACCTCCTCTACAACTGTGAACACATGCAACACATTACCCTCTGTGTCATCTCAGTTTCAATCTTTCTTGCGGTCAACTTCAACGGAGCCATCGAAGTCAGAGTTGCTTATTTATCTAGATGAAGTCAATGAGAGTTTAGAAAACAAAAGTTTCAAATTGCTTGAGTGGTGGAATTTGAATACACATAGATTTCCGGTAGTGTCAAAGATGGCGAAGACTTTCTTGACTGTGTCAGCCAGCTTCGTGTCTTCAGAATCAACTTTCAGTGCTGGAGGTAAAGTTTTAGATGACTATCGGAGTTCCTTAAGGCCGGCAATGGTTGAGTGCTTGGTGTGTGCTTCTAGCTGGCTAAGAGGAGGTCGAAATGACACACGAGCTCCAATGTCTGTGGTCTGTCATTTGCATACTCGCACACGTCATTTGCACTCTCTTTTTTATTACATCATGGCTAACACGATTAGAATGTCTCATTCCAGGAAGAAGACGATGAGGATGATGTTGAAACCGTCCTATTTCCTCGAAGCGTCGTACAAAGTAACTAGTAAGTTTGATTTTTTTTTGACTTACTGCCATATTACACAAATGTCTGAATGCAATTTTTTGTAACTTGTAGATCTTTTGGGGCCTGCGAGGGGAGCTATCTTTTGGGGCTTAAGTTTGAATGCAATTTTTTGTTGTTGTTGATGAATGTCTTTCTGCTTGCTCATTGAATGTCTTCTTCTTTGCTCACTACTAGCCAAAGCAAACTCGCTGAATTCTGGCATTAGGACGGTGACTTGGAGACAAGACTTGTACATGACGCCTCCTTCTCGATCTGCTTTTCCTGTTTGTGAAGGGTCAGAATCGATTTGCTGTCGTTCTTGAGCCTGATCATATGATATGATGCATGTAAGAGGTGAATGCAGCATGTACCAACATCCAGCATCCAGCTAGGAGTAGCACGATACTAAGCTGTCCTATGTTTGAATGTTCTGCATTTCTGCTTCTGTTGATGAATGTGCTGTTGATGAATGTGCTATTCTGCATTTCTGCTGTTGTTGTTGAATGTGCTGCCGCTGTAATGTTGAATGTCTTTGCTGCTCGATGAGGTGAATCTTTGTTCAATCGATTCTTTGTTGATGAATGTGCTATTCTGCATTTCTGCTGCTGTTGTTGAATGTGTTGCCGCTGTAATGTTGAATGTGCTGCCGCTGTTCTGATGAGGTGAATGCTGTTCAATCTGTTGCTGTTGTTGTTCTGCTGCTAGCCGGGCCGGCTCTGTTGAATCTGTTGCTGGCTTGTTGCTGCTGAATGTACAGAGTCGGCTCACGAGCCGAACTGAGCCGGCTCGAGCCAAAATCCGAGCCGAGCCGAGCCGCCCTTCTGGCTTGTTTCCTAAACGAGCCGAGCCGAGCCGAGCCGCACTTCACACCGAGCTCGACCGAGCCTGGCTCGAGCCGGCTGAGCTCGACTCGTTTCCAGCCCTAGCAGAGACTGCCTGCCTTCACTCCCCTTCCTTCGAGTTCATGTAAAGCTAGCCGCGACTTCTCCCCGACCACCGCCTCGTCGCCTCCATCCACGATCGACGCCTTGCCTCTCGCCACCGCGATGTCCGTCGTGAAGGCGGCGCGCCCGGCCTTCCGCGGCGCCCACGACGGCGTCGCCTTCGTCGCCAACGCCGCCTTCGTTGCCGCCGGCTACTCCCTCTGCGCCGTCGGCCCCGCCGCGCTCACCGATCCCCCGCCCACAGGTGCGATCCGCCGTCCTTCACTAGCCCTAGGCGGTCCTAGGGTTCCTTATGTGGTTTCTGATGCTAGTATACTCTGCTGGCTAGGTTTTAACCTCAAGCATAGGATTCACCATTTCCATTGCTTTTAATCTGAAGAATTTAGGGTTGGAATATCTAAGTGGGTATTTTTCGATGCAGAAGTGATGCTACTTTGGATTTAGGTGTTTGTGATGCTGGCTCTTAATATGTAGCAATTTTGCTGTTTAGTGCTTGGTTTACTTTGCGAAATTTTTATGTGCCAATCAAACGGTTCACGGCCTTTGAACAAAATTTCTTGGGGGATCTATTGGATTGCGTCGGTCTCTTCCCTAGAGCTTAGGGTTTGTGCACTCTGGTAGTTATTGAAAAAATGTGTGATACTGAGCTTAGTATCTCTGCCTGCGAATGGGTCTCCAGGTGGTTTGTGCATTCATATGTATTGATCACAAATTATGGCAGTTAGTTTAAACCACACACTTGAGTGAACATCTTATTTCTGAATCAGTTTTCTAGTTTTCTTTTCTGCAAGTGTGAATAAAATCCGATAATCCATACTTTGTTATGTTGCTTACTTGCTTAAATTCCTGCACTAATTCTTAGGCTTCAGAATTTGATGTATGGATTATTCAATCAGTTTTGTGCTTTAGCACTTAGTGCACTAAGTGGAAAATTCTATGTGGAGGCAAATATTTTGTTTAGTATATGACTGTGACCTGATTTTAATCTTGAAATTTAGAGCTATTCTAGTCCTCAGTCATTTTTTAAAGTTAAATTTTGTTGTGTGATCAAGAGAAAAGTGACTAAGGCTATAAACTCCTTTGCATTTTCAGCCTTAGGCATTGGTGGCTTGACATTTTCAACAATCATCATTCGCATTAAGTTCAAGCTCAATCTATTAGACCTTCCCAAGCTCAAGCCATCAATGCCCAAGACTGAAAATGCAAAGGAGTTTATGTTGAAGATCAAAGAGTACTCTCAATCGGACATCGCAGATAAGTCCATTTAGGAAGTCTTATGAGTGAGCTCACAACCAAGAAGTTTAATTGGTCATGCCCCAATCATGATCATGTAACTAGCATGGCTAACCTTGCAACAAAGTTAAAATCAATGAGAATGGATGTGAGTGATTCTTTTGTAGTACAGTGTATTATGAACTTACTTTCTCTTGAGTTTGGCCAATTCCTGGTGAACTATAACACCATTCAAGAGGAAGAAAGGTTAAAGAAAATGAAAGAACACTATTCATTTCATTTATCATAATGGCGTTAGCAACAACAAAGGTGACTCACAGAAGGGTAAGAAGGAGGATAAGGTGCCAATAAAGGTCAAAAAAGGCCAAATCCGCAAGGACTTAAAAGTGCTATTTCTGCAAGAAGACTGGTTATTTTAAGAAAGATTGCTCGAAAAGGATAGTTTGGTTCGAAAAGAAATATATGTATTATATTTTTGTATATCACGAATCTAATATCATAGAAGTTTGAAATAATACATGGTGGTTAGATTCTAGCGCTACTAATGTTTCATATATTACTTAGGGATTCTTTTCGATCCAACCCATAAGCAAATATGAAAAGCTCTTGTATATGGGGAACAGAATGAAGGCACAAATTGAAGGAATTGGATCTGGGCCTGCAAGCCTGACGTATGGTGGATACTCTCCACTTAGTCTATAAATAGGGGTCTCAATCATTGTAAAGTGGGATCGCTAGCAAGTCCAGTTCGATCGATTTCTCTTATGCAAAAGAGATAGATCAAATATAGAATATTGTAAACAATAAATTGAACATAGAGAGATGTGAGAGGAACTCTTTTCTTTATTTCTTTTCTCTGTTTACATACAATTTTACAATGATTAAGATTTTTATTTATAGACTAAGTAGAAAGTATCTATCAATAGACTAGATTTGCAGATTTAGATCCAGATTTTTTAACAATAATGTGCCTGAGAAAGTAATGCAGGGTGGTTACTGGTGGAATGGGCCAAAGTACAGACATTAGTTTTTGTTCTGATCTGGTTGTTGCGCGAGATGTTTTTGTTGCCCCAGGACGTCGAGGCTTTTTTTTTGTCTCTCTTTTCCCTTTGGTCTGATCTGTGCGTTGTGATGCCGTAATGGTTCTCGCCTCCACCTGCCGTGCTTTCTGGGCCGCCTTGCCTTTTTGGTTTTCCAGCGGTTTGTATCACTAGTGAGCTTTTGTGTAAAGCTTTGCTTGGGTCACCAAACCAACCAGGCTCTGCGAAAAGCCTGTGGCCTTCTTCTTTTTAACTTCTAAAAATAGTTTTTTTAAATTTTTTTATAATACTAACTTTTAGGGGGTGATCGGAATAGCGATGGCTTTTGGCTGAAAAAACACTGTAGCTGACTGATAAAACACTGTAGCTGAGTTAGTGGATAGTGTAGTGAATAGTGAAAAAAAAGCTGAAAACTAGAAGCTGAAGCCGAAAAAAGCCGAAACGATCACCCCCTTAGATGAAGCATCTTTCTAAGATAATATTTATAAGTTAATTATAATACATACTATAGTGACTTCATTTATATCGATCAAAATCATATATAAATTTTTGTTTATTTATACTATTCTTATAAATAGTAAAAAAACTATAACCAAAACCAAAAAGAACAGGCACGCTGTTGTGCTGCAGCACAAGCTCCTGAATCATTCGTTCATTCCCTTTTTGGCATTCCTATGTGGGGAGGGGGTTTTAAAGGACTCTGCCTCAGGCTGGTTTGGTCCAGGATCCCTAGGATCATGCGCCAACGGTGGACAGAATTATTGGCCCCTCTTAGTTTGGGCTTTTATCTTTTGGTGTTTGGCTTATATCTTCTAGTTTTTAAATTTTATTTTTTTTTATTTTTTTAGCTTTTTAAGGATTTTTTGTTTTTTGTTTTTTTTGTATTCATTTGCATTCTCCGTGATGTGTTAATTTATTTTTTCTATTTTTAATTTTTTAAATTTAATTATGCTAAGAAAGTCAGCATCTGTTATAGTACAAAATAAGCATCAAATAATTCCAAAAAGTGAAAAATAAGCTAAAATGAGCAACGCAGTGTGTGTATGCACGTGCCATTAGGAAAACATATTATAAAGAGGAAGGATGGGGTTAGCATTC
This sequence comes from Melocanna baccifera, assembly GCA_036346265.1. Taxonomy (NCBI): domain Eukaryota; kingdom Viridiplantae; phylum Streptophyta; class Magnoliopsida; order Poales; family Poaceae; genus Melocanna; species Melocanna baccifera. Next base: position 19,590,510 of record CM070694.1, on the reverse strand, counting down.
TACAACTCTACAAAGTGCAAATATGGAAACCCAGAAAGGCGAAGAATGGGTGCTGGATGGTGTGGGGAAATAGGATACGGGGTCTTCTTTTGGATTATGGTCTAGTAGTTCAATGAATAGGGATTGCTAAAAGAAATAAAAAATCAAAAAGAATGGACATGCCGAATGGTGTGGGAAACTAGGCTACCGGTCTTCTTTTGGGTTGTGGCTTAGTAGTCTAATAAATAGTTATTACTAAAATAAAAAACTGAACATAAAAGCAAACTAAAAAACAAAAACAACAGGCCTATAGCTTAGTGGTTATCATTGCTTTGCTATTTTGACAAGTTGATGGTTTAGATCTTGTTCTTTTCGGCTTTTTAGCTGTTTTTTAGTTTCGATTTTTTCAGTAATTATTATTTATTAGACTAATAAATCATAATTAAAAGTCATAAGTCATAAATCACAATCCAAAAAAACAGATGCAAGACTAAACTCTAGTAGCGTAGCTGCTCATATTTTTTTTAAAAAAATATTGAACAATATTGACCATATAGAACCAAATCAACTGGGCAATTATCCAACAACCACATCACTCCCCTGTGGACCCACCCAAACCGTCACCTGCAACCGCGAGCCATGTCCAGCGACCTACGGGAGGCCACGAGCTGCCCTGTTTCAACTAACTTCTGATTTTTAGCTTTTAAAAATTAACTTTTGAATAAAATAACTTTTTAAAATAGTTTCTATAAGTTATTTATAGGAGTCACTATAGGAGCCGTTATGAACGGAGTGACTTCTCAACACAGGTGGTAACGAGGTGCTTCGTCGGTGGTTAGCCATATGTCGTGTTAGGTTTCTAGTGAGGCTGCGGGGTGGCGAGGCCACCATGGAGTTGACTACTGCAGGTAGTGGCGATGGGTGCTTTTTCTATAGCCTTCGATTTGATTTGGGTGGTATACTGTCCGGTAGTAGCTTCCAATTTTGAAACAATTTGGGTGGTATACCGTCCGATAGTAGCTTTCAATTTTGAAACACTTCGTATTCGGGTGACTGGGTTTGAGCATAGATTCCTGAGTCATGGGCCAATCTAGCCCTATAAGGCCAAATAATCCCAATTATAGTCCCCTATACGTAGCAATTCCCGTTTTAGTGCCCTAGCACAGTCGGGAAGCGTGCAAGGTGGCCTGGTGCGCCCAGGGACCGCACTAGGTACAGTTGGTATAGTGTTTACACACTATAGCAAAGTTCTAGGAAAATTCGTTTAAATAGACATTTTGTAGGAATTCTTAAATATAGCAACAAAGCTTGAAAAAAATATTAGTTTTTTGTGAAGCCTCTCACACAATGTACTTTTTTGTGTAATTTTTTTTTCATAATCTGTACCCCTCTGATTTTCTCAAAAATTGCATTTACTACAGTAGTAAGTTTAATTTTTGAGGAAAAAATCAGAGCGGTAAATACTACAAAAAATATTATTTTTTTGAGCTTATTCGCTATATTTAAAAATTTATACAAAGTGTCTATTTAAATAGTTTTTTCTAAAAAAATTGCTGCAATACGTAAACACTATAGCAACTGTACCTAGCTTAGTCTCCGGACGCACTAGGCCATCTTGCGCGCTCTTTGGCCACATAAGGTTGCTGGTGCGCTCTTTGGCGGTACAGGGGGTCAAAATGGGAATTACCATATATAGAAGACTATAATTAGGATTATTTGATTGTATGGGACCACATTGGTTCATATTTCTAGATTTCTCCGCGTCATGTCAAAGATTCGAAATGCATGTGAAATCAAACGTAGATTTCTCCAACCACTGACTTTTCTAAACTGAGCACCAGCTGACGTAGCAACAGAAAGTTCATCATGCAAGTCTGAGACTCGATTTCCATGGCTACGGTCCGGTAATAAAGCACCGAAAGAGAGACCCGACGAAACCACAACAGTTGCAAGTGCGATCGCTTTTCGATCAAATCTTCTCGCATCCATATGAACATGGACGAGATATTTTGTGTCAAATCCATACGCATAGTAGCTAGTTTCTCGTTGGCTGGAGGCTTGAAGAAGCGAGCCATCTCCTGGCCTGATCTCTTTCCCATTGAATTCTTCTTCTTTTTTGTTTATATCTTTTGGTAGTAAAGCAAGTGCTCATAGATTGATTGACAGATACCCTCATTAAGGGGGTGATCGGAACAGCGATGACTTTTGACTTTTGCTGAAAAAACACTGTAGCTGAGTTATATGTTAGGCATAATTAAATTTTAAAAAATGTAAAAATAAAAACGGCTCGTTAGTCTAGTGCGGACAATGCAAAGGAATATAAGAAAAAAAACGGAACGCAAAAAAACAAAAAACAAAAAAAAATTCACTACGTGACAAAAGTGCTACAGTGTTTTCGTCGCTGCTACAGTGAAAAAATCGTTAAACAGTGTTTTCGCAGCCAAACTGATCGGTGCCTAAGACATGCGCACCACGTATGGGCGTTTGAAACGACTGAGCTTCTGGCTTTTGAACGGAGTTTTTGGCTTTAGAATAGTAACTGCTAGAAGTAGAACTGGTTGGAAGTGACAGGTCTGATTCGGTTGGAGCTTTTGACTTTTAGCTGAGCTAATTATATTGTGCCTCCGGTTCAACAAGTTGCAAGAAGACATTTTAAAAAAAATCGTAGCAAATGTTGCTGCCATTACTATTTGGTGCGTGCTCTCCACGGCCTCCTAGGTCATCGAGACGATGGATCCGACCTCACCCTCACCGAATCCAACGTGGAGGCCATCAGATCTAGTGCAGGAGGCTGGCATCGAGGAGGGCAATGGCGAGGGAGGAGGATTCCCGAGCTGTGACGGAGGCGTAGCTCGTGACGACACCATTGGCCGATGGCATAGGGTGTGGTGACACCGACGGGGCGGAGGCAAAGCTTGTGGCAATGGCAGAGCACATGGCAACACAGTCGAGGCGCGTGGCAATGGCATAGGTCAATCCAATCGAAGCCGTTTTCAAAAGCTGGGCATTTGATTTAGCTTCTGGCTTCTAAAGCTATTTCAAACACCCTCCTAACCGTGACATAGAAGGAACTATATCTTCTTATATTATATACTACTAGCCCATTGACCTGACCTAGTTGAATAATAATTGTAGTAGCATGTGTGTGCGATTGTCGGGGGGGGGGGGTCTGTCTGATGGCTTTTGATTATAGCTGATAGCTTTTGTCTGTATTTTTCGATACAACAACAGAGACACCGACGTGGATAGCGTACACAAAGTTTTGGGCTCGGGGAGCCGTTTGAAAAATCCACATTTTGATATTTGACTTTCTAATTTACGAAGAAGCCAAAAGCCATTTCAACCACCCCGAACTCATCTCATCATCCTAGGTAGGCAGGAGAAGAAGAACAAGGAACACTCAACTAGGAGTGAAAATAGATCGGATAGTGTCTAAACCACATGTGTATTCGTATTTGTAAACGAATATGAATATGAATTTGAATATTCTCGAATACGAATTGAATATTGTAACGAATACGAATTCGAATTCAGATATTCTTGTAACTTATATATTGAATAGTAATCGGATTCAGATATTCTTGTAACTTATATAGTATGAAGACATTAAACATTTTATCCTTATATAATCATGCTTAATTATTCTAATTCATTTACTTCACCTAAAGAAACACACATTTATGTTTAATTAAAAAAATTTATCAAACTAATTAGTTATATTGTAATAAAATATCATATTGCTTTGTTGAATACGAATACGTATACAAGTAGTTCGGATAAAATAATATTTTAAATAGTAAAACTCTATACCATATCTGTATTCATATTTTTTTTATGCGAATTCAAATACAAATGGGAATAGGATACAAATTGTGAATCATATAAAAAAATATATACCATATTTACGTCCTATCGAATATAGTAATCGGATAGTATGGGTAATTCTTATCCACTTTTCACCTCTACACTCAACCACCAGGCAACACAAGCTCACATGCAGTGCAGGGAAGCAAGCTGCAAACCTGTGTGCTGTGCCCCGCCAAAGGAAAAAAACCTTGTTCTTTTTCTTGCTTGTAACACATCACTGAAAAACTTAATATCACACAGATGCATGAACAAGAGAGGAGGAAAAAAAAGAAGAAGAGAAAAAAGAAGTGCAAAATTAAGCACCCACATCTCCCTTAAGTAACATTCCAACCTCTGCAGGTAGTAGCAGTTGTTGTTGCAGCACTCTCACCACAGGATTTTACACAAGGGGAAAACTGGCTCAGCATTGTCTTGTTTTTCTTCTCTCTCTCACACTGTCTCCTCACCTCTGGTCCTGGTGCCCTTCTCCTACCTCTCTCCTCAACCTCATGCCAGGAACACCTGCAAATAAGTCCACGGGAAAAGAAGCAGCTTTTTTAGACGCCCTTTTTATTGTTCTTGTTTCAGCCATTGGCTGAAGGTTTTAGTAGTAACGAAAGTATAAAACACTGTAAAAAAGAAAAAAAAGAGTTTTTTACTTCTTTTTTTTTTTTTGGGGGCTCTGTTTAAGTTCACATCAATTATGTGAAGTTTAGCCATTGGGGAAACAAAGCGAACTCTTGACACCATCCTTCGTTCTACCTTTTCCTAGCTATGGAGATGTAGCCAGAGAAGGACAGGTGATGAGATGAGACACATTCTAACATGGAAATATAACAATCTGCACAGGAGAGGCACATCGAAAAGCAACAACCCTTGCCAGTAGCAAATGAGAAAAGGTTTAAGGAAAGAAATTGGCGTGTGATTTGATTCTTAAAGAAGATAGATAGACAGACTGGAGCTGCATCAGGGAAAAATCTTTGCTTCAAAAGCAAAGAAGACTAGGAGTGCAAGCATGTAATGCTTACTCTTCGTCTTGCCACTTGCAATACTTACCTGCCCCTAGCACAATCACAAAAATTTACATTCTATTTAAACTCCAAATTTAAAGTTCTTTTATCTAAGTGACCGAATTTGATCTTACCAAGAACAGAAACACGATCTCTTGCACCTGAATCCAGCGACACCTAGGGGAGCAGCCAACCTTCCAGGCGGGGTGGGCACTTGCCCAGGCTTCAATCCAGCGAGCTATTAGACCTCATGGATTCACCGGGAAGGATTGGGCATGATTTGCCCGGGCGGGTGGCTGCTGGAGGTTGAAGATGACCTCTCAGTGGCAGCTGGGCAAGGATGGTCGACAACTTCTCCCGCGGTTGGGCCGGCTGGAGGTTTTGTGGGCCTCGTTTGATCAATGGCTCCTGAAGCCCGCTAGGTTAACAGGCTAACCCCCCAAATGACCCAGTGGCCCGAGACGCCGAGCCGATGAGGTCCCTGCTCCGCTTGTAGCTCGCCCAGTCACCCTAACTTCCCTCATTCCCTCCTCGCTCTCCCTCCAGGCGGCGACGCACCGCGGTGGCGAGCAGTCTGGCGGTGGCGGTTGGAGACACCAGCCGATCTGAGGTTCCTTACTCTCTCTCTCCTCCTCGTTTTCCCAGTGAATCCAGCTCCAGTCGGTGGCGGCGTCAAGTAGTCCGGTGAGGACGCGAGGCAGCGGCCGGCGACCCCAGCCGCCGAGGTCCCGCTCGCCTCCGACTGCTCTGCTCCTGAATCCCGATTTCTCGATTCCCCAGACAGCCCTAACTCCCCCCCTCGCTCTCCCAATCTCCCTCCAAGCCGGCGGTGGCGGCAAGCAGTCCGGTGAGGGCGCGAGGCGGCAGCCGGTGATCCCAGCCGACTGAGCCGAGGTCCTGCTCCCTCCCACTTCCCAGTCGACCGAGCCAAGGTCCAGTTCACGGTGCGCCACAGCCCACAACAAGATGAGAAACCAGAGGGTGATTCCCCCTCTCTCCATCAATGCCCAAATCCCAATTTCAATTTTGCTACTTTTGTTTAGGCATTTAGCACAGAAAGAGATTAGAGTACTATTTTGGTATTGAATTGAAATTTGAATTGGTAATTTCAGAGAATGAACTTGATCCGTAGTTGTAGATTAGCATCTTAGCGGTATGTTTTAATTCTTTTCAATGTCAACTTTTTTGTACATTATATGATTGTTGCACTAATCAACATATTTTTTTATCTTACAGAGTGTCATTTGGTTGTGGATTATATTTTTGACATCGCAAATGTCTACATAAGTTTCGGTAGAGGTACCTCATTGGTTTTATGCATTTAGTTTTTATCTATGCACAACCATATGTATATTGGACTTCAAAATTATTTTTAGTTTAAAACTAGTGTGATTGTCAATTTCGTATGAACATATCGACTTGTCTATGAAATGTTAGCCATAGTAAAACTTGTTCAGGCTAGATTTTTTTTCTAGGCTCTGCCCCTGCCAACACCGAATCCGGTCAGTCGCGCCAACATCGCTCACTCATGAGCTCTAATCCAGCATATCAAAGAATTGATTCAAACACTTATGCCGCAAGAAAGGAAGATTTTTTTACAATTTTGTGCTTCCTCCATCCTGCAGCACAAGTCCGACATATATACTTAGGAGGTATATTATCTAAGTAATATTTACTAAAATAGATCATATTTGTATCTGATAGAAAAAGTAGTATCTATCTAATAGTATCAATTATGATTCAATTCTATCAAAAATTACTTAAATAATATACTTCATAGATATGCATGCCGAACTAATATTGCGTGTCGGGGACAGTACCAGTCCGAGTTAAATAGGAGTAAGTTTTTCTGGTAATAAATGTCCCCGAAGGGCTCAGAATTCCAGTGCCAAAATCATTGCCTTGATTTACAAACACCAGGTGAACAAGTTTCCAGCGGAGTTAATGCCCCCAAATTCTGCTGTAACTGAAGCCATTAATCACCCACCCCCTCCAAGAATTACTCCTCCACACACAGGCTTCCAACTCGAAGAAACCATAAAAATTCCAACTTTCCAGCCCCGCATCACCGAATCAACTGAAGAATGGCCTACTTGCCAACTTGTAACCGGCGTCCACTGATCCAACACGATTGCGCAATCGAAATCGAAGAATAGGAAGAAATGAACGATTTTGCATCAAGATCACCCCCCCCCCATCTTCTAATCAGCTCTCCGAATCCAATGGTTGGAACTGCGTCTCGTCGGTAGGGCTGAGATTTCTCACTGATTCTGAATCGAATCAGCGAATTGAGGAAGCAGTATGAAGCTCAGACGAGAGATTGGGCATGACGAATTCGACCAAAAACCCCACACCCGAGTGGAATCTTCACGCAGAATTCCACTGATTAGACAGTCAGAAATGAACACCAAGCAAGGAGGCGAACTACCTACCTATCAACCAAGGGTGGAGGGAGAGGGTCTTACGAAATCAAGAAACCATGCCATGAACGAATCTGACACCTTGAAGCATCTCGAAGAAAGAAAATCTCACCTTGCCTGTCCTTCCACCTGGCGGCTTCGGCGGCGCCCATCTCGGCGGCGGCTGTCGGCTTGCAGTCCGGCGGCTCCTCGAAGAGCGACCTCGAGAGCCTCTTGTGCGCGTAGCCGATGTCGAAGAGGATGACGCCGGAGCCCGGGTCGGCGACGACGATGCCCTTCACGGGGAGCCACACGAAGAGCTCCTCCTGGGCGAGCCCCTCCACGCCGCGGAGCGCGCCGAAGCTGAGGTTGCCGCGCACCACGGTGTCGAAGTGGGCCAGGTCGCCGTCGTCGTACTTGGCGTAGCACGGCGCCGACAGCCGCGCCTCAAGCAGCCCGTTCGCTTCGTCCAGGATGTACGACTCGACGCCGCGAGGGAGCAGCCCGCCGGGGAGGCCGTGCGTCCGCAGCAGCTCGTGTATCGTGTCGGCGCTGGCGCCGGCCTTCCTTGGCGCGGCGCGCGCGAGCGCGAGCGGCAGCGCGGCGACGAGCAGGAGGAGGCACATGAGGGGTAGGAGGGCGAGCGGGGAGGGGAAAGGCCGGAGCTTGGCCATGGGAGGGGTGGCTGCAGCAGCGGTGGCGGCGAGAGGGGATGGGATGGGGGTGGGGGTGGGGGCGAGGTGAAGGGGAGGAAGAGGAGGTTTTAAGGAAGGGGGATTTGAAACTGTGGGAGAAATGGGAAAAATCAAATTTTGGAGGTAAAAAAATGTGATTGGGGGAGGAAAAATGGCTTTCTTTTGGCAGATTTTTGTTAGGGTCTGTTTTTGTGGTGTTGGAACGACAGTTTTGCCCTTTGCTGACCTGGAGGAGAATTTGGGAAAAAAAATTAGTTGGGAGGGATTTTCTTTCCTTTTTCACAATTTATGGTTGTGGATTTTTCTTTAGTTACATGGTAGTATAACTACGAAAATTTTAATTTTCAAAAAAGAAAGTTCGCGTGTTGAATCGATAGTAAGTCATAGTTCTCTATTTTGAGCGTTATGCTATTGGATAAATTACGTGTGCAATCCACCTGGCTGTAAAGGGGGTTTAGATCATATACCCTCTTTATAGTTGGGAAATTGAGGATTTACCCTCCTCACTCAATGACATGTGGGGTCATCGTAGGTCACTGACACATGGGTCAGAAGGGTAAATCCTCAATTTTCATCTAAGTGAAGGGTATATGATCAATAAATCCGGCTGTAAAATAAACGTTGTGTGTTGATGTGCATGATGCTCGGATTGGCATCTCCCTCATTCTATTTTTTGTGTGTGCGACTCTTTTACGGTATTGCTTGGATTTTAGGATGGATAGTTTGTCGGTTTCGAACTATGTGACAAAAGTAGAAACATTTGTCACCATGATTGCGTGGAAGCATGAAAAGAATTATCAGATGCGAATGAATAAGCTAATGACTAAGAAACATAAGAATTCCAAAACAAACAAAGCTTGTGGGTTGGATTGACAGCCTGCTTACTGGATGAACTATTGCGCATGACGATGCACCGTGATTGATAGGTTTGTCGTATGTTCTATTTTTTTTTCTACATGATTCTTTTACACTATGTGTGGCGAAATGTGTTATTATCCTCGGATTTTAACACGGCTCACTTGGTTATTGCTCGGTAGGAACACTGCTTTATCGAATAATAATCTAAAACAGAGTAGGGCAGCGAAACAATAATTAAAGACTACAACTTTATTACAACGTAGCCACACAGAGTTAGTAGTATTTAACCCAGGCTCACAAACTAGCCCAAAAATATTACTGTAATTTACATGAAGTCTGAGAAAAAAAGATTAAAATATAATACTCGTCAGTACTAGTACAAAAACCTACAAATCGTCCAGTCCTCTCAAGTGCTGTATAAGGCCTCTAACTCGCTAACCTCCCAGTTAGTGACCACTAGGTGTCCCGCATTGTCTTCATTTTTAATACTGTCCTCGTCAGTTTCCAAATAATACCCTTCTGCGAATGGCTCTGAAAGGGGAAGTTACAGCAAGAGTGAGTACAAAGTAATCAACAAAATTTTAACAGTGAATACATGCAATATTAATCCTATTTTTTGTTATTTCCTTCCTTTCATCATTCCTTTCTTTTCCTCATTCCTTTCTATCCCTTTTTTTAATTGCTATTTTTCTTACTTGCCAACATTTATCAAAATTTAAGGGGTTGGTATGTTTTAAAATTTTAAGAAAAACTGCTACAGACACTCCAGAGAAAAAGGTAACCAAAAGGTATCATTGACTCTTTTCCAAGAGACAAGACACGAATTTATGATTTGATTTAACACACTGCTCAAAATGGTTTAAAGCCAGCTTCTGTTTCTGGTTTCTGATTTTTTTTTTCACTATTTAGTAATTTCATTTTTCTGGTTTTTTTGGATTTTTGGGCTTTTGTTTGCCTTTTTTCCGTATTTCTTTGAATTGTCTATGATGGGCTAATATGTTTTTTCTATTATTATATTTTTTAATTTAATTATGTCAAATAAACTAATTTAGTTACAGTAAAAAAATAAAGCCAGTTACAGTTAAAAAAAACCATAAACCAATGACAAACTGAGTGCTACCTAAGTACTGCGCAAACTTGTATTAGTCATATTTATCATAAAATTTGGACATCTTATGAGAACTTATATTTGTGGTGGTGAAAATGTCCAAGTTTAGAATATAAATTATTGTTGGTCGAGTAGATCAGGCTTGACGCTCTACTGTGCTAAATATAGACACATAGGGATCTGTCCCTGGATGGCATATAGTCCAATTGATGCCTCACCTCATCTTCATCTTCCTTAGTATCTACTTACCCATTGTGGATAATATAATTGCAATATAAAACAAATACATTTCACCCTATGGTAAACGAGAATATAATTGAGTGGCTTAGCTCTCCCTGCTGGTTGGCTTAAAAGGAGGGGAAGGCGTTAGCTCCTTCTTCCAGTGGCTTGGCCTTATCCGTTACTCTCTCTTACTCTCGTGTGGCTTGGTAAAAATGAGGTTTTACCTCATGGGCTAAAAGGCTGTGGGGCTAAAAATAGTACTGTGACTTGGTTTTTCTACTGGTTAAGGTACGTCAATAAAAAAAAGTGAATATTGGTTTGATTTTCGTTGGATGATGAAATCCACTTAAGTGAGAGGTGTCAATTGGCCTCGGACAATCTTGATATCTCAATGGACAATTGCCCTTGAGCAACTTTACTTAAAACTAGGTTCTAACGGCACTCTTTTTATTATTTTTGCTTTAGCTATTCTAATTGCAGTTTTGTATAATATGACTTGCAGGTGTTTCAATCTGGGTCGGTCGTGTGAAGACTTTGATTTATATCGTAATTTACTTGTATTAGCTTATTCTTGTAAATAGATGAAATTGTAATTTTGTGACATTTAATTGTAGGATTGTATTCTTTTGTAAATCTTGAGATTGTGATTTTGTATATTGGACTTGTGGTATTTTAAATGTATGTGATATTCGTTCTTGTAATTAAGGTTATGTAAATTGTACTTTTGTATAATAACACTTCCTTTATTTTAATTTCTGTCTTGGCATGATTAAATTTTAAATCCTTATATGATTGCATCATTTACTTCTTAATTACATAATTTTGATTCAGCGATTTTGAGGGTTGTCACACTATGCATGGATTTACGACCATCAGTATGCTAGATTCAAACTATCTGGCAAACTGGAAACATAGCTCACGCACAATTGCGTGGAAGACGAATCATTGGATGCGAATGCGCATGTGATTTTTTTTGGTCTGATGCAATTTGTTTATGGGAGTTTTTATACATGTAGCAATACAAATGTAGGCATTTATATACGTTTTTTACGTATGTGTACACACGATACATATACAAATTTACTAGAGGTGAACGTTCACTTGACAACGCATGATTGTAGTTTTTTTCCCTTTGAAATACTTACGATTGTAACAAATATAGACGGCAAATTTGTAACTAAGTGCAACTATATACATAAAAAAGAGTTAATTTTGTAGTATTGCGGAAAATCCTAAAATTCTAAGCAGAACCTCGGCAATAGGCTCTGGAGTGTATCCCATGATTTCCAACTCAAATAGGAATTCTTATTATTTTTTTCTTGAGATGTCTTCATGATTTTTCTAGAGTGCATTAATTACATAAAATTTGCCAGGCTCTTTTATTAAAAGGTCTAGTTGCAGTGGGGTTCGGGTATTGTAGGTCACCATGGAATCATTCATGTCACTTTGACGTATCATACCATGGCTAGCTGGGTATGTATTATTAGTAACTACTAAAGGTTCTTATTAGTAGTAGGTTGCAAGGATAGCTGAGTTGAAAGAGACAATGGTTGTTCTAGAAAGGTGTTATTTCTTCTCACTGAAATGTACAAGTTTGGAATAGTTCTCTGAAAATAATTACATTTGTTCTTTATATTTTGATGGTGACAAAAAAGTTAAGGCAATAATACCTCCTTTTGGCTTTGGAAGCTTATTTTGTGCCAAAAGATTAGCAAAATCCCCTGTGATCAGGGCTTTGTTACATCTCATAATGGGTTTGCAACAGATGTTTAACTTACAAGACTAGCAATAGATCATACATCATAGAAAGGCGCACAACTTGGTACATTTCCCTTTCTACTGTTACTGTCGTATCACATAAACTGTATGTGTATGTCATTTTCGTATCTGTGAAATTGTTCACAAAGTTACAAACTAATTTCCATCATTCAACTAATAAGCACTAAGCAACCAACCAACCCTCCATAGTGATGGATCCTAAATGAACTTAAAAGTCGAAGTACTTGCTGGATTTCATTTTCTACATTTCATCACTTCCAAGTTAAATACTATCGTTCCTATCTCTAGAAAAGGTTAAATATTGCCTTCCCCTGAAGAAAACCCAAAGTACTGTATATTTTCAATTTTGAAACTACTATAAATATTTGAAACTATTTATAATGATAATGCTAGCTATTGCGTAGTCATACATTTTGAACACTTCAGTTCCATACACTCTATAAAGTTAGCAAACAAATACTGAAAACCGATCACGTTGAAGCCTGAATACCCAAAAAAAATTTTGCACTCTACATCAGAGTTAAATTTGCTAAAAAATTTAAAAGAGCAAATACTTGGCAAAGCCTAGAAAAGGAAAAACGATTCCTTGAGAGAGAAATAAACGCAATAATTGACAACAATACAGAGGCGACAGCACAAGAGAGTTCCTGTCAGTGTTTCTGGGCAGGGGTATTTTCGTCCAACTCCCGATCCCCAGCTGGGCCCACCTGCTCCGTGAGCCACCGCAACAAATGGTGTATTATTGGGGTGGCATACTGGCATGGCATTGTTGTGGGCGGAGCCCTTCGTTTTTGGCGCTTCATGTGGGAGCCGTAACAGCCCGGAATCTGTCGTCAAAATGCCCCTCCGCAGAGGCCATGCAGTGCAGGGGCAGGACGCAACGGCAAAATGGACAACCCAGGCTCGGATCCGCGGACCCAGAACTTTTACTGCTCCATTCGGAAATAGGAAGTATTGCAAAAATTTCTCAACAACATTACAAGAGACACTAACACTACGCATATAAACAAATAATCCACTATCATTTATCTTACAAGATCGCTATGAACACAGACGAAACCAATGCTTATATGTTTTCCTCTCCAATAAGAGAAATATTAATCTCAAAATACATAAAGAAATAAGTAACATCTATTCACCATTCATTATACTTTAAAAATTATATAAATTAGTATTAAGAAAAATATAGAAGCACCTCTCATGATTTAGCTGTGATCGTCTGTCATGTTTTTAACCCGTATTTGCAAAAATAGCTGTATGTGCACGGAATTAGCATAAATGGCATTTCTGCCGCCTAGTCATCGAATAGTAGAGCCGTGCAACCAACACCTGGGCCATCAGAGTCTAACCACTGGGCGATGCCCTGCCTACCGCCTCGCCACTGGACAGCAAGTGATCACTATTGAGTTAGGATTTTTTTATTCAATGTTTGTTCAAATTTTTAAATATAGCAAATGAGTTTTAAAAATTACAAAAATTTATGTACATGCTTCTAACATAATGTACTTCATTATACAATATTTTGACAATTTTATCCACTAATAATTTTGCTCAAAAATTTATATGATTATGATAATTTTAGGATTTATTATATATAGCAAACGAGTTTCAAAAATTATAAAATTTTATGTGTAGCACATAGTTGACCTATTGTTGAATTTTTTTTAGAAATTGTACGTGCTATGAATTTATCATGTTATTTACATTGTATCAGAAAATGACCTCAGAAAATTATGAAATTTTATGTGCAGCCTCTCAGCACAACGTACTTGACTTTGCAATTTTTGGCAATTTTATCTGCAATGAATATTGCTCAAAAATTTGTACGATTACAACATTTGTAGGAGATATTATATGTAGCAAACGAGCTACAAAAATTACGAAATTTTATGGGCAGCATCCTGACACAGTCGTAGTAATTGTCTTTTTTAAAAAATTTTATACATTACAAATATTTGTAGAAATACATATAATAGTAGAAAAAATCATCGCACGGGATGCGATATGGCTTACCCATCTGAGCCAATGCTATCACCTTGTTGTGTCTGTCTCCCCGTGCATGGCCTTATCTTCTGTTGAGCATGAGTATGTCCTATGGGGTACGTCAGCCAGTCTGAAGCTTACGTCTCGGTTCGAATGAGTTATGGAGACCGTTCTGTTTGTTCAGTGGCTGGCGGTGGTCCAGTAGGTTGAGATACAGCGGGCTAGGTCTGGTAAGCGTCGATGTCCTCCAGTTGAGACATGCCAAACTGTGGACCACCAACAATAATATCGTGAACAAAGGACTATAGAAATCCTCGTCGTGGTGCAGAGGAGCTCTCACCTTGACCGTACGACATGGCAGCGAAGCTGGTGGAGCTCTGCCCATCAAAGTCTCTAAATTCTAGGTATGGTGTGAACGATGAGCTCTGCCTTGCATATGCAGCAAACCTTGGCTATGTACTGCTCCCTACAAATATTGCCGTGTGTGGCTGGAAACATACTTCAACCAAAGGGATGAATAAAGTATACGATGAGGTGCGTCCTGACGACCACGAGTGGTGCATCCTGCGGGCACACACTAAAATTCTTCAGCCAAGTGTGGGGGATGTCACAAGTACCCTCCGAGATAGCCAAGCTGAACTAATCCGCTAGCCTCTCTTTTCAGTTCGCTGGTGTAGGGGCTGGAATAAGTGCGTCAGCCTAGAGAGGGAGACCGGTCAAGAATGAGACATTCTGCGAAGTGACCATCATCTCACCCCACCAAAAATGGAATATGTGTGTCTTGGGCCTCCACCTAAATTGGCGAGCAGGCTGTCGTCCATGAGTGGTATCGGTGGTTCTCATCGTAGAACTGTTTGAGAAGCTCCCGTAAAGCTATACCTTCCAACAAATGGGATAGACAAAATATTAGTGAAAAGATTGATAATGACAGTAAAATACTACAGATTAAAATTTATGAAAAAATAAATAGTATAAAATAATGTACACTTATGACTAAAATGAACACTGCAAATGCGTACTCATCCAAATAAATGGTGCATATGAACACATACTCATAATCTGGTCAAGAAAAATATCTGGACCAATTAGCATTTGCACTTGATGCTACTTATCATAATTGTTTATCAATATAGTTTTATTTTACTATATATATGGTCTTTTACTTTTCTCTACCTCAGTTGTCTATTGATCAAACGTAAGCAAATTAAGTGCTTAAGTTAATGAGCAATAGTGCAACTTAAGATGTGATATATACATATATAGATTTCCGATACATCGTACCATCTACTGGTTTTATGTACTAAATAATATGATATGCTATCATAAAAGAGTAAATGCAAGCATGGGTGATGCTTGTATCCGTAAAGAACAGTCCAAATGTAATGTGATAATAAACCTAGCTTTTTTATACTATACGAGTTAGGAGTAGCACTACTTAGCTATCTAGTCTAGATTCACATGATAGGCTAACAGGGTACGCCCGTATAATAGTACGCAACATGCATGATGCAACAGAAAGTTTACTAGAGATTCTTTTTTATGTTTCTAATATAATCTTTCTTCTAGTATCACCGTTGAATTAATTGCTACACTTAGTAGTTACAATTTTAATGTCTAATGCAGTCAACATAAAAGCATATAAAAAATATAATTGAACACATATACTTGCTAAAAGAAATTAATTAATATAAAAAATTGATTAATTTCTAAATAATTATGACTAAATTAATTACACATAAATAACTGCAACTAATTATGTACATATTTAATAAAGACAATTCATATGACAAAAAAAATTACCTGTTAATATGACTGCTAAAAATAGCCTAATCAATATTTAATTAGCTGTGAAGAAAACAGACGAAGAGCGCAGCGCGAGGAGTGTGAGCGAAGAAACTGTAAGGCGAGGAGTGTTAGTGAAGAGACTGCAAGAGTGTGAGTGCACGCAGCTCAAAATTTATAGTAAGAGCGATAGCGAAGCACGCGTTAATGCCCCGACGATAATGGTGGGAGTAAACTACGCACGGGAAGACAGATACGATGCAAGTGACACTTTCAGTGGTTTATTTCCTGTACGAGTGTTCAATTTTTATATGATCCAAATATGTATGGCCCACTGCATTTAGATTAAACAAAGCAAAAAAAAATCAAAATGTGGATTAAACAAAGTAAAGAAAATGAAATGACCCACCTCCTAAACGTGTATTAATTATATGCTAATCGTATGAATATTTTAGCAATATTCACATTGGATGAAAATTATCAAAAAATTACACAGTTAAGTACATTATCGTGAGAGGCTGCACATAAAATTTTGTAATTTTTCGGGCTCATTTACTATATTTCAGAATTATTGCATTACCTAGTAATTGTATGAATTTTTTTAGCAATATTCACAGTGGATAAAATTATCAAAAAAATTACATAGTCAAATATGTTGTGTCAAGAGGCTGCATATAAATTTTCATAATTTTTTGAGCTCAGTCACTATATTTAAAAATTTAAACAAATAGTATACAAAAAATAAGACAGTTAATTAAGCCAATCGATTAGCCAGCGTGACGTCCGGTGATAGAACGACAGGCAGCCTGCCGTCTGCTGATGGAGTGGCAGAGGCTACATGTTAGCGCACCGATCTCATCGTGACAAAAATGCTACTTTTATCAACATGATATATATATATATATATAAAATATTATTTTTATAAATACGATACAAACAGTATCATACGTATCAAAAACTCGGCTTTTCGCTCGTGAATTCTGAACCGGTCTGTCATTTTTCGCATCAGCAGGGGGTGCCCGGTGCAGGGCGCATCGCAACAAGACGAAACTCCGCGCGGTGTACCTCCGTTCGGTGGCTAATCGCGTGCTTCGGTTCTGCGTCGGCTTCTAACACTAAAGTTAAAATGCCCGGGCAGATTTCTGGGCGAAGGCAGGGTACCTTTTGCCCCTTCCGTAGTTATGTTGATATGTGAAGCCAAAGGTTAGCGTGTATCACGATCCAAACACTGTTCCCTTTTGTTTTGTGCGTACGTGTGTGTGCGCCCGCGCTTGGGCACGGACATACGACACGTGCAGCTCCTAGCTCTAGGCCCGTTTTGAACAGTGTTTTCGTGAGAATTATGGAGGGATCATGCAATTTTTTTTCTGCAGAAATGTTGTGGAGTTTCTGTAAAAAATTGTACATCACGTCGTTGCAAAAACCATTTCTTGGGTGTTTTTTTCCTTCTCTATTGATAAAATGACGCGTACAGTTTTTACGTGTGGTCGAAAAAAATTGTGTACATCGCTGACTGTCCCAAGTAGTGGTTAATTAGCAACAGTTCTGCAAGCACACTTGTCTGGAAAAACTATGGGTATTACTGGAGTTAGGGTGGATTTTTCAGTAGAGACTTAGTTTTTAAATTCTGATCTGTTCATGACAATATGTAGAGAAAAATAGTCGTATGTGATTTTGGCCGGTACAGCTAAATTTGATACAGTTTGTACTATAATTTATCTATAGACATTGTCTTAAAAAACACACCGTTTAATAATAAGTTAATATAGAAGTAGAAATCAAAACTTAAGTATACACTAAAAAAACTGAGCTTTTTAGAGATAGGACATGCTTGTAGGAGTACACAGCTCCTGCCATAAAAAGGGTGCTAAAGGCTGCATGTCGTGGACAAAAGTATAGGCTTTTCAATCATCAATCTCCTACTATATTATACTTAACAGCGCATCTTGTCATGGTTTACAATGTTCCATTCCTGCTGCTCTGGACGACTGGACCCATCCTGTAAATGTTCATTTGATCAAACCAGCTCATTCTGAGCATCCATTTCATTCCTATTTGTAGTTAGGAACTTATAAAGTTATATTGCCATGTTTGCTTCAAAACGATTGTTTGGTGGAAAATGGTGCCACAGCATTACCCGTGTTTCAATGCTTTCTATTTCAGCAAAAGTAGAACTAATCTCAGTGAAGGTATAAGTAATATTCATCCATTATTCATTATATTTTTAAAATTGTACAAATCGGTATTAAGAAAAAGCATAGAAGCACATCTCTAACCACTATTCTCTTTTAATCCTCTACAGCCCCCAACGACTTGACGGCAATATAATTTAAGGGAAAAATATCGTTTTCTTGAGGTTGCCCACTAACCAGCTGATATTTTTGGCTATTTCTCTCTACAATCTACCCTTTTTTTTCATGCTATCATACGTGCTATTATTTCCCCTCTTGCTTTGGCTGCTATAGTTCTGAATAAGGGTGAAAACAAATCGGATACGAAGTGGATAGTGTCATGTTAAATCATATTTGCATTCATATTTTTTCTTGGGTTCGAATATGAATCGGACAAACGTCGGATAAAAATACGGATTGGACAAATACCAGATACAAATTTAAGTCTGATTATATTCAAAATTAGATTGGATTGGACTATTTTTTATATTCTAATAATTATTCATGGCCTCTCCTATTTAAAACATGGCATCGAATTATTTTAATATTTTAAATTGATAGATAGCTGACTCTAACATGTAACTGTGTATTAAATATTGACAATAACAAATGAATTATTCATCTTACGAATGTGTCAAAAATAAAAAAAATATGAAATGCCAAATTAGAGTCCACCATGACGACGGGCTCATCGAGATGATTAAAATCAGGGGCGAATCCACTGTGGGTGCTTGTGGGGGCTCGAGCACCCCCTCCTCCCATTGTAACTTGCGGAGGTCGGAGGCGGTTGGCGCAGAGGCGGAGGGGGAGCCACGGAAGCAGTTGGCGACTCGGCGTCGTCAGTGCGGAGGCGGAGGGGGAGGTCGGAGGCAGGGGCGGAAGCGCTGGAGGCAGGAGGTGCCCCACAGGGCGAGCGGGAGGAGGTCGTGGGAGCCGCGCAAATTCCCAAGGCGCAGGAGGGTGCCATGGCTGCGGGCACGGGCGCTCCTCGAGGAGGTGGCCGTGGGAGGGAGGAGGAGTTGTCGCTACCTCTGCGGCTGCGGCTTAGGAGGGGGAGGCGGCGGGCCGAGCCCGGCACGTCGGCGCCGTCTTGGAAGCTAGAGGCATCGGCGGGGAGGATGGAGCAGGGGGAGGCGGAGGGGGCGGTGACTCCGGTGCCTCCTGCGGTGTCGGCCGCGTCCGCGTCGGCGCGCCAGCTGGGCGCCAGCCTGTGGAAGATCCACGACATCATGCGAGAGGGCCGCATGGACGGGCGCGGAGGCGCCGGAGCAGGATGGACCTCGCCTGTGGCGGCATCGAGGTGGAGGATCAGGTGAGGGCTGTTGGCATGATCCATATGTTTTTCCTAATACCGACTCAGGGAGTTCTTGAAGATCACAATCTAGAAAGAGGTAACACAAGTGCTTCAGATTGCCAATGCAAGATATCATATTGCGAACATATTTATCTGGCCTTAATACTAGAGCCCTGAGGTATGCAAAACTTGATAAGTCAATCCGACAATGATCTAGTGTCAATGTTCTCAATGATCTTGGTTCAGTGAAGCGAAACATGCTGAATCTGAGGCATGGAGGTGATGAACCTCATTTCGCACATTTCAAATTGTGTTCTATTGCCGTGCAAATTTCTATGGCCGAAAGTGATTTTGCAAGATCATTGGTGGACTGATGACGGCAATCAAAGCGAGATGAGTGATTACAAAAGCTTTTTAGATTTTTGAAATGTACAGTTAATCCTTGTTTATTTATTTATTTATTTATTTCACCAGTAAATATTGTATCACTAAATTTGATATTTCTTATCTACAGATTGGTACTCACATATTTATGAATATTCGGGGGGCACATTATCCATTAGCAAGATACTGTATTTATTGTATTATACATTTCAATTTGTTCTCTTCCTATTTACTAGTTGATGTACCTTTCGTATGTTTATATTGTGCTATAGCCTCAATAATAGAGCTCCCTCTCTATTTTCATCCTGGATTCGCCACTGATTGAAATATATGTATAATATACTCAATTTGAAGGTCAAATACAAAAGATACATATTAACTGGTTGCTGCTATTATATCTGCTGAATCCGGATCTTATTTGGATATCTGAAACGACCCGCATAATTACCGTGGGGTAATGATGCTAGTCAACGGTTTATTATTCGTTTTAGCCGATAGAACATCGCGTTAACGAATAATAAGCCCATCAGAGTGTTGCAGCGGAACAATAATTAGAGACAAAAATATGATATTACAAAAATATCGCCACGCCGGGCTAAGGTTCATTATAAAACCGCAAGGCTCGAATGTTACAAAAGTTAGAAGTGAAGAAGGTTCTAACTATTGTCTACCTAAAGCAAGGCTAAGGCAACTACACAATAATACAAATGGATTCCCAGGACACCCGGTCGACGCCTCCACCTTCTACTCCTTGTACCTCGAGTCTAAAGAATTCCACCCAAGTAGTACTTAAATCCATCCAGATGGTCTTTACCAGAATTTAGCAATCTCTTGGTTTAACCTGCACCTAAACAGAGGAAAATAATAGCAAAGGTGAGTACAAAAGTACTCAGCAAGCGTTAATAGCAAGAATGCACTGGATGCTCTTGTACATTCCTCCGAATGTACAACTATATTCTCAATCTCTGGTTCCTTCTCAATCTCTTTCTCTTTCTCAGCCTTTTTCACAGAATCATAGAAAATAAGTTTTGTTGTGAAGTTTGAAAAGAAGTCCATATTATTAATTTAGAAAACTATCGAACACTCGTATGAACGGCAAAAACTCCCATAAGTTTCCGTGATCTCCTTTCCCGGAGACAGGCATGAATTCATGATTTGTATAGCATTGCGCAAGCTTGTACCACTTTACCCATCATCATTCTGATCCCGGTGGCTCATGGTTCTTCCGCATTGCCTAAGATGCGGTGCCAGATCGAATACAAAACTTTATATCTATCTCGGTATATTATATCTCCACCCAGCTATTTCCAATCGGTAGCTTGGGCCGGTGTACCACTCGCACCCAGGCTCACAAAAAGTGACATAGCTGTTGGCTGGGGCGGTTTCTGACCAGCGCCCATCACCCCACTGCGTAATATATCGCCTTCGCGTACCCCACGCTCGGGTTCTTGCGATCCGCATCCCCACTTCTGGCCTACTCACGATTCGGGATCTTGCGGTGTGGATCCCCATGCCGGAGAACTCGAACTGCGACCACAGGTTCATCTCCCTAAATAAATACTTACCCATGTGGAGAATATAATAACCTTGATAAATTATCGATTCTGTTCGTCCTCGAGCGAAACAATGGTTGATACGATTGATACGGTCCGTTCACATGACGAAGACCGATTAACCTTATATCTTATCCATATGTAGAAGATCCCATACCGCCTGTTTCTCCCTACAGGGATCTTCCACCCACTTATGTCTTGGCTTTGTGGTGGCTTCTCCAACTGTCGGCCTGATCTCTTTCTTTTCTTTCTTACCACAATTATTCGATTTAAAATATGAATTGTATTTTCATGCATGGTGATAATAATTTCATAGGAAAATACTTTATTTTACTGAAGATACTTTGCTCATATGCTCAAAGGAATGCTTGCCTGGATTAACCACATATTCGGATTTAAGTAAACTCAGGTGAAGTCCTTCCCTCGGCTTGGATGGTTGCCTGCAATTAAATACGTCGGCTATGACTTAATTTACGGAAACATAATAACGCGCGAGGTGCCAATGTGTTTGTGTGCCTAGGGTGAGGCTTCGCTCAGCTCAACTCTGATCGCGGTAAATAAGATTAGTTTCTATACGATACCCACTAGCTGGCATTATTGTACTAGCGTTCAGAGATACGATCTATCTAGGATGTGTGTCTGGCGTTTCAATGATTTCCGACAAGTTATTGATTAACGTAATTAATGAACGCACGTATAATTTTAACAACGAATGCTACTCCTAGTTGATTTTCCGAATGCAACTATGTCTATTTCATTTCTCGTAGGTGAGTATGCAATTATCCACCTCTCTAATGGATTTTAGTCTCAGGTTACACGCGTGACGAGTTAGGTTACAGATGTGAAAGAAATCATATTTTAGTTAAATATGCAACTAAATGATACTGAGGTGTCCCTGTATGACCTCCACTTTATTTTAGTTAGAGGCGGATTTTTACAACTTAAATGCTATTTACATCGTCGCGTACAAGTTTAATCGATGCACGAAATTCTAATCGTCGCGCTCTATTTTAGATTGACGTGAGTTAGTCCAATTGTCGCTAAAGTTCAACTCTTCTAATGGCCATTAATTTATGCTAATTATTAAGAATATTAATTTGTAGCCTTCTACAGTTTATGGGCGACTACTAAGAATTAATTGGGCATTTAACTGTGCAATAAGTCGACTTAATTGATATTCTGATAAATCAGTTCGTACGCACACTAGTTTTAGTCTATGGATATGCTTACTTTATTTTTGATATTCAAGAGTATCTACCAGGTGATTTAATATAATTAACTAGGTTAATTAGGTATTTAACTACGACCCTGGTTTAGATGACAAAACCCTATTTAATTGATACTCGCTAACTTCTAATCTACTGATGGTATTTAATTTATTTTAGTCATTATCAATATTATTGATCTTTTATCACTTAATTGGGCTTAACTAAAGTATTCGGGCATTTAGGTCCACGCCGAAAGGTTTAGACTATGGTATCTTAATTTATTTTGTACGCGCACAAGTTCTATTGGCGCTCAAGGTTCTAATTCATCTAACTACACGAAATTAGTTCTAAATGTCTAAAAATAATTATGAGTGGATTTATACAAATTAAATACGACCAATACGATTGTCTGCGTATTTAAATATGTCCTAGAGCAGCCTATATGTCGGTACTGATTTTAGTAAACACGCGAAAAAGGTTAGGTCTCCTAACGGTACTGCTTTAATTTTACTAAACAACTATACTGACTAATGAAGTTCATGAGTTAACATGACTAACAAATGTTAGCTAGATATTTAAATAGATAACTGGGTGATTCTAAATGATAAACTACCAATTTAATCGGTATAGAAGAAATTAATCAATTACGGACTACACGTCGCTCTCTTTTAATGCCGAATAACCGGATACTAGCATTTTAAGACTTACTTAATTTTACGGGTTAATTCAATACATCATCGGAATTCTTGAGTTAAATATGGGCAACATAAATTTCCTATCGTGCACGCTAACTTCCTTTTTCCTTCTTTTCTGTTTTCTTTCTTCTTTTCTTTTTTTTTTCTCTCTTCTATTTTCTCCTCAAGCCGACTGGGCTTCGGCCCAACCTCTGCCTCGGCCTCTTTTCCTTCTCTTCCCTTTTCTCAGACCAAGCCTCCCCTTCCTCCTTCATTTTGCGTCGCCGCTCCCCCACTTGCTCGCCTGCGCCGCCGCTCTTTCTCCCTCTCTCTTCCTATCGCTGCTTCTCCCCTCTCCTCTCTCTCTCCCTCTCTCTACCGCCGCCTACTTCCCCCTCTCTCCTGCTCGCCCTCCCCCTTTTCCCGCACATGCCGTCGCTCCCCTTTACTCCTCTCTAGCACCGCCGACGCCTGACTCCTCCGCGCCTCTCCGGTCTCCGGTCGCCACCCTCGCCGTGGCACTCCCCCTCCTCTGGAAGAGGGCACCCTCGCGCCGGCCCGGCCCTGCGCTGCCCCCCCGACCTCGGCCTCGCGCGCGCGCCTCTCCCCTCACCTCTCTACTGCGCCTACACCGCCGCCTCTCCTCTCTCTTCCTCTCTCTCTCCTTCCCGCGCCACCTCTTGGTTCCTTGCCAGCCCACTGCCGCCGTGCGCCGACCAAATCCGGGGCCTGGAGCCCGGATCCGACCTTCCCCCATGCGCGACGACTACTCCGGCGACCGCGCCGCCTCCCCTGGTCCGGCGACTTGCGCGCCCTAGGTGCCGGATCCGTGGCCTACGGCCCGGATCTGGCCCTTCTAGGCCCGATTGCTTCCTTTCCCCGAGTTCTACTTTGATTGCTGATTACTTTGTTTGATGACTTTGGTTTTGGTACTAGGTGAGGCTTGGCTTAGGGGTGCGTTCTTTGCGCTTGGCACGGCGGAGCCGGCCGTGTGCATCTTGGGAATGCATGGTGGCTCTCGGGGGCGTGTGCCTGGCCGCTGGTAGCATGCCGCTGCCGACCTCCCACTACGGTAACCTCCCTCTTCTCTACACCCTCTACTGATGGTTGTGAAGTTGTGCCGGTGCTATTGTGTGCTGGTGATGCTATGCTACACTGTGGATTTACTTAGTCGGGTGTGATGCTCTACGGCATATGATCGTAGGGATGAGGGTTTGTGGTCTATACCTTTTTCTGGTTGAATGATCGGGTGGTCTCGGCTGAGGTGATGGATGATGTTAGTGGTCGCTTTCCTGGTTGTTGAGGTGCCGATGGTCCCAGTGGTGGCCTTCTTGCTTGTGGCTTGCGATTCCCTCCTTGTCCCGCTCCTTGTTCCTAGCTTGGCTTCGATTGGCTGCTGCTTGAGCTGGACTGGGGTTGGCTGGTGATTGGGTTTGTGGAATGGGGATGGAAGAAAGAAGATGAGTTCTCTTTGCCCCTCTCGGCTAGCTGTGTGTGCTTTCTCCTGTGGGCTGATGGCTGGGTCTCCAGAGGTTACTCTAGGGCTGCTTTGTCTGAGGGTTTGGCTTGGCTCTGGTTTTGTTGCCCGTGATGCTGTGCTAGGCAAAAATATCTTGGGAGGGGTGGTGCTGGTCACTGGCTGTGCTGGGGAAGGTTCCACTGTGGCCGAACTGATTGTTGGCTTTTGACACATGTTGGGTTTGATTTCGCTACAGTGTTTGCAATACAAAACAGGTTTGTTTTTATTGCCGAATGATGATCTAAGGGCTGTGAGAGGTGCCGACTGGCCCCCGGACGGTCTGGGAACCTCAGTGAACGAATGCCCTGCCTGAATTTAAATCCTAGGGTTCTGACGGCAATTCTTCTTTTAATTAATTTCTTTTGTTCGGTCTTTTTCGGTGTTTCTAACTTAACTTTTCTCACAATTGAAACTACGGTTGCTTTGGTAATCAAATGAGTATAATTGTTGTATGCAATGGTATGAATGTCATTTGTATTTTCTATAGCTCTTGGTTAATTGCAATGTATGAAATGCATACTATGTAATCTTATGTTTATGTTTGATGTACTATTACAACGGACATAATTGCAGGTTCTATTGAGTTGTAATATTTGTATTTAACTTAATGTAACTTTTAATTATCATTTAATGGATGCAATTGATTTATGGTTTGAGTTGTAATTAATTAACTATTGTATCACAACTGATGAATATTATATACATATATATATATATTTCAATTTAGTTGAATGCTTTTTCTTGTGGTGCAATAGAATATTATCTCTCTCTCTAATCTCTACTAATTGTTTCTATTCTTGTCGTTGAGATCGTAGAAGTATCGTATTCATCTAACGTTCGTCGGCTCCAATTTAGAATACACAAAAAGTTTAAATTCCCTCGTATTTTAGATCATTAGTTACTTAATTAGTCTCATTTAACCTAATAATAAGCCACTTAAGGTTAATTAAAAGTGTGGGGCGTTTCAATATCCGACTCTAAATCTGCTTCACGCTATACTGGATTCGCATATGATATCTGAGACTGCGTTGGTTAACCATCCGCATTCCGATCTCTATTCGAATTCGGATATTTAGTATCCAAATTTGAAAAATCCGGATTGGTAGCCAGATAATTTGATCGAATTTGGCTCCATTTTCACTCCTAGTTCTGAACTATTCAGATCTTAAGTTCACGTAGCAAACTGCATTAAGAAACTCGAAAAGAAAAGATCTGCCCCCAATGTCACAAGATGGTTCCAGCAACGCATCTCCATACTCCCATGCATTCCTCCAACTCATCCCGTGTCTGACGCAAGAACCTTCCTCGGACCGGCAAATAATTAGCAGGCAATGTGAGCCGGTGAGAGGCTAATCAAATGGAAGCATGAAATCATCCAAATGACGACCTAAAGAACATGCCAAGTTGATAGGCTCCAGAATTGATCAACCAATTTGCCCAATGGCCAGCCATATTCAGATAGCAATGGCGACGCTTGTTTAATGCACAGAGCTGGGACACTCCAGAATTAAATAATTAGGTTTGTTCTTTTCGACTTATAATTTATGTTTTATAACTAATAATTTAGATAAATATATAAATAGAACGGTTTATTTGATGTCATTCTGAAACAGTTTATTGAAACAACTGTTTTAAAATAACTTATCAGTATTTAATTTATTTTTATAAATATTTATATTAAAAATAAAAATTATCGACTACAACCATAAATCACCAGACTTAGCTGGAAAGAAGAGAGCCCTAAGCTAAGCATTTCCCAAATGGAGGCACTGGTACTGCTGCACGCTAGGCAACATTTCCCATATGGAGGCACCGGTACTCCTACACGCTAGGCAACAGGGGTGCAGTGGCTTGTTTACGGCTGGCTCACAGCTCAAGCGATGGCATTTCCTATGATTTGATTACCTGCCTGCCTGCTAATTGTGCCCGAGCGCTGCTATCTGTACGAACGATTCGTGCCACGGAGGCGTTCTTATAGCCAATGACACGTGGGATCCACTGGAAGGTGGTACCGGCCTGGTTCCACATGTCAGCGACCTCTTTGGGCGGTTTAGCAGGGTGGAGATACTTGCGCCGGAGCAGCTCGGGCAAGTAGGCTGGCCCCCATCTCATGTGAGAACAAACTTTGATTTGATTTCTTCTTAGGTAATGCCTCTGGGCTCAAGTTTCATGGTACCCTTTGGACATCAATCATTGGGCTCGATGAATTCCCCTCAGTAGTTTAATCAAGACTACTTCATGGAGCGTGCAAATTAGCTTTTTGTTGATGATTTTTTCGTTTTAATTGATAAATAGTAATAACGTATAGAGATATCTATATATAATTTTAGTAGATATGAATAAAGTTATTATAGTATCTATTATAATCAACTAGTAGATTTTAATTTAAAAAATATTTTATTTAAAAATTAGATGCTATAGAAAAAATGATTTTTAAAAGCCAAAGCAAATAGTGTCTTACCCATTCCATCATACCATACTCTAAGTTTGCCCTAATACCTAACCTAACAAGAATCCAAGATCCATCCATACCCTACCCAAATGCAATAAGCAAGGACTAAGTTCTACGAGACTATATAACTAATCTCTCTAGAGTTGTTAGAACTTTCGAAGAGGGTGGCCTGCACACTATACAGGCGGCTAGGCCGTTTTCAATTTTTTTTTGTTTTTTTGAAAAACGAAGGCATGAGTTCTGCCGATAAATTAAAGAAAGAACATAAGTTTACAAAACAGTACAACAGAGGGGGGCGATCCCTTGCAAAGCGAAATATAGCACCAGCTGAGAAAGGAGGCTAGGAAAATAAACGTGGAAAAGACTCGGAATCGAGAATCGAGATGTATCAGCTTCTTTTGCTCGATTGTCTCCTTGTACTGCAACCTAATCCACTATATACTCCACTATAACTTGTTTTATATTTTTTTGGGTGCAAATTGGTTACTTTCGTGATCAGTTGTTGTGTAGAAAACAATGTTTTTTTTTGTCAAACATGATGCGTTGCTCTTGAAGTTGCCTTGCTAGGATGCTCTCGAAATTTTATTACCGGCACGACGAAAGCCCAAGATTTGTCAAGGCAGAGGCAGTCTTGTCCAATATACAAGGTTCCAAGTAGATCTTTTCTGATCGACCATTAAAAAACCGATCTTTTGTTAAGAACAATCGCTGGCAGTCTTGATTCTTTTAGTGACTACTCTTTTTTTAATCCTAAGTTCATGGTATCCAAAACAAACAGTCGCTATGTTCCACCAAATGCACAACTAAGTCATTGCCTTTGCACCCCTTTCCCAGAGAAAGCCATCATTTTTCCTCTGCTTTCGGGCATGATTACTAGAGCAACTCTAATTAACCTCCATAATGACCTATTGCTTGTAGGCTTTATCCGAAGTTATATATCAGGTCGGGTGCCGAAACACTTCCACGGCCAAGACCTAATTTGTACCACTTATACCAAGTGCATACAATTTATGTGGAACCTACGCACGCTGAATTTCTCCTATAAATCTGCGACTGGAAGAGGGCAAATCGTAGAGACCAAAGAATTCGAACTGTTCACACATGGCCTCCAAGCAATATTTTTTTCGACTTTACCTCTTTAGTTTTTTTTTTATAAAAATAGACTCATCCTTGAGATCCAAAGATGCACACAAATATCGTGTATCATCTACCATGCTGCCTTAGCTTGGCAAGAAGCCAGACGCGTGGTTGAGCAAGCTGGTGCGGCAGCCAAATCCTACCGAGCCGCCCATACGCGGAAGGCCCCTGCAGAGATTCACATGAGCGGAAGGCCCCTGCAGAGATTCACATAAGCTGGTAAGTGAACATTTTGTTATTCGAATGAGCGGAAAATTTAACACAAAACTTTCACTTGAACCGCTAACATGCTATAGAAATTCACTGCTGGAATTCATTTCAAACTACGCAATAAAAATCGTAGAATACATGATATGCACTTTTGCTACGTCGTTTAGCTATTTCAACCTATACAAGCGAGTAGTTATCCAAATGAGCTGATAGTTCTATGTTGTAATCACACTTGCATCGCTAATATGGCATATAAATTTACCATTGGAATTCAATACATACTACACAACAAATATAATAGAAGTTAACACATGTTTTTCTCTATGCCATTTGTCTCTGCCAATTGTATAAGCAAGTATTTATTGTCTAAATGAATTGAAAATTTCACATAAGACTTTCACTTAAACCGCTAATATGTCATAGAAATTTGTTGCTAAAATCCATTCTATATTACACAATAAAAAATGTAGAAGACATGGCCCCGCTCGTTTCAGCTTTTTTTCAGCTTCAGCTTTTTTTTTCACTATTAAGTAATTCATCTTTTTCTAATTTTTTTTAGATTTTTTAGGCTTTTTTGTATTTTTCTTTTTTTCCGTGTTTCTTTGCATTGTCCGTGATAGGCTAACATATTTTTTCTATTTTTATATTTTTTTAAAATTTAATTATGCCTAAAAAGTCAAATCAATTACAGTAAAAAAAGTCAACTACAATAAATTTCAGCCAAAAACCAGAAGCTATCGTTAAAACGAACGCCTTCGTATATCCTTGGGCTATTTTAACCTATACAAACAATACGAACGCCTTCGTATATCCTTGGGCTATTTTAACCTATACAAACAAGCAGGCAGCTGGTGTCCGAATGAAATATAGCAGTGTTCCGACCTCAGCTCGTGCGTTTGCGTGCGGCCGGAGACAATGATCATCCATTCCCATCCCGTCTCGCTAGCTAATTATACGAGGAGGATTGATTAGCTGACGTGGCTGCCGCCTGAGCTCGATCTGCTGTGATTTGTGAAGTTGGTCTCACCTACAACTCACATGCCATGATTTCGAGTTCAGACCGCAACCTGTGATGGCCACGTTTTTGGACGGACGTAGCGTGCGTACGTACGTATTCTACGAGTAGAGTACAGAAGCTAGCTCCTAGATTCGTGCGGGACATACGTACATCAGTACATGGGCCAATCCTAAATTTGCGAAATAAAAATAAAAAAAGAGTGATGCGAGCGACAGTATATGCGCAAATGGAGAGGGCAAAAAAAAAAGCGCAGGACATGTAACATGTTCACGTAGGGCTCCGATCCCACCTATCAGTGTCGTTTTCTGTCGGTTACACGTGGCGCCTGCACAACCGGTGCCTGTCTTCCGTGGGCCCACGCGGCAGACGGACTGCGAGCGCATCGGCTCGCGCTCTGGCCTGGTCTGGTCCGTGCGGCCAGGTCACAGAGTCGGGCTTGCGTCGCCTTCGTTGGGCTTGACGAGGAAGACACGTCCAATTTAAAGCCCAATTGCACTGAATATGCTCGTGTTTGGTTCCTGGGCCTCCATTGAGCTCGTTGGATTATTTTCCTGAGATTTTGCATCTGGAATTCTCCCCCTTTGATACTTAGGATGTAGTGTGTAATGCAGGAGCCTAATGCAGCACGGGCATGCACAAGGATAATATTCAGATCAAGGAGGCAACACTTCGCCAAAAGGAGAGAAAAGATGTAAGCTCATGATAAGCAACAAATTGGGCACAATAAAGGCCCTTTTTTTTAACTATTTTTTAGTTTTGACTTCTATCAATTGATAGTATTCATTTTATCTATTAATTAATCATAGTTAAAAGTTATTAGCCGTACCCAAAAACAGGATCACATACAAGCGATGGAATTGGGACATGGCGAGCTATTTTTCGTAAAGCAGTTACAGATATGCACGGAATGGATATGTTTAGAAATAACTTAAACCGGACATTAAGCTCCAGGAGTGATCTCGATCAGCCAAGGAAAACAGGCATAAACCGGCTGCAGCGGCTGCTAGTCGGCCGGTCGTCGTCGCCGGCTAGCCGTGCGTGGCATTGTTTTTGTTCTTTTGCTTAGATGATCTCCGTAGCCAGAGGCAGAGCTGGGCTTCGGCTGTCAGGGCAATGGCTCAAGACCTAGAGTAAAATTTCTCACTACATAGTTCTGTAGCTAACAACAGAATAGATCACCCCTCCTGATTTTCAGTGGACTGGACCCGAGGTCCAACCCACGGTTGGCTACACCCATGTCTATAGAATCGTTCATGTGTACCGCTCAAAAGAAAAAAAAAGTTACTGTGTACAACGGATGATTAGAATTAAGTAATGATAAAGGGTGTATTCTTTTTGGCTACGATCGATGATTTATGGTTGCGGTTGATGGTTTTTGACTCTACTATGAGTGCTTATGCGAATGAACTGAATCCGATAAGCTGCTTTGAAAAAATTATCCTGATTAACTGCTACGAAATAGTGACAGAGAAATTATCCTATTTTTTTATTTAAAGAAGACATAAATCATAAGTCATAAGCCCA
The DNA here is from genome assembly GCA_036346265.1 of Melocanna baccifera. NCBI lineage: Eukaryota > Viridiplantae > Streptophyta > Magnoliopsida > Poales > Poaceae > Melocanna > Melocanna baccifera. Next base: position 19,559,705 of record CM070694.1, on the reverse strand, counting down.
CAAAGAGCGAGGTATTGTTAACGTGGCCTATGGGCCACTAGATCCATCACAAACTCTCCTTACAAAGCTGGGGCATGTTTTCCACAACACTTGATTTTTTCGGAGATCGAGGTTGAACTGCTTTCTATGGTAATTCTTCGAATCTCCAGTGTTTCAAACAGAACCGTATTTTTGCATTGAAGATTTGTCCGATTCAAAGCCCAATTTAGCCTGGCTATACTTGCAGATGTGCTTGATCCTATGTCGGCTTCGCAGGCTGCAAATGCTACATTAGCTTACCGGGCCTCAATAACGCCTTCTCAATCTTTGGATTCTGAAGGAGGCTGAAACGCAACAAATCGGGCACGATAAATACCGGCGATGGATTGAGACACTACCCGTTTAACTTGTGTTGTAATAAAGCAATTAGAGATAAGCAGGCAGGCATGCAACAGAAACCGCACTTCTCTATCTTGGCCATTGCTAAATCGGCTGTTGTGTGCCTGTTGTGGCTAAATCGGGCACGACAGCCGATTTTTTTTATAAGCCAAAACGAAAATCAAATTAAATAATGATCAAGAGGAACTAGTATTTAGATGCCTAAGCACTTCCCTATCTTGGATAGAGTTTGGAGAAAACACAACTTGCTAACTGGGTTAGAGCCAAGTACTAATCTATATCTCCACTAATATAAAAAGAGAATTTATCCGTTCATCACCCTACCCCACCCCTCCCCTCCCCATGCTACATGCGCATTTCTCTTTTCCACCGATCACACCATCCATGGAAAATGGCACTCAAGAAAACTAGAGAAAACCGGTGCACACTAATAGATGGTCCCACATTGACAGCCTCTCCTTTGGTTCACTTGCCCTTAACCAATACCCTGAATCTAGCCGCACGCTGTCTGCCCCTCCCCTTCCCCACCTCTAGTCACCACCATGATGTCATCACCCATTCCCCTACCGCATGCCGGCCCGCACGTCCTTGTTCTTGCAATTGCCTTCCATTTTAACTGCCTCCCCACCTCTCCTCTTTCATCGCCATCTCTCTCTCCTCTTCACCCATATGTTGCGACAGTGGCGGACCCAGAATCAAATTTTAGGGGGGGGGTCTAATGAAACATAACGTAGAAAAAATAAACGCACTAAACATAAGAGCAAACTATATTTTGCAATCTAAAATCACACATAATTATAATAAGAACGTAGTAAAAATACAAAATACAACAAAGATTGTACCTCGATAATGGATAATGTGCCTTCCAAAACCCATAAATATATATAAGCAGTTATCTGTACACAAAATTAGCAAACTTAGTGATAAAATTAGAAATTGCATTTGTGAATTGTTGTAAAGATTGAAAAAATGATGATAAATAAAACTAAAATATCAAATTAATCGTAATTACATAAATTAAAAAGAATGGATCTATGTTAATAACTTAATGTTTCATACCTATTTAAGTATTAATGATTTACTGGTTTAATAGTTCATACCTATTATTTCTTGAGTCTTACTCTCGGCCAGCATAGGACTCAGTCTCACAGCCTCCCTCTGTCGGTTTGTCCCTCACGCGCTCACTCAGCACAGCAGTCGCCAGTCGGCCTCTCGGCCCTCTCCGGCTCTCCCTCGCAGTTGCGCTCGCTGACTAGGCCTCCCGGCCCCCGCCTACGGCCTCCCCAGTCCCCACTACCAGGCGCCAACTCCCTGCCTCCCTCCGCCCTCCGGGGCGATCGGCCGACCGGCGAGGAGGCGACCAGGCCTCCCGGCTCCCGCCTCCCTACACTGCAAGCTCGCGCCGGCGGCGGCACCTCAGTCTCCTTCAACCTCCAGCCTCCCTCTCCAGGCTAGATCTGGCGCTCCTGCTCTCCTGCTCACGCGATCATGCCTCGGCCACTCGGCACCTCCGCTAGTCCGCCGCCTCGCAGCCTCCCTCTCCCACTCTCCGGCCGGAGGTAGGGTGGGCGCCAGCCCCCTTGACCCACCGGTCGGTCTGCCATTGTGTTGCGGTGTGGCGGCTGCACAGTGCTTGCTCGGTGGCTGGAGGGAGGCGGCACATGCCAGAGGGTGGTGGTGCAGTAAGGATATGGCGGCACAACAAGCTTGCAATGGCGAACGACGAGAGGACCGAATCCGGTGGCAACGCAGCTTGGGAGGTCCAAACAACGCTGGCACGGCAAGGAACTATTGGATTTGGCCGTCTTCCCCACCTCTGAAGACAACGCATCATGTGAGTGACGTCGACCATATCGGCAGCGACGCGATTGATGGAGACTGGATCCAATGAAGGCTAAGTTAGGGGAGGACGGATCCGACAGTGGTGCAGTGGCGTTAGCTGGATCCGGTGGTGGTGTCGGCTAGATTCGATGTGTCCCTCCCAAATGGCGATAGTTTCTGTTGGGGATGAGCAGAAACTGCCTCCCCGTTCTTGCAACTGCCTCCCCACCTCCCCTATTTCCCTACCGCCCTCCTATCCTCTCTGTCGTCCTCTGGCCATGTTGTCACGCCCTTTGGCCCTCGCCGTTGCAACCTCCTGCTATGCCGTTGTGCCCCCTCACACGCTAAGATTCCCTCGTTGTCGCAGTCACGCCTTCCTATCATTGTCGTCATGACCTCTTGCCCCACTGTCTCTCCCTCGCCGTTGCTGTCGCGCCCTCCTACCACGCCGTGGTGCCCTCCTGCCCTACCGATGCTCCATTGTTGTTGCATGCTCCTGTCACACCCTCTTGCCCTCTCCGTCATGTGCTGCAACGGACACTACCCCCTCCCCCTCCGTCACGCGCTGCCACGACCACAACCTCTCTGCCGCGGTCAGTTCATGCCCTATTGTCCTGCCCTCTCCACCACAGTCACTACCTATTATACATAAGATTTCTAATTTATGTCGTAGCAGTGCGATAGTTCCATCAATTGTGCTCATGTCCTAGGTAAACAAAGACTTGCACTAACCTATGGTTCATATTTTGTTAGTTGAAAATGCTTATTGTCTTTTGTAGTCTATGCTAGTATGATACCTAATACTGATTTTTTTTGTTGATACCATCTCATGGTGAGGTTGTCCTTGCTTATCTTTTGATTTCACTACTCCCTCTCGCACCTTGGTAGACTGGTGGCCACCCGACAACTGGTGACTTCCTTCTCCAGTGATCGACAGCCCCCTTCTTTAGTGATCGTCCTTTACTATTTACTGTCTACAAGGTACATCGAAGATTGCCAACAGCTACAGAGATTGCCAGCAGCTACAGAGATGCTAGAGTAGGTATTATTAAACTTTAGACTTTCTGATTCCAAAGCACTAAGCGAGATTCTACGTTACAAAGCTCAAGAGATAATTCATAGTAAGGACAGCACACCAAATTAGTCTTCTCCTCCCTCCATGAAACAACGACCACTACTAAATGTGGACATCTATGTCTGACTGATATGTGCTTAAGATAAACCTGATGTCGATTGTGCGGTTTGGAATCACGTTTAATTATATGTATCACCCTCTCTTGAGACTCCGTTGCAACACATGGACATCTTTACTAGTAATGTCTGACTTCTATCTAGGTTAAAGCCCACACAGATAAGAACCACCGGGCGTGTTAGCTCTCCAAACTGTAAATCCCCCGATTGAAATCCATCTATTTAGGTCTTCGCTGGCTTGCCGCCATCCTTTTCGCTGCCCCTGTTGCTCCGGCTTGCACCAACTGCCCTGCCGCTTCCTCATCCTCCCCATGCACGGTGCGTCAGCGCAGCATTCCACGCAAGGTGAGGTGGATTTGCTCCGTTCCTCTCCCTTTCAGTGCGATTGCATGCTTGTCAGGTTATTTCTTCAATGTATTGTTTGAATAAGATTTGACAATAAGGATCATACTGCGCGATTGGTTCGGTCTTTCGGTACTGCATAGATAGCTAACTAGTGCAAATTAGCTGAACAACTATGTACTTTTGGTCAATGTACTGAAGAAAAAAATTGTGTACAATATCAAGAAACAAAAAGGAAGAAGCAAAATATCCTTGCGCATGCATGTTCCTCTGCGTAACTATTTCCCGTGTTAAACGCTATCCTTATTGGAGGTTAACGATTATTGAACTCTATACGCATGTGAGAGGCCAGAAAAAGACGACCAAACGCTGTCCACGTTAGAGGCTACTAGTAAAACAGTAGCACTCTGTCACGGATAGTGCTGTAGCTTCTCCAAATCGCTATCACGGGTAGAGAAGTGCTTAGCTTCTTAATTAATTGCATTGCACGTCAGGCTTATTTATTTAATAAATTTTCTGTTTGGCTTATAAATGAAATATCCGGGAAAAAAAAACAGTTGCTGCGTGCGAGTCATGAATTCGGGTGGTTTACAGTTTAGGAAATCGAGTGGAGACGAATAGAGAAACCCATATGCCAACGTTGCCAAAGCAAACAAAACTAGCCGTGGGCGACGGCGGCAGAGGCGGGCGGCGAGGGGGGATGCGGCGGCAGGCCTGGTGCTGGTGTCGCGGTGGGAGCGCGTGCTGCTGGCGATCCCCGGCGCGGGGAGACTAAACGCGTGACAAAGCAGAGAGGAACTTGATACAAAGCAAACACACACAGTGTCTGTTGGAACATCGGAATTCGATTGAAAAATTGGAACTGATATTGGTCTATAATTGCAATTCTAGTACGTTGCTGAGAATGAATTGCAACATGGAATTACCATTCCAGGCCAGTTTCAAATTGTATTCAGATGTACGTTTTGTAGAGTTTGTGCAGGGCAATACAAAATATACCAGAATGAACTGACATGCTATTGGTGGTTTCTTATCATTTAATGAAAATACACACGAGGTTCCTAAGAATGACTTGAAAATTACTGTACATTATATATGCAATTAAGAACGCAATGTGTTTGTTTTTCAAGTGGCTGGAGGAGATAACAATGTTACATATAACAAGGACATGGGAAATTAGGAAGGTTCAGACATGTGAATCATACAGAAACTCCAGCATACGGAATTAGTAGATTACTACTTGAGTAGAACAGTGAGACGTCATGGCACGTACAGACGGATACAATGTTGTAAATTGAAGAGCTGACAACTTAGGAACAAATTGCATGTTTAACAAAACTACCAAGTGATACACCCCTAATGATAAAGCTGGCACAATGATGGGAATTGGATGAACTTCACTTCCTCCCAATTCCCATCAGAAACCAATCCTTCCTCATGTCCATTGGAAGTGCCAGAAGAGACTCAAAACTTGCGATCATTGCTAGTGAGAATACAATAGGAGATTTATAAATTTGTTCCTCTAGAGGTTCATTTGACTTGATAGATATTTGAAATGAATCATTGATTTCCCCAGACGTGCAAAAGAGTGCATCATTTGTTCTGAACCTCTTCCTCCTGCCTTGTTGGTTTGGTTGAGTCGATGCGGGTGGTCCACCATGATCTTTACTGCTAGGTTCAGACGTTGAAGGTGAATTTTCAGTTTACTTGCGAGTATCTTCAGCACCCTTCAGACTTATCGCGTCCCAGTTCATGATAACTTATTTTCTATAGCAAGCAGCTTCTTTGTTTTTCTGCAAAATAATCATCAAATTTGAATCATATGCTAGAACATATTCCAGTAGGAAACAACAAAAAAGAATGCATTTACCAAACCTCTATGTATCTGCTCCAGGCATCCTCATTGTGAATCACGAGCCTGTTCTTGTACTGATCCCATCCAAATCCAGCATGAGCGATTATCTTGCTAACGATACTGCAATGCTTGTCAAACGTCTTGCATCTCGAAAGCACGTGATCCTTTGTGATCTCCACATTGCACTTCTCGCACATTTCTCACCTCCGCAGTGTGTACATGTGGCTTCCGTCCATTTGCCGTATGGTCGCCATTGTTGTGATGCTCGATAAGAACATCCAGAAGAGCCCGTTCCGTATCGTCCATCCAAGTAAAATAACCCCTGGATTTCTTCTTCCCCCTTGCTTGCATCCATAGTAGCGCAAGGTTAAGGGGGCGTTCTTTTGGGCTGTGGCTTTTGGCTATGATTTATTAGTATAATAAATAGTGATTGCTGAAAGAAACTGAAACCAAAAGCCACCTGAAAAGCCGAAAAGAATGAACGCAACTATGCCAAATTCAGAGAACCACAAGGAAGTATATTAGTTCTTTTGGTTAGGCCTGCATCTTATTCATGAATAGAGCCTGGACTGCCTGGTTTATAAGCTTTGGATGCTAAAGATGAAAGAACAATTGGGAAACAGGATTATCTAGGTAAATGTATTCAACAAGTTACAATTCAATTGCATCTATCTTTTATATTGATTTTGACACTCATAAGCAGATTTGTTTATAACAGCATTACTCGAGCTCTAGCACGATGTCCACCATTTAACATTATGTTAATTGCAGCGGACGAAGCGTGAATTTGCCATATAACAAGGTTGAGTCTAAAATTGGTATCTTCCATCTTTTTTTCCTTAAGAAAACAAACAATAGCCACACTCACTGTCTCACTGACATATGGGACCCAACAACACAATCTAGGCGCACATATCAGTGAGACATTAGTGGCATATGATGAACATACGAAGTTGTTAGACGCCTCGGTTTATATGTTAGATGTCTTGGTTTTTAGTCCATACTTAAGATATGGTATGGTTTCATACACCTATCTGACATGATTTTATACTTAGCATGGTTTCATATTTGTCTCTCATCTGTTTGGCATGATCTATACATGTAACATTTGGTTTTTCATTCTATTTATTGCGTGATTGTTCCAAATATTCCACGCTCTCAGAAGTTATTTAGTGACATAAGAGGAGAATTTCCTTTTTCTTTTTATGTACCGATCCAAACTCTTATGGTATGCTCTATAGAATCTCTCCATAACAAATCTAATATTAAGATGTGTTTCTTATCAACCCATTGCTCTTGGTGATCGCTCTCCAATAATAGCAAGATCTCAAGCACTTAGAGCAAACTAAATTTGTTATTGTTTTTTAGTTCTTCCTCTATATGCATGGGTAATATTTTCCATATAGGAGGTAATATGATTGACGCAATTCATATATTTAGTTCACCTCAGTTATTGAATATTAGAACTCTCATAATTAATAAGAGAAGATAAAAGTGATCGCCCGTGCGAATACAAAGGTTGACGACTAATTCACTATAGTGGCTTTGCCTTAGGCTGGGACAACTCATTTTACTCGAAGCTTTGGATGCTTTAGTCGCTTTTGTGTTTAAGCCACCATGTTTGCGTTACGTGTCTCTTCCGATTTAAGAGTAGTTGTTACAGTGTTTTGGGGAATACAAGAGAAATCTGAGATGGGGAAGAAGCGAGATCGTTGAAGTGTTATCTCTTCTACAGATGACCAGTGAGGATGCCTTAATACTTCTTCTAAACTGATTTTTTTTAATAAACTCTTTTTTAACACTAGCCCCCTTGGGTCAATCACATCTAGGCCCCCTCGGTCATGCCTGTTCCAAGCACCAGGCACCGGCACCTCGGCAACATCATCTGAACCATCCTTATCATCATCGTCCTCTTCCAATGCTTGTTCTTCAGCCATAACCCTCCAGTCTTCACGCTCTAGGCCATCCACTATGAATTCAATGCCCCCTTTGTCCATTTGTCCCACTAAGATCAACATGGTTGTCCTCTGTCTCAACCGAATCTTCACCACCATACACTTCAACTGAATCTCCACCATCATCCTCTGTCCTACCTTCTACAACCCCACCTGCAAACCAGCATTACTCTCCCTCACTTCATGGCAGCTCCAAGGTAAACTCAGATAGGGCTGCGCAAACAACACCCATTGATAGCCACGGAGCCTGTAATCTTCCAACCAGCACTGCCATGACTTCGTCTGCTCTAGGGGAAGCAACTCCCAATGGATCGCTTTTAATGAATTGCTCCATAAGATTTTAGCGGTTACTCCATACAGTGTTAGGTCCAGTGAGAAGCTCAATGTCAGCCACATCAACACGTCCCCTATTCAAATATTATCCGAGTTTGGGTGATATAGAGTGGTACGAGGAAAATTGTTCGAATCAACCCCCACACGGCCCCTCACAAACTTCTTCCTGCCTGTAAAACACTCTGAAAAAATCTTGCCCTGACATACCTGCCACAATACTTAAAATATTCAGATCGCATGGTAATTACATAGGTTGTGCTGAGCCTAACGATAACCAAATTAGACTATGCCCCACATGAACAAAGCCAACTATGCCTATCAAAATGCTCACTATTTCACATACATTTTGTCAGTGTTTTAATACCAATCTTACGTATGATTTATTTGGATTCGAGGGAAAATTTTTATATAGGTTCGGGCCTTCTCTTAGGAGAATAACAACCCTACTTCCTGTGTGCTTATTGCTCAAGGAACTGTGTACAATTGAGAGAGTAATGTGAAATGCCTTGCACCGTCTTCCAAACATGTGAAGCGTAGTCTTAAATCTGTTAAGAAATTAAGAAACTCTGGAGTAATTGATGTGAATTATATTTACACTGAGAAAAATCTGGTAGACCCTTTTCCAAAGGGGTTAGCATGAAAAGCGATTTCTATTATATCTATGGACATGGGAATGAGACTCATTTGAGTTACATTGCAAAGGTAACTCATACATTTTTGATCGGAGATCCCATGACTAAAGCAACGGGAAAACAAGTTGATCTTATAATAAGAGAGTATATATCAATTATACTTGTGTCCTAATAAATAAAATACTCTCGACTGTATAAAAGGTTGGCATAAAGTCTTAATATATTTATGTTGTCCAAATGAGGAAAACATATTAGCATATGAGATACCTAGAAAAATGCTAGGATACCTAGAAAAATGCACCTACTTGAGCCTAACTATGTCGTCATAGATTACGAGAACAGGGCATTATCTAGAAAGTTTATGAGCAGAAGCGAGCATGACCATATAACATTCTATTTATGTGTTGTTCATTGGAAGCCTAGTATCAATTGAGATTTTAAGTGAAGTCTAGTCACAAAAAGCTATCAATTGAAGGCATAGTCCATTCATCAGCTGTGAAAAGATGAATCTTGTCATTCTAGATACACTAAAAGACTAGTATATTAATAGTACTTCAGCACAATACGTTTGATATCTTTTTGCTCTTTGCTTTGGAATTAGTTGGGGCTTGTTAGAAATTAGGCCCATATGAGTGTGGGGCTTATTTTCTATAATTTGCTATCGTAAAGACTTGCACGAGAGAGGCAATAAGGTTTCTAGGCAACACACATCTGTGTGACCATTTACTTCACTGCTTCATCTACGTTTTGCATTACATCGAGCTTGCGCTGTTTTCTGTTCTTCATCCGACCCCCACTATCAGTCGTTCGTGTACTGGTCGACTCTAATATAATTTTGTTCTTGAGTATATTTGAAGTATAATATGACCCGCACACTAGTGAAGCAAATAGAGAAGTCCAGAAGATCATTTATTTGCAGGCATTAGTAAATCAACTACCTGGTCACTTTAGTGATTTAAAGAGCATGACCAAATCGCATGTGCATACACGCAATGCACCGGAGAGAATTGAAATACCGAAAAAAGTAGAAGGTATCTCTAATCCCGTTCAGAGGTCTCAAAATAAAAGGACGAGAACTCCGGCCATTCGAATCCTAAGTAGCTGGGGACGTTCGGTGAAAAAAGATAAAAATGACTTGACATAGTTAATCATGGAAGTTCCCCAGAACTAGTAGGGGAGCCAGTTGAGACCTGGCACCAGTATGACAGTTTCAAAAAAGGGCATACACGATTTGAACATTTTCATAGAGGGAGAAATCAGCATAGATATGTGCGCACACATCGAAATTGCAAAACTAAAGGGACTTACCCCCGCAATTAGAAGGAGTGTGAGCAAGTAGAAGAACTATAAGAATCATCCCACGATAAAATAGCTATAAACTATATGCATATGGAAGAATCCATGAATAGGATAACAACCAATGTTGATATGTATTTTGCAAAGAAAATTGCTACATCATCGATTTTGATCCAAAGTTTACATCGCTTGCTGAATGTAAGAAAAATCAGATTGGAAGGATTAAAAAGGTAATAGAAACTGAATTATTTTCTCTGAGTAAAAGAGAGGTACTGCATACTAAGTCATATAAAAATCTTAAAATTTATTTACTAAGTTAATTCCAGCATCTAACTTTGAAAAATGTATACGTAGAATTGGAATAATAAAACTTAGAGTAGTGCAGAATTCAAGAGGGGATTCTTCTCGAGTTCACTATTAAAACCTGATCACTAAGATCGAATGCAGAATTCAAGAGGGGATTCTTCTCGAGTTCACTATTAAAACCTGATCACTAAGATCGAATACCTAAGGAATAAATCCTGTAGATAAAATGAAATCAGGTGGATTGTACTCTTTTTCTCTTGACGAGTTTTTCTGAAGTTTCTTGATCAAGATTTTTAATGAGGCAATTCGTGCAACACAACATAACATGTATCACATACTCTTTCTCCAAATTTTTCCCACTGAATTTTTATGGAGTTTTGATGAGGTATGAACGTGTCGGATGAGTGCTCAAAAAGGAGTGTTGAGAAATCTATGCCTAGACCTGTAAGCCTGGTCTATTGATGGGCACCATCCATTTAGTCTATAAATAGAAATCCTACGCATTATAACATGTATACATAAACAAGGAAAGAAATAAAGAAGGAAATTCCACTTCAGCCTATTTATATTCAATTTATCGTTTATAATATTCTATTTAATCATCTTTTTTACATAGAAAGAATTAATTTGATTTGAATTACGAGCGACGGATCTTTAACAGATCTACCTATCGGTGGATTAATCCGACTAAAAAGTAAAAAAAAAATTCTCCTATCAGTCCGGCAAAAAACAGTAGCCTACGAACAGAAATCCCACTTGGCTGCGTTTCGGGGCGCGGACTCCGAGCCCTGCAGGGCCACGTATGGGCCAGCGTTTTACGTCACTGCTACTTGTGTGGCGCACATGCTTGTTCCTTTCTGCCCCTGCTTCAGAACCCCAGGCAAGGCAAGGCAAGGCGCCAATGCTTTGTTATGAGCAGTTAATTTCGCTCCCTTCCCAAGCAAAATATTGGTCGCTTTTTGTGTCCTTCAAACCCTACCCCTACCCCTCCCTAGGATGCTATAGCCTTCCTAGCATGGCCTTGCACGACACTGTCAGAGGAGTAGTCACTCGCAAGTTAGCTTAGGTTATGTGCATAATTCGTTGTTTTCTTGGTGTGCTTCCTTGGGAATCCTGCCTTGATCAACTTTGGCATTTCAAAATGGGAACCTTCCATACTCACTGGTTCTTTATGTCCTCAGTAACTTGCAGTGTAATCTTTGTTTACTGTAGGTACTAGTAGAGTAATTACTTTCGTATACTAGTTGATGAATCGGAGAATTCAGAAGTGCTGCTTGGCATGTTGCCTATCCGCTGTAGGCTGCTGGAATTGTGTGTTTTTAGCTGTGATCTATGATTTTTGTTACAGTTTATTAGTATAGTAAACAGTGATTACTGAGAAGACAAAAAGTTAAAAGCCGCTCAACATCTCTGAACTCAAAGCAGCTGCCAGCGCAGATTGATGTAGAAATTAATGAGAGAACATGCTTGCTTCTGACCTAAAAATATCGCATTACCTGTAACCTTCTTCTCTGTAGTCTGCACTCTGCAGTGATGCTTTTTAACAATAAAACTTCGAGAATCGGATACGTCACTGAAGTTGTGCAAGCTTAGGGTATCTTCAATGATTTTAGTTAAATACTATCTATAAAAATTCTATATTATCTATAGAGTACACATTAAAAGCTAGCATTCCAAAGGACTATCTATAAGGGTAGCTATTTGATGTTTACATGCATACACAGTCATTTATAGATGCTACCTCGTTTTACGTTATAGACTAGAGACGAAATAGTAGCTAGCTGTTTGTGTTTTGTATACTCTCTTTCCTCCACATAGGATATATATTGATGTGTACATGTAAATAACCAACTGACTCAGCACCATTAGAGATACCTTTAGACCGGCTCGATTAATTAACCAGAAACCTTTTGCGTGGTACTTATCCCCACACTTGACAGCATGAGTGTGTTCTAAGGAATCTCTTGTTCTTAATTGAAACACTAGGACTACTGGTTTAATTGATTTCTCTGGATCCTTATCTAATTTGGCCAAATTAATCCAACTCAACAAGTTAAACTATTCAAGTTGTGCTAGCTACAACGCCATGCATGCATGCGAGTTGTCGCCAACTTGTTTCATGCACGGCGCGTGCGCGCCTGCACGATGCACGCAGCTGCCATTTTCTTTTTTTTTCTTGGATTTGCATGTAACGTGTTATTATATAATAGCTAGTTTGCCAGTTATTATATAATAGCTAGTTTTCAAACATATGAATTAGTCATTTTTAACTAACAACAAAATATCCTATTTCAATTAAATTTGTGGAAGCAACTCTTCTCACAAGTTACTTACTATGTCCAAACCATGGACATCATCTCATATCTATTTTTATACCACCAAACCATGTCCATAAGCACTACTAACCAATAACTATTTTGTGAAAACTACATACTAGTATTTTCCATACTTTGTCTAAGACTACGGGCACAACTATTATAATAGATTATAACACTCTGCAGAGGTTATATAACTTTACCCACAAAATGTGACCCAATAGGTCATTCTCAACTTTGTTACAATGGCGCAGGAGTTTACACCAAAATCAAGCAAATTAGTTAGCCAAATCCATTCCATACTAAACTTGTGGTTGTATGATTTGTTGTAGAAATAAGCTCACACAGATTTGGTCCTTGATTAACTCAGGCGAGACAAATCAACATATCCAAACCTGATGCCATCCCTACATCGGTCTCATACCAACCACTCGCCTCTCGCCTAAGTCTCTAATATTTATAAAACATTCCAAGTTTTCGGTAGTAACCCATATTACAACTACAATTATCTTATTTCAAGTTTTAGTTGGTAATGTTTGCGTTGTATTTACTCTTACCTCTAAAGCATATCTAGGCATAACCATAATTTGGCGTTATTACCATTATGAGTAATCCTATGGTTACAAGTAAAGTGTATTATCAAAGGAAATAAGATGTATCAATTGTATGGTGTAGCTAGGTAATCTACATAAACAACAATGGCAAATATGCACTTGTATTTGAAAGTAAAATATTTTTATTTAAAAACTTGGTTAACATGATCAATTATAAGAACTCACCACTTTATACAAGGTCATTAATCACTTCTTATAGGTTTCAGATCTGATGCCAACTACTTTAATTGCTCCTGTAGCTCTTTCTCTAACCAACTTGACATAAAGAAAATAGGTTTAGATGGTTGGAGTTTAAACGGTACTTGGTTTGGTTGAATGGAGTTGAAAATGAGTTGGATGGGTTCGAGATGGTCTTAATGGGTATAAATTTGTCTAATGGGTTCTTGTGAATAGTAACATGTCTGAATAGTATTGGGCCTAGGTTCAAAATAGTATTTGGACTGGCTAGAATTTTATTGTAGTCGATTTAGGCTAAACGGAGTTGAGAATGGGCTTCACGAGGTCAAAATGGGTACAAATATGCTAATTAGGTTTTGATAAACAGTAACGAACTATTACTATTCACACTGGGTCGAGTTCAAGAATAATAATGGGTTTAGAACAGTATTGGATTTGGGTTAGAGTAGTTGCGGACCGGGTTTGCAGAGTGTTTCAGTTCGGGTTTTAAACAATAATGGGTTTATGGCAAAATAGTAACGGGTCACAATTTTGGGCTCAATCCGATTTCTTTCGGCCTTCGGGCTAGCTGGCTTGGTTGGATTTTTGGCCCATGCACCGACTTGGCCTGGCCTAAAGTCCTTAGCTTGTCTCGACCTACCATTGTCTTGCTCAGTTTGGTGCTAGGGAGCCGAACAGGGGGGCCGGCAACGGATCGACTGGGGCTCCGGCGAGGCCCTCCGATGGTGAGAGATGGCACGGTAAGGACTAGTGGGCATCCACGGTTCCATTTTTGAGCTTGGCGGGTTTCGAGGAGTTACGGAGAGGTCTGGTGGCGGAGGAAGCTAATCGGACCACCTCCATGGCATGGCAGTGGCTCGGTTGGACTCCAGCAGGGAGCATAGTTATTTGAGCATCAACAGACGTTGGCGAGGCCAGTGATGAAGTGAATTTTAGATTAATGGCTCAAGTTGGCCTGTCCACATCGGCTCGGGTCGGGCGTCGATGGCACTCGTTGCCGACAAGTTGGGGCTCGAGTTGGATTCAAGGCGTCTGGGCAGTGCTATGGGCGAAGCTAATTAGTATTTGGATGAGGCTTTCACGGAGTTAAAGATTATGGCTCACCGGGGTTCTTGTGGCGGCGACGGCGATGTAGTGGTTGGAGCGAGGGAAGAAAAGTGGGGCCGGGCAGTTGGGTGACCGTGTGGGCTAGTGATGGAGTTGGCGTGGCTTTATATGGCTTGGAAGGCGGTGCGAGCATGGTCTTGACTGGTGCGACGGTGGTGCACTCGAAGCTTCTCGGCGGTCGTAGTGGCACAGCTGATGGTTGCGGTGGCATCTCAGATTCAGCACCTTTCTTGGCACTAGCGACTGGCAAAAGGCGACGTCAAATGCAGGCGCGCGCATCGGTTGGGGAGGAGCGGCTTGGCGGTGGCGGTGAAGTGGGGGCTTGGGTGGCCGTGGCCCGTGGCCCGCCTGGTGAGTTGGGATTGAAGAGGGTGTGTTAGAGATGGCAGCGTCATGGTACAACCATTGGCAGGGAGGCAGTGATAGGCATGATTCAGCGGCGATAGCGAGCAAGGACGAGCCAGGTGGCGCAGGTGAATAGAGGTGAAATGGAAAATGGGAGGGCGCCAATGATGGCTGAAGGTGGAAAGCCAAGTTGGAAAGGTGGTTTTAGCTCAAAAACTTTTAAATTAGGCAAGTTTTCAAATTTGGGAGAGATTCACAAAAATTCAAAATTTTGCAAAAAAATTTTGGTTTATTTTAGTCTACCCCTTAAAAAGAATCTCATCCCTGAGATTCACCCAGACCAAACAATGGGTTGGAAAAACAAAACTTGTTACAATTCTAATTCCTTCGGATTTGGAAATCAGTTCTATAGCATTTTTAGACTTAGCAAGATAAGTTAGGCTGAATGAAATATGGGAGCAAGACGGAAGTAGGAGAGTACTAGAATGAAGTGAGATTGAATGATATTCCTGATTGCTTTCCTAGAACACTTATCTCCAAAAAATTTTGTATACTTGCAAAGATAATCCAACATCTTTCAATATTCAATATCCATCAATTTACTAGTTCACTTCTATATTACTTCTATACATAGATTTAGAATCCAAAGACCTTATTAATTTAGTTTCTACTCCTTGCTATTTATATCTATGATATCTTTGTTCATTACCTGATTGAGATACTATTGCCATTTAAAACTTCATATGACAAGCATTATCTTGTATCTAATCTACCAAACATACACTTTCTATTATACAACTTCATTAATCAAATCATAATTATCTAACTCTTCACAAAAATATCAACTTCCACCATGAATTTATAAATCCGTCCTTAGCTTTGCTATTTACCAGCTATTCAATTCTACATTCTAATGATAATCCAGCATTCTCATTTTAAATCCACCAATATCTTTTGTATCAAGGTTTATCTACCTTCCTTGCTTACGACTCTATGGGAATTAATATTTAATTTCTTTTGTAGTTTTGAGATCTGATAGTCAAGGGAAGAACATGAACATAAAAACATAGGTAAGGATTGAGACGAAATAACAGGCTGATAGGGCAATTTGACTATCAACACAATTAGAAAAACTTTGTCTACTTAAATAGTTTTGCCTGTAGCATCAAGAAATCAAATGAGTATTATTTATTAACTATTTGAGTAGTGACCTTATAACTTTTCAAAAAGAAAAGCTTTAGTCAAGGTACTCGCACTATTCTTCTTAACACCATCCTTAGTACTACTTCTACTAAAGTTAGTTCTCGTTCCATTTGGTCAATACCTACAATAAGAACTTAGTCTAACCAGCTACATGAGTTTTAGAGATTTTGACAAACTCAAAAGGAAAGCTTTTAATGAATGTCTAAGACAGATAAGATATAAATAGAAAGATAAGATAGCAATAATACTTATGGTTTTCGCAATTCCTTTTCTATGAAAAATATAGGGTTTTGTTAAACTCACATTCTTATCAAAATCAAATCTATACTTAGGGTCATAACATACATTCAAGTTTGCTCTGATACCATTCTGTAACGACCCTATTTTAGGAACAGAGCCGTCTTACTTCCCGCAACAGCCCAGGAATTCAGTTGCAGACAGAAAGAATATCATGTCTGCTCATAAACATTTGAAAATGGTTAACTTGATTAAAATATGACATAACGGCCAAACTTTAGCAACTTAATGGGCATCCAAACCCAAAAATCAACTTACATTCAAAAGAACCAAAGAAATTCCCACATGAACGCTTGAGTATAGTCGTAATCCTAACATGAAAGTTTAAGCATCCTTTCTTCTTCTGGTATCTGCTTTGATGGAAATAAAGCAAAATCGAGTACACTAGGTACTCAGTAAGTCCCTATAGCAAAATGCTTTTATAGGGGCTAATATCTATATGCATGGCTTAACCAAAGGATGGTATTGTATTTCTTTAGCATGAAGCTAATTTACCAAATATCATATCATAGTTAGTTTTCAAACATATAACTTAGCCATTTTAAACTAAAATTAAAATATCCAATTTCAACTAAATTTGTAGAAGCAACTCTCCTTACAGTCACTATGTCCAAACCATGGACATCATCCCATATCATTTCCATACCACCATACCATATCCATAAACACAACTAACCAGTAATCATTTTGTGAAAACTACACACTATGTTATTTTCACACTTTGCTCATGACCGGAGGTACAGCTATTCAAATAAATTATAACACTCTGCAGAGGTTGTACAACTTTATCAACAAGATATGATTATCTTATAATATTAGCCATTACACACTTTTATAGATGTACGACTAAGAAATCATAATAAGGCTTTCGAACAGAATGGAAGGTATAACCCTTAGCGCTGAGGAACCTCTATTGTTAGGGAGTCTCTCCCTCATGGGCTGAGTGCACACTCTATATAAGAGCAGTGACCTTTCAGGTCTACTCCTGAGCAGTGACCCCTTTAGATTCACTTCCATCATATTCCACACCAAAATCAAGCAAATTAGTTAGCCAGGTTCATCTCATACTAGACTTATGGTTGCACGATTAGGTATAAAAATAAGTACACACAGATTCGGTCCTTGATCTATCAGGCGAGACAAATCAATATATCCAAACCTAGTGCCATCCTTGCACCGTTGCCAATGATGGTTGATGGCGAAAAGCCAAGTTGGAAAGGCGGTTTTAGCTGAAAAAACTTTTAAATTAGGTAAGTTTTTAAATTTAGCTGAGATTCAAGATAATTCAAAATTTTACAAATTTTTGGTTTGTCATTGCAGCCTTGCAGGTCCGTAGTTAACCAACGAGTACAATTTAAGGGATTATTTCCGTAGGATCTTAGCCTGGTGGATGCCTTTTGCACGTGCTTCCGTATCCTTAACCAGACTTAACTATTGTGGTCAAAGCTCACAACTCAACTGCTGAACTTGGTTAGGTAACAACTCACAAAAGGGCTTTGGGATTCATGTATACATGCTCCATAATGCTATGTGTTTGGAATTTGATTCAAAGTTTTGGACCGTACTCCATCGATCCTATAGTAATAATTAAGTCTGCAATGCAATGTTACCCAAAAACATGGATTTTGAATTGCTTTGGTAACTGTGTACCTACTAGTGTATGTGAGTCATTCAGAAATGGGGACTGGAAAAATTCGGTAAGATCTGGACCATGCATGAAATCGCAAATTAAAGGTAGAAACATGTGGGTCCTTAAAGGAAAGCATGGTGTTGTCATACTCATAAATCATAATCTCTAGTGTTGGCAATCATAAGAGTTCTTATGGTTTTGCATGGCCTGAAGTGGAAAGAGCTGGCGAAAGGCAACGTTTCGTCCCCACCAGAACTCACCTTTTAAAAGCCGAGAGAGGGTTTAGTTTGGATGAAATTCCCTTTTTTCCCCAAAATTTAAATACTAACCGTCGTAACTATAGTAGTATTATAGCATCAATATTACTATATTGTGATACCTATCTGCCCCACGGCGCGCTACGTGCGCAGTTGATATAGGATAGGTAATATGTATGTGTATGGCGTGATCATATGCATCGCAAGCATGTTCAGATGATATATATCACTACTACAAAACGGATTATACTGGGCGTCTCATTACAGACGGTTTATGGAGATCATCTGTGTTGTAATTATCGCAAACGATTTTACAAGCGTGAGTGTATATATTACTAGTGATAACTAGAACTGTCTGTGATAATTGCAGATGTCACAGATAATTTTTACTTAGAACCATCTGTGATATTACCACAGATGGTTATTAATATAAACCGACTGTGATGTATCTTTTATATGCATGAGTATGGCGCTTTATCTCCCCGATGCATCTCTTCGCTCTGACTCCCCAAATTGTCTCTTCATCTCACGCGTCAAATTTATTTCTTGTTTTATAAAAATGATTATCTGCCATGTACCGCTATGCCTCTATTTCGGTGTTGGTCGCCGCACCGTTGCTCTGGGCGACACTCATGAACTCGAGCACTAAGCACTGACCTAGAGGATACTGCTGCATGCCTACATCACCGCAGCCATCCCAAAATTGACAAAGAATGGGAGAAAAATAGAGAGTGTGAGCCTCTCCCTTCCCTGTGGCCTCAGCCTTCCATGCCACCACCATCCCTGTCCTCGTGCAGAATCTAAGCCTCCCCGCCACCGTTGATCTGTTCTAGGGCGGCTGGTGACCAGGCAGATGGGAGAAAGGGAGGAGCAAGGGCAAGCCGAGTTGAGGCGAGGACACCAGGCGCGAACGCAGAGAAGGAGGTGAGGTTAAGGATCAGGCAAGCGCTAGTCAGGTATGTTGGCAAGCTGGCACGACGCGAGGGCACAGATCCAAGCCAGCTCTTTGTGGAGGAAGAAGAGTGATGGGGCCAAGAGCAACTGTATTTGAGCAAGCAGCAACGGCGTGACATACGACAATCTAGGGTGCACGGCTATCCAGTGGTGACGATGGCAACACGAAAGGCAAGAGGGAGCGGCAGAGGCAGGGTCACTGGGAAGGAGACGAGGAGGAGGCAAGTACGATCGGGGAGCAGCTGTGTAGGAGAGGAAGGAAGAGAGCACGACGGGAGCGAGTCAAAGGCGATGGCAAGAGCAGCGCAGGGAAAGAGGAGAGGAGGTGGGGTGCGGTGAAAGGGGAGAAGAGACATGGCAGAGCCCTCTACAATGGGAATAGGAGGTGCTAGGGCATGGGGTCTAGTTGGCGCAGGTGGATAGCTGGATCCGCACCTCTCGTGAGATTGGGATGGCTACAGTATTTAGGATCTAAATGTAATTCCACAAAACGAGGGGATTTTTTTTTGCAAAAAAAGGCGAATGTAAACCAGCTAGTTTGGCTAGAATCTCACCAAAATTTCAAAAATCTCAAAGTGGTTTTTGCAAAATTGGGGGTATAGGGCCTCTTAGGCCTTCCTAATTCTGTCCGCTTTATATAAGGTAATATACTGTGACGCTTATCTATCTGACATCCATCCTTGCATGCATAGATAGCTCACGGCTCGTCAGAGACCGGTGCACTGCCCATTGCAATTAACCCTGTTGGGGTGTTCAGTTTAGCCTAGCTATGTACTCTACCTAGCTTTGGTGTTCCTGCAACTCCCCTATCGATATCTATCTACGGGCTATAATTAGGCTCTTAATGAGTACTCCGGTGCCCTCCGGTGCATTCAGGACCAATTAATGCGCGATTTCGCTCGCTTGTCGCCCTGGCCGTGCACGTCGTCGGGAGCGGCGATGCACGAACGCTGAACAGCCCAGCCGTGCGAATCTCTGATGCTGCGAGGAGGAATGTGGAATCAATGCGAGTCAGAGTGACAATCCTGAACCTCCATCATCATCTGCCGCGCACTCGATCCGTGCTCATTTCTGTTCGTCCGTACCGCTGTTTTGTCACTCTCTGTTTTTTTTTTCAATCGAGCTATCTCAAATTTCTATTGCTTAAAAATGGAAACACAACATAGGCCAAAAGTTCAGAGTAGCAAAAGGTTAATCCAGCTATCACACCAAGCGATCGCTATCACTAGACACCCAGTGCAGCAGAAAAAAAGTTGAATCAGCTTGGTTCAATATAGCAAGTGTCAATGTAGTGGAAAGAGTCGATCGTACTCGAGTCAACCGTCTCCTCACTATGATAGTCTTGATCAGCGTCTCTACCGAAGTCCACACGTCCAGAGATGGAACGTTGTACGTCGGTGTGTTAGCACCAGCACGTATGGCAAGACCTGTGAGAGGTGGTGGCTAGAGTTTCGGTGGGTGTGTTAATCGTACGCACAGAACCATCAGCCCATACACTCCTTTATATAGAGATTCTGGCTGAGTCTATAACTAATACGAGTAGTGATCTTATCTTACTCGGTCAGTCTCTAATAAGATTCTTATGCAATATAAGTCGAGATCACATCTCACTCGGAGTCTATCATCCAGACCCTTACTATTTCATCCCATAAAGTGTGTGACCCCCGTAGGTTCATGTATACTTGGTTGTAACTCAAAAATACATTTTTGATCACTAATCGGTAGCGGTCCCTAGCAAAACATATGGACCCCTTAAATATACACAAAGATTAATCTAGATGAACCTTATGCTATATGATCTGTAACCAGATCCTAATCACTCATAATCAGTTCATAATTCTTTAGACAAGATCGAATATGGTCATGACCAGGTCATATCCCATACGACCGGATCGCAGACCAGTCTATGATATGTCAAAACCAGCTCACAACTAGTTAGTATCTCTATACGACCGTATCGCATTTGATCGGGCCTATCGATCTGTTCACGTATTCTCCTTTTGCTTTATGATATCCGATCGAACTCTAAGTGAAAAATATGTCATCCATGCACTATTCAATCTTTTTTCGATCTAGTGATGGATAACTTCATGTGGTCTAATCTTCGACCACTCGTGGTATGGCTATGCACTTTCTCTATCCAACCATATCGAAGGATCCAAAGATATCTCTCCTGCTATATAGAAGGAACAAATCTTATATACAACCAGTCACTTTGCTCCACATGCTTCATATGTATCCAAAAGCTACATTTATAACTACCCAGTTACGGTGTATACTTGGCAATATCTAAGTGCACTATTACATATATAAAAAACTATACTGATCTTAGATATAAGAATTATACATCATCATTGCTTGAGACCAGCTGATGATACATAAAACATAACAATCTTAATAGTATCTCAAGATGAGTCAATCCAACACCATGTTCTCTAACATATGTCTACATTATTGATTTAATATCTCTATGAGCTTGTTCTTTTCGGCTTTTAAAACCGACCTTTGGTTTTTGCTACACTACCTAACTTTCAAACGAAATATTTTTTTCAAGACGGGGTCTACAAGTTAATTATAGTACACGTTAAAAACCCAACATCTATATCATCCAAAATCGCAAGCGAGTATCTTTCTCCGTAATTTCTATCGCAAACAGCTAAAATTCAACCAAAAGTCATAAGTCACAGCTATATCAAACAAGCTCTATATCTATGACTAGTAAAATATGGTCATTAATTAATACATGTGCTAGTCTATAAGTCACTGGTGTTCTAACCAGTGATATCCAACCAGGGATCCTTTTAGAATGATATCATGTAATAAATAAAGAGTTTCACCAACGCGTTACATACTTGCTAACCTTTATAAATGATAAATCATTTAAGAAACATAATAACATTTATGTAAAAGATCATAAACATAGAAATGGTACAATTATTTCTATGATTATCTCTAGAGTATATCACTAACATTTTTGACATCGACAAAGTTTAGAAGAGACATCAAACAAGAACTGAAATTAAACTAAGAGATCGACTAACGGCATATTCTTTTGGACCACGGTTTATGATATTTAGTTATGTCTTATTAGTCTAATAAACTTAATAAATAGTGATTGTCAAGAGCTAAGCAAAGAGAAACTAAACTATTACACCATCATATCCTTTGCTTTCCTAGCAACACAGAACACCACGCCTTCAGAGAACAGCTAATTTGTCGTCAGCCTCTTGCTTTTACTCGCCGTCTTCCAGCATCAGCACCTGCGCCTGCGCTTCTGCATGTTGATAGACGTGGCATCGCACTAACGTGACACAGTAGTACTTGCTGTACCAAAGCACCACGACATGTCGAGCACTGTGGCGACTGATCCGCCCCGTCGGCGTCGGAATTTCGACCGGACAGCCGGAGCAGAGGGCTCTGCATCTGTGTCCGTGCATGCTCGCCGGCCGCCACATTCACCAAACCGCCGATCGATCTCCTGCCGGCATCCGGTCGCCAACTCCGGTTCATGGAGCCACTGTTTATAGTCGATCGATCTGTCATACAAAAGTGCATCTTATTCTCCTGGACCTGGAGCTTACATGCAACTCGATCGACGGCAGACACGGTGGAGCATTGTTGCGACGGTGCACGTATGCGCCCCCAAATTTGGACGTACTTACACGTACTTGGATCTAGATAGCGTTGAGTTTAACGTTAATTTATGATTTTTTTTACTGTAGTTGTGTTAGTTTATTTGATATAATTAAATTTAAAAAAAATATAAAAAAATATGTTAGTCCATCACGAACAATACAAAGGAATAGAGAAAAAAGAGAAAAGTAAAAAAAGACTAAAAAATTTAGTAAAAAATAAAATTACTGAATAATAAAAAAAGTAAAAATCAGAAAGAAATGGAGTTAAACCAAAATGAGCACACAGAAACACTCACTGATGCACTGTGCAAAATGAATAGATAGGTAGATAGATAGAAGGCTCGTCGCAGTAGATTAGTCCTGGAGTGACCGTACGAATGGGAACGTACCTGGCCCTGTTTCGGACACGTGAATTTTTCTTAGACAACATCTTAATTAGTCTCTGCGTTTCTAAACAGGGCTATATACTCCGTAAAAGAAAACTAAGGGTAGTCCCAATACTTGAAACCATGACTAGTCTTCTAAGACACTATGATACAAACTACAACTCTAATCCATAGTTTTTTCGTGTGGAACCAGATCGAATTGTGACCAATTATTTTCATCCCCTTCCTGCACATGCATTGGCTGTTTCTTCTAAGACACTATGATAAGAAACTAGGTTATTGCAGTAGCATCTTTTCTTTGGTTTCTCGGCTTTGGACCTCGTGAAGAAATAGTTTCCTCATGAAGAAACCATTTCCTTATCTCTCCTCTTTAATTACTATACCATATCATCAAAATGTTTATATGGCAAGCCTAATTAATGTAAGAAACTACAGTATTGAAACTGCCCTAATTAGCTTCAACTACTGGATGCTGAGAAAACTATGGCCTTGATTAATTAGTCTAGTACGACCATTTTCTGGTGGCGGGTAATGATGACGCTTAATCCGTCTTGGCTGCTCGGTCTAATTAATTGCAGGGATCCCATGCGTGTACGTATGGCGGTACGCTTACTACACGAGTACCGCGTATTGATGGTAGCAGCTTCGTTTAGACTTGCATGGACCATGTATACATACGCCGACCATATGTATCACGTACGGGAACGCATCCATTAATCATACGTGCATGTCCTTAATTAACACCTTGGACCGGATCAACATGGAGTGTCGTTCGAACGGCTAATCGCACGCGTGTACGTACCTCATCTCTGCAAGCGCAAGCAAAGGGTTTGATTGATTGTACGAGTGGTGCCAGCAGCAAAGAGAAGGGTGTGACTCTGGCATCGGATTCTCTCTCCTCATTCTAGCTCAGATCGACCGACAGCAAGAGAGTGATCATTTGTGAGTACGTACGTGATTATGAAACGAAGAGAGAGAGAGATAGCACTGAAATTAAAGAGAGAGAGAGCACTGAAATTAAAAAGCGATGGATTTAACTACATGACGGACCAAAAATCAACAAGCTTCGTATGGACTACAAGGGTTTGTTCTTTGTGATTTTTAAAAATCGTTTTTGATTTTTACTATAGTAACTAACTTTTAAACGGAATAGTTTTTTAAGATAGGATCTACAAGTTAATTGTAGTACACATTAAAAAACTAATATCTGTACCATAAAAAATCACAAGCGAGTATCTCTCTTTCCGCAATCTCTGTTGTAAACAGTTAAAAATTATAAGCTACAGTTAAAAAGAACAGATCCTAAATCTTATCTGATGACCAGAGCGTCTACCGAAATACGGCAGTGGCGTAGTCTGGTCCAAAAACACAATAAATGCATGGCTAATCTCAAAGGTTTATTTGGTCCCCCAAAAAGTTTGGAAGCCAAGATTCGCCATGAAAACGGTTCGTGCAGAGAGGTGTGTGAAGGGAGGACATCAACATCGCGTTTCCCATATACGGTGCTTGCATGAAGAAATCATGGCGCGGTGCCACCGTGGACCACACCGAGGCTTGCTCTGGTAATCCGCAGGTGTGCGAAGGTGCCATGGAGTCCCTGCGGCCCATGGTGGAAGAGGTCCATGCAGGGATGTGTTGTAAAGATCAGCAGCCTTTTTGACCATAGCGAGTGTGAGGTGACGAGCATAGCCAGTTCACATTGTCTTTCGCTGATTTTTATTTATAGCTGATAAATAATAGTTACTGATAAATAGTAGCAACTGATAAATAGTAATATATTATATAAAAAAGATGATGTAACGAAAGTCACTATAATATTTGATCGCTATATGACTTATAGAATTGTGATATAATAAAATACAAATTATGTTACAACATATGAAAGCGAAAAGTAGTGGCTGATAAATAATGATAGCTGATAGAAGTGGTTTATAGAAGATAGGGTGTTCGTATTAATTTTTACTTCTGAAAGCAGAAATTAGAAATAGAAACTAATATGAACAAGTCCTACGTTGATCTTGTCTGGGGTGTAAGAACAAGTGAGTAGATTCAAATAAACAACGTGGAAAAGTTTTTGTTAGAGCATAGAAAAGTTTATTTAAGGTCATGCTTGAGACACATGAATTTTACAAAAAAATTGATGGATTCAACGTGAAACAGTTCAATTTTCATGAGAATCAGGAAAAATTCCAAACAGGGTCTAAGCCAATCGTGTTTAAGGTCACATGCTTAGGTTCTTAGATGGGAGCTTGTTTGAAAGAATTTTTTACTCAAAGCTAGTTCCAATTGCCAAACTCAAGCTCTTTAAAATGGTACATGCACCCCTTCTTTGATGTGAAGATCGTATATGAAGGAACACAAGCCCTGGGCAGCAAAATTGATACTTGATATTAGTCGTTACTAACAAAAAGTGAACGAAAAGTTCTGTCAGGCACCCAAGCACAGGATTAGCTGCCTAGAATCTATGAACAGTGAACTGGCTGGGTGAAAGATTATCCTCATGAAATTGGAAGCATGACTAGATCTGCGACATGTGGGAGGAGGTTAGACACTGCACACTCCTTCAAATCTTGTTTTAGTCTATCAAAGAGCATCCAAAAAGCTCATCAAGAAATGCTCCTGCCTAGAAAGGGTCTCAAATGCCAAAGCCCATGTTCTTTGCCACTAAACCATATCAGCCTGTCAGAGCTGTCCTTGCTTTCTAAACACTGTGACAGCATTAATCTGACCGGGTTAACTTACAATTTACAAGTCAACTGTTTCCCTGACCTTGGCTGCCATGATGTCACTGTTCCTTTGCCTGATCAAGTTTTACACTGCACGTCTCGAGGGTTAGCAATAACTTAGCCATGACATCTCAGAGGATTGTTTAATCCGTTTTGATCTATCGAGGTTTTCTATCACCTAAAAAAACTAATCTTGCACGACAAGGTCATTGCATAATCAGTATTAAAACTAAGCAGTTGTACTTGACATCTTGCGTTTCTGAAACGGATTGATAGTTAAATCTATTCACAAGTTGTAACAAGAACAAATTCTTCAGACATCTCCATTCGGTTGAAGGAAGGACCACTCGGGCTACCTGTCTTTGAGGTCTTCACAAATTCTTCTTTGCAATCACCAAGAACTGATCGATACACATGAGAAAATCGACAAAAATGAAGCAAAAAAACAGGGCAACGCAAGGATGCTGAAGCCTGCAGTTGCTTCTAGCCATCGTAAGTACAATTCACTATGGCAGTGTCACGACAGAGTGAAATGAAATCAAGAACACATCCTGGGAAGTGATCTTGCAGTGCGGTTGCCGCCTCTCTTGGAGGCCTTCATCTTGGTCATCTGCGTCTTCATCCGGCTGCACACCTTCTCCAGCTCCATCACCCGCCAATGCATCCCGTCGAGGAGCGACTTGAGGTTCTGGTTCTCCAGCGACAGGTCGAGCCTCCTCGCGTATAGGATGACCTGGCCATCGTTGTCGCCATCGTCGTCGTCGAAGATGTCGCGGTACTTCCCCATGGCCGGAGGGGACACCGGCTTCAGCTGGCCCGAGTCGCGGATGAGGCTCTTGGGCACGGTGTGCTGGGACGCCAGCGCCTGCACCGCCGCCCTCGTCGGAAAGTTGGTGTTCCTCGCGAGGTGCTTGCAGCACTCGGGCGAGAGCTTCTCGTAGTTGATGCCCTTGCAGATCTTCATCTTCTCGTCGTCCGTCAAGCGAGCATGAACCTGCGACGATTAACAGTGTGTTAACATGTACTTCCGTATGTTCAGCAATCAACAAACAGCCAAGTAGGACAGTTACTCTTGCATATTGGCAAAAATGCCAAAAATCTTTAGCATCCAGGACAAAATCTTTTTTTCAGACAAATCAATTGGTTCAGAATTCAGAGAACATTCAGAAGTAGTGTCCTGAACTCTATGATGCATACAGGATCCAGAGGAGGTACTAACACACATGAAATTAATGTGACGCACTGTAAAAAATCTGAAAAACAAGAACAGTATCGAGGCATGAGAATTCTGAGGATCGAGAATGTACCTGGAAATAGACATCAATGGCGCGGCACAGCGCGTCGTGGCAGTCCCTCGCGACAGCGGGCAGCGCGGTGGCCAGCTCGACGAACCTGGCCGGGCGCAGCGACGGGTCCGGGGCCACCTCGGCCAGGTACAAGTCCATGAGCCTCCCCACCTTCTTCAGCCTCTCCGGCTCGTCGCGCGCGCCGCCGCCGTGGTGTAGGAACGCCTCCAAGAACCTGAGCACCAGGCTCACGTCGTACAGGCTGCTCGTCCCGGACGGCGCCGGGACGAGCAGGTTGTCCAGTGTCGCGTGGTCCAGCTTCCGGCCTATCATGGCGACGAGCCTGTCGTGGGAGGTGCCGGCCAGCTTCAGAGAGAAGGAGATCCTCAGGATGCCGAAGAGGCCCTTGCAAGAAACCGAGCTCCGGTCGAGGCCGCCCATGACAGCGATCGCCGCCTCGAGCATGGCCTTCTTGTCCTCGGTGTTCGCGCCGGCGATGCGGCACTTGAGGTAGTAGAAGAGAAACCGGGAGACGATGCCGTGCTCGGTGCCTCTAGCCAGGAGCGCCTTGGCGACCCGCTCCACCATGCCGGGGCTGAGGACGACGAGGTCCTCGAACCACCAGGTGTGGCTGGTGCACCGCATGCTGATGCTGCTGCTCTTTGTGTCGCACGAGAACCGGAACCCCGAGCTCTCCGGCGAGGAGCTAGTCGGGGTGGCGTCCCCCGGGACGGCCATCTGGGACAGCAGCGCGCCCACGACCCTGTCGAACACGCCGGTGGACTCGGCGAGCGGGAACAGGCGCTGACACTGCCTGACGGCGTCCACGATGCTCTGCCACGGCCAGTGCGGCATCTCCTCGAGAGCCTTCTCGGTCATCTTGACCAGGCTCGGCGCGGTGGACGCCGCCGCGGGCGAGTCCGCCACCATGTCCATGAACTGAGCCACGCACCGCAGCTCGCAGGCGTTGGCCGCGGTCACCTCTATACCGGCGGCGGCGGCGTAACAGAACCTCGCGACGAGTTCGAACGCCTCGGCGCCGCCGGGGAAGCCGTGCAGAACTACTCTCGGAGGCCGCCCTGCAGACGCCGCAGCTCCGGGCACCCGCTCGTCGAACAAATTATTGATCCTATTACAGAACGGCGCAATAACGTCCTGCGAATTATCCAAGAACGCAAAGAACAATTTAGAACAAACATGGCATCGCATTAAAGAATCACAAAGGTAGTACAAGATTAAAGGTCATTAAGCTAGGTACTAAACCAACTTGCAAGATGCCAAATTAACGCGAATACCAAAGGAAAGATCAGGTCTTTCTCCAGAGAACAATCTTTGTAACAAGGAGAAGCTACCGGCCATTGTAGCCACCAAACACCATTAAAGCTTTGCATCGAAAAAGGCGAAGGAGGTGAGCTGTAGCCATTAGGCCATTAACTAACGCTAGCAGGGGAGGAATGGAATGAAGTGGAAGCGCAAGCACAAGAGACATTCAAGGGGAGGTGAACCAAACGAGCAGGTGCAAGAAACTCCGTGGGCGGAAGGAGCAGCTAGTACACTTGCGCCATTAAAGAAGGACCAGACATGGCGAGCTGGTGGCTCATTGATGGTGATAGGGAAATGGACACAGTTTCACTGTGCAGCTCAACACTCTGGGCTGGAATGGATCCCACCACACTGCACATAAATGGAAGATCGCGACGTCTTCCTTTGGACTGAGTAAAATTCAGAGAAAGAGGGGAAAAGAGATGGGATTAATCCAAACCATACAAACAGAAACGATGTAAAAGTAGACTTGCAGAAGTTAAGGTGATTCAATTCCATTGGAGTGTGACAAGCTATAGTAGGGCTTGTCCCACAGAGAGAGGCTAGAGATCAAGAGCAAAATTACAGCAAGAACAATATGTGAAAGGACAGGCAATGCAACGATTTTAGGCCAAGAAAGTAAATCAAGCCCCATAGCAGAAAGAACAAGAACTAGAAATTCCAGAAGGGGATGGAATCACTGGGATGTGACAAGCTGCACTCGCCCAAAAAAACCTGCGACGGTCTAGAGATCAAGAGGAAAACAGCAGAAGGTCTAAAAGCAAAGAATGGAAGAGAACAAAATGGGAAAAAGATCACAAGGTTAATGCCAAAACTTTGGGGACTATCTGAAACGATTTAGACAGAGGAAACAACAGAGGCTAAGAATTCAAACAGGCACAATTCCACCAGGATATGGCAAGCCTCACTCATCCACAAGACCTTGCTGCACACTACAGACCAGCAGCTAAACAACAGTAAGGCCAAGAGAGAGAGAGAGAGAGTAGACTGTAGACAGCACGCGGCCAACCTAGGAAATGAAACAACAGCAACAAAAACACCACCACCATCATCACCACCTCAGGAGAAGCACCACAGCAAATTAAGCAAGAGACCTTGGAACTTGGGAGAAGCAAGATCTGCAAGGATTGGAGCAAGAAGAGGCAAGAGAGGCAGCAGTCGCCTTATCAACAAAGAAGACCTCTTCACCATCCACATCAGCCTCAAGAACACAGGCCATCTTTCTGCCCTTCCCACCACCAGCTTTAAAGCAGCAACATGGCAAAGAAGACAGGAAAAGGCTGCAATGATGGGGATGGAAGCAGGAATACGAAGGGATGGCAGCACCACCCCACACAGAAAAGCCCAAACTGCGAAATGGCTAAATGCCCAAGGGCAACTACTCTAAGTGGTCAATGGCACAAATGGGGAGAAGGAAAGGGTGGCCTGACTGAGGCTGAGACCTTGGTGAGTGAGGGCCCAAAGGAAGTTGGTTGTTCCTGAGCTCCTGACCTGACAGCCTCTGCTAGCCTGCAAGTGGAGTTTGCAGAAGAGTTTTGGCGGAATATGCAAGGCTGGGTCTTGATTTCTCTCCCTCCCTCCCTGCTTTTCTCCCCTTTGCACATAGTTATATACGCTTGGGGTACTATACTAGGCAGTAGTCCTTGTCTGGATCAAGATATGGGCAACAAAAAGATGGCAAGGGAGAAAGAGAGGAGAGGATTTTTTTTTCCTGTAGGGAGTGCGTTGGTGTAGTCTGTAGTACTATGTAGAGACAGAAATGCATTGCTTGTGCTGTCCCAGATTAAGCAGAGCGCATCTGAGTTGGTCATTTCCATGTGACACTGAGATATATCTGATTCTCTGATGTAAGATTGTCTTTGCCTTTTCCCTTTGTTTAAGAAACAGTACTAGCTCATTTCAGTTGCTTTGGAGAAGTTTACACCAATTATTAGAGAGACAGGGTCCTCTTGATGTTGGCATTTCTTTATGAACATACTATTCTCATCTGTATTTTCAGCTGTCAGTGCTTATCACCTGATACATGGGGAAATTTGGACGTTTGTAGCATCATCGCGCGAAGAAATTCCACAACTAGCACCGAGCGTCAAAAAATTCCATCTCTGGCCCCCCGACGCACCGCACGATCGAACATCCGAGCGCACGACTCTTCCGGCGCCGACACCTGTCCGGTCGTGCGGTGCGGTACCGCACGTCTCTACTATGCTCGCGTGTTTTCTTTTCTTCGCTACCGATCGGCCGACCGCGAGTCATTTGCACCGAAAGTAGCAGCGCGCGCTGGCTCGTCCGCTTGCACACACGTCACATGTGCAGCATATGTGCATGGCATGGCCCCTCTCCTTTTCTCAACACACATGCGTAAAGGCTGAAACAATAGCGCGAGGGAGGGAGAAGAAGCTCATTTGGCTCAGTTGTAGTTGGAGTTCAGCGAGAGTGAGGGAGGCAATGAAGAGAAGTTAGTGAAACCACGTAGTTTAAGTTGTTTTCGTTTAGAATCAGGGGATTTAGCAAGTACAAAAGTTGTAGATCGCCTGGTGAGCTTCAAAAAGAGGTAAGTCTTGTACCCGTGTAATTTATTTTTATGTATGTCATTAGTCTATAATTAAGGAAATCGTCCTTTGTTAAGTTGTTTTTGTTTCGAATCAGGGGATTTGGCAAGTACAAAAGTTGTAGATCGCTTTGTGAGCTTCAAGTAAAGGTAAGTCTTGTGCCCGTGCAATTTATTTTTATGTAATTAAGCAAACCGTATTTCTTTAATGTTATTTTATGTAAATCTTTGAAACGCTATATATTTGTAGCAAATCTTCTATATATTACATATGAGGTATTGTTTAGTATATGTAATGTTGTGCTTTATTTTTAGTGAACATACGTATTGAGTTCTCATATTTTTTTGTGAACATACGGTATGTTAGGCATGATGTATTTTTCCATATGTAATGTAGTTTCATTTTGTGAAAAAAATATGAACTTGTAAATGTGTAGACGTTGAGAAAGTACATATTTATGTTAGAGCATTTGTAGGTGATAACAATAGTAGCAGGATTAGAAATATACAATTAGTACGCTTAGGAAAGTAGTAGATACAATGCGGTAGGTGGTAAAAATAAATTTGGTACAGTAGAATTAAAATACAATAGCAGTAATACAATGTATAGTACAATTAAATAAATTCTGTATGAAGTAAAAGTTAGAAAAGAAATGTTAAAAAATTAGTAATTGATTTTTTGCATTAATCGAGAAAACATGCAATAAAAACTAAAATATAGATTGAGAGCTAAAAATTTTATTAATCGATATTGTAGATTATAGGAAGGGTACAAAATTAACATGTAAATCTGAAAGTACGGTAGTGGAGGTTTGATGGTACGATTATTGCATGTTGTGTACTAAGATGGTTGATTATGCACTTATGTTAGGTACGCCATGGCTGAGATTCAAGACTTGTTCATATTCTACAGCAGTGGTCTCGTACGTGACGGACCGTATGGGGCGGACGTGTCAAATTGTCACCGGACCATGATCCGGGCACCCAGTCTGAACGCCATGAGCTTGTCTGAGCTACGGAGGTCTGTCCGTTCGGCGTTCAATCGGTACACCGCAAGAAAGAAGTTACAGATCGAGGCATTCTATGCCTCAACGGTGGGTGATGCAGGGGAGAGCATGTGGCAACTTCTGAAGGTGACCAATGATGCATCATGGGACAACTACATGGAGGTCGTGTGCAATCCTGATGCTGAGATATATGCCAAGCCAATGGTGTATGTGGAGTTCGTGGAGAGGACAGAATCATGCGGACAGGTTGGATATGATGCTGCTGGTGAAGATGTAGTACCTGCGGGAGAACATGTGGGCGAGGAAGTGGGTGATGAAGACCTCAGGAGGCGTGCGGACAATTTTCAGGCCAACGAAGGTGTGGGGGAGAGGTGGTGGGCCACCCGTATTGACTGTCATGAGTACCTTGCGGATAAGGTGGAAGAAGTGGGGAGCGAGGAGGACGAGAATGTGGAAACAAACAGTTCCGGAGAGGACGACGATGGCGAAGGCGAAGGTACAATTGGAGGGGTGGTGGGTGGTGTTGTGACCACCGACGTTGCGTACGTGTCGTCCAGACTAGACGACAACGCAGCGGCATCCCTAGTTCTGCCACAGGCGGAGGAGGCAGAATGGGGGTTCAGCGAGGCCACACTCATTTTGGGGCAGTGCTTCAGTAATAAGAGTGCTACCCAGCAGGCTATTGCTAGATATGCCGTGAACATTAGCCGGACGTATCGGGTGCACAGGTCAAACCCGGACACGTACATTGTGAAGTGTGTCAACGGGTCCTGTCTTGGCAAAGTTCGTGCACAGCGGTACAAGGGCGCTGGCACGGTGTTTCGGATAACGGTACTACATGATCACAGTTGCGAGCTTGCGGGGCCAATACATAGGCACCGCAACATGACATCATCTTATGTTGCGGAGCTGGTGAGCCACCTCATCGTGGCAGATG
Organism: Melocanna baccifera; assembly: GCA_036346265.1. NCBI lineage: Eukaryota > Viridiplantae > Streptophyta > Magnoliopsida > Poales > Poaceae > Melocanna > Melocanna baccifera. Next base: position 19,526,849 of record CM070694.1, on the reverse strand, counting down.
TGTCCATTTCTCCAAAGATTCTAATGGCAGAGGTAGCGAATATGGTGGGATCCAAGTCAGCTACAAGAAGGTATGGCGGGCGAAACGAAAGGTGTTGCACCGTATGTTTGGGACTTATGAGGAGGCGTACGACCTGGTTCCAAGAATGCTACAGCAAATTGCAGAATCAAACCCAGACACGTACATTAACAGGTAGGAGAGAGTGGATCCTACGAAGGGCCTGAATTATTTTATTCTTGATAGAGTGTTTTGGGCCTTCCATCAGGCGATTGAAGGGTTCAGGTGGTGCCGTCCAGTGCTAACGATGGACGGGACGTTCCTATCGGGCAAGTACAAGGGTACTATCCTTACCACAGTTGCAGCTGATGCAAATGACCAGTTACTCCCAGTGGCATTTGCAATTGTGGAGAATGAGAGTACGGAGAGCTGGCTTTGGTTCCTTGCAAATGTGAAGCAAGCCATAGTGCAAGATCGCCCCGAAATGTGTGTCATCTCGGACCGTAATGCAGGCTTGATGTCTGCATTGCGAAAGATGCAGAATGGGATACAGCCCCCCTTCCAGTGGAATGATCTGAAGAACCGTTGGTGCATGAGGCATTTCGCAGCGAACTTCCACAGAAGGTTCTGTAGCAAGGACCTAATGAAGATGTTCAAGAAGCTATGTATGCAGAACCAGAAGCGGAAGTTCGAGACCTTGTGGAGGCAACTCGATCAGGAGGCTAGCAAGTATGTGTAGACAGAAGCTGGGTCTATAGAGGGAGGCTTCACAAGAGTTGGGGTGTTCACACAGTGGGTTCAATCCAATGCACCTGATCTGGAGATGTGGTCTTTGTTACATGATATCGGGGGGCAAGGTATAGAATCATGACGACCAATATGTCCAAGGTTTACAACGGTGTTTTGAAGGGCGTCAGATCCCTACCGATCACGGCAATTGTGGACGAGACTTGGAACCGGACTGTCGGGTACTTTGTGAATAGAGCCATGATGGAGAAGAAGCACCTGGACGAAAACAAACAATACTCTGAGGTAATGCAGGCCTACATGGATAAGAAGATGGAGAAGGGTCGTTCCCACATTGCTCAAACCATAGATGGCTTAAGGAAGAAGTTCGAGATCCGCCTCAGACAGAAGTACGTCATGTGTCACATTAGAGGGGATCGCAAACAGGTATGTACGATTGATGAAAAAGCATCTTGCACCTGCAACAAACCCCAGCTTCTGCACAAGCCATGCTCGCATGTGTACGCTGCATGCGCGGTATGGAAGCAGGCGTCGACGTAGTACATCTCAAAGTACTACGACATACAGCACTTATATGCAACCTGGAGTGCAGAGTTCCATTCATACGGGGTAGACATGTACTACAGGGAATTATGGCCAGGGGAGGTAAAGTGGGTGCCTAATGATGCACTGAAGCATGTCGGTCGTGGAAGACGACAAAGCTGTCGCATCCGCAATGACATGGATGACAGCCAGCGTGGGGATCGAGTTCGGCGTCCAAAGTGTAGGCTATGCAAGGCGATTGGGCACTCCTCGGCCAAGCCCAAACAGGCCATCATCAAGCAACGCTCCGTAGTAGCAAGCATAATATTTTTCTGTACTCATTATTGCTTCCATGTGTACGCTTTGATGGTTCCATGTCTCTATGTCGCGCACATTAGCTTGCAACATTTTACCGTGCGTATTTTATGTATGTTTTGGTATATTTCATATGTTTCCCTGTTGTGTGGGTCATATTCGTGTGCACATTTTATGTATGGTTGGTACATCCCGTATGTTTCCCTGTCGTTACGTTTGGTGTTAATTATGTTGTCATTGCTTGCACATTTTATTAACAATGTGGACTAACTTGTTTTCCTTCATTGGCAGGAGATGGCGTACGAGTTGCTAGACCCCCGTTGGGATGAGGGGCACCGATGCCTGTCATGGACCTCAGGAGACGGGCCTCCGTGCTTCATCCTTAGGAGCCCCCGAGAGCACTGGCCTCTCGACCAGCGGTACATCCCACTACTTCGGTACACCAGGCTGCTACCCATTGCACGTATGTTGGATATACGACATACGTTCCAGTATGACGCGGCGTTGCTGTCGGCTCTTGTTGATCGTTAGAGGCCGGAGACTCATACCTTCCACTTCCGGTGGGGTGAGATGACGGTTACTCTACAAGACGTGACGATGCTTACAGGTCTATCCATTCGTCGTGCTACTGTAGTGCCACCCCCAAAGGACCCAGATTGGAAGGTCCATCTGGGTCACCGGTTCGGTCATCCGCTCCCGAACAACGTAGTTGGTGTGCCTCATGGATGGCTTCGTCAGTTCATGACATGTCTTGGACACGCAGATGAGGACACGGTGCGGACGCACTTCGTTGCGTACGTGCTATTTCTGTTCGGGTGGGTCTTGTTCCCTACCACCACTGGAGACTCCGTGCAACCTAGCTACATACACCTAGCAGAGTCGTTGGCAGATGGGTGGCCTGCCGAGGTGCCACAATATAGCTGGGGATCAGTAGTTCTTAGTGCCACATATCGGGGCTTGTGCGATGCCTCGCAGCGTAGTACGGCCAACGAGCCGGTCCTATCCGTCTGCTACATTCTTCTTCAGTTGTGGTTGTGGGAACACTTTCCCGTTGGTAGGCCCTACTTCGATCCTGCTGTGCACCCTTATGAGTTCGGCCCGTAGTTCTACGGCCTTGATGATGGCGATGACCCCGTTGATGGGCCCACAATGGGTACGCGTTGGACACATGGTCACTTACGGTGGGCCAAGGAGAGACCGAGACGTGTGTACCCGGAGTTCCACAACATGTTCGAGACTCTCCACGACGCCGACATAGTCTGGTGGCCATGGACTCCACGGTTCATTTTGGACATGGTCCCCCATGGATTATCATCTCAGTGCGGGTTGGATCACATGTACTGGTTGACGACATGTCACTTGGTGTTCTCGCAGTGTGTCGAGCCATACAACCCACAGCGAGTCATAAGGCAGTTCGGCCTGTACCAGCATATCCCACCCCTGGCAGGACGCCCTCTTGCACCTAGCACCCACCGGTATGTCATTACACGGTAAATTTAAATAATGCATTACTTTGTGCCCCTACTAACTGTGTAATGTCTCAATTAACTTGTAGGCAATCGAGGCGAGGGCGAGCCAACGAAGACTGGACAGTCATACAGCGGCCGTGGACAGACATGTGGCGTGACCAGGCGGACACGATGGTTCTGGAGGAGACACGGGAGTACGACCTCGACACGTATACTTCATACCTTCGGTGGTACCTTTTACGCACCCGTAGTAGGCTTACTGGGCCACCGCCACATCGTCCAGTCGAGGTCATACACGAGGACGCTGTACAGGCAGGTCCATATCGGCATCGAGCGGCACGTCACGACGAGACGGTACGATTGATATGTAATTAACCTGTGAAGGATTTCGTTTTAACTCATTCTTTGTTTCACTGCAGTTGGAGCGGTTACATCGTATCCACGACGAGTCTGCTCAGGCACTGAACCATGCGAGGGCAAATTCAAGTGATCGCTGGATCACTTCAATGCGCAACATCTTTGAAGAAGCCAGGTCTGCGATACGAACCCTCAGTTGTGGTCGCCACAGAGACGATGCTGTTGTACGACACGGCCACGGAGTACGTGAAGCACCACCACCAGCAGCACGGCCATCGTCGCCACGTCCATCGCAGTCCAGCAGTCGGCCCAGCTTCGGTCGCTCGTCCTCCACGCGCTTCGCACCTTTGGTTGGACAATTGTCAACTTTTTATTCGTCCACTCGATTGCCATTTATCTCTAACCACATCTTCTTCTCGCAGCATTTCCGACAGGACAGCACATTGCTACAGCCATCGTCGTCACGTCCGACGCAGTCAAGCAGTCAGCCCAGCTTCGGTCGCTCGTCCTCCACGCGCTTCGGACCGTCGGTTGGATAATTGCCAACTATTTGTTCGTCCACTTGATTGCCATGTATATGTAACCACATGTTCTTCTCGCAGCATTTGCGATAGGATAGCACGTTGCTACAGCCATCGTCATCACGAATGGCGACGGAGGAGCCAACGTGCTCTCCAGGCCGACGGTCCCTCATTCCAGGGAGCGACCGTGACTCGGCGCACCAACCGGAGGTGGCGTTGCCCTCGTTCACCTCTGGCGTGCAGTCCAGCATACAAGACCGGGACATGTGGCATGGGCAAACCTATCAAGGCTACACAGCGCAGGAGTACATGCGCGATTTTCCTCCCACACCCAGAATCGGCAACCGCCGAGGGCTTCCTGCGTTTCATGAGAAGAAGATTTTAAAACATACCTACACGATTTGACTGAATCCGAAACAATTGTACTCACCGAGTGATAGGGACACTTGTGTGAGGTCTTACGTCTAACTACCGTATTGCATTGTGGGCAAATCACCGTGGGTGCCGATGAAGAGGTGCTGAGATGACTCATTTCGGCGTCCGGGGGAGTGAGCACGAAAAAAAGCTACAACTAATTTAGGAGATGAGGGAGAGCAATGCAGGGGACTAGGTGAGGAATGCCTCCCTCTTATAGGCTCGGTGGGGGGGCTTCACTCACAGAGGCCACAGAATAATGAACCGTCACGCAGAGACAACACGAAAGAGGCCAGCTTTGCAAAGAGGTGAGCTTTACGTAGTGACAAGACGAGACGGGCCCGCTTTATGCAGTGTCAGCGCATGACTCGGCAGCTTTGTGCAGCGAGGGGGACGAGTGGCCTGCTTTACGCAGCGACGAGACGAGACGAGTCAGCTTTGGGCAGTGACAGCACAAGACTTGGCAACTTTACGCCGTGAGGGGAAAGAATGTCCTGCTTTACGCACCGACAAGACGAGACGGGCCGACTTTACTTTACGCAGTGACAGCACAAGACTGGGCATTGCTTTGCGCAGTGTCAGGCCAAGGCAGGACGCGACGAGATGAGGGAGGCCAACCCTGCACAGTTTCATTAATTTCCGGGGCACCTTTTCATGGTTCGAAATTATCCGCACCTTTTCATGTATGCACTAGCATTAATCATATGTATCAATTTTCACATTTTTATAACTACATTAGGATGAAAGAATTAGTATCAACAAAATTACAATAAAATTTTAGATAGTTGTTACAACAAAATTACACAAACAGTAAATTGGACTGTACATAAAATAAACTTCATATTTTTCAAACATCATTTCATATATCCAAAATTATTTTTATTCTAAATATAACCTTACAAATACATATAAATTTTTTACGCTCGGGGAAATATAACTTTACAAATACATATAAAATACGATATCTAAAATTAATTCCATACATATCTAAAATTTTATTTAGTCCAAAAATTTATGGCCTCTGAAAAGGCTACGATATATGAATTTATTACGAGACTACAGACTCTGAAAAGCCTACATACGAATTTTCATGATACAACGTGACATCTTTCCGCAGAGACATGACAAAAGAGCCCAGCTTTGCGCTGAAAGCTCTGAAAAGGCTACGAAGTATGAATTTATTACGAGATTATAGTCTCTGAAAAGCCTACATAGAGCCATTTATTGCTACACTGGAAACCTAGAAGTCTACACTGGAATTTATTACGAGACTATAGTATCTGAAAAGCCTACATAAAGGCCTCCTATGTCTTCCATACCACATCTCCTCCTCAAGACATCACAATACTACTACACAACAATATCTTCCTGGAGGTTCGACCCATTTGGAGTGCCGGAGTGGCATGAGCGCTCGAAGTGCCATTGCGGCTTTCGGACGATGTTGTGCGTCTCAACGGATACAGTACAACGAGCCAACTACGACCGTAGGTTCTTCAAGTGTCCAGACCTGGATGACGACTTCGTGGTAACAACGACAACTAAATCCTTTGTTTCTCGTTACCGTTTCTCAACTTGATCCATGACATGTACCACGCCACACATAGCCTTGTGGGTTCATGCAATGGGTGGATCGGGTGCCGCCGGCATGGCCACGGAACCGGCCAGTGGAGGTGGAAAACAAAGGATAATACTTTGCCAAGATGACTCAGGCTCGCGAGGTGGAACGACAGATGCGGCTTGAGCAAGAGCGCCGCGTGAGGGTGGACCAAATCCGTCTGAAGGGCAAGGAGGATGGGCTGCAAAGGAGGTAGGAGCAGTTAATTCTGCGTGAAGCAGCCATCAAGCGTCAGGAGAAAGAGCTTCAAGCTCGTGAGGCAGCTCTCCAGAGCAAGAGTGACAGGAAGAAGGATGCAGCGGAGCCATCTTCAAGGCGCGACAAAAAGGGGAAACAACCACGCTACACCTAGTAGACAAGATGTAATAGACCCAGTCCGCACGAGAGGTCGTACGAGCAGTTGGGTCGGTTAGTCTGATATCATGCTATATGCTATGCATGTAATAAAAATGTACGCGCCATGGTCGTCCCAACTTTATAAGCTTATTATCTCGGCTTTTCGCATGCAATAGCTGGGAAAGAATCTACTTACTACTAACGGCAGGTTCATTCTCTCAGAGTTTGAGCACATTGTGCTTCTTAATAGATTCCAATTGGAGTAGACAGACATGACAAAATAGTTCAGTTCTGCACACAGACATGATAAAAGGGAACAGCTTTGCGCAGTGACATGACAAAATAGTTCAGTTCTGCACACAGACATGATAAAAGCGGTCATCTTTGCGCACTGACGAGACAGCCTGGCTTTGCGCAGTGACATTAAAACACAAACAGCTTTGCGCAGCGACAGGACGACGAACACAACAAATAAAATACGACACATTACTAACGTAACCACTCTCTCTACTCCACATCGTAGAAAACGTACTGATACAAGGTACAAGCATACACCGTGTTGCCTACATGCCAAATGAGTCTCGTGGCACCCACATTGAGTATTGCTGAGGGGGACGCCTTGGACGTGGCTGGCCATCGTTGTAGTGGCACGCACATATGCAGCTAGGGTTCGTGCAGCAACATCCGGAATCGTACGCGCTTCCTATCTTCACGACCTCCTCGTTGCCCCTCTTGCGTTGCATCTATTGGCGGAGGTCGTTGTTCTCCTCGTTGAGAGTTTCGATTCGCTCCTCCAACTCAAATATTCGTTCCCATAATGTATTCACGTAGATGACAATATACCGTTCATGAGGAGGGTCGATCCAGCGTGAGAAGTCGTATTTTGCCATCTGCGGGAAAGAACGGTTACCAAGGATGAACCATAAGTAGTCATGAAAATTGTACTATTAGCAATTTCTACCCCTGAGTGTGGGCATCGGAAGAAACGTCGTCCGCCATCGACTGGGCCATCCAAGACCTGCACGACCGCGTCCTCATTGTGTCTGCATTTTCGCCACGCGGGTTGAGCACGTCGGCTTGGTATCAGGCGGTACTGTGGACCGAAGTTCTCCCTCCTTTCCAAGAGAAGTTCTTTCTTCGGTGACCCATATCTGACTGGACTCTCGACTTCCGACATGGTATGTTTCTGCACGACGGAGAAGGGGTTGGGGCTTTGATCAATTTAAACAGTTCTCTACGTAGGGGCCGGGGGACCAAGAAAATGACGCAGCTGACACGTGTTCACAAGGGTAGGGTAGTCACGAGGGCCCCTCCAAGCGGGTGTCATCATGTTATTTTATGGCTTGGTCATTTTTTCTACGCGTCACCCACTGCACAGACTAGACGGGGCCAGCTTTGCGTGTCGACATGACCAAAGATCAGAAAACAGGGTCGCATGACTTTACGCCGAGCGGAAAGAGAGTCGACTTTACGCAATGAGTAGAGCGGTGACATGTCAAGACGAGACGGGACAAGTGGCCTGCTTTACGCAGTGACAAGACGAGACGGGCCCGCTTTACTCAGTGTCAGCACATGACTCGGCAGCTTTGTGCAGCGAGGGGGATGAGTGGCCTGCTTTACGCAGCGACGAGACGAGACGGGTCATCTTTGGGCAGTGACAGCACAAGACTTGGCAGCTTTACACAGTGAGGGGAAAGAGTGTCCTGCTTTACGCATTGACAAGACGAGATGGGCCGGCTTTACTTTACGCAGTGACAGCACAAGACTGGGTATTGCTTTGTGCAGTGTCAGGCCTAGGCAGGTCGCGACGAGATGAGGGGGGCCAACCCTGCACAGTTTTATTAATTCCCGGGGCACCTTTTCATGGTTCGAAATTAACCGCACCATTCTAACCCCTGAGCGTACATAAGGAGGTGAAAGGGATTGGAGATAAGGCACTACAGAATCCAAACTCCACACTTTCAAGATGGACAATCGGCAGAAGGCACAATGGGAGAAGATGCAGAAGCAATGGGAGGAGATTCGCGACATAGCAAGAGCTACGGCGGCCCGCGACGAACAGGCGAAGGCAGCTGCGGCGCGGGCCCAAGAAGCGGTGCGTGCGAGGAGGACAGCTCCCCGAGAAGATATCCCGCGTCGCACCGACCCCATCCCGACGGTTCCAACGGAGCGTTCGCCGCAAGAGCCACCAGAGGGGGAGAGGCCTCCCCTCTGTTGGTGTCAAGACCCATGTAAGTTCTTCAAGTCGAAGCACCCACTTAGTCTGGGTATGCGCTACTGGGGTTGCGCAAACTACTCCAGCGACTATCCTGACCGACGTTGGGACACAAGGACCTATCGGCAGCCAGTAAGAACCGCTTACAGTGTGTTCCTCCCCACTACTTCTCGTTTCATGTACGCACTAATATTTCTTGTGTACTCGTAGTCCCCGGAACCGCTGTGCGGGTATCGCAAGTGGATCGACCTAGAGATCCACCCATACGACCAGTGGACTCTCGACTTCCAGCAGTGGGATGAGAGAACGGCATCGGAGATTCGCGAGGCGGAGCGCCGGAACGACGAGCAGGCCAAACGTATACGTCGGGAGACGGAAGCCCATCACGAGGCGTGCACGCGTAGGGGGCACGAAGCTTGCGAAAGGGAGCGCGAAAGGAAGAGGGAGCTAGCGGCCAAGGCAAAAGAGGCATCCAAGGAGTTCGACGCAGAGGTCGTGAGGAAGGGAAAATGGCCCTGGTCCACGCAGTAGGTGGGGCTGTTCCGCGCTGGTCCGGTGAATGGCCCCGGTTATTAGGTGTGTGTGTGTTCGGGTTTGTTTTCGTCCGCATAACAATACGCACATGTATCGTAGGAGTGTGTCGGTTTGTTTTCTATTGTGCAACTTTGTGCGCTATGTTATTTTCATGTTTACCTTTGCATTCAATTCTTCGTGTCCTCACTATCGCTTACCTTCTTACTTACCATCCGTTTCTACGCTAATCGTATGTTCATCTTCTCATTGCAATCTTTTTCGAAATCTCTTTCAGCAGTACAAATGGCAAGTTCAGACGGATTAAATAATATGACATATGAGAACTTAAATATCCAAACCAATAAAAAAAAAATAACTACATGAAAGGACTAAAATCTATACTTTTCTCATTTTGATAAATTGCTAAAATTTTAGCACTTTGCTTAGTTTTAAGTACATTTCTGATTTTCATATATTTTAATGTGCTCATAATCTGAGGTAGTCATAATTATGATTTTTAATCCTCAGATATTGGTCTATATGAATTTTCTTTTCCAGAATTATTGGACTCTTTTAAGTCAGTTTTTCAGCTAACTTTTGGAGCTCAAATGGAATGCATAAACTTTCACATAATTTTTAGCATTTTTCTGATTTTTATATCTTTTAATGTGCTCATAATCTTAGGTAGTCATAATTATGACTTTTCATCCTCACATATTGGTCTATATGGACAAATTTTTTCAGAATTATTGGACTCTTTTAAGTCAGTTTTTCAGCTAGTTTTTGAAGCTCAATTGGAATGCACAAACTTTCACATAGTTTTGAGCACTTTTCTGATTTTCATATATTTTAATGTGCTCATAATCTGAGGTAGTCATAATTATGACTTTTCATCCTCAGATATTGGTCTATATGGATAAATGTTCTCAGAATTATTGGACTTTTATAAGTCACTTTTTCAGCTAACTTTTTAAGCTCAATTGGAATGCACAAACTTTCACAATTTTGAGCACTTTTCTGATTTTCATATCTTTTAATGTGTTCATAATCTGATGTAGGCATAATTATGACTTTTGATCCTCACATATTGGTCTAGATGGACAAATTTTCTCACAATTATTGCACTCTTCTAAGTCATTTTTTCACCTATCTTTTGAAGCTCAGTTGGAATGCAAAAACCTGTAAAACTGCTACTTATATTGCAATGTCCAAGCCTACAACAAAACTATCAGAAGTTTGATTTTTACAAATATTGTAAATATCTTTGTAAGTAAGTAATCAAACTCGAAAATTAATCATATGTATCAGTTTTCACATTTTTATAATTACATTAAGATGAAAGAATTAGTATCAAACTCTATGTGTTCAATATGTTTTAAATATATTTTCAGATAGTTGTTACAACAAAATTACACAAACAGTAAACTGGAATATACATAAAATTTATATTTTTCAAACATCGTTTTATATATCCAAAATTATTTTTATTCTAAATATACCCTTACAAATACATATAAATTCCATACGCTGGGGAAAATATAATTTTACATATACATATAAATACGATATCTAAAATTAATTCTATATATATCCAAAATTTTATTCATTCCAAAAATTAATTCTATACATATAAATATTTTCTAAATACAACTTCATAAATACAATTTTATTTATTGCAAAAATTACTTCCATACACATCGTTTTGTACATACGGTCGGACAGCTCGGTCGTGCGGTCGGTGCATCGCACGACTGTGCTCTGATGTAAGCGTGCGATCGGACCGCACGACTCGACTGTAGCACCGGTCGTGCGGTCCGGTACCGCACGATTGGACATGCGTCGGCTCCCTCGCGGTCGTGCGGTCGGAGCTGCGGTCGTGCGGCACGTCCGGGGGCTAGATGTGGAATTGTTTCGCAATCGGTGCTAGTTCGGGAATTTTGTAGCTACAGGGTACTACAATCGTCCAAATTTCATACATGGGTTCACTAAAAGCATGTAAGGCAAGTAAATACTCTGCAACTTCATAAAAACATCTGATTTGACCCAAAACTGGAAGATAGGTAGAGCAGAGTTGGGCATAACATCCGACAATTAATCCTATGAAAACGGATCCTACTGTTTTAGCAGCTCAAAAATGGTAAAAGGACGTCGCATCACTCAAAATGTTTAGCATTTTTTTCCACGGAGGACATGATCGATTGATAGGAAAAAGGTGTAGCACCGGTATAACAAGAGAGTAAATAGTATCTGTAAACTTTTTCTAAGTACTTTATAATTCTTCACTTTAATAGATATAAGAAGCTAAAAAAATTAAAAAACCAGAAATATGAAAAAAAATCATTTTGCTACAGTGATTTTAGATCAGTGAACAATAAAAATAACACTATTTTAAATCCAAAAATTCATAAAATTTTTGATTTATAGATTCAAAAATTTTAAAACTTGAATCATGACCTTAAGAACATATCCTGATCAAAAATCTTGAAAGAACTTAAAAGAATTGAGATCATTTGGTTCGTCAAACTCTGCTGCACCAAAACCGAATTAAAATCTAAAATTGAGCTAACTCTCAAATGACAGTTCCAAATCATTTAAAATTTGGTATACACCTTCTCTAGTATGTCAGAAACATATTCCAATAAATGATTAAGAAAATTATTATTAAATTTCTGATATTTTTTCGTTTGAAGTAAGGTTGTACAAAAACCGATCAAAAAAATAAAAAAATGATGAATATGACTTACTCATGGGTGATTGATGGATAAAATGGTTCTAGATGTATTTTTACATATCACAGTAAGCATTGACATCAAAGAAATCGAGCCAAAAATACTTTGATCAAGAAATCACTCGTGAGGGTCAAATCTAAGCAAAACTAGTTTTTTCATGAACTTGTCAACTAAGTGATTAGATAGGTGAAGATTGATTTTTAGAAATTATTTTCATCTTTTACACATCTTTGACATAGGAAGATCAAAAAGGAAAAAGAGAAGAGCAAAAACTAATCAAATCAAGAGCAAATCAATCAATACAAAAGAAATCCATGGAGATGAATAATGATTGATATATTGTTACTTGAGAATTAAAGTACAAGAGAAATCCACTTGAAGGACAAAAGAGCACACCACAACATTCAGCTTCTCTCAAACCCTAACATTAGAACAATTGATCACAATAAAATGATGGTTGGATAGTTAACTTCAAATCCTCATCTCAACCCGTTAAATAAATGGGCTAGCCAGCCCATCTAATCTTTAGTGGATGCTATCCACTTAGCGTATATATGAAAAACCCAATAACCCTATACACACAAGTTTTAACTCACACACTATAATTATGCATGATTTTTAATATGCGCAAGTCCGAATCTACTAAGTTTTTAGTCTTAATCTAACTTGACCGTTGTTTTGTATTTGACTGATATCTTGTTTAGCTGTATGAATCAATCCTAGTTGAGTTTTGATCTTTGTATTACGCATGTCTCTCCCTGCCAAATAAGGAGATTTTATTAGTTCCTGGTCTCACCATAGGCTTGCAAGGCCTTTTTTATTGGAAGACAGTGGGATTTTGGTATGTTTTGTTTATGCTGCTCTGTTACATATTGGAGTCCAGCTTTCTTTTGGTTTCATTTGTTTGAAAGATTTTACTAGAGTTATCTTGGTTCACTTATTTCAAACTATGTCTGTCTAATGAAGATGAGATAAAATAATTTATCTTCCTTTTGCACTTATTATTATTATTATTATTATTATTATTATTATTATTATTATTATTATGTAGCATTATTATTATTGTGGTGTCCAACTATTTGTAATTATTTCTCAGTGGCCAACATATTCCTTTGTGCTATTGCATAAATAGCAAATTGTAATGTCATTTTTTACATATGAAATTAAGAGTTGCTTTCCACCAGTATCTAAATGTCTTTTGCAATAATGGTAATGATAGTGGTTATCTATCAAATCAAGCTGGAACCAAAACTTATTAGTACCTACTGCATTTATCTACAGTATGGGTACTCTTTGGAACCTAACCTAACCAGTCAACTGTTGATATGTAGGACCCTATTGATATTGATGTCTTCCTAGATGTAACAAGAGTAATTGATTCTCTTCAGAACAAGGGAATTGCTCCTGCTTTAGCTTGGTGGGCAGAAAACAAGTCTCGGTTAAAGAAATCAAAGGTTTGGTTTACATTGTGTTATTTTATTACTAATGTTCTTCCATTGACATAGTAGTGAGATGGAATAATGAATCTGTGCATATATGATAGAATACTGGTGAATGTGGCGCTTGCATTGATCTCAGACTATTGATAGTTCTGAAAGATCATGAATCATGTCGGTTTGCCTATTGAAATTCTTCATATTTGTATCTTCTAAATTGCTTGATGATGGGATAGATTGGTTTCAACATTTATAATCATTTGTGGCATGAATGTTGCAAAACTTGTGCCCTGCTCTTCTTCATTGGAGGTGATTTGTTCTGCACCTCTTTCTGCTAGAAAGCATCAAAGTCTAAATGAAATAGGGGGAGTGTGCATATATCGATGAGTAAGATTTTAGTGCATGATGTTTCCTGTTGTCATTTTGCAACGAAACAAAACAAACCCATATTTTGCTAGCTTCTGCGTGGCATATATTATCTTCTTTATTTCAATACTTTCGTTTGTTCTAATACATTAGTGTCTTTTGTTATTTTCCCTACAGAGTAAGGTCGAGTTTTTACTGAGGCTTCAAGAAACAAAATGTTGGACACCACAATAATAATAATAATAATAATAATAAGTGCAAAAGGAACATAAATTAACTTATCTCATCTTCATTAGACAAACATAGTTTTTACTAAAAACATTGAGATGACATTGTGATGCATATAGTCAATCAAAACCAGTCATATAAACTACATACTAAAGTCACAAGGTGTGATATATGGACTAAATAATCAAATGTAGTGAAGTGATCTGAGGTGTTAGGTTTGTACTTTGTAACAAAAATGCTCCCCATGACAGACAGTGAGAATTGCTATTTAGATAATGATTTCTTGGAAACTACACTAATAGTACTATTAGGGAAGTTACAAACGAAATTAGTTCTAACTATATATTTGTTTGAAATATTCCAATTTTCTACAGTATATTAGTATCTTTTCTCTTCCGTACCGGAGACGTGCATTGAATGGTGCATGGCCATGTATATGGTTGTATATGCTTATATACTAATATTAGAAAAGGCATAGACATAGTTATCCTCGTGTTTTTTTGTTTTATTTTGAGGAAACAAATAACAAAATGCTCCCTGTGACAGACAGTGAGAATTGCTATTTAGGTATTTATAATATGATTCTTTCACTGTTCATTTCCTCTCAATAATACTTGTTAATGATCATATAAGTGGCTCACAGAAAGAACAAAAGACTGTCTTTGGGAATGTTCAGTTAGAGCCTACTTACAACACAAGGTATTCTTTTGGACTCTTCTTAAGAGCAAGCCGCATACTTATGAAAAGGAGGTTTAATCTCATGGCAATTTTCATTAGAAAAGTGGAATGTTTAAATTAATAGGATTGCACCAAAAATGTTATCTCATGTCTTAAAAGTGGAATGTTGAAATTAACAGGATTACATCAAACATACTCTTTCTGTTCCCTTGTGATTAGGCCGCTCACTTTTTTTTGTCTTATGTGATGCAGATCGGTGTTGTTCCATGAGGTTGAGATGAACATACGTACCAGACCTACTGGACGTCCATGCCAAGGTGATTTGGAGTGCGGCGCAAATATGAGAGAACTCTTTTGGAACTCGCTACTTGCGAGTAATTTTACTAGATCACACTATAAGTTATTTCATGTACTTGCGAGTACTTACATAGTATTAATGCACCTATAGCTACATGGACTTCCTATGATCCTCCACTGTTCTTTGGCTTTGATTGGGTTAATATGCTGTATAGATCAATTAATTGTTTTCTTACTGTTCTTTGCTTGACAACGTGTGTATTTTATATATTAAAACTTATAGATAGCTAACTGATTTGGTGGATTTCTGTTTTATGAATTATGTTGATCAACACTTCACTTTTGACACGTAGCATGATACCTAATTAACTACAATCTAACAATAAGAAAACAATTAATTGATCTACTTGCGAGTACTTCAACAATTAATTTTTTGTTAGATCTAGCAGCCTAGCATGCAGGTGTTACGAACTACTTAGAATCATCTCAATGGCTTCATGTTGTAAACTTATACTGCGTTTGTCAATTATTGCTCTTCTGTATCGAAATTTTGCTTTGAGATTTTCGTCTCGGGTCACCATCGTCCGTTCATCACCAGCGCATGAGCAGCATAGCTAGGCGCCTGGGCTGCACGTACACATGAGGATATATGCATCTTGCTCATTGTTATATAAGCTTTATTTTCTATTGCAATGCATGAGCACAAGACTAGTTAAGTATAATGGGGTTCCATGGCGCGCATGAGGTTGCACCAAGTTGGACGAAAGGTGAATGAGAGAGGAACTATTTTCACTTCGGAAACTACATTTCTGCACCTCTAAAATTTAGGTGTTGCATAGTAACACGCATTTCCAATATCTTGAACCATTTTCTCTATCACTTAAAAATATGAGTCGATGATGGTCCGTTCTCTCTGACTCTCTGCAATTTCTCACTACTGCTTAATAGAGTGAGTTGATGAATAGTATATTCCTAAAAAAATCAAGCCAACATGTGGCCCAAGATATGCTCTCATTTTCTGATCTCTGATTTTGCATATATTCATCGTGGTTTTATAGTATCATATTATTACTGAGTTTATTAATAATTAAGATATGAACATTAGAGACGTGCTATCCATATAATATTTATTTTTCCATCACAACTCCTTTTCTTTTAAAAAAAGTGGTCAATTTGGAACGGCCTGTAGCTGCACTCTCGTGGAAAGGTGGCAGGAAAAGAAGCTACGCTTTCTGACGGAGAGAACAATGCTGGCGCTGTAGTACGCACACATGCAGCTAAGGCTCGCTCAACGGCTGCTACTCCTCCAGCGGGCCGCACGGGGTGCGGCGTCTGCCGCCCATGAATCCAAAAGAGGCCGAGTGGAGCGGCTTCTCTCGATCGTGTCATATGGGCCGGCCCACGTTTTATTAATCTCCTTCCCACTTCAGACTCGAGGCTGCCGCCTCCTCTTCTTGTTTCTTTTTCGCTCTGAGGCCTGAGGCTTCTTCTACTGAAAACGAAATCCCTAATTTTATCCTGCACATCCCGATGCCTGTCTCCTATTGTTTTGTCACATGGGGATACATAGCATTTTTCAGTGCCATGATAGAGCCTGGGACGAGGTCACTGGTAGAGATTCGCTTTCCTTCTCCAGGAATGGGACTCTCTGTCCTGCCATGAAGTTGCTCTCACTCAAGTCAGTCCGGCACCGTCCTACCTCTGGTTGGCATCAGGATCCTCCAATCGCACGCATCACTACGCGAACTACACATGCCGATCGATGTGTTGTTGCACAGTCCCTGACCGAGCCGGCATCGCTCTGAGCTAGGTGTAGCAGGGTCCCCTAGAAATCTTTGAGCGCCCAATGAGCAACGGGACCTCACTGTCTACCTGGTCTGGCCATCCTCCTCCTCTTCTTCGGCCGCACCTTGCTAATTCTGTTCCTCTCATGAGTGCAGTACCGTGCTGTACATGCTAAATAGGATCGCTCAGTGCTAGGCTCTGGCTGGTCCTCGATCTGCTGCTGAACGTACAGTATAATGGAGTAACACCCAATAATATTCCGAATCGGCTTGAGGGCGAGTGCGAGCGCTGAATCCCCGGGAATATGACATTTTCTAGGCCTCGTTCGGAGCATATGTGGTAATCCTCTAGGGATTTTGGAGGAGAGGAAGTACATCTTCTCTCTCTGTCTCACCGAGTAACTGGACATAGGGTTTCGTACAGATCGTTGCGAGAATGCTGCGTTGCAAAATCAGTGTTTTTTTACCCAATGCATATCACCATGATTTACATGCTGCTAGCTGCTTGTGTGCAAATGAAACCACCATACACTATCTGCCCGACAATCAGTACTGTCCCCGGAGTAATCAGACTAGCACTTGCAAGCTAATTTGACACGCTTTCCTCAACAAAAACCCAACAGTTCGACGAATGCTAAAACTCAAACTCTACACGAAGCTTTCGTAATGGCGACGTCAAATCGCCCTCGGCACCGATGCCAAAACCGGAGCTTGGATACGTCGGTTTCTCATCGCCCAGCAGCGCAACACGTTGCAACCCTAGTAAACATCTCCGGTCAATTATGCCCCGTCACTCGCGCTGGTTGAGCAGCCACTTGAATTGCTCGAGTTGCAAAGCCGACAATACTAGAATCTCATGAGCATCATGCTGGGAAAATTAAAGTTTTCTCGATCCTATCTGACAAGGGACGTGAAAAGGATCGGGCTGCGAAAAGAGGACGCATATAGGCCTTCTTTTTCACATGGATTTCCCTGGGATCGATCTGGAGTGTGTGCTTGCTATTGGAGCTGAATCAGTCAGTGTAAGATCATGTAGTGATAACTCCATGCATGTGATGAGTATTTAATTGTGCTTATACTTTGGTGTTGAAGTTTGAGCCTGATTTTATGTCTTTTGCTCTTTGGTTGTGCTATCAGGGAATTAGTGGTCTGACCGACTCTAAGTGGTAACTTGACCAGTTTTGCGGTCTGACCGGCCATGGTGGTAATCTAACCGGTGTGCAGTTATACCGGCCTGTAGTTGATAGTAGTTATTTTTCAGAGACGAACTTATTGCGTTGCACGAAAGAATTGAGAGCGGTCTGACTGGCCTCGTAATGGCGCTTTGACCAGAGTGTCAGGTGGTCTGACTGGCCTTGTAATGGTAGTTTGATCGAAGGGTGTAGAGTGGTCTAACTAGCTTGGTGGTCGCGGTCAGACCAGCCCCTATTGCTGAGAAGATTGAGTTGAGTTATTTTTGGGCTGTGTTAGTTATGGTGTGTGTCCATGCATGTATTGTTGATTTACTAATGAAAGTCAAGTGGATGTCATTTGTGTTCAGAACGATTGCTTTGTCTTTGGTGCATAGGGCGCTTGATAATTGTTGCAGTCAGCGGTAAGACGAAGGCTATAGAAGGAGTCCTAAGATTATGACGTGTCGTGTACCGGGTGGAGTATCATCTAAAGCGGAGAAGCATGAGAGAAAGATAAGGATCGTGATAGGCAAGTGTATACATGTGGTGTGCCAATTGGATATGTATGTTTCAAGTGGTGACATTCCTCGAGCAGGCGTATGATCTTGATAGTAAGTAATTGGATATTATGGACTATGGTGTGATGTGATGTGCTATAGAACTCAGGCGTTTCAAGTGGTGATAGCCTCAGAGCAGACATATGATCTTGGTGATGAGGCATTGGGCATCGCATCTTCGTGTGAAAACTAGTGAGTGACAATTAAGAAAATTATCCAATACTGGGTGGAATAGAGGTTTGCAAAACTGTGGCATTGTCCTAAACGGTTTAGGTCACGTCTTAGATAATGGAGCGTCTTATCGAGCTATTGAGCCATTAAAGTCGCTCTTTGAAAAACATGCAAGTATGTGTGAGTGAAAAACTCATTTGTGTGTAGGTTACTGAGTTTTTCTATTTGTAAGTGGTGTGATCCACTAAGCAGTGACTAGCGTTTAGGGTTAAATGTGATGTGAGAGCCTTTACTATATGCCTTATGAGACTTGAGAGATACATCAAGTCTAGGGTTAAGGTTTCCTTATGTTTGAGTCTTTTGTGTGTATATTCTAAGCTTAGAGCTCTACCATTCATAAGGGAGTGGATGTAAAATATTCCTCTTCAACTGAAATGAACATCCAAAGTTATTCAAGTGAGTTGCGTCATGGATCCTTTCTTGCGCTTTGATTTGCTTGGATTTTTTGTTTGAATTTCTCTTCTTGATCTCTCCTGATGCTAAGGACGTACAAGAGGTGGAGATATCTCTTAAAAATCATATCTCATCCTTCTAGGCATGATCTAGGAAGAGTTCTTGACTTTGTCCGACTTTCCTCAAAAGAGATGTGATTTTATGGTTTTGCTCTTGTGAGCAATTTGGCTTGAATTCGTACTGTGATCTAGCTTGCTATGATGTGTGAGAATCTATCCAAGATCATCTAGATCATCAAAGATTCACGAGTAAGAGTATATCAATGTTTCTCTCTTTTAATTTGTATAGTTTTGATGCAACCTTCCATGTTTTGGATAAAAGTCGCTATTTTGACATCGATCTTCATAATCTATGATTGAAATAGATTTTGAGCTTCATAATCTATGATTGAAATAGATTTTGAGCTTCATAATCTATGATTGAAATAGGTTTTGAGCTTCATAATTTATGATTGAAATAGATTTCTGACATTCTAGGAATAGTTTGTGATAAGTTTCACTATATTTGGACCAATGGTTTGATAATTGGTTCATTTCTTGGATCATGTAGTGTTGTTTTGCACTTTCCCTCCGCAAGCGATCATTCCACAAGGATCTGAATGGTCCGACCAATGAGTGGTCTGACCAGTGCCCGAGTGGTCCAACCGCCAAGCGGTCCGACTGGCGAAGCAAGTTGTTTGACCGGGGCCTGACGATTAGACTGCACCTGAGCCAGCGGTCAGACCGTGTAGGGCAATAACTCCACTATGAGTTGTATTCTTTGGCTCTTGGCTTTGGTGAGTTTAAGAGTTTTTGTTTTCGCTATGTGTTGTTGATAATCCTTAAAGAAAGATTTTGAAGAAGTCATTTATCCCCTTTTGACCTACCATGCTGATCATACAATCAATCAAGTGCGTGCGATCAATTTACGGTGGTTAGAGTCACATCCCACGAGGCCATGATGAGAAAGGAACAGAAGTTCTTGATGGTGTGGCCAAGCACTTGCTCATGTTTAGTCCCTTGCTTCTTGTCACCAGCTTGGAAAAAAATAGGCGCACTTAGGCGAATTAACGGTGTTTGTGTTCATATTGTGTGCCTGCCCACAGATATAGATTTGTAACATGTTTAAATTGGAAAGCTGAAGGTTATTGAGGTTTGCTTGTTTAGCCTGATTTTGGTTTAACAGTACATGGGGACGGAATTGCTTCTGAGTACTCAATGAGTTGTGCTCTCTGTTATGTACAAGGAGTCAAGGACCTAGGAAGCCATGCACATCCGCGCAATGAATCCTGCAGTTCTATGAAAGTAGATGTGGTGATCTAAAATCAAAAGTACATGTAGCAAATTTGCAAAAAAAAAACTAAAAGAATAAAGCATGTGATCTGTCAAAATTAAAAGTACATGCCGTAATTCACAATTCTTGAAAAGAAAATGCAAGTGCTCCTTAGTCTCCCCACAATAAACGCAAGCAAAACTAGGTCAAATCAGAACATGGAGCCACTGGGTCAAATTTTCTTCCAATTGGAGGCTTTACTTAATCAGCTCATCTAATCAAGAGCGATGATCAATCTGAGATGGCTCCAATGTAGATCTGTTCATGTATTTAGCACTATTGCCATTTTTCTATAATTTTGCCTCTAAACACCCGTTTTTTACCAAAAAAAAAATGGCCCCTCCCCGAGCTTGGAAAGCAAGATGGGTAACACGGCATGGTAGGAGACACATGTTACCTGCCGCGCCAAGGTAGCTCGGTTGAAGGTAGATGGCGCACCAAGCCAGGTGGGCGGGCCCATGGCGCTGCTGAGCTGTCCCTGCTTGGTAGCAACCTGCTGAGCTGCCGCTACTCGGTAGGTGTTGTCGAGCAGGGCACGGGGCAAGAGGTAGGGTGGCAAAAAACTAGTTAGTGGACCTTGTTGGTATTGGAATACGCGTAGGCTACGGAAGCAGAAAACAAAATTTTTCTACCGCGCACCCAAGAACATCATGCTAAGGAAGGATCATGGATCGTTACCACTTAGACGCCTTGCGCAATGAAGAAGAATTGGAAACCGATCCAATCTCGCGCGTCGAGGTAGTAGTGGAAGTAGCCGATCGTCCCGAACAGATCGTCTCCTCCACGCACGCCGATCAGCACTGCAACGAGCAGCGCCTCCACCGGTATCCACACGTCCGGGGCTGGAACGCCGATCGCGAGTGTACTAGCACTCGTGAGCAGCTAGGGTTTGGCTCGGGAGGTAGCGGCTAGGGTTTTGCTAGATGTTAACTGGGACGAATCCCCTCCGCCCCTCGCCTCCATATATATAGACCTCCTCACGTGGGCCTCGTGGACCGAGGCCCAATAGGAGTCTATTCGGATCTCTATCCGAATTGAGCCCATATCCGAATCATATTCGAATTAGTGTTCCAACCCGTTAAGCGTGCGACCACAGCAGGTTCACGTATACTTGGTCGTGACCGAAACGCCTTTCGATTACCATGTTAATAGCGGCCTCTACTAAGACATATTAACCCCAAAGTATATGTAAAGATCATATCGGTGAACTCTGTAATGTTCTCTCATGTACGAATCCTTTGCCTCACGATATAGATTGAGCTCAAGGCGAGATCTGTGTCATCCTCTTAATAGCTCAATCACTCTCTCGATTCCGTGATGGATTATAAACTCGTGATTGACTCCTCAATCACCTTGGCATGGCCATGCACTTTCATAATCCATTACATCGAGGGGCCTAGAGATATCTCTCCCATAAGGAGGGGCAAATTCTATCTTGATCATTCACATCCCACTACATGTTTCATGGCAAACCCGAAGACTACTTTTATGACTACCCGATTCACGGAGTAGTGTTTAGTAGTCCCAAAATAAGCTACTACTCATGTTGGGAACCATGATGATCTCAAGTCTAAGGACTCTACATAAACACTACTTGAGACCAACGATGACACATGGAATCTCTGCAGTGTCTCATGGCAGTCTATCCAACATATGTTCACTAACACATGTCCATATTATTGATTTGGTATCACCATACCATGATCCATGAGACATGATCATCAATCAATACATATGCTGATCTTTGTCTTTGAATCATATTTGTTCCTCATATGATATACGATCAGGGATCATTTAGAAATAGCAACATCTTAGTATTTAAGAGTCTCATGAATAAGTCACATACTCATTGATCAATAATGATGATGTCTATTCCAAGGAACAAAGTAATGTATCATAAACATAGTATGTGATATATACAACATCTCCATGTTGCCTCTAGGGCATATCACTAACAGTTGGCTCGGTTACCAGAGTAGAGACTTTATGTCCAAGCTTACAAATAATAACTTGAAAAGCTTAACAAGACTAGCAGTAGAAAACAATGGCGCGAAACCCTATGGTCAATGGAATCGATCGGTGGCGAGGTTTGGGGCGGTGGAGCACTTGGACGCACAGTGAACTCAAACTATAGTGAGTTCCGAGACATAGCAAGGAGCACAAGAGATAAAGCAGAGCACTGTGAACCCGTAGCAGTGGTCAGTAATGGTGAAGGACTTCGAAGCGATGGCAATTGCTTGCTAGAAGCGGGGACAAAGATGGTGACGCTTCACCTAATTCCCAAATGAACTAAGGTTTTGGTGAGGGCAAGGCAGTTTAGGCTGCGAAGATTGAATTTCTAGGGTCCCCTTTTAAAGTAGGCCGAGGGTGGAGTCTGTGTAGAGGATGGCAGTGGAGTCTGAGACGGCTACAACGAGTAGTCAAGGTTGAGGAAGAAGACCGGTGATGAGGACATCACACTTTTGGATACAAATAAGACTTCTCAACTTGAAGCAATACAATGGCCAATTACAAGGGCACGTGCACGACAACTAAATTATCAGGTGAACTCTTTTCTAGCAATGCATAACTGTTTAATGGAGAAGAGACTGCTACCTGATGCATGTAATGTTCTTTTACTCAGGAATTTAGGAGCTGATCAAGCGCACGGAGTACAAAATAAAGAGAAGTATATGCAAGCAAAGTACAAGAGTCACCACATCACTTTGGTGCCAGCTCAAGGAGCAACTCCAGTGGGACACATCTTGGAATCCAGTTTGGCCTCCAGGTCAATTCAGAGTTAGCCTGATAGATTCAACTTCAAATGAGCATAACTTTTGCATACGAACTCCGTTTGAGGTGTGCGAGTACAGCATAGAAAGAAGAATTCGTCCACTTTTCAATGGATCTAGCCCCACCTCCAAATTCCTTCTGTGCGCATCACAATCATCAAAACAAGTCGGCGTTGACTCAGCCTGACAGGTCCAATTTTAAATGATCATAGATTTTGCATCAAGAGTCCAATTGAAATATGTGAGTGCAGTATGGAAAGCTTATTTCGTCCACTTTTCAATGGATCTAGCCCCATCTCAAAATTTCTTTTGTGCGCGATGGAATCATCTAAACAAACTTTCGGTTTTAGAAACAGAGATAAAATCAGTTATGATTTGATTACTTTTCATGTGTTGAGAACTTTCCATAAGTAAGAGCCTGCGTACCTCTATAAATAGAGGCTCAATTGGCCATATAACTCAGGCTTGTTAAGATTAGTTTTTCATTGTGAAACTTTGTCGTGTGTTCTTGTGTCGATTAGACTAACAACTGCGATTGCAGACCTCAACCCTTTGTGTTCCTCATTCATATTCGTAATAGTCATATTGCTCTTTATCTTGTTCTTGCTTGTTCTTTGATTGCTTGTAGGAATTGAATCTCGTATTCAGGTCAACCGCGTTCTTGGCACAATTGATATCGACTAGGGTGTGGTGTAGCGATTGCAGGACAGACTTGGTCGTCTCGATCAAGTAGCCTCATCGTCAATATCATATCAAATCGAAGTTATCCTTCTCATCGAAAGATCGGGCTATCCCTCATCAACCGGCTCAAAGACGAAGCAACTGACAAGTGGGGTCAGCCAATCGGTGATGGTGCGATGGGGAAAATGCAGAGCACACACAGACCGATGCGTGGCATGAGGCAGGCTGGTTGATAGGTGGGTCCGAGCTGGCAGTGAGAGAAAGGGAGGTAGGCTGGCGCAAGTTGGCCGGAGTGAAGAGAGTGGATTAGGCCATCATCATAAGACAAGCTGCACAGAAGAGATGGGCTGAGAGAAAGAAATTTGGCCCAAATCAAAATCTAGAATTTCCAGGGATTTTTGAGTTTCAAAAATTAGATTAAATCAAATTAAGCTTAAATATATAGCAAATAAACTAAAAAAATCAATAAAATACCAAACATTCCTTGCATCACAAGGAACCCAAGTAAAACAGGTTTTGAATTAATTGAAGTATATTTTATTCATATTAAATCATTTTAATTTCTAAAAATTCGTATTAAGCTTTAATTAATTAAAAATCCAAAAGGTTATTTGTATTTTAATTTTTTTTAAAAAAGACTGAAAACCAAGATGTTACAACGTGCCCACACCGAACACAAGTTCCATGAGGTCTTCACTCTCAAGGGGGCTTCCTTGAACATGAGCATGGAGGTCTTTCCCTACAAAAACCAGAAGAGTTGGCAAACACACTCATGACCGAAGGATTGAACTAATGAAAAAAAATGAAGAATGAACAAAGGATGTAAAATACACTCACCGTGGCTCCTCTTGGGTCCACCACGGTTATAGGCGGCGATGGAGCCACTATTCGAATCAACCCCATGGCTGGTGGCGCACTGCTTCAAGGTCTTCCATGTGGCATATTTCTGTTTGAAGCTTTTCCACTTGTTCTTCATTTGCTTCCAAAGGTATGTTGGCTAGTGCACTTGGAAAACTTCCGGCAAAGGTTGTTGTTGCCCTTCGTGTTGAAACATCTGAAGGGACGGTTGTGTGAGGTGACCTCCTCTACACATATCTCCAAGAAAATATGGGTGCACTCTGTGCCCTAGGCAAGCTCGACCTTGTCTATCTTCGATGGTGCGAAAGGAGTTGTTCAAGAAAATCAATCAAGAAACCAAGACAACAAGCCATGTACAAGTAATCTGAGCAACATGCTGCATTCTCAAAAAATCGAACAAGGAAATTACGTTGTCGGCATTATGAGGAAGCAAATTGGATTCAACGACTGAACCATAGATGAACAATCCACAAATTGGGGGTAGTAGAAAATAAGCCTAGAAAATTAAAATCACTAAATCGAAAGCAAATCCATGAACCTCAGTGCGCTGGTGAGCCAGAGGCGGGGGTGGCCTCGCTAGAGCCAAGGACAGAGGCAGCGGCCAATGTGGTCACAGGGACAGGGAAGGCAAAAGTAGGGATGGATCGAACTCCACGGGGAAGCCGAACTTGGGGATAAATCGAATGGTGATGGGGAAGGATGCGGGGATGGGAGACCTGGAGGTGGAGCCAGAGGGTGTGGAAGAGACCTACTGGAGAAAATTTGGTGGGGGCAGCAAGCTCAGAGGGAGCAGATGAGCATGTGAGAGAGGAGTGGGGAATGGTAATGAGAGAATATGTAACAGAGGAATGTGTCAGTGCTAACTGGCCTTATCCTTTTGTCCCCTCATACGATGGCTTCGAACACACGCAACGACTTCCCATGAGGGGCGACAAAAGTCAACCCATTCCAAACCATGTCTGGCTTCATGTAGTTGGAAGCCGACATAGCTTGGAACGGGGCCTTAGAGTTGTACCACAAGGAGAAAAATGTTCTCATCACCTTAAAGTAGGGATGGCAATCGGGCGTAATGGGTACGGGTAGTGCTCGCCCATACCCATACCCACGATCTTGATTTTCGCCTACGGGCATACCTGCGAAGGACGACGGGCGAAGAACCTCGCCCATACCCGTCGCCCGCGGGTACCCATCACCCGCGGGCATACCCGTTTACCCGCGAACACCACTCCAATCTTGCTCCCTGAAATTTATTTGCAGAGAAGAACTCTTACTTGCAGAACACCACTACAGTCTTGCATCAGTTACCTAATCTATTTTCACCAGAAGGCGGAAGCACACAAACTTCCTTTTGGAAGCTCCATTTTTTGTTCATGGATGAACAACTTCAGATCAACGTTTTCTATCAACAAGGATCCAGTTTATGGTCCATTAACTACACTCTAAGTTTGAACAGCCTATCAATATATCTCTGAGCATGGTTGGCTGCTTTATTTCAAGAAGAAAGTAATTCAACCCAGGCAACGGTTTCTAGCAACTAAAAAGATTCAGTTTTGACCATCTCTCTGAACTAGATTTCAGACCAAAAGCTTCTTGAAACATCCAGTCTGATCCAGGTAACTTAAACACAGACATCAAGGTTTCTACACTACATAGTTGGTTTTTGGCTTGTATGATTACAAGACTAGTAGGCATGACACCTAAGAAGCAAGAACTGCAGAAGGCTAAAATGAAGTAGTGCAAAGTGGTGGTGGTCCAATTCCTGGTAGTATCATCAGGGGCGATAGCATCCTGCACACCGAAGCCGGTGCTCTGCGGGAACAACTCCATGGTCTCTTTCTTCCTCTCCGCCTCCTCGCCCTCCGCTCCAGGCACTGAGGCAGCACTGGGAGTCTGCGAGTGGAATTGGGAGCACTAAGCAGCCGGGAGCCCGTGCGAACCAGAAGGAGAGGACTGAGGCGGCGGAGGAAGGGGAGTGGACTGAGGAAGATCTGTGGAAGACCGAATGGGAGGAGAGGAAGATCTGGAATCGGGAGGTGAGTTTTGGAATCTGGACTGGAGTGGAGCTGTGGAGGCGGCTTGGTGGCCGAATGGATGGCGGAGAGTTTCACTGTTTTGGGCTGGATATTAGGGTTTCACTATTTGAGGCTGGTCCACTTGTCAGAGAGTGGGCTCATGGGTAAATGGGTGAGACGGGTACGGGTAGAGCTCACCCATACCCGTACCCGTTTACCCGATAGGTAAAAAGTTTTCCCTATTTTCATACCTATGGGTAAAAAATACATCCTATATCCGACTCTATTAGGGTATTTACCCGTGAGTACGTGGGTAAACGGGTACAATTACCATCCCTACCTTAAAGGTTTTACTTGATGCATGCCATGACAACCTTTGCGCTTATTTTCTTGTTGATATCCTCTTAGCTTTTTCTCTATCCCTAAAAGTTTTACGTACACATGCACAGTTATAGAGTTTTTCTTCTTTACCTCCCTTTTGTTTTGTTTTTAGTATAGGTGAAATATGACTTTCTTCCCTATTGTGACATTGCAACTATAGAGATAGGGTGACTCATATTCTTCCTACTAGGATTTAGGGAGGTGTACTACATAGATTCCTAGATAAATCCTAATAGAATTAGGACTCTTAGTCCTATTATGATTAGGATTTCTTCTTCCTTTAGGAGGAAGGCTAGGGGTACTATATAAACTATGAGGGGTGGCCATTGAGAACCCAAACCACAAACCATCTCACCCAAAGCAGAAGACGCAAAAGAGGATTAGAGGCTAGATTATTCTTTAGTACTAGATTCTTGTATAGGGTAAGGATTCGAGAGTCCTAAAAAATTCAAGAGGGTTTTGAGAGAGCGATATTGGCTTAAAACAACCAAATGTATTGTCTATAGAGAAATTGGACACTTGGGAACTAGTATTTGATTTAGAAGCTTTGGGTTCCCTGAAAGGCTACAATTTTACATGGCATCCAAAGTTCGCCTCTTAACGGGGTTTGGATTATAGGATTGTTTCAAAAGAAATTTATGTGAAACTTTTCTTTCTTACAAATGTGGGAGGAATTTAAGCATGAGATCTAACCTTATATGAGATTTTTCCTTTGAATTCTCCAAGGCAAGCTCTTTCCAAATTACTACTCACTAAATAATATTTGTACCATGGTATGTGATTGAGTTTGATCTTGAAATTTAACATATATTTGCATGTCTTTCGCTATATCTGGTAATTTTGTGAGAAATTTTGAAAACTTCCACTCCTAATTTCTGAATTTTCAATACTTAATCCATTTTTATAGGATATTTACCCTTTCATACTCACCAAGGAAATCATGGCAGTGAGTGAGCAAAAATAAACAATCTTTAAATTAAATGGATGCCAAGATAATAGAATTGCAAAACAGATTGGTCAGTGTATCATAGCAACCCCTTGCGTATTAATCATAGGACATGTCCTTGTCAATTACATTAACAATCATTTGTCTCTTTTTGTTCTCTTTTTATTGCTTTGTAACCTTTGTCACTTTTCTTTTTAGCTTCTTTCTCTTTTTGGTTTGGTAATGTAGGCTTCCACGTCCTCTGCCAAGCGACATCGCCAAGATGCAGTGTTTCGTTATTAAGTGATGTAGACTCGAAAATTGTAGTCTACTGCTTGTTAAGGCAGGATGACTCATGTCCTTCTTACTAGGATTTGAAGAGGTGTACTATAAGAATTCCTATCTAAATTTTTTTAGAAAATCTAGGAGGTACTATATAAAGCCATGAGGAGTGATTATGGAGAATCTAAGCCACAAACCAACTTATCCAAAGTAGAGCGTGCATAAGAGGATTAGGAGCTAAGTTATTCTTTATCACTCGATTCTCATATAGGGCAAGGATCTGAGGGTTTTAAAAGGTTCAGGAGGAGTATGAGAGAGCAATAATCCCTTGTACTCTTTTGAGATCATGCTTAAGAAATTTGTGGTTGGCTTCGCTAAATCTTTCTTTCTCATAGTGATTGTTTCGGTGTTGTTATTTGGTTCTCTTCAGATTTATCTACTTCGTTCTTGATATCATGCATGCCCATGTGTCATATCTCGCAACTTTGATGCAATCTGGGGGCTGGTGCATATAAGAAGATGTATCAGAGTATAATAAGTGGTATCAAATCCAATGCCATATTAATCTGATTTACGAGAAGGTCGATAAAGCATTAGGTGCACAAAATCAAGTAGAGAAATTTGATGACAGAGAAAATTTTAGCATATGGCAATGCATGGTGAAGTATGTCCTTATCCAACAAGGGTTGATCAATGATCTAGAAGGGAATAGACTGGAAAACACGTTCATTGAAGAATGGATGGTGATGGAGCAGAAGGTCATCAATACAATCCATTTATGTCTCTCTGATGAAATTCTTGGTGATAAAAAAGAATTCACCAAAAAATTATGTAGTAAATTAGAATAACTATATATGGCAGTCGCTGACAAACTAGTGGGTGCTGAAGTGTCAACTGTACAGGTTGCACATGGAGGAGGGCACGCGGTTTGTTGACCATCTCAATATCTTTAACAAACTTATCACATAGTTATCTAGCGTAGATGAGAAAATCGAGAAGAATAAAAAGGTCGTCATATTGGTGCTATCTCTACCATTATCATAGGAGCAATTGGTAACAAATATTTTCATCAAAAAAATTATTTTCAGCTTAAATGAGGCAGTTACATATATATTGGAGGTAGAGTCCTTGAAGAAGCCATCGAATTCTTCATCCTAGGCTCATTAAGCATTGTCTGTCATAGGAGTTGCAAGCAAAAGCAAAAGTCACAAAAGTAAGGGCACACGCGTATGCTATTTATATGACGAGGAATGTAATATGATAAAGGATTGTCCAAATTTAAAGCAAATGAGGGGCACATGCTTAGTGTCGGTAGCAAATTCGGACATACTTGCCATCAGTTAATTAGGTACCTCTCATGGATGTATATTAGATTCATATTGTTGCTTCCATATATGTTCAATGAGAAAGGTGCTCGACGAAGGATCTCTACACCTTGTGCATGAAACTGTTCACTTAGCGAATTGCAATAAATATGTAGTAACTGAGGTGGGAACGATTACATTGGAGATATATGATGGAGCACATCACATATTGATGGAAGTTCGATATGTTCTCAGCTTAAATAAGAATCTAATATCTGTGAGGTCGCTTGAACTCAAAAGTTATAAGGTATTACTTTGAGATGGTGTCATATGAGTTACCTTCAAAGGGCACGTAACCATGAAAAATCTAGAGCAATGGAGGATATCGATTCATGGGTAATCATAAGGGAAATACAACCAATAGGAGGCCTAGTAAAAATCCTAATCAGGAGAAGATCAATGGTAGGTACTCAGATTTTATCTACAAATTATATGAGGAACTACAATGATGGTTGCAAAGTCTAGCAGGCGCAAAGGTAAAAATACGAGCTATTAGAAGAAGAAAAGCATGGTGGAACCAACCATGTGGTATCGACGAGGAGGTGAAGCTTAGAGGCGGTACAACCCTATGGCATGGAAGACTGTAGGAGCGTGAGGTAAGGTTAATCAAACTGCACAACAAATGATCTCTCAAGTGAAGGGTCTGGGTAGGCTAGTCCTAATACTAACACACACATTGTGGTGATGTATATGAGCCCCTGTGGTGGGGGCACTCCTAAAGGTGGAAGGAAGAAAAAAAGCGAAGTTGACTTAAAGCAAATTCTTGGAGAAGCATAGTGATTTCAACTGATAAGAGTTAAGGTGAAGATTGTTAAGGCAAGGTGACTCATATCCTTCCTACTAGGATTTAGACAAGTGTACTACAAGGATTCCTATCATGATTCCTACTTCCTTTTGGAGAAGGGCTAGGGGGCACTGTATAAATCCATAAAGGATAGCCATGAAGAACCCAAGCCACAAAACCGACACATTTAAAATAGAGGGCACATGAGAGGATTATATACTAGGTTATTGTTTAGTACTAAATTCTTGTATACGACAAAGATACAAAAGTCCTAAAAGGTTCGAGAGAATTGTGATAGAGTAATAATCCCTTGAACTTTTTGAGCTTATGTTTAAGGAATTTGCAATTGGGTTCGTCAAATCTTTCTCTCTCATTTTGATGTCGTTGTTTGATTCTTTCCGGATTCATTTACTTTATCCTTGATATCGTGTACGCTCGTATCATACTTCGCAACTCTAATCCGATCTAGGAGTTGCTACGTATAAAGAGGGGTATCGGAGTATAACACTACTACTAGAGATACTACTCAGGCTACCTAAGAAATCTCTCTGCTTAATTAGTTGAATCATCCAAGCTCTGAATTGCGTAATCAATTTGGGGATTGTTACCGTAAAATCACTTTTTTTTAATGAATTTGTCACTTGTCTTAAGTTGACACACGCAAAAGAAATGTAATGGATTTGATTTGCAAGAAGGGTAAAAAGCAAAACTTGTAGCATTGAACTTCCAAATTAAAAATCTACTATTAGAACAACAGGAGCTAGCTCTCACCGGTTTTTCTCTTATTTGAGATCCACTCATTTATTTCCTTGTAAAATATTTAGTTTTTCTGATTGGGTCAAGGTTGAGTGCTATGTGACTTTCACTCTGTCCTATATTTAAGTCATGTTAGAACAAACTAATGAGCACTAACTGTAGTCTTTCTTTTACCCTTAATCTCGACAGCGGGCTGCTGTGTAGGTTTTGTGATCTGAAAGAGACAAATACGATAAATAATTGTGCATGCCTTAACCGAGGTATTGGCATCAGATTTGTTAAATAAAAGAGATAATGTAATTGAAGATAATCAGGAGAGTCAGGGTCCATTGTTTTTCCACCCAAGAAACCGAGAATGGGTCGCAAGTTCTAGGACCTATTTGTATTGATTTCTAAAAACTATTTTTTTACTATCAATGATTTTTCTATAGTATCTAACTTTCAAAAAAAATTTAAAGTAGTGTCTACTAGTCAATTGTAGTACATATTATAGTAGCTTTATTTATATCGACTAAAATCACATATAAATATTTCTTTTTTTACAAACTATTAATATTTAAAAGCCAAAGTCAATATAAACGGACCCTTGATTAATCACCAGCACCTCAACAAAAGCAAAAGATGACCAAGAGTATTACCTATATTTCAGAATAATACAAAATATTTACTAGCAACGTTTTGTAAAGGTCACACACACGTACATCACACTAAAGCCGGACAAAAATTGGAGAAGAAAATAAAAGGTGTCTATCCCTGTCCAACCGGCAAAACTAGGCCCCAAGTGGGCAGGCGCATGCAACTATCCTACTAAGACTGTAAATGTGAGAATCCACACTTGCATGCTATGCAGATAAAAAGTTGAGAAAGTTGGAGTACTAGCTAAAAGTTAAGGCAAGCCCGTATTAACTTTTAAAAACTAATTTTATGTAGAAAATAATTTTCTATAGTATTTAATTTTTAAACAGAGCATCTTTTTAAGATAAGTCTACTACTACTTGATAGTAGTAGATACTGTAGTGATTTTATTTATATTAGATAAAATCACATATGAGTGTTTCTCTCTACAAGCTTCTCTACAAACTGTTATTATTCATCAGCTAAAACTAAAAGCTATCAGCAACGACCAATATGAACACCCCTAATGCTGCCAAGCCAATCAGAAATAGGATAAATATTTGCATAGACATCAGAAAGTGGTCAACAGTACGACTACTATACCTCCCGTGTACTACTACTTGCATAGATCGATAGAGCATCACATGTTTCCCATTAGATGATGTTCCAAAGGAAAGATAAGCTGTTAACATTTTTATCCGATAAGATCTGTGTTCGGACCTTTTGAATGTGACCCCGCCACAAGACTACAAGTGAGTAAAATTGATTTACGGTATGCATACGTGCAATCTAGTGAGTCATATACGCATAGTTTCTTGATTCTATGACATTGCTATGGTACGAACAACCTTCAGCTATGAATAGTGGATTGTGCAAAAAGTGCACGCAAAATACATAAAGTACTACATAGTCATTCCTATTCCAGAAATATGGTTTTTTTTTTAAAAAAAGTAAGAAATATTATTGTATCTTTGTTAACTATCCGTCCATGCACATGGCCAATCTAAAACCTAAATATTTAAAATTTTGTCCTACTTAAGAATTGGAGTGAGTTTCAGCCCACATGAAAGTGCAAATCTTCAATATACATCCATTTTGCATCACATCGTGTTACGTAGTAGCACCTAGTAGGCCTGAAAGATAACCAAAGAAATTACCACGCATGCATAAGTCAAGAATATTGTAGAACCGTCGCTGGCAAGAATATGTAAAAAAGATAGATTAAATATAGAATAGTATAAATAATAAATTGAGCATAGAGATATGAGAGAATTTCTTTCTTTATTGCTTTCTCTATTCATATACCAGCTTGCAATGATTAGAACTCTTATTTATAGACTAAGTGGAAAGTTTCCACCAATGAACTAGATTTGCAAGCTCAGACGTAGGTTTTCCAACACTCATCCAACACGTTTATGCCTTATCAAAACTTCATAAAAATTAAGTAAAAAGTGTCTACCAATATATCAAACTTGTAGATTTAGACTTTGGTATTCCAACAAAGATATAGGTGACGTTCAGGCGTGAATATTTCCAACCCCTCATCAACAAGAACTGGACTAACTGAAGACTAACGGAACTACGGAAGCAGGTAAGAGATCGCTGAAGAAACTCGCTCAAAATCACACCATTTGTCCCATTCCCACGGCCAAGATCTGACAGTTGTGTTTCTAATCAATGGTCAGAGAGAAGTGGCACGGTGGTTAGTGCATCGCTATCCGGTGCTATCGTGAGTCATTATTTTTAGGGGTTTGTACTGTATAAGTGACTGATTTTTCTTTTTATTTTTAGTCATTTTTTATTTATTGAATAAGTATCAACAAACGGCCTTTTTTTTAAAGGTGAGATTTTTTTAGCGGGTGAGAAGAGAGTACAATTTTAGATGACTGAAAGATAAAAAAATATTAATCAATAATAGCAAAACCATTATTTTCAACCTATAGGGAGACTTCAAAGAAACTCAGCATGACGCAATTTTTGTTTTTATTTTTGTTTTTGTTTTTTTTTGCTATGCTTTTAGTCTGCATTTTTTCATGCATCCTACGAGAACTTTCTCTTGTCACAATTTCTTGCATCTAGTGCGACTGTGCAAGTGTGCACCAGCAAGAGAGAGACCACCCGTTTCTTGCATGTCTGTTCATTTGCTTACATGATGCATATATGCTGCCATGTAAAGAGAAAACACAATAATCGTCGACTTATTTTACCAGTAGTAGCAGCACAACTAGCTACTTATTATATATGCATACTGCTTTTTAAAACACAAGAAAATGGCAAATGTTTAGGTAGATAAGGTCTCTTTTACATTATGGTTTTAACACACACAAGATAGTACCACTAAACTAATAATTCTAAAAATTGCAAATTGTAGATGCATCTAGCGTGCATGTGCACCGCTTTTGAAATTAACAAATTCCGTACAGCTAGCGAGCTAGTGGTTTGCAATTTCAGTAGTATTAATACGGCGTCCAAGTAAAAAAATTAAGAAAAGAAATCATATGGAGCAAGGGCAATTTAGTCACTTGTATTAGCAACTA
This sequence comes from Melocanna baccifera, assembly GCA_036346265.1. NCBI lineage: Eukaryota > Viridiplantae > Streptophyta > Magnoliopsida > Poales > Poaceae > Melocanna > Melocanna baccifera. Next base: position 19,492,620 of record CM070694.1, on the reverse strand, counting down.
ACAAGTGGTGCAACCGCGCCACAACAATATAATAAGCACCACCCGTAGCCATTACGCCCATTACAAAACCTCCCGAGATGCAAGATTAGCCAAGTCTTTTGCATTCGATCGTATCGTATCGTAAAGCGGAGATCGATGAAGCTGTTCGCCTTCGTGAGGCGCGCGCGCCGGCCGTCGTCGTCGCCGTCTCCGGTGGAGGCTGCGGCGACACCAGAGCCGGCTCCGGTGGCGCTGGAGGACGCGGCGGTGCCAGCGGATAAGCGGCGGAGGAGGCCGTCGTCGTCGGGGTCAAAGGCGTGGAAGCCGACGCTGGTCGCCATCTCCGAGGACGCCACGGTGGCCGCCGCCAAGGCGAAGGCAAAGCCCAAGCCGTCGCCTCGCGCGGCACGGGTGGACTACGACGACTTCCGGTGAGTTCTTGTGCGTGCGTATGTGCGAGGATTATTCCCCGGAACGTGCGACGGCACCTGTGCGCTTGTTTTGAGATGTTGCCAGATCGTGACACGTGTACGTTGACCTTTGGATTATCTCCCGTCAGCCCCGTTCGTGCCGGGCTCCTCCTGCGAGCTGCGAGGATGGAACGCCGTCGGATAAACGCTGCATGTCGCCTCCAGGGGGGGCCCACAGGGTCTTGTGGGGCGGACGGCTGCTTCTAGCGGATCGACGCGCCTTTTGAAATGGCCCATAGGCTGTTTTGTCATTTCCACGGTTTTTGTTTTGGAGAATACAAAGCAGACGCCCAACTCACATCTTACACAATATCACATGCACATGCACACAACTCATATTTCACACATCATCATACGCACAAACATGTGCACATATGTTTGAAAATTTTTTACAAAGGCACCAGGTCTAATGGAGCACGAGTATATGTTTCCTTACTGATATGTACTCTGTTCTAAAAATGAGCACTGGCGTCAGAGGTGGAACCAGAATAAAAATGATCAGGGTTCACCGGTTTACCATATATATAATTATATGTATAATTTTACCTCCGATTTGCAACGAAGTTGGTGGGTATTCCAATTTCCAAAAGGTCAAATTGAAATCCTAATTTTGAACCCTACAATTTGATATAAAAAAAACCAACCAACAATCATAATATTCAAACCATAACTTTTCAATCCATTTACTTAAGAAATTGAAAGAATTAGGAGAAATTTAACATTACCCTATGTGGATTCAGAACTTAATCCATGCCGCCAAGTGCTCGTGAGACGATCGATGGGTACTGATGATCAGGAGATGTGGCAGCCAGTGGGTTGCAGCTTAGGCCTCCGGGCTCTGCCAACCGGCGGCTGTGAGCATGTGACCAAGCGAGAGGGAGGATTTTGCTTTTGCGTGAGGTGGGATAGAAGGAGGGAGAGAACAGGGCACGAGTGACTAGGGCAATACAATGCGTATGCGGTGCAGTCTCTGCTTGCTATATTCCCTTTGTAGAGTGGCTAGGCTAGGCGAGTGCCTTTGGCCATGCTTGTATTAGCTAGGTTATACTTACGTATGCTAAACTACGTGTACTGGAGCTCGTTAGATGTCATCTTGGGCCCAGCTATGGGTGCACTGAATGGAGCAGCTGAAGTCAGGAGGCCTAGAGCTTCAATCTTTAGGCTGATCAGGTGTCCTTCAATTTGGGCTGGAGGGTTCACACCTAAATTTACATAGATTATACAGTAGAAAAATGAAATTGGACCCGGTGTCCTGTGCACCCCCATGGGGTACTTTGAATCCGCCCTTGACTGGCATCGAGCAAGGCTCACCAGCGTCGAGCTCAAGGCTCGAATGTAGACGGACTGGAGATCGTAACACACTCGAAGCCAACCGAACAATGCTCAGTTCCCTCATTTTTGTGGTTTTGGTTGAACATGATCTGCTAGTTTGGAAGATGGATAAATAAGGTGAAGGCTTCACGAAATGGTTGGTTGGTCACCAGGGATGGATTTGAGTCCATGGCAACATGAGTTTTACCCTGGGGCGTGAAAAATTACTAGTGTATAACCCACGTAATTCCAGCTCAGCTCAGGGTATAAATCCTGTAATTCAGTTTATGTTATTCCTCGTATCCAGTCTTTTTCTAGCAAATTTAGCTTGGGACTTGATGCAATCTTAGATCTGTCACTGTTGGTCACCTTGGGGTGCCTAACTGGTTGGATCTTGCAGAAAGTTGACCCAAGATGGTTAATTGGCTTCACAGGAGCAAATGTGTCAGGTCAATGCTACTTCTCGGCAACTAGCTTATACAGTTTGTTTTAATTTATAGTAATATCTAGTGACTGTAGAATTAAGCCATGTTGGTGTGCTTATGCAACATGGGTACCTTGGCGTCTAGTTTAGACTATACATGCCGTTCTTAGTATTTAATCAGAAATCAACGCTCCAGATGAAGTTGAGCCAAAATTTTGAAATTTTCGTAAGAGAAGGTTACAAATTTCTTAACCGTCTTCATATGAATCATCCCCTTTCTATCAGTAAAACAGAGGAATTCATCCCTGTATTTATTAAAAAACTAAATATTTTGATTAACACGTTCTTTGGTGCATAAACGGTATAATGGACCCCCAAAATGGAAAAAATCTCTGAAGCCCTGGAACTGCATGGACCACCTTTGTCCTGCCGATGGAATCTCCATTGGTAGACCAGCTCACTATCCTCATCACAATCAAGAACAAAGGGGAAGAGACTCTAGACCTAATAATTTCCTCCTTTTTAGCGGTAGTGCATGTGTCAGACAGAGACATTTCCTTGCTTTACTGTTAGCCAAACTCAAGCTGCTCTGCCTCAGTCAAGTAAGGCTGTGACTCAGCCTGTGACCCTGATGCCTACCACTATTTGTCCCTCAAGACCATTGGGACTGCTAGACTGCAAAGGTCATGCAGCGTAAATAAGCAAACTGCAAGAGCATCAGTATTAAACGTACATCAGATGTTCAGAGCTCATATGCCCTGCAGTGCTTGCTGTGCTTGTCAATTTTGTAGACCAAGATCGAATCCTACAATGTTTTTAAAACCAAAATTATTGATGGTTTTGATACTAACCCAGGTGCATCTCTCTACCTGCAGGCACTTCGGAGCCCCTACGGTGCTGCCGGCGTTCGCGCCGACGGCGTTCCTGTTCTGAGCTCAAACGAGCTCACAATCCTCACGGCAGCGGGGCGGGGCGGACCGACGGTGGTGTAGCTGACGGATGCGGTAGTGTGGTTCGACCGTGACGGCTCTGCTTTGTGTGCCCAATATGAACTTGCAAAGCTGCTGGTTCTGTGATTCCTAGTGCTTCTGATGCGCATATGTATACTGCTTCGGATTCTCCCCACACTTTGCGTCGTGCCTTTCGGTTTCCATCATCTTTTATGATTCCATGATGTGATCGATCGAGCAGCTAATTCTGCTCGGTTTGACGATTGGTGTCCATAACTCGATATTTCAATCTAGGTTTCTGAAACCTAGATCGCCTCAACGACGGAGAATCAATCCAAAACTTCAGCAGTTCAACCGAACTCATCGAATTCAGATAATTCCAGTATCAGCAAAACACAAAAGATAAACAAAAAAGAATCATGACAGAAATCCTACATGAGATCGAATAATTACCTCTCATAATGTCTTCGTGCTACAGAATCATGTGCCGACCAAAGGATCTGAAAACTAACACAATGAGGTCACCGTTTGCCCGATCTGAAAGTGGGCGCACAAACATTGTAATATATGCTACATAGCACTGGTCTGGCAACATCTCAAAACAAGCACACCAGAAGCATAAATGGCATATCAAACTAGCAGCACACAGGTGGCAATTATTCCCCAGCTTAATCACGGGTAGCACACTGAAGAATACAAGCGGAAATAGTACATAAATTCCCATCTCTTGTTATCAAGAGAGGAAATGGACCACCAAGTTATGAGAGGAACCTTTGTTTGCTAAATGAGATTAGCACTCATTTAGCACCCCCTCGGGTGTCGCCATTCAAAAGAGCAACAATTGGACTCTCCCATGCTGGAACAATTGAACATGAAGATAAAGCAGTGCGCTTCAGCCAAGGCCATGATATTTGAATCGTGTCATCATGGGAGCATAGCTGGCGTGTGCCACAAGATCAGTAACCGTTAATCTTTCGCTGTGAAGGGCTAGTGTGTAATGCCCTGTTGTCAGTGAGCCTTGAAAAGCCAACCTGATCCCTAGCCCCTGGGCTCGGAGGGACTCTTGGACTAGGAACACTGGTCAAGCGGCTCTGTGGCACAGTATCAGACATGGACTTTGAGAAGGCTTGGGCAAGCTCCACTGCGGTGGCTGCTTTCCCGAAACGAGGCGCAGTAACCTCAGGCTTTGGTGGCTCCACTGGCTTACGCCAGGTTTCAGGCTCTGGACGTGGCTGCTCCGGCGGCTTCTCCACATCTCTAGCAACCCTCCGGTTGTCCTCCCGTCGCGTAGACCTATATGCGTCAGCCCTGTCTGTATCCCGCTTATATTCTTTCCAATCAGCATTCCTTGGGCCTCTGTGACCAGATGGAAAACTCTCGGCCTTTTCACCTGAAGGGTTAATGGACATAGCTTCAACCTTCTGCTCAACCTTTGCAAATTCATTTTTAGGCCTACAAAATGCCAGAGACTGTGAGTAAATGTAACACGCGTTCACCTTATGCTTGTCTCCAGTAATCCCTTCATAAAAGAAAAACAATCCCCAGAAAAAATGGTTTACTATCAACTACTGCTTAGAAACAAACACATAACAAGCAAACCATACAACGGTGTATAGTGGCTACCAGGCAGGGCCGTGCCGTGAAATTTGGAGGCTCTGTACAAAGCTCTAAGTGAAGTCTAAACCAAAGTACCAAATATAGCCAAAATAATGTATGTATTGCAGAGCAAATGCGATATATCAAGAATAGTACTATCAAGTGCAGGAGCTTGACTATCAAGTGCAGGAGCTTGATCAAGTGCCTGATTACCGGAAGATACTTGTGATTCTTTTATAATAAATTTATCCATTGCTCCTTTCTGACATTGAGTTAACTCCTCAATTCTTTGTTTCTTCTTACGTTTTTGGGAACCGGATTCATATTTTCTAAATTGATTTGCAGAAGACATGGCTAGAAAAGATGAAAAGAACAAAATTAAAATTATACAAACAGTTCTAGACTTTCATAGTTTCATACGAAGAATTTAATTAGTACAATACAATTAGAATTGAAAAAAAATGAATACCAGCCGAGAATACCTGCGTGCTAAGATAGAACAAAATGTGATATTCAGATTAAAGTGGGGATTATCATATCCAAGTTCACAAATAAAATATCATAGCTAGGACCATCAAAAAGAAATTTTTGTGTGGCATCGATGTATTGGAATCGAATAGACTAACAAAGAGCAGACAACGAAACTCATCTGCTTGATGAAATAAATTAAAAAAACTCCATGTAACAGATAGATATTTGAGAAAAGAGAACGTCAGGAACAACATGACTTGGACTAATAGCATTGCGCAATGTGTTTCTGCGAGGAATATCAACTAAAAACAACAACATGGTGCATTGGGCGGTTGTGACATGAAAACTAAGTGAAGTCTAAACATAACCAAAGATGAGCTAAATTACGAGATCCGAACTCTAAAAGCATAACCACCGAGAATACCGCGTGCGCATCAGTATGGCGTGCATTCGCACGCACTGCGCGGTGGCGGCGGCGGTTGCGGCGACGGCACTCGCCTCGACCTACGGCCACCTACCTCTGGCGGCGGCAGGGGCTCGCCGGCCTGGCAAAGACCGCGGCGGTCACGGCGGCAAAGAATGCGCTGCGATCGCACTGAGTCTGCACTCTGCAGCACGGCGAGCACGCCAGCTTCTCCAGACTCTGCGGTGCGGTACCGCTCTAGTGCTCTGCTGCGGCAGACGTTCTCTGCGCAGACAGCGGGACCGGTGCCGCGCGCCGCTGCGCAGCTCTCTGCGCCACGCTGCTCATTGCTCGCGATTCGCGGCGCTTGATTCTTGGCGCCGCGAGTCGCGCGGATCTGCGCGCGCCACGCCGGCAGACGCACGCGCGGACTCGACGAGGCCCTGAATTTTTTGAGGCCCTGTGCGGTCGTACCGCTCGCACGCCCATGGGCCCGGGCCTGCTACCAGGAAAATAACCATACAAAACCACGTAAAACCTACAATTTTCGACATCAACCTTCTTCCTTGACGCTCCAAAAGCAAACCTTGTGTATTTTTACAATAGAATCTGATTCTTAACTTAAAATGCATGGAAAGGAAATAAGTTCAGCATTATGCTATCCAGTCCTAGGCAAGTATCACACACCAGCTAAAGACGCCATCAAGCAAAAGTGCTTTGAACAGCAGACATTGTAACTTTTACTATCTTAAGAGCAAAGTCCCACACTCACACCTAGCATCCCCATCAATGATCCCACAATTGTATGCTGACATGACAGCACACCCATTCCTCTCGTTGTAGCCAGCCATTTCAGCCCTTCTGTTCTGTGGCATCCGTGCCTATAATAGGAACATACACTATGGTCCAGATCCAATTTCCAATCTAAACTTTGATTATTTGTAACTTCATACACAACTACACATTTAATTTCCATGATACACGAACTGAACAAGTATGGTTGTCTCGCAGCATACCTGTCTCCAGTGGTAGCACACACTTTCAACTACTGTTACTTTCACCCAAGTATTCAGGCATTCAATCAGTCACATATTAGAAATACAAGTTATCCTAATATTGCCTCCATAGATATCAACTCATTTATTGCCGCTCTGTTCATGTAACAAACTACAAACCTAAATGCATTACATATCAACTCTGTTCATTTATTGCTCTCTGATATTAAATACTTAGCAGCTTCCAAGCGACAAAGCATAATTATGTAATAAAAATAATAGCAGCAGAGTAGGAAGAATCAAGACCAGGCATTCAACATGAACATGTGTAGTCTATTTTTGAAATTAGTAGTAGATGGAGCTCCAATCCAGGTTAGCTTTAGATAGAAAGTTCTTTTGCTTTAGTTTGTTGAGTTTCTTTGCTTTAGTCTGTTAAGCACTTTTGCTTTAGTTGTTATGTTCTGTTTTGGCTTTTGGGCCTTTATAATGAACCAAGGAGCAGCTACAACAAGAACTGCAAATCCTTCACAAAAACCAGATTCCATTGTTGAGGCTAACAATTGGTATCAAAGCCCTTGTTACCTTCCTTGGAGATGTCAACCTCGTCGGAGACGACGGCCGCCGCTGCATTTCTTTGACAAAGCGCGCGGCTGCCGAAGAGGATGCGCGCGAGGCGCGTATCACTGCTGCCGAAGCAACGGCGGCGCAGGCAGCAAAGGTGGCCAGGGCTACCATGGCGGCGGCAGACGCTGCTGCTGCTGCCGCTGCTGCTCTCCGTATCGACGAGGAAGACCGGGAGCGTCGCGGACCCCTCACAGGGTCCACGACCGTCGAGCTTCGCGATCTCCGCACCGTCGTCGAGGCCGTTCTGGGAGACCGGGTTCGCCCGTCGTCGTCCAGCGCGTGATCAAGGAGTCCGGTGGAGGCACCCCATGGCCGATGCTCACCAAGACGAACTACAACGAGTGGAGTCTGTTGATGAAGGTGAAGTTGCAAGCCCGGCGGCTCTGGGATGCCATTGAGTACGACGACGCCGAGTTCCATGATGACCGGCTGGCGCTCGACGCTCTTCTCGCCTCCGTCCCGCCAGAGATGCTGCCGTCGCTCGCGGACAAGCCGACCGTGAAGGAAGCCTGGGACTCCATCGTGGCGGCACGAATCGGCGCCGACAGTGTCCGCAAGGCCACGCTGCAGAAGCTGCGGCAAGAATGGGACCAGCTTGCGTTCCGGTCTGGCGAGGATATCGATGACTTCGCTCTCGTCTCGCCGGCTGGTGCAAGAATGGTCCGACGCCGACGGCGACATCGGCGAGCGAAGCGGTGGAGAAGTTCTTGCGCATCGCCCCAAGAAGTACACCAGTTGCCTCTCGATTGAGACCCTTCGGATCTCTCGACCGCCCATCGAGGAGGTGGCGGCGGGCTCAAGGCCGTCGGCGATCCGCGAGAAGAGCCTTCGACCGAGCCGTCACCTTGGGAAGTCGCTCTTCACCGAGGAGCAATGGCTCACCCGCCAGAAGGAGAAGAAGGGGGAAGGCTCGACTTCATCCAAGGACCGCCGTCGGCGACCACGCAAGAAAGAAAAATCCGGCGGCGGTTGCGGTGGAAAAGGAGGCGCCGGCGGGGAACGCAAGGCGGCCCGCGATGACGTCTGCCTAAACTGCGGTCGCCGTGGTCACTGGGTCAGGGATTGCAGACAGCCCAAGTGCGGCGGAATGGCCCACATGGCCCAAGCTGAGGAGGATGAGGAGCCCGCACTTTTCCTGGCTCATGCGAGCCCAAGTCTGGGGCCCATGGGAGATAAAGGGGAGGGTCCAACCCTAATCTCCCCTCGTCCACACTCCGCGCCGCCGCTCAATCTTTCTCCTCAGACGGCGTCCACCTTCCTCCACATCGATCAGCCGTAGGTGCGTGCCTTCCTCGGCGACGGCTCCGGCGACGACAAGCTCGAGGGATGGTACCTCGACAGCGGCGCCACGCACCACATGACCGGGAGTATGGAGCACTTCGCCGATCTGGATCGTAGCGTCCGGGGCTCCGTCAAATTCGGCGATGCGTCTGCAGTGGAGATCTGCGGCGTTGGATCCGTCGTCTTCGTGGCCAAGACCGGCGAGCACAAGCTGCTTCGTGGCGTCTACTACATCCCGGCGCTCCGCAACTCCATCATCAGTCTCGGCCAGCTTGACGAGGGTGGCGCACGAGTAGGAATCGACCAGGGTGTACTCCGGATCTGGGATTGACGCGAGCGCCTCCTTGTCAAGGTCAGCCGCGGGCGCACCCGCCTGTATGTGTTGCACATGGAGGTGGCCCAGCCCCTCTGCCTCACCGCTCGTCGTGACGATGAGGCCTGGCGCTGGCACGAGCGGTTCGGACACCTCCACTTCGAGGCTCTGCGTAAGCTGAGGCGCGAAGAGATGGTGCGCGGGATGCCCCGGATCGACCACGTCGAGCAGCTATGTGACACCTGCGTGGTGACCATGCAGAAGCGGCGTCCCTTCCCTCGTCAGGCCAGGTACCGCGCGCAGAAGCAGCTCGAGCTCGTCCATGGCGACTTGTGCGGCCCCGTCACCCCGGCGACTCCGGGAGGCCGGCGCTATTTCCTACTTCTGGTGGATGACGCGTCACGGTTCATGTGGGCCGTTCTTCTCGCGACGAAGGTTGGAGCTGCGGACGCCATCAAGCACGTCCAAGCCGCGGCAGAGAAGGAGTGCAGCCACAAGCTCCGAGTGCTGCGCACCGACAATGGAAGGGAGTTCACCGCAGCCGAGTTTGCCGCCTACTGTGCTGATGAAGGGATCCAGCGGCACCACTCCGCGCCCTACACGCCGCAGCAGAACGGTGTGGTCGATCGCCAGAACCAGACCGTGGTGGCGACCACGCGGGCCCTGCTCAAACAGAGGGGCATGCCGGCGACGCTCTGGGGGGAGGCAGTGATGACCGCTGTTCATCTACTCAACTAATCGCCAACCAAGAGCCTAGCAAGGAGGACTCCGTACAAGGCCTGACATGGGCGCACACCGGCGGTCGGACACCTCCGCACGTTCGGCTGCCTGGCATACGTCAAGGAGCTGAACTACGTCGGCAAGCTGGATGACCGGAGTATGCCTGGAGTCTTCATCGGCTATGCGGAAGGCGTCAAGGGGTATCGCATCCTCGACCCGACAACCTGGCGTGTGCGCACGGCGCGCGATGTTGTCTTCGACGAAGGACGCGGCTGGGACTGGACCAAGGAGACCAGCGGCGATGCAACGGCGACGCTGGATGACTTTGTCATCGAAGATGTGCAAGTTGGAGGAGCCGGGGGAGCGGGTGGCACTGTGCCAACACCCGGCTCACCTGCTCCCGCACTCTGGGTGCCATCGACTCCGTCGAGCCCGCCAGCTCCGGACCCAGGAAGCACGCCGTCGCCCATCGCCACTCCGCCCGCTGCGCCAACAACCACTCCAGCTCCCAGTGGACAGCATATGCCCATCTTCGCCACACCTCTGGAGAGCGACGAGGATCGCATCGATGCTACACATGAGGACACCCCGCTGCGCTACCGCACCATCGACAACATACTTGGCGATCAAGCGGTGCCAGGGTATGTACAGCGCAACATCGACGCCGAGCTACACCTGACTCACACCGGGGAGCCCTGCTCATTCGTTGAGGCCGAAAGCGATGCGGCCTGGCGTGCCGCAATGCAGCAGGAGTTGGACTCCGTCTAGCACAACCGTACATGGGAGCTCGTCGACCTGCCGGCCGGCCACCGCCCAATCACCTTGAAGTGGGTGTTCAAACTCAAGAAGAATGAGGCAGGAGAGGTGGTTAAGCACAAGGCAAGGCTTGTCGCCCGTGGTTTCATCCAGCAGGAAGGAATCGACTACGACGACGCGTTCGCGCCAGTGGCTCGTATTGAGTCCATCCGCATCCTCCTCGCTCTGGCTGCCCAGGAGGGGTGGCGCGTCCATCATATGGACATCAAGTCGGCGTTCCTGAACGGCGATTTGAAGGAGGTGTACGTGCGGCAGCCCCCTGGTTTCGTCATTGCCGGCAAGGAGGGCAAGGTGCTGCGACTGCGGAAGGCACTCTACGGCCTACGACAAGCACCGAGCCCGAACGCCAAGGTCGACAAAGACGCTCAAGGAGATGGGTTTCCAGCAAAGCGCTCACGAGGCGGCAATGTATCGGCGAGGCAGCGGTCACTCCATCCTGCTGGTGGGCATCTACGTCGACGACCTCGTGATCACCGGCACGGAAGAAGCAGAGGTGGAGGCGTTCAAGGCTCAAATGAAGGCCACCTTTCAGATGAGTGACCTTGGCCTCCTTAGCTTCTACCTCGACATCGAGGTGCGCCAGGACAACTCCGGCATCACTCTTCATCAAGCTCACTACGCCAAGCGCATCATCGAGTTGGGTGGCTTGGATGGGTGCAACCCCGCCCACACTCCGATGGAGGAGCGGATAAAGCTGAGCCGCTACAGTGAGGCGGAGGAGGTCGACGCGACGCAGTACCGGCGCATTGTCGGCAGCTTGCGCTACCTGGTGCACACCCGGCCGGACTTGGCATTCGCCGTCGGGTACTTGAGCCGCTTCATGGAGCGGCCGACAATGGAGCACCAGCAGGCCATCAAGCGGATTCTGCGTTACGTCGCAGGCACGTTCGACTACGGTTTACACTACGCAAGACGTCCAGGTGCGACACATCTGGTCGGCTACTGCGACAGCGATCTCGCCGGCGATATCGATACGAGCAAGAGCACGAGCAGCACGTTCTTCTTCCTCGCAACTGCCTCGTAGGCTGGCAGTCCCTCAAGCAACGGGTGGTGGCGCTGTCAAGCTGCGAAGCTGAATACATTGCCGCAACCTCTGCCACAACACAAGCACTTTGGCTGGCCCGGCTGTTGGGCGAATTCATTGGAAAGGAGGCCGAGGCAGTCGAGCTCAGGGTGGACAACAAGTCTGCCCTAGCGCTGGCCAAGAACCCCGTCTTCCACGAGAAAAGCAAGCATATCCGGATCAAGTACCACTTCATCAGAAACTGTCTGGAAGAGGGAAGCGTGAAGGCCAACCACATCAACACCGTGGACCAGCTCGCCGACATTCTTACCAAACCTCTCGGGAGGGTGAAGTTCCATGAACTGCGTGCTCGAATTGGACTGGTTCACATCAAGTCAGAGGCTGCACACAAGGCTTAGGGGGAGGAATGAAAGAATAAGCTTGTGTAGTCTATTTTTGAAATTAGTAGTAGATGGAGCTCCAATCCAGGTTAGCTTTAGATAGAAAGTTCTTTTGCTTTAGTTTGTTGAGTTTCTTTGCTTTAGTCTGTTAAGCACTTTTGCTTTAATTGTTATGTTCTGTTTTGGCTTTTGGGCCTTTATAATGAACCAAGGAGCAGCTGCAACAAGCACTGCAAATCCTTCACAAAAACCAAATTCCATTGTTGAGGCTAACACCCTAACTATAAGATAAGCTATTAATGTCAAGAAAACAAATGTGCCAATATATTGATTGCATCTAAAAGGGCTATATCTGAACTACCTGCCAACTGGAGAGGTTTTCTCAACATCACTTGCCAAAGCATCTATCCCACGTTCTCTGAGAACCTGAGTTTATAAAGAAAACTATCAGCTTTTGGTTCAGCTAGAAACCCCAAAAAAAAACATAAAATAACATATCACTACAAGCCACAGGAGGGAAAGCAGAGCACATACTTGTTCCCGGGGGCGAGCACCACCAAAGAGGGATTGCCTAATGCATTTGAAAACAACAAATGGAACTTAGAATAATTTTAAAAAAAACTCTATCGTGATATTAAAAAATACTCCTTAACAGTAAATAAACTTAGAGGCCTCAAAGATAATTCTTATCAAACAGATTGAATGCCAGATTGTTAGCTTATAGACTTGCTAACAAATTCAGTACTAGTTGCCCAAAAATAAGAAGAAGATCCTAAGTTTTCAGAAATTGAAAAAACAAGGGAACCCCCGCGAGGGAGGGGGGTGCTGAAACCAAATTAAAGAGAACAGCATCTAGATGTTCAACTATTACAAATTTACAACACTCGTTACACACCTCAATTTAAAATACTTCTCCTTATCCATTATTCTCGTACCTCATACTGTCCGAAGCAGAACTATAATTTATTCCTTGTGATAAATTTAAACAACCTCTATAAACAAATTCTGATGGTATTAAAATGTTTACTACATACACATCACTGATTCAACAAATGGTATGCCATAGGGAAATAGAGGGAAGTGATTTCCAAACAGTAAATATTAAAGGAAACTAAAGGTGATCGCCGCTGGCTAATGACATGAACCTACCATGAATAGGTAGACAATGGAAACTGTATTATGCCCTTCGGTTAAGCATGAGCTACGTGCAATCATTCAACAAAGAAAAAACAACATCCTTCCAATACATATCACGTATTATGTTAATCTGCCAAAGAAGCACAATCCAAAAAAATGTAACAAGCCATTCTTAATTGCGTACAGCACAAAACATGCATGGGAATATACATCCTGCAAACAACAATCATAGATCAGTTAACAGGAATGATATATGCAATGTTGGCATATAATGGAACATAAATGGGTGCTTTGGCAGGCTAAAGTGTATTGTACATATGACAGGCAATAGATATAAGCCAATTTACAGCAAGCACCAAACGATTAAATTAAGTTATCAATAATTTCCTGAAAAACAAATACAAAAGTAACCGAACAAAGGGGCTAAACATCGCATACCTTTCCTTTGCAGAATTTTCATCAGACTGTCCAATCACATTGGACCGAGGTTTCAGATTCAGTCGTGGTCGCTCAGCTGCCCTGCTCTCAGCATCTGCCTCTGCCACTCCTCTCTTAGCTGCCATCACATTCTGGTGCACATCATGAACAACCTCAACCTGCATGACATTCGCAATCACAGGGACCTGATGCACCAATACAATTGTTATCCACACCACCAAGAAAAAAAGTCCATGTCATCACAAACCTATTGCATATCAAATTATCAAATAGCAAAATCACAATAAACACAAAGCTACATAACACAATCATGTATCACTTTGCATGGAGATATCTCTTTTGAAAACACCACTAACACTGCTACACTACTGTTACTTTGGATGCAAGGCATGGCAATTCAAGTTGCAATCCGATCAACACAAATCTGAGAAGGAAGAAAAGTACCTGCTTCTCTTCAACATAGGTAGGAGATAGTTCAGGAGCCTCGACTGGCTTAGAGCGAGGAAGCAGCTTCAACTTGGGTCTCTCTGGCACTTCCCCGCCTCTCCCATCCCCAACCCTGCCCTCCCCAACCCTGCCTTCATGCGACGCAGGCCTCAGCGGTGCCGCGCCCCTCTCCATGCCACCATCCAGCTCTCTCACTCCAACCGACCTTGGTGTCTCCATCTCGGGTGGGGCAACATGAGTCTCCACCACTGGGGCCGACACAGGCGACGGTGGAGAGGAGGGCTTCGACGAGTGCCACCTCCCGGAGATCACCTTCTCCACGGCGCTCGCCTGCGCGATGCCTGTTGCCGACCAGATCTGGCCGCCGGCGGGGGCGGGACCCACCGGCGCGGCGGCCGGAGCTACTTCCCTTCTCGGTCCCCAGGCGTTCCCGGGCCCGGATCTGGCGGGGCCCACTGCCGGGGAGGAGACGAACGACGGGGGAGACGGCGCCGGGCGGCGCGGCACGGCGGCCTCGAACGGCGTGCGCTCATCCTCGTCGAAGTGGCGACCGATGCGGGAGGGGTTGGTGAGGAAGGAAGGCACAGCGGCCGCAGCCGCGGCGACGGAGGAAGCGGCGGGGGCGCGGGGGCGGGCAGATGTGGCCGAGGCCGGGGACGGGGAGGACACGGGGCGATCCGGCGGTCGTGCGGAGCTGCGAGAACGAGAGGAATCAGTCGATCACAGCGGGACGAGGGGTCGGGGCAGCGGCACGTGGGGTTAGGGTTTGGGGCACTTACACGCCGGGGGCGGAGGGGAGGGGGAGCTCGGAGGGGATGGAGCCACCGTGGAAGTCCTTGAGAGTCATCGTCGTGGCTGCCTTCTTCTTCGACATGGCCGCGGCCGGCACGGTGGCCGTCGAGCTCGTCGGCGCCGGAGACGAACGGCTGCTGCTGCTTTCTCTCCACAGGGAAGCGCGTTTGATCGGCGCCTGATTATTCCAGGTGTTGTGTTGTGCTTCCAGGGGATTTTTACGCCTTGGCCACTGCACTTTTCTGTGTGTAGGCGGTTTGTATTCGCCGAGATGTAAGGGACTAGTTGGCTATTTTGCCCCTTAATCCTGTGGGTGCCGAAGATCTTTTGCCATCATTATTTTTGAAAGGAAAAGTCGCGTAAATATCCATTTAGAGGACTGAGGACGGCTTGGTTCGATTTGGGTCTTCTCCTGGAGTAGGAGCGGGCCCAATACTGTACCCTAGTTTATTTGGGCTGGGCCGACTTTATGTTGGGCTGCTATATTTTTTAATTGGAAGCTATGGACATCTATTTGGCTTATTGCCAATTTGCCATCCTCTACAAAAAAAAAAGAGGCTTGTATCGTCAAATTTTAAGGAAATTTTTTTTTGGCTAGTATCCTCAGTTATTTTCTTACAAAGTGTCGATGTTTAATATCGATTTTACGTATGATTTCTTGGATTCAAGAAAAAGTTCTTAAGACGAAGTATGATCATGCAGAGTAAAGATACAGAGATTTTTATACAGACTCAGGCCTTCTTCTAGGAGAATAACAACTAGAGATGGCAATGGGTACCCGAAACCCGAGTACCCAATGGGTTTTACCCAATAAAGACGTGGATATAGAAAGACATCTTCATCCGCGGGTATACTAATGGGCAAAAACCTCTACCCATCAGGTAGAGCAGGGTGTGGGTATGGCTGTATACTACTTGTACCCACATACCCGTGGGTAAAATATACCCGACGACATATATACATAATACATACTCTTATCAATTCAGCCCACTCATGGCCCATATACCTGTGGCCCGTATATATATATATATATGTCTGGATTCGTTCTTAGCATGTGTCAATCATGTTTTAGATTTGTGTTGTATATTCGTAAATAAAAAATATTGTCAATCACTCAATTTTTGCCTTGTTCATGTCTTTAATTTGTGATCTTTGTGCTATCGGGTATGGGTTACCCGTCAGGTACAAATACCCGTGTGGGTGCGGGTATGGGTAAGTTTCTATACCCGTATGCGGGTATGGGTATCGTAGCGGGTAGAGTTATATCTGTCGGGTACGGATATGGGGTGGCTATACCCAGCGGGTATATACCCATTGCCATCTCTAATAACAACCTTACGTCCTGTGTTACTATTATTGAGAAAAAGTGTACAAGTGTGGACAGTGTGAGAAATTTAGCACTCCTTTCAGAACTGATCGCCCCCTAGCCTTCTTCAACATCAACCCTTATATTAGCGACGAAGTGGTGGCAATTGTTTCTTGCCAGAAGGAGCCTTGACACTTCGAAAGTTAACCGCTGAATGGTGGTTATTGTTAGAGAGACGTAGGCAGCCGTTCACTGTAAGACGGTTGTTGTCAAAGAGACGTTGGTAAGATCATGTCCAGTTATAAAGCATAAACACACATTCTAACTGCCTTGTCAGACAAATCCGCTGTGAGAGTAGGTTATTCAAACATAATAGAATAATTAGGGAGTCTTAACATAACTTACGATGAGATAGTCGTAGCTGATCTTACGACTACGTAGTCGTAGTAGAATCTACGACTAGGTAGTCGTAGCATAACTTACGACTATGGAGTAGTTGCAATAAGACTTATGACTACTCTACAAAATTTCTCTCTTATCATTAAGTGGTATATTCAGATAATATGATGACGTAATAAATAGAGGGTTATTATATCCTCGTCATCTAGCTCTCTAACTTCAAATGAAAATAACTTACTTGTGCAAGCGGAGTCGTAGATGATCAAAAGCTTGTCTTTTCGATTCTCGACCAGGAATGCTCTTGGACAAAAAGGTAATTTCATTTGAGTTGAGAAGACATACGGACTTGAAAGAGAATTTTTAATTACCTCTCATAATTCTATTCACCAATTCGCTTCCCGAGAAAACCGTTCAACTCCCGAGACGAGTAACCGATACTTCGATAAAAAGGCCACTTTTGGGCTACCTTCCAGCTTTACTTTCCTCAATCACTTCCATTCCTCCTTACGGTTTTCGTCGAACAAGTCGTCTTCCTCCAACATTCTCCTAGATCCAAATCATGCAATCGAAAAAATGGTGAAGCTTTCATCCAACTAGACTGTGTCAGATATAGATAGGCCTAAGCTAAAGGCTTTGGAAGAGGCTGAGAAGATTCCTTCATGGAAATTCGTGAGGTGGATTGAGGTCACCAGACAACACTATCCATCGGGGGAGATTGGACAAATTCTGATGCTCCAAGTTTTTTGTGAGTGTGGCATTTGTCTCCCTGCTCATCCCTTTCTCACAATGGTACTCGAGTACTTCAAGGTTGAGTTGGTGAATCTGATTCCCAACTCAATTACCATGCTAAGTGTATTTGTATACCTCTGTGAGGAATATTTGGGGATCCCCGTAGACTTGTAGCTCTTCTGGTATTATCATGAGATGAGCCGTCAAACCGGAATCGCTGGAAGCTATAGATTGAAGCTCTACGTCAGAAAGTCAGAGGCATATATCCCAATGTTCACCTGGTCGTTGTCACCAGGGTGGAACAAGAGGTGATTCCACTGAGAGACCACCAGTGAAGACAGTCTTTCCTTTGTAGAAAAGGTTGTCGAGAAGAATCTATCCTAGAATTCAGTTCTGAAGGATACTACCAAGATTGCTCCCTACATCTCAGCTATCAAAGAGTTGAGGGATAAGAGACTTAAGGGATGGCATGTAGTGAAGGGCTATAACACCCATCGTATCAGACCTTTGAAGAGACGAGCTCATCTCATGCGGATGTATTCAGGTGCAGCTGATGCTACCAAAGACTATGAAAATGATACGTGCAGTCGTATTCGTAGTAGTAGATTTAAATTCTGGGTATTGTATACTAACATTTCTGTTTAAATAAATCAGTTCTTAATTTGGAGAAGATTAACTCCCGGGTCAGGAATATCTGCGAGAAGGCTCCATCACTAGAAACAGAGGCTCCTCGTATCTTGGTGGATGTGTCCACCGAAGAAAGAGAAGAACACTTAAAAGTAATCAAAATACTGATTTTGCCTTTTAGGACTATATAGTCATAGAAAAACTCACGACTAGATAGTCGTAAGAAAACTTATGATTAGTTAGTCATAGAAAAAATTACGACTAAATGTTATTCTTCCTTTCTTCAGAATGTAGGTGTGAATAACCGTCAATATGACCAAGGGATTGAATTGATTGTTTCGGGAAAATGGCAGAGAAAGCAGACGCTCCTGCTACCAAGAGGAATCGGCTGGCTAGAGCTGCCAACAAGGAAAAAGCCAGCTTGAGTGTTGTTGTTTCCCCTGCCACTCTTCCCCTCGTTGCTCTGACTGGTCCAATCCAGAAGTTCATTGCAATATAAGTGCTGCATCTGAGATAAGGGCAGCTGTATTTGAGCAACCGACTTCCAAGATTAAGGTACCCTTCTACTATAATAATGAAACTCATTCAATATGTGTTTCTCGAGGTTTTATCAAGCAACTCAACAAAGAATATTGGAAGGGTTTTATGTCTTCTGTGAAGAAAATTACTACAATACCAGTACATATGATCGAGGAGGGGTCGACACTTCAAGTAGTCGAATCTGGTTTCGATTGTCAGAAGAGTCAAGAGGAGCAAGGAGCAAAAAATCTTGCTCAAGATTCTCAGCCAGGCATGGCCAAGAGTATTCCCACCCAACCAGAGATGGTCGAAGAGAGGAAGTCAAAGAAACTGATCTCTGAAAAGGTTTCTTCTAAGTTCAAAATTAAGGGAGCTAAAACAACGTCGTATGTATAGACATGCACATGATTTTTCACTTCCATATTTTATTAGAAAACTATCTTACTTTTGTGGCGTGCATCTCAGTGTCTCCATCAAACAAAGATAATATTGGGGGAGAGTCTCTCACGACTTTGCCCATAGTTACAGAAGAGATGGAAACGGTGGTCAAACAAATGACCACCACAGTGATGGAAGTCAACATTAGCGATGTAGAAAAAGGATGGTTGTTGAAATAGAAAAAGGAGGAGAAATTCCCAAGTGATGTGTTGAGAAGCTCGCCGAAAACGCTCCTCCTCAATTTAAAGAAGGTAATATCTTAAAAGAAGATAAGTTTCCCAACCTCTTCTCGTGTGTCTTTAACCCTCCTTTTGTAGCAATGCATTCTCTCAAACGGCCTCAAACCCCACACCCAAACGACCTGCCCA
Organism: Melocanna baccifera; assembly: GCA_036346265.1. NCBI lineage: Eukaryota > Viridiplantae > Streptophyta > Magnoliopsida > Poales > Poaceae > Melocanna > Melocanna baccifera. Next base: position 19,473,663 of record CM070694.1, on the reverse strand, counting down.
ACAAAGCCTAGATTTTCAACGACGAATGTCTCAAAAACGTGTGGTGGAGAAGGGTCTATGAACTTGACTAGCTACAAACTATTAGGTTTGTTGCAATATGTTCAGTTGGATAGCATTGACAATGTTATGTGATGAGCAGAGCAATAAGGGATTTTTATTTTACCAGAACAATAAGGGACATTCAACCAGAGAGGAGTATGCCTATCTGAGGAATAATATCCAACTCATTCCTAGTTAGATGTAATTTATATGGGGGATAAAAGTTCCTTTCAAGCTTAAAGGGTTAGATAGGGGGGATTTGGATTTATAAGGGAAATTTCTTTGGGATTTTTTGAGATTTAGTTCAAAGGTAAACCCAAATCCCAATGTCCAAACATGCCCTAAGGCATTCTTTAGGTGACGTGCAATAATATCAAAAGGAAATTTCAATTAAAAAAGGGGGCAACGGAAGGGAATGGACAATATTTTTCTCTGTCACGAGAAGAAATGTACTGATCACATCTTTGTTAGATGTATCTTGGTTAAAGAGGGATGGATCTGTTTTGTGGAAGCGGAGGATGTACTAATAATTTGGCTATTCTCTCCAATGCAGGCAATCGACATAAACTGAAGATAATGGTCACTCAAAACCAAGAAATTGGAAGAAGAAAAAACTTGTCGTGATCATAGAAGTCAATTGGGGCGCAGGAGCTATCATAGATGCACCGCTCATTTCAGCTTAAGAGAGCGTTCGGAATAGCGATGGTTTCTAGTTTCTGATTGAAATTTTACTGTAATTGATTTATTTTTTTTACTATAACTGAGTTGACTTATTATGTATAATTGAACTGACTGAGAAGTCTAGTTTTACAAACTGTTCGGGGAAGCACTAACTTCCGCTAATCCAACCGATTGGTACTGCTGCCGTTTACCAGCGGAGCAATTAAGATGCCTAGGCTGCACAAATATCTTTTGCCACAAACCAGAGAGAGAGAGAGAGGAAATTGGACTAGCTGCATCGACTGCACTGCACGGATTGCGTCAGACTATCACAGCCAGATCGGCACAAGACCACCAGCTACAACAAAGCTACGGGATGTAATAAACAGGGGCCATGTTATTATTCTTTATTCAGACCACGATGTCCATGACTGAATGATATATAGTTCTGAAATCGTGCGTTAAATTAACACAGAAGAATGACCCCTCTATAAAAGGTGATGTAGTCTTCATCTTCGGGTGATGTAGTCTTCATCTTCGGGGCACATATCATCAGTTCAAAACGACACTTTCAAGTTTCAGCCTGTGGATGGTCTGCATGTCCACGGCCTCCTTAAGCGTGCCTTTCTCGACGTGGTCCCACCAGTCCATGAGGAAGTTGTCGACGACCAGCCTGAACCAGGGAGAAAGCTTAATGCCGTCCTCGCCGGCGTCTGCCTTGCGGATGAGCTCCTTCAGCTGCTCACGGCTCACGTACCTCGCATCGGCTACTTCGTACGGATTCGGGAGCAGCTTCACGTCGCGGACGATGAACATCAGGTAGTCAACTGAAAATAAGAAGAACGAAACAGATATTTGCACTGGGTGAACAAGCTCCACTGCTTACATTTCTGGTGCAGTATCTCCAGTAGTGGTGTTCAAAGTGGGGATTACGACATATCGATAGGCTTACATAAACATGACTAGAATGTAGCAAGGGTGACCCTTGAACAATAATCAAATAAAAATAAATGATGGATGACGCTGTGACGACAACTTACGCTCATGTTCCCCCCAGTTTTCATTAGACGGGGCCTTGTAAAGCATCCGACCAAGAGGGGTGAATTGGTCGACTGGCACGTCTTCAGCTGGGATGCCCAGCTCATCCTGGAGCTTCCTCTGAGCAGCATTTCTAACACCTGGCGAACGAGAAGTTACTAACCGTAAGGGAAACAGAGAAACGGAGGAAATGTTGACTTTCCTAGTTTTTTTTGGCACATACCAAGGAAGTTCTCTTCTATGAGTTCAGACTCACGGTACAGAGGATGGCCGCAGCAGGTGTTGGTCCAAACTAAAGGAAATGGAACTTTTGTTGCAGATCTTTGCTGCAAGAGTACAAAGCTACTTAGCAGAAAAAAAATGAAGAATAATAAGATAGTGAGAAACACAAAACGGAAAGTAACTTCAATCAAGCAACTGTCATTGTCAACAAAAAGGACATTTGAAAAATTTGCTAAGCTTGTCCTTAGCAAAATCAGGAGAACCATCATGGTTACACGGGGTCTAATGCTGAATTCTTGGATCCACGGAGTTCAAGGAGCCATGTCGGTTCAAGCAATCACCGAAAGGATATGATTGAAATGACCCGAACAATTATCAGGGGTAATTATGCTAGTCAACGGATTATTATTCGTTTTAACCGATAGAATATCACGTTAACGAATAATAAGCCCATCAGAGTGTTGCAGCGGAACAATAATTAGAGACAGAATACGATATTACAAAAAAATCGCCACGTATTACAAATGGATTCCCAGGAACAAACCCGGTCATCGCCTCCGTCTCTTATTCTTCGTATTATGAGTCTGTAGTACTCCACCCGGTTAATAGTTAAATCCATTCATGTGGTCTTCACCAGATTCTAGCCATCCTCTGATCTATCATGCATCTAGAGAGGAGATAATAGCAAGGGTGAGTACAAAGGTACTCAGCAAGCGTTATTATTAGCAAAATGCACTGAATGCTCTTCCACGCTTCCAGGAATATACATTTATACTCCCAATCTCTTGTTCATTCTCAATATTTTCTCATTCTCAATCCTCTTCTCAGGATTATAGAAAATAGGTGTTGTAAGGGTGGCCCCCACCTAAACCCAACCGGTCTGTTAGAAAGGCGTAAGTATCGAGTGAGGCATGTGTGATGACATAAATGCCCCGAAGGGCATTCTTGTAAAGACGCTCCTCGTTAAGAAATATATACGTGATACCAGCACAGGGGGAGGGGGCATACCACCTAACTCCCCACTACCATACTCTCTCTCTGTTTGGTCTGTAACCACAACAGTTGGCGCCGTCTGTGGGGACGACAGCAGCAAGCCTGAAGATCTCAAGAAAGATGGCACCGACATCGGCGGCGAAGAAGAGGAAAGGGGTCGCAGCGAGGTCCCACGTCAGCATCAGGGCTTCGACATCAGCGGTCCACTCCAACCCCGACGCTCACCATGCAACCATCGACCCCGCCTACGCCGACGCAGCGGTCGAGTCCAACCCCATCGACTCCAACACCGCCTACGCCGACGCAGCGGTCGACTCCAAACCCGTCGACTCCAACCCCGCCACCGCTGACGCACCGACCGACCCCGCTGCTGCCAATTATGCCGGCACCGGCTGGGCGGCGGGGGGTAGTAATGTCGGCGTCCGCGGAGGCGCGACCACCATCCTCACCCCTGATACAGGAGCGCCGAGCGGTCCCGGCAGTAATGCCGACCGACAGCGGCGCTACAGTCCGCACCGACGTAACGGGTAGCTCAGAAGCGCGAACTGCGGTCGCCGCCGCCTCGACAGCGCGATGGGGTGCGCCACTCACTTCGACTACGCCAGCAGGGGAGAGCGCCCTGCTGACGGCCATTGCCACGCTCCAGCGGGAACTAGCGGATCTCCGCGGGGCCATGCAGGCTATGCAAGAGGCTCAGAGCCCGCAGACCCGGCTGGTGGTTGCTCCGGAGACCCATGCGCAAGCTCAGACTATCAGCGTCATCTCCGGAGGTTCCTCGTTGGGAACCTCGACGCGACCAAGGCCGGGGGTAGCCCATGGTGAAGTTACCTTCACGCCGGCCGATGCCCGGGGCGTGGAGTTTCCACACCAAGACCCTCTGCTCATCCAAACTGACATTGCAGGCTGTGATGTCAGGCGTGTCCTTGTCGACGGGGGTAGTTCGGCGAACATGTTTTTTGCGGAGACCTTCGACCGCATGGGGATCCCTCGAAGTCGCTTGAAGCCATCGAGGGCCCCACTACACGGTCTTGCGGGTCAACCGCTGAGCACGTGGAGACAGGTATGCCTCCCAGTCTCCTTCTGCCAGGGCAACAATGTCAGAAGCGAGGATGTCGTCTTCAACGTCACGGACACCCCAAGCCTGTACAACGCCGTATTAGGCCGCCCCGTCGTCAACTCTTTCGGGGCGGTCCCGCACCTGACTTCTTGTGTATGAAGCTCCCGGGTTCACGAGGTGTTATCACTTTTTTTGGCGACCAAGATCTCGCCCGGCGCATGGAGATTCGTACCACACGCCCCCACCGCAGGGTGCATGCCCTCACAGACAAGCTCAAGGCGGACGCACCATCCGCCCCAGGGTGGACTCCCAAGCCCCGACCAGAGGGCGGAGTTAAGAGGGTGCCCCTCCAGGCCAACGGTCAAGTCGTCTCCATCGGAGAAGGCTTCTCCCCGGAGGCGGAGCAAGGTCTGCTCCGGGTTCTCCAGAACAACACGGATGTCTTCGCGTGGTCCCCGGACGACATCAAGGGCTTGGACCGCTCCCTCATCGAGCACAACCTAGCGGTCCGCCTAGACACTAAGCCGGTCAGGCAACGGCTTCGGCGTATGTCCGTCGACCGGCAGCAAGCAGCCAAGGTGGAAGTAGCGAAGCTTCTTCAGGCCGGAGTCATCCGCGAGGTCCAACATCCAGATTGGTTGGCCAATCCGGTGTTGGTGAAAAAGGCTAACAGTGTCTGGCGTATGTGCATCGACTTCACTGCCCTCAACAAGGCATGCCCGAAGATTGACTACCCTTTACCACGGGTAGATCAATTGGTCGACGCCACCGCCGGCTGCGAACTCATGAGCTTCTTGGACGCCTACTCTGGCTACCACCAGATCTATATGGCTAAGGATAACGAAGACAAGACCAGTTTCATCACTCCGATAGTGACATATTGCTTTGTCCGGATGCCCTTCGGTTTGAAGAATGCGGGCGCAACCTTCACCCGCCTCATCGCGCTAGCACTAGCCTCCCAACTGGGGAGGAATGTAGAGACTTACGTAGACAATGTAGTCGTCAAAACCAGGCAGCTGGCCTCCCACAGCCAAGATCTCCAAGTGACCTTCGACAACCTCACGAAGGCGGGCATCAAGCTCAATCCGGATAAGTGTGTATTCGGTGTGCGGGTGGGCAAACTCTTGGGCTTTCTGGTGTCCGGGCGCGGCATCCAGGCCAACCCCGACAAGGTCGACGCGATCCTCGCTATGGAGCCGCCCAAGACGACAAGGGAAGTCCAGAGGCTCGCTGGCCGCATGGCCGCGTTGAGCAGCTTTTTGTCCAGGGCAGCAGAGCGGGGCCTGCCATTTTTTAAGACCCTTCGCGGCTGTGAGGGTTCCGTTGGGACGGCGATTGCGCCAACGCCTTCGACAACCTCAAGAGGCATCTCGCAAGCCTCCCTACCCTGGTCTCCCTGGTGCCAGAGGCTCCCCTCCTGCTCTACCTCGCTGCCTCAGCAACAGCGGTTAGCGCCGTCCTCGTCCTTGAGGAGGGCACTCTTGCGCCACGTACTTCGCCGTCTGGAAGCCACGCAAGGCGCCAAGATGCGGTACACGGAGCTTGAGAAGCTGGCTTACGCGTTGGTCATGGCCTCAAGAAAGCTCTGACACTACTTCCTGGCTCATCCAATCAACGTGCCGTCCTCGTTCCCCCTGGTGGAGATGTTGCACAATAAAGAGGCAACGGGACGCATTGGTAAGTGGGCAGCACCGTCTGTTGTACTCGGCGCATCTTGCATTTTCCACCACCAACAACACCGCCGAATACGAGGCACTACTCTTCGGCCTCGCAAAGCTTAAAGCCATGGGCACGCGACGAGTGCTCGTCCGCACGGACTCACGGTTGGTGGCGGGTCAAGTGGACAAGTCGTACCAGGCCAAGGATCCTGAACTGGCCAAGTACCTAGCAGTCGTGCAAGCCAAGGAGCGGTATTTTCTGGGCGTCACGGTTCAGGCCATCCCCCGGGCAGAAAATGAACAGGCTGATATTCTCGCAAAAGCCGCCGACCAGCAGCTCTCTGCCCCCGAAGGGACGTTCTACGAGGTCCTGCCCGCGGCGGCCATCGCGCAGGACAACCGTGACGCGGCCCTCGTCCACCAGATCACCCAGCAGGGTGACTGGCGAGAGCCCATTTATGGTTTCTTGCAGGGCATTGCCGAGCCTAACGACCCCATAGACCTCCGCCGCCTGCAATGTCGTGCCAGGTCCTTCTAGGTGCTCGACGGGATGCTCTATAAAAAAGGAGTCTGTGCACCGCTCCTACGGTGCCTCTCACGCGAGGAGGGCAAACACCTCGTGGAAATCCACGCAGGACTCTGCGGCTCGCACCTGGCGCCGAGATCGCTCGTCAGCAAGGTGTTCAGGCAAGGCTTCTACTGGCCAACCGCCGTCGCTGATGCTCACGACCTCGTGCGCCGATGTCAAGGCTACTAATGGATAGGTCGGGTCATTCACAGACCCCCGACCGACCTCAACCCCATCCCCCCGTGTGGCCGCTGGCACGGTGAGGCATCGACGTTGTGAGACCTCTACCTCGGGCCCCAGGAGACTTGCGGTTCATTGTGGTCGCTTTGGAGTATTTCTCCAGGTGGCCAGAGGTTGCGGCGTTAGCCAAGGTAACTTCGGCGGCCGTGCAGCGCTTCCTCTGGCAGAACATCATATGCCGCTTCGGGGTGCCCAAGGAGATCATCGCCGACAACGGCCTGCAATTCGATTTTGCCCCATTCAAGGAGTTCTGTGATAGCATGGGCATCACGCTCCGGTTCGCTTCGGTCGGACACCCACAGTCCAACGGAGCAGTCAAGCGGGCGAACGGCGCCATCTCTGCCGGAGTCAAGAAGCGCCTTGTTGGGCTACCAAAGGGCAAGTGGCCAAGCGAGCTCCACAGTGTCCTTTGGTCTCTCCGCACAACGGCAACACGCCCGACGGGATTCACGCTGTTCAAGCTCCTCTTCGGCGATGAGGCGATGACGCTCGAGGAGATCCAGGCCAGCTCGCGCAGGGTCCTTGCCCAGACGCCAGAAGAAGAGCGCCAATTGTCCTTGGACCCCCTCGACGGGGAGCGAGTCAATGCCACCCAACACGTCGCCAAGTACGCACGGCAAATGGTGCGCATGCGTGGCCGCTCTGTGTACTCGCGAGCATTCCAGCCGAGGAACCTCGTCCTCAAGATGGCACTCCGCACAAGACATGGTCGGCAAGCTGGAGTCCAAGTGGGAAGGCCCATACATCGTTGCGACAGCTTTACAGCGTGGAGCTTACCACCTCGCCACACTTGAAGGGCAGACGCTCCGCCACACATGGAATGCGGACAGGTTGCGGAGGTACTATGTTTAGGCCAGCGAAAGCCAACATGAGGCGGCACCCATATCCTGTTTATTACAAGACGCTTGCCTGTGCAAGCGGGAGATTAATAAAGCCGACCGTTCAACAACCTCTCGTCGGGGTCCACCTCCGCATGCACTCTATGGAGTATAAATAAGACGTAGCGTCGAGGTCCGCCTCCATACGCACTCTACTGAGTCTAAACAAGACACGGAGTTCCGTGCACGCGTCGATGCTACCACCGCACGTACTATCCGGAGTATAAAGACGTGGTCGATGTTCCCACGCACTCCAAGGAGGGTCGCCTCCGCACACACACTCCACGGAGGCTCGCCTCCGCCCACGCAGTCCACGGAGGCTCGCCTTCGCACACGCACTCTACGGAGTATAAATAAGATGTAGCGTCAAGGTCCGTCTCCGCACGCACTCTACGGAGTATAAAAAAGACGCAGCGGGGGGACGCCTCCGCGCGCATTCTACGGAGTATAAATAAGATATAGCGTTGAGATCCGCCTCCGCACGCACTCTACGGAGTATAAATAAGACACGGATGTTTTCCCTGCGCAATCTACTGAGTCTAAACAAGACCGGATGTCCCACGCGCGTTGGCGTACCCTCCGGAGCCTAACTAAGTCGTGGTTGATAGTCCCACGCATACTCCAGAGTACAAACTAGACGTGGATGTTTTCCCTGCGCACTCTACTGAGTCTAAACAAGACGCAGATGTCCCGCGCGCGCATTGGCGTACCCTCCGGAGCCTAACTAAGTCGTGATTGATAGTCCCACGCATGCTCCGGAGTACAACTAGACGTGGATGTTTTCCCTGCGCACTCTACTAAGTATAAACAAGACGTAGATGTCCCGCGCACGCGCTGGTGTCTTCACCACGCGTACTCTTTCCGAGTATAACCAAGACGTGGTCGATTCTCCCATGCACTCTGCGGAGTATAAACAAAATGCTGCCGGGGCTTGCCTCTGCATGCGCTCAGCAGAATACAGCGCACCAGAGGCTTGTCTCCGCGCATTCCCACGGGGTGCAGACAAGGCACCAGCTCCGCTGCCACCACTTCGAGGGGTAGGGGACGGAGCGCTCGCGCGTCTACTCCGACTAGGCGCCAGCTCCGCTGCCACCATTTCGAGGGGTAGGGGACGGAGCACTCGCGCGTCTACTCCGACTAGGCGTCAGCTCCGCTGCCACCACTTCGAGGGGTAGGGGACGGAGCACTCGGAGCGCAATCGCGCCTGCTCCGTTCACGTGCCTACTTCGCTTCCAAGGCGCGGAGAACGCTAAGAGAAGCGGAGAGGGCTAGACGACGCTAGCCTCCGTCGTGCCAACAACTAACTATGCTAGCATGCAGCGACAGGCTACTCGGAGAGCGGTTGTTTCTTTCAGAATATATATATATATATATATGTGCGTGTGTGTGCGTGTGTGTGTATACATACGAGGAAGAAGACCCAGAAAAACAATAGCAAAAGTTACACCACACAACTGTCGGATCCTGACAAACACACCTAGGGGGCCGCGTCGTCTTCGTGGTGCCGACGGACCTCCTCCAGCCAGTGGAGGAAGTTACCTTCACAGCGTAGCGTTTGCCGCAGCAGGATTTTGGCCGCGTCCTCCCCGAGGTAGCCCCAGATCCGATCGTAGAAACTCTGGACGGCGGGCAGCACGCTGCGGGCGGCGCCGGACAATATCCCGGCTCCGGTGGGCACACCCAGATGAGGATCGACCAGCTCGCCCACATGCTCACATCCTCGGGCATGGAGCAAGGCGAAGGCAAGGCAGGCGCTGGCGAAGCCGCAATGATCGCCGAAGTCTTTGGCACCGCGGAGTGCCAGGCTCGAGCCCTCCTCGATTCGTGCCAAAGACTATGTCACATCTAGGGGGTTGTGCGCAACGTCCGGCATGTCAACGGAGAGGTCCCGGAAGGCCCCCTCCAATGACTCCATGGCCCTCCACGTCGCCGCGGACGCGTCGCCCAGAGTCTAGTTCCTCTTCCAGGGCCGTGACGAGCTGGGTCTTCTCCTCCTCCAGCGCGTGGATCTGCCCAAGCAAACCGGCGCGCTCCTCTGTGTCGACGCACTGGGCCTCTTCGGCGGCACGTTGCGCCGCCACCGCTGCACGGATTTCCGCCTCCAACAAACAGATGCGCTCGTCCTTGGCGGCGTGAGCCTCGTCAGCAGCGCGAAGCTAGTCCTACAGCACCCTCCACTCGCGGGTGCGAGCCTCCTCCAGCGCCCGACCGATCGCAACCGTCTAACAGCGGAAGGACATGAGTGTCTAGTCTACGCTCAGTAAGCGATGTCAACCAAGGGCTCAGGTACTTACCCTCATTCCCGAGGCGCCCAGCGCGAGTGCAAGTAAATCCCCCCCGCACGACGACAGCGCCCAACGATCCACCCTGCTGTCGTCATGCTCTGCGGCCCCATCAAATGCGCGAAGCGCCTCCGGATGCGGGATGAAGTCAGACACGGCAAGCCTAGGGGGCCCAGCGATAGCGCCGGGCACCCACGTTGCGTCTTGCACAACGAGACCGGCGGCTTTGCGAACACCTCCGCTGCTCGATGCTTGGCCGCGCCCGGGAGACCTCGTCTCTCCTGATGTTGACGACAGCACGAGCGAGCAAATTGGAGAGAGCTTCGCGAAGTCGCGAGGAGAAAAGGAACTACGCCTACCTCCGTTACCCTCCGCCAGGGCATAGGGAGATGTCGGCTCCGCCCCCGCCCGGGAAGCAATGACTCCCTCCTCGGTTGGAGTGGCTTCCCGGTCGGACCCTAGGCCCCCGACGACCGCGCCCGCCACATGGAATCGCCCCGCGCGCGAGAGCGATCGCACCTGGCAACGCTTCGCCCTCGGCGATTCAGGCGACGCGCCCTCGGCCGCTCCAGTAGCTGCACGGACTAAAGCGGGCAACAGATCCGTGACGCCTGCAGCAGCCGACGACGATGAGCCCTCTGCCGCTCCAGTCGTTGTACGAGCTGGAGCAAGCGGAAGGTCCGTGGCGGCCGCCAGGGGCGACAAGGGCGCAGGAGGCAGGTCCTCGTCGGCTGGTACAGGCGACTCAGCCTCGTCCTCAACGACGTCGTTACCGAGCCCCGCCCCACCACCGCCTAAGTCCTCGCTGGGGGTAATGCGACCCCCCGAGCTGGCATGCTTGAACCTGCCACCAGACGCATCCTCCGAACCAACGGTTCCTGCCGCTAATCTGGCGGACGGGTTAGAGACGGCGGCTCTGGACTGAGCCCTCCGCCGCATGGGAGACGCCACCACCTCGCCGGCGTCATCGCGGCGGCGAGTCAGACTCCGCACCGGTACCATGCGTTCCGGTACGGCGAGGCCAAGGACCTCGCACACCCGATTTATCCGCCCTAGCTTCGCACGCTCGGTCGCGGCTTCGCGCAGCGCGTGCTCCTTCGCCGTGTATGGCCCCAGGAAGGCCTCTACTGCACGCTCTGCTTCTTCCAGTGAAAGCACTGCATGCCAAGCGTGGCTCCGTTCACAAAACAGCTACATATGTAGAGGCAGCACGGTCGAAGTACTTACCATGACCTGGGGGCCGCTACAGAGAAGACACTGTGGGGTGGACGCCATCCCACCGGCAGTGATCTCGCTCGTACTTCCACCGGCCGGACAGAGGTGACACCCTGTACATTGTGAACTCCTCGGCGAGATCGTGCATGTTGAACCGGAGAGCGACGCCGGCGAGTCTGGCGCTGCTTGTCAATCATCGCCCCTGCCCACACCCGGATAGCGCTTGAAAGCTATTAGTGACTGGTACCGGTTCTTGCCGTAAGCGTCACGCGGTAGTAGAACCACTGCCGCATCCAGCCGGACTCCCACCTCTCCCGTGTCGCCAGAGCGAGGAACAGCTTCGCACAACCTGACCTCACCACGAAGTGGACACTGCCAAAATTAGACAGTGCCCCTCCTTCGACCTTCTTCGGCTGACAAGCTGCACGGGGACGAGCACCTTCCACCCGGACCGCCCAGGCGAACACAGCCAAGCGAACTATCACATTCGGGGTCAACTGCGCCAACTCCAATCTGTAAGCTTTCAAGACCTAGCCGACGAAGAGCGATGAGGGCATCCGGAGCCCAGCCTCAAAAAATGCGGCGAAGACAATCGCCTCCGACTCCTCAGGATGAGGCTCCACTTCGTCGCGGGCAAGCAGGCGAGCTCCTACGCGCTCTTCTATCTTCCTCTCCCGTAGGAGGGCCTCGATCGTCTCCTTCGTAGCACGACTCCGCCCTAGCACCCCGGAGCAGTGCCCTTGCGAGCTCCGCATGGCGTCGTACCGCTTGTTTGCCTACGACGGCTTGCGAGCCACCAGGGAGAACTCTGCTAGTGGCGGCATCACACTGCGCTGGCCCGGCGAGGCGCTGCGGCTAAGCCGACGACCGGAATCTCCGAGGCTTGCCATCCTTCTTCTCGAGCGGAGGGTTCGAGGAGCAGGAGACATGCAGATTTCGCACAACACGAAAGATCAACCAGACAAACGCGCACGGGCGAGGGATGCGTCCGCGTGCCGGCAAATAACCCTTTATGAAAACCCTCCACATCCCCACGATCGGGAACACAACCGGCGGGAGCCCCGTCGGTTTGCCTCCCCACGATTGGGAAGGGCAATCGTCGATAGGCCGACTCCCCACGTGTCCCACCTCTCTCTGGAATGGACGCGGGCTCGTGGTCGTGCGACCGCTGACATCCCACGACGCACCAACCACGTGGCGTCGCGTGTACCCCTCCCTCGGGACCGTGCGTATGACCGCAGCAGCCCACCCTAGTCTTTTCAGTACTCCGCGCGCAATTTAGACATCATCTCCGAAATGCATCGCTGTCGGGGCGTGGCGACTCCGGACTAAGCATCGATTCACTTCATCAACACAGTGTTGCGCGGGAAGGCCTGGTCCGCCCCGCGCCAAGCGGAGTCTCGACGCCACGCCTCGCACGTTCGGCACCTTCGGCCCCGCAGCACGGCCCCGTCGATAACTGTGGCACCGCGAGGGATGGCCCCAAGACCGCGGACGACTTTGACGCCTCGCCGAAGCGCGTCTGTACTACACACCTGCATCTTCATCTATAGTATGTCACAGGCCGTAGGGACAGAGGGGGCCAAAGGGCTCGGCAGCATTGCTTCAGCCTGTGAAGCCGTTCACCATGAGAGGCTCCTGTTGTAGGGGTGGCCCCCACCTAAATCCAACCGGCCTGTTAGAAAGGCGTAAGTATCGAGTAAGGCATGTGTGATGACGTAAATGCCCCGAAACTTACGCGCTCGGGAGCGCCACGGACCACTCGTCCGGGAAGTCTCATATGCAGAAGTGTGGAAAGCAATTTTATTTTGGGTCATTTGTCATCATTAGAGATTATACCCATTATATTTCTATACTTGCCTCTACTTGACTTTTGGTGATGACAGATGAGTTTATTTAGTTGCAAGAGTGAAAAGATACGGGGTCTCAGAGTTTGGTTCACTTCTAAACCATTGTAATTATTAATATTTGTCCTAGATTGCCCTATGTCGCTACGGTTGAGAAAATAAAACAAGAATCACATATTAACAGAAATGCAATAATTTAAATGTAAAACATCTAATTGATGTGCAAAATAAATATTAGTTACCTACTAATTTAGAATACCTGCACTTTCATTAACGATGTAGCATGCAGGGCATACAGGATCAGTAGCCGGTCCTTAAATGTCAACATGCATGCTAGATCTACTCATTTCATAACAAGACCATAAGTTCATAATTAACATTATATTGTTTACTAGCTACTACTTTAATTTTGTAGCTTCTACTATAATTTCGCAAGGACTACACTGCTAAAGACAAAAAGAGCTAATACCATAATTTAAATTGTCACAACGATTATTATCATCGTTCCCCTCCGTGCTAACCACTACAACTCTACTTAGATGTGGTGGTCCAAGATGAGGGATATTAAAGGCTACCTAATGCCATATAGCAAGGAAGGTCATACCTATATCCAAAACCGTCTCTAGTTATATGCGTGGCTCTCAAACCATTGCTCTGATACCACCTGAAACGACCCGCACAATTACCAGGGGTAATTGTGCTAGTCAACGGATTATTATTCGTTTTAGCCGATAGAACATCGCGTTAACGAATAATAAGCCCATCAGAGTGTTGCAGCGGAACAATAATTAAAGACAGAATATGATATTACAAAAATATCACCACGTATTACAAATGGATTCCCAGGAACAAACCCGGTCGTCGCCTTCGTCTCTTATTCTTTGTATTATGAGTCTGTAGTACTCCACCCGGTTAATACTTAAATCCATTCATGTGGTCTTCACCAAATTCTAGCCATCCTCCGGTCTATCATGCATCTAGAGAAAGGAGATAATAGCAAGGGTGAGTACAAAGGTACTCAGCAAGCGTTATTATTAGCAAAATGCACTGAATGCTCTTCCACGCTTCCAGGAATATACATTTATATGCCCAATCTCTTGTTCATTCTCAATCTTTTCTCATTCTCAATCCTCTTCTCAGGATTATAGAAAATAGGTTTTGTTGTTAAGTTTGGAAAGAATCCATATTATTAATTTGGAAAACTATCAAACACTCGTATGAATAGCAAAAACTCCCATAAGTTTCCATGATCTCCTTTCCTGGAGACAGGCATGAATTCATGATTTGTATAGTATTGTGCAAGTTTGTATCACTTTATCCATCATCATTCTGATCCTACTGGCCTATGGGTTTTCACATTTCCTAAGATGTGGCGCCCAGATCAGAATACAGAACTTTTGTATCTATCTCAGTATATTATATCTCCACCCAGTTATTCGCAATCGGTAGTTTGTGCGAATTATTACCATCACCAGACTCCCCAAAAGTGACATAACCGTTGGTTGGGAAGGTTTCCGGCCTTCACCCAACACTCCACTGCGTAATATATCGCCCCCGCGCACCCCCTGCTGATACCGATCAGACTCGGGCGATGGCGGTAAGGATCCCCCAGGTCCTGAGAACAGCTAACCCCTGGGTTCGCCTTCTAATTTAGTACTTACCCACGTGGAGAATATAATAACCATGACAGTACTACTAATTCTGTCCATCCATTTATGGACGAAATGTTGGCTGACATGATGTAATACGGTTCGTTCATACAGATGAAGTTTGTAGTTACTTATATTATATCTTATGCAGAGGTCCCCCAACCTGCCCTTCCGTCCCTACCAAGGCAACTTCTGCCCACCCTTTTATTAATCTATACGGCCGACTGCTCTGTCAGTCGCCGATTCTTCTTCTTTTCCTTCTCAATTTCCTTTCGATTTAAATATTTGTCATTTGCATGCAGGGTGATAATAATTTAATAAGGAAATACTTTATTTTACTAAAGATACTCTGATTATATGCTCAAAAGAAAAGCTTGTCTGGATTAACAACATATTCGGATTCAAGTAGGATCAGGTGGAGTCCTTCCCATGACTCGGATATTGGCCTATAATTAAATACGGCGGCTACGACTTAATCCACAAAAATATAATAAGGTGTAAGGTGTGGATGTGTTTGTGCGCCTAAGGTGAGGCTTCGCTTAACTCAACTCTGATCGCAGTAATCAAGATTAACTTCTATGTAATATTCATTGTTTAACACTATCGTGCTAGCGTCTGGAGCTACGATCGATTTAGGATGTATGTCCGACATTTTATTAATTTTTGGCAATTTATTGATTAAGCAGAACTAAAGAAATGCACGTACAAATATAATAACAAAAGTTACTTCTAGTCGATTTCACGTATGCAATTCTGTTTATTCAGTTTCTCCTAGATGCACTTGCATTTATCTACCTCTCAATTACATTTTTAAGTCTCTGGGTTATTCTAACATATTCTTCTTTTTAGATATAGGTGCTTTTCTCGTAGTTAGAATGCACATGACAAGTTAAATCATACATAAAAGAATTTACCTTTTAATTAAATAACCAACTAAATGATACTAAGGTGTCATTGTGCGATCACAAATTTTACTTTAATTGGATGCGGATTTTTATAACTTAATTGCTATTTAAATCGACGTATACAAATTTAATCAATGCGCGTGACTTTAATCGTCGCATTTTAATTTAGATCGACGTGTGCTATTCTAATCGCCGCGAATAGTTTTAAATCTTCTCATGCCACTTATTGATTTTTAGGGATTGTATAAATTTACTAATGGAGATTGGTGAGTTACTACGGCTAACAAATATTATCTACATATTTAAAATAGACAATAGAGTGATTTTAAATTGCAAAGTATCAATTTAATTAGTACAAGAGAATTTATTTACTTACGACCTACACGTCGCTCCTTCCTTACTAATCGAGAAACCGGATAATAGTGTTTCATGACTTAATACAATTAGCCAGCTTTATGGGTTAACATGCAATCAAAATTCTTGAGTTAGCAATTGGCGAATATAAGTTTTCTCCTGCGCACGCTAAGTCCCTTTTCCCCCTTCCTATTTCTTTTCTATTTTCTCTTTTCTTTATTCTATTCTATTTCTTTCCTATTCTCCATAAATGGGCCAGCCTTCGGCCCACTCCCTGCCCCAGCCCCCTTCTCTTTTCTTCCCTTTTTTCTTTTTCCTTCGCCCGACCCTCTTCCTTTCTCCTTTCAGCGCCGCCTCCCCCTTCTGCTTTTTCCCCTTCCCCCTCTTCTTGCGCTGCCGCTCCTTCCTCTCCTCTCTCTCCTGCGCCGCCTACGGCGCCGCCTCCCCTCACTCCTTTCTCTGGCGCCGTCGCCTCACGGCCCGACTCCGGTGTTGGCCTCTTCCATGCGCCACCACCTCACGGCCCGCAGCGCCGTCGCCTCTGGGCATCGCTGCTCCACGGAACCCTCGGCGCCGTCGACCCCACGGTCTAGCTCCGGCCATGGCCCCCGTGGCGCCGCCGTCCTTCGCCACCACCCGGTTCCCCAACCCGGGTTTCCTCCGCTAATACTACCCCCACTGTTGATTTTCTTTCTCATGCCCAATATGCTTTTGATTATCTCCGATTTACAGATTTGTTCTGTTGCTTGCTTAATGTATGGAATGGTAGTGGTGGTGGGGTGCAACAGGGTATGCTACGACGGAGCTCGAGGCCTTCCCGTGCGCCGGGGAGCACGGGGCGGTTGTCGGGTGCGCGTGCTTACCGGTTGTCGGGGTGCATCCAATCAGTTGGTACTACAGAAAACATGTTCTCTCATGAGGTTTCAAGAACAGGATAGAACCCAATCACTAGGAGTCTACAACAATTGCCAGGTGGATATGATGCAACAAAATGGAAAAATAATTAGTGCCAAATCAATAGTTTTTCCAAACCTCAAGTAGCAGCTCATGTTTTGGGTTGAAAAGGAATACACTGAAAGCCCTGTGGAGCAGGTTCTCAGATTCAATCTTTTCCATCAGATGGCCTAGATCATAAATGACAGGTCATATATTGTGCCGCTAACTGATCGAAAACAACATCAACAGGGCAGAGAATTTAACTATACGCAGATAAGAACAGAATTGAACTTACATTTGTATTTTGATACATGGCCAACAACATTGTCCTGCTCATCCACCAAAATGCATCTGTGCAAAAAAAAAAAAAAAAGGCAAGCATAGTAGACAAAATGTTACGACCCAGTGTTCAAGCATAGTTATAGTAGGACAAGGCGAGATCGATACGGCTTCGAACACGTGAGACTACGAACAATCACGGATACAAATCATCGATCAACACGAGGTCACGATCCAGTGTTCAAATCATCCCCCCTGTTGTGATCGCAGCGATATCCAATGGAGCAACCACACAGACAAACCCTTAAGGCCTAGACCCTTGACGTGAAACCGACCAAACGAATCCTGATGCGCGCGCCTCATCACAACACCGACGGAAATAGCAGATCGCTAAGCGCTGGAACAGAGGGGGCGGGGGGAGTGGGATGCGGGGCGCTCACTCGTCCTCGAACATGAGGCGCTTCTGTACGACGTCCATCCCAACGTCGTCCCCAGCACCGGCCATGCCTCGCGAGCGGCGGGGGAAGGGATCGGACGAGTGGGCACAGGAGAACGAGGCGGCGCGACGCGACGGCGAAGACGAAGGCTTCGCGGCTGTGGAGATGGGGGTTTCAGGTTTCTGCTGCGCGGACAGGCGAGGTGTGGTATATATATGGGGGGCGGGCGGCATGGTGGGCCCGCCGTATCAGCGAGTGAGTGCACGCGAGAGGGAGATTCCATTCCGGGCCCGCCACGTGGACTGGGTTTCCCACTGAGGCCCTCCTACAAATGCTGTTACGTGACATCTGAATATAACTAGAGATGTTATATGCTAAGCTTCTAGATAGAATCTCAAGTGGGACCCTGCTACGAAGCTCTGGCGTATGCACCTTGCGATGGAAATGTTTCCGCTTTGGATGAGGGGCCGCTCAGCTTCTCTTAAATTTCACTGTTTAGCGATATGAGTACTGTAGCAGCGATAGAAATTACTGTAGCACTTTTGTCACATAGTGTTTTTTTTGTTTTTTTGGTATTTTTGTGTTTTATTTTTTTCTCGTATTCCTTTGCATTATCCGCTCTAAATTAGCGTGTCACTTTTATTTTTACATTTTTTTTAAATTTAATTATACCCAATAAGCTAACTCAGCTCCAGTAAAATTTTAGCCAGTTACAGTGAAATTTCAGCAAAATTCAAAAGCCATCACCATTCCAAACGCCCCCTTAGTAGGGCCATAGTGTGCGTTTGGGTTCAGCTCATGTTCTTTTGCCCTTGAGGTCAGAATCGTATGGTTAGCGTGATCTGGTGTTAGATCACATCCGTTCAAGTGGGAGGAACATGTGACATCAAATAAGTTAGGAGCAACTACGAAAAAAATCTAGAAGTATGTAACATATAATGAGTTATCACACCAAATAAGTTAGAAGTGACTATGAAAAAAATTAGACATATTTGATAAGCCAAAGCCGTCCTTCTCCAACTCTTTGCCATGTTGCCAACTTTTCGCTGCTCACAATAATATTGCATAGCCACAGCCCACCTCCCCTCGTAGCCTTCAACGACACCATCGTCATAAGAGCCATTTTAATAAAATAATATTGTTAGTGTAGACACTGACCTACACTAATCTAACCACGGGTATTCCATCGAGACCACTATCAAAGAGTTCTCGTTTATTCACAATCAAATTTTATAAAATCAAAATTTAATCCGGGAAAAATCATACTCAGCATGTCCATGACCATGGACACAGCTATCTAGGATAGTTTGTTACTCTACAGAGGTGTACAACTTTACCCACAAGACATGTCCTCCCGCTTGAGCCACGCGATTAACACACTATCTTAGATGTGTGGCGGAGAGTTCATGACAAGGCTGTTACAATGTTTCGCAGCCAAAATAGTTACGCCACCACTAAGGTTTCACCATAACTTGAATCGACAAGTTGAAGCCTCCTCTTGTGCCATATGAAACTTCTCGCAGCCTACGTCACGCTCACATTCAGTCTATAGCGGAACTATGTTTGGAACATCACGAATTATTTAGCCAGGTCTGTCCCATACCAGATTTCTGGTAGTACGGTGTAACTTTGTAAAAATAGTTCACAGACCGGTCCTTAACTTGACTTAGGCTCAAACACAAACTCTCGTGCTCAACAATCAACAATGTATCACCAAACACGATGCATGCTAGCACCCCACCACCTAACCAGTAGCCTAAGTCCATATCAAGTTTTTTTATGTCTTTAACCATTTCATATATCGTTCTTCACTCACCGAAGTCAAAAATAAATTTTTAGGAATCAACCTTTCATTTGAAACACATTATCCCACCTACATTTTTCAAAGCATGGTTAAGCGATTCAATAGAAATGTTCTGGTTAATACTATTGTACCAACTAGTTTTCATTTAGGCGACAAGGCATGTGATAATGAGGTCAAATTTGGCTATAAACAATGGAAGATGGGTATAACTAGAATTCAAATCGTCTTTAAATTAAATTTGAATAAAATTACCCATGCATAAACATTTAAAAAAAACATAAATAATTTAAAATATTAGGAAAATATGGTCAAGGGTGTAACTTGCCTTGCTCAAAGTCCTGTTACTGAAATTTGTTGAAGTCAAACTCTCTCGAATCATCGACATCTAAACACGAAGAACCACAATAAAATCAAACAAAATTCAAATAAAATTCAAAATTTCAAAAGGAGTCCAGAAATGGATAGCTTAGGATTTTAGAAAAATTTAAAAATTTGAACGGATCCAATCGGAGTTAAAACGAAGAAATATGGGCTTTCGGAAGTTTGAAATCAAAGAAAATGAAAAAGGCTGATTTACTGGAATTATTTTTGTATTGAAAAAGGTAATTATGATGTCAGCAGGAATTAATGGAATTATTTTATTGAAGAAAAATCCTAATTATGACGTCAGCAATGAATTTAATTTCTTTAGCCGATTAATTTTGCAAAGAAAAAGAATTGAATTGCTGACGTGGCGCATAAGAGCTGACAAGGCCACCACATGGCGACCAAGTGACTACCACTTCACGGTTTTATGCTGATGTGGCTACCAGGTGTCTGACACGTGGTGCTGACGTGGCTTTGGGAGTGGTCAGATGCTAACGTGGTACACCATGTGGCACTGACGTGGCTACCACGTGGGTCGGGTGCTGACTATCTGATCACGTGGTGGACATTGGGCTGAGGAGGGAAGGGCTTGTGGAGGTCGTCAGATGGGGATCGAGCAGCAGTGATGCACGGAGGAGTTCGGACTAGTCCAAATGATCAAGGATTGTTCAGACCTTCCGATCGGTGATGGACTATCCGATTGACAAATGAATGTTTAGATTGTCCGATGGCAAGGGGCTTTCGGACTGTCCGATCGGCAAATGAACGTTTGGACTATCCGATGGCAAGGGGCTTTTGGACCGTCCGATCAACAATGGACTATCCAATCAATAGGTGAACATTCAAACCAGTCCAAACGGCAAGAGGAGTTCAGACCGTCCGACTGGCAATAGATCGTCCGATTGGCTATTGAACTTTTGGACCGTCTAACAGTGAGGGAGGTTCTTACCGGAAAGGAGTGGAAGGCGGTGTCGGAGGGAAATCACCGGCGGTGGGGTACTCCGATGGTTCTTTCGCTCGGGAAAAGGGTGGAGGAGGTGCGTGCGGTCTTGGTGAAGCTATGGGTAGTGGCAGCGTGTCCTGAGGTGGTCCGAGGCTCTGGCGATTCCTTGCCAGAGCTCTGCCAGCGAAGAAACAATGGGGTCACATGGTGCGGCGGCGTTGAGAGTGGAAAATGGGGCAATTGGAGGAGGGAAGGCGTAGATCCGTGCTTACGGTCGGCGAGGAAGGCTTTATATAGGGAAGAAGCGGAGTAACGGCCAAGCAATTGCTCGCCGGACTCGAAATGGCTCCACACACAGATGGGCGAAACGGCGAGGTAATGGAGGGGGAAGGTGGGCGGTTTGGTGCGGCGAGAGTAGGGGAGGTTAATGCGCATTTGCACGAGAGGAATGGTGGGAGAAAGCTTCGGTTTGTGGCTATTAATGGCAGCGGGGTGGCGCGGGGAGGATGGAGGCGGGGAAGGGGATGAGCTCGACAGGTGGACCCCACCTGTCGGTGAGAGAGGGAGAGGAAGAAAAGAAAAGGTGGTGGCTGGATTTATGACATGTGGCGCACGAGGAAGATCAGGACCGTCCAAGTAGAAGCGAAGGGGTAAGTGGCCACAGGTGGCTGAGATTAGCTTCGGTGGGTGGGGATTTAATCTGTGTGTGACACGTGTCAACCCGAGGGATAAAAGGGTTTAAATTTCTTTTTAAGCTTTTCAGAAATACCAGGAAGTTCCAAAAATGCATAGAAACTACCAAATAGAGTCCAAAAATTCTAGAAAATTTAGAAAATTCCTTGGAATTATTATAGACTTAATAAAAATATTTTCAACTTATAATGGCATTTAGTTTTTATAAAAACTCTAATTATCTTTGAAAAGGGAGTTTTTAATTTCTAGAAAATTCTGAAAAATGCCATAAATATAGAATGGCTTAGGAAAAATAAAATAAGCTGATTTTGGGTTTTAATAAAATGGATAATTTAAATTTCTTACTCAAGGCTTGAAATAAAATTTAGAAAAATAAATAAAAAGCACATAAAATTTTGAGATGTTACAACTAGCTAGTCGTAGGAAAACTCCATTTTGACTAACTTTTGAGGAGTAGTGTCATGATATGCCACACGACCTGACCATCACTATTCTATTTATAGGAGCTATAACCGAAATAATATAACTCTCTAAAATCTCCACTCGCGGTGAAGAGGAGACGAAGTCGGTGAAGATAATTCTCCACGACAACGTTGAACTCTTCAACAATTTACTCGAAATGTTTGGTTTTGAGAAGATGGATCTTTCCGAAGATACTATAACCACTTATGCGAGTACAATTGGGCTTCAAGTGAAGATTTTGGAGAAGTACTTAGCTATTCTGAAAGGCAAGCAAGTCGAGTCGTTTCGGCAAGCAAGTCAGTGAGCGCTATTACATAGACCTGTGAGCCATCGAGCCGAGTTAGCTGCTAGTTTAGCACGCCACATCAAACCTAGTCTGAAGTGTCAGCCATGTGTCATGCCACATAAGTGCCAAGTCAGCAACCAAGCCAACCTAAGTGCTATGTTAGCATGCCACGTCACTGCCATGTCAGCCCCACCTTGCCACCTGTCAACCTTGTGTCTGCCACGTTACCCCTAGCCTACTACGTCAACATGTCCAGTCACCAGTGCACCATTTCATAAGCCATGTCCACTGTAGACTAGCCTTTCTATGTATCAGGTCCACAACACAATAGAATTTTTAATTTTTAGTATTTTTCTTTAGATTTAATTTTTTAAGAGTTTATTCTCCTCCATCCTAACTTCGATTGATCTCGTTCTTTTTTTAAATTCATTTAAAATTAGGATCTACCTTTTGGTTCTACTTTTGAAGTTTTTTGAGTTTATTTGAATTTATTTTATGTTTTATTTTGCTTTTTCTCTCGTTAGATCACGTCTTCGATGGAGCTGAAGCAAGATTTGAAGATCAGGAACAATTAACTGAGTAAGGCTAAAGCAAGTTATATTTTTTGATCATGTTGAACTTAGTTTTTAAATCTACTTATTTATTATTTTATTTAAAATTATTATATATTGCTATTTTATTACAAACCCTTGTACTTAGTAGTTATTGTCCAATTTGATTAATCCCTCACTTGATAATTTGAATGTCATGATTCCATTATTACCATAGGATAAAAAATTATTTAGTGCTCAGCAAGCGAGAACACGAAGCGGACCATCTGCCGAGAGACGAAATTTTGAAGTTAGACAAGTAAAGTTATAAACATTTTGTAAAGACAAAACTTAAGCCAAAGTAAACTAAGGTAGGTAAGGTAGCAATAAGAGAGGACAAGACAGCAGTAATACTTATATTTTTCAAAAACTCCTTTTTAGGGTTTAAATTAGATTTTGCGATAAAATCGCTTCCTAGTTTGCCTTAGGTCTTAACCTACGGTCAAGGAGCCTGCTCTGATACCACTTCTTGTAACGCCCCCGTCTCCAGGGGCGCCTGGGACACGGCCTTCCGTACGGTTCACGCATGAACGAGTACGGAACGTCGCGCAAGAGTGAACCATCGCATGCTTACAACAAAAGTCCAGCATATATTACAAGATAGGGGATTATCAACCCAGTTTTAGTTGCAGCGGGGCGTGCAAGCCCAAAGTATATTACAATACAAAAGACCAACTCCAAGGAAAACTCAAACGCGGTGGAGACCTAAAGCCAGGGGTCTTCATCGAAGAAGGGTTCTTCCGGGGCTTCCTCGACGGGGGAACTCGCATCCGTACCTTGATCCTCTGAATTATTCGGCAAGCCATGAGCTAACCAGCTTAGCAAATCACAAGGAAAACCCAACTTAACTACATGCACGAATAATCAACGGAAGAGAGTATATTGGTTGTATCATTTTATGTGGATGCAGTTTTATTTTGTAAACAGTTTTAAAACACATGAAATGACAACTACTTCTTAAGATTAGGGGTTTTCACGAAGAGTTAGTTAATCCACTACTCCAGTTAAAACACTTACAAAACTACTTAAACTTAGCAACTGGAATCACCCAAGTGACACAGCTCCGTTGACCGAGAGCACGGTGTATTCGAATACCATTTAATTGACTCTGCAGAGTTGCCCAACTTTACCCACATGCATCCTTAACCCTCATGACTGAGTTAAGGAACCGGGTCTTTTCGCTGCTCAACCCAAGGCCAGGCCCGCAACCTGACTCTCTCGGAGCAGCATACTGCTTGAGCTGAGCAGGTACTAAACCAGGGTCGACACGTCAACACTTGTGGTCGAGCGGTTGCTATATCACTTGCTTGGCATAAGGGTCTAGTCCTTATATTTTCACGTGGTCCGCAACCACCAACGTCAAGTAAAGTGGTGAGCGGGGACCGTCTCGCGGTGTCCCACAACATCTTTACCCTACACTGTACACTAGTACGACCATTCTAGGGCACGGTGTCCCATACCATCCTACCCTAGCCTGGGTTTTAAAAATCTACCGGCCCGCGGCCACATCCTTATTAGTGTACTAAATTTTGCATGAAATGATAATAATCTATATGTGATTATAATACATTTAAATTAAACCTAGGGTTAACAAGGGTGGGTTTACAAATTATCATGGCCTTTATTTGTGGTGGGACTTATCTACCTTAGTATGTCATTCTAAATATTTTATTTTACGCAAACTAACATTTCACAACTAACAATAATGCAAATAGCATAAATACATAATTTAATAAACATGGGATACAACATGTTCAAGGGTTTGCGACTTGCCGTTAATCTGGATGACTTCGGCGAGCTCGAACGAAGAAACTCCGGAATCCTGAGCCTGCACTTGAACCTCTGGAATCCCCGACACTAGCGCAAAAACACAAGAAAATAGAAACAAATTAAAAGGAAATAAAAGAAAGTATTTTATTTAGAAAAGAAAAGCTTAAATAGACAAATTGGAATTTTTAGAATTTTTTTGGGATGAATTTGGAGTAGAGGAGGTCAAAAATGGGTTAAGGATATTAAACTGAGCAAAATGGTGTATTTTGGTGATTTTTGATATTTTCTGAATTTTTCTATTATTTATTTGGATTTTCTGGATTTTGGAAAATTGATAAATCGCGGGAAAATTCGAAAGAACAGTGTTGGGCCGGCCTTTTGCTACAGTGCGACTTGGCCCAGACTTCGCGCGGGAGCGTGCACTGGGTTTGAACGGCGGGTGGGCCGGCTGGCGCGGCCCACACACGCACACACGCGGCTGACCGGCCCAAGCGGGGGGAGGGGGGAGAAAAATGCTCGGAGCCGTAGCCGTCCGATCGAGCGGGAGAGCTCCGGATGGAGCCACATTACTGCGCCCGACCGAGGGAGCACTGGTTTGGCTCGGGAGCGACCCAGGGAGGCTGGCACCGAAGAGGGGGCGGCGGTGGGGGAGGGCGCACGGTGCGGTGCGGGGCGAAGTGGACTCCTCTGTCGTGTGATTTTTCCATTGAACTCTGCAGAACCTGACATTCTTGCTTCTGAGCTGTCTTTCTGATGATTCGAGTATCTGCAAGGGTTCTTCAGGATAGGTCCAATCGTCTTGTAGCTCAATATCAGACAATGGGACTTCATCTGTTGGTTGTCGTAGACATTTCCGAAGTTGCGATATGTGGAACACATTATGTATTCTAGATAAGTTGGGCGGGAGCTGCACTTGATAAGCTACTTCCCCAACTCTTCCGATTATTTAGAATGGTCCCACATATCTCGGAGCTAACTTCCCTTTTACTTGAAATCTCTTGACGATTTTAAAAGGGGTGACTTTGATATACACAAAATCTCCAACCTCGAAGCTCAGATCCTTTCTGCGGTTGTCGGCATAGCTCTTCTATCGGTCTTGTGCAATCTTGAGTCTATCTTTGATGATCTGGACATGTGCTTCAGCATCTTGAGCAATTTGAGGGCCAATAAGTTGTCGCTCTCCTACTTCTGACCAATTCAAGAGTGTCCTGCATTTCCTGCCGTATAGTGCTTCAAACGGGGCCATTTTGATACTGGCTTGGTAGCTATTATTGTACGAGAACTGAGCAAAGGGTAAGCAAGTGTTCCATGCTGCTCCATACACAATAGCGCAGGCTCTTAACATATCTTCCAGAATCTGCTTTGTTCTTTCTGTCTGTCCATCTGTTTGTGGATGGTATGCCGAACTGAAATTTAGATCGGTACCCATAGCCTCATGTAACTTCTCCCAAAACTTAGATGTAAATTGTGCTCCTCCGTCTGATACAATCTTCTTAAGGATTCCATGAAGTGTCACGATCCTTATCAAATATAATTCAGTAAGTTTGTCTTTCCCATAGGTTTGTTTAATCGGAAGAAAATGAGCCACCTTGGTTAATCTATCAACAATAACCCAGATAGCGTCATATCCTTCACGAGTCCTGGGTAGTCCAGTGATGAAGTCCATTCCAATGCTATCCCATTTCCATTCGGGAATAGGCAAAGGCTGCAATAATCCTGAGGGTTTCTGATGATCTATTTTAATTTGTTGGCAGACATCACATCTGGCTACATACTCTGCTACTTCTTTCTTCATCAGATTCCACCAATACTTCTTCTTCAAGTCCTAGTATATTTTAGTACCTCCTGGATGAATCGAGAATTGGGATGAGTGGGCTTCTGATAATATTAAATCTTTTAGTTCCTTCTTGTTTGGTATGCAATAGCAACCACGAAAGGTGACAATCCCGTGTTCATCTATTGCATAGTCCGTCAAATTCTCCTCTTGAATCCTCTTTTTAAGCTTCTGGATTTCTTCATCTTCATCCTGCGCTGTCTTGATTTGATCTGTCAATAGGGGTTGGATTTCTAGTGCTGCCATACTGCCTTATTCTATGATTAACAGGTTCAGTCGTAGTATGTCCTTCTGCAACTCTGGCGGATGCTCTGTCATACTGGCTTTGTTTCGTCGAACCTTTCGACTAAGGGCGTCGGCAACCACATTTACCTTGCCCGGGTGATATTGGAGTTCTATATCGTAGTCTTTGATTAACTCCAACCATCTTCGTTACCTCATATTCAACTCTGGCTAGGTGAACAGCCAGAGAATATCTCACAATGGTTCCCTAGCAGGTAGTGCCTCCAAATTTTGAGTGCATGCACTACAGCTGCTAATTCCAAATCGTGTGTTGGGTAATTTTCCTCATGTGGCTTCAATTGTCTTGAGGCATAGGCAACAACTTTTTGGTCTTACATGAGTACACATCCCAAACCTTGTTTTGAAGCATCACAATAGATTTGAAACTCTTTCTCTGGGTTTGGCAGGATCAAGACTGGTGTCGTTGTTAACTTGGTCTTCAATAGCTGAAAACCTTCCTCACAAGCATCTGTCCATATGAATGGCTTATCCTTCTTTAGTAGCTGGGTGAGTGGCCGAGATATACTTGAGAACCCTTCTATGAATCAGCGGTAATAACCCGCCAATCCAAAAAAACTCCTTACTTCAGTCACTGTTTTGGGTTGCTTCCATTCCATGACTGCGGTGATCTTTTCTGGATCAACTTTAACTCCATCTTCTGATATAATGTGACCCAAGAAAGCAACTTCTTTTAGCCAAAAACTGCATTTATCAAACTTGGCATATAGCTGATGTTCCTTCAGTCTTGTCAATACCATGTGCAGGTGTTGCTTATGCTCTTCCTCACTCTTGGAGTAAATTAAGATATCATCTATAAAGACTATCACAAACCGGTCCAGATGGTCCATAAGCACTAGATTCATGAGATTCATGAAATAAGCTGGCGCATTAGTTGGACCAAAGGGCACGACTGTAAACTCATACAATCCATATCTGGTGATGAAGGCTATCTTCTCTCGATCTTGCTCACGGATTTTGAGCTGATGATATCCTGAGCGTAGATCGATTTTGGAGAACACCTTGGCTCCTTTAAGTTGATCAAACAAATCGTCAATTCTTGGGAGTGGATATTTGTTCTTGATGGTGACGGCATTTAATTCTTTGTAATCCACACACATTCTCAATTCTCCACTCTTCTTTTTCACAAACAGAGCTGGTGCCGACTAAGGTGAAACACTTGGTCGAATAAACTCTTTTTCTTGCAGTTTATCTAATTGCCTCTTAAGTTCCTTTAACTCACTGGCTGACATCCTATAATTGTGTTTAGCAATTGGCTTGGTGCCTGGAACCAATTCGATGGCAAGTTCCACCTGTCTGTCAGGGGGTCTTCCTGGCAGTTCTTCTGGGAACACATCTGGGTACTCCTGCACCACTGGGACTTGGTTTGGTGCAACTGCTAGTGAGTTGAGTACGCGTTTCTTCGTATTCTTTATTAGCTCTCGGTCTGTTTCTACCACCACTTTCTGACCTTCAGGGCTAATCAACGTGACTGTCTTGACTTCACAATCCACTTTTCCTTTATTCCTTGCTAGCCAGTTTATGCCAAAAATGGCATTTAACCCTTTCATGTCTAGCTACAGTAAATCTGCTTTAAAATCTACACCTTGAATTTTGATACTAAGACTACCACACCCACTGTGGGACTCCATCCTAACCCCAGGGGTTTCAATCACATAGGGTTTTGGCAAGGAAACAGAAGGCAACTGATTTCTTGAAGCAAAACTCTTTGAAATAAATGAATGCGTTGCACCAGGGTCAAATAAAATTAGTGCGGGTATGGAATTGATTGGGAACATACCCGCAATGATGTCACTGGCTCCTGCTGCATCTTCAGCCGACATATGGTTCACCCTGGCTAAGAAAGTAGTTTTTGTACGGCCCCGACCTTTGCCTGTCGATGTATAGTTCGCTGTGCCTGCTGGTGACTGGGGTCCGACTGGCTTTATCTACATATAACCTCCTTTGGAAGTACCAGAGCTGGCCTGTGACTTCACTTCTTGCTGCTGACTTTGGACCTGTAGTTTTGCTGCATCAGATGGCAAATTCCTCCTGGGACACTAGTCTCGGTAATGACCAACTTCTCCGCAATGGAAACATGCATTTGTTTTCCGTGGACAGTTGCTGGCAAGGTGATTGCCACCACAAGTGGGGCACTTGATGGCTAGTGGCAAGGGTGTTGCATATTGCTGCGACTGGTTGGATTGAGCTTTTGGCAGTAACACATACTGGTGTTGAGTTTGGGGTCGGGATGAGGATGACCCTGATGTGCGTCCTCGCTGAGCACTAGGTGAGGATGATTGCAATTTGCGCATTGCCTTGCGTTTCTTGTAATCCTCCATTTCTCCTCTTGCCTCTTCTGAGTTGATAAGACTGTCCACCATCTCGGGGAGATCCTTGAATTTCAAAGCTGAAATGTGGAATTTTAGTGACTGCTGTAATCTTGCCCGAAACTTCTCCATCTTCTTCTCTTCCTTGTCGACATCTTCTGGGGCGAATCTGGAAAGATGATTGAATTGGTGCAAGTACTCCATTATTGTACTTTCACCTTGTTTAAGCGCCAAAAATTCTCGACGCTTGGCTTCCATGATCCCATTAGGTATGTGGGCTTTGCGGAAAGCTTTCGCGGAAAGTTTATCTACCATGTCGCTGCAGGACCTTGCAACTGGTGGGACGCATACAACACCTTCTCCTTATCTTCACATTGTACAGTCTATAGCTTTCGCTCTACGTCCAGTAGCCAATCCTCTACGGCTAGAGGATCTGCAGATGTAGAGTATGTTGGAGGATGGGTTTTCTGAAAATCGGTCCATCGGGTGGTAATTGGGTTACCATCCCGATTGGCGTTGCTTCCACCTGGGGATCTAGCTGCAATTTGTTCAAGAAGCTGAGTATGTCGATCCAACATTTGTGCCATATTCTGCTCAGCTTGATATCTGTTATGTTCCATCATAGCAAGTACACTGGCTAGAGTTGTCTGATCTGTGGCATGTGTACCCTGCCCGGTGGTCTGACTGCTTCGTTGGCCTGACTCCATCTTAAAAATCTGTCAATTGAAATCCTGAGGTCAGCCTTGCAGGGGTTTTTGGGTGAACAAGAGTAGATGAGTAAGATATTGAATTTTTCAAGGCAAGTATAGGACGAAATAAGATAAGAGCAAGAGCGAAGGGGACAGGAGAAAACTTTGAAGATAGAGGAAGTACTGATAAGTAAGCAAACAACATAAAGGATAATTAACATAAAATTACAATAAGCAAGTGGTACACAGACCACTTAGGGTTCATGATACAACTTGCGTTACATTACCAAAAGTACCACTACTACACTGGATCAGTCTAAACTAACGGACTTCTGCCACTCGACTACTCCTCCATGGCATCCGGGGCCGGCAAGGCGAGAGGGGCTGCAGGGTGAAACCGGGCACGGTACTCTCCCGCAGTCATCCTACGCCTCAGCCTGGACTGCACAGAGGCGCATGAGGAGGCGACACTGGGGGACTCTCCATAGTCCGAAGCCTCGCCCGCTTCGATTGCCTCGAAGCGAACAAGGCCTGCACAAAGCTACTGCACCTCCTGCTGGGCCTCCATCAGCTTCATCTGAAGGGTCCTGGACTCCTCCACAGCACGCTCGTACTGGTACTCCTGCTGAACCACAATGTCGGTGACTCCCTGCAAGCGGGGGTTGTCAACCTCGCGGAACTGAGGAATGGCGAAGGATCTGCCTCCGAGGAGGGTTCTCGGAATCAGGTCGAAGGGCGACTCAGCCAACTCAAGGTCGTAGTAGTCGCGGAGGTGCATCACAGCCTTCCGGGCTGCGTCCTGAACGGCGTCATTCCTCTCGATCCTCCTAGCGGTGAACCTCCTCTCGGCGTCCGGGCGAACAGGCAGAGGTGTCAGGGTCACCTATGCCTTCCACTCATATCGCTCCCCCTGGAAGAAGCAACCAACTGCGTGGAAGATCGGCCTGTGGTATCCTTCACCTCCAAGGTACTGCTGAACCTTCCAAAGCTTAGAGGGCCATCCCTCCATACGCTCAACAAGCGAGAACACGAAGCGGACCATCTGCCGAGAGACGAAATTTTGAAGTTAAACAAGTAAAGTAATAAACATTTTGCAAAGACAAAACTTAAGCCAAAGTAAACTAACATAGGTAAGGTAGCAATAAGAAAGGACAAGAGAGCAGTAATACTTATATTTTTCAAAAACTCCTTTTTAGGGTTTAAATTAGATTTTGCGATAAAATTGCTTCCTAGTTTGCCTTAGGTCTTAAGCTACGGTCAAGGAGCCTGCTCTGATACCACTTCTTATAACGCCCCCGTCTCCAGGGGCGCCTGGGACACGGCCTTCCGTACGGTTCACGCATGAACGAGTACGGAACGTCGCGCAAGAATGAACCATCGCATGCTTACAATAAAAGTCCAGCATATATTACAAGATAGGGGATTATCAACCCAGTTTTAGTTGCAGCGGGGCGTGCAAGCCCAAAGTATATTACAATACAAAAGACCAACTCCAAGGAAAGCTCAAACGTGGCGGAGACCTAAAGCCAGGGGTCTTCATCGAAGAAGGGTTCTTTCGGGGCTTCCTCGACGGGGGAACTTGCATCTGTACCTTGATCCTCTGAATTATTCGGCAAGCCGTGAGCTAACCAGCTCAGCAAATCACAAGGAAATCCCAACTTAACTACATGCACGAATTATCAACGAAAAGGAGTATATTGGTTGTATCATTTTATGTGGATGCAGTTTTATTTCGTAAACAGTTTTAAAACACATGAAATGACAACTACTTCTTAAGATTAGGGGTTTTCACGAAGAGTTAGTTAATCCACTACTCCAGTTAAAACACTTACAAAACTACTTAAGCTTAGCAACTGGAATCACCCAAGTGATACAGCTCCGTTGACCGGGAGCACGGTGTATTCGAATACCATTTAATTGACTCTGCAGAGTTGCCCAACTTTACCCACATGCATCCTTAACCCTCATGACTGAGTTAAGGAACCGGGTCTTTTCGCTGCTCAACCCTAGGCCAGGCCCGCAACCTAACTCTCTCGGAGCAGCGTACTGCTTGAGCTGAGCAGGTACTAAACCAGGGTCGACACGTCAACACTTGTGGTCGAGCGGTTGCTATATCACTTGCTTGGCATAAGGGTCTAGTCCTTATATTTTCACGTGGTCCGCAACCACCAACGTCAAGTAAAGTGGTGAGCGGGGACCATCTCGCGGTGTCCCCCAACATCTTTACCCTACACTGCACACTAGTACGACCATTCTAGGGCACGGTGTCCCATACCACCCTACCCTAGCCTGGGTTTTAAAAATCTACCGGCCCGCGGCCACATCCTTATTAGTGTACTAAATTTTGCATGAAATGATAATAATCTATATGTGATTATAATACATTTAAATTAAACCTAGGGTTAACAAGGGTGGGTTTACAAATTATCATGGCCTTTATTTGTGGTGGGACTTATCTACCTTAGCATGTCATTCTAAATATTTTATTTTACGTAAACTAACATTTCACAACTAACAATAATACAAATAGCATAAATACATAATTTAATAAACATGGGATACAACATGTTCAAGGGTTTGCGACTTGCTGTTAATCTGGATGACTTCGGCGAGCTCGAACGAAGAAACTCCGGAATCCTGAGCCTGCACTTGAACCTCTGGAATCCCCGACACTAGCGCAAAAACACAAGAAAACAGAAATAAATTAAAAGGAAATAAAAGAAAGTATTTTATTTAGAAAAGAAAAGCTTAAATACACAAATTGGAATTTTTAGAATTTTTCTGGGATGAATTTGGTGTAGAGGAGGTCAAAAATGGGTTAAGGATATTAAACTGAGCAAAATGGTGTATTTTGGTGATTTTTGGAATTTTTTGGAATTTTCTAGGATTTATTTGGATTTTCTGGATTTTGAAAAATTGATAAATCATGGGAAAATTCGAAAGAACAGTGTTGGGCCGGCCTTTTGCTACAGTGCGGCTCGGCCCAGACTTCGCGCGGGAGCATACACTGGGTTTGAACGGCGGGTGGGCCGGCTGGCGCGGGCCACACATGTGCACACGCAGCTGACCGGCCCAGGCGGGGGGAGAGAAATGCTCGGAGCCGCAGCCGTCCGATCGAGCGGGAGAGCTCCGGATGGAGCCACGTTGCTGCGCTCGACCGAAACGACATGGGGACCGATTTAGGGGTGTTTGGTGGCCGTCAGATCGGGTATCGGCGGGGTGGATGGGGCCACGTCGCTAGCGCCCAGGGAGGTCTTCTTCCTCCTCTCGCTCGGGGCAGCGGCAGAAATCGGGGCGACGCAGGCCATCGCGACTTGGCCTCGGGAGGAGGCCTCCATTGCCAGGGCCAACATCCAATCAATCAACACAAAACGGAAAACATTCGAGGGCCAACATCCATTCCGTTTTGTGTTTCTCACTTTGCCAGGGGTGTGCGGGGAGTTGGTTTTTGGGTTTAGAGTCGCGAAAACATTCGAGGGGAGGGTCGCGGGCGAGAGCAAAGGTGGTGGCGAAGCTTGCGGCCAGGAGGAGCTGGGGTATGCTCAAGCTTGAACGGGCGGGGTTTAACCATCTACGGGAGGAGGGGAACACCGAGGGAGCACTGGTTTGGCTCGGGAGCGGCTTAGGGAGGCTGGCACCGAAGAGGGGGTAGCGGTGGGGGAGGGCGCACGGTGCGGGGCGAAATGGAGAATGCAAACGATCGATTGAGTTGGGCGTTGATAATGAGGGGCTAAGGGGATGCTGTGGCCGGATTTAATCGAATTTTCAACGATGGAGGAGGGAGTTTGGATTTTTGGCTCACCGGACCAGGGGTGAACGGCGGCGGGGCTAGAGAGGGTGAGAGGTCAATCGGCCACGAGAGAAGGAAGATGGGAGGGGTGCGAACCTGCTGGCGGGGTCGATTGTCTTATAGAGCAACGGGGAGGCGAGGGAGGCTTGCGGGGGAAGGCAAGGCTTAATGGCGCCCTGCGGGAGAAGGGGAAGGGGACTGTACCGGGGCGTTGAGGTCATGCCGGTGGTTGCACCGGGTCAGCGAGAGTCAGCGGGGAGGCGACGGCTCGTGCTACGGCGGGGAAGGGGCGGCGCTGCACGGCGGTCCGAAAGGGGAACCGCAGGGCGGGGCGGCGTTGCTACCGCGAGGTGGAGGGAGGAGCGGGCGGTTGGGCGCGAACGCGGAGGCGCGGGCGGGGCCCACTGGCAGTTGCTGACGCGGGTGCGAGGCGACGGGGCAGGACCACGGTGCCGCGAGAGGGGGAGCGAGGACGTCCGACGGCCTGGGCGACGCGACCGAGCGAGGAGGGGAGAAGGCGGGAGGGAGGGAAGCGCCAGCGGGTGTAAGAGGCGGAAGGCAAAAAGGGGGGGTAGGGAGGGTTTTGAGAGAGACTAAGGTCAAACAAAGCTCAAGAAAGAAGAACTGAAAATTTCGGGTTTTGAAAAATTTTCAGATGTTTCAAGAACCAAGGATCAAACATCGTCCAGAACGGCTGTCTGACAAACAACTGTATTGTGTTGAGGGATTTTGGGTGACGGTGGATTGGGAAACAAAAATGATGTCTAGCTGAAGGATATGAAAATGATGTGACAAACAGCTGTGTTTGTGCCATGGGATTTGGGGTGACTGCATTGGGCGCGCATGTCTTTAAAATTGAGGTCTAGCTGATTCGGCACCACTTAAAATGGTTTAAAACAAGTTTCTACTTCTGGTTTCTATTTTTTTCACTATTCAGTAATTTTGTTTTTTCTGGTATTTTTAGATTTTTTTTTTGTCTTTTCTTTTCCCCCCATATTCCTTTGCATTGTCTGTAATGGGCTAACATGTTTTTTTATATTTTTAAATTTAATTATGCCAAATAAATCAACTCAACTACAGTAAAAAATACTATAAACCAACGCTAAGCTGAACGCTACCGAAAGTTTATGAAAATGATGGTGAGTAGATATGGGTTGTAATGACATGTCTCAGGCTGTTGAAAAGGGATGATATCGCTTTCAAGTCTCTTTGGTCTGGCGAGATCATGGGAATTGGCTGTGAAGTAGTATGCTCATAAGCGCTTTTTTTGCGTGGTGACGGTCAGCGTTTGCTTAAAAAATATTATAGTATTTTTGTCTTTTGTCTTTTTTTTATTTTTTGGTATTTTTGTATTTTGTTTTTTTCGTATTCCTTCGTATTGTCCGTTCTAGATTAGCGTGTCATTTTTATTTTTATATTTTTTAAATTTAATTATACCTAATAAGTTAACTCATTTACAATAAAAAATAAGTCAATTACAGTAAAATTTCAGTAAAAATCAAAAGCCATCGCTACTCCGAATCTTACCTTACAAACTGTTCGGGGAAGCACTAACTTTCGCAAATCCAACCGTTTGGTACTGCTCCCGTGCACCAGCGGAGCAATTAAGATACCTAGGCTGCACAAATATCTTTTGCCACAAGCCAGAGACAGAGAGAGAAGAAATTGGACTAACTGCGGCCCCGCTCAGCGATGAATGTTGGCCTTGGGCGGAGGATGATAGAAACACTGTATCAGGTACTGTAGCTATAGTATCTGCTATAGTAAAAAATTTATTTTATTTTAAATTTACTTATACTTTTTTTCCGTTTGTTATTTTCGGTTTTTTATATATTTTTTTAACATTTACTTAAACTCAATAAACCAACTCATCTACAGTGTTTTTTCAGCAAAAACTAAAAATCATCGCTATTCCGATCACCCCCGCACTGCACTGCACGGATTGCATCGGACTATCACAGCGAGATCGTCACAGACCACCTGCTACAACAAAGCTACGGGATGTAATAAACAGAGGCCGTGCTATTATTCTTTATTCAGACCACGATGTCCATGATTGAATGATATCTAGTTCTGAAATCGTGCGTTAAATTAACACAGAAGAATGACCCCTCTATAAAAGGTGATGTAGTCTTCATCTTCGGGGCACCTATCATCAGTTCAAAACGACACTTTCAATTTTCAACCCAGCGGCATACAAACTTCACTGGTAAGAGTAACACGCAGCAGAACAGAAGCTTGCGAGACCACTGAGGCCACAGCACGGCAGCCCTTCACTTCAGCCTGTGGATGGTCTCCATGTCCACGGCCTCCTTAAGCGTGCCTTTCTCGACGTGGTCCCACCAGCCCATGAGGAAGTTGTCGACGACCAGCCTGAACCAGGGAGAAAGCTTCAAGCCGTCCTCGCCGGCGTCTGCCTTGCGGATGAGCTCCTTCAGCTGCTCACGGCTCACGTACTTCGCATCGGCTACTTCGTCCGGATTCGGGAGCAGCTTCACGTCGCGGACGATGAACAGCAGGTAGTCAACTGAAAATGAGAAGAACGAAACAGATATTAGCACTGGGTGGACAATCTCCACTGCTTACATTTCTGGTGCAGTATCTCCAGTAATGGTGTTCAAAGTGGGGATTACGACATATCGATAGGCTTACATAAACATGACTAGAATGTAGCAAGGGTGACCCTTGAACAATAATCAAATAAAAATAAATGATGGATGACGCTGTGACAATAACTTACGCTCATGTTCGCCCCATTTTCCATCAGATGGGGCCTTGTAAAGCATCCGACCAAGAGGGGTGAATTGGTCAACTGGCACGTCTTCAGCTGGGATGCCCAGCTCATCCAGGAGCTTCCTCTGAGCAGCATTTCTAACACCTGGCGAACGAGAAGTTACTAACCGTAAGAACAGAGAAACGGAAGAAAGGTTGACTTTCCTAGTTTTTTTTGGCACATACCAAGGAACTTCTCCTGTATAAGTTCGGACTCACGGTACAGAGGATGGCTGCAGCAGGTGTTGGTCCAAACTAAAGGAAATGTAACTTTTGTTGCAGATCTTTGCTGCAAGAGTACAAAGCTACTTAGCAGAAAAAAATGAAGAATAATAAGACAGTGAGAAACACAAAACGGAAAGTGACTTCAATCAAGCAACTGTCATTGTCAATAAAAAGGACATTTGAAAAACTTGCTAAGCTTGTCCATAGCAAAATCAGGAGAACCATCACAGTTACACAGGGTCGAATGCTGAATTCTTGGACCCACGGAATTCAAGGAGCCATGTTGGTTCAGGCAATCACCGAATTCTTAATCCTTTGGCACAAGGTTATCCAACCTCAAACCAACGACCGGATCATTTGGAAATTAAACCCTTCCAAAAGGTATTCCACTAAGTCTGCTTACAATGCATTCTTCCTTGCGGGATCCGTTTTGCAGTTCACAAGCTAATCTGAAAATGCAAAGCTCCCCTAAAATGCAAGTTTTTGCATGGCTAGCTATCCATGACCCCTGCTAGACAGCTGATCGTCTAGCGAGGCACGGCGTGTCATCGCACACTCTATGCCCCCTTTGCGAACAAACCCAAAAATAATTTATCATTTTTCTTTGCCCTTGGGTTCGCCAAGTCCGGGCATAGTTCTCGCGTCTCTTCGGCAGACCTCGCCCACCACCAATAGGACAAATTCGGTTGCTAAACTGGTGGATCTCAATGCGCAAACAAGTGCCCAAGGCTCAGAAAATTTTTTGACTCTATTGTCATCCTCTTCCTTTGGACCATTTGGCGTGAAAGCAATGGCCAGGTCTTAGACAAAATCAAGACGGCATTGAAGCACTCATGAACAAACTAAAGCAGGAGCTAACATGTTGGCGCTGGGCAGGCATGGACTTGCTACCGACTCCCATGCAAAGTACATCCTAGTCCCCTATTTCGCAGCCTCGCTGCGTCGTCTCAAGCACTGTCTACCTTTCTTCTTCCTTCCACTTCTCTAGTAGCCTCACCTCCTCTCTGTTTTTCGATTCCTTTTTTTGTATCTCCAAACACTAGGCTTCCTAGTAATTGTACTGTTTCTGTCCTTTTAATGAAATGGCGTGCAAATCTTTTGCATATTCCCTAAAAAAACTTGCTAAAACAAAGAACTAAGTTTCAAATAGCACGGAAAAAGAGCTAATGGGAGGATGCTAAGCAGACTTTGATCCATATTTCAATCGGAACTGTTTAATAGGCCCTATCAACTTCAATTAGGCAACTGTTATTGTCGTACAGCTATAAGCAACAAGAGTATGCTAAGCATAGTTGATACGTATTTCAATCCTCTTCATGCTTTCAATGTGAAGCGCAATATCTATCTGATATTCTGAAAATCAGACAAGACTGACTGACAAAGTTATAGTGACTATTGATTATGTAAATCATAGTTAATACATATTTCAATCCTCTTCATGCTGTTCAATGTGAAGCGCAATATCTATCTGATATTCTGAAAATCAGACAAGACAGACTGACAAAGTTATAGTGACTATTGATTATGTACATAAGTGGCAGGAAAAAAAATGTTCCTGCCATGTTTTGTTTGCTTTCTAACTCTACAGATAACCCTAATTTTTCCCAGTCTTACTTTTGCAAAGTACAAATTAGACGTTAGTGGCTCTGTTAGCTCTAAAGTTTCTATCCAAGACACTGAATGTGGACCATGATAATTTTGCAAGCTCTAAAGTCAAGGACCAGCCCCTCTACTGATACTGCTCAATATTTTTATCTCAGGCAGCAAGTATACTAATGTAACATGTAACTACAATTCTATATAACCTACAAGGAGTCACAGCTTCTAATGCAACTTCAGAGCTAACAATCTTAAATACCAGGACAGAAACAACATCTACAAGTTTCAAAACAGTGTGCCTACGTGACCTAACTCACATTGGCTACTGAAGTGATGTTTGTTTATTTCCATGGCAATTCAAGGCAAGAACCAAACTTTGAGCTGGAGATATTATGTTACTAGCTGCCAGAGTAACTTGGTACTTCAGAAAACATGTTCTCTCATGAGGTTTCAAGAACAGGATAGAACCCAATCACTAGGACTCTAGGAGTCTACAACCATTGCCAGGTGGATATGATACAACAAAATGGAAAAATAATTAGTGCCGAATCAATAATTTTTCCAAACCTGAAGTAGCAGCTCATATTTTGAGTTGAAAAGGAATACACTGAAAGCCCTGTGGAGCAGGTTCTCAGATTCAATCTTTTCCATCAGATGGCCTAGATCCATATAAATGACAGGTCATATATTGTGCCACTAACTGATCCAAAGCAACATCAACAGGGCAGAGAATTTAACTATATGCAGATAAGAACAGAATTGAACTTACAGTTGTATTTTGATTCATGGCCAACAACATTGTCCTGCTCATCCACCAAAATGCATCTGTGAAAAAAAAAGGCAAGCATAGTAGACAAAATGTTAGTGAATGACTTAATATCTCCAAACAATCATTTGTTGAGAGGAACTCATGTTTACAGAATTACATAATTTTAAAGGATTGCATATTCACATCAGAACAATGGACTAATGGAGCAACTAGACTTGAGGCCTATCTTGCTTACATGGAACAGTCTATGATCTGGCCATAATATTCAAACTTGCTAGGTTGCATACAAGGTTGCAGATCTGAACAAATTTATTTTGGCTCTTTTCATTTTAACAAAACAATATGAGTAAGTTACTATTAATGCAAAGGTGCTGTTAGACATTACTGAAGACAATATATGCGTGTGTGCGGGTGTGTGTGTTTTAGCAATAACATAATATAGGCTACTCTCCATGAAAATAATACAAGCATAAATGGTGCCATTAGAACAGTAGATGGAACCTTTTCTTTTGATGCTCCAGCATAAATGTTTCATGATTAATAATTAAATGCAAGCCTTTTGTTGGCTTCTTCCACATGCTTAAATGCATAAATAAACTTGCAAGTTGCAAACTCAAAGTCCTTCAATATTTGCACCATCTATAAGGAGATGTAACCTTTAAGCGATATTGTTTTAACTCTTAAGTTAAATTGAAGTGGTCAGCTTTGATCTTTTGCCGCATTAAGGAGTAACTTTATGCTTCACTTCATAATAAACATAACGAGGTTACACACCAAAATTCACCTAATTTATCTTGGATCACCGAGGAAATCCCATGTGTTTTTAATTTA
This sequence comes from Melocanna baccifera, assembly GCA_036346265.1. NCBI lineage: Eukaryota > Viridiplantae > Streptophyta > Magnoliopsida > Poales > Poaceae > Melocanna > Melocanna baccifera. The sequence continues at coordinate 19,434,374 of CM070694.1, read as the reverse complement.
TCTTGGGTCACTGAGGAAATCCCAGCCCAGCGAATTAAAATTTCAGTCCCTGTCCGCAATTGAACTTCAAATGCGAATGAGGTTGAAACAATTCTAACAAGTTGACAACAGATTGGTGATCAGATAAAGGCATGAATAAACAAGTTTTGCAGACCAAACACAAACCCTACTAAAACATGTTTTTTTACAGAAATCCAACCAAAACATTTCGGATTATTGAGTTCTACATTGGCTTGTTAGAAGAAAGGATATATGGTTCATGCCTTAACATTTTCATCACCTTAAAAAAAATTGGGAATAGCTAAACAAGATATGCTCTTTTTCATCTTATCTTCTTCTGTTTATCAACATGCCCAAGAGGTTCATGATCGTGACACTAATGTTCTGGTGGTGAGGGAGAAGAATAATGATTTCTAGTTCGGAACCCTCGGGGCTGTTATATCGAGCCTTCATATTGTGGCATGGGAGAAGTTCCGAATTTTTCACTAGATATTCCTAAGGTCTAGATTTGTCCTTTGCTCTGATCTCGAACATGGGATCCTAATCAACCAGCAACCAAGGGTGTGCCATTCATGCCAGAGGAATATGCGCAAACCTTTCAATAACCATTTGGTAACGTACTATACGGAGCAAGCTCGTAAATAACTATAACGGAAAGGCTCTACATAAAAAACCCCCATAGAAGCATACCTACAGCCCTCACATACAAATTTATCACATACTCTTAATCTGCGCCTTCCAATCAAATTTTGTACTACGTTTTTGTAAAACTAAGAAAATACATTCGACTATATATACACTTCGTATGTGACTACGTATAGCATTGCTCTGCACTGAAAAAAGCACCCGCCATCTAGGACTCTACTTCAAGGCTAGGAACTTATAAACCACCATCTCAGATCACATTTTGCACATCCAAAATTCACACAGTTTTTACAAATAACTTAGCGCCTACTTCTCAGCAAAAACAACAAGATATCTGACGACCAGAAAGACAGACCTAAAAGGGGAAAACCCTGCTTTGTAGCAAACTAGCTTTTGTACTATTTTCAGGCCAACCACAGCTTATGGACTACAGTGCCCTCGCACGACATGCCCGGAATTTTGGCGCAGCACACTCTCACAGGGCAAGGCGAGATCGATACCGCTTCGAACACGTGAGACTACGAACAATCACGGATACAAATCATCGATCAACACGAGGTCACGACCTAAAATTCAAATCATCCCCCCGGTTCTGATCGCAGCGATATACAATGGAGCAACCACACAGACAAACCCTTACGGCCTAGACCCCTGACGTGAAACCGACCAAACGAATCCAGGTGCGCGCGCCTCATCACAACACCGACGGAAATAGCAGATCGCTAAGCGCTGGAACAGAGGGGGGCGGGGGAGTGGGATGCGGGGCGCTCACTCGTCCTCGAACATGAGGCGCTTCTGGACGGCGTCCATCCCGGCGTCGTCCCCCGCACCGGCCATGCCTCGCGAGCGGCGGGGGAAGGGATCGGGAGAGTGGGCGCAGGAGAACGAGGCGGCGCGACGCGACGGCGAAGACGAAGGCCTTGCGGCTGTGGAGATGGGGGGTTCTGCTGCGCGGAGGACAGGTGGGGTGTGCGATAAATAATGGGATGGAGGGGAAGGGCGGCATGGTGGGCCCGCCGTATCAGCGATTGTATGCACGCGAGAGGGAGATTCCATTCCGGGTCCGCCACGTGGACTAGGTTTCCCCCCTTGGCGTATGCTCTGGCGTATGTACCTCACAACGGAAATGTTTTCCCCTTGGGTTCATGAATTAGTAGGCCCAGGGTGTGCGTTTGGGTCCAGCTCGTGTTCTTTTGCCCTTGAGGTCAGAACCACATGGTTAGCACGATCGGATGTTAGATAAAATCCATTCAAGTGGGAAGAACATGTGACATCAAATAAAGGAGCGACAATGAAAAAAAACTAGAAGTATGTAACATACAATGAGTTATCACACCAAATAAGTGGGAAGTGACTACGAAAAAAAATAAAAGTATTTGATAAATCAAAACCATCCTTCTCCAGCACTATACCATGTCACTAACTTTTCGTTGCCCACAGTAATTGTTGCATAGCCGCAGCCCACCTCCTCTCGTAGCCTTCAACGACACCACCATCATAAGAACCATTGCCTTCCGTCACCTACAGGCCTTATCGCAATCATCTTCATCGTTATTGTTGTTGTTGTTTTCCCATCCACCGCATTCTGACAATCTTTTAACTAGTGGCGTCATTCCCACCTTATCACCCATAGCTAGATGGATTCCAAAACAGTTGTCACAATTTTGTGCCATCGAAGTTGGCCATCTCCAGCGACGATGGCACCACCTACTCATAGCCGCTCGTCATTACTACCACTGGAGCACCATATCCTATTACCATATTGCACTCATCGTCATCATTGATGTCGTCTTGTCAATACTTGATAACTTGTAAGGCTATTGTCACATTCAGTGGCGGATCCAGAAATTTCATAATGGGGATTCAAGATTATAAAAATATTGTTTATTAGAAAACATAAAGGTCCACAATAGCGAAAATTAAAGTACAATTATTCTCAAATAATATAATAATTAAAAATTAATACCATAATGCTTCATGCCTTGAAAGCGAGGTATAATATATGAAGACAATTCTCTTTGACAAATTTTTGTGTTCCATAAGCAAAAGTTCAAAAGTACTTTATCATATGCATACTTTATTGAACGATTTCTAACTAAGCAACTTAAGCAGTATTACCTAAACTGCTAAACATAACATGGATTGAACAGGCAGACACCAAAGGGGATCAAATTGTCGAAGTGACCAACACATCAAGCTATAAAAAAGATTTGACAACACTTGTATAGTTTCTACATAATTGATACACTAGACATCACAATATAAACAACTACTGCGCAAAAACTTTAGAATTATTATAGATGCCTCACTTCTTTAAGTAAAATATAATTTATATCTTTATTTAAACATATAATTTTACTTTAGATCGAAGATCGCCAGAAGAGGAGAAAGAGATGGAGAGATTACTGGATTAGAGATATGGGACCATGCAGCCATAGGGGTTGCTGGGTCAAGGAGGACGAACCTGTGTGACTGTGCCGCGTCAACGAGCGACGACGGTAAGATGAATTGTGGCTTGCAAGATGGTCGCTCTAGAGCTTCTACATAACCTCTTGAGTTTTGCCTCTAGAAATCCAAAGTCTAAAAAACTAGAAGGTTCTTACGCCGCCAGATGAAGAGAGCTAAAGAGGAGAGATTTGAGTAAAAAGAGAGATTGAGTGAGATTTGTAGTTTCTACCTTATGTCGTGTAAATCACAATAGTGGCCTAGGCTAGTGTCTGGCACTAATTTAGGGTTAGGAGAAGGAAATAGGCTGAAAGGATCTGATACCAATTTAGGCTAACTGGATATAAATAGGATAAATTTGATCTAACTATTAGTATACATATATATTATATCTTGTATATAGTGAATATTTTACTAAAAATTTTAAGTATTCAGCTGAATACTCTTGACTTCTATTAGAACCGCCACTGGTCACCTTGCATCATATAAGCTCCCCTTAACACGTAGAGGCTCACTGTCATCACTGATGACATCTTGTCAATACTAGATAACTTGAACCCTGTAAGGCCCCGCTCAGCGTTGGATCGCTGGCGTTGGGTGGCAGCTTCGAAATAACGGGTTGTTTTGTTTTTTTCTCACATTCCTTTGCATCGTCTGCTCTAATTTAGTACATCGTTTTTATTTTTAAATTTTAATTATACGCAATAAACCAACTCAGCTACAGTGTTTTTTCAGCAAAAGCCAAAAACCATCGCTATTCCGATCACTCCCTAAGGCTATTGTCATCTTGCATTGTACGAACTCCATAACACGTGGGGGGAATCAAAACTTTAACAACCGTCCAAAGCTGCTTATTTGGACTGAATAGGTCAGTTTATTGCTAAATTTTCACTGTAGTTAGATTATTTTATACTGTAGTTGATGACTTATTTAGTATAATTAAATTTAAAAATAGAAAAAAATGGTTAGTCCATCACAGATAATGCAAATGAATACGGGAAAAAGAAAAGGTAAAAAAGCAAAAAAAAAATCAGAAAAGAACGAAATTTAGAAATAGTAAAAAATAAGCTAGAAACTAGAAGTTCAAATCGAAATGAGTGAGACAAGTTGGATAAACATACTGTAACATCAAATTACCAACGCACTGTGCATATCAATTAGGTATTTATGTCTAGGATTTTCCAAACCTCCTAGTAAAATACGGAAGTGTCTAGAGCTCTTTCCATTTGTGTCCCCTGTTGGTTTCCAAGGGCGGATGAAGCAGCGAAGAGTGACCCCGAGTGTTCGTTGGGGAGATTTCAGACATGTCGTTTCCGTCGCTTTTCCGAATGGAATGCATGGCTGCCAACCGTCCGAGCCAAGCGATCGCCATTTCACCAATGACTCCGTTTATTAATGGTGCAGGCTGAAGTAGTACATCGCTATCCAAAAATTCGCAGCCATCCATAGGAGATTGCAACCGAGAGGCGGAAGGAGAATGGGAGTAATGGACTCATGGCTCCTCCTCGCGGTCCCGGTATCTTTGGGGAAAGTAATTTATGGTCGCTTTGAGCTACATAGCTTGGTTTGCCTCAATCTTTGCAAAGGAAAGAAAAAAGAGGCCATGGTGAATGTTTTAATTCCTATGGCCTTTCCTACGAAATCAACGACGAAGGAAAATTTCCCCTATTTTTAATCTGTCCCGATCCTCCATTCCGAAGGATGAATAGCACCAGATCCTCCGCTTTTCCTACAACATTCCTGTGAACCAAAGATGGCCTCATGAAACTCCGGAACGACGTTTCTCTGGTCCAGTCGTCTTTAGTGACGGACCCAGAATCAAAATTTAGGGGGGGCTAATAGGTTCACTGATTTATCCGAATAATTTAGCTCCGAAGTTCAAACACCCATTTACAACTAGCGAGATCAAGAGTCAACGGTGCACGCGCTCAGGCGAATGTGGCGGTGGGCCGACGAGTGGGCCCAGCGCACAAGATTACGAGGTGTCGCGCTTGGTGTGGACGGCGCGAGAACCCATTGCTCGAAGGCGGCCGCGACGTGGCGTCGGCTGCTTTGTCGCCGGAGGCGATGATGATCCAAGAATTTCAGAATGGGTATTCGAAGTTAGAAAAATATTATACAATAGAAAATATAAAGGTTCACAGTAGCGAAAATTAAAGTACAATTCTGTTATTGAGCTTGTTTTTTCTTTCCTTCTGCAGAGTGATGCAGCAGATGCTTTATCAAGATTATGTTAGTTCATTGAGTATGGGACGAGCACCTTCTGTTAGTTCTGTTATCAAAAAGGGTGTGTGTCACTCTACCTGGGCCTCCGTTTTGCCACTATTTGACCCATTGGTCTGCTCCTCCCGATTCGCCCGAGGCAGCCCCTCTCGACGCCACCTTTTTGCTGTCCCGGGCCAACACTGCTCCACCTACTATGCACGGTCGCCTTCCTCCCCAGCGCGGAGCTTCCAGGTGATGGATCCGTGCCGTTCCCCATTCCATTGGCCGCTCCGTGCCTTGTGCTGCGCCTCCATCCTCATTCCGACTTCATCTCCGACCCACCGCACGCTGGCCGCCATTGTTCTTACCGTCTCTCGTCCGTGCGCCGCCCTGCTTCGGTTTCGTTTGGTGCTCGACTTTGGCTCGCTTTGCTTGCCTTCTTTTCTCCCTCTTCACGGCCCGGTTTCCCTGCCTGAGGGTTTTTTTGGGAGCTTGTTTGTTCGGCCTCCCTGTGATGTGCTTTCGGTCCGAGCCTTCGAGCTTGCTTGCTTCTGAACTGCGCTCCCTGTGACGAGATGGAGCTGCGCTGGTGAGAGCTGCGACTACACTAGGGGGCTTGGGGGAGCGACCGGCGTAGAGAGGGCGTCAGCCCCACCTGACCCCTCGGTGGGTCCGCCACTAGTCGTCCTTCCCCGGCTATGTCTTCTGGTAGGCACATACATCATGGCCCGGCAAGCCGGCAAGGTATGGTACTCCTGCTGCCGCACCTTTGGACGATCCAGGCATGTCCTCCCAAGGATGTTTTAGGTACAGACAGCAACTTGTAACACATCACAAAGGATCATACTTCTTACCAAGTTCCGCACACAACAGACAAGTAAGACCATAAATGTCACAAAAAAAAATTGTAACATCACAAATAGGACACACCAGCCGTGTGGCTCTCACGCATTGGCAAAAATGTGGTTATAATAAGAACACACAACCTCAACAGAAACGCCAACTGCTCGAGTGCTGTTCCAGGCTCACAGCAAAGCATCTCTGAACTTCAACAACATATAGGTTGAGTAGCAGCAGAACAAACAGAACGCAAATCGCCGCACTAGATCAGTCGCTGACGAATTATAAGCTAGAAAGGGAGGTAACAGCAGTATGTACATGATACAGATAACAAGTACAGCCACTTGACAATACGCAGTTTGCAAGATGCTGGACCCACTCGTCAGATATTGTTTTGACAAGGACACAATGGACACCTCTTGCCCTTAGCAGATAGCAGTGATTATAGACTCGGTTCATAAAAAAATGCTCATATACATAGCACAGGTCAGGAATCCAATCACATATTCCATGTGACCTACACATGATGCAGAAGTTCAACCAACCTATTTGAGCCATCACAACTTATGCATGTTTTCATTGCCTAAATCAGCTTCTTGTTAATTGTTAGCCCTCCATTCCACATTTGTCTAGAGAGCATTACAATTTCCCCACTTCCTTCCATCTCACATACTCACAAAGGAGGAATGACATGACTATTTGTATAGCTTCAGGAAAGACAGTAATCACATCTTTCCAACGAGGCAATATTCATATCATTCGGTTCAAACATTTCAGGGAATGGTTACTACGCCAAAGGTCCTCCCCTCCGCACCCGAACACGCTCACCATTGAAATGGATGTACTTCCACTTTTTCAAGTATTTCTCAAGGACAAGATTTTGTTTATCTTCCTGGCCTAAAGCCACAAATGCTCTACCAATCCTTCTTGTTGTATCCTCATCTGGATGCACCCCTAATTCCTCCATGTCAGCATATATCTGAAATTGGCAACGAGAAAAATAAGACTTTTAACTATAATCAACCAGATAGACATGATTACCTACTTTTCAGCACTTATCTGACTCATAATTATTATCATTGAATATCTCATCTAACAGTCAATATATACAGCAGGAATTTAAGAAACTCAACTAGCTGGAAATGAACCACATACTAAGAGTTCAGGGAAAGGGTTAAGAGGTAAACGTTGCCTAAGCCTACAAGATAAATAAAAACAGGCCACATATCACCTCCAAAACTTTGTCTGGAAGATGGCAACTATCATACATCAGGATCATCCGAGAGAACAACCTCTTGGGCACTGAGCGTGTATGAGTTTGTACGATCATATTCCAAATTGACTCAGCCTCGTCTACTCTTCCACCCATAAAAAGAGCCAACAACAGTGTATCATATGTTGTCCATGTCAGCACCTGGCCTTTGCTCATCAACCACTTGGTTACCTGTGGAAAGCATTAAATATTGACAGGAACATGAGAAAATGAGCTTGCTATCAAAAGCTGCAATAACATAATGCCAAAGAAAAAAAACTCTGTATTCTTGAGTTTTACAGACTAACAACTAGTAACTTAGTCTAGAATAACCTTACCTGAATGATTCTTAGCCATTGCCTTCGCCTTTTCAACATTTCCAAAGTTTTAGCTGCTGCTATAGTAGGAAAGTCGGGCTCAAAAGCAGTCCACTTATCCAATGCACCATAAACAGCTTCTTTTTCATTCGGCAACTTTGAAATCTAAGAGATATGGTTCCACAGACTGGTTTGAGAACACATCAGTTTCTTAAGCACTATAGTATCATCGTTATTAAAAATGAATGCTTACTAACCAGAGCGTAGCTCAAGAGAAAATGTGACAGCAGAAAAGACCATTTTGTTACACTGATCTCACAAGTTGAGCAAGGAAAAGTGAAAAACAACAGCATGACGGAGTGGCGTTATATCTTACAGTGTTAACAAGACGGAGAGCCTTCTTCGCTGACCCAGCTGAATCTTTCCTAATCCACAAATGGTGTTCCTTCTTTGGCTTCTTTGACACCCTATGACCATAATAAATGCAAATTTTGACTTGCTAGCTAGTGAAAAACATGTCATAATCTCGGCAGCAGTTGTTGCAAACCGAAAGACCCGCATAATCAGATGATGCACACAAGTCAGAAACCTCATCAAGAGCAGAAAGGGAGACATGACCTACTACCTACATCATGTGTGTTAGCTTTTCTTAGAGACATTGTTTTTCTAAAAAAAAACTTTGAAGGATGAAACCAGCAAAGAGCGTGGCAGTGCATCCGCCAATTTCTCTAGCAGAATTCCTGATAAACAGGTGAAACATTAGACTGCAGGACTCTTTCATTTGTTCATTTACAAGAATCCTACAAACACCAATGCCACAGTAAGTGTGTAACTAATGAATCTCCACCTAAAACCGCATGCAGCTGTTCTATATCCTAAACAACCAAATACTAACACAGTGACATCTGGAGGGTCTGAAGTGGATATTCACAACATGTATCCCTGTCTTACTTTTTTTTTTTTTTGAAAGGGGGCAGAAGGCTTGCCCTGATTGTATTAGAGGAAAGCAGGTTTAATTACAAGGACCCCTTCAAAAAGAAGGGGGTGGGAGCTGCATAGCAGCCCCGAACAAGAGAAAAATAAACCAGAATTACAGGATTAAGGGTAAATCCGCCAAGCGCTTGGCTCCCGCAAGGACCCACGCACGGACTTCGTCTTTGACTTGCATTATAAGAGATTCCAAGGAAGACTCTAACAAGCGGAAAAGTCTTGCATTTCGCTCGTTCCAGATTTGCCACGACACTAGCATCAGGAGGGTCGCCAGGGCTTTGTGCGGGGCTCCAGGTGTCTGGATGATCGATTCCCTCCACTATCGTACAGAGGACGTAGCTGGCCAGCTTGTGGGCTCCAAGGCACCGCAAGCAGTCCAACTTGCAGTGGCCGTCCAGATTCTTGTGGATTAGCGGCACTCGGCTAGGAGGTGGATTGCCATCTCTTGGTCACGTCTACAAAGCAGGCACCACTGTTGATTTGGCCATCCTCGCATTGAGAGGCGATCGGCTGTCCAAACCCCGTTTTGTATGATGAGCTAGGCAAAGCTTTTGCATTTTTGTGGTGCCCAATTTTCCAAATTAATCTATCCATAGTTGTTTGCGTCGCGCCTAAGAATTGAGCCTTGTATGCCGATGCAGCGGTGTAGATTCCATCTGGAGTGAACTTCCAAACTGCGGTGTCTTCATTCTCATCGTGAAGATTTATTGTAGAAGTCAAACTCCACAGGGTGGCAAATTCTGAAATCCCTGTCTTACTTTTAACTCTTAAAATCCAGAACAAAGCTTCTTCTGACATTACGAATGTAAGACAAGCTGTACCGAATCAGCAAAACCATCTTCAACTACCTCATATATGTCAAAGCACTCCCCTGAATTCTTTGTGTATCTCGAAGTGCATCACCAAATTGTGCCAAACAAGTCAGGGCGCTAAACAATCGCATTCCTAGATTACACAAAAACATCTTTCTAACCATTCAACTCCTAGGCTATACCACCAAATACTAACGAGCAACGCCTCAGGAAACGCAGAGAGGAAGGACCGAACAATCCAACCCAACCCATTCCAATCGCGACACCTACAGCTGGAGCCGCGTGCTCGGGTTCGCCTACCTTGCAGTAAATCCGCAGCTCGGGCCGCCTACTAGCAACTCCCGAAGCACGCACAAGTCAGTCGCACCACCAAGACCACGCACAAACCGCGCCCAGACCAACGCCGCGTGACCAACCTAAAAGCTAGAGGAGGAGAAGCATATCCCACTTACAGTGCTCGGCTGCCGGTAGGGCGGCCTCCTCCTCCACTCGTCGCACTGGCCGGCGGTGGCGCCGCCGCGAGCCGGAGAGCGAAGGCTCCCGCCATCGCCGCAGCTAGCCCGCAGGCTCCGTAGTGAAACAGGTGGGCGATAGAAACCGGGGATGAATAGCGGAGAGCCGGAGACAGACAGGATTCGAGCGAGGCCGTCCTCCGCCGTCTCAAACTGGGGATGAGATAGCGGAGAGGCGGAGACAGGATTGAGGATTCGAGCGAGGCCGTCCTCCTCCGTATCCTGACGGTTCGTGTTGATCCAACGGTCAGGCTGGGGATGTGGTGTCTGTAGTCTGGGCCCGGTTGGTGTTTCAGGATGTACCACTGGGTTCTCTTCCTGTTTTTCTTCCTTTCGGTTTCTTCGGAGCCGAAACAAACATAACCATTTCTTCAATTAGTTTTTCAAATTCTTTTTTAATAACTTTTTAAAAAACTATATACACTATCTATATTAATATCTGTACCATCATCTAAAAAATTATAAATAAAAACCATCCATCACAGCAAAATAAATATAAGCCACAGCACAAAAAATAGTTTCGCAGCTTAGGGTTGCCTAATCTTGTAGAATATGTTATAGTCTGCTAAGCTGTACAGACCTACATAGCTCGGCAAGACTAGCCAGAAAAAGACTAGATATTTTAATGGGCCATCATAAGCCTAGCCTAGCCCGTGCTGAAGCAGCCTACGTAGAACCGAACCTACACACTCCCACCACGTGCACAAATCAAGAAGTTTTAAAGGAATACTATGGTTTCTATAAAATACTATAGTATTAGAAACTTAGGAAATGCTAGCGTCCAAATATCCGATCTAAACGCTAACTTTAGATGTTCGGCTGTAATATTTTTTTTATCATATTTGTAATATTTTTTACCTATGTTTGTAATATTTTTTGTCCGTATTTTTCTTGCAACATTCTTTATTTCGTGTATGTAATATCGACTTTTGTATCACATATTTTTGTTGCATACGGTGATTAAAATTGTTACACAAATTATATAAGAATATTGCATCGGAGCGTACGATGCGAATACTTACATTATTCTTTCTTTCTTTTTTTTGTTGCACATATGGCCAACAAATTTTGCATGCATATATGAAAAATGTTGTGGATGCGAATACTCACATCGTTCTTTATTTATTACTGCAAACATAGGTAAAAAATATTATAAATATGGTCAAAAAATATTACAGTCGAGCATCCGGAGCCGAACATCCAGACATAGCTTTACCCTAAAAACTTTGATGTGTTTAGATACAACAACCAATACAGTTTTATAAACCATAGTATTTTTAGAGTTTTAAAAAATCCACTCAATAACTCTTTTTCTCGAAACCGATCCACGCCTCGCCAACTCCCGTGCTAATGTGGTCAAGAGTGTGAATGCTACATTGATTTGTGTTTCATCTATGCAATTCAAAGTTACAGGGCTTAGTGCTGAATTGAGCAAGGAGAAATAAACAATCGGTTATGGGAGAGATAAGAAAATCCTAGTTCATGCGGATACTTATGTGATTCTTCCTTTGCGTAATGCAAACAAGATACCAACACATGAAATTGGAGGTGTGGGTGGTAAAGAAAGGAAGCTAGTTTGGCTCAAGCAGAAGACACAAGAACAATCAAATTTTCGTGCTTGCAGTTCTATGCATAAGGTTCATGAAGCTTTCAATGTCAATTCTGAGGTTTTCAATGCACACAAAATATATATTTGGAAAGCTAATGAAGTCTATTTTCTAACGAATCAAACAACACTTGATTTGGAGTATTCTACACAAAGATATGGCAACTTCATTAGACGCTGCACCAGCTGTCCGGAGAGACGCGCGAGAGATGTCAAACATAATGAGTCCGTGCATTGCAAGGCAAGTGTGGATAATATTGGGCTGCAACATGACTTTTCTAAGGTTGATAAGGTTTCCTTTCTGCCTATCAATCGGATTTGGAAGCGTCCTAAACCGAGAAAGGAAATATATGAAGATTTGAATGTAACTCGAACTTGTTCGGAACAGCTAACATTAAAACGTCCATAACTTTCACAAACGGAGTTCGATTTGAGTGTTCTTGGACTCGTTGGAAAGCTAATTTAAAGCCCTATACAACTCATAAGATGCCAGCCACAGAAATCTCCTAGTCACAACACAAATTGATAGACAATCCAACGATTTTATTTTAGGTATTTCCTTCTTAGTTTATATTGGCGTATGCTTTTTGTGTTCATGTTATATTCAAGTTGGCCGCACTTTTGGTACCAATATAAGGCCAGGGTCTTAGCCCTATTGTAACTTAGGCTATGATATGATAAGTTTTTATACTTGTGAAATAAAGGAGAAAATCGCCATGATGGTTGTTGGCGGCCAGATTGCGTGATTGCAAGGTTTTCTTGTTTAGAGTTTGTTGAGTTGGTAAAAGGCAAGAACAAGAGGTTCTTGAGATTGCCTATCGAATCTACAAGGTTCATCTCATCTAATTCGTGTCTTCTTTGCTGAATTCACAGTTTGGAGAGTTCGGTAGATTGCTTGTAGTATATGCATTGCATACTAGTACAAATCACCCTTATCAAGGTTGTTGACGACGTCAAGACAAGGAGAAGGCTCCATCTGCAAGAGCCAAAGAAGAAGGAACCTAACTAAACGTACCGGGAAAGATCGGGCCATCCCTATGCATCAGCTAATCCTTAATTAGTCCGTATCACGTGCTCTCCGAATGTTCATTACGCAGCTTTTGGCACTCGCCACCGAGACTTTTGTTGAAATGAAGAAAGAAAAACATTCATGCCTAACACCATTTACTGCACTATGTTGCGTACCTTCATTTTGAGGTATCGATCGGCTGACACAGCCTCCATAACATTTGAACGTCCAAGTATAAAGTATTCAAGGCTTCTAAGTAGCCAATATATCATAGCCATTTAAGTTTATAGTGTATTTATTGTGCATCGCAACTAAAAAAATTGTGAATTTTTTTTAAAAAAATCTACATATACTTGTAAATTTACTTTAACTGTGTATAAAATTTTAAGTTTAAATTCATTATATGTTAGCGGTAACAAAAAAGAGAGAATCTGACAACAGTTAAGAGTTCAAATGTATCGGAATTTTCTCTTTTTTTGCTGCTCTTAACATGAAATGAATTTGAACTTCAAACTTTATACATAAGTAGAGTAAACCATGGAATACATGTAATTTTTTTTTGAAATTGTTCATGTCTTTTTTAAATTAGGGTGCACGATAAGTGTACCATAAGCTTAAATGCATAGGATATATTGCCTTCTAAGTAAGACCTCCATAGCTCTCATGTATGCATTGTTACATGTAAAATCTAACTACAACATTTGTATGCGTCCAACTTGTTTAATTTTTTTATAGTGGTTTAGTTAACATAATGTATCTGAAGGCTTATAGAAATGAATCATTTGTTTGATTCATTGGTGTACGGGATACACACACACACACATAATGGTGATACTAATATGAATACATGTAACAACTACTAATATGAATGGAAGCATCATCTTGAACCGAGACATCACAATGGAAACGGGATGGTAACCGAGGCATCACAGTTAGAACGGGATAGTAGGCTAACATCCCCCCTCGCAGTTGAAACGGGGTGGATGTTCAAGCTAGAACAAAACTCCTTGAATATGGTCATGGGAAGGCCCTTGGTGAAAACGTCGGCGTACTGCGAGGTGGTCGGTATGTGAAGAACACGGACCTCACCGAGAGTGACGCATTCCTAAACAAAGTAAAGGTCAATCTCGACATGTTTCATCCGTTGGTGCTGAACGGGATTAGTCGAGAGGTGGACCGCACTGATGTTGTCACAAAAAAAACTATGGTCCGTTGAAGAGAACGATGCAGTTCTGTAAGGAGTTGACGAAGCCAACAGGACTCGGTGACATTGGCGATGGCGTGGTACTTAGCCTCAGCACTAGAACGGGGGACTGTTTGCTGTCGCTTGGAAGACCACGAAATGAGGTTATCACCAAGAAAGATGTCATAACCCGAAGTGGACTTGTGGGTGTTAGGGCAACTGTCTCAGTCGATGTCGGTATAAGCAGTAAGAGAGGTCAGTGGAGTCCGATGGAGTTGCAAGCCATAGTCGATGGTGCCCTTGAGGTAGCGAAGAATGCACTTGAGGAGATTGGCGTGCGACTCGTGTGGATCATGTGAAGGCAAGCCTGTTGCATAGCGTAGGCGATGTCCAGACATGTGAACATAAGGTACTAAAGGGCATCGGCGATCCTCTTGTAATCGGTGGCATTGGCCACCGTTTCGCCGGCGAAGGGGAGCTTGGAGCTAGTGTTGACTGACGTGCTACAAGGGTTGCAGTTTGTCATACCAACGTGGACAAGTATGTACTTAGTGTATTGACGCTGAGAGATGAAGAAACCAGAGCCGGTGCGTCGTACGGAGAAACCGAGGAAGAAGTGCAAGTCGCCGAGGTCCTTGAGGGAGAATTCACTGTGAAGCGAGGTGATCACTTGGCGAATTAGTGCCAACGATGAGGCGGTGAGTATGATGTCATCGACATACAATAGGATGTAGACAATGTCTGTGCCATGCCGGTAGATGAACAGTGAGGGGTCTGCCTTGAAGGTGGAGAACCCCCAAGGACACGAGGTAGATCGCAAAGTGACTGAACCATGCCCGTAGGGCCTACTTGAGGCCGTATAGGGACATTTTGAGGTGATAGACATGAGCTATGCGCAGGTTGTTGATAGTAGATGATCTAGATGAGTGTGACATTGAGGAAGGCATTGTTGACGTTGAGCTGATGCACCGACCACTCGTTGGTGAGCGCAATGGTAAAGACGGTATGCACAGTGGCTGATTTCACAACCGGACTGAACATCTCATCGAAGTCAACGCTAGGTCGCTGGGAGAAACCGCGGGGACCCAACGAGCCTTGTATCGATCCAAGGAGCCATCAGGCTTCAACTTGTGTTGAAAAAATCTATTTTCCTATCACAACATTAGCACCGATGGGATGTGAAATGAGCTTCCACATGTTGTTTGTACGTAAGGCATCGGACTCATGCTGCATGGCGAGACATCAATTTTCGTCATTGAGCACCATGCGGTAGGTTCGTGGGATCAATGAGGGAATGGCCACATATAGATTGAGCCGGTCGACGGGAACCCGGAAGCCACGTTTGCTGCGGGTTGTCATGGAGTGCTCATTGACAATCGAGCAATGGGCATAGCCGAAGGCGGTGGGGGCGCAGCGGTGGCATCAGGCACATGTGGGGGCTGTGCGAGCGCAGGTGCGGTGTCATGTGGTGGCACGGGAGCATGCGCAGGGGGTATGGCACTGGCGAGAGCACAACAATTGGTACGAGGGGAAGCAGTGCGGGTGGGTGCATGGGAGAAAGCATGGGTGCCATGGTAAGGGGAATCGCAGGTCGTGCGATAGGAAAGTGAGCAAGCGCGTGTGTGTGAGCGACAACTGAAAGGAAGTCGAAATCAGAGGGCACTGGTGAATTAGATTGCTCGGAAAAAGGAAAGGAAGATTCGTTAAAGATGGCATGACGAGAGATGATGATGCGATTTATAGAGAGGTCAAGGCAGCAGTACCCTTTATGGTGTTCAGGATAGCCGAGAAAGACACAAGGCATGGGGCATGGTGCAAGTTTGTGTGCGGTGGTGGCTAAGATATTAGGGTAACACCTACAACCAAAAACACAGAAATAAGAGTAGTCGGGAGATGAACTAAAAAGAGCTTGGTAGGGGATGTCAAAATTGAGTGTTTTAGTGGGGTGGAGTTTGAAAAGATATGTGATGGTGTGAAGAGCTTCGACCCAATACAAAGGCGACATGCTCACTTAAAATAGAAGAGAGTGGAGAATGTCGTTGATAGAGCAGATGATGCATTCCGTCTTATCGTTTTGTTGGGAGGTGTGTGGGAATGACATGTGGAGTGTAATATCATGGGAGATGAGGTGGTGGCACATGAAAGTGTTGTCAAATTTTTCTCTATTATCGCACTGAATGGCACAAACGAATGAGGAGAATTGAGTGCCGACATAGGCAAAGAATTACGAAGAGTGGTGAAAACATCATATTTAAGACGAAGGGAAAACATCCATAAGTAGTGTGTAAAATCGTCGAGGACAACGAGATAATACTTGTAGTCAGAAACACTAAGAATATGCGAGGTCCAAAGATCATAATGTATTAAATCGAAAGCTTTATTAGTGCGAGTGGATGAAGGAGAAAAGGGAAGATGCACATGTTGGCCTAATTGGCACGCATGGCACAAGGTATCTACGAAGATTTTGTTACTTGAAATATAGAAAACACTAGCAAAATACGATAAAGCTTGGTTGCCAGGATGTAAAAGATGACGATACCACACTATAGAGGATGGAGTTATAATGGAGAAGGCGCGAGGAGCAGGAGGCGGCCAATTAAGGGGGTAGAAGTCACCATGACTATTGCACCTTATGATCACGTCCTTAGTGTGAAGATCCTTTACATAAAGGCTATAAGGGTCAAATTCAACAGAACAGTGGTCATCTAAAGTGAACTGGTGAATAGAAATAAGATTTTTAATAAGAGACGGTGTCACAATAACATTGTTCAACCAAAAAGAATGATGAGAAAAATTGAGAGAGGTCGTGCTGGTATGGGTGATTGGGATATGAGATCCATTGCCGACAATAGCGTATGGAGATGCAGCGAAGGGACACGGGAGAAAGAAGAGAGATTATCATGTTCCGAGGTCATGGTATTGTCGAGACCCGAATATGCAAATTCGGTCTCTCTGTGTAAACTGCACTAGTCCAGGATCACGCTAGTGCACACAGTCAAACATAGATGTCATCACAGTCATACACACGACAATAATAAGGGAAAGCTCGAATATCGATAAAATATCAAAGGTACGACCTTATGGCCAAGCTTACAATATCTCTAGCCGGAAGGGCTTAACAAAATAGCAGCGGAAATCCAAAATAAAGCGTAGCGACCATTCGACAAGCCACAGGCTATCGAGTGGAGAACGAAGCCTAATCCGTGAAGTCGTCGTAGTACTCTCCTTCTGGCACCTCCTGCTGGTAATACTCCTCTCCCTCAACTGAGCAACATAGGCGTAAAGCCGTGAGTACATTGGTACTCAGCAAGTCGTTTGTAACAATAAATGCAATATAATATGCAAGGCTTACCAAGGAAGGCTGAAAGGTTAATTTGCATAAAGGCATTTATTGATGAAATATATTAAATAACTTGAAAGCGAAAGTTGTCTGAAAACAGTAATAATAGATAATCAAAGGGATAAACATGAACCACTTGTGAACACCAATCCACAAGTTAAACCAACAGTGAACTACCTGTCCACTTCCAACATAAACCACCAAGTTATAAATGAAACACTAACCCTCGTGTGAAATCCCCGAGCACTGTCCATGACCGAGGACGCGGCTATTCGAATAGTTTTACACTCGCAGAGGTTGCACAATCTGTACCACACGATGTGATTAGCCTAGGCCTAAGGAAATCACAACAAGGCCTTTACAATGCTCTACCTCAACACAATCCTGCCCGCTAGGGTTTCGCATCACACCCCCCCTTGCGCCACATGGAAATCAGCAACCATGTACATCTCAATGGCAGAATTGAATTGAAGTATTACAAATTAATCAGCCAGGTCCATCCCATAATAGACATGTGGTTTGCACGATTAAGCTCAGATCAATGGCGCACAAAGTTAAGTCCTTAACATTACCCGGGCGAGACTACCACATCCCCAAAGTACAATCAGATTTCCCTTTATCGCACGATCACTCGCCCGAGTGCAAAACCAATTTGTATAACCAAGCCAACGTCACACCAATGCCGTGGCATAAATTTTAATACACGTGGCACCAACCACAGTTCCATATATCATTAAGTCAAATTAATAATTTAACGTGTGCGATGAGACCAAACGTACATATAAACAGGCTAAGCAATCTAATCGTACCAACCCATGTGATAAATAAACTAGCATCACTAATAAATTTCCCAACCTATGGTGACAAAGGCATCATGGTACTTCAAAGTGTCAAGGAGGTGTAATTGCAATTGGGACAATAACTACCTGTACAACGGTTTGAATAAAAATAGCAATGCAATGTAGTTTGAAACAAAATAATTAAATAATAGTTTGTAAAATTGGGTTCAACATGATCAAGGGACACGACTTGCCTTCGTTATGCTCAGCGGGGTACTCCTGGTCTTCTGGCGCGAAACCTGCTCCTCCGGAATCCGAATCTAACGAGAGAGAAAGCGACCGGAAACAAAGAAACACATAAAATGACAAGCAAAAGAACTCAAAATTCACAAAACAGAACCAACAGCTAGAGCTCGATTTTAGATGAATTTAGAAAAAGAACGGGTCAATCGGAGCTAGGACGGAGGAGAACGGGCTCCTGAAAATTAATTCAAAATTAATTCGGGAAAATTGAAAAAGGCTATCGTCTTGTGAACCCGTTCACCGAATTCGAAGTTCACCGTGGACCCGGTCCACGTAATAAAGCACGGGGCGCGGGTTGACGGCGGGGGCACGCCGACGTGGCGGCAAGATATGTCGCCACGTGGCGCGGCCGACGCGTGGCGGTACCGACGGGCGGTCGCCACGTGGCTCGGGGAGGACGGCTAGGGCTGACGTGGCGCTGACGTGGCATGCCACGTGTCGTGCCACGTGGCCTAGGGCTGACGTGGCACGCGCTGGTGCTGCCACGTGGCTAGGCCGAGCCGGCGCGCAGCGCGGCGCGCGGCGGTATCCGACGGCGGGAGGCGGACACGCGGCGATTCGAGCCCTTGGCTCGGACCGAAGCGGCGGCGGATCGCGCGGCGCGCGGCGCGGCGACGGCGGATCGGCGACGCGGCGGCGGCTCGCGCCGGCGTCGCGCGCGCGCTGCGCGCGCGGCGAAGCGCGGATCGCAGCGCGAGGCGACGCGTGGTCGACGCGGAGGGTGGATCGGCGACGCGTGGCGGCGCGGCGCGGCGCGAGGCGACGGGTCGCGGCGCGGCGCAGCGCGCGAGGCGCGGCGAGGCGAGGGCGAGGGCGACGGCGCAGGCGACGCGGCGAATCGGCGCGGAGCTCACCGGCGGCGACGTGGCGGCGGCTGCGCCCGGCGACCTCGACGGCGGCGGTAGGCGACGCGGCGGCGGAACGGCTCGGCGTCGGCGCGGCGCGCGCGAGGGCGGGCGAGGCGGCGGCGAGCTTCGAGGGCGACGCACGCGAACCGAGGGATGAACGCGAGTTATATCACGCGAACCGAGGCAATCCCGATCGGTTACGCGCGCGGGGGCGCGGATTAGGTTAGACGGCTAGGATTGGGCCACGCGGCGAGATCGGACGGCCGAAATGGTTAGGTTAGGGTTTACGCGGCGCGGGGTGAACGGTGGGATCACGCGCGCGTGATCGGCGCCGAGGCGAGGCGAGGCGAGGCGGGCGCTGCTGCCGCCGCGCCAGGCCACGGATGCGCGGCGACGCGTGCGCGAAGCGCGAGATCGAGCGGCGCGGCAAGCGGCGCGGGAAAGAGTACTGATACGCGCGCGCGGGATGGGTGACGCGTGGCGGAGAGAGGAGATCGGGCGGCGGGGTTATTTTCTTTTCTTTTCTTTTTCGAAATTCAAATAAACTTCTAAAAGCTCTAGAAAATAGCAAATAAATCCGGAAAATTCACCAAAATACTGAAAATTCCTTGTGACACAAGGAACACAAATAAAATATTTTCAACTTATGTTAATGTTTATTTTAATCACATTAAATCATTTAAAACTTTGAAAATTCATTTGAAGCTTCAATTAATTTGAAAATTCCAGAAAATTCATTTTTGAAATCCAGGCTTTAAAAATCTCGAAAAAACAGGATGTTACAAACCTTACCCTTAAACGAGATCTCGACCCCGAGATCCGGGCCAACTAAGAGAATAGGTTCGAAACTCGCTCGAGATCCTCCTCGCGCTCCCGTGGCTTCCTCCTCGAATGGTTGCTCCACCGAACTTTGCAAAACGGACCGCTTTATTCCGGTGACTCGCTCGACACTTCCAAGATTTTGACTGGTGCTCTTTGTATGACAGATCCTCCTGCAGTCAACG
Organism: Melocanna baccifera; assembly: GCA_036346265.1. NCBI lineage: Eukaryota > Viridiplantae > Streptophyta > Magnoliopsida > Poales > Poaceae > Melocanna > Melocanna baccifera. The sequence continues at coordinate 19,414,284 of CM070694.1, read as the reverse complement.
GCCTCAATCGCACAACCTCCTCTCAGTACGCGCAGCACTTCTTGGTGGGACACATGGAAGACGTCATGTACCCCATCAAGGACGCAGTAGCTCCAAGCGATAAGCAACCTCTCCCTGCGTTTGAATCCCGAACGGACCAACATATCTCGGTGCAAGCTTCCTTTTAGCTGAAATCTCTTCACACCTTTGAATGGTGTGATCCTCGATACACAAAATCATCGGCTCAAAACTCGCCTCCGTGCCTGTATCTCGCATAGCTTTTCTGTCTGCCAGGCGGCTTTCAACCTTTCTGAATCAAGCGGACCTTATCCTCGGCTTCTTTCAAACAATCTGGCCAAAACCTGTCCTTCCCCGTCTCTTTCCAATTGAGAGGGGTCCTGCATTTCCTGCCGTACAATGCCTCAAACGGTGACATCTGCAAACTGGCCTGATAACTGTTGTTGTATGAGAACTCTGCAAAGGGTAAACAGCTGTCCCACTTAGACCCATGATCGAGCACGCAGGCTCTCAACATGTCCTCCAGAATCTGATTAACTCGCTCTGTCTGACCATCTGTCTGGGGGTGATATGCTGTACTGAAATTCAGGTGAGTTCCCATAGCCTTATGGAAACTACCCCAAAACCGAGAGGTGAACTGCGATCCACGATCTGACACAATCTTTTTGGGCACACCATGCAAACTGACAATCCTGGACATATATAGCTCTGCCAATCTGTCACCACTGTAAGTCGTCTTAACTGGAATGAAATGGGCAACCTTGGTCAAACGGTCCACAATGACCCAAATCGAATCATGACCCTCTTTGGTTTTAGGCAAACTGACTATAAAGTCCATACCAATTTCTTCCCACTTCCACTCAGGGACTTTTAATGGTTGTAGCAAACTGCGCAGTCTCTCGTGCTCGCCTTTACTCTCTGACAAACATCACAAAGGGCTACATACTCAGCAATCTCACGCTTCATGTTTGGCCACCAATACTTATCCTTAATGTCCTGGTACATCTTGGTACTGCCTGGATGAATCGAATATAGTGACTCATGAGCTTCTTTTAACAACACATCCTTTATTTCTTGTTTGTTGGGCACACACAAACGCTGCTTGAACCACAAGGTTCCCTGGTCATCCACTGAAAATCCTGACTCTTTACCTTCACTAAAATTCTTTCTGATCCGCTGAAATGCCTCATCATCTGACTGAGCCTGGCGAATCTGACCATCCAAAGTAGGCTGCATCTCCATAGCTGCCAAAAATCCTGGTTCAACCAACTCAAGGTTAAGCTTCTGAAATTCCTCATGCAAAGCTGGCTGACTCTCTCGAACCATCACTGAATTGCAGTATACCTTTCTGCTCAAGGCATCTGCAACCACATTAGCTTTCCCAGGATGATAATGTATGCCCACATTATAATCCTTTATCAGCTCTAACCACCTCCTCTCGCTCGAGGTTAAGCTCGGACCGGTAAAGATGTATTTGAGACTCTTATGATCCGTAAACCTCACATCTGTTACCCATCAGATAATGACGCCAAATCTTTAAAGCATGCACTACGGCTGCCAACTCCAAATCATGGGTAGGGTAGTTTTCCTCATGCGGTCTCAACTGGCGTGAGGCATAGGCTACCACTCTCTTGTCTTGCATCAAGACACAACCCAAACCTTTGCGCGAAGCATCGCAAAATATCTCAAAATCCTTGTTAATATCAGGCAACACAAGCACTGGGGCTGTGGTCAAACTCTCCTTAAGTTTCTGAAAACTTTTCTCGCACTCTGGCGTCCACGTGAATTTCTTTTCCTTTTTGAGCAATGCGTGAGGGTCCGCCACACCGAAAATCCATCAATAAAGCGACGGTAGTATCCTGCCATACCGAAAACTCGACTGGTAATCAAGTGGGTGATCGCCAATCCAAAACATCACTTACTTTCCCCGGGTCAATCGCAACTCCTTCTCTGTCAACACATGCCCTAGAAAGGCGACTTTCTTCATCCAAAACTCACATTTGCTGAACTTTGCATACAACTGATTATCTCTCAATTTCTGCAGATGCTAACCTCAAGTGCTCCTGATGTTCCTCCTCATCCTTGGAATATATCAAAATGTCGTCAATGAATACAACGACAAACTTGTCCAAATATTCCATAAACACCTTATTCATCAAATACATGAAATATGTTTGGGCATTAGTCAAACCAAATGACATCACTTTGTGAACTCGTATAGACCATAACGAGTCGAGAAGGTCGTCTGGGTATGTCCTCCTTACGTATCCTCATCTGATGATATCCTGATCTCAAATCAATCTTGGAGAATACTCCTGCTCCCTTAAGCTGGTCAAACAGGTCATCAATCCTGGGCAGAGGGTACTTATTTTTGACAGTGACCTCATTAAGTGCTCTGTAGTCCACACACATGCGCTGACTACCATCCTTCTTCTTGACAAACAACACCGGCGCTCCCACGGGATGAACTCGGTCGATGTAACCTTATCCAAAAGCTCCCGAATTTGCTTCTTCAACTCGCTAAATCATTGGCCGGCATCCGTAGGGTCTCTTGGAAATCGGAGCGGTACCGCACAAGCTCAATCGAAACTCAACCTCCTCTCTGGTGGCATACCGGAAGATCATCTCGAAATACGCCGGGTACTCTCGACAACCGTACACCCTCCAACCGATTACCTTGCTCGCAAATCATGACCGCTCGCCGGCACTCACCGCCGCGAATCGCACCTTGACTCCGTCTGAATTGGTTAAGGTCACCGCTCGCTCCCACGCCTAACATCGCTGCCGCTTCGAAGCCAATCCATTCCCAAGATTACATCTAGGGATGCATATCCAACAAAATCAGTCGGCCTCGAACTCAACTCCCCGAATGGTTATCCTAACTCTGGACAACCTGTGTTGGACCTCAACTCGGATCCGGGATTGGATTAAAAGAACAGATCCAAGAGCAACAGTTTTCAATTGTTGCTTTAAAGCAAAACTCCGAGAAACAAACGAATGCGAAGCTCGAAATCAAATAAAGCGGTGGCGAGGCCAGAATGTACGAAACGCATCGATCACAACGTCTCGCGCTGCTCGTGCATCCTCTGCGGTGACGTGGTTCACGACCTCTCACCACCGGCGCCCCGCGGCTCGCCCCGGCCGGGTGCTCTCGCCTGCTCCCGGGTAGGGGTACGACCGTGTGGCTCCCAAGTCAAAGCGAATCGTGTCGGGCTCGCTCGAGGGCACTTGCTAGCATAGTGTCCCACTTCATGGCACTTGAAGCAAGTGATGGATGCTTCTGGATTATTACTCTTCGCTGCTGCTTGCTGTCCATGGAACCACTAGACGCCGCCTCGATCAAACGCGCGCGGTGTCGAGCCGGGTCCAAACCACAAGATCGCTGCTGCTGCTGCTTTGCTGGCGCTCGTGCAGCCGGTAGGAACCAAAACGAGGCCTCGAGATCGGTGTGACCGTGATCCTCGCTGGATCAACCTCCTCTTGCGAGACTCCTCGAGCTCGCGCGACTCTCCTCGATGAGTATGGCCTTATCCACCAACTGCTGAAATCGGCATAGTCGCGTTGCCTCGACTTGCACCTTCAAAGCCGGGTTCAAGCCTTTCTTGAACCTTTTACGCGAAGCTGCACCGCCGCTACATCCTCCGCGCGTGAAGCGAGCCAACTGAGTGAATTTATTGAGATATTCACTCACCGATGAGTTCCTCTCACTGGAACTCCCGAAACTCATCCTTCTTCATCTCAACCACTCCTCCATGACATGAGCGGTGTGGAAAGCCTTTGCGAATTCCTTCCGGTGATATTGTGCCGATCCTCATGGGCGGCACAAGAGTTCTCCCACCACTCTGCTGCTGGTCCCTCAAGCCGATGTGCCGCATACAAAACCTTCTCCTGCCGGTGCAGAGCCAAGTTCAGTTTCTTCTCAATCGAACGGACCCGATCGTCGGCCTCCAAAGGCTCGATGAACTGGAGAAACAGCGGTCTCGTCCTCATAAACTCTGCATAGCTGGTCTCGGCGATGTCTTTGGCGGTGGTATCGCTCTGTGTCTGTGCCGCATCATAGATCGTGATACCTCGCATCATGGTCTGCATCATCGTGGTTCAGGCCATCAAGAATCGACCGAGGCGTGGTCCAAGACAGTGGCACCGCCGCGCGCATCGTTCTCTGGTCCCGTTCCCCGGTTGCGGCCGGAGGAGTTCTGGTATCAACCATCTTGCTCAAAAGAAAACAATCTGCGATCGACCAAAGGCGAAAGACGAGAGGAAAAGCATAGATAAGAGGTAAATGCGTCTAAGGGGTTTTGCTTAATGGAAACCTAACTAAACAAACACTTAGCCGTAAGGCTAATCGAGAAACTGAACAAAATAGACTCCAATAAAAGATTGACATGATCGCAATATAATGCTTTTAAGGCAATATTTGCAGCTCACATCGCACACAACTGCAAATAAAATCCAACGTGTCTACTCGCACTATCTACTCAAGGCTCCCACCGGTCCCGACAAGTAGGGTGCATCGCTATCGCCCTCGGAATCGCTGTAGACAACCCACGAAAGGCGGATCGGCGATGATCGCTCGGCGATCGGGCTGGAGTGAACCGGCTGAGGTAGGCGCGACGATCTCCGGTGATACGACGCCTCTCCTCTGGGCTCGGCGGTGTAGGCGACGGTAGAGGTATCGCGATCGCGGCGGGCTCCTCCTGCATCGCTCGTAGTCTCGGGGTGGCTCCGCATCGCTCCTTGAACTTCCGGACGAGTCCGCCATGTTGATCTTGTATAGCTTGCAAAGTCGACGGATGGCTTTGTGCGCAACTCCTTGTCCGACATCTCCCACCGCACCGTGTTCTTGAAACGTGATGTAGCACCGCTGCCGACTCGGGTGGTGAAGTATAGCCTGGAGATGCTCCCGATGCGTTGACCTTTCTGCTTCTCATCCTTGGTGAGGTAGACGGGCAATCTCTTAAATCCGAGGCACCGCAACAAAACGCGTAGAAGTGACCTCCATCCTCCTGTCGGGCTGTAAGAAGCTTGGGACATCTAATGCATTTATAAAGGGAAGATCAGTTTATAACCTTAGGAAAATGAATTTTGCAAGAGTTGGGGCGAGAGACAAGAATCCTTAAGAATGAGGTAAGAAGATAGAGATATTACTAAATATCAAGTTTAGTTGGTTTGATTTAGAAAATAAATTTTTGGGCTACGACCAATTTAACTTAGGGCTTCGTCCCTACTGATCGACTGCTCGATACCATCTCTGCCGAGACCGAATATGCAAATTCGGTCTCTCTGTAAACCGCACTAGTCCAGGATCACGCTAGTGCACACAGTCAAACATAGATGTCATCACAGTCATACACACGACAATAATAAGGGAAAGCTCGAATATCGATAAAATATCAAAGGTACGACCTTATGGCCAAGCTTACAATATCTCTAGCCTAAGGGCTTAACAAAATAGCAATGAAATCCAAAATAAAGCGTAGCGACCATTCGACAAGCCACGGGCTATCGAGTGGAGAACGGCCTAATCCGTGAAGTCGTCGTAGTACTCTCCTTCCGCACCTCCCGCTGTAATACTCCTCTCCTCAATCGAGCAACATAGGCGTAAAGCCGTGAGTACATTGGTACTCAGCAAGTCGTTTGTAACAATAAATGCAATATAATATGCAAGGCTTACCAAGGAAGGCTGAAAGGTTAATTTGCATAAAGGCATTTATTGATGAAATATATTAAATAACTTGAAAGCGAAAGTTGTCTGAAAACAGTAATAATAGATAATCAAAGGGATAAACATGAACCACTTGTGAACACCAATCCACAAGTTAAACCAACAGTGAACTACCTGTCCACTTCCAACATAAACCACCAAGTTATAAATGAAACACTAACCCTCGTGTGAAATCCCCGAGCACTGTCCATGACCGAGGACGCGGCTATTCGAATAGTTTTACACTCTGCAGAGGTTGCACAACTGTACCCACACGATGTGATTAGCCTAGGCCTAAGGAAATCACAACAAGGCCTTTACAATGCTCTACCTCAACACAATCCCGCCCGCTAGGGTTCGTGATCACACCCCTTGCGCCACATGGAAATCAAGAACCATGTACATCTCAATGGCGTAATTGAATTGAAGTATTACAAATTAATCACCAGTCCATCCCATAATAGACATGTGGTTTGCACGATTAAGCTCGATCAATGGCGCACAAAGTTAAGTCCTTAACATTACCCGGCGAGACTACCACATCCCCAAAGTACAACCTGTATTTCCCCCTTATCGCACGATCACTCGCCTGAGTGCAAAACCAATTTGTATAACCAAGCCAACGTCACACCAATGCCGTGGCATAAATTTTAATACACGTGGCACCAACCACAGTTCCATATATCATTAAGTCAAATTAATAATTTAACGTGTGCGATGAGACCAAACGTACATATAAACAGGCTAAGCAATCTAATCGTACCAACCCATGTGATAAATAAACTAGCATCACTAATAAATTTCCCAACCTATGGTGACAAAGGCATCATGGTACTTCAAAGTGTCAAGGAGGTGTAATTGCAATTGGGACAATAACTACTTGTGCAACGGTTTGAATAAAAATAGCAATGCAATGTAGTTTGAAACAAAATAATTAAATAATAGTTTGTAAAATTGGGTTCAACATGATCAAGGGACACGACTTGCCTTCGTTATGCTCGTGAGGTACTCTGGTCTTCTCAGCGCGAAACCTGCTCCTCCGGAATCCGAATCTAACGAGAGAGAAAGCGATCGGAAACAAAGAAACACATAAAATGACAAGCAAAAGAACTCAAAAATTCACAAAAATAGAACCAACAGCTAGAGCTCGATTTTAGATGAATTTAGAAAAAAGAACGGGGTCAATCGGAGCTAGGACGGAGGAGAACGGGCTCCCGGAAAATTAATTCAAAATTAATTCGGGAAAATTGAAAAAGGCTACTGTGCTGTGAACCCGGTTCACCGAATTCCGAGTTCACCGTGGACCCGGTCCACGTAACGGCACGGGGCGCGGTCGACGCGGCGGGGCACGCCGACGTGGCGGCGATATGCCGCCACGTGGCGCGTCCGACGTGGCGGTGGACGTGGCGCCACGTGGCTCGGGAACGGCTAGGGCCGACGTGGCGCCGACGCGGCATGCCACGTGTCGTGCCACGTGGCCTAGGGCTGACGTGGCACGCTACCGGTGCCGCCACGCGGCTAGGCTGAAGCCGGCGCGCAGCGCGGCGGCGCGCGACAGATCCGACGGCGGGAGGCGGACACGCGGCCGATTCGAGCCCTTGGCTCGGTCCGAGCGGCGGCGGGATCGCGCGCGGGCGCGGCGACGGCGGATCGGCGACGCGTGGCGGCTCGCCGCCGCCGCGCGCGGCGGCGCGCGCGCGCGCGCGGCGAAGCGATCGCAGCGCGGGCGACGCGTGGTCGGGCGCGAGGGTGGATCGGCGACGCGTGGCGGCGCGCGGCGCGAGGCGACGGTCGCGGCGCGCGGCGCAGCCGCGCGAGGCGAGGCGAGGCGAGGCGAGGGCGACGGCGAGGCGACGCGGCGAATCGGCGCGGGAGCTCACCGGCGGCGACGCGGCGGCGGCTATCGCTCCGGCGACCTCGGCGACGGCGGTGACGCGGCGACGCGGCGCGAGCGGCTCGGCGGCGGCGGCGGCGCGCGAGGGCGGGCGAGGCAGCGGCGAGAGCTCGGCGACGCACGCGAACCGAGGATGAACGCGAGTTATATCACGCGAACCGAGGCAATCCCGACGGTTACGCGCGGCGGGGGACGCGGATTAGGTTAGACGGCTAGGATTGGGCCACGCGGCGAGATCGGACGGCCGAAATGGTTAGGGTTAGGTTTACGCGGCGCGGGGTGAACGGCCGGGATCACGCGCGCGCGATCGGGCGCCGAGGCGAGGCGAGGGCGGGCGCTGCTGCGCGCGCCGCGGTCGGTACGATCTTGACGCGTGGCGCGCGGATCGAGCGGCGGGCAAGCGCGCGCGCGGAAAGAGTCTGCGATGCGCGCGGCGCGGATGGGTGACGCGTGGCGAGAGAGGGAGATCGGGCGGCGGGGTTATTTTCTTTTCTTTTCTTTTCCGAAAATTCAAATAAACTTCTAAAAGCTCTAGAAAATAGCAAATAAATCCGGAAAATTCACCAAAAATACCAGAAAATTCCTTGTGACACAAGGAACACAAATAAAATATTTTCAACTTATGTTAATGTTTATTTTAATCACATTAAATCATTTAAAACTTTGAAAATTCATTTGAAGCTTCAATTAATTTCAGAAAATTCCAGAAAATTCATTTTTGAAATCCAGGCTTTAAAAATCTCAGAAAAACAGGATGTTACAGGTATGGACACCTCAAAGTCCATGTACCACTCAAAAGATGTTGACACCAGCGTCATGGTGTTGAATGCGTGCATCAGCTGGTTTTGGTCCTAAGATGCGAGCGGAGCATAGGAGGGTGGTGCAAGCGCATACACCAGAGCACCAGTTTGCGCAAGTGGTGGGACAGTGGCGGTGAAGGCGCCAGGCGGATATGGGCCAAGGAGGCCCTGGTTGGTGGGCCGAGGTGCTTGTCCAGGTCACATCTAGATGGACCCGGCCCACGGGTTCTAGAGCGACGGCTAGGGGACGGAACCCTTGCCGCTATGTTATTGGAGTTCTTGCTGCCATTGCCGCCGTTGAAGGAGCAACCGCCTCCGCGATTGTTGTTGCGGCGGCGGTTGTAGTTGGAGTAGTTGCTATCGCCATTATTGCAATTGGAGTTGGTGCCACGGGACTGTCCACTGCCAGTGGAATTGGATGAAGAGCCATCAGAGGTGCTCTTGTTCTTGGAATTGTTGAGGATGAAGGCCGAGGGTGGGGAAGACTCGGACCCCATCGTGAGTTCTTTGAGCATGAGGACAGAACGTGTCTCGAGAAAGGACGGTACGAAGCGATGCATGGACAACAACATGTACATGTAGGCGAGGCGTGGGCTCAACCCGCGCAAGGTGTTGAGGACAAGACTCTTGTCGATGATCGTCGTGCCCACAGCGATGAGCTCGTCGGCAAGAGCCTTCTGTTTGCAGCAATAGTCGGCCACGGACATAGAGCCCTACATAAGCCCGTAGAATTCTTGCTCGAGGTAGATGGCACATGTCTCAGTGTTATCGCAGTAGAGACCTTCGATGTGCGTCCAAAGGGCATACGCAAAAGCCGAGTAGTCCATTACCATGGCGAGGAAGAGTGGACGAGGGCGTCGAGTCAAGTCCACTGCCTGTCAGGAGCCGAAGAAGAAGACTCGTGGATGTGATCATTGAGGGCGTACTTCTAGAGGACGACCTCGAACAGACCACACCATTGGGCATAGTTGCCCGCCTAGAGGTCGAGGGTGATGGGGACGGGGAGCTTAACGCTGGAAACGCCGACCGCTTGTGCCTACAACGAGGTCTTGGCTACGGTGGCCAGGGTAGCAGCGTTAGGTGTACCCGTCATGACTGGAGGAGAAGAGAAAGTGGGAGGAGGAGATTAAGATCGTAACCTATCTAATACCATGAAGTCTCATAGAAATAAAGTACTTGTTTGATTCATTGGTGTACAAATATATATATATATATATATATATATATATATATATATATATACACACACACACACACACAATGGTGATGCTAATGTGAATACATGTAGCAACTGCTAATGTGAATGGGAGCATCATCTTAAACCAAGTCATCACGGTGAGAACAGGATGGTAGGCTAACAATATCTACAGTTAAAAACAAAATACTGTAACTACCAAACACATCATGGTTTCTTCAAACACCATAAAAAGCTGTGTTTTTGCAAACTATAGTACTTCATTTGTTGTACATAAAAAACTATGGTTTTCAAATGCCGTAACATATAAATAGGCCCTAGTTGGTCATAGTCATAATTAGGGCACTCCCAATGAACTTACCTCAGCAATTTCTATAGGAGGCCAAGTCAGTAGAAATCTTATATGGAGGAGAATAAATGAAGGAGAGCAATGTCTCATACAAGACATAGCTCTTTCAAGAGGACCAAGAGATGTAGACACTGCACTAGGGCCATCAAATGTCTGTTCCACGTGTTTTGCATTAACTTCATGATTCCTATGTGCCTTGCGCAGATCCTACTTCCTCTCCTTTCTTCATTACCATTCTTCCTCATTGTTGTTTCCCTCCCTCCCCCTTTGCTCAGCCGACTCAATCCCCCTTCCTTCGTGCTTTCTTCAGCATCGGCGTCCCTTCCTCTTTCTCTAGTGCTAGCCTCCTTTCCCTTCCTCTGGTGTCGGCCTCCCTATTTCTTCCACCGCTGTCGTTCCTCTCCCCATCCCCTGCTGTCGCCATCCCTCGCTCCCACCACCCTCACTTGACCTTCCTCTGCTGCCGCCGTCCCTCCCTCCCACTGCCCTCACTTGACCTTCCTCCTCCACCACCGTCCCTCTCCCTTCCTCCGTGGCCGCCGCCCTCCCCTTCCTCTGTTGCCGCCCTCACTCCCCCTTCCTCGACCGCCATCCTCCCTTCCCCTTCCTTCCTAGTCGCCCGTCACCGTCCACCACCCGCCACTTGCCTGCATGTGCCGAGAGAGACGTCGCCCTCTTAGCCACCCTGATCTAGATCTTATTGCCTTGGTGTATGTACTTGATTTTTTGTGAAATTTTTTTTATGCAATTCTTGTTGATGGCAAAATGGGTCCATGGAATTTTTCATGCAATTGTTGGTGATGGGAAAAAGTGTAACATGATTTTTTTTCTTGCAAATTCTTTTGCATTTTCTTGAAGATTGAAAAATGAATCGAAAGTGCAATTACTCTTACATTTTCTTGAAGATGCAAATTCCTGAAGATGAAATCCGAATGCAACTTTCGCAATTTCGTCACAGCCCAATAATGCAATAAAATAAGCTAAAGTCCACATGATCTTTTCTTGCATTTTCTTGAGTATGAAATCCGAAAATGTAGAAGAATGAAAGCAAAACAAGAAGGCCACAAGATTGCAATGTTTGTATTGATCACAATACATGCAATAATAATGAATTTGGGAAGCACTTAGATACAATACATGAACACTATGCATTGAAATGGTAGTTTCTAAGCATCTATTTAATACAATCTCTTCTCTTAGACATAGCCATAGAAGCTGCATATTGGAAATGCCCTTAAGGACATGTATAATAGTATAGACAACTGTTGTCTATAATATTCTCTATGTTATTTATAAATGGCTCTAAAGATAGCTCATATAATAGGTTGTCTTTTTGCATATCTCTACAGTTTCTCCATGACATAATGTCTTATTTATCGTGTTACAGTCGATTACTACATAAAAGATAAACTAGTTCTCTATGCTCCATCTCTCTCATTCACATTATCTTGTGTCCTACATAGCAGTGGCGGACCCAGGAATAAAACAAAGCTAGAGCGTAGTTAGAGTCAAAAGTGTGAAACAAACAGTATTACCCAAAAACAAAGCAATCCATGATCAAACTAAGTTGCAATTGCATTAATAAGAGTACATGATCTAAAATAGAAATAACTACAAGTTGTATGTAAACATATGTAAATAACGGTAGGAGCTTAATCCACAATTATAGATGAGCTGTATAAGAAGCAACTTATCAATTGTGAAAGATAAATAGATCAGTAGTGTCATAATTTGATCATAGTAACATCAAAAGATACAATAAAAAGAGAAGATAAAAGACATACCACTAAATAATTAAGTACGTCTACAAGAACAAGACATTTTCATTCTCTGAGTTTTGGTTGAAGCTTTGAACATGTTTTACGCTTGCAGAGGGCAAAACTTTTAACGACTATGTTAATTTTCTTTCTCTAAAAAAGAATATTCTTTTCCTCTTAGCCAAACAAGAGAAGAGAAAAAACAAAAGAATATTGCTTCTTCTTTTTGGGGAAAATAAGAGGGAAACTAAAATAAAATAAATCTTATTTTATTTTTTGATTGGTCATTTGTAAAGATTTACACAAACGACATCTATCCAGTGTGATTTCCCAGCAAAAGGGTAGCTTTCTTTTCCTTCCTCGCATCGACGACCTCCCCGGCCGCCGGCTCGATCGCTTCCCAGACGCCTTGATCTTCCATCATTGCTTGCACTCAGATCACCCAACTGGTGTAGTTGGTCGCCGTGAGTTGCGGGTAGGAAAACATCCCACTGCCGCTCTCTCGCGCCACCTCGCCGTGGACAACGATTGACATTGATCTGAATGTCGAACCGTGGCTCTGATACCAGATTGAAAGCTGAAAATTCAGATCAACGTCACAACACTTGGTTTTCTGCAAACTGCAACCGATTTGCTGAAGCCTGAAAAACTCCAACTATTGTAGCACTTCCGAAACAGTTCAGAACTTCATAACACAAGATGCAACACAATGTTTTTCTTTTTGTGTGGGGCTGTTTTCGTTCTCCGTTTTCTTCTCAATTTATAGTAGCAGAAGTACATGTAATATGGTAAGTATTAACTCTATACAAATAGGAATCCTAATCGGACAATAAAACAAAATCCTGCCCGGAAATAGATTCTCTGAACACAACAGTTCAGGGGCGGGGGGTCCGCCGGCGATAGAGCTCGGACGGCTGTCCGAACATGCTCAAAGGGCGGGTCCGCCTCTGCTGCATAGTAAACTTTATAAATAGCTGACATCCAACATTTTGCATGGCCTAACGCTAAACATCCTAGAGGTCACAGGACCAAATCCCGAAACCGAGGTCACATTTTGCATGGCCCAGACGTGGGACATAATGACTACACCTAGATTTACGAGGACATCTATGGCGAAACCGAGGGAGTTGTAGCGCCTATGCCGACCAAAAGCTCGCGATATCAAACTCCGGACCAAAACCGAGGGAGGGTTTTGCCCTGGGACTCGGAGGTAATCAGCAGGCAAGTCTACTTTGTTCGCTTGCCTATTTTGGTGCTACTGATGCCGTGCCGCTTTCGCCCGAATGTCTTAGCTGAGAACATTGTCGTCGAGCGTTTCAGAATGACAGGTTCATGTCCCCGGTTTTGTGTCGGCATTGGACACAACAGCTACAATAATTTCTGGCCACCAACAGCTTTCGATTTTTTTTTAAAAAAAAAAACTTCTATCTTCGCCACCAGTCACAACAAAATTGTCCATCATCCTCGCAGAAAGTATCATACTTCATACAGGATACCTTTTGGATAAAAAAGATTCAGAGTCGCATCACATATTTCTTGCACATGTAACAGTAATGACACGAGAGAGTTGCAAAATCCTTCCTCCCCGGAATGGGGTGTGCTCTGCATTCTCAAAGCACGCTCCATGAAATGAAAATACTCACTCGGCAAGTTTGCCCATCAATGAGAGCATGCCTGGAGAATTACATCCAAGATATCATCAACTGTGACAATAGTGAATACATGGAAGCGCAAGAAAATTTTTAATTGTCATACAACTTCTACAGTCTATGTCAATGTTTTTATCCTGGTCTACATTTAGGCAACACCGAGGATACAGCATCATGTACAGGCACATCAAAGGGCATTTTCTCTGGATAGGATAGCCGAGACCAGGGAATTCGGTATATAACCTCTGTTTTCTTTTCTTCTTCTGAACTTATTATTGTCAGTGCCATGCGGCAGCAGATATCAACTTCCTATTCTTCCAGCCAAGAAGCATCGCGCCATCCTTCTCCTCCAAGGTGTACTTGTCGGAGTAGCACGCGAGGAGCTTCTTTATCACCGAGTTCACGTACGAACTCAGCGGGTAAGGCTTGAAGCCAGCCATGGTCAGCCTTGATTTCCACTTGCCGAGGAGCTCGTGCCTCTCCACCCTTTCTTTCCCTTCGCAGGCGATGATGTTCACAATGTCCTTGGCAAGGCAGTGCTGCTCCACGCTTATCCTTTCTTTGCTGTCTCGTGGCAAGTTGACGTCGATCGACTCAAACATGGCAGAGTAGTAATCCATGGTCTCGAGAAACCTCATCAAGAAAGGTGTTGTGTTGGTGTGCGACTCCTGCTCCACTAACGTAGTCACCTTCGGGGACAGCCCTTTCACCATCCGGAGCAACCCGTCCCGTGGGTTGTTGACATCCACGCTCTCATCTGGGGTGTGGTGTAGCTGGAGAGTGAAGTTGACAGCAAGTGCTTCACCTGGTCTAATCTCAAGCATTTCTTTTGTAACTTGAGTAGCATAGACAGGTAGAGGGGTAAACTCCAGAGGTATGTTGAATTCTTCAGACATGCTTTTCAGCATCTTCCCTACAATTTGTAGACCTTCACCCCGGGCATACTGTGACACTGGGTCATCTATTCCAGTGATCCGCACATGAGGTGGACCCCCAGGCCTTGCAGCTAGAGCTTGTATCAGTGTGATCCATTGAGTCCCTTGAGCAATCTGAAAATCAATTATGTGGATCTTGTCCTCAGTTCTCAATGCCTCTGCAATCGCCCCATTGGCTGCCATATAGCCAAACTTGAAGTAAGGACAGATACTGTACAAAATTTTCATGTATGACAGAAGCTCCTTGCTCTCCGGCTCACGGCACTTCAGAGCATGGTAGATGTTTGTACCCGTGTTTTCATGTCTAGCAACCAAACCCTCAAGTAGGTAAGCACCAAGACGTTGGATTGGTTCCCCGTTAATAGAAACAACTCCACGAGCATCCTGAACAAGCTTAAGGAACTCCTCTATCCTGTCCTCACTTAATGCCTCAGCACACTTGGTTAACAGCTGCTTCACAATGATCTGCGGATCCTCCCTTAACTCCCTTTGTCGTTTCTCTGGACGAAATTCATAGCTTGCTGTGGAGTATCCACCAGTTGCAAATTGTGGCCGAACAACTCTAGGCGACGGCTGTCGTGACTCATGACTCCATGTCCTCGACCGCTGCCTCATGAGCTGAGTAGGCTTGCTTTCCTCAAACTCATGCTTTGTGCTAGTTGTTGCATCATCAGTATCAGGTGCCATCAGAACCGTCTCAATCTCCCGTAAAGCGTGTTGCATATTATGTCTTGATGTTGCATACAATGGATCAGGTCTCACTTGAATGTTCTCCCGGAGAAGGATACCTGCCTGTCTGTATGAGCTATCTGCTTCCAGCTGGGAGATTGGTTGGGCTGAAATGCTTTCTGTGGAGCTCTGGTTGTCTGGAGTGTTGCTAAGAGCAGACAAATTGTCACACTCAAGCTGGGAAGAAAGAGGGGTGTATGGGGAGTTGCTGAACTCGAACTTCAGTGGAGTGGCTGGCAAGGGAGAGTTTGCTAAGTTGTTCTCTGTAGGAATTTCGTAGACGACGTTAGCACCAGTCAATTTGTACTTTAATAACTGGTGCAAGTCCATAATAAATGAACAGCGATTAGTTGTTCATGACCTGTACATAGCAAAAAATGGAAACTATAAACCATTTATTCCATGGTATAAGGTGACAGAACAAACAAGGAGAAGAGAACATTTTGCTTTAACTGTGCAGCTTCAAGCATATAAATCAGAGAGAAGAAAAGGCACAGACAGCAGACAACAGACATAGCAAAACCAGTAATTTGGCTTAAAAAACATATATGCAACTTTAGATCCCAAGAACTTCCATGCTAGGCAAATACAAGAAATATGTGGCACATGTGCTTTAAACTTAACAACACAGAAGATATATGAATGAAATGTTTTAACTAGCAAAATGGTACTAGAATTAAGCTAGATTCACTTAATACAATAATAAATTTATCGTGACAATGTAAAATGAATTCTCAACATCAGCATCAATGATTTCTCACAAAACAAAACAAACATTAAACATGCAAGAGCAATAGAGCATATAAACCGAAAGTTTTTTTTCGAAACTAATTTAAATGATTTAGTGGTTTCTCTGCTTGCCATTCCTCTATGCATACAGTACCATTTAACAAGAAGTTCTCTAGAATTCTGCATAAACCAAACTCATTCTCTATCAAAACGTCCCCATCATCTCCCTGCAAATTTTAATGGCTCTATATCTTCTCAAACTTAAAAGGACAACCACAAAAGTCAAATTTGAGCAAGTCAAGCAAAGAAAAGGATCATCAATCATGAGTCAGTCAACTAATAAGATCCATAAATTCCAGCCTGTACCATCATCTAGAAAGAGAAAGCTTGCAGTGCAGACAACAGGACAAGAGTGCCCATTCCAGGCAACACATCAATTGACCATCAACCCATCCCATTATGATCTTAGGCATTCCCATGTTATCCAAAGAGCCAACTTATTCCAATAGAGCATAGATCCTCCTTCAGATGTTACGACAGAAGTAAATTAATTAGCAATCCCTCTTCCTTTACTCCATCTTTGCATCATGTGTCTTGTGACTACAACTCCAAGAGCCAGCACATCATTTATGAAATACCCCCAATCACTTCCCAATAATATGTCCAATTTTATTCCCTCAAAATGCACACTTGCATAAATTCAGTTCATGTAGTCCGAATGTCAAACTCAAGCAACGAAGAAAGGAAGGTGTTCAAGTATTCAACCTATGCAGAAGATCCAACCTAACAAAGGGGTGTGGAGAACAAACTACGGGACATAATCACGTATCATACACTCCCTTCAACACGTCCATTGACCGCCCTCGGAATTAAAGCTAAGCAGCCTCAAACATTCTCTAGTTGGTTGAAGAGAATAGACTGACAGTATTTGATTACTGGTCCTTCTCTTGGCACACAATTAAGACCAACCTTAAGTAGCCTCTAAGATTCTCTAGTTGGTTGAAGACGATTGACGTACCTTGTTGTTTGACTAACGGTCAAGAAGTTTGACCAATCAACCGTGTGGAATCAACACCACCTTCATCACTCAAACAAGAAGCCAATTTGTATAGTTCATGCAGTTAGCAAAGGTTTGAAACTTCTGAGATCCTGGACGCTGGTTGACCATGCTAAAAATTATATAAAATTAGGTCCCCTCTCGCAGAACAACCTCGATTTGTTCTTCTCATGGGGTACTTTACCTAGCAAGAAAATTTTCTCATGGTTTGTTGTCAGGACAGGAAAGTCAATTGACTAATCAGGCGAAAAGTAGGATGATTTCCTAAGCTATGTCCTAATCAAATAAACAAATGGATCCCATGTTTCTTAGTGGTACTGCATCAATCTACCGTATGTTTCCATCTTTCCACAAACTAGAGAGCGCAGAGGCAAGGGCAGTTCCATTTCACTAAATTGGGGATAAAATTAGCTAAACCTGACAGGTTTGAGTCGCACATCTAGCTAAATACTAGCAAAAATGCATCTCGCACAGCGAAGCCACCTAAACGAACCACAAATTTGCCATGATCCACCTACGAAGCAGTACAAAATTAAGCAGCAAAATGAAACAGTAGCTTCCACTACGGCGTACCAAAAGCACAAGACCAACTCGTTAATCCGAAAATGGAGGTGCTCTCTCGAAGCCAGCGGCAAAATGCTCTCATCTGAGACCCTAAACAGATCGAATCGGCTGGAACCAACACAAATCCCCAACTAATTCGTCCACTAGAACTCACTCGCCCAAGTGAACCCTCCCCAAGGAAGGAACCATCTCCTCGTCCACCCATCACCAAACTCCCACCGGAAACCGCACAGAGATCCCACCTTTTATCTTCCCGAACCGATCGAATCACATCCAAAAATACCCACGAAGCAAAAAAAAAAGGAAAGCAACACCCAAAAAAAGCACAAAAAATCAATAGCTACCGGCAAAATCAGAAGCACAGCAGGCATGGAATCCGATAAGGTACGAGGTCGAGAGCTCTCACCTCCTCCGATCTGCGCAGCTCGATGCCCCGATCCAAACTCCACCACCCTCTCTCTCTAGCTTTTCTTCTCTCTCTCTCTCTCTTCTGGCCCTCGTGTCCTAATCCTGTCTCTCGCGCGCGCGCCCCTCCTCTCTGTGCGCGCGATAGCCTTATATACGCCCTCCCCCGAGTCGACGGCCCACCTCGCCTGACGCCGCGCGTGACGCCGTGGTGCTCTCACTCCTGACGTCGTTAGCGACGGAGATCGCTTCGCCGTCGGATCAAGATCCGACGCTGCGGCGTCTCGACGTGCGCCGATGGGGACCACGACTCGCGTGATGCTGGGGGGCGCGGACACGCGGTCGCGCGTTTGACCTTACGTGGATGCCTTTGAATCATTACAAACCGTCGGATATGGATCGCAGGGTTGGTGTTGGGCCCAAGCGGCTTCGGCAGTTGGGGCTAGAGCTGGAGTTGGGTCATACCGTGCCGCTGTGAACCTTCTCCTCAAGGATCACACGACTAAATATTTTTGGTACTTTGATGTTAAAGGGGGAGAAGATTTGGGAAGAAGTTGGAAGAAGAAGAAAGAGATGCCAAGAGTTGCTAAGTTTATAATTCTATGTTATGTAATGATATGGTGTAATAAACCATATGATGCTTTATTTGCTTGTGTGATATAATGAATTATGTGATGTCATTTATGCTTAAGTATCTTGTTTTATCATGTTGAACTCGTTTATGGTTATTAATTTAAAGTTAAACTTCAAATGTGCTCTACATTCCTTTTATTTACAATTCAAAATTATCTATCCCCTCGAAGTTCATCTTTCAAAAAGCTCCACCAAAATTTTATCTTATCATATGCTAAATGTATCTTGTTGTCTCTATGCACGTATTCAAGGGGAGCTTTCCCAAATTGACTTTAAAAAGCAATTAGTTCCTTAACCTCATTTAAGCACTTTGTAAAATTAATTGCTTAACCAAAGTCACAAAAGAATATACAACTCGTTCTCAAACAAGTGGTATATTCAAAACCAATTTTTCTCTCAATTAAATATGAGTGTTATCATTAATTACCAAAAAAAAAGGGAGATTGAAAGTATTTAGGCCCCTAAAAATGGTTTTGGTAATTAATTACAATGTGTGAATGTGGGACTAATATATTTGTTGAGTATTGTATAGGTTAAGTCCTAAATTGAGCATATCAAAGGTAAGGTGTATGTTAAAGGACAAAATGAGGATCAAGATGGTTTAAGACAAAGATACAAGTAGTATAAGATCCTTTTTAAATTTTACTGGTCTTAGGAGAAAGGTTGTAAGATTGGTTTAAATTGTGGTTCAAAATTGTTAAATTATTATTACCTTGTAAAAATTATTACCTCCTATTCGCCCCCTCTAGTCGGTTATTCTTGATCTTACACTAGTCAAATGGCATGCATATCTAGGTACATTGAAAATACTCATTATTTTTGTATGATGATGTTTCTAAGAAAGAACAACAAAAGACATCTTATATCACAAGTGCAAAAATAAAGAACAACAAAAAAACACCTCATATCACAAGTGTAAAAATGAACTCGACCTAAAGTATAGCATATCTTAGTCACTTTTTCCAGCCATTAGATTAATATCCAACCATTCTCATCTTTCTCCTCATCTCATATATATATACATATATGTATATATGTACATATATGTACATATGTATATGTGTGTGTATATATATATATATCACATTCACATCTCCAAAGACCTAACTCAATCTTCAAATTTGGCATTCTAGGATCTACTCCATGCAAATGTACATCTCAGAGCAGATGAGTAGGACCTTTCTACGATGAAATCAAAGTTTCTAAGGACTAGAACAGAAGAAATCAAAATAGACAAAGGCCTACTTTTAGATTTCACAAAACCTGAAGGACTAAATCGCTAAAATATCTAAATCCCTAACCCTCCCTGAAATCCATTTGCTGCCGCCCAGTTCATTCTTCCCCTACCCCGATCTCCCTCCTCTCCCGATCTCTCCCCGCCGCTCCCTCCTCCCTCAATCTCCCTAGGCGCCTCCCTCCTCCCCCGCCGCCCCCTCCTCTCCCGAACTCCCCCATCGCCTCCCTCCTCCCCCGCCACACCCTTCCTCCCCCGATCTCCCCGCCGCCCCCTCCTCCCCCAATCTCCCCCGGCCGTCTCCCTGCCTCCTCTTTCCCCGATCTCCCCTAGTCGCCTCCCCCGACCCCCTCCCCCCGCGCTGCCTCCTTCTCCTCTCCCAACCACCGCCTCCTCCCTCGACCAACGCGTAGGAGGCCGCGGCTGATGAGGGGCACCGTCACCTATGCCTAGGATGGAGCCATGGAGGTAGCGGCGTGGAGTCTCCAGGTGAGGAGCAGGGAAGGTGCCAGCACTGGCACCAGCGAAGGCAGCGTCACGATCTCACCCCCTCCGTCGACTCCTAATGCCGCCCTCGGCTCCGGCAGATACGCTCCTCCTCATGCGGCCGTCGTCCACTCGTCCGAGCTCCGGTGAACGGTACACGTCGTTCCCCTCTACTCCCTCTCTCTCTACTATGTGATGGTCTGATGGGTTGTGAGGAATCTGGGGATGACCGTAAGCGACTGAGCGTGATGTCAACAGGAGGGGGGAGGCGAGGTGGAGGCCGAGGCGGCTCGACCGCTAGCGCCGATGTGCTCACTGTGTCAACTGTGTCCACCATCGCGCTCATGCCCACCGTGCCGCCCGTGCTTCCCATGCCGTGCCGGCCCAGGCACGGCACGATTCACCATGTCGTGCCTTGCCACCCAATGAGCCAGCTTTTCAAGCCTGGCTCGGCCCACCGTTCGTGTCGTACCAGCACGACCCGTCACGTGGTGTGCCCGTGCCATGCTTGGGCCATGCCAGGCCGATCGGGCCTTCGGCTGGCCCAGAATAACCTAGCCCAACTCCCAGCTCTAGTTGGGGTGTGTGGGCCATCCGAGGAGGGGTGTGTGGGCCAGCTAAGATGTGACGTGGGGCCCTTGGGTGGTGCGGGGCCCACTGTGAGGAAACCAACAAAGGAGGGAGAGGTGATAGGCTGGTAGCTTTGCCTGGGTGTTTCGACAAGAGGAGGGAATGTGATGCCTCCTTTTTTTCTTGGAATAATTGGCGTACTTTTCTATTCTAAGCAATTCAGATTTAGAAGTTCAAAATGAATAAGATTCAATCTAATTTTGACGAAAGTGTCACAGCTCGTATTGGAAAGTGACTCTAAGGTGCCGTTTGGCTGGACTTCAACTTCATGTTTCCAGTTTCGAAGCCATTTTTTTGATCAAATGCACAGATTTCAAAGTTGGGCTATAGAGAAATCGAAAAGAAGCCGAGTCACAAGAAGTGAATCAGAAACTGAGCCCAAAATAAACTAGAAATTTTAAGCTTCGATTTTCTAACTTCTCTTAAAGCTGGACTTCAAAGTCAAAAAAAAAAACAAGAAGTCGAGCTCAGCCAAACATACCCTAAAATGAGTATATCTTTTTTTAAAAATGTGGCTAAAGGACATTGCAACTCCATTTGTAACATAGAAATAAAAAAACATTATTTGCACTAATTTCTTAACCCTAAGACTTGAACTCTAAACGAGTGATTCGTTTACGTAGAAACAAATATGGCGACTAGAGGGGATAAATAAGAACCGACAAGATAACAAGATTTTTCTCAAATCTTTATCAAAGCGAAAGCATGACATCAAGTTCTTCACTTCAATAACTATGAGAAATTATGAAATTTAGAGATCAATAACCCACACAAAAAGGCCCAAACAAACTAGGCGAATCAGTGATACCGCTACAATAAAAATCGTTAGTACTGTTACAGTAAAAAAATCGATAGTACTACTACAGTAAAATCATTGTAATTTCGAAATAAAAAATCAATGGAATTTTTGATCCGTTGGTACAAATAGTTTGAAACTTGGCGTGCACCTTTATTAGGATGTCAAGAACATATTTTGATTAATGATTGAGATAATCATTGCTAAAGTTCTCATATTTTTCCTATTTAAATGGAGAGCGCACCAAAACTATACAAAAATAGGAAATCTTGATATGCTTTTTCTCATAAGTCCTAGATGATCTACGTGATCTTGGATGAGTTCTCATATATCATAGCAAGCTAAATCATAGCATGAATTCAACTCAAAATACCAACAAGAGCAAAACCCTAAAACCACCTCTCTCTTGAGGAAAAACTGAGTAAACTCAAGAACTTTATCTAGATCATGTCTAGATTGATATAATCTTATCTCTAGAAAATATCTCCACCTCTTACACATCCTTGGCACCAGAAAAGATTAAGAAGAGATAAATCCAAACAAGAAAGCCAAGCAAATCAAAAGCACAAGAAGGGGTCTATGGTGCAACTCACTTAGGCAAATTTTAGATGTTCATTTCATTTAAAGAAAAATATTTTACTGCTAATCCCTTATGATGGCAGAGCTATAAGCCTAGAACATACACACACATAAGGTTCCAATACAAGGATATTCTAACCCTAATCTCTTAAGTCTCATCAAAAGGCATCCCTCTCACAACACAACATATGTGCTTATATAGTGGACGCTTCTAACCTCACTTAACCATAATAACTAGCCATTTCTTAGTGGATAACATCACTTACATATGGAAAAACCTGGTAACTCATACACAAATAGGTTTTGCTCTCTCACACACACACTTGCACGCTTTTTAAAATACAACTTCCCAAAGGCTCTATAAGCCTGATAAGATACTTCAACTAAAAAGACATGACCTAAACCACTTAAGCTAACACTGCAGCTTTGCAAATCGCCAATCTATCCGGTGTTGAATAATTTTTTGAATTGTCACCCACTGGTCTTTACGAAGATGAGATGCCCAATGCATCATCGCCAAAATTGTACACCTACGTTGAGGCTATCACCACTTGAAACGTCCGAGTCCTATAGCACACTACATCACTCCACAATCTGTGATGTCCAACACCTTACCGCCAAGATCATATGCCTAATTCGTGAAATGTCACCACTTAAAACGCATAAGTCCGATTTATCTTTCTCCCGTGCCTCTCGGCTTGAGATGTTGCTCCAACCGGACTTACGCGACATGCTATGCCCTTAGGACTCATTCTATAACTTTGGTCTTACTGTTGGTCGTAACAATCATCAAATCACCTGCACAGCAAAGAACAAAACAATCGATTCGAACACAAAGGCATGCATTTGACTCTCAATTAGCAAAACATATGAATGGAGACACCATAACTCACATATGCATAGACTTCATATGACTAACACTTACACAAACTCCCATCATAACTAACACCACCAAAACCAACTCGGCACAGGGCTCGGTCTGACCATGGCACTAGGGATGGCAATTGTACCCATTTACCCACATACCCACGAATAAATACCCTAATAGAGTCAGGTATTGGATGTATTCTTTACCCACGGATATAAAAATGGGGGAAACTTTGTACCCATCGGGAAAACAAGTACGGGTATAGGTGAGCTCTACCCGTACCTGTCTCACCTATTTACCCGCGAATCTATAATCTGACAGGTGGACCAGCCCAAATCGAATAACGGCCAAGTCAAATGCTATGTATGTGTGGAAATTACTTTCTTAAGGAGATATAATTTGATGTGAATGTGATACTTATATGTATGTGTGAATTTGAATGTAATGCTTTTATATTTTCTAGCAACAGCTGCTGCTTTTATGTATCTGTCATTAGTTCAATTCTCATACGCTGACTCTCAGTTCGCGGGTAAACGGACATGTTCGCGGGCGGCAGGTATGGGCGAGGTTCTTTGCCTGTCGTCCTTTGTGGGTATGTCCGTGGACGTAAATCAGAGTCGCGGGTATGGGTATGGACGAGCACTACCTGTGCCTGTCACGCCCGATTGCCATCCCTACATGGCACCTATGCCAGTCAGACCGCCAACTCCACATTGGTCAGACCGTCTTGCCAAGGCCGGTCAGACCGCTACACTCTAGTTGTACCGCGATTACAACGCCGACACTACCGTACTAGGTCTTAACCTAAAAAATCCAAAAAGATCTCTTTGAAAAATATCTACTAGTAACCATAAACTAGTACTAGTATTTTGGCCGGTCATACCACGATACCCATATAGATATGATGTTTCGATCGATCATACCACGGTACCCTTACCAATATAACCCTTCGGGCATCGGCAACTTAAAATGTCAATACTTAAAATCTAACTCAAACAATAAAGACAGGTCACATACATTATCAAATATTCATCACTTTAATAGAGCTATCATCACATGATCTTACTGTTTAGATGCATCGATTAGTGCAGCCAACTAAAACCGCATCGACATAGCATCGGTACTGGTACTACATCTGAGAATAGAGGAAGAAGAGAGAATTGGAAGAGGGAGCCTCAGGTCTGGACGGACCAACAAATCAGGCTTCCAGAAGAACACGGGGGCAGAGTGCCGGCAGCCTTCGACGTAGCCGCGTTCTAAAAGTTTTAAGGAACAGATGGGAATGGATGGACGGGGCCTCAACATTCGCTTGGAACGTTTGCTTACCAGACGAGGAGTGGAGGCCGCTGGCGTCGCCCCTGGTGCGGATTCGAGGTACGAGAACAATTAAAAGGAGAGGTGCTCCGACGGCACCGATCAGTTTGGCTGCGAAAATACTGTTTAGCGATTTTTTCACTGTAGCAGTGATTAAAATACTGTAGCATTTTTGTTACGTAGTGAATTTTTTTTGTTTTTTGATTTTTTTGCGTTCCGATTTTTTTCTCATATTCCTTTGCATTGTCCGCACTAGACTAGCAAACCGTTTTTATTTTTACATTTTTTAAAATTTAATTATGCCTAATATGCAACTCAGCTACAGTATTTTTTCAACCAGCTATAGTATTTTTTCAATAAAAACTAAAAACCATCGCTATTTCGGTCACCAAAGTGCTCTGGAACGTTTGTGCTCTCTTTGCTGTGCTAGCACAGCAGCATCTAGTACAATACCTTTTCCTCGTAGTGTTTTCTGTGGCTCGTACAAAGAACTCGAATCATCTGTGCAAAGCTCTACTTGTTTATGCTATAAGCATCCTCCAACGATAAGACATGGGCCACATACCAAACTAATAATAACCTCTGATGTGACAGCACTTAAAAAGCCAAAAAAAAAAGTAGCAGTAGCTCTCCATTAGCTTGTAACGGTTGGCCTCGGACTTAAAACGCACTACAACGGTTGAAAATATACTGTTATTAGCAAGAAATTAAAAAAATACCATTATATCTTTACAAATAATGTAAATAAATAAGAGATAAAATAAAAAAACTGAAATTAAGAAACTAAAATATTTTAAAAGTCAGAAATAGAATCTGTTTGTAGTAAGAATGTGTTTCAGTTGGTTTAATCATTGATCGAAATACGTGGTGTCTTTGCGTTCAAAAGAGCAGATGATATTGTAGCATTTGCACCCTCATATAACAAGTAGAAACCTCGTTCTTTTTGACATTTTGGTTTTTATTCTCGGCTTTTCTAGAAATCAAAACAAACGAAATGACTTCTTTAAATGGTTTTAACTTTTTAAAATAATTTTTCAAACTCAAAACTATATTCACTATCCACATGAATGACTCTATCGTTCTTCATCATTTCAAAAAATATATATGTAAATCATCAGTCTTAGCCTAGAGATAACATGGTCGAATTCGTTTGCATTGTTTTAGGGGGTGATCGGAACAGCGATGGCTTTTGGTTTTTGCTGAAAAAACACTGTAGCTGGCTGAAAAAACACTGTAGCTGAGTTGTATGTTAGGCATAATTAAATTTTAAAAAATATAAAAATAAAAACAGCTCGCTAGTCTAGTGCGGACAATGCAAAGGAATATGAGAAAAAAAACGGAACGCAAAAAAACCAAAAAACAAAAAAATTCACTACGTGACAAAAATGCTACAGTGTTTTAATCGCTGCTACAGTGTTTTAATCGCTAAACAGTGTTTTTGACTCCATTTTGATCGGGGCCTTAGTGCTATCAAGCAACGCGCATTCGTTGTGCGGTCCTGTTAGCCATGAAAAAATATGTGCTTTCATCCAGAGAAAAAGCGGCTAGTTTAAGTAGTGTTCGGAATAGCGATGGCTTTTAGTTTTTGCTGGAATTTTACTGTAGCTGACTTATTTTTTACTATAGCTGAGTTAGCTTATTGTGCATAATTAAATTTAAAAAAATCTAAAAATAAAAGTGGTATGCTAATCTAGAGCGGATAATACAAAGAAATACATAAAAAAAACAAAACACAAAAATAACAAAAAAACAAAAATAGAATAAAGACAAAAAAAATAAATAATGTTTTGAACGCTTGTAACAGTGAATCCATGGCTATCGTTGGTTTGCGAAGCCAAGTTGAGCGCACTACGCACAGACGCAGCCGAAACGTACGGATTATCGCATCACTCTTAAGAAACAAGAAAGATTCCATCGATCATAGCCTGTGTGGCTGTGTATGCTGATGTTTGCATCCTCAATTGGCTTATTTTTTCTGTGACCTGACAGTGACACGTCGATCGATCTCGTCAAGAAGATCGGATCCGATACAGCCTATGGATGTAGAGAGACATCGGCGCATCAACCAACACCTCGTGTGGCCTTCCCATTTATCCATACATGCTCCTTCATGCATGCATTCATTCCACTGTAACTTAATTCTTTTAAACTTATAACTTATATTTTTTCTCAAAAAAATAAATAAAATAACTATTTCATCATCGTTTCAAAACAATTTATCAAAAATAGCCTTTTCAAAATAATTTATTAATATTCGGTTAGTCCACACAAACGCTCGATCAAAAAAAACTCATCCTACATCTCGTTATATATATAGAATGTTATGCATGTTCTTTCATGGAACGCGCGTGCGCGCGCACTGTCGTTTCATTTGGAATGAAACACGTCTAAAACTAGCTCTAACAAGACCGATCTGAATCAGTATATGTGCATACACGAGTGATGAGTCGAGATCACAAATGTTTCTGTGAAAAGAGACAGCCAGCTAGCGCACGCGATTACCACACTCGGCAGCAACACTAGCGTCGGATCAATTATCGCCACACGGCGGGAGCGCGCATCTCATCCTCGGCGGAGGCGGAAATTATGTGCCTTCCGCTTGGCGGCCGTCGCCGCCTAGCTTTAGCTGTGGGCGTGCGTGTTAGCGCGTGAGATCGATGTGAAAACAATGTGAACGAGCCAACGGTTAGCGTCGCTGATTCGCCAATTCCTTGGCGTGCCTTCTGCCTTTGTCGAGATCATCTCCTTTGTCGAGTTCGTAGTAATCAGTTTGAAGCGGTCGATATATCAGATTTGTTTTCTTTTGGTCTATGTTTTATGATATTTAGTTTAAATTTTTGAATTCTATCTATTTGTAAAAGAGAGCACGAAGAGAAATACTCACGTGCAATTTTGACCGATATAGATAAAATATAGACAATGTGTATTATAATTGATTTGTAGATACCATCTAAAAACACTACGTTTAAAATCTAATTACTATAAAAAAAATCGAACCATACATGTAAAAAAACCCTCCATCGATTGGTCCATACATGCGTGCCACATGCTGAAAAGGTATTGACTAAAATCTTAATACAATGGTGCACTGCACATGACACGTGAACATGTATGATTTTTTATCAGATCAGACCAAGCCAACGCGGCACTCTGTTCTTTATGCAAGGGGCAATTTAGTCATTGACCAAACTGCTTTTTTCAAGCAGTACAGAATAGTCGGCCCGAACAAGCTATGGACCGGGCCGTGCTAGTGTATACAAAGGACCGGCTTTTTCGGCCTAAATATTAGATTTGGACCGAAAGTACTGGCCGAACTAACCGGGCGGCCCTGAGCCACAACCAGGATTAGAACTGTAATCAGTACTCCAATGTTTTTTTATAACTGAGCACTCGAATTACTTATCATATGATTTTTACTCAAAATTCATAATCCACCTCATTCTCCAACTCTAACGAGTTAGGGTTAGGGTTCGGGTTCACATTAGGTTCACCAAAGTCTCCAAGATTTACAGGGAGACCAGGGACGGTGGTTGACTGATGTGGGCAATGTTGGCGGTGGCGCCGCCGATGCTGTGAGTCGGAGGAGGGGTAGTGGGCGATGAGTGGAATAGCGCTCAGGTGTAGAGTCGAGTTAGGTTGGACGGGAATGTGGGGCGACAGAAGAGGCAACGGGCGGCTCTAGCAACCGCGTCGAGATACGGAAGCAGTGGCAAGTAGGCTCGCCAATAGGGCCACGATGACACACGGATGTCAATGGCTTGGAGAAGGGAGGGCGGCACGTCGCTGGGGGTGGGGTGTGGGTCAAGAAAGGGATGCAAGTGGCTAAGGAGAGAATGACAGAGGAGATAGGTGCCAGTGAGGCCTGCCTACATCCGAGGTGACGTTGCGCAAAGTGATGGGGAGGCGGTGAGTAGGGTGGCAGGGGTAGATAGGGTAAGGTTTGGGGTGCAATAAGGTAAGGATATTTATATAATTGAGGAGGAGAATGAGGTTCAACGATTAAAGGTTTAGGTCCCGCTCGTTTCAGCTTCAACTTCTGGTTTCTAATTTACTATTCCTAAATTTTATTTTATTTTTTCTGATTTTTGGCTTTTTTGAACTTTTTTGTTGGTTCTTTTTTTGTATTCGTTTGCATTGTCCGTGATAGGCTAATCTATTTTTTTATTTTTAAAATTTTTTAAATTTAATTACACCAAATAAGCTACCATCAGCTACAATAAAAAATAAGCCAACTACAGTGCAAAATAAACCATAAACCAACTTATTTAAGCCAAATTAAACGCCTTCTTAAAATCTAAATACTCTTAAACAAAATATCACTCAAAACTCTAGACACCATCTTAATTTTTTAATCATGTATAGATTAGAATAGAGTAAAACATATCTTTTTTTCATGAAAAAAAGATAACACCGCCCTTCTTTTGACTTGTCACTGTTACGAACCTAGAAGGTTCCGATGTGGGTAAATACTAGAATTACCTTTTGTTGGCTTAGACTATAAATAGAGATGCATTGTACTATGTAAATAGATTTGAGATCTAAGAATTAATAAAGATTATTTTCTCTGGTGTTCTCTCTCAATTGATATCTTCTCTGTGATTGATCTACTTTGTTCTACTCCGTTCGTGGTGATTGATTGATTGTGTTATTGTTCATCTGTTCTACATCGATTTGTTGACATGTTATCAATACGAATGCTCTTCCACCTGAGTATATTGTTCTTGTTGATAATTAGATCAATTTTATTTTTCTATAATTACTAATCACGAATTTGATCTCTATTTGATGCATATACACACACGATTAACAAATCGGCATTGTGGCATTGATTCATGTGACCATCTGTCCGGGAGGAAAAAAAGTAGGCATTTGCACACGCAATGCATCAAGCACTGATAGGATTGAATGTTCGGATGTCGAGATCGCGCCCTCACCACACCACTCGATAAATCGCAAGATCAATTTGATCTACAAGCACCATGAGTAACATGCATAGTTTAATCTAAATTAGTAGATTAATTTCATACACTCAATCTACTGCTCATGCTACCTGTGAGCTTCGTCTCTGTGTAGCATGAACCGATCAATTCTAGTAATTGCTAGACCCCAGATTAATAACTTGCTAATTAGGGTTCTACATGGGATTATTGTTCATAGCACAGATTAATCCGATAATTTAAAAATCTAGTGTCTAAAT
Organism: Melocanna baccifera; assembly: GCA_036346265.1. Lineage (NCBI taxonomy): Eukaryota > Viridiplantae > Streptophyta > Magnoliopsida > Poales > Poaceae > Melocanna > Melocanna baccifera. The sequence goes on along the minus strand of CM070694.1, from coordinate 19,384,783 downwards.
CAGATTTGCTAGAACTAGATCAAACTCACGTATGATTTTAATTAGCAAAACTGTACGATCAAGGATAACCGACTAGAATGGGGGTGAATAGAAGGTTATAAAATTTTGTCTTCTTAAAATTAATTACAACAATTCAATACTAGGCAAATATACTAATTAAATACAACATATTCAATTCTAGTAAACCTAAGGTACCACAAGTAATAAATATAAATGCTAGAGGAAAGTAAAGAAATAATCACAAGGGAACTCGCGATGTTTTTCTCGTGGTATCGAAAACTTGCTGTTCTTCACTAGTCCACGTTGAAGAAAGCCCAAGCGCTCTTGGACTGGCTCCACAAATTAAGCCTCAACTCCTCGATCACTATGGTTGCTCTTGCTCCTCTCCGGAGATGGCGAGTATCAAGCCACTCACAATCTTGCTCGGGCCTTTTCACAAACTTCTTGAAGAGATCACCTTGCGATCAACCACCACGCCGTCTAGGTACCGACAAGCACTAAGAGTAAAAGATCACGCTTCGCTTGATGGCGCTCAAGTGCCAAAGATGAATCTAGAAAATGTATGTACTTGAAAATGACTCACAACACCTTAAATGAATGCACAAGAGAGATATAAAATGAATGCTCAAGGCTCAAAAATGTTCAATGCTAGCTCAGCTACCTGTCCTTGAGCTGGTGGGGCTATTTATACCTTCAACAACAAAAACTAGCCATTGCAAAAATTTACTCTGAAAAATCAGGAAAATCGGAACTACCAACATTCAAAGTACAGTACTACCGTAGTTCACTGTAGCACACAGTAATGGCTATGTCAGAGCGTCAGAACTAGCCGTTTGAAAAAGTAATGCGGTACTACCGTCGTTGTAAGTGCGGTACTACCACACTGCGGTAGTTTCGCATGTCGGTGCAGTACTACCGCACCGCGGTTGTTCCGCCGTGCATTGTCCGGTACTTCCGATTTTTTGTCAGCTTAAGTTTTTCAGGGGGTACTTTTTGGAAAAGACGTATCGCTGGAATAGCCCAGTACTTCCGAACATCAGTAGTTCCGCTGGTCGGTGCGGTACTACCGTACTGCGGTAGTTCCGCCGTATTATATCCAGTACTACCGATTTCGGTAAGTCCAAGTCCCTGCAAGGGTGCTCTCTGGAAAAAACGTACCACTGAAATTTTGGTACTACCGTGGTCCAGTAGTTCCGCAATTTATATGGCGGTACTACCGGACTCTGGTAATTCCGCTGTTAATACGACGGTACTTTCTATTTTTAAGAAAGAGCATAATTTATTTTCAAACTTAATTTCATGTGTATGCATGATCCTAAATTGAACCAAATGGCACAAGAAAATACTATCAAGCTACTTTCAATGATCCCTCTTAATAGTACGGTGACTATTTTATAATTCGGTTTTTCAACATTTCCCTAAGACTGGTAAAAAATAAAAGAGATCATATATTTCATGTACCTTGATTTTGATCCATCTTGATATCCATTTCGCATGCAACTTACTTTTATCTTTTGCGCACTAATAAGACTTTGCCTATGCAATCCTCAACACACACATTAGTCCCATATTCATAAATCGTCATTAATTACCAAAACCAAATTTTTGAGGCTTAGATGCTTTCAAAAACCTTGTAATGGATCGGCACCACAAGCACAAATCCAGCGGGAAATCGCTGTCAAGGCCCACCTTGGCCGCCTCCACGCACGGTGCCGTCGGCTGCTGCCCAAAGCCGCTCTAGGCGTCGCCGCCCGAAGCTGCGTCGGCCGCCTCTGTCAGAGCCGTCGCTCGATGGCCGCCCGAAGCTGCCGCTTCAGACCCTGTGCGCCAGCGACCGTGCAGTTGAAGGTCGCTCTCCATGAGCCCAATCTGGGCCAAGTTGTAGCCTTGAAGGTGTCATGTCGAGGCACCAGTCACCCAAAGCTACCAACACCCAACTGAAGCCACCGTGCTGCCACGCGCTAGCCGCCCAAAGTCACTACTGCCGAGTCACCGTCGGTGCCCAAAGCTGACCGCCGAGGCTGCTTGCTCGATTCACTATCGCCGAAGTGTGCCAACGCCGCCCAAAGCATCCGCCTGCCCGTCGACCGCCGAGGCCACTCGCCTGAACTATTGTCGCTCGAAGCCCTGGCCAATGCACAGCCTTACCTGCCGAAGTAGCCACCACGCCCGAGGCCGTTGCTGGGAGCCACTATCGCCTCCGACCACGCCTAGCCCTGCTAGCCACCATAGTGCTCGGCCACTGCCGCCGTACACCTTGAGCCACTTGCGCCACCGCATGGCTAAGGGCCCCAGTGGTTAGGGTTAAAACCCTAGCCACCGGCCGTGATGGGCCACTAGGCCGAGCGGGCCGTCGTGCTAGAAAAAAGGCTGAAATCGACCCATAAGAATGGAGAGAAAGAGAAAAATGATCGGCCAGTGGCAATTTTATGAAATAACATCTAAAGTTTTGGCATATTATAAATACTTGGTAACATGCTAAAATAATTATAAAATTGATCCTAAAGATCATAACCTCAATACAATTGCATGCACACAAACTAATACTGGGATGTCGAAACAACCAAACTCCGTCGTTGTGGGAAATCACGAGGAGCTAGATGAGATAAATGAAAAAATACCCACTAGTTTTGTTGAGTCAGGAGAACTTTATAAAAGAAAAACTACAGTTGATGATATCTATTTTGCCTCAAAGATTGTGAAAAACATTAAACTGGATCCAGAACCAAAATCCTTAGCTGAATTCTAGAAACATTCAGACTGAGGTAAATGGAAGAAAGCAAGTAAGGCAGAATTACTCCTGCTGAATAAAATAAGGGTGTTTCGCCCGATAGCCCGAACACCACCCAAAGTATTCCTTGTAGCATGCAAGTTGGTTTTTGTCCGAAAGAGAAACGAAAATAATGAGGTGGTGACATATAAAGCGAAACTTATGACACAAGAGTTTACACAAAAATCGTGTATTGATTATGATGAAACTTATTTTTCTGTCATGAATGGGATAACGTTCCAACATTTAATATCAATGGCAGCAAGTATAAATTGAAGTATGTAGTGACCACATATCTATATGAGTAACTAGATTCAGATATTTATATGAAAATCTCAGAAAAAGTAAAGATTTCGGACCAAGATAAATTGAATCGAAACGTGTACAGCGTCAAGCTGGAAACAAGGTAGTCAAAGTCGCGATCCTACTCATAGAGTCGTGCGATTCTACGAACCTACGGCAAGTTGTCGATCTAGATCTAGATCGCACTTAGAATCAGAATCAGGTAGAATCGTGGTAGAATCGCACTCCAAAGCGTAGAATCGTTTAGAATCGTGGTAGAATCGTGTATAATCGTAGCGTAGAATCGTTTTGAATCCCAAAAATAGCAAATAAATCAAAGGGGCTCCAGAAAATAGCAAATAAATTCCGAAAATTCACCTAAAATACCAGAAAATCCTTTGAGACACAAGGAATTCAAATAAAATATTTTTAGCTTATGTTAATGTTTATTTTAATCATATTAAATCCTTTTTATTTTTTAAAAATTTATTTTTAGCTTGATTTAATTTCAAAAAAATTCCAAAAATTTATTTTTAAAAACAGGGTTTTAAAAATATCTGAAAATCAGGATGTTAGATAACTAATAAGAAGTGCTTTGCCCCTTTTTTGGTTAAAAGTAAGTGGTAAACCATATTAGAATCATACAAACTTACAGTACAGATGTTAAATATGTCTATTTTTATAAATCCGTAGAATCGCCGATTCTACGATTCGATACTACGATCCGATCCTACTGGATGCAAATCGATCCAACTTAGGATCTCGGCTCTGACTACCTTGGCTGGAAAGATCGTTATACGGTTTAAAACAGTCTGATAGAATATGGTACAACCAACTTAGTGAATTTCTCCTGAAGAATAGATACACTAATAATGAAGACTGTCTCTGTGTGTTCATAAAGAAATCCTAAAATGGATTCTGTATTATTTAAGTATATGTCGATGATATGAGTATCATCAGGACGATAGATAACATAAAAGAAGCATGTTTATATCTTGTTAAAGAATTTGAAATGAAGGACTTGGGCTGAACTAAGTTTTGCTTAGGCTTGTAGCTGGAGGATCTCTCTGAAGGAGCCTTAGTACACCAATTCTTTTATACCAATAAGGTCTTAGAGAAATTTAACATGGATAAGTTATATCTAGTGAAAACATCGAGGGTGGTTCGATCCCTGAAAGTGGATAACGACCTTTTTATACCAAGGATGAAAAATGAGAAAATTCTTGGACCAGAAGTTTCATACTTAAGTGCCATTGGGGCACTAATGTACCTAGCTAACTACACGAGGCCAGATATTACCTTTGCAGTAAACTTGCTAGCTAGACACAGCGCAGCTCCAACCAGAAGATATTGGGCTGGTATTAAAACTCTCCTCAGATATCTTCGGGGTACATAAGATTTTAGATTATTTTACCCGAAAATTCAAGACTTAACTATGGTTAGATATACAGATACCAGATATTTTTCTGATCCACATAATACGAGATCCCAGACAGAATTTGTATTTCTTTATGGTGGTACAGCCATTTCTTTGCGATCATTCAAGCAGACTTTTGTAGCTACATCTACTAACCACTCAAAAATAATCGCATTATATGAAGCCTCACGGGAATGTGTTCGGCTTAGGCAGATGGTTAGTCATATCCAGAAGTCATGTGACATGAACATCGTCAATGACCCTACTATTATCTATGAAGTTAATACAATTTGTGTGGTACAGATGCAAATGGGCTATGTTAAAAGTAATATCACGAAACATATTACTCTTAAATTCTTTTTATCCTCATGAGCTCCAGAAAAATGAAGAGATAAAGGTGTTAAAAGCTAGGTCTTGTGCTAACCTGGCATATTTATTCATAAAATCTCTCACAGTCTCTAGTTTTCATAAATGTGTTCGAGGCATGGGATGATACGGTTTAGAAAGTTACAAGATTCAGAGGGGTAAATCCCTGAAATATAGCCCTTATATAAAGCCAAAAGGCTTACATGATCCTGAAGATCTAAATGTTGCACTATTTTTTCTTTTGTGAGTTTTTCCTAAAGTTTTTTCACGTAAAGATTTTTCATAAGGCAACAAGTGTGTTACAAGGAACAGATGCGATATACTTTTTTCTCTATCCTTTTTTTCACTGGATTTTTGAAAGGAGTTTTTAATGAAGTATGTGTATGCCGTGTTATTCGTCCAAAGAAGAGTATTACGAAACCTAGAAGGTTTTGGTATAGGCAGGGGCGGAGAGAGGGGGGCCTGGCACCCCCCAATCTCAGGGGCGGACCCCCTCCTCCCCCTCCGCAGGGACCGCAGATCCGCGCCTCCCCCCTGCCGCCGCCCTCCTCCCTCTCCCCCCGCCGCCCCCTCCCCCCGCCGCTGCCTCCTCCCCCTCCCCCCCGTCGCCCCCCTCCTCCCCCTCCCCCCGCCGCCCTCCTCCCTCTCCCCCCGCCGACCGCCGCCCCCCTCGTCCCCCCTCTCTAGCGATATGGATGAGTTGATGAGGATTGCAGCAGCTGACAAGAGGTTTGCAGCAGATGCATTGATATTTAGATATTTGTGTTATAGTTTAGCAGATGTAGTTGCTCTGTCATGCTTCAAAATAAAATGGAAGTGTCACATTTTGGTTCCCCTTCACAGGCAAGAGCTGAGAGTATTTTCACAAGAGGTGATCAGATTTGGTAACCATTGCAAAGATCCTCAGTGGCACAACCTAGATCGCTATTTCTCCAAGTAAGCTATCACTGTCTACATGCCTTAGAGATTGATATCATAGTATTGAATGTCTTATTCGTTGTATTGAATGGAAAACTGAGCCTGGAGTCTGGAGTTGGTTGTTGCTGTGCCTGTACATGGTCCTGGGAAAACAACAAGTGAACCACCACTGGGATAAGATCATCCCCCTAAATCGCGCCTATATACGGCACACAAATCTCTAATGCAGATTCTCTAATGCAGATTCTTAGCACGATGTGTTTCAATTATGTCCCTTTTTTTGGCATCTCTCTGGCATTTGCAGCATTCTAAGGATCTTCTAAATTACTAGCTTACTAGGATTCACTATTTATACCTCTCTGAAGAGCATCCATTGTTTTGACAAATAGACTGACTCCGTATATAATGCAGTCAATGCATTTTATTTACGAAAAGATAAACATGTATCCCTTAGAGATTGATATCATAGTATGATGAACTCAGTTTTGTTCTTCTTGTTTCCAGGCTAGAATCAGAAATTACACCCCAACCAGACTTAAAACAAATAGCCAAAGCAGAGATGCAACAATTGATGAACCAGGTTCGACACACGGCTGTGAGTATATTATACACTCAAATATGTCTTATTCGTTGTATTGAATGGAAAACTGAGCCTGGAGATATTTTTTATGCTATTTGCTAAGTGTTTCCATCAATCATGCAATCTGTTTGCTATGCATCTTTCATCCCATTGCCCTCTAACAATTCATTCTAGCTTTTCCTGATTCAGTTGCCATTTAATTGTTTTTGGCTCAACTGTACAAGATATGATAATTTGACATTTTAAACTTCAGTTACCAATTACTTGCAACAAGATATTGGAAATAGAACTCTAATTATCAGATTCTTCTCAACATGGCATTGTCATAATATATATACAAGTCATGCAACATAGAGAGGCATTGCCTAACGAATCCTTTACTATCTCTTAATCTAGAACTCAACATGGCCTCTTCCTTTCCTTCCCCTCTACTCCTTCTCTTGCTCTGTGATTGCTCATTTGCTCTGTGACTGTGCTTGTGGGAATGTGGGGTGGGGAACTGTGGATTGATGGAAGGGCGGGGGCGGGGGGATGCGGGAGGGGGAGCCGGGGAGGCCGAGGCGGCCGTGGGCGCTGGCGTGCCGGCCGTGCTCGTCGGACTGGGCCGGCCAGGCGTGCAGCGTGGTGGTGGTGCGCTGGTCGCTTGGTCTGGTGACGGCCCCCATATCCAATTCCTGGCTCCGCCCCTGGGTATAGGCAAATACCAGAATTATTTCTGGTGGGTTTAGACTATAAATAGAGAGGAATTGTACCATATAAATATATCTGAGAATTAATAAAGATTATTTTCTCTAATATTCTCTCTTAATTGATAACTCTTCTATGATTGATTTATTTTGTTTTATTCTATTCATGATAATTAATTGTTTGCATAATTATAGTACCATTCATTTGTTTCTTAACAGTCACGTCTCCGCCTCTTCCCTCCCTCCCTCCCTCCCCTTCCTCCCTCCTCCTCCTCCTCCTCCTCCTCCCCCCATTTCGAGGAGACACGTAAGAGAACAGGAGACAGAGAGAGAGGAATTCTTTGGTCATCTCGGTGGCTCCAGATCACGCCCAAATTCGTGGCTTTGCCGCCGCGAATTTAGTGGTGCCTTTTTCTTCGGAAATCGGTGCATTCCCTAGGCTTGGACTTCATGTGAAATTTTTTTCTGTCCCTTGTTCTTCGGGTGGATTTCTTGACGGATTGGGGAATCGCGGGTGAAGGTCTCGAGTTTGGCGGGGTTTCTTTGGCTGCGCTTGTGGATTTCTTGGATTTTGGAGGGCAATGCGGCTGCGCATTTCTTTGTTTGCCGTGGAAGCCCCCGAATTCCCCAGCTTCTGTGATTCTTTCTGAGCTTTCTCGCCTTAATCGGTGCTTCTTGGAGCATCTCGAGGTATCCATTTCAGTAGGTCAGCGTTGCAGTTTTACGCGGATTTGGGCGCATTCTGCTCCACAATAAGCTTCCAAGAAGGCGCCATTCTGAAATTCATGTCAAAAACATTTGGGCTCAATCAATGGATTTCGTCGAGCAATTGCTTCTACGGAGCTGAGGAATTATTGTCCGTCCCCACAAACCTCCCAAAGGAGGGATCTTTGGTGCAATTCACATTGAGATGATCGGGTTGGTGTAGAAAGAAGCAGGCAAAAGATGAGGCATTGTAGGAGAGAATGGCTCCTCGCCCTGTGCCTCGTCTCCGTGCAGCTCCTAGCGTCAACCGACTGCGAGGGGTTGCTCGTCGGCGCAAGGGACTTGTCGCCTTCTGCGTTGACACCACCCCTTATCAAGCAAGTGGACGAACTGGTGAGTATATTTCCACGTATTTCATCTCATTCGGTAGGTTTGTTTTGTATGATGAATCATTGATGGAGAGATGATGGTAGCAACTTTTATAGTTTGTAGTCAGGAACACAGTAGTTTAGTTGGGATCATCTTATCAAGTGAGTGTGAAGACTAATTTTGTTGCAAACGGAAGTGCGGGACGAAGCATTGAAGGACCTTCTTGCATAGAGCACAGAATTACATGCATCGCCCAATTGTATTTTTGGTATAGTGTTTAGGTGGTGCCCTTTCTGTTGGAACGCAGAGGGTTCAGGAACCTATGTTTATGCATGATGTAGATAAGCTCATGATTGATTCATCATAAGGAGGTCCATAGGTATTTGCTTGTCTTGTAGTCTTGTGCTTCTCAAAATTGTGTGAAAGAGATCAGATCACTGAAGTTTGTAGGGGATTTCCAAGCTGCCCATGGTTTTATTGCATTGTAAATTATTGTTTGGTTTTGTCTTTGAACAACTGATCACATAGATTAAACCTTTCTGCAAGCAGAGTTCTGAACAAAACATTTGTATCGTGTTTAATTATTAATGTACCCTGCTGACAGAAATGCACTGGTTGAAGACACTTTTTATTTGCCCATGTGTCTTAATTTTTCTTTTACTGTTATTACTTAGTGAGAATTAGAAACAGGTGTCAGATTTCCTTTTTTATTGACATGACGCATGGAGAGTTGGAGAGATGACCATGATTCCCCTAAGTACTAGTAATATTTTGCCATGGGACTAACCATCGACCCGGCATTTGATTAGATAAATAATTTTTCGTTTTTTAACTGGTGATACTATGGTAATTCATGGCACTTTTTGTTGGATATGACTGCAAGGCCGATTTATCATCACATCTTTTACTGATTAATTTTCATGTGTAGGTGGAACATGCATGGCTCAAGTGTGGGTTAGACAAGAGATCTCTTGAAGATGTTAGAAAGCACTTCGACTACAACCATGTATTTGAAATTCTTCATAGGATATCTGGAAAAAACATTAAGGACGCCTCTCCTGACATTGAAGACGGCACCAATGCATTGTCACCAGAAATCAGGCACACTTTGCTGAACTGCTTAAGCAAGCAGAGTTTCCCACTTGATGTCTCTGGACTGGAGGTCGCAAAAAACCTGCCTGCTGATTATATCAAAACTTTTCTTGCCTCAATAAGAAGAGACCTGGCTCAGGGACCTTCAGCTACATCGCCAACACCTGCACCAGCACCAACTGTATCAAGTCCATCACCCGCCCCTGCAACTCAAGCAGTAAAACCTGTCCTAGGGAAAACTTCTAAGCCAAAACCAGCAAAGGAACCTATTGAAAGTGTTTCATCTCCACCAGACCCTCCAGATCGTTCATCAGAAAAAACTCCTAGAGAAAAGGCAGTGCCCCGAACTAAATCAGTAGCAAAAAAGGACAGCAATGGCATGCCAACAACCGCTGTCATTGGTCTGTCTGTGGGTGGTATAGCACTTTTAGCTCTTCTCTGTTTGTGCTGCTGTATGTGCCGTGGAAACCGGACTTCTTCCTCGTATGATTTGAAGGATGATAAGCCACTTCTGAGTCTTAATTTGAGTGACTTGTCTGGTATGAAATGCACCCACTTAGCTCCAAGATATTGTAAAATTTTCTTCTAGTGCTGATTTTGTTGCTTTCTTATGCAGCTGCCTCTCGTAAGTCTTCCCAAGGAAATCCAATTGATGTCAATAAGCTGGGAGCATTGTCATTGAAGTCAGAGTCTGGCCAAAATGGCCATGTGAAACTAAGCTCCCATGAAGGTACAAACACTGAGGTGCACCCAGCGGTCTACAACAGTCCAGCAGAGCCAATGGCTACTTCTATTAGTTCTGTGCAAGGATCGGCACCAATGCCTCCACCGGTGACGCCTCCTCCAGCTCCTCCTCCTCCAAAGGCTCCTCCTCCACCAGCTCCTCAAGCACCTGTGCCACCTCCAAAAGCTTCTCCAGTTCCTCCCTCAGGACCCTCACCACCACCTGCTCCAAAAGTTTCACCTTCCCCACCACCACCAAAATCTGGCCCACCTCGACCACCACCACCAGTGTTGCCTGGTTCTTCAAAAACGCGTCCACAGCCACCACTTAAGAAAACAGGCAATAAGGCGGACACTGACAGGGATTCTAATGAAGCTAAAACAAGGCTAAAGCCCTTCTTTTGGGATAAAGTAACAGCCAATCCTGATCAATCAATGGTGTGGGATCACATTAAATCAGGATCATTCCAGTAAGTTTCTAAAGGCAATCGCAGCTGTATATCTTAACTTACGATTGTAAGATCTCACCGGTTGTATAAGCAACTGATACTGTTTCATAGGTTTAATGAAGAGATGATCGAAAGCCTTTTTGGTTATAACTCAACTGACAAGAAAAGTGGTGATGCTAAAAAAGATTTATCATCAAAGGATGCTTCTCAATTTGTGAGCATACTTAACCCTAAAAAGGCACAGAACCTGGCCATATCATTGAAGGCGCTGAGTGTTTCACCAGAGGAAGTATGTAGTGCGGTTAAGGAAGGTAAAGTGTACTATCACTGATCCGTATAAGTGCATAGCTATTTGTGGATGGAATGGTGCGTCTTTTTATTCTTAGAACATAGCCTTGTAGCTGCATATTTATCCTACAGTTTTTTGTTGCTGCGGTTGTTTTGAGGTTGTAGAACTCGTTTATGTAGGAATGCCAATACCTTGAACCCTTATCCAGCTTCTGGTTTGTGGCGTTCCTTGTAATAATGTATCTGAGATACATTGCTATATACCCATATCAATTGTGCCTTCACAATCAAGACATAAATACTACTCTCTTCTGAGCTAAGGGCAATAAAATCACTTTATTTCATTTGTTATCATTGTTTTTCAAAGCAAATAGTGCACAAATTCTGCCTAAGTGACATGAGTCTTGTCATCTACTTCAACTGCAATTCTGGAACAAAGAATAAATTGGACAAGATTATCCTCCTAGTACATTGTATATAAGTGATGTCAAATCAGTATTGGCTTCTAGTGTAACCACTTTTTTTGTACACCTGGTATCCATCTTTTCGTATGGATGTCTAACACCTGGGTTCATGTGCTTCCAACCATTTTGTTTAAACATTTAGAAAAAAGAACCCTTTGATGAAATCTTAGTTTCTGATATCATATTTCACTTTACCATTTTTCCTTGATAATTTGTAGGAAGTGAACTTCCATCCGAGTTGATACAGACCTTACTAAGATGGACCCCGAGTAATGATGAGGAGCTCAGGCTTCGACTATACACTGGGGAACTCTCACAACTTGGTCCTGCAGAGCAATTCTTAAGAGCAATCATTGACATTCCTTATGTTTTCCAGCGTCTAGATGCATTACTTTTCATGGCCAACTTACCAGAGGAAGCTTCAAATGTGAAGCAATCTTTTGCCATTTTAGAGGTAATAACAGAGTCATTATAACCTCTCAACTTTCTAGATAATCCTCCACTCTGTTGTATTAGTTGTTTGATGCTCTCTAAACTTTTTATTGATGAAACATGTTCATCAAGCATTATAATTTGATATATTATTTTTTAAAATGTTAATATAACCGCACTCTCTCTGCGAATTTGTAGCCTTGATGTTTTGATCAATATTCTTATCTCTGCTATCTTGGCATTTGAACCCCGATCAGGTGGCTTGCCAGGAGCTTAGAAACAGCCGCCTTTTTTTGAAGTTACTAGAAGCTGTCCTTAAAACAGGAAATCGAATGAATGTTGGCACTTTCCGTGGAGGAGCTCAGGCTTTCAAACTCGACACGCTCCTTAAGCTGTCTGATGTCAAAGGAACTGATGGGAAGACAACATTGCTGCATTTTGTTGTTCAAGAAATCATCCGTTCTGAAGGTGTCCGGGCTGCAAAGGAGCAGAACAGCAGCGTATCCAGTGTGAACACCAATGATCTTACTGATGACAATAATGAGCAAACTGAAGACGATTACAAACAACTCGGACTGAAGGTTGTGTCCAGTTTAGGGGATGAACTTCAAAATGTTAAGAAGGCAGCAATCCTTGACGCGGATCAATTGACTATGTTGGTAGCAAGTCTTGGCCACAAGCTTGTGAAAACCAATGAGTTCTTGAACACAAGCATGAACAGTTTGGATGAAGAAAGTGGGTTTCACCAGAAGCTTAAGCATTTCGTGGAGCAGTCTCAAACTGATATTACTTTCTTGCTAGAAGAAGAGAAGAAAATACGGTCCTTGGTCAGAAGCACTGTCAATTATTTCCATGGGAGTGCAGGAAAGGATGAGGGCCTGCGGTTATTTGTGATAGTGCGAGATTTCCTTGCAATGCTGGACAAGGTGTGCAAAGAGGTGAAAGAAGCATCAAAAGTAGCTCCCAGAAAAACAAAGACCTCACAGCCCTCCCAATCGTCTGAGTCTTTCCGTGATCCTCGGCGTAATCTATTCCCGGCAATTCAAGATCGAAGGGCAGATAGCTCAAGCTCAAGTTCTGATGAGGAAAGTTAGACATATATCAAGGTATCCACCCTTTTCCTTCCGGAGTTTGTAGCATTACCCCTCTAGACAATAGTGCAGTGATGAAAATATATGAATGAGAAAAATGATAATGTCAACTCTGTTTTGGTCGCAACAGAATCAAATTGGTAAACTTGGCTTATCATCTGCCCCAATCCATCATTCTGGAGCAAAGTGGTTTCGCACTTTCGCTCCTATCAAGCAAAGGAGATACACACGGTCGAGACAGTGTCCACTTGAAAGGTGCTATGGATGGCGAAATTAGCCGTTCAAAAGGGCCTGGCTGACTCTGATACTGTTCTTTTTTTTCCGTTATACACTTGTACCAACACATCCAGAAAGACAGAAAGAAAGAAATGCACCACACAAGATGATGGATTGGATTCTTTTGTTTGTACTGCGCAATACTTACGCGAAGAGCGTAACTGTAAGCGTCAACTTTTAACAGAAACATCTTGTGTTCCTGTCCTGTGTAAACTCCAGAAGCTATTGAGTGCTTTTTGCATGGGAAACAATGTGGAGCGAATTTGAGAGCAGATTCGTACTACGTATGCATCGTTTGGATCTTCAACGCGGTTCTGTTTGAAAAATTGTAACTGAACAACCGATTCTCTGACGAAATTGCCACTCAAACCAGGCCATCAACTGAACTAACTTGTACGCAGATGCAGCTGCTGCTTAATTGTTTGTTTCATCCATTCATCTTATGCTGTTTCTTCGCGGAAAATTTATCCCAGCCGGTATTGAAATCCAACATTTTTCACCTTCCCGCCTTGGCACTGTTTCGAAATCGCTGGGCACGTGAAAATTTCGATCAAAAATTCAGAGCTGCCAGCCCAAAACCTTTATTATTTTGTATCCCAAAACCTTGCACAACACGGATAATATCGGATACTCATTTCTCTATTCCATATTTATTCCATAAGTCTTTGGACGGTCGGTCGGACGAAAATTATACACTTCTTTTGCACCTCTACAGGACATTAGACAGTAGAGTACAATCAGAGTGAATACAGAGAGATTAATCGTCGAGATATCAAAAGAAAAACACTCAGTATTCTTCTCCTATTTAGATATGGTAATCCAGTTATTATATTATCTTGCTCCTGAGTAAAATCATAATATATTTCCTCGTATCACTTAACATATGGATATATATGGACAGATATCACTTGTCCCGTATCCTATTCTATATTTTTTTCCTCAGAATTGGATACGGACAGTGTCAGACACCTATTTACCCTTTCCATATTCGCTTCGTGAGCCTTTGGTCGGTTGGGTGGGCAAAAACTATCCGCTCTGTTTGCAACCTACTTGCACGTGATCGAAGAACAAATACACATTTTGACCAAGATGCGATGATTAAACATGAACAACACAGGTAGCCATATGCTTTGCGTTTTGCTTCTGGCTTCTAGCTTTTAGAAACCAAAAGTTGTTTAGAATGCATTGGTTTTTTAACGTGATTTTTTTATTACTTTTTTTCTTTTTTCTTTGCATTATCCGTAGAATTATAACGGTATTTTTTTTCTTTTCTTTTTTCTATTTTTTAACTGAATATCTCAGAAAAAATTAAGTATAATATAATATTATTTTAGCTAAAAGTTAAGACCAATTGAAGGGAGTCATAATCGACCAGTTCTCACGCAAAACTCGACATGCTCAATGTCAGACAAGGGTGTGCGTGGACGCGGGCCATCCGCATACCCACTTAACCTGCATCACAAAAAACACTAAATGGCCTCTCACAGGCCAATTTATCACTTAAGTGGACTTAAAACGGCCGCCTGCATCTTACGCCTAGTAAACCCGGGGGGTTTCGCGAGCAGCGAGCGCATCCACGTCGGCGTCGCTCGCCCTGCGCCCGACGCGTGCGCGCACCCTCGCCTGCCCTCGGTCCGACGCGTGTATGCGCTCGAGCAAGCCGCGGCTTCCTTCTCCCGTGGTTAGCGAGCCGCGGCTCACCTGACCCCTCCACGACCTGCATCGGCGCTGCTCCTCCTCCCCCAGATCTGGCGTAGGCCGGCCACCTCGCTCCGCTCTCGGCCGCTCCCCCCGCCGCCGCCTCACCGGCTGGCCCCTCCGCAGATCCCTCCATCGCCTGCGTCAGCGCCGCTCCCCGCTCCTGGCGTGGCTCTGCGGCCTCCTGCGCTCCTCCCCCTGCCAGTAGTGGTAGCACCACCTCACCGTCGTCAACGGAAAACTAAGGCCGCCTCCGCTGATGGCCTCGCAGGGCAAGGTACATGCTCATCCTGTGTCCATCTCCCTCCCTCCCTCTTTTTTCTCTTGATTTCTTTCCCTCACTCCCTATTTCTTTCTCTCACCGTTGGCTTTTGCTTAGTGCTCTTCGCGTGATACTCCAGATCTGGCGTAGGCTGGACTCCTCGCTCTGCATTCGCCCCGCTCTCGGCCCCTCCCCCCGCCACCACCTCACCGGCTGGCCCCTCCGCAGCTCCCTCTGCCGCCTGCGTCAGCGCCGCTCCCCGCTCCTGGCGTGGCTCTGCGGTCTCCCACCGCGGCGCTCTCCAATGGCGGCGTCTCCGCCATCGCCGATGCCCTCCGGTGCTAAGCCTCGCGCCGCCGCTCAGTGGAGCCCCAGCTCGCTCGCCGTCTCGGCGCTTCCTGCTGGCCTCTGGCGAGGTGGAAATCGCGGCAACGGTATCCGCGCCAAGGTGAGCGTGAACCCTCTGCGGCTCCGCTTTGCGGTTTTGTGTATAGATGATGAGGGAGGAGTTGTAGGCCTGAGTGATTTTGTGTACGGATTGATTTGGTTCCTTTAGCTTTTTCCGTGCTTCCAGTAAGGCTTTGCTCTCATTTCGTTTGATGCTACTGGCTTTGCTCTCATTTCGTTTGATGCTATCGTAGGGCTGAATCCACTGCGTCTTCATCTGTTGATGGTTGTTTCACCTCCGTTAAATTGGTTTATTTTTTGTGTTGTTCTTCAATGCAGCCTGTCGGTGGCGCGCAGAGTAGTACCGTGGTGGATGATGGAGGTCAGCCGCCTTTCGCTCACTTATTCAAAATTGTTAGATTTGTATTCATAGTGTGGAATATGGGCTGGGGATTCTGTTACGATTAGACGATTAGGCAATTATGCACCAGCCCAATTCAAGAATCTGATGATTGTTGTTTCACCGCTTTCGAAATCTTCGTTAGTGCCAAGACCACGGAAACTCCATGATGCTCGGCTTGTTCTTCAAGATGGTTCAGTTTGGAGGGCCAAATCTTTTGGTGTGCCAGGAATACAAGCTGGTGAAGTGGTACTCAGTACATCTTTGACAGGGTAAATTATCTAGGGCCAGGTACTGTTTCTATTTCTGTTTGAGTGGTGGCATTATTTCCTGTCTTGGGATGAGGAATGCTTATTTGTTCTGTCAAGTTGTGCTCTTTATACTCTGGAACCTTATATATGAAATAGATAGGTATTTGCAGGGGTCAGTTGTAAATTATCCACCTAACTTCTACCATGTACATCTTGTTATATTAAACATTTGAAGAAAGAAAACTTAGAAAGCATGCCCGCAGCATCCAGTGAATTCATTGTGTTTGAAATTTCCAATGCTAAAAAATTAAGGGTTTACATAAGATTATGGGGGCAATGTAACCATTAGCTATAAATTCTGGTAGTCCAGCTCCAAACAGTGGAAGAATATGTGCCTTGATTAAGGCCAGAAGATTCAGGCAATAGTAAAGGTATTCATTACATTTGATTGAGTCACTGAGGCCAGAAGATACTGGGGATGGTAGAATTAGTCAGCAGTTATGTGGTGAAGAATGGAGCTAGACTGATTTTGCTGGATGTTTAGGAGTTGGCATTTGGATCCTTTCCTCAAACAAGCCATTTGTACTATTGAATTTGAACAAGAGCCACATAATTGTGCTGAAGAATTACCTTGCTATGTTATTACTTTTAGTGTTATTGGTTATTTGCTTTAGTTTGATGTCCTGTTCTCTTTGTGGGTATTATGGTGATTTCTCCTGCACCCATTTCATGTAGAATCGATAATAGTCTCTTATTTTGTATTATATGCATGGTTGCAGGTATTAGGAAATTTTGACTGACCCAAGCTATGCTGGTCAGTTTGTCCTAATGACCAATCCCCATATTGGAAACACTGGTGTTAATCTGGTTCGTTACTCTTCCACAGTTCCACTCGATTGAAGTCGCTTTTCCACAAGCAAGCATTTAACATGCTCTTTCAGACGCACTACCTTTTCCACAGCAAGCATTTACCATTTAACAAGCAAGCCTTTTCCTTTCTTTTACTTTTCCTTGTAGGAAGGTTAGCTTTTTCTCTAGGTGCATCTTCGATGCACTGCATACTTTGAAAACTCTACTTTCAAAGATCTTGATTTTAGTTATGTTTATTGAAGCCACGCTATTTTTTATGTTTATTTTTCAATTCTATAGCTTTGTTAGGTACACAGTTCAATGTGCGGTGAGCTGACAGTGATGTTAAATAAAACATCCTCCATTCTTCCATCAATTGAGGTAGCTCGACCAGGATGTAACTCAGGTATACCGGAATTGTGCAACCTATAAAATATAGTTGAGAAAGGGAAACTCATAATTCAAAGATCGCATCGATTGCAGTAAGCTCTACTTGGTATGTTATTCCTTTGTTCATGGGAACCTTAAGATTCTAATATGCTGCATTTATTGTTGATTTTCGGATTTTTTTGATTATTTGATGATTTTCGGTATTTGTGTTTCAAGCTATTACTGCAAAGGCAATTGTATCACGGTGCGAAAGGATCAGAGACTCACTTAGGCGTAGCTTGTTCCTGATTTAGAATATGGTTCCACCAGCATTAGCTAATCAGGTTAGTTGATTTGGTTTGATGTTTTACTCTGTATTTTGTTAGCATCACAAACTCAATTTATGCTACGATGTATAGATTACAGAAGAAAATGACCGCTTCTCTCACGCGCACACAAATTGCACATGATTTTCTTATATCTTATAACCTATAAAACAAAGTACCACCGAAATACCTCTAATGTCTTGAACTTCAATTCCATCTTCCATGGCCACCAATGAACTGTTCTTTTTACGTTCTCCAAATCGCATCTATAAAATAGTCTAATTTAACTTGAAATAATTTGTAGAAGCACATAATCACATGCAGTAAATGGAAAATCAATCACAATATGCCTCTTTTTAACTTGCAGGTGCTCTGTGGGCCTATATTACCTTATCCTATAATTTCATGTATTACTAGATAGCATATTCACTACTAATCTTTGCTGGGTTGTTTACTACATTTCTATTTAACACAAATTGCTGAAGTTCATAATGATCTTCGGGATGTAAAATTTGTTATTGATCCAATGGAAGAAGAGGCTGGCAAAACCATTTTAGAAATGCTTCGGCAGTCTGATACAACTGAAAAACTTGAACTTGAGACATTCCTGCAGGTAGCTTCAGAGTTAAACCTGACATCTCCTAAAGCTATCTTAATTGAAAGAAGAGCAACCAAGAAACTACTTGATAAGATTAGTGGTACAGATCCGAAAAAGGAGGGGGTCCTTAAGTGCTTTCTGTATCTTGTTAAAAAACATGAAAAGAACATCAAACCAGACACTGGTGAGCGGAATGAAAATTTGCAAGCTGAAAATCAGTCTTTGCCTCCAAGCTTAAGTTTTGCTAGCGATGCTAATACTCCTAGAAAATGCTACACACCCACGCACTTTCGAGATATGAAAATCGAGTAGTTTTTCTGGAGCAGCCACACCACCTGCAGGTGCTCGCTATGAGGTACTCTTTGATTGCCACTCTTTCTTCTTATTATTTTTTTAATGCTATGTTTACTGATTTTTTCTTCCTTTTGTTTAATGTTGCCGTCTTATTCTCTTTTAAATGTAGGTACCATTCGAATTTATCCGCCATGCACCATTATTATTGACCGATTATATATCATCTAAGGATCGCCGCCTCGATTCGTTGTGTTTACGCCGCCTCTACACCGTCTCGGTTATTTTTCCCCTGTAATTGTCTTCTTTATGTGCTTAATTTCCTTTGCGTTAGTTATTCCTTTTGTATCATGTACTGTTTACATTTGCTATTGCTTTTGTGCTCTTTCCTATGTACTGTTCCTACGCCAGTAGTGAATTTAGTTCTTGTTTTGATGCTTACTATATTCTCCATTAATTACAGGAATAGATTTCGTGCTTGTACTATCTTGCTTGTACAGATTGTTCCTTCGCCTTTATTCCTGTCTAGGCCTCTCTCTTCTTACAGTCTTTCTGTGATCTTATCATTTCTATTTTGCTATTACGTTTTGCGTATTACATTGTTTTCCCTCTTTTTATACCTGTCTTGTTTCCACTTTAGAGTTGAATAGTGATTACTTGTCTTCCTACTGATGATTTCCGTTTCTATACGCTTAGTTCCCTTGAGACTTTTTCTCATGTACTAATTGTTTTTCTTATGTTGTTACTTGTTTTCCTTTTCCATCGCTTCTATGCTTTCCTTGTGTACTATCTTTAGACTATTATTCCAAATTCAACCGCCACTTTGTGCCGTTGTTATTCATACTCTTCCTCTTAATAACATAAACAAAGCAAGCCCAACAAAACACATTATGTTATATACACTCGCTCTCTACAGCGCATTCACCAACTTATACAACAAAATGTTGCCAGCGTAGACATATTAACGATAACCAACCATTTATGCACCCTGACCTGCGTGGCGTCTCGCCACGCACACGTAGCTAGTAGTCCACATGTCCCGCATACATCCTGCATCCCCGTCCTATTCCCGTTCGAGATGAGAAGCACTGATGCGGCGGCTCTAGGAAGGCTTCGACTAGCAGATGACTACTCGTCGACGCCAATTCGGTGCGACATCCTAGATAAGTTTTCGCGGGACTTAGGTAGGTGTGAAAACAGATCGGATAAGTACTGACAAATCTAAATAATTTTTGAATATGGAATATTTTGGCTCAAATTTTTATCGGATAGTCTCGGATCAAAAACGAACACGGATTTTTTTTGTTGGAAAAGAATGCAAATACAGTAGTTCTATCCATTGAATACGAATACAGAATCAGACTATCCGAATATCAGGCCCACTGGCCATAATTAAGCCCATAGCTGCTAGCCCACTACTGGTCACTTAGTCAGGACTCCCTACCCTCCCTTTCACAAAAGATCAACTAATCCATCCCCTCCATTACCCCGATCCCCAAAATAACCCAAGAAAACAAAATGGGCAATGACAGCCCAGAAGCTGAGCGTATGGCGAAGAAGGGACTTATGGAACGGCCCGTGCAGGGAAATGCCACGGACGAGATCATGCGCGAGCTCGAGGCGCATGACATGGACGGCCTGTAGAGCGTGCAGTTCACCCCAGAGCACAGCATGGCTGTTGAGGAGGTACACTATCTTCATATCTTGTTTGCAACTCGAAATATGACTCGTTAGGAACAAATCCAGTGACAGAAATGAGCAACCTATCACAATGAGTTTTCAAAAAACTGAGCTCCCAATAACATCCTTGACCGTGTGGTGCATCGATGTCCAATTCATCATGCTGTGTTTGTTGGAATTTGGGTTGTGCAGGAGGCAAGGAGGATCAGGTGCCAGCATCTTAAACGCCATTGTCAACGGTAGGACGAAAATACTTATGCTTTTTCTAATTTCATGAATGCTTTAACAAGATAAGCTATTTATGTGTTTTCATTTATTTTGAATGTACGGTTTACGAGGTTTTCATGTTCCGATAAATATTCGTGACCATATTCATTTCTATTTATATTCACTCTGTATCTGTACTCTACATCTGAGAAAAAAATATAAAAATAAATATGGTAGAGATATTATCCATCCGTATTCGATCTGTTTGCATCCTACTTTGATAGGGTGCTGAGCAATTGGGTGTGGATGCGCAGGAGGGAAACCGACTGGGAGACGGCGACTTGCGCCCACGCCCACGGTGGCGAGGCCCAGCGCGCTTCTCAACCATCCCGTTGTATATGTTAGCGAGAATACCTCGTCTGTTACCGTGTTGCCTTGCATGGCACTGTTCGTTCGCGTGTACATCTGTAGGCTGGCTCATCGATCACGCACCGTTGGTGCTTTGTACTTGCGTATATATTCAGCCAATGCAACTCCAAGGAGATCCCGACCCCAGCACGTCCATTGGTGGGTCAAGACCGGCCGCGGCCGCAACACGCTCGTCTGCAAGTATCTCTCGTCGGAGCAGCTGCCCCACGTCGTCGGCCTCGTCCGTAACACGCTCATGTGGGCGAACCAACAGCAGGCTCTCGAGAATGGCGGGCCGCCGCATAAACTTCTGAACAATTCAAGAAGTATCACCAAAAGAGTTAGCATGTCATCCGAAGATACTCGAGCACGCTGTGGATGTTGGGCAGGACGCCCAAATTCGGAACATGCGGAAGGTGGCCCAACCTTGGTGCATTATGAACTATGACACTGGTGCAGGGGCCCATTCGTGGCCCATTGCGATGTCGTCTAGGAGGAACTGCTGCTGCTTCTTCGACAAGAGAAGGAAACTGAGTTTTTTTTTTCTTGCGCAAAAACAACAGCGACAAGTGTTCTGGCCGAGAGCGTCCGTTTCTCATCCATGCCTACCCGGCCTTCCTGCGTACCAACTTTTTTCACGCTCTGCGGCTCAGATTCTTCCTTCAGAATCTTGCTTTTTTTTGTTTACTTGGTGATTGCACTTCTTTACTTGGCAACGGCGTCACAAAAAGAAGGGAAAGACAAAAAATGATAAAAGGAACTGCAAGCCACATGGACCATGGATGACTTAACCTAGGATGCTTTATTGACAAGAAAATTGATAATTTGCCATCTTCAAGAATAGGCTTCGCACTTTTGTCACTCTCAACGTTGACTTCGCAAAAATACTATGTAGTACATTAATCTCTTGATTAGTATGGCATTTCATCCCTTTAATTCATTTTCTTTTTCTTTTTCTAATTTCAGGGACTGGAAAAGACCCTTCTACCCCTGACTAATTTCACAAATAATAAACAAATACATATCACAGCCATAGTATCATCTCACAAATATAAAGTCGAGAATAAAAAGAGTTCATCTCACATCCATAGTATGGCCCTAGAATAAAAGGAGTTCTTTCTAGGGCCATTTATTCTCCTTTTATTCTCGACTTTATATTCTTGACTTTATGGATATTCTAGGGCCATACTATGGATGTGAAATAAACTTTTTTTATTCTCGACTTTATATTTGTGAGATGATACTATGACTGTGATATATATTTGTTTATTATTTATAAAATTAACCAAGGGTAGAAGGGTCTTTTCCAGTCCCTGAAATTAGAAAAAGAAAAAAATGAATTAAAGGGATGAAATAGCATACTAATCAAGGGATTAATGTACTACATGGCATTTTTGCGAAGCCAATGTTGAGAGTGGTAAAAGTGCGAAACCCATTCTTGAAGATGACAAATCATCAATTTTCTCCTTTATCGACTCTCATCCATTGTAAATATAATGCATGTGTGTTTTCTTCGTTGGTGAGGTAATGCGTGTATGCTGGGTCGATACAGCTAAGTTTTGGACATGTGAAGAGAAGCACAAAATTGTCGAGAAGTAGCAGGCAAATAGAGTGAGATCAGTTCCATGCATTCATGTAGAATGAAATTGTCGGACGAAACCCAATTTACCAGTAGTACGGTTCATCAGTGGAGTAGTAATTTACAAGGAGCCAGGCACAACGCTTAAAAAACAAATCTTTCGAGCAGACGGGTGACACCTCATGAGCAGAGCAGAGCACGGCATGGATTGCTACCCTTCTTTTTGCTTCCTGTAAGCTGTAATAGAGCATGAGCATTCAGATGCAGTGATGCTGCTCTTTTTTTTTCTTTTTGCCGATCATTTCATTGCCATGCCTGACGCCATTGCCATCCGAAGATACTAGAACTTAGCAACAAATTACAGAGAAACTAATCCTTGTCCACACATAAGTACACCGTAGTTTTAGCATCGGTTCAAGCACAATTCAGCACGTAATAATAACCTCCTACAACGCAACACCTAGGCAGCCTAGAACACGCACACGCTACTACACACACTGATACAACATCCACAGCCACCACCGCTGCCGCCGGAAAAGCGTCAGGATCTAGCTGTCGTCGTCGCCGGCCGCTGCCTTGGCGCTGCCGCCGCCGGCCTTCTTTGGGAGGAGCAGGTTGTGGATGTTGGGCATGACGCCGCCACTGGCGATGGTGACGGTGCCAAGCAGGCGGGAGAGCTCCTCGTCGTTGCGCACGGCGAGCTGGATGTGGCGAGGCACGATGCGGGTCTTCTTGTTGTCCCTCGCGGCGTTCCCAGCCAACTCAAGAACCTGCACGGAACAAGACGATCCAAACGATTACCCCAAAATCGTCGCCAATTCGAGCGAAATTAGCGAAATCAAACCATCCAGCCAACCCGAAATCGAATCTTTCCCCGAACCCCCAATTTTTCCCCATGGAAAACCCTAGAATTCTCCCCCAACAGTGCAACCCGCCCCAATTCAAGAACCGCAAAAACAGCCGCTACAATTATTCACCACCAAAAACCAAGTCGAAGCACCAAAGCCACAATTCCACATACCTCAGCAGCCAGGTACTCGAGCACGGCGGCGAGGTAGACCGGGGCACCGGCGCCGACCCTCTCGGCGTACTTACCGGCCTTGAGGAACCGCGCGATCCTGCCGACGGGGAACTGGAGCCCAGCCTTGGAGCTTCGCGACATGGCCTTCTTGGCGGCGCCCGAGCCGATCGCCTTGCCCCTCCCGGCCATGGCTAGCTAGCTAGGGTTCCTAGTAGACGGATGGAATCCGCGATACAGAAGCGAGGGGAAAGACCAGAGAAAGTGCCGAGGCAGCGAGCGGTACGCGGTTGGTGCAAGGAAGAGGTGGGTGGGTATTTATATGGGAGGGAAGCCAATGCCGGGCGAGTACGCGGATCGGTGACGTGGCGTGGGGCGTGGGGATCGATCCTGGCCGTCGGATGGGCAGAGCGTGCAAGGGTTGGTTTTGGTTTGCCGCCACAGCGTTACGCCGCTCGGTCGTGGGCCCCACTCCGGATCGTGTATGCTAGCCCGTGCATTACTTTGGCTGTGAACCTATGAGGTCAGTGCAAATGCGATCTAGCCGGGAGTTAGCGGGTGATCGGAATAGCGATGGTTTTTGGTTTTTGGCTGAAAAAACACTGTAACTAGCTGAAAAAACATTGTAGCTGAGTTAGTGAATAGTATAGTGAATAGTGAAAAAAAGGCTAAAGCTAGAAGCTGAAGCCGAAAAAAGCCGAAACAATCACCCCCTTAAACGGTTTGGAAGTGTTAGGCTGCTATGTAAATTGCAAAGTTCTGCTTGGAAGATTTTTTTCAATAGTTCTGTTTCATTACTGTACTCTCCTCGTTCTTTTATCTTTTAAAATTGCGTGGATCCATAACTTAAATTTTTTGGTTTATTAATATACACAAAAATTATTAATTATTTTAATTTATCATGTAAAAATAATAATACTACATTTATCAACAAACATATTTTTATATTATTATATTTTTAATAAACTTTTTTAATATATAAATATAAAAATAATAATAATCAAAGATGTGTA
This sequence comes from Melocanna baccifera, assembly GCA_036346265.1. Taxonomy (NCBI): domain Eukaryota; kingdom Viridiplantae; phylum Streptophyta; class Magnoliopsida; order Poales; family Poaceae; genus Melocanna; species Melocanna baccifera. The sequence continues at coordinate 19,360,539 of CM070694.1, read as the reverse complement.
TCTAAGATTTTGTCGATAACCAAAATAACAAATAAAAAAGAGTGTCCACAAGTGACCCACTTATCGATGAGACATGACGTGTTTTTCATATATGGTCCATGGATGCCTGCAGCAACCTTCAACAGAGCACTCATTTAGGTTAAAAATTTTGTTACAGCTGAATTTACATTATAATTAATTTATTTTGTGCTATATATAGTTAATGATATTTTACTTAACATAATTAAATTTAAAAAAATTAAAAATAGAAAAAACATATTAGCACATCTCGTATAATACAAATGAGTACGAGAAAAAATCAGCAAAAAAACTAAAAATACTATAAAAAGATTAAATTTAAAAATAATTAGAAAATATGTTAAAAGTTAGAAGTTTAAACCGAATGAGCTTATCCTAGATCTACGAAACCCGAGTTCGATGTATGTAAGCAGTGCACAAGTCGGATCAAGAATTCAAGAAGGCTCAACGGACGGCCAGGCTGGGGAGTTAGAGACACGTGGTGGGGCAGCTGTCGAGTCGAGCGTGCCTATCTAATCTGAGCCGTCGATTACTCGATCTCGCTCAAACGTACGTACACGTAGGTTGATGGCTCGTCGACACCGTTGCAAGATCGTGATTTGATTTGCGCACGCACTTCTGCGGGGGGCATTTTCTTGGACAGTTGGAATACGGAAGCAGTCTAAACGAACGCAACAATCCGATGGCGCCGTTCTTTTTTACTTTTTTTTTTGTCTTTTCAGTTTGGCTTCTTCACACGGTTTCTCCGAGTAAATATGTAAGCTGTTTCTCTGCCTGAGTTATTAAAATTAAAATTGTAAATATAATTTATATTAACAACTCTATCATCTACCATTATTTTTAAAAATACACATAAAACCTATTAAATTTAGATAAAAATTATCAACTACAACCTAAAAATTTAAAGCCATATGTATCATTTTATGTCAACAACTCTACTATTCATCATCATTTAAAAAATACACATAAAAACTATAAAATATAGCCAAAATTTATCAACTGCAACAATAACTGATTACCAAACCGAACGGCTCGACCAAGTTTCCGAAAAAGAGAATTGACGCACTGACGTAACTGGACACAATATGCAGCCCCCCAAAACGAACCAGTGCCGGAATCCAAGACGCTATCGAGCTTTCGACGGAATGATCGTTGTCGAAGCCATGGATACTAATATTCGGGAATGGAATCAAGTTCTACATATCTCGAGCACAAAGAATAATCTCCATTTCGCCGGAAGAAAACGAATCTAACGAGGAAGCAGTTCATCCCTGGAACACCTGAACAAACTTACCACTTCGTACTGCCTTGCACAAAACTACAAAACAGACCCGCGACATGCACATCATTCCCAAGAACTTCGATAATTCAAACAACCAGCAAGAGAAACAAGAATGCATCAGGGAGGGAACAAACGATGTGATGGCTCAAAGTTTCAGTTTCTTCCTCGTTTCTTCAGCCATTAAACCACAGCAGGATCCAACACCTGGCTTACATCTGAGTTAAAACACCCAAAAATTTCGTCATATCCACAACCATCGAATCGCCTAAGCCAGCCAAGAAATAGCATTCTCCTACTGCTCAACGCAACCCAACGCTTCAGAGATCCAGATGAACAGCTAAACTAAATCCTGCGAAACCAACAGCGACTCTTTGTGATATGGTGGGATCGATCCAGTCGGAGGCGGCGGCGAGGGAGGGGGCCGGGGCGGGCCTCAGTTGTCATCGTCGTCGACGCTAGAGGCCTTGGAGGAGGCAGCCTTCTTGGGGAGGAGGTGCTGGTGGATGTTGGGCATCACGCCCCCGCTCGCGATGGTGGCGCCGCCCAGCAGCTTGGTCAGCTCCTCGTCGTTGCGCACGGCGAGCTGGATGTGGCGCGGCACGATGCGGGTCTTCTTGTTGTCCCTCGCTGCGTTCCCTGCTAGCTCCAGGACCTGGTGTGGGGTGTGGGGGGACGAGATTAGCACGAGAAACGCACATCATACATGGGGAATTTAGATGTTGCAAGCCGGAATGCTACAGATCTACAAGAAAGCAAATGAATGTGGCCAACCGACGAGGCAACAAATTTCCCCAACATTATTACGCTACGAGGCAATCAACCGACGATAAGGACAGAACAGTTCGAATCAGATCCAAGAACACCCAAACATCCACATCTACACGGGCGCAGGAGGCGGATCAAGGCAAGAAAACCCCCAAAATCGAGACACCGCCAAGACGGATCACGCGTAACACCGGCCAAGATCCGGGACACGTACCTCAGCGGCGAGGTACTCGAGGACGGCGGCGAGGTAGACGGGGGCGCCGGCGCCGACGCGCTCGGCGTACTTGCCGGCCTTGAGGAACCTCGCGATCCTTCCCACCGGGAACTGCAGCCCTGCCTTGGAGCTCCTCGACGTCGCCTTCTTGGCTGCGCCGGCGCCAATAGCCTTGCCACGACCCGCCATCTCACCAACCGATCGACGACGAGGGGAACACGCTACAGGAAACCGGATGCGTGAGGCGACGGATGCGGACGGAGCGAGCGATAGAGGCAGGTGGGGAAAATCCTCGGGTGCGGGGCAGAATATATAGGGGTGGTAGGTGACGGGGCGGAAGCCAATGGGAGGCGATCACGCGGATCGTAGATGGTGGCCGTCAGATGCGTTTGGACGGACGGTGGATGAGAGGGGTCACGAGGATTTCGATCCGGAAGCAGCGGGAGGAGGGGGCGTGGCGCGGAGGTTTTCGATTTGGTCTTTTCGGGAGGGCGCCAAGCGGAAATCGCGGAGCGGTGACGTGTGTTTCCTTTGAGGGCCCAGTTGTCGGTGCTGGTGGTCTGAGTTTCGTCCCTTCTAAGGAACAGACGTGCTAGGTGCAACCGTTATGTTTGCACTTTGTAACCTCACATTAGAACGTGCCTATGTCAGAATGCTACGAAATTTCAATGAAACTTGTGTGATTTCGCACCGGCAAATTTAACGAATTGATTTCATGATTACTTTTGTTTGAGGTTTTGCTGTGAGATAACAACAGCATCTTGATATTGATATAAGTTGGGCGTAACGATAAAGAGATGTTTGGTGTTGATGCCGCACATTGGAGCATTCAGATAGCATATTGGTACTGATATAAGTTAGATATAACATTGGAGCAATCAGACATCTATGAGAAATTTATTGGCCTAGCCTCCAAACTAACATGGTAATGTCAAGAAATGTTCATCATAGCGTCCTAATTGTCGGAGGAAGACAAAGGAAAAGACATTGCACCTTCGTCACCAGTGTCTATGTTGTAGCTTATTTATCGTTTGTGATTGATGTCCAGTTTAGAGCTGCTAGGCTCACTATTCGTTGATTTTTTATTTTCCCACCACTGACACTCAACCTTTTTATTTCAATAAGCAAATTTGCAATAGGACTTATGCTAACATGACACCTTGGAAATTTAACACATCGCGGACTAACATGATATAGTACTTATGCTAGGCTCCAAACAAACATGATACAGTACTTTGAACGCGGACGCTGCAGCCGAATGTAGTCGTTGCAGCCGAAGTAGCGCGACTTTTGATATTTGTTGAAATTTTACTATAATTGATTTATTTTTTACTGTAACTAAATTAATTTATTAGACATAATTAAATTTTAAAAATATTAAAAAAGTAAAAGCAGCACGCTAATCTAGAGCGGACAATGCAAAGGAATACGGAAAAAAATAAAACACAAAAATTCAAAAAAACAAAAAAAAGAATAACGCCAAAATTGCTACAGTGTTTTTGTCGTTGCTACAGTGCATCGCGACGTTAAATGCTGAGAAAAAAGCTCTAATGAGCGCTGCCTTGGTCATGTTTTAAGTGTTGGTTCCCACTTGTCATGTTTCTTCATTGTAGTGAATTGATTTCTCGTGCAACCTCATGTGTTTTTTCCAACAACAGTTCCACCTATACTAGGGTGTCAACTTCTAAGATCCTATTCACAAATGTTGTGGCTTTTGGTTGATTGCGACAAAGACTGATGGAGTAAGGGACACTCACGTTGAAAATTCACTCTTTTCAAAGCGGCTCCTGCAATAGCTCCTATAAATAGATTATAGAAACCACCATGAGATGACACCCCGTTCAAAAATTGGCTTCTAAAAATCAAAAGACAAACTGTTTGGAACGGAGCCTAAGTTATAGCTGTTAACTCATTGTTTTGTACTTAGGCACCTTACTTGCTATTTGAGCTAAGTTGAGAATAAAATTGTGTACTTAACTTGGTCACCTTGCATACTATTTGTGGTTACAGACCAAACAATAAATAAGGGGTTACGGGGAGACCACAAAGAGACTATCCGAGCTTTACAAACCGTGAAGACATGGATAGAAGTCTGTGCTACCTAGATTTGTCTGAAAAAAAGAGCCCTACCCTCACAGCACCCTAAGGCATATATTTATAGCCATAAGAATTATTGTTATATAAATGCCCCTATCTGGGTCTATGATTGTAGCGGCAATGCCGTCTTTTACCTTGCTATAATCCTCTTGGTCTAGTCATATGGCTTTACGGCTATTGGGTCTCCTAGAGCAATGAGTCGGATGAGCTAAGGTGAGGACCACTCCCCCCAATAGATATATTGTTGATAAGCACCAACAGTGTTCTTTGGCGTATTGGTTTATCTTAGGAATTGATTATTACAGTAAGCTAATCTCAGATTTGTTAGCAAAAGTATTGGACGTTTGGCATATAAATATATATTCAATAATTATTGTGGCTATAGGCTAAACAGTAAATGAGGGGCTATGGGGAGTCCATTAGAGGTTACCCAAAGCCTTGTATACATTAGAAGTGGGGTGAATGAATCGGGTCCCCCGTCTCCTTCCTCCCCTGAGACTATATATATGGCCTTAAGGCTGGATTACAAGAATACCTTTACTATGGCTCACAATGCTAGGGTTACAAATGTTCTATTACATGTTTAATGGGTCTCTTTGCCCAGCAGACCAAATGGACAAAGGTAGAGGCCACTTCCCCCACAATAGCCTCTCATAGTATAAGGCTCCGCCACCCATAGGGCGAAACCATGTTGCGTTATTTTTTGGCATCTCTGTCCCTTCGGCTCATAGGTTGACAGGCCCATGGTGTCATACTGTCGTAGGCATTTGTTGACTCCATGCTTCCTGCATCTCATGCATGGTGTTCCGCAGATCCGCTAACTCGTGCTGCAGCGTCCTGAGGACCGCCTCCAAAGTGCCCTTTGTCTGCCGCATAAAGACTACTAGCCTGAACAACACATTAATGGTAAACCAAAATTTTAATGAATAAAAACAAGGTGTCAATAGAAAATTTTCATATGCCATCCCATTTTTTGTTGATTTGTATATAGGTGTTAACTAGCTAAATAAATATAGTTTTAGGTTGAATGCCCTTAGACCCATTCATAGGCAACCCCCTACTTGATCGGCCTTGCTCGATTTTTCGGGCTCTTACTGGGCTTGTACCATAGATTTTTGTCTCATTGGACAATACGATAATTGTAAGACCATGTAGAGGTCACCCAATGGTTTGTGATGAGTAATTAACTTTGATTTGCATGTATTGTCAGAATTTGAGTTTGTTTTTGAGGAGTTGCAAGGTTTGGAATTGTTGTCAGTCTGGAACAGATCTGAACGATATGCAGGGCTGGTCAGACAACTGGGCATGGGTGGTCTGACTAACCGATTCATGACGGTTAGTTCGGTGTTGAGCAGTTTGAAGGTGTGGTCTGACCGCTATGTAGGGTGTGGTACCGTGTGGTGATGGGTTTTTTGGCGGGGTTGAGGAAGTAAGTGGCGGTCTTAACAGTGTTTGAGTTGTGGTCAAACGGGACGTGTGCGGCTCGATCGACTTTGTGTTGGTGGTAGTTATTTTTCAGATATCTACTAAGCTGAGTGGAGTGATGGTGGTCTGATTGGTATGAGGCTAGCGGTCAGACCGCCCCCTGAGCCTGGGGCGGTTTGATTGGGCGTGCCATGGTGGTTAGAAGGATGTGTGTGTTTTCAGAGCACAATGAGTGTGAGTCTTGTGTGAATTGAGTTTGTGTCATGGCCTGGGAGCCATGGATTGGTTGTGTCGTATTGGATAATACGTGTTTTGACTAACTTGAGTCAAGTGCATTGGAACTTGTACTTAGATATGATTGTTTGGTCTTTGGATTTGCAGGGTGCTTGGAGAGCGGTAGCGGTCAACGGTAAGATTGGGACTAGGCGGGAGAGTTAGGGTCTATGTGGTCGTGTAAGTCTAGGTGAAGCTACGTGTCTCAAGTGAGAGGCATGGAAAAGATAAAAATCGTGAAGAGATGAGTTGGTACATGTGGTGTGCCAAGTGACTTAAGGCGATGCAAGTGGAGATGATTCAATGGGATCCAAATGCTTGAAGACTTCGATGTCAAGGCATCCATAGATACTTTGATATGAAGGATTGGTTTAGGGATGGCTTCAAGGTGAAGAATTGGAACATGGCTAGTAAGGAGTCATTTTGGTAAATTGCACAATACCAAAAAGTTGGTGGTTTGCAAAACCACAGTGGTGGCTAAAGAATCTAGACATGTCATTATGTGTTAATAGTGAGTTTTGGTAATTATTGACAATCGGTTTGTGAGAGTAATATTTTTCATGAGTTGGTGAAATAGGTTAAGTCCCATGATGATGAAGAATTTGATGGCATCATGTGTTAATGGTCATCAAGTCAAGGTTCATGATGATAAATGGCATTATGTGTTGATGGTCACCAAGTCAAGATCTCAATATCAAGTGAGTTCATCATGTGTTGATGAACAAGACAAGGGCCCGTACTTAGAGAGAAGATGATTGTCATTAAGTGAAAGCTCCTAATGGGTGCGCAACAGGGGTGCAATCGGATCGGATACGGTCGGTAATTGCTCATCCTGTATCCTATACCATATTTCTTCTCGGAATCGGAGTCGGACACGGATAGTGTCGGATACGAATACGAACGCGGATAATATTGGTCATGAATACAGAACAAATATGGAGCGGATTCGATACGGTAACTATATTTCATCGGATAACACGCGAGAAGACAAATGAAAAACGTGTAGAGACTCCATAGCTAGCGTCAAGGTTTGCACAGCATCAAAATATTATCAACACACAGTAGTTACATTTAGCAAACATTTAGCAATCCAACATTTAGCACACAGCCAACTAGCCAAGTGTCCAACGACAGCACACAGCCAACATTTAGCAAACAACATAAGATAAGAAACAGGCAGTCCAACATTTAGCAAAAATAGGCAGTCCAATAGCAGCAGCAAGCAATCCCCAATCCATCAATCACTGTCAGGATCAATCCAGGTTTCATCCTACAAGTAAAATTTTAAAGATATAGTTAAACATGAACAACAACAAACAATCCAACCAACAGTAAGATAAGAAACTTGAAAACCTCATGCTCTATAGTCTTAGCCACCATGTCCATGTCGAACTCATCCATGAGTGATGCAATCTTCTTCTCCTTGGAACCTAACATTTTATTATGGCAAAAGGAATTTAGTAAATTGGAAATCATATGAAAATATGAAGTAAATGAATCAATAATTTTTATTGCCTTTTTTGACCGCAACCGTCCAATCCTTGATACAAATTAGTGCTTCGACCACCTCAGGATCTAGTCGACTACGAAAAGGATCAATAACACGCCCACCAGCACTGAACACCGACTCAGAGGCAACCGTTGACACTTGCATAGGTAATACATCACGGGCTAATCGTGACAGAATAGGAAAAGTCTCTTATTTACCCCTCCACCAATCTAATATATCAAATTTGGCGTCATTAGTATCAATCCACCGAAGTAGTGGTTCTTTCATGTATGTCTCTAATTCAATTTTCTCACTTTGGCTTGGCACATTAGCATCATACAAGAAGTCTTCAATCTCCTAGTCAACACCACATGTTTGAGAATCGACAACTGCCACTACAGTGGTAGCCTTTGCCTCAAACGTGGTAGACTTGTAAGTTTGAAATAATTTGTGAACAACATCCATGAAATCATTGAATTCCACTTCCCACCCATACGTGTCACCATGAATCTTCTTCAAAAAAACTCTACCAATTTTTGCTTATATCTTGGATCAAGAAAGCATGCAATGACAAGAGCTTTATTGGACTTATCCCAATACTTCTCATATTTAACTTCCATTGACTTTGCCATAGTAGAAATGGTTTCATCACAATCACAAACCCAATCTCTAATTGCTAACTTTATCTCACAAAATTTCCGCCAAAAGAGATTAGCAGTTGGATACGAATGTCCAGAAAAGATATTTGTTACATCACGAAATTTCTGCAAACACTTAGTTAGAGACACTACCCTATCCCAATCATCTTCACTAGGAGCACATCTTCTATATTTGCTCTCATTCAAGAACAGTAGCCTTTGAAAAGCCTTCTTGAAGTAAACAACGTTATTCAACATATCAAAAGTGGAGTTCCACCTTGTTGTAACATCCAATGAAAGACTTCTTGTGACATCCAACTCACATTCAGATGCACGTTTTTGGAATTCTTCCCACTGCAATGGGGAATTCTTCACAATTGCAACAATATCTCTAACATTCTGGACTGAAGACGCAATTGCTTTTAATCCATCTTGAGCAACAAGGTTTAATAGATGACATAAGCATCTCACATGGAAAAAGCCCCCATCACAGATCAAGGGAGCATGCTTATGGAGTATTGGAATAAGTTCTTTAACATATTTGTCATTAGATGATGCATTATCTACAGTTAAAGCAAATAACTTCTTTTCAAGGTTCATGGACATCACACCCTTCACAAACTCATTTGCTAGATTTGTCCCACTATGGCTACCTTTCACATGCATGAATTTGATTATCCTTTTCTGCATTTGCCAATCATCTACCCAGTGCACGGTGATACACATGTACCCTTTATTTTGAATTGAAGTCTATCCATGGTAGCAGAAAAGCAACATGACATAGTGTTAAACATATTATACAACTTTTCCTTTTCCACTGTGAACATTTCTAGTATATTGTTCCTTGTGGATGTGCGACACTTAAATAAAAACCCAGGACGCAATGACTTAATGAAGTCCACAAAGTACTCATGCTCAACCATATTAAAGGGATATTCATGCATAACATGTGCCAATTGCCATTTTTTGAAGCTAGCTTCTGGATCATACATGTATGCCTGCACAACAGTGTTGTCATCATTCTTTTCAAGCTTGATTGTTAGTTGGCCTTGCTTTACAGAATGCTTGTATTCCACATGATTCCAAAAGGCCTTTGTACCCCTTGTTGTCTCAGCACGACCCTTGTAACTACACTTCTTACATTTTGCCCAGAGTTCTTTCACTTCAATGCCATCTGCTCCAGTTTTTGTCTCCCAAGTCTTTGTGAAGTACTGCCAAACCATAGAGGTAGATTTCTTTTGCTTCTTCACAGGGGGCTCATTTTTCGCAGTGATTTCCGCTTCATGTTCACTTGCTGCCACTTCATCACTTCCTATTGGTGCCATTGCCACTGCATTCCCACTATGTGCATTAATGCTTGCACTAACTGCGGTAGCAGTTGCACTTCCACTTCCAGTTTCCATCCTATTCAAATCACAGCACACTAGCACAACAGTGACATATGCATCAGATTAGACCACATACTAATTACTAAATTATGACACATACTAAATTCACAGTACAGCAGTGACATATAACAATTAACAACATTCACAGTACAACAGTGACATATAACAGCAGTGACATATATGACAAAACATATAGTTTACAATTATCATCTACCAGTAATACTCATGGCTCAGTAATATAACAGCACAGGCTCAAAGTGTTCGAACATGCTCGAGTGTTCTTGAATAATACTCATGGCTCAGTAACATCAGTGAATATAACAGGCTCTTGAATATATGTCACTGCTGTTATATAGTTGCCAACAACACTTCGAGTATTCTTGAATAACACTTCGAGCAACACAGTGAATATAACTATATTCACTGATACTCATGGCTCAGTAACATCAGTGAATAACACTTCCAGTAATACTCATCAACTCATGGACTATGGCATCAAAAACTAGAGTTTACAACTTTACATACCCGGGCGTTGGCACTCAGCACTCGGCACACGACATCGAAGGCTAGAGGGGGAGGCACCGGGCACGGGCCGAGGGGGAAGCTCGCGCTGGAGGTCGGAGGGGGCCCGCGGGTCGGGGGAGGGAGCTCGCACCGTAGTGGATGCCGGAGGGGAAAGCTCGTGAGCTCACGCCGGAGGCTGGAGCGGGAAGCTCACGCAACCACGCAGGTCCAACCGTCCAGGCGACGCCACTGCGCAGCAGATCTGGAGTAAGGGAGCCGCCCGCAAGTGCGCCCGCTGGTCGCCGCCGTGCCGGCTGGATCTAGATGGAGGGAACGAGGGAGGCCGCCGTGTCTGCTGGATCTGGATGGAGGGAGGCCGCCGTTTTAGGGTTAGGGACTTAGGGTCGATGCGGTGCGCCGGTGCGGTCTGCGGACTGCGGAAGTGCGGAGCCGGGTCCGGGTGTTAGGGTTTGGCACTTTGGCTTTACCGGGGGGTGAGCGCTGAGCGCAAGTGGGCCGGCCGACGGACGGACGGAGTCACGGACTCACAGTGAATATTACCGGATAATTCCGATTGCATATCTTGGATAATACCGAATAAATTTTCGGATATTCTCATATCCGTCGGAAACTGCTCTCCCGAATCCGATACCGATTCCGAAAATTACTATCCGATTCCGACACCGTATCCGACAAAATCTGTTGGTTACCGAGATTTTTCCCCGAATCCTATCCGAAGCTATCCGGTCGGTCGGTCGGTCGATCGGGAGATATCCGATCCGATTGCACCCCTAGTGCGCAAGGCAAAGGCATAACTAGTATAGGCTAAGGATATGTTTCTAATCTTTTATCAGTCTCAGTGTTTTATTGGGAGACGAGATTGCTAGATTAGATTTGCCATACTATTAAGAGTGTCTTGGCTAGCAGCTTGAATTTAGTCAAGTACTTAAGTGCTCAATCTTGCATACCTTGTTGCCACCGTTGTGAATGGGTCTTAGTTTGCAAATGTGTTTTGCACATTTGGTTAGACCATATTTACTTTTGTCAAAATGCTAAAATCTGCATTATTGGACTGTCTGAGTTAAAAGTTGGACTGGTAGACTTCATGTCTTAGAGTGCTTGCTGAGCTGATGAAACTTGATTGCCAGTTTTCTAGGTTTAACAGTCTAACCTTAAGTCGGACAACCAAGTCAGATCGTCAAAACCTAAATAGAAGGTTTGTTTCAGTGAACTTGTCAAATCTGATTGTCCAACCTAAAGTCTATCTGCCTGACTTTCTCTAACGATCATATTGGAACTAGCCGTTGTAACATAAGTCTGACTGCCTGATTTTGTCAATTTAAGCTCTTTTGGCTTAACGACTAGTTTGTTGCGGTGGGTTATAAATACCCCTTCTTGGCTGGCATTTAGAGACTCTTGACACTCTATTACATATTCTTGAGCTAGGCTAAGTCCTCTCACTTCTCTTGAGAGTGTGTTGCACCTAGTGAGGGTTTGGGAAAGGATTCAAGTGCACATGTTGCATCTAGTAAGTGTTTTGAGGCAAGATTGAAGCGCATTGCATTCAAGATTGAGCTTTGGGCACTTGGTTGCAGTCGAGTAATTGTCTTGTCTTATTACTCCTGATAGTTGTTGATATCTAGATGGGTTGGAGGAGTTGTGCCGATGATTTTCTCAAAGAAGCTTATGAGAAGGTTGGGTCGTTTGTGAGTGGCTTGGTGCTCGCTATCTTCGGAGTGGAGAAAGAGCAACCCTAGTAGATTCGATGTATTGATTTAATTTATCGAGCCGGTCCAATTTATTTGGGTTTGCCTTAACATGAACTAGGAGAGATCAGTAAGTCTCCGAACATGACGTCAAAAAGTGACCGTATCAATTGTGGTTTACTTTATTATGCTCAATTTACATTCCTAGAATTGAATTGCTCGACCTTATAACGGCCTAAGTGGTTTAGGTCATGAAGAGGAGAACAAGGTAACGTGAATTGGGCTATAGGAGCCACGTAAAAGACACGAGAACCATATGTGTGAGTGAAAAACCCGTTAAGAGTTGGGTTATCATGGTTCTCCAAGTGTAAGGTGTATAGTATCTATTAAGGGTGCTGGTTTAGGGTTTAGGTGTGAGGTAGGGAACCTCCACTATATAAAGAGATGATAGGAGATGGCTTGGTAGCTAAGCTTTTGGATGGAGAGGAAAAAAATAGATAGAGGGCTTGAGAAAGATATCTAGAGAGGGATGATAGCACTTATGTGTGCACTGCTCTAGTGGCTTTGTCCTGCGAAGGGAATGGCTATAAATATTCATCTCGAAGTATCGGTAGAAATACCAAATTCGTCCAAGTGCTTGTGCCCAAGTTTGTGATGTTCAATTCTTGATTTGCGTTGGTTTTTGCCTCTTGTTTATCTCTTCTTAATCTCGCTTGTTCTCAATGATGTGTAAAAGGTGGTGTAAGCTCTAGGAACCCAAATCCATCTAGCTAGGGGGCTTGTTTGGACAGTTCTTGAAGTTTCCTTATTTTGGGTTGAGAAAGGTCAAATCTTAGGTCCTTTGGGTCTAGGGATTTTGGCATGGGTACTTTTTGTTCTTAGGCTTGGTACCAAGGTCAGCTTAATCATCTTTTACTCACGAGCAAAATTTATTCTCAAGTTTAGTTCTTGCCCGGTGTTGGTGCTCCTTGGGTTCGGAGAAGAAAAGTCAAATCTTTGCCGAGATCGTCAATCTATTGTTGGAATATATGATGAGATTCTAGATTAGGTGTATACTAAGTTTCATATGATTTGGGGTTTTAGTTTTGAAAATTGGCTCCTTTTGTATTTGGGTCAGATGCAATTTTTAGATTCTGGACATAGGCTGCGGTTAGACCGCTCGATAGCCTGTGGTTAGACACTTAGACTGCCTTATACTTGGCAGTCAAACCGGCCCCAGATGGTTAGACCGTCACAGAGGTATGAATGCTTGTTTTTTTTCTGAAGTATTCAGTTCTTCAGTAGTTTTGTGAGTGTCAAGTGCTCTGGTTTAACAGAAAAAGTTTTAAAAAGGCGTGGTTTTTGTGGCTCCTATTCAGATGTAGATGACTCGGCAGAACCTGATGCATCTTTCCTCAAATTGACGACTCTTTTTCACAAGCCATCAAACTCTGTCGGTCGATCCTGAATGAGAAAGCTGAACAGCAAGCTAGACTTCACATGAACGTTTTGTCAACCGGCAGTACTCGCTGGTTACTACACATTCTTAAAATTCCTGAGAGTACTGAAACCAATAATCGTGCGACTGCATTCCTACAAGATTTCATCGAGTATTACTGCCATTTCTCATTATAAGGTGCCAAGACATTCATACTTAGGGCATCCATAATGTATGAAAAAGAAGGTCTTAAGCCACTTTAAGGTCGGCCTTATACATTACAGGGTTGACCTTAAAAAGGCCATAAGCAAAAAAAGCTTAAGACCAGTCCTCAAACTAAAGATCTGGCTATAAGCATTAAAACATAATTTTTTATTGAATCCTATGTTCTCTCTTCCTCCACCATAAGCTAAAGATCAGTTTTTTATTAGGATGTGGGTCTCATCTTAGTACCCACAAAGACCCTATACATTATAGTAGATTGCACCAAGTTATGTCACCATATCTTAAAACCAACCTGAGTCTTATACATTGGAGATACCCTTACATGCAAACAAACTCAGCACATGCTCCAAGAACTCATTCCTACCGTGCCACACACAGTAAGTACCTCAAATTACATCATGTCTCGCAGCACAGAAGAAATTAACCAACCAAGCAGGCAGTTTAAATAAGTGCACGTCTTCAGTACAAGAGCTCATGACCATTGATGTATCACGTATGCGCGCGGGCTTCCTCCCGGGCGGCGGCGTTAGCCGAGACGTAGTAGACGAGGCAGAAGAGGGCGTGCACGAAGCAGAGGATGCCGCCGATGGAGAGGAAGTGGTGGCGCACCAGCCCGCACTCCACCCTGGCCTTGGAGTTCGGCAGCGCCCCGAGGATCAGCAGGGCGAACCCCACGATGAGAACGATCCTGATCGAGGCAACAAATTAAATGCTCGACACATATGGTTAAATCTCAGCTAAAATTTGGCCACGCACCGATCAATTTGCGTTCTTTGAATCGAATCACACTGTTTCCCAGTATTTGGACGGTAAGCATGCAAGAATCTGGTGTCGTGGCTCATGCAGGTAATACGTACCACGAGAGGACCAGGGCGAAGGACGCCATCTGCCGGTTCGGCGTCGACCGCCGGAGCTGATCGCCGGAGCAGGTGCACGTGCAACCGCCGACGACGTTCGCGATGGCGTGCGACGCCGCCAGCACCGCGGCCGCCGCGACGCCGAGCTTGTAGGCCTGCCAGACCGGCTGCCTGCACTCGATGAACATTATCTTCAGGTGCCTCCCCTGCAGTATTCCACATGACATCAGAGATGGACTTGACAAAAATCTCTAGCCTGAAGCTTCTGATTCTTGATATACATATCACGTATGCTTCTTACCTGGTTCTGAGCTCTCTCCGCATGGATTCCGAGGACGCCCGCGACGACATCCATGGCAATGATCAGGAGGCAGACGACCACCGCCTCAACTCTCGCCATTGCGCAAGCTTCTTCTCTCCTCTCTCCTTTTGTTCCGCTGAAGATAGAGAAGCGATGTCGGCACGGCAGGCTGGGGTGTAAGCGTGTAGCTACCAGAGTACAGTGAAGATGCTTTCGGTCTCGGCTTTTGATGTTATTTTATCTCTGCTTTGTTTCGGCTTTGGTTTTTCTTTACCGATTCCCTCTCACGAGAAAGGCAGAAAGCTGTACCATGTCGTGCTTTAAAAAGGAGAGATGTTAAGTGATTATGACACAACTAGCCGAGGGCATTCTCGATAATTTTAGCTTGTTATCAGAGGAGGGAAGGGATTTTAGATATAAGTATCCAATAGCTTGTTACTAAAGAGCCTTACAATAAATCTACTATCGAGAGTGACCTCTCTCTTCAACATCGCTCAAATTCTGACGTGGCAAGCCTTTAGTAAGAAGTGAAAAACACTGTTGAGAGTTACCTGATAAGTCGAGAGAAATTGGTAGCGGTGCTAATTACTCATCACTTGTAACACTGGTGGAAACATATAATGCAGCCTTTGTTGTGCCCAAGCCATAAGTAGAAGCCAGGAGGTGCCAAGTGTCGAGGCATCAAAGCGGGTTCAGCTGAAGTGCTCGACTGTTCTGAGCAATCGTCACCACGTGTCCAGAACAACGGTAAGGCCCGTTTGGAAAAGTGGCATCTATTTTTCGATTCTTGTCAAAAGTAAATTATTTTTGATATTTCTATAATATTCTATGTAAAATTCCTACTTTTCAAATGGACGTAAAGGCATGCTCAGCAAATGAGCCCAGCCCAGCCAAAACCCATAGTTTGGGCAGATAGGGCTTGAAGTTTTCAGAGTGAAAAGAACTAGTTACCCGACGAATGGGCCTTGTCTACTGTTTCCAACTAAGACCGGGCCAAATATCCTTGTAGGGATGGGCAATTCCGGATCCAGCAGGAGCCCGAGCCATCACAGTAAGCCCGTACGGTCATAGTCCTTGGGTCTAAACGGGCCGGATACGATAACTCTACAAAAGTATCCGGCCCGCTCACACCAGCGGCCCAAAAGACCGCTGTGACCAACCCCAAAGATCTCACGGAGCCAACCAAGAAACCACACACCCCCACCGGGCCACCGCGCACGCCTAAACCTCGCTGCGCAGGCAAACCGGCCGCCGCCGTCGTAGCAGGAGGAGGAGGAGGGAGATGTCGTTCCGGGCGCGGGAGATGTACAAGAAGGTGGTGCGGCGCGTGGGCGGCGAGGGGAAGCTGCCGATGGAGCTGATGGAGTCGGTGAAGAACATGCTGCCCAACAACAAGGTCGTCATGGGCCGGGCCAAGCGTGGCATCTTCGCCGGCCGCCACATCCAGTTCGGCAACAGGGTCTCCGAGGACGGCGGCAACAAGTAGGCAAACCTCGCTCTCCTCTTCGCTCGTGGAATCTCTTTTGAGTTTGTCCTGATCTACGCGCATAGATAACTCCGAAATGTGGCTGTAAGGTTCAGTTCTTGGAATGGGTGGAGAATAATGCCTTTGGTGCTTCTTGAGAAGTTCGGATTTTACGCGACAGGGTATGATCATTTCGATTTGATTGGGTCGGATGGGAGGTACAGAGTGTGATGTTTATCTTGTTTGGGAAATTTAGCTGTTGACAGCGGAAATTCTCATTTTATGTTGGGACTTGTCGACCTGGATGCCAAGTCTCTGTAGAAAATGCACAAATTGCATTGAAGAATAGAGGAAGTGCGGGGAATGTGATAGAAGCTGCTGAGAGGAGTGCGAGACGAAGGGGAGGGTAAGGGAGAGCGAGGCTGCGCTGCACAGTTGCCCCCTCCCATCTTGGCCTGATTGGCCCATGGTACTATTTTTGATTGCTCACTTGTCTAATTGGTTTGCTCTTCTAAACACTGACTTGAGAATTGGATGAGTTGAGGATCAAATCAGGTCTTGTTGGGATTCATTCTCCATTTTGTATTGGCCTTGATAGTTTGGATGAGATGCTTCGAGTTCTTTTATGGTTCTAATGCCCGAATCTACAAAAATTGCTAGCCTTTTATGATATTACATGACACGTTTTGCTAAAACTAGTTTGGCTACTGTGATCGATGTCTGTTATGCGGATTTTGTATGGATGCATGCTTAGTTTGGCTACTGTGATCGATGTCTGTTATGCGGATTTTGAATGGATGCATGCTTGGACTTTGACTATTTGATTTCATTCACCCCTCCACGGGGCATATGCAAACTGTTAGGCCATCAAAACAGAAAAAAGGAGCCCCTTTGTACTATCCTTTGTCAGTGTAAATTGTCGGTAAGGTGGTTGTGGCAGCTAGCGTGTTGCTTGTTTCAGCGATGTAATGCCGTGCCATTTGATTCAGTAATAATAATTTCAAATTTGATCAAGATATCAGTCATATTAAGAATGAGTGAATGACAATCTGCATAATCTTGTAAAACCTCATTATCTCCTTCCTGACCTTGCCACCACCATCTTAAATAGGCATCATGGCGTCATGATTCATTTGGTCCTTTATGATGCAAATATTATATGTTAACAATCCCAATCACCTTTCTTTGGAATGAAAGCAGTAGGGGAATAATCCCAATCACTTGCAATTATTCTTGAGCTAATTCAATAATTGCTTGCAGATACCTGTTTTGATGGGGTTTACTTGATTCATTCATCACTCAGCTGGTTCATGAATCCAACCACTGAACCCCATTACTTTGGGATAATTTCCTATAATTTCTAGATACAATGCAAAGCTGCTTAGTTAATATGTGATTATTCCTCTAACCTCTAGGCTTGTATCCTTTCATCTCTATAGCAAAGCAGTAGTGTTAGGACCTGCATCTTTGGATCTCTTTAACAAGGCAATAGTGCTCTTAGTATTGCGAATGTGTAAATATGCAGTAGGCACATTTAAAAACTTCCTGGCAATTTGCACATTCGAAACATTTCCTGTTAAGTAATTTGCCATAGGGCATAACCCTTTCTTAACAATATCTTGGTCCATGATTGAAATCTCTCTCTCTCGTACTAATACAAACTTAGCGGTCGGGGTTGTATTTTGTTACCCTTTGATTATATAGTCTTTTGTTTGTTCAGGTCAAGGCGAACATGGAAGCCAAATGTTCAGGAGAAGCGTCTTTTCAGCTATATTCATGACCGGCACATTCGAGTCAAGGTAACCACTCATGCACTCCGATGCATTGACAAAGCTGGTGGGATAGATGAATACCTCCTGAAGACACCTTACAACAAAATGGATACTGAGATGGGGATAGTCTGGAAGTCAAAGATTGAGAAGATGTATTCAGAGCTAGCTGAAATGGAAGTAGGATTCTTCCCTCCTGAGGAAGAGGCTAAGATCGAACAGGGTTTGGAGGAAGTTCGAGCTGCCAAGAGAGAGTTTCGTAGGGAAGCAAGAAGAGCTTTGGCAAAGCAGAGTCAGCTAGAAGCAGGTAACGCTGATGATGACCAAACAACTGAAGACGCATATACAAATGAAGAGGTGTCTGATGTTGCGAGAAGTCTTAGCCTGGACCTGCATGCGTCATGATTGGTAAATGTGATTCTGTATCTTCTATTTCAGGAATCATTATCATCTGTGTGAAATCTGTTGGAAATTCATTTGTCTGTTCAATTTGTTAGTAGTTAAATATTGAAGATTTTCTTGGAATGCCGTTGATAACTGATACCGCAAAGTATCACTTTGTTAGCGTCGAAAGTTTGAAATGTATGCTAGAAAAGGGATGTGTGGATGCATTTATGTAATTTAAGTTTAATTTGTTGGTGATCCATATGAAACCTCTCCATAGTACTTCAGGCTGCAGTATTTTTTTTGTACATCTTGGTGGAACCTTTCTTTTGTGATTTCAAATCAAATAGAAGCAAAAGTTTGTCTGCGTAACAATTGTTTCAGCTAAATATCGTCTACTTTTTTGTCATTTTTGTTTATTTTATTGTGTTCCTGGATACAAGTACCTGATTCTTCATAAACAACATATATATGTCGCATTTATTTACCACCTTTTATAATGTAAACATTAGATTTCAACGTTATGTTGGAACTGACATACTTTTCTTACAGACCAAACAAAAGGAAGAGAATGATTGAGTGCCCTTGACGAAATAATGGATCATTTTCATTTCATATAAACCGGGGAGAACATCTTCCAAATTAATTACCCCTCTTTTTCTGGGAGTAGCAGTGTATCCTTAGCCGAAGTCTACTATCCATCGGCGTCTTGGTGTTGTAAGCAGTTGCAAATTTGGCGGAATTTTTGTACAATTATTGAATACTCCAGTGTCAGAATTCAGATAAATTTCTTCTAGAATTTTCTATCCGCTGCAACTGTCCCTTCAATTGAAATATCGAAATAATCTACCCTGACAGGATAAATGGTAATTAGGTGGAGTTATGACATTTGCTAGCTGATTTCTGTTACATTCCTATCTTTGTTACTGTTCTTAGCTTCGTGCTTACTTTAGATCGATCAAAATTCTTGATTAGTCACTGCTGGTATCATCTCAAGATTTGGAGGAATTGTTTGGTTGGACTAACCGTGTCTGCGCGCGCGCATGCTGCTACCTTATGGCCATTGGGCTCATATTCGCCTCCTTATGTTCTAAATTTGTAACACTACACTACTTAATCTACACGAATTTTGTGTTAATGTTGCTGGGATGTATAGAATTTTCCTCTTTTCTTTCTTCTGATAATTGCATCTGCTTGGAATCTTTGTAGCCAAGAACTCAACATAGAAGCATCTTAAGTGCTTTTTGATGTAATATCAACAGAGGAGGTACATTGCCGGTTCCATATGAACAAAACATAAAAGCCTGAAAGTACACGGCCATTATGTGGATCCCTCTAGCCTAGCTTCGAGAGGACATCGTTGAGAGCAGATTTGGTCTCTGTGTAGTACTTCTCGGCTTCTGTGGGACTCTTGATCTTGGCTGCATGGTCAAGCTGCAAAAAAGGGAAGCTCACACCTGTTCGTACTGAAATTCTTGTGAAATGTTCGCCTTAGCACTGGTGATTTCTGAAGAAAAACTACTATCTGAGCAGAGCTTGAAAGGTGTTTTCTGAATGGTTACCCCGTCGATGGTGTCGAAGAGTTTGGCGGTGAGGTCCTTGAGGCCCTTCTTCTCCTCCTTGGGCTTGGAGGAGATGACGGTGTTGAGGTCGTAGCGCAGGTAGGAGGCCTTGAGGCGGAGGTCGTCCCTGACGAACGGCCATTGCTTCTTGTCGATGAGCGGCTTGAGGTTGATGATGTCCTGCGCCGACTCCTTGGCCCGCGCCGCGGCCGCGGCCGGCGGCAGCGGCTGCAGGTAGAACCGATCCTTCAGGGGGAGGTCCAGATCCCTCGGCTGGTCGGCGTTCAGGGTCCCGGCTGCCACATGGAAAAAGATCGAGTTCATATTGACTAGTAGAGTGTCACCATTTTAGCTCAAGAAATAGAAAACACGACATGAAAAGCTAAGCAAAAGCTTGAAAGCTTTTCCAAAATAGATGACGCTAGCTACAGCTTGCTATATAAATCAAAAGGCACAATGGAAATTATACCTTATGTAATGTTCATATCAAAACAGCTGATGAACAGAGATGAAGAAGCTTATAAATATCTAAAATGAAATTATGTATGGGCTGGAGGCACTCACGAAGTCCACCGGAGGGTGGCGGCGGCGGCCCAACCTTGATGGACTTAACGGTCCCGGCGAGCACCGCCTGCGCGAACTCCCCGCCGACGACTCCGCTGGCCATGAGGCCCAGGACGGCGCGGCGGCCGGCCTGAGCGGCGGTCTCGCCCTCGGCGGACGCCCTGACAGTCATCCTGGCACTGCCGGCGCGCCTGCTCGCGGCCGGGCCCGGGACCACGCCCTGCGACGAACCACGTAAGCCGGTCATAGACGCCATGGCCTGTGCCATCTCAGCTCAGAGCTTCGCTTGCTGCTGCTCCTTCCCTGCACGCAGTATTCTTCAGTTGAGCAGTTTCTTGCTCAAGTGGCAGCGTGGCAAAAATATTTGAGGACGACGTGTTGTTGTCCTTTCCAGTCGCCAACCATATCTGACAGGATAGGTTGGCGGCCAGTGCGCGCGCGCCGTGTGGCAGAGTTGTGGCATCGTGCATCGACTGAGCTCCATTTGGACTGCGCGGCGGCCAATGGGGGCGTGACACGTGCAATGATAGCTTGGGTTTCATTTGTAAAGTTCACGGATACATATTGTTGCAAATAATACATAAAAAAATTAGAGATAAGAGACATATATTTTTACGTGGAAAATTCTTATAGAAAAAAATTATAGACGTTTGAAGGTAAATCACTATAATAAGAAGAGATTACAATAGAACGTTTCTTATGAATAACATCTTTATATGGACTACAAGGGTACACATATAGGGTCTGTTCTTTTCAACTTCTCAAAATAGCTTTTGACTTTTGCTACAGTACCTAACTTTCAAACGGAGTATTTTTTTAAGATGTAGTTTATAAGTTAATTATAGTACACATTAAAAGCCCAACATCTGTACCATCCAAAATCACAAGCGAGTATCTCTTTCTGTAATCTCTGTCGCAAACAACTAAAATTCAAATATTTCAGCCAAAAGCCATAAGCCGCAGCCAAAAAGAACAGGCCTATAGTGCGAGGGAAAAAAAGTTCTATATGGAGAGGAAACCAAATCAGAGTTGGTTGCTACAGACTGATACCACGTCTGATACAAACAGTGCATACACATGTCATGCCATGTCTAGCACGAGATGACAAAGTGTCCTACACGAACACGGTACAATTCGGATTAGCTTTTCAACAATTTTCACCTTAAGTCGAATTCCCTCTAGTAACACCAAAATTCAAAGGACTAGTGAATGATACCTACTTAGATGCAGCAACTTGCTTTGTCAATATATCAGCTGAATTATCATGAGTACTTATCTTGCAGACTTTAATATCACCTTGAGTCATGACACCTCAAATGTAGTGATACCTGATATTAATGTGTTTTGTTCTCCTATGGAACATCTGATCTTTTGTAAGACAAGTAACACTTTGACTATCACAAAATATTATAGTGTAAAATGTACTTCCATAAAACTCAATAAATAAACCTCTTAACCAAGTGCCTTCTTTGTAAGCTTCAGAAATAACTATATACTCAGTTTTTGTAGTAGATAAGGCAATGGCAACACACAAACTTACTTTTCAAATAACAGCACACCCTCTATGGTAAACACATAACTATTGAGATATCTTCTTTTATCCAAATCTCCAGCAAAATCAGAATCCACATAACCAACGAGTCCATTTTTAGTATTTTCAACTGTAAACAAGTATTATATATGCCCCCCGCAAATATCTGAAAATTCACTGAACTACTTTCCAATGCTCTTTTCCAGGATTAGTCATGTATATACTAGCTACATTTAATTATTGAGATAAGTCGGGGCGAGAACAACCATAGTATACATAAGCGAATCAACTGCACTCGTATATAAAACTTTAGACATGTACTCAACTTTATCATTAGATTGTGGACATGACGTTGAAGAAAAATCTGAAATATGCAATTAAGGGAATACTAACCGGTTTGGCCGTATAAATGTTGAAACGACGAATAACTTTATCAACATACCATTTTTGACTTAGATATAATTTGCCAAACCGTCTGTCTCTAATAATTTCCATACCAAGGATCTTTTTTGCTGCACCGAGATCTTTAATCTCAAATTTACTGTTTAATTGCGCCTTCAATTTTGAAATTTCAGTCTTATCTTTTGCATCAATCAACATATCATCAATATATAGGAGCAAATAAATAGTTGTACCATTAACAGTCTTTAAATAAACACAGTTATCATAATTGAATCTTTTAAAATCTTGAGATATCATAATGCAGTCAAACCTCTTGTACCATTGTCTAGGTGACTTTTCAACTCATAAAGATATTTCTTCGAATTACAAACAAAATTATCCTTTCTTGGAACAACAAAACCTTCCAGCTACTCCATATAAATGTCTTCTTCTAATATTCCATGTAAGAATGTGGTTTTGATATCTAATTGTTCAAGTTTATAATCATGCATAGCCACAATACTGAGTAAAGTGCGAATAGAATTATGCTTCACAACAGGGGAAAAGACATCTGTAAAATCAATATCTAGAATTTGACTATATCATTTAGCAACTAGCCTTGGTTTGTACATAACTTTTTGGTTGGTGAGACGTCTTTTTTTACTTAAAGATCCATTTGTAGCAAATAGCCTTGTTCTCAATTGACGACTTAATTAGCTCCCAAGTGTCATTCTTATCAAGAGATTCTATCTCATCATGCATGGCAGTCATCTATATTTCTAAATCGTTAGAAGAGATTGCTTCTGAATAAGATGAAGGTTCTACAATAACTTCAATTTGTTCTGCCATATTTAAACAATAAGCCACAATATTGGCTTCTTCAATCAATATTTTAGGAGGCTGAATATTTCTTCTTTCTCTATTATCTGCAATGGAACATTGTGTTAGAGGCGCAACAACTGAAACTTCTGAAATATTTTGCTTGTTGATTTCTGGTGTAGATCCTGAATCAATAATATGCTCTACCTGCATGTTTAATTGCTTCTCAATGGGAACATCAGTAGATGATTTATCATGCAACATAGCAGACTTATCAAAAGTAACATCTCTGCTAATAACCACATTTCTAGTTTCAGGATTCCATAATTTATATCCTTTCTCGCTAGTTTTATATTGAAGAAAAATACACTTAACTGCTCTAAGATTTGATTTACCAATATTGATATAAGCATAAGTAGGACAACCAAATATTCTCAAGTTTGAATAATCTGCCGGAGAGCCAGACCATACTTCAATTGGAGTCTTCTTATTAATAGCTAAATTTGATGACCGATTAATCAAATAACAAACAGTGGAAGCAACTATAGTCCAATAACTCTTAGATAATCTAGAGTTTGATAACATGCAACATACCGTCTTCATAATGGTTCTATTCATACGTTCGGCCACACCGTTTTGTTTAGGATTGCCTGGAACGACATAATGTCTCACAATACCCTTTGGCTTGTATAAAACTTCAAATTCTCCTGAACAAAACTCTAAGCCATTATTAGTATGAAGCTTCTTGATATGGTTGCTAGTTTATCTCTCAATTATTATCTTTTACTCCTTGAATGTATTGAATACATTTGATTTATGCTTGATGAAATATACACAAACTCTTCCTGAGTAATCATCAATAATGGTCAACATGTAGTTTGCACCTTTAAGTGATGGAATGCGGAATTCTCTCCACAAATCAGAGTGAATATAATCCAATATACGTTTTGTAGACTGAGTCATTGTGTTGAATTTTACTCTCTTTTACTTGCTGAAAACACAATATTCACAAAACTTTAACTTGTCGATGTTTTGATCATCAAGATATCATCTTTTGCATAATTCCATCATTCCAGCTTCACTCATATGCCCCAGATGTATATGCCAAAGTTTATTAGTATCAGAATCGAATAATTTCTTTGAGACAACAATAATATTACCTGAAATTATAGTGTCTCGCAGATGATATAAGTTGGCAACCTTCATATCACCCTTCATCACAACAAGAGAACCTTTGGTGACCTTCAAAACTCTACCTCCAGCTGAATACTTATACCCTTTAGTATTAAGAGTACTCAACGAGATAAGATTCTCTTCAAATTCGGAATAGGACAAACATCTGGCATAGTTCAGATGGTGCTATCAAACATCTTGATCTAGATAAAATCAATACATGTAACCTTGTAAGATGTATTTTCACCCATCAACATAGCTCACATCTTGACTTGCCACAGAGAAAACCTCATGTCGCGATCCAATAGCAGAAGATTGTACTTCAGAGTTGCTACGTGGAAGAAAATCAAAATTTTGCTGGTACGAATTTGTGTGTACCTAGCAAAAATCTAGCAGTGCAAAACTTCTGCTACACCTTTTGTGTGCACTTAGCGATCTTCAGTAAAACTTACTTAGGGAGCCAATCGATAGCTTGCATCTGCCTTGTTTTTGGCTTCAAATTTCGTGCCGCTTTATTGACTTTACATGGATTGCTTTATTTGCTTCTCATTGCTTTTCTTCTGTTGGTTGTTGCTTTCGTTTTCTTTGCTGTTTCCTTGCACCCGTGGGGCCGAGGAGAGACTGCCACTTGCTCGTCTTCTTTGTTGTACACGAGGCTTGCGCTGGCTGCTGCCTTTTAACGTGCAAAGCTTGCTTCTATTTCTTCACGTGCTGTTAGGAACGATCGGAAGCACGATTGCTACTGCCGCACTATATACGGACCGAGTATGATACAGATATGCACGTGTCTTATACTTTTCAGTAAAATATATTGTTCAACTGGAAATTTTTTTGAGCCGCATGAAATATGACTAAGTGAGCTCATTTCAAACTACACTTAATGTTATCATTCATAAGGACGAAATAATACCTCATGTTATCACATGATGCATTATCAGGTTTGTCAAATGGAACATATTGGAACTGAGACAGAGGAGCTGGAGGCCGGGGCCAAAGCAATGAAGAAGCACAAGGAAGAGGATAACCACATTAGATGCCAAAGATATGACGGAACAAAGCGCATGCGGATGGAACCAATAAGAACAAAGCCCACGTGGCTGGATGGAGCACACAAGAAAAAGGTCCATGTGAAAGGGGGAAAGAAAGCTCATGTGATGGTAGAGTAAAAGGGGGGAGCCCAAGAACTTAAAGTACAAGTTTTGGATAATATTTTTAAGCCTAATTCGGACCACCCACAAGCCCAAACGAATGCAAACTCGGATTCATCTCAGAACTCAATTCGGATTTGGTTTGGAACAACCTGACATGCAGTTACTAAAAATACCATAACTTTCACAAATGGAGTCCAATTCAAGTGTTCTTGGACTCGTTGGAAAGCTTATTTCAAGAGCTACGCAATGGATAAAGCATCATCTTTAAATTCATCATGAATCATCTGCTATGGCCAAAATAAAATGACATCTATAAAATCTGGTTTCCTTTTTATGAGGGTTCGAGTCTAAAATAATATTGGTTGAGTTGTACTCGGTTTAGGGACTATATGTACATCCTAAAGTACTATATAAGCCTTGTAATCATAGCCTTTAGGGCTCAGACCTCTTTTGATAATAAATATACTATTGTTTGCGCTTGAGTTCTATGAGGAATTACCGAATTAGGGAGTTTCTTCAATCAAGATCGTTCATCCTTTCCGCTGGGAATAGAATGCACGATAGATCTTTGCTTGGTGGTCGACGAAATCGACGCGAGTATGTTTTAGCAGATTAAAGAGTGTTCGTCTCTTGCACTGGCATTAGAGGATCATTATAATTCATTAATACTCCCGTGAGTATCCAATCCTACGTCGAGAAGATCGGACGACCCCAATTTGGACATGACGCGACTTGGGGTGAACGCGCGAGACGCTGAGTCAAAAATGCGCTGCGCGAGATGGATGCTGGTTTGGATCGGATGATTTTTTTTTTCTTTTCGTAAATCTCTCAAATCCTAATATCCTATCCTCTGATAGCACTTGTTGCAAATAATGCATAATAAATTAAAGACAAGAGACATAAATTTTTACATAAAAAATCCTTTCGAAAAAACCACGAATGCTTGAAGGCAAATCACTGTAATAAGAAGAGATTACAATGAAGCGTTTCTCATGGAGCATATTTTCCTATGGACTGCTGAAGTACATATATAGTGCGAGGGAAAAGAGTCCCACACGGAGAGAAAATCGAATCAGAGTCGGTTGTTACAGATTAATACCATGTCTAATACAAATTATGCATACACATGTCATGCCATGTCTGGCATGAGGCGATGACGTGTCCTAGATGGACACGATATGAATTCGGATAAGTTTTTCAACATATATAGTTTTTTTTCCCCAAAATGATCTTGAACATCTGTTTTTTCAAATGGCCCATTCCTTAGACTTTGAAGGCGTGGCAGGAAACATATGTCACCTATTGTGCCCCTTGCTCGACAGGATGGGGAGGTTGCGGCAATGCAGTTTGGTGCCGAAGGAGACGGTGCTAGCGCATCAGGGAGCCTCGCCGGCATGGCAGGCAGAGCCGATGGGCTCCCCTGAGGCAGCCTCCATTCCACGCCCCCGATGGTCGTTTGCCCGATTAACCCGTATAAATTCATTGTTTTGACAGGATAATGGTTTTGGGTGGGCCGATGAACCAATTTCATCTTTTAAGTAATATAGATATATTACTAAAAAAAGAATATATCATCCGTAGCCTGACATAGCATCTCGTAATGAATGTACGAATTATAACAGCCCTAAGGCGAAAATATGGAACCGTACGACACCCACATTGTCGTGGCTGGTTTGTACCCTTTGCCAAGTGACTGTACTGTACTTTCACGTCTCACAAAATAAAAAAGATTTTACCTGTATTGACACTTTTTCAACTCATTTTTGCAAGAATAACAGTCGTTGTGTGAATATTACAGAAATAGCATCTCCACTACACAAGCACCACGCGGAACTTATCAACGAATGACACGACACCACATGACCACTGTACGGCCACCGTACCGTGCCCGCTCGATGGGTTGGTGGCTGCGCTGCAGGGTTGCCGTCTCGGTACAGGGACTCGGTGAGGGCCATCAGGCCGAGGCTGCCCCTCTTCCTGGACAGCTACTCCACCCACCAGCTCCACGGCATCTCCGAGGCTGCTGGCTTCGGCGGATCAAACATCGCCCCCACCGCCTGGGAGGACAACGAGTGCCCGAGCGAGTCCCGCTTCCCCGCTCAGGTAAATTATACCGCTACTACATCACGACTCAAGCTGGACTAATCTAGTTTCATCCCTCGCTTATTTAGCTTGCTGTTAGTGACTGCTCATCATATAGTACTAGTTCACTCGTCTGTTCTTGTTCCTGGGGACCGAAAAACCAATCATCCTATATAGCCTAGCTTGTTCAGCCAGAAAGAAGACTGCTACTGCGGCTAGTTTAGCTTCCATC
Organism: Melocanna baccifera; assembly: GCA_036346265.1. Classification (NCBI taxonomy): domain Eukaryota; kingdom Viridiplantae; phylum Streptophyta; class Magnoliopsida; order Poales; family Poaceae; genus Melocanna; species Melocanna baccifera. The sequence goes on along the minus strand of CM070694.1, from coordinate 19,332,827 downwards.
CACACAAAATAAAGATAAGATTAAACCGGGGCTGAATGGTCGAGGTGATTGGCAGGCCTTGGTATCAATCAGAGTTGGGCTGGTTGGTTGGTCTCCTCTTGTCAAGCTAGCTGGCCTAGTCATGGACAAGGAAAGGAAGAAGAAGCCAAGGCAGAAGAAAAGCAGTGCCTTGAGCTGTCCGTCGTCTCCCTGTCCCATTAACGCGTCGATTTTCCATCCCTAGTCATCCACGTGTCCGGTCGTTGGTAAGTCTGCCGCGGTGGCCGTACTGTTGAGTTTCTATTTTTGAAATTTTCGTGCCACGATTGCCTTTTTTTAGTTAGTATTTAGAATAGCGATGATTTATAATTTTTTAATGGTAAGTTATTGTTTTTTATTGTAATTGAGTTGACTTATTTAGTATAATTAATTATTTAAAATAGGAAAAACATATTAACCTATTACGAATGTTGCAAAGAAATACAGAAAAAAAACATAAAAAAGTAGCAGGCATGGAGAAAACTCATAAAAAAGTAGCAGGCATAGAGGAGACATACAATGGACTCATGTCTATGGCCATTTCTACGTATTTCTAGGTACTTATTTGAAACACATAAACGCAGGATTTTTTTCTAGAATTATGAATAAATTAAACTATTTTACATGAAATTTCTGTTTTTCAAACATGCCTGTATTTGAGTGGTAGTATTTGGTTTGATGCCATCGTGTTAATTATCAAAAAGTTGAAGTCCAATTATTCGTGTGAGAGAGTACGAAGTAATAGTAACTCGCGTGCTATTGTAGCCGATATAAATGAAGTCACTACAGTGTATAGGTTTTGTCTTAAAAAGATATTTTATTTAAAAACTAATTATTGTAGAAAAGTTAAAAAGTAAATTTTAGAAGCATAAAAGAAGAGAGTATTGTCTGTCTCGGTGGGATGCAATCAGCAGGGCTAGTCAGCATGCAACGAGTAGATACCGATATTAGCTCCGACGTGCGGTGTCATTGGTTTTCGTGACCAAGTAGCTCTCATTTTGAGCACGTGATGTCGTAGGAATCTTACGTTCTAAACGGGGCCGAACAAATGAAAGCCAGGTCAGTTTCCTCTCAACTGAAGGCAAGACCAATTTGTGTTCAGTGAGTGAGATGTGCGGTCGTCGGGCCTTGTTACGACTAAACGAATTACGAGCTCGAGGAATAGTGGACGGGTTCGGCTGCGTATTGGACGGGGAGGCTGCTGTGACCCAACAAAAACGACAGAGGACGCGATTTTCCCTGGGCAGGCCATAGTTTCCTGCGTGTTTTCCCTGGGCAGGCCATAGTTTCCTGCGTGTGCAGTGACTACAGATAAGAATTGCACCGTTGCCACGGATGCAATCTGAAGCCTTAGAGGGCGTTCGTTTTAACTATAATTTTTAATTTTTAGTTAAAATTTTACTGTATTGTTACCAGCATATGTAAATACAACGTGACCCATTGCTGTTCTGTAGACGTTAACCCCTCCCGAATTTTTGACCCATGCGGCGCCAGATTGTCAAATCTAGTCCTTGACGTCCGTAATTTTGGATTTGGCTTCCTGCCCGAACAGAGTACGAAAGACCGACACGTGACAGGTCTGTGGCCAGAGAAATTTTATTACGTAACAGGGATACAGATGGGTCTGTGTAACAAACCAATAAAATAATAGCGTGTGGTGTTAAATACTGTAGCAAACACTGCTTAACAATGTAGCACAGGAAAATACTGTAGCATTTTGTTTTTTTGCTATTCTCGCTGTGTTTCCGTATTTGTATAGTGATCTACAGTATTTTGCTACAGTATTATACAGTGTTTGCTATAGTATTATATGCCACGTATCACCATCTCATTGATTGTTACACAAACCGACATGTATCATGGTTACACGATAAAATATCTCCTGCGGCCGAGGAGCTCAGCAGCGGCGGCACGCAGCACCCGCCAAGCGTGCGCATGCATCACCGCTCTCCGTGACTTTCGCGCCGCACGTGCGGCGACTCGGTCCGGACTATCGACGGACGGATGGACGTGCTGGCCAATCAGACTGTGCCATGCATCAAGCTAGCATATATAGGTGTAGTGTAGCTAGCTAGCTCCTGCTGCTGCTGTTCGTTTCGAAGAAATTAAAACGAATACATCAATCGACGCTTTCACTTTCTTTTTCCCCCTTGACGGAGTGGTTTGTGGACTATACACTCTTTGAGGCCGCGTACGGCCGCAATATATTCTTCGCTCTTCTTCTCTCTGCTCTCCCAGCTCTCTGAGCCCGGCACTCGATCGCTTCCATTGTGCTTGCGCTGTGCCATTCAAACCAACCCAAGCACGCGCGCAGAATTAATTGACCGAGTGACAAGATGGTGAGCCAGGTCGCCGACGAGAAGCCGCAGCTGCTCTCCAAGAAGGCCGGATGCAACAGCCACGGCCAGGACTCGTCCTACTTCCTGGGATGGCAGGAGTACGAGAAGAACCCATTCGGCCGCGCCGCCAACCCCGGCGGCATCATCCAGATGGGCCTCGCCGAGAACGACAGCTGCACGAGAGCCAAATAACGCACGCTGAGTGCTTGTCCGAGACAGCAGCTACACATATACACGTACATATAGATAGACAGAAAGCTAGCCAGATAGAGATACAGATATACGTACATGCCCTACGATGTGTGTACATGTACCTGGTTCTCGGCGAGGCCCATCTGGGTGATGCCTCCGGGGTTGGTGGCGGGGCCGAAGGGGTTCTTGTCGTACTCCTGCCATCTCAGGAAGTAGGACGAGTCCTGGCCGTGGCTGTTGCATCCGGCCTTCTCGGAGAGCAGCTGCGGCTTCTCATCGGCGACCTGGCTCGCCGTCTTGTCACTCGGTCAATTAATTCTGCGCTCGTGCTTGGGTTGGTTTGAATTGAAACTGGAGGGCACAGCGCAAGCACAATGGAAGCGGTCGAGTGCCGGGCTCAGAGAGCTGGGAGAGCAGAGAGAAGAAGAGCGAAGTTTGGTGCCTCCCAACGTCGGAGGCTCGGTCGGTATATAATAGGGTGAGAGCTGCCGATGGAGGACAGAGAGCCACATTTTTCTTTTTGTTGATTTTCGGATAGGGAGGAATAAGAGAGAGTGGAGAAGAGGGAGGGGTTAGCGTCGACAGAACAGCAGTGTTACTGCATGTAGACGGGAGTAACGCGAGGGTTAGCAGGAAAACAGTGCGTGTGTTAATTAGTTGCCGGCTGGGTCAGTCGTCGTAAGACATCGGCGGTGTGCTGGTGCAGCCGAAACGCCGTGGTTTCTGAACCACTACTTCCTCCGTCCAAGTATATTACACGTATTTTTTCTTAGTAAGTAGACTAAAAAATAGTAAAAATAGCTATATTGCTCATAATTATTACATCTAAGTATTATATTTAATACATATATGTACAAACTAGCAAATAAAGCTATATATTTATTTGTATTATAAAAAAACACCACACTAATTTTATATTAGAACATAAAATATGTCTTATATTTTTTCACAAAAAATGCATCCTATATTTATAAATAAAATTATTTAAAAAAATTCATCCTACAAATTTGTACGAAGAGTGTAATCCATATTATTCTGTCATTAAACAGTACGTAGTAGTAATGCTTCTCTGTGTGCAAACGTGATTTCTCTTCTTCTCTCGTTTCACCTGGGACTGCGGTCACAAGCATATGGGCTCCACGCTTGAGATGTGTGTTGGCCCTGTGGGGCATATAGAGTGCTCCTCTGCTATTGAGTATTGACATCAGTAAGGTAAATTACATCATATTTTTCTTTTTAGTTGATTATTGAGATGTGTGTTGGAATATTTACTGCTATTGAGTATTGGCACTATATTTCGATTTTCGGATAAGGAGGTGTCGCAAATAATAAATAGAAAAATAAAGACAAGAGATATGAATTTATACATGAAAAACTCTCACGGAAAAAAGACAGACACTCGAAGACAAATCACTTGCTCTTCCTATTGGCTACTAGCGTATATATATAGGGTGAGGGAACTGAGTCTAACACAGAGAGAAAACCGAATAGGAGTCGGTTGCTACAGATTGACATCATATTCGATATAACCTATGCATACACCTGTCATACTACGTCTGGCATGATGCGATGAAGTGTCCTATACAGATGCGGTATGAATTCGGATTAACTTTAACAATCAGCCTAATTTCCTCCGGTAGTTGAAAAATGTGATAGACTCCTCAAAAAAAAAAAAAAGAGCACTTACACCTTAAGTGCTAAAGTAAAAAGGACTAGTGAGTATTACCAACTAAATTTAACCTTTGCTCAAACTTAAATATATGAACTGACTTTGTCAACATATCAACTAGATTATCATGAGGACTTATCTTGTAGACTTTAATATTATCTTGAGTAATGACACCTCAAATATAGTGATACCTGATATCAATGTGTTTGTTCCCTCATGGAACATTTGATCTTTTGTAAGTCAAATGACACTTTGATTATCACAAAATATTGTAGTGCAAGATGTATTTTTACAAAACTCAGTAAATAAATTTCTTAGTCAATTGGTTTCTTTGTAAGCTTCAGAAATAGCTATATGCTCAGCTTCTGTAGTAAATAAGGCAACGATAGCTTGCAAAATTATTTTTCAGCTAATAGCACACCCTCCAACAATAAACACATAACCAGTGAGAGATCTTCTTTTATCCAAATCTTCAGCAAAAATCAGCATCCATATAACCAATGACTCCATATCTAGTCTTTCCAAACTGTAAACAAGCATTAGATATGCCTCGTAAATATCTAAAAATCTATTGAACTACTTTCCAATGCTCTTTTCTAAGATTAGTCATATATCTACTAACCACACTTAATAATTGAGATAAATCGGGTCAAAAATATACCATGTCATACATAAGTAAACCTACTGCACTCGCATATGGAACTTTAGATATATACTCAACTTTATCATTTGATTGTGTACATGACACTGAAAAAAGTTTAAAATGCGTAGCTAAGAGAGTACTCATTGGTTTGACCTTATACATGTTGAAACGATGGGACAACCGGTTGGCTGCCGTGGTGGGCGGCAACTAGCGGGCGACTGCGGCGAGCGGCTGCGGGCAAGGCTGAGGCGCGAAGACCAAGCGGCAGGTGGCCAGATGCAGTGGCGTCTTTGGGGCACCAGTGGGCGGCGGCGGCGGACTCAGCTATTGGTGGCGATGCCAAGGTCCAGCCTTGGGTGGCGATGATTGTTGGGCGCGTGAAGTTCGACACGTTGCTTCAGGCGAGTGAGCGGGAGAAGGGTCGGCAGTGGCTTTAGAGGCGACGCTGGCAGCTTCTAGTTGGAGACGAGTGGATATGGGTGCAGACGGTGGCAGCTTCAAGCGCGGTCGGTCGGAGCGGTTGGGTCCGGCTTGTTCAAGCACAACGATCGGATGAAGCCAAGGTGGCGGCATCGGCGGACGAGTGCACGGCGGTGGGCCTCCGGGCGTGCTTCGGGCATTGCACGGTGGTCCTTGATCCGGTGCAGTGCAGTGGCAGCAGGTCCGACTTCTTGGGCGGCTGCAGCAGGGTTTGCTTTAGGCGCGACTGCTGGTGAGGTTCCAAATTGTTGCGGCTCCAAGTGATCGATTGGTGACGCCCGGAGCCAGGATCGGCGTCAGGTGGTGTGAGCTCGGCTGCGACGAGGAGGTCGGTGGCGAGCGACCTCAGGCGTGTGGGTCAACAGCCTCAGGAAAATCAACGGTGGCGGCTTCAGGCATAGGTATCCATGCGGCCTCGGGTGGCGGCTTGTGAGTCGGCCAATGAAGTCTCTCACAACGCTGAAACATGTGTGATATTTCCAGCAAATCCAATCTATATTATATCTTGATCGATCTAAGTTCAATTAGATCTATCTAAAATATTAACAGAAGATCATAACGAATCATGCTAGCAGATTTCAGATTGATCTGAGACTAGAATCACTAAAACACATTTGATCTAATCATGTCATTACAAACAGATCTAGTATTAATCTAGATTGGAATATAAATTACAATGCATAATAGATCGATTCATGAGTTGCATACCTTTCATCTTAGAGAGCGATTCATGCTGATAACGTGTTAAAAAATTGATGTAGAACAGATGAAAGCTAACGCAATCACGCAATCAATTAATCATCATGAACGGAGTACAACAAAGTAGATCAATCGAAGAGGAGACACTAATTGGGAGAGAACACCAAGGAAAGCAATCTTTATTAATTCTCAGATCTCTATTTACATGGTACAATACCTCTATATTTATAGTCTAAACCCGCCAAGGGTAATTGTAGTATTTGCCCACACCGGAACCTTCCAAGTTTCGTAACAACCTTTTGCTTACTCACTGAACTTGGCTCGATGGATGTTGCAGCGAGCATAGGGGTCTATTATACTGCGAAAAGGAAGAGGACTCTTCTCCAGCGACGCGCAATGGCGGAGTTAGAAAAAAATTTGTGGGTTGTGCACACTGCGCATGCTACATCTCCTTGGATGCGCCATCAACCACCGTGCCACGTTTCCTTAGATGTATGCTCTCACCGTGACCGCTGGGCACCTCCTGGCGCGCGCCCTTGTAGTTGTCGACTCACCGTGCCACCCATGTAATTTTTTAACTAATGTCCTATAACCTATGTTGTCAAATTTTCTAAAGTTTAACTGCTAATACGTTTAAAACTATCTAAATTTTTTGCTAAAAATACTTTTATAATATTATAATTTTATTAGTATATAATAAGATAAAGTTATATATAGTAATGGTCAAAGTCACGTTTCGTTGACCATAAAAATAAAAATATCACTTAAAAAGAACGGAGAGAGTAATAAAATGTTAACGTTGGTAAATCATGCATTATGAATATTGTATTCACATAGTACTTTAACGTTACTATATAATTAGTTAGGTTTTTATTCCAATTAGTTGGCTACTTTATATATTTAGTTGTGAAAATAATTTAATTTTATAGTGTCATAATGATAACAAATACTAACATCAAGAAATAAATTGCATAGTTTTTTTACTAATATACTATATAATCCATATGACAGTTTGTATAGTCTATCACTCGATTACTGGTGTATGCCCAATGAAGGCTGGTGAGAATGTTGCTGACAAGGCTGAGCATCTCAAGTTCATTTTGTCACGTGTGTTTGGAGCGGCAAGCCGACGATGCTTGAAGTGCAACTGCAGAGGATCGAAAGCCCCCCTGCCGGAAACGTCGCGTTTCCATGGTGAAATACGCATCCGGCAAAACGAAAATGGTAGCAAACTGGGGTACGCACGATGCGAATGTATGACGGATGGGTGCTACGTGTTTAGCCTCTGTACCGTAAAAATATCGCAGAGCGCATTCGGTATTCACACGATTTACGTACATACCTGGATGTGTTGCTATGGTTCAAAGGCCTGAGATGATACGCTTTTCTTGCGGCTAACTAGTGGAACATATTCTTTAAACGGGTGCTCAGAAGTTGCCGCAACCTGTTGGAAGTTCAGAAAAAAACTGCTGCCACAATCTCGATCGATGCAAGTCACCTCCAATGCGAAAGAAGGTGCTTAGAAGTGAGTGTGCCACGTTCTCAAGCACCTGTTTAGAAATCCAACCCTCCAACTCAGGTACCTCTCCTTGAATGCGGTTGCATTCTCCCACGAACTCATAAGCATCCGTGAACGCCTAACTAAGCGTCGATGCTGAAGTTTTGGCATATTCTGCCCCCCGACGTGCCAAGGAACTCTAAGCATGCAAGCCGTCGCTGCCGGGCCGTGGAGGTGTCAGCGGTTGGGGAGGCAGTGGTTTTCGTGGCAATTATCATTATTGGCCGTGCTCAGAAAGACGATGCCGTCTAGCGTTTTTTTTACTATTTGATTTTTTGTTTTTAATTTTTTTTGTATTCTTTTGTATTGTTAGTGATGAATTAATATTTTTTAATTTTATTTTTTTAAAAATTAATTATACTAAATAAGTTAATTCAACTATAGTAAAAAATTAACTATAATAAAAATTATAAGTCGCCGTTGTCCGACAACCTCATTGTCCTCTGGTGTATATGTTTGTCGGGTCGCCACGGCCCCGTGCCCGAAACGTCGTAGAGTGATCCCGAGCGCTTCGGACGGCCGGGGCTCCCGCCGCGCCGCTACCATTATCGTTGTTTTGATTTATGCACGTTTCTAAAACCATCCATCAATCAATCGGTGCCATACGTAGCACTAAGTACCACCATACGATTATAATTTTGTTGATCTGGGTTCCTTTCTTCATCGAATCATTGGAAGGCCACAAAACGCAAAGTACAGGGGGCACGTATTTTTATCAGTGTAGCTGTCAGACATTACGGTCGAGCCACTGAACGCATGGTATGCATGCACATGCGTGTTCAGTGATTCGGCCACACTCTCGCTTGGTTCTTTTTCCAGTTTATATTTATACGAACTACAGTAATTAATTTTAAAATAATATATATTTAAAATAAGATTAATAAAAAGATTATAGTAAAATGTATATTGAATTCAGCTCTACCGATCAAAATCGTATGTGACTATTTCCCTATATATACTACCTCTCACAAACAACCAAAATTCACATATTTAAGGCATAAGCCATAAATGGAAAAAGAACCACCCTTTCTGCTCTTCTCATCAGGGCCATGTGTGTGAGCCTACAGTAGTCGCATGTCTGTGTTGAGAAACCATCATCGGCGAGTCTAATTCGATCGATTTCTTCTATGCAAAAGAGATGGATCAAACACAGAATAGTGTAAACAATAAATTGAATACAGAGAGATGAGAGGGGAATTTCTTTTTTTATTGTTTTCTTTGTTTACATACACTTTACAATAATTAAAATCTCCTATTTATAGACTAAGTGGAGGGTGCCCACCACAGGTCAGGCTTGTAGATCTAGACCCAAATTTCGCAACAATCTGTTCCTCTTCTTTTGCTCCAAGTAGAACACGTGCCTATCAGTTGGTGTTGCAATGTACTCCCTCCGTCCTGTAATATAAATCCAAAACCTATCATAAATACAGAACAATGAAATATTAAATGTAAGAAAAAGTTAATACTATACCGCTATTAAATAAAAAATATTGTTATATCTCCACAGGATAATGCAAAGAAACAATGGAAAAAAACAAAAAACCTGAAAATAAAATAAAATTAAGAAACCATCACATTCCAAGTGATTTCTAGCTTCTCAAAGCCAGAAATTAGAAGCCAAAGCCACTTGAAGTAGTCAGTAGGAGTCAGAAATCAGAAGCTGAAACCACTTGGAGTGACCCCTATATGATGAAAATATTATAGTAACTATATCTTTAGTTTTTACAATAAACTTATATTATAAGAAACTCATTTAAAAGTTAGGACTTATAATATAGGACGGACGAAGTATAATTATTATTGTATGCGACACTCGAGATATCATCATATCGGAATCAGAGATGAATCCAACTTTGCTGATGGCGAGAGGTTGGAGATGCAGCTAGGTTAACCGAATATCCACTCGATCTTGTCCAACACCCAGTCGATGAGCTCGGCGAGGCCGCCACCGACGGTCATGTCCGTCTCGGGATCGAACGGGTGCGGCGCCTCCGGCTCGGTCGCATCCAGCAGCCGGCCGATGGGTATCTCCGGGCTTGATCGCTCCAGAGGCTTGACGGGCCGAAGATACTGGGCGGGATCCGGGCAGTAATCCTGAAACAAACGAGATTGTTAGTGAGTTAGAGCCTAGTCCTCGTTGTCAGACTAAACATTACAGTATCTGAGCCCAACTGATAAAGACAAGCCCAAGCCCAACCCATGACGAATTGTGTCCATGTGGTTGGCTACCTGGTCGGCGTGCATTTTTCTGACGAAGGTTTTGAAGGCCCGGTAGTTGTTCCCCGTCAGGAGTTCGTCCGACAGCCGGAGGTACGTCACCGCGGCGACCCGGCGAGCCGGCGCACCACCGCGGTCGACGCCGTTGGGCCGCGCGTTCCTCAGCATCTGGTTGTAGCCCCGCCGGTCGTACCTGCTCAGCGCGTTCTCGCACGCCACCTCGATCCCCTCCCTCCACCCGGCGCTCAGCACCTGCACGCACGAACGCACCGCCGTTAATTCCAAGAACGTTGCTGTGGTGGATTGGATACTGTACTGTTGTTGCCTACCTGTTGGACGAGTTGCTCTGGGGCACTCATGGCCTCCTCGATCTGCCCCGAGTTCGTCATCTCCGCGCACGTGAAGTTGAGAATGGCGCCGTCGTGCCGCGCCAGCATGCGGGCGATCGGCCGGTAGCCGTCGCGGCCGCCCAGGTTGTAGTACCCGGCGGCGAGCTCCGCGGCGTGGCTCGGGTGCATGTACCACCAGTGTATTCCAGACACCTGTAGATTTCGCTTCCTCGTCTGTAGTTTAACAGCGCAATTCCTGGCTGGCTGCAGTGCGATGATAATTTCTGCCGTGAGACGTACCTTTGCGGCGAGCTTGACCTTGCACCCCAAGAAGGCCCTGTTCGCTTCGTCAAGGATCCTGTCCCCGTGCTCGATCAGCTTGTTGGAGTACCATGTCAGGAAGAACCTCCCCTCCTCGGTGAGGTACGTCCCGCCGTCCGCCGCGAAGAACCGCGTGTCCTCCGGCGTGTCGTTGTACTCTCCGGCGTCGTCAGGCAGCTCCCATTCCGGGTGTCCGGCCTCTGTTGCCGCCGCTCTGAAATCCTCCTCCAGGTACTTGTCGTAACACTGCAGCAACGTTGTTTAACAGCTTAAACAACGCGATTACGCGAGCAGCACACTACTAGCAAAGTATCACCGTGACAGGGCACTAGTTCTGAATTTCTCATGCAGCTAGGTACGGACGTGTCATTTAGACAGGGAGAGATGCGCCTTACTTGGAACCGTCCGATGCCGGGGAACACCCACCCCTGGTCCTGTGTGTAGGATGGGTACCTCAGTTCACCTGCAGGGCCAAGCCCAACCTGTATGTCCACGATCAGGCCAGAGTCCAAGAAACCTGCCATGTTCTCTCTGAAGCTCTTCATGAAGTCTGCATATAACTGGCATCACAAACAAGTGACAGGTTGATTAAATTGTCTTTGATTCAGCCGTCGTTGTACCATCCGCAGTGCAAACTCTCAGTTTCAATGTTTCGAATTAGTGTGGTATTTGCTCCACAAGAGATGCAAGCCTGAAAGTGCATTAAGATTCTTAAGCTTAGAGCTGCACCTGGATGGCAGTTCTGCCCTGGAAGAGAGGCCGGTCGTCCACTCCGATGGTGAGGTACTCCTTGTTCCTCGTCCCGCTCGAGCTCGTGTAGTACACGTCCGGGTCGGCCTCGCCGACGTCCCTGATCCACCGAGGTAGCGGGATGCTGACGGCGTCGCCGACGTTGCCGCCGCAGGCGTGGAACGACATGATGGCCTGCAGCTTCAGGCCTTCCTCCTGCGCCATCCGGAACAGCTCCCTGTACGCGCGCCACTCGTACCGCGCCTGCCCGGCGCCCTCCACGATGCCCCACCACACGTCCGCCATGACGCCGTCGACGCCGGCCTCTCGCAGCCGCCGCAGCTGCGCCCTCAACCCCTCCGCGTCCTCCAGCTCGTTCTCAGCGGTGACCACCTCCAGCTGTCACAATGTCAATCGTAAGGAGGGGTCATGTGATGCAACCAAAGCTTGCAGGTACATGAATTTTGGTTCTTACGGGGAGCATGACATAGACCGGGACGTAGTTGGCCAGCATCTTCTCCTCGTCGGTGACCAGTGGTGGAGGCTGCCCCGGCGAGCAATGTAGGAGACACGAAAACACTCAGTGTACGTCGCTCAAGAAGCGCTTTTGTGCTATGCATATGTCAAATTGCTTACGCAGCATGCCTATACCTGTGCCTGTGGTACAGGAGAAGATTGCGCGCGCTCGGCGGCGACAGCTCGGAGAGGAGGAGCGGAGGCAACCGTCCTCCGGTAGCCGACGACAAGCCGCCCAGTGGCCGGCGGTGGAAGAAGCGCCGGAGATGCCGCACGGCTCCGGCAAGCCCATCGCTGCAGCTTGGCCTGTGACGATGGCGAGGTCGTGAGCATGATGTGCGGTTCTTGAACGGTTTTGTCTGAGTGCTTGATAGTTGTTACTGCTCCAATTTTGCTCTGTTCGATCGGCCTTATGTAAGTGGCCGTCGTTGCCGTTGCCGTTGCCATACCATCTGCGTGACACACAAAAATGTTCCTTTTTGGCGATGTGCAGCCGTGGGAGGAGCCTGCCCGGACCTGCCGGTGTCCATGAAGGTGTGGTTTCTGTGAAGTGTGTTTTTGCGCGCGTGGGCATCCTACCATGTTTATTTTCTCTTTCGTTGGCTCGCTCTGTCCGTAGATTTGTTCAGTTTCTTTTCTTTTCTTTTTTTGGTGGTGATTGGTGAACGTTGGGGCTGGGGAGAGGGCGAGAGTTTGGACTTTTTTTTTGGGCTAGTTGTCTCCTTTGGTTTTGGCTCTGTGCAGTGACAGCTCTAGCAATGGTGTGGTTTCAACCTGAGGGCAAACTGAAATTTGAAAGGTCGGGAAGTGAAGACGGAAATGATTCTTTCTGACCTGGCTTGTTTTTTGCATAATCTATGAACTACTAAGAAGAAAGTTTTTGAAATGTTTACGTCTAATTAAATATATTTTTGTCTGAGAATTCACACTCTTATACTGTATTTATTTATTTTTCTCCAAATATTGATCTGTAACAGGTTATTGTAAAGCGGAAATCCTTTCCCCCTTCAAAATCCGTATCTCGGCGTCTGGGCCCACGACCGCTTCTCCGCATCCCACCGCCCCCGAAATCCCCCAAATCCCGACGCAACCGCGAAACCCTAGCGCCCCTCTGGCCACCGTCGTCGGCCACGGCGAGTCCCCCCGCCGCCATGGCCTCCCCAGAGGGTTCCACGTGGGTCTTTGACTGCCCCCTCATGGACGACCTGGCCGCCGCCGACTTCACCGCCACTCCCGCAGAGGGCTTCTACTGGGCGCCGACGGTGCAGCCGCCGGCGCAGCCCGTCGCCGCGGCGGCGGCTCCCAACACCTGGTAATTGCGGGTTTCCGGCCTCGATCGCGCTCAGCCGTGGCTGGGCTGGATGCCATGGTTTGGGTTACATTTCGTGTCCTGATTTGCTTCCACGATGTCTGTATGTTATCGTCTGTAGCGTAAATTGAGATGGATTATAGCATAATTGTTGTTATTATTGGTGGTTGTAGATTGGTAAAGCGTACTAGTGAGATTTGGGCCATGGACTAGCAATTGCGTGAGAGGAGATGATTTTGTACAGGAGGGCAAATGAGCCTTTTCTGAAAAGTGTACGTTGGCAAGGACTGTTCACAATTTATGGTGCTCATTTGATTTTGGGTGCATATACTACACATGCAGTGCATCAAAGGCATGCACAGTTTCATGTTTATTTGGATTGTCATTGGGGATAGTTCCCATGAAAAAAATGACATGATCATTGATGACATTTAGGAATGTAACTGTTTTGTAGAATTTTGGGGGTTGCTATAAAACATGCTAATGCAAGAATTCATGGTGAGAGTATGAAGTAAATGGTATCAAATTGACTTGTCGGAGGTTTGCATGTTTATCACTGATCCAAATATTTGAGAGACCGGATTCTGCAAATATCCTGATCTGGAGTATGTAAAATTAATTGCACTAACATGCTATATTGAGGCGGATAGTGAACAACCTGGTGGATTTTTCCAGTGGCTGATTTACCAAGGATCAGAAAAAGGAGGGGGGGGGGGGGGTTGTTTCGTAGACCTTTCTGTTTGGATGCTAACATGAAATGCACATTTATCGAAGAACGTTTTCATGTTAGGATTATTTTTTTGCTACTCTTTGATTTGTGATAATTTTTTTGAGCAAGCATATTGCCTGCATGCAACATCAGGGGTGACCTCATGTGTTGTGTAATGTAGACCCTTATTTTTTCATTCCAGTGTTTCACCCACCATAGGTTACGGTGTAGTGACTTACAATGACCCAATTAGTGCATATAACTACCATATTGTGTTAAATTTGCACGAGTCTTATACTGCCCTTGCTATGTTACTTTTGTACGCTGCTTATTGTCGTGCATTATCTTGAGATTTGACATTCTAAACTGCAAATTTATTTAATTATTTTTGCACCAGTGCTGAAATCAATAGCTCTGTGGACTGTGAGCATGGCAAAGAGCAGCCAACAAATAAACGGTGTGTTTATGTCTATTCTTTGTTTGTATTCCATTGTTCAACTATGTATTTTGCATTCCTGTTCTCTGTCGAATGTTTCTAACTTAGCATGAAAATGCTTCAGTCCTAGGTCAGAAAGTGGTGTTCAACCAAGCTCCAAAGCATGCAGGGAGAAATTGAGAAGGGACAAGCTGAATGAGAGGTATGTTCCCTGCCAACAATCACATTTTATTATTTAGTTTGATTTTCTTCCTGTTGCAGTATTGCATTTGTTAACTGTAATTGAACTAATGGACCTCTTTTTGTTAGGTTCTTGGAATTGGGTGCCGTCCTGGAACCAGGGAAGACGCCTAAAATGGACAAATCTGCTATATTGAATGATGCTATTCGTGTCATAGCTGAATTGCGTAGTGAAGCACAGAAGTTGAAGGATTCAAATGAGAGTCTCCAAGAGAAGATCAAAGAGCTGAAGGTCTGTCCTGTTTCATATAGCTAATTGTTTACTATGCATCTGTTCGGATGGGGGATAAGCCTCTCTTATACAATTTGCACATATTGTTTAGGCACTTCATATTATTTTATATTCTTGATTTATGACCCTTTTGTCAATTTGCTTGTTCATTTTTGTATGAAATTTAATTCATTCAATCATATTACGGGGGGAAAGACAAAGGGATGGTCAAATTATTTTGTAAATGGTAGTATTGATGGTAGTATTAATGTACATGTCAAATTATTTTGGCAGTACCACCCTTACAGATGACATGTGCAGAAATTTGTTTGGGGCTATGTATACGGTGCTTGTAGATTTGTATCCCTGTTAGTTGTTTGTAATATTTTGCGGTTTTACTTCTTTTGTGTTGCCTGCACCCTGCAGTGGCTAAGAGCAACTGTTTGTGGATCTCATAGGCCTGTAGATTTCCACCGATCTGTCAACTCTTCCCTTGTTGTATACTTGCATTAATTTATTTGTTTTTGAACATTGGGTTTTGTTTCATTAATTGTTATCTGGAGGTATATAGTCACCTTGTTTTTAGTATGTTGTTTACTATAAGATATACGTGTTCTAAACTACATAGCATTCATCCAAGGAACAAATCAATCCTCAGATCATTTGATTTTGCAGGCTGAAAAGAATGAGCTGCGGGATGAGAAGCAAAAGCTGAAGGTAGAGAAAGAGAGCCTGGAACAGCAGATAAAGTTCCTGAATGCCCGTCCGAGCCTTGTACCACACCCTTCGGTTATCCCAGCCACTGCATTTGCCACTGCTCAAGGACAAGCTGCCGGGCAGAAGCTGATGATGCCTGTCATCGGCTACCCAGGATTTCCCATGTGGCAATTCATGCCACCTTCTGATGTTGATACCTCTGATGACCCCAAGTCATGCCCACCTGTTGCATAAGTCAGCAAAAACCATTTGCCTCATCTTTTGGAAAGATGCAACACTGCCTTCCATTGAAGTCTACTCTGATTCTCAGTGTTATGTAGTCAAACTCCAGAACTGAACTGAAGCTTGTATGTACCAGCCGGTGACATGGGACGATCTGATGACACCGTTGTATATTATTAGTAAATAAAATCCATCTGTTGAAGCAAATGAAGATTAGATGCAGTAGAATTATTCCTTGTTTGCCATATTTGCCGACTTGCCCGTGATTTTGTATAAATAATTAGTTCACAGCAATTGTTTGGTCCATTCTGGACCAAGTTGGTCTCATGTCTCTTCCATGTGAAGACTGAAATACAGATTGCGAAATGCAGGTGGAACCAGGATGGATGAATCTGAGTCTATGTTATGTTGCGTCTAAAGATGACCTCTAAGCAAGACGTGCCCTCTAACAATATTCTTCTATATTTCGAGTGCTAAATAACTACTTTTTTCCCCTCTTTGTAACTTCTGGGAAGTTTCATTGTCTTAGATCTCAGATGTAATCTGTCAATTTAAAACAACTTGATAATCTGTTGCACCAATCCTTGTTCCAGTTTTTCCAGGAGCAAGTGTGCTAGTAGTACAGTATACTGTAGTACTACTATTATAGGGCCTGTTCTTTTTGACTGCGGCTGATGGCTTTTGGCTGCGGCTGATGATTTTTTGGCTGTTTGCGACAGAGATTGCGGAAAGAGAGATACTCGCTTGTGATTTTTGATAATACAAATATTTCGTTTAAAAGTTAGTTACTGTAGCAAAAGCCAAAAGCGACTTTTAAAAGCCGTAAAGAACAGGCCCATAGTTACACGTCCCAATTCACAATAAGAGCAACAAAATGTTGCGTCAAAATTCAACGACTCGAGCTAGCTGATGCAACAAAAAGACGAGATAACAAACACACCTCATTCATCGAAGGAATATTTTGGATAACAAACGTTTCAAAGCAGATTTGCACAAATTAAAACGTAGTAGAAACTTAAGGACCTGTTTGAGAATGGAATTACAGCGTAGTATCCGTATGCCAATTACAACGAATTTTTTTTCGATAAGGGAAACTTTATTAATTTTCAAGGTTTAAATATCGAGAAGATATAAGACCCTGAAAACAATTCCCGACATCTGCATAACCAGGATGCACACAACCTAAAGACAAAAAAGTACAATCACTGCTAATGACAATCAATCTGCAGACTAGACCGCCACCCATGAGCCTGGAAAAAAACTCCTTGGCCACTCGGGCCAAATGTTGAGATGTCATTGCAACTAAATCCTGCGAAGATGGCGGTTGCAGAATAGCCCAGGTGTGAAGCCAATGAATGACTGAGTAAATAACCTGAAAAGGGGAAACATGATGTTTTTTTTTTTCAAATATCAGATCATTCCTGCATAACCATAGTGACCAACAAGTAGCAGCCACCCCTGTTAGAAACAGATATTTCAAATCTGTGCCAACACTCCCTAGCCAAGAACCAAACAAGTGAGACACACTACGAGGCTAAGAAAGTCTTGAAGCTGCTCGTAAGATAGACCAAACAGCACGAGCAAAACGACACTCAAAGAACAAATGGTTAATTGTTTCATCCGTATGACAAAAGCAACACGTCTGGTTACCTTGCCAATTGCGTTTGGCGAGATTATCTTTTGTCAGCACGACCCCTCTCCGTAGGTACCAAAGAAAAATTTTGATTTTCAAAGGAACTTTTAACTTCCAAATCTGCTTATTCAAGTTAGGGACATCTATATGAATTATGGCTAGGTAATGTGATTTCACCGAGAACTGTCCGTTTTGGTGGAGGTTCCAGCGAAATTCATCAGGTTCCTGGCTCAAAACAATGTCAGCAATGCGAGAAAGTAAATCATTCCAAGCTACTAACTTATGGTTAATGAGATCTCTCCTCCAAGAGAAAGTGGGAGGCGAGGTACTAAGGGCCTCTGCTACAGTAACCTGCTTGTGTCGGGCTATATGATATAGTATAGGGTACTGTTCTCGCAGGGTTGTCTGACCTAGCCACTTGTCCTCCCAGAACCGAACTTGTGAGCCATCATTAACTATAAAGGAGCTGAAGCGGAGAAACTCTCCCTTCACCTTCATAAGGCTTGCCCAAAAATGTGAGTCCCCAATTCTCCACTGTGCTTGGGAAAGCGGTTTGGAACGAAGATATTTTTTCTGTAGAATTTGTTGCCAAGTACCATCAGTTGTTAACAGTTTAAAGAGCCATTTACTGAGAAGGGCCTTGTTCATAATATCCAAATCATGAATTCCTAAACCCCCTTGGTCCTTAGGCTGGCAGAGTATACTCCATTTAGCAAGGCGATACTTTCGTTTCTGATCATCGCTCTGCCAAAAAAACTGAGAACAGAAATAATCCAGTTTATGGAGTACCCCTTTTGGAATTCGAAGAAAGACATCATGTAGATGGGTAAACTGCTCAGTACTGAGTTAATCAGCGTTAATCGCCCACCCGTCGAAAGATGTTTGCCCTTCCAACTACTGAGTCTTTTCTTGAACCGTTCCTCAACTCGTTTCCAATCAGCATTTGATAGTTTTCTATAATGTATAGGAATTCCTAAATACTTTATAGGAAAAACTCCTTGATTGCAACCAAACAAATTTGTATATTGATCGACCGCTTCCTGTGCCTCACCGAAGCAGAATAATTCACTTTTATGGAAATTGATTTTTAGATCCGATAGATGTTCGAAAGCACAAAGCAATAACTTCATGTTACGAGCCTTCTCTAAGTCATGTTCCATAAAGAGGATTGTATCATCGGCATATTGTAGAATGGATAATCCGTCCTCTACCAGATGAGGCACCACTCCATTGACCTGACCATCTATTTTGGCTCTTTTGATCAAAATTGAAAGCATATCCGCAGCAATATTGAAAAGTAATGGAGATAGCGGGTCACCCTGGCGAAGGCCTTTTTTGGTTTGAAAGTAAGGCCCTACATCATTATTTACGTTAACTGCAACAGAACCATCCGAGATGAATGACTGCACCCAAGATATCCACTTTGGCGAGAACCCCTTCATCCGCAAAGTCTGCATTAAAAAGGTCCATCGTACTTTATCATAAGCCTTTTCAAAGTCGATCTTAAAAATGACTTCACTTTGTTTTTTCCGATGCAACTCATGGATAGTCTCATGCAAGATGATGACACCCTCTAGGATGTTACGTCCTCGCATAAAAGCAGTTTGAGTTGGACTAATAATGTGATCCGCTACTGAATTTAATCTGATGGTAGCTACCTTGGTGAAAATTTTGAAGCTGACATTTAAAAGACAAATAAGTCTGTATTGTTGAATTTGATTGGCATCTTTGACCTTCGGGATTAATGTAATGACTCCAAAGTTCAGGCTAAACAAAGGTATGTGACCAGTATAGAGAGCATAGAACATTTGCAACAAATCACCTTTAATGACATCCCAGAATTTTTGGTAGAACTCTAAAGGAAACCCATCCAGACCAGGTGCTTTGTTATGTTCCATATCAAAAATTGCGTCCCGAATCTCCTTTTCAATAAAGGGAGCCGTTAGGAAGTCATTTTCTGCCTGTGTGACCTGGGGAATATCATCTTTTCTAGACTCGTCCAGTGTAAAGAAATTTTCCTCAGGTTCCCCAAACAGATCTTTGTAAAATCTAGTAATGTAAGTTTTGAGATTAGCTTGTCCTTCGATCTTTCCATTTTCATGTTCGAGGGAAAATATTCTTTTTTTCCTGTGTTTGCCATTGGCAATCAATTGGAAATAACGAGTGTTATTATCCCCTAGTAAAAGGTCGGTAGCTTTTGCACGCTGGTAATACTTGATGTCCTCCTCCCTAAGGAGCTTAGTCAAATGATCCCGTGCCTGAGCAAGTTGATCTCGCTCAACTCCCGTTAGTTCTCTAGTTTCGGCAGCAACATCAATGTCATGAATGGTGGACTGAAGATTGTCTTTCTGTTGTTTATAATCCCCGTTGGTATATGACGCCCAGCCTCAGAGATGCTTACGTAAAGCACTCAACTTGTGATTCCATCGCTGGACCGGATTCCTCCCATACACTGGCTTGTTCCAGACATCTACGACCCTATCATAAAAATCGTCTCGGGAGAACCAGCTAAGTTCGAATTTGAATTGTCGAGTTATACCCGTGTAAGCCGGTGATCTTGTATCCAAAACTAATGGGGTATGATCCGATAGACCTCTATCCAGAGCTTGGACAGTCATCAGAGGATACTTGAACTCCCATTCCGTCGACATTAAAATTCGATCAAGTTTCTCGTAGGTAGGGTCAACGCGTGAATTCGCCCAGGTAAATTGTCTACCTGCTAAGTCAATTTCCCTAAGATCAAAGCTATCAATGACAGCATTGAACAGAAATGGCCATCGGATATTAAAATTATGCTTGTTCTTTTCTGAACTATGTCTCATGATATTAAAATCACCACCAATGAGAGTGGGTAAAGGATTATGCTGACAAGCCCGAACCAGCTCAACTAAAAAACTTGATTTGAATTCATCTTGAGCTGGACCATAGACTTCCATTAGTATCCATTTGAAATTATCCGATTTATTGCAGAGATGGAATTTAATATAAAATTCCCCTTCTACAATCAGCGATAAGTCAAACACGGATGCATTTATGCCTAAGAGAACACCACCCGATCTTCCCCGCGGGGGAAGACAGTGCCAAGTGAAATCTAACCCGCCAGAGAGTCGAGCCAGATGCGGCTTTGACATTTGATGTTTCCTCATCTCCATGATAGCAACGAAGTTTAAATTGTGAACTTTGATTGCTTCCGATATATATCTATATTTAGCCAAGTCTGAAAGACCTCTGCTATTCCAAAAGAATCCTTTCATGAATAACTCTATTTTTTAAGTGTAACCCCTTTCTTGCGCAATCTATTCTTTTTAATGCTAGATTTGGATTTTCGATCGATAACCGTCAAGTCACAAATTCGTTCTGCCAGGTCCGCATCGTCATATCCAATAACCGAGATATCCTTTAATAAATGATCGAGAAGGGTACTATCTATTGCATTATCCTCCATATCACTATCCTCAATAGGATCACAGGTGCTAATGTTATGAGTGTTACATTTACCTTTCGACCTAGGTGACACAGTTCTACGATCAATTTCAACCCTTTTGAGAGCATTAATAGAAAGATTAACAGTTTTACTACAACTACCCAGTACGAACCCAAATTAGTTAAATTGGAGGCACATTTATCACTAGGTATAGTAGAAATTGAAATGTCTGAGCAAATATGAGACATACCAGGCATAATGTTATGTGGAGGGAAAGGCGAAACTAGTGACGATCTGTGGTCTACCACCGTCTTGTGCTCCCCTGGCCCATCTAAGTTACGGGATGCCGTACGAGTCATTGCTCTCTTTAAAATATCCTCATCTGCAGGCACAATTTCTTGGCCAGAAAAAGACAAATTGGCTCGTAAGCTTCGTCTCTTACCCTCAAGATAAAAAGACCCACCCACAATCTCCCTTGTATCAATACCTGGAGAGGAAGCGAGCACTAGGCTGGGACCTCCTGCAACCGGTTGCAACATATCATCTTTCCGGACGGGTAGGTTGTGCGCAGACTGTGGTGCAAGGTCTGCTGCAGCTTGCTGCTCTTCCGTCAATGCGCCACAGCTTGGAGTAGCGACTTGACAGCGCCTATACACTTTAGGCACAGCCATCGACTCCATACCGGCCAACCCATATCCGCCTTCTATGCTGTGCCGCGTGTCACCAACAACAGATACACCACTCTTTTGCGCAGCATGCTGTGATACCTCCAATAATACTAGATGCTTCCCAGAGTCAGCGGTAGCGGTAATTGGACTGGATGAAGCAATGAGCGTTTGATCCGGAGATCCAGTAAAAACAAGTGGCCGCGTTTGATTCGGAGATCCAGTAAAAACAAGTGGCCGTGGTGAAGGAGCTGGCCTGTTCTTTCCGAGCGGGGTCACACATATCGTTGCCTACATATGATTTGGTCCCGAAACAATTGGAGTATGTGCTGAACTGCTGGACGAACCATCCCCTTTGGACTTCTTTGCCGCATTTCCAGGCCTTCCTGGCCGGCCCCCTCACCATCGTTGTCCATAAGGTCAGTATCCGGAGATGGTGGCATCGCCGGAATAAAGTCACTACTCTCCATACTGAAGGTAATATTGTATCCCTCCAAACTGAACACCAAGTGTGTTGTATATGGCAGTAGATCTTTATTTAACATGCCAACCAAAACTCTAATGATACCTTTTTGCCTGTATGTCAACATATCCGCCTCTGAAGTAGCCCCGACAACAGATCCCAAAGCCCAGAATGCAAGAAAATGTCTCCAGGCGTGTGGTACTCCGGTGATATGTACCCACACCTCCTCTAACTGATAAGCCGGTTGGATGTCTGCTGTAGTCTGCCATTCTGAAATTGTCAATGTGACACCATGGTTCCTTAATCGAAATTCAACATCTGCCATCCGCTGGAGTTCCTCCATTGAAGGGAAGGCGACCAGAAACGAATCCTTCCCATGTGATAAGGCCTCCCAATTCCAGTCCACCCTGGTCAGCTTCGCTAGCTCTGTTTGCACTGCCTCGGCTGTGAGGACACCTCCCGTCACCATAACCAAAGCTGTAGGCGCAGGGTCTGGAATCTCCGACTTGAAATCAAAGTCAAGCATCCTCAAGAAACACATGTCATTTGTGCCATATCCAAGAAGGCTTGCATGTGGCTTCGGCATCTTGAGAATATGACATTTACTTGCTAGATGAGCATTCTTCTTATTGCATACGTAGCAATCCAAATTTGCCGTGCAGCCGTTGACAGCATGGCCTCCGGTTTTGCACCTCCAGCAGAAGGGGTGTCTTGGTTTCTTGACCTTTGCCCCTCCCTGATCACCCGGAGGATGCTGAGATTGCACTGGTCCGGACGGCGTGTCCCAGTGAGGAGCTACTACCTCAGCCGGAACAAGTTCCCTGCTCTGTTCCCTGCCTTGCTGGGACTCACGGGGTTGATATCGCTGCTGCTGCCATCCACAACCACGGACTCCATACCCTCCTCGGCCACCAGCGGAACCTCGCCCGACCCCAGGCCCATCGCCGGCTTTCCCCTGCCCTCCCCAACCTTGCCCAAGGCCACGGCCAGCGGGTGGACGAGTTTGCCATTGATCTTGTTTGGACGAGTGGCGATGCGGTGATGACGGCGAGCGGCGATGCAATGGAGTCAACGGGCGGCGATTCGATGGTGGCGGCTGCCGGCCCGATTGCCCCGGGTGGGAGGTTGGTGGCGACTGCTGGGCGGCCATCTCCACGTAAGAGGGTCTGGCGGCTGCACGGTCTATCAAAACAGGACTCGCCCCTTGAGTTAGGGTATTGGAAACCCCTGTGAACCAGTTTGTTTGCAAGGTGGGGCCATGTAATCTGCGAGACAGATCCAATCGTGATCGCCCGTGATTCTGAGCTTGCGCAATCAAGGCATTCCGATCCGTGTCAGTGACGGAGTTCAAATTTTGAACTACTCGATAATCACGGACGGAGTGCAGCAGGGGGAATCGCTCCGGTGGCATGAACGCCGCCAAATTCCTGACCATTGGTTGATGTCGAGGAAGAGGGCCCTTCCAAGGATGAATGGCGCATCCACGTCGTGGAATGTCCCTTCCTATCCCCCTTGATTGAGGCGGTTCAGCAAGATCCGGATGGACTACCCGGCTTGCCGAATGCTGCTCGTCGGCCAAGGTGCGACGAGTTGAAGTCTCCACTGAACCAAATTGTTCCCACCAACGGGTCCCTGCAGGAAATCCTATTGATGTCCAAAATTGCTCTGACAATTCCTGTGCCGATTGCTGTTGTCATTGGCATCTGCTCGCCGTAGTCTGAGTCTGAGCGCCCTCCTGTAGATCATCCGGCAATAGAACAATGTTAGGGGGAAACAAAGCACTAACCTCAATGTGATGTCCATCGCCTTCAATCAGATCCGAAGTAGTGGACTCCACGACCGCACACTCGCGTGTAGAAACATCCACGAGGGAGGAAGGTCTGGGGGCGAGGGTGAGACGCCGGCGATCGCCACGACGCCCTCCCGGAGGTTCCTCCGCCAACCTCCCACCCGGGGGCTCCATCGCCCTCATCGCCCTCCAGTTACCATGAAGAATGAGTCCTCCTTCTCAACCACATACATGTCTAAAAAACTCGTTATGGAATGAACACATGAAAAAAAAAAGTTAAAACGAGTAGAAAGAAAGAGCCTTTGGTAATTGGCAATGGAAGTAAGGTACACTAGGCCTACTCATGCGTGAAAATTAGTATATGATCAATTAATTCATGCATAATTAAACACGAATAGCTTAGGCAGATTGTACAGCAAACGGTACGTACTTACGGTGTCGCCGACCATGAACGTCTTGCCGGCCACCCACTTGTCGTAGTAGACGTACGTGTCCCACCCGTAGGAGCCGCGCCCACCGTGTAGTCCTTCGCCAACGCCATCGTGGCCAACACCGCAACCGCCATGACGGCGAGCAATGCTACGGAAGTCTTCATGTTTCCCGTCGTCGTTGAACGGTCGACTGAAAGGCTGCTAGGAGAATTAGTAGATGTTTTGAGTACTGCGATCGAGTATGCATTGTGAATATTGTATTTAAATGGAGTATATAATTAGTTGAGATTTCAACCCAATTAATTGATTACTTTATATTTTAGTTATGAAAATAATTTAATTTTATAGCGTCATAACGATAACAAATACTAACATTGACAAATAAATTTTATAGATTTTTATTAGTATAATACATAACTCGTATAACAGTTCATATACTCTACTAGTTGAATAAATAATCCATTCTCCTCTGCGTGTGCACAAGTCCTTGGCAGCTATTCGGGACCCAAGAACTCGCTTGTCAAGTTGCCAATTGCCATTATACTTTTGACTTGAAAAGTTGTCATTAACCTCTGAGAGCTTGTCTGGAACGCTGGCCGGAATGTTCTTACTGTAAGCGGAAACTTTAATTTACAACATTATTTTGTTCAACCTTAATCATACATCAATATACCTTGATCCATATTGTAGCAAGCTTTTCTCCCTTGTAGTAAGTCTTTTCTCTTATCTCTGCCTTTTCCTTACAGTGTTCTTTTGATGATCAAAGAACTAGCAATAAGTACATGTGTGTATATGCTCTATCGTTTTACAGACTTTGTTCGAGTCTGTGAATAAGGCAAATGTACACTACTTGCTTCCTTCTTTCATTGCGTCGCATCAAAGAATTGGCAAGGAGTATCTATTTATAGCGATGAACAGCTTGCTTGCAATAGCGATCGCGTCCCCGCTTTTTTATACCAACAACCATGCATGCAAACAACTATCCTGACACGCATGCAAAGCCAATCAGATCTGCGCATTAAAGCTCTTTTATTACTGCATACTAGAGAGACACACACATGCATGCAACTGCACTCAATTGCTAGATACACACATATAAATCCTTATGAAAGAGAGACAAGAGGGATTTAAATGTGTAATCATTAATGAAAGTGATAAAATACTTTTCATTTCCCCAGGAAGGAACATCAAAAGGACCACAGATATCAGTGTGTATTAACTCTAATGGTGCATTACTTCTTGTGGCAGGATGCTTTGATATATGCGAGGTTTGCTTTCCTTTAATGCATTCTACACATATGTTCCAGTCGACAAAATCCAATTGAGGTAAAATTTCACTATTCATCAACCTCATTATTCTTTCTTTGGATATGTGACCAAGTCTTTGATGCCATAGGAAAGCAGAACATTCACTATGTGCACTACGTTTATTGCCAACATAAAATTCAACATTAAACAGAGATTCAAAGAAATCCATTATTAAGATTAAAGCGATACAATCCTTCAGATAAAGTACCACTACCATAATAGTACTCACACTTATACAAGGAAAATACACCACTTCCAATCTTAAACTTAAAACCTTTATTATCCAACTTAGCAACAGAAACTAAATTTCTAGCACATTCGGGAACATAAAGACACTTTTCAAGATCCAAGTGGCATCCAGAATCTAGAATTAAGCGATATGTCCCAATGCCTTCAATTTGTGCCTTCATTCTATTTCCCATATACAGGAAATTTTCAGTTCCACTTATGGGTTGGATCGAAAGGAATCCTCAGAAATATGCGACACATGAGTAGTTGCACCAAGATCTAACCACCAGTATTATTGGGAACTTCAATAAGGTTTGATTCAAGGCATACAGAAACATAATATGTACCTTTCTTTTCGAACCAAGCTTTTCGTTTTGGGCAATCTTTCTTGAAGTGTCCAGATTTCTTGCAGAAATGACATTTCATATCTTTACGGATTTGACCCTCCTTAACAGCTCCAGGAGTCTTATCCTTCTTTTTACCCTTTTTCCCTTGTTTTCCCTTACTGCCGCTAGCACCCTCATGAACCGTGAGATGGACAGAATTTTCTCTATATTTCTTTAATCTCCCTTCCTCTTGAACTAACATGGCCTTTACCTCTTGAAAGTTCCATTTATCTTTAATGGTGTTATAATTCACCTGGAACTGGCCAAATTCAGGAGGTAGCGAGTTCATAATGAATTGAACCAAAAAAGATTCATTCAAGTCCATGCCTATGGATTTCAACTTCGCTGCAAGATTAGCCATGTTTGTCACATGATCATGAATGGGTTGCGACCAATCAAATTTCTTAGTCGTCAACTCACTCATGAGACTCCCCATAATGGACTTGTCCGTAATGTCCGATTGAGAGTATTCTTTAATCTTCAACATGAACTCTTTTGCATCTTCCGTTTTGGGCATTGATGGCTTAACATTTTCAGCCATCAACATACGCATTAGATTTAAACTCAATCTGTTGGACCTTTCCCAAGTCTCTAAAAGAGACAAATCATCATCTGATCTTGTCCTCGTGAATGATTGGTTTATCCATAATCAATGCATAATCTAAATTCATAACACCCAATTGGAAACGCACTTGCTCGGACCAATCATTATAATTCAGTCCATTAAACTTTACAAGCCCGCTACTTTGAGCATACAGGTTTATGGTGGCTGCAGAAAAGAACATACTCAAAATAAATATTTTGACCAAAATAGATCCAGACAAAACTTTTAGATATGCATCTAAAACCATCTTTGGATGAATTTTAAATACAAACTTTAAAACTGTCAAAAGATAAATTTTAATAGATTTTTCAAACATACTCAGATCTTTACACATGCTATCTTTGGATATACATGTTACAAAAAATGTTTGATCAATCTCTTTCATGTTATTAATTATAAGCAATGATCCACCTTTGGGCGACCTTCAAGCTTTATAATCAATAAGTTTAATTGTATGGTCGTTGAACAGTATTAAAACAAACATACATAATTAAATATTTAAACTATTATAAGCTAGGCCACTTTGGTGACAAACAAGCTTTGTCATTCAATAAATATTTAACTGGCCATATTATAGTATAATTAGACCAATGTGCATATCCACCATAATATTAAATGCCATTACTGGACATGCATGCAACTTGCGATCTAATTAATTAGAAACCAGAAAAGAAATCCAAATAATATTTCTTTAATGCAAACCATACATGCAACACCAAGATATTAATACAGTAATTCTTCTGTCCATAAAATATGATCCCCTGAAATATATATAATGGGTCATGGAACCCTTCTGTTATCGCGCAGACATGTACACATATGCGGATAATGGGTCATGAAACCCTTCTGTATAAAACAGCCGCGCATATATGTACAAATAATGGGTACATCAACCCTACTGCCAATCAACAGCATTATATTCAGAGATCATAAATAGCAAAAGAAAGAATCCAACTATAATATGAATCATAAGTACTGCTATAACCTTGCTCTGATACCAATTGTTAGAATAAACTTTAATTTTGCAGAACTTTGCAGCACTTATATGATTCAACAAAACAGCGCTTTAGAAATGCACAAACCGACCTTGCTCGGTGTTTGAAACCTGCATGATGTCTTTCTTCTTCTCTCTACCTTTCTGTTGTTAATTTTTCTCTTGATGGACAGAGAGTTACCGATGTGTGTTTCTTTTCTGTGTATTGTCACGCCAAAAGATATGACAGAGCAGTCCATTTATAGCATACAAAACAGTGCCATGAACAGACACGTTCTTTGATGTTTGCTGCGAACAGTCGTGCTGCCATTCGTTCGCTATGAACAGACACCTGTGGTGTTGCATGCAGACTTTGTTCTGCCCTGCCGTTGCATGCAAAAGGTACTGACACATTCTGCCTTGTTGCATGCAAAAGGTATTGCTTTTGGCTGTTAAGCATGAGCCATGCACAACTAGAAAAAACTAGCAGACCAAACTACTAGTTCTCTTATGTATGCATGTACCACTCAATACACACACGTGTACACTTTAAAGTTTACTTAACAAAGGGAGAGAAGAGGGATTAAAACCCAATAATTCTAATACTTTAAATCTAGCAACCATCATACTAGATCTTTTATATTTAGAATTAATCTCATAAAATTACATAGGCCATAAAAGATTAAATTAATCTTACACTTACCGCCGGTGAACTGATTGCAGAGGTAACCTCGCGCCGGCCGCCTAGTCGTCTACTGTTACCTTGCGATCTGAGCTGAGAATGCAACAGGATTTGAGCAAAGTGCAACGCATTTCCTCCCCCCTCCCTCCGGCGGCAAGCCGGCAAAGCCCAAGGGCCAGAATTCGGCCGCGGCCCGCCGAAGGCCGGTCAGGATTTGGGAAGCCCGGCTGCCGCAGCCGCACATGCGTTGATGGGGTAGGAGTCCTTAGACGACCCGCGAGCGCGGGTCGATAGCACGGTTGGGCTGGTACCCCCAATGGGACGGCGCTATAAGCACGGACAGGATGGTCATCATCGTTTTCACCATGGTCATCTGATCTTCAACCACACCGAACAACCAGCAAGAACCTGCAGCTAGCTATGGAGATAATTATGAGATGTGAGCAGAAGCTGTTGACCCGAGCGAGATGAAGACAGCGGGAAGCAAAGCTTGCACCTGAGCTCGTGCGGCCGGGGTCTGCGCCAGGCGACTCACGACGGTGGCGTGTAGCCGTACTATAGGGCCAAACAAGCCAAGAATTCCGCACTCGCGCCCGTGCCGTGCATGGCGCGGTCTGCAGGCTTGGCACTGGCAGACGGCGGAGTGATACCTGTGCAAGGACGCAGGTAGGTCGTAGACCTCGCCTGGGCGAAGGAATCTGAGGCCTAACGACTGCATACCGGGCCGGACCTAGTTGACCAATTCCCTAATCAGTACGTGGAAGGGAAAACAAGAAGAGGGGGAGCATCTTCCTCTCAAAAAAAAAAAAACATAGCAAGGCTATCGATAGAGTTAGGATTTCTCTCTCACCGCTGTATATTTACTGTTGTGCCATTGTGATTGATCTCGATTATGTGTTTGCAATATTAATGATCTCGGCGACGCGAACATCGCTTTACAACAGAAATGTATCTCTCTCTCTCTCTCTCTCTCTCTCGTTACTATTGACTATGAACAGAGCCCTCTTGTTAGCCCACATCAACAATAAATCAATAGCCTTTTGATCATAGCTTCATATATTATCAGACCACGGATTAAAATATCCTTTTAACAGTACTTATCTTTACTACTTAAAACATTTCAGTTTATTAGTAATAAACCAATAACCACGTGATGTAGTCGGGGCAGATTGTTATCTCATGCATGATTGAATTCCCATAACCGTAGCCTGCAGTTTGAACTTCCAGAGTCACAATGGTCGCATTCCCTGACTTTCTTTCTTCACATATTCCTCCTAACCCCTGGTTGTCCTTCCTCCAAATGCTACAAGCTGACAACAAGTTTAGCAAAAAGCCATGGTAATAAGATGCAATGGAGAGAGCGTTGCCAGTGGAGATCACCACTAGAGAAGCATATGATGCCAAATAGTTCTTCATTTGCATATCACAAGACAATAGGTTTTTAATTAGATTTATCGCTGCCGCCCGCCGCTGCATCACCACTAGTCTCTCGTAGCCAACCGTTGCATCATTTCCAACCGGCTATCGCTGCCATGATGAATTGGTGTCATCATCTTACTACCAGATACATTTCTAGCCCGATCAAGAATCAAGTACTTGTCTTTGTACTGGCTGTGAGTCTGTGACTTCGTAGCTTGCCATGGTATGCAGAGTTAAGTTCTTGTCTCTGTATCTTTTTTTAATAGACTTGAATTGAAGTTTTTTTTGTTGCAATGAGACTGAATTGAATAATTGGTGGTGCGTCTTTCTATATTATTTTTGCCATAATGTTTAAATTTAGATGACAGTGCTTAGGGAAGTTGAGTTGTTGGGATCCTATTCCTATCCAACTTCTTTAATTCAGTTTCAGTTAAAACTTTGGTATAATCTGTAGCCTAATTGATTGCAGGGTCACAAGATATATGGGGTCTAATATGTATCCTAATTGTTTAGTCTAATACTCTAATCTGTAGCCTTATTCACATAGCGCTCTTGCATTGCCTAAGTTAGTAGCAGAGATATACGTGGACTGGTTTTCGGGATTGCTTAAAAAAATTACATAGGAGGTAATTGAAGATAGAATCTCAAGTACATTGCGCAATATTAGGCCTATATAGGTTCTTCTAATGTACTCTCTTTCCTTTTTAATTTGATGTTTTAGAGTGGCACATTATTCTTTTTTTATCTAATATTATAAGCTTGTGAGAAGAGCATCACTACATCTTCATGTATTCTACGTTGTACAAGTTTAATCTCTTTGTTCATTGGTCTCTAACATTAATTATCCCATGTTTAGGAGACAAAATAATTTAATAAGGTAAATACACACAAAATTAATATAACCATGAATGTGGTCATCTTTTGTATTTTCTTAATAAGTGTGCTGAAGTTTAAAACATAAAAGAAAATAATGGAAGGAGTACAAATAATCTCCACAGGGTAGCAAACCTGATTTGCTACTAGCATAAATTGCGTTTCGAACCGAAAATTTTCATTTGACGGTCCAAAAGGAAACGAAATCCAGCCATGGAAACTTTTACTAAAGGTTTGAGCTCTGATCTAGAGGAAAATAATGCACTATATATATATGGAGCATATCTAGTACTAAAGGCCTATTCAAAGCTAAAATGCTAAAACTTCTACAGAGCCATCTAATCTGGCCAGTATGGCTCGGATCAAGAAGGGTGTAACCCCCACTTCATTTAATTCACTTAATCAATCTTTCACAAAAAAACCCCGCATAGATTATTTTTTATGAGGTCTTGGTCTGTAGTGAGCATCTCGCTATTTAGTCTATAGATAAGAGCCTTAATCATTATAATTTGTACTTAAAAAGAGAAAACAATAAAGAAAAGAAGTTCTCCTCTTATCTTTGTGTTCAATCTATTGTTTTACTGCATTATTTTGTGATTGATCCATCTCTCTTGCTCAGTAGGAATCGTTCAGACTGGATTCGCTAGCGATGGTTACTCAACACGTTATCAGCACGAGTCGCTTCGATAGATCGCAAGGTAATAATCGAAGCACGGTATTTGCAAATTAAATTACCAATCTAGATCGCTTCAATTCCGCAAAATTTACTTTCTAGATTATCGTCTACAGTGTAAATCTGCTCAAAATCTACAGCGAGCAGACTTGAAGTCGCCAGCTAAACCGATCAGTAGATTTGCATGAAAGAATAGATATTGATTGCACTATAGATTGAAAAAAAAAATCATCACCACACGCGTCGCTTGAACGTGACCATGCTGCCAGCCGCCCGAATGTGACCGCGCTGCTCGCCGTTGCTGGCGCCGCTGCCAGCCCGGCATGGTCGTCGCCGTCATGGGGGACCCCTGACACCGTTGGCCCTGCATGGCCGTCATCACCACGCAGCATCGCTGGCACCGCCGCCAGCACTGCATGGTTGCCGTGCCACTCGGCCGTCGCCTGCGCCCCTGCCTGGGCCAAGGAAAAGTCCTCCTTTGTCTGTACAGAGTTGTAGTCCTTGTTACTAGACTTTGGGTTCAAACCCGCAAGGTACTATCGTTGAACAACTGTATATTAAACAAGACTTTGAACACCTCTTATCAATTTGAGAAATTGGTGGGGACTGTTGTAAATCCGAGGGCATTTCGGTAATTTTTTAAATTGAAGGAACGAGGAGGCCCACCTGTCGGTGAGCCGAACAAAGGGATGAGGAGGAGACTTCGTCTCCTACCTGAGCTACGATTCTCTCGGTTGATCTGAAATGAAGGGAGGAGATGGGCGATGACGATGTGTTCGGATCTGGCCATTGGCAGGGATTGCTCAGGTCGTCGATTTCACCACCTCCTTTTGGCTATATATAAGGAGGTCTCTTCTTTCGAGCAAAAATACAGAGAAAATCGTAAGCTCAATACTTCATTTCTCTCTTTCGATTTAGCTTTCGGTTTTGCCCTTGGATTCGGTCTTTGAGGTCGGTTCTTCACTGGTGACTGCCGGTCTCGGTGATGAGCTGTGACCTCTGGTGCTCGGCGAGGCGCACTGAGCTGGTGCTTCTCATGTGCTCGTGCAATATTTCCTTCACCTTGACTTTTCTGGCTTGGAGAGTTCTGATCGGCAAAGGTGGGCTTTGTATCTCCGACTACCACGCTCCTTTTTCGCGGTGGCACAGAGGAGTGTTAGGTTTTCTAGGACAGCACCTTGAGGCGTGCCTGGCTCTGAGTTCTTCTCGGTGATTTTGAGTATCACCAATTTTGTGAGTATTTTGATTGTCGACTCTTTGCAGTTCGTGATTTGCTTCATATATTAGTGATTTAATTGATCAAATATTGCAAAGAGGTTTTGTAGATTAACTAGCTTTGTGATGAAAATGGTCTTGAACTGAAATTGAATCACAATTGTCTAAGCAGTCGATTACTGAGATTCCCAAGTGTTAAAGTAGATTCCCGACTGTTTGAGTGCTGGTAGTCGAAAACGAGCAGAGTCGTAGCCGAGTGCTTGAAGTCATAGCTGACTACTCGAAGTCGTAGCCGACTG
The DNA here is from genome assembly GCA_036346265.1 of Melocanna baccifera. Lineage (NCBI taxonomy): Eukaryota > Viridiplantae > Streptophyta > Magnoliopsida > Poales > Poaceae > Melocanna > Melocanna baccifera. Next base: position 19,300,208 of record CM070694.1, on the reverse strand, counting down.
CTCGCAGTCGTAGAATCACTGTAACAGTGGCACTGTAGCAATCGTAGAATCATTGTAGCAGTTATAAAATCATTGTAGAAGTCGTAAACCACTATGATCGTAGTCAGTTCCGAGTACTCGTGGTCGAAGTCGGATCCGAACACTTGTACTCGAAGTCGGATCCGGACACTCGTGGTCGAAGTCGTATCCGAACACTCATGATCATAATCGACTGAACATGGTCTAGTCGACAGAATAGTGATCGTAATCGACTGGATCTTCTTTTGACATATTCAGTTGATGAAGAGTTTAAGACCATAGTAGCGGGACGGCTAAGATCAAATATTGTGTAACCCTACATCTGAGAGCACTAAATATTAATCAATTACAACCTGTGCTTTTTGTTAGTTTAATTGATTCTATACTCTTTACATTGTTATACATATTCAAATCAAGAGTATTCTTACATATTTTCTTGAATATGTGCTTTATTACAAATGATATGATTGAATTACATGATTACATGTAATTTATATCATTTGTATATCTCATGATACTTTCTTTAAGATTATTTATTTATGATGAAATTATATCTATTTATATACTTATACCGTATATATTCCAACAGTGGGTGGGGCTCGACCCGGGGTTCCCTAATATCTACTCGATGGCGCAGTGCACACCGGACCTGTCACCGGAGCTGTGCCTGAGGTGCCTCGACGACCTCGTGGGCCAGTGGTGGAAGGTGTTCCCACTCAACGTGACGGGCGCTCGCTCGACGCGGTCCCTGATGGTATGTACCAGTCGTCTGGGCTCGCAGCAGGTCATCCGGGAGCGTGTTGCCCGCATTGACGCCGTGTTGAGCTGACCACGTGAACGTCCACCCAATTATCACTTATCAGAGTATTCGCAAGTGGCAGTCTAGGCAGCGAATGGACAACACACGACGGTGACACGGCGCGCGGCAGCTCAACTATAGACGCGAGCTTCTTCGAAGTTTCACCGTATAACAATTACTCTCTCCGTATGTCCAAACAGGCCCGACTCGTTTCTATACAATTGTATGTACTAAAGTATTTAGATTTTTATGTGCCAGCAGATTTGTTATTGAGAGTACTTTCGTATAAATAATTTTGTAGCCTTCGATGGCGTATAATCGAAAAAAAAGGGTAGTTGTCAAGCACGCGTGACGTAAACTTTGTCCACGTCGTGATAATTGGTAGCTGCATTTGGAGGGAGAGGGAGTACGTTCTGGAACTCTGGGAGTTGCTCTCTCCATGCAACTTGCAGTAGGACTGATATCTGAATGCGCTGAACCTGGCCAACAATGACAGCGACGGGTGTACATTAATTAAATCAAGTGGCTAGATTGCCTCGCCCTACCAATGATTTGATCAATCGAGCGGATCAAACGCGTTAGCAAGTTGAAACCAGTACATCATATGCGCACACGTACACACATACTGTACGCATGCCTAGGAAAAGAGACCAAGTTGGCATGCCAAAACCGCCCTTTTTCTTTACTTTTAGGGGATGCCAAGACCACACTGGCGCAGCCCGTTGCGCACGCAGTAGTCCAAGACCAGAATACCATGCATGCATCGTCCTTGATGTTTTCCAACTAGCTTCAAGTTTCCATGTCTCACCAAGTTTCTTCCTTCCCCGTTCACGCCATGCACGGCCGCTCCTCGATTCATGCCGTTCTACTCCTCGCGGCTCTCGCGCTTCCGCTCGCCGCCGCTCAGCCGTGGCAGAGTTGCGACAGCGGCAGTGGCAACTACTCGGCAGGCAGCACCTACGAAGCCAACTTCCTAGACATCATCACAACCCTCCAATCGAACGCCACCACCTCGCCTACCCTCTTCGCCGCCGGCGCCTTCGGCGCCGCTCCGGACACCGTCTACGGCCTCATGCTGTGCCGCGGCGACGTCAGCGTCTCCGACTGCTTCGACTGCGGCACCCGGGCCGGCCGGGACGTGCAGAAGTACTGCAACCGCAGCAGGGATGTGGCCCTCTGCTACAACCAGTGCTACGTCCGCCTCTCGGACAAGGACTTCCTAGCCTCCAAAAACAACTCCGGCGAGGTGCCCCTCATAAGTGGCCTGAGCATCACCAGCCGCGACGTCGCGGGCTACGATCGGGCGGTCACCGGCCTCCTCAACGCAACCGTGCGGTACGCGGTGGACAACTCGACGAGGCTGTTCGCGACGGGGAAGCGGGTGGGGCTCGACCCGGGGTTCCTTAATATCTACTCGATGGCGCAGTGCACACCGGACCTGTCACCGGAGCTGTGCCTGAGGTGCCTCGACGACCTCGTGGGCCAGTGGTGGAAGGTGTTCCCACTGAACGTGACGGGCGCGAGGATCGCTGGCGCGCGGTGCAACTTGAGGTCCGAGCTGGACTCGCCGTTCTACACCGGCAACCCGACGCTGCTGCTGCAGAACGGAACGGCCGCGCCCGTGCCGGCGCCCGCTCCGGATGTTGTGCCGGGCACTACGGGAGGTAAGTTGAGTACTCCTTCGGATTAATTAACTCGATGGCTCATAGACACATGAATTACATTACGCGATTTGTGCAAGCTACTAGATTAGTGTATCAAGTAAAACTTGGTGTGCTCGAGGAAGGATCCAAAGTTAGTTTATCTTCTGGCTTGCTTGAATCGAGTCTTGTTTTTTACTCTTGTCAAGTTCTTGTTAACATGTCACTCATCTCGACTACTAGTACTAGCTAGCACATTATTTAAGTAAAGCGTGTATTAGATGACAGCATGTCACAGTATAAATCAGTAGGACCTATAATTACTAGATTACGCTGAAATTTGATAGGGTATTTAAGCACGTTACTAACTCAGTTGATTTTTACAAGACACCCACCTATTTCCAGATTCAAACTTTCTAATTCTTACCAACAATTAGTCCAACAATATATAGCTTTCGTGATACAAAAGTGATAATGTTGGGTATTGGTATTTAAAGGTACTTTCTTATGATAACGATTTTGTAGTTTTCAACAATATATTGTAAAAAAAAAATGATGGTCTAAGTTTAATCTTCAAGACCAAACCGAGTCAAATCACATCCTATAAAAATCAACAAAGGGAGTATTATATAACAAAAATAACATTTTGGGCAATGGGACGTTTCGGCCTCCTAGACAGATAAGATATTCCTACTCCCTCTATTATTTTTATTTAACGTTTTTGATTTTCATGGTCTGCAATATACGGCTTTGACCACTATTTTTTTAAATAACTTTATGTTAAAATATACTAATAAAATTATAATATTATGAACATATTTTAACGACAAATATAATGATCTAACTTTCGTATAGCTAATTTAAATAGTTTTAACGACAAATATTTTAACTTTCGTATATTATGAACATAGTTTAATATTATGAAAACAGGTGGCTTGCTTGGGACACATGCACTGCTGCACATACTTGAACTGAGTTTCTTTTTTCTTTTTTGCAAAATTACAGGTAAAAACACTTCAGCTAGCAAGCCACTTGAAATTACATTGCCGGTAGTGGGTGTGGCTGCCATAGCTGGGATTTCCCTTAGTATGTGGATTATGCTCAGGAAGAGAAGATCGCGAAGAGCAGAGCTTTCCCCTCGACGTAAGTCCTCGATCTGCATAGTTTCAGCTTCTTAATGTCGCACACTTATATGCTTAATCGTTAGCAATCGAATCAATGGAAATTTACCAGCTAATACAGTTGAGGACCTGGAAAGTGTTAAGTCAACCTTGCTATCTCTGTCATCACTACAAGTGGCAACAAACAACTTCGATGAAAGCAACAAACTTGGTGAGGGGGGGTTCGGTGCAGTTTATAAGGTATGACCGTGCGGCAATACCCTTTAATTTCAAGATAAGAGCAGCTTTGTATAGAAACTTGTATGTATAAATTTTGAATGGTTGCTGCACATCAGTTTTAGTTGGTGTAAATTAAGAATGGTCGAAATATGAATCAGGTGTGAAAGGCTGAGATAGAAGTTGTATGAATTTAGTACTCCATTGTTTGTTACAGTATGTGAAGCTTTTAAGCCATTACAGAATGTGGTATATATTGTAGTGTATCTGTATTCATATATAACCTTCATGGAAGATAATCAATTTGCTCAGGGAGTACTTGGCGGACAAGAAGTGGCCGTGAAGAGGCTGTCGAAGGGTTCAAATCAGGGGCTAGAAGAACTAAAAAACGAGCTAGTTCTGGTGGCCAAACTTCATCACAAGAACCTTGTTCGGCTTGTCGGTTTTTCCTTGGAAGAAGGAGAGAGATTGCTTGTCTATGAGTACATGCCAAATAAAAGCCTTGATACCATTCTTTTTGGTACCACTCCCCACAGAATCTAAATAGTACTCGTTAGCAACACCTACATGCTTGTGCAATGACCATGAAATTCACATTTCTGGTGTTAGATCCTGAGGAGAAAGGTCGACTAGACTGGGCGAAACGGTTCAAGATAATCGAAGGAGTCGCTCGAGGATTGCAGTACCTTCACCAGGATTCTCAGAAGAAGATCGTCCACCGCGACTTGAAAGCAAGCAACGTTTTGTTGGATGCAGACATGAACCCCAAGATCGGAGATTTCGGTCTCGCCAGGCTCTTCGGGCAAGATCAGACTCGAGAAGTCACCAGCCGCATCGTCGGGACATTGTACCTAATTACGGCCTTCGAAAAATCAATCGATTTAATTAGTTCCCTGGACCGGTAATTTCAGCTTAGCTAACCATGCTATGTATTCTTCTTGCTGCAGTGGCTACATGTCTCCTGAGTATGTGATGCGTGGACAGTACTCCACGAAATCAGATGTGTTCAGTTTCGGCATTCTCGTTATTGAGATCGTAACGGGCCGGAGGAACAACGGATCCTACTTTTCCGAGCAAAATGAAGATATAATAAGCATCGTGAGTGCTCGCAAACACACTGAAGATACTTAGGTTTTAGCGCTTGCGTATATGTTGTTAGTACTGAATATATGTGATTGTAATGCTAGGTATGGAAGCACTGGGCCGAGGGAACAATTGCAGAGATGATAGATTATTCTTTGGGAAGAAACTACCCTGGAGCCGAGGTGCTGAAATGTGTGAATATCGGTCTCATGTGCCTTCAACAGAACCCTGTAGATCGACCTACAATGGCAGATATCATGGTGATGCTTAACAGCGACACTACCAGTTCTCTGCCTGCTCCTGCTAGACCAACATTTTTCGTGGATGCGAGCTCAGCTTTCTCTTACAGTACTGTCTGACATTAATTGGTCGACGAAGTAGCGAAGGATCGCAACATGTTGTTACTTTCTTTGTTCAGTGTATTGTGCAGTGGCAGAGCCCAAGCAAGTGTAATTTACTTTGTTCCATACTGACTGGAACCTCCACAACTCATCGCCCGACGAGCCCAGGCAGTCACTCAGGCTCGTTGGGAGAGGCGGAGCCGCCTCTGGTATTGTGTTCACCGTTATGTGCTTGGCTTATTTTTAGTCTAAAAATAGGAGATAGTAGCTTTTTTTCAGTGTAAAGACGAGATCTTAGCTCGTTATTAGTATAAAAAAGATACTTAGTTTTTTTGGGGGTGTGGAGACGAAAGTACTGAGTGTCTGAGAAGAATAAAGATGACATCTGTTAGTGATATGTTTTAAAAGTAATCTTGGAGATAATTATATTACCTCTATATTTATGATCTTTGAATAATACTTTATTATGGTTGGTGCTTGTTTTCAGTCCATGTCCCTTGCTGTGAGGAAGTCAATCACGTCAACTGAGACGAGGAGTTGTGTTTCCTCTCCTCCATTGCCCTAAGCCAATGACAGCGGGTGATCCACAGCGAAAGTGTGGGCGCGTGTGTGCCGAGGGCACGTATGGCTCTGATACCAATGCTAAGTTTTTTTTCAAATCTTAAATTGATTTTGTGTGAAGATATTTTGGTCTACTCATTATATTCCTAGCTTTTCTGTGGTGCCACTCACAATCGCATAATGAGGCTAGAGGGTATGGACATATTTATAGATTCCACTTTCAGATGTTACAAATACGAAGTGACCACACCTATTTCCGATACACTGTAAGACTTCTGAATCATGTCACCAATCACGATAAGACATATCAGTTTTATGAATCTGAAATATATTATTTCCTAACATATATATGTGAGTCGTACGCCATGATCAGATTGTTTACGAGACCCATTCAAATCTGATCATGTGAGTCAACAACATACAGAGCCGATCATGCAAAATAAACCCAGCTATTCCGCTATGTGATGTACCCAGGTTAAACACACACACACATGCATATTAAATTTCAGTAGACTCGATCTTAATAAATATATTTACTACATTCTAGCACAGCCGTCCTTAGCACCTTAAGTATTAATTCCTTAGTTAAATTTCAAATCAAATTATTCCCTATCACATACACCAATAATATGAGCAATTTCACATTAAGTTAAACAAATAATAATCATAATAAATATTAAAAGCTATATAAAAAATTCAATACAATAAGTAGTTTATAGAAATCATCTTAAAAAATTATGTTTAAAAACCAGTTTCTAATAGATAAAAGGTTAGAAGTTCTTTCGAACGAGCGTGAGGGCGCTGGCTCGGCAGGAGGCCTGGAGTGACGCGACTTGTTTGGTCCTCAACGTGAGTGTAAGAAAAATGTTGGGCTCACATTGGGCTTGATTACAAATCGGAGCTCTCAGGTCGGCTTTTCTGCTAGACCCGGGCAAGGTCTTAACCATTTTCCAAATTGCACAGCCACCGGCACACCCTGGCACCCAAACGGAGATGTTTCCACGGTGTGGTGTAGTAATCTCAGACGCCATCACTGATTGGGGGAGCGAGAGGAACGGGTAGGTTTTGGTTGGAAAGGATAATCTCACCTCTGGCCGCGGGCCGTGGCCAACCACTCTCGACAAGAAAAACTTCTTTTTTCCCTCAAAAGTCTCGTTGCCACAGCATTATGTGTTGTTGAACGTCGTCGAAGCAGACAAGTCCTTCCCTGGAATAGCTCCGTAGAAAAGGCAGATCCTTCCACATCACTCGCCATATAGTATTCAACAGCAGAATCGACATTAGGGCCGTAGGGCAACAGAAAATTATGACTTTTATTGTCCATTCCTGCAAGTTGCAATCCCTGAGCATACCAGGTTAATAATTCTACTCACAGCCACAGTGCAAGATGCAATAATACTGATGCCGTAGGGCCTCTCCCTACATCATCAAGCTTGTTTCTAGAAATACAGTACACAACTGGTTCAGCAAACTGCTTCAAACAGTCAATACTCATCTTGGCGAACGTTCTGTGATGGACACTTCGTTCGACGACATTACCGTCGAATTATCTGTGTACCCAGAAGCTCTTGTGTAACACCTCCGTTTTCAGGGGCGGTACTTTACTGTTCATCCAACAGCTACCCAGGAAGTTCAGCTGTGAGACACTATAAATGGAGTGTACATCATTGCTAAAACTTGCACAAGAAAAGTAAATTTTATTTTAATATAAAGGTTTGGCAGCCGGAACTTACAGCGGGGCGACGACCCTGACAATACAGAACACAAAAAGGCACCACAGGCAGGTTTGAGTGCAGAACAACCCTAAAACAACACGTCGTATTCGTTGAAAGCGCCTTCGTCTTTGACTTCGTAGACTTCTTAATCTTGCGACGTACTTTCTGTTAAATTTTTGTTTGCAAGTATGAGTACAACCACCGTACTCAACAAGTCACATATGGAGACGCTAAATAAATACATGCAAGGAATTTCAATAAACTGGGCATAGTGGTTCCATAATTTTATGTGGATGCAGCTTTATTTCATAAACATTTAGAGCTTGAAAACAAGAAATTAATATACTTCTTAATAAAAAAGGGGTTCTTTACTTAACTTTTCATACTTTACCATTACCAAAACCATCAAAACCTTTTCAACCCTACTTATGCACACCAACGGAATCACCCATTGAACATAGCTTCGTAAACCGGAAGCACGGCATATCAAGATATGATTGTGATTTACTCCGAAGAATGTACTCAGCTTTACCCACAAGATTTCATAACTCCCGTGACAGAGCTACAAAAACAAGGTTGTTCACTGCTCATTTCTTTATTTAACCTCCGCTCGGTAGACTTCCATTTCGGATCCGGGCATCCACTAGCTAGGTCGAATGTTTTTCTCCTGTCCCGAGTGGAATCTTACCGAATTTGTATGATTTTACCCCCTCTCATACCAAATCCTTCCCTCCGTACATGCTTGGAGCGTTAAACCGATTTAAGCAGATACTAAACCAGGATTGATGAGTCAAACTTGTGGTTGAGCGATCACTATGTCCTTGCTGAGTATAAGCTTTTTCGATCTATCGGGCCCACGCTACTTCAAACCATTCCCTTTTCTTTTTACACATTTCCCACTGCCCACTGACAGTGTAACTATCACATAAAGTATCATTTTCTTTACTTTGAATTCACTTTTACAACGTAATTACTGGCAAAATGCTCTTACTTAACAATATAAGATAATTGAATTACCTATGCTACCATGGTTACTTAAATAGTATCATTTATATTTCTAGGTCTTGTCAAGGTGAATGTAGCTATTAAATAAATTGAGCTTTTGTTGGTGATGGGATATAACTAGTACCATGACATTTTAACATTCCTTTGTACATAAAATAACAATGCACGAATTACATAATGGAAATACTGGTAATTAAATAATTAACGGAACATGGGTTCAATATGTTCAAAAACATGCGACTTGCCTTGCGGAACGATCTCGATTAATTCGTATTCGTTGAAATCTTGAACTTGTGTCGAGACTTCTCCTCCTTGGATTGACTGATTTGTGGCGTCGTAAGCTAAAGCGAAAACAAGCAAATTAGGTCCACATTCCAAGAATAGAAATTGGACCGAGAAAGAAAATAAATAAATGCGAATAAAATTCCAAATAAAAGGGTTTAGGGTTTGGGTATGGAGAATTGGACTTCGAAAATGGGTTTATGGGCTCAAACTGGTCAAAATGGACATTTTTCATGTTTTCGGGTTTGGATGAACAGTGTCGGATCTAGGCATTGTTCCTTGCGGGTTCGGGTTGCTACAGTAACCGTGCCCGTTACTGTTTTTCTTCCTCAACCGAGCGCTCGCGTGGCCAGGGAACAGGGGAAGGAGGCGGTGGCTATTGCCGAAGTTGTGGTGATCTGCGACGGATTCCGAGAGTAGGAATGGGTTGCTGGCACTAAGGGGAGTCCATTTTAGGGGTCACTGGCGGCTAGGGTTCCGGCGATCACCGGCGGCGACGCTCGCATGCTTTTTGGGTTTTGAATGGCACAAGGGCAATCCGATAGGGGGCGAAGGTATTGGGTAGGGTTTTGAGCATCTTTGGGCCTAGAGGAAGCTCAGGGAAGTGCTAGTTCAGCCGGGGAATGCCCAGCTAGGGCTGTCCACGGCGGCCTCCATGGCCGGGCGGTGGTGGTCATGGCTAGAGTTGTGGGGAGCACGGGAGGCTAAGGAGAGGTTGGGGATGGCTTTCTAGGCTACTAAGGAAGCTTCACACGAATGCAATTGAAATCTAATTGGCTAGAACTCAAGATCGAGAATTTGAGCTCACCTCGGGAGTCTTGGCGGTTCTCGGTGGTAGAAGGAGCTTAGAGCAATTGGGCGGGGCTAAGGGTTGCTGTGTATGTGTGCTACACAGAGGAGGGGGTCCTGGGGTTTAAATAGCCGAGGAGAGGCGGTTCGGCCTTGTCCTGATACCGGCGGGAAGGCGGTGGACAGAGAGCTTCGGGAGGATTCGAGGGCGCTCGGTTCTGGTGGTCAGGGGAGAGTGCTGGCAGTCTTGGAGTACAAGTTGCGGCGGTCAAGGCTGTCAGGAGTTGTCAGGCCAGCTTGGATGGGTGAGGTGGTCGGCTGGGGCGAAAATCAAGCGGCGGGGGTTGGTCTCGGCCGGGCGGTGGGACGCGCGGCAGGAGAGGGGAGGTGTACGGCCTATTGACGACAGGCTTAGGCGTGGCAGTGATCGGATGGTGGTGGAAGGAGCGAGAAGACGCGAGCGACGGGGAAGTCAGCAATGACGGCTTGTTTTCGGACCGGCTACAGTGACTGCGCGAAAGATCTCAACTGGGGGCGGTTTGAGCAGTGGAATGGGTCGGGCTGGGCTAAAGCACGGGTGGAATTGGGTCAGGATGGGCTTGGGAAGAAAATCCAACAAGAAATTGAAGGAAATTTGAATTTTGTAAAAATCAGATTCGTTTCATCTTGGTCTTGGATACGGTTCTACATACACATTTGACTTGTAACTAGCACTAACCTCCTGGATGCAGTAGGCTGGCCTGGACAGAGAAGGGAGACGGACAGTGCGACTACTAAACATGATATTTACCGACGACATCATCGGCCTATCTGTGGGTTTTCTCTGAACACACAATAGCCCGATGTGGATGCACTTCAACATCTGTTCAATGGGAGGATGGTTGATCAGAGCACTCGATCTATCAAATCGATGACATTCCCCCTGGTCCAGTGCTCCCATACCTGCAGCAAATTGGTAGATTATTTAGATATTGTTGCGAGAAATTGGCTGCTTGTAAAGTTTATGAACAATCTTCAAGTACTCACAAGATTCAAGAGATCAACATCTTGCTCGCTATTATATGAGGTGGTGGGCGGTGAGCCGGTATGAGAGAGGAGGTTCGGGTGTATCAATAGCTAGTGGGGCCGGAGGGGTTGGACACGAGACATAATCAGACGGCTATGGAGGCAGTCCCGCATTGATCCATAAAAGTTTTCTTCGAATATGGGTTGTTTGACTTTTAGACCAGTTCTTTTTTTCAGACATAAATTTTCACGAACAAACAAACAAAACGGGTGGTTTACCACCGTTTTGAAGCATTTTATCGGTGTTGCAAATAATACACAGAAAAATAGAAACAAGAGACACGAATTTTTACGTGAAAAATCCTTACAGGAAAAAATCACAGACGCTCGAAGGCAAATCACTATAATGAGGGGATTACAATGGAGAGTTTCTCTTGGAGCTTGATACCTATGGACTACTGGGGTATATATATAGTGTGGGGGGAATAGAGTCTCAGACGGAGAGAAAACCGAATCAGAGTCCTACACGGACACAGTTACGAATTCGGATCACTTTTCAACAATATTCACCTTGATCCGAATTCGGATCAGTTTTCAACAATCTCCACCTTGAGCCGAATTCTTTCTAGTAGTCGAAGAATGTCGTGAACTTCTCTAATAAATCAGTATGTATACCTTGAGCGACGAAAGTCCAAAGGACTAGTGAGTAATACCAACTAAGTCTAAGCAAAACTCAAGCTTAGATGTAGGAACTGGCTTTGTCAACATATCAGCTGGATTATTATGAGTACTTATTTTGTAGACTTTAATATCACCTTGAGTAATGACACCTCGAACGTAGTGATACCTGATATCAATGTGTTTTGTTCTCTCATAGAACATTTGATCTTTTGTATGGCAAATAGCACTATAACTGTCACAAAATATTGTAGTGCAAGATGTATTTCCACAAATCTCAGTAAATAAACCTCTCAACCAAATATACTCAACTTCTATCGTAGACAAGGCAACGATAGCTTGCAAACTTGCAAGGCAATGGTGCCATCAAACATCTTGATCTGGATAGAATCAATGCCTGCAACCTTACATGGGGTATTATCACCCATCAACACGGATCCATTTGGCGTAGTTTCATAGTTAATGAACCACTCACGGTTTGGACTCATGTGAAAAGTGCAGGCTGAATCAAGAATCCATTCATCGTCGATTTTGCAATTACCAGCAAAGACAACGAGAACATCTCCATCAGAACCTTCTTTGGTGACAACGGTGGCTCTAGTTTCATCTTCTTGTTGATTCTTCTTGAAATTATTATTTCTTTTCTCCTTGTTCTGCAATTTTCAGCACTCGGATATGTCATGTCTATCCTTCTTGCAATACTTGCATGACTTCTTGTTCATGGATTTAGATTTGCCTCTGAATCTATTTTTGCTTCTGCTTCCTGAATTGTCGTATGAACTCTTCTCATATTGTCTGCCGCGGACAGACAATCCTTTTGCATGCGTACTTGAACTCCCATCGGGAACCATAAGTTTTATCTTTTCTTTAGCATGCAGAGCTTCATAAACTTCACTGAGAGTAAGAGTATCTCGACTATATAAAATAGTATATCTAAAAGTAGAGTATGAACTAGGCAGAGAGCATAGCAAAATAAGACCTAAATCTTTATCATCATATTTTACCTCCATCGACTCGAGGTCAGCAACAACTTCCTTAAAAGTTGTCACGTGGTTCAGCAATGAGGCTTCTTCCGCCATCTTGTGTGAATAAAGCTTTTGCTTTAAATGCATCTTGCTGGTCAGATCTTTGGTCATGCAAATCTGCTCCAGGTTCAGCCGGCGGCGGATGTCTCCTTCATAACCTCCTGTAAAATATTATTTGATATATAAAGATAAATTTGAGATAAAAGCTTACGATCTTTACGTTGCTTCTTATCGGCGGACAATAACCACCAGATCTATCACCGACTCCTGCCACTGCCCCCTAACTCACCACTAGTAGACTCCACCATTACTACAGAAAACTGTATCATAGACGGTTAAAAATTGTTATCACAGACGGTTTTCTGAACCGTTTGAATTTATGGGTCAGTGATAATCGAAGGTTATCACAGATGGTTCGAAAATCGTCTGTGGTGTAAATATCACAGATGGGTTTGTAAATAAAAATCGTCTGTGATAGCTATAATCACAGATGGTTTGTAACCCAAAACCGTCTGTGATATATCCATATCACAGACGGTATGTAACCCAAAACCGTCTGTGATATAGATATATCACAGACGGTGTTGGGTTACAAACCGTCAGTTATTATAGCTATCACAGACAGTTTTTATTTACAAACCATCTGTGATATTCTTTTCTACCCCTAAATTTATTTCTATTTATTGGTTAGCCATAGGAAATGCTAGCCATACCAAAGTCATATCTCAATTCATTTTACATACATAAAACATCCAATTCACATCTCAATTCATTTCACAAACATAAAACATCCAATTAATATCTCCATTCATTTCACAAACATAAAACATCCAATTCACATCTCAATTCATTGAAATGAAATAAAATATCTGTTGTAGGGGTGGCCCCACCTAAACCCGGCTAGCCTGTTAAGAAAGCTATAAACCATATACTAAGGACGTAGTTGCCCTCGGTCGGAGGCTTCGGTGTAGGGTTACGATTGTAAAGACGCTCCTTACAAGGAAGCATATATATTAAGACCAGCCCTTGGGAAAAACCCAAGAGGACACTTGCTCACCTAACTCTCCACTACCATACACCTCTCTCTCTGTTTGGTCTGTAGCCACAACAGTTGGCGCCGTCCGTGGGGAAGACGAGAGCAAGCCTCAAAATCTCAAGAAGGATGGCACCGAAGAAAGCTTCATCATCGACGACGAAGAAGAAGGATGGGGTCGTGGTGAGGCCCCGCGTCAACACCAGGGCTTCGGCATCAGCGGTCGGGGTTGAAAATAATGACGCTCATCGCGCGACCATCGACCCCGCCACACCGACGCGACCATTGACCCCGCCGCTACCGACGCGACGGCCGACCCCACCCTGCGCGTCACACCCCACCGCGCCACTGGTGCGATAGTTAGCCCTGACGATACCGGCCGGGTGCTAGGGAGCGGTAGCCCGGAAACCCACTGAGGCGCGACCACCGTCCCTACATCCGGTGCAGGAGCACCAAGCGGCCTCGCTGGCGACAGGGACCCCGCCGTCGACGCCGGAGTCCACCGTGTTGACGTGATGAGCAACCCAAGGACACAAGCGGTGGTTGTGACTACCTCGACCGTGCGACCGGACGCGCCCATTGCCCCATCTACACCCGCAGTGGAGAACACCTTGCTGGCAGCCCTCGGCACGCTCCAAAGAGTCGCGGGATCTCCGCGGGCGGTCACGAGAATGCAAGAGGCTCGAGTCACCGACCCGCCCGCGTCGCGACGAGCCCGCGCCGCGCCGCGCGGACAGCCGGGCGCCCCACCTCGGCCAGCCGCTGCGACGCGTGGACCCAAAGTCCCCGCTATCGGCGGGCCTACAGCAGGCAGCGTGGCCGGAGGATTTTAAATTCCCTAGCTCCGTCACGTCGTACAAGGGCGACACGGATCCCAGAGAGTTTGTACGCGTGTACGAGACCGCCATCGAGGCGGCAGGCGGAGACGATACCACCAAGGCGAAGGGGCTCCCGCTCGCGCTGCCGGGAGTGGCGCTCTTATGGTTCTTCACCATAGAGCCGAACTCCATATACGCATAGGAGCAAGTTCGCGACCGCCTCTACAACAACTTCCAGGGGAACTACGTCGAGCGTGTCGACGCGGATCAGCTCTTCGCAATCAAGCAAAAACCATTAGAAAGGCTCCGCGAGTACTTCAAACGCTTCGCGAAGGTCCGCTGCCAGGTCAAAGATGTCAATGAGACAACAATCATCAACGCGGCGGTACAGGGTCTCCGCCCGGGGCCGCTAGCTGAGTACAACGCACGGAAGCCAATCAAGACAGTGGCGAAGCTCTTCAACGAGATGGAAGAGTACGCCCAGGCGGAAGAAGACACGAGGCGGCGCTAGGACAATGAGGCCGATGCCAATCCAGCAGAAGATGCGGCGAAGAGCACCGACACGATGAAAACAAACTCCTCGCGGAGCAAGCGTAGGCAGGAGTCGCCGAAGGATGCCCCCTGCACAAAGACGCACCAATCGACAAGCTTCAGCGCGGCCGCCAGACGTCCCGGAAAGCCCGCTACGTCTTTGACATCAAGGGCGGCTCGGAAGACAACGCCCCCGCCAACCGCGGGGCCAGGGCTCGACGAGGTCGGGGGTGAGGCCGAGGACGGGGCCGCGACGGTTGGGCCCGCACGGAGTATGGCGACCAACACCGCCCACAGTGGTGCGAGGTGCACGGCCAAGGCACTCATGACACTCACTCCTACACCACCATCGCGGCACTTCGACAAAGCGTCGCCAGAGACAGGGATCTCGAGGCGCGCCCACCCGTCGTGGCACACGTTTAGCAGCCACTGGACGGTCCCCTAAGGATTCGGGATCAGGAGCGCAGCCCTAGGAGAGCCCCCTGTGGATCCATGCCCTTGAGGGCGCTCCGCGTAGGGTCATCAACGTAATCTCCGGAGGCTCCTCCTTGGAGTTTGCCTCGGAGCGACAGCGCAAGGCCTACGTGCGGAGGCTACACCACGTGGCGGCGTGTCCGGCTCAGGCACCGCCAGATTGGGTGCAGCATGCGATAACCTTCACGCCCGCCGACGCCGAAGGTGTGGAGTTCCCTCATCAAGATCCTCTAGTCATCCAGGTCGCGATTGCCGGGTGCGACGTCCGGCGTGTCCTGGTCGATGGGGGCAGTTTCACGAATGTTTTGTTTGCACAGACCTTTGACCAGATAGCGATCCCCCGAAGCCGCCTAGGCCCCTCAATAATTCCGCTGCAGGGCTTTGGAGGTCAGCCGCTACTGGCGCTATGCCAAATATGTTTGCAGGTCTCCTTCGGCCAGGATGACAATGTGGCGAGCAGGGACGCCACCTTTGATGTCGTTGATTTCCAGTACCCCTACAACGCCATTTTGGGGAGACCGACCCTCAATTCCTTTGGCGCAGTACCACACCATGACTTCCTCTGTGTGAAGCTTCTGGGCCCGCGAGGTATCATCACCGTCCTCGGCGACCAGCACATGGCTCGACGCATGGAGCATGGAACCCGAGGCCCGTACCTGGGAGTTCAGTGAGACCCCTAGGTCAGGCGCGCCCCTACACACCCTACGGCAGCCCAAGCACCAGAGGCTCCGCATCTCACCCGCGCAAATGGGAATTTAATAAAGTTCGCCGTTTGCGAAGCTATTCGTGCTCCCCACCCTACTGAGTCTAAACAAGACGCGGAGTATAAATAAGACACGGGCGTTTTCCCTGCGCACTCTACTGAGTCTAAAAAAGACGCGGAGTTCCGCGCACGCATTGGTGTTATTACCACGCGTACTCTCAGGAGTATAAAGACGCGGTCGATGTTCCCACGCACCGCACGGAGACTCCTCTCCGCACACGCACTGCACGGAGACTCCTCTCAGCACATGCACTGCACGGAGACTCATCTCCGCCCACGCACCGCACAGAGACTCATCTCCGCACACGTACCCCACGGAGGTCCGCCTCTGCACACACTCTACGGAGTAGAAATAAGAAGTAGCGTCGAGGTCCGCCTCCGCATGCACTCTACGGAGTATAAATAAGACGTAGCGTCGAGGTCCACCTCCGCACGCACTCTACAGAGTATAAATAAGACGTAGCGTCGAGGTCCGCCTCCGCATGCACTCTACGGAGTATAAATAAGACGCAGCGGGGGGACACCTCCGCGCGTACTCTACGGAGTATAAATAAGACGTGGATGTTCTCCCTACGCACTCTACCGAGTATAAACAAGACGCGGATGTCCCGCGCGCGCGTTGGCGTACCCTCCAGAGCATGAGTAAGCCGTGGTTGATAGTCCCACGTATTCTCCGGAGTACAAACAAAGACACGGACGTTTTCCCTGTGCACTCTACTGATTCTAAACAAGACGCGGATGTCCCGCGCACGCGTTGGTGTACTCTCCGGAGCTTAATTAAGCCGTGGTTGGTAGTCCCACACTCTCCGGAGTACAAATAAAGATACAGATGTTTTCCCTACGCACTCTACTGAGTTTAAACAAGACGCGGATGTCCTACGCATGCGCTGGTGTTACCACCATGCGTACTCTTCGGAGTATAAATAAGACGTGGACGATATTCCCACGCACTCTCTGGAATCTACGTACAACGGCGCACGGGCACCAGAGGCTCCTCGCGCGGTCAAAGCTTCCTCCTGGCGCCATACCTCACCACTAGCTTTCTCGCCCGACAAGCTGGTGTCTGATGAGGGGGAGGGGCGGCGCACGAGCACAACGGCCTGCGCCTCTGCAGAAGAACTGAGAAACCAAACGCGCTCGGCGAAAGCGCCCTCGCGGGTGCGGGCCCCTAGCGCGGAGAGGAGCCCCAGCAGACGCTCGGGACCGAGACGGAGAGCGCCTAAGGGTGCCCTCAGGAGCGTGCCGCCCCAAGCTGGAGAAGTCAGAGCCCATCCGTGGAGCAGCACGGCTCCCTGTATCACCGCAAGCGCAAGACCCCTCCTCATCCCAAGCATCCAACAGCTAGGGAAGGAGACTGGGGGAGAGGACAGGCGCCTGTACGGGACAGCGCAGCTGGATGCGGCCTCGCTGGCGTGACATAGAAGTCTACTCCCAAAGCTACGAGCGGCTTTGATGAAGTACAAGTGAATTGCTCACCACCCCGCACTAGTCGCGGCTCTTCGGCGCACGGGCGAGGGGAAAACACATCGCGGCGCCGCATCCCCCCACATGGGCGGGATGTCCAACCCCGTGTCGCCCAGGCGGCATCAGCCGCGTTTCGGAGCCCTCGACGCTACTGGGCGAACTGGAGCACACTGGGGACGGCAATTTTGACAGGAGAAGTTGCGGGGGTGCAATGTCTGGGAAGGCGAGTGCCGCTCCGCTTGGCCACTCGCCCCTTTTAAAGCGCCCCGGAAGTAAGACCGCGGACATTACGCCTCAAGAGTCCCTTTGCCTGCCCCAGGGGCACGTGGTGCAATAGTGTTGCCCCACTCCAGTTACAGGGCTCCGCCAACTACACTCCACGCGTCCCCCTATCCCAGGGGGCCCGAAGTAACGGACGAAGGGCAAGGGACACCTCCTTCGCAGCCGTACAGCACCATGTACAGACCTCCGTTGATCTCGCCTCGGTGTCCGTCGGTTGTGCAGGGATGCGGCGAAATAGAGCGCCGTGAGGTCCCCCATCGACCGCCGGGGATAGGACCTATGGAGCTAGGTTCCTGTCACTCCCCAAATCTATCTTATCCTTATCCTGCACCACTTCGAGGGGTAAGGGACGGAGCGCTCACGCGTCTCGCCCGACTAGGCACCACTCTGCCGCCACCGCCGAGGGGTAGGGGCGGGCGCTCGCGCGTCTGCCGACTGGCGCCCGGCTCTGCGCCACCACTTTGAGGGGTAGGGGCGGGCGCTCACGCGTCTGCCCGACTGGCGCCCGGCTCGCGCCACCACTCGAGGGTAGGGGCGGGCGCTCGCGCGTCTGCCGACTAGCGCCCGCTTCCGCTACCACCGCCGGTAGGGGCGGGCGCTCGCGCGTCTACTCGACTGGCGCCACCCGCTACCACCGCCGAGGGTAGGGGCGAGCGCTCGCGCGTCTACTCGACTAGATGCCACCCCCGCCACCACCGCCGGTAGGGGCGGAGTGCTTCGCGTCTACTTCAACTAGGCACCAGCTCCGCCACCACCGCCGGTAGGGGCGGGCGCTCGCGTGTCTACTTTGACTAGACGCTAGCCCCGTTGCCACCACTTCGAAGAACTGTAGACGGAGCGCTCGCGCGTCTATTTCGTTTGGGCGCCCGCTCCGTGCCTACCTCAAGCGTCTACCCCAACTAGCCAACACACTTTACAACAAGAGCACAAAGCGGGTGCGCCCAAAAACGACGGCGAGGGCGAACGTTTCGGTTTATCATCACGCTGCTACACAGTGATTACAAAGCCCACCAGGCCAACGCTACTCATCCGGCTTCGCCTGGACGACCTCCCGCGCCGGAGCCTCATCCGTCGAGGGTCGATTCGCCCAGAAGTTCAGCGAGTCCTCGGCCCGCCACCAGCGTCATAAACGGCGCAGGGTCACAGCGTCAGAAATCAGCAGCCGGTCCCCATCGGGCAGCTGCTCGGAATAAAATAGCGTGGTTGGTTAAAGGACAACAATTCTCACTTCATTCGCGGCATGGGGTACATAGGTTACAACACACACCGGCGCACAAGAACCTCGGGGTCACACCTGCTTCGAGCTGTCGGCCCCATCATCGTCGCGCCGGGCAACCCCATCCAGCCACTCGCCAAGGTTTCCCTCGCCGTACATGTTTCGCCGCAGCTTCACATTCGCCGTGGCCTCCCCGATGTACTCCCAGATCCGTTCGTGGAAAAACGAGCGGCGGGCGAGCAGGCGTGCCTGCACACCGGACATCACGCCGGCCCCGCAGTAACTCCGGTGAGTCACCCAATTAAATCGGCGTGGCGGCACCCGGTGTCGGAGAAGGGCACAAGCCAGGCATGCAGTCACGTACGAGCAGTGATTGCCAAAGGACGTCGCGGCGACCTAAGTAAGATCGGCCGCTTCCTCAATTCGTCAAAGGGTCCGCGAAAGCTCTTCGGGTCCGAATGAGCAGGGCGGCACCTTGGCCACAAAGTTTTCGAGGGTACCCTCCAGGGCCAGCATAGCCTCCCATGCCGTCGCCGAGGTGGCACCCAGCGCCTGATCCAGCTCCCTCAGAGACGCAGCAAGGCGGCCGTTCTCCTCCTCCAGTACGGCAACCTGCTGGAGCAGGCCGTCCCGCTCCTCCACTGCCGCCTGCCGAGTCGATGCCACAATCCCCGTGGTATATGAGACGGCCCCCGCGTGTTCCACTTCCAGGAGCCGCATGCGTTCGTCCTTAGCGGAATGCGCCTCCTCCGACGCACGAAGGGCCCCTTCGGCGACACGTAGTCGGTCCTCCAAGGCCTCTCGTTCCCGGACATGGGCCGCCTGCAGCGCCCAGCTTAGGGCGAAGGTCTACGCGATAAAGCAATCAGTACACCTCCCAAGGGCCACATGCTGCTCAGGGTCAGGCACTTACCCTCAGTTCAGAGACCTCTACCACTCCCTTAAGCAGTCCAGGCCCACAAATCTGCAGCGCATCACTGTCCAGGCTCGCGGCCGCGCTATCCGCGCCCCCCCGCCATGCTGCCAGCGCCTCTGCTCGGGGGATGAAGTCCGCTAGACGTCGGGTGGCATCCGCGGCGATAGCCTCGGCGGCGCCGGATGTCCCTCCCAAGTGACCGTCGTCGGACTCTGGGGGCTCTCCATGTTCGGGGAACCATGTTGCTACAAGGGGATATGGCGGTCAGCCTTATGACGGCACAGCGGGTCATACCCAACCAATGTAAGTTTACCTTTAGCCCCACCCAAATCCACAAGGATCTCGGCATCCCCAGCCCCCCTGTCAGGTGGGGGGGGCCTCTGTGTCGGAGCTTAGCTTCACCAAGCCCTCGCCCCTGGCAGCTGCAGACCTGATCGGGGCCGCGGGGACACCGAGACACTCGGTGTCTGAGTCGGAGTCCCACAGGACTCCGACCTTGCTCGCTACAGTGAACCCTCCACCGAGCGAAGGGGCGATCGTATGTAGAGCCGCTTCGCCTTTGGGGAGCAAGAGGGCGGCCCCGCCTCGGAAACCGTCGCAGGAGGAAGTTCCACCGTGGCAGGAACGGATTCCGCACCAGCACCTTCTGCGGGCGACGGCTCCGCCTCAACGCCGGTTAGCGGCGAAGCAGCACCCGCGCTCGCCACCAAGACGACATGCTTCGCCGAGTCCGAACCCGCGCCCGCTAGTACTCCCTCCCCCGCGGAGCCGCGGAGAGGTGGACTTGGGGCCGGGACAGCGCGCTCTGGCACCTTAATACCCAAGGCTTCGCATACGCGGTTCAACCGCCCCAGACCTGCCTCCGCGGTCGCAGCTACGTGCAGCGTGTGCTCCCGGGCCGTATACGGTCTGAGGAACGCACCCACCGCACGCTCCACATCCTCCAGGGAAGCACCTGCGAGGGGCACAGGGGCACGTCGTAAAAACAACAGCCCCAAGGAATAGCACACGAAAGCAAGCTCCAGCGCAACTTACGCGAACCGGAGGGTTTCGGCTGCGAACACACGGACGGGCGGACGTTGTCGCGCCGAAGCTTCCTAGGGGTAATACGTCACTCGGTGGCAAGTGGCGCCACGCCATACATGAGAAACTCCTCAGCGAGGTCGCGCATGTTGAAGCGGGCGGTGATCCCCACAAGCCTCCGTGCTATTCGCTCATCCTCATCATCTATCGACACGCTGGGCGTGGTGTTAACCGCCACCGGCCGCCCCGAACATTCGAGGCCACTACCGCTCGCAACGCGGTGGTAAACCACCGCCTCATCTAGTTCGGCTTCCCGCACTACGGGCGCAAGACGAGGTCGACGCTGCCGATGTCGCCCAACGCCCCGTCCTGCTGATCCTCCGACGCACACCGGACATCGTGGAGAAATACAAACAGTGACGCGGTCGGCCAACACGCCTCCGTGCGTAGCGCCCAACTGTACACGGCAAGACAGGCTATGACATTCGATGTTGTCTGCGCCAGCTCAAGCCCAAAGGTCCGCATACGTCCCCGACAAGATTGGCGGCCGGAATGCGCAACCCAGCCTCGAAGTAGACGACGAACACGACCGCCTCCGACGTTTCGGGGTGCGGTTCGGTCTCGCCGCCCACGGGCAGGCGCACCTCTCGGCGGTCCGACAACTTCCCTTCACGCAGAAGGCCACGAATCGTCTCTTCCGTCACCAGCGTCGAGCCCAGGACGCGGGAGCGCGGACCCCCTACTCTCTCCGACACCGTCCACCATCTGTCCACCTGTGCGAAGTCGCGCCCCTCAAGTGTGTACCCCACCTCGAGCGGTGACGGCCACTGGAAGACGACGCTGCCATCGGCCGCCTGGGCGCGCGCTCCGTCGTGTGCCATCGCCCTCCTAGAGCTCCGCGACGCACGAGGCAGCAAGGAAGACAGGAGATTGGGGCGTGTGACCGGGAGCTAGAAGGCAAGGCGACGAACGTGCAAGCGGCGTAACGCAAGGGGTATTTAAAACCCCTGTGTCTCCCACGCCATCGATGAAGCATAACTGTTGGGAGGCGAACCGCCCACCTTCCCACGATCGCCACCGTAGTGGCACACCAACCCATGCGCGCCATGCCCGGTCAAGCGACGGTCGCACCAAGGGGCCTGACAACGCACGACGCGCCAATAGCGCCCCGCCACGTGTCCACTCGCGAATCTATGCAAAGCAACCTGGCTCCGCCTTCGACAACATCTTCAGCTCCGCACGATAGTCCCGGGTCCGCCTCCGGCTTCCACACGCACCCGCACGCCGGAGTGGCGCGCTAGAGGACGCCCTCCGTCTCGGGGAGCGCTCGCGGAGCAGTCCGTTTAGCGGAGTCCACGCCGATCAAAGCAGATATTGCACTCGAAAATAGGCCTCCATCAGTTCATCAACATGGCAATATTCCTCTGCATGTTCATGAACTGAAGAAGGCATATTTTCGAAATCAACACCATCTTAACTACGCCCGGAAGCCGCTACGGCCCTCCTGGTATATATATACAGTTGTCCCCCGCGCGGAGAGGCGCAACCGGTGGAAGTCGAAGCGACGCGGACGCCCACGCGCGGAGAGGCGCAATCGGCGGAAGCCGAAGCAGCACGGCCGCCCATACGCGTGCGACATCTCAACTTGATTATACCTACGCACAATAACCCCAGCTCCGCCTTCCGCGAAGCCTTCGCCTCAACGGAACGACTCCGGCCCCGCCCTCGACGAGACCTTCGCCTTCCGCTCCGGTGGCTCGGGACAACCCCGGCACTTGCTGCACATCATGTATCTTCACTCTTAGCACAACCATTTTCGCACCCTAATGTCCCATGCCTTTCCATGGATGCTAGGTTGTAAAACGCGCTAGCGCAGCAGGTCAGTCGGAAGGAGTCCGCACCGACCAGCGCGAAGTCAGCCACCAGAAAGGCGAGCGAACTCGCGATCGTCCGACCGCACACAGCGCCCCAGCCACCGTCACCTCGGGAAGCGCAACCGATGGAGGTCCAAACGTCGCGGCCGACCACACGCGCCCAACCGGCGGGAGTCAAACCGGCACGGTCGCTCACGCGTATGCG
The DNA here is from genome assembly GCA_036346265.1 of Melocanna baccifera. Classification (NCBI taxonomy): domain Eukaryota; kingdom Viridiplantae; phylum Streptophyta; class Magnoliopsida; order Poales; family Poaceae; genus Melocanna; species Melocanna baccifera. Next base: position 19,277,331 of record CM070694.1, on the reverse strand, counting down.
CCGCCCCAACCTCACACGCCTGCCTACTCCCCCCGCATCAACGAGGTCTCTTACTCCGCAGCGCGGATGCAACTCCGCCTGCGACCACCCAGCGCGAGACTTCAAGTTGGCTCCGCTGCGGACCCCCCGCTTCGACTCTGCGGAGCCATGCCGACCTACATGCGCCAAATAATCTTCGCCCACAACGACACAGCGTCACAGGCCGCAGGGACGGAGGGGGCCAAAGGGCTCGGCAATATGGCTTCGGCCCGTGAAGCCCTTCACCATGAGAGGCTCTTGTTGTAGGGGTGGCCCCCACCTAAACCCGGCTAGCCTGTTGAGAAAGCTATAAACCATGTACTGAGGACGTAGTTGCCCTCGGTCGAAGGCTTCAGTGTAGGGTTACGACTGTAAAGACGCTCCTTACGAAGAAGTATATATATTACGACCAGCCCTTGGGAAAGATCCAAGAGGACACTTGCTCACCTAACTCTCCACTACCATACACCTCTCTCTCTGTTTGGTCTGTAGCCACAATAATATCCATTAACAAATAGATAATTACAAAAGATGTACATTGTATTTGCACTTAGATGGTAACATTGGATTTTTTATTACTCTATCACTCTGGAATCGAGGTCTCACGAAAGGAACAGATCCATAATCAACGAACTTGTGAGGTTGCACAAGCAATACTTGGATGGTGCATGATTGCCATCCAAGTATTGCTTGTGCAGCCTAACAAGTCGTTGATTATAGGCTGTCCTTTCGCGAGACCTCGATTTCGGAGTGATAGAGCAATAAAAAATCATTCTACATTGTGGAACTACCCACTTGAATTTATGACCTGAGCCACCAAAAAGTACGTGCACTCTCCCCGAATTTGTTCAAGGTCGGGCTGTTTCAATGTAGTTGTCAGGATGGACGCAGCCTGTCGATAGAAATATCAATGTGCGTATATATATAATCTGATAAGTATGAAGTAATTATGGGAAGATTGACAAACCTTAGAATTGGAATTGGTGATCCTCGAGGAATCGAGGAGTAGTCTCATATGGTGGCAAACGTAGAATCCACATGTGTTGCCCGGCGGCTGCTGGTGGCACTGCAAAAAATAGAATGTGTTAATTCAAGAGATATTACTACCAACTGTTGCATAGGATTAATTAATATGTACTAGCGAATACCTTAAATTTTCGAACATGTGTCAGGCCTTTGGCCCCTTGCGTCGAGAGTTTTGGCGCCATTGAAACGTACATTACGAACACCTTACGTGATTCAAAAAAGTTGACTTTAGTCCTTCCGAAGGAAAGAAAGAGTACAATATAGATATGTATAGAGATAATGTACTTACCTCTCGATTACTCCATCAACAACTATGTGGTCGGTTGTATTCTTTCTTAGGGAATCAAGGTATATTGTCTTGTTCTATTTTGGTACAATCACTATTAAAATCCAATAAAAATCCTGATTGTAGGGCATAAGTATATATTCCTTGTCGCGGTAAGCCACCAGTGCTGCTGCAATGTACCTCTCGACGAAGCCAGCATTCTCGTTGATGGTATGCATGGCGACCAAGTGTGGGTCCAAGAAACCAACCGATGATTTGGATGATCTAACTTTAGTCACCATGAATATATATATATATACACACACACACACGAAAGCAATAAATTATATATTACATTTATCGGTATGACATGAACGGAGACTGTGATTGTACACACTTACAGCGTCCAGCATCGAATGAGTGAGGCGTCGAGAGCGTTGAGCGTGTAAAGATAAAATAAATCCTCAAAGATCATCGCAAAGACACAATCTTGAATATTGTGCTGTAAATGATCTGGCCAGAATTTGACAGTGATACCAGAGCGCTGTTCTCCATCTGGCTTGTTGGATTATTCCATATACCAAGTGTGTAATTGCCTGCAACTAATTGGTAGCATAGGGAGGGGCTTTACCGGGTCGATCAGCGGCTCGCCAAGCACGAATTTGTGGGCCAATAGCAGGTACGGGATATCATCATCGGTCTGTTTTGCTTTGCCCTTGCTGCCTCAACTGTCCTTGCTGTCTCGGCTGTAGGTCGACTGTAAAGGTACCACCGGTGGAAGTTATTGCACCGGGAATAGCATCCGTGGACTCAGCACCGGTGCAGGTAGTGGTGGTGGAGATAGGCCTTGTGGAGATGGCACCAGTGCAAGTTGGTCTAGTTTGGATTGCCCTTGTGGATCGACCACCGATGAAGAAGTCTCTACGCAAATGTCGTTTTTGGGCCACTAGATGAAGGTTCCAATAGCTTACCCTAAAGTCACGATCTCATCGTTGGGGAGGCATACACACCATCTATATTCACTTTTGCGAAGCCTAGCGCTAAGGTGCATGGTGCACCTTGGCCCCGTGACCGAACGGATATGCCAGGCCCCAAGCAGCGCACAAGGCAACGCAGGCATATCCCACTTAGAGCTTGCACTTCGTAGGCTCCAAGATGTCGTCCAGAGGAAATATGCTGCCGCTTTCCGTCGTAGGATTGGACGCGCAGCTACTCCGACGATTGGGGGGGCTGGCTAGCACAGGGCGGCGGCAGCGGCCTGCTGATTTTCTTCTGTCATTCTTCACACCTCATCTCTGATGTAATCAACAAGCTCCTCTCTAAGAGATGCCTTGATCTCGTCTCGTAGCCGTGCGTCACGCTCGGCTTTGTTTCTCTTCCTACTCCGATACAATTCGAAATTATCTGAGAAACCTTGTTTCCAAGGAACATAAAACCCAAGGCCTCTCATACGACCCGAGTGCTCCTTGTTTCCCAGTGCTGTGGAGAATATATCTTTCTCCTTAGTTGACTGGAATGATCCCTCCGAAGATTCGACACTCAGTGTATCCTGCAAGAGACCGACATGTCATTTCACTTCCTACAAAGTTGTGGAGAAATTACAAGCTACATAGTTTGATATCTTATCAGGCGGTGGGACACTTCCTGGTCTGTAGGGTTCCAGAAGGAGATGTCCCCCGACGACGTGGTAGATGACCTCGCTCTAATCCAATTTCGAGCGCGCTCATCTAGGATCGTGGCAAATGACGGGGCGGTGTCCCGCAGGATTGCCTGTTCGTTCTCTTGCCTCCACTGCGGGATTTTACCCGCATACCCAGCTGTGCTGAGTCTGTTATATGTTTTTTGCCTGGAGGGCCTTGTGCGCCGCACTTGCACTTCTGAAAGCTTCGGTCATCTTCGTCGCTTTAAACTCTTCCCATTGTGGTTCCAGATATAGGTACTTATGAAAGGGTGTTAGATCCTTCACTACATACTGCTTGACAAGCACGCTCTTGAAATTCTTCCATGCTTTGCACGCCGCTAGCAAGGCATGTCGTTACACGGAGTCGTGGTGTTCTTCTGGGATCTCGAACGATGCAAAAATCTCTGTCAGCAGCTCACATTTCCGAGTCTCACTGACGCTCTTCTACGAATCGAATGTGATCTCAATTCGTTCTCGTGCAACTATTTTAATCATTCTTTGAAATGCGGCCACTGCTTTGCGAGGAAGGATAGGGGTCCCAGATCTATCGACCTCTGTGATGGTAAATCGGCCTTCAGGTTTTTTTCGATAGTTCTCTTCCTTTGCGTGTTGATTTTGGAGCGGACGCATCCGTCGATGATGTTGAAGAATGCGCGAATGACATGTTGGCCTTATCATATATGAAAAGTAAGCACAATGTAGCATATATATATATATATATCAATATGAAAAGTAATTTATACTAACTTAAGCCATGAAAGGGCAGCTATAGTTGAGAGAGGCGAACTATAGTAACTTATAGTAACTTATACTATAGTATACTAACTATACTATAGCCAACTATAGTATACTAACTTATACTGTACATATCTAAAATATACTGTGCACATCTATATATATGTTCATTAGCAACATATATATACATATACAATATATATGTAACAATAACAATATATATGTAACAATATAAAAGATATCTTTCTGGCAAGATATGCAATGTAACAATATAAAAGATATGTAACAATATATATTTCTGGCAATGTAATAATATATGAAACAATTTTTTATGAAACAACAACAAAACCATAGACCGATGCATCACAGTTCATATATATACTTTAGGGAAAAACATACATTTACTCAACAACAATAACAGTAAGATTTACCAACAATAATATTTATGAAACAACAACAATATATGTATACTTTGGGGAAAAACATACATTTGCTCAACATCTTTGCTTCATTTCTTGCAAGTACATATATATGAAACAATATATGGTACAATATGGCTCGGGATATGGGCGAAAACCAAGACCGATGCAACACCTTGCGAGGATATGGGCTCGGGGCAGGCGGCGGCGACGAGCTCGGGGAAGGCGGCGGCGACGCGCTCGGGGACCGGAGGCGGCCGGCGACGGGCTCAGGGGACGGCGGCAGTGACTGGTTCGATCGGGAGAGCGACTACGTCTAGATCTATGCTTGGTTGGTATTACTACTGCGGTGTACGCGTAAAACCCTAGCTGGAGGTTATATATAAAGGATTATTACAGACGGTTCTATTTAAGAACTGTCTGTGATATTGATTATCACAGACGGTTCTAAGTTTAGAATCGTCTGTGATATTGATTATCACAGACGGTTCTAAACTTAGAACCGTATGTAATAACCAGCCCCCCGGCAGTAGTTATTAATATAACTACACCACACCAACCAGCATTCAATAAGACATCACAGAGTGTATTTCTTTACAACAGCTGGGTGTATTTCTTTACAACAGCCCAATAAACATACAGATACATTTGTATGACTTATTCTCAAAATTCACCTATATATCACATATTTTCACATATACATAAATGCAAATTCAGAAATACATCACACACATGCATTGTTGTATACATAAATGCCAATTCACATATACATCACATATATGCATTGTTATATACATAAATGCAAATGCCCACATATATGTCGCATATTCTCATTTCACTTGCTTATTTCCTTTAAAAATTAGCCCTTCATGATGATCAATGCGTACGCAACTAGTTTCGTCACGTTGTCCGTCGTCGGCCCTTATGCCATTTCCAAAAGGAGGTAACTCGTCAAATTGATTGTATTCTTCCTCGTCCACTACATTCTCTACTCCGACAATTCTCCTTTTTCCATGAAGAACTACATGGCGCTTCTTATTTGCTGGGTCGGTTATATAGAAAACTTGAACAACTTGGTTCGCGAGTACGAATGGTTCGTCTTTGTACCTGACATATTGGAGATCCACGGTAGTGACACCGTACTTGTCAACATTGACCTGTAGGAGATGCACCCAACGACAGTGAAATAAAGGGATCTTGAAAACCACGTAGTCGAGTTCCCAAATCTCTTCTATAAACCCACAGTACGAGTTTCTCAACCCATCGGTACTGAAGGCATCTATGCGGACACCGCTGTTCTGGTTAATGCTCTTTACATCCTGAGCCTGTGTATAGAATGTGTACCCATTTATGTCATATCCTTATCATATTACAGCTATAAATATTGGCCCTTTTGCCAACCATATCAGCATCTCACTTGACAGGCTCCTAGCGATTTGTTTCTTCAACCATTGGTTGAACCGACTGTTGTGTTGTCTCATGATCCAAACATCCGGCGCTCGGATTACATTATCAAGCACATCCTTGTCTTTGGTCGACATAAGGGGCCACTTCAGTTATGTGTTGCAAGACCGTGAAATGGGTTTGAGCATACGCGTCCATATCTGGAGTGATTCCTTTCTTTCCGATAGTTCCGATACCCTTGAGCCATCCCTCATGACGAGATTGAGACACATCTATTGGTTGAATCTACGTCATATAATCGACACAAAACTCAATGACCTCTTCGCTTGCATAACCTTCGATAATGCTGCCCTCCGGCCGAGATCGATTCCGTACGTAGGACTTGAGAATTCCCATGAACCTCTCAAACAAGTATATGCTACGTAGAAATACGGGCCCGCACATTTTTTATCTCCCACACAACGTAAACAATGAGATGGACCATGGTATCAAAAAACGAAGCAGGGAAATACATTTCAAGATGACATAGAGTCATCACCACCTCGTCTTGTAGAGCATCTAGTCCTTCGGGATCGATAACATTCTGAGTAATTGCGTTAAAGAAATAACATAGCCTCATGATTGTCTCTCGGACTTTGACTGGCAAAATATTTCTAATTGCAATAGGGAGCACATGTGTCATCAGCACATGACAATCATGAGACTTCATACCATTTAACTTCAAATATTGCATCGAAACAAGTTTCTGCACGTTGCTGGAGTAACCAGATGGAACTTTAACACCATGCAAGCACTAGCACGATTCTATTTTCTCGGCCTTAGATAGAGTGTAACACGCGGGGGGAAGGTACGTTCGTCCATTATCTGTTTTTCTCGGTGCTAACTCAGGCTTAATGTCCATATCAGTCAAGTCAAGCCGTGCATTGACGTCGTCCTTTGTTTTATCACGAATATTCAGTAAGAGACCAATCAAGCTGTTACATATGTTCTTTTCTACGTGCATGACGTCGATGCAGTGTCGAACATCTAGGTAAATCCCAAAATATTGATCTCTTCTTCCAGATGTTTTTCTCACGAGCCCTCAATTTACTTCCCTTTCCGAGGACAACATCTAAATCCTTAACCATATTATAAATCTCTTTTCCGCTTAAATGCCTTCGAGGTGAACCGTTCTCATTCTCTCCGTCAAATTGTTTCTTCATCTTGCGGTATGGGTGAGCCCTCCGAAGGAACCGGCGGTGACGCATGTACACGGTTTTACGTGAGTGTTTCAGCCACACACTCTCGGTACCATCTAAGCAGTGAGTACAAGCTTTAACACCTTTTGTACTCTGGCTCGACAGGTTAGCAAGGGTAGGATAATCATTTATGGTACAGAACAATAAGGAGCGCAAAGTGAAGTTCTCTCGTTTGTATGCATCCTATACCTATACCCCTTCGTTCCATAGTACTTTTAGATCTTTCACCAACGGTGCTAGATATACATCAATATCATTCCCAGATTGCTTTGGCCCCACAGACGGTTTTTTCGTAAAAGCCGTCTGTGATATTCCAGACCATCACGGACGGTTTTTAAGTAAAAACCGTCTGTGATAGTCAAGTATCACAGACGGTTTTTTTGTAAAAGCCGTCTGTAATATTCCAGACTATCACGGACGGTTTTTAAGTAAAAATCGTCTGTGATAATCCATTATCATAGACGGTTTTTTCGTAACAACTGTCTGTGATACACCTTTAGCAGTATAGACGGTCTCCAAATTAAAACCATCTATGATAGTATACATCACAGACGGTTTTGTGAAACTGTTTGCGATTTGACATATAGTATTAGACCTTCTGTAGTAGTGTACCGTCCACAAAGCCCATGATCTACAGCGCCCCGATCGCTTCCACCACTCCTCACCGGGCCGCTGCCCCCACATTAATTCTAGGGTTGGGGGTCCAATGAACCCAAAACCTAACCTATTGAATTCAAGCCCTAAATCTCGCCGGAGTCCTACCGAAGATGGAGACAAGGTGGCTAGAGCACGAGTCGACAGATTCACAGGTTAGAAATTTAATTGAACTCTTTAAATTTTTTAGCCAAGTATTGTCGAATATCACATGATTGTCGAATATCAAATTTTTTTAGCAATTCCACAAAAAACTGGGTTGGACAACTCTTCTGGGAATCACATGATTGTCGAATATCCCAGTACAGCTCATACATCATTTAGTGCCTGCTACTATTTTTATTCGTTGCTCTTGACTCTTCTATAGCCGCCGGCCCCCGTACGCCGTAGCTATCTGTCAGTCGCAACACCAGATGCAGCCTAATTGCATCTGCTTATTCTCTTTCTTGATCATGGCTTCTCGGTCCGAGCGCAATCATTTACCGCATCAAGGCAACAACAGTGCACTGCAGTGGCTCGCAAGATGTGCATGTCACAGTGCAAAGTCAACCCACAATTCTCACTGGTCAAATCTCTAGCCTCACCGCTTTTCTATCTTCTAGTAGACCCCGTAACAGCGTAAGCCCTCACCTCCCCCTAACCATCACGCGCGGCATCACCACCAGGCGAAGACGGTGGCCATGCCACGCCATCTTACTCTTTCCTACTATCTCGCCGTCGCCACCGCCCTCCTCCTCGCCTTCTTCCACGCGCCGCACACCTCCGCGCAGCCGCTGCCGTGGCAGCTCTGCGACGACACCTCCGGCAACTACACGGAGGGCAGCACCTACCAAGCCAACATACGTGTCCTCGCCAGCGCCCTCCGCAAGAACGCCTCCTCCTCCCCCGCCCTCTTCGCCAAGGGCGCCGCCGGCACGGCGCCGGACGTCGTCTATGCCCTCGCTCTCTGCCGCGGCGACACCAACGCCTCCTCTTGCGCGAGCTGCGTCGCCACCGCCTTCCAGAACGCGCAGCAGCTCTGCGCGTTCAACAAGGGCGCCACCATGTTCGACGACCCATGCATCCTCCGCTTCGCCGACTGGGACTTCCTGCTCAACACCACCGACAACAGGGGGGTGTTCGTCGCCTGGAACTACAACAACGTCAGCGCGGGGGCGGCGGCGGCGTTCGACGCCGCCTCCGGCCGGCTCGTCAACGCCACCGCCGACTACGCGGCGGCGGACTCAGGCAGGCGGTTCGGCACGGGGGAGGAGGGGTTCGACGCGACATACCCCAAGATTTACTCGCTAGCGCAGTGCACGCCGGACATGACGGCGGCGGACTGCCGGAGCTGCCTTCGGGACATAATTACGGGGATGACGCCGGAGTATTTCGTCGGGAAGCCCGGTGGGAGAGTCTTTGGCGTGCGGTGCAACTTCCGGTTTGAGACGTATTCTTTCTTTGCTGGCCGCCCGCTGCTGCAACTCCCGGGGCCGCCCGGGCCGCCGCCTGCACCGGCACCAGTGAACGTGACGCCACCGGCCACACGAGAAGGTGAGTTGCTGAAACAGAAATCACTTGTGTTGCAGTTATGATTGTCGCTTGATGCTTATTGCTTTGAAACTTAAAATGATTTTTGTTGTAAAAAAAACTAGAATGGTTTTCTTTTTGGGAGAGAGCATAAAAGAACACTTATTTGCAAAACATCATATATACGTGCTCCATGGAGGCAAATTAATGTGCCATCTTCACATTTGATTGAAGTTCCAATTAAGACCATCTGAAATTCACATCATTTGTTTGCAGGAAGATCAGGACATAGGACAGGACGGGTCTTGGCCATTACATTGCCTATAGCTGCTGCAATACTACTTCTCATTATAACATGCGTTTGTTTTTGGAGTAGGAGAAGACCAGCAGAAAGAAAGCCCTCAGTACCATGTAAGTCCTCAGTATCATTAACCTATATCAGCACAGTCAATCAATTAAGAGAAATCATCAATTGGCCTACCAACATGGGAATGGTGTTTCACTCCGTTATATCGATTGCTTTAATTTATTCAAAGTTCAAGATCTCCTAAAATTAAACAGTTTCCAGCCTATAATGCAATCACATTTCCTGAAAAGCAAATCCTTCAGTTATGAGCATATCATTTTGTACCTCTTCTCTTCCAACAGATTCAACAAATCCAGACGACATTCAAAGCATCGATTCGCTCCTTCTTGACCTAGCAACGCTACGGGCTGCAACAAATAACTTTTCTGAAAGCAACAAGCTTGGCGAAGGAGGATTCGGTGCGGTTTATAAGGTACCAATCGCACCGCACATGTAACTCGGTTGGTTGTATGTATCTTTGTTTATTAGGAAGAGAAATTTTATGGGGGAGGGCCTCAGCTGAGGCCCCTCCCCCATGGCATTTTTTTCGGTTGGTTAGTATTTTTCACTTGCACAGGGGGTCCTTTCCGAAGGTCAGGAAATAGCAGTGAAGAGGCTCTCACAGAGCTCCAGGCAAGGCATAGAAGAGCTGAAAACTGAGCTGGTTTTAGTAGCTAAGCTTCAACACAAGAATCTTGTGAGGCTCGTCGGTGTCTGCTTGGAAGAACATGAGAAACTACTTGTGTATGAATACATGCCAAACAGGAGCCTCGACACCGTTCTTTTCGGTACAATTCTCTCGCTAACCGTTTCTGAAAACGAAACATTATCACAGTCACTGCAGGCTCTGATGTTTCTCGTCTGAGTGACAGATTCCGACAAAAGCAAAGACCTGGATTGGGGGAAGAGACTCAAGATTGTGAATGGAGTTGCTCGAGGCTTACAATACCTCCACGAAGATTCTCGATTGAGGATAGTTCATCGGGACCTCAAAGCAAGCAATGTGCTACTAGACTTGGATCACAATCCTAAGATTTCAGACTTTGGCTTAGCCAAACTATTTGGATGGGATCAGTCACAAGACGTCACTAGTCACATTGCTGGAACATAGTAAGTACAGTACGGTCTGCATTTCCTTTGGCACGATAATGTGTATCAGAGTAGGATACGTATACAACAAGATTTTCTTCGTATTGCAGTGGATACATGGCACCGGAATATGCGATGCGTGGGCGGTATTCAGCCAAGTCGGATGCGTTCAGTTTTGGTGTTCTGATCTTAGAGATTGTCACTGGAAGGAAGAACAGTAGCTTCGCTAACTCGGAGCAATCCATTGACCTCTTAAGCCTCGTGAGTAGTAGTACCTCTTGTGCTCCTCAAAAAGCCAATGCAAAGCTTTCTTCTCAAAATAACACTCTAATACCAACACCAATGTGCGCGTGCATGCAGGTATGGGAGCACTGGGCCACGGGAACAATCGAAGAGCTGCTGGATCCATCCTTGGGCGGCCGTTCTCCCAACGGCCAGATGCTGAAGCTGGTCAACATTGGGCTGCTGTGCGTTCAGGACAGCCCCGCGGACAGGCCGACGATGTCGGCGGTGAACGTCATGCTCAGCAGCAACACGGTGTCTGTGCATGCCCCGTCGAGGCCAACGTTCTGCGTCCAGGAGATGGGCGACGACTCGGAGGAGTACTCGGAAGCGTATCGAACGTCGTTTCAGTCCACCAGCGACAACAGCAAGTCGAAAGCCGTGTCGCCGAATGAGGTGTCGCTCACGGAGCTCGAGCCGAGATGAGCCTCTGAAGCAATTGTGCAATATAAATAAGAAGTAAATCTCCTGATGTATGTATCATACCCTATGCTTCTGTAATTTTCTAATTTTGCATTGTGGTTGTAAGAATGTTACGATTTCGATGTATGTATACTAGTGTCGTGTAAAACTGTAAGTGTGTTGTGCTGAACCTGGCAACGAAACCAAAGCTAAATTTCGACATAAATACACACTGCAGACGAAACCAAGCTAAATTTTCTTGTTGCGAGGACCTGACCTAGAGGAAGGCCGAAAGTTTCCAAATGGGCCTACCTAAACGAAGAAAAGGCCAAGCCTAGATGCTCTGGCGGGAAACTAATTGGGCTGATTAATTTGAAAACATGGGCCGAGGCGGCTAGGCACACTGACGATCAGCCATCTCCTTTCTAATCTCAAAAATAAAAAGATTCTACAAATTGGACCTTTAAGGTCGGGCTTTTTCAGCCAGACCAGGCCATGCGCAACAGCCTTTGAGGGAGAGAGGCCTGACGTAAACACGGCTAGGTGTTTCGGCCTTTTGTCTGTAATCTTTGCGCTATGTACGGTGAATCTGGGAGCCTCTCAGATTCTTGAGCATTTGCCATTCGCACAGGTGCACGTGCACCTGTGCAAAGAAGTTTGCATGGTCTCAAGGAAAATAACAAAGAGGCTTCCACGGTGGATCTAACGCCGTTACTGATTGAGGCAGCGAGAGGAGCGGATAAGGGCATCTCCAATAGTCCTAACTAGCAATTAACTAGGAGACTTTCACATCATTTATATAGTACACACTAAAAGTTAGCATTCCAAAGGACTATCTATAAGGATAGCTATTTAATGCTTACATGCACACACAGTCATTTATAGAGGCTGCTTCGTTTTGCGTTATAGACTAGAGATGAAATAGTAGCTAGCTGTTTGTGTTTTGCATACTCTCTTTCCTCCACATAGGATATACACCGATGTGTACATACAAATAGCTAGCTGACTTAGCACCATTGGAGATACCCTAAGAGTATGTTTCAGTGGATCAGTGCCCTCCAACCGTGGCCTGTGGCCGAGGGCTTTCATCGGCACTTGTGTTAGCTTTCACTTATGAGTTTTGGCTTGGACTTATAGTTTAAAATAATAGTAATAACTAAAAACAGTGGCTTTTGTCGCAACAGAGTCCTCAGAAACCCTGAATGTTGACAAAAACAAAAGATCCTATCCTCGAATAGATCAGTTAGAAAACCAATAGCTTTCCACTTCAGTCGCCGTACATCTCACCAAAATTGACATTAGTGATACCTAGGGGCTGTTTTTTTTCGGCTGTGGCTTGTGGCTGCAGTTTATAGATTTTGGTTCTAATACGAACACTCATACGAATAAACTGAAAATTAATAAGCCCTTTTTAAAAGGTAATCTCAATAAATCGTTTTGAAATGGCAATGAAAAAGTCATCTCATTTATTAATTTAAGAGAAATCATAAACCATAAGCTAAAATAAGCTGAAAATAACATACCTCTTAATCATCATTCACGCGATGCATCAGCACTCACAGCCATGGTACATAATGCAGTAGGGCCTTTCCCTGTCCCTGCATCAAAGCTGGTCTCTAAGAAGACAGTACTAGTACAAACTGGTTCAGCAATTGCTTCAAGACTCATCTTGGCTCACGGTGCCCAAGCTCCAGGTGCCAACTATCAACTCCACAGTGTCGCCGCCCTGTGACCGGGCGGTAAAATGGATATTTCTATCAATTACGTGCAAGTACTTATATTCTTGTAAATAGGACTTCAAAATGCGTTGTATGTGCCAAAAAAAAACTCTGGTTTTGGGGCCAGTGAGATGCTACGGAGGTGGCGACGGACGGGGAGTTGAGGAGGTACGGTGATATTGCAAAGGCGCCACCGACCATGGGCGTTGGCAGCGGGTTGTAGCGTCAGATCCACAAGGAGAGGCAGTATAACACCTCATATACCGATGTGAGATATTACCATGAAACGTCACCGCAAAATAAGAAATCAATCATAAGACAACAATAAAATTTACATGAAATTAAAACCTTTAAAGTGTTCTTTATTAGAAAATCAACGAAACCTGAAACAAGAGTTTTAAACATGGGACCGGTCTACTCTAATAAAAAGGTTGAACAAATGAAACAATTAAATAATGCCAAGCCACGGTGCTAAAAACTCGAGTGCTCCCACCCATGCATGATGCTATCACTTTACCGACCTTTTTCCTAAGATTGAAAGAGCAAGCGTGAGATTAGAAATCTCAGCAAGTACCTAACAATGGTCGCAACACGATATTAAAGGACAAATGAAGTAACCAAATAAGCAAGCAATAGATACAATTTTAAGGTAATCGAGCTAGATTACCAAGGTACTGATATAGAGAGTGAAACTGAAAATTAGTGGTTAACATGACATATGTGATAATTGCAATGTGAGTGAGAGATAATTGTTATTTGGTAAGTTATGGTGATGGTATTGGTGATTACTCTCCACATACCCGGTATACAAGAATAGCCAGGCATGCTATCGTCCTCGACTGTATACCATGACGGGGTGTAATATCCTGAGTAACGAGAGTGTACGGCCCCCCGTACGTTACCAGGTGGGTGTCAATCTCCCCTATATGTGAGTAACCCCAGGCCAAGTAACCGTTATATTGACAACTGATTTATTTGTAAAAGATTGAGATGAGTAGGGAACTAGGATAAGGCTACGACAGGTGGAAGGATTTGTTAGGGTCGAAAATAGAAGGCCTAATACCCGATAGGGTGATGTGAAATGATAATATGGTGATAAAGGTAACTGTCACATTATAGACAGATTACATCGGATGCATTTAAGGGAACCAAGGAATAACAAAGATAATGCTACGATAGTGGGAGGTTTTGCCAACAGTTTGGAATGGAGAAGCATTAGATCCTGGTAGATGGCGATGTGAAAAGACAACATAGTGATAATGATATAGGAATTATTCTAAAGGAGGTAATATAATATAGCTCACACAAAGGTTGACAACAAAATAAGTTTTATTACATAATGAGTGATTATTAATCATATTAACATGCATCATAAATATGTAAATCCGTCATAGCTCCCGTACAACATCATACAACAATTGATCATGAAACAGGGAAACATAAACATAGCAGGCTTAACGTTAAAAGCTTTCTAGTGATCTAATCCCTAATTTAAATATGTTTTATATGCTAACCCCCATCAATGTTTTAAGCATGGTTTCTAAATATTAATAAAAGCATGAATTTTCAAACATTGTTAACGGAGCATTCTCAACAACCTAAAAGTATATATAAATAAGATAATCTAGAACATCAAGATATAACACTGCAATAGTAGTCTAAAAACCAGGCATGCATTAACAAATATGATAATAACCGGCAAGCATTGTTGATATGATAATAACCCGGTAAGCTTTAGTGAGATGATAATTGTAATCAATGGCAAGGGTGACAAATAACCAGGGCATACGTGGTATGTGAAACATGAAGGTTACGGCCGTGAGGTACTTGCCTTGACCACGCTCAGTGAGCTCGCTGCATGAAGGGTCTGGAATGCGCAATTGCCCGAACTCTCCCACAACAGTTGCGTGTGAATCTACATGGTGGAATGAAAGTGAATCAGATGAGGGTGAAGATAAAAAGGGCCGCAATAGAGGGTTCGGCCGAAAAAGATCGCGTTCCCAAAGATCCACTGTGCGAATCATCGTTCGGCCAAACGAAATGTTATTCGGTCGTGCGAACCGCCGTTCGGCTGAACAAAACATCGTTCGACCGTGCGAACCACCAATCGACCAACCAAACGCTCATTCGGCCATGCGAACGGCATCCTGCTGCAAGGACTAGCAAAATACTGTGCAAACACACGATTCGACCACGTCCTGGCCAACCGAACCACAGCTTATGGAACCCGGCCTTCGGTCACTTCGGCCACCACCGGCTGTTGGCCTCCACTATCGGCCACCGCCATCGTCGGCCAAGGCGCTCCGGCCACCGTGCCTCCCCAGGTCAAGCGTGCTACACCACACCCGGCCGCCGGCGCCTCCGGTTGGTGCCCGTGTCGCATGCGCCCATGCGTGCGTCCGCTCACACGTCGGCGTCGTCGTGCCACCGCGCTGCTCGACCGCTGCCACAAACACGCATGCGTGCATCCGCTTGAGCGCGGCGCCACTCGCAGCTCGGCCGTGTCATGACTACTGTCGCTGGCCGTACCGTGGCTCGGCCGTGCCATCGCCGCCCGGCCGCGCCACCGCTGCCGCCCAGCCTGCGTGAGATGTCGCCTAGCGTGCCACCTCTGCAAGGTCACTGCTCCGTGCACACCCGCATCGTGGCTGTCGCCGCCGCCGCCATTACAGACTGGTGCCGCTGCCGCCGGCGGCCATGGTCCAGAGCTCGCCTCCACTGGCTAGCCGTGCCACCTTCCGACCTCAATGCCTGGCCTACGCACCGCTGAGCCGACTCCAACAACCAGCTCGGCCACCACCGGCCGCACTGCGCGTGGCCGTTGCTAGGTCGTGCCGCCTCGTCCACGATCGTTGCCCGTCCAGCCACCCACCGTCGCCGCAAAACCGTGTCACCCCCGACCGGCCGACCCTCCGGCCTGCTACTGCGCTGCACCGTGCATAGGGAAGAGAGAGGGAGAGACGCCTGTCAAGTAGAGAGAGATCGGTAGAGGTGAGAGGGAGAGATGAAGTTGGAGAGGAGAGGAATAAATGGGAAGAAGGGACCGGTTAGAGATAATTATGGGAGAGATTGAGATTGATTTTTTTATTTAAAATGCTGCCATCCTTCCTATTTTCAGGGTGCTACAGCTCTTCCCCCCTTAGAAAAGATTCGACCTCGAATCAATTGCCTCAAGGAAATAAGATAAAACAGAATTTGAGTAAATTACTCAGGTGAAGGAAATCATGAGAGCCAAACTTGAATTAAAAGAGATCAGGATATTTCTCACGTATTTGGTACTCCAATTCCAGGTAGCTTCACGTTTCGATTGATAGAACCTCAACACCTTGTCATACGAAGTGGTCCGGCATCGCAGTTGACGCTCCAAACACTCAAGGTACGAACCGACTGTACAACGACAGTCGGATCCTCTGAGACCTCCTAGGTGGGTAACTCCAAAATTGATCATGGTCGTTTAGACACTTCCTCAACATAGAGACGTGGAAGACGTTAAGATTACTGGACAAGGGAGAAGGTAACTCTAAATGGTAAGCAAGCTTCCTGATTCGCTATGATGGGAAATGGTCCAATATAACGAGGGTTCAGATTTCCTTTAACCCTAAATTGTACCACACACTTTGTTGGGGAGACCCTCAAAAGGACCTGATCATCCACTTCGAATTCTAGTGGGCGACGGGAACGGTCAGTGTAACACTTATGGTGACTCTGGGCTAAAAAGCGAATTATTCCTGATATGTACGATCTGCTTCTTCCAATCTCTGACTTGCTGAGGTTCAAGTAACTCTTGCGCTCCAATCTCAACCCTAAGGAGGGGAGAGCAGCAAGGCCTGCCCAAAAAAAAGCCTCGGAAGGAACCATGCTGATACTAGAGTGGAAAATGTTATTATAAGAGAACTCTGCAAGAGGTAAGTGAGTTTTCTAACTGCTCTTCCATACAAGTATGCAAGAACGCAACTTGTCCTACAATGTGCGAATGATTCTCTCAGACTGACCATCAGTTTGAGGGTAGAAGGCAATGTCGAAGTTGAGGTTTGTGCCTAGATTCAGGTGTAAGCTTTTCCAAAAGTGGGAAATAAACTTGGCATCATGATCCAAGATAATAGTTTTAGGAATGCTATGGAAACGAACAATTTCCTTGACATAGACATTAGCAAGATCACTGGATGAGTAAGTGGTTTTAACTAGAATGAAGTGAGTCGTCTTGGTGAGACGATCGACAATGACATAAATAGAGTCCATACATCGGGGTGATCTAGGAAGTCTAATAATGAAGTCCATAGCAATGTCCTCCCATTTCCACTGGGAAAACTCTAATGGCTGTAACAGATCGACAGGATTGCGGTGCTCTGCATTCACCTGCTGGCACACTGCACACTGAGACACAAACTTAGTTATGTCCTTCTTTATTCCCGACCACCAAAACTGTCGCTGTAAGTCCTTGAACATTTTAGTCTCGCTAGGTTAAATAGAATAAGGGGTTGCATGAACCTCACAAAGAATATTTGAATCTGGACGTTTGTGCCGGGCACTACGGGAGGTGAGTTGAGTACGTACTCCTTCGGATCAATTAACTCGATGGCTCATGGACATATGAATTACATTACGGATTTGTGCAAGCTACTAGACTAGTGTATCAAGTAAAACTTGGTGTGTTTGAGGAAGGACCCAAAGTTAGTTTATCTTCTGGCTTGCTTGAATCGAGTCTGATTTTTTACTCTTCTCAAGTTCTTGTTAACATGTCACTCATCTCGACTACTAGTACTAGCTAGCACAGTATTTAAGTAAAGCGCGTATTAGATGACAGCATGTCACAGTATAAGTCAGTAGGACCTATAATTACTAGATTACGCTGAAATTTGATAGGGTATTTAATCACGTTACTCACTCAGTTGATTTTTACAAGACACCGGCCTATTTCGAGATTCAAAAATTCTTATCAACAATTAGTCCAACAATATATAGCTTTTGTGATACAAAAGTGATACTGTTGGGTATTGGTATTTAAAGGTACTTTCTTATGATAGCGATTTTGTAGTTTTCAACAATATATTGTAAAAAAAATTGATGGTCTAAGTTCAATCTTCAAGACCAAACCGAGTCAAATCACACCCTATAAAAATCAACAAAGTGAGTATTATATAACAAAACTAACATTTTGGGCAATGGGACACTTCGGACTAAGATGTTCCTACTCCCCCTCTCTCTCCCTCCTTTTTTTCCCTTAACATTGTTTTATTTTTATGATTTTCAAGATACGACTTTAATTGCTATTTTTTATAATTTTATACTAAAGTATACTAATATAATTATAGTATTATAAACATATTTTTAATAATAAATATAATGCTATAACTTTCGTAAAACTAATTTAGATAGTTTTAAATTTATTAGCGATCGAATTTTAACAAATTTAATGGTATAGATTCTAAGAAGGTAAGTATAAAAGGACATAAAGAGCATGCATTTTGGGGTCACCGTAACCTGTTGAATTAGCAGCAATGAATTAAGTTTTTTAATAAATACATGATAAAATATGAATTGGCTAATTGGTAGCTGCATTTGGAGAGAGAGGGAATACGTACTGGGAGTTGCTCTCTCCATGCAACTTGCACTAGGACTGACATCTGAATGCGCTGAACCTGGCCAACAATGACAGGGACGGGTGTACATTAATTAAATCAAGTGGCTAGTGCCTCGCCCTACCAATGATTTGATCAATCGAGCGGATCAAACGCGTTAGCAAGTTGAAACAGCTACGTCATGTGCGTACCCATGCCTAAGAAAAAGAGACCAAGTTGGCATGCCAAGACCGTCCTTTTTTTTTTCCTTTTAGGGGATGCCAAGATCACACTGGTGCAGCCCGTTGCGCACGCAGTAGTCCAAGACCAGAATACCATGCATGCATCGTCCTTGATGTTTTCCAACTAGCTTCAAGTTTCCATGTCTCACCAAGTTTCTTCCTTCCCCGTTCACGCCATGCACGGCCGCTCCTCGATTCATGCCGTTCTACTCCTCGCGGCTCTCGCGCTTCCGCTCGCCGCCGCTCAGCCGTGGCAGAGTTGCGACAGCGGCAGAGGCAACTACTCGGCAGGCAGCACCTACGAAGCCAACTTCCTAGACATCATCACAACCCTCCAATCGAACGCCACCACCTCGCCTACCCTCTTCGCCGCCGGCGCCTTCGGCGCCGCTCCGGACACCGTCTACGGCCTCATGCTGTGCCGCGGCGACGTCAGCGTCTCCGACTGCTTCGACTGCGGCACCTGGGCCGGCCGGGACGTGCAGAAGTACTGCAACCGCAGCAGGGATGTGGCCCTCTGCTACAACCAGTGCTACGTCCGCCTCTCGGACAAGGACTTCCTAGCCTCCAAAAACAACTCCGGCGAGCTGCTCCTCATGAGTAGCGCGAACATCACCAGCCGCGACGTCGCGGGCTACGATCGGGCGGTCACCGGCCTCCTCAACGCAACCGTGCGGTACGCGGTGGACAACTCGACGAGGCTGTTCGCGACGGGGAAGCGGGTGGGGCTCGACCCGGGGTTCCTTAATATCTACTCGATGGCGCAGTGCACGCCGGACCTGTCACCGGCGCTGTGCCGGAGTTGCCTTGACGACCTCGTGGGCCAGTGGTGGAAGGTGTTCCCACTGAACGTGATGGGCGCGAGGATCCTTGTCCCGCGGTGCAACCTGAGGTCCGAACTGGGCCCGTTCTACACTGGCAACCCGATGCTGCTGCTGCAGAACGGAACGGCCGCGCCCGTGCCGGCGCCGGCGCCCGCTCCGGATGTTGTGCCGGGCACTACAGGAGGTGAGTTGAGTACGTACTACTTCGGATTAATTAACTCGATGGCTCATGGACATATGAATTACATTACGTGATTTGTGGAAGCTACTAGATTAGTGTATCAAGTAAAACTTGGTGTGCTTGAGGAAGGATCCAAAGTTAGTTCATCTTCTGGCTTGCTTGAATCGAGTCTGATTTTTTACTCTTGTCAAGTTCTTGTTAACATGTCACTCATCTCGACTAGACGACTACTAGTACTAGCTAGCACATTATTTTTAAAGTAAAGCGCGTATTGGATGACAGCACGTCACAGTATAAGTAGGACCTGAAATTACTAGATTACGCTGAAATTTGATAGGGTATTTAAGCACGTTACTCACTCAGTTGATTTTTACAAGAGACCCACCTATTTCCAGATTCAAGCTTTGTAATTCTTACCAACAATTAGTCTAACAATGTATAGCTTTTGTGATACAAAAGTGATACTGTTGGGTATTGGTATTTAAAGGTACTTTCTTATGATTACGATTTTGTAGTTTTCAACAATATATTGTAAAAAAAATTGATGGTCTAAGTTTATTCTTCAAGACCAAACCGAGTCAAACCACACCCTATGAAAATCAACATAGGGAGTATTATATAGCAAAAATAACATTTTACACAATGGGACACTTCGGACTCCTAGACAGATAAGATGTTCATACTCCCTCTATTCTTTTTTTTTATTTAACGTTTTTGATTTTCATGGTCTAAAATATACAACTTTAACCATTATTTTTTATAACTTTACACTAAGATATACTAATAAAATTATAATAGTATGAACATATTTTAACGACAAATATAATGATCTAACTTTCGTATAGCTAATCTAAATAGTTTTAAGTTTATTGATTGTCAAACATTAAAAAGTTTAACGCCACAAATTCTAAGAAGTCAAATAAAAAATAACGAAGGGAGTATGCATTTTGAGGTCACCGTAACCTATTGAATTAGCAGTAATGAATTAAGTTTTTAATAAATAAATGGTAAAATATGTGACAGATTACCCAATTATCATCGGTCCTTGCAACAAAATTCTCACACATACTGCTTCTGGAAGGATTATATCCCAACCTCTCTCTTTTTACACGGACAAAAGCCTTCTTTTTCCCCTTTTCGAAGACACAAAATTTTTTTGCGAACTCGGGTTATTAGCGATCTCACACCACTATGTTCCCACCACTCCACCATTCTGGAGCTTCTAAAAACAAGCAGGAGCTTCATTCTCTTTCATTGAGCAACAGCATTGCAACCGTGAGCTCAGACAGGAAAACAGGTGGCTTGCTTGGGACACATGCACTGCTGCACATACTTGAACTGAGTTTCTTTTTTCTTTTTTGCAAAATTACAGGTAAAAACACTTCAGCTAGCAAGCCACTTGAAATTACATTGCCGGTAGTGGGTGTGGCTGCCATAGCTGGGATTTCCCTTAGTATGTGGATTATGCTCAGGAAGAGAAGATCGCGAAGAGCAGAGCTTTCCCCTCGACGTAAGTCCTCGATCTGCATAGTTTCAGCTTCTTAATGTCGCACACTTATATGCTTAATCGTTAGCAATCGAATCAATGGAAATTTACCAGCTAATACAGTTGAGGACCTGGAAAGTGTTAAGTCAACCTTGCTATCTCTGTCATCACTACAAGTGGCAACAAACAACTTCGATGAAAGCAACAAACTTGGTGAGGGGGGGTTCGGTGCAGTTTATAAGGTATGACCGTACGGCAATATCCTTTAGTTTCAAGATAAGAGCAGCTTTGTATAGAAACTTGTATGTATAAATTTTGAATGGTTGCTGCACATCAGTTTTAGTTGGTGTAAATCAAGAATGGTCGAAATATGAATAAAGTGTGAAAGGCTGAGATAGAAGTTGTATGAATTTAGTACTCCATTGTTGTTATAGTATGTGAAGATTTTAAGCAATTACAGAATGTGGTATATATTGTAGTGTATCTGTATTCATATATAACCTTCATGGAAGATAATAAATTTGCTCAGGGAGTACTTTGCGGACAAGAAGTGGCCGTGAAGAGGCTGTCGAAGGGTTCAAATCAGGGGCTAGAAGAACTAAAAAACGAGCTAGTTCTGGTGGCCAAACTTCATCACAAGAACCTTGTACGGCTTGTCGGTTTTTCCTTAGAAGAAGGAGAGAGATTGCTTGTCTACGAGTACATGCCAAATAAAAGCCTTGATACCATTCTTTTTGGTACCACTCCCCACAGAATCTAAATAGTACTGGTTAGCAACACCTACATGCTTGTGCAATGACCATGAAATTCACATTTCTGGTGTTAGATCCAGAGGAGAAAGGTCGACTAGACTGGGCGAAACGGTTCAAGATAATCGAAGGAGTCGCTCGAGGATTGCAGTACCTTCACCAGGATTCTCAGAAGAAGATCGTCCACCGCGACTTGAAAGCAAGCAACGTTTTGTTGGATGCAGACATGAACCCCAAGATCGGAGATTTCGGTCTCGCCAGGCTCTTCGGGCAAGATCAGACCCGAGAAGTCACCAGCCGCATCGTCGGGACATTGTACCTAATCACGGCCTTCGAAAAATCAGTTAATTAGTTCCCTGGACCGGTAATGTCAGCTTAGCTAACCATGCTATGTATTCTTCTTGCTGCAGTGGCTACATGTCTCCTGAGTATGTGATGCGTGGACAGTACTCCACGAAATCAGATGTGTTCAGTTTCGGCATTCTCGTTATTGAGATCGTAACGGGCCGGAGGAACAACGGATCCTACTTTTCCGAGCAAAATGAAGATATAATAAGCATCGTGAGTGCTCGCAAACACACTGAAGATACTTAGGTTTTAGCTCTTGCGTATATGTTGTTAGTACTGAATATATGTGATTGTAATGCTAGGTATGGAAGCACTGGGCCGAGGGAACAATTGCAGAGATGATAGATTATTCTTTGGGAAGAAACTACCCTGGAGCCGAAGTGCTGAAATGTGTGAATATCGGTCTCATGTGCCTTCAACAGAACCCTGTAGATCGACCTACAATGGCAGATATCATGGTGATGCTTAACAGCGACACTACCAGTTCTCTGCCTGCTCCTGCTAGACCAACATTTTTCGTGGATGCGAGCTCAGCTTTCTCTTACAGTACTGTCTGACATTAATTGGTCGACGAAGTAGCGGAGGATCGCAACATGTTATTACTTTCTTTGTTCCATACTGTATTGTAATCCAGAGAAGCAAGTGTAATTTACTTTGTTCCATACTGACTGGAACATCCACAACTCATCGCCCGACGAGCCCAGGCAGTCACTCAGGCTCGTTGGGAGAGGCGGAGCCGCCTCTGGTATTGTGTTCACCGTTATGTGCTTGGCTTGTTTTAGTCTAAAAATAGGAGATAGTAGCTTTTTTTCAGTGTAAAGACGAGATCTTAGCTCGTTATTAGTATAAAAAAAGATACTTAGTTTTTTTGGGGTTGTGGAGACGAAAGTACTGAGTGTCTGAGAAGAATAAAGATAGCATCTATTAGTGATATGTCTTAGAGACAATCTTAAAGATAATTATATCACCTCTATATTTATAATCTTTGAATAATACGTTATTATGGTTGGTGCTTGTTTTCAGTCCATGTCCCTCGCCGTGAGGAAGTCAATCACGTCAACTGAGACGAGTTGTGTTTCCTCTCCTCCATTGCCCTGAGCCAATGACAGCGGGTGATCCACAGCAAAAGTGTGGGCGCGTGTGTGCCGAGGGCACGTATGGCTCTGATACCAATGCTAAGTTTTTTTTCAAATCTTAAATTGATTTTGTGTGTAGATTTTTTGGGCTACCTTTTGTATCCCTGTCTTTTCTGTGGTGCCACTCACAATCGCATAATGAGGCTAGAGGGTATGAACATATTTATAGATTCCACTTTCAGTTATTACAAATACAAAGTGACCACACTTATTTCCGATACACTGTAAGACTTCTGAATTATGTCACCAATCACGATAAGACATATCAATTTTATGAATCTAAAATATATTAGTTCCTAACATACATATGTGAGTCGTACGCTATGATCAGATTGTTTACGAGACCCATTCTAATATGATCATATGAGTTAACAGCATACAGAGCCAATCATGCAAAATAAATCCAGCTATTCCGCTATGTGCTGTACCCAGGTTAAACACACACACATATGCATATTAAATTTCTGTAGACTCGATCTTAATAAATATATATACTACATTCCAGCCCAACCATCCTTAGCACATCAAGTATTAATTCCTTGAGTTAAATTTCAAATCAAATTATTTCCTATCACATACACCAATAATATGAATAATTTCACATTAAGTTAAACAAATAATAATCATAATAAATATTGAAAGCTACATAAAAAATTCAATACAATAAGTAGTTTATAGAAATCACCTTAAAAATTATGTTTAAAAACAAGTATCTAAAAGATAAAAAGTTAGAAGCTGTTCGAACGGCCCGTGAGGGCGCTGGCTCGGCAGAAGGCCTGGAGTGACGCGACTTGTTTGGTCCTCAACGTGAGTGTGGGAAAATGTTGGGCTCTTATTGGGCTTGATTACGAATCGGAGCTCTCAGGTCGGCTTTTCTGCCAGACCCGGGCAAGGTCTTAACCATTTTCCAACCGGCACACCCAAACGGAGATGCTTCCACGGTGTGGTGCAGTGATCTCAGACGCCGTCACTGGTTGGGGGAGCGAGAGGAACGGATAGGTTTTGGGTGGAAAGAATAATCTCCCCTCAGTGCCCTCTGCCCGCGGGCCGTGGCCAACCACCCTCGACAAGAAAAACTTCTTTTTCCCTCAAAAGTCTCGTTGTCACAGCTTTATCTGTTGTTGAACGTCGTCGAAGCAGACAAAGTCCTTCCCTGGAATAGCTCCGTAGAAAAGGCAGGTCCTTCCACATCACTCGCCATATAGTATTCAACAGCAGAATCGACATTAGGGCCGTAGGGCGACAGAAAAATACGACTTTTATTGTCCGCTCCTGCACGTTGCAATCCCTGAGAATACCAGGTTAATAATTCTACTCAGAGCCACAGTGCAAGATGCAATAATACTGATGCAGTAGGGTCTCTCCCTACATCATCAAGCTTGTTTCTAGAAGTACAGTACACAACTGGTTCAGCAAACTGCTTCGAAGAGTCAAGACTCATCTTGGCAGAAGCTCTGTGTGATGGACACTTCGTTCGACGACATTACTGTCGAATTATCTGTGTACCCGGAAGCTCTTGGATACGGTTCTAAATACACATTTGACCTGTAACTGGCACTAGCCTCCTGGGTTTTCTCTGAACACATAATAGCCCGATGTGGATGCACTTCAACATCTGTTCAATGGGAGGATGGCTGCTCAGGGATGGATCTATCAACTCGATGACATTCCCCCTGGTCCAGTGCTCCCATACCTGCAGCAAATTGGTAGATTATTCAGATATTGTTGCGAGAAATTGGCTGCTTGTGAAGTTTATGAACAATCTTCAAGTACTCACAAAATTCAAGAGATCAACATCTTGCTCGCTATTATACGAGGTGGTGGGCGGTAGGCCGGTGATCAGAGAAGAGGTTCGGGTGTATCGAGAGCAAGTGGGGCCGGAGGGCTATGGAGGCAGTCCCGCATTGATCCATAAAAGTTTTATCCGAATAGGGGTTGTTTGACTTTTAGACCTAGTTCATTTTTTCAGCATAAATTTTCACGAACAAACAAACAAAACGGTTCGTTTATCACCGTTTTAAAACAGTTTATCAGGATAATCATTTTAAAATAACTTATTGGTATTTGATTTTTTCGCACAAACACTTATACTAAAGCCAAAAACCATCAGCCGTAGTAGAAAAGAATCCTCTTAGTGTGATGAACTCATCCGAAGCTGTTATAAAAGTCTGCAAGTAGGGGGTGCGTGTTTTCTAAAGAACGGCGGCTACTACATACTGCATGGGACTTGGTATTTCTGATTTGGTCATCTTAAGACTAAAATATCTATTCAATAAAGATCAGAGTATAATAACACACAATTTCGTCCATACTAACACCACAATGATCAGACTACATGTTACAGTGCAGTGCAAGTAATCCAACATGACACACGCCAAACAAACAGTAATTAAGCGACAACATGCATCGGCAAATGGACGTGCCCGCTGGCCCGCAACGCCGGTGACCGGCGAATGACCACAGCTAGTACATCCTAGAGTTTCTTGGATGGTTGCCGATTGATGACTCACCGGCTACACCCTCTTCCACCGATGATTTTTTTGGATTGTGCACCTAATGCCGTAGACTTTGTAGCTGGTTGACCTGTAGATTTGTTGTATGTTTTGGCGGAGTCAACCTGGAAATTTTAACAAGACATTTCAAAACGGTTTGCCTTTTTCTCGTTTTGCCTTTTTTTTCTCGAAGGGAGCATTTCATTGGGGGTTGACACGGTTGCCAGTGCCAAGGGCAATGCTAGTGCCGTTTGCCGCCTCCTCCCGCCTCACATCTACTTCTCGGACCACCAGATCTATCACTGACTCCTGCCACTGCCCCCTAACTCACCACTAGTAGACTCCACCTCCCACCACCGGCCACAAAGCCCATGGTCGACAGCGCCTCGGTCGCTTCCGCCACTCCTTAGTCTCCTCATCGGGCCGTTGCCTCCGCATTAATTCTAGGGTTGGGGTCCAATGAACCCAAAACCTAACCTGTTAAATTCAAACCCTAAATCTCGCTGGAGTCCTACCGAAAATGGAGACAAGGTGGCTAGAGCATGAGTCCACATATCCACAGGTTAGAAATTTAACTGAATTTTTTAAATTTTTTAGCCAAGTATTGTAGAGCAATTCCACAAAAAACTGGGTTGGACAACTCTTCTGGGAATCACATGATTGTCGAATATCCCAGTACAGCTCATACATCATTTAGTGCCTGCTACTATTTTTATTCGTTGCTCTTGACTCTTCTATAGCCGCCGGCCCCGGTACGCCGTAGCTATCTGTGAGTAGCAACACCAGATGCAGAAAAAAAAAAAAAACACGAAGAAGCCTCCTCGGTCCCCACTAGGCAGTTCCAATCGAAAGTTAATGTAACGCAGCCTAATTGCATCTGCTTATTTTCTTTCTTGATCATGACTTCTCGGTCCGAGCGCAATCATTTACCGCACCAAGGCAACAGCAGTGAACTGCAGTGGCTCGCACGATGTGCATGTCACAGTCTAAGTCAACCCACAATTCCCACCGGTCAAATCTCTGGCCCCACCGTTTTTCTATCTTCTAGTAGATCCCGTAACTCCGAAAGCCCTCACCTCCTCCTAACCATCACGCGCGGCATCACCACCAGGCGATGACGGTGGCCACGCCACGCCATCTTACTCTTTCCTACTATCTCGCCGTCGCCACCGCCCTCAAAGAAAGCAATGTGCTACTAGACTTGGATTACAATCCTAAGATTTCAGACTTTGGATTAGCGAAACTATATATTTGGATGGGATCAGTCACAAGACGTCACTAGTCACATTGCTGGAACATAGTAGTACAGTACGGTCTGCATTTCCTTTGGAACGTTAATGTGTATCAGAGTACAACAAGATTTTCTTCGTATTGCAGTGGATACATGGCACCAGAATATGCGATGCGTGGGCAGTATTCAGCCAAGTCGGATGCGTTCAGTTTTGGTGTTCTGATCTTAGAGGTTATCACTGGAAGGAAGAACAGTAGCTTCGCTAACTCGGAGCAATCCATTGACCTCTTAAGCCTCGTGAGTAGTAGTACCTCTTGTGCTCCTAAAAAAGCCAACGCAAAACTTTCTTCTCAAAATAACACTCTAATACCAACGCCAATGTGGGCGTGCATGCAGGTATGGGAGCACTGGACCACGGGAACAATCGAAGAGCTGTTGGATCCATCCTTGGGCGGCCGTTCTCCCAACGACCAGATGCTGAAGCTGGTCAACATTGGGCTGCTGTGCGTTCAGGACAGCCCCGCGGACAGGCCGACGATGTCGGCGGTGAACGTCATGCTCAGCAACAACACGGTGTCTCTGCATGCCCCGTCGAGGCCAACGTTCTGCGTCCAGGACGACGACTCGGACGTGTACTCGGAAGCGTATCGAAGGGCGTTTCTGTCCACCAGCGACAACAGCCAGTCGAAAGCCGTGTCGGTGAATGAGGTGTCGCTCACGGAGCTCGAGCCGAGATGAGCCTCTGAAGCAATTGTGCAATCGATAGCGTAATGTTGTTTATAAATAAAAAATAAATCTACTGATGTATATATCATACCCTATGCGTCTGTATTTTTTCTAATTTTGCATTATGGTTGTAAGAATGTTTCGATTTCGATGTATGTATTTGGTGTGGTGTGTAAATGTGTTGTGCTGGACCTAGCGACCAAACCAAAGCTAAATTTTCACATAAACTGCAGGACCGACTATAGCAATAGAGAGATAAATAATGATTTCTCAAAATCTTCTCTTAAGCATTTAGAAATCTTTTACTCTAGAGCTAAAGAGCTATGAAGATTAAATTTGATGACCTAAATCCAAACAACAACATAAAACAATAATGACTCACAAATTCAACACCTAATCGTTTTGACCGCCACTACAGGTGCGGCATGACTGATGGTCGATCTGAGTGCCACTAGAGGTGCAATCTGACTAGTGGTCAGTCTAATTGGCCAAACCGTTGTGTGACTAGCGGCTAGTCTGATCGGACGTAGGAGCGGTCTGACCACTCTCCCTTGTTCTCAAAATAAAAAATTAGGCTGGGCTAAAAACCAATTTTGATGCAAACTTCAAAATTTATATCTAAATGATGTGAAACTTTTCACACACCTTACTGAGGGTCTCAGAAATCTATTCTATCCAAACATCGTATTGATCTTAACCAATGTTTCAACCTTTTCTCAAAACATGCAAGTTTGAACCAAAATCGAGCAAATCTCAAAAACTTTATAAACAACTCGCTCGTGGGTTAAGAATAGTCAAGATGGCTCTACATGAGTTTTCACATATGACAGCAAGTAAGACCACCTAAACATTCGAAGCCAAGACCCATGGATCATGATTCCTCAAGAAAGGCTCCAAATCAAATAAGAACCAGATGACTTCAAAATCTTGTAAACCAGTGCCTAGATGGATGTGATTAGATCCACATGAGTCATGTCTATCACTTATATATACTTGACACACCGCAAGATCATGAAGGGGAGAGAAAAGGCAAAAAACAAAAAAGAACCAGAGCAAATCAACTACGACAAAAAAATACTTCATGAGATAAACAAATTTGACCTATTGCTACTTGAAGATGAATCTTTCACAGCCACTCTATAAGTAGGATAAGAGAGCACATCACAACACTCACTCTTCTCTCTTAAACCCTAACGCTAGAATTCAAGAATAAAATGGGTAGGATGGTTGGCTTACAAGCTTCCATTCCGAATCCATTAAATAGATGGGGCAACCAGCCCGCTTTTATCCTAATGGATACTATCCACTAGCACAAGTAGAAAAAACTTGTTAACCCCACACAATAGGGTTTTACACATACTAAACTCATGCATGCTTCTCAAAGCATATGAGCCTAAACCTACTAAGTCATATAGCCTTTAATCCACTTGATCTTCTATAGTGATCCGGATTTGACAATCCAAATCTCCTGTCTGAACTAGTCCTTGGATTAGTAGCTAACTCACACAATATACATCGGCAATTCATGCCTGTATCTTGGATTGGAGGCTACAGAGTCACCGAGCGACTAGTAGTATTTAAAAATACTATAACTTGCAAATTCCACAAAATTTGATAATCAATTTATGAAGAGAAGAGATACAAAATGAAATGATGATAAAGAGATGGGTCATACAGTTGCATTTATTGTTATTAACGCTTGCTGAGTACGTTTGTACTTACCTTCGCTATTAATTCCCTAATTAGATTCCAGTCCAGTCGGGAAATGCCTCGAGTAGGATGTGGGGTATACAGGTTATGAGGATGCCACATGGGACAAACGTATTGTGCTAAGGACCAGAGCGAGGTGGATGTCTTATTCGACACTTGGGACGAGCAGGCAACCTGTAGTGCATCATCGCCGAGAGATAAGGTATATAAATAATATGTATCTCTTTTGTACTTAGTATTTGTATTAAAGACTATATCTCTGCATGGCTAACTATTGTAATAAAGAACAGTCTCTAATTATTATTCTGTTGCACAATTCTGGTAAAGCTTATTATTCTCTAAGACGTTGGGCTTAAGGAACAGTAATCTGTTGCCTAGTGTCATGTTATGAGGATAATGTACGACCAAGAATGACAAGATAGGGGTGAATAGGAGCTAACTCGTATAAATGCTTTTCAAAATCTTTTACAAAGAGAAAGTCAAAGCTCTTTACTACAATAGTTATGAAAATTAGAAACCAATCACGTACAATGAAAGACTTAAGAAAAAACTGAGCAAAACGAGCCTCGATAGCCCCAGCTGTGTGACCTTTACAGGATGATGACTTGATCGCTATGCACAATAAAAATAGACTAATGGCTAGTAGGCATAATGCTATGAACACTACCGGTCAGACCTTATGAATAGTATGGTCAGATCAATGAACAGTAAAATCAGGAATAAAGCAGATTTTCAACACTATTTCAAATCCAAAAATCAATGAAACTTTTGATTCACAACTCTAACTGACTTGAAACTTAAACAAACGCTAGACCATGGCCTTAAGAACCTACCCAACCAAATATCAAGAAATAACTTAAGAAAATTGGGATCTTTTGGCTCTTGAATATCTGATATACCAAAACTAAGCTAAAACCATAAATTGATCCAACTCTCAAATCAAAACTCTAAATCACTTAATATTTGATATACATCTTCTCTAGAATGTTAAAAACCTATTTCAATCAATGATCAAGAAAATTATTGCCAAAGTTCTGACCTTTTTCCCATTTAAAGGAAAGTTACACTAAAACCGGGCAAACGAGAGAAATTTTGAATGAATCTTGCTCGTGAGTTCTTGATGATCTAGATGACCTTAGATGGATTCTCATATATCATAACATGTTAGATCACACTATGAACTCAAGCTAAAACGCTCACAAGATTAAAACCCTAAAATCACCCTCTATTGAGTTAAAATCAGGTAAACACAATAACTTACAAATAACAAGTGCCTAGATGGATGAGATATAGTCTCCAAGAGACATCTTCATCACTTACACGTACTTGTCACACAGGAAGATCAAGAGGAGAAGAGAAAACATCAAAAACAAAGTCAAATCAATGTTTCATCACTTCAGTACAAGAGGAAAATACTTGGACAAATTTTAATTTCTATTGATATTTAGAGATGAATATTTACAGGTACTCTCTAGCCATACATAAAGTCTAAGAATGATAAAAAAAACTTAGCCATAGGAGCCTCTCACATATCCCACAAACTTTCCTCCTTGAACCCTAACTCTCCGCTCAAAAACTTGGACTAAACTCTTCTAAAATCATAACTAAGCCACCTCTCTTCCTCCTTATATATGGAGGCTCACAAGGAGAACCCTCACTGACACCATATCAGATTTTACAATTACACATACATGCTTCTCAAAGCGCTCACACCTATTAACCCATTAGTGAATCAACACTTGACACACTTCACATTTTCAGCACATACAAAATCTAAATCACTTAGGCTAACACCATGGATTTGTATACCGTCACTTTTTCGGTATTAGGAAATCTACCAAAATGCCTCTCTACCATCGTCTTCCATGAAGTTTCCTGCTTCTTTTGCCACGAAGCATTGCCTATGCTTCGCCATCTTCCATGTGGCCCTAAAGACTTCCTGCCAAGTCTCTCATGTGTTCGGATCAGACCGAACCATCCTCGCATGCAAATAACCCAAGTTACTTGGCACATTACATGCTTCTCCTCGCGCATGATGGCACACAACTTCCTTGACCACTCTAGACCTTAGTTTCTCCGTGAGCTTAGTTTCGATCTAATTTGTTATTTCTCATCATGTGCACCACCGGTAGCTCCTGCTTCAGTTTCTCATCGTTCCAGCTTATAACCACCCCGCAAGCCTCGGTCATCTTCAGTGGCTCCTTAATTGTCTGGACCTTGGCTCCTCCTGAGCATAGTTCTAATCCCTTAATCGTTTTGAACCTAAGCTCTCCTAGCTTAGTCCCGGTCCCCTCTACCTCACCATGACGTAGCTCCGCAGTCATACAACCAATACAAACAATCAAACCGTCACGTAGCATCGCACAATTCACAAAGTTATCAATTAACACAATAAGTCTATATAATATACCATGCAAAATATATACATCTAAACCACTGATTCTAATCCCTAGGACTAGATCTAGAACCTCAGTGCACATAAGCAATGTCACTCATATCGTGCCCACACTCAAATAACTTAGCTCAAACCAACTCATTCTCAAACAACATCTCGACTAGTCAGACCGCCAGCAACACAAAGTAACTGAAAAATTGTTAACTCTTAAAAATAAAACTCAAACTCTGCAAACTTTCTAAACCAAAAGTTAGTTACTCATCACAACCATGGGATAACCTCTATCAAAAGATATCAAGAGAATAGTTTGCAACTAACACACATTTGCCTTCTATTGATCATCTATTTATGTACAAATACATGAGTGTGAACACTATAGTGGAAACACTATCACATGTGAATACTAAGCACTATCTCTAGTGAAAATACCAGCACTAATGAAAATACTAAACAACAGTAGAAACACAACTATCCCAAATGTTTAACACTCCCTGTCAATCGCAACTAGTGAGGTTGAGGTTGTGTTGTAGGATCTTCAATTATTGTATTCCAATTGGTTTGGTGAGACCATCGGTCAATTGATCTTGTGATGATATGAACTGAATTTCAAACACCTTTCTTGCTACTCGTTCTCAAACAAAATAAAAGTCCACCACAATATGTTTAGTTCTGACATGGAACATAGGATCAGCAGAAAGATATGTGGCTCCATGATTGTCACACCATATGGCAGGCGCTTGCGATTGATAAATTCTAAGTTCTCCTAATGGCGACTGTATCAAGATGATTTCTACTGTGGCATTTGCAAGAGCCTTGTACTCTACCTAAGTACTGAATCTCGCCATTATGGCTTCTTGAACTCCATGATATGAGATTGGAGCCAAAGAAAATCGCAAAACCACTAGTTGACTTTCTGTCATCTGCTGACCCTGCCCAATCTGCATCAGAGAACACACTAATCAATTAGAAGTAGACTTGCGAGTATGAAATCTTACAGTCACTGTGTGTCGTACATACTGTAAAATTATTTTCACCACTTTCCAATGATGTTCGATTGGCATATGTAGAAATTGACACGCTTTGTTGACCACATATGATATGTTTGGTTGTATCAATGTTAGGTATTGTAAAGCACCTACTATTCTCATGTACTGTATTGCTTCTGCAGCTAATAACTCTCTCCCATCAGACTTTGATAATTTTTCAGTTGTCAATAATGGAGAAGTTACTAGTTTACATGATGTTATACCAGCCCGTTGTAGAAGGTCGGTAGAATATTTGGATTGAACAAGGATGATATCCTCCCTTGATCGACATACTTAGATGTCTAAGAAGTAATGAAGATCACTGAGATCCTTGAGAGCAAACTCCGACCGTAATTTCTGAATCAAGGTATGAATAGCCAGAGAAGATGAGCTAGTGACAATAATGTCATCAACAAAAATCGGAATATATGTTATCACGCCACCATGATTATAGATGAGCAAGGATGTGCCAGCTCGGGAAGAAACAAAACCAAGTTCTTATAAATAAAAACTGAGTCGAGAATACCAGGCACGGGGTGATTGTTTCAACCTATAAAGAGCTTTATCCAATTTGTACAAATGATGCGGAAACTATGGATCCTCATAATCTGGCGGTTGTCGCATAAACACATTCTCTTCCAGAACACCATGTAAAAACGCATTATGTGCATCCAACTGATAAACCAACCATCCGTGTGACACTGCTAATGATAGAATAAGATGAATTGTAGCAAGTTTCACAACCAGGTTGAACGTATCTTCGTAATCATTTCTATACCATTATTTGAATCCTTTTTGCAACCAATCCAACCTTATGGCGTTCAATACAACTGTTAGCCTTCTTCTTTAATTTAAATACCCACTTGCAGTCATTGATATTGCGACCAGGATGAGATGATACCAAGTGCCATGTATTTTTCTTTAAGAGTGCCTGATTTTAGCGTCCATTCCCTCCTTTCAATTTCTGTCACAAAGAGCATCCTCAAGAGTTGTTACTTCGATTACAACAAGAAATGCGATCCAGTGGGTATCATATTGCACCGTGGCATCAGTGCGAATCCTTGGTTAGTAAATGTTGTTCTGCAACCTTGTTTGCATGGGATGAGGCTGTGGTGTAGGGGATTAGGTGTTGGAGATGAAGCTGTGCTGAGTTGTTTTGTGCAGGATCCGAGAGATCAACACCCCTCGGATCTGCTCCAGTAGTGCCCACCGAATTGTCCCTGGGGTCTTTCTCCATATTCTCTCTCCTGGAGTCATCACTTAGATTTGTTGTGGACAATTCACCTATAGCCTGCACAGAGGGGAATGACAAATCCGGCTAGATAGCCAGGTCAGATTGCATAACAACATTTGAATTAAGGATACCAGTACCCGTATTAATCTCCTTACCATCCATACATCCCACAACCAAAGGAAAATTTGCGAAGGCCAAGGAAGGAAAGATCAAAATTTGGTTAAGTAATGGTTGATTCGATGTGATGATTTTTCATCAGCAAAAGGAAATTGTTGCTCATCAAATACTACATCACGAAAGATATAAATCCTACCTGAATAGACATACAAACATTTGTAGCCTTTATGAAGAGAGCTATAACCAAGAAAAACACACCGTTTAGACTGAAATAGGAGTTTCTAATCAATGTATGGACGAAGATAGAGCCAGCATGCACACATCCAGCATGCACACATGAAAGTTCTAAAAAAGGAATAGCCTAGAGATGTTCCAAAAAAATGGTCTAGTGGAATTGAATTTTGTATCGTTCTACTAGGTAGGCAATTTATCAAGAAACATGCTGTTTTGAATGCTTCATCCCAAAAACTAACAAGTTAGAGGTATGGGCGAGTAAGGACAAGCCAACTTCTATGATATGGTAATGTTTTCTCTCAGTTGAGCTTTTTTGTTGATGAGTGTGTGGGCAGAAAATATGATGAGTGATCCCAATTTGTTGGAGAAAGGAATTCAATTCAACTTCTAGTATTCGCCTCCCTAGTCAGTTTGCGTGTGTAGGATTTTTTTATTTACAAAGCGCTTAACATGAGTTTGGAATTCAATGAATATGCAATAGACATCAGCTTTACTCTTGAGACAATATATACAGGTGAATTTACTAAAATCGTCAATAAAACTCATGTAGTATTTAAAACCACCAAAGGAGTGCATGCATGCCCCCAAACATCGGAGAAAACAAGTTCAAGAGGTGACGACGACACACTTTTTGATCATGGAAAGGGAAGCTGATGAATTTTGCCCTGTTGACAAGCATCACAAACAGATGATTTGTTGAACTTATGAACAAAAAGTAAACTGTGACGCTGAAGAATCTGATCCACTATAAGAGATGAGGGATGGCCTAACCAGCAATGCCACCGCTTGTGATTGTGTTTGATGACAAAGAGGGCTTTCCTAGATGTTGCCGAGCTGCTAGGAATGGGGTATAGGCCACCCTTACTAGGACCCGGAAGGAGCACCTTCTTCGAAGTACGATCCTTAATGAGAAAATAATTAGGATGAAATTCAAGACAGACGTTATTATTAGCCATGAGTTTATGAATAGATAACAGGTTTTTATCTATGTGTGGAACGTGAAGAAGGTTTAAGAACAAGGGCTTATATGACGTATGAATTTTAGAAAAACCCAATTTGAGCAATTGGCATACCTGAATCATTTGTTGTGTGAACTTGGTTTTTGCTAGAGTACTGCTCATGTACCGTTAGCTTGTTCAATTCTCTGGTGATATGATCAGTCACCCTAGTATCCGTATACTAGGGCACATCAAACCCTGATCCTGTGGTGACATTTGCCACCGTGTGCTCCTCCTGTTAGAACATGTGATCAAAATGCTTGTAGCATTTGAAAGCTACATGGTTGATCTTTTCACACAATTGGCAGACGAGCCAATTGTCGGACCCCTTGTAGCTGCCATGATGATTGTTGTAATTGGCACCCTAGTATTGGCACCATCCGCGACCACCACCTCGGTCGCGTCCACGTCCACCACCGCCGCCTTGCCCACGCCCTCCATGATTAACCTGAGACATCATGTTCGCGGGAGGTTGGAACATGAGATTGCATTGCTCGTGATGCATCTTATAGTCTAGCATATGTGGGTAAAGATCAGTGAGGGCAATCGGTTCCATCTGGGTGGTGACAATTGTCACAAGAGCATCATAGGAGTTGTCGAGGCCGGGTGAGAAAATAAATGATGACCTTCTCCTCAAGTAGTTTGCTAGTTTTGGCAAGCCCATCAGTAAAGCTCTTAACTTTGTTGAAGTAGTCGATCATCGTCATGTCCTACTTCTGCAGCATAGCCAACTGCCATTGGATTTGTATAATGCGTGCCCTAGATTGAGTCACAAACTTGCGCTCGAGGCTATTCTAGACTGCAACTGATAATAACAGAAATAACACATTCGGTGAGAGGGTGGATAGTAGCAGGCTTAGACGCGTCTGATCTTGTTGGAGCCAGACGGTATATGCAGGATTAGAAACCTGCGTGGCTCCATCTTTTGTCGACACCGCAATTAATTGGGCAGTGCTGGATTGATTCCTTCTACAAGACGAAGCCACTGTGCACTGTGAAGGACAGGAAAAACCTGCGCCTACTTGCGCCTTCCACAGCAGGTAGGTGTTATGAGATAGTTTCATATTGATAGGATTATCAAAGGATGGGTGACCAGTGGACATCATGCCGATGGCTTGAGTGCCAAGCAATCTTAAAATCGACGAACCTAGGCTAGCAGATGTATTTGCAGATGTTATCATTGGATGGGAAGAGTAGGCTCTGATAACATATCAAAAAATATCAAGAGAATGGTTTGTTACCGGCAAACACTTGCCTTGTATTGATCATCTATTTATATATAAGCACATAAATGTGAATACTATACAAGTACATGAGTGAGAACACTCTTATGTGTGAATAGTAAGTACTACCTCTAGTGGGAACATTTGCACTAATGGGAATACTAAATAACAGTGGAAACACAACTATTCTAGTTATTTAACAACCTCCATATGATCTCACAGATAGTGACATAGGGTGTCACAATAGCACACTGAAAATGCATGCATGTTTTAGCACTTGCATTGCATATATGTTGTTAGAGCTGAAGACATGTAACTGTAATGCTAGGTATGGAGGCATTGGGCCGAGGGGATAATTGTAGAGATGATAGATTATTCGTTGGGGGAAAACTACCCAGGAGCCTAGGTGCTATAATCAGGGATTGCAATTTTGGGCTGAAATTCACGAAAATTACCGAATTTTGCTTTTCTCGACCCATCCCGAGAAAAGCCCATATCAAACAAAAAAATCGGTCCAATTTGAATAATATCGGCCCAAGCTGCCCAACTAGGGTAAGGGTCCTTCGCGTTGCACTATTTCTAGCAAGCTCCTTTGTGTTGCACCGATTCATTCACGAAGCTCCTTCACAAGAGTGGCGGCTAGGTTATCTCAAGAGACTCCAGCCCGATTCATTGGGGGAAGCAACCACATTCTCCAATCAGGGCCGGTCCTGAGATTTTAGGGGTCCCGGGCGAAACTAGAAATATGGGCCCTAATATAAATATCTAAATATAAATCTACATACAATATATATATATATCTAATTTTACCAACAAACACTTAAAATGTGTTATGTATTAAAGAAAAATTCATATCAAAAAGTTTATAGATATATTACCTTAAAAGTTTCTTCTAACATTTCTAGATGCGAAGTCATTGATGATGATATTGATATCAATCTCATCCAATAATTTTTTCTCAATATATAAAGTTGCTAAACCGTTTACCCTCTCTTGAGACATTGTTGACCTTAAATGATTCTTCAACAATTTCAATTTTGAAAAGCTTCTTTCAGCTGATGCCACAGTCACAGGCATAGTAAATAAAATCCGATAAGCAATAGAAATATTAGGATAACAATCCCTTTCTCTGACAAACTCAAATATCTCCATAGTAGACATTGATTTATCTGATAAAGTCAATTGCATAACACTTAACTCAGAAATTAGATCATTTAACTCAACATCAGATGAACCATCTAGAGAGAGTTTCTACAAATTTTGTACAACATTCTTTTAATTCAGTTCGATCTAATGACTTCAATGTTGTTGAACTCATTAAAAATCCAAATATACTTTTGAATGTTTGGAGTTCTTGAAATCTACTTTTCAATGAATTAATTGCCATATCAACCATAACAAAAAAATAATTAACTTCAAATTCCTTCTCAGCTTGCAAAACTGCTTCATCACAATCAATTTCATCAAACTGTTTCTTCCTAAGAACACGCCGCTTAACTGGAAATGATGGCTCTATATTCATTTGAGCTGCAATATCTTTGGCAATGATCATACTCGAAGCAAACCCTTCATTTCTATAAGTATTAAAGTATTTAACCATGCCTTCTATTTGTTGCAAGGTAGACTCAATGCACATGGATGGTGATTGCAACTTCTTGCTCACAGTATTTACAGCAAATAAAATATCATGCCAAATAACCATACCAATTATAAACTCGAAGCTACCAAGCACTTCATATAAATTTTTTGCATCACTCCTATCCTTGGGTTCGGTATCCCTATCTTCCATTAACTCAAGTAGAGCTAACCTTAATTGAGGAGCTTGATATCTAATTGCTTTGACACTTTTGATTCTACTCTCCCAACGAGTATTGCTCAATGATTTCACAGTTAAACCTTCTATATGGTCAAGCAAAATTTTTCATCTTTTAGTAAAACCAGAAAATAATACTTATATCCTTTGCACAATTCCAAAGAATGAAATAGCTTTAGCACAAGATTCAGCCATATCACAAAGGGTAAGATTAAGACTATGATAAGCACATGGCATATACAAAGCTCTTTGATTTATATCGAGCAACCGTCTTTGCACTCCCTTGTTTTTTTCCTTTCATATCAGAGCCATTATCATAACCTTAACCCCTAATATAATCAACATTTAAATCAAAAGACTTGATTGCATCAAGCAATACATTGAAAAGCCCTGAATCAGATGTGTCATCCACTTTCAAGAAACCAAGAAAGTATTTCTCAACTTTTATTTTGCCATCAGAAATATCAACACATCGAACCAACAAGCTCATTTGTTCTTGGTGACTCACATCTGGTGTACAATCAAGGATAACAGAAAAATATTTGGCATCTTTAACAGTCTTTATGATTGAATTTGTAATTTCAAAAGTCAAAAGAGAAACCAACTCATTCTAAATTTTATGACTAAGATAATGATAATGAATCTCTTTGCTTTGAATACGACTAAGGTGGTCTTGCATTACCAAGTCAAATTCAGCAACCATATCAACACAAGCTAAGAAATTACCATTAACATCATTGTAAAGTTGCTCGCTGGATCCTCTAAAAGCCAAATTATGTTTGCCAAGAAATTTCACAATGGCAACTATTCTTAATAGAACCTGCCTTATACGTTCTTTCTCCTTTGTAGTTTGCTGTTGTAGCTCTTTATCGATCGTTTCATGTTTGCTCAATCTAACTCTTAGTTCATTCCAAGAATTCATGTTGGAAATATGCTCGACACTAGCTTCATGTTCTTTCAGCCTCTCATTGATATGCTTCCAATCTCTAAACCCATTATGTCCCAATGAACTCTTGCAATTATCAGAATTGAAAAGCTTGCAACAAAAGCAAAACACTTTATCAACGTGTTTTAAATAAACTAACCATTTTCTATCATGTACCTCTTCATTGCTCATTTTTCTAGAGTAATGACTGTACGAAAAATGTCTTGAGTTGTCATCCAAAGGAAATTCAATATTTTCTTCTCTTATAGGCCCCTTCTCCACTAATATGTCTCTTGCTTTGTTATCAAGATTACCCCAATTTATCGGATCATAAATATTTGTAGTAAATACTGGTTCATCAAAACTAGCAGATTCTGTAGCAGATGAATTAAATATGTGTTCATGATCACTCACATTGTTATCATCTGTGTTGATGTTGACATGGTCTTCCGTAGGGCCCTCATCTTCTAGATTCACATTAGCATCTTCCTCCACAGCAACTATCGCCAATTCATCAGGATTTCTTGAACTGCTCGTATTACTTTAAAAAATCTGTCAATGAATCTCCTCTGTGATTCTACCAACTCATCTATTCGTTTCCTCTTTTTTCTTTTTTTCACT
Organism: Melocanna baccifera; assembly: GCA_036346265.1. Taxonomy (NCBI): domain Eukaryota; kingdom Viridiplantae; phylum Streptophyta; class Magnoliopsida; order Poales; family Poaceae; genus Melocanna; species Melocanna baccifera. The sequence continues at coordinate 19,237,277 of CM070694.1, read as the reverse complement.
ACAGGATGCACATTTTCTAGATGACATGGTACTAAAAATTTAAAGAAAATTAGATAAGAAGAATTTAAATGAGATAAGAAGAATTTAAAGAAAATTACAGACTTACAGTTCTATACTACAAAAATCCTGTATTCCTGGACGAATGGGCCGACTGCCACTGGAGTGGCGAACAGGCGAAGTGACAAGGGGTCGACGGTCGACGGCGTCGCCAAGTAGCGACCAGGGCAGGGCGGCAGTGCGGCACCGCGACAGCTGGCAGGAGCCAGGCGGTCCGGTGTGTTCTGTGCTATGCCCTGTGTGGCGTGAGATGAACTGACAATTGACGAAGATGAAGTGATTTAGTGATGTTTAGTCTTCAGTGTCTACAACTCATAGCTTATGGCAAAATCAGACCTAGATAGCTGGAAACTCACCTATATGCTAAACAATCACTAAGGTCCATCCACGGATCCACCTACTGACCTACATACCATAGACCAAGATTCTTGCAGATTTTCCTTTACCCATTAAAACTTGTAAAAGTTTGAAGTCTAAATATGAGGCAAGCAATGGAGGTAACCAGACAATACACAACAATATCAATTGCTTAACCACTTCTCATTACAAAATTACAGAAATGTCAAAAGCCCAGCAGGGTGTGCAGACATGCAGTGCGCTACGCCGCTACCTACAGCCGCTAGCCCGCTACTTGCCTACAGCAGTGCAGTGCAGTGTGATCGCGCAGACCTAATATCTCATCACACCGGGGCACGAGGCTCCGAGTAGGGGTGTGCAGATAGCAGACGGGTAGACGCAGACTTGAGATCAGCAGACCTGCAGTCTGCAGACGTGTAGTGCACCGCACGAGGCGACGGACTGGACTGGAATGCATGCATGCAGCTAGGCGGTTCAGCGGTTGGAACTTGGAAATTGCAGCAAATAGCTATTATGGCCTCTGTACATAGTATATGGGGGCCCCTGGATTTTGGGGCCCAGGCGGCGCCCGCTCACCCCCCCACGGGGCGGTCCTGTCTCCAATCCACAAGAAACGGATTGTTCCTCAATCCAGCTTCATGGAAGGAGAATCTAGTAGTGGCAAGGGAGGAGGGGGATGAGACACCAGGAATGGAGGGGGCGGCAGCAGTGCAGGCAAGGGAGAGGGCAGAGGCGACCTGGAAGTGGGCAGCATGGCGTGGATGCGGGTGATGCCGACAAGGGGGAGGCAATGCTAGCGGTGCCGTCGAGGGAGGGGGAGGTGACGACGCGGCGAGGATACGGGTGGCGCCAACGAGGGGGAGGCGACACGAATGCGGTGGCGTTGGCAATTTCGACCGAATGGTATGATTCGAGTTGTATTTCTTAAATTTGAAGTGAATGTTTGAATATTTTGACCGAAATTTGCCAAAAAAATTCAGAAATTTCTAAATTTCGGTTTTTCTCGTTGGGTACCGAAATTTTTTTCCAACCAAAATTTGAATCCCTGGCTGAAATGTCTCAATATCGACCTCTTGTACCTTCAACAGAACCCTACAGATAGACCTACGATGGCAGAGGTCATGGTGATGCTGAACAGTGAGACTACTAGTCTATATCATGGCGATGCTGAACAGCGTGACTAGTAGTTCTCTGCCTGCACCTGCTAGACCAACATTTGTCTTCGATGGAAACTCAGCTTTCTCTTACAGTACTGTCTAACATTAATTGGTACACGAAGTAGCGGATGCTAACGCATGCCCGCTTTGTGGATTCGGAGAAGAGAACTCATCTTTACACTTGTTTGTTTCATATTGTATTGTAATCCGGAGAAGCAAGTGTGATTTATCAGTGTAATTTGTGTGTTTTTAAACCAGTGTGTTTCATATTGTATTGTAATCCGGAGAAGCAAGTGTGATTTATCAGTGTAATTTGTGTGTTTTTAAACCAGTGTAATCAGGGTCGGTTCTGGGATTTTAGAGGCCCAGGGCGAAACTAGAAATAGGGACCCTAGTATAAATATTTAAATATAAATCTATACACACACACACACACACACACATATATATATATATATATATATATATATATATATATAAAATTTTACCAACAAACATTTAAAATATGTTATGTATTAAAGAAAAATAAAAAATTCATATCAAAATGTTTATAGATATTATCATAAAATTTTCTTCTAATATTTCTAGATAAAGTCATTGATGATGGTATTGATATCAATATCATCCAATAATTTCTTCTCAATATATAAAGTTGCCAAACCGTTTAATATCTCTTGAGACATTGTTGACCTTAAATGATTCTTCAACAATTTCAACTTTGAAAAGCTTCTTTCAGCTGATGCCACAGTCACAGGTATAGTAAATAAAATCCGATAAGCAATAGAAATATTAGGATAACAATCCGCTTCTCTGACAAACTCAAAGATCTCCATAGCAGACATTAGTTTATCTGATAAAGTCAATTGCATAACACTTAACTCAGAAATTAGATCATTTAACTCAACATCAGATAAGCTGTTGATCAGAGCCTTTCATGAATATTTTACAGAAATAACAGCATTTCTCTACAACCGTATTTTTGTCCATGAATTAATGTACCTCTTGATATGGTAAATCCACTAAGTGCCAACATGATAAGTTGAGCAAATGACCCGAATGTGTCAGCAAGGACCATCTCCCGTCCAAGAGAGGCAAGGAGGCGGAAAAATCCAGACGCCAGTTGGCTTACCAATACAAGCACAAGGTAGTGCCTGAAGAATCTGCAGATTGGTGTAAGTGGTTAACGCTTGGTAAACAAAATTGCTCAAATGATTGAGGATGCATTTACCTTTCTATGTTTGGATCAAAGCCAATCCCATAATAGGTCATAGCAATCCAGACAGCACACTCAACAAATGATATTGGTATCTTGAGGATCCAAGTTGGTAGCGCATAAATCCAAGATGGATAGAAACAGTAATCTCTTTGTTTATAGTATATGGGAAGCTTAACTATGCTCATAGCAAGTTCTACAAATCCATTGAAGAGGTGCGTCATAAGACCTAGAAAGAGGACACCTAGATAAATTACTCCATCCTCATAGTCTTCATGACTCATCTTTGTTCTCAGGAAGACTGTCATTGCAATGCCTCCAAGTATTACAAGCTGAGGTAAAAAAATGCTGAAATGTCAACATTTTCATTAAGAAATACAATGTCAAGGTTTTGTCAGGATCAATTGCTATGAGCTGAGTAATAGTGAATTGGTACTTACCTGGAGCGCTTTGAAGATGTAAACAAATGAGTTCCTCTTCATTAGCAACCACTCCCTAGCAATGCAAGTCTTGAGCAACTCTATTTTGCTAACACCATACTTTGTTGTTGTCAGAGCTGCTGGATGGTTTGTATTCCGGTCAAATGGGGTTTCAAGTTCTTGCCTTAGCTTCGAACCAACATGGAATGACTGAAAGGCTTCAGCAAATTCACTGACAGAAATATACCGGTATGGTTTATTCCTGTGTGCCCAGTACTGATGTTGGTCCTTCCTTGACCCGGTGGTGATGATGGTGAAGACGTGAATACTAATTGTTAAGCCATCAAGCAAAGGGGCATTGCCATCGGAAGAAAGATCGAGTTGCAGCCAAACGAGACTGGGGGCAGAAACACGAGTCCTAGAGGCTAGAGCGAAGGGACGGGCGATGGCATCATCAATGTCTGCCGCTGCCACAGAAATCGGAGAGTCCACTGTCCACAGACCACAGAAATCGGAGGAAGGACAAAAGACGAAGCATGCATCGTTGCTTGAAGTTTGTGGGAACGGGAAACGGAACGTGAGGAGACGTCTTCGGCTGGGCCCCTAGATTTTGGGGGTCCGGGGCGGCCGCGGCCGCCCCGCTCGCCCCCCTCCAGGGTCGGGCCTGAGTGTAATTTGTGTTCACTGTTATATACTTTGGCTTGCTTTAGCAAAAAAATAAAGGATACATAAGCTTCTTTTTGTCAGTGTAAAGACGAGATCTTTGCTCTTTTTTAGATTAAAAAAAGATACCGTAGTTTTTTTATGTGTGCGTGGCGATACCTTAAGGGTTTTTTCAGATCATGTATTCATGTATAGCTTAAAGCCTGAAACACGTAAAGGATCGAATTTGAGCAAAGCATCTGCGGCCCTTTGGTCGCATCGCAGCCGAGAAGTGGTGGCCCTTGGGTTTCCCCCGTGCCTCTGTGGCCGGGCCACGGCGTGGAGTTGGGCACCGCGCTCGAGCGGACGTGGGTCTCGGGTAGGGTACAAATGGTATGGTATGGTATGGGTTAATCTCGATCGATTTGGTACTGAATTCGGTTGGTATCAAATATGGAAAGATAATTTAGTATTTGGTATTGAATTCAATCCGTACCGGATAATTGTTGCCGGACATGATAACAAAAACGGTAGAGCTAAAATTCGACCGAATAGCACCGGTAAATGGTAAATCAGATACTATCCAACCGAATATCCGAACAAGCAAGTTAGTACTCTGACTGGCCCAGCCCATTAACTATCATTAATACCAACCGGCCTAAATTTTATCAAAGACATAACCTAACTATAGAGTCCAACTACTTTAACCAGTCGCCACCAATGTTCCCTACTTATGTTGAACTTGCTATGAATTTATTGGTTTTCGAACTAATATATGAATTTATTGATTTTTGAATTAATGTACAAATTTATCATTTTTCAAACTTATGTATGAATTTATCACTTATGTTGAACTTATGTTGTATTGGCTATTATATTTAAGTAATCTAGATGAATTTATTGCTTGTTGAAGGTTTAAAGTGATGGTGGTATAGTTCAGTGTATATTCCTTTATGTATAAACATACTATTGTCTTATTATCCGTTTCCGATCCGAAACCGTTATGTATCCGTCCCGATGACACCATATTCAAAACTCCGAATTCGTATTTATATCCGGTCTTACCGTATCCGACTTTGAATCCGAAAAAAATATGGGTTAGGGTACGATATGAACAATATCCGTCCGAATCCGACCCGATTGCACCCCTAGTCTCGGGAGAACGCAGAGTCCAGCGCGACCGCAGCACGAGCTTGTCGGGGCCTCGACGTGGTGGGGGCACCCGTAAGTTTTTTAGCCAGCTTCTTCTCGAATGCGCGGGCTTGTTGCCTCATCAGATCGGCCATGGAGCAACGCTGGGAGGGACTAAGGCCCTCTTCAAAATACTGTGGTTTTTGATTTTTGGCTAATTGCGAGAGAGTTTGATGGAGTAAAAGACGCGTTGAAAAATCACTCCATTCAAAATAGCTTTGTAGTGACTCCTATAAATGATTTATAGAAACCGTTTTGAAAAGCTAGTTTGTTCAAAAATTAATTTTTAAAAGCTGAAAAAACAGAAGAAGGCCTGGGTGTGCGGAGATGCTTCCACGGTGCGGTGTAGTAATCTCAGACGCCATCACTGATTGGGGGATGCGAGAGGAACGGGTAGGTTTTGGGTGGAAAGAATAATCTCCCTCTGTCCGCGGGCCGTGGCCAACAACTCGACAAGAAAAGTTCGGCCAACAACTCTCGACAAAACTTCCTTTTCCCTCGGACGCCGATTCACTCTCCCAGAAAAGTCTCATTGCCACAACTTTTTGTGTTGTTGAACGTCTCATCGCCTCGTCGGGATCGACCGTGCCACGCCGGGAGGGACTGAGGGTCTGCGGGTTGGAAGGCGCTGGCTCGGCAGGAGGCCTGGAGTGACGCGACTTGTTTGGTCCTCAACGTGAGTGTGGGAAAATGCTGGAGCTCTCAGGACGGGCTTTGTCTGCCAGAGCCGGGGAAGGCCTTTGAGGTAGGCCTGACGTAGCCCTGGCTCTGTGCCAGTTTCGTCCTGAGCTTGCCTAGTCTAGAATCTTTTCGCCATGCATGGTCAATCCGGGAGCCTTTCTTAACCATTTTCCAATTGGCACAGCCACCGGCGAAGCTTCCGCGGTGTGGTACGAGAGCAACGGATAGGTTTTGGGTGGAAAGAATAATCTCAGACGAAGCTTTCTTAATCTCAGACGCCATCACTGACTGGGGGGGGGGGGGGGGGGGCGAGAGGAACGGATAGGTTTCGGGTGGAAAGGATAATATCACCTCAGTGCCCTCTGGCCGCGGGCCGCGGCCAACCACTCTCGACAAGAAAGACTTCTTTTTCCCTCAAAAGTCTCGTTGTCACAGCATTATGTGTAGTTGAACGTCGTCGAAGCAGACAAGTCCTTCCCTGCAATAGTTTAGTAGAAAAGGCCGAGTTTTCCACGTCACTCGTCATATTCAACAGCAAAATCAACATTAGCGACAATTTATCATGTGTCATACATCAGCACCAATATGACTTTTATTCGCTCCTGCTAGTTGCAATCCCTGAGCATACCAGGTTAATAGTTGGACTCACAGCCACAATGCAAGATTCAATAACACTGATGCAGTTAGGCCTCTCCCTCCATCAAGCTTATTTCTAGAAATACAGTACACAACTGGTTCAGCAATCTGCTTCGGAGTCAAGACTCATCTTGGCGAAAGCTCTGTGATGGACACTTCGTTCGACGACACTACTGTCGAATTATCTGTGTACCCGGAAGCTCTTGGATACGGTTCTAAATACACATTTGAGCTGTCACTGGCACTATCCTCCTGGATGCAGTAGGCTGGCCTGGACAGAGAAGGGAGACGGACAGTGCGACTACCAAACATGATATTTACCGACGACATCATTGGCCTATTTGCTGGTTTTTTGTGCACACATAAGAGGGCAATGTGAATGCACTTCAATATCTGGTCCATGGGAGGATGGTTGCTCAAGGATGGATCGATCAACTCGATGACATTTCCCCTGGTCCAGTGCTGCCATACCTGCACCAAATTGGTAGATTATTCAGATATTGTTGTGAGAAGTTGGCTGCGTGTAGACTTTATGAACAGTCTTCAAGCACTCACAAGATTCAAGAGATCCACATCTTGCTCGCTATTATATGAGCCACTGTTTCTTCTTCCTGTGATAATCTCTAAAACCAAAACACCGAAGCTAAACATGTCCGACTTGATCGAATACTGACCACGCATGGCATATTCCGGTGCCATGTACCCGCTGTGAGAAAAACATAACTTTATAACCTTATCTATTTTGATGTCTTATTAGGGAAATGCTGGCCATACTTACTATGTTCCGGCAATACGATGAGTGACATCTTCCGACTGATCCCCTCCAAATATCTTTGCTAAGCCAAAGTCAGAAATCTTAGGGTTGTAATCAATGTCTAATAGAATGTTGCTCGCTTTGAGGTCCCGATGAACTATCTTCAATTGAGAATCTTCGTGAAGATATTGTAAGCCTCTAGCAATTCCATTGATAATCTTGAATCTCTTTCCCCAATCTAGCTCCTTGTTTTTCTCAGAATCTGCCATTCAAGCAAGTCATATCATTGCAGTGAAATTTTGATGGCTTTTGCACTACTCTTATTTATAATTTTTCATTTTGAAAATCACAAATAAGAAAAGTATACCAAAAAGAATGGTATCAAGGCTTCTATTGGGCATATATTCATACACAAGTATTCTCTCTTGTTCCTCCAGGCAAACACCAATAAGCCTCACAAGGTTCTTGTGGTGAAGCTTGGCAACCAGAACAAGCTCAGTTTTTAGCTCTACAATTCCTTGGCTAGAACTCTGAGAGAGCCGTTTCACCGCTATTTCTTGACCATCAGGTAGGACTCCCTGTCCAAGTAAAGATACTTACTCCTAGACAAAACATATATCTGACAAAGCTACATATGGTATGATTTTGTACCTTATAAACCATACCGAACCCTCCTTTACCAAGCATTTTGCTCTCGGCAAAGTCATCTGTAGCAACTCGTAGTGTTGATAGATCGAGAAGAAGCGAATCGATGCTTTGAATACCATCTGAACTAGTTGAATCTACGAAGATAAGTACACAATTATGAAAAGTAAGACTATGAGCTTTTCCAGAAATGTGGTTTCACTGCAAGCAGGGGACACTCTTTGGTACTAAGTTTTAAGAGAATGAAATTTGACTAAAAAAGTCCATATTATGAACTGAATCACCATTTCCCCGCTGGTCAGTCAGGTAATTCATAAGTTGAGTTCCTATTATTTCATAATTCAAAATGGTTAAGAGGACTTACATGGTAGAAACGGCTGTTCTGCTGGTCTTCTACTCCTCCTCCAAGAACAAAAGCATATTACGGTGATGACAAGTATCGCAGCAATTATAGGCATCACAATGGCTAGAACTGTACCTACCCTATTTCTCTTTTTTTCTGCAAATAAATACCATCAATTTCAGATGGTATACATCTCAATTAGAACTTTAACCAAAATATGACGGAGAAATGTATCCGCCTATAGGTAGCACATATATTTTGCAGGAAATTTTTCCACACGTTTTGAAAAGAAAACCTTATAATGAGTTTCGAAGTACACAAGTGGCAGACTGGTAGTTGGCTTATTTGCTTTGTTCAGCAAGTAAGTTGTACGTTTGATTCTAGCTTTATAAGCTAAACAGGCCTAAAATGTGGAAAACATACACTCACACCCAGGTTTTACCAGTATCATTTTCTTGACTGGTTAATTTCCGTTTTATAGAAAATGGAAATTTGGAAAACACACACTCACACCCAAGCTTTTACAGTGCTGTTAGTTAGCATTCAAGAAATTTGTTCCTAAAAAAGAGAAATTAGTTGCATTTTGTTACATATGAACATTATTTTTTAAACCAATCACATGAAACATTATTACACACCAATAAGCTAACAAAACTGACTATCAGATCAGATGGCATAATTACACACCAACATAAGTGATTTCTCTTTGTCCAACTCACCTCCTCCTTTGGTCGCCGGTGTTGCAGGAGCAGGCGGCGTCTCCACGAATGCCGGAAGCTGCAGCAGCGGGCGGCCGGAGAAGAAAGGATATACTTCGTACCGGAAGTTGCACCATACCCCGAAAATCCCCCCGCCTGTTCTCCCGCTGAATTCCTTCGGCAGCTGCCCAATTATGGTGTTAAGGCACGTCCGGCAGATGTCCGCCGTCTTGTCCGGCGTGCATTGCGACAGCGCATAAATCTTGGGGTTGCTCCGATCGAAGCCCTCCTCTCCCGTGCCGAACCGCCTGGACGAGTTCTCCGTGTACTCCGCGGTGGCGTTGACGAGTAGGCTCACGGCGGCATCGAACGCTGCCGCCGGCGTGCTCACGAGCTGAGAGCGCTGGAGGGTGTACGTAGTGACAAAATAGTCGTCATCGACGAAGAAATCCCGGTTGGAGAAGCGGAGCTGGCAGAGGTCGTAGAAGATCAACACGTCCTTGACGAGTGGGCACAGCTGTTGCGCGCCCCGGAAGGCGGTCGCGACACAGCTCTCGCAGGCGGAGGCGTTGGCGTCGCCGCGGCAGAGCGCGAGGCCGTAGACGATGTCCGGGACCTCGCCGACGCTGTATTTGGCGTAGAGCACCGGGGAGGCGGAGGTGTTCTTGGGGAGGGTGACGGAGAGGCTATTGATGTTGGCTTGGTAGGTGCTATTCTCCGTGTAGTTGCCGCTGGGGGGATAGGGGCCGCATAATTGCCACGGTGGCGGTGGGTCTTGGGCGGTGGTGAGGGGCGTATAAAGGACGGCGAGGAGAAAGGTGGCGGCGACGCCGGCGAGGTAGGAGGAAAAGCGGTGTGCCGTGGCCATGGAGCTGGTGACGAGAGGAGAGGAGGATCGGGTGTAACAATAGCAGGCCAGCAGGTGGGGCCGGAGGAGTTGACTGGGGAGATTGGTTGCCTTTTAGTGTGGCGAACCCATCCGAAGCAGCCGTAAAAATTCTGCGAGGTATGTGTTTTCTAAAGAACGGCGGCTACCTGATAGGTTACGAAAAAAATCTATTCCATAAAGATCAGAGTGCAGTAAGAAGTGAGTACATATCATATAGATTACACCGTAGTGCAGTAACAAGTTCATCTGTCTCGCGTAGACCTGTAAATAATGAAGGAACCTGTCGTAACACAAGTCGATCAAATCTCTCCAATGTAAAGTATCTATTCCCGTTGTGTTTTTGATAAAAAAAATATTTTTATTTTTTCAACAAACTATTACATTCTAATTATTTTCTAGAATAAAATATTATTTTTATTATTTAACTAATTCCACAAGACTTTTGCCGGGCCTCAGGCCAAAAATCTAGACCCGAGTCTAAGGGGACGTTCGGAATAGCGATGACTTATGATCTTTTTACTGTAGCTGGTTTATTTTTTTACTGTAGTTGAGTTGGCTTATTTGTTATAATTAAATGTAAAAAAATTTAAAAATAGAAAAAATATGTTAGCCCATTACAGATAATGCAAAGGAATACGAGGAAAAAAGTCAAAAAATCTAAAAAAATAAAATTACTGAATAGTGAAAAAAATGTAAAAATTAAAAGTAAAAACTGATTTTAAGTTAAAATGAGTAGAACCTAAAAAATCGGGCTAGGTGGGACCGCCCGTGAACAGGTCTGGTGGGGGGATGCCCACCACAAGTGCTCGTCCCTATATTGAATGTAGGTTTCGTATAGAAATACGGGTTTACTGTTAGTAAGTTGCCTGATTTTTTTTTACTTTTAAGTCGTTTTTCTTGGTCCTAGGATAGTTTGGAGACGTGTGTATGAGTCTGATTTGATTCCATTGTTAAAAAAGTGACTTATACTTAAAGAAAGAATAAGCTATCTTAGAAATAGGCATCCCATAGAAATTCCATATAAAACTCTATATTTAGTGAAAATATATTTTCTTTCTTATAAATTCTTACGATCTTTTCATATTCCAAATGAGTTATAAATAGTGCGTGGCTTATGAATAAAAAATGGGGGAAGAGACACAAAACATTAAAATTGGGTTGGATAAATTCGTTTGGGAATCATACGATTGTGAAAACAAATGAGAGATACCTAGAAGAAATCATGTATCGATTTAGTTAAAAAAAATCTAACTTAAGAGAACTCAACCTGATCCACGCCTCCCACGAGCACTGGAATCACACGACGTCGGTGTCCTAGAACAACTTTTCTTTGTTGATCTTGACTCTCCTGTAGCCGTCGGTCCCCTCGGCCGTAGCCATCCATCAGTGGCCACCTGGCTCAGGACATGACATCTCTGTACCGAACAAAAATAAGAATGCAGAAACCACCTCACTTTGACCAATTCCGGACGCGACGCAACCTGGGGCTATTCTAATGGACTTTAGGGTTGATCGGAATAGCGATGGCTTTTAGTTTTTAGTTGAAAAACATCAGAATGCACTGAAAAACATCAGAATGAGTTAGTGGATAGTGTAGTGAATAGTGAAAAAAAAGCTGAAGCTAGAAGCTGAATCCGAAAAAAGCCGAAACGATCAGGGCCAAATATAAGTGGTTTTAAGTTTTTGGTTTTTGAATAGTAATAATTTTATAGAGATTTTTATGAATAAAAGGTATTTGTGTGCTATTTTTGTCTATATAAATGAAATCATTAGTGTCTACTATAATCAACTAGTAAACCCTGTATTTAAAAGACACTCCGTTTAAAAGTTAGGTCTTATAAAAAAAGATTTACTATAGAAAAACAACTTTTAGAAGCCAATATGAATAGGGGTTAAATCATTGTAGTATACACTAAAATAATTTTATTTGTATCGGCTAAAATCGTACGTGAATAACAAATTTATTTACATGCTGCTAGTATTTATAAATGGTGCGCTATCAGTTGCCGCATCAAGGCAACAACAGTGCAACTGCGGATGCTGGCCTTATCTGTATATAAGACTGTAAAAAAGTTTGAGACTCATGAGTTAATTAAGTTCCACTTGTTTTAGACTTGATTTAAACTTGCCTAACTTTAAATGAGTCGAACTCGAGCTTGATCTCGAGCTCATGAGGTTCACCGAGCCAAGTTCGAATAGTTCACGAGTTTCAATTCGAGTTTAAATAGTGATGCATATTACTCTTACCAAGTTTACCCGAACAAAACTCGAGTTTGAACTTTTTATTATTAAAAATTAGTGTATATTTGAATTATTTTGATTGTTATCGAGCTTACTCGATCCGAGCTCGAGCTCAAACTTTTCTTATTGCTGAAAATTAGTGCATAATAAATTATTTTAATTATTATCGAGTTTCAATGAGCTGAGCTCAAACCTACTCGAACTTCGGCCAAGCCAAGCTCGAGCCCAGATTTAAGCTTGGATCCCAACTTAAGATTGATTCAAACTTCTATCAAGCTCGGGCCTAAAAATAACCAAAACTCGAGTCCAGCTTCAAATTCAGATCTCAATTTAAACTCGATTTTAACTTCTATGAGCCTGATAGACCAAACTCTCAAGTTCGACTCCTTTACCGCCTACTGTACACGCCACTGTCCGAGTCAACCCGCAATTCTCACCAGTCAACCTCTCCAGCCTCACCGCTCTGCTATTTCTAGAATGGGAAACTTCGTCATATACCCTCCTCACATTTGAGAGTTTCGGGATTTACCCTCCCGAGTCACTGACACGTGGGGTCGGGATGAGTCACTGACATGTGGGCCGGAGGGTAAATTCTGAATTTCAGTCTAAGAGGAGGGTATATGATGAATAATTCCTTCTAGAATACTAGTACACCCTGCAAGCTCTCCTCGCCTCCTCACCATCACCACCATGGCGACTGCGATGGCCATGCGACCCCATCTTACTCTTTCGTACTACCTCGCTGCCGCCGCCTTCCTCCTCGCCTTCCTCCGCGCGCCGCTCGCCTCGGCGCAACCGCTGCCGTGGCAGCTGTGCAACGCCACCGCCGGCAACTTCACGGAGGGCAGCGCCTACCAAGCCAACATACGTGTCCTCGCCAGCACCCTCCCCAAGAACGCCTCATCCTCCCCTGCCCTCTTCGCCAAGGGCGCCGCCGGCACGGCGCCGGACATCGTCTATGCCCTCGCGCTCTGCCGCGGCGACACCAACGCCTCCTCTTGCGCGAGCTGCGTCGCCACCTCCTTCCGGAACGCGCAGCAACTCTGCGCGTTCAACAAGCGGGCCACCATGTTCGACGACCCGTGCATCCTCCGCTACGCCGACTGGGACTTCCTGCTCAACACCACCGACAACAGGGGGATGTTCGTCGCCTGGAACTACAACAACGTCAGCGCGGAGGCGGCGGCAGCGTTCGACGCCGCCTCCGGCCGGCTCGTCAACGCCACCGCCGACTACGCGGCGGCGGACTCAGTCAGGCGGTTCGGCACGGGGGAGGAGGGGTTCGACGCGACATACCCCAAGATTTACTCGCTAGCGCAGTGCACGCCGGACATGACGGCGGCCGACTGCCGGAGCTGCCTTAGGGACATAATTGGGCGGATGACGCCCAAGTATTTCGTCGGAAAGCCAGGCGGGAGAGTCTTTGGCGTGCGGTGCAACTTCCGGTTTGAGACGTATTCTTTCTTCGCTGGCCGCCCGCTGCTGCAACTCCCGGGGCCGCCCGGGCCGCCGCCTGCACCGGCGCCAGTGAACGTGACACCACCGGCCACACGAGAAGGTGAGTTGCTGAAACATAAATCACTTGTGTTGTAGTTATGATTGTCGCTTCCTGCTAATTGCTTTGAAACTTAGAATGATTTTTGTTGTAAAAAAAAGTGAATGGTTCTCTTTTTGGGGGAGAGCATGAAAGAACACTTATTTGCAATACTGCATATATACGTACTCCATGGAGGCAAACAAATTAATGTGCCATGTTCACATTTGGTTGAAGTTCTAATTAAGACGTGTCCCATCTGCAATTCACATCATTTGTTTGCAGGAAGAACAGGACATAGGACAGGACGGATCTTGGCCATTACACTGCCTATAGCTGCTGCAATACTACTTCTCATTGTAACATGCGTTTGTTTTTGGAGGAGGAGAAGACCAGCAGAAAGAAAGCCCTCAGTACCATGTAAGTCCTCAGTATCATTAACCTATATCAGCACAGTCAATGAATCAAGAGAAATCATCAATTGGCCTACCAACATGCGAATGGTGTTTCACTTCGTTATATCGATTGCTTTAATTTATTCCAAGTTCAAGATCTCCTAAAATTAAACAGTTTCCATCCTATAATGCAATCACATTTCCTGAAAATCAAATCCTGCAGTTATGAGCATATCTTGTCTTCCAACAGATTCAACCAATCCAGACGACATTCAAAGCATCGATTCGCTCCTTCTTGACCTAGCAACGCTACGGGCTGCAACAGATAACTTTTCTGAAAGCAACAAGCTTGGCGAAGGAGGGTTCGGTGCGGTTTATAAGGTACCAATCTAACCGTACATGTAACTCGATTGGTTGTATGTATCTTTGTTGATTAGTAAGTATCTTCACTTGCACAGGGGGTCCTTTCCGAAGGTCAGGAAATAGCAGTGAAGAGGCTCTCACAGAGCTCCAGGCAAGGCATAGACGAGATGAAAACTGAGCTGGTTTTAGTAGCTAAGCTTCAACACAAGAATCTTGTAAGGCTCGTTGGTGTCTGCTTGGAAGAACATGAGAAACTACTTGTGTATGAATACATGCCAAACAGGAGCCTCGATACCGTTCTTTTCGGTACAATTCTCTCCCTAACTGTTTCCGAAAACGAAACATTATCACAGTCACTGCAGGCTCTGATGTTTCTCGTCTGAGTGACAGATTCCGAGAAAAGCAAAGACCTGGATTGGGGGAAGAGACTCAAGATTGTGAATGGAGTTGCTCGTGGCTTACAATACCTCCACGAAGATTCTCAATTGAGGATAGTTCATCGGGACCTCAAAGCAAGCAATGTGCTACTAGACTTGGATTACAATCCTAAGATTTCAGACTTTGGCTTAGCGAAACTATTTGGATGGGATCAGTCGCAAGACGTCACTAGTCACATTGCTGGAACATAGTAAGTACAGTATGGTCTGCATTTCCTTTGGCACGATAATGTGTATAAGAGTAGGATTTGTATACAACAAGATTTTCTTCATATTGCAGTGGATACATGGCACCGGAATATGCGATGCGTGGGCAGTATTCAGCCAAGTCGGATGTGTTCAGTTTTGGTGTTCTGATCTTAGAGATTGTCACTGGAAGGAAGAACAGTAGCTTCGCTAACTCGGAGCAATCCATTGACCTCTTAAGCCTCGTGAGTAGTAGTACCTCTTGTGCTCCCCAAAAAGCCAACGCAAAACTTTCTTCTCAAAATAACACTCTAATAACAACACCAATGTGCGCGTGCATGCAGGTGTGGGAGCACTGGACCACGGGAACAATCGAAGAGCTGCTGGATCCATCCTCGGGCGGCTGTTCTCCCAACGACCAGATGCTGAAGCTGATCAACATTGGGCTGCTGTGCGTTCAGGACAGCCCCACGGACAGGCCGACGATGTCGGCGGTGAACGTCATGCTCAGCAGCAACACGGTGTCTCTGCATGCCCCGTCGAGGCCAACGTTCTGCGTCCAGGAGATGGACGACGACTCGGACGTGTACTCGGAAGCGTATCGAAGGGCGTTTCAGTCCACCAGCGACAACAGCCAGTCGAAAGCCGTGTCGGTGAATGAGGTGTCGCTCACGGAGCTCGATCCGAGATGAGCCTCTGAAGCTATTGCGCAATCGATCGCGTAATGTTGTTTATAAATAAAAAATAAATCTACTGATGTATATATCATACCCTATGCGTCTGTACTTTTCTAATTTTGCATTATGGTTGTAAGAATATTTTTGTTGAGGAGTGGCTTCTACTTTGGGTCAATTGGTCTATTGCGCTAGGAGGTCCGATAATCATATAACCTTATAGTTGGTCCGAAAAAGCTGTTATAGGGGAAAGAACGTGGCTGCTCCTACAATTATAGACCTAGAGAGAGATGTTTGTGTAAGCAATCTCCTCAGGGTGCCGTGAGAGAAAGAGACCTACTTTTCAATGGCAAGCCTATGTAATACATACACCTATATACCACCTCCATGGTCTCTAAGGCTTCTGTCAGCCTCTTTATGGCATTTATGTAGCCTCTTTGTTCACTGTTTGATTTGTAACCATACCAGTTAGTGTTGTTTGTGGGAAACAGCATAGAAATGGCAAGTCAAAGAAGAACTGTTCGGACGCAATAGCACCAAAGAAGACGGCGACGTCGATCCCCAAGCAAAAGAGGGGCACCGCCATCGAGACCGTTGCAGCAAGATCAAGGGAGCCAGTCCACGAAGGTCCCCGCCCCCACAGTAAAAATGCATCGGCGTAGTGACATTCGGAGTCATAATAGGTAACAAAGTTGGTTCTTCGGCAGCTGCGCC
Source organism: Melocanna baccifera (assembly GCA_036346265.1). Taxonomy (NCBI): domain Eukaryota; kingdom Viridiplantae; phylum Streptophyta; class Magnoliopsida; order Poales; family Poaceae; genus Melocanna; species Melocanna baccifera. The sequence goes on along the minus strand of CM070694.1, from coordinate 19,221,051 downwards.
GACGATGGAGCGAGAAGCATTACTAATGGAGGATCCGGCCATGGCGGCTAACCGAAACATCGAAGTTTGTATAGGCATCGACACCATCGCCGCCACCATGCAAGGAGTGAAGGGCGTCCTCCTCCCCCAACTGCTGGCGTAGGCGCCTTTGAGGCGATTTGCGGGCCACTGCAGCGAGAATTGGTGGACCTGGGGAGAGCCATACGTGAGATGCGGAGGCAATTGCGGAAGGGACGGAGAGTCGCGAGGCCAACACTAGAGCCTGCAGTGCCTCTTGGCGTGTGGACCCCGAGTACCCTCTTCACAGGCCTACAACTAAGTGCTTAGTCAGAAGACTTCAAGATACCCACGGTGGGGGCCAAAAAAGGGCGACATGGACCTCCATGAGTTCTTGTACGTCTATGAGACAGCCATTGAGGTAGCGGAGGGAGACGACTCAATAAAGGCAAAGGGGTTGCCACTCGCTCTTCAGGGAGTCGCCCTCTCCTGGTTTTTTACTATCTCCCTCGGCTTGGTGTATGCATATCAACTTTCAAGAAATTACGTAGAGTGGGTCAACGCTGACCAGTTCTTTCTAGTGAGACAGGCGCCAAGGGAGAAGTTGCGGGCTTTCTTCAAATGCTTCGCGAAGGTCCACTACCAAGTGAAGGATATTAACAATACAACCGTCATCAATGAGGCCATCCACGGCCTCCAAAAGGGCCCACTCATGAAGTACAATGCACGGAAGCCTACTAAACAATGACAAAACTCTTCGACAAGATGGAAGAGGTCGTGGCCATGGTCGGAGGGGCCATGGGTGTGAAAGGGGTAGGGCTAGGAGGACTGGTGCCAGCAAGGGCCATGGTGTGAAGTGCATGACCGAGGAGACTACATCAGCCATGATTGCCCTTCTATCATGGAACTCTGTGAAGCGTAGCTAGAGAGCACGCCTAAGATACAAGAGGTGCCTATAGTAGCGCACATACAGCAGCCCCTAGAGCTACCCCCTCGTTCAACCCCCATGAGCCATGCTACGAATCTAGGGCCCTGAGGGCGGCCCCCGTAGGGTGATTAATGTCATCACGAGTGGGTCGTCCATGGAATTCGCCTCCAAGAGACAGCGAAGGGCCTATATATGTCGGATCCATCACATTGCCACGTACCCTGTGTATGTGGTCCCGGAATGGTCCCAGGTGGACATCACCTTTAAGGTAGCTAGAGGACATGTCAAGGGTGGGCTTCCCGTGCCAAGACTCAATGGTAATCGTGACCAGCATAGCGGGCTATGATGTGCGATAAGTCCTGGTCGACAGAGGCAGTTCCACGGATCTCCTATTTGTCAATGCCTTCGATCAGATTAGCATCCTGTGAAGCAGGTTAGAGCCACCAGGTATACACCTACAAGGCTTTAGTGGGTGACTAGTCAACGCGCTGGGGCAAATAGCATTTGAGGTAGCCTTCGGGCAAGGAGAGGAAAGCAGACACGAAGTCATCAACTTCGATGTAGTAAACTTCCAGTACCCCTACAATGCTATCTTAGGAAGAGCTATCCTCAATACCTTTGGCTCGATCCTGCACCACAATTACCTGTGCATGAAACTCCCGGGCCCCGACGGGATCATCACTTATTTGGCAACCAAGACCTCACACGGATTGAGTTGTGTTGGCATCATCTTTGGCAACTTGAGAGAGTTGAGAAAAAAGAGTCACCAACATCTCATACTTCTCCAGCAAGTTCCTAAGTATTTTTCTCACAATATCAATATCCGTTAGTGAAGTGCCTAAGCCCTTGAGTTCATTTATGATGTTGTTGAGACGTGAAAATATTTCATTGATGTCTTCATAAGGCAACATAGTAAATATCTCATATTTGATCCGGAGTCTATGCAATTTGGCCTCTTTGGCCGTGGATGTTCCCTGATGGATTTTCAAAAGGATGGTCCATATCTCGTGAGCGGTTTCTAAATTGCTCACTCGATTAAACTCATTCGCGTTCAAAGCTCTAAAAAGAGCGTTCATAGCTTGAGCATCTAAATAAATATTGCGCTCCTCAAGTTCCGTGGGGTGGTTCAGATCAAGAGGCACACCACAACCCTCATTTATGATTCTCCATGTACTCAAGCTTATGACATTTAAATAAATAAATATCCTAATTTTCCAATATACATAATTTGAGCCATCAAATAGAGGTGCTTTTCCTATAACAATACTCTCACTAGCCATTCTTTTCTCTCTTAGATGGTTAAGTTTAAATCAATAAGAGACTAAGCTCTGATACTACTTGTAGGATCAAGAATAACCGATTAGAGAGAGGGGTAAAAAAGAGGTTCTAAAAATTTGCTCACTAAGTACAACAATTCTAAGCATAATGAACTATATAAGAACCTTGGCACAATGTGAATGCAAATGTCTATGACATCACTAAATATATCTCTATCAAATATAATTCTTAGCTACATAAGATATCAATTCAATTTACTTCAAGATAAGAATATAAGTGCGGAAGAGTAGAGACAAAAGAAATAACTGATATGGAGACACAAGATGTTTTTGCTATGGTATTAAAGACTTACTAGTCTTCACTAGTCCATTTTGAGAAAAGTCTAAACAGATTAAACCAGCTCCACAAATTAAGTCTCTATGCCTCAAATCTACTAACGTTGTTCTTCCTCCACTCTGGAGATGGCAAACACCGAGCCACTCACAAACAACATCGGGCCTCTTCAAATCTTCTTGAAGAGATCATCGTGCAAACCTCTACTAAGCCATCTAGATGCTGGTAAATACCAAGAGTAATAAATCAAAGCGCTCACTTCAGGAGGATCAAGTGCCAATTGATCAACAAATGATGCAAATGCACTAAATAGCTCTCAACTAACTCAAATATGTGCAAAGTGAGTAAATGAGATGAGGAGAGTGCACAAAAAGCTCAAGTGTATTCAATGTGTTCTCATATGTCTATCCAAGAGCTAGTAAGGAGGTATTTATATCCCTCCCACTCAAATTTGACCATTTGGGGGCAAATTGTAAAAAATTCAATAGGATCGATAGTACCACCATGTATAGTTGGTACTACCACACCTACTATTCAATGGCTATAACAGGTGCAATTAATGTAAACAAACTAGCTGTTAAACCCTAGGTGCGGTACTACCACCAACTTGGATCGGTACTACCGCTCGACGATAGTACCGTAGTGGTTGGCCTGTACTACCGCTCTCCAAAAACTCCATAGTGTCCCAAAAAATATGCTCTCTGAAAAAAATGTGCCGCACTCAAGTTCGGTACTACTGCTGGTCGGTATTACCGATCCACAATGGCGGAACTACCGCTGGCTAGTAGTACCGCAGATACAGGCCGATAGTACCAATTTTTTTGACAGTTGTTTCTACAACCAATTTAGATGCATGCATAACTAATTGTTGATCAAGATGGCATAGAAATACTTCTCAAGCTACTAGCTATGATTCTCCTACATAGTACGGCATCTATCCCATCAATCTAGTCTTTTCTTCAATCTCTGAGACCGACAAAAATAAAAGGGAACCTAAGCTAAGTTTTCACCTTTGTCATAAGCCATATCGATCCTTCATAGCCCTTTGCATGCCATGGTTTGACAATCTGGGACTAAACCTTTTAACACATCTCAAATACACATGTAGTGCCATATTCAACATTGTCATTAATTTTCCAATATTGTCATTAATTACCAAAACCAGAATTTAGGGGCCATATGCTTTCATCAGTGCGGCCTTCACCTCACGTCGCATTGCATCTTCCTTCGCCTTGGCATACTCTTCCATTTTATCAAAGAGTTTGTCCACCAATTTTATGGGTTTACGCATGTTGTACTCGTTAAGTGGGCCTTTTTAGAGACCTCGAATGGCCTTGTTGATTATAGTCATGTCGTTAACATTCTTCACTTGGCAGCGAACCTTCATGAAGCGCTGAAAGTAGGCCTGCAACTTCTCTCTCGACTCCTGCCTCATGGCGAAGAGCTGGTCGACGTCAACCCACTCCATATAGTTGCCTTGAAAGTTGTTGTGCATGAGATTCTAGATATGTTCCCCTGCGTATACAGAGCCGGGGGTGATGGTAAAAAATAGGAGAGTGCCACTCCCTAGAGAGTGAGGGGCAGCCATTTTGCCTTCGTCATGTTGCCCCTCGTCGCTTCTATTGTCGTCCCGCAGATGCAAAAAAACTCGTGAGGGTTTGTGTCGCCCTTGTACGACTCTACCATGGGCATTTTGAAGTCCTTCTGATAGGAACTCTGTTGCAATCTTGCAGAGAGGGGCAGCTCTGGGTTCACCGGCCGAGAGGGTCCAGCATGGGTCTGGTGACCCTCTGAGCCTGCCACAGTTGCCTCTATTGCTACCACAATGGGCGTTAGCTGGCTCCGGCTTTCCTACATATCATGTATGGCTCTTTGTAGGTCCGCCAACTCTTGCTGCAACGTCCCATAGATTGCCTCAAGGGAGCCTTCGCTCATGCTTGTTGTAGGAGGGAGGACAGTCTCCATTCCTTACATGGGGATGGCGATGGTGCCGATGCTAATGCTGATGACAGGGTTCCTGCTAGCCACTGCCTCTCTTGTTCATAGTGCTTCTTGCCCCACCATCGGTGTAGTCATCGAAGGGCCTCCTTTGTCACCCGTCGCTGCCCCGGTGCGCCGCTGCCATGAGGGCGGGGGTCCTCCATTGCTCTCGTTGCGGTGATGTTGGACCCCAGAGCAACGACTCCTGGATTCTCTGTGTAAATCGCACTAGTTCATAATCAAGCTAGTGCACATAGTGGATAACAAAGATTAATGTCATGCACAATGATATTTATTCATTAACTAAATATGGGCCTGATGGCCAAAGTTTACATCAATGGTTTATAAACCAAAAATAAATATAAGCAGCGGAAGAAGAACAATAAAGCAGTAGTCCATCCTGCCTACCCATAGGTGAATGACTGTAAGACGTGGCCTACCTGTCGTTATCCTCATCGAAGGTGGTGAAATCCTTCTCTGAAAATAGTGAGTGAAGCATTATAAGTACATAAAGTACTCCACAAGTTACACCAGGAGGTTTAACAGAGTGAATGCATGCATAAAGATTGACAAAGGAAGACATAATAAAGTTATTTGTGCGAAAAGCGATATTGAAGTAAATAAGTAAAGTAAGTGCAAAAGTTAAATTTAATACAATAAATGAAACAATATTTTAATGAAAATAATATCGTTAGTGTAGGCACCAACCTAATATTAACCTAACCACGGGCATCCCACCTAGTCCATCTTTTCTAAAAAGATTTCATATGGATTCCATCCATCCATATGCTTTTTAAAATCTCCTATAGATTATATCTATCTATAAGCCTTTTCAAAAACCATTTTGAAAACCAAAATCTAATCCATGAAAAACTTTACTCGGCTTGCCCATGATCATGAACACGACTATCCAGGATAGTTTTACACTCTGCAGAGATTGTACAACTTTACCCACAAGATACGGTTATCTCATATTGTCGGCCATTACACGCTTTCGTAGGTGTGCAACTGAGAAAATTATAACAAGGCTTTTACAATGTAAAGCCTTGAATCTGGTCATGCCACCACTAAGGTTTTATCACAACATGAATTCATAAGTTGGAGCCCCCTCTTGTGTCGTATGAGACTCCTTATGGCCCATGCCACGCTTACATTCAACCTACAGCGAGATCAAAGTCAGGACTTCACAAATTAGTCAGTCAGGACTATCCCATACCAGCCTTATGGTAGTACGATATGGTTTTACAACAATAGCTCATAGACTGGTCCTTAATTGGACTTAGGCTCAAACCATATACCCCTTGTGCCTGACAATCAACATTGTGTCACCCAACAACAATGCATGCCAGCACCCACCACCTATCCATTAGCCTAGGTCTAAACCAAGTTTTATATTTTATTTTAAAATATTTTATAGACTTTCTTGACTCATCGAAGTCAAGAATACATTTTAAAAACTATCATTTTATTGTAAACACATATTCCCACCAAAATTATTCTAAGCACAACTAAGCAATTCTATGAAATTTTTAGTTAATACTATTGCACTGACTAGATTTTTCTCTATGATGACAAAGCATAGAAAGTTTAATGTCAAATTTGGCCATAAACAAATAAGTTGGGTATAGCTAAAATTTAAATCCAATTTAAAATAAGTTTGAATAAAAGTACGTACGCATAATAATTTTAAAAATAATATAAATAATTTAAATTACTGGGAGCAACATGATCAAAGATGTAACTTACCTTGCTTCGAAGTTTGCTGAGGTTCGTCGAACTTATACTCTCTGGAATAGTCGTAATCTATACGTGAAAAACCAGAATAATCTAAATTCAAGTAAAATTCAAATAAAATCCAAAAAATATAAATATAAATTAGGAGATAGAATATAAATTTATATAAATTTAGAAATATGAATGGGTCCAATCGGAGTTAGGGCGAAGGAGAACGACTGCTGGTAGTTTGAATTGCAAAGAAATGAATAAAATGAATTATTGGAATTCTTTTTGTGAAGGAAAAGTGGTCAGAAGCTACAATATTTGTGTGTGATCGAAACCATAATTGAAGACATAGACAAAGCCGTGGTCACAACCATGGTCGAAGCAGCGGTTAAAGTTGTGGAGGTCGAAGTCAAAGACAGAGACTCCAAGTACGGGTGAAGTCGAAGATTCAGACAAAGATCCGATCGAAACTGTACAGTGCTCGAATAACACTGTAGCAAATGTAGTGGTCGGAGTTAGATGAAGACGACAGTGGTCGGGAGCGACTGTGGTCGTGAGTGACCATAGTCGGAAAAATAATAGTGCTTGACTAGATTGGAGGTTATGCCGTGGTCGAAGTAGTTATGTTGGGTGGATCTTCAGGTGATCGAAAGTAGTGGGGAAGGCTATAGTCGGAAAGCACTGTGTGGTCGAATAACTATGGTCGATGGTAGAAAGCTCTAGAAAGTGGTCGGGAGTGATCAGGGGCTACGTGAGATGCCATGTGGCAATAATGTGGCTGCCACGTGGGTCAGGTGCGGACATAGCTTGCCAAGTGGGTAAGAGAAAGGAATGGTTTAGTGGAGGCCGTTAGATGGGGATCTGACGGTGATGATGCACGAAAAGTTTGGACTAGTCTGAATGGTCAAAAGAACGTTCGGACTATCCGAATGGCAATGGGACTTTCAGACCGTCTGATCGGCAGAGAGATGTTTGGACCATCCGATCGGTCAAAGGAGTGTTCAGACCAGTCCAATCAGCGAAAGAGAGGTGGCACTGAGACCAATGGTCCGCTAGAGTTTCAGTGAGTGGCGGCGGTTGGTGAGGGGCGTAAAAGAGAGAAGGGACTGTGAGGAGTGCGTTGGTGCTCGTGTGCATTACCGGAAGTGGTTGGAAGGTGATCGATGGTGGGAACGGTGTTCCGGCGATAAAGAGGCTTAGCCAAGGACGGTCGAGCTCGGTGTCAACGACATGGGTAGGAGAGAGGAATAATTTTCAGGCATGGAATATGGAGAGGTAGGGTGAGCACGGCTTAGAACGCGGCGAGGTAAAGCTAGGAAATTTATCGGCTAAGTTTGAACGACAACGAAAGTGAAAAAGGAAAAACTGTATCTCGGTGCTCAGTGGAGTGAATCCAAAACCATCTGAAAGTTAACCATCTGGGATGGTTTGGTACACTTTGACGTGAAAGGATTGTTGAAAGCATCACCGGATAGATGGAAACACGAAGTGCCATTGGTGGCCATGGCTAAGCATCTAACGCAAAAATTTGTAGAAGGTTTTTGGAGGAACGGTGGGAACCATGGCATATAATACAATGAGGCAAGTCTTATAGAGGTGATGACATAGGCTAAAACTCATCGGATGCGACGAATCGACGTTAGGAAGTCAAAAATGGCTGTTTCCACGACAAGCTCAATTTCTGACAATTGGCTCCACGAAAAATTTAATTAAAATAGTGGATGAATTGCTTAGAGGCTAGCACACGATATGACATAAACAAAAATTAGGAAACTTATGAAAAAAAGGTCTAGTTCGTGGAGAAACAGTTTTTAGTGTCATGGCTTGACAAGGTCGACGAGGACTCGGGGTCTTCAGCGATGGCAATGGAAGCACGGTGTAGAACGCGTCGAGATGAACTCAACAGTGCAGATGGCTCGGCCAATGGATTGGAGGAACGCGGTGGAAAAGACTTTAGGCAGCCGGCGGGCTGACATCGGCGTTCTGGACAAACGGAGAGGAGTTAGCATGCGAGAGTTGCGGAGAAACGAAGAGGAGAACATGGGAAACATGATACGCACCTTGGTCGTGGTGGAACACACATGGTCGGCTAGTGGTGAGGAGAGAAACGACGATGTGATTTGGCCCACGGTGACGACGATGCTCCGGTAAAGTTCTGGCAAGGGCGAGGGGAGCACCGCGTAGAACGCGTGAAGACGAAGTCAATGATGTGGTCAATGGTGGTGGGGCTCCACTGTAGGAGGCGCAATAAACCGAGGAACAATGTTTGAATGGCGAGAGAAAAATGCCGATTGCGGCTAAAAGAAAGGGAGAGAGAATTTGAGATTTTCGGGGATGAGTGAAGATGGAAAAGGGCTCCCGGTGCTCCCTTTTCTAGGGGCGGAGGTGGGCTAGATGAGGAGATTGACGCGACATGTCTTTCGGTTGGTATGACGTGTTTTGGCAAAATTAGCATATGAAATTGAGGGTTAAGGCCGGGAATGGGGGAGTCTTGATGAGGGAAATTAAATGCATTTGATTGCACAAAAAATTGTGGAGAAAATCACGAGTTTTGAAAAGATTGGAATGGCACTAATGGTGGCTCGCGCACGGGAGTTCTTCTAGAGAAGAAATAGGGAGGAGAGAGAAAAGAGAGAGAAGAAAAAAAGGAAAAAAAGAAAAAATTCAGAAACAATTTCACAAAAATACTTGAAACCTGAAAAGATTAAATAAAATAATTTTAGATTTAGTTGAAGTTTATTTTAATTATTAAAAATGTTTTTCTTTTTCTAGCTTTAAATTAATCCAACAATTTGAAATAAAGCCTAAAAATCTTGAAAAACTCATAGAGGTTTCTAAAGCTATTTTAGACTTAGGAAAATATTTCTAACTAAAAGTTGGATATTTTTCTTTATAAAATATTTTTTAACACAAAGGCTTTTATTTGTAAAGCAGAAAATCAGGTTAGTTAAAATTTTAAAATTTCAAGGAAACAAATGACACTGAGTTTTATTTTAAATTAAATTAATTATAATTTTATTTTATTTATTATTATTTTATTTTTTTAAAAAACCTGGGTTGTTACAGGTGACCTCAGCGACGGTGCTTCTTTTTTGCTTGGTGGTCGACGTCGCTAACTTCTTCGATGCTATTTCTTCTGACTATTCTTACCATAGCTCATAGCTTCTACATTGGTCCCCATGGACGGTGCCAATTACTTTGAGTATGAACAAAACAGTAAATAAGAGGGCTGTTGGGGAGGCCTTGAGGGGGCTGCCCGAAGCCATAGATGTCATGGGAAGTGTGTATAGGGTACTCCTCTAGAGCATAGGTATCTTTTACCAATAATTGAGTTCTTACTTTCCCTATGGTTCCCTATGGTGCCCTAAGGTACAACTATCTCTACCTGGGTCTACACTTACAAGGGCAAACCTACCCCCACTTATAGTTACATGAATACCCCTATATGGATCTATACCCTATATGGATCTATACATATAGGGGTAAATATGATATTTCTCTAGCCTGTACTCCTTACTAGGCCAGACGACTAGCCTATTAGCATGATGGACCAATTGTGTTAAGGTGGAGACCACTCCCCTAACAATACCATTTTTGTTAGTATATGTCAATGTCAACTTGCAATACTTACAACAGCCTTTAAGACACCTTCGACTACAGACAACTCCTGCTCAATATGTTCTCAGACCTTTACCCTCCTTCTAGGTGTTTGTGATGAGTGCTCATTAATGGTGTCATCTGTATCCGAGCCTCTGACACTTGTAGAGCCATGCTTATAAACCTAAATTAATTAATAAATTAACATTCTTAGTAAATAATCAAAAGTTTGCATGTTTGGCTGATGCAACATAAAGAATTGTATGACCTTTTTCGTCTATCAAATTATAGGAATGATGGCACTTGTAGCAGCTAGTAAGACTATTTTAATATTTCTACTAGAATATGTAGTCAAATCTAAATTATTGATGAATTAAGGTACATTGAAAAAATTATAATATATGCTAACATGGCAATGACTAAGCAAATATTATTCCAAAGAAGGAGAAGTGCCATTCATTTGAGTCTAGGCTTATAATAATTTTTACAAAAAAGATACTACAATCCTACTAATACTTTAGGAAAATAGTAATCCTTCAACATCGAAATATGATTCAGTGTCAAGTGAAATGCATCGGGCCACTCGACCAGTAAGTTCAATTGTGTTTCTAGCGTCGTTTTCATTTCTGCCACTAATTGTAGATGGAAGGCGACAATCTGCTACAGTACTACAGTGACGCATGCTGGTGGTGCCCTCCCCTGCTCCCCATACGGTTACACTCACACGGTCCTCCCGCGGGCCCATGGTGCTCTGCCAGTTCTCGCACGCGTCAACGAGTCAACACACGGCCAAACAAATCAACCCGTTCGCCCCTGCTGCACTGCACTACTGCAGGCTGCCTGCAGCCACCCCTCTGCTCGTCTCGCTCATGACCGCCTCTTCTTACCCTCCGACTCCGAGCTAGCTCGCCTGTTTCACCTCCGTTGGCGCCATGCAGCACGGCGGCTCCGTTCATGCGCTCCTATTCATCGCCGCGCTCGCGCTCCCCCTGGCCGCCGCGCAGCCGTGGCAGATGTGCGGCAGTACTGGCAACTACTCGGCGAACAGCACCTACCAAGCTAACCTCAACCAGCTCGGCGCCGCCCTCCCGAAGAACGCCTCTTCCTCCGGCGCCCTCTTCGCCTCCGGCGCCGTCGGCACCTTCCCGGAAGCTACCTACGCCCTCGCGCTCTGTCGCGGCGACATCAACGCCTCCGCCTGCGCCGCCTGCATCGGCACCACCTTCCAGGAAGCGCAGCAGCTGTGCCCCTATGACAAGGAGGTGTCCATCGTCTCCGACCTCTGCTACCTCCGCTTCTCCAACCTCAACTTCCTCGCCTCCACGGACAACTCCGGCTTGGTGGACCTCTATAACACCGGGAACGTCACGGGAGACGTCGGCCGCTACGACGGGGCCGTCACCAGACTCCTCAACGCCACCGCGGCGTACGCGGCGGAAAACTCGACCAGGCGGTTCGCGACGGGGGAGATGCTGGGGTTCGACGCGCAGTTCCCCAAGATCTACTCCATGGCGCAGTGCACGCCGGACCTGTCGCCGGCGCAGTGCCTGCGGTGCCTCGACGACTTGGTGGGACAGTGGTGGCGGACGTTCGAGAAGAACACGCAGGGTGCCAGGAGCGTCGGCGCGCGGTGCAACATGAGGGTCGAGCTGTACTCGTTCTACAACGTCCCCGCGATGCTGCAGCTGCAGGCTGAGGCAGCAGCGCCGGCACCGGCGCCGGCGCCGCCTGCTGTGCTGGGCACCACAGGAGGTGAGTGGTCCACGCTATTAATTGGCTTGACTAAATTGCCAGTTTCAAAGAAGAAACTGGAGTAATTAATCTGCTTCGTTTTCTTTCTTCCCTGTAAAATCGTACGTAGCGTGACTCGCGGACGTATGATGGGGAAACACGTTTCCGTCTAGTACAATTGTACAAACACGATACGAACTGTCAGACGAGACAATTGCATGATTTAAGCAAGAACCTCAAGAGTTTTCAGACCGGTTGCTGCCGTGCTAGTTACTTAACGTACGGAGTGTCATACGGTTTTCCAAGTCTACTTTTGCCAACCTAGGTGTTTCTTGTGAACTTTTTTGTGAATAAATCCGGAAATCAACATTGTACAAGCTAAATTAACGCTAAATCATACTATTAGTTCATGCTTTGCTTTCTTTATTGTGCCATTAGTCTGTTAGTCTTATAACCTTCATTTGTTTGACGTTTTGCCAATTGTTCCACCTTGCGCTGAGCATTTACCCTGACCTTTCTAAAGCATCGCGTAAAACCGTTTAAAGTTAACTTCTACTTTTAATTTCTATTTTTTCATTATTTAATAATTTTGCCTCTTTTTGGTTTTTTAGAATTTTTGAGTTTTTTTGTATTTTCTTTTTTCATATTCCTTTGTATTGTCCGTGATAAGTTAACATATTTTTCTATTTTTATATATTTTTTTAAATTTAATATGTTAGTTACAATAAAAAAAGTCATAAACCAGCGATAAACCGAGCGCTACGGGAATCTTTGTACCCTGCTCCTATTTTTTGTGTGTGTAAATAGCAGAGTCTATTGTCTGCCTACTTTTCTTGTTTCAATAACAGTGCTACATGTGCAAAGAAAACATAGTCAATCCCTTTGAGTCGTCTATGGGCCTGTTCTTTTTGACTGCGGCTGATGGCTTTTGGCTGCGGCTGATGGCTTTTTGGCTGTTTACGACAGAGATTGCGGAAAGAGAGATACTCGCTTGCAATTTTTGATGATACAAATATTAGTTTTTTAACGTGTACTACAATTAACTTGTAGACCTCATCTTAAAAAAAATACACCGTTTAAAAATTAGTTACTGTAGCAAAAGTCAAAAACGGTTTTTAGAAACCGCAAAGAACAGGACCTATGACTTGAGATCATGTTCATATGTGGCCTATACGCCTATCTACCAATTGTCAGATTGAAAGCCTGTAGTTTTGAAGGTTTTTTTTTTGAGTTACATTAGTCTATGGTTCTAGGCAATTCACAAGACCTGGGACTAGGGTAGCAAGTACCATACCAGTCCATCGCTGACAGCCAGTGTTATGGCCATAACCCTCCCATTCATGATTACCTGTTTGGAATGCCATACCAGTCTATTGCTGACAGTCTGTTATGGACTCTCCCAACTAGCTAAGTGCAGAGTAACTTGTCTGAAAGGTTGTCCTAGGCTCCTAGCTAGAAAAATATAGTTCCATAGAAATTGTTATTGTTTAAACCAAAAGGTATTTTTTACTTGAAGTTTTCTTTTTGAAATACTTACATAAATTTTCTATCACTTGGAGTTTTTTTAATTGAAAATAGTAGGAAACGGTCCTACTGTATATATATTAAGTAATAATAAGGGTTACAAGTGTGGCATTTGAAAGACTTGGAAATTTGAAATACTCGGCAGTCGGAACCTTGCTTTTTTCAAGTGTGGCATCAGCTCTATTCTCCTTATGTGTTAAAGTTTGAAAGGTACATTAGTTGTCTTCTCTTGATTTTGGGTTGAGTATCTAACGAACAAACTTGTGCTACTACGGATGTTTTATACTTACAGGTAAAAATAGTAAGACTGGTACAATTCTTGCAATTGTGCTGCCTGTATTTGCTGCCATACTGGCAGCCACCGTAACTGGCTTTTGTTTCTGGAGGAGAAGACTGGAGAAAACACCTCCACTACGACCACTACCGTGTAAGCCCTTTGAAAATCTGAAACCATGTAATGACAATGAGATGATCGGTTTCCCTCTGTGTTAACTTCCTAAGTGATCTCCTACAGCTGCATCTCGTTCGGAGAGCATCGAAAGTATCGAGTCACTTATCCTAGATCTATCAACACTTCGAATCGCAACAGAAAACTTTGCCGAAAGCAATAAGCTTGGTGAAGGAGGATTTGGTGTTGTTTACAAGGTATTCGTACGCATTTAACATTTTAACTGTTTTAACTGTAAGCAAAAGCAGAGCCTTTGCAGATATACATACCTTGCAACAAGTAATGTTTATCGGCATCTCCATTTGTGCAGGGATCCCTACCTGATGGTCAGGATATAGCAGTAAAAAGGCTCTCACAGAGCTCTGGGCAAGGGATAGGGGAGCTGAAAAATGAGCTGGTTTTGGTGGCCAAGCTTCAGCACAAGAATCTTGTCCGGCTTGTCGGCGTTTGCCTGGAGGAGAATGAGAAGATGCTTGTCTATGAATACATGCCCAACAAAAGCCTAGATACCCATCTTTTCGGTGCATTTTCCCCTTTCCTGCTAACAATTTAGTTTCGGTGCATTTCCCCCTTTCCTGCTAACAATTTAGCACTAATGCTTCTCATTTGAATGACAGATCCTGACAAAAGAAGTTTGCTAGACTGGGGAAGGAGGCTGAAGATAATAAACGGAATCGCTCGAGGATTGCAGTATCTCCATGAAGATTCCCAGCTGAAGATCGTTCACCGGGACCTCAAGGCAAGCAACGTTCTACTAGACTCCGATTATAACCCCAAGATTTCAGACTTCGGTTTAGCGAGGCTCTTTGGAGGTGATCAATCGCAGGATGTCACAAACCGCGTTGTCGGAACATAGTAAGCACATTCAGCTGTCCAACAACACCATGACAGGATGTCAAAGAGTATCACATGTAGTGAAGTTAATTATGTTCTTAATTTTCAGTGGATACATGGCGCCAGAATACGCCATGCGTGGTCACTACTCCAGCAAATCAGACGTGTTCAGCTTCGGCGTCCTGATCCTAGAGATCGTCACCGGGAGAAGGAACAGCGGTTCCTACAACAGCGAGCAATCGGTCGATCTTTTAAGCATCGTGAGCACCAACAACTTGCACACCTCATTGCTAGTCCAATTAAGCTTGTAACGGCAGTTGAACAAACTACTAATTTGGCGCAGATATGGGAGCACTGGACCATGGGAACCATTGCGGAGATGGTGGACCGGTCCCTGAGCGAGCGCGCGCCCGGAGGCCAGATCGTCAACTGCGTCCACATCGGGCTGCTGTGCGTGCAGGAGAACCCGGCGCACAGGCCAGCCATGTCGGCCGTGAACATCATGCTGAGCAGCAACACGGTGTCTCTGCAGACCCCCTCCAGGCCAGCGTTCTACATCCAGAAGAGCGCTGGGCCGGAGGCGTACTCGGAGTCGTTCGTGGGGACCAGCGCTTCCACGGGGAGGTCCGTGCCCATGTCGCCCAACGAAATGTCCGTCACCGAGCTCGAGCCAAGATGAGAAATGTAGGGGAGATGTATTTCCTCACGAGTGTGCCGTATCGTACATATATAGTTGTGTCTAAGTGCAACGGTGTGGAGCTCGTAATTGTCATCCTGTAAAACATTGCATACACGTATAGTAGACTGAACTTGGGAGTTGTTTTCAATAATCTGCAACCTTAAAGCGTTATCTGCAAATATGCTGTTTTAACCCCTTCCCAAACTCGAACTGAAAAAAATTAGGACTTGCTATAGAGCAGAGAAGAGGGAGAGTTGAGTGCCACCAATTCACACTTTTGAGAGTGAAATTAGGGCTTTGGATCCCCTCTGTATTGTGTACTCACATCTCATTATTTGCTTCATCTCTAGAGTGGATTGCTTGTTTTATTATCTTCTATGGTTTTTTCTGCTAGGATTTCCACGTAAAACTTGGTGTTAATGGCTGATTTGATATTTATCTTGCATATTTATTGATTGACTAATGAACTAGCTTGTTATTTGATCACCTGATTGTCATGTGGATAGTGTATGGTTGATACGACATATGCAAACATGATCTCCTTTGGTATGTCCTGGAGGAGCTCTAGATAACACCTTATAGTCGTGCACTACTATAAGGATATAAATTTCGCATACATATGATTAAAGATGACGAAACATGATAAATGTGCTTGTAGCAAAGCTTGGAAGTGTGCATGCCCCAGGGGGTGACTATGCAATGAGGGCACTTCTCTCGGACCTAGGGATGGCAATGGGGGCATTCGCCACCGGGGAGTAGGGGAATGCCCCCATCCCTGAGCATGTGAAAATCCCTCGATTCCATCCCTGGTCGTGGGGATGGCAAAACCCCGTTCCCTGCCGCAAAACCCCGTTCCCTGCCCCCGATGGGGATTCGGGTACCCGTGGAGTGCCCTGACTTTTTGGCTAGCACCTTTGTGACTATTTCTTTATGACAGACAATTCAGTTAACAACCAGTCAACCATAGCTATATATATCAAGTTAGTGTGGGTATAAGAAGAGTTCTTTGAACTCAGAATTGAACAAGAAAAGGAACAAAGAAAACAAATTACCAGGAAAGGTTGTAGATTGGAAAAAGACTAACTTTTTTTAGACAATCTACAGTGGCAATGCACTGTGCATGGTACGTCGCAGCCACCACTTCGGATGGAGAGGGAGGCAGAGGGGTGAGAAGAACTGAGAACTGAGGAGCGACCGAGGCACCGAGCGAATGATTAGGGTTTCGATAGTGTGGGCCTTTTGGGCGAAGGCGTGTCCGTGCGTGAATATGTCAATGCTCCAGTCCAACTCCCAAATGTCATTGGCTTATTGCCTAACTGCTTATATGGGCCCATGCGGGGAACAGGGACAGAGAGCGGAGGAATAGCCCCACCCCTGGTTCACCTGACGGGGAATAGTTGTGACCCAATTCTATCCCCACAGAGAAAGAAAATACCCTATCACTATCCTTTAATAGGGGAATTCCCCACCGAGGAATAGGGAATGGGCCCCCTTTGCCATCCCTACTCAGGCCTGAGTCTACTAATCCTCCACTAATAGGTCATGCGATATTACTACTAGTCAGGTCCTATATTAATCTGCTAATAAGACAATAAAGAATACTCAATAATGATCACTTTATTGCTACGATAAGTACTCATACAAAGTAAAGAAGGTACATGAAGTTCCACACATACCGAAGTACTACATGAGAAACTCCAGAACCAATGGCTCGTACCTTCCTACCCAGCTACTTAGCGACTCTGCCATCGCTACACTACCAAATAGAGTGTGATGGTGTGGTGGGGGATTATTCTAGATTGATGGATGAGTTATTCAATTTGGATGATGAAGGAGGGAGTGATGCCTCCTATTTATAGTTGTAGGCCAACAGGCCAGCCAAGTGGCATGCATGTGTGAAGTGCTTCATCTTCAAGTCAATGGAGAGGCAACATGGACAACCGAGATGCATCGAAGATAGCATGAAGGTGAGTCACACGCGAATGTGAGTGCGCATAGCCTGGTATGGACTGACTTGGCCAGAAGGCCAAGTTGTGAGTGGATTGGGTAAGGCAGTGGCAGCTTAGGCTGAGGTAGCTGGACCGGTGACCAGTGGGCTTGGCCACATGTGACCCCTCAGCTTGGGCCCGCATGGCCCATTGAGATAGTTGGGCTGATCGGCCTATGGGCCTGGCTGGCCGATGGTCCCTCCTAGACCTACTGATGCCGTGTTGGACCAATTGGTTGGCCGATCTAGGGTTAGGTCGGCTGGGTCATTGGGTGGATTTATGCATTCTTCATCATTTTCTTCGATATCTACGTCTTTTAGCGTATTTCCTGCAAAACATGTAGATGTATAAATTATATGAAAATATTAGAATAAATAATCTTGAACTTAGATTAAAACCTCATTTTACTTTGCCTTTTGTAGGATTTTGATGATAAAATACGGGTGTATGCCCCGTCAACACGCGCCGAGGGGGCCAGGGTGTTGAATCGAAAATGACCAAAGTTCTAAATTTTTAGCGAAACTTAAATGATCAAGAAAGCAAACCAGACAAGCACACGTGATTTTTCCAGAGTTCATACTCTTCGACTAATAGATCACACTGCTGGCTTTCCTGCTTTTGTCACGATCATGCCTCTCTTTTGTCACGATCATGCCTCTAGGGTAAGCCCAACACCAATCAGTCTATTTTGTTGTATTGGCTTTCCTGCTTTTGTCACGATCATGCCTCTAGGGTAAGCCCAACACCAATCAGTCTATGAGCACTACTACCTTTCTGTTTTCGTTTGGAACGCACCTCATACTCTTTGACTTTATATGTCTAGTTGAACTACTACCTTTTCTGTTTTCGTTGAATGAAAAAAGGGTAGAGCACTCTGCGTGGAAAAAAATTCCTTTGAGAATAAGACTATCAAAAATTTTCTGGTACAGTTTATGCATTTTTTTAGAGACTATTTGTATTAGCTTCTATTTATGATTTATACTTAAAGAAGTTAGAAACCAATATAAGCATCCGGCTCATTTTGACTTAAAGCCAGCTTCTGCTTTTGACTTCTGTTTTTTTACTATTCAGTAATTTCGTCTTTTTATGATTTTTTTAGATTTTTTTTGGGCTTTTTGGCCTTTTCTTTTTTTGTCATATTCCTTTGCATTGTCCGTGATGGGCTAACATGTTTTTTCTATTTTTAAATTTTTTTAAATTTAATTATGCCAAATAAGTCAACTCAGGTACAGTAAAAAATAAGCCAGCTACAGTAAAAAAAAGCTATAAGCCAACGCTATTTCGAACGCCCTAGAGGCTGTTTGTATTAGCTTCTCGGAGAAGGAAACCGGTATGAGCATCTGACTTCTCGAAGTAGCTTCTCCACTCCTCTCGCTCCCGTCTTTTTTTAAGGATAAGATAAGGGGTCACGAGCGCATTACACGTCCCACTCCTCTCGCTTCCGTCTCATGCACGTATCTCTCCCTCACTTTCTCCACCACTTGCTCCTCCTTCTAAATCCACTTCTTTCAACTGCTACTATTTATTTTCAGTCAAAAGCCATCAGCCATATCAATACAACATCCCCTTAAGCGTGCTAGTTTTCCTTGTTGATGTTAAACTTGTATTTAACCATTCAATCCTATAGATATTACTCGCTATAATAGAAATTGTGAAAAGAGAATATTTACCTAGTAGTATGGAGTGGTAGTAGAAATTAAATCTGACTACGATTTTTCTAAAAGTATTATAGACTTTTCAGTTTAAATACTTTTTTATAGTGTATTATTGACTTTTCTTGAACATAATCTTAACACATTCTTCTCAAACGCACACCGCTGCCTGTGCAGCTTGTTCACCACGCCGCCGCCTCATTCTCGTACATACTCTGCTTGTCTGGCGTGTCCGCCATGACGCAATTGAGGAAGGAGGTGTGCGCTGCTGCCTCATCTCACTCTCACACGCGTGCCACTGCCTTGTACAAGCACCACCTGTCTGGTGCATACGCCACACTACCGCCAAGGAAGGAGGTAGAACTGTCTGACCATCGCCTACGTAGGAGATGCCGCCAGCGATGCCCTGCTATTACAATTTTACTCCTTTCGAAGTTTCTACTGCTCATACTACAGGGAACATATAACTAAATACTAACTAATTTGATCTATTGGATAAAAAATGAACAGCTTGAATTAAATTGTTTGTGCCATAAAAGAGCTCGAAATACATGCTGAAAGCTCCTCACATAGACCAGTTATAGAAGCAATGCAACCTTTCCTTTCTTTCTTGATCTTGTCTGGCAAGACTGGCAGTCTGGCACCATCCAGTTGCTAGAGATACTGGTTGGACTTCTCAGTTGGTTTGTGACAATCCAAGTCAACCCACCAGTCAGCTCCTCTAGTCCACCCCTCTTTTATTACTAGTAGACACATACATGTCCTCCCCTCCTCTCCTCACCGCTCGTCACCATCACCATGTCTATAGCCTACTTCTACCTTGTCCCCACCAGCCTCAATGCCTCATGATCTTCATATTCCTCCACACGCCCCTCACCGCCGCTCAGTTGCTGTCGTGGCTACTCTGCAATGATACCAGCGGCAACTACATGGAGAACAGCACATACCAAGCGGCACAATACCTAGCCACCTCCCTCCCGAGTACACCTCATCCTCCCCCTCCCTCTTCACCTCTGGCTCCTCAGCAGCCCCCCGGACATCATCTATGCCCTGGCGCTCTTGCACCACCTGCGTCACCACAGCCATCCAAAACGCGTAGCAACTCTGCTCGCTCGTCAAGACCGTCACCATCTACGACGACCCATGCATCCTCCGCTTCTCCAATCAGGGATTCCTGATCAGTCCTCCCTACAACAGAGGGATGATCGTCACTTGGAAGTACAACTTTCATAGCCACGTCGGCCGACTCGTCAACGCCACCGCCAATTATGCCACGGCGGTGAAGAATTTTTTAAACGAAAATGATCACTTTGCGCAAGGTTGAAGAGAAAGTATCTCTTCAGACTAGTCCGAGCTCTTAGTTGGACGATTGGACTAGTCCGATCGTATTTTATGAAGATCGGACGGTTGCAAGAGTGATCCAAACATCTTCGCTTGATCTGGCTAGTTTGATAGAGTTTTATGAAGATCGGGCGCTTCTGAAGTGTGGTCCGAAATTTCTCGTTGACTGAAGCGGTCCGATGATGATCGGACGGTGTAGCTTTGGTCGCCGTTCAGCCTGGTCCGAACGTTCACGCTGACCGAAATGGTCCGATGAAGATCAGATGATGCATTGTTGGATATTGTTCGGACTGATCCGAACTTTTTCACTTGATTGTATCAGTCCGATGATGATCGAACGATCCTGTCTTGTTCCCGAATGCTTTTGCTCTTCGAGTATGACAACGACAATATGAAGAACACTTGAGCAATAGAGTAAACGTAAATCTTTTTTGTGGTTCTCAAATTGCTACACCTTTTCTTTGGTTTTCTCCATTAGTTATACACATGTTATAGATTAAACATTGACTATTACTAGGATATTAAGTTCGACTCTGAAATCGAACTTCTATCTCTAAACTAATTCAGACTTCATCTCTAAAATGAATTCGATAGGATTATTTCCAACAAACACCCCCTAATCCTTGCCGACTTAAACAACTTCCTTGACACTAGGTAAGTTAATCATACGATAAAAATTGACTTGTCCCAATGCCTTTGTGAGTGCATCAGCCCTCTGCTCTTCTATTGAGATGTATGTAATAGCTACCAATTCTTCTTCAACACATTCTTGAATGAAATGATATCTAATATCAATGTGTTTTTTTCTTCCATGAAACACTAGATTTTTCATAAGTGCTATTGCTGACTTGTTGTCCACAAATAATGTGAACGACTTGATGGATTATTTAATCAATTCATGAAGTAATCTCGTCAAACAAATACCTTGACATGCAACTGAAGTTGCTGCCATGAACTCTGCTTCACATGATGATAAGGCTATACTCCTTTGCTTCTGTGAGCATCATGTAATCACGTTTTCATGTAAATAAAATACCATACCAGTCGTACTCTTACGATCAACTGAATCAACGGCCAAATTACTATCACAAAAACCTTCAAGCATTGGAGTGTTGTCATGCCTGACACATATCAGACTATGATTAATTGGTCCTACTAGATATCTGAGTATATATTTTAATGCTTGCTTGTGTTGTATGGTTAGTCTTTTCATAAATCTGCTAAGTATTCTAGCTAAGTATGCAAGGCCTGGTCGTGTATGTATTAAATACCATAGACATCCGATTATACTCCAAAATTCAGTAGCATCGACTGGCTCTCCTGTCTTATCTCTGTCAAGTTTTAGCTTTGTCTCCATGGGGTATTGACAAGAATTGCAACCTGTCATGTCTGCCTTCTCGAAAATCTTCTTTGCATAATTCGATTGCAATATTGTAATATTATACTTACTTTGTTTCACCTCCAAATCAAGATAGTAAGTTAAGAGTTCAAGATTGCTCATCTCAAATTGTTTCATCATCTCCTTCTTAAATTCTTCAATCCTCTGATCATATATTCCTGTGATAATGAGATCATCAACATATATACCAAGTACCAGCATGTCCTTTTTTATTTTTCTAGTATACAAAGCTAGATCTTGCTTGCATCTTTAAAAACCAATTGTTATCAATGAGTTATCCAATTTCTTGTTCCAGGCTCTAGGTGCCTGTTTCAAACCATACAAGGCTTTAAAAGTCGATATACCTTGTTTTCTTGTTTTTTGACTTAAAAACCCTTTGATTATGATACATACACTTTTTCGGAAAGGTCACCATTTAATAATACAGACTTGACATCCATATGATGAACTTTCCATTCAAATTGAGCAGTGAGAGCAAACATCAATATCACTGTTTTTAATCTTGTAACTGGTGCAAATACCTCTTCATAGTCTATGCTTTTCTTCTGAACATAGCCTTTCGCCACAAGCCTTACTTTGTGATGAACAATATTTCCATCTGCATCTCTTTTCACTTTGAATATCCATTTTAACCCTATTGCATTTTGATTATGAGGTATATCAGTCAAGCACCATATTCTATTCTTTTCTATGGAGTCAAGCTCTACTTGCATAGCATCTTTCCAATGTCTTTCAATTAAAGATTGCTAAAATTCCATTGGTTCATCAGCAGTGACCATCAGCAATTCTTTTGCCATCTTAGTGGGTTCGGTCTGCTCATAAATTTCAGCAAGGCTTCGATAAACAGGTGTCTTGCTTGGAGGAGTTTCTAACTCTTCTTGTTCAGTTTGAGAAACAAATAGAATATCCTTTGCAGTCGCCTGTGGACCAGTAGATGTACTTGTCATCGGTGTAACTGGTTCTTGAAGATGAAAATGTTCTATTTCATTATTGTTTTCTCCTTCAACTGAGAAGAAAATCTACTTTAGTAGATTGTTTTCTTCTGATGGTTTTGCCTCCTATTCCTATACTTTATCTTCATAATAAATTACATCTCGACTCACCACAATTTTGTCTTCATGTGGGCTGTATAATCGGCTAGCTTTAGTTTCTGATTCAACTCCCAGATATATTAATTCCTTTGATCTGTTATCTAACTTCTTTAGATGAGTGAGCACCTTTGCATAAGTTAAGCAACCAAACACCTTCAGGTGTTCTAGATTAGGTTTTCTACTACTTAATGCTTCATATGGAGTCTTCCCTTCCAGAGCTTTTGTAGGTACTCGATTAAAAATATACACTGCATATCTAATAGTCTTAGCCCAAAATCTACTGGTAACATTCTACTTTTGAGTAAACTTCTAGCTATATTCATAACTGTTCAATTTTTTCGTTCTACTACTCCATTCTGTTGTGGACTATAAGAGGCTGTGAAATACCTTCTGATTCCTTTCTCCTCACAGATTGATTTGAATTCTTGTGACAAGAACTCTCCTCCATGATCAGATCTAACTGACTTAAGTTTGTGATCAGTCTTCTTTTCAACTTGTGTCACAAACTTTTGAAACATATCTTTGGCTTCTGATTTTCTTTTAAGCATATAAACACACATAACTCTAGAATAATCATCAATAATATGTAGAAAATACTTATTACCTCCATTTGACTCGGAGTAATAGGCCCACAGAGATCGATGTGAAGTAATTCTAGAGGATGTATGCTTCTGTATTGTGCTTGTTGAGGAAACGGGACTCTTGTTTGTTTGGCAATAATGTAACCTTCGTATATTTGAGATAGATGATTGATTTGAGGTAGTCCATGAACTAACTCTTTCTCTATCATCAGTTTTAAAGACTAAAAGGTTAGAGAGAAGATGGCCTTTCAAGAATACGCTTTCGTAGATGGAAAGTGGGAAGGTCAAGTGAAGAAAGCATGTTTGAGTCGACTGAGAAATTTGAAAAAAAAATGGGTATAGAAACAATCTCCAAAAACTATAATTTTTTTTGTGAAGGGTTTTAACATAGTGTAGATTATTGTGTAATTTTTCTATAATTTTATTTGCTTTATATTTTTTTCTCTAAAATTATTCGAAGGTCTTTGTTTTGTGTAGCATGCACTATTTTGATTTAAGTAATTTTAGGAACATGCTAAAAAATGTTCAAATTTTTATTTCCAGCACCAGGAACATATTTCTGAGTTGTTTTTAATTAGTTTCTACTGTAAATTCTCCTATGTCACTTATGAATTATCTTTTCATATTCGATTTTCACTGCAAATTGAATTCTATTGATTGCATATCTTTCTTTTCCAAAAAATTGATTTTGCAAATTATTTTTCCAAAGAAACTGTAATAAAAGTTAAGGAAATAAGACGCAAGCAAAAGTTTTAGATTTTACTCATTTTTTAACTCCCTAAAATTTGGGATGTTACACATCCTATCCTACAAGCCTAATTAATGCGAAATCATACTAGTAGTGCAAGCTTGCTTTCTTTATTGTGTCATTAGTCTGTTGGTCGCATAACATTCATTTGTTTGGCCTTTTACCAATTGATCGTAAGGAAGGCGGACAAGCTTCCACGTTGCGCTGCTGCAGAGCATTTACAGACCTACCTGAGAGGAACCTTGTATCTGCTCCTATGTTTTAAATAGATTTTCTTTGTGAGTAGCAGAGTCTATTTTCTGCCAACATTTCTTGTTTCAATTATAGTGCTCCGTGCAGTCGTGAAGCCAGGAATAAAATTGAGGGAGGAGGGCTGAACTATTTATAGATTTAAACTAAGTTGACACAAATTTAGTCTTTTACTCGTATGGAATTTCAAGTGCACACAGAAATTACACAATTGGATAGAGACAAACAATGAAAAATAGAAAAATATAAAGTAGATATCTCGATAATAGAATGTGCATATCCAAAAATATGTAATTATTCTGCCGTGAGTGCGAAGTAGCGATAAGTCACTTATGTATGAAACACATCCAAAATTAGTGATATAATAGAAAATTATAAATGGCAATAAAAATTTAGATTATATGAAACATACCAGAATTAAGTTAATTTGAATATAATGAATTAATTTCTATCAGTATTAATTTCTATCAATACAAAGTTATAAAAATTACATTGATAAAAACTAAACTATTTACATATATCTATAATGAATTACAAATCTATAATAAATTAATTATAAAGACTAAATTATCTATATACATTAAAATAAAAATCTAAACTGTAAAATACTAAATTGATAAGAAATATTATAAATGAACAAATTATTTACTGTGCTATCTAAACTATCTAAAAATCTAAACTCTAAATTAATTGTGCTATCTAAACAAATTAATTACTGTCGATGTAAACTATCTAAACTGTCTATAATTCTATATACAATATACTTACAGTTCTTAGTATCTTACTGAGCTGGTCGGCTGGCCCTTCTTTTTCTCCCCGCCCCCCCACTCCCGGCCCTGAGCCCTCCCCCTATAGTGCTACGTGCGCAAAGAAAATCTAGCAATCCATCGAGTGGTCTATGAGTTGTGATCTGTTCATATGTGGGCTATATATACAAATATCCACCAACTGTAGATTGTGATTGTCAGATTTACAACTTGTAGGGTCCGTTTGGAACGTAGGAAGTTTTCTTGATTCCTATGGGAATAGTACTCCTTCGACGAAATTCCTGCGGTCAAAACAAGCCATAGCTTTGAAGTAGTTTTTCTGAGTTACATTAGTCTATGCAATTCACAAGCCCTGGGAGCTAGGGTAGCATACCGGTCCATCGCTGACAGCCATTAGTGTTATGACCATAACGTGTAACGATAAAGGTGAATGTTAATGTAATGACGCCAATATGTCATAATTCATGATTACCTGTTTGGAATGCCATCTATTATAATATTAAAGCAGAAGAAAAAAAACCATCACATTCGTTCTTAAGGGGTAAAAATTACCATATTAATCGGAAAAAAAAGAAAGATCTAATATTAAAGCAGAAGAAAAAAAACCATCACATTCGTTCTTAAGGGGTAAAAATTACCATATTAATCGGAAAAAAAAGAAAGATCTACACGATCGATTGTGGAAGGTCCAGATTATCACTGTTTAGATTAAAAGCAAGAGTCATGTCAAGTACAATAAAAATAACTGAAATTTAGAGAAAAAATTAAACAAAATAAGTAATTTGATTTCCATACAATTTTCTAAGTAAAATCTCTAAAAATGTATAATTTAGAATAAAAAGTAAACAAAAAAGCAATTGGATTTGTATACGAATCTATTATATTATTAAAGCAATAGAAAACAAAGCCACCATATTCGCTTTTAAGGGTTAAAAATTTTCACATTAATCTGTGAAAAAAGATAAAGATCTATACCATAGATTATGGTGAGTCAAGATTATAATATAATGGTATAGATTTCATCTTATGGGCTAAACATTATATAGTATATTTTACGTATGGAAGCTATAGATGTTCATCTAAAAATCCAACTAGACCTCTCACTCATGGAATAAGCATGCTGATACGTTTAAAGTTAGGTCTGAATCAAATTGGCATATGCATGCCTTAATGCATGTTAATAAATATATAGAATCGATCAAGGTGGAAGCTGATTTTGAAGAGAAAAAAATCATCTTTGAATGCCAATGAAGGTGCGCATGTAGACTAGAGAATGGAAATTATATCCATGATTGTCTCGAGTTTCGACAACACGACATGGGTAGGCATCTCGAAAAAAAACACTCGTGCCTACAATGTATGTTTATACATTGCGGAAGCAAATCTTTCTAAAGGATCACTGCAGGAAAGAAAGAGCAGAGCAGTCACTGTGTAGGAGGGCATATATACCAAGGGAAATTGAGAGTATGCTTTTTTTTTTTTGCGAATACATCGAGAGTATGTTGGAGTATTGTCTTGAAAAGAAAAAGATATGGGGCTATTTGGACGGCAGGGATTTGACACAAAAAATTCAGTTCCCATATAAATTTGAGAAGATTCTCATGTGCCAAACGGTGCGAGAGTTGGGCTAAACAAACTTTCTATAATTTGACTTTTTCATATTAATTGGTGAAAAAAGAGAAAGATCTGCACCATATAGATAGAGACTGAGAACAACGAATACAACTCTATTTACACATACTACAACATGGCATTGTCGGCAATGGATGTGATCACGTGGATATAGAAAGAAGTAGAGATACGTTGTAGGAGATGCATACAAACATGGAAAACCAAGAAGCAAACAACAAAGTCCAGAACTGCACGTATATGAATCCATGGACTCGGAGACATATGACCAAGCAGCACAAATCAAGGGATTAACAACAAGTGCTAATTAAAGATGAAAAGCATATGGACTCAACGAAGGAATCCAAGAGATGCACGTACATGCAAGGCAACAAACAAGCTGCAACCGAATCCAAAGTGGCTATGACGTTATCCCCACACACACACACAAGAAAGCTGCCGAGTTACAGTCGATGGCAATCAGATTGAAGACTAATGCAATATTGTCTTAAAGGTGGAAACACAGCGACGCCAATCAATAAAATGCAAAGGCATTGTGTGTCAGGAGGTAGAGCAGTAGAGAGGAAAATTAGTATATTCTATAGGATGTCAAAGAGCTTAACAATGAAGAAAAATGTGTAAACAAAGAAGATCGAAGAGTTTTTCCACTGTACTCTCTGTGAGGAAAATAAAATGGAGATGAGAGATTGAGATTGATCGGGATCAGTGTCAAGCGTATACACGCTATAACCGAGCTGATTTCCAAAGTTGTAAAGTAATTTGATGCTTGGTTGGGGGCACAACAAAAGCACAACCTAGCAGTGTAATCTGTTAGTCAGAGAGTAGCAGGTGCATTCCAAACTATAGGAAAATCAGATGTGAGAAGCAAAAGAAGTTACCATATTCACTCTCAACGGGTAGAAATTACAACGTTAATAGGAGGAAAAAAAAGGGGAAAGATTTATACCGTCAACTGTGGTGGGTCTAGATTATAACAGTCTAAATTAAAAGAAACAGTCCATATCAAGTACAATCAAGAAATAACTAAAATTCAAAATATAAAATAAAATAAAATGATAATTTGATTTACATACGAATTCCTAAGTAAAATCCTTGAAAAAATACATTTTAAAATATTTTTTAAAAATAGCAATTGCATTTGTATATAAATTCCAACCAATAATAGTGAAATTCAAAATAAAATAAAATAAAATTTTATAAATAAAGAATCTATGTCAAATACAATTCAAAAAATAACTAAAATTTGGGATAAAAATAAAATTACAATGTGATTTCCGTACAAATTCATAAGTAAAAATCACTAAATAAATACAATTAAGAATAAAAATTAAAAAAATAGCAATTGAATTTGTATATGAATTTCAATAGAAAATAATTAAAATTTAGAATAAAAATAAAATAAAATTAGCAACATGATTTCAATATGAATTCTAAAGTAAAACCCCTAACTAAATGTAATTCAGAATAAAAATTAAAAAACTAACAATTGAATTTGTATACGAAATTGAAATTTAGAATAAAAATAAAATAAATTTCCAATTTGATTTCCATAAGAATTCCAAAGTAAACTCTCTAAATAACTAAAATTAGAAATAAATTAAGTAAAATTAGCAATTTGATTTGTATACAAACTCTACTAAAAATAACTAAAATTTTGAATAAAGTAAAATTATAATGAGAATAGCACGAATGGCGCCAGTCCGCCAGAGGAGACCGTGAAAGCATGCAATGACGTTAATCTGTCCTGCAAAAAGACAATGACCCACGGGAAAGCGCAAAGCTGAGGCAGCGACAACAGAGATGAGGACAATGTTGTGCTGCTCATCTAGTTGTCTGTGTAGACAATGTCGTGCTACTCACTGATGCTATTGAAGAGAAAGGCCAAAGTCGAAGGAGCCAAGGGCCGCGACGATGAGTGGTAAGCGTCAACGTTGTTAAAGAAGTCAGCGGTCAAAGAAGCTCGATGATAGGGAATCCTAATAGAGAGGAGATGAAGATTTGC
This sequence comes from Melocanna baccifera, assembly GCA_036346265.1. Lineage (NCBI taxonomy): Eukaryota > Viridiplantae > Streptophyta > Magnoliopsida > Poales > Poaceae > Melocanna > Melocanna baccifera. Next base: position 19,192,553 of record CM070694.1, on the reverse strand, counting down.
ATTGAAGATGAGCATTGGATGATATGGGACCATTGAGTAGCTAGGAGTGTGCCATCGCTGGTGAGGGACACGGCGTTACCAACGATAGCAAGAAGATTCTCCAATCGTTAGACAATAACTAAAGCAAACATATCGACATCAGTGAAATGGGAGGTTGCTGTCTTTAGTGATGAAGCCACAACATTAAGTCAGCCAACGTCGAAGAAGAGGAGCGTCTGACAAGGGAGAAGATGACATAAGGTATGCATAACATCATGTATATGCATCATGCATCCGTACGAATAGAAACACAAGTGTATAGAAGCAGAGGAGCAAAAAGCTCGGAGTAGAGATGCCACAATCATAGGGAATATGCTTGGGGGCACAGGAAGGAGTGTGTTAGGTGTCCTCGATAGGGAATGGTGATGGTTGCACATGTATGCGTGTTGATGCCGCAATAATTAGAGAGAAGTAGAATATACATGTGTATGCATACAGTTTATAAAAGAGTAACTAATGGAGAAAGAATAAACGTATGCAGCTATATGATCTATGTATGATGGACAATGATTACATTTCTAAGAACCCCAACAATTTATTATGCTCAATATTTTTTTATCAAAGCTTATACTTTAATTACGTTCCTCAAGTAGTCCCCATGCCACCTCGGGCCCACGACCATCTCGGAGCGATGCGCCCATTGGAAGGTTTACCCCGAGTCAAGTCCCCAGGCCAACCCAGGTGAGGTACGTGAGACCAACCCAGGAGAGGCCCGCGTGAGATAAATGACGCAAATATCCCTAGGAGTAAACTAGCCCCAGAGGTAATCTTATAACTTCACTTGCCTTCCCCTCTCCCTCTATAAATAGGACCCCATGTAACGGGGAGAGGGGAGACTATTTTATAACTCTAGACACTCATATTGAATACACTTGGTAGTTATGTGCTTCTCTTTAGGTCCATTCGTATCTTCAACATTCTCCACATCCGACCGGGTTATTTCAAAGTTTATTGTCCGGATTCATACCAACAACAAGTTGTATTTTTCTTCAAATTTTATTGTCATTTGTAATATTTAAGATGGCTTAAAATTCTAAATAGCCTAGAAGATATGTAAATATATATTCTCAAGTATTTAAGTTATATTATTTGCTACTAAAAATTTTAAAATAAATCAAGCCGTACAATTACGCTGGCCACCATGCTAGTTTGAAATAACAGAAAAGGCAACAAAAAAGGTGTGGTCTTGGACAAACTCATCTGAAAGGTTATCATAGGCTCCTAGCTACTGCTTTGCCGGTGAAGCTCCGAGTAGAAAAAGATACTTCCATAGAAATTGTTATTTTTTAAACTATAAGGTAATTTTTACTTTAACTTTTCTTTTTTGGAACAAATATTTTGCATAAAGTTTCTGTCGCTTGGAATTTTGAAAGACTCAGGCAGTCGAAACCTTGGTTTCCAAATGTGGAGTCAGCTCTATTTTCCTTGTTTGTTGAAGTTTGAAAGGTATATTAGCGCCACACGGACAAGGGCGCTGCACGGTTCTCCCGCGGGCCCACGGTGCTCTGCCAATTTTCCCACGTGTCAACGAGTCAACACACGTCCAAACAAATCAACCCTCACTCCTGCCTGCAGCCACCCCTCTGCTCGTCTCGCTCACCAGCTCTTCTTACCCTCCGACTCCGAGCTAGCTCGCCTGTTCCACCTCCGTTGGCGCCATGCAGCACGGCGGCTCCGTTCATGCGCTCCTACTCCTCGCCGCGCTCGCGCTCCCGCTAGCCGCCGCGCAGCCGTGGCAGATATGCGCCGATAACGGCAACTACTCGGCGAACAGCACCTACCAAGCCAACCTCAACCAGCTCGCTGCCGCCCTCCCGAAGAACGCCTCTTCCTCCGGCGCCCTCTTCGCCTCCGGTGCCGTCGGCACCGTCCGGGAAGCTGCCTACGCCCTCGCGCTCTGTCGCGGCGATATCAACGCCTCCGCCTGCGCCGCCTGCATCGGCACCGCCTTCCAGGACGCGCAGCAGCTGTGCCCCTACGACAAGGGGGTGTCCATCGTCTACGACCTCTGCTACCTCCGCTTTTCCAACCTCAACTTCCTCGCCTCTACGGACAACTCAGGCGTGGTGGACCTCTACAACACCGGGAACATCACGGGAGACGTCATCCAATACGACGGGGCCATCACCGGCCTCCTCGACGTCACCGCCGCGTACGCGGCGGGCAAGTCGACCAGGCTGTTCGCGACGGGGGAGATGCTGGGGTTCGACGCGCAGTTCCCCAAGATCTACTCCATGGCGCAGTGCACGCCGGACCTGTCGCCGGCGCAGTGCCTGCGTTGCCTCGACGACCTGGTGGGGCGGTGGTGGCAGACGTTCGAGCCGAACACGCAGGGCGCCAGGAGCGTCGGCGCGCGGTGCAACATGAGGGTTGAGCAGTACTCGTTCTACACCGGCCCCGCTATGCTGCAGGTGCAGGCCGATGCAGCCACACCGGCGCCGCCTGCTGTGCCGGGCACCACAGGAGCTGCACCGGCGCCGGCGCTCGCGCCGCCTGCTGTGCCGGGCACCACAGGAGCTGCACCGGCGCCGGCGCTCGCGCCGCCTGCTGTGCCGGGCACCAAAGGAGGTGAGTGGGCCACGCGATTAATTGGCTTGACTAATTTGCCAGTTTCAAAGAAGAAACTGGAGCAATTAGACTGCTACATTTTTTTCTTTTCCCTGTAAAACTGTGGGTAGTGTGACGCGCGCGCGGACGTATGATCGAGAAACATGTTTGACAATTCAACGAATTTAGAACTATCAGACGAGTCAATTGCATGATTTAAGCAAGAACCTTAAGAGTTTTCAGACCAGTTGCTGTCGTGATAGTTACCTGGCGTACGGAGTAGCATGCAGTTTTCCAAGTCTACTTTTGCCAAACCTACGTGTTTCTTGATAACTTTTATACGAGTAAACTAGCAAGTGGCTCGCGGAAATCATCCTTACAACACGTTTAAATAATTTGGTAATATATATAAAATTTTGCTTTTTAAAAATTCAATTGTTGTAGAACTTTATTTGTGATATTTTAATATTATATATTATAAGAGAGAAAATACTCACTTTGTTCACCAATACTTGTCACATGTGACCAAAACTTTCTTCCCCCAGATACTTTTTGACAGAAATACTTGCATAGCAAACAATATATAAAGCATTACATAACATTTTCTATTTATATCATCATAATTTTTCATTATTGCAATATTTGTCTATAGTACATGCTCATAACACATATCATATAGCTTACACAGGTATAGCAGATTGAACACCCGTTAATAATCTCACTCTCAATCCCTTCATCCCGTGGATGTCCATCAAACAAATAATCATAATGTTTTTGTTTTTATGAAAACTTTTAGCAATTATCTTTTTCTTAGAAATTTAAATTATCTGTCATCAATTTTTATTATATAATGGATTTTGATTCCAATTTATATATACACACCCACAAATCAAATTCATTATCTTATTTTATTTTTTTATCAAATTAGAATATTTTTAATTTTAATTCTCAATAATAAATTTTATATTTTTCACTTAGTTTGGAATTAAAAAAACAAATGCTAATTTTCTTTGACTTTTATTATAAATTTGTATATTTTTGGATTGCACTTCTTATACACTTTCTTTTTTAGTTTTATGTTAGAATTTATTTATAAATCCAGCTACTAATTTTTATTTTGAATTTAGGTTATTTCTTATAGTATTTGATATGGACTCTTTCTTCAATCTCAAATTTATTTTTATTTTATTTAGAATTTTAGTTTTAGGTTACATGCAAATCCATCTACTAATTTTCATTTAATTTCTATTCTGAATTTTAGCTATGTAGTGGTTTTTATTTGGAGTTCATATTAAAATTAAATTGTTACTTTCCATTTATTTTTCATTCAAAAATTATGTTTTTATGTTATTTTTTATTTAATTTCAATTTTTAGTTTTTATTAGAATTTAGATACAAATCCAACTACTAATTTTTACTTTGAATTTGCTCTATGTATGGGTTTTAATTTGGAGTTCGTATGAAAAATCACATTGCTAATTTTATTTTATTTTAATTCTAATTTTCTGTTGTTATTTTTTATCTCAGTTTTAGGTTAGAATTCGTATACAAATTCATCTGCTAATTTTTATATAATTTTTATTCTAAAATTTAGCTATGTACGGGTTTTAATTTGTCATTCTAGAAAAATAAGATGCCTAATTTCCTTTTGTTTTTCATTCTGAATTTCTATTATTTTTGCAGGTCATATAAGAAGGTTGGTTCCTCGTTAAAAAATTGATGTTATGAATATGAGAAATTGTAACTTATTTGCTTCAAAAGAGTTTTTGAACCCTATTTGTTGACTCAAAATTTGGACCTAGGTTCAGAAGCAATCGGGAGTTGGAACTTGTAAATCCCCACCACCCAAGAAAATTTGAACTTGTAGATTCAAATTATGATTTTTTTTTAATATTGTAAAACTACCTGATGGTTTGTTTCTAACAAAATCATCCTTTTAAATATAACTACTCAGTTTAATCTTCACCTTTAATAGCACAAGTACAAAACTTGGAGAGATAGAAATGTCTCCGTACTCCACACATCTATGCCTCAGATCTCAAACATGCCCTCTAGCTTAAGCTGCCCACCGACAGCCTCCTCTTCTTCATCACCAACATACAGGTATGTGTTCTTCTCCATCGATTGGAAGTTGTAGAAAACGAACATGTAGAAGCCAAGCTAGCCATCTCGATGGTGATGTTGACCACCCACTGGTACTTGTAGCTGAGCACGGCTACGAAGGTCGATAGGGCAATCATGTGAAGTAGAGGTACCTAACCACCACCAGGTAGAATTGCTTGAACAGGGTGAGCTTCTGGAGGTTTCACGCCGCCTTGCCGTTTGTCTTGGATGCCTCCCGTAGGCTGCGGATGGACCAGATGATGGGGAAGAACATTGTGTAGCAGGAGATGACGTCCACGAGCAGAAATATCTAGTTCCACACCAGCTAGTCTTGTCTCATTTGCCCCGTCTCCCTGATCATTGCCGACACAGTGTTCTCGATCACTTATAGGGGTATGATGATCATGAGCGTGTTCTTCTCACGCTCCTGCGTGCACGGTTGTGAAAACGTATGAGAGTTATACGTGTGTGGAATTCTAAGATTTGTTTCTTAATAAGAATTATCTTCTCTTCTAAATTAAGAGGAAATATATCTTTAAGCAATAGCATCTTAATAAGGATTATCACCTCTTTTAAATTAAGAAAAAATATCTTTAAACAATAACATCTGATGACTCCTATAGTTTTGCTTAATTAGGACCCACTTAATTAAGGGTAGGATATTTTGCTTTTTTGTGAGAATTTCTAGTTTTTTTCTCTACGTCTATCATCTATTTTTAGTAATTAATAGATATGGAAATCAACCTATCCTACTAGCCAAATTAATGCAAAATCATACTAGTAGTTCATGCTTTCTTTCTTTATTGCGTCATTAGTCTGTTAGTCGCATAACCTTCATTTGTTTGGTCTTTTACCAATTGATCGCAACGGAGGCGCGCAAGCTTCCAACTAAGGGTGCAAATGGTATGAGTTAATTCTAACCGATTTGGTATCGAATCCAGTCAGTACCGAATTTATGAAGGGAGTTCGGTATCAGTATCAGATAGTTAGCATCGAACTCGGTAGCGAAATCAGAAAAGGTCCTATCGATTGAATAGCATCGATAAATAATAATCCGGATAATATCTGACAAACCACCATCGACCGATTTCATAGCTTCACACCACCGAATATGGCCGGGTGGTCTCCCCGTCGCCTCCACCGCCGTCGCCGGGAGCCGTCTTCGCCCCCAGCTACCATGAGCCGCCTCTGCCTCCGCCCCCGCCACTGGACCATTATGCTCCCCTGGGACCATAAGCTCGCGGCAATTGCCAACACTGCTCACCCACTATTATGTTTCTGGAGATCACAGCTGAAGGCGACACATACAGAATCATTAGATGATTATTTTTTTCTGGACGTGTATCTGAATCACAAGCACATGAAACTTTTCACATAAAGCGTTGCGGGGACACTAATTTATTGTTGAATCGGAGAGATTAGTTAACTATCGAAAAGAATATGTAATATTACTGAAGTGGAGCAAATTTGCTTAATGTTTTGGAACTTATAAGGTTGATATTCATGTGCAGAAAGAATGAGAAATAAAATAAGTACAATTCCAGTAGCCATTGCAGTGCCTACAATTGCTGCAGTACTGGCTGCCATTGCAGCATGGTTTTATTCTTGGAGGAGGAGGATGGGACTAGCAGCAAAAACATTACAACCATGTAAATCCTCTTAACCTTTGAATTATTGAAATTTAGCACGGAAACTAATGAATCAGTTGGTCTACCAGCAGGGAAAAGTACCATGGTTTAATCAATATGGATTTTCTTAGTCATATTCCATTGTCTCCTGATATTAAAGAGATTACTTCCAACTTGCAGTTAGACCATATTTCCTTAATATCTTATATTTAGTCATTTGTTTCGTCATTGTTTACTTCTCTCTTCCAACAGATTCAACTAGTCCAGATGACATTCGCAGTATTGATTCTCTTCTTCTTGACCTATCAACACTACGAGTTGCTACAGATGACTTTTCTGAACACAAAAGGCTTGGTGAAGGAGGCTTCGGTGTAGTTTACAAGGTATCGATCCCACCATATGTATCTTTACGCATTTCATATCGACATCTCTCCATTGGTAATTTTCTTATACCTGTGTGCAGGGAGACCTACCTGAAGGTCAAGAAATAGCGGTGAAGAGGCTCTCACAGACTTCCAGTCAAGGAATAGAAGAGCTGAAAACTGAGCTACTTTTAGTTGCTAAGCTGAACCACAAGAATCTTGTCAGGCTAGCTGGTGTTTGCTTGGAGGAACATGAGAAGATACTCGTGTATGAGTACATGCCCAATAGAAGTCTTGATACCATTCTATTTGGTACAATTTTCTCACCGGTTGTTTTTTAAAAAGAAAAAAAATCTCACTAGGATAGTACCAGTGCCATCAAAGTTAAACTGCAATGCGACGATAATTGATTTTTCTTGTTTGGGTGATAGATGCTGAGAAAACCAAGGAGCTAGATTGGGGGAAGAGATTCAAGATTATAAATGGAACTGCCCGGGGCTTACAATATCTTCACGAAGATTCTCAATTGAAGATAGTTCACCGGGACCTCAAAGCAAGCAATGTTCTTCTGGACTCTGATTATAATCCTAAGATTTCTGACTTCGGCTTAGCAAAGATATTTGGAGGGGATCAATCACAAATTGTCACTCATCGTATTGCTGGAACATAGTAAGTACGGTCAGCATTACCCTGGTAAGTTATCAAATAGATTTTAGACCAGGTAGAAGAAGTAATGCTACATATTGTTACAGTGGGTACATGTCGCCGGAATACGCAATGCGTGGCCAATATTCGATCAAGTCAGATGTGTTCAGCTTCGGTGTTTTGGTTTTAGAGATTGTCACCGGAAGAAGAAACTGTGGAACCGACGACTCCGAGCAAGATGCTGACCTCATAAGCGCTGTGAGTACATACGCTATTCATAAGAGTCTATACATGCACGGCTAACTTTTTACAGTAATGTTTCAATAATTTACCAATTTGGTGCAGACATGGGAGCACTGGACGAGGGAGAAAGCCATCGAGTTGATTGATCCATCCTTGAGCAGCCATTGTCCCACTGACCAGTTGTTGAAGTGCATTAACATCGGGCTATTGTGTGTTCAGCAGAAACCTGCAGATAGACCGTTGATGTCAGCGGTAAATCTCATGCTTAGCAGTAATACTGTCCGTCTCCCTTCCCTGTCCAGGCCAGCCTTTTGCACCCAGGAGTTTGGTGCCAACTCAGATGTAAATTCAGAGCAAAATCTGACAGCTTCGCTGTGGCCGGACAACTCAAGCAAAGTATCGTCGAATGAAGTGTCCATCACAGAAGCTGAGCCCAGATGAGTTTGACACTTGAAGGAATAGCTGCTGCTTTTTTTAGATAACTGATAAGTACATCGGCCTTCGGCTTAATAAAATCAGTTTTAACCACATAGCATGCTGGCTGAACTGCTTGTGCACCACATGTACGATGTTCATAGCTAACGAAACAAAAGAAAACTGCGCCATAAGATCGATGGATTTCCATGGTAATGGGTCCTTCCTCTGACCTTGGTTCCTCGGGAGATATAAACCTACCTTACCAAATCTAGCTCCAGCCTTTCTCTATTGGAAAAACATGCAGTTTAGCCTAATCAATGAGTTTCTTGTCACTTTGGTCATCCGCTTGGATCAGTAAGTAGATAAGGCCCAAGCCGAAAAGTGCAACTGCAAAACAAAGTTGGCTAGAACGGCTAGCTTATTTGTTGCACAAACATGACCCGAAATTGATCAACTCCGCCCTAATAAACCAAGCGGGCCTAATTTATTTGTTCACAAAGAAGTACGATCTAAAAAACTCCATGCACACCACCGAATATGGCAACAGAGGGGGATGAATGGTGCCAACTCTGATTTTTCTCCTAATGTTGTACATTCTATACTCAAACACCTACAGATGTATAGAACATAGAATCTTCATCCAAAAATCACTCCAATTGCCTCAAAACAACAAAACTTGGAATCAAATCCATCCAGGCGGTCTGACCGGCGTTCAAGAGGCGGTCTGACCGCTCTGGCGATCTGACTGGCCTTATAACGGCGGTCTGACCGCTGCTACAGTAAAATCAGGTGATGAATAGTGTTTTCAGCCCGATTTCAAATCCGAAAACCGAGAGAACTTTTGATCCATAGATCTAAATGATATGAAATTTTGTATGGATGTTCTCTAGGTCATTGTGAACATATTCCAACAAACAATCATGAAAAATATAGCCAAAGATGTGACCTTTTTCAGTTTGTTGGAAGGTTGCACCAAAACCGAGTCAAAACCCCAATTGGTGAAAATGACTTGCTCGTAAATAGAATATGACCGTGATGGCTCTGGATGTATTCCCACATATCACAGCAAGCTAGAACACCAAGGGTCACTACCCAAAAACTCTCAAAACAAGTGGTCACTTGATGAGACCAAAATCAAGTAAAATCGGATTTTCTCGTGAATCTTGCTATCAAAATGCCCAGATGGATGGAGATAGATTCCTGAGCTTTATCTCCACCTCTTACACATCCTTGGCCAAACAAGATCACAAAGGGAGAAGGAAAAGATCCAAAACCAACCAAATTAAGAGTAAATCAATCAAACCGCAAAATAAACAAAGATATCGTCAAAGATCGATGAATGATTAATTGAAGAGGTAGATTTTATAGCCACTCCACCTAGGAGGACACAGCTCAAAGCCTAGAGCACGTACACACTCTCTAACCTATCTCCCATGGGAGGGAGGAGGAGCTAGCCACCAAAAGAGTTAGCCAACTTTCTCAAACCCTAACTCTTACCTCTCCCCCCCTTATATAGTCTCACAACCTGAACCAAAACCTAATAGATCCACCCATTAGGCCAATCCGTGGATAACCCGTTAACCCCGCCTAACCCATTAGTGAATCACACTTGATCCACTTTACATTTTCACCACATGCAAGACCTAAATCACTTAAGCCAACACCGCGGTTTTGCACACCACCACTTTTTCGGTATTGGGTAATTTACCAAAATGCCCCTCTACCGTCTTCCTCGAAGTTTCCCGCTTCCTTTGCCACAAAGTAATGCCCATGCTTCACCATCATCCATGTGGCCCTGATGACTTGCCGCCAAGCCTCTCACGCGTCCAGATCCCACCGAACCGTCCTCGCTTGCAAACGACCCAAGTCACTTGACGCACCACATGCTTTTCTTCACATATGACGGCACCGGCTTCCTTGACCGTCTGGACCTCAACTCCTCCCTGAGTCTAGTCTTGGTCCACCTTGCCGTTGCCTGTCATGTTCACCACCGGTAGGTCCCGCTCCGGTTCCTCGTCGTCCTAGCTTGCAACCACCTCGCTAGCCTCAGCCATCTTTAGCGTCTCTCTGCCCGTTCTGGACCTCAGCACCACCCTGTGCCTAGTCCCGGTCTCTCTACGCCTCACCATGACCTAATTTCGAAGTCCTACAACCAACACTAACAAGCAAACCGTCACGTAGCACTGCACGATACACAAAGATCATCAATTTGCATAATTCAATTCAAACAATGCACAATGCAAAATGTATGCACCCAAATACTGATCCTAAACCTAGGATCAAACAATAAACCCAAGTGCACATAAGCAACAATACCTAGGTCAATCACATGACCAAACTCTAAGAGTCTGAAGTGAGTACTCGAGTGCTTAAGAAATGAAGTACTCAAAGCCAACGAGTACCAACCAATAGCCTATGACTAGCACCACAAAACTCTACGACCAGACGAACTCGAAGCAACGAAGTCAATAGAGAAAAAGCGATCTTTTGCAAACTCTTCAAAAACCAAACTCAACCTTCACGAAAACTCTAACCCAAAAGTCAATTACTCATCACTACCATAGAGTGACCTCCACATGGTCTCACAATCTCCCCCTTGATGAGTATATTGACAAATACCAAAAAGGCATGAAGATGAGTTTGTTTTTGAAAAGAAAAGCAAAATAATTGCTACAAGCTACACTAGGCCACACTCACAAGACTAGGGATGCAATTGACCTAAGAAAACTGACCAACGCAACTGATTTTGATTGATCCAGTTGATCCACCCCATTTGTATCGACCCAACTAAGTTTTGTTCATGTGGCCAAAAGACAAAATACCCTCACATTAAAGAACTTTTCAAGAGAAAACTAATGTGGATACTTGTCTTTTTAGAGCTACTAGGGTTTTAATGGTTATCCCAGATGGAACTTGGTGGCTGCACATTAAAAAAATTATATGGCTACTCTTTCTTAGTTTCTCTCCTCCTCCGTAGCTTCGCCTCCTCCAGATCTGGCCATCTAGAACATTGGGTTGGTAGTGACAGAGGCCTGCATGCTGCAATAGTTGATTGACGACAATAGCAACATGCAGCAACTACTTGCCTAGCTGTGCTTGGTGGCAGTGCGTGCTAGTTCATCTGCTACTCTGCACTCTGTAGTCTCTGCTAGTCTGCTTGTGGCAATTCACTTCAATCTTCTCGAGTGATGTAAGTTAAAAAAAATTAAGATATTTTTCCTCTATTGCTTGTCTCTCTTTTGCTATTAAACATGCAAGTGTTATTTTTTACCATTTTATTTTCTAATCAGTAATAAGAGATAAATATAGTAAGATGTAAGTGTGTTTCTCCTCTGCAGCAACTACTTTGCTTCATTGCTTTGCTTTGCTTGACTGTCATACACAAGCTATTAGAACTTAGAGATGAGGATTTTATAGAAAAATCTTTTGTTGATTTAGGGACTCATCTAATATTCTAGCTTCTTACTAATGGAACATGAGCTACTATTATTGGTACAGCTGAAACACCAACTTCTTCTGTAGCCAAATTAGTTAGAGGAAATACATATCCTACTTGGGGGTATTGTATACAAATTATTGATGCTAAATCAAAGACTATCATTTGTTCATTTTATCAAAAGAAATTTAGAAGAGGAATAAATCAACTCAAACAACACCTAGCTAGATTAAAAGGAGACGTAGAAGGATGCAAGAAAGTCAAACCAGATGTTAGGCATATCATGCAGTAACACATTGAAAGTGCTACAAGGAAGAAGAGGAAAGCACATGAAGCATATGATGAATGGAATCCATATATATCTAGTCAAAATAGAGATGAAGAAGATCATGGCAGTGATGAAATTCAAGAAATTCATGTTGGTCCATCCAAATCCAAGGGAAATACATTGCTTGAACTTGATGTTGTCGGATGTCGGTAAGCTCGATGAAGTCAATGAGGTTGTGGAATATGCCCCCAAGATAACCAAGTATCTGTATAACCATTGTTTTCCATTGTACCTTATGAGAAATTTCACCCATGGAAGAGAGATATTGCGCCCTGCTCCAACTCGCTTTACTACCAACTTCATTACATTGCAAAGCATCTACCAACAAAAAATGCATTACGTGGTATGGTCATATCAGGGAGCAGATGTCTTCTGTTTATGCAAGAGAAGTCAAAGATAAGAAGTTTGTTGAGGTTGTATTGAACACAAGTTTTTGGAAGAAATGTGCCATTGTTTTGTTGTTGTGTGAGCTTTTAATTAGAGTGTTAAGAATTGTTGATAGTGACGATAAGCATGTTATGGGGTATTTGTACCATGCTATTCAAGTGGCTAAAGATGAAAATATGAGAAGATTATAGAGGATAAAAATTGTGGAAGAATCATTCTTGAAGATTATTGAAATCAGATGGGATTTTCATCTCAAAAAAGGACCTCCATGTTGCTAGTTTTTTCTTCAATCCAGCATATCAGTACAATCCCTCTGAAACACAAAACATAAGAAGGGCTATTGATGGAGTTATAGATGTAATTGAGAGGTATGCTCATGCAAATCCTTCATTGGGAAGTAGTATTACAAAATAGTTGTGTCTATTTAGATATGCTAATGGTGCTTTCAAAAGAGTATTTGTCATAAATGATCGCCATGTGTTGCTTCCTGGTATATCTCCTTTTTCGTTCATATGTGTCATTCAAATTGTAACTCTTCTTTACTATTTTTTAGGCTCAACTCTTCTTTGCTAGCTATTAACTTTGCTCTTAACGTGTCCTATATGAAGATGAATGGTGGTTCAATTATGGCTCAAGTGCTCCTGATCTGCAAAAGTTGGCAATTTGTGTATTAAGCTAAACCTATAGTGCATCTAGATGTGAGAGGAATTGGAGCATATCCATTCAAAGAAGAAAAATATACTTGAACATGAACAGTTGAATGATCTGGTCTATGTACACTATAATCTAAGACTGCAACACAGGTGAGAACTAAGCACCATTTCCAATGTACATACCATTTTACCACCCTGATACGATTTATATAATTTTTGTTTTAACTTTTGTGTTCAAATATAGATGCAACTACAAGTCTCAAAGTTATGATCCAATTGATTTTGAAAAATTTATTGCTAATTCAAAATGGATTTTGGAGAATGAGCCTTCTAGTTTAAATATGGAATAACTCGAGACATTTCGAAGGGAGTTGTCATCTTACACTATCCAAGCAATGGTGGTAGCGGTATGTACTATATATGTACATGGATATATAGGCAGTAACATTGACAATTTAATGCTTTTCTGAACACAAAGCTCTGTTTTAATTCTTTTGTTTCTAAAAGAGCTCAATTTGGATGATATTCTTAAAAATGATGGTGAAGAAGATGGAATCAGTAATGAAGAAATTGACAGAGATAGTGATGATGCAAATGTTGGAGAAGATATGGACATTACAGATCATGAGGATCCATCGCAACATCTTGTCAGACCCAAAACCAATATCTTTGGATCCTCTATGTCAATAGCACTAGTCCAGGAAAAGCTAGTGCATATAGTGGTAACAGGGATATATATTACGTATAATGACAAACTTTATTAATTAAAAGAGTACGGGTCTTATAGCTAAGTTTTTCATCTCCATGGCCCAAAGGCCAAATATAAAGGTAAATAATAGCGGAAGATAGTAAACAAAGCAAAGAAGCCCAATAGTCCGCACACAGGCAAATGACTGTGGACGTAGTCTACTCGTCATGACCCTCACTGTAGTTGAAAACGTCCTCCTCTGAGCAACAAAATTTAGTAAGGGTGAGCACAAAAATATACTCTGCAAATTACATGGGAAATATAATTTTAATGCAAGGATAACAAGTGAAGGCATAATAGGGTTATTTGAGTGTAAAGCCAAATTTGAATAAATATAGTAAATAGATGTAAATTGCTTAATTTAATATAATAAGTAAAAAAATCATTAATTTAATCAAATTAATAGCGTTAGTATAGATCCAACCTAACTATGGGTATCCTACTCGGACCATCTTTCTCTAAAAAGATCTCAACATTTATCATTTTGACCAGTTTCTGAAAAACATAGTCTAATCTGTGAAAGTCTTTAATTTACTCGGCATATCCATAACCATGGGCACGACTATTTAGGACAGTCTATACACTCTTCAGAGGTAGTACAACTTTACCCACAAGAAATAATCAACTTATAATATCGGTCATAACACGCTTCCTTCGACGTGCAACTAAGTGTATCACAAGGCCTTTACAATACAAAGCCATCAACTTGGTCACGCCCTGCTAAGGTTTCACTCTAATAAAGAATATACTAAATCGGGGCCTCCTCTTGTGTCATGTGAGATTTCTTGTGGTCTACGCCATGCCCACATTTAACCTATAATGAGACTTAAGTTAGGACCCATAAATTAGTTAACCAGGTCTGCCCATACTAGACTTGTGGTAGTACGATGTGGTTTTGTAACAGTAGCTCACAGACCAGTCTTTAATTGACTAAGGTAGACTTTTCACATACCCCTTGTGCCGCCGAGTACCCACCTCCTAACTATTTGCTTAAGTATAAATTAGGTTTTTTAATTTTATTCTAAAATTTTTCATACATCTTCTTGAATCACTAAAGTCAAGAATACATTTTAATAATCATCATTTTATGCAAAAAAAAAAGTTATCCCAAATCTAGGATTATTTCTAAGCATTTCTACAGAATTATTCAGCTAATACTAGTGCACTAACAAGAGTTTTATTCTAGGGTTACAAGGTATATAGGTGATCAAAGTCAAATGTGGTCATAACAAGTAGATATTAACTTAGTATTTAAACTGGAATTGAAATACATTGAATAAACATAAGTATGAAGAATAATTTAAAATAACATAATTGTATTTGCAAACTAGGATCAATATGGTCAAGATATGTAACTTGCATTGCTCCGCGAATTGTTGAGATTCGTCGTTGAAGTAGTATTCCTCGTAAACATTATAGTCTACATGTAAAAATAGCAAGACAAAATAAATCAAAATAAACTCCAAAATTTAAACGAAAGGCAGAAATAGATAGATTGAGATTTTAGATGAATTTAGAAAAAAGATTAGGTTCATTTGGAGGTAGGATAAAGGAGAATGGGCTCTCGAAGTTTTAAAATTAAGAAAAAGAGAGAGAAAGTTTTATTCTGAATTTTTGGATTTATTTTTATAAAGAAAAATAGATCTATGATGTTAGCGTGGCATTTAGGATTTTGACCAAATTATTTTTCTAAAGAAAATATTTTGGAGTTCCTAACAGGTGGGCCCAGGTCTATGGACTGAGTCCATGGTCCTTGCCTAGTCCATGGTGGACCAGGACCATAGGGGATGACGTGGCTGCTTGGCTGGCAGGCGGTGCTTGCGTGGCTAGACACATGGCGCCAGGTGGTGGTCACGTGGACCCGTGCACTGACGTGGCACGTAGGTTGGTGGTGGCACACGAAGATCGAGGACTCATCGGTGCTCCGGTGCACGACCGTGGTTGGTGAGGGTTGCAATAGGGAGAGGGCGTATGGGGAGTGCTTTGCACCTCGGCGCAAAAGCTTGGGGGTTGTTAGAGGCTGCCGACATCAAGAGGAGGCGACGATGGCACTTGGCTTCTGGCGAGGATAGCATTTCGGTGATGAGCTTGGATGGCGGAGGGTTGGGGAGGGGTCACGCAAATATGGTGGTGCCTAAGGTGGCGTCAACGAGCCTTGGACGTGGGTGAGATGGACAGAATTGCTCATTGGTGACCTTGGTGGAGCTCAAAGCGGCATGCGCTTGATGCGGTGAGGCTCAGGGGCTCAAGTGGCACGATTGAGTGAGGGCTTTGGTGAGTGGAATGCGAGGGTGCTAGGGAGTGGTATTTATGGTCTTGGGGGGTGTACAGCAGCCAATTGCTTGCCATAATCAGTGCAGATTCGGGGCGAGGGAAGAAAGAAAAGGGGAGGGACGCCAAGGGAAAGGGGATGCGAAAATTTCACAGCTGAAGACCGAGCGGAGGATTTCCCTTTGGGCGGGCAGCCAAGAATAGAATGAGACAAAGACTCAAAGGCGAACTTGGAGGCAGTGATGGCAGCGTCACATGGGAGAAGGAAGGTGGGGAATAAGAAAGGAAAGGAGGAGAGGGGCACCGACAGGTGGGGTCAGGCGATAGTGGGAGACAGGAACTGACAAGTGGCCCCCTCAGAGTGGGAGAGGTGGCGCACGGGAGTGAGCAGACCAGCGCATGTGGGCTGAGGCCACACATGGGAGAAAGTGGGCCAAGGCAGGGGTAAAGGGGAGATGGGCCAGAAGTGAAAATGGTTTTGGCCTTAGGAAATTTAAGGAAGTTTAAATGCCTTTTTTTTATTTAAATTAGGGCTATGAATTTAAAGAAAGCTTAGAAAATAATAAATAAGGGCCAAAGATTCTACAAGACAAGGGCAACTCAGGAAAAATAAATTAACTCTAAAATGGCTCTAAGACAAGCAATTAAGGTCTTTTCTTTTCTCCAGGCTCAACTAAAAAGAAAAAAGAAAAAGAAAAAATCTAAAAAAACTAAAATAAATAAAAGATGAAATTTGAAATGTTACACATCTGCAGTCTGATAACCGCGAGCCATGGGAACACTACCCTTGATTGAAACTCGAAAGCTAATATTTGCCTACAAATTGTTAGTTAGAATAATGTATTTGAGATTTTAGGCTGCTGTGGTTGCATCACGTTCTTGCTTGATTTTATCTTATTTACTTATGCACGACTTTATTGCGTAATTGTCATGGACCTCATGGTTGTTTCTATGAATATCACTGTCTATTTGTCATTCGGTTTGTTTAATCACTATTTCTATTATTATATTGTTGATCATCTTTCCTTTTTTTTTGATATATATGTGTGTGGAAAAAATTAATTTAAAATATGCGA
The DNA here is from genome assembly GCA_036346265.1 of Melocanna baccifera. NCBI lineage: Eukaryota > Viridiplantae > Streptophyta > Magnoliopsida > Poales > Poaceae > Melocanna > Melocanna baccifera. The sequence continues at coordinate 19,175,670 of CM070694.1, read as the reverse complement.
TCCGATTAGTAACCCACTGGTCCGACCACCAGATGAGTAACAAGACCTCGGCCGAATGGATGACTGGGTCTGATAACACTTGCTTGGAGTACCAGTCACCAAGCCACCGAGCCGGGAATTGAGCCAAGAAAAATAAGAAAAGAAAACAACTGTACCTGGACTAGGGGCCTGTTTGTTTCAGCTGTAGATTCTGAGAAGCAGCTGGTGAGTATCTAGCTAGTCAGAATCTGGAGAAGCTGGATAACCCCAGCTTCTGGCTACTAGTTTATTTTCTGGATTCTGTAGCTTCTGGCTACTTAGAATCTGGATGAAAATCTGAACTGTTTGGGAGAGCTGCAGATTCTGAGAGTAGCTACAGCTGTCAGAAGCTGAAACAAACAGGCCCTAGAGTACCACCGAGCCTGAAATGGAGCCGAGAAAAAGGAAACCAGAAACATACGTGAAGTCATCGAGCCAGGAATTGAGCCAAGAGGGAGAAACCGCCGCCCCATGGGCCGTGGGCCGCGCGTGCGGCATATAGCATTTCCCCTTAATCTGGTCAGCCTGTGGGCTGCTCTCAGCTGCATTTACCAAATTATCATGGGCCTAGATCATGGTCTCGCCTCCGAACGAGGCAGGCAGCCTCGCCTGTCACGGTCGACGTGGCGCGGCCATGGCCTACACGTACTGCGCAACCTTGCGCCTGCGCCCTCAGCCTCAAACATCAAAACCATCTCGATCAAATCTAGCCTAGCGGTGTGGGCGTGTGGTACCTTGTCTCTCTAACTGATAATTAAAATTTAATTCCTACAAATTACATGTTAGATAAGTTATTTGTGTGATTTTTTTACTTTAGTTGTCCGGTATTTAAACTTGTGACGTTAGATCATGAGTTTTAAAATCACTAAACTAGCCGATTCTCCACGCCCTCAAAAATCCAAGCGTCTGTAGTCTACTAGAACTCCTTTTTGCACAAAAGCTTCATCTACACGAAACACGACGATTTCAGATGCACAAGATGACAGTTTTTTTTTCGAAAGATTAGCAGTAGCTCTGCCATTCGTTACACAAGATGACAATTAACAAGAGCATTTCCGAAAAAAGAACAAGAGAATCGTCTCTCTCTGTGGCTTCAAGTTCCTCCTCCTCCGCACCGTCTCCGCAGGGCTGGGCCTATGGGCGTGCAGCCCGTGCGACCGTACAGGACCCCTTAATTTTTAGGACCTCAAAAAATCAGCCTAGTAAAAAAAAGCCCATGTATAATGTATTCGTGAGGCCTGGCACCCAATCTCAGGCTCGAACGGTCCAACCCCCTCCTCCCTCTCCCGGCCCCGTCGCCCCCCGCCGCCCTCCTCCTTCTCCCCCTACCTCCTGCCTCCTCCCCCTCCCCCCCGCCGCCCCCCTCCTCCCCCTCCCCCGTCGCCGCCTCCTCCCTCTCCCCCCGCCGCCCTCCTCCCTCTCCCGGCCCCGCCGCCCCCTCCTCCCTCCTCCCCCTCGCTCTCCCCCCGCCGCCACCTCCTCCCTCTCCCCCGCCGCCTCCTCCTCTCCCCCGCCGCCCCGCCCCTCCTCCCTCTCCCGCAGCCCCTCTCTCCCCCCCCCCCCTCCCCCTCCCCGCCGCCCCCTCCCAGACGGCCCCGCCCGCCTCCTCCCCCCTCCCCGCCGCCCCAGCCCCCTCCTCCCGGCTCTCTGATCGCTAATGCGGTAATGCCTCAATTTCATTTGCATTTTCTCTCCTATTTTGAGTGTAATTGTGATTTGTCCCAATCTCTTAAGAAAAATTGACATTAGATATTGTAATTCAAATTCACCAAATAGTCCTCTTACTACTGATTTTAGAAATTTGTTTGTGATGGATTATTGGATCCTTTATTTTTGGTAAATGTTTAGTTTAGTTCTAAACTTCTAATGGATTCAATTAGAGATAGCTCACTAGAATGCTAGCTGAATTGGTGCTACTGGATTTTTGTGATGCTAACATAGCAATTGTCACATGATATCAACTAAAAATGAATCAATCAAGGAGTTATTTCGAAGGCTAACACTGGTTGAATTTTTAGATGAACTACTACTACATTTTTTTATACAACAACAGACATCGCAAGTGATCATTTTCCTCAGCTAATCCTATTTACAAGACTTTCTACACTGTATTCCATGATTCAGAATAAGAGCATTCTTATGTAATCCTCAAGGACAGGGAGGTTCTGATCGTTGTCGTAGCCATACATGACGCTGACCATCCTCGCAGCATTCAAGAAGGCTTCGATGAAGTTGGACGAAAAGGATCTCCTGGAGAAGCACTCTCTGTTGAGCTCCTCCCATTCGCTCGTGATCAGGCTGAGCATGTGCTCCTCCGCGTCACCGGGGGCACATTGAGGGTTCTCTTTCAGGTACAATTCCTTGTATGATCCATCGAATCCTTCTTGTGCTTCATTTTGCAAAATTTGCATGACAACATTCGATTATGAGAATTGGTATGAAATTATTGAAAAAGTACTTTATATAGTACATTTAACAAGGGCATGGTGAGGAGCAAATTAAGTGTGTTCTGACCTTAGCACTGTGAGGAGGTAATTTTATTTGGTTTGGGGGTTAGATTCCGATTAGCTGTTGCTTCGGTAAGCATACAGTTTTTGGTTTTGGTGGGTGCTTTGGACTACAATTTGGTATGCTACATTGTCTTCTGCATGGGTAGTATGTTTTTTTGGGATACGTCTGTTGAAGAGCGGCACGGGCTCAGCACGGCCGGCGGCGGCGTCAAGAGCGTCGGCGCGGGCTCGGCTCGTGGCGTCGGCGTGCGGCTCGTGGTGGCATGCAGAGCAGTGGTAGTGCGTAGAGGCGGTTCGCAGGCAGCGACGCGGGTAGTAGACGCACAGCACGGCCCTGGTATTATTTTGGCTATATTTGGTATTTTGGTTTAGGCCTCACTTAGAGCTTTGTACAGGGCCTCCAAATTTCACGGCACGGCCCTGTCCGGGAGCGGCTGCCCGCGTACGCCGTGGTCGCGTTCGATGGCACACACGTCTACCTCATGCTCGAGCTCTTCCTTGCGTCCGCAGCGGCGTTCGCTACTCGGCGCGGAGCTGGAGCGCAGTTCGACTGGTCGTACCTCACCTCTGTAAGCCCAGAGACCACTCACAACACACGCAAGCACTAATAGGTACACCAGAGGAAGAAGCAAGCAGAGAGACGACTCAATTGTGGTGCTCAACTCTAAGCACCTCAGTTTTCTCCTCTGTTATTGATTTTTCAGACTGGCTACAGTAAACTGAATAACAAACTGACAAAAGCTCAAATGACGCACATACGCACACACTAGCAACAACCAGCCCGATCTTCCGGCAACTAACTCACGCCAGACTCGCCCGTAATCCTCCCTACTCGGATCGTGGGCCACAACATTAACACGCAAACAAATTTGCTAAAAACTGAAACTCTGACTGAGTTCTGAACTTTCAGACAGAACAGACTTCAGAGCTTCTACTCGGTTTTCAGAGAAAATACAAAAGAGAGCTAACTGACACAAGCAAGACTCATGATTAACTTCATCAACCTCTTCCCTCCGCGACTTCTGGGGCCGCCGGTGGAACCTCATGGTCCCCGCCGTGCTCTGCCCGAGCGTGTACCGCCCGGTGCGCGCCGGCCTCGGCGCCCCCGCCGGCGTGCTCGCCGCGTTTCTCGTGTCGGGCCTCATGCACGAGGTCATATTCTACTACATCACGCTCGAGGCCGGCACGGGCGAGGTGACCGCGTGCTTCGCCCTCCAAGGCGCGTGAATGGTGCCCGAGAGGTGGTGGGCGAGGCAGAGCGGCCTGTGGAGGCCGCCGGGCGCGGTGGCGACGGCGCTCACGCTGGTGTTCGTCACGGGGACCGGGTCCTGGCTCTTGTTCGCGCCCGTCGTACGGAGCGGGGCTGGACAAGGCCATCGTCGCCGAGTGCGAGGGGATGGTGGTGTTCTTGGAGGAGGATGGGCGGAAGCTGGCCGCGGCGGCACGTTTGGTTTGGTCCTGACGGTCCGCATCGCACATGTAATTGTGGTTTCGCTCTTCTGCCATTGTGATTCCGATAGAATTTGGTACGGGAACAATCACGTAGTAGTCCATGTATCGCAATCAGTTTCAGTGTATTTCGCTGGGGCAATTGATAATGGTCCTGACTTTTGGGATTGTCGTGTAGGTGGACACATGGTGCAGAGACGCACAAATTGGACGACAAAATCAGCAGCCATCTTGTCATACACCCATAAGTTACAGCTAGTACTGTCCCGTAGTGGGGAACAGGGACCGGGAGCAGAGAAGTTGCGGCTTCCCTGCTCCCTTCTCCCTGTTTCCACTGGTGTGCCCGTTGCGTTGGGGTGGGGACCTACACCTTCTTCTTCCTCACGAATGGTTGTTTCTGTATCTTCCCTCCTTCCATGTCTATTTCCTTTCTATTCACCGTGAAGGACAAAAAAAAAAATGAATGCAGATCTCAAAGAAAAATAGATCGATAAAAAATGAATGGTGAAGGTGATCGTTCAGAATAGATAAAAGTATGCCTCAACCTTGCATCCGAATGCAGAATATGCAGTCCATTAAACTTTACAAGCCCGCTGCTTTGAGCATACAACCTTGCATCCGAATTCAGAATATGCTCCAAGTTCTTTCTAATGTATCAAACCCTTATTTGATTTGGTTTTGCTGTTGCACAGTCGATAAAAATTTTCTTATCTTTCAGTCACCTAGAGTTGCACTCTCAATCACTTAAAATTACATAGTACTAATTTCTCCTCTAAAAAAATCCCCCCTCTCTCCAAAAAATAGGTCTTTGGAGGATACTTATCCAATAGATAAAAAAGTGGTTGAGAATGAAAGGAAAAACTAGTTGACTGTACAATAAACACCCCCTATTTGATTCTACACAAGGATTTAATTAGTACTCGTCCTCAATGAGATACACCTAGAATTCTTAGCCAATGCAGTGAGCCCCGCAGAGGTCACGACATGGTGGTAGGACTACTCTGCTGTCGACGCTCGGCAATACGTTGTCAGCGAACATCCGGAGCTCTGCCGAGGCCGGTGCTGGCTCAGCGCTCCATCTCCTTTGAGGTCGCTGCCGACGGCAGGGTTAGTGCGACAAGTAACGGCGACCAGTTGCAATGGAGATAAGCAGAGGTTTTCTCAAACGTATGTGTTATTTTACTGATGAAAATGAGTGGACCCACCACAAGTAGCAAAGGAAACTCGGATGATGCCACGTAGCGGGGACACAGGGATCAGAACAGGAACCGGGAACGGGGAAGTTGCATCCGTAAATGCAATGCACTCCCTGCAAGCGGAAAATTTTAATTTACAACACTATTTTAATCAACCTTGTTAAAGCATAAATATATATATACCTTGATCCATATTGTAGTAAATTTTTCTTCCTCACAGTAGGCTTTTTTTCTTATCTCTGCTTTTTACTTTACAGCGTTCTTTTGATGATTAAAGAACTCCTTGTACGAGAGATCTACTTAGTGTAATGCCATTCACTTATTTTTTTCCGTACTCTCCTTTGGCAAAGGAGCCCTTTTTTATAGTGCTCAACGCTGCAGTTAATTACTTGGCAGGAGGTGTCTTTTGGCAGTCAAAAACTGCACGCACAGTTTGGCATGCATGCATACAGTCCTTTGGATGTTTGCTACCTTTTGACAGCCTCTGCGTAGTGAATTCCTTTTCACCAACTGCATGCATGCATCCTCTGCCCAGTGAGTTGTTTTCTTTCACCAACCAACCGCATGCATGCAGCTATGAATATATGTAGCCCAATGATGTGCTTATTAGCCATGCATGCTTTCTTAATGGCTAACAAAGCTATTCTTTAATGCACCTATAAATGCCCTTTATATTACACTTTTATATTTATTTATTTATTTTTCTCTCATACAAGAATACACATATAATTCTTTTATAAGGGAGACAAGAAAGATTTTAAACCCAATAATTCTAATTCTTTAAATCTAGCAACCATCATACTAAATTTTTTATAATTAGAATTAATCCAATAAATTACATGGGACACTTTTCCGTTAAAACTAACAATCCAATATCTTTCATTTCGAAATTTGTAGAGAGGAATTTCTTTACATCATGTAACAATGATTTATCATTAGCGGCTAATAGAATATCATCAACATATAGGACTAATATAATAAACTTGCTCCCACTGACTTTAAGATAGATACATTGATCAACAGCATTTTCTATAAATCCGTACGATGTAATGGTATTATTAAATTTAATATACCATTGGCGGGATGCTTGTTTAAGCCCATATAATGACTTCTTTAATTTACACACTAAATTTTCCTTTCCCTGGACTTTAAAACCTTCTGATTGTTCCATATAAACTTCCTCTTCAAGATCGCCATTCAGAAACGCGGTCTTTACATCCATTTGATGAAGTTCTAAATCATAATGTGCAACTAAGGTCATAATAATTCTTAGAGAATCTTTCTTAGAAACCGGAGAGAAAGTCTCTTTATAATCAATGCCATCTTTCTGAGTATAACCTTTAGCAACAAGTCCGGCTTTGTATCTTTCAATATTGCCTTTTGAGTTGCGTTTGGTCTTAAACACCCATTTACAACCAACTTGTTTTGATCCTTTAAGCAACTCAACCAAATCCCAGACTTTGTTGTCATTCATTGATTTTAACTCATCTTTCATAGCATTAAACCATTTTTCTGAATTATTACTTTTCTTGGCTTCTATAAATGATACTGGATCTTCATCTATACTTAAGTCACATTCATGTTCTAAAGAGTATACCTCATAATTATCCAAAATAGCTGGTCTTTTCTATTTTACAGACCTTCTTAGTGCTATGTCTTATGGTATATTCTTTTCCTTCATGACTTGTATATTATCCATCGACTTTTCACCAAGTTAGGTAACTTTAACACAACATCCGGAGGAGAAATATTAGTTGAAGAAGTTTCTATTCGAATCTCATTAACTGTTCTTTGAGATTCATTACTCCCACTGATTTGACCATTCTCGATGAATCGAGCATTTCTAGACTCAACTATTCTTGTACTATGGTTAGGACAATAAAATATATATCCTTTAGATTTTTCAGGATAATCGATGAAATAACCACTATTAGTTTTTGCATCAAGTTTCTTTTCATGTGGATTATATATCCTTACTTCTGCTGGATAACCCTAAACATGAAGATGTCTTAAATTAGGTTTACTTCCTGTCCACAGTTCATAAGGAGTCTTAGGAATTGACTTACTAGGAACCCTATTTAGAATATATGCAGCAGTCTTTAATCCATACATTCACAAGGATATAGGTATATTTACATTACATATCATACTTCTAACCATATCCATAAGAGTACGATTTCTCCTTTCAGCTACACCATTTTGCTGAGGTGTTCCAGGCATTGTATACTGTGCACCTTTACTTTCAAGGAACTTAGCAAAAGGACCTGGACATTATCCATTTTCATTATATTTGCCATAATATTCACCACTCCTATCGGATCTCACAACTTTAACCTTTTTATCTTGTTGCCTTTCAACCTCATCAATGAATATGTTTAAGTAATCCACTGCTTGAGACTTTTCATGCAACAAGTATAAATAGAAATAACGTGAGTAATCATCAATAAAAGTGATGAAATACTTTTCATTTCCCCAGGAAGGAACATCAAAAGGACCACAGATATCAGTGTGTATTAACTCTAATGGTGCACTACTTCTTGTGGCAGGATGCTTTGATATATGCGAGGTTTGTTTTCCTTTAATGCATTCTACACATATGTTCCAGTCGACAAAATCCAATTGAGGTAAAATTTCACTATCCATTAACCTCATTATTCTTTCTTTGGATATGTGACCAAGTCTTTGATGCCATAGGAAAGCAGAACATTCACTATGTGCACTACGTTTATTGCCAACATAAAATTCAACATTAAACAGAGATTCAGCAAATACATTATTAAGATTAAAGCGATACAATCCTTCAGATAAAGTACCATAACCATAATAGTACTCACACTTATACAAGGAAAATACACCACTTTCAATCTTAAACTTAAAACCTTTATTATCCAACTTAGCAACAGAAACTAAATTTCTAGCACATTCGGGAACATAAAGACACTTTTCAAGATCCAAGTGGCATCCAGAATATAGAATTAAGCGATATGTTCCAATGCCTTCAATTTGTGCCTTCATTCTATTTCCTGTATACAGGAAATTTTTAGTTCTGCTTATGGGTTGGATCGAAAGGAATCCCTGTAAAATATGCGACACATGAGTAGTTGCACCAATATCTAACCACCAGGTATTATTGGGAACTTCAATAAGGTTTGATTCAAGGCATACAGAAACATAATATGTACCTTTCTTTTCGAACCAAGCCTTTCATTTTGTCTTTCTTGAAGTGTACAGATTTCTTGCAGAAATGACATTTCATATCTTTACAGATTTGATCCTCCTTAACAGCTCCAGGAGTCTTATCCTTCTTTTTACCTTTTTTCCCTGGTTTTCCCTTACTGCCGCTAACACCCTCATGAACCGTGAGATGGACAAAATTTTCTCTATATTTCTTTAATCTCCCTTCCTCTTGAACTAACATGGTCTTTACTTCTTAAAAGTTCCATTTATCTTTAATAGTGTTATAATTCACCTGGAACTGGCCAAATTCAGGAGGTAGCGAGTTCATAATGAATTGAACTAAAAAAGATTCATTCAAGTCCATGCCCATGGATTTCAACTTCGCTGCAAGATTAGCCATGTTTATCACATGATCATGAATGGGTTACGACCAATCAAATTTCTTAGTCGTCAACTCACTCATGAGACTCCCCATAATGGACTTGTTCGTGATGTTCGATTGAGAGTATTCCTTAATTTTCAACATGAACTCTTTTGCATCTTCCATTTTGGGCATTGATGGCGTAACATTTTCAGCCATCAACATACGCATTAAATTTAAACTCAATCTGTTGGACCTTTCCCAAGTCTCTAAAAGAGACAAATCATCATCTGTACTGTCCTCAGTAATGATTGGTTTATCCATAATCAATGCGTAATCTAAATTCATAACACCCAATTGGAAACGCACTTGCTCGGATCAATCATTATAATTCAGTCCATTAAACTTTACAAGCCCGCTGCTTTGAGCATACAGGTTTATAGTGGCTGCAGAAAAGAACATGCTCCAAATAAATATTCTAACAAAAAATAGATCTAGATATAAAAACCTTTAGACATGCATCTAAAACCATCTTTGGATGAATCTTAGATACAAACTTTAAAGCTATCAAAAGATAAACTTTGATAGATTTTTCAAACATACTCAAATCTTTACACATGCTATCTTTGGATATACATGTTATCAAGAATGTTGATCAATCTCTTTCATGTTATTAATTATAAGCAATGGTCCACCTTTAGGCGACCTCCAAGCTTTATAATTAATAAGTTTAATTGTACGATCATTATGACAGCATTTGATATGACTGAAAAAATGCTCAAATAAATGTCAATAACTTTCTAGTTAGACCACTTTGGTGATGACTAACTTGTAATGTATATTGATCATTTAAATCGTATTTTATTTCGCAAGAAACAAGTACAAGAAGATGCTATTTCAATGTACTAGGACGAACACTATTTATGTCAAATACAAAATCCATACAAAATAGCATCAACAAAATTTTATATGATCAGCAAAGAGACCATAAAAGATCATTAAGACAATAGAACCAAAACTTTCATGGTGAACAAAAGTGTTGTAACCTGGCTCTGATACCAAATGTAAACGGAAAATTTTTAATTCACAACACTATTTTGATCAACCTTGTTAAAGCATAAATATATATATATATACCTTGATCCATATTGTAGTAAATTTTTCTTCCTCACAGTAGACCTTTTCTCTTATCTCTGCCTTTTACTTTACAGAGTTCTTTTGATGATTAAAGATCTCCTTGTATGAGAGATCTACTCAGTGTAATGCCATTCACTTATTTTTTCCGTACTCTCCTTTGGCAAAGGAGCCCTTTTTTATAGTGCTCAATGCTGCAGTTAATTACTTGGCAGGAGGTGTCTTTTGGCGATCAAAAATCAGACGCACGATTTGGCATGCATGCATACAGTCCTTTGGATGTTTGCTACCTTTTGACAGCCTCTGCGTAGTGAATTCCTTTTCACCAACTACATGCATGCATCCTCTGCCCAGTGAGTTGTTTTCTTTCACCAACCAACCGCATGCATGCAGCCATGAATATATGTAGCCCAATGATGTGCTTATTAGCCATGCATGCTTTCTTAATGGCTAACAAAGCTATTCTTTAATGCACCTATAAATGCCCTTTATATTACACTTCTATATTTATTTATTTATTTTTCTCTCATACAAGAATACACATATCTTTACTATTTAAAAAGAAGGAGTTGGTGGTTGCCGTCACGTCCACCCTCCCTCACTTCTTAACCATTCGATCTTTCTCCTCTCTTCTCAGCCACACGATCTGATTAAACCCTAAAATCCCAACATCACCCCTCCGCCCCACGCCTACCCCTCGCTCTTCCCCCCACCGCCCCCACGCCTCCTCCTCGCTCTTCCTCCCGCCGCCCCCACGCCTCCCCCTTGCTCTCCCCCCGTGGCCCGCGGGCTCCTCCCCCTCCTCACCCCGCGCCGCTGCCTGCCCCCCGCCTCCCCCTCGCTCTCCCCCCGCCGCCTTGCTCTCCCTCCGCCGCCCCCCGCCTCCTTCCCCTCCCCACCCCGCGCCGCCGCCTCGCTCTCCCTCCGCCGCCCCCCGCCTCCTCCCCCTCCCCACCCCGCGCCGCCGCCTCCTCCCCTCCTCCCTCCCAAGCGCCGCCGCCTCCACCTCCAGCCCCCCGGGCGCCTCCTCCCCTCCTCCCCAACCCCACGCGCCGCCGCCCCTCTCCGTCCCCGCACCGCCGCCTCCTACCCCCATCCTCTCCCGCGCGCTCCGCGAGGAGGAGGAGGAGGGGGGGTTCGTGCGAGGGGTGTGGGCGTGTCGAGTACGAGGAGGGGTGCCCGAGGAGGAGGCGGCAAGAACGGCCGCTACGATGCCGTCGCCAAATGCGTGTCACGAGTTCGACATCGATGACTCCAATGCGGTACGACGATCCTTCACTCTTGCGCGTGTGGTTTTAGCCTAGGATTTGGTATAAAGACGCAACGCGTTGCGAGTCGGTTTGCTATAAGAGTTGCGTCTTCGTGCGCATTGGAGAAGAAATTGATGGGAATCTTTGCAAGTTATATAGCTATCCTTTAAGTTGGTCTCGAGATGGTTGCTAAATTACGTGCATATTTGGAGGCAAGGTATATCATTTCGTTAATAGTTGTGCATGCATTTTAGGATGAGGACGTGCCTTGGATGAAGGCGAGGATATGGAGGAAGATGACGACGGCGGGGATGAGGATGGGGAGAAGCGAATAAGAATACTCCAGAGACGACCGGAATGCCTAGAGAAGCCTTTGATGGTAATTTTTATCTTTGAGACCTATTGGATAGTTGGATGGGGCATTTTTAGACCTATTACATTAAACTTCAATCTTTTGTTGATGGCTTAATGCTGGATTGCTGAAAAGTTTGCTCTTGTTTTGTTAATAGTGTCTAGCTCTGAACCACGGTGTGGCTTTTAACTAAAAATGCTTCTCAGTAGCTAAGCCTCGAAAAATGTAGTACATTTGGTCTTTCTCGGAAATTCTGAAGCTCATGATGAAAACTCAATTGATTTGTGTCAATCTTACTCCAAACTGTGATTTTTTTGTCAAGCAGGGGTAAGAAGAAGAAACAACCGTGGAGCTGCCTTTGCACTGGAGATGGTCCATCACAATTCATGATCTCTTGGATAATTACTGGGGTAAGCCTAGGTATAGCAAGCTCCGTAAGAGGCTCCAGCGGCAGGAGAAAAAGCCAATGGTCGTGCAACCCCACTTCCAAAAGTGGAGAGGAGAAGGCGGAGCGTGGTGTGGTGTACCAACAATCCAGAAGGAGGTCACCAAGTGGGAGCCGTTAGTGAAGAGGAATCGAGAGGCTCCTACGCTCTACTTTGAAAATGATGTCAACTTAGGTGTCAACACTGTTGGGGCAATTGCTAGCGAATTTAAACCAAGGACTGAGTTTGAGAAGAAAATGGTGAGATTATCTACAATGTGAAATGATAGAAGCACACAAGAACGATGGTGCGAAAATCTTGGAACTTAACAAGGTATATGACTTTATTTTACTTCATTAGTCCAATTGAACTTAACAAGGTACTACATGAGTGCCAATGTTTTTTTGCCGATTGAGTGTGTTGGTGATTATATTATAATTTTTAAGCTTAGGATGCTTTGCTAAATAATTTCATGAGTTTATGTAGATTGATGTCGAAGATGTAAGAGAGCGTCAAAATCGTCTTGCTAAAATGCGCGACCTTCTGTTTCGTCATGAGATGAAAGCAAAGCGTGTGAAGAAGATTAAATCCAGGACATATCACCGGATGTTGAAGAAGGACAAGCCAAGGCGACATCGCGGACTTGGAGGCGAGATCCTGAAGCGCCAAAGATTATGCTATGAAACAAGAATTTAAACGCGAAGTAATTCATAGTTCATTTATTTATCATTTTGGAGAGTTATCTCTTATATCTCCCAGAAGCTTGCTAATTTATCTCACAACTGTTCACAGGAACGGATGACATTGAAGCACAAGAATACTTCTCAATGGGCAAAGCGAATCTTGAAGCGTGGATTAGATGTTCAAGACGAAGGCACTCGAGCTGCTATTGCAGCTCAACTCCAACAAAATGCTCTTCTTACTAGAAAAATGAATTCCGTAAAACAAACATTTATGCATGGTGTGCTTTGTTTCATTGTTCATGTTCCTTCTTGTTTAGAGCATGTAAAAGTTAAATGTGTTCTTGTAATAGCCAAATTATATATATCAGGAGTTGCTAATAATTTGTTTGAGATAGCTCTCACAATCCACATTTTTATTAAGCTCTTTTTGTGATGTCATGCAGGTTGTACTCCTTTACATTGGGCTGCTATAAGAGGAAATTTGGAAGTTTGCACTGTTCTTGTACATGCTGGTACCAAGGAGGAACTTACATTAAAGGATAGCAGTGGGTTTACTCCTGTGCAACTTGCAGCAGACAAAGGTCATCGACACCTTTCCTATATCCTTGTACGTTCCCCCCTGGCATTCTTATTTAACTCTTAAGAGCTAGCCCCTCTTTTATTTGCCTTAGAAATTTCATAGCTCATACACTACTGCAGCTATCTAGGTGTGGGATGTGGTAAATGGTTGCAATCAAACATATATATTAGTGTGGATTAGAATTGATTTGATGCACTCACAATTATTCTTATTTCCTATTTTTTGAACATCTCCCCCTTCTTTTGGAGCTGGTTCTCCCAAGTACTTATTCAGTAGTGTGTGCATTAGGTACTAATTTCAACTCCACTAACGGAAGTTTCATTCTCTGCTTTTAGTCTAATGCTACAAAGGTAAGCTTTGAAGAGAAGTACTGCTCAGGGAGGTCAGGGAAGATTGGATATGCCCATATCCTGTTTTGTTTTGTTGTTATCCTCATCATCCTGTACCTGAACTCGATTATTTTTGGTGAGGATTGCTTGTGAGCTTTTATTATGTATGTTCAAACTTGAGACTTGTGAAGCCTTTGTTCATCATCTGAACCAACGGCTTAAAAGGATAATGCCAGATTTTATATTATGTATGCATTTAGAATGGGGTAATATAGATGTTGCTACCAGATTTTGTATTATGTATGCATATTTGATAGTATGCATCACTTTTATTTGGTTTTCCGTTGCAACGCACGGGCACCTTACTAGTAATTCTTTTATAAGGGAGACAAGAGGGATTTTAAACCCAATAATTCTAATTTTTTAAATCTAGCAACCATCATACTAGATCTTTTATAATTAGAATTAACCAATAAATTACATGGGACACTTTTCCGTTAAAACTAACACTCCCTACACCCAAGCTATCAAAAAGTAGTACAGAAGTGATTCAAGAACTGATTACAGTATAATTGTGGTTCCATTTTTGTGATGGATACGTGATTCGATGACATTGCTGCTGTGTTGCCCTTGCCATGGGAAACTCTCTTTAGGATTAACATAGTAATTTCTAACTCTTAAGAGTGAATATAGTGGTTTCTTTTATCTTTGTTTTAATAATATAATAGATAAGTCGTGGATAAAGTAGACAAATTACCGAACCTTTATATTGAAGATGACAACATGTTACCATCAAGTCCTTTAGTAGATGAATGTGGTAGACTTCTTTATCTTCCTCACAGGAGACTCCAAATCTCTTGCAATGGCATCATGATTGCTGATGATCACGGCAGCATGAAGTAGATTGTCCATAAAACTTCGTTGATGTGTCGGACCTACGCATTGGTAGTAGTTTTGTTCTTCGGGACAGAATAAGAGAAGATTTATTTATACTCAACTCGGCCCGTTGTCGATCTTCGATTCAGGAGTTGCCATCGTCGTCAAGCTGAGTCAGTCTGATAAAACCTATCACGAGTAAAAAAATCTGACGAAGATCTCACCCAAAAAGAAAAAGATTACTTCTCAAAATCAACAAATCTCTCACCCAACACCGGAGAAGAGGGGAGAGGGGCCAGAGATGGATTGACAGAGTTACGGTAGACGGCAGCAATTCGTCACTCTGAAGTCTAGGGTTCTTTCTTATGGTATCGTTTAGTCAGACCCTAGGACTTGCTGCGCGGCACTGCCCACCGTCCGAGCGTCTGATTGGTGCGTTTCTTCATCTCCTTCCATGGTACAGTTTGTTATTGGCTGATGAATAAATCATACTCCCATCTAAAGTCATAAATAAATCTTTTTAAAAAAAATATCGTTTTGAACATTAATATAGACTTGAAAACATAATTTTGATCACTAGTTTCTATTACATCAAAACTCAACTTTATGTCTATCTTTCTTGCAATAGGTGAAATGGTACTTAATTTTACCTGAAGTGGTACCAAATGATGTAGAAACACCATCATTGCTAGAAATCCTTTAGAACAACACTAGAAGAGTCAGTAAGAGTTGCACTAGCCAAAGTAGGAGCATCTAAAGCTATAACACAAGTGCTAACAACAATAGAACCAAACTCACTACTAGAAAGATTCAAATCCAAATGCAAGGAGGTGACTAAGTTGCAAGATTCAGCGCTCATATCATCGCGCTCTCTCCTTAAAGCATTTACACCATCTCTCAAATGAGAACATTATATGTAAGAGATGAAAAATGCAAATAATCAATGAATTGGATCAACATGAGGGACATAGCTAGTACAACCATAAAACAAGAGAAGCTAGGCTATTGACATGATAATCACTTGAGCATATACGAGAATCATGAACAAAAGTACTTGGCTCACTAATCCCGGCCCTAGCAAACTCAAGCTCCTCTACACATGTGCGGTGAGTCAAATTTAATTCCTTATTTTTAGATTTTAAGCATGCAAAAGAACTAATCAAAATTTCAATATCCGCATGAAAGACTCACAACCCACACATGAAAAGTGAGATTTTGACCTAGCACAATCAATATCAAACAATCTAACATTATAATCATCTAGGTATCTCACATAATCCTTAAGAGTAAGCATATTCATCTTAGACAAAGTCAAGATCACATGAGATTTTACCTTACCTATGATGGGTCAGCGCTCACCTTGCTTGTCCATACCATCATCATAATTCTTGGACTCCAAAAGCTTCTTCTTCTTCTTGGAACTTGAACAACCAGAAATAAAGAATATATCACAAAGCTCACCCTTGTGGTTTCTTGAAAATAAAATCACTCCCTAGTTGATTTCAAGCCTCTTGTCACAAAGGACATCATTGGCAAAAGCATCATAGCAAGATGCAAATAAAAACTCAAGAGTTTTTCAACTAGTTGCCATACTCAACAACGGTTAAGATCAAACAAAGAGCAAACATGGCTTTGATATCACTTCTAGGACCGAATATGGCAACAGAGAAAGGGATGAATGGTGTCATCTTTGATTTTCCCCTAGTATTCAAGATTCTATACTCAAACACCTACAAAGATGTAGAACATAGAATCTCCAGCTAAATATCACTCTAATTGGCCCAAATCAACAAAATTTAGAACCAAACCCTTCCCGGCGGTCAAAAGACAGTCTGACCGGCCTTATAACGGCAGTTTGACCGCTGCTACAGTAAAATCAGGCGATAAATAGTATTTTCAGCCCGACTTCAAATCCGAAAACCAAGAGAACTTTTGATCCATAGATCCAAATGATATGAAATTTTGTATGAATGTTCTCTAGGTTAATGTAAACCTATTCCAACAAACGATTATGAAAAACATGACCAAAGATGGGATCTTTTTCAGTTTGTTGGAAGGTTGCACCAAAAGCGGGTCAATACCCCAATTGGTGAAAACGACTTGCTCTTGGGTAGAAGATGGCCGTGATGGCTCTGGATGTATTCCCACATGTCACAGCAAGCTAGAACACCAAGGATCACTACCCAAAAACCCTTAATACAAGAAATCACTTGATGAGACCAAAATCAAGTAAAATCGAGTTTTCTCGTGGATCTTGCTATCAAAGTGCCTAGATGGATTCCTGAGGATTATCTCCATCTCTTACACGTCCTTGGCACAGTAGGATCACAAGGGGAGAAAGAAAAGTTTAAAACTAACCAAATCAAGAGCAAATCAATCAAAACACAAAATAGACAAAGAAATCATCAAATATTGATATATTACCACTTGAAGAGGAATGTTTTACAGCCACTCCCTCAGGAGGACAGAGCTCTAAGCCTAGAGCACGCACACACACTCTCTAACCTATCTCCCATGGGAGGGAGGAGGAGCTAGCCATCAGAAGACTTAGCCAACCTTCTTAAGCCCTAACTCTTACCTCTCCTTCCCTTATATATCCTCACAACCTGAACCAAAATTTAATGGATCCACCCATTAGGCCAAACCAGGGATAACCCGTTAACCTCACCTAACACCAGATTTTACTCTCACGCACGCTTCTCAAAGCGGCTTACAACCATTAACCCATTAGTGAATCACACCTGATTCACTTCACATTTTCAGATCATACATGATCTAAACTACTTAGGCCAACACCGCAGTTTCACACGTCGTCATTTTTTCGATATTGAGCAATTTACCAAAATGCCCCTCTACCGCCTTTCACGAAGCTTCCCGCTTCCTTTGCTATGAAGCATCACCCATTGTTTTGCCATCTTTCATGTGGCCCCAATGACTTGCCACCAAGCCTCTCATGCGTCCGGATCCCACCGAACCATCCTCGCTTGTAAATGACCCAAGTAACTTAACGCACCACATGCTTTTCTTCACATATGACGGCACCGGCTTCCTTGACTGTCTGAACCTCAACTCTTCCCTAAGTCTAGTTCTGGTCCGCCTTACCGTTGTCCGTCATATCCACCACTGATAGCTTCCGTTCCTCATCGTCTCGGCTTGTAACCACCCTGCAAGCCTCAGTCATCTTCGGCGGTTCATTGATCATCTGGACCTCGCCTCCTCCTAAGCGTAGTCCTGATCTCTTAACCGCTTTGGACCTAAGCTCTCCTAACTTAGTCCTGGTCCCGTCTGCCTCACCATGACGTAGCTCCGGAGTCCTATAACCAATATTAACAAGCAAACCGTCACGTAGCACCGCACGATACACAAAAATTATCAATTTGCACAATTCAATCCAAACAATGTACAATGCAAAATGTATGCACCCAAATACTGATCCTAAATCTAGGACCAAACAATAAACTCAAGTGCATATAAGCAACAACAGCCAGGTCAACCCATCACCAAACTCCAAGAATCTGAACCGAGTACTCGGGTGCTTAAGAGATGAGGCACTCAAAGCCAACGAGTACCGACCAGCAACCTACGATCAGCACCACAAAACTCTACGACCACCACACAGATCACTATCGCAAAGGCTTACGACTAGCTCTTCGGACTACTCAGCAAAAGGCCGTTCGGACCACTTGACTACGAAGTCGTAAACTTTGAATACTTAAGTACTCGCAGACCAGACGAACTCAAAGTGACGAAGTCAATAGAGAAAAAGCGATATTTTGCAAATTCCACACACTATAACACAACCGAGATTTGAGGGCGTTTAGCAAACCCGGCGTTTATACTTAACCCGGCGTTTATTGAGATTTAGGGGCGTTTGTATAGCAGGGCAGAAGTAAATGCCAGCATAGACATTTTTACTGGCGTTTCTAAGTGCCGGTTTTGATCTAATAATTAGGGGCATTTGTAAATGCCGGTAAATATTTTTTGCCGGCATTTGTAAACGCCTAGTTTACTTTTATCATTACCGGCATACGTATATGCCGGCATATATGAACCCTGGCGCTTAGCCCAGCAACGCGTGCGAGAATTAGTCATTTTGGCGTGCGCGGGATTGATAGATAGTGGAAAAAGTGGCACCGCCTCAAAGCCCTAGCTGCCGCTTGTGATTTCTTTGAGCCTGGTGATCTCCCTTCGCCCCCAATTCTTGTTTCCTCCTCCTCCTCCTCCACTCTCGGCGCCGGCGAGGCCGGGCCAAACTCACCGGCGGCCACTTCATCCCTACACCCCCCGCTGCCACTCCTCTTCGTCACCAGGGCGCCTCCCTTCTCCGCCAAGTCATCTCTTTCCGTCGCCTCTCTTTTTCTTCTCCAGCGCCGGCACTCACCTCACTTCCAGCCGCCCCTGTGCCCCCACTACCTCGGCGCCGTCTTCATCAGCTCTCTCCTTTGCGCCGCCTACTCCCGTGCCGCCGCCTTCTTGCTCTCCTTCCCCATCTCTTCCTCCACCAGCCAACGCCGCCTCTCACCGCCATCCACCGCACCGCCGCTTCTCTTGACCCACCTCGACGCCGCAGCTCTTCGGCTACCACCAGCAAGCGCCGCCCCTCCAGATCCACAAGTCGCCGCCAACGCCATCGCCGATCTCCACCGGATCTTCTTCAACCCCGGTCGACCGCCCCGGTCTCTGCCACCACTGCATCATCCCCTTCATCGACGACCCCGACCCCAGCTTCCTCTTCACCGACACTGACGGCGACGACTTCTCCACCGACGCCGGTGAGCTCTGACTTCTTCCTCTGCCTCCACTTCACCTCGGTCTCCTCTGCTACATCTTCTTCTTTGGTTATGTCTAATTCCTCTCCATTTTCTAATTGCTATTCTCGAGTATTGTTCAACTAAATTGGTACTAATTCACATTAATTGTGCCTTTATTAAATTGATGCTTTATGATCCGTGATGTGTGTCTATGAGATGTGGTGAGAGAAGTATTTGTGCCTGTGCCTTCTCACGTAAGCTTCTTACCACCTCACCTGTAGAGTAATGCTGATAACACTTATATGTATTTTCCATTTGACTCCTCTGTGGGCATCTAGATGACTTCAATTTTGTAAAATTGACATCTTTGCTACATTCCAACCTCTGCTATTTTGACAGTAGGTCTGTCTTCATGGTCCCAAAGTAAATTATCTTGACAAGTGTTTCATCTTTGCTGCTTTGACAGAAGGTTGACAAGGTGCTTCGACAAAAGGTTGACAAGGTGATTCATCTGCTACATACTGGTGCTTCCTGTGCCTGGTTGCTATTGTCTCCTTACTCTCTTTTCAGGTTAGCTGCAAGCTGAAACTTTTTTATATGTTTGTGAATTCCATGCATCCATGTGCATCTTGGGAGAACTAATAAATTGGTGCCAATGATTAGGAAACATGGACAAACATTGGATGCTTTCACCTAGGTAATTAGATTTCAACACAAAACTAAAAAGTTAAAAGATTATTTACTCTAGCTCCCCTGGTTATAATTGTTAGTAGTAACTTGATATTATAGGTACACAGATGAGTATGAAAGCGGTCTTAAGAATTTCATTGAATTTGCCATTTCCAAATCAGCGAGAGGCAACACAATCCTTTGTCCTTTGTAGAAAATGTGTGAATCAGTATTGGTTACAGGAAAATGTTGTGTATGACCACTTAATCTGTCATGGATTTATGCCTGGGTATAATACATGGATTTATCATGGTGAGAGCTGGAACAATTCAGCAGCTGTTAGTTCAACTCCATCGGTTCAAAATGACAAAGATGACGAAATAAATGATATGCTAAGAGAAGGTCTTGGATTTTTTGATGATGTCAACATAGATGTGACTGCTAGTGATGACGAGCAAGAGAATGATATAGATGCTGCGATATACTATAAGTTAGCTAATGAAGCTAGTCAACAATTGTATCCAGGTTGTGAAAAGTACTCCAAACTACAGTTTATTGTTCGACTCCTTAACATAAAAAACTTGTGGAATATGAGTAATGCTTGCTTTGATGAACTTATTGTACACTTAAAGGAAGCACTACCAGCTAGTGAAAATTTACCAAAAAACTACCATGAGGCTAGAAAGTTTGTTAGGGATGTTGGCCTTGGCTATGATAACATTGATGCTTGCATAAATCATTGCGTACTCTTTAGGAAAGAATATGCCAATTGTACTTCTTGCCCAACATGTAAGGCTCCAAGGTGGAAATTAGAGAAGGTAGGAATTGATGGGAAGCGTGTCCATAGAGTTCCTATGAATGTTCTTCGCCATTTTCCTTTGAAAAGAAGGCTTCAAAGGAGGTTCATGTCATCCAAAACAGCAGCCAGCCATAGATGGCATAGCGAAGGGCGTACCAAGGATGGTTTATTACGACATCCAGTAGATTCTACTGCATGGAAGGATTTTGACTTTCGGTTCCCAGAGTTTAGTTCAGAATGTCGTAACATTAGATTTGCTTTGGCAACTGATGGTTTCAGCCCATTTCGTACATTAAGTGTTGCTCACAGCACATGGCCTGTTGTTTTGATTCCATACAATGTCCCTCCATGGGAGTGCATGAAGCAGTCAAATTTCATTCTATCTCTACTCATTCTTTGGTCCATCCTCTCCGGAAATAATATTGATGTTTACTTGCAACCACTAATTGATGAACTTCTAGAGCTATGGCATGTAGGCGTTACAACATTTGATGTATCCTGTTCAGAGTGGTTTCAGCTACGTGCTGCACTTATTGCAACAATTAGTGACTACCCTGGTAATGCATATTTGTCCGGAAGAAAGACAAATGGGGAGGTAGGCTGTGCTAGTTGTTACCTTGGAACCTGCTCATTCAAATTAAAGCACAAAACGTGCTACATGGGCCATCGAAGATACCTACCCAACAATCACAGGTTTAGGTTTGATGCACATACATTTGATGGTACTCAAGAACTAAAAGATGCACCTGTGCCTATAACTGGATTTGATGTGTCAGAACAAACAAAAGACTTGAAAACTATTTTTGGAAAACCTGAGATACAAAAATGCTCGAAAAAGGGTAAGGAGAATGTGGTCGAGCTCAAGTGGAAGAAAAGAAGTATTTTTTTTCCAATTACCGTATTGGGAAACTCTTTTAGTACGCCATAACTTAGATGCAATGCATATTGAGAAGAATGTTTTTGATAATATAGTGAATACATTGTTAGGTGTTGACAAAAAGTCCAAAGACAACCTAAATGCCCGTGTTGACCTTCAAAATATGGGCATAAGGCCAGAGCTTCACCCGGTAGAACGAGGAAATAAGACTTATCTACCTCCAGCAATTTTCACACTGAGCACAAAAGAGAAGAAATTGTTCTGTCAAACATTGAAACAAGTTAAATTTCCTGATGGATATGCTTCTAACCTGCAAAACAAGGTCCTTGTTGATCAAATTAAGAAAGCTAGTTGGACTTAAGAGCCATGACTGCCATATTATTATGCAAAACTTGCTTCCTCTTGCAATTAGAAGAATTTTGCCAGAGAAGGTCTGCACAGCACTGATTCGTTTGAGCAATTTTTTTTAAGAAAATATACTCCCCTGTTATTTCTGTGAGTGACATGCAATAATTAGAAGATGAGATAGCTGAAGTACTTTGCCTCCTTGAGAAGATTTTCCCACCAGCCTTCTTTGATGTGATGGTTCATTTGTGTGTCCATCTCCCAACAGAAGCTAGGCTAGCTGGGCCTGTGCAGTACCGAAATATGTACCCTATTGAGAGGTAAATTATTAAATCATCTCTACAACTTTCTAAAGTAACAAATGTCTTTCTAATGGGTTGAATATTTACTATACACATACAAGAGGTACTGGTCAAAATTAAAATCAATGGTTCGCACTCAAAGTCACCCGGAAGGTTCAATAGCTGAAGGATATGTGCTAGATGAAAGTCTTACTTTTTGTTCACGATATTTGCACGGTTGTCAAACAAGGTTCACTCGTAGAGAACATGAAGATGGGAATGACACTACTACAAATTCTACTAAATTTTCATATCTAAGAAGAGTAGGGCGTCCATTGTCGGGAGGTTGCATGATCGAATTGGATCATATATCTTGGATGCAAGCTCATCGATATGTATTGATCAATTGTGAAGGAGTTGCTCTGTATATGAAGTATGTTGTATGACCTCACAGTTTTTTATTTGTTTTTGTGGCAAGCAGCTCATGCTGTTTAAAAAAATATGTAGAAAGCACCACCAATTTCTATGTTTGGGGAAACGGCAAAAGAAGTGAGATGTTGAACGCATTCAACATGAAACTTTTCACATATGGTTCGAAGAACATGTAAGTTGTGAAGTGGTTTAGAATATGATAGCTACACATGTGTTCTGTATTTTTGAAATAATTTTATTAATATTTATCACATTGTTAGGTTCAAAATATGGTTTCGAATAGGATTGAAGTTCCTGAGGAACTAAAGGTCTTGGCTAACAAGCCATACAGGATGGTGTCCAAATACAACACTTATGCTATAAATGGGTATAAATTCCAAACTCAGAGCTACAACAGGGGAAAAACTACCCAAAATTTTGGAGTAGCTGTTGTTGCAAGTACATCAAGCTTTTCTAGTGCAAAAGACAAGAACCCAGTTATAGGTGAAGTTACATATTATGGCATAATCAAGGAAATTATTGAGTTAAACTACTTTAACAAAGGATCTCATTGTCTTTGTTCAAGTGTGATTGGGTTGATACTATCCAAGGTAGAGGCATTCAAAAGGATAAGTATGGAATAACACTTGTAAATTTCAATCATTTACTCAATACCGGTGACAGCTTAAGTAATGAGCCATTCATTCTTGCAACTCAAGCTACACAAGTTTATTATGTGCAAGACTCTATTGATGAAGAATGGCATGCAGTTGTCTTTTCGAAACCAAGAGATATGTTTGATATGGGAGCAGGCAACAAGGATGACCATGAAAATATAAATTGCTACCAAGAGCCTATTGAACCTTTAAGTAATGACTTGCTTGCTGATTTGGGAGATGATATTTGTGCTAGGTCTGATATAAATGGTGTGACTATTGATGGGCTATTAAATGAAGCTACTAAGGCTAAAGGGTATAGCCTTATAAATGGATATGTTACTGCTGAACTTTAATTTACTTGAATAATCTGCTACTTATTATCAGTATATACTAAAGGAATTTCTTTGTTAAGAAATGTTTTCTACTGTATTGCAGTGGAAAAAATGGCAGCAAGGGAAGGAAACGACCAAGGAGGTGAATGTTCGTATGGCATGGAGCGTGTGAAAAGGATCACAGCTAACAATTTAAAGCTAGCCAAGTTGAAACTTCCTCCTATACCGTTTCAAACACAAGTTGGTATTGCTCCTGAGCAACAAAAGAAGGGAAGAAAGGTAATAACGCATAGAGTTTTTATAAAACTTGATTTCGGCATTTACATAGACACGTTAATTTTTTAAGTTTTACTATGTAGAGAACAATTTTAGCTGAAATAGATGATGAAGAGATAGATCCTAATTATGTTGCAAATGATGAGGCTGAAATGGTTCATGACGACGACGATGATTATGTCAATGACCTTGATGGCCTTTCTGATGAACCTAATGAGGAAGTTGAGGTCTGTTATGAACTTGTGCAAAGGAAGTCTTGTTGTATGTCTTATTTAATTGTTAAGTGCTATTACAATATTATTGTGTAATTTAAGGTCTTTACACTTCCCTGGTTATGCTACATGGTCTCAGCCAAAGAAAAGAAGGTTAGGGGGCCAACAAAAATGAGTTCTATTTGGCATGGGGATAAAGAAGTCAAGATTCATGTGAAGGTTAATAAATATGGGCAGCCCTGTGGAGTGAAAACCAGCAATTTTACTAACTTCATTGCCACTCTAGTAAAGGGAGGACACATAACACTAACGCAAAAGGATTGGAGAGTTGTTTCAGGAAAAGATATAATTTGGAAAACAGTCACGGTAATAATTTTTCCTTTGTGTAGCATTTTATTACTTATGTGCAGACATGAGATCCTTTTTTTTATATGTTCTTGGTGGTATCTATTGAAACATTTCATTTGCTTTACAGCAATTTTTTGACATATATCCAATATGTGAAGAATGGGTGCTAGCATCTGCTGGAAAGAAGTGGCGGGATTTCAAAAATACTTTGAAGAAGAAATACAACAAGGAAGAAATTTCAGCAGAGGAGAATATTGCCAATGGATGTGGCGATAGGATCCCTCCACCGGATTGGAAGTGGCTGGTTGAACATTGGTCAAAGGAAGAAACAAAGGTCTCAATATTCTAAAAAACCTATTCTAAATTTGTTATATAGATGCATACAATTCTAAGGATGAACTATATTGTAGAGTAAAGCAAAAAGGAATGCTAGAATTCTTGCAACAGAAGAAAATGCCCTTCATACTTGTGGATCACAAAGCTTTGCTGTAGTGAATAATGGACTGGTGTGTACTAAATTGTGCTATATATATTGGTTATTACGTCAATGTGGAAATGACATTTCCTGATTTTTGTCATATTGTTCTAAGAGAGATTACTTGGTCGTGAACCTTGTAGAGCGGAAAGCTATCTTGCTACACATAAGAAGAAAAATGGAGAAGCTATTAGTGCTGCTTGCAAAGAGAAGATAGTATGTTTATGTTCCTTTTCTAGATTTTATATTTAACTTTACCGTAGTTCACTTCAAAGCTTGTAATCTTTGCATATATTTCATTTAAATTCTAGGATGAGATTGAAAAAAGGTTTGCAGAAGTTGCATTGCGTAACCTTGGAGTTTACTTCCACATGAGAATAACTTAGAGTTTACTTACAACTAGTTTATGGGTCCAAATCATGTAGCCCCTTGATTCTTGATATTTCTAGGCTGGTAGAGAAGTTGCATTGCGTAACCTTGGTGGCTCCAATATAGTAGCACACGGAAGACTCCAATGCATCGAAAAGACAGCATTAGGTGTCGATGGATTAGCCTTAGGGGCCTTTTACGAGGTTCTTATTGATGTTGTCATTGACAATAATGTCTTACTCCCTCGACCACTACGCAAGGCCAGCAAGCTAGGCGCTGCTATTGGTCTTTGCATCGCTTGGCCACATCATAGTGTATGTACTTGAGATCCACCCTATCATTTTATCTCCAAGTTGTGATAACTGACTTGATATTTCTCTTGTTGAAATCATAGGTTCTAGAACGTGATGGATCACCTCTAAATCTCATCAAGCGTTCTTTGGGTATGAGATAGAAAGATTATTTCCTGTTTATTAAAAATGATGTAACTACCCTAATTGTTGTTTTGTTCTTTGCTTCTCACACTTTCAGATTTCTGTACCAAGACATAGAGTTATTGCTAAAACTTATTCCATATTTTTTGAACACACACACCATATAAAAGGTTTCTGTACCAAGACATAGAGTTATTGCTAAAACTTATTCCATATTCTTTAATGAAGTTAGAATGAAATAGTTCGTTCCATCAATTCTGAAAGAAATGACAAATGACTTTACCATAATATTTTGTATCCACTAAAAAGTGATGGTCCATGTCAATTTGTAGAGAATCACATGTTCAATTGTATGAATGACTTCCTTGAGTGCAACTACATATTGGCTTTGGTTGATGTTACTCCCTGCATTTCTCAATATCTATCCATTTATATCTGAAATCGATGTTTTACAGTATGTACCCATTGATGGCATCAAGAGTGTATTTATTGCAATTGTTCCACTCCTGCCCATAATTTTAAAATCGGGAGAGAGAAGGTTAAGTGGTTAGGGCATTTCATTTTGCTTAGTCCATCTTTTTTACTTTTTTTGCTCAATTTTATATCTTCTTGGTCTGTGCCCATATGTTGCTTAGATAAATATTAGCATCTTTTCACATTGGGGTAACTCAGAAAACCATGGAAATTGCAAGGGGTAGTTTAGTATTTCCTACGTAAAAATGGTATTGTGGAAGGTGGTAATTAACACTGTATGAGCTATCGTCAATTTCTTACTTTTTAGTTGTGGACACCTACATCACAGGTACAGAATTTGAATGGAAGTTTATGATGTGTTTTAGTAACATTGTTATGTGTCTCCAGTGAGGAAATCAGGACCATTAGCTGTTGGTTAGGGTTATGTAGGTTGAAATATGAGATATCTGCTTTTCCTGTTGTATGTTCTTATTGACATGGACTATATAAATGATGAACAATAAAGTGTGTAAAAAATGCCGCAAGTATTTGGAGTTGCCAAACAAAGGTACTTATCACTCCTATGCTACTTACATAATTTTTGGTGTGCCATTCTATGCTTCGTCTTCATGATTGCATAGTTCTTAATACAAACAGAACTAGCGTCTCTAATGGCATCTCCGTTAAAATATTGCAGTGGCAATATAATAATCTTTTGTCAGTAATTACTCTATCCAAATTCCAGTCTTCAACCATTAACTAGATTGAATTTTCTTTTCCAATCCTCGATTTTTTTACTAAATTACCATTCCCATCTCTACCTTGTTTTATCATTCATGTCTTTTTCATTTTAAGCATGTGTGAAGAGTCAATATTGGATAGTCTCTCATTTAAGATTGTATAATTCAATTAGTTATCAATGCTTATTTGAATTATTTACTTTTCTAATTAGATAATTCATGCATATGGACATAATACATCTATTATTTTATAAGGAGTATAACATTACTTAGGTATGCAATTTTTCTGTGGATAATAAATCAATGGCTCAATGCACCAACTAGACCCAAATAAGGATAGATGGTTTCACTAGAGGATGTTGTGGCGGATGTAGAGCATGTGACAGATGCAGAGGGAGTATACCCTTAGCATGCATATATAGTAGCTTATATAGGACTGAGTATATAAGTTTTATTTATTTTTTGGTGTGTCATAAAAGTGGAGAAGCTCTCCTACAAACCTACACATAGCACCATGTGTGGTGTGTTCTTTCATGTGGATTTGCTTCCAATGTTGTTGATAAATTCTTTTGGCTTTTGGAATAACTGTGGGCTAGCTAATATCTTGTGCTTCCTATTTGAGCACTAGCTCTCATATATTGTGTTCACTTGATTGCAGGCTGCTGAAGATATGATGGTGTTAACTAGTTATTTATCAAAACCTTTTGTGCAGCGTTTAACTTAAGCAAATAGGATCCTGTGATGTTCAAACTATGAATATTTTGTTGAACATAAGTTATCGCACTCCTGTTCTACAATTCTATATATGTGATGCCGTCTTTTGCTGAACAATGTAATCTGTCAACTGATATGGAAGTACTGCTTGTAAATTTTAGCTGCCATTTGACTTTTTGTTGAACAATGTGATTCTATCAGTTATAGTGATAATTATGGAATTAAAATCTATGATGTTAGTGTGTTGTCTACTACTAGTGAATAAGCATATATGTACAAACTGTGAATGAAGGTATTTATAGATGGCAGACTATTAAAAATATTTTTTATTAATTTAGTTTGGTAATTTGTAACCGTCGCCGTAGCTAGAGCAATAGGGGCACACATAAATGCCGTAGAAAAAACCGAAATGAGGGCAATTGTAGATGCTAGCTTATCCTCCTTTTGGGGCATCTGTAAACGCCACAGACAATATCAATTGGGGTGTTTGTAAATGCCGGGGTAGATTACTCTAGAAGGGCGTTTGTAAACGCCGGAGTAGATTACTCTGGAAGGGCGTATATAAATGCCGGGATATAGACTATTCTAGGGCGTTTGTAAACGCCGGTTTAACTTTGTCTATGGCAGCATTTCCTAAACGCCGAGGTTGCTATGAACGCCGGGAAAAACCTTTGCCGACGGCACTTATGTGGTCGTTTGATAAACACCGGTAAAAATTCCTTCCGCGGCATTTACACACATTCTAAGGCATTTATAGGTGCCCTAGTAAGTTGGTCGTGTTGTAGTGTCAAAAACCAAACTCAACCTCCACAAAAACTCTAACCCAAAAGTCAATTACTCATTACAACCATGGAGTGACCCCCATATGGTCTCACAAATTTCTATTACAGCAATGTATTCATGTCATTCTTTAATGCTGGAAAAATTGATAAAATGACACTCTCGGCCTTTTTTCACATTTTGGGTTATTTTTCCATTTTCTACCCTACAAAATATTGCTTATGTTCCTTGGGTCGGACCAGACCCGAATGACTCGGTTAAGCAAGCACGCTGCTAGTAGACAACATGTAATAGCATCGCAAAGATTAGTATGACCACCTATCTTGGTACTTTTGGGCCAACAGCATGACACCAACCAAAATGACAACTCACTACTGGCGATGTAAATAAACTATTCTAACACAGTGAAAGCAAGTGAAAGACAAGCACGTTTTAGACGGTAGACGGTAGGCAGTAAAGTAATTGAGTGCTGCTGTGATTAGATTTAACACGTGCACTCACAGGGTGCAGAGCGATCACAAGGCGATGCCGAATACAGATGCGCGACGCGGAAACCAGCACGATGCGAACAACACTTGATGACACGCGCGTTGCCGGGGATCGAGGGAGTCGATGACGGTGAGGACGCACAGTCAGTTGTGGAAGACATCGAAAGGTTGAGCGAGACACCGGAGCGACTGAGGCGTATGCAATTGCAATGCCGCGATTGGAATCGGTGTAGCGCGGAGGGGTTCCAAACATACTTTTTAGAGAATTTATATAGCACAACTCTATATCTATAAATAACTGATGATATTTAAAGTATCTTCTTCATTTTAGAGGACTAGAAAAATTCTATAATAATCCTTAAATTAGAAAAAAAAATCTAGAAATTCTCTTAATTGATAGAAAGAAGAGAAGACATACACAACTTATTTTGGTAGAGTTAGATTATAATAATATAGATTAATTATACATAGATATTATAACTGTCACCATTGTACATAGATATAATTATATTCAAAAGGTATTATATTTATATAACAAATGTAATATGTTGTAATATTTAGCCGTACAATTGTACGGACAATTTGCTAATTCTATTGGTAGTAAAGGGTAATAGTAAAAATTAGATTTAGCCATTAATTTCTTATGAACAATATAGAATTTTTTTTCTTAACCTTAAATAAGCCTAACCAAACAACCGCGGAGAATTTCTAAACAGTACTGCACCAATCTCGGATGCCGCCGCTCCTACCACGCCAACGGCAGCCGAGCTCCAAGCCAACAAGTTACGTTATTTAGGGGATGGAGCCATTGATTAGGGTATCATAAGTTGCCTCAATTTATCTCTTTGTTGATGTTTGAAACTATCATTCTACATCTCATCGTCTAAGGGGGCGTTCGTTTTAGTGATAGCTTCTGATTTTTGGCTGAAATTTCACTGTAGCTGGCTTTTTTTTACTGTAGCTGATTTGGCTTTTCGGGCATAATTAAATTTTAAAAAAATGTAAAAATAGAAAAAAAAAATATGTTAGCCCATCACGAACAATGCAAAGGAACACAGAAAAAAACCAAAAAAATCTAAAAAAATTCAGAAAAAGACGAATTACTGAATAGTGAAAAAAAGTTGAAGCTAGAAGATGAAACTGAAAAAAAACTGAAAATATTAAAAACACACACACACTCTCTCTCTCTAGCCAGCCGCCATTATTGTAGCAATTGCCGCGGTTACTTGCAGCCGCCCTGGCCGTCTCATTATTAGCCATGCTATGACCACATTAGGTTAAAAGTTCACACATGGTAAGTATTAGCAAGGTCTTATTTGCTATCACAGATGATTTTTAATTAAAACTAAATAGTAGTAATCAAAAGAAGTGATTTTTAGAAAGAGAGACGAACGGTGGAAAAAGTGATAAAGATATGCGTACGTGAGATAGAAATTAGAGGAGTGGAGTGCGTGACACACTCGTAACCTTTTGCTTTATTTTTAAGACGAGACGAAAACGAAAAGAATGAAACGTCTCTTTAAGAATCTAAGTATTCGTACTGGCTTTTCCCCGATATCAAAGCTTGACGCATGCATGATTTGTTTGCTAGTGGTTACTAGCAATCCCGGTTTGGTGTCTAAGAAGAAAATGTGAAAAGTAAAAAATGTCACAAGAAAAAGATGAATCGGTAATTCTGTTTAGAAGTTCCCTAGTTCAACTACAATTTAACCTCTAATAAAATTATACTAAGTAGTATTTTGGTGTATAGCATAGTCGAATTCTAACTAATATAATCTGTTGGATTAAAAACAATAAACAATCCAAGAGCTGTCCTTCCACTCGGAACCGAACTCAACTAATCTCAGTGAGAGCCTGCCCAAGCCAACGCTAGACTTAACGAGGAGCAAGCCAGATGCGGTTAAGGGTGTAAACGGAGTGGATAGTTTTCGATCTTCATCCGACTGAAAGCATTTAGATCTAATTCGAAGCAAAAAAAAAAGGATATCTGGCTATTATCAAGGTTATTAAAATCACGATTCTAGTCGTAGAATCGTACGATTCTACGATTCCATAAAACTAATCCGACTCAAATCGCATCTTAAGTAGTACCTAGTAGAATCGTGGTAGAATTGCGATCCTAGTCGCAGAATCATGTAGAATCATGGTAGAATCGTATAAAATCATGTATCATCTATGATTATAAAAGACCTAAGTGTTTAGTGGTGTCACATCCCTCAATTCAAATTATATGTTAAGTACTAAGTAGTTAATAGTTTAGACATTAAGACTCAGAGGGTTGAAATAATAAAAATTAACTTGCTTATCTATTTATTTCACTTTTTTTAATATAAAATGATCATATTATGGCAATATTGGTAACATCACTCTTCTAGTCGTAGCTCCTAATGACATAGAATTTAAACCATGATTCTAGTAATCAATAAGATATAATTATTAATCAAATTACATGGCAAATGACAAAATAAACACTCATATTACTCTTGGAATACACGGTAATTCAGAAAAAAAATTATTTTTGGTAGAATCAGACAGGATCTTAGATTCTACAATTCGATCCTAGAATATGATCCTACCAGAGTGTCTTCGATCCAATTCAGGATCACGATCCTAACAACCTTGGCTATTATTTCGGATCTCAATTCAGATCCAAATAGTTTTTTTCCTGGATATGAGATTAGATTTGGAATAGAAGTATCTATTGGATTCAGAGCTATTCCGGAATTTAAATCGATAGTGTCCAGTAAACTTGTCCTACATATTCGGTACACTCTGGACCCATGAATCATGCCTTAGCCAATCAGCCCAGTAGGCAAGCCCAAGAGGCCACATGCCCACGAGTACATGACAAGCCTCTCACTTGCGTAGAGTGGGCTGGAGAGAGAAATTAGCCCATGAGGTTTTTTCAGTATTGAAATTATTTTTTATTTTTTAAATATAAGAAATCCAAATAAGCCAAGAAAAATAGAAAATGAACTCAGAAAAATTCCGAACAATTTAGGAAAATAAGTTTCAACATAAGGAACTTAAAAAATACTTTTGAATTTTATTGATGTAGTCAAATTTGATTGTCAAACTCCTAATAAATTGCATTTTGGACATGTATTATGGTTGATTGATCCTTTTATGTGTGACACATATGGGTTCTATTTTTGCGCGATATCCAACCAAATATCTGTGATCGAGACTATCCGTATTCAGTTTGATGTGTATTCACACTGTATTCGTAACTAAGACAATTTGCATTCATATTTGTATTCACACTGTATCCGTAACTAACTTCAGAACTTACTGTTTATTTTTGTTACAATGCTTTAATTCTAGCATAGGCCTTATGAGGCTTATTGACTGGTCAATGTTCTCTTTCTTTAGTTGCATCTCGATTTTCTCATTTTTGAGTGCAGCAACTAAGAACTTCTTGTCACTCCTAAACCAGTAAAGGATAAATGCAAACATGAGAAGCTGGACGAGTGGTCAAAACGGAGTTCAACTACGAGAGCCAGTGGCTTACCATGACTCCGCCTTCCTGTAGAGTTCGACATTTTCTTATCAAAGGAGTGTGAGTTGTCTATGGTACTCGACCATAGTTGCCATGTCCTCTAACACTCTCTAAGTACAGAATGGTAGTGGAAAACTAGAAATGTAGAGAAAAATGATGAGATGATCCCACTATGGCAGTGGAACCATGTCCTCTAAGGGTGTGGGACTTGGTTCTAAGGTCGATCAGATGATCTCACTACAAATGTGGGGTTAAAAAAATGCAGAGAAGAAGTTAGGTTAATCTTCTTCTTCGACCATACCTTATTGAGGTTGAGGAGGGGCATCTTCGATGTTTTCCTCCTCGGCGCGATAGTCGGAAGGACCTCTAACTTTTTGACAAGGTATTTCTACCCTGTCTTTAGCCGCTTGAACTTCTGTCGCTACGATCATCTTTGTGGTCGTAGTCAATGCAGCTCTGGCAACAACTTCTATTGTTATGGTGGTCGTTTCTTCGACTATCATCTCCACTGCTTCTTCGACTGTGGGTAGAGCTACAGGGAGCTTTTCCGCAGGAGCATTCTTGGGCGATGGAGAAGCAGAGCTAAAATTGTGAAATGAAAAGTAAGTCGGCATTTAATAAGACAGAGGTAAAATGCTATATTTATGGTTTTACTTTCATACCTTGTTTTAGTACCCTTGATTTTGAATTTAAAAGAAACCTTCCCGGAGATTAGTTTCTTCGACTGCTTCTGTTCGACCATGTCTGGTCGTGGAGGAATAAGAACATATTCGACTACGTCTGGTTGAAGGTCTTGAGCAAAAACCATTGCTCATTGTCATTCCTGTCCCCCCTGGCGATCGAGATCAGTTCCGACCACTTGACGGGCAGATTTTCCTTCGATCATAGGTACTACTGTCAAAACAGTCTCCTTCACAAAAGATACAAAACTCTTTCGGTTTTTATTTTTAAGTTGCTTAATAAAGCCTTGAGAAGCGCCATCTGAGAAAGTTTTGGTATCGTAATAAAAAAGTACCTTGATCTTAGGAGTAGGTTGCTCAAGTACAGTTGCCCCTATCTCACTTGTAGCAGTCACCTTTGCAAGGAACTACATGACGGGGCTGGTCAGAGCAGCTAAAGAAAAAATAGCAAGGGGAACAACAGCACTTGTGCTCCCCTTTTTCTTGTCAGCAGTTTTTGTCAACCAACGTCTCTTGGCCGGAGGAGCCTTGGTTTTCTCCGCCTCTTCTTCGATGACCATCAGTTCAATCCCTGGTCATCCTGACGGTTATTCACGCCTACGCTCTAAAAAAAGAACACTATTTAGTCATTATCTATGACTACATGTCCTAAAGACGAGGTCAATTTTTTTATTACCATTAGGCGTTCTTTTTTCTCTCCGATGGGCACATCCATCAGAATATGAGGGACCACCACTTTAAGTGATGGAGCCTTCTCGCAGACAAGCTTGACCCAGGAGTCAATTTCCCTCAAATCAAGATCTGTTTATATAGATAAAATGGTCAGTAAACAGTGCTTAAAATTTAAATCTAATTACGATAATGAGTATGATTGCTACTTACTGTTCTCAGTTTCTGGTCATATCCATGGCTCTCGAGTACATTCACATGGGATGTGCTTGTCTCTTCAAGGGGCAGATACGATGAGTGATGAAGTCCTTCACCACGTGCCAGCCGGTGAGTCCTCAGCTCTTTGATGGTTGAGATATAGGGGGCTATCCGAGTGAGATCCTTGGGGATCAAATTCTAGAAAGTGTTCTTCTTCACAGTCTTCCCCACGAAAGAAAGGTTGTCTTCGCTGGTCGTCTCCCAGTAGAATCACCTCTTCTTCCAGCTTAGCCACGAGGACTATGTAAACATTTGGATGTACTATTCAGTCTTGCCTTCATGGAGCTTCAGACCATAGCTCCCGGCAATTCTAGGCTGCTGGCTCATTTCGTAGTAATATCGAAAAAGCTTGAGATCTAGAAGAATGCCTAGATAGGCCTCATAGAGGTACATGAAAACGTTGAGTATGGTGATCGAATTGGGAACCATGTTCACCAATTCGACCCCAAAGTATTGTGTACAATGGTGAGGAAGGGTGAGGAGGAAGATGAAGGCTGCACTCACGGTAGGCCTAGAACATCGGGATTAACCCAATTTCTCCCGTTGGCCAATGTTTTCAAATGGCTTCGATCCATTTGATGAATTTCCATGAAGGGATTTTAGCATCCTCCAATGCCCTCAATTTTGCATTGTCCATCTCTGACACTACCCAATTGGATGAGAACTTAATCATTTTCCCAAGTGGATAGTTTGGATTTGGAAAAGGTTGAAGGAAAAAGATGACTTGGTCGATGGAGGAAAACTCAAAGTAGATTGGAGCAGAAGGGGAAAGTAAGGAGACCAAAAGTTACCTCGAGGTAAGAACTTATAATCGTGCGAATCGGTTACTCGTCTCGAGAATCGAACTGTTATTACCTCTTCGGGAACTGCTCCGGTAGACATATCAGTGGAAATTGATTGGAATTCTTTAATTCTTTTATTTGAAGTATGTCTGTCTTCACAACTCAAACAAAATTATCTTTTTGACCAAACTCGTTTCTAGTAAAAAAGAATCAGAAAAGATTTGCTTTCGATCATCTTTCATTTACAACCTCTTTTTCTCAAGTAAGTTACTTTCACTTGAAGTTGGGGGCTAGATGACGAGGATATAATAATTCTCAAATTATTACATCATTATATTCTCTAAGTATACCCTTTATTGGCAAGGGAGAGATTTCACAGGGTAGTCGTAAGATCTTCTACGACCACTCAGTAGTCGTAAGTCCTTCTATGACCACATAGTCGTAAGCTATTCTGCGACCACGCAGTAGTCGTAAGCTCTTCTATAACCACTTAGTCATAAGTTATTCTACGACCATCAATTAGTCATAAGTTGTCCTGTGACCATCTCGTGGTCGTGAACCTTCCTACGACCAGCTTATTTTCGACTGACTTGTCTATGATGGTCTACCATACATGGGTCCATTTAACAAGGCTGTTAGAACGTACGTTTATTCTTAATAACCATGCATAATCTCTCTTTGACAGTAATCGCTACACAACGAACGGGCTACCATGTGTCTCTGACAATAACTCCCATCGGACGGTTATCACCCAAAGCGTTAAGGCGTCTTCTGGCGCGGAACAACAGACGTCGCTTCGCCAAATATATAAAGGTTGATGTCGGAGGAGAAGGGATCAAATCTAGTGGAAGCGAGATGCAGTGCAAGACATTTCGCATTATTCTTTTAGTTGTAATCAATCCTCTGAGCAATAGCTACACAGGAAGTAAGGTTGTTAGTCTCCCAAGAGAATGCCTGAACCTGTATAAAATTTCCCATATCTCTTCTCTATGTGATTGTAGACAAGTCCTCACGAGCTTTCTCCGAATCCAAGCAAATCATACGTAAGATCGGTATTAAAACACCGACAAGAGGTAATAGTGATTACAATACAAATATTGCCAACTAGAACTTGAAACATGATAATGGTAGTAGTAATATGGGTTACCAATAGACATAAGGAGTGTTTTATAAAATGGTGGAGAACTGGATGAGTGGTTGGTTTGAGAACGGAGCAAGTATTGCCTGGGGTCTAGATTGTTGGTTTGTCTTGTTTGACTCGATTAAGAACCGAATCCATGTGCGATCATTCCTACAACTACAAGTCTGGTATGGGATGGACTTGGCCAACTAATTTGTTTGATTTTGGTGTGGACTCATGTGCCACGTAATAGGTTGGGGATGGTCCGCGGGGTCATTGCCTGGTTAAAAAGAGATAGAGGTGAACCTATAGGTGTTACTGCCTGGGAGGGACCCGAAAGGTCCCTACTCTTACATGGAGTGCACACTCGACCGACGAGGGAGAGACACCCTAACAATGGAGGTATCTTAGCGCTAAGAGTCAAACCTACAGAGTAGGGGAAAGCATTGGAACTGAGCATTATAAAGACCTTGCTATGATTACTCAGTTGCATGCCTACAAAAGCGTGTAATGGTTAATATTACGAGATAATCATATCTTGTGGGTAAAGTTGTACACCTCTACAGAGTGTTATAATTTATTTGAATAGCCATGCCACCGGTCATGGGCAAAGTGTGGAAATACCACAGTGTATAGTTTTCATAAAATAGTTACTGGTTTGGTGGTATGGTAAAGGACATGGACTGAGGTTCATAGACTGGACATGGCGAATAATTGTGAGGGGAGTTGCCCCCATATAGTCAATTGATTCTAGAAAATTTTGATTTTAGTTAAAAAAAATGGTGAAGTCATAGGTTTGGAAATTCGCTATGATATGATATTTGACAAATTGGCTTCATGCAAAGGAAGCAACATGCCATTCTTTGGTTAAGCCATGCATATAGACAATAGCCCTATAAATGCATTCTGCTATAGAGACTTGTTGAGTACCTAGTGTACTCAATCTTTCTCATTTTTCTTCAAAAATGTATGCTAGAAGAATAAAGTATACTCTAAGTTTATGTGCTAGGGATATGACCGTACTCAAGCGTTCCTATGGAATTTTCTTCAGCTATTCTGAATGTAAGTTGAGTTTTAGGCTTAGATACCTGGACTATTGTTAAAGTTAACTGTTAGGTCTTATTTTAATTAAGTTAATCATTTTAAAATGTTTATAAGTAGACATGATACTTCTTCTGTTTGTAACTGAACTCCTAGTCCGTTGCAGAATGTAAGACGGCCAAAAAATGGGGCTGTTACAACTACCATGCAAGCCCTCTGAAAATCTGAAACCATGTCATGACAATGAGATGATCGGTTTCCCCCATGTTTACTTTCTAAGTGGTCTCCTACAGCTGCATCTCGTTCGGAGAGCATCGAAAGTATCCACTCACTTATCCTGGATCTATCAACACTTCGAATCGCAACAGAAAACTTTGCCGAAAACAATAAGCTTGGTGAAGGTGGATTTGGTGTTGTTTACAAGGCATTCGTACGCATTTAACATTTTAACTGTAAGCAAAAGCAGCCCCTTTGTAGCTATACACATCTTTCAACAAGTACTACTTATCAGCATCTCCATTTGTGCAGGGATATAGCAGTAAAAAGGCTCTCACAAAGCTCTAGGCAAGGGATAGGGGAGCTGAAAAATGAGCTGGTTTCGGTGGCCAAGCTTCACCACAAGAATCTTGTCCGGCTTGTCGGCGTTTGCCTGGAGGAGAATCTCTATGAGAGGATGCTTGTGTATGAATATATGCCCAACAGAAGCCTAGATACCAATCTTTTCGGTGCATTTCCCCATTTCCTGCTAACAATTTTGCACTACTACACAAATTGCACTAGCAATTCATGCCTCTAATGCTTCTCATTTGAATGACAGATCCTCACAAAAGCATTTTGCTAGACTGGGAAGGAGAATGAAGATAATAAGCGGAATCGCTCGAGGATTGCAGTATCTCCATGAAGATTCCCAGCTGAAGACATCGCTGAAATTTCGGTAATTTCGTTCCTTTTAGAGGGTACTGAAAGGAAAAGCATTTGGCCAAATTTATCCTCATTTGAATTTGGTTAAATTTTGTCAAAATTCAAATGATGTTTGAATATTTCGTCCGAATTTTTAGCCTAAATGAACGAAATTTCATTATTTTGCCACTTTCGTTGCTCTCCGAAAATTTTTTCCAAACAGAATGATTTTTCCCTGGCTGAAGATCGTTCACCGGGACCTCAAGGCAAGCAACGTTCTACTAGACTCCGATTATCACCCCGAGATTTCAGACTTCGGTTTAGCGAGGCTCTTTGGAGGTGATCAATCACAGGATGTCACAAACCGCGTTGTCGAAACATAGTAAGCACATAATGCACATTCAGCTATCCACCAACACCATGCATTCAGCTATCCACCAACACCATGACAGGATATCAAGGAGTATCACATGTAGTGAAGTTAATTATGTTCTTAATTTGTAGCGGATACATGGCGCCAGAATACGCCATGCGTGGTCACTACTCCATCAAGTCAGACATGTTCAGCTTCGGCGTCCTGATCCTAGGTATCATCACGGGGAGGAGGAATAGCCTAGGTTGACCCGATACACGATACGGGTACGGCGATATGGATACAGCGATAAGGTGATACGATATTTTCCAAAAATAAGGATATGATGATACAGCAAGTATATATGTATTGGAAAAAAAAATTATAAACAGGCTACAAAAGAAGGAGAAAATAAAAAAACTTACGAGTTGATAGCATCAGAATAGAGATGCAACGCATATTCTCCTTCAAAGGACATCTCTCAAATCCTGAGTACTCACTAGAAGTACTGCGGCAATTGCTCTCCCCAGAGTAGAATACAACGAATGCATTTTTGGCAATCTATATATTATCATATGACAGGAGCATTTGGAATTATCATATAACAGGAGCATTTGGAATCTGCGCCCAAATGGGAACAAGAACGTTAATCGCAAATTATCCACAGATCATTTAAGTGCACCAGGAAAATCACATGAATATTTTGGTTTTTCATGCAGCATTCCTACCATCCAACTGCAATGAAGTAACATTATCGTCCTCGTATTCAGAAACTGCATTTCATAGTCCACACTAATTCCTACCTAGGATCACAAAAATTATTGAAGCCGCACTCAAAATTTTGATTTTTGCAGCTAAATGAAGAGCAGAAGTATCCAAAAGAACTTACTGATATTCACTTCCACATTCGAATTGTGTGCTATATACAACGGAGTAAAAGTTCTTCCTACTGCCTAATGACGAGAAGTCATGACCAAGACCAACCATGTGTAATATTGTCCGCCATGTCCAAATTCCCCCACAGACCTCATCTTTCCACTAGAGTTTGGGTCAGCTCGAGTCCTTAACACTAGATACGCCAGAAGGCACCTTGAAGTGACTACGGGTAGAGTTTGGGCAGCGCCCGGGGGGTTGGTACCTCTAGCTCGGTGGACTTCATGGCGATGGGGATGCAGATGAGGAAGACGCCGAACATGGCGATGGCAGTGTTGTGGTGCCAGTGCACGGGCCGGCAGTAGGGCACGCCCGTCATGCTCCACACCTCTGCTCCTTGGATTCAATCAGATCGGGGACGTGGGTGCGGGTGACTGGCTCGGGGAGATCGGACTCCGAACTAAACTAAAGAAGTACATACGTTGAACGGTGGAGAGGCGGACCTCCAGGCGGCGACGGCAAGGTGACCTCCAGTTGGTGGGAGCGACGAGGATCGGCAGACCTCTAGGCAGTGCGAGCGGCGAGGGAGCGGCGGATCTCCAGGCGGTGCGAGCGGCAGACCTGATGGAAATCAAGGCCCCGATGAGAACATATTCCCTGATAATAAGAGATCATTTGAAATATATAGATAATTACAATCAATAATATATGAAAATTAGATCAATAAAAATTGTATAAATTGACCACAATAAATATACAATAGATGTATTACATAATTCAAGCAAGTGTTTATTTCTCAATTTAGGATTTTACAAAGTATTAATAAGGTATCATATGAGATACATAGTATGGTATACAATAATTCGAATCCCCAATGAGGAATGGGTATGAGGGGTAGGAGACGTCTCCGTTCCCATCATCCTCAATAGGAAATAAATTTGCTTACTATTTATCCCTATAGGAGAAGAAATCTCTTCATCCCTGCCCTATGATAGGAGATTTCTCCGTTGGGGCACAGGGAATGAGGCCCCATTGCTATCCCTAGTTGTAGGGCGTGAGTGTTCGGGACCTTTGGTCTGTTCGGCCGGGATTCAATTGGGCCAAATGTATCATCCACGTATCGCATCGTATCGGGGTATTTTCTATTTTTTTTGGCTGAAATTCACTGATACTCTACCAATTCTGTATCGCCCGCGTATCGGAACATATCATATATGTATCGGACATGCATACAGTAGTTCTGTGTCATATCGGTGCTTCCTATGGAATAGCGGTTCCTACAACAGCAAGCAATTGGTTGATCTTTAAAGCATCGTGAGCACCAACAACTTGTACACTTAATTGTTAGTCCAATTAAGCTTGTAACGGCAATTGAACAAACTACTAATTTGGTGCAGATATGGGAGCACTGGACCATAGGAACCATCGCGGAGGTTTTGCATGGAAATCTCGGGCCATAGCTTACAAGACAGGTACTTTTCGGTGTTTTTCTTCTACTAGCCCAAAATATTGTTACTACTCCTGTTGAATTCTTCTTCAAGATAAGTGTCAAGCTGTGACTTCGGTTCACGCCGCCTCATTCCTCTCTTGGACATATATTGAACAAATTCTTCTTTAATGTTTCTTTTTTCAAGTACAAATGAACCTAAATTACTCTTGGCTTCAATAGTATGAGAAAACGAGTATTCATCATTTCTCCTAACACGCTGTCCATATTTTTCAAGTACCTCTTCTCCAATCTTTAGCCAATTCAACATTCCTGTCAATGCGATCCTTATTGTCACATACCTTCTTGTAAAAGAACTCCAAATAATTCATCTTTTTGGTTGTATTTAGGCTGCCTTCTTTTGGGTTTATGCTTAGACTTTGGCTTTCATTACTACAATAACTAGCTTTTAAAAGGTGTATTTTTTTCAAGATAGGATCTACAGGTAGATTGTAGTAGACACTGTGCTGAGTTCAGCTATACTAGCCAAAATTGCATACGACTATTTCTCTCTGCGTGTTGTTTCTCACGAACAATTAGAATTCAAAAACTATAAGCCAAAAGCTATGAGCCACACCCAAAAAAACCCACCCTTAATATTGTGGCAATAACAAGGTCATGTTGTGTTCACCATCCCAATACTTACGAAATTTTGTATACATATCACTAGCCAGTGCCTTGAACATAAAGTTAATCTGCCAATCGGAGTCTCTCAAAGCATGATGGATGCAAAGCACCATGTGCAAGTACAGGTGCGATGTATGTCTTCTATCCGCTGAGAATGCCTTTGTGGCCACTTCAAAAGCTCCAAGAAAAACACCAATTGCCTCGGCATCTACCCATTCCTCATTAGTTGGTGAAGTTTCTAGTTGTACATCCGCATATCTATTCAGGATAGCTTTGTATTGCAATGCTTGTGCAATCATTTCATATGTTGAATTCCAACGGTTTGGAACATCAAGAGCTAGTCCAAACTTCTCAGGAGGACCCATCCTATTTACAATTGCACTGAAAGTCTGAATGTGTGTAGGTGATGAATTAATATGTCTAACCAGATCACATATCAATTTTAATGCCCCATGAATTGGTTTAATGCCATCTTGAACCAATATATTCAGTATATGCGCACAACATCTAACATGAAAATGTTGGTCAGAAAACATGTCATCTTTGCTATTTTCTATCAAAAACTTACAACCTGGGTTATTGTTGCTCGCATGGTCTAATGTTAGAGTAAACAATTTTCGTTTTATGCCCCAATTTGTTAGGCATTTGGTGATGGCCTCCTCAATTGCAAGACCAGTGTGAGGATACTTTACATCCCTAAATGCTATTATCTTTTTCTTGAGTTTAAAGTTGGCATCAATATAGTGGGCTGTCACACACAAGTATCCTAAGTTTCGAACAGATGACCACATATCTAAGGTCAGGAAAAATACAAGAATCAATGTTCTAAAATTCATTATACAGCTTGTTGTGGTTACAGATCAAACAGAGAGAATGTGTAGTGGGGAGTTAGGTGAGATGTCCCCTCTCCCTCTGGCTGGTGTCACATATATATCTCCTTACGAGGAACATCTTTACAAGAATACCCTTCGGGGCATTTGTCATCATGCATGCCTCACTCGATACTTACACCTTTCAGGCCGGTTGGGTTTAGGTGGGGGCCACCCCTACAACAGGAGCCTCTCATGGTGAAGGGCTTCATATGCCGAAGCCATGCTGCTGAGCCCTTTGGCCCCCTCCGTCCCTACGGCCTGTGACGTACTGTAGATGAAGATGTATGTGTGTAGTACAGACGTGCTTCAGCGAGGTGTCGAAGTCGTCCGTGGTCTTGGAGCCATCCCTCGCGGTGCCACAGTTATCGGCGAAGTCACGTTGCGGAG
The DNA here is from genome assembly GCA_036346265.1 of Melocanna baccifera. Classification (NCBI taxonomy): domain Eukaryota; kingdom Viridiplantae; phylum Streptophyta; class Magnoliopsida; order Poales; family Poaceae; genus Melocanna; species Melocanna baccifera. The sequence goes on along the minus strand of CM070694.1, from coordinate 19,133,371 downwards.
CTGGAGGCGTCGAGGATGCGAGGCATGGCGCCGAGGCTCCGCCGGACGCGAGGCGGACTGGGTCTCCATGCGCAATGCTGAATTGTCGAGGTGAGTCTTCGCGTGGTCCGGGGTCGTCATGCTCCGATAGTGAAGTGGTCCACACGGAGGTGACGCCTTAATGGGTGGCAGGAGTCGCGCGGGGTGATGGAAAGATCGGGTCAGTCTACTGGGCTGTACGCACGGTCCCGAGGGAGAGTGACACGTGGTGCGGCGCGGTTGGCGCGTCGTGGGATGTCAGCGGTCGCACAACCGCGAGGCCGCGGCCCTTCCCGAGAGAGGCGGGACACGTGGCGGGATGTTATTGGCGCGTCGTGCGCTGTCCAACGGGCTCCGATACGCATCAATCATGGGGAGCTGACTCGACGGGCTCCCGCCGGTTGCGCTCCCGATCGTGGGGATGTGGAGGGTCTTGATAAAGCGTTATTTCCGGCACGTCTCACGCTCATGCACCTTTGTCCGGTTGCTCTTTCCTGCTGTGTGAAATCCACGCGTCGCCTGGTCCTTCAGCCCTCCGATTGGGAAGTAGGATGGCATGCCATGGAGATTCCGGCTGCCGGCTCAGCGGCAGCGCCTCGTCGAGCCAGCACAGTGTGACGCCACCACCAGCGGAGTTCCCCCTGGTGGCTCGCAAGCCGTCGCAGGCCAACAAGAGGTACAACGCCATCGGAACTCGCAAGGGCTCTGCTCCGGGGTGCTAGGGCGGAGTCGTGCTACGGAGGAGACGATCGAGGCCCTCCTGCGGGAGAAGAAGATAGAGGAGCGCGTAGGAGCTCGCCTGCCTACCTGCGATGAAGTGGAGCCTCACCTAGAGGAGTCAGAGGCGGTTATCTTCGCCGCATTTTTTGAGGCTGGGTTCCGGATGCCCTCGACGCTCTTCGTCGGCCAGGTCTTGCGAGCCTACGGATTGGAGTTGGCGCAGTTGACCCCGAACGCTATAGTTCGCTTGGCTGTGTTTGCCTGGGCGGTCCGAGTGGAAGGTGATCATCCTCGCGCGAACTTGTTCGCTCTTCTTCATGATGTGCGCTGTCAGCCGAAGAAGGTCGAAGGAGGGACACTGTCTAATTTTGGCAGTGTCCACTTCGTGGTGAGGTCGGGCTGCGCAAAGCTGTTCCCCGCTCTGATGACGCGGGAGAAGTGGGAGGCCGGCTGGATGCGGTAGTGGTTCTACTACCGCGTGACGCCTAACAGCAACCTTCGGTGCCTGGGTCAGCCAATAGCTTTCAATTGCTGTCCAGGGGTGGAGCCGGAGAGCAGCGATCAACGGCAGGCGTGAAGGCTCGCTGGCGTCGCCCTCCGGTTCAATATGCGGGATCTCACCGAAGAGTTTACAATGTACAGGGTGTCGCCTCTGTCCGCCCGATGGAAGTATGCGCGGGATCACTGCCGGCTGGATGGCGTCCATCCCACAGTGTCTTCTCTGCAGCGACCCACCGGTCATGGTAAGTACTTCGACCGCGTGCTGCCTGTACATATGTAGCTGTTTTGTGAACGGCGGCGCCGCATGCGATGCTCTCACCGAAGAAGCGGAGCGTGCGATGAGGCCTTCACGGGCCATACACGGCGAAGAGCACGCGCGCGCTGGCCGCGACCGAGCTCGCGGCTAGGCGATAATCGGGTGTGCGAGGTCCTAGGCCTCACCGTACCGGAACACGTGGCGCCCGTGCGGAGTCCGACTCGTCGCCGCAATGGAGCCGGCGAGGTGGGGTGTCTCCCGAGCAGCGGAGGGCTCGGTCCAGAGCCGCTGTCTCTAACCTACCCGCCAGATTGGCGGCAGGCGCCGTTGGTTCGGAGGACGTGTCGAGTGGCGGGTCCGAGCATGCCAGTTCGGGGGTTCACACTGCCCCCAGCGAAGACTTAGGCGGTGGTGGGGCGGGCCTCGGTAGCGATGTTGCCGAGGACGAGGCCATGTCGCTTGTATCGGCCAACGAGGACCTACCTCCTGTTCACCCGTCGCCCATGACGGCCGCCACAGACCTTCCGCCTGCTCCAACTCCTACAACGACTGGAGCGGCGGAGGGCTCATCATCGTCACCTGCTGCAGCCGTCACGGTTCTGCCGTCCGCTCCAACCCCTACAAGTACTGGGGGGCCGAGGGTGCGTTGCCCGAATCCCCGAGGGCAAAGCGCCGTCGGGTACGATCACCCTCGCCCATGGGGCGATTTCATGTGGCGGGCGTAGTCGTCGGGGGCCTAGGGTCTGACCGAGAGACCACTCCGACCGAGGAGGGAGTCCTCGCTTCCCGGGCAGAGGCTGAGCAGGCACCTTCCCATGTCGTGGCGGAAGGTGGCGGAGGTAGGCGCAATTTCTTTTCTCCCCGTGACTTCATGAAGCTCTCTCCGATTTGCTCGCTCATGTCGTCGTCGACATCAGGAGAGACGAGGTCTCCTGGGCGTGGCCAAGGATCGAGCAGCGGAGGTGTTCGCGAAGTCACCGGCCTCGCTGCGCCAGATGCGGCGTAGGCGCCCGGTGCTATCGCGGGGCCCCCGAGGCTTGCCGTGTCAGACTTCATCCTCATCGAGACGCCGCGGCGTCGCCAGTGGCCGCGAAGTGTGGTGACAAGCAGGTGGATCGTGCGGCGCCGCTGCGTGCGGGGATCTTCGGCACTCGTCGGGCGCCTCAGAAATGAGGGTAAGTACCCAAGCCCGCGATTGACACCACTTGCCGAGCACCTGCTGACTGCTATTTGCTTCCGTTGTTAGACGATTGCCATCAGCTGGGCCCTGGAGAAGGCTCGCACCTGCGAGTGAAGGGTGCTGGAGGACTAGCTTCGCGCTGCCGACGAGGCTCATGCCACCAAGGATGAGCGCATCTGTATGTTGGAGGCGGAAATCACCATGGCAGCGGCGGCGCGACGCGCCGCCGAAGAGGCCGAGCGCGCTGCAACAGAGGAGCACACCGGCTTGCTTGAGCAAATCAGCACGCTGGAGGGAGAGAAGATCCAGCTTGCCACGGCATTGGAAGAGAGGAACTGGACGTTGGGCGACACGTCAACGGCGGTGTGGAGGGCTATGGAGGCACTGGAGGGGGCCCTTTGGGACCTTTCCGTCGGCGTGCCAGACCTTACCCACAATGCTGCAGACGTGGCATAGTCTTTGGCACGGATCGAGGAGGGCTCGAGCCTGGCGCTCCACGATGTCAAAGCTTTCGGCGATCATTGCGGCTTCGCCAGCGCCTGTCTCATCTTTGCCATGCTCCATGCCCGGGGGTGTGAGCACGTGAACGAGCTGGTCGATCCCAATCTGGGTGTGCCGACCAGAGCCAGGGTATTGTCCGGCACAGCCCACACCACCCTGCCCGTCGTCCAGAGTTTCTACGATCGGATCTGGGGCTGCCTTGGGGACGACGCGGCCAAAGTTCTGTTGCAGCGAACGCTACACCGGGAAGGTAATTTCCTCCATTGGCTAGAGGAGGTCCGTTAGCGCAACGAAGACAGCGCGGCCCCCTAGGTGTGGTGCGAGGGCCTGGTGATTGTGATGTAATTTTTTGTTTTTGTTATTGTGTCCTTTCTTTTCCTTATGAAAGAAAGAACCGTTGCTCCGAGTACTCTATCGCTGCGTGCTACTTACGTAGTTGGTTGCTGACATGATGGACGGAGGCTAGCGTCTTCCAACCACCTCCACTTCTCTTAACGGTCGAAACGCCGTGTAAGTGAAGTAAGCACGCGAGCGGAGTGGACGCGATCGCGCTCCGTCCCCGGAGCTGGTGCCTAGTCGAAGTAGACGCGCGAGTGGAGTAGACGCGATCGCGCTCCGTCCCCTACCCCTCGAGGTGGTGGCAGCGGAGCTGGCGCCTAGTCGAAGTAGACGCGTGAGCGGGGTAAACGCGATCGCGCTCCGTCCCCTACCCTTCAAAGTGGTAGCAGCGGAGCTGGCACCTAATTGAAGTAGACACGCGAGCGGAGTAGACACGATCATGCTCCGTCCGAATGCGTGCGGAGGCGAGCCTCTGCCCTGTTTTATTTATACTCCGCAGAGTGCGTGGGAATATCGACCACGTCTTGGTTATACTCGGGAAGAGTACGCGTAGCGATGACGCCAACGCGTGCACGGGACATCCGCGTCTTGTTTATACTCAGTAGAGTGCGCAGGGAGAACATCCGCGTCTTTGTTTGTACTCCGGAGAATGCGTGAGACTATCAATCACGACTTAGCTAAGCTCCGGAGGGTACGCCAACGCGCGCGCGGGACATCCGCATCTTGTTTAGACTCAGTAGAGTGCGCAGGAAAAATATTTGCGTCTTATTTATACTCCGTAGAGTGCGTGCGGAGGCGGACCTCAACGCTACGTCTTATTTATACTCTGTAGAGTGCGCGCGGAGGCGTCCCCCCGCCGCGTCTTATTTATACTCCGTAGAGTGCGTGCGGAGACGGACCTCGACGCTACGTCTTATTTATACTCCGTAGAGTGCGTGCGGAGGCGGACCTCGATGATACGTCTTATTTATACTCCGTAGAGTGCGTGCGGAGGCGAACCTCGACACTACGTCTTATTTATACTTCGTAGAGTGCGTGCGGAGGCAAGCCTCCGCACGTCTGTGCGGGGGACATGAATAACTTCGCAAACGGCGAACTTTATTAAATTCCTGTTTGCGCGGGTGAGCGAGTACAAAAGGTCAGGGACTAACCATTGGACTCGTTATCGTGGCAATGGGGTAGGAGCCTCTGCTTTGCTTGTGTTCTTTGGAGCGCGTGCGGTCACGCGACGACAGGAGCCTCCACGGCTTCGGTGCAGGCTTCATGTTGGCCTTTACTGGCCTAAACATAGTACCTCCGCAGCCTGTCCGCATTCCATGTGTGGCGGAGCGTCTGTCCTTCAAGTGTGGAGAGGTGATAAGCTCCTCGCTGTAAAGCTGCCGCAACGATGTATGGGCCTTCCCACTTGGACTCCAGCTTGCCGACCATGTCTGCGCGGAGTCCATCTTGAGGACGAGGTCCCCCGGCTGGAATGCTCGTGGGTACACAGAGCGGCCACGCATGCGCACCATTTGCCGCGCGTACTTGACGACGTGTTGGGTGGCATGAACTCACTCTCCGTCAAGGAGGTCCAGGGACAATTGACGCTCTTCTTCTGGCGCCTGGGCGAGGACCCTGCATGAGCTGGCTTTGATCTCCTCGGGCGTCATTGCCTCATCACCGAAGAGGAGCTTGAACGGCGTGAAGCCCGTCGGGTGTGTCACCGTTGTGCGAAGAGACCAGAGGACGCTGTGGAGCTCGCTTGGCCACTTGCCCTTTGGTAGCCCAACAAGGCGCTTCTTGACACCGGCGGAGATGGCGCCGTTCGCACGCTCGACCGCTCCGTTAGACTGCGGGTGCCCAACCGAAGCGAACTAGAGCGTGATACCCATGTTGTCGCAGAACTCCTTGAACGGAGCATAATCGAATTGCAGGCCGTTGTCGGCGGTGATCTCCTTGGGCACCCCAAAGCGGCATATAATGTTCTACCAGAGGAAGCGCTGCATGGCTGTCGAAGTGACCCTAGCTAACGCCACAGCCTCTGGCCACCTTGAGAAATACTCCAGAGCGACAACTATGAACCGCAAGTCTCCTGGCGCCCGAGGTAGAGGTCCCACAACGTCAATGCCCCACTGTGCCAGCGGCCATACGGGGGGATGGGGTTGAGGCCGGTCGGGGGTCTGTGGATGACCCACCCCATCCATTGGCAGCCTTGACATCGGCGCACAAGGTCTTGGGCATCAGCGACAGCGGTTGGCCAGTAGAAGCCCTGCCTGAATGCCTTGCCGACGAGCGACCTCGGTGCTAGATGCGAGCTGCAGAGTCCCGCGTGGATTTTCGTGAGGAGGTGCTTTCCTTCCTCGCGCGAGAGGCACCGTAGAAGCGGTGCGCAGACCTCTCTTTTGTAGAACTCCCCGTCGATCACCTGGAAGGATCTGGCGTGGCATCAGAGGCGCGGAGCTCGACGGGTCGTCGAGCTCGTGATGCCACGCAAGAAAGCGTAAACGGGCTCTCGCCAATCACCCTGCTGAGTGATCTGGTGGACGAGGGCCGCGTCGCGATTGTCCTGCGCGACGGCCGTCGCGGGCAGGGCCTTGTAGAACGGTCCGTCAGGAGCGAGGAGCTGTTGGCTGGCGGCTTTCACGAGAATGTCAGCCTGTTCATTTTCTGCCCAGGGAATGGCTTTGACCATGACGCCCAGAAAATGGCGATCCTTGGCTCGCACGGCTGCTAGGTACTTAGCCAATTCAGGATCCTTGGCCTGGTACGACTTGTCCACCTGACCTACCACCAGCCGTGAGTCCGTGCAGACAAGCACTCGTCACGCGCCCAGGGCTTTAAGCTTTGCGAGGCCGAAGAGTAGCGCCTCGTATTCGGCGGTGTTGTTAGTGGCGAGAAATGCAAGATGTGCTGAGTACAACAGACGGTGTTGTCCCGGCGTGGTGACGACGGCGCCCACGCCTGCGCCGGAAACGCCATAGGCTCCATCAGTGTTGAGCATCCACACTGGGTCCTCCGGCTGTTGGGCGTGCTGGGTCGAGGGAGTCCATTCCGTGAGGGAGTCCGCCAGGATGGGACATGATCACTGTTCGCGAGGCATACGTCAGAGAAAACGGTGCAAGCTCGGCTGCCCACTTACCAATGCGTCCCGTGGCCTCTTTATTGTGGAACATCTCTACTAGGGGGAACGAGGACGGCACGGTGATTGGGTGAGCCAAGAAGTAGTGTCAGAGCCTTCTTGAGGCCATGACCAGCGCATAAGCCAGCTTCTCAAGCTCCGTGTACCGCGTCTTGGCGTCTTGCAGGGCTTCAAAGATGAAGTATACGGGGCACTGAAGAGCGCCCTCCTCGAGGACGAGGACGACGCTGACCGCTGTCGTTGAGGCAGCGAGGTAGAGCAAGAGGGGAGCCTCTGGCGTCGGGGCGACCAGAGTAGGGAGGCTTGCGAGAAGCCTCTTCAGGTCGTCGAATGTGTTGGCGCAATCGCCGTCAACATGAAACCCGTCACAGCCGCGAAGGGTCATAAAAAATGGCAGGCCCCGCTCCACTGCCCGAGACAAAAAGCGGCTCAACGCAGCCATGCGACCAGCGAGCCTCTGGACTTCCCTTGTCGTCTTGAGCGGCTCCATAGCGAGGATCGCATCGACCTTGTCGGGGTTGGCCTGGATGCCGCGGCCGAACACCAAAAAGCCCAAGAGCTTTCCCGCCCACACACCAAATACACACTTATTCGGGTTGAGCTTGATGCCCGCCTTCCTGAGGTTGTCGAAGGTCTCTTGGAGATCCTGACCGTGGGAGGCCAGCTGCCTGGTTTTGACGACTATGTCGTCCACGTAAGCCTCTACATTCCTCCCTAGTTGGAAGGCCAGTGCTAGCGCGACGAGGCGGGTGAAGGTTGCGCCCGCATTCTTCAAACCGAAGGGCATTCGGACAAAGCAGTATGTCCCTATCGGAGTGATAAAGCTGGTCTTGTCTTCGTCATCCTTAGCCATATAGATCTGGTGGTAGCCGGAGTAAGCGTCCAAGAAGCTCATGAGTTCGTAGCCGGCGGTGGCGTCGACCAGTTGATCTACCCGTGTAAAGGGTAGTCATCCTTCGGGCATGCCTTGTTGAGGGCAGTGAAGTCGATGCACATACGCCAGGCACCGTTAGCTTTTTTCACCAACACCGGGTTGGCCAACCAATCCGGATGTTGGACCTCACGGATGACTCCAGCCTGAAGAAGCTTCGCTACTTTCACCTTGGCATCCGGGTGGACCGCTAGGGTGTGCTCGATGAGGGAGCGGTCCACGCCCTTGATGTCATCCGGGAACCACGCAAAGACATCTGCGTTATTCTGGAGAACCCGGAGCAGGCCTTGCTCCTCCTCCGGGAGGAAGCCTTTTCCGATGGATAAGGGTGCAAACGGGTCAGGTTTTTCCCGACCGATCCGGTACCAAATCCGGTTGGTAGCGAATTCAGTAAACCATTTTGATATCTGATCGGATTCGGATTTTTGTATTCGGATTCGGTAGCGAATTCGGTTTAACTGCTATCCGACCGAATCGCTTCGGTATTCGGTTATTCGGATACTATCCGAATCAAATCCGAATACATATCCGACTGTCCGCACTCGGCAGTGACTCCGCCCAGCCGGCCCATCACCATGCGCCCCCCGCCCATCACCCCGCCCGTAACTCCCACTCTCTCCCGTCTCGGTCGAGCGATCGCGATCCCCACCGGCCACCCCCGCCGCCGGAAGTTCCTCGGTTCCTCCTCCGGTCCTCCCGTCCCGTCCTCCGGTCCTCCCGGGCGCCCCCCACCCCCGTCCCCCTCCCTGCCCCCCACCCCCACCGCCCCTCCTCTCCCCCGCCGCCGCCCCCCGCCCCCCTCGCCGCCCCTCCCCCCCGCCACCCCTCCTACCCCCCGTCCCCTTCCTCTCCCCTGCCGCCTCTCCTCGCCCCCCGGCGTCGCCGCCTCCTCGGCCCTCCACCGCGCCCCTCCTCCCCGCCACCCCTCCTCCCCGTCCCCTCCCGCCCCCTCCCCGCCGCCTCCTCTCCTCGCCGTCGCCCCGCCCCCCGCGCCGCCTCCCCGCCACCCCTTCCTCTCCCCGCCGCCTCTCCTCGCCCCGGCGCCGCCCATCCTTGGCCCTCCTCCCCACCACCCCTCCTCCCCGTCCTCTTCCTCTCCCCGCCGCTCTCACCCCCCGCGCCGCCTCCTCGACCCTCCACCGCCCCTCCTCGACCGGATCTGCCGGATCCGGCTCGCGCCGACCACCAAAAGCCGCCTGCTCGACCTCTTCCCGGCCGAGGCCACCTCGCGCCCAGACTTGCTACGACGTTGGCGGCAACCTTTGGTATATCTTTTAAAACCTTCCCCTTGCTTTGGGCCACCTTCTATGCTTGCTTGAAAGCTACTACTCTTCTTTGTATATTTGAAAGCTACAATGTTGGCAGCAGCAACTGACAGATGTATCTTTGTGATTCACATACATCTTTGTATATTAAGAAAAGCAGCATATCTGTAGCTTTGTGACAGAGTAGGAATTCTTTGTGAATCAGTAAATCAGCATGATGTAATTCTTTGTGAATCAGTAATTCATTGCACTTTGGGATAACTAAGAGCCACCGGCAGTGAGATTACATGTATTACTTTGGGAGAAGGATTCTATTGTTCTTATTAGTCTCTATATAGCTCTTATATCTGCTGATTGATGCTTGCTGATTGATTACATTTATGTTCCTATTGTGGCTTGTATGAATTTACTAGAGTATAAGCTTCAATCGTTATTATTTCTATCACGCCATCTTCTATATATGTTGTTGAATTGTTTTTATTCATGTTTTATGTAGTGTACTTTTAGAACGGTACTTGCTTCAGCTTTGCCAATCATCCGTATTATTATCCGCCTATATTATCCGTTTTCGAACCGAATCCGTTATATATCCGTCCCGACGGTACCGTATTTGAAACTCCGAATATTCTGAATTCATATTCGTATCCGGTCATACCGTATCCGACTCCGAATCCAGGAAAAAAAATATGGGTTAGGATACGGTTTATGCAATATCCGATCGAATCCGATCCGTTTGCACCCTTACCGATGGAGACGACTTGACCGTTGGCCTGGAGGGGCACCCTCTTGACTCCGCCCTCTGGTCGGGGCTTGGGAGTCCACCCTTGGGCAGATGGTGCGTCCGCCTTGAGCTTGTCTGTGAGCGCGTGCACCCTACGGTGGGGGCTCGTGGTGCGAATCTCCACGCGCTGAGCGAAGTCCTGGTCGTCGAAGAAAATGATGACGCCTTGCGGACCGGGGAGCTTCATACACAAGACGCCATGATACAAGACCGCCCCGAAGCAGTTGAGGACGGGGCGGCCCAGAATGGCGTTGTACGGGCTTGAGGTGTCCGCAACATCGAAGAAGACGTCCTCGCTCCTGACGTTATTGCCCTGACAAAAGGAGACTTAGAGACATACCTGACCCAATGTGCTCAGCGATTGGCCCCCAAAACCGTATAGCGGGGCCCTCGATGGCTTCAGTCGACTTCGAGGAATCCCCATGCGGTCGAGGGCCTCCGCAAAAAGCACGTTCGCCGAACTACCTCTGTCAATAAGGACGCGCCTAACATCACAGCCTGCAATGTCGGTGCAGATGAGCAGAGGGTCTTGGTGGGGGAACTCCACTCCCCGGGCGTCGGCAGGCGCGAAGGTGAGTACACCCTGGGCTACTCCCGGCCTTGGTTGCGGCGAGGTTCCCGACAAGGAACATCTGGATATGACGTCGATAATCTGAGCTTGTGGGGGCTTTTGCTGCGGCGGCTGCAGGCGGGTCCTCGGCGCGACGGCTGGCAGGGCCTGCAGGCTCCAAGCCTCTTGCATAGCCTGCACGGTCCCGCAGAGATCCGCTAGCTCCCGCTGTAGCGTGGCGAGGGCCGTCAGCAGGGTGCTCTCCACTGCTGGCGTAGCCAAAGCGAGCGGCGCACCCGATCGCGCTGGCCGGACAGTCGCGAGCACTGCTTGCGCACTCGCCACGTCGGTGTGGTGGATTCTTGCATCGCTAACCCGGCCCACATTACTGCTGGGGCCGCTCGGCGCTCCTGCATCAGGGGTGAGGATGGTCGTGCCGCCGCGGGCGTCGACGCTACCACCCCCCGCCGCCTGGCCGGTGCCGGCGTAGTTGGTGGAGTCGATCGCTACATCGGCAATGGCGGGGTCGGTCGTTATGTCGGCGATGGCAGGGTCGGTCGTTGCATCGGCGGTGGCGGGGTCGGTCGTTGCGTCGGCGATGGCAGGGTCGGTCGTTGCGTCGGCGGTGTTGGAGTCGACAGTTGCGTGGTGAGCGTCGTCGTTCACCTCCGCGACCACCGATGTCGAAGCCCTGGTGCTGACGCGGGACCTCACCGCGACCCCTTTCCTCCTCTTCGCCGCCAATGATGTTGGTGCCATCCTTCTTGAGATCTAGAGGCTTGCTCCTGTCGTCCCCACGGACGGCACCAACTGTTGTGGTTATAGACCAAACAGAGAGAAGGTGTAGTGGGGAGTTAGGTGAGATATCCCCTCTCCCTCTGGCTGGCGTCACGTATATATCTCCTTACGAGGAACGTCTTTACAAGAATGCCCTTCGGGGCATTTGTCATCATACATGCCTCACTCGATACTTACGCCTTTCAGGCCGGTTGGGTTTAGGTGGGGGCCACCCCTACAACATAGCTCTTCCTTCATTCGCTCATACAAACTAACAGAATCATTACGGAGTGTTTGACATCCAATGACTCTAAAGGCTAGCTGCGTGGATTGCATCCATTCCTTAAAGTAGGGGTCCTCAAACTTCAGGAATGGAATCTCCGCATGAATATTGAGCTTGGTAATCAGCTCATGAGTCCTTTGAGGATCAAATATAAATGAAGCTTCTGATGGTTGCTTTTTCATAGTTGCAATGAACTTATTCCTATCATCAATCTCAATTTTTTGGACAGGACTCGACAATGTGGTTTCTAAGGCTCTTTATGATAGTTTTGTTGGTATATGTTAAATTCAACTTGCAATACTTACAACAGCCTTTAGGACACCTTCGAGTATAGGCAATTCTTGTTCAAAATATTCCCGACCTTTGCCCTCCTTCTATATGTTTGTCATGAGCCTTCCAACACTTGTAGAGACAAATTAACTTTAAAGTTGTTGTACATGAGATTCTGGATCTATTTCCACGCGTATACAGAGCTGGGGGTTATGGTGAAAAATCAGGAGAGCGCTACCCCATGGAAAGCGAGGGGCAACCCTTTTGCCTTCATCGTGTTGTCCCCCCTGCCGCTTCGATTGCCGTCTCGTAGACGCACAAAAATTCACGGGGTCTATGTCGCCCTTGTATGACTCCACCGTGGGCATTTTGAAATTCTTTTGACAGGCACTCTACTGCAGTCCCGTAGAGAGGGGTGAGTCCAGGTCCACCCACTGAGAGGTTCCAGCGAGGGTCTACCGACCCTCTGTGCCTACTATTGTTGCCTCCACTGCTACCATGGTGGGTGTTGCTAACTTTGGCTTTCCTGTATCTCGTGCATGGCGCTCCGCAGGTTCGCCAACTCTTGCTACAATGTCTCGTAGATTGGATCAAGGGCGCCTCCGCTCGTACTTGTTGTAGGAGGGAGGACACCCTCTGTTCCTTGTGTGGTGATGGCGACAGCGTCACTACTGGTGCTGGTGTTGGGGTTCCCACTGGCTTCCACCTCCTCTGTTCGTAGTGCCTCCTGTCCCATCGTCGGTGTAGTCATCGAAGGGCCTCCTTCGTCACCCGTCACTACCCTGGTGTGCCGCTACCACGGGGGCAAGGGTCCTCCGTTGGTTGCCTCCGTTGCTCTCGCCGCGGTGACCTCAAAGACGGTGCTTATTTTTTGCTTGGTGATCGACGCTGCCATCTTCTCTAGGATCGACGTCTTCTTCGGGGTCAACATCGCTGCCTTCTTTGGTGCCATTTCTTTCGACTACTCTTACCTTAGCTCATAGCTTCTATGCCAGTCCCTATAGACAACACCAACTGTTGTGATTACGGACTAAATAGTAAATAAGAGGGCTATTGGGGAGGTCTCGAGGGGGCTACCCAGAGCCGTAGATACCATGGGAACTGTGTATAGGGTACTTGTATAGAGCATAGGTATCTTTTCCAACAACTGAGTTCTTACCTTCCCCATAGCACCCTAAGGCACGTATTTATAGGCATGAGGAGGTTTGTTACATAACTACTCTTACCTAGGTCTACACTTACAGGGGTAAACCGTCCATTTCCCTCACTTACAATTACATGAATACCTTACCCGAGTCTATACTATACAAGGGTAAACATGACATTTCCCTAACATATACTCCTTGCTAGACCAAACAACTGGCCTATTGGCATGATGGGCCAACTGAGTCAAGGTGGGGGCTACTCCCCCCAATAATGCCAATTTTGTTGGTATATGTCAGAGTCAACTTGCAATACTTACAAGAGCTTTTAGGACACTTTCAACTGTAGACAACTCCCGCTCAAAATGGTCGTAGACCTTTGCCCTCCTTCTAGGTGTTTGTGATAAGTGCTCATCAATGGTGTCATTTGTACCCGAGCTCTGCTACACTTGTAGAGACATGCTTACAAAACCTAAATTAATTAACAAATTAACCTTCTGAGTAAAGTATCAAAAGTTTGCATGATTGGCTAATGCAACATAAAGAATTGCATGATCTGTTTCATCTATCAAATTATAGGAATATGATGCCATTAGTAGCAGCTAGTAAGACTATTTCAATATTTCTACTAGACTCTAGTCAAATCTAAATTATTGACGATTTAAGGTACACTGAAAGAATTATAATATATGCTAACATGGCAGTGATTAAGCAAATATTATTCCAAAGAAGGAGAAGTACCATTCATTTGAGTCTAGGCTTATAATAATTCAGACAAAAAAGATACTACAATCCTACTAATAATTTAGGAAAATAGTAATCCTTCAGCATCCAAATATGATTCGGAGTCAAGTGAAATGCATCAGGCCACTCGACCGATAAGTTCAATTGTGTTCCTAGCTTCGTTTTCATTTCAGCCACTAATTGTAGATGGCAACAACCTGCCAGAGTGCTACAGTGACGCACGCTGGTGGTGCCCACCAGCCGGACAAGGGCGCCACACGGTTCTCCCGAGGGCCCACGGTGCTCTGCCAGTTCTCCCACGCGTCAACGAGTCAACACACAGCCAAACAAATCAACCCGTTCGCCCCTGCAGAAGGCTGCCTGCAGCACTGCACTACAGCGGGCTGCCTGCAGCTACCCCTCTGCTCGTCTCGCTCACCACCTCTTCTTACCCTCCGTCTCCGAGCTAGCTTGCCTTTTCCACCTCCGTTGGCGCCATGCAGCACGGCGGCTCCGTTCATGCGCTCCTATTCATCGCCGCGCTCGCGCTCCCCCTGGCCGCCGCGGATCCGTTTCAGATATGCGGCAGTACCGGCAACTACTCGGCGAACAGCACCTACCAAGCTAACCTCAACCAGCTCGGCGCCGCCCTCCCGAAGAACGCCTCTTCCTCCGGCGTCCTCTTCGCCTCCGGCGCCGTCGGCACCTTCCCGGAAGCTAGCTACGCCCTCGCGCTCTGTCGCGGCGACATCAACGCCTCCGCCTGCGCCGCCTGCATCAGCACCACCTTCCAGGACGCGCAGCAGCTGTGCCCCTATGACAAGGAGGTGTCCATCGTCTACGACCCCTGCTACCTCCGCTTCTCCAACCTCAACTTCCTCGCCTCCACGGACAACTCCGGCTTGGTGGACCTCTATAACACCGGGAAAGTCACGGGAGACGTAGGCCGCTACGACGGGGCCGTCACCAGCCTCCTCAACGCCACCGCGGCGTACGCGGCGGGCAACTCGACCAGGCGGTTCGCGACGGGGGAGATGGTGGGGTTCGACGCGCAGTTCCCCAAGATCTACTCCATGGCGCAGTGCACGCCGGACCTGTCGCCGGCGCAGTGCCGGCGGTGCCTCGACGACCTGGTGGGGCGGTGGTGGCAGACCTTCGTGCCAAGCACGCAGGGCGCCAGGAGCGTCGGCGCGCGGTGCTACATGAGGTTCGAGCTGGCCTCGTTCTACACCGTTCCCGCGATGGTGCAGCTGCAGGCTGAGGCAGCGGCGCCGGCGCCGGCGCCGGCGCCGCCTGCTGTGCCGGGCACCACAGGAGGTGAGTGGTCCACACGATTAATTGGCTTTACTAATTTGCCAGTACGTTTCAAAGAAGAAACTGGAGTAATTAATCTGCTTTGTTCTCTCTTCCCTGTAAAATCGTAGGTAGTGTGACTCGCGGACGTATGATCGGGAAACATGTTTCCATCTAGTACAATTGTACAAACACGATACAGAACTATCAGACGAGACAATTGCATGATTTAGGGGGCGCTCGTTTTGGCGATGGTTTCTAATTTTTGGTTGAAATTTTACTATAATTGATTTTTTTTACTGTAGCTGATTTGACTTTTTAGACATAATTAATTTTAAAAAAAATATAAAAATAGAAAAAATATGTTAATCCATTAGAGACAATATAAAGGAACACGGAAAAAAAGAAAATATAAAAAAGCCTAAAATATTTTAAAAAATTCAGAAAAAAACGAAATGCTGAATAGTGAAAAAAAACAAAAACTAGAAATAGAAACAAAAAAAAACCGAAACAAGGAGACTCTTAAGCAAGAACCTCAAGAGTTTTCAAACCAGTTGCTGCCGTGCTAGTTACTTAGCGTACGGAGTGTCATACAGTTTTCCAAGTCTACTTTTGCCAACCTAGGTGTTTCTTGGGAACTTTTTTTGTATGAAAGGTTGTCCTAGGCTCCTAGCTAGTTGCTTTGCCGGTCAAGTTCCATATAGAAAAATATAGTTTCATAGGAATTGTTATTGTTTAAACCAAAAAGGTACTCTTTTTACTTTAAGTTTCTTTTTGAAATATTTACATAAAATTTCTATCACTTGGAATTTTTATATGAAAATAGTAGGAAAGTGCCCTACTGTATATATATATTAAATAATAATAAGTGTTACAAGTACATATGTGGGATCCCAGACGTTGAATACTCGAAATTCTTATATGTGTTCCGTACTAATCTTATGATCAATGGTTAGTATACTCATTGTATTAGAATTACATCCATACGTATTGCATACAATTAATTGACAAAAGAGGTGAATATATAAGTGATGCATAAATTGTTTACAACATAAGGCCGACCAGCCAAATTAATATAAGTAGCAAAAGTAAAATGCAGCGGAAATAAATAAGAGAGCAAAAGAGTGTCCAGTAGTATGCCTTCATAGCCCACATGCAACCGAGTAGAATTAGGCCCTAAAAAGACCAATCATTGAATTCCCTGGTACTTGGAGCAAAATACGCACCGTCGGGCATGATATCTTTCTCATTCTCCGAATCAATAATTTAAGCAAGGTCGAGTACATTGTGTACTCAGCAAGACTTATAGTATGTGTGTAAATATATAGACACACACACACACATATATATATATATATGTATATGTGCATATATATGTTGTAGTTACAGACCAAACAATAGACCAAAGGGGCTAACTGGGAGGCCTCGGAGGGGCTGCCCGGAGCCTTACAAGTCATGGAGACCTTGCTAGAAGTCTATGCTATCTAGTTCTTTGTCTGAAAAGGAGAGCTCTTCTTTCCCCCATGGCACACTCAAGCACACATTTTATAGTCATGGCGGCTGGTTACATGAACACTCATATCTATGTCTACTCTTATAGGGGTACACATGCTATTTTTCCTACTTAGAATTACATAAACACCCCTATGTAGGTCTGTTCTTATAGGGGTACAAATGCTATTTCTCTGGCCTAGCCTCTAGGTTCCTACCTAGCTATCAGCTGTCCTACTGGCACCGTGAGCCAATTGGGCCAAGGTAGGAGCCACCGCCCCCCAATAGCAACCTCTCATGGTTGAGGGGTCTAGCTTTTTGTGGCTGAGACCATGTTTGGTGCCTCTTGGCCCCCTCTGTCCCTTCGACCCATTGGAAATTGCCAGTATGAATTCCCGCCAAATGTGTGTTGAGTAGGCTGTCGTGCGCAATCCGCGAAACATGAACGAGTGTGGTGATGGCTATCGGGCACATGTGGCTATGGTTGGTTTTTCAGTGTTTGGGAACCGATGCATTGCGCCGGTTGTGGAGCGGCATGTGCCTCCTTGATTCTCATGCTCGCTGCTCGGGAATCAATTGGTGCTATTGTGCCTTCCTTTTAAGTGCACGCCCGACGCCTCCTTTCCACCATTTGCTACTTGTTCTTCTTGCCATTCCTCTGCCGTTCGCCATTGAACTCATTGGTGCTTCTTTCTTGTCGCTGCTCTCCCATTCGGTCGTCTTTTTGCTGTTTACGTGCTGCGCCATCGGAATAGTGCATGTGGGCGACCGTCATGGCAATAGAGCGGCCTTGGTTGCGTTAAGTAGCCATGCTGGCGGGGTGGATCGTACGGAGGTGGCCATCAACAAGTGGTGGAAGGCATCGGGGAAGGCCAATAGCTCGTACATCAACACGTTGGGTTTGTCAATTGCCTCAGAGGATCTAGTGGAATCACTTGTTCATGACGGCAAGGAGGTTGAACCGCGGCCACGGGAGGGTGAGACCATCGTGTTCGTCACTTATTTTGATGTCGGGCTCTGTATCCGTGCTGCACGCTTCGTCGGTGACCTGTTGCAGTTGTATGAGCTAGAGCTCCAGCAGTTGATGCCGAACACCATCGCTCGTCTAGCTGTATACTCCTGGGTGGCCCGCTCAAAGGGCACCCAACCTCACGTGGCAGTCTTCGCGTCCCTTCATGATGCACGCTGCCAGCCGAAGCGCCTTGGGCCTAGTCAGTTGTCCAGCCTTTGTAGCATTAGCCTACATCTCCGGAACCCCTCTTCGAAAGATTTCCCATCTAACTCGATGTGGACGAAGTGGGATTCCTGTTGGATGGAGCGCTGGTTCTATCAGAAGATCGAACATGATAGCAGCCTCCGCTTCATCGGCCGTCTCATGGACTTCATCCAGTCACCCCCATGGTGCTTGACCAGGATGATGAGGGGTGACTCTGGAGGCTCCGCTCGGTTGCCCTTCGGCTGAACATGCACAACTATGTCGAGGAGTTTTGCATGCTCTGCTTGTCCTTGTTGGATCGCCAATGGGAGGTGCGGACAAGCCCTGCTCGAGTGGACAACATCTGCCCCTCACTGACAATGCTGCTAAAGTCGACGAGTCTCGGTAATTTTCTACAGGCTTTGAGTGGTGATATTGGGACAAATTGTTTTTTAACTATGGTTAACCCCATTCGCTTGTAGTGTTGTCACTGCCAGAGGCAGAGCGCACCGCGTGCATGTTCCTGGGGCTGTATGCGACTGTGGGGGCCCACACATTAACCATGTGTGTGATGCCCTAGGAATTGCCGTGTCCGAGTGGCCTGTGCCTACCTCGAGTGGAGGTCGGGGGCATGGTGTGGGCGGTTAGGACGGTGGGCCTCGCTAGGTCAAAGACGTGTTTGGACGAACTCGGTGATCCTGACAACTCCAAGGCGGGGGATGAGGAGAGTGAAGATGAGGTTGGTGACGATGACAATGACAATGACTCAAATGGTACTGACGACAGGGTGTGCGTATCATCAACATGCTTGACTCCATCATGGAGGTAGGGGTTAGGGTTGCCCCTGATAGAGTACCGCGTGGATGTCAACAAAGACTAGGCCATCGGCGAATTTGCCACTATGAGCCATATGGAGGTCAGTGCCTTGTGTTAGGAATAAACCACGCCGGTCCTGTCCGGGCGTACACGTTTGAGTCTGTTGCTAGTTTGTTTGAGTCGTAGGAGTCTATGGTATGCGTGGAGCCGGTCTGCACGGAGGAAGCCGCAACGTCCGGGATGAGCGAACGGCTCTCGGGGCGTCGCTGAGTGCGTCGTGCGGATCATGGCGTGAAGACAGGGTGAGTGGAGGTGAGCTCCGTGGTGTGTCCCCTGGTCGGTTAAATACCCCATGTACTCTTCGTTTCTGTTAAGCAAGGTCCAAGGAATAACATAGCAAGGAAAAGGGCGAGTTCGTCGCCGCGGCGTTCGTCGCCGAGAAAAACTAATGTGCTTCTTCTACCTTGCGTTCACGTGCGTGTGTGCGTTCCTGGGCAAAGCCTTCAATTGGTATCAGAGCTAGCCTGTGAAGGAGAAGAAGATGGCGTCGCCGCAGAAGCTTGGTGCCGGCGATAGCGGCTTGAAGACGCTGTCGCCTTTCGTGAGGGACCGCGTCGTCATCAACTCTGGCGGGATGGAGGTCCCAATGCTGACGAAGGCGAACTACCACGAGTGGGCGCTCGTGATGCAGGTCAACCTGGAGGGCATGGAGCTCTGAGACGCTGTGGAGTCCGAGAAGGTCGACCGCGGCAAGGATCGGCGGGCATTGGCCGCCATTCTGCGCGGTGTGCCGCCGGAGATGAAGTCCGGGCTCGCCGCAAAGAAGAGCGCCAAGGAAGCGTGGGCGGCGGTGAAGTCCTTGAGGATGGGCGATGCGCGTGTGCAGGAGGCCAAGGCGCAGCACCTCCTCAAGCAGTTCGAGCTCGCGGCGTTCAAGGACGGGGAGGTGATCGACGACTTCGCCTTGTGTCTCAACTCTCTCGCCACGGAGCTGCACGAGCTGGGGGAGAAGATGGAGGAGGAATGCGTCGTGAAGAAGATGCTGCGCGTTGTGCCGGCGAGGTACAACCAAATCGCGTGCTCCATTGAGATGTTCGCGGACTTGAAGAAGATGTCCATGGAGGAGATCGTCGGCAGGTTGCACGTGGCGGAGGAACGCTGCGGTGGTGTTGAGGAGGCCGCGGACGGCGTCGAACGACTGCTGCTCACTGAGGAGCAGTGGGAGGAGCGTCGACGACAGCGCGGCGGCAAGCAGCGGACGCGCGGCGGTGATGAAGCACATCGCGGCGGCGGTGAGAGGTGTGGTGGCCAGAATGACGGCCACAGCGACGATGACGACGATGGTAGCAGCACGAGCTCGGGGTTGGCGGCGCGCAGGGAGCCGCTACGAGGCGGTGCCGATCGCGGCGGCGCGCCACATGGCGAGGCGCCGCGGGAAGAAGAAGGAAAGGGCGCTCCTTGTCGAGGTCGACGACGAGCCCATGCTCCTGTAGGTCAGGGCGTGCAAGGTGTCGTGGTTTAGGGGGTGATTGTTAGGAATAAACCACGCCGGTCCTGTCCGGGCGTACACGTTTGAGTCTGTTGCTAGTTTGTTTGAGTCGTAGGAGTCTATGGTATGCGTGGAGCCGGTCTGCACGGAGGAAGCCGCAACGACCGGGATGAGTGAACGGCTCTCGGGGCGTCGCTGAGCGCGTCGTGCGGATCATGGCGTGAAGACAGGGTGAGTGGAGGTGAGCTCCGTGGTGCGTCCCCTGGTCGGTTAAATACCCCATGTACTCTTCGTTTCTGTTAAGCAAGGTCCAAGGAATAACATAGCAAGGAAAAGGGTGAGTTCGTCGCCGTGGCGTTCGTCGCCAAGAAAAACTACTGTGCTTCTTCTACCTTGCGTTCACGTGCGTGTGTGCGTTCCTGGGCAAAGCCTTCACCTTGGGGCCTTTGGCGAGTCCACTGCTGACCTCACTGCCACTAGTGTCTTGCACTTTGGTGAGTCTGCCAGGTTGCCTAGTGAAACGTGCATGTGTGATTGCCCGCCCGGTGGCCCCGGAGTGGCTCCGCCTTGCTCTAGCAGTGCGGAACAAAGACTCGAGCTTGGAGGGTGTCCACATGTGGGCAAGCTAGCGGATCTAGCTTTGGACCTTCCTCCCGAGAACACTATGATGTTTCATGCAATCCACATGACACAGCACTTCGCTTGTGCCTTCGGCACTCACCTTTGGGACTATTTGGGTGAGGCTGCCGCAAAGGTGTCCCTGCGACGCACCCTGGGGGCGGCTACGGATCTAGGGGCATGGCTTGGGAAAGTGGTCCTCCGGCGTTCTCTTGGCGCAGGGCCTATAGGGGCTGCCATGTCTGTTTGCGTAATGCAGTCCGCAGTGTCTGGCCGTGTCGGGGACCTCCCCACGAGGCTCCTATCCTTCGACCTTTTGTGTTCTGATGTTGTAACGTGTGGCCAGTACTGTCGGACTGCTTTGCTTTGTGTTGCCTTTTATTACGGTGAATGTTTGTATTCTTCGCTTGGATCCTTCGCTTGCTTGGTTCGGTGATTTCAACTACCGTGTCTTGCCTGGGCAGGTGCTCGACGAAGATCGCCCTTCTATTACCGAGCGCCTTCTTTGGAGAGGGCTTTGTCACTGGCGCTAGGTGGAGGACTCATAGACTTCTACGTGGTTTTCCAGCCTTGACCTCATGTTCGTCTGGATGCCTATATAAAAATTGAGAGCGATGATGCTGAGTGACGCCATCTTATTTATTTAATGGGCTGGGGGGTTCATTTTGGCCGATGACATGTGTGCATATGGTTTATGCACGCTCATCCCTTTCGTATATGTATATTTTTCTATAAACGCCTAAGAAGTTGCTCTTTTGGCCCTCATCCACTCGTACGGATTTTGGTATGGCAGGTTGGAGCACGCCCTAGAGCTCTGCCTGCCACCCTTTGGACTAGGGTCAATGAAGTCGGCAGTAGGATGTGATAGGATTCACGTGCTCCATCCCCCACCCTACGGACTATGGTCGACAAAGTCGATGCTAGGACGTGATTGAATTTTCCCATTTCGTCCCCCACCCGTCGGGCTAGGGCCGATGAAGTCAGCAATAGAATGTGATAGGATCCGTGCGCTCCATCCCTCACCCTTTGGACTAGTGTCGATGAAGCCAGTGCTAGGACGTGATAGGATGCGTATGCTCCATCCCCCATGCTTCGGACTAGGGTCAACAGAGTTGGCGGTAGGATGTGATAGGATCCCCACGCTCTATCCCCACCCTTCAGACTAGGGTCGACGAAGTCGGTGGTAGGACCTAATAGGATCCACGCGATTTGTCCCCTACTTGGACTAAGCTTGACAAAGTCGGCGGTAGGACATGATAAGATCCATACGTTCCATCCCCTACCCTTCGGACTAAGGTCGATGAAGTCGGCGGTGGGACGTGATAGGATGTGTGTGCTCCATCCCCCACCCTTCGGACTAGGGTTGACAAAGTTGATGGTAGGATGTGATAGGATGCGTGCATTCCATCCCCCACCCTTCGCACTAGGGTAGACGAAGTCAACGGTAGGACATGATAGGATCTGCGCGCTCCATCCCCCACCCTTTGGACTAGGATCGACGAAGTCGGTGGTAGGACATGATAGGATCCACGCGCTCTGTCCCCCTACCCTTTGGATTTAGGTCTATGAAGTCAGCGGCAGGACATGATGGGATCCACGTGCTCCATCTCTCACCCTTCGGACTAAGGTTGATGAAGTTGGCGATCGGATGTGATGGGATCTGCACGCTCCGTCCCCCACCCTTCGGACTAAGGTCGATGAAGTCACGGTAGGATGAGCTAGAATTCACACGCTTTTTCCCCCCTTTGGACTAAGGTTGATGAAGTCGGCGGTAGGATGTGCTAGGATTCATGCTTTCCGTCCCCTCTTCGGACTAGGGTCGATGAAGTTGATGCTAGGATGTGATAGGATGCGCGTGCTTTGCCCCCCACCCTTTGGGCTAAGGTTAACAAAGTCAGCGGTAGGACGTGATAGGATCCGCGTGCTCTGTCCCGCACCCTTGAGACTAGGGTCAATGAAGTCAGCGGTAGGGCATGATAGGATATGAGCGCTTCATCCCTCACTCTTTGGACTAGGATCGAAGAAGTTGACGATAGGATTTGATAGGATCCGCGCGCTCCATTCCCCACCCTTCAGAATAAGGTTGACGAAGTTAGCAGTAGGACGTGATAGGATCCACGCGCTCTATCCCCCACCCTTCGGACTAAGGTTGATGAAGTCGATGGTAGGACATGCTAGGATTTGCGTGCTCCGTCCTCCCTTTGGACTAGGGTTGATGAAGTCACCGCTAGGACGTGATAGGATGCGCGTGCTTTGTCCCCCACCCTTCAGGCAAAGGTCGACGAAGTTGGTGGTAGGACATGATAGAATTCACATGCTCTATCCTCCACCCTTGGGACTAAGGTTGATGAAGTTGACGGTAGGACGCAAAGGCTTCCGTGCGTTCATGTCTTCATATGCCAAGATGTTATGGGACCTAGGGGCTTTGTGCTCTGCTTATACTCCATTGAGTCAACGCGGAGCCTGTCGACTCTGTGTGACATTTATACTCTGTAGAGTCGGCGCGGAGCCTGTCAACTTTGCACTCTATTTATACTCCGTTGGGTCATCGCGGAGCTTGTCGACTCCGCACTTTATTTATAATCCGTTGGGTCATCGAAGAACTTGTCGACTCCGCATTCTATTTATACTCTGTAGAGTTGGCATGAAGCCCATCAGCTCCATGCTCTATTTATACTTTGCAAAGTCAGCGTGGAGCCTGTCAGCTCCACGCTCTATTTATACCTCATAGAGTTGGTAGGAGCAAATCGGCTTCATGCTCTATTTATACTTCACAAAATTAATTGAGGGAAAATGCTCTACGGGATGTGGAACACAAAGTGACACAGCTAGAAATGCGAGAGGTTCACTAGAAAGCTAGGAACGGTGATGCTACCACGGCGATTGTGGCGGACACGCTTGCCGGTGCTGAGGAAGATGTGCATGTTCCCAGTGAAACACGAAGCTATAAGCTCAACTTCTCGTGGAAATGAGATGAGAGTGACATGGGGAAGACTGTGATGTGGCCGGAAGGGTTTTATAGGCATGAGACGGCCGTGGTTGGCTCACGAGTTCTCGCGAGCATGGCGGAGAGACAACACTCTAGGTTCTTCTCAACGGTGTGCGACGCATGAAAGCAGACAAGGGGGAAGAGATGTGTCACGTTGAGGTGATGCATAGGTGCTGACAGCGGAAAGAAACCATGGGCATGGCTTCCAAAACCGGGGGCATCATGGCGAGGCCATGGCGGAGCTAGCGTGGGCGTGAGGTGGAAGAAGTTGGTTGATGCGCGGGCCCAGTGCGTCAGCGGGAGAAGGAAGAGAGGCATGATGGGTGGGGTCTGGTCCCACTTGTCGGTGACATGAGTTAAATTGAGAGAGAAAAGATGCATTCTCCAAAATATGCTTTCGCGAGATGGGAAGAGGAAAGAGTTAAGTGAAGAAAGCATATTTGCTCAGCTGAGAGGTTTGTGGAATTTTTATACCTAGCAAACGAGCTCCAAAAATTATCAAAATTTTTGTGGAAGCTCCTGACGTAGTGCAAATTATCGTGTAGTTTTCCATAATTTTATCTGCCTTAGATATTTCTGTAAAATAATGCTACTGTTTTGATATGATGTCACTATTTGATTTGCAAAAATTTTTGGAACATGTTCACAAATGTTCAAAGTTTTATTTTCAGTACCAAGAACTTATTTTTAAATTTTGGAATTGGTTTCTACTGTGAATTCTCCCATGCCACTTTTATGGATCATCTTTTCAGATTCGATTTTCAATTCAAATCTAATTCTTTTGATTGCGCATTTTTCTTTTTCAAAAATTTGGAGTCACAATTTATTTTTCAAAGAAACTCGAACAAAAGTCAATGAAATAAGATGCATGCAAAAAGTTTTAAATTTTACTCATTTTTGGAATTCCCTAAAATTCGGGATGTTACAATATATTTACAAAGAAGAAAAACAAATTTTCTATCACATGGAAATTTGAAAGACTCGGCAGTCGGAACCTTGCTTTTTTCAAGTGTGGCATCAGCTCTATTCTCCTTATGTGTTAAAGTTTGAAAGGTACATTAGCTGTCTTCTCTTGATTTTGGGTTGAGTATCTAACGAACAAACCTGTGCTGCTACGGATGTTTTATACTATTTACAGGTAAAAAGAGTAGTAAGACTGGTACAATTCTTGCAATTGTGCTGCCTGTATTTGCTGCCATACTGGCAGCCACTGTAACTGGCTTTTGTTTCTGGAGGAGAAGACCGGCAAAAACACCTCCACTAGCACCACTACTGTGTAAGACCTCTGAAAATCTGAAACCATGTACTGACAATGAGATGATCGGTTTCCCCCTATGTTTACTTCCTAAGTGATCTCCTACAGCTGCATCTCGTTCGGAGAGCATCGAAAGTATCGACTCACTTATCCTAGATCTATCAACACTTCGAATCGCAACAGAAAACTTTGCCGAAAGCAATAAGCTTGGTGAAGGAGGATTTGGTGTTGTTTACAAGGTATTCGTACGCATTTAACATTTTAACTGTAAGCAAAACCAGAGCCTTTGTAGCTATACACATCTTTCAACAAGTACTATTTATCGGCATCTCCATTTGTGCAGGGATCCCTACCTGATGGTCAGGATATAGCAGTAAAAAGGCTCTCACAGAGCTCTGGGCAAGGGATAGGGGAGCTGAAAAATGAGCTGGTTTTGGTGGCCAAGCTTCAGCACAAGAATCTTGTCCGGCTTGTCGGCGTTTGCCTGGAGGAGCATGAGAAGATGCTTGTCTATGAATACATGCCCAACAGAAGCCTAGATACCCATCTTTTCGGTGCATTTCCCCCTTTCCTGCTAACAATTTAGCACTACTACACCAATTGCACAAGCAATTCATGCCTCTAATGCTTCTCATTTGAATGACAGATCCTGACAAAAGCAGTTTGCTAGACTGGGGAAGGAGGCTGAAGATAATAAACGGAATCGCTCGAGGATTGCAGTATCTCCATGAAGATTCCCAGCTGAAGATCGTTCACCGGGACCTCAAGGCAAGCAACGTTCTACTAGACTCCGATTATAACCCCAAGATTTCAGACTTTGGTTTAGCGAGGCTCTTTGGAGGTGATCAATCGCAGGATGTCACAAACCGCGTTGTCGGAACATAGTAAGCACATTCAGCTGTACCACTACCATCACAGGAGTATCACGGATAGTAAATTGAGCTACTTATATTCTTATTTGAAGTGGATACATGGCGCCAGAATACGCCATGCGTGGGCACTACTCCATCAAGTCAGACGTGTTCAGCTTCGGCGTCCTGATCTTGGAGATCGTCACGGGGAGAAGAAACAGCGGGTCCTACGACAGCGAGCAATCAATCGATCTATTAAGCACTGTGAGCACCAACTGCCTATCCACTTCGTCGTCATGCCCAATTGAGCAACCATCACATGTAATGACAGTTAATCTGACGCAGATATGGGAGCACTGGACCGTGGGAACCATCGCGGAGATGGTGGACCGGTCCCTGAGCGAGCGCGCGCCGGGAGGCCAGATCGTCAACTGCGTCCACGTCGGGCTGCTGTGCGTGCAGGAGAACCCGGCGCACAGGCCGGACATGTCGGCCGTGAACGTCATGCTGAGTAGCAACACGGTGTCGCTGCAGACCCCCTCCAGACCGGCGTTCTACATCCAGAAGAGCGCTGGGCCGGGGGCGTACTCGGAGTCGTTCGTGGGGACCTTGCCGTCTACGGGGAGGCCCGTGCCCATGTCGCCCAACGAAATGTCCATCAGCGAGCTTGAGCCAAGATGACAAATGTAGGGGAGATGTATTTCCTCACGAGTGTGTTGTATCGTACATATATAGTTTTGTCTAGGTGCAACGGTGTGGAGCTCCTAATTGTCATCTTGTAAAACATTGCATACACGTATAGTAGACTGAATCTGGGAGTTGTTTTCAATAATCTGCAACCTTAAAGCGTTTTCGGCAAATATGCTGTTTTAACCCCTTCCCAAACTCGAACTGAAAAAAAAAATAGGACTTGTTATAGAGCAGAGAAGAGGGAGAGTTGAGTGCCACCAATTCACACTTTTGAGAGTGAAATTAGGGCTTTGGATCCCCTCTATTGTGTACTCACATCTCATGTATTTGCTACATCTCTAGAGTGGATTGCTTGTTTTATTATCGTCTACGGTTTTTTCTGCTAGGATTTCCACGTAAAACTTGGTGTTAATGGCTGATTTGTTATTTATCGTGCATATGTGTTGATTGACTAATGGACTAGCTTGTTATTTGGTCACCTGATTGTCATGTGGATAGTGTATGGTTGATACGACATATGCAAACATGATCTCCTTTGGTATGTCCCGGAGGAGCTCTTGATAACATTTTATAGTCGTGCACTACTATAAGGATATAAATTTCGCATGCATAGATTAAAAATGATGAAACACGATAAATGTGCTTGTAGCAAAGCTTGATAGCGTGCATGCCCCCAGATAACATTTGGGTGACTATACAATGAGAGCACTTATCTCGGGCGAAGGGATGGTAACGGGGGCATTCCCATCCCCAAACGTGTGAAAATCTCTTGATCCCGTTCCCGGTCGTGAGGATGGCAAAACTATTAGACCATGTGACCAGTCTAGATTATTTTAGATGATGAATAATTGACAACGTTGATTATGATATTACTTATGGTGTGTTGCGTGTGTGTGGATTGACTTGAGTCAAGTCGTGGACTTGTGCTCGTACGTGGTTGCGTGTTTATTTATGTGTAGGTATTGCTTGAGGCAGAACGTCGTCGATGATGGGATTGAAACTAGGTTCAGGTGTAACTGATGTTTTGGGATTAAGTTTAGGAAGGAACTAAAGTCCTATCGGTCAAAAATGTCATACGGGATGTTAAGGCTAGAGAACAATGCGTATGGAGATGATGCGTGGAAAAGATACAGGATGTGTGGTCCTGAAGACTTCGATATATGGAAGACTGGAAAATCGGAAGCGTAAAAAGAATTAATAAAACCCATGTTATGAATGGTTTTGGGTTCCTTGAAAAGTAGTGGGCTAAAAAGGCTGATTGGGGCGAAAAGACCCAGGATGAGTTGTATTAGGGTCAATGATGTATTGGAGTAGATTGAGGATTTTAGAAGTATAAAAAGAGACGGCCAGTTTGTTTGTGCCGTGATTTTTGTAAACAAACGTGAGGGCTGTGGCTTTGTTTGCCGCAGCTTTTGAAAAGGAAAAAGTGAATTGCTTTGCTTTGCACGCATACGTGATTTTTGCATGATTATGGCGTCCAGGCTTGAGATTAATTAGCGCGGCGTGCGTTGAAGAAGAAGAGGCAACTAGAAGACTTGAGAGACGGCGACTTATTCTCGGCGGCGTCGTAATCTTCCAGAAAGAGAAAAAGGGAGCAGCGGCCGTATAATCGGAGATACAGAGAAAAAGAAGTGGTGCGGCCGATTTGGTTCTTTTGGGTGTGCCGTGAGAAACAGAAGGAAGAGCGCTTAAAGCCGAAAAAGATAGCTGCGACGGCAGTTCGGTTTTGTGCCGTGAGTTTTGGAACGAAGTTGGAGGCAACGTGAAAAAGGTGTGGCGGCAGTTGATTGCGAGCCGTGGCTTGTTCCGAATAAAAGAAAGAGGCAGCAGGCCGGCGACGCCGCATCGCTCCGCGCGGAAAAGAAGTAAGGCGAGACGGGATATAGATCGATTGTTCCGTGCGAAAGAAAAACAATAAAAGCGGCGCTGTGCAGCGGCTGTTTGGATCGCAGAAGAGGCGAGTGCTTGGGCGTGATCTTTGGGAAAAGAAAAAGGAAGAGACACGCTGTGTTTCTTTCGGGCGGAATATACCAGAAAAGAGACAGCGCAGCGTGTGTTCTAGAAGGAAAGCTAGGAGCGCTCAAGAGAAGAAAGGCGGCACTGTTTGCGTGAAAAGCAAAAAGTGTATGCATGTGCGGCGTGCGGTGCTGAGATCAAATTGAAAGAGGTGCGTATGTGTATATTAATGAAGTTGGCTGTTGCTTGATTGCTAGTTCCAGTCAACAATGTTTACTATTTGACATCTTCTTTCACGTCAAGAAAATTGCATGCATGTGTGCTGTTGGCCAAATGAAAAGAAGTGCCTTGATCTTTTAAATTAAGAGCATGGTAGTTGCTTTTATTATTTGGTTGTGAGAAACAAAAGTAGTAGCTACTAGATAAAGTTTTCGGCAGTTTGCTCCGGTGCTAGGATTTTGTTTACAGATTTTGCTTAATCACATAATTAGGATTTAATTAATTTTAGTCACTATTTGCATCAGCGAGTTTGTTCATTTTATATCTCGAGTTCTAGATCTCCGTTTGATGTAATTCTAGTTAGGTTTGTTCAATAATTTTGTCTAGTTTATTTTGTTAAAGTTTGAGATCAATCAGAGTTACAGTTTTTTTATCGAGATCAGTTTTAGTGAGGATACAGTGTTCTGTCCAGAAATCTAAACGAGGCTTAAATAGGTTTTATGTTTAGGGAAGAGTGTTAAAATTTATTTTTAGTTTCCACAATCATTCACCCCTCTCTGATTGTCTATCTTAGTATGAATCGATACTACAAAAACCCTATTCCCCACCCCTGAGGGGGATACGGGTACCTGTGGGTTGCCCCGACTTTTTGGCTAGCACCTTTGTGACTATTTCTTTGTGACAGACAATTCAGTTAACAACCAATCAACAATAGCTATATATATCAAGTGAGTGCAGGTATACGAAGAGTTCATTGAACTCAGAATTGAACAAGAAAAGGAACAAAGAAAACAAATTACCAGGAAAGGTTGTAGATTGGAAAAAGACCAACTTTCTTTAGACAATCTACAGTGTACGACTTGGTGCCACTAGCCAACTGACAGAAGCCTTCAAAACCATAGTAGTAGCAAAATACTTAGAGAATGCAAAGACTATCAGGCTACATCTGACAAAATACAAGCAAAACTAGAAAGTTACAATTGAAGAATCTGTTCTCTTGAGAACAAACCTGCCAAAGATTATGGCCTTGAAGATGGGACTGCATTATTGTGTATACCGCATTCATGAAATCAGCTGTTGATTCACCGACATCAGGCAAACTAATCTGAAAGGTGTGAACTTTCATATTAATTATGATGAAAAATGAATGAGTTCTTTTTTAAAATAAAAGGGAACATGGTGAGTACACTTTAGTGTAAATTGAATAAAGGGTGAAAAATCCACACGGACAAAATAGATGGACAAGTAGTATCTTACAACAGCAATTCCTCTATAATTCAGTGTAAATTGAAGTTTTCATAGAGGATGCATGAACAATCAACATTTATTGAGCTCACTTGTTCTAGCTTCGGAGGGGAGGGAGGCAGATCTGGCGGTCCAGCCCCCGGGAGGAGCTTGTTGTAGCTATGCTGGGTTGGGAGGAGCAGTCTAGACTCCAGTCACCGCTCGCCGTAGGCTCAGGGCTCACTGTGGTACGGAGGTGCGGAGCGGAGGGCCAGAGTTCAGAGAGGAGCGGAGGTTCGGTCACTGACTCGGTGGCGTGGGCGCGAGCACCGGCAATGGCACTGCGCTGTGCGTGGTGCGCCGCAGCCGCCACTTCAGAGGGAGAGGGAGGTAGATGGGTGAGAAGTAAGGGTGCAAACGGATCGGATACGGACGGATAATGCCTCTACCATATTTGTTTTCATATTTTTTTGGATACGGATATGAATACGGATAACTCGAATACGAATATAAATACGAATAATATCGAATACAGATACGGAGCGAATATGAATCGAAATGAATACGGTTACGAATATTTATCGGAACATGAAAACCCCTTAAACTATACATCCAGAATTAACGAAAATACATAAATAGTTCATCTTGTCAAAACATTCATGAAATCTAAACACGCATAGTCTTTTCATCCACAATGAAAATATACTCAATAGTCGATCATAACATAACTACATAAGTAGCAACAAACGTACAATTCATGGAAGCATTATGGATATTGGAGGCATTATGGGCTAGATGGCTATTGGGCTAAAATCCCGGATATCCGTTTTCGTAATATCCGGATAATCCGTATTCGACGGATACCATGCTTACTGTATTTGTATCCGTATCCGATAAAAAAAATCCGTATCCGTATCTGATCTGAGAATTATCTGAAAAAAATCCGATCCGACACAATCCGTATCTGTATTCGTCCGGATCGGTCGAAAACTATCTGATCCATTTTCACCCCTATTGAGAAGAACTAAGAACTGATGAGCGATGAGGCACTGAGCGGATGATTAGGGTTTCGGTAGTGTGGGCCATTTGGGCCGAGGCATGTCCGTGCGTGATATGTCAGTGCTCCAGTCCAACTCCCAAATGCAATTGGCTCATTGCTTAACTGTTTATATGGGGCCCATGCAGGGAATAGGGACGGGGAGCGGAGGAACGACCCCACCCCCAGTTCACCTGATGGGGAATGGTTGTGAACCAATTCTATTCCCATAGAGAAAGAAAATGCCCTATCATTGTCCCTTAATAGGGGAATTCCCCACTGGAGAACGGGGAATGGGCCCCATTGTCATCCCTACTCGAGCCTGAGTCTACTAACCCTCCACTAACAGGTCATGCAATATTACTACTAGTCAGGTCCTATGTTAATCCGCTAATAAGACAATAAACAATACTCAATAATGATCACTTTATTGCTAAGATAAGTACTCATACAAAGTAAAGTAGGTACATAAAGCTCCACACATACCAAATTACTAAAAGAGAAACTCTAGAACCAATGGCCCGTAGATCGACTCTCCTCCTCCCTTCCTACCCAGCTACTTAGCGACTCTGTCATTGCTACACTACCAAATAGAGTGTGAAGGTGTTGCGGGGGATTATTCTGGATTGATGGATGAACTACTTAATTTGGATGATGGAGGGAGTGATGCCTCCTATTTATAGTTGTAGGCCAGCAGGTATAGGTTGATTGGCTGGCCAGCTGTAACGCCCAAGATTTGGGCCAGTTAGCACCCTAATGGGCCTTTACCCTAGGGTTAAGGGTTAATAAAAGGGCACCTCTTCGTTTTTCCCCTGTGAGCCGCCACCCCAACTCATCTTCCAGTTTTTTCTATCTCTCTTCTCTCTCTCTCTCTTTCGTGCGGCTAGGAGAAGCCAGCGGCCGGCCGGCCACCCACGCAAGGCGGCGCGCGGCCAGGCGCGGCGCAAGGCTGCGGCAGTGCACGACGGCGCAGGGCGACGCGCGGCCGAGCGTGACACAGGGCGGTGCAAGGCGGCGGCGGCGCATAGCGGCGCGCAGCCGGGCGTGCCGCAGGCGTGCACAGGCGACGGCGTGCGGGCCCACGGTGGCGGAGTGCGAGCGCGCATGGGTGGCTGCGTGGCACGGCGTTGGCGCGAGGCGACGTGCGGTTAGGCGCGGAGTGGGCACGCACAGGCGGCGGCGTGCGGGTGCGCAGTGGTGGCGTGCGGGCACGCACGGGTAGCTGCGTGCAAGCGCGAGGGCACACGGCGGCGGAGGCGTAGGCGGCGCGTGCAGCGGCGGAGGCACCGAGGAGGCGACGGTGTGTGGCTGCAGGTGGCACACGGTTGTATGCGTGAGTGCGGCAGTGGCCTGCCGGGGGGCCGACCGGCGGTGCTAGTGGAGGCGGTGCCAGTCGAACCGGGGTTCACACTACCGAACGTTATGTCCGCACATGTTGTTTGTGCGTGGCCAAATAGCGTTCGCGCAGTTTCTCCCCGATCCAGCATATCGTTCATTGTTTTAGTTCCAATTCTTCGGAGTCGGACTTATTGCACCTCCGTCCTTTTGGTGTAGGTTCGCACTAGCTACTGAAGGAGTGACTGGGCGGTTGCGCACTTCAGATCCTTCGTACAACGTGTTCGTTGAGCGTACTTAAGGCAAGTACCTTGCGGCCGTAACTTTCTACTTCGTGTATCAATTACTCTCAATTAACTATTGCTTGCGCCTTAAGTATAATTGCTATGCTTGCCTTACAAACCCTGTGAATGTAGTAGTTATATTATGATGACTTAGTGTAGTCGATGACATGTTTTAGTCCTGTTAATATTTTTCATGCCATCACTAGGGATTTAGAGGTAAGGCTTCAGTAATTAATGTGGGTTAAATTATGAACATGTTGTAATGTAGGTTAGTCGGAAGCACACGTACACCCTAGGACTGTTAGGTTTATCATATGAAATTATGACATGTTTCTTGCTTGTTGTTATGGGTAGGCTATGTGAGAGTACTATGCAATTTACCTATTAATCTGACTAATGACTACTTAACACATAGTAAAACTTGATTGATTGATAACCCTTGTGTAAACTATATTTTACTGTCCTATCAGGATCATTCGTAGGCCATCCTTTGCCCTATACGTTACGAACCCTCATCATGGCTCACATGGCCTTCTGCCTAGCAAACGCTTTACTCCTCATTGTGTTAATCTAGTTCTTCCTATCGTTACCGAAATCGCCTCAAACACGTGAACTGTTAATGATATTTGATTATCTGGCCTAGGGTTATCCATATATAGGAGAAATTGCCACCCACCTAGTAACGTACGGGGGGCTGTACACTCTCATTACTTAGGATGTTACACTCTGTCGAGGTTATACAGTCGAGGACGAGGACATGCCTGACTATTCTCGATAGCCGGGTATATGGGGAGTAACCACCAGTGCTATTGCTTTAATTTGCTACATAACGAATATCCTTTTGCCACAGTGCCGTTGTCTCTATTTTTCATCCCGTATCTATGTCTCTAGCAACTTAGTTCTAAGTCCCTAATCTTAATCTGGTTGCTTATTTGTTGCTGGCTTACATTACTTGTTCTCTACTTACCATGTTGTGACTGTTGTTGAGTACTTACTGAGATTTCCAAATCTTACACTTGCTCTTTCCTTCTCAGGCAAAAGGCCAGCTGAGTGATAGCATTATGCATGGGTGGGAACACTCACATTTACAACACCGTGGCTTGTCACTACTTTTTTATTTCATTTGTTTTCTTTTTGGCTAGAAGTGGACCGGTCCCATGTTTTAAACATTTATTACAGCTTTCGCTGATTTATTAAATAAGATCTTTAAAGTTTTAAATTCACTTGCAAAATTTATATTATCTTTGGTGATGACGTTCTATGGTATCATCTCATATTGATATGCGAGGTGTTACACTAGCCAAGTGGCATGCATGTGCGAAGTGCTTCATCTTCAAGTTTATGGAGAGGCAACATGGACGGCCGAGATGCATCGAAGATAGCATGAAAGCGAATCACACACGAACGTGGGTGCGCATTGCCTGGTGTGGACTAACTTGGCTAGGCGGTCAAGTCATGAGTGGACTGGGTAAGGCAGTGGTAGCTTGGGCTGAGGTAGCTGATCCGGTGACCAGTGGGCCTGGCCACTTGTGACCCCTCAGCTTGGGCCCGCTTAGCCTGGCCATGTGTAGGATTAAGGATAACCGACTAGAGGGGGGTGAATAGGAGGTTTTAAAAATTTTGCCAAATTAAATTAGTAATTCCAATTTCAATTCTAGACAAGAATACTAGAAGAATTGATCATACTCAATTATAACAATTCTAACCAAACAATTTAATAAACTACAAGCACAAGTAAATATATCAAGTATCAAGTTGCTCAACTAATAATTGAAATACTAAATGAGAGGAAGAAAATGATCACAATGACTCGGCGATGTTTTCCCGTGATATCGAAGACTTGCCGATCTTCACTAGTCCACGTTGAGGAAAGCCCAAGCGCTCTTCGACCGGCTCCACGAATTAAGCCTTGCTCCTCAATCACTAGGGTAGCTCTTCCTCCTCTCCGGAGATGGAGAGCTCCAAACCACTCACAAATTGGCTCCGGGCTTCTTCACAACCTTCTTGAAGAAATCACCAAACAAACAACCTCCTTGCCGTCTAGGTGCCGGAAAGTACCAAGAGAATATACCTTTGATAACGCTTGACGACGCTCAAGTGCATTTGGATCAACTAGAATTAAATGCACTTGAAAAACTCTCCATAAATTCGAAATGAATGCTCAAGAGAGAAATAAGAGTGGAGTTAATGCTCTAGAGCTCAAATGTGTTCAATGCAACTTCAGCAACCTGCCCAAGGGCAGATGGAGAGGTATTTATACCCCCACCAACTAAAACTAGCCGTTGTTAAAAATTATTCTGAAAAATTCAGGAAAATCGAAATTACCACTGTACAAAGTGCGGTATTACCGCATTTTACTGTAGCACACAGTAACGACTATGTCAGACTGTTCAGAATTAGCCGTTGGAATTTAGTGCGGTATTACCGCTCTGCGGTACTACTGCAGGTCAGTGCGGTACTACCGTAATGCGGTAGTTCCACCGTGCTGACACCTGTACTACCGATTTCTGGCCAGTTAAGTTTTCACTCGGGGACTCTCTGGAAAAAATATTCCGAAAAACGGTAATACCGCGGTACTACCGCACTGCGGTAGTTTCGCCGTTCAAAATCCGGTACTACCGATTTCAGTGAGTTGAAGTCCCCGGAAGGGTGTTCTCTGAAAAATACATACTGCATGAATCCCGGTGCTACCGCACTGCGGTAATACCGCAGGTTACGCCGGTATTACCGCACTGCGGTAATACCGCATGTGGGTGCGGTGCTACCGATTTTCCTGAGAGGGCAGAGTGAGTTTTCAAAGTTATTTTCAAATGCATGCATGTTCCTAGATTGATCCAATGTGCACCAAAATATGCTATCAAGCTACTTTCATAGATCCCTCTTAATAGTACGGCATCTAACCTATAATTCGGTCTTTCACTTTTGCTCCCAAGATCGGTGAAATTGAAAAGAGACACTAAACTTTATGTACCTCATCTTTGAATTCTTGATGTCAACATTCCATGCAGCTTGTTCTTCACCTTTGCACATATGAGATTATATCTATACAAACTTAGCACACACATTAGTTCCATATTCATAATTCGTCATTAATTACCAAAACCCTAATTAGAGAGGCCTAGATGCTTTCACCATGGCCCATTGAGGTGGTTGGGCCGACTAGCCTATGGGCCTAGCCGACCGATGGTCCCTCCTGATGCCATGTCAGACGAGTTGGTCGGCCAGTCTAGGGTTAGGCCAGC
Organism: Melocanna baccifera; assembly: GCA_036346265.1. Classification (NCBI taxonomy): domain Eukaryota; kingdom Viridiplantae; phylum Streptophyta; class Magnoliopsida; order Poales; family Poaceae; genus Melocanna; species Melocanna baccifera. The sequence goes on along the minus strand of CM070694.1, from coordinate 19,098,033 downwards.
TAGGCCATTGGATGAATTTATGTCTTCTTCATCATTTTGTTCGATTTCTACGTCTTTTTATCGTATTTCCTGCAAAACATGTAGATGTATAAATTATATGGAAATATTATCATAAATAATCTTGAACTTAGATTATAACCTCATGTTACTTTGCCTTTTGTAGGAATTTTGAGGATAAAATACGGGTGTAAACCCCGTCAACACGCGCCGAGGGGGCCACGGTGTTGAATCGAAAATGACCAAACTTCTAAATATTCAGCGAAACTTAAATGATCAAGAAAGCAAACCAGACAAGCACACGGGATTTTTCCAGAGTTCGGAACGTACCTCATACTCTACGACTAATAGATCACACTGCTGGCTTTCCTGCTTTTGTCACGATCATGCCTCTCTTTTGTCACGATCATGCTTCTAGGCTAAGCCCAACACCAATCAGTCTATTTTGTTGTATTGGCTTTCCTGCTTTTGTCACGATCATGCCTCTAGGCTAAGCCCAACACCAATCAGTCTATGAGCACTACTACCTTCTCTGTTTTCGTTTGGAACGCACCTCATACTCTTTGAGTTTATACGTCTAGTTGAACTACTACCTTTTCTGTTTTCGTTGAATGAAAAAAGGGTAGAGCACGCTGCGTGGAAAAAAATTCCTTTGAGAATAAGACTATCAAAGAATTTCTGGTACAGTTTATGCATTTTTTAGAGACTATTTGTATTAGCTTCTATTTATGATTTATACTTAAAAGAAGTTAGAAACCAATATAAGCATTCGGCTCATTTTGACTTAAAGTTAGCTTCTGCTTTTGGTTTCTGTTTTTTTTACTATTCAGTAATTTCGTCTTTTTATGATTTTTTAGATGTTTTGGACTTTTTTGCCTTTTCTTTTTTGTCGTATTCCTTTGTATTGTCCGTGATGGGCTAATATTTTTTTTAAATTTTTTTAAATTTAATTATATCAAATAAGTCAACTCAGCTACAGTAAAAAATAAATCAGCTACAATAAAAAACTATAAGCCAACGCTATTTTGAACACCCTAGAGGCTGTTTGTATTAGCTTCTTGGAGAAGGAAACCAGTATGAGCATCCGACTTCCCGAAGCAGCTTCTCCACTCCTCTCGCTCCTGTCTTTTTCTAAGGATAAGATAAGGGGTCACGAGCGCATCACACGTCTCACTTCTCTCGCTTCCGTCTCACACACGCATCTCTCCCTCACTTTCTCCACCGCTTGCTCCTTCTAAATCCACTTCTTTCAACTACTACTATTTATTTTTAGTCAAAAGCCATCAGCCATATCAATACAACATCCCCTTAAGCGTGCTAGTTTTCTTTGTTGATGTTAAACTTGTATTTAACCATTCAATCCTATAGATATTACTCGCTATAATAGAAATTGTGAAAAGAGAATTTTTACCTATATTCTTCTAATAGTATGGAGTGGTAGTAGAAATTAAATCTGACTACGATTTTTCTAAAAGTATTATAGACTTTTCATTTTAAATACTTTTTTTATAGTGTATTATTGACTTTTCTTGAACATAATCTTAACACATTCTTCTCGAACGCACACCGCTGCCTGTGCAGCTTGTTCACCACGCCGCCGCCTCGTTCTCGTACATACGCTGCTTGTCTGGCGTGTCCGCCATGCCGCAGTTGAGGAAGGAGGCGTGCGCTGCCGCCTCATCTCGCACGCGTGCCACCGCCTTGTACAAGCACCACCTGTCTGGTGCATACGCCACATTGCCGCCAAGGAAGGAGGTAGAACTGTCTGACCATCGCCTACGTAGGAGATGTCGCCAGCGATGCCCTGCTATTACAATTTTACTCCTTTTGAAATTTCTACTGCTCATACTACAGGAAAAATATAACTAAATACTAACTAATTTCATCTATTAAATAAAAAAATGAATAGCTCGAATTAAATTCTTTGTGCTGTAAAAGAGCTCGAAATACATGCTGAAAGCTCCTGACATAGACCAGTTACAGGAGCAATGCAACCTTTCCTTTCTTTCATGATCTTGTCTGGCAAGACTGGCACCACCCAGTTGCTAGAGACAAAGAACAGTGCCAAGCACTGGTTGGACGTCTCAGTTGGTTCGTGACAATCCAAGTCAACCCACCAGAGTTCAAAAAAAAAAGTCAACCCACCAGTCAACTCCTCTAATCCACCCCTCTTTTATTACTAGTAGACACGTACATGACCTCCCCTCTCCTCACCGCTCGTCACCACCACCATATCCATAGCCTACTTCTACCTCATCACCACCAGCCTCATGATCTTCATATTCCTCCACACGCCCCTCACCACCGCTCAGCTGCTGTCGTGGCAACTCTGCAACGATACTAGCGACAACTACATGGAGAATAGCACATACCAACTAGACATCACTACTACAGAAAACCGTATTACAGATGGTTGGAAAATGTCATCACAGACGGTTTCGTGAGTCGTATGAATTGATGGGTCAGTAATGATACGAGGTCATCATAGACGGTTTTCGAACTATTTGTGATGTAAATATTATAGACGGTTCTTAAGTAAAAACTATCTGTGATATTGGATTATCACATACGATTTTTAGCTAAAAACCGTCTATGATAGTTGATTATCACAGACGATTTTTACTTAAAAACCGTCTGTGATATTCCTTTCTACCCCTAATTCTACTTTTGTTTATTGGCTAGTCTTAGGAAGTACTAGCTATGCCCTCTGAAACAAGCAGATCAATATGTACATATACATCCAATTCACATCTCAATTCATTTCACAAACAAAAACATCCATTTCGCAAATCAATTAATTGAAATGAAATAAAATATCCATTAACAAATACACAATTACAATTAATGTAAATCTTATCTCAAACAAAAAATCATTCTACGTTGTAGAACTCTCCATCTAATTTTATGACTCTAGCCACAAAAAAAGAACGTGCACTCTCCTCGAATTCGTGCAAGGTCGGGCTGTTACAATACAGTTGTAGGGATGGGCGCAGCCTATCGATAGGAATATCAATGTGCGTATATATATAACCTGATAAGTATGAAATAATTATGGGAAGATTGACAAACCTTAGAATTGGTAATCTTCAAGGAATCGAGTAGCAGTTTCATATGGTGGCAAACGTAGAATCCACACGTGTTGCCTGGCGGCTGCTGGTGGCACTGTAAAAAATAGAATGTGTTAATTTAAGAGGCATTACTACCAACTATTGTATAGGATTAACTAATGTGTACTAGCGAATACCGAAAATTTTTGAACATGTTTCAGGCCATTGGCCCCTTCCATCGAGCGACGTGCTTCTGCAACGTACGTAGCGAACGACCTACGTGATTCGAAAAAGTTAACCTTAGTCATTCGGAAAGAAAGAAAGAGTACAATATAGTTATGTATGGAGAAAATGTACTTATCTATCGATTAATTGACCGATAATCAAAATATATTGCCTTATTCTATTTTGGTGCAATTACAATTAAAATCCAATGGAATCCCTGATTGTAGGGCATAAGTACAAATTCCTTATCGCGGTGAGCCAGCAGTGCTATTGTAATGTACCTCTCGATGAAAGATGCATCCTCGTTGATGGTATGCATAGCGACCAAGTGTGGGTCCAGGAAACCAACTGGTGATTTGGATGATCTAGTTTCAGTCACCATGTGTCTATATATATACACACAAAAGCAACAAATTATATATGACATTTATTGGTATTACATAAACGGAGACTGTAATTGTACACACTTACAGCGTCCAGTATCGAATAAGTGAGGCGTCGATAGCGTTGAGCGTGAAAAAATCAAATAAATCATTAAAGGTCACCGCAAAGACACAATCATGAACTTCGTGCTGTAAATGATCCGGCCTGAATTTGACAATGATACCTGAGCGCTTTTCTCCCTATGGCTTATTGGTCTGTTTTATATACCAAGAGTGTAATCTCTAGCAACCAAGTATTAGGGTTACGAGGCGCTCTGCTGGGACGATCACCAGCTCGCCTAGCACCAATTTGCGGGCCAATGGCAGGCATGGGATATCATCATCGGTTTTCTTTGATTTGCCCCTGCTGCCTCGGCTGTAGGTCGACTTCATAGTAGTCGATTGTAAAGGTAGCACTAGTGCAAGTTACTTCACCGGGAATAGCACCTGTGGATGTGGCACCGATGCAGGTAGCGGTGGTACAGATAGCTCCTGTGGAGATGGCACCAGTAGGGCTATAAACGAGCTGAGCTCAAGCGAGCTTGACCTGACAAGCTCGAGCTCGGTAGAAACTCGAGTCGAGCTCAAGCGAGCTTGAGATTGACATCGAGCTTAAAACTGGGCTTGAGCTCGGCTCGTATAGGCTCAGTGCCGAGGGAGTAGAGAGGAAATACCGAGCGAGTAGCTAGAGGAGGTGGCGCTGGAAGGCCAATCCGGCTGGAGGCACGGGGGAGTCGTTGCCGTAGGAGCCGTGGCTGACCTGTAGGGGTAGGCCGGCCATGGATCTGACCAGATCCGGGTTGAAGAGGCGAGAGGGGGCAGCAGTAGGGGGGCGAGGAGGTGCGACGGTGGGGGACGAGGAGGGGCGGCGGCGGGGAGGCGGTAGGGGGGCGAGGAGGGGTAGTGGCGGGGGAGAGGAGGGGCGGCGGTTGGGGGGGGGCGAGGAGGGGCGGCGGCGAGGGGAGGAGGAGGGGCGGTGACGGGGGAGAGGGGGGCGAGGAGGGGCGGCGACGGGGGGCGGCGGCAGGGGGAGCGAGGAGGGGCGGCGGGAGGGGTGAGGAGGGGTGACGGGGGGGACGAGGAGGGGTGGCGGCTGGGGAGAGGAGGGGCGGCGGGTGGGAGACTGGGAGGATAGGACAGAGAAGAGGTGGGTGGGACTTGGGAGGCGGATGGAGGGAGATGGAATGGGCTGGGCTAGGGGTTATTCGGTTATGGGATAAAAAATCTCAAACTCGTGAGCTATTCGAGCTCGGCTCGTCGAAGCTCGCGAGCTTGGGATCAAGCTCGAATTCGGCTCGTTTGGAACTCGAGCGAAGCTCGAATCGAGTCTAGAGTGAGCCAAGCTTAAGCAGCTCATGAACCTCGAGCTTTTTTTACAGCCCTAGGCACCAATGCATGTACCTCTGGTTCGGATTGCCCTTGTGAACTTGCCACCAGTCAAGAAGCCTCCAAGCAGATGTCACTTTTGGACCATTAGATGAATGTTCCAATGGCTTACCCAAGAGTCACGACCTCGTTGTTGGGGGGCTTTGATAGCGGGACGATCTCAAAATTGGCATGCACACCATCCACATTCACTTTTCTGAAGCCTGGCGTTAAAGGTGCACCGTGCACCCTGGCCTCGTGACTGGACGGATATGCCTAGCTCCAAGCAGCGCACAAGGCAACGGGGGCATATCTTACTTGGAGCTTGCACTTCATAGGCTTTTACATAATGATACAAAATTAGCTACTCCAATAGGCCTATCAATGGATCGAGCATTCTAGATATTATAATTATTACCAGGATGTCATCCATAGAAAATTTGGCCTCGCTTTCTGTCGTATGATTGGACGTGCAGCTACTCCGATGGTTGAGGGGACTGGCTAGCATAGGAGTGGCGGCGGCGACCTACTGATTTTCTATATATCTTCGCATATCATCTCTGACAAAATCAGCAAGCTCCTCTCTAAGAGATACCTTGATCTCCTCTCATAGTCGTGCCTCACGCTCTGCTTTGGTTCTCTTCCTACTTTGATACAATTCAGAGTTATCTGAGAAACTATGTTTCCATGGAACATAAAGACCAAGACCTCTCGTATGACCTGGGTGCTCCTTGTTTCCTAGGCGCACAAGAGTATATATCGCTCCCTACTTGCCTAGAAGGATCCTTGGGAAGATTCTACACTCAGTGCATCCTGCAAGAACCTGACATGTCATTTCACTTCCTACGAAATTATGGAGTAATTACAAGCTACACAGTTCGATATCATACCAGGCGGTGGGACACTTCCTCGTCTGTAGGGTTTCGGAAGGAGATGTCCTCCGACGACGTAGTAGATGACCTCGCTCTAATCCAATTTCGAGCGCGCTCATCCGGAATCGTGGCAAATGGTGGGACGGTGTCCCGTAGGATTGCCTGCTTGTCCTCCTTCCTCCACTGCAGTATTTTACCCGCATACCCAGCTGTACCGAGTCTGTGGGGGTGTGTGTTTTTAGCCTGTAGGGCCTTGTGCGCCGCACTTGCACTTCTAAAATTTTTGGTTATCTTCATCGCCTTAAACTCTTCCCATTGTGGTTCCAGAAATGGGTACTTAAGAAAGGCTGTTAGATCCTTCTCCATGTACTGCTTGACAAGCACGCTCTTGAAGTTCTTTTGCCAACCATGTAAGCATCTCATTTGATGAGCTCCTAGCGATTTGCTCCTTCAACCATTGGTTGAACCTACTGTTGTGTTGTCTCATGATCCAAATATCCGGCCGCTCCGGATTCTGTTGCCGAAGCAGATCCTTGTGCTGGTCGACATAAAGGACCACTTCAGTCATATAATCAACACATATCTAGAGTGATTGTTTTCCTTCCGATAGTTCCGATACTCTTGAGCCTCCCCTCATGAAAAGACTGAGGCATACTTATCGGTTGAATCTGAGCCATATAATCGACACAAAACTCAATGACATCTTCACATGCATAACCTTCAACGATACTACCTTCCGACCGAGATCGATTCCGTATATAGAACTTGAGAAATCTCAAGAACCTCTCAAACGGGTACATGCTACGTAGCAATACGGGCCCACATATTTTTATCTTCCACACAACGTGAACAATTAGATGTACCATGATATCAAAAAACGAAGGAGGGAAATACATCTCAATATGACATAGAGTCATCACCACCTCGTCCTGCAGAGCATCTAGTCCTTCGGGATCGATGACCTTCTGAGCAATTGTGTTAAAGAAATAACACAGACTCATGATTGTCTCTCGAACTTTGATCGGCAAAATATTTCGAATTACAATAGAGAGTATCTGTGTTATCAACACATGACAATCATGAGACTTTATGCTATTTAACTTCAAATCTTGCATCGAATCAAGTTTCTTCATGTTGCCGGAGTAACCAGACGGAACTTTGACACCATGCATGCACCGGCATACTTCTGTTTTCTCAGCCTTGGACATAGTGTAACATGCAAGGGGAAGGTACGTTCGTCCATTATCTGTTTTTATTGGTGCTAACTCTGGCCTAATATCCATATCCACCAAGTCAAGCCGTGCGTTGACACCATCCTTTATTTTATCATGAATATTTAGTAAGAGACCAATCAAGCTGTCACATACATTCTTCTTTACGTGCATGACGTCGATGCAGTGTCGAACATCTAGGTACTCCCAATAAGGTAAGTCCCAAAATATCGATCTTTTTTTCAGATGTTCTTCTCATGAGCCCTCAATTTATGTCCCTTTCCGAGGATAACATCTAAATCCTTAACTATATTATAAACCTCTTTTCCGCTTAAATGCCTTGGAGCTGAACCGTCCTCCTTCTTTCCGTCAAATTGTTTCTTCGTTTTGCGGTATGGGTGAGCCCTCCGAAGGAACCGGCGGTGACGCATGTGCACGGTTTTGCGTGAGTGTTTCAGCCACACACTCTCGGTGCCATCTAAGTAGTGAGTATAAGTTTTGGCATCTTTTGTACTCTGACCCGACAGGTTAGTAAGGGCAGCATAACCATTTATGGTGCAGAACAATAAGGAGCGCAAAGTGAAGTTCTCTTGTTTATATGCATCCCATACCAATACCCCTTCGTTCCATAGTACTTTTAGATCTTCCACCAATAGTGCTAGGTACACATTAATATCATTCCCATCTTGACAGCAAAATATACTTTCGCTTCATACACAACTAAGGAGGAATGTTATAGATGCAGAGAGTCGCAGGACAAGTAATATGTCGGCTGCTCATGCTACTGAAAGGATTCATTCCATCATTAGTACTGTGTCAAAAAATCCATCCTCACAAACCTTATATTCCTTGGTTCTGCACCGAAATCTGCAAACATCTTATCGATATTTCTCCACTATGCGGAATCAGCAAGGTGTCTCAGCATTTTATCCTTTTTGCGCTCCTCCGAGTGCTAACGCGGCAGTTTTGCTTCCTTTGGATTTGCAAAAAACCGCTTCAAAGGGAGAATTATAGGAAGATACCATGCCACCTTTGTAGGAGGTCCTTTCTTCACCTATGTTCCCTCGCCATCATCATCTGATTGATTATTACATTTGTATCGGGATACGTTGCACACCGGATAGACATGCATGTTTGCATACTCTTTACGGTAGAGGATACAGTCGTTCGAATATGCATGTATTCTTTCTACTTCTATTCCCAATGGACAAAGAACCTTCTTGGCTTTATACGTGGTTCTAGGCAACTCATTTCCCCCCGAAAGCATGTCCGCTAGAAGACCTAGCAACGCCGTGAAACTCTTATCGAACCAACCGTTCCTTGTCTTCAATTTCAACAGTTCAAGCACAGCTGACAACCACATGTACTTTAACTTGTAGCACATAAACAAAGGTTTCTTCAAATCATCCATCAAGCTCTGGAATTTAACATACTCTCTTTCATCATAGTTCTCTTCTATATTACGAAGCATCTGATCCAGATTATCATCGTGCAGCCTATCCGAATCCAAACTACAATCGATATCATCTGGCGACATATCATTGATTTCACCGGCGATGTCATCTGGCGACATATCATTGACTTCGCTATGACTGGTCCAACACGTATACCCATTTTTGAAACTCCTCTGAATCAAATGCGTTTCAATCTGCTCTCGATTCTTAAACATCTTTAAATTCTCGAAGTCAGTGCATGGACAATACATATATTCCACCCCCTTATTCAACATATCCTCCTCGACAGCTCTTGTAAAAGTAGACACACCATTATTGTACTCTTCACTCACACAGTTCACGGTATACATCTAGCTTCGGTCCTATGTTATGCATATATATAACAACTTAGTATTAAAAACTAAATTAATTAATTATTACTACATATACACCACATGCATTAAGGCTTTGCTAACTTAATTCATATTAACATGTAGAACAACTATTTCCATAGCATGTATATATAACAGTCACCGAAAATAAGTTAGATCTAAATTTTGATTTAACGAAAAATAAATTTCATTACTAACTATATCTAGGACAACTAAGAAGTTGATGATTCTTCAAAGCTCTCCTGCCAAATAAGCCTCCTTCCACCAAAATAAATGGCCTGAAAGCCTTGCTTCCTCCAGTTGCAGCACCGGTTAGATCTGAATCGAAATGAAGACATATGTGGTTTTGAGCGGTGCAATAAATATATGGTGGGATTATCACAGACGATTTTTTAATAAAAATTATTTGTGATATTCTAGTATCACAGACGGTTCATCGGTAAGAACCGTCTGTGATACTTATTATTTCTGACACCAACAACACATATGGTCTCCAAATTAAAACCGTCTGTGATAGTGTCCACCACAGACGGTTTTGTGAAACCGTCTGTAATTTGGCGTCTACTATTAGTGTTTCTGTAATAGTGCACACAATACCTAGCCACCTCCCTCCAAGAGTACACCTCATCCTCCCTCTCCCTCTTCGCCTCCGGCTCCTTGGGTAGCTCCCCGGACGTCATCTATGCCCTCGCGCTCTACTGTGGTGACACTAACGCCTCATCTTGCGCCACCTGCGTTGCCACGGCCATCCAAAACACACAGCAACTTGTCAAGACTGTCACCATCTACGACGACCCATGCATCCTCCCTTTCTCCAATCAGGGCTTCCTGATCAGTCCTCCCTACAATAGAGGTATGATCGTCACTTGGAACTACAACTTTCATAGCCGTTGCCGGCCGACTCGTCAACGCCACCGCCGATTATGCCACGGTGATGAAGAATTTTTTTAAACAAAAATGATCACCCTGCGCAAGGTTGAAGAGAAAGTATCTCTTCGAACTGGTTCAAACTCTCAGTTGGCCGATCAATTGGTCCAATTGTATTTTATGAAGATCAGACGATTGCAAGAGTGGTCTGAACGTCTCTACTTGATCTGGCTGGTTCGATAGAGTTTTATGAAGATCGGGCACTACTGAAGTGTGGTCCAAAATTCCTCATTGATTGAAGCAGTCCGATGATGATCAGACGGTGTAGCTTTGGTCGTCGTTCAGACTGGTCTGAACGTTCACGCTGATTGAAACGGTCTGATGAAGATCGGACGATGCATTGTTGGATATTGTTCGGACTGATCCGAACTTTTTCATGTAATTGGATCAGTCCGATGATGATCGGACGATCCTGTCTTGTTCCCGAATGTTTTTGCTCTTCGAGTATGACAACGACAGTATGAAGAACACTTGAGCGATAGAGTAAACGCAAATCTTTTTGGTGATGCTCAAATCGCCACAACTTTTCTTTGATTTTCTCCATTAGTTATACATAGGTTATAGATTAAACATTGACTATGACTAGGATACTGAGTTTGACTCTAAAACCGAACTTTTATCTCTAAACTGATTCAGACTTCAACTCTAAAATAAATTCAGCAAGATTATTTCTAACAAATACCCTCTAATCCTTGCCGACTTAACCAACTTCCTTGATACCATGTAAGTTAATCATACGATAAAAATTGACTCATCCCAATACATTTGTGAGTGCATCAGCCCTCTGTTCTTCTGTTGAGATGTGTGTAATAGCTACTAGTCCTCTTCAACACATTCTCGAATGAAATGATATCTAGTATAAATATTTTTGCTTCTTCTATGAAACACTAGATTTTTCATAAGTGCTATTGCTGATTTGTTGTCCATAAATAATGTGAACGTCTTGATGAATTGTTTAATCAATTCATGAAGTAATCTCATCAAATAAATACCTTGACATATAGCTGAAGTTGTTGACATGAACTCTGCTTCACCTGATGATAAGGCTATACTCATTTGCTTCTGTGAGCACCATATAATCATGTTTTCATGTAAATAAAATACTATACTTGTCGTACTCTTACGATCAACTAGCTCACCGGCCAGATTACTGTCGCAAAAACCTTCAGACATTGGAGTGTTGTCATGCCTGACATATATCAAACCATGATCTATTGTTCCTACTAGATATCTGAGTATATATTTTAATGCTTGCTTGTATTGTACGGTTGGTCTTTCCATAAATCTACTAAATACTCTAACTAAGTATGCAAGGCCTGGTCGCGTATGTATTAAATACCGTAGACATCCAATTATACTCCAAACTTCAGTAGCATCGACTGGATCTCCTGTCTAATCTCTGTCAAGTTTTAGCTTTGGTTCCATGGGGTATTGACAAGGATTGCAACATGTCATGTCTACCTTCTCGAGAATGTTCTTTGTATAATTCGATTGCATGATTGTAATATTATATTTACTTTCTTTCACCTCCAAACCGAGGTAGTAAGTTAAGAGTCCGAGGTTGCTCATCTCAAATTGTTTCATCATCTCCTTAAATTCTTCAATCCTCCGATTGCATATTCCTGTGATAATGAGATCATCAACATATATGTCAAGTATCAGCATGTCCTTTTTTGTTTTTCTGGTATACAAAGCTGGATCTTGCTTGCATATTTCAAAACCAATTGTTATCAATGAGCTATCCAGTTTCTTATTCTAGGCTCTGGGTGCTTGTTTTAAACCATACATGGCTTTAAAAAGTCGATATACCTTGCTTTCTTGTTTTTTCACTTGAAAACCTTCCGGTTGTGATACATAACTTCTTCGGAAAGGTCTCCATTTAAGAATGCAGACTTGACATCCATATGATGAACTTTTCATCCAAATTGTGCAGCGAGAGCAAACATCAATATTACTATTTTTAATCTTGTAACTGGTGCAAGTACCTCTTCATAGTCTATACCTTTCTTCTGAACATAGCCTTTTGTCACATGTCTTACTTTGTGACGAACAATATTTCCATCTGCGTCTCTTTTCACTTTGAATATCCGTTTTAACCCTATTGCATTTTGATTATGAGGTAAATTTGTCAAGCACCTTATTCTATTCTTTTCTATGTAGTCAAGCTCTACCTGTATAGCATCCTTCCAATGTCTTTCCTTTAAAGCTTACTGAAATTCTGTTGGTTCATCAGCAGTGACCATCAGCAATTCTTCTGCTTATAAATTTCAGCAAAGCTTCGATAAACAGGTGTCTTTCTTGTTCAGTTTGAGAAATAAATGGAATATCCTCTGCAGCCTCCTGTGGACTAGTAGATGTACTTGTCATAGGTGTAACTGGTTCTTGAAGATGAAAATATTCCATTTCATCATTGTTTTCTCCTTCAACTGAGAAGAAAATCCACTTTAGTAGATTGTTTTCTTCTGATGGTTTTGCCTCCCACTCCTATGCTTTATATTCATAATAAATCACATCTCGACTCACCACAATTTTGTCTTCATGTGGGCTGTATAATCAGCTAGCTTTAGTTCCTGATTAAACTCCCAGATATATTAATTCTTTTAATCTGTCATCTAACTTCTTTATATGAGTGAGCACCTTTGCATAAGTTAAGCAACCAAACACCTTCAGGTGTTCTAGATTAGGTTTTCTTCTACTTAATGCTTTATATGGAGTCTTCCCTTCTAGAATCTACACTGCATATCTAATAGCCTCAGCCCAAAATCTACTGGTAACATTCTGGTTTTTAATAAACTTCTAGCTATATTCATAAATGTTCGATTTCTTCATTCTACTACTCTATTCTGTTGTGGACTATAGGAGGCTATGAAATACCTTCTGATTCCTTTCTCCTCACAGATTGATTCGAATTCTTGTGACAAGAACTCTTCTCCATGATCAGATCTAACTGACTTAAGTTTATGATCAATCTTCTTTTCAACTAGTGTCACAAACTTTTGAAATATGTCTTTGGTTTCTGATTTTCTTTTAAGCATGTAAACCCACATAACTCTAGAATAATCATCAATAATAAATAGAAAATACTTATTACCTCCATTTCACTCAGGAGTAATGGGACCACGGAGATCAATGTGAAGTAATTCTAGAGGATGTTTGCTTTTGTATTGTGCTTGTTGAGGAAACAAGACTCTTGTTTGTTTGGCAATAATACAACCTTCACATATTTGAGATGGATGATTGATTGAGGCAGTCCATGAACCAATTCTTTCTCTGTCATCAATTTTAAAGACTGAAAATTAATAAGATTGAGTCGATCATGCCATAGCCATGCCGTTTTGTCTACCTTGGCACTAAAACAATCTGGATTGGCTAAGTTGAGTTCAATCTTGTAAAGCCGATTTGTTGTTTTTATTACCTTCATCAGCAATTGTCATTTGTGATCATGCAGTAACAAGTATGATCCTTTTAGTGGCACATCGCATCCTTCTTCAGTTAGTTGACAAAGACTTATGATGTTATTGCATAGTCTAGGTATATAATAAATATCATTCAATGCTTTTTACTATCCATTCTTGCTTTGCAACAAAATAGTGTCTTTTTCATCTATATGAACAATTGACTCATCTCCAAACTTCACTTTACCTAAATAATCTTCATTTAGCTCACTGAATTTTTCTTCTGTCCAATCATGTGATTTGAAGTACCATTGTCGAGGTACCAAAAATTGGACTCCACCATTTCTTCTCCAACTTTCAGTAGTTTCGGCTGGACTTGTTCTCTAGTGAGCATCATAAGTTGTGTACTCTTTTCTTTATAGATGGACAACAGGAGTGCTGGCTCCTATTCTGTTTTGACATGAATCAAGTTTTCCTCTTCCTTCTTCTTCTTATATCGGTAGTCAACAGTGTAGTGTCCAAACTTTTGACACTCAGAACACTTAATATGACTTCTACATACTACGACATAGTGACCTTCTTGGCTTATCTTGGTTGTAAGAGGACTCACCTCGTATTACTTTTTCTCCACGACCAGTAGTAAAACCACAGCCTCCTCGACCAAAACCGCGGCTACCTTGACCACGACCACGACCGTGCCAATTTCCAGATCCATGACCACTTCCTTGACTTGGATTTGATTCCTGTCAATTTTTATTTTTAACCTTTACTTAACTTGTTACCAGCAATGCTTGATCAGTCCTAGTCTTACACCCTTTAAGCAATCCCTCATGTGTTTTGAGAGATCATGTTACCTCTTCTATTTTTATGTCTTCAAGATTGTTTGAATACAGAAGAGTTGTGACCACCGGTATGAACCTTTCGGACAGGATTCGTAGATATTTCTTGACAACTATAGTTTCTTCTAATTTGCCTCCAAGAGATCGAATCTTATTGGCCACCATAGTTAATTTGCCTACAAACTCATCTACCGAGTGAGTTTGACCCATATATAGAGCCTCATATTCTCTTCGAAGAGTTTTTAGTCGAACTTTCTTTACTCGATCTACTCCTTCGTGCATAATCCGAAGAGCAATCTAAGCTTCTCGTGCTGTATCTTTTCCAACAATTTGACTGACCATCGAGTCGGGTATGGCAGCGTAAATGAGAGCCAATGCACTTTGATCAGTCTTCATGTTGACTTCTTTAGTCTTTCTTTTTGGATTGAACTTTCCATTAGTGTTGATTGGATCAGTTACAACGTCCCAGACTCCTTGGGCTTGCATATTCATCCACATCTTCATAGACCATGCCGGGTAGTTCTCTGAATTGAGAACAGGATACGAAAGGAAATTTGGTCCTTCCTTCATTGTCGACGAAGATCCGCCTCTTGCCATGAGCTGTTCCTTCTACAAAATGATCGACACCAAGTTCTGATACCAGATGAAGAATTTTTTTTAAAAAAAAACAATCGCTTTGCACAAGGTTGAAGAGAAAGTATCTCTTTGGATTGGTCTGAACTCTTAGTTGGCCGATCGGACTAGTCTGATTGTTTTTTATGATGATCGGACAGTTGCAAAAATGGTCCGAACATCTTTGCTTGATCTAGCTGGTTCGATAGAGTTTTATGAAGATCGGACGCTTCTAAAGTGTGGTCCAAACTTCCTTGCTGATTGAAGTGGTCCAATGATGATCGGACGATATAGCTTTGGTCGTCGTTCAGACTGGTCCAAACATTCACGCTGACCTAAATGGTCCAATGAAGATCGGATGGTGCACCGTTGGATATTGTTCAGACTGATCCAAAGTTCTTCACTTGATTGGATCAATAAGATGATAATCGGACGATCCTGTCTTGTTCTCGAACGCTTGCTTTGCTCTTCGAGTATGACAATGATAATACGAAGAACACTTGAACGATAGAGTAAACGTAAATCTTTTTGGTGGTGCTCAAATCACCACACCTTTTTTTGCTTTTCTCTATTATTTATACACAGGTTACAGATTAAACATTGCATATGACTAGGATACTAAGTTTGACTCCGAAACTGAACTTTTATCTCTAAACTGATTCGAATTTCAACTCAAAAATGAATTCGGCAGGATTATTTCCAACAGGCGGACCCTCTCAGGTGGTTCGGCACGGGGGAGGAGGCGTTTGACGAGACTTATCCCAAGATTTACTCGCTGGCACAGTGCACTCCCGACATGACAGAGGCCAAATGCCGAGGCTGCTTGGGTGATGTAATTGAGAGGATGACACCCAAGTATTATGTCGAGAAGCCAAGCAGGAGAGTCCTTGGTGTGCAGTGCAATTTCCGGTTTGAGACATATCCTTTCTTCTCCGACCGCCCGCTACTTCAACTACCAGGGCCTCTAGGCTGTTGCCTACACCGGCGACTAGAGGTGAGTTGGACAGACCAACTTCATCTGCTAGTCCATTTATTTATTTATGTATTATTAGTATGGAAGTCAATTTATTGGGTATGTTCTTTCAGGTCATGACTTGTGGCTTTTGGTTGTAGTTTACTAGTCTAATGAACAGTGGTTGGTGAGAGAAGTCAAAAATCAAAAGCCGCTAAAAAGTTAAAAAAAATAGGAAGGAACATTAGATACTTAATGTCAATTATGTTTTGCTACCGTGGCAGAGCCAAAACTAGATAATCTGAGGCTGGGTTTTGTTTCTCTATATTTTGAGGGTTTCGTAGAAAATTTCTATACATGCAGAGTGTTTATGTAAAGAGTTTTGGTTCGGTCCATCTGGTGGTGTCGGAGGTGCCTACACCTCTAATACATCTGACCATCCATAAAAGAGGGGTATAACCATCCTTGCATATCTATTATGTTTGAGGGAAGACTTTACATTCTCACTGATGATCAAGTACGAGAATTCAGAATTGGAGAGAGAATCAGAAGAAGGTTGTGCCGGTGAGGCCGCGGTGGAGGAGGTTGTGGGCGATGTTGTCCTAGGCCTTCTTGGAGCTCTCCGATTGCACAGGGTTTTCTGGAACCATCTTGTAGTCGATGAGGTCGCATTGGAGCTCTAGGTCCATCTCCTCCCCCTCACCTCGCATATGTTGTGCAACACGCAGTAGGCGCCAAGCACCATGGGTAGGTCCTAGAGCTTCACCTCCGTGCGCTTCTGCAGGCACGCCCACTAACCCTTGAGCCACACGAAGGCATCCATGGCGACATGCTAGCGCTCGACCACCTTCTCGTTGAAGGCGTGCTACGCCCAAGTCTGGTTCTAGTGCGTGTAGGGGACGAGCACCCAGTCCGTGAGCAGGTAGCTAACACCATCGACAACCTAGGAGCCGGCCATCTTGCCGGCAGCGGCGACGCTGGTGCAAGGCTGACTTGTAGAGCACTTGGTCGTCGAGCATGGAGCCTGGCCATCTGATGCAGATGTCCGTGAAGATGCCGTCAGGGCCGACGACCCCCTGGAGGGTGGAGTAGGAGGTCATCTGGTTGCGCTCCGTGTGGCGGCAGTTGAAGTAGGCGGCGACGGAGACCTTGGGCACGATGATGGGGATGTGGGTAGTGTACATGGCGCCGATGACGCCCGGGATGTCGAAGGTGGCCTCCAAGCGGGCCTTGAAGGCGGTGGCGATGGCCTGGTCGGGCCACTAGAGGTAGTGCGGCATGAGGAGGGAGCGGATTGCGGTGCAGACCTTGAGGACGAGCTTGTGGCAGGTGGAGACGTCGAGGCCGAAGTGCTTGGAGACAAGATAGAGGGGCTCACCAGTGGCGAGGTGCCAGACGCAGATGGCGACGCACCAGTGGCCGGGGATGGTGGTGCGGAGCATAGTGTCCTCCTTTGCAACTGCGGAGGCCAGCGCGTTGCAGACCATGTCGAAGGTGGCTCAGCCCATCCAGAAGGTGCAGCAGAAGTTGGCCTCCGGGTAGTCAAAGATGCTGCACTACTCCCACCAGGTGCGCAAGCGGTCCTTGACCAGAGCTGGACTTATCGGGTGAGGAGGGGCAGCGGAGGGAGGACACCGATGGTCGGCACAACGGACCTCGCCGTTGCGGTCGCGCATTGCCAAGTGAGCTCGACGAGGAGAGGAGGGAAGGGGCCGTATGAATTGTTCCCAGCCATTCGGTTTGGATCCGGTTTAGTTTAGGTTTTGTAACTGCTCCAATAAAATTACCTGTATGCCCTTCTCGCCTAGCACCACTCCTACACACCACTCCCGTACATCTGAGGTGTTAGCATCATCAGAGCCATATAACAGACTATATTTTATGGTTGAGAACGATTCAATGTACCGAACCAGATCTCTTATGCAAAACATTGTGGGCATCGACTGACCAACACTACACGCTCACCAACTAACCCCATGCTTTGCACAGGCTAACCATTCTAATTGATTAATTGCTATATTGCATCACTTAATTGTTAAATGATCCAGAGGCTTGACCAATTGCATATTGCTTTCTTTTTAAAACAACTATCCCAAGAAAAATTATCAATTGAATTGATAATAGTTTTCACCTACAATAGTTTGGTCATTTGAATTGATGGAAATTATCAGTTGACTTAGATTTAGTTACATACACACATACATATCCCAAGAAAAACTAAGAATGTTGAGTCCAAAACAAAAGGAGAAAAGGGAAATGTTCAGGTAAGTTGCTCATATTACTTTTCCAAATATCCAACAAAGTTGCATGATGCACTGTTCCGAATGTTTTTTTGCATTGTTCCGAATGTAAAAAAAAATAGTATTTGTAATGTAAAATTCATCCATACTGTAGAGAATAAAAACGACAAGTTGCACACAGTACCTGAATACTCCATGTACTATTCACATCTTCAACTTGCCATTGTCGCTTTTCACTGTAGATGTATTTGTATTTGAATTTCTGCAGCAACTAATAAAAATATATATGTACTACACCCACATGATTTTTTGTGATTATTGGAGAAACAGCAGTGCACAAATTGGACAACGTGAGCAGATGTCTGTATACAGCATGCACATAAAATCCTCGTTCAAAGAGAAAATAATCCACTCATCGTAACTTTCTCTTCCCATTACCATCTTTACGGCCTTACCTTGGTCTCTTTTGTTTTTGGGCATTCGGAATAGCGATAATTTATGATTTTTTATTATAGTTAGTTTATTTTTTTATTGTAATTGAGTTAACTTATTTAACATAAATAAATTAAAAAAAATTAAAAATAGAAAAAACATGTTAGTCCATCACGAACAATACAATGGAATACGAGAAAAAAAAGACAAAAAGTCCAAAAAAATCTAAAAAAAATAAAATTACTAAATAGTGAAAAAAAAGGTAGAAACTAGATGCAAAAGCTGACTTTAAGCCAAAATGAGCGGAGCCGAGCCCTAAATAAATAAACAGGACAACTTCTTTATTGTCTTTTTAAAGAGTCTTATCGAGATAGTTTTTTAAAAAAGATTTATCAACTTATTAGTATTCGCTGAAAAGAACTCACACCTTGTATCGTCACTCTACTTCTCCACCTGTTCACCCTTCCTCCGTAACTTCCCTGGCCTCACTGCCCACACCATCTCTCGCTTCCCCCACAGGCTACACCTTTCATTTATTCTCCTCTTCCTCCATTTGCCCACTCGAACAACTCCCTCTGCATGCTCCTATATACTTTTTCTTTGCATTGAAACATCTCGACGGTATCAAGTCCACCGTCACCTTTGCCGAGCTCTTCCTTGGTGTCGCCTCTGGTCGCACACCCCATAATATATCTTTCAGTATGCTCTTTGTCAAGAACTCAGATCTCACAACTGCCCACCATTAAGGAGGAAGATGCATCAGCTTGGTCCATCTTCTGGTGGATAAAACATGTAAAATTGGATTAGGAAATCCTAATAGAATTGGTAACTTTTATAAAATGGATTCAAACGAAGAATAAAAAATGTGTTCCATGCATAGAACATTTTTTTTTTGCTAAATTGAATTTTGGAGGACCTAGATTTAGCCAGGAATATTCTAGATTGAAACATTGTGCAAAACTACATGTGAGGAATCAAAACATGCTAATAAATCTATGATAAAACAAAACCTCAAAAAAATTGTAGGGTTCATTGTAATTTTCACCGTGTGAAGTTCGAAAATACTACAGTTTTGTTATCTGGATTTTTGCAAACTACATTTCAAAACAATGCTGTAATAGTAATAGATAAATATTACGGTAAAAACATGCCATTTCACATTAAAGTAGTGCGTCTAGAACAATTGAAATATATATTCTGATCGAATTAACACACTGACACATTAAATAGGTGGTAACCGAAAAGGCCGCAACAATTCTAATAGGTTAATATTTTTTAAACCAAACTACATTGCAATCTTTTCGGTGAACCATTACAATATTTGTGGTCAACTATTCCACCAAATGTCGATATTGTGAGTCTTTGAAATGTTGAACTCATTTATTCTTTGAAAATAAATGTAATCATTGTAAGAAAAGTGTTTCCATACTACTGAAAAATTACACAAAATGTTGTCACAAAAAGGAGCAAAGTTACACAAATCTTAAAAAACACATGTAGTATTACTGAAGTGGAGCAAATTTGCTTAATGTTTTGGAACTAATATAAGGTTGATATTCATTTGCAGAAAGAACGAGAAATGAGATAAGTACAATTCCAGTAGCTATTGCAGTGCCTACAATTGCTCCAATACTGGCTGCCATTGTAGCATGGTTTTATTCTTGGAGGAGGATGGTACTAGCAGCAAAAACGGCAACTGATGAATCAGTTAGCCTACCAGCATTGAAAAGTATCGTGGTTTAATCACATTTTCTTAGTCATATTCCACTGTCTCCTAATATTAAGGAAATTACTACCAACTTGCAGTTAGACCATATTTCCTTAATATTTATATTTAGTCATTTGTTTCGTCATTGTTTACTTCTCTCTTCCAACAGATTCAACTAGTCCAGATGACATTCGCAATATTGATTCTCTCCTTGACCTATCAACACTACGAGTTGCTACAGATGACTTTGCTGAACATAAAAGGCTTGGTGAAGGAGGCTTCGGTGTAGTTTACAAGGTATCGATCCCACCATATGTAACTTCACGCATTATACATCGACATCTCTCCATTAGTAATTTTCTTATACCTGTGTGCAGGGAGACCTACCTGAAGGTCAAGAAATAGCGGTGAAGAGGCTCTCACAGACTTCCAGTCAAGGAATAGAAGAGCTGAAAACTGAGCTACTTTTAGTTGCTAAGCTGAACCACAGGAATCTTGTCTCCAGTGCTCATTTTTAGCATCAGTCCGCGCGGAGGAGTGGGAGAAGGCGCGTGGGCCATGGACGAGATGGCGTGCGGCGACTGGGGTGGTGAAGGGCGTGGGGCACTGCGGCGGGTAGGGAGAGGAAGGGCGTGGGGAAGGGAGGGGAATGGCGTGGGGGCGTGGGGAAGGAACAGAACGTGGGGGCGTACTGTTGAAGGGAATGTGGGATATACTTGTGGTCTGGTTGCACGAGTAGGAAGAGAGCGCTTAGTTCCCTTATTTTGACTTAAACTTCTAATTTTTATATATTTTTTTATGAGAAGGGGTGAGAAAGATCGTACCAACCATAAACTTCTTCTTTTTAAGGAGTAAAAATTATGTATGTAAGTTAAAGAGTCACTTGTTCACTATATAAAAGGTAGAAGAAAAGTCAGAGTTTGGCGATCAGTTCAGGAGCTAAGAAATTGTCTCCAGTTCTCATTTTTAGCATCAGTCCGCAGCAGCTAAACAAGTCCTCTAGTGTTCCACTGCCTTCCCATTTTTCTTTGTGATTGCGAGAGATCGGGAGAGCAGCTAACACACCCCTCTGCCGATTCTCCCACGCGTCAATGAGTCAACACACGGCCAAACAAATATAACCGTTCGCCCCCTGCTGCACTGCAGTACTGCAGGCTTCCTGCAGCCACCCCTCTACTCGTCTTGCTCAGAATTTTGGGCATATATAACACTGTTGATCACCAGAATTTCAATTATAACCCACAAACAATAGGATTTCCATTTCTAACCCCCTCTTGACCGCATGATTTTCCTGAAGCTGACACGTGACAGATCGTGCGGTCCCCGACCGCACGACCACTGTTCATGTACTAATCATGCGGTCGGGAACCGCACGACTACTGTCCATCCGTCCCCGACTGTATGTCCTGGCTTTTAAATTTTGTTTTTTTGTGTAGATAAGAGTTTATTTAGTTGTGCAAATTATTTGTATTTATAAATATTACACATATTTATTTGTAATTTATTCTGTTTGGAGTTAGCAGCAATTTTGTAATATAGTAGAGGAGGTGCAAAATATTATGAAAAATATTTTAAAAACTCGTTACGCAGTGTAGATAATACATGTATGAAATGTTTTTTTAGATTGTTATTTTTTCGAAATAGAGTGGCAGACAATATAAGTAGGCTGGTCCGTTTGCGATTTTTGTAGGTTCTCACCGAGACAGTCTGCACCAAATATTTTTGCGAATCGAACATATTTTTAACCGTTCACAATGTGCAAAAAAACACAAACGGATCAACCATTGAGAACCTACGAAAATCACAAACGGACCAGCCTATCTATATTGTCTGCCATTCTATTTCGAAAAAATAACAATCTAAAAAAAATATTTCATACATGTATCATCTACATTGCGTAACGAGTTTTCAAAATATTTTTCATAATATTTTGCACCTCCTCTACTATATTACAAAATTACTGTTAATTCCAAACAAAATAAATTACAAATAAATATGTGTAATATTTATAAATACAAATAATTTGCACAACTAAATAAACTCTTATCTACACAAAAAACAAAATTTAAAAGCTAGGTCATACGGTCGGGGGACGGATGAACAGTAGTCGTACAGTCCCCGACCGCACGATTAGTATGTGAACAGTGGTCATGCGGTCGGGGACCGTACGATCTGCCATGTGTTAGCTCTATGAAAATCATACGATCAGGAGGGAGCTAAAAATAAAAATCCTATTATTTATAGGCCGCCATATATGTCCAAAATTCTCTCGCTCACCACCTCTTCTTACCCTCCTCCGACTCTGAGCTAGCTCGCCTGTTTCACCTCCGTTGGCGCCATGCAGCACGGCGGCTCCGTTCATGCGCTCCTATTCATCGCCGCGCTCGCTCTTCCCCTGACCGCCGCGGAGCCGTGGCAGATATGCGGCAGTACCGGCAACTACTCGGCGAACAGCACCTACCAAGCTAACCTCAACCAGCTCGGCGCCGCCCTCCCGAAGAACGCCTCTTCCTCCGGCGCCCTCTTCGCCTCCGGCGCCGTCGGCACCTTCCCGGAAGCTGCCTACGCCCTCGCGCTCTGTCGCGGCGACATCAACGCCTCCGCCTGCGCCGCCTGCATCGGCACCGCATTCCAGGACGCGCAGAAGCTGTGCCCCTACGACAAGGGGGTGTCCATCGTCTACGACACCTGCTACCTCTGCTTTTCCAACCTCAACTTCCTCGCCTCTACGGACAACTCAGGCATGGTGGACTTCTACAACGGCGGGAACGTCACGGGAGACGTTGGCCGCTATGACAGGGCCGTCACCGGCCTCCTCAACGCCACCGCGGCGTACGCGGCGGGCAACTCGACCAGGCGGTTCGCGACGGGGGAGATGCTGGGGTTCGACGCGCTATTCCCCAAGATCTACTCCATGGCGCAGTGCACGCCGGACCTGTCGCCGGCGCAGTGCCTGCGGTGCCTCGACGACCTGGTGGGGCGGTGGCGGCAGATGTTCAACCCGAACACGCAGGGTGCCAGGAGCGTCGGCGCGCGGTGCAACATGAGGTTCGAGCTGTACTCGTTCTACACCGTTCCCGCGATGGTGCAGCTGCAGGCTGAGGCAGCAGCGCCGGCGCCGCCTGCTGAGCCGGGCACCACAGGAGGTGAGTGGTCCACGCTATTAATTGGCTTGACTAAATTGCCAGTTTCAAAGAAGAAACTGGAGTAATTAATCTGCTTCGTTTTCTTTCTTCCCTGTAAAATCGTACGTAGTGTGACTCGCGGAGTCTAGTACGAAGACAGATTCAACGATTTAGAGCTATCAGACAAGTCAATTGCATGTCTTAAACAAGGACCGTTTTCAGAGGAGTTGCTGTCGTGCTACTTAGCGTACGGGGAAGCATACAGTTTTCCAAGTCTACTTTTGCCAGCCTACGTATTTCTTGAGAACTTTTATACGAGTAAATATGGAAATCAACCGTGGGGACCTGTACATTGCATACCCGAAATCCTTCCATATATTTCGTACTAGTTTCATAATCATTAGATAGTACACATATTTACAACATGGAGATCATATCTATACACATTATATATAATTAATTTACAACAAAAAGGTGAATATATAAACGATGCATAAATAGTTTACAATATAAGGCCGATTGGCCAAATAAATATAAATATCAAAAGTAAATCACAACAAAAGACATAATTGAACCAAAAGTATCCAGTGGTATGCCACCATACCTCATAGGTAACCGACTAGGATTAGACCCAGAAAGACCCACAGTCAGATTCTCCTATATTGGGAGCAAAGAAGGCATCGTGGAGCATAAACTCTTTCGGGCATAAACTCTTCCTTATTTTCTGAACAACAATTTAAGAAATGTTGAGTATATTGTATACTCAACAAGACTTATAGTGTATCGTAATATAATATATAAATGCAAGGCTAATAATAAATGAGGCTCTATACTACAAGTTATTTTTAGTATGAAGCAATTTTTGTTTGCAATATCGATAAATAGTAATTTGTAATGGGAATTTAAAGAGCATTTGACATGTAATAAAATAACATTTATACAACTTTAATAACAATAAATCACAACGATTCATAGCCCTCCTCAGTTGCGAACATCGAATAATTCTCAACCACGGACATAGCACACATGACATGTACATTACATCCCATCATTTCTAACGAAAACCGTTTTGTAAAAATAAAGCTATACATATTGTGGCTACATCCAAGCATGCTCATGACCGCGAGCATGATTATTTAACACTCTCGAGAGCTTGTATAACTTTACCCACATAAGATAATCAAATACAGTGTCAGCCATTACACGTTTCCATAGACGTGCGACGAAGCAATTATCATAAAGCATTTACATCACCTAGTCCTAACCTTGCACCAACTTGATAAATGGCAAACCCTCACCTCAGCGGATACCCTTCCTTTGGTTAGACATTTACCGTTCCATTAGCAAGTTTTGGTTCCAACACCTTGGTGAATGGAGCCCATACGAGCTAACCTTCCTAGAATGCTTTCACTACTTCGGCCTGCCAAAATATAAGGCTAATTCTAAATAACTTAGTTAGTTAAAGCCAGTGTTTATATAGCACGTGTGGTTGCACAGTTAGACTTAGATGTGTGGCACAAGCGTTCAATCCTTAATTGACCTAGGTGAGAATCTCCTTCTATCTACATACGAAATACCCTATGATATTTTACAGTTTACCATATAACTTTCCCGCGTCTAAATACAACCTTTTCATTTTATACCAAACTAACAGAGGTACCCCCTCTAGTATAACATTTTGAAATTGCCCATATCAACACGCAAGTTCTTTTAATGATCAAACTTAGTGAAAACTAATATGTGGCTAAGCATCTAGACCATATACTCAACGTAATATACCCAAAATGATATTTGCAGAAAATTTATATACATGCAGGGTGTTTTTATTTAAAACGTTGTGGGGATCGACTGACCACTACATGCTCACCGACTAACCCCATGCTTTGCACAGGCTAACCATTTTAATTGGTTAGTTGCTCTATTGCATCACTTAGTTGTTAAATGATCAAAGGCTTGACCAATTGCATAAATATCGCTTTTTTAAAACAACTATCCCAAGAAAAATTATCAATTGAATTGATAATAGTTTTACCTACAATAGTTTGTCATCTGAATTGATGGAAATTATCAGTTGATTTAGATTTAGTTAGCTATATATACCCCAAGAAAAACTAAGAATGTTGAGTCTAAAACAAAAGGAGAAAAGGGGAATGTTCAGGTAAGTTGCTCATCTTACTTTGCCAAATATCCAACAAAGTTGCGTGATGCATTGTTCGGAATGAACAAAATTTTAGTATTTGTACTACTTCAGATGTACTATATATCTTCAAATGTTCATTATAAAATTCATCCATACTGTAGAGAATGAAAACGACAAGTGGCACAGATTACATGAATACTCAATGTACTATTCACATCTTCAACTTGCCGTATGTATGTATGTGTGTGTATATATGGTATGAATGTATATATACATGTATGTATATATGTGTGTATATATGGTATGTATGTATATATACGTATACACATACATATATATACACATGTATACATATATGCATATATATATGTATATACATGTGTGTCTATATATACACACACACTGCACCCACATGATTTTTTGTGATTTTTGGAGAAACGCAACTGCAAAAATTGGACAACGTAAGCAGATGTCTGGGTGCAGTATGCACAAATTCCTCGTCCAAAGAGAAAATACTGCACTCATCCTAACTCCCCTTCCCCCTTATGATTTCTGCCTCTATAACCTTGACATTGGCTCTTCTTTTTCAGCTTATAATTTTCTTTAAACAAATAAATGAGACGGCAACCTTTTCGAAACGGTTTATCAGCTTATCGGCATTCGGTATATTCGCACAAACACTCACGCTAGGACTAAAAACCTTCAGATACAACCATAAGTCATCAGCCGTCACTGAAAAGAACCCACCCTTGTATCCTCACCCCACCTTTCACCCTTCCTTGTAACTTCCCTGGCCTCCTTGCCCTCACTCCGCCTATCACCTGTGCTCCGTAACTTTTTTTTTGCTAAATTGAATTTTGGAGGACCTAGATTTAGCCAGGAATATTCTAGATTGAAACATTTTGCAAAATTATATGTGAAGAATCAAAACATTCATTTTGCAAAATTATATGTGAGGAATCAAAAAATTCTAATAAATATATGATAAAATAAAACCTACACAAAATTGTAGGGTTCATTGTAATTTCACTGTATGAAGTTCGAAAATGCTACAGTTTGTTATCTGGATTTTTGCAAACTACATTCAAATACAATGCTGTGATAGTAATTGATGAATATTACAGCAAAAACATGCCATTTTACATTAAAGTAGTGTGTCTAGAACAATTGAAATATTTTGATTGAATTGCTACAGTGACACATTAAATAGGTATGTAACCGAAAATGCCACAACAATTCTAATAGGTTAATATTCTCTCTTTTTTTTAACGAAACTACATTGCAATCTTTTCGGCAAACCATTACAATATTTGTGGTCAACTATTCCAACAACGTTGTTGTTGTGAGTCTTTGAAATGTTGGACTCAGTTATTCTTTTGAAAATAAATGTAATCATTGTAAGAAAAGTGTTTCCATACACTCCTGAAAAATTACGCAAAACTTTGTCACAAAAGGGGCAAAGTTACACAAATCTTAAAAAACACATGTAATATTACTGAAGTGGAGAAAATTTCCTTAATGTTGTGGAACTTATAAGGTTGATATTCATTCGCAGAAAGAACGAGAAATAAGATAAGTACAACTCCAGTAGCCATTGCAGTGCCTACAATTGTTGCGGTACTGGCTGCCATTGTAGCATGGTTTTATTCTTGGAGGTGGAGGAGGAGGAGGAGGATGGGACTAGCAGCAAAAACATTGCAACCATGTAAGTCCTCTTAACCTTTGAATTACTGAAATTTAGCACAGCAACTAATGAATCAGTTGGCCTACCAGCAGGGAAAAGTATCGTGGTAAAATCAATATGGATTTTCTTAGTCATATTCCATTGTCTCTTAATATTAAAGAGATTACTACCAACTTGCAGTTTATAGGATCAGTATAGCAACAAAGAAGGGTGAATAGTGTTTTCAAATTTTCACTACTACAGAAAACCGTATTACAGACGGTTGGAAAACGTCATTACAGACGGTTTCGTGAGCCATCTGAATTGATGGGTCAGTAATGATATGAGATCATCACAGACAGTTTTCAAACCGTTTGTGGTGTAATTAATTATTACTATATATATACCACATGCATGAGGCTAAGCTAAATCTAAATTAGTTAGATCTTCAAAGTATATATATAATAGTTATCGAAAATTAGCTAGATCTAAATTTTGATGTAATGATAAACAAATTTTATTACTAACTATATCTAGGACAACCAAGAACTTGATGAATCTTCAAAGCTCTCTTGCCAAATAAGCTTCCTTCCATCAAATTAAATGACCTAAAAGTTTTGCCGCCTCCAGCTGCAGCACCGACTAGATCTGGATCGAAATGAAGACAGATGTGGTTCTGAGCGGCGCAATAAATACATAGTCGGATTATCACAGAGGGTTTTTAACAAAAACCGTCTGTGGTACTAGAATATCACATACAGTTTTTAAATAAAAATCGTCTGTCATAATTCTAGATTATCACGGACGGTTTTTAACAAAAAAACCATTTTGTGATAACGGACGGGTTTTTAATTAAAAACCGTCTGTGATATTCCAGTATCACAGACGGTTCATCGGTAAGAACCGTCTATGATACTCCTTTTTCTCGCCACCAGACGGTCTCCAAATTAAAACTGTTTGTGATAGTGTACATCACAGACAGTTTCACAAAACCGTCTGTGATTTGACGTCTAGTAATAGAGTTTTTGTAGTAGTGTTTCCCTCAAGTATTTGTCGACATTCACTCCAATAGCTATGAGAAACTGTAAAGATCAGAGAACCAATCACCACACAAAAAATCTAAGCAAAAACTGATCAAAACAACCTTCACTGTGTTTAGTAGTCTGATCGGATGAACAGTAACCCCCTCCCCTTGACTAGGTGGGTGAACAATAGCCAGTCAGATTGCTACAGTTTTTCCAGCACAGGAATATTACTTTCAACACTATTTCAAAACTAAAAATTCATAAAACTTTTGATTTGTAGATCTAAATAACATGAAATTTAGTATGCACCTTCTCGAGGATGTCACAAACCTATTCGAAACAACATCGAGAAAATCATTATCAAAGTTATGATATTATTCAGTTTGAAGGAAGGTTGTACTAAAAATGGGCAAAAAAAACGGTGAATATGATTTGCTCATGGGTGGATGATGATCAAAATAGCTTTAGATGTGTTTTCACATATTACAATAAGCAAGCACATCAAAAAAAATTGAGGTAGAAATAACTGAATCAAGAAATTACTCGGGGAGAAAAAAAAGCAAAAACCGGATTTCATCATGAACTTGTGAACCAGTTCTATCTAATTTTTAGTAGATACTATCTACTTAGCACAAATGGATGAACTCAATAATCCCACATATACGGGTTTTAACTCACACACTACACTTATATACACTTTTCAAATCGCATAAGTCTGAATCTACTAAGTCCTTAGCATTGGCCCAATTTGATTTTCCTTGACCTAAACCGCTCTTTCAAGCACCGCTCAAACGTCGTAGTTTTCTTCTTGTTAGTTTCTGGTATTTTTGTCAAACTACTAAAATACTCTTTCTTGACTAGGTCTTTTCCTTCTATTGCAAGTAATCATCATGCTTACCACATGTAGGTATACCACTAACTTTTTACATGTCGGTAAGTCTCTCCTGTTCTAATTCTACCGGACCACGCCTTGTTTGAATAGGCCAAGCCATAGGTGCAAACTATCATTTGAACTTCACTTCAACATTTTCCACATTTCTCGTACCATTCTTGAGCTCAATCATCTTACCCAGCATCCTCAATCATTTTGGGCATCGATTCTTCCATGAGTGTAGCCTTGGCCTGATTCTCGCCGTTGACTATAGTTGACTCCAAGTGACGATCTTTCACATCTAAAGATAAAGAAATCATTTTCTAGGCACAAATTCTTCATAATTTGATCCACGTTAACTGTAACATGTTTTATGCAACCTATAACCATTGACCTAGGTCATTCAAACTCATCTTGTGACTCAAAATCCTCAAAACCCAAAACCTAGCCGAGAGCACAAGCCTCAGCTGGTCTGATCGTGTGCCTGTAGTGATCAGACCACTAATCATGCCTGGTTTGACCAGAAACAGGCACTGATTGGACCACTGGTTGGTTTGACCGCCGAGTCTAGAAGCCATTCCAAAATTCCAACAAAGATTACAATTCAAATTTTCAACCACCCAGATTCCAATGGTTCATTATTGTTATGAATATTGTGTGTATTGATATGAGATCCAAGGGTTATTAGAATTATTGTATAGCTATCAGTGCTTTCCTTGTATAGCAGATGCTTTCCTTGTATACCTGCATATACTTTCCTTGTATATGCTTTCCTTATATACCTACACCGGGGTATATATATACAAAGCCACCTAGCCCTTTAGCTATGTGGTGTCTGTGCCAATCTTTCTCTCCTTCTTTACATGGTTTCAGATTATTCTTCCTGAGCCTCTCCGCTGCTCCCCTTGGGCCGAAGCCCCTTCCCCTGGTCGAAGCCTTCTCCCCAGGCAGACACCCCACCTCCCTCAGGAGATAGAGTTGTATTAGGATATAGAGTTATATCCTAATACAACTCTATCTCCTTAACAATTATAACATAATTCTAAATCTTCTCAACATTGTCCATCACAGTTAGACCATATTTCCTTAATATATTATATTTAGTCATTTGTTTCGTAATTTTTTACTTCTCTCTTCCAACAGATTCAACTAGTCCAGATGACATTCGCAGCATTGATTCTCTCCTTCTTGACCTATCAACACTACGAGTTGCTACAGATGACTTTGTTGAACACAAAAGGCTTGGTGAAGGAGGCTTCGGTGTAGTTTACAAGGTATCGATCCCACCATATGTAACTTCACGCATTATATATCGACGTCTCTCCATTAGTAATTTTCTTATACCTGTGTGCAGGGAGACCTACCTGAAGGTCAAGAAATAGCGGTGAAGAGGCTCTCACAGACTTCCAGTCAAGGAATAGAAGAGCTGAAAACTGAGCTACTTTTAGTTGCTAAGCTGAACCACAAGAATCTTGTCAGGCTAGTTGGTGTTTGCTTGGAGGAACAAGAGAAAATACTCGTGTATGAGTACATGCCCAATAGAAGTCTTGATACCATTCTATTTGGTACAATTTTCTCACCTGTTGTTTTTTTAAAAGAAAAAAATCTCACTAGGATAGTGCCAGTGCCATCAAAGTTAAACTGCAATGTGACGATAATTGATTTTTCTTGTTTGAGTGATAGATGCTGAGAAAAACAAGGAGCTAGATTGGGCGAAGAGATTCAAGATTATAAATGGAACTGCTCGGGGCTTACAATATCTTCACGAAGATTCTCAATTGAAGATAGTTCACCGCGACCTCAAAGCAAGCAATGTTCTTCTGGACTCTGATTATAATCCTAAGATTTCTGACTTCGGCTTAGCAAAGATATTTGGAGGGGATCAATCACAAATTGTCACTCATCGTATTGCTGGAACATAGTAAGTACGGTCAGCATTACCCTAGTAAATTATCAAATAGATTTTAGACCAGGCAGTAAAAGTAATGCTACATATTGTTACAGTGGGTACATGTCGCCGGAATACGCAATGCGTGGTCAATATTCGATCAAGTCAGATGTGTTCAGCTTCGGTGTTTTGGTTTTAGAGATTGTCACCGGAAGAAGAAACTGTGGAACCTACGACTCCGAGCAAGATGCTGATCTCATAAACGCTGTGAGTACATACGCTATCCATAAGAGTCTATACATGCACGGCTAACTTTTTACCAATTTGGTGCAGACATGGGAGCACTGGACGAGGGAGAAAGCCATCGAGTTGATAGATCCATCCTTGAGCAGCCATTGTCCCACTGACCAGTTGTTGAAGTGCATTAACATCGGGCTATTGTGTGTTCAGCAGAAACCTGCAGATAGACCGTTGATGTCAGCGGTAAATCCCATGCTTAGCAGTAATACTGTCCGTCTCCCTTCCCTGTCCAGGCCAGCCTTTTGCACCCAGGAGGTTGGTGCCAACTCAGATGTAAATTCAGAGCAAAATCTGACAGCTTCGCTGTGGCCGGACAACTCAAGCAAAGTATCGTCGAATGAAGTGTCCATCACAGAAGCTGAGCCCAGATGAGTTTGACACTTGAAGGAATAGCTGCTGCTTTTTTTAGATAACTGATAAGTACATCGGCCTTCGGCTTAATAAAATCAGTTTTAACCACATAGCATGCTGGCTGAACTGCTTGTGCACCACATGTACGATGTTCATAGCTAACGAAACAAAAGAAAACTGCGCCATAAGATCGATGGATTTCCATGGTAATGGGTCCTTCCTCTGACCTTGGTTCCTCGGGAGATATAAACCTACCTTACCAAATCTAGCTCCAGCCTTTCTCTATTGGAAAAACATGCAGTTGAAGAATACGCGCTGCCATGAATCAGGAGCTTCGCTTCATACCTCACGCGCATTGGCTGTGGATCATCTGTCTCTAGAATCTTCTCCTAATCAATGAGTTTCATGCCAACTTTGTCAGGCGTGTGTTCACAAGGCCCAGCCGAAAAGTGCAACTGCAAAACAAGTTGGCTGGAACGGCTAGCTTATTAGTTGCACAGACATGACCCGAAATTGATCAAGTCTGCCCTTATAAACCAAGCGGGCCTACTTTACCAGGCTTTGTTCGCAAACAAGTACGCTCTAAAAAACTCGATGCACGCGCTATGTTAGTCCGGGGAGCGAGTAGCCGCGTGCCGCCCACCTGCACAGCCCACGCTACGCGGCACTGCTCAGCCCGTCAGACTCGTTGGCACACGCTGTTCAAGTTAGCGTTTGACGTCTTGATTTGTGCAGGGATCCCTACCTGATGGTTAGGATATAGCAGTAAAAAGGCTCTCACAAAGCTCTAGGCAAGGGATAGGGAAGCTGAAAAATGAGCCGGTTTTGGTGGCCAAGCTTCACCACAAGAATCTTGTCCGGCTTGTCGGCGTTTGTAAAACGACCCGCACAATTACCACGGGTTAATTATGCTAGTCAACAGATTATTACTCGTTTTAGCCGGTAAAACACCGCTCTAACGAGCAACAAGCCTATCAGAATATTGCAGCAGAACAACAATTAGAGGTAATACAATCTATACAATCGCATTGCCACGCAGGGCTAAAATGTCATACAGCAGGATAAGTCTAGCTATTACAGTCTGATACAAAAGTCTGACAGCAAGCTAATTATACAAGATAAGAGTGCCCAAAATACAAAATACTAGTGGTGCCAGTACCGAAGGCGTGGAGCCTGGACTGCTCCTACAACCCTAGTCCTCCCAGTCGTCATATGAGGTGTAACCCCCATACGGCTCCGTCTCCAAACCAATGCCTTCTCCAGGGGAGTAGTGCTCCTCCTGCCTGGCCTCATCTCCCTCAGTAGTGTAAGGGCTATCCTCTAACAAAAGAAATAATATAAGGGTGAGTACAGAGTACTCAGCAAGCTCATATAACAAAATGCATCAAAAGTCTCTGTCTATTCTTTCTCTTTTCTTTCAGCTCATGCTCAAGGGTTATTTTATGCTCATATAAGAAAATAAGGTTTTTGGTTGCAAAAATCCGATTTTTATTCATTTTGAAAGCTACTGAACATTTGTATGAATAGCGAAGAACCTCCCTGGGTTCCCGTAATCTCCTTTCCCGGAGACGGGCATGAATTCATGATTTGAAAAGTATTGCGCTAGCTTGTATCACTTTACTCAACATTTTTCTGATCTTAACTGCACAGGGATTTCCACATTCTCTAAGATGCGGTGCCCAGATCAGTAAACCAAACTTTTGTAACTATCTCAGTATATTATATCTCCACCCGGCTATTCTCGCTTAGGCGATCGACGGAATCACCTCGCCAAACTCAACCAAAAGGGACATAACCATTGGCTGGGGCGGTTTCTGACTAGCGCCTATCACCCCACTGCGTAATATATCACCTTCGCGTACCCCACGCTCGGGTTCTTGCGATCCGCATCCCCCACTTCTGGCCTACTCGCCAGTTCTGGGATTCTGTGGCTGTGGATCCCCCACTCCCGGTTCCTACCGGCTCTGGGTTCTCCCCTAAATAAATACTTACCCGTGTGGAGGATATAATAACTTTAATAGCACTACTAATCCTGTCCGTCCGTAGACGAAATGTTGGCTGATACGATAAAATACGGTCCACTCATACAGATGAAGTTGGTAGTTACTTATATTATAGCTGATGCAGAGGTCCCCATCCTGCCCTTCTGTTACCTGCCCAGGCAACCTCTGCCCACCATATTATAATCTATACGGTCGACTGCTCCGTCAGTCACCGCTCTATCTTTCTCAAAATTTCGATTTAAAGATTTTTCATTTGAATGCATTAGACCTGGTGCTGCATGTTTGTTTTGCATGAAGAAGCTGCATGGCGTGAGTGGCTATATATTCTCATGTAAGCAGCACTTTTCAAATCGAGCAGTGAATAACAAAGAGAGAATACAACCTGTGTGCGTGTGTTTCTTTTCCTTTGTGTTCATTGTATCCAAAAGTGTGTTTTGTTCTCTTTAATTCTTTTTTTTCTGGGCTGACATTTGGTATCAGAGCCATGCCGAGGACAAGATCGATGTCACCGTCGGGTCGCGCTATCGCCACCGGCGGTGGTCCGTCGAGGGTACCGGGAAGAGAAAGCAGCGTCTCTCTTCAATACCCCATGCTGAACAAGACCAACTACGCTGCGTGGGCAATCAAGATGAAAGTGTTCATGAAGGCCCAAGGCGTTTGGGAAGCTGTGGTGGTCGACGACGTTGAGCGCAAAGATCAGATGGCACTTGCGGCCATCTTCCAAGGAGTCCCGGAGGAGACCCTCCTCCTACTCGCCGAAAAGGAGACAGCGAAAGCTGCGTGGGACACGCTCAAGACGATGTACGTCGGCGCTGAGCGCGTCAAGGAGGCGCGCGTGCAAACCCTTAGGAGTGAATTTGAGAGTTTGCGCATGAAGGAAACGGAGTCGGTGGACGACTTCGCCGTGAGATTGACGACACTCGTCAACCAGATCCGCGGTCTTGGCGATAACATGGAGGAAAGCTACGTCGTGAAGAAGCTTCTCCGTGCTGTCCCGGAAAAGTACCTACAAATTGTCTCAACTATTGAGCAATTTGGGGACTTGAAGAAAATGACAGTGGAAGAAGCGATCGGCCGCCTCAAGGCGTATGAGGAGCGTCTACACATTCCGGGCGACAACAACGACGACGAACAGCTTCTCCTCACGCGGGCCGAGTGGGAGGCCCGATCGTCGAAGCGCGAAGGCTGTGGTTCCGACGGCAACGGTGGCCGAAACCGTAGGAATCAGAAATTCGACAAGGCTAAAGTAAGATGCTACAATTGTAATAACTATGGGCATTTTGCTTCCAAATGCCGCAAGAAGAAGGAGGAGCAGGCACTTCTCATCGAGACGAACGTCAATGATGAACCGGCGTTGCTGTGAAGCTGTCAAGATTAGGGGGGAGATTGTTAGAAAATAATCTTAATTTAGTATTTACTTTGAGTTGTATTGCATGGTGCTAAGCACTCTGCACGTCACCATGCAAGAGTTTCTAATCAAGTCACATAAGCATGCATGTAGTTCGGTGGTGGATTGAGCTTGTTAGTGGTTAGAGGAGCGAGTCTCAAGAACTGTTAGCTGCATGTGTATGACCAAGTAATGAAGTCCTGGTCATAGCACAGAAAGCGGATCAAGCAGCTCGGGCGTACGTGAGTGTAGTTGGGACTCCCGGATCCCATCTTTGCGGCATGCATTAGACCTGGTGCTGCATGTTTGTTTTGCATGAAGAAGCTGCATGGCGTGAGTGGCTATATATTCTCATGTAAGCAGCACTTTTCAAATCGAGCAGTGAATAACAAAGAGAGAATACAACCTGTGTGCGTGTGTTTCTTTTCCTTTGTGTTCATTGTATCCAAAAGTGTGTTTTGTTCTCTTTAATTCTTTTTTTTCTGGGCTAACATCTGCTTCGTTCTCTCTTCCCTGTAAAATCGTAGGTAGTGTGACTCGCGGACGTATGATCGGGAAACACGTTTCCATCTAGTGCATGATTTAAGCAAGAACCTCAAGAGTTTTCAAACCAGTTGCTGCCGTGCTAGTTACTTAGCGTACGGGTGTCATACAGTTTTCCAAGTCTACTTTTGCCAACCTAGGTGTTTCTTGGGAGCTTTTGTCCTAGGCTCCTAGCTAGTGCTTTGCCGGTCAAGTTCCATATAGAAAATTATAGTTCCATAGGACTTGTTATTGTTTAAACCAAAAAGGTACTTTTTACTTTAAGTTTCTTTTTGAAATATTTACATAAAATTTCTATCACTTGGAATTTTTATATGAAAATAGTAGGAAAGTGCCTACTATATATATATAAAATAAGCGTTACAAGTACATATGTGGGATCCCAGACGTTGAATACTCGAAATTCTCATATGTGTTCCGTACTAGTCTTATGATCAATAGTTAGTACACTCATTCACAATATTAGAATTACATCCATACATATTGCATACAATTAATTGACAAAAGAGGTGAATATATAAGTGATGCATAAATAGTTTACAACATAAGGCCGACCAGCCAAATTAATATAAGTAGCAAGAGTAAAACGCAGCGGAAATAAACAAGAGAGCAAAAGAGTGTCCAGTAGTATGCCTTCATAGCCCACATGCAACCGACTAGAATTAGGCCCTAAAAAGACCAATCATTGAATTCCCTGGTATTCGGAGCAAAATACGCACCGTCGGGTATGATATCTTTCTCATTCTCCGAATCAATAATTTAAGCAAGGTCGAGTACATTGTGTACTCAGCAAGACTTATAGTATGTGTGTATATATATATAGACACACACACACACACACACATATATATATATATATATATATATGTGTGTGTGTGTGTGTGTGTCTATATATATGTTGTGGTTACGGACCAAACAATAGACCAAAGGGGCTAACTGGGAGGCCTCGGAGGGGCTGCCCGGAGCCTTACAAGTTATGGAGACCTTGCTAGAAGTCTATACTATCTAGTTCTTTGTCTGAAAAGGAGAGCTCTTCTTTCCCCCATGGCACACTCAGGCACACATTTTATAGTCATGGCAGATGGTTACATGAACACTCATATCTATGTCTACTCTTATAGGGGTACACATGCCATTTTTCTACTTAGAATTACATAAACACCCCTATCTAGGTCTGTTCTTATAGGGGTACACATGCCATTTCTTTGGCCTGGCCTCTAGGTTCCTACCTAGCTATCAGCTGCCCTACTGGCATCGTGAGCCAATTGGGCCAAGGTAAGAGCCACCCCCCAATAGCAACCTCTCATGGTTGAGGGGTCTAGCTTTTTGTGGCTGAGACCATGTTTGGTGCCTCTTGGCCCCCTCTGTCCCTTCGACCCATTGGAAATTGCCAGTATGAATTCCCGCCAAATGTGTGCTAAGTAGGCTGTCGCGCGCAATCCGCGAAACATGAACGAGTGTGGCGATGGCTATCAAGCACATGTGGCGGTGGTTGGTTTTTCAGTTTTTAGGAACCAATGCACTGCACCGATTGTGGAGCGGCATGTGCCTCCTTGATTCTCATGCTCGCTGCTCGAGAAATAATTGGTGCTATTGTGCCTTCCTTTTAAGCGCACGCTCGACGCCTCCTTTCCACCATCTGCTACATGTTCTTCTTTCCATTCCTCTGTCGTTCGCCATTGAACTCATTGGTGCTTCTTTCTTGTCGCTGCTCTCCCATTCGGTCGTCTTTTTGCTGTTTACGTGCTGCGCCATCGGAATGGTGCATGTGGGTGACCGTCATGGTAGTAGCGCGGTCTTGGTTGCGTTAAGTAACCATGCTGACAGGGTGGATCGTACGGAGGTGGCCATCAACAAGTGGTGGAAGGCGTCGGGGAAGGCCAATAGCTCGTACATCAACACGTTGGGTTTGTCAATTGCCTCAGAGGATCTAGTGGACTC
The DNA here is from genome assembly GCA_036346265.1 of Melocanna baccifera. Classification (NCBI taxonomy): domain Eukaryota; kingdom Viridiplantae; phylum Streptophyta; class Magnoliopsida; order Poales; family Poaceae; genus Melocanna; species Melocanna baccifera. Next base: position 19,060,727 of record CM070694.1, on the reverse strand, counting down.
ACTTGTTCATGACGGCAAGGAGGTTGAACCGCGGCCACGGGAGGGTGAGACCATCGTGTTCGTCACTTATTTTGATGTCGGGCTCTGTATTCATGCTGCACGCTTCGTTGGTGACCTGTTGCAGTTGTATGAGCTAGAGCTCCAGCAGTTGATGCCGAACACCATCGCTCGTCTAGCCGTATACTCCTGGGTGGTCCGCTCAAAGGGCACCCAACCTCACGTGGCAGTCTTCGCGTCCCTTCATGATGCACGCTGCCAGCCGAAGCTCCTTGGGCCTAGTCAGTTGTCCAACCTTTGTAGCGTTAGCCTACATCTTCGGAACCCCTGTTCGAAAGATTTCCCATCTAACTCGATGTGGACGAAGTGGGAGTCCTGTTGGATGGAGCGCTAGTTCTATCAGAAGATCGAACATGATAGCAGCCTCCGCTTCATCGGCCGTCTCATGGACTTCATCCAGTCACCCCCATGGTGCTTTACCAGGATGATGAGGGGTGACTCTGGAGGCTCTGCTCGGTCGCCCTTCGGTTGAACATGCACGACTGTGCTGAGGAGTTTTGCATGCTCTGCTTGTCCTTGTTGGATCGCCAATGGGAGGTGCGGACAAGCCCTGCTCGAGTGGACAACATCTACCCCTCACTGACAATGCTGCTGAAGTCGACGAGTCTCAGTAATTTTCTACAGGCTTTGAGTGGTGATATTGGGACAAATTGTTTTTTTAACTATGGTTAACCCCATTCGCTTGTAGTGTTGTCACTGCCAGAGACAGAGCGCACCGCGTGCATGTTCCTGAGGCTGTATGCGACTGTGGGGGCCCACACATTAACCATGTGTGCGATGCCCTAGGAATTGCCGTGCCCGAGTGGCCCATGCCTACCTCGAGTGGAGGTCGGGGGCATGGTGTGGGTGGTCAGGACGGTGGGCCTCGCTAGGTCAAAGACATGTCTGGACGAACTCGACGATCCCGACAACTCCAAGGCGGGGGATGAGGAGAGTGAAGATGAGGATGGTGACGATGACAATGACTCAAATGGTACCGACCACAGGGTGTGCGTATCATCAACATGCTTGACTCCATCATGGAGGTAGGGGTCAGGGTGGCCCCTGATAGAGTACCGCGTGGATGTCGACAAAGACTAGGCCATCGGCGAATTTGCCACTATGAGCCATATGGAGGTCAGTGCCCTGGGGCCTTTGGCGAGTCCACTACTGACCTCACTGCCACTAGTGTCTTGCACTTTGGTGAGTCTGCCAGGTTGCCTAGTGAAACGTGCATGTGTGATTGCCCGCCCGGTGGCCCCGGAGTGGCTCCGCCTTGCTCTAGCAGTGCGGAACAAAGACTCGAGCTTGGAGGGTGTCCACATGTGGGCGAGCTAGCGGATCTAGCTTTGGACCTTGGCCTACTGCACATCCAAGGGTGTCCACATGTGGGCGAGCTAGCGGATCTAGGTTTGGACCTTCCTCCCGGGAACACTATGATGTTTCATGCAATCCACATGACACAGCGCTCCGCTTGTGCCTTCGGCACTCAGGGCATCTCCAATGGTCCTAGCTAGCAACTAATTAGGAGACTTCCTCATTATTCATATAGTATACACTAAAAGTTAGAATTTCAAAGGACTATCTATAAGGATAGCTATTTGATGCTTACATGCACACACAGTCATTTATAGAGACTGCTTCGTTTTGCGTTATAGACTAGAGATGAAATAGTAGCTAGCTATTTGTGTTTTACATACTCTCTTTCCTCCACATAGGATATATGCTGATGTGTACATGCAAATAGCTAGCTGACTCAGCACCATTGGAGATGCCCTCACCTTTGGGACTATTTGGGTGAGGCTGCCGCAAAGGTGTCCCTGCGACGCACCCTGGGGGCGGCTACGGATCTAGGGGCATGGCTTGGGAAAGTGGTCCTCCGGGCCTATAGGGGCTGCCCAGCAGGTGTGAGGCACCATGTCTGTTTGCGTAATGCAGTCCGCAGTGTCTGGCCGTGTAGGGGACCTCCCCACGAGGCTCCTATCCTTCGACCTTTTGTGTTCTGATGTTGTAACGTGTGGCCAGTACTGTCGGACTGCTTTGCTTTGTGTTGCCTTTTATTACGGTGATGTTTGTATTCTTCGCTTTGTGTTCTGATGTTTGTATTCTTCGCTTGGATCCTTCGCTTGCTTGGTTCGGTGATTTCAACTACCGTGTCTTACCTGAGCAGGTGCACGACGAAGATCGCCCTTCTATCACCGAGCGCCTTCTTCGGAGAGGGCTTTGCCACTGGCGCTAGGTGGAGGAATCATAGACTTCTACGTGGTCTTCCAGCCTTGACCTCATGTTCGTCTGGATGCCTATATAAAAATTGAGAGCGATGATGCTGATTGACGCCATCTTATTTATTTAATGGGCGGGGGGGTTCATTTTGGCCGATGACATGTGTGCATATGGTTTATGCACCCTCATCCATTTCGTATATGTATATTTTTCTGTAAACGCCTCAGAAGTTGCTCTGTTGGTCCTCATCCACTTGTACGGATTCTGGACGTGATAGGATGCGAACGCTCTGTCCCCACCCTTCGAACTAGGGTCGACGAAATCGGTGGTAGAACCTAATAGGATCCACACGATTTGTCCCCTACCCATTGGACTAAGCTTGACGAAGTCGGCGGTAGGACATGATAAGATCCGTACATTCCATCCCCTACCCTTCGGACTAAGGTCGATGAAGTCAACGATGGGACGTGATAGGATGTGTGTGCTCCATCTCCTACCCTTCGGACTAGGGTCGACAAAGTCGACGGTAGGATGTGATAGGATGCGCGCATTCCATCCCCCACCTTTCGGACTAGAGTAGACAAAGTTAGTGGTAGGACGTGATAGGATCTGCGCGCTCTATCCCCCACCCTTTGGACTAGAATCGACGAAGTCCGTGGTAGGACATGATAGGATCCATGCGCTCTGTCCCCCTACCCTTTGGACTTAGGTCAATGAAGTTAGCGGCAGGATGTGATGGGATCCACGTGCTCCATCTCTCACCCTTCGGATTAAGGTTGATGAAGTTGGCGGTAGGATGTGATGGGATCCGCACCTCTGTCCCCCACCCTTCGGACTAAGGTTGACGAAGTCATTGTAGGATGAGCTAGAATTCACATGCTCTGTCCCCCCTTCGGACTAAGGTCGATGAAGTTGGCGCTAGGATGTGCTAGGATTCATGCTTTTCGTCCCCTATTCGGACTAGGGTCGACGAAGTTGATGCTAGGATGTGATAGGATGCATGTGCTTCGTCCCCTACCCTTTGGGCTAAGATTGACTAAGTCAGCAGTAGGACGTGATAGGATCCGCATGCTCTATCCCGCACCCTTCAGACTAGGGTCAATGAAGTCAGCGGTAGGATGTGATAGGATACGAGTGCTTCATCCCTCACTCTTCGGACTAGGGTTAAAGAAGTTAACGATAGGATTTGATAGGATCCGCGCACTCATCCCTTATCCTTCGGACTAAGGTCAACGAAGTCAGCAGTAGAACATGATAGGATCCACGCGCTATATCCCCTATCCTTCGGACTAAGGTTGATGAAGTTGGCAATAGGACATGCTAGGATTTGCGCGCTTCGTCACCCCTTTGGACTAGGGTTGACAAAGTCACCGCTAGGACATGATAGGATGCGCGTGCTCTGTCCCCCACCCTTCGGGATAAGGTCGACGAAGTCGGTGGTAGGACATGATAGAATTCATGTGCTCTATCTTCCACCCTTTGGACTAAGGTTGATGAAGTCGGCGATAGGACGCAAAGGCTTCCGTGTGTTCACGTCTTCATATGCCAAGATGTTGCGGGACCTAGGGGCTTTGTTCTCTGCTTATACTCCATTGAGTCAACGCAGAGCCTGTCGACTCTACGTGACATTTATACTCTGTAGAGTCGGCACGGAGCCTGTCAACTCTGCACTCTATTTATACTCCGTTGGGTCAGCTCGAAGCCTATCGACTCCGCACTCTATTTATACTCCGTAGAGTTGGCATGAAGCCCATCAGCTCCATGCTCTATTTATACTTTGCAGAGTCAGCCTGGAGCCTATCAGCTCCACGCTCTATTTATACTTCATAGAGTTGGTGCGGAGCAAATCGGCTTCATGCTCTATTTATACTTCACAAAATTAGTTGAGGGAAAATGCTCTATGGGATGTGGAACACAAAGTGACACAGCTAGAAATGCGAGAGGTTCACTAGAAAGCTGGGAACAGTGATGCTACCATGGCAATTGTGGCGGACACGCTTGCCGGCGCTGAGGAGGATGTGCATGTTCCCAGCGAAACACAGAGCTATAAGCTCAGCTTCTCGTGGAAATGAGATGAGAGTGACATGGGGAAGACTGTGATGTGGTCGAGAGGGTTTTATAGGCATGAGACGACCAAGGTTGGCTCACGAGTTCTTGCGAGCATGGCGGAGAGACAGCACTCCTGGTTCTTCTCAATGGTGTGCGATGCACAAAAGCAGACAAGGGGGAAGAGATGTGTCACGTTGAGGCGATGCATAGGCACTGACAGCGGCAAGAAACCATGGGCATGGCATCCAAAATCAGGGGCATCATGGCGAGGACATGGCGGAGCTGGCGCGGGCATGAGGTGGAAGAAGCTAGCTGATGAGCAAGCCCAGCGTGTCAGCGGGAGAAGGAAGAGAGGTATGATGGGTGGGGTCTGGTCCTACTTGTCGATGACATGAGTTAAATTGACAGAGAGAAGACGCATTCTCCAAAATACGCTTTCGCGAGATGGGAAGCTGAAAGAGTTAAGTGAAGAAAGCATATTTGCTCGGCTGAGAGGTTTGTGGAATTTTTATACCTAGCAATTTTTTTGGAAGCTCCAAAAATTATCAAAATTTTTGTGGAAGCTCTTGACGTAGTGCAAATTATTGTGTAGTTTTCCATAATTTTATTTGCCTTAGATTTTTCTGTAAAATAATGCTACTGTTTTGATATGAAGTCACTATTTGATTTGCATAAATTCTTGAAACATGTTCACAAATGTTCAAAGTTTTATTTTCAGTGCCAAGAACTTATTTTTAAATTTTGGAATTGGTTTCTACTGTGAATTCTCCCATGCCACTTTTATGGATCATCTTTTCAGATTCGATTTTCAATTCAAATCTAATTCTATTGATTGCGCATTTTTCTTTTTCAAAAATTTGGGTTCGCAATTTATTTTTCAAAGAAACTCTAACAAAAGCCAATGAAATAAGATGCATGCAAAAAGTTTTAGATTTTACTCATTTTTGGAATTCCCTAAAATTCGGGATGTTACAATATATTTACAAAGAAGAAAAACAAATTTTCTATCACTTGGAAATTTCAAAGACTGGGAAATCGGAACCTTGCTTTTTCAAGTGTGGCCTCAGCTCTATTCTCCTTATGTGTTAAAGTTTGAAAGCTACATTAGCTTTCTTCTCTTGATTTTGGGTTGAGTATCTAACGAACAAACCTGTGCTGCTATGGATGTTTTATACTATTTACAGGTAAAAAGAGCAGTAAGACTGGTACAATTCTTGCAACTGTGTTGCCTGTATTTGCTGCCATACTGGCAGCCACTGTAACTGGCTTTTGTTTCTGGAGGAGGAGAAGACCGGCAAAAACACCTCCACTAGCCCCACTACCGTGTAAGCCCTCTGAAAATCTGAAACCATGTAATGACAATGATATGATCGGTTTCCCCCTATGTTTACTTCCTAAGTGATCTCCTACAGCTGCATCTCGTTCGGAGAGCATCGAAAGTATCGAATCACTTATCCTAGATCTATCAACACTTCGAATCGCAACAGAAAACTTTGCTGAAAACAATAAGCTTGGTGAAGGAGGATTTGGTGTTGTTTACAAGGTATTCGTATGCATTTAACATTTTAACTGTAAGCAAAAGCAGTCTCTTTGCAGCTATACACATCTTTCAACAAGTACTACTTATCGGCATCTCCATTTGTGCAGGGATCTCTACCGGGTGGTCAGGATGTAGCAGTAAAAAGGCTCTCACAGAGCTCTGGGCAAGGGATAGGGGAGCTGAAAAATGAGCTGGTTTTGGTGGCCAAACTTCAGCACAAGAATCTTGTCCGGCTTGTCGGCGTTTGCCTGGAGGAGGATGAGAAGATGCTTGTCTATGAATACATGCCCAACAGAAGCCTAGATACCCATCTTTTCGGTGCATTTCCCCCTTTCCTGCCAACAATTTAGCACTACTACACCAATGGCACAAGCAATTCATGTCTCTAATGCTTCTCATTTGAATGACAGATCCTGACAAAAGCAGTTTGCTAGACTGGGGAAGGAGGCTGAAGATAATAAACGGAATCGCTCGAGGATTGCAGTATCTCCATGAAGATTCCCAGCTGAAGATCGTTCACCGGGACCTCAAGGCAAGCAACGTTTTACTAGACTCCGATTATAACCCCAAGATTTCAGACTTCGGTTTAGCGAGGCTCTTTGGAGGTGATCAATCGCAGGATGTCACAAACCGCGTTGTCGGAACATAGTAAGCACATTCAGCTATCCACCAACACCATGACAGGATATCAAAGAGTATCACATGTCGTGAAGTTAATTATGTTCTTAATTTGCAGTGGATACATGGCGCCAGAATACGCCATGCGTGGTCACTACTCCATCAAGTCAGACGTGTTCAGTTTCGGCGTCCTGATCCTAGAGATCGTCACCGGGAGAAGGAACAGCGGCTCCTACAACAGCGAGCAATCGGTCGATCTTTTAAGCATCGTGAGCACCAACAACTTGCACACTTCATTGCTAGTCCAATTAAGCTTGTAACGGCAGTTGAACAAACTACTAATTTGGCGCAGATATGGGAGCACTGGACCATGGGAACCATCGCGGAGATGGTGGACCGGTCCCTGAGCGAGCGAGCGCCCGGAGGGCAGATCGTCAACTGCGTCCACGTCGGGCTGCTGTGCGTGCAGGAGAACCCGGCGCACAGGCCAGCCATGTCGGCCGTGAACGTAATGCTGAGCAGCAACACGGTGTCGCTGCAGGCCCCCTCCAGGCCAGCGTTCTACATCCAGAAGAGCGCTGGGCCGGAGGCGTACTCGGAGTCGTTCGTGGGGACCTTGCCTTCCACGGGGAGGTCCGTGCCCATGTCGCCCAACGAAATGTCCATCACCGAGCTCGAGCCAAGATGAGAAATGTAGGGGAGATGTATTTCCTCACGAGTGTGCCGTATCGTACATATATAGTTGTGTCTAAGTGCAACGGTGTGGAGCTCCTAATTGTTATCTTGTAAAACATTGCATACACGTATAGTAGACTGAACTTGGGCGTTGTTTTCAATAATCTGCAACCTTAAAGCGTTTTCTGCAAATATGCTGTTTTAACCCCTTCCCAAACTCGAACTGAAAAAATTAGGACTTGTTATAGAGTAGGGTTGGCAACGGGCATAAACCCGCTGGGTTTTGCCGTTTCAAACCCGTGCCCGCGAAAGTTGGACGTGCCCGTTAAAAAACCCATACCCGTGACGGGTACAGATTTTTACCCAAACCCATACCCACTGGGTTAACGGGTACCCACGGGTCGCCCATACCCAGACTCATGCCCACTAAGTTCATAGTTCATAGTTCACTGAGTTCATACCATACTAACAGAACAGACAACTCAAAATGAAAAGGTACTAAAATTACTTATAAAGGCAAACTACAATGGTAGCTAAGTTCTCAAAAGCCAACATACCCGAATCCGTATGGGGCTATGGGCTGGCTTGCTGGGTTTATAACTCCTATGGGTCGGGTTTATATTACCCATGGGTTTACGGGTTCGGGTACTATAGGAACGTACCCGAACCCGTAGACCCGATGGGTTAGACTTTTTGCCCATTAAGAGACCCATGGGTTAGGAAATTGACCCAGACCCATGCCCTAATAGAGTAAAAACCCATCGGGTTTCGGGTTTCGGGTACCCATTGCCACCTCTATTATAGAGCAGAGAAGAGGGAGAGTTGAGTGCCACCAATTCACACTTGAGAGTGAAATCAGGGCTTTGGATCCCCTCTTTGTTGTGTACTCAGATCTCATGCATTTGCTTCATCTCTAGAGTGGATTGCTTGTTTTATTATCGTCTATGGTTTTTTCTGCTACGATTTCCACATAAAACTTGGTGTCAGTGGCTGATTTGATATTTATCTTGCCACATGTGTTGATTGACTAATGAACTAGCTTGTTATATTGTCACCTGATTGTCATGTGGATAGTGTATGGTTGATACGACATATGCAAACATGATCTCCTTTGGTATGTCCTGGAAAAGCTCTAGATTAACACCTTAGTCGTGCACTACTATAAGAGTATAAATTTCGCATGTGTATGATTAAAGACGACGAAACAGGATAAATGTGCTTGTAGCAAAGCTTGGTAGTGTGCATGCCCCGAGGTAACCTTTGGGTGACTATACAATGAGGCAACTTATCTCGGGCCCAAGTCTACTAACCCTCCACTAACAGGTCATACGATATTACTACTAATCAGTTCCTATGTTAATCTGCTAATGAAACAATAAAGAATACTCAATAATGATCACTTTATTGCTAAGATAAGTATCCATACAAAGTAAAGTAGGTACATGAAGCTCCACACATACCTAATTACTAAAAAAAATTCTAGAACCAATGGTCCGCAGATGGACTCTCCTCCTACCTTCCTACCCAGCTACTTAGTGACTCTGCCGTTGCTACACTACCAAATAGAGGGTGATGGTGTGGTGGTGGATTATCCTAGATTAATGGATGAATTATTCAATTTGGATGATGGAGGGAGTGATGCCTCCTATTTATAGTTGTAGGCCAGCAGGTATAGGTTGATTGACGGCCAGCCAAGTGGCATGAATGTGTGAAGTGCTTCATCTTCAAGTCGATGGAGAGGCAACGTGGATGGTTGAGATGCGTCGAAGATAGCATAAAGGCGAGTCACACATATGAACATGAGTGCGCATCACCTGATGTGGACTGACTTGGCCAGGCGGCCAAGTCGTGAGTGGACTAGGTAAGGCAGTGGTGGCATGGACAGGTGGTTGGGCTGACCGACCTATGGGCCTGGCTACACATTTAATAACACAGTGTATCACAAACACGTCCAACCGCGAACCATCTATGATAGATAATTATCATAGACGGTTCTCATTAATAATTACAAGTCGTCTGTGATATGCAACTATTACAGACGGTTAGTATTAATAACTGTCTGTAAACTATCATATACGGTTCTAATTACAAACGTCTATGATATCTGCCATTATCACAGACGTTTCATATCAATAGCCGTCTATGAATTATCACAGAGGTTATTCATAAGAACCGTTTATGATAGTTGCGTATCACAGATAGTACATGGTCACGCTTGTAAAATCGTCTGTGATAATTATAGCACAGACGGTTACTCATAAACCGTCTGCGATGAAACATCCCGTATAACTTGTTTTGTAGTAGTGCCAGTTGGTCGATCGGTCTAGGGTTAGGCGATCGGTCTAGGGTTAGGCTGACCGGCCCACAAGGTGGATTTATGCATTATTCATTATTTTGTTCGATATCTATGTCTTTTTAGCATATTTTCTGTGAAACACGCAGATGTGCAAAATATATAGAAATATTAGCAGAAATAATCTTGAACTTAGATTAAAACATCATTTTACTTTGCCTTTTATAGGATTTTCAAGGATAAAATACGGGTGAAAGCGCATCAACACCCGCCGAGGGGGCCAGGGTGTTGAATCAAAAATGACCAAACTTCTAAATATTCAGCGAAACTTAAATGATCAAGAAAGCAAACCAGACAAGCGCACGGGATTTTTCCAGCGTTTGGAACGCACCTCATACTCTCCGACTAATAGATCACATTGTTGGATTTCCTGCTTTTGTCAAGATCATGCGGTGCCTATAGGGTAAGCCCAACACCAATCAGGGCCTATTCTTTGCGGCTTCTAAAAGCCGCTTTTGACTTTTGCTACAGTAACTAACTTTTAAATAGAGTATTTTTTTTAAGATGTGGTCTACAAGTTAATGGTAGTACATGTTAAAAAACTAATATCTGTACAATCAAAAATCGCAAGCGAGTATCTCTCTTTCCGCAATCTCTGTCGCAAACAGCCAAAAAGCCATCAGCCGCAGCTAAAAAGAACAGGCTCTTAGTCTTGTTGTATTAGCTACGTGGTTTAGTTTCTCTAGCTTGGTGCGGAAAACTGATTGTGAGCCTATTCTTTCTTTCTGGCTGCGGCTTATAGTTTTTGGCTGAAATTTTTGAATTTTAGCTGTTTGCGACAGAGATTACAGAGAGAGAAATACTCGCTTACGATTTTGGATGGTACAGATGTTAGGCTTTTAACGTGTACTATAATTACCTTGTAGACTTCATCTTAAAAAAATACTCCGTTTAAAAGTTAGATACTGTAACAAAAATTAAAAGTCATTTTGAGAAGCTGAAAAGAACAGATCCTGTAACAGGCTAATATGTCTGGTTGAACTACTTCCTTTTCTGTTTTCATAGAATGGAAAAAGGGTAGAGAACCCTTCGTGAAAAAAAAAATTCCATTGAGAATACGACTGTCGAAAAAATTCTGGTACAGTTTATGCATATTTTAAGCGTGCTAGTTTTGTTTGTTGATATTAAACTTGCATTTAACCATTCAATCCCATAAATATTAGTCGCTATAACAAAAACAATAAAAATAGAATTTGTATAGTACATTCTACTAGTAATACGGAATGATAGTAAAAATCAAATCTGACTATCATATTTTAAGATATTATAGACTTTTCATTCTAAATGTAATTTTTTGGAGGGTGTTATTGACTTTTCCTGAACATAATCTTAACCCATTGTTTCGTACGCACACCGCTGCCTGGCCAGCTTGTCCGCCATACCGCCGCCTTGTCTCGTACATGCGCTGCCTGTCCGGCATGTCCGCCATGCCACAGCTGAGGAAGGAGGTGCGCGCTGCCGCCTTGTCTCGCACTCACCTCGTCTCGTACGCGCGCCGCCTTGTACGAGCACCACCTGTCCGGCGCATACGCCACACCACCACTAAGGAAGGAGGAGGTAGAACTGTCTGACCATCACCGACGTAGGAGATGCCTCAGGCAATACCCTCCCATTACAATTTTACTCTTTATAGGATCCTCCTACTCATACTGGCAAGAAAAGTATAACTAAATACTAAGAAGTAGATTTTTTTAAAAAAAGGAAGACAAGTGTTGAAAAAAAAAAGAAAAGATATGTGTGTATGATGGAAACGAGAGAAGTAGGATGTATGATGTATTTATAACTTTCTGTCTTATCCGGAGTGAGATGATAGTGAGAGAAATGAAGAAACTATTTTGAAAAATCAAATATTTATATTAACTTTTAATTTTTTTAAATAAAAATTAGAAACGGAATTTAATACAGATAGAACTTGCTTGTGCCGTGAAACAGCTCGAAATACATGCTGAAAGCTCGTCGCTATCTTATCTGGTAAGAGTCGTATCATCCAGTTACAGAAGCAATGCAACCTTCCCTTTCTTATCTTGTCTGGCAAGACTGGCGTCATCCAGTTGCTAAGACAAAGAAAGTGCTTCTCAGTTGGTTCGTGACAATCCAAGTCAAACACACCAGTCAACTCTTTGGCCCACCCCTCTTTTATTACCGGTAGACACGTACATGACCTCTCCTTCTCCCCCACCAGGCCACCACCACCAGCCTCATAATCTTCGTATTCCTCCACACGTTTCTTACTATTAAGAATAGTTTTATATTAATTGTAAAAACAACAACTTACAAATACAAAAGAGATCTCATCTATTAGGTTAGGCCCCGCTCAGCGTTGGCAAAAGCTCGGGTTGGCTTTTGCCAACGCTAAACGGTGGGCGATGACGATTATTTCACTGTAGTACGTACTGTACGCGCTACAGTGAAAATTTTTTCGTTTTTTTAATTTACTTATACTTTTTTCGTTTTTTGTTTTCGGTTTTTTTATATTTTTTACATTTAATTATACTCAATAAACCAACTCAGCTACAGTATTTTTTCAGCCAGCTACAGTGTTTTTTCAGCAAAAACCAAAAGTCATCGCTATTCCGAACACCCCCTTAATCTTTTAAAGAAAGAAAACTTAATATCATTTATAAGATTGTTACTTTAGAGTTTACATACATCAACTCGTGGGCTTAGTTGATCAACCTATTTAGACCTGTGACTCAAGGAGTAAACCTTTCAGCCAGCTCAAAGTTGTGTTGGGCGTTTGGTGGTGGCCTTTTTTTCACTGTTCACTTTTTTTGATAATTTTTTTAATTTTGGTTTTTTTTCTTTTTTTGTATTCTTTTGTATTGTCTGTAATGGGCTAACATGTTTTTTTTAATTTTTTAAAATTTAATTATGTCAAATAAGCTAACGCAGCTACAGTAAAAAATAGTCAGCTACAATAAAAAAATCACAAACCAATGTTATTCTGAACACCCCCTAGTCATACGGCTAAGGCCCAATATGACATTTGGTATCAGAGTCTAGTCGCCTAACATCTCCCTAGTTGCAGAAGTGCACAACCAATGTGTGAGGGAGAGAATATGGGAATAGTCTCACATTGGTTGTGGAAAAGAAAATGCACAATTATAAATGTAAGAGAGATATCATTTATTGGACTAGTCTTTTTTGAGAGAAGATCCAATACCACTTATAAGGTTGTTGTTTTAAAGATTGCATACGTAGCTCGTAGGCTTCGGTAGTCGGCCTATGGGCCTGTTCTTTTTTGTTGTGGTTTATGGCTGAAATTTTTGAATTTTAACTGTTTGCGACAGAAATTACGGAGAGAGATATACTCGCTTACGATTTTGGATGGTACAGATGTTGGGCTTTTAACGTGTACTATAATTAACTTGTAGACTCCATCTTAAAAAAATACTCCGTTTGAAAATTAGGTACTATAGCAAAACCCAAAAGCCGTTTTGAGAAGCTGAAAAGAACATGCCTTATTTGGATATGTGACTCTGAGAATAAAATCGATTAGACCTAATTATACCACCAAGGTCCGATCTGATACTCATTGCCGCTCATCCGATGCCGTGGTAGCTCTGCAACCAAACTAGCAGCAACTACACGAAGAACAGCACATACCAAGTAAACATACAATACCTAGCCACCTCCCTCCAAGAGTACGCCTCATCCTCCCTAGGGGTGCAAACAGTATGGGTTAATCCCGACCAATCCGGTACCGAATCCGATCGATACCAAATATAGAAAAGTAATTTAGCATCTGGTACCGAATCCAATCCGTATCGGATAATTGTTGCTGGATAGGGTAACAAAAACGGTAGAGCTAAAATCCGACCGAATAACATCGGTAAATGGTAAATCGGATATTATCTGACCGAATATCCGAATAAGCAAGTTAGTACTCTAACTGGTCCAAACCATCAACTATTATTGACATCAACCGGTCTAGATTTTATCAGTTATAACATAATTTTAGAGTCCAGCTACTCTAACTAGTCGCCACCAATGCTCCCTGCTTATGTTGAACTTGCGTATGAATTTATTGGTTTTTGAACTAATGTATGAATTTATTAGTTTCGAACTAATGTATGAATTTATCAGTCTTCAAACTTATATATGAATTTATCGCTTATATTGAATTTGTGTTGTATTGGCTATTATACTTAAGTAATCTAGATGAATTTATTACTAGTTGAAGGTTTGAAGTGATGATGGTATGGTTCAGTGTATATTCTTTTATGTATACATATACTATCCATTTATATTATCCGTTTCTGATCCGAAACTGTTATGTATCCGTCCCGATGACACCATATTCGAAACTCCGAATAATCCGATTTCGTATTTGTATCCGGCTTTACCGTATTTGACTTCAAATCCGGGAAAAAAATATGGATTAGGATATGGTATGAGCAATATCCGTTCGAATCCAACCCGATTGCACCGCTAATCCTCCTGTCTCCAACCCGATTGCACCGCTAATCCTCCCGTTCCCTCTTCGCCTACAGCTCCTCAGGCAACCCCCCAGACATCCAGAAAGCGCAACAACTCTGCGCGCTCGTCAAGACCGTCACCATCTACGATGACCTCTGCATCCTCCGCTTCTCCAACCAGGGCTTCCTGATCGGTCGTCCCGACAATAGAGGGATGTTCGTCGCTTGGAACTACAACAATCTCAGTGATGTTGTGGCTCCGACTTTCAAAGCCGCTGCCGTTCGACTCATCAATGCCACCGCCGATTATGCCGCGGCGGACCCTCTCAGGCGGTTCGGCATGGGGGAGGAGGCGTTTGACGAGACTTATTCCAAGATTTACTTGCTGGCGTAGTGCACCCCGGACATACAGAGGCTTTTGGCTGCGGCTGATGGCTTTTTGGCTGTTTACGACAGAGATTGCGGAAAGAGATATACTCGCTTACGATTTTTGATGGTACAGATATTAGAATTTTAACGTGTACTACAATTAACTTGTAGACTCCGTCTTAAAAAAATACTCCGTTTGAAAGTTAGGTACTGTAGCAGAAGCCAGAAGCCAAAAGCTGAAAAGAATAGGGCCGAAGCTACCTAGATGACATAACTGAGAGGATGACGCCCAAGTATTTCGTCGGGAAGCCGGATGGGAGAGTCCTTGGCGTGTGGTGCAATTTCCAGTTTGAGATGTATCCTTTCTTCTCCGGCTGCCCGCTGCTGCAACTCCGAGGCTATCGCCTGCACCAGCACCACCGGCGACTAGAGGTGAGTTGGACAGACCAACTTCACCTGCCAGTCCATTTATTCATTTATTATTAGAATGGAAGTCGATTTATTGGATGCTTAATGTCAATTATGTTTCACTACTGTGGCAGAGCCAAAACTAGATACTCTGAGGGCGGGTTTTGTTTCTCTATATTTTGAGGGCTTCGCTGAAAATTTCTATACATTCAGGGTGTTTGTGTGAGACCCCACGCCATTATCCCTCAGACAATCACGCGAAACATACAGATTACTATTTACCTAATCAGTAAAACACTGCTCTGGCAAATAATAAGCCTTTACTAGAGTAGCACAGCAGAACAATAATATAGACACTGTCTTCTTTATTACAACAGTTGCCACATGGCGTAAAGTCTGATTTTACAAAAGTAGATAAATAAAAGTATGGAACTGGTACCCCAGGGCTCTCTCACCCGCTCCACTAGACCTTCTACTCTTCCCAACCGAAGTATACGGGGTCCATCTCGCCTGGCTCCTCGTAGTCGTCATCCTCCTCTCCTGCAAGCTCAACGGTGCCTGCTGCCCCCTCATCCTGCTCAGAGTATTCTTCGAGCAAAGTGGGGTCTAACAAAGGAAAATAATAACAAGGGTAAGTACCATGGTACTCAGCAAGCATATTATTAGCAAATGCACTGATATGACTCTCATGTCCTTATGTCCATTTTCTAACCTTCTTATTTTGAAATTAAACTTATGAAAATAGCTGTCGTCTTTTAGTCACCAAAACTTCTATTTTCCACCCGGTGGGGTAAGATCCCAAGCGATCACCGTAGTCCACACTCCAGCGGACTGGCATAAATTCATGATTTGTTAAGCACTGCGCAGGCTTGTACCACTGTACCCAAAACTACTCTGAACCGTCTGAACTCGGTTTTCCACACTGCCTTAGGTGTGGATTCAGGTTCAAAGTACAGAACCTTTCTTTGATTACGTTAATCCATTTGCCAGCCCATCTATTATCCATCAGTGTACCAAGTCGTTCACTTGAGCTCCATCGATTTTCAATAGTGTTCGGTTGGACCGGCTCCCGACCCAACACTCCACCTAACACGTATAGCGTCTGAGACTTACACACTTCCAGACTTGCGTTACTGGTCTTAAGCTTCATCCATCTCTTTACTCACATATAGATACTTACCATTTGTGGTGAAATGGTTAACGTACCAGAATACTGATTTCTGCTCATCCGAGATGAGGGAATGGTTGGCACATGATTTACGGTTCCCGATCCGAGTAAAAATATGGTGGGTCCTTATATTATAACCATATGTAAAAGGGGTCCGCCTAACCTCTCTTCTTCCTTTCCCAGAACCCCTTTCACCCACTGTATATATATAACTTTGATCGTGGGTCTGCTGCTTCTCTCAGCAAAACCATGTCTACTAGCTCTTCTCTTGTTCTTTTCTCCTTTTTCTCTTCTCTTTTCTCTACTAATTCATAATAAATAACAATACTCTATTGTCTCTTTTGAGAAAAACAATTTTTTCATGCATTTAAAAATACATAACAACATTTCCAAAAGTATTGAATACATTTAACATAACTAGGTGCATGATCAAAATAAGCTTACCTAAGTCGCAGCGTAAACTGAAATTGACAAAAACCAGTTTTGCCCCCTCGTTGGGCGCCTGTTCGTATTCTACAAGGCCGACATTTAATTTAATAATAATATACATAGTTACAGTAATAATTTTAGAAAATCCCCCATTTGGCCTGCTCTAAGTGGGATTCTTTAGTAACTATGACTCGCTACTAACTTTCGACACAACATGCGTTAAATAAAATGATAAAATAACATGGTCTAAAAAATTGTATAAAGGAGCAGGCCTCTTTTCTTATCCGGCCCTCTGGCCTCAAGCTGGCGCGGCCTACGGCCCATGCTGAAGCCGAGGCCCTAACTCGGCCGCCCATTCCCTCCCCTGCGGCTCGTTTCCCCTACGCGGCCGCCTCCACTCACCACTCCCCCCTTTTGCTCCCCTGGCCGATCGGCTGCCTAAACTCACCCAAACTGCTTCCTGGCGGCGGCTTACCACCCGAGGACTCCTCCTATTTCGCTCCCCCTCCCCTTTCTCCTAGCGGCGGCTATCCCTCTTCTTCGGCTTACCACCCGAGGACTCCTCCTCCTATTTCGCTCCCCCTCCCCTTTCTCCTAGCGGCGGCTATCCCTCTTCTTCCTCTTCCGGGACTGCTCCTCTTGCCTCCCTCTCGGCCGGGTCCGAGGCGGATCTGGCCCCCGCCGGAGGTGGTTCCCACGGATCTGAAGTGGTCGGGCCTTTAGACTTGATCTTGGCACGGGATTGGTTGGATTTGGTGGTGTGATGCTCCATTGGCTACCTTGGTGCTCGGCGGCTGTTCTTGAGGGGCTGCATGGCGGTTGCGTCACTCCGACTGCTCTAGTACTCATCGGTTGCACTGATGCTACCCTTCCTCTTTTCTTTTTTCGATAACTTTCAATATTAGTACTTTTCTATTATGCTATTTCTATTCTCTTGCATTCTACTCCACCTGGTGGGGCTCCTGGGCTTGGTGGCGAAGCTAAGGTTTTGGGGTTTTCGCCTTCGAGGCTGACCCGACCTTAGGGCGTACTAAGCACGGGATAACCATCGGTTCATGCAGTAGTCCTCGGCTGGCTTAGGCACTCCCCTTTCCCTTTTTCTCAACCGAAAGAGGCGCACGGGATGGAACCGAGAGTTACAAAAAGAAGGGATTTGAAAGAAGTCCCAAAATAGAAAGAAGGAAATAAAAGTATAGCCTACTTGGTTGCCGGGCCAAAACGAGAAACACGGGATCGGGAAGGAGCTGCTGATTGGTTCTCGCGTGGTCGCTGTTGGGAAAGAGAATATGCGTGATGATCCTTGTCGGGTTGTAATGGCTCGTGGTGGTCCCTTCTGTGATGCTCCTCTTCTCTCCTCTTTGGTCCCCTCTGGCCTAGACTCGTTCTAGTGGTGGCCGCCCCCCTCCTTTTTGCCGCGGTCGACTCTGCCTTTCACCTTCTGGCCTCTGGCCGAAGGTGAAATCTCGAGAACAAGGTTGGGGGAGGGTGAATTTGGGGGTTTCTTACTGGTGCTGGAGGTATGGTTGGCTATGTTTGCTTTTGGGGGCTCCTCTTGAGTAAACAGAAGTGGCTGGATGCTATGAATTGGGGAAAGGGAGGTTGTGCGGGTGATCGGAATAGCGATGGCTTTTGATTTTTATGAAAAAACCAGATGTGGTGGTGATTTTTTTATCAGAATGAGTGGCATATTAGGCATAATTAAATTTAAAAAAATATAAAAATAAAAACGGCTCGCTAGTCTAGTGCGGACAATGCAAAGGAATATGAGAAAAAAACGGAACGCAAAAAAACAAAAAAAAATTCACTGCGTGACAAAAGTGGTACAGTGATTCCGTCGCTGCTACAGTGTTTTTGACACTAAACAGTGAAAAAATCTCCATATTGATCGGGGCATGTATCTAGCCTCCTTCGATCTGGTGCTGCACTGGGGCTGTAGGCAGCTGGCATTGTGAGCTTATCCTTTCTGGTGTCTTGCTTTCCTGTACTGAAGGACCTCTGGTCTAAAGGGGTGTTTTTGCACTGCTGCCATGGGCTTGTTGGAGACAAAATTTGGAATGATTTTTGTGGGCTTTTGAGGCTGAAAACAGTGAGACATGCTTGTGGGCTGGGTGGGCTGAATTCTATGGATCACAGTGGCTTGGTGGGCTAAAACAATTGATTGCATTATGAGTTCATGGGCTGAGGTAAGGAAAGATGATGTTGTGGGTTTGCAACTTTTTGAATTGCCAGATGATGATGCCCACAGAGACGAGAGGCGCCGACCGGCCTGAGATGGTCTGGGAACCTTAGAGATAATCTCAAACTGGCCCTAGCAGCCTAGAGGCACTAACGACAATCTCTTTCTACTTTATTTTATTCTTCCTTGGATTGCTAATTAAATAGATTTTTAGCTACTAAAAGAATAATACTTGAGCTAATACTATCGATTCTTCATTGCAGGGCAAAACAAGACAAACCGACTCGCAAACACTTCTCCAGTCGAAGATTTAAAATTTAGCTTGTTATCCTTTCCTTTTTGTACAAATCCTTTGAAACAAAAGTTGTAATATTATTGCTAAAGAAATTTCGAGATTGTAATTCAGTTTTGTAATTTACAATAAAGCTTAATGAGATATTCACAATTATTATATTAAATGCTAATTACTTACTTAGCTAGAGATTAGGGTTAGGGTTCTTTCAGTTTGATGCAAAACGTTGACTGACTAACCCCATGCTTTGCACAGGCTAACCATTCTAATTGATTAGCTGCTATATTGCTTCACTTAGTTGTTAAATGATCCAAAGGCTTGACCAATTGTATAATTCTTGCTTTTTAAAACAACTATCCCAAGAAAAATTATCAAGTGAATTGATAATAGTTTTCACCTACAATAGTTTGGTCATTTGAATTGATGGAAATTATCTGTTGATTTAAATTTAGTTAGCTATAAGTATTTCAAGAAAAACTAAGAATGTTGAGTCTAAAACAAAAGGAGAAAAGGGAAATGTTCAAGTTAGTTGCTCATCTTACTTTGCCAAATAACCAACAAAGTTGCATGATGCATTGTTACGAATGTCCAAAATTTTAGTATTTGTACCACTTCAGTTACTATATATCTTCAAATCTTCAATGTAAAATTCATCCATACCGTAGAGAATAAAAACGATAAGTTGCACAGTACATGAATACTTCATGTACTATTCACATCTTCAACTTGCCATTGTCGCTTCTCACCGTAGATGTATTTGTATTTGAATTTCTGCAACAGCACATAAAAAATATATATGTACTACACCCACATGATTTTATTTTATGATTATTGGAGAAACACAAGTGCACAAATTGGACAACGTGAGCAGATTGTCGCTTCTCATCCCAACTTCTCTTCCCCCTTATGATTTCCACCTCTACAACCTTGACCTTGTATCCTCACTCTACCAGCTTCACCTTTTCACCCTTCCTTCGTAACTTCCCTGGCTTCCCAGCCCACACCATCTCTCGCTTCCCCCTCACAGTCTACACCTTTCATTTATTCTCCTTTTCGTCTCCATTTGCCCACTCGAACAACTCCCTCTGCATGCTCCTATCTACTTTTTCTTTGCATTGAAACATTTCGACAGCATCAAGTCCACCTTCACCTTTTTCGAGCTCTTTCTCGGTGTCGCCTGAAACCGTCATAAACTTTAAAAAGTTTGAAATTTTTTGAATTTCTTTTGAATTCGTTTTGAACTTGGCTTCCTTTCCAATTCGGCAACTTCCCTTGGAAATCCGCTTTCCTTTTCTGTCAATTACGCCTTCTCCCTTCGCCAGTGCCCGTTGCCTTCCCACCACCTCCCCTGTTCCAAGCTCCACCTGGCCCCATGCCCGCGCTCGCCGCCGCAACTCCAACTCACCACCTTGACAACCGCTCCTAAATTAGCCATCTGCTCCGAAACGTCCACGCTCTGCCTTGCTTCGCGCACTACGCTCCGCCGCATTTCCGAGCTCTATGAAGCTGACGTGCGCGCCCGCTCCGCCTTGCCTCCGTCAGCTCACGTCGGCGCGCTAGAGGCCGTAGTCCTCGCTCGCCAGCTCGCCTGCCAGCTCTGCCCGTCGATGCGACCGACTATCCTTGCCTCCTCCACGCGCCCGTGCCGCCATGCCCTAGTTACTGCTCCCACCGCCTCATTCCACCCTTATAACACAATCGGCCATCCTAGTCGGTTTGCACAACTCTCAATTCCACCGCCAACGCACTCCCTTGATCCCCTCAGCATCACAGCATTGTTGCCAACCTCCCCTGAGCCAGTAAGCCGCCTTGGCCAAATTTCCACTCCGGTCAACCACCGATCAATTCGTGGCCACCATAGCACTGTTAGGACCTCCTGAACTCGTCAATGACTATGCCAATCTTGTAACACCCCAGTCAAGCAATGACCTGGAATGTCACTCGATTTGAAATAAAACAATAAAAATTTAACTACACTAGGCACCAAAATTTCGATAGAACCTCCCCTGTATTGTGGTTCCAGGCAGAGGTTGCAACAAGTATGGATAGTAGACAATAAATGACATCAAGAGTATTATAAAGACAGTATGGTAAAAATCTTCCAAGTCATCCACAAGTATAGCCATTAAGTAAAGAAGGGAAACAACATAAGGGAGTTCTAATCTTTTATTACAATTCAAAACTGGCAACCAAGAATCCTTTAAAACTTAGGTTACTCGAGCAATTAACTTTTAGTTTCTTTACTCTCCTATGGTGGGTAGTCCGTGTAAGGTGCAACAAAACTATTCAGTTCCTTCCCCCATGCATGCCGTTTTCAAGATGGTACCTAAAAGAAAACACAACAACAGCAAGAATGAGTCCGATGACTCAGCAAGGATAATAGGTAATACATTCATAAACGACCCTTCATGAATCGATCCATCAACCAAGTGAACAAGTCATGCTACTAAAAGAAAACACAACACTGGCGAGAGTGAGTCCGATGACTCAGCAAATATAACAGGTAATACATTCATAAGCAACCCTTCATGAATCTATCCATCAACCATATGAACAAGTCATGCTATGCAATATAATCAAAGATCTCTTTATCTCTTTTTCTTTTGCATTTTACCGGTAATGCAAAGTGTGCATCCGTCGATGCACACCCATGCCTGTACCATATGGCACAGGGACCAATTGCCCATACTCCACCAGTATGGGGACCTTTAGCCCGTCATGTCCTCAACATGACGGGGACCTCGGCGCTTAGTCACGTATGACCAAGACTTCAATGAATCAGCATGATGCATATGCGTGAATGTCTCAACAAAATAATTTTTACATTAACATAATTTATGCATCCAATATTCTCATGACAAGGTAATTTGCAAACATCCATAACCAGCAACAAATCATCTGTATTATAACCATGAGCACGCATGTATTCAAGTTATATCTTTATACTTGCCTTAACCGCGAGAAAACGGAGCGCGTGCAGAAGGTGCCGCCTCTGGGGTCCGTCCACCACCTGAATCATCATTGATATATCCGCTAAGATACTAGTAGAGGACATTTGCCCCCAAATAAAAATGAACACAACCTAGTAAATTTGTCTGCCTCGGTTCCAACTCCTAAATCCTACCGGTCATCCCGCCTACCTCTGCGGACAGCCAACTTCAAAAATTAGTATCTATTGGCACAGGAGTCCGAATGGGATGTTCTTTGACTTTCTGGAAAGATAATTAAATTATCTAACTAAACCTATTTGGGGAGCCTCCCTGATTCGGCCATCTTCTACCCGCATCGCCCAGTTTTCTAAAACATTAATGTTCATGTCGGGTTCTCTTGACAGCACACTAAAAAGGCCATAACTTCCAGCCCGAGTGTCCGAAAAATAATTTCTTGACCTTTCTGGAAAGCTAAGACAATTATCTACAACTTTCATAATATGAAGATCTCCTAATTCGCCCGTTTTATAATTGTCCAAACTAGTTTACCAAAACCTGATAGAAAACTCCCGGTCTGCAAAACAGTCCTACGAGAAAAATCATAACTTTTGCTACAAAGGTCGGATCGACGCGTTCTAGCACTTCATGGAAAGATAAAGTCGTCCTATACAACTCTCTAGAAGGGGTCCAGACCTGAATCCCCAAGAAACTAACCCAAAACAGTGGTTCAACGAAATCTCTTCTAACAGTTCAAAATATCGACATTGCTACCACAACAAAAATATATCTCTAATTTGGGGAAAACAGGGATTACCCTTGACGACGAGGAACACCGCAAATCCCCCACGAGTTCCTTCCCTCTTCCTCTTCCCTTCCTCTTCCTTTCTCTCCTTTTCTCTTCCCTTCCTCCTCCTTTCCTCTGGATGCACACGGTAGGGAGGCAGCAGCAGGGGCGCTGGGGAGGAGGAGGCGCAAGGGGGCGCTGGGGAGGGAGGCGCTGGGGAGGGAGGCGCAGGGGGAGAGGGAGGCGCAGGGGGAGGCGCTGGGGAGGCTGCAAGGCAGGGGGAAGGAGGCTAGGGTTTGGGGGAGGGGTGCCTCCCCCTCTTAGGCCATAGCCCAGGCCCAGGTTGCTGAATTTTTTTTCCAAAAATCACTCTCCAAAAGGACAAAATGAATGGAATTTTACAAATCTTTCCCTTGCCTCCTCAGCCACTTGCATCGTTCACTGCTGCCATGCGAAAGGGGCGCACGTGGATAGCTCTCCTCGGACCCCTAGAGCCCGACCAGTGACGAATCTAGGATGAAAATAGAGGGGGGCTATATTGTTGAGGCTATAGTATAATATAAACATACCAAAACTACATTTACTGATCTTTTGCCATTGAAATATCAAATTCATATATAAATAGGAAGAGAACAAATTAAAAACATACAATACAATAAATTTAGTACTTTGCTAATAGATAATGTGTCTCTGAATATTCGCTTCTCCATTTTTGTAAATCTAAAAATAATTAAACAACAACTAGTCAAGTATTGATTAAACAAATTAGCTAATCAGTTAATGGCTACTTTAGTACTAAACAAATCTGATTAAATAAATTTGGCTCACCGGTCACCACACACCACTAACTAGCATAAAGTACCAAAGTACTAAACCAACTCCTTAGTAGTTTTGGTGAATAAGTGGCTTCAATCTTCAGCTACCGTCCTCCTCAGTAACAAGTAGGACCGAGCAGTGGCGAGTCGATCCTACTCCTACCGATGTGGTGGATGCACCAAACTGCCGAAGCCGCCGAGGGCCAAGACGCCGAGGCCAACCGACAAGCACCTCCAGGCTCCCCCTCCGGCTGCTGGCCTCCGCGGCTCCGCGCTGGGCCATCGAGTGCCGATCTTCTCCGAGCTCCGCGCCGATGGCCTTTGGGCTCCGAATTGCCGAAGCCGCCGAGGGTCGAGGCGCTGAGGCCAACCGATGAGCACCTCTAGGCTCCCCCTCCGGCCTTTGGCCTCCGCGGCTCCGCACTGGGCCGCCGAGTGCCAATCTTCTCCGGGCTCCGTGCCGATGGCCTCCAGGCTCCACGCCGACGGCCTCCGGGCTCCGCCCCCCCACGCCGAGTCGCCGACCGCCTTCCCCTCCCCCTCCACGCTGGGCTGCCAACTCGACGGTGAGTCTCTCCATCTCTGTGAGACCATGACCTTATCTATTGTTCAGTTCTGGCGTTCTGCTGTTCATCTTCCTCGATCTATTTTGACGCTATTCTATTTTGGGCCAGGATTCGCACTGATTTGGGCCGGCTGGGGCACTGGGCCTTAAGACAGCGACTGGGTCACATGCTTTCTTCGATCTTCATCAACCTCCGGTCGTTTGGCTCTTCTTCAACCTTCGGCAGTCCGGCTCTTCTTCAACCTCTGGGTCGGCCGGGTCTTCTTCAACCTTTGGGTCTGGTAGGAGGAGGGGGTGCTTGAGCACCTACAAGCACCTACAGTGGATTCGCCCCTGAGCCCGACCAACACTACCATTTATCTCCTCTTGCCGCGTAGATGCTTTCATGCCCATGCTTGTCGCCGGAGAACCACCGGAGTTGCCTTGTGCCATGGAAGAACTCGAAGAACCTTCCTTTGCCGCCACTGACCACCATCCAACCCTGAGCCCCACAAACCCCAAAATGTGTTCCCGAGGCTCCACTGATTCCAATCATGTACGTTCTTTTCATCGGCAAGCTCCGCCGGCGTCTAATCGTAGCCGTGCCGCCATGCTTAGTCTCGGTGAACAGTAGCAGCAGTGGTGGGAAGAAGACGACGCTATGCATCTGTGCGGCTGTGCCATGTGTGCGTGTGCGAGAGAAACCAGGCCCACGGCCGAGCTATGTGTGCGAAGTGGCTGGGCCTCGGCAGGCTGCATGCCTGCGTGGGAACAGGCCGCCGCTGGGCCATGCTCGCATGCAAAGGCCAGGCGCTACCAGGCCATGTCACGCGGGAGAAGCAGGACGAAATGGCCTATAGGCCCAAGAGTGAATCAGGCCTAGCCTATTACTGTCCCACACTGTTCATACCGCCCGAACCGATCCACTAATGCCAAGATCCAAACCCGAGACTATTTCGGACCCGTTCGTGTTCCTCCCTAATGCGAAATGAATAATGTCCAAGCTCGGTACTATTCACTAGCAGATCTAATAGTACATTTATATCTATTTTAACTGTTTTGAACCTGTTTAAATCATTTCGAGCTCTATTTTGCCAACCTAGACCTCTGTAAAACCCAAAACCCTCTTTAGTTGGATTTTATCAGATTTGGCTCCTTTTTATATTATTTATTTTCCTATCTTGATTTATCTCAAGCACGACTTATGTTATTTTAATTGTTTGTGCTAGCATCTGAGTACTTTGAAGCAACAGTATAAGGACCTGATCCAGATGCCGAAGTCTTCAAGCCAGTAGAATATTTTGAACAGCAAAGCAATTCACATGTTTTTAATTATGTTGAACCCATATTGTTTAAATTATTTATTTACAATACCTTCATTATTGTTATTTACGTACTACTATTTATTTACAATTATTGTTTTAGGATAATATAAACATTAGTTATATTCTACTAAAAAAATACCATATTTAATTTGAGACCATATTTACCACATTACAACTCAGGGGTTGTCTTGAATTGCTTTACAGGGTCGGTGTTTATTGGTACAGAGGTTGAGGCCAAGTATTAGGCCTAACTGGAATTTTGCCTTTCATGTCATAGTGAAATTCTCGGAATATGGGCTAGCATTGGATTAAATCACTTGAGCTAGACCATCTGGCTGACCAATTTGCAGCCAGGAGTGCTTGGGGTTCAAGGGAATTCCTTTCAGTCCGACAGTCCACTGGGGACGGCGAGCGTTGCTGCCTCTCGTCACTTCCTTTTAGAACTATTAGGGCAGTCCCAATGGCAATTAATGATCAGTTTCTATCTTCCTTAAATGACCTGCCACGTAGGCAAAACGATGACATGTCAACTCAATTAATGAAGAAAGAGAAGAAAAAGAGTAGAAACCGTTTCTTCTCAGGGAAACCACCTCTACTCTTGAATCGATGCACGAAGAAACTGGAATTTTACCATTGGGAAGAAACTGGTGGTTTCCATGCGCCGCACCGCTCCCAACATGACTGCCGCGCGGTTTCCACTGGGAAGAAACTGCAATTTTACCATTGGGAAGAAACTGGTGGTTTCCACTATTTATTGTACGAAGAAACTCCTATTGTGTGAGTCAGTTTCTATACTCAGATTTTTGCTGATGTGGCTATCTTGGATTTCGCACATGGTTTCTACCATAGGGACTGCCCTTAACCAGCTCATTTTTCTGCTTGGGCTTCAAACTTTGTGGGTTTTCTTTTATTTTTTCGGCTGGGCCTCTCTAGGGTTCCACCAGTTGGCCCAGGGCGTGAGGGGACAAGAGGAAGCCACCAACTGATTCCTTCCTCAGCGCCCCAACAGAAGCAGCCGCCGCCCCTTGCGAGTCTCCCTCAGCGCCCCAGCAGAAGCAGCCCCCTCCCTCCCCACAGACGCCTTCCCCTTGGCCATCGCCCTCCATTCGAAGGGAGGGAGAAAAGGAGTTCAGGTGATGGCGTTGAGCTAGCACAGCAGAATGGATGCGGCTCCGGCTTCTTGCTAGCTGGGGGACGCCGGCGAGGCCAGCGTGCTTAGGAGGTAGCTTGACGGCGGCCTAGGCGAGGTGAGCTCTTGGTTGCTGGCTTCTTGGCTTCCTATTTCCCCTGCTCTCTTGCTCTTTTGACCATGGAATACACGCCGTATGGATGCCGGCCGGATGCCGTCGGCGCACAGGGCCAGAGACTTTCGAGGCCCCGGCCGGAGGCTGTCATGGAACCGGAGGCCGTCGCTAGGAGGTCGGTGGCGGAGGACGCTGCCGGGGCTCGCCAAGGCTTGGCGCGTCTGCTAGGCATGCGGGCGCGTGAGAGCCTCGCCGTGTCGTCTTGAAGGCACCAAAGAGCCGCCAGGGCATGAGTGTGTCTGCTGGGCGCCAGGCGGGAGTGCCAGGGCGCGTGAAGGGGGATGGCCGCCGGAGCGTTTCCCAGAGTATGCCCGCTGGGGCGCGCGAGGCAGAAACTATTGAGTTGTATGCACCAACCAATTCACCCAAAAGCTTAAGCTGATGAGGAAATATGGGCAATTCACTTATACTTCAACACTCCCCCTCACGTGTAGATTCCCTCAGACCTAAGACGTGAAATAGAAGTGGACTGCAATTATTATTTTTAATTACGTTAACCAGGTCTCGAACTCAAGACCTCCTGGCTCTGATACCATATTGAGTTGCATGCACCAACCAATTCACCTAAAAGCTTAAGCTGATGAGGAAATATGGACAATTCACTTATACTTCAACAGAAACTACAGGGCGTGAGCGAACAATGCAGTCCGTGCGAAGGGGCTTAGGGCATTAGTAGTGTATAAGGTTTCAATGAGTCTTAAGGTGAAGCTCATCTAATTCTTAAGATCCACTCTGTTATGTTTAAAATTATCACTGAGCTCTAACGAAGAGTTTCACTCAGGAGAGAGAATGACAGAATTCACAAGAAAAATTGTATTTTAATGTTTATGATCAGGTCTTTAGTTTGAGGGTTGACCTTAAGTTTTTTTTACTTATGACCTTTTTAATATCAATCTTATAATGTATAAAGTCGATCTTAAGGTGATTTAAGACTTCTTTTTTATATATTGTGGATGCCTTTATTATCAAGGCGTTTTGATGTTGACCACCTTGCTCCTCTGCATACACGTTGCTTGTTGCCAGGGCGCTTGTCCCTGGTATTTTGAGCATATGTTACTTGTTTGCATGTGCTCCCGGCTGAGTTTCTTGTGGAGACCAAGGGAAAATGATACGACTAGATCGTCATAATCTGTCAATGCATCCAGCCAATGGGGGGTTCGCTTCGGTGGTTAGTATGGCACCACATGCCAGCTCACCAAGATTGCTCCGCCACGTCGATAGTGTCAAGGCGATAGGCGCGAGAAGAGGTAGGCCTAGAGCCAGGGCGCTCACATGAGGGCACCGTGCACGGGGCGTTGGGGAGCACTTGTCAGGGCGCTCTGACGCTCGTGCCTCTGTATATATGCTGTCGGCCGAATTTTTTTGTTAACATTTGATCAAAGCAATGAAAGAAAGAAACTTTCTGTAGATGATCCGTCCCCCTTGGGGAAGACCTTTTTCCATGGATCATGCATCACTGGTGGGCAATCGGTTTGATGCCAGGGTGCTGGCCGGCTGGACCGTTGGTAGGGCGTCAGTTGGCTTGCCGCGGTGAGGTATCAGTGATGCATGACTTTGTTTGCCTAGTGTTAGGGTGCCGGGCGAATGGTACGCATGGCCAAGGCGTCCAAGAGCGCAAGGCACACAGAACGTCAGAACCTTTAGGTGTAGCCTTCTCTGTCAGTGTTGGCACTAGGAATTTCTCTTTTTACATAATGTACACGTATATGGTCATTTCTTTACTGAGTACCAATCCACATTTTATAACATCCTAATTTTCAGAGTTTATTTGAAGTTTTTTTTAAAAAAAATTCACCATTTAATTTTTTTTATTTAATGCAAGTTTACATTAAATTTTTAATAATTAAAATAATTTAATATAACTAAAATAAACACTAATATTTGCTGAAAATATTTTATTTGGGTTCCTTGTGTCTCCAGGAATTCTCCGGATTTTTTGTGAATTTTTCAGATTTATTTGCAATTTTCTAAAGCTCATAAATATTTATTTAAATTTTAGAAATAGAAAAATCCCTAAAAATCCCAAAACAGTAATGGGCTGCCTATTACTGTTCATCCAACCCATCATTTCCCAGTCACTCGATCCTTCCTTTAACACATGTAGGTCATCCTGCCAAGTTTCGCTTTGACCGCTGAATTGCTCTGAAGTGCCACGTGTCAAGCATCTGAAGGGTTGAGCACTGTTCATATGTGTTTTCTCCTGTGTAGACTGATCTTGCCTTTGCCACGTGTCACCCATCGACATCGTTGGCTACTATTCATCATCTCCAAGCAGGACTCTGCTAGTCGTCATCGACTAGGACTACGTGCTCGTACCCGAGCCGGACTCGATGTCCGCGCCGGCTCTGACTCGACCTTCGTATCGTACTCGATCCAGCCACCCTTGGCCTCCACGCATAAATAGCTGTGCCGCCCTCTTTTTGTCCGTACCTTGTCGCCAAGTCGCCCGAGCTCCCTCGACGTTCTCGCCGAGCGCTCTCGACCGTGCCAAGCTAAGCGCCGCCGACCTCATCGATGAGCTTGCCGTCACCGTCATCAACTCCGCTGAGTGCTGCTGCTCGACTATACCATCTGCACCACCATTCGCCACCACCGATAAGACCCAAATCTGCCGCTGCCATCCCTCTCCATCCGCCGCCTAGTCTCGCCTCCTTGTTTCGACTGCGGTCATTCGACCCCAGCCGTCTTCGACCTCTACTGTTCGACAACGTTGTTCTCAAACGTTCGACCACTCGACTCTTCGATCGCAGCCATCCCACGACCACGACCTACGACCATGTCATACTCGGTCGTTTGACCACTCGACCCTCCGACCACGCAAGTCGTATATGACCACGGTCGCTCTGCTCATAGTCTCCGACCACCAAGACACTTGACTTCGACCACACCTATATGACTTCAGCCATCGACCGTGTAGTCGTATGCAACCACGCACACCTACGACTACCCATTCATCTTCGACCACACCCACGACTACCCGGTCGTCTTCGAGCACCAAGCCTTCGACCACCGCTGCCGCTTTGACCGCGCCACGCTTGACCTTGAGTCAGCAGCCAAATCAGCCAAGCTGAGTCAGCCGCCCCGCAAGTGTGCCACATCAACCCTAGTTCTACGTGTCACCACGTGTTAGGCCACGTCAGCACCCAAGCTGTCCCATGTGCCACGTTAGCCATAGTCGCCATGTTAGTAAGCCGATTCGCCCGTGCACTGATCCATACGCCAAGTCCACCGTAGGCCAGCTTTTTTGTGCAGCCGGTCTATAGCATAGTAAAGTTTCTGAATTTTCAGTATTTTTCTTTAGATTAAAATTTTCAAGAGCTCATTCTCCTTCATCCTAGCTCCGATTGACCCCATTCTTTTTCCTAAATTCCTCTAAAATTGAGCTCTACCTTTTGGTTCTGGTTTTGAAGTTTTTAGAGTTCATTTAAATTTTATTTGATTTTATTTTGTGGCTCGTTCATTTCCTCTCTTGTTAGATTGTGTCTCCGAAGAATCGAAAGCATCATCAGAAGATCAAGAATTCCTAACCGAGTAAGGCTAAGGTAAGCCATGTCTTTTGATCATATTGAACCTAGATTTCAAATCTATTACTTAAATATTTTGTTTCAAATTATCATGCATTGCTATTTCATTACAAACCATCGTATGTGATAGTTATTGTATAAATTAATTCATCTCTCACTTGATGATTCAAATGCCATGATCCCATTATCACCATAGGATGGGAATTTATTTAGTGATACAGTACTAGTTGTCACATGGATTGTGTGATTAATTTGCTTAGTCATGCTTATAGTTTCATTGAGTTTATCATCACATGTGATCAATTAATTAATTTTGACTTAATGAGATATTAAATCGTGGTTGGTGCCATAATTATAAAATTTGTGTGTCATGACATTGGTGTGTGATTGGTGGTGGTTATGCAAAATTGGTTTTCACTTGGGTGAGTAATCGTGCAGTAAAGGGGAAGTGTGGATTTACTTCGTGGGATGTGAATGTCTCGCTTGGGTAATATTAAGGACTTAACTTTGTGTACCATTGATCTGAGCCTTATCGTGCAAATCACATGTCTAGTATGGGATAGATCTGGCTGATTAATTTGTGATATTTTAATTTCAATTTTGCCATTGAGTTCAACATAGTTGCTGATTTCTATGAGGCGTAAGAGGGAGCAATTATCGACTAGGTGGTTAACCTACTAGACGGCGAAACTTAGCGAGTAAAATTTAGTTTGAGGTTAAGTATTGTAAAAGCCTTATTGTAATCTTCTTGGTCGACATGTCAAAGTAAGCATGTTATACCGGTGACATTACAAGATGGTCATATTGTGTGGGTACAGTTGTGCAACCTCTACAGAGTGTAAAATTATTCGAATAGCCGTGTCCTCGGTTATAGACAATGCTCGGTGATTTCACACGAAGGGTAGTTGTTTCATAAAAATTGATTGGGATTTTTGTGGAAAGTGAATGGTTAGTTCACTGGTGGTTTGCAAAGTGAATGGGTAGTTCACTTGTGGTTATTCAATTATTTTGAATATTTGTTTATTATCTTTTTCTTTAGAGTTCACTTTCAATCTATTTACTATATTTACTTTAAAATATTACTTTCTACAAAATAACATTTCTGCTATCTATTGGTAAGTCTTGTATATTATATTGCGTCTTTGTTACAAACAACTTGCTGATTACCCATATGCTCATAGCTTTATGCCTACTGTTGCTCAGTTGAAAAAGAACTATATCAGTAGGAGGTACCAGAAGGATGATACTTCGACGACTACATGGATTAGGACTTCTCTTTATAGTCGATTGCCTGAGAGTATGTCGAATGGCTACTATGCTTACTATTGTTTTTCGCTGATAGTTTCTTAAGCCCTTCAGGCTATTTATTTGTAAGCTTAGCCATAAGGTTGTACTATGATAATTAATATATTTGAGTATTCGTGCATACGGTTGATATTTCATCTATATTTACATTGTGTGTACTAGCATGATTCTGGAGTAGTACGGTATAAATAGAGAGTCCGAATTTGTATATTCGGGTCTTAAACACTTTTGTACTGCTGGTATTGCAGGTTTTCATTATTCTGCCATGATGACCAAGGACTGCCACCTCTCTTGCCAGGGAAGGTGAGACAGAGGCTAGGCCGAGATGGAGGGCTTGCTGCATGATGACCTCGACAAGGATGTCGAGATCCTCGATGATGCCCCTAATAAGGAGGCTCTTGTGGGGGTCGAGCCTTCCTCCCTGACCAAGTGGAGAAGGCGGCGCTGGTGGCACCTGGGAGCTGCCTCTCACTCAGCGACGTCTGGTGGTTGGGGTCAAATAAACTCCCCAGCCCTCAGAAGGGGTACATCGTCGCTCTTAAGGCCTGGTTCAAGGTCGGCCTGGGGCTCTTGATCTATCCCTCCGGGTCCTCATGAGACACTTCCACATGGAGCTCTCGCACTTCTCACCCAACTTGCTCGCCAAGGTGAGAGTGTTCATGTGACTGTGCGAGACGGCGATGGAGGGTAGATGCCTGAAGCCTACCATCGTGGCCTTTGACTGCTTCTTCCACGTCTAGCGGTCGAACATGAAGTTCGGACCACTAGGCACGCTGACCTCGACTGCTCAACGCTAGGGCGAGTATCGGATTCATGCAACTAGATACAACTGGAGTTGCCCTGGGAAGAAGTGGTTTTACTTGAAGGTGGAGGGCTTTCTATACACCAGTAGCTATCCTAAGCTCACTCAAGATGGCTATCCTAAGATCCCTCCTCTCTCGGACGCTGACTAGGAGTTTGTTCGTGTTGCGTTCGAGATTTTCAAGTGGAGTGGGGTCCGGGACCTAATGGAGGAGATGACCCTTGCAAACATCAGCCCGCTAGTTGATGAGAAGTGCGACTACATCACGTTCTCTAAAAGCAGAGGTAAACACGACTTGGCTAGTTCGCATTGGATTGTCTCGAAGTCCATGAGTTGACACATTTGTTTAACTTTGCGCAGCACACTCTCCTAGGGAGGCAGTCGAGGAGGCCAACTAGATCCTCGGAGAGATGACCATCATTGAGTACAAGACACTTGTGGAGGCCAGCATTTTCGGTGGCCGGGGGGCCAACAGTGTCGCCAACAGCCTGAAGTTGACGATGCCCCCCGGGGCAAGCCTGTTCCTGATCCGTCGAAGAGGAAGAAGGCTAAGGCATTGGCCTCTGAGGGCGCTGTCAGGTCCCCTCCTCCAAAGACCCAGCCGAGGGCAAAGCCCCTGCTAGAGGGGCGAGGCCTCCTGTCACAGGAGTGAGGCCCCCGCCCTCGGGCGATTTTTGACCTTGAGTTTCAAGTGCCACGCGACCCCCCACCGAGCTTCCTCCGCGCTCCGCCACCTTGGGGCTCACTTCGTACAGGGGGAAGCCTCAGGATCCCAGGGCGCTTCAGAGGTTGCCTTCATAGAAGAGGAAAAGGCAGGCCTCTTACTGCGGTCTGCCTCCTACCTCTGTTGCCAAGCCTAGGAGCGGAGTCAGTGCGGGGCCTTCTCTGAGTCACGGGACTTCTCACACCACGTCCTCTTCCTCGTACTCTAGCTCCACGTCCCCCACGAGCTCTAGCTCCATGAGGTCCTTTGTTCGTATAGTGGAGGAGCAGCTGAAGTAGGGGGAGTTGGGCTCGACCCCTCGTGGCAGCCCGAGGGTGCCCAACACTCAATATTGTGTTGTCTTTGAATCTCTCTTTGGCGATGAAGGTAAATGAAGCTTCTTGTCCTTTTCAGGTGCCTTTGGCTATTTGTTGCCACTTGCTCAATATTTTCTGTCGGTGCTAGGCGCTGCGGAGGTGGGACCACATACTGACGACATGAGGATGGCCTAGGATCTAAGAGGTGAGAAGGCCCCTCTTGGTGTCGAGGCCTAGGCACAAAGGGCTCATGGTGAGGCCACGAGCTACTCCTCTAGTGAGCTTCCCTCCTACGCCATTCTACTCATCAATGATGATGATGCAACATCCCAGATCTGTTGCATCACTGAGAGTCGTGTCAACAAGTATATGGCCCACTTTCGGTATACACAGGATGTCGGGGAGTTCTCCTAGATCCTCAAGGATCAATTGGGCACCACTGTAAACCTCTACTTCCAGGTACCTCCGCGGTTGCTACTCTCCCTTGCCTAGTATCCTATGCCTTCTAATGCTGGTATTCTATATACTTTCCATAGGCCACTTCTATCTCCAACATCATCAGGGACGAAGCCCCCCGAATCATAGAAGAGATGTTCTAGGAGGCTATGGCTGAGGCTCAACAAAAGGCCTCGCAGTCGAAGGATGACCGGGTGAGAGCCGTAGAGGAGAAACTAAAGATTGCTGAGGATCAACTAAGAACCACCAAGGAGAAGTTGAAGGTTTCACAGGAGAAGGCCAGGGTCATTCACCAGGTGAACATGAGCATAGAGAAGGATGTGACCAAGTCCTAGCAATGACTAAACTACTTCTTCAGACTCCACGAGATCACCTTGGTTGCATAGAGGTCCTTGGAGAGCCTAGGGGCTAAGTTTGCCCCTATCCCATCGGGGGTGATGAAGCCAGAGGTGCGGATTCCTCTCCTTGAGGAGCGAGTAGGCATACTTGCTAGGGCTACCGAAGACTAGAGCTAGTTCTTCGCCACCGCAGCTTTGACCGTTGGGGCCCTTGCCATCTCTCGCTACTGTGATAGCTCAGGCAAGGAGGCGGTGCACGAGGCCCTCCATGGCCTTTTCACTTTTGAGGTGAAGAAGGCGTCCTCAGACGAGCGAGCAGTGCTGAGACCCCTCGCAATAGAGTTCATCAAGAGTGTTGCTTCATCCATGGTTTTGAGAGTTTCTATGCCTTCACCGACAGATGGCGAGCGTGACGCCCCAGGCAGTGTATGACTTCTGTCGCTATGTTATTTTGGTAGAGATGCTGTAGTGACGTTAGGTAGACTCGCTTAGCACCCTTTCTTTTGGTAGGTGACACATGCCTAAGAGCTCATGTTGCATTCAATGCGAGAGCATGGTTATGTTTTCACCTTATCTATTATGAAAATGATAGGGTGATGTTATGCTTCATTCAGGGAGTGTTCATGAGGTTGATTGGTATCAAATATAAGCGATGTGCACAGAGGGGCTAAGCGCCCAGGCAATCGAATTCGGCCTAGGAGGATAGGCCACCAGTGATGAGCAGTTTAGTAGTAGGTACGATTGGAAAGGGGCGTTCGATCCTGAGTACTCTCCCTATTTTGTCTTAGTCCCAGTCGGGCGAGGAAACAAGGGGGTTGTAGGCACCCCCTTGAATAGGGGCCTTGCTTGTGAGGCCCCTAATAGCCTGAATGTAATAAGGGTATGCTTCCGCGCCCACTGAGAAGGGATGCCTCTCAAGACCTATTAAGTTTGGTGGCTTGCGCAACTATTTTGTTCGTAGAGAAGCACTCCTGAGGGGGATGCGAATGTGTTAGGCACGGTTGGCCCTTTGCCTATGTTAGAGTGAGGTGACGTGCGACCCAGAGGTCATTCGGCGCAAGGCTGGAGGATAAAGGAGGACTAATCTTTTGTACATCCATAGACTCGGACGCTATGCCCGAGCTGTCGCTCGCACCCTGGGTCCAGCAGGGCGCAAGTCTCCATAGCGGAGGCGACGGGCGCCCAAGCCATTTTGGTCTTTTATTAGGGGAGACCACGAAAGCCATGCACCCTCGTCACTACGGAGGTGATACCCTTTAGAGGGATGGGTTGCGAGGACTTTAAGTGAGACTTATAGGGTATGATTGTCTCTTAACAACAGTGTGTTAGGAGCACATCCTTGGAGTTAGTCATGACCTAGTAAAATGATTCCTCGAAATGGTGTAACCCTCTGACAACAGCTTGTTAGAAGGCTGCCTCCTAACAGCAGTGTGTTAGGAGGAAAACCTTTCAATCACCAATGATCATATAGTTAGGAAGATATTCACAAAGCAGGCATGTCCCTTAACAGTAACATGTTAAGGGGCCACCCCCCGAATCATGTCGCAATTGCACAAGTAGAGTGATCATGCAAGAATCTCACACCTTTATTGTATTGAGCAAGGTGGTGTTTACATGACAGTAGGTGCCACTTAAGGGCATACAACAAAGTTTTCAAGTGTAAAACTTACAGAGCTTGTCCACACTCCATGCATGCTTCAACAACATGTCTTCCATGGTAGCAAGTCAGTAGACATCCGATCCTAGGACTGAGGAGATGCAGTAGGGGCCTTCCCATTTGAGGTGAAGCTTCCCCTAAGCCACCAGGTCAGTAACCTTTTTGTATACAAGGTCACCAAGGAGGAAAGCACGTTCCTTCATTCTATCATTATAGAATTGGGCGGTCTCCTATTTGTAGGCAATGTGCTTAAGGAGAGCTTGGTCACAGATTTCCTCAGCGAAGTCCATCTCAATCTTATGGTTGTCCTCATTTTGAGCAAAGTTAGCAGGTAGGGGTCTTGAGATCATTTCCACTCGGAGGGAGCGATGACGAATCTTAGCGGGGAGGACCAATTCTGCCCTGTATACAAGTGAGAATAGAGTCCTCCCGATGGAACGATTGGGGTCATGTGCAATCCCCACAGGACGTTGAAGAGCTTCTCCGCCCAAGTTCCCTACTTAAGGGCACTTGCCTCGAGACGACGGTGTATGCCTTGCAGGACTAACCCATTAGCTCTTTCCATGGCCCCCTTGGTTTTTGGATGTCCCACCAATGCAAAACAAAGGGTAGTTCCGATGGAGTCAAAGAAATCTCTGAAGGAGAATGCATCAAACTGAGTGCCATTATCCACTGTGAGCTCCCTGGGAACCCCAAAGCGACACATGATATTCTTCCAAAAAAACTTCTGCACGGAGCGAGATGTAATGGAGGCTAGGGGTTCTGCCTTTACCCACTTGATTAAGTAATCCACTGATACCACCATATACTTGTAGCCCCCTTGGCCGGTGGGAATTGTTTGAGCAGGTCCATTCCCCATCAGGCAAAAGGCCAGGTGATTGGTATTGTGTGCAGGAGATTAGCAGGGGCATTGTGATTGTTCGCCATCCTTCGCATGACCTGAGGACATTGAGAGCATCCTATACCATTGTAGGCCAATAAAATCCTTGGTGAAGGGCCTTTGCTGCAGTGGCTCTTGGGGCAATATGAGAGCCACAGAGGCCTTCATGCACATTAAGAAGTGAAATGCCTTCCTCTCTCATGATGCACTTGAGAAGGGCAGATGCTCCACGCTGGTAGAGTTTTCCCTCAATGATCACATATGACTTGGCCTTCAAGAGTAGTCTATGAGCCATTACTGTGTCCTCAGGCTCCTCTTCTTGTATGCATTTGATGATAGGAGTCATCCAAGAAGGCGGTAGGGCTGAGGTCTGGTTGATCTCTAGTGGCAGTTCATGACTAGATATTTCTTTCACCGCTGGTGCCTTCAGAACTTCAAAGAAAACTTCCAGAGGAAGGGGCTCCTTGGAGTCTACAGTACAAGCCAAACGATCCGCTCGTTGATTGTCTCTGCGGGGGATACAATGAGCTTCAAGCCTTGTGAAGTGGTGTTGTATCTTCCTCACCTTGTCCAAGTATTTAGCCTTTGTTGGGTCGAGGCATTAATACGTTTTATCCATCTGATTGATGACCAGTTGGGAATCCCTCAAGATAAGGAAGCGTCTAACCCCCATGGCCTTGGCGAGATGTAGGCCCAAGAGTAACATTTCATATTCAACCATGTTGTTTGTGGAGTTGAAGGATAATTGAGCTGTGTACTTTAGTGCCTTCCCTTCTGGGCTTACCAAGATGACCCCTGCGCCCCCTCTTGCCAAACGCTTGGAGCCATCAAAGTATAGAGTCCAATACTTGTTGGGTGTGTTTTGGCCATCTGTTGATGCTTCTTGGTTGGTTGAGGGTGTGGTCCACTCAACCATGAAGTTAGCGAGGGCCTGTGATTTAATAGAGATCCTTTCGATGAGTTTGAGGGAGAAAGGTGCCAACTCTGCAGCCTATTTTGCTATCCTTCCTGTGGCCTCTTTGTTTCTGTTACCTCATTAAGAAGGTAACTTGATGGGACGGTGATAACATATCTCATAAAGTAGTGGCGGAGCTTCCTTGACGCCATGAGCAAGGCATAGCATATTCTCTATCTCTGTGTACCTTGTCTTGGCGCCCGTGAGAGCCTCGCTGACATAATATACTGGGTATTGAACTCCATTTTTTCCTTGATCAGGACGGCGCTTACTGCAACTAGAGTTACAGCGAGATATATGAGAAGTGTGTTTCCTAGTCTTGGACTTGCGAGGAGTGGAGGGGCTGCCAGGTAGGCTTTCAGGTCTTCAAAGGCCTTCTGTGCTTTGGGAATCCACTGGAAGCCTTCAACCGTTTGGAGCACCTTAAAGAAGGGGAGGCCTTTTTTCTGCTGATCATGATACAAAATGCCCGAGCGTGGCCATGCACCCAATGAGGCGCTGGACATCCTTGGTGGACCAAGGTGGTCCATGTCCAAGATTGCGCAAATCTTCTCGGGGTTCACCTCGATGCCCATTTGTGACACTATAAATCCTAGAAGCTTTCCTCTAACAACAAAAGCGCATTTTTCAGGGTTTAGAT
This sequence comes from Melocanna baccifera, assembly GCA_036346265.1. NCBI lineage: Eukaryota > Viridiplantae > Streptophyta > Magnoliopsida > Poales > Poaceae > Melocanna > Melocanna baccifera. The sequence goes on along the minus strand of CM070694.1, from coordinate 19,022,694 downwards.
TGATGCTGAACCTACAGAAGTTGTCAAATGTTTCACAGAGATCTTCAACATGTGATGAGGCCAAAATGCTTTTCATAGTGATGTCATCGACATAAACCTCTATATTACGGCCCAATTGGTCCATAAGGACGAGGCAGACGAGACATTGAAAAGTGGCTCCAGCATTCTTCAACCCAAAGGGCATGCGCAAATAGCAGAAGGTGCCCATGGGGGTAATGAAGCTGGTCTTCTCCTTGTCCTCTTTTATCATGTGGACTTGATGATACCTTGAATATACATCCAAGAAACTCATCAACTCACACCCAGCGGTGGAGTCAACAAGTTGGTCAATGCGTGGGAGAGGGTAATTGTCCTTCGAGCATGCCTTGTTGAGGTCAGTAAAGTCTATGCATATGCGCCACTTGCCATTAGACTTCTTGACCAAAATAGGGTTTACGAGCCATTCTGGATGCCAGACTTCCTGAACAAGGCCAGCCTTCATGAGCTTGTCAATTTCGTCCTTGATGGCATGGCACCATTCTGAGGATAACTTTCAGAGTTTTTGCTTTACTGTAGAACACTTGGGTCTCACCGCGAGGTGATGCTGGATCACCTCCTAGGGGACGCTAGTCATGTCCGACGATGTCTAAGCAAACACGTCAGTATTGGACTTCAGAAATTCTATGAGCTCCTTCTCCATTCTTTTCGAGAGATCAACCCCAATTCTGACGAATCGTAGGTCGTTCGGGCCGAAGAGTAGCACTTCCTTTAAATCCTCCTTCGATTGAGGCTTGAGAGAGTACTTTGCTGGGGGGCACATTCTCATCATGCCCTGATGGGAGAGGTGAGTGTATCCCCTGTTTCACATCCTTAAGTTTGAGGAAGTTTATGTCACCGGAGTCGATTACTGCTTTGTGGTATAGGCAGCGAGCCAAGTCTTGATCACCCTTGATGGAGATGACCCCACAGGGGCTTGATATCTTTAAGCACAGGTAGTTTTGATGAACTACTGCACAGAAGTGGTTGAGAGTTGCTCGCCCCATTATAATGTTGAATGGGGACTCGATGTCTACGACATCGAATCTTATGACTTCTATGCGATAATTCTCTTGTGTTCCAAAAATCATAAGGAGATTGATCCTCCCGAGGGGTTGAATAGATTTTCCCGGTATGAAGCCGATGAGGGGCCGGTCTGATGGTAACATAATACCATGATGATAGCCCCTCCCCCCGGTGACTCCCACAGCTCCTTGAGTGTACGCAGGTAAAGTATGTTTGCGGAGTTTCCCTTGTTGGTAAGGATGCGAGAGATTTTACAATTGGATATTGTGGCAGTCACCAAGAAAGCATTGTCACGGGGGACCTTAAGCCTTTCACATCCTCAGCTGTGAAGTTAAGGGGAATGCTTGCCCATTTAGGAAGGGCACTTTGAGGAGCCACCCCCACGATGTTGACCTCTTAGGCATACTCCTTCCGCAGGCGCTTTGAGCCATGCCCTGAGGCCGAGCCCCCTATTATGACATTCACTTGTCTTTGTGGTGCTTAGAATAGGAGTTCTTGCTTGGCATCTTGCAAGTTCCCCCCCTAGGAGGTAGATCGCAAGGAGCCTGTGCCCGAGGTGGGGGGTTGCTTAAAGGGGTATTGCTTCCGCAGATGTGGGATGTGGTGGAGACCCTCGACGTGGCTTGGGGCCACGTTTGAGGAGTTTTGCCACATCAGCAGCGTATTGGCAGTATTCATTTGTGTCATACATGTTCATTTTTATGGTAAGTACACCAAAGTCCATCTCCTTGGTTGGGGTTGTTCTTTCTATCTTCACAGTCTTCACCATGGTGCCTCTTCCCCGGGGTTTTAGGACCTGACTCCTTCTTGGATCCCCTGGCAGAATTGTTCTTGCATTCGCGTGAAGGGGTGTCAGTTATGACAAGGACTTTGGAATCACGCCCCCCGCCAAAGAGATCCCTCTGGTCCTTGTTCTTCTTGCAAGAGGAGCCTTTTGATTTTTCCTTGGGAGAGTCGCCTCCGTCTTATGGGAGAATCCCCTTTTTGGCCAGGTCTTCTTCTCCTCGAGCGTATTTCTCCACCACCTCGAAGAGCTCATGTGTCATTCTTGAGGGATCCCTTCCCAGTGCGCGGTTTAGCTCGCCTAGGAGCAGCCTTTCCTTGCATGTATTGATAATAGTATCTGCCACTTGTCTTCGTATTTTGGAAAAGCGCTTAGGGGATCCTCTCATAGATTCACTCTTCTGCTGCTTGACGATAAAGAGTTGATTAGAGAGCATGGGGCGTTTTTAGCTTCCTTGTAAGTTTGCGCTGAATTCTTCCCGCAGCTGGTCCCAGGAGTAGATAGAGCATTTCTTCTGATTGAAGAACCCGGAGCATTGAGGATTTGACTTGTGGGTGGTTGCCTCAATGGTGAAAAGTAAGGATTAGAACCTTATGCTGAGTAAATAACACAAAACGCTCAACCATAAGTATTGAATTGTCAAATCTGATCTAGTAGCTATTCGAATCAATTGAATATCTACATGGTGATGGGGTTCCTGATGCGGGAATAGCCCAAGGAAAAAGGGGTGGTATGGAAACAGTAAACTTATACTTAACAACGCTAGGTCGACTCAAAATCGTACGGTAGTGTTCCACATTGGCCAGTGGATGCCCGATAATATTTGGTCCATAACTTACCAAGTAGAGACTAGAAAGAGGAGGGTAGTGAAAGACCTTTTTCCAACTTAGTCGCACGCTAATAGTTACATGTCTATTGCATAACATTGAGAGTTTGAGAAATCTTGTGAGTAAAGCTAGCAACTCTGTAGAGTATATCAAATGGTATTTAAATACGTCGTGCTCCAGATTAATAGAGCTGTATTTTGTGGGTAATTTCAACAATAAGGCATAAGTAGAATTTGGAGGATTTTGATATAGAAATTGTGGATAACAAATCCAGTCTACTAATTGAGAACTGTTTTGCTGTTTTAAATGCTTAATGCTTTACTAACAAACTTGTATCCACAAATATAATAATAAACCTAATACATTCTATCCTTTGAAATATTGGCAATTAGTTAAATATCATTTCCCATGTGGCTTGTTGAGTACTCAGTGTACTCAATCTTACTTAATTTCATCAAAACAGATGCCGAAAGAAGAAAAGATGCATCAAGTTTTCGTGTTAGGAATACGACCGTACTCAAGTGTTTCTGTTGGGATTTCTTTGGTTTTTCTGAATGGAAGTTAAATTTTGGGCTTGGACGCCTGTAAAATTGCTAAAGTTGACCGTTAGATCATATTTTAATTAAGCTAATCTTTTTTAAATATTTGTGAGCAGACATGATACTTTTTCTGTACGTAACTAAACTCCTAAGTTGTTATGGGAAGTACAACGACTCTATTCCTAAAAATAGTGCCGTTACGTCGCCTCTGGTTGCACATTCCATAATATGGCTCTGTTCTTTTCAGCTTTTGGCTTTTGGCTTCTGCTACAGTACCTAACTTTCAAACGAAGTATTTTTTAAGATGATGTTTACAAGTTAATTATAGTATACGTTAAAAGCCTAATATCTGTATCATCAAAAATCGCAAGCGAGTAACCTAACTTTCAAACGAAGTATTTTTTAAGATGATGTTTACAAGTTAATTATAGTACACGTTAAAAACCTAATATCTGTACCATCAAAAATCGCAAGCGAGTATCTCTCTTTCCACAATCTCTGTCGTAAATAGCCAAAAAACCATCAGCCACAGCCAAAAGCTATCAGCCGCAGTAAAAAAGAACAGACCCTATATCTTTCAGTATGCTCCTTGTCAAGAACTCTAATCTCACGACTGCCCGCCATTAAGGAGGAAGATGCATCAGTCCACCTTGTAGTGGATAAAACATGTAAAATTGGCTTAGGAAATTCTAATAGAATCGGATAACTTTTATAAAATGGATTCAAACGAAGAATAACAAATGTATTCCATGCATAGAACATTTTTTTTGCTAAATTGAATTTTGGAGGACCTAGATTTAGCCAGGAATATTCTAGATTGAAAATTTTGCAAAACTATATATGAGGAATCAAAACATTATAATAAATCTATGACAAAATTAAACCTACAAAAAATTGTAGGGTTCGTTGTGATTTTCACCGTGTGAAGTTCAAAAATGCTACAGTTTTGTTATCCGGATTTTTGCAAACTACATTTAAATACAATGCTGTAATAGTAATAGATGAATATTACGGTTAAAACATGCCATTTCACATTAAAATAGTAACGAGTAAAGATGAGCCAACCATATTAGGAACAGTTATTTAGTCAACATTTAGCCATTTCATCATCTTGTCCACCCAGCAAAATCATCGACAGAACGCATGCTTTGCCTCAGTATGTACTTGATGATTTATATGACGACTAATAAGTGGCTAACTGGACATTTGACTCAAGGAATAAGAGAATATATTTACTTAGTGGCAACCGGAAAGAAAAGAAGGATCAAAAGATGAGAAGATCCACGTAGTTTGTTAGCGTAGCCTTCATGCCCGTCTTTGCAGTTTGTTAGTAGCTTGGGGGATGGGGTAACATACAAACACGCGCTCTCCGCTGAGAAACAGCCTGAGTTGATTGCAAATGACATCAAGGTGCGGCGCGAACGACGAAAAGGCCCATAAAAGACCGAAAATCGTGGTGGAAAGATGGGCCGAAGCTGCTCGTTCAATAGCCGTGACATGGATGTTTAATGCCTTGTGCAAACCGTTCAGCGTGTGGGCTGGCAAAGTATAAACACTGGGCCTGCATGATATTCGTGCAGCGAATTCTCTCAGGAGTCAACTAGTCCAAGTCAACACACGAACCGAACGAACAATCAAACAGTAACTTTAGAGCATGTCCAGTATGAGTTGCCTCCGAGAAGGGAGACAAGAAGTTTAGAGCCAACGTTATACACTGTGAGAGGCTGCCTTTAAACAAAAACGTCTGGCATCATTTTCAGCCCAGGGACTGCCTCAAAGTAAAAAAAAAATTTTACATGGTCCAAGATGCTATGAAAGAGACCAATAAGAAAGCGAATTTTTTTTATTATAGTTGAGAGTCTGACCTTAAAGACAGCGATAGTTTTTATATATTACATAAAATTATACTAAGTTTAAAAATTATCTATGGGTCCCACTAAGTTTAAAAATTATCAATGGGTCCCAAACATTGTAGTTGCTCTAAGCCACCCTTTGTCTTGACCCCTTCGGCCCTTCCTCTCTTCTCTGCACTGAGTGCAGGCTGCAGCCACAGGTACCTCTGCTCGTCTCGCTCACCGCCTCTTCTCCCCCTCCGGCCGGGCTAGCTCGTCTGTTTCACCTCCGTTGACGCTATGCACGGCAGCTCTGTTCATGCACTCCTACTCCTCACCGCGCTCGCGCTCCCGCTCCCGCTGGCCGCCACGCAGCCGTGGCGGATATGCGGCAATAACGGCACCTACTCGGCGAACAGCACCTACCAAGCCAACCTCAACCAGCTCGCTGCCGCCCTCCCGAAGAACGCCTCTTCCTCCGGCGCCCTCTTCGCCTCCGGTGCCGTCGGCACCGTACCGGAAGCTGCCTACGCCCTAGCGCTCTGTCGCGGCGATATCAACGCCTCCGCCTGCGCCGCCTGCATCGGCACCGCCTTCCAGGACGCGCAGAAGCTGTGCCCCTACGACAAGGGGGTGTCCATCGTCTTCGACACCTGCTACCTCCGCTTTTCCAACCTCAACTTCCTCGCCTCTACGGACAACTCAGGCGTGGTGGAGCTCTACAACGCCGGGAACGTCACGGGAGACGTCATCCAATACGACGGGGCCATCACCGGCCTCCTTGACGTCACCGCCGCGTACGCGGCGGGCAACTCGACCAGGCGGTTCGCGACGGGGGAGATGCTGGGGTTCGACGCGCAGTTCCCCAAGATCTACTCCATGGCGCAGTGCACGCCGGACCTGTCGCCGGCGCAGTGCCTGCGTTGCCTCAACGACATGGCGGGGCGGTGGTGGCAGACGTTCCCACCGAACACGCAGGGAGCCAGGAGCGTTGGCGCCCGGTGCAACATGAGGGTCGAGAAGTACTCGTTCTACACCGGCCCCGCTATGCTGCAGGTGCAGGCCGGTGCAGCCACACCGGCGCTGGCGCTCGCGCCGCCTGTTGTGCCGGGCACCAAAGGAGGTGAGTGGGCCACGCGATTAATTGGCTTGACTAATTTGCCAGTTTCAAAGAAGAAACCGGAGCAATTAGACTGCTACATTTTTTTCTTTTCCCTGTAAAACTGTAGGTAGTGTGACTCGCGCGCGGACGTATGATCGGGAAACATGTTTAACAATTCAACGAATTTAGAACTATCAGACGAGTCAATTGCATGATTTAAGCAAGAACCTTAGAGTTTTCAGACCAGTTGCTGTCGTGATAGTTTTTTACCTGGCATACGGAGTCCGTAGCATGCAGTTTTCCAAGTCTTGCCAAACCTACGTGTTTCTTGATAACTTTTATACGAGTAAACTAGCAAGTGGTTCGTGCAAATCATCCTTACAACACGTTTAAATAATTTGGTAATACATATAAAATTTTGCTTTTTAAAAATTCAATTGTTGTAGAACTTCATTTGTGATATTTTAATATTATATATTATAAGAGAGAAAATACCCATTTTGTTTCCCAATACTTGTCACATGTGACCAAAACTTTCTTCCCCAGATACTTTTTGATAGAAATACTTGCATAGCAAACAATATATAAAGCATTACATAACTTTTTCTATTTATATCATCATCATTTTTCATTATTGCAATATTTGTCTATACTACATGCTTATAACACACATCATATAGCTTACATTAGTATAGCAGAGTGAACACCCGTTAATGATCTCACTCTCAATCCCTCCATCCCGTGGATGTCCATCAAACAAATAATCATAATATTTTTGTTTTTATGAAATTTTTTTGCAATTATCTTTTTCTTAGAAATTTAAATTACATGTCATCGATTTTTATTATATAATGAATTTCGATTCCAATTTATCTATACACACACACAAATCAAATTCATTATCTTATTTTATTTTTTATCAAATTAGAATATTTTTGTAATTTTAATTCTCAATAATAAATTTTATATTTTTACTTAGTCTGGAATTAAAAAAACAAACGCTACTTTTCTTTGACTTTTATTCTAAATTTGCATATTTTTGGATTGGACTTCTTATAGACTTTCTTTTTTAGTTTTATGTTGGAATTTATTTATAAATCCAGCTACTAATTTTTATTTTAAATTTAGGTTATTTCTTCTAGTATTTGATATGGACTCTTTCTTCAATCTCAAATTTATTTTTATTTTATTTGGAATTTTAGTTTCAGGTTAGATACGAATCCATCCACTAATTTTTCATCTAATTTCTATTCTAAATTTTAGTTATGCAGTGGTTTTTATTTGGAGTTCATATTAAAATTAAATTGTTACTTTCCATTTATTTTTCATTCAAAAATTATGTTTTTATGTTATATTTTATTTAATTTCAATTTTTAGTTTTTGATTAGAATTTAGATACAAATCCAACTACTAATTTTTATCTAATTTTTACTTTGAATTTTCTCTATGTATGGGTTTTAATTTGGAGTTCATATGAAAAATCACATTGCTGATTTTCTTTATTTTAATTCTGATTGTTGTTATTTTTTTATCTCAGTTTTAGGTTAGAATTCATATACAAATTCAACTTCTAATTTTTATTCTAAAATGTAGCTATGTACGGGTTTTAATTTGTCGTTCTATAAAAATATGATGCCTAATTTGCTTTTGTTTTTCATTCTGAATTTCTATTATTTTTGCAGGTCATATAAGAAGGTTGGTTCCTCGTTAAAAAAATTGATGTTATGAATATGCGAAATTGTAACTTATTTTCTTCAAAAGAATTTTTGAACCTTGTTTGTTGACTCAAAATTTGGACCTAGGTTTGGAAGCAATCGGGAGTTGGAACTTGTAAATCCCCACCACTCAAGAAAATTTGAACTTGTAGATTCAAATTATGAATTTTTTAATATTGTAAAACTACCTGATGGTTTGTTTCTAACAAAATCATCCTTTTAAATATAACTACTCAGTTTAATCTTCACCTTTAATAGCATAAGTACAAAACTTAGAGAGATAGAAATGTCTCCATACTCCACACATCTATGCCTCAGATCTCAAACGTGCCATCTAACTTAAGCTGCCCACTGGCAGCCTCCTCTTCCTCATCGCCAACATATTGGTATGGATTCTTCTCCACTGACTAGAAGTTGTAGAAAACAAACACGTAGAAGCCAAGCTAGCCATCTCAATGGCGATGTTGACTACCCACTGGTACTTGTAGCTGAGCATGGCTACGAAGGCCAATAGGGCGATCCGTGTGAAGTAGAGGTACCCGACCACCACCAGGTAGAACTGCTTGAACAAGGTGAGCTTCTGGAGGTTTCGCGCCACCTTGCCGTTTGTCTTGGATGCCTCCCGTAGGCTACGGATGGACCAGATGATGGGGATTAACATCGTGTAGCAGGAGATGATGTCCACAAGCAGAAAGATCTAGTTCCACGCCAGCTAGTCCTGTCTCGTCGGCCCCTTCTCCCCGATCATTGCCGACACTGTGTTCCCGATCACTTATAGAGGTACGATGATCATGAGCATGTTCTTCTTGCGCTACTGCGCGCACGGCTGTGAAAACTTATGAGAGTTATACGTGCGTAGAATTCTAAGAATTGTTTCTTAATAAGGATTATCTTCTCTTCTAAATTAAGAGGAAATATATCTTTAAGCAATAGCATCTTAATAAAGATTATCACCTCTTTTAAATTAAGAAAAAAATATCTTTAAGCAATAACATCTGATGACTCCTATAGTTTTGTTTAATGAGGACCCACTTGATTAAGTGCAGGATGTTTTACTTTTTTATGAGAATTTCTAGTTTTTTCTCTACATCTATCATCTATTTTTAGTAATAAATAGATATGGAAATCAATCTATCCTACAAGCCAAATTAATACAAAATCATACTAGTAGTTCATGCTTTCTTTCTTTATTGAGTCATTAGTCTGTTAGTCACATAACCTTCATTTGTTTGGTCTTTTACCAATTGATCGCAAGGAAGGCGGGCAACCTTCCAACTAGGGGTGCAAATAGTATGGGCTAATTCCAACCGATCCGGTATCGAATCCAATTGGTACCGAATTCATGAAGAGAGTTTGGTATCAGTACCAGATAGTTAGCATCGAATTCGGTAGCGAAATCAGGAGAGGTCCTATCGACTGAATAGCGTCGGTAAATGATAATCTGGATAATATCTAACCGGATATCCGGTGACCACCCCAGGCGACCCAGCCCGTTAATGGACCTAATAGCTGACAAGCAAGCCTCCACCATCGACCGATTTCATGGCTTCACACCACCGAATATGGCTGGGTGGCCTCCTCGTTGCCTCCACCCCCGTCGCCGGGAGCCGTCTTCGGCCCCAGTGTAACACTTCGGCCCTTTCCCTGAGCCCAAAGTGCTACCACCCACTCTATGATGTTGCCAGTTCTGACTTTTGCCGCTGATCTTACACAACAGTTTCTCTAATCAAATAGCACCCAACGGCAAATGGCAGACACTTGACATTAAACGTAGCAGAGGTCTGAATTTGCTAATTGTCAAAATGTACTTATGCCATACCAAGCTAAATATGACTTCTGCAAGTGATATGTAAGTTACTGCTGTACGTGGGATAACTGTGCTACTCCCACCCGTGCATGTCGCTGTCACAACTTGTCTAAAAACAACAAAGCAAGGGTGAGTCGAAGACCCCGCAAGCACATAATAAAATAATGGCGACAACAAAAGTAATTCACTTGTCTTTGTAAAAACGCAATCCTTGTAACTATCAGTAAATCACTTATCTTGCAAAGCCACCACATAAGCTCTGCGTATGTTCCACCTTCACCAATTTCTTTCATGCAATGCAAAATAATGACATGTCCACATGCAATCTCGAGCTTATACCGGTAAAGCTGAGTGTCCACCCGTTGATGGCCCACTCGTGCCCCGCCCTCTTTCATGCGGGCCACAAACTCCACTCCTGTGGAGCGCCTACCGAAGTAGGTCTTACTGTGAGCACTCCGGATTAGTCATGTATCTTTCTCACCGAGCTCACCGGAATAGTTACATGACTTCCTCTCCGGCTTAGCTCATGCAACTCATATCATGATGATTGTAAATGATGCAACATTATTTCAGCAATCACAATCAACTCTCCGGTACTCCACTCTCGTGGAGTGCCTACCGAGGTAGGTCTTTATCCCACCACTGCGGGATGTCTACGTACAGTAGACCTTTAACACCAGTGTGCAACACAATGCAATACTGTCTCAGCATGATTAGCAATCATATTCGCCTTTCGTTGTAGTATAATCAACAACAAGCAGAGATATCATTTCATAAAATGATATAAAGTATAGACCTCAAAAACAAACATCAAGCATTCACCATAATCCACTATTCTACCATGCACTTACCTGGTTATTTCTGTGAATGATGCGTGGGCAGCACCAAATTCGAATCCGTCACTTGTACAAATATCAATCCATCTCAATACATCATAGCAATTCAGGCATACAATCTAATGGCGGCGTTCTTATGCACAAACCAACATGTGCTACACTTTTCACTAGATATCGTTCCACTGTTTCAGGTGCTCGAACGACCGTGTCTTTCGAACCCAAGATATACATAGCAAATATTCTAGGTTCGGTAATCTGCATAGTCCTACTCACATATTTCTGGTTACCATGCTTTAACTATTATGCCATCTAAAACTCTGATCTCAGCCTGAAGGCCGTGCCATCCCATACTGGACTATAGCCATGCCAAAGGCACAATATCCAAATCACACTACCGAACTTGGCATTCTAGTTTCTATAGAGCTCTAGCAGGAGCCTATATTAATTAGTCCACACTAATTAACCCATACTAATCATTCACTCTCCTTGAAGAACATTTAAACTAATTAGACATCTGCTAATTAACCTCCACATAATCACCTGCACTAAACACTCACTAATCAATTAGTCGGTCACGCATGCACCGACACATCAACACACGGCCATCGCACCTCACTAGCTCTACACATGGATTTCAGCCGCTAGCCGTGTTCTAATCATAGTTTACATCTGTCTAGCTATTCGATAATTCGAGTTCTACATAAGTCGATAACCAAGCAAAGAGAAGGAATCGAAGCGTTACCCTAGCTCCAGATAACTGAATCAGGCCCCTTCTCCCTTGTCTTGGCCGGATCTGGCGGATCAGGAGTCACATCAGCCTTTCCCTTCTCTTTTCTTTTTTTTCTTTTCCTTCCCTCTTCTCTTTCTCTTTCTTTTTTTCTTCCCTCTCCTTTTTTCTTCACGCCGGCTTCTCTCTCTTCCCTCTTTTTCTTTCCACGCCGCTGGCCTCACTCTCTTCTTCCTTTTCTCCTTCCTCTTCCCCACACGCTGCTGGTCTCTCCCCTTTCCTTCACCTGGCTGGTGACCTCCTCCCCTTCTCTACCTCTCCTCCCCTCTTTCTTTCTTCTCATCGGCGGCTCCCCTCCGCCTTTCCTCATGGCAGCTCCCCTGGGCGGCAGCAGCGCACGCAAGCAACAAGGGCAACGAGGTGTGGCAGCGCCGGCAGCTGGGCGAGTGGCAGCGTGCGCGCGGGGGTTGAGGAGTGGCAGCGGTGGCGCGCACACGCACGGGGAAAAGAGGAGCAGCGACGCTGAAAGACAGCGATGGCGAGAGCTCACGCGTGGAGGTAGCAACATTCGGGCGAGCACGGGGGCGACGACATAGAGGGGAAGAAGCAAAAACGAGTTTGGCCTTCTCCCCTCTCCTGGCACTCTTTTTTATAGAACTTTGGCATGGGCCGGGCTGGGCTTCGGCCCAGGTATTACACCCAGCCATCATGAGCCGCCTCTGCCTCCGCCCCCGCCACTGGACCATAAGCTCCCTTGGGACCATAAGCTCGCGGCAATTGCCAACACTGCTCACCGACTATTATATTTCTGGAGATCACAGCTGAAGGCGACACATACAGAATCATTAGATGATTATTTTTTTCTGGACGTGTATCTGAATCACAAGCACATGAAACTTTTCACATAAAGCGTTGCGGGGACACTAATTTATTGTTGAATCGGAGAGATTAGTTAACTATCGAAAAGAATATGTAATATTACTAAAGTGGAGCAAATTTGCTTAATGTTTTGGAACTTATAAGTTGATATTCATGTGCAGAAAGAATGAGAAATAAAATAAGTACAATGCCAGTAGCCATTGCAGTGCCTACAATTGCTGCAGTACTGGCTGCCATTGTAGCATGGTTTTATTCTTGGAGGAGGAGGAGGATGGGACTAGCAGCAAAAACATTACAACCATGTAAATCCTCTTAACCTTTGAATTATTGAAATTTAGCACGGTGACTAATGAATCAGTTGGTCTACCAGCAGGGAAAAGTACCATGGTTTAATCAATATGGATTTTCTTAGTCATATTCCATTGTCTCCTGATATTAAAGAGATTACTACCAACTTGCAGTTAGACCATATTTCCTTAATATCTTATATTTAGTCATCTGTTTCGTCATTGTTTACTTCTCTCTTCCAACAGATTCAACTAGTCCAGATGACATTCGCAGTATTGATTCTCTTCTTCTTGACCTATCAACTCTACGAGTTGCTACAGATGACTTTGCTGAACACAAAAGGCTTGGTGAAGGAGGCTTCGGTGTAGTTTACAAGGTATCGATCCCACCATATGTATCTTTACGCATTTCAGATCGACATCTATCCATTGGTAATTTTCTTATACCTGTGTGCAGGGAGACCTACCTGAAGGTCAAGAAATAGCGGTGAAGAGGCTCTCACAGACTTCCAGTCAAGGAATAGAGGAGCTGAAAACTGAGCTACTTTTAGTTGCTAAGCTGAACCACAAGAATCTTGTCATGCTAGTTGGTGTTTGCTTGGAGGAACATGAGAAGATACTCGTGTATGAGTACATGCCCAATAGAAGTCTTGATACCATTCTATTTGGTACAATTTTCTCACCTGTTGTTTTGTAAAAAGAAAAAAAAATCTCACTAGGATAGTGCCAGTGCCATCAAAGTTAAACTGCAATGCGACGATAATTGATTTGTCTTGTTTGAGTGATAGATGCTGAGAAAACCAAGGAGCTAGATTGGGGGAAGAGATTCAAGATTATAAATGGAACTGCCCGGGGCTTACAATATCTTCACGAAGATTCTCAATTGAAGATAGTTCACCGGGACCTCAAAGCAAGCAATGTTCTTCTGGACTCTGATTATAATCCTAAGATTTCTGACTTCGGCTTAGCAAAGATATTTGGAGGGGATCAATCACAGATTGTCACTCATCGTATTGCTGGAACATAGTAAGTACGGTCAGCATTACCCTAGTAAATTATCAAATAGATTTTAGACCAGGTAGTAAAAGTAATGCTACATATTGTTACAGTGGGTACATGTCGCCGGAATACGCAATGCGTGGCCAATATTCGATCAAGTCAGATGTGTTCAGCTTCGGTGTTTTGGTTTTAGAGATTGTCACCGGAAGAAGAAACTGTGGAACCTACGACTCCGAGCAAGATGCTGACCTCATAAGCGCTGTGAGTACATACGCTATTCATAAGAGTCTATACATGCACGGCTAACTTGTTGCAGTAATGTTTCAATAATTTACCAATTTGGTGCAGACATGGGAGCACTGGACGAGGGAGAAAGCCATCGAGTTGATTGATCCATCCTTGAGCAGCCATTGTCCCACTGACCAGTTGTTGAAGTGCATTAACATCGGGCTATTGTGTGTTCAGCAGAAACCTGCAGATAGACCGTTGATGTCAGCGGTAAATCTCATGCTTAGCAGTAATACTGTCCGTCTCCCTTCCCTGTCCAGGCCAGCCTTTTGCACCCAGGAGGTTGGTGCCAACTCAGATGTAAATTCAGAGAAAAATCTGACAGCTTCGCTGTGGCCGGACAACTCAAGCAAAGTATCGTCGAATGAAGTGTCCATCACAGAAGTTGAGCCCAGATGAGTTTTGAGACTCGAAGGAATAGCTGCTGCTTCTTTTTAGATACGAACATATTCTTGTTTAAGTCCTGATAACTGATAAAGACATCGGCCTTCTGCTTAATAAAATCAGTTTTAACGACATAGCATGCTGGCTGAACTGCTTGTGCGCTACATGTACGATGTTCATAGCTAACGAAACAAAAGAAAACTGCATCATAAGATTGATGGATTTCCATGGTAATGGGTCCTTCCTCTGACCTTGGTTCCTCGGGAGATATAAACCTACCTTACCAAATCTAGCTCCAGCCTTTCTCTATTGGAAAAACATGCAGTTCAGCCTAACCAATGAGTTTCTTGTCACTTTGTCGGGCGTGTGTGTTCACAAGGCCACCCGCTTCCCAGCCGAAAAGTACAACTGCAAAACTAAGTTGGCTAGAACGGCTAGCTTATAAGTTGGCTAGAACGGCCTAATTTATCAGGCTTGTTCGCAAAGAAGTACATCTAAAAAAACTCGATGCACGCGCTATCTTAATCCAGGGAGCAACTGTGGCTCCACTCTAAACAACTTTCGCTTCTGGTTTTCAATTTTTTTAAGCTAAAAGCTACTTAAAACATATCGATTTCTAATTTTATTTTCTTTTTTCTTTACATTGTCTGTAAAGATATAACAGTGTCTTCATTTTTTTCTCATTTTTTATTTATATTTTTTATTTAAATGATTTAAAAAAATTAATAACCGCTACAATACAATTTCAGTCAACAGCCAGAAGCTACAGCCAACTAACGGTTAAAGCAGCACCTACATGCCACTCACACGGCAAGTAGACACGTGCCACCCACTTGCACAGCCCACGCTACGCGACACTGCTCAGCCTGTCAGACTCACCGGCATGCTATTTGATGTGTTTTGCTTTTCAATTCAAAAATTCAAATTGTATCTTTTAAAGCAAATGTTCCATCTACTTTCCGTCGTATTCCTTTATTTCTTACAACGAGGTCTTCTTACAATGTTCCATCTAAAGATCACTTACATATATTTTGCCTTAATAATGATATTGTTTGTTATATATTCTAGTAAATAAAACAAAAATGTTCCACATATGTCCTCCTTACAGGATTTCATAGACAATGTTTTAATGTGTACCTTTTGAATTGGGTAGGATGAATAAATAGGGGTATGTGTTGGATGTTTTAGTAGGTAAAATAAAATATTTCAAATATTGGTTTAGATGTTCCATTAATTTATTGACAATGTTCTACACATTAAGTTCTAATGAAGAATAGGCTAATGTTATATGTGTTTGGTTTCAATATTTTAGTAGTTTATCAATGATGTTCTTGCATTAAGTTCCAAGGGGGAATGAGCCAATGTTCCACGCATTTAGTTTCAATGTTCTGATAGTTTCATCAATGATATTCCAGTGGTAAGGTAAGGTGAATTGGCTAGGTGGGAGACAAATCAAGACAATTAGCTATAAAAATATTAATAGAACAATAGAGGAACAAAATTGAACATGATAAAGAACAAGGAAGACCTACTACAACATTGAAGCAAAAAAACTACAACTAAATGAAAAAAAAGAAAGAAAGAAACATGATATATGTTGGATGTTAATGAGTATCATGTTGAGCCATGCGTGGAGTAGTGTTATCAGACCCAGATTGCCCCAATTGTTGAACTGGAAAAACCTGGACCTACAGGCTACACTAGGCCACACTCACAAGACTGGGGATGCAATTGACCTAATAAAACTGACCAATCCGACCGATTTTGATTGATCTAGTTGATCCACCTGATTTGTAACGACCTAACTAAGTTTTGTTCATGTGGCCAAAAGACAAGATACCCTCAAATTAAAGAACTTTTCAAGAGAAAACTGATGTGGATACTTGTCTTTTTAGAGCTACTAGGGTTTTAATGGTTATCCCAGATGGAACTTGGTGGCTACACATTAAAAAAATTCTATGGCCACTCTTTCTCAGTTTCTCTCCTCCTCCGTAGCTTCGCCTCCTCCAGATCTGGCCATCTAGAACATTGGCTTGGTAGCGACAGAGGCCTGCATGTTGCAGTAGTTGATTGACGGCAATAGCAACATGCAGCAGCTACTTGCCTAGCTGTGCTTGGTGGCAGTACGCGCTAGTTCATCTGCTACTCTGTAGTCTCTGCTAGTCTACTTGTGGCAATTGACTTCAATCTTCTCGAGTGATGTAAGTTAAAAAAAATTAAGATGTTTTTCCTCTATTGCTTGTCTCTCTTTTGCTAGTAAAGATGCAAGTGTTATTTTTTACCATTTTATTTTCTAATCAGTAATAAGAGATAAATATAGTAAGATGTAAGTGTGTTTCTCCTTTGCAGCAACTACTTTGCTTCATTGCTTTGCTTTGCTTGACTGTCATACACATGCTATTAGAACTTAGAGATGAGGATTTTATAGAAAAATCTTTTGTTGATTTAGGGACTCATCTAATATTCTAGCTTCTTGCTAATGGAACACCAGCTACTATTATTGGTACAGCTGAAACACCAACTTCTTCTGTAGCCAAATTAGTTAGAGAAAATACATATCCTACTTGGGGATATTGTATACAAATTATTGATGCTAAATCAAAGACTATCATTTGTTCATTTTATCAAAAGAAATTTAGATGAGGAGGAATAAATCAACTCAAACAAAACCTAGCTGGATTAAAAGGAGATGTAGAAGGATGCAAGAAGGTCAAACCAGATGTTAGGCATATCATGCAGTAACACATTGAAAGTGCTACAAGGAAGAAGAGGAAAGCACATGAAGCATATGATGAATGGAATCCATATATATCTAGTCAAAATAGAGATGAAGAAGATCATGGCAGTGATGAAGTTCAAGAAATTCATGTTGGTCCATCAAAATCTAAGGGAAATACATTACTTCAACTTGATGTTGTCAGATGTTAGTAAGCTCGATGAAGTCAATGAGGTTGTGGAACATGCCCCCAAGATAACCAAGTATCTATATAACCATTATTTTTCCATTGTACCTTATGAGAAAGTTCACCGATGGAAGAGAGATATTGTGCCCTGCTCCAACTCGCTTTACTACCAACTTCATTACATTGCAAAACATCTACCAACAAAAAATGCATTACATGGTATGGTCACATCAGGGAGCAGATGTCTTCTGCTTATGCAAGAGAACTCAAAGATAAGAAGTTTGTTGAGGTTGTATTGAACACAAGTTTTTGGAAGAAATGTGCCATTGTTTGCATGTTGTGTGAGCTTTTTATTAGAGTGTTAAGAATTGTTGATAGCGACAATAAGCATGTTATGGGGTATTTGTACCATGATATTCAAGTGGCTAAAGATGAAATTAGGATAAGATTATAGAGGAGAAAAATTGTGGAAGAACCATTCTTGAAGATTATTGAAATCAGATGGGATTTTCATCTCAGAAAAGGACCTCCATGTTTCTGGTTTTTTCTTCAATCCAGCATATCAGTACAATCCTAAAAGAACCTTAACTCTAATACCCTAATTAAGTAAGTAATTATCAATAAATATTAGTAAAAGCTTTCATTTCATTAATTCCATTGCAGCTCTAATTACAAAACTGAAGTTACATATTTGCATTTGCATTCCATTAAGCTTTATTGCAATCAAGATTATAATAAAATCACATATTCGCACTGCATCTATTATATTAATTACAACTGGTTTACACAAAAATCTTTGCACAAAAGAGAAAGAAAAGCTTTTGTCTTTAAGGTTCTCGGCGTAGGGGCGTAAGCGCGTCTTCCCGTTCTTCGCCTGCAATAGATTGTCATTAGTATCAAACCAATCCTAATTCTCTTTTAGTAATTAGAAAATTAGTTAACTAGCAATCCAAGGGAGAATAAAGGGAATGGAGAAGTGAATGGCCGTCAGTTGCCCTTGGGCTGCTAGGGCCTTTGCGACACGTCTTAGAGGCTCCCCAGACCGTCCCGGGCCAGTCGGCACCTCTCGTCTCTGTGGGCGTCATCACTCAGCAATTCGAGAAACCAAAACCCACAAATTTACCTTAGCCCGAAACCCTCAAGTATACATTATTTCAGCCCATTTTTTTAGCCCACAAAAGCCATGAAACCATGAATCTCAAGCCACAAGCAAGCCTCATTTTCTTTCAGCCTCCAAAGCCCACATCTAGCATCTCCAACCAGCCCATGTCAGCAGTGCATGAAGCACTCTTTAGACCAAAGGATCACCAGCACAGGATCGTAAGACTCAGAAAGAGATAAGCTCGAGGACAAGCCAGCTTCGCACAGCACCGCCCCAGACAACAGCAGACCAAATAGCACCTCCCCTCAGGTTCAAAGCACCCAGCTCCTTCCCTGTGTGCTCACAAGAGCTTCAACACAAACACAGCCAAGGGGCCAACAACCCCCTCATCACCACCACAACCAGAGCCAGAAAGCGATCCCCTACCATTGCCGTCCACGGCGAGAAGCCGAAGGTGAAGACGACGCAGTCGCAGCAAGCATTCAAAAAGGGCGCCACTGGAGCAAGGAGCCAAGCAATCGAAAAAGGTGAAGCCGACAAAGATTAAGAGACGAGAAGATCGCCAGGGGACCACTGCAAGTCAGCCTCAACTCCAACAAAGAACTGTGCCACGTCTTCTTCCTCAACAGCAACCACGTGAGGGAGATCCTTCCACCTCAACCTTCCCTTTCTAGCCCGACAGCAAGTAGGTCCCCCATCATCTTCTCCTGAATCCACCTCACCCATAGGCTTAGCACTCATCAAAAACCATCAAACACATAAGTTAATTAAAATAAAACTCCCTGTTGAGACCGAGGTTGGTGTAGTCAGCATGGTGTAGATGAGCGAGCCCAGGGTCAGATCCGCCTGGATCTGAGCTGAGCAAAGGGGAGGTGGCCGGTCTGTAGAGGAGGAGGGGAGAGAGAGAGAGAAGGCACGAGTGAGGGGGAAGAAGAGGGACGGCGCAGTAGAGAAGGGGAGCAGAGAGGCGGCAAGAGCAGGCGGAGCAACGGCGTAGGGGAGAGAGAGGAGGCGCAGGGGAGCCAAAGGGAGAAGAGGTGGCGTCGGGTGAGCATAAGAGAGTGGAGAGGGGTAGTGGCGGAAGTAGTGAGCGGCGACGCGGGAAGGTGAGGAGAAGGCAGCGGGGTAGGTGAGCCGGAGAGGGAGAGAGCGGAGGAGAGAGAGAGCTCGGGGGAGAGAGCTTGGGGGAGAGGGAGAAAGTGGAGAGAGAGGGGAATGAGAAGGGGTCCAAGCTAGAGAGAGGCGGCGGCGCAGGCATAGGAGGAGCAGGAGGCGGAAAGGCGCGGAAGGAAAGAGAGAGGGGGGAGAGAGAGAGGGAGAAGAAGAGAGGCGGCGGCGAATCTGAAAGTATGAGGGGAGGCAGGAGGTTAGAAAAGAAAAAGGGGAGGCGCCGCAGGCCGTGGGCCGAAGAGAACTTCGGCTGTGTATTTTCTGGTTTTGTTTTTGTTTTATTGTTCATCTGTTCTTCCAGTTTAAGGAGATTATTTTTCTGTGACTACAAATTAGGTTATTTCAAGTACAAATTCAACTAGATGATTTCATTAGTAAAAATCTCATTAATTAAAACTCATAAAATAATAAAAGTGGCATATATATGTATATGTATGTGTGTGTCTATACATGTGCATGTATGTGTGTGTGTGTGTGTGTGTACATATATATATATATATATATATATATATATATATATATAGAAGAAGGAAAATGAGTTCTTAAAATTAATATTATAAATACCTATTTGGTTAAATTAGCCTCGGCATTGCAGAATCCGAGCTGACACACATCAAGGAAGAAACAACCGTTTTTATTGATTCCAGTTCACGCTACGACTCAGGCAAGCTTTATTTTGATCATGCACCTAGTTATGTCAACATATGCAGTATTTTCTAAATAATTGCTCTATGTATATTTAAATGCATGAAAACTGTTTTCTGAAAAAGAAAAGGAATGCATGGGTAAAGATGTTAAGTAAGAAAAAGTAAAGAAAAGAAAAGAGGAGAAAAAGAAAGAGAATAAGGAGTAAGAAAGAGCAAGATGAAAGCTAGTAGCCGTGGTACCGCTGAGAGGAGCAGCGGGCCCACAAGCAGATGTATATATATATATTTGTATATACATGAGGTGGGTAAAGGGGTTCAGGGAAAGGATGCAGAATGGCTAGGCGGACCTCTTTACATATGGCTATAATGTAAAGACTTACCACATTTTCTACTCGGATTGGGTACTGTAAATAACGTGCCAACCAATCTCCCGTCTCGGACGGGTAGAATTTAGTATCCCGTTACGTTAACCAGTCCACCACATTGGGTAAGTATGGAGGTAGAGTGTCCTACATGAAGATGAATGGTGGTTCAATTATGGCTCAAGTGCTCCTGATCTGCAAAAGTTGGCAATTTCTGTATTAAGCCAAACCTATAGTGCATCTAGATGTGAGAGGAATTGGAGCATATCCATTCAAAGAAGAAAAATAGACTTGAACATCAACAGTTGAATGATCTGGTCTATGTATACTATAATCTAAGACTGCAACACAGGTGAGAACTAAGCACCATTTCCAATGTACATACCACTTACTACCCTGATATCATTTATATAATTTTTGTTTTAACTTTTGTGTTCAAATATAGATGCAACTACAAGTCTCAAAGTTATGATCCAATTGATTTTCAAAAATTTATTGCTAATTCAAAATGGGTTTTGGAGGATGAGCCTTCTAGTTTAAATACGGAATAACTCGAGACATTTCATAGGGAGTTGTCATCTTACACTGTCCAAGCAATAGTGGCAGCGGTATGTACTATATATGTACATGGATATATAGTCAGTAACATTGACAACTTAATGCTTTTCTAAACACAAAGCTCTGTTTTAATTCTTTTGTTTCTAGAAGAGCTCAATTTGGATGATACTCTTAAAATTGATGGTGAAGAAGATGGAATCAGTAATGAAGAAATTGATAGAGATAGTGATGATGCAAATGTTGGAGAAGATATGGACATTACAGATCATGAGGATCCATCGCAACATCTTGTCTGACCCAAAAACAATATCTCTGAATCCTCTATGTCAATAGCATTAGTCTAGGAAAAGCTAGTGCACACAGTGGATATATATTATGCATAATGACAAACTTTATTAATTAAAAGAGTACAGGTCTTATAGCTAAGTTTTTCATCTCCATGGCCCAAAGGCCAAATATAAAGGTAAATAATAGCGAAAGATAGTAAACAAAACAAAGATGCCCAATAAGTCCGCTCACAGGCAAATGACTGTGGACGCTGTCTACTCGTCATGATCCTCATTGTAGTTGAAAACGTCCTCCTCTAAGCAACAAAATTTAGTAAGGGTGAGCACAAAAATATACCCTGGAAATTACACGAGAAATATAATTTTAATGCAAGGATAACAAGTGAAGGCATAATAGGATTATTTGAGCGTAAATCCAAATTTGAATAAATATAGTAAATAGATGTAAATTGCTTAATTTAATATAATAAGTAAAAGCATTAATTTAATCAAATTAATAGCATTAGTATAGATCCAACCTAACTACGAGTATCCTACTCGGACCATCTTTCTCTAAAAAGATCTCAACATTTATCATTTTAACTAGTTTTTGAAAAACATAGTCTAATATGTGAAAGCCTTTAATTTACTCGGCATATCCATGACCATGGGCACAACTATTTAGGACAGTCTATACACTCTTCAGAGGTAGTACAACTTTATCCATAAGAGATAATCAACTTATAATGTCGGCCATAACACGCTTCCTTCGACGTGCGACTAAGTGTATCACAAGGCTTTTACAATACAAAGCTATCAACCTAGTCACGCCCTGTTAAGGTTTCACCCTAATAAAGAATTTACTAAATCAGGGCTCCCTCTTGTGTCATGTGAGTCTGTGAGATTTCTCGTGGTCTACGATATGCCCACATTTAACCTATAACAAGACTCTCAAGTTAGGACCCATAAATTAGTTAACCAGGTCTGCCTATACCAGACTTGTGGTAGTATGATGTGGTTTTGTAGTAGTAGCTCACAAACCGATCTTTCATTGACTAAGGTAGACTTTTCACATACCCTTTGTGCCGCCAAGCACCCACCTCCTAACTATTTGCCTAAGTATAAATTAGGTTTTTTTAATTTTATTTTAAAATTTTTCATACATCTTCTTGACTCACCAAAGTCAAGAATACATTTTAATAATCATCATTTTATACAAAAAAGTTATCCCAAATCTAGAATTATTTCTAAGCATTTCTACAGAATTTTTTAGCTAATACTAGTGTACTAACAAGAGTTTTATTCTAGGGTTACAAGGTATGTAGGTGATCAAAGTCAGATGTGGTCGTAACAAGTAGATATTAACTTAGTATTTAAAATGGAATTGAAATACATTGAATAAACATAAGTATGCAGAATAATTTAAAATAGCATAATTGTATTTGCAAACTAGGATCAATATGATCAAGGTATGTAACTTGCATTGCTCCGCGAATTGGTGAGATTCGTCGTTGAAGTAGTACTCCTCGTAAACATCATAGTTTACATGTAAAAATAGCAAGACAAAATAAATCCAAAGAAACTCCAATATTCAAAAGAAATGCACAAATAGATAGATTGGGATTTTTGATGAATTTTAAAAAAAGATTGGGTTCATTTGGAGGTAGGATAAAAGAGAATGGGCTCTCGAAGTTTTAAAACTAAGAAAAAGAGAGAGAAAGTTTTATTCAAATTTTTTGGATTTATTTTTATAAAGAAAAATAGATTTATGATGTCAGCGTGGCATTTAGGATTTTGATCAAATTACTTTTCTAAAGAAAATATTTTGGAGTTAGGAACAGGTGGGCCCATGTCTATGGACCGGGTCCACGGTCCTTGCCTAGTCCATGGTGGACCAGGACCATGGTGGATGGCGTGGCTACTTGGCTGGCAGGCGGTGCTTGCGTGGCTAGACACGTGGCACCAGGTGGTGGCCATGTGGACCTGTGCACTGACGTGGCACACAGGTTGGTGGTGGCACACGAAGGCCGAGGACTCATCGGTGCTCCGACGCACGGCCGTGGTTGGTGAGGGTTGCAATAGGGAGAGGGGGTATGGGGAGTGGTTTGCACCTTGGCGCGAAAGCTTGGGGGTGAATAGAGGCTGTCAACAGCAAGAGGAGGTGACGTGGCGCTTGGTTTCTGGCAGGGATAGCATTTCGGCGATGAGCTTGGATGGCGGAGGGTTGGGGAGGGGTCGCAAAAATATGGTGGTGCCTAAGATGGCGTTGACGAGCCTTGGACGTGGGTGAGATGGACAGAATTGCTCGTTGGTGACCTTGGTGGAGCTCGAAGCGGCATGCGCTTGATGCGGTGAGGCTCAGGGGCTCAAGAGGCATGATTGAGCGAGGGCTTTGGTGAGTGGAATGCGAGGGTGCCATGGGTGGGGTATTTATGGTCTTAGGGGGGTGTACGGCAGCCAATTGCTAGCCATAATCAGTGCAGATTCGGGGTGAGGGAAGAAAGGAAAGGGGAGGGATGCCAAAGGAAAGGGGATGCAAAACTTGCACAACTGAAGACCGGGCGGAGGATTTCCCTTTGGGCGGGCAGCCAAGAACAGAAGGAGACAAAGACTCAAAGGCGAACTTGGAGGCGGTGATGGCATCGTCACATGGGAGAAGAAGGAAGGTGGGGAATAAGAAAGGAAAGGAGGAGAGGGACACCGACAGGTGGGGTCAGGCGATAGTGGGAGAGAGGAGCTGACAAGTGGCCCCCTCAGTAGTGGGAGAGGAGGCGCATGGGAGTGAGCAGGCCGGTGCATGTGGGCCGAGGCCACACGTGGGAGAAAGTGGGCCGAGGCAGAGGGAAAAGGGGAGATGGGCCGGAAGTGAAGATGGTTTTGGCCTTAGGAAATTTAAGGAAGTTTAAATGCCTTTTTTATTTAAATAAGGGCTATGAATTTAAAGAAAGCTTAGAAAATAACAAATAAGGGCCAAAGATTCTAGAAGACAAGGGCAACTCAGGAAAAAGAAATTAACTCTGAAATGGCTCTAATACAAGAAATTAAGGCCTTTTCTTTTCTCCAGGCTCAACTAAAAAGAAAAAGGAAAAAGAAAAAGAAAATCTAAAAAAATAAAATAAATAAAAGATGAAATTTGAAATGTTACACATCTGCAGTCTGATAACTGCGAGCCATGGGGCTACTCTCAGCTGCATTTTCCAAATTATCAGGGGCCTAGATCATGGCCTCGCCTTCGAACGAGCCAGGCAGCCTCGCCTGTCACGGTCGGCGTGGCGCGGCCATGGCCTACGCGCACTGCGCAACCTTGCGCTTGTGCCCTCAGCCTCAAACATCAAAACCATCTCGATCAAATCTAGCCTAGCGGTGTGGGCGTGTGGTACCTTGTCTCTCTAACTGATAATTAAAATTTAATTCCTACAAATTACATGTTAGATAAGTTATTTGTGTGATTTTTTACTTTAGTTGTCCGGTATTTAAACTTGTGACGTTAGATCTTGAGTTTTAAAATCACTAAACTAGCCGATTCTCCACGCCCTCAAAAATGCAAGCATCAAACTACAGTCTACTAGAACTCCTTTTTGCACAAAAGCTTCATCTACACGAAACACGACGATTTCAGATGCACAAGATGACAGTTTTTTTCGAAAGATTAGCAGGAGCTCTGCCATTCGTTACACAAGATGACAATTGCCAAGAGCATTTCCGAAAAAAGAAAAAGAGGAGATGACAAGAGTATTATTGAGTTGCATGTACCAACCAGTTCACCCAAAAGCTTAAGCTGATGAGGAAAGATGGACAATTCACTTATACTTCAACACTCCTCCTCACGTGTAGGCTATCTCAGGCTTAAGACGTGGAATAGAAGTGGGCTGCAATTATTGTTTTAATTGCGTCAACTGGGTCTCGAACTTAAGACCTCTTGGCTCTGATACCATATTGAGTTGCATGCACCAACCAGTTCACCCAAAAGCTTGATCAGGGCGAGCAGGATCAACAAAACCAGAGGGCTGAATGTAGTGTACTGTCTCGGAGAGGGTGCCGTGCAAAAAAAGCATTCTTCCCATCTAGCTGGTGAATGGGCCAATCACGAGAAAGAGCCAATGTGAGGATCGTATGGATCGTAGCAAGCTTGACCACTGGACTGAAAGTCTCATCAAAGTCGATGCCAGGCCGTTGGGAGAAACCGCGGAGAACCCAATGAGCCTTGTATCGATCGAGTGACCCATCAGGATGAAGCTTGTGGCAAAAAACCCACTTGCCTGTAACGATGTTGACGCCGGCCGATCGGGGAACAAGGTCCCAAGTGTTATTCTGTTGCAGGGCAGCAAACTCATCTTCCATAGCTGCACGCCAATGGGGATCAGCCAGTGCACCACGGTAGGTCTTCGGGAGGGGCGAGAGAGCAGCAACATGGAGGTTGAGCCGCTGGATGGGACGTCGGATCCCAGCCTTCCCACGAGTCACCATGGGATGGACGTGTGGCGGTGGAGCAGGGGCACCAGTCGGGCAAGCAACAACCTGAGCGGGAGCATCAGGGGCAGCCGAACCAGTGCCCAAGGCAGGGCCGTGTGCTGGAGGAAACCCAGCGGGTTGCGGCCCATCAGTGGTAGCCAGCGTAGTGGGCGGTGAGGGCGCTGGCCCCTCGGGTGGAGCAGGCAACCCAGCTGTGGTGGCCGGCTCAGCAACAGAAGACATAGGGGCGACGCCGCTGGCAACAACCTGGGACAAAAAATCACCAGGGGCAGCAGCACCGCACGGAGGTCCACCTGCAGAGGCCCGTGGCCCGATGGGTAGCGGGGTGTGATCTAGTTCTAGCAGAAAATCAAGATCATCAGTAGCAACAAGCGCACTCGTCCGATCAACAAAAGGAAAAGAGTTCTCATCAAAAGTAACATGCCGTGAAATAATGACCCGATTAGATGCCAAATCGAGACACCGATAACCTTTATGCTCAGAGCAGTAACCAAGGAAGACGCACAAGGTAGAGCGAGGCGACAACTTGTTGGCAACGATGGCAGAAAGGTTAGGGTAGCAACGGCAGCCGAAAACACGAAGATGGGAATATGATGGAGGAATGCCAAATAAAGCTAGATGGGGCGTGTAAAACTTCAGAGTTTTGGTGGGGTGACGATTAAGTAGATAAGTAGTGGCATGGAGAGCTTCTACCCAAAACTGAGGGGGCATACTAGCCTGAAGTAAAAGGGTACGCATGATGTTGTTAGTGGTGCAAATGGTGTGCTCAGCTCAGTCGTTCTGTTGGGATTTGTATGGACACGACATGCAGAGTGCGACGCCGTGTGTGAGAAAAAACGTGCGAGCGAAGGAGTTGTCGAATTCTCTGCCGTTGTCACACTGCACGCTTTTAATGGTAGAGCTGAACTACGTATGAATGAAGGCAAAAAACTAAGAGAGCTTGGCAAAAGTATCAGACTTGAGGCGTAAAGGAAATGTCCAAGTAAAGTGGGAGCAATCATCAAGAATGATCAAATAATATTTGTACCCGGAGACGCTATCAATAGGTGAGGTCCAAAGGTCACAATGTATTAAATCAAAATTCTTAACAACACGAGAGCTAGAGATATCAAAAGGTAAACGAACATGACAACCAAGTTGGCAGGCATGACAAATAGACTCTAGAGTGCCGATATTACATAAAATAGCAGATGAGCTAGCTAACTTGGACAAAGCCTCAGACCCAAGATGACCAAGACGACGATGCCAAAGGGCAGGAGTGGCAGAAGCAACAAAAGCACGCGGACTGGCAAGAGGTTCTGGCAGCAAAGGGTAGGGATCACCGGTACTATTGCACCTGATTATCACGCTCTTGGTTCGAAGATCCTTCACAGAGAGGCCATACGGGTCAAATTCAACAGAACAGTTATTATCAGTGACAAAACGACGCACAGAAATCAAATTTTTGATAATATAAGGGGTCACAAGAACGTTCCAAAGAAAAAGAGATTGAGCAGGAGCATGCAAAAGAGCTGAACCAGTAGCGGTAATAGGAATAATGGAACCGTTGCCAACGACAATATTAGAAGGAGTAATGGAGGACGGAGACTGAGAAAGAGCAAGGTTACGGGCATCAGATGTCATATGGTCACTAGCACCGGAGTCCATATACCAATTTGTAGATGGCGGTGGAGTCAGCGTCATTGTGTTGAATGCCTGGGCGAGAGCAGCTTGATCCCAGCCATTGCCCCAAGGGGTCGGTGTGTTGAATGGCGGCTGTGGCAGCCCCTCCGGTGGGCCGCCGAAAATGCCAAAAGCTTGAGGAGCAAGCGCAACGGTCTGGAGGCCCAGAGCACCAAGATGGGTTGCGGTGAAAGCTTGGGGACGTGGGTGCTGCTGGGCCCACCTAGATAGGAGCGTGGACTATTGGTGGGCCAAACTTGCACCTAGACAGTCCACGGGTGCTGAAAAGAGGGTGGCCATCCAGGGATCCTACCCCCAGGAGTGCCGCTGCCATCAAGGAGGTCGCCACCACCATCAGAGTTGTCGCTGCGACCGCCGCCCCGCTCAACGTTGGTGCGAGTGTTCCGCCGGCGCCGATTGTTCGGACGGTTGCCGCCCGAAGTGACGCTGGAGCCAGCCGCGCCAGAATGCTCGTTAGTGTGCGCGACACCAGGGACGCCGCCAGACGAAGGAGTGGTCGGGTGGTTGGAGTGCGGGGTAGAGGCGAGTAGCACAGTGGAGGTAGATGCCGGCCTGTTGCCTATCGTGATCTCTTCCAGCAGAAGATCGTTGCGGACATCGATGAAGGAGGGAAACGGCTTTTGCCGCTTCAGCAGAGCAGCCATGTGTGCATACTTCTCGTTGAGGCCTCGTAGAACAGACAGCACAAGAGTACGATCAGCAACATGCTCACCTAGATCAGCGAGTTGATCTGCCATGCCCTTCAACTTGCGGCAGTAGTCGGAGATGCTGAGGTCCCCTTGCACGAAGTTACGAAACTCGGTGTCGAGGAGTAACGCACGTGTCTCGTTGTTCCCGATGAATTCATCTTCAAGGGCGAGCCACACGGCGCGGCTTGTGGCTTTGGGGGTCATCACGATCTCGAGAAGACTAGCTGAGATGGTGCCATACAGCCAGGAGATGACGACGTAATCCATGCGATGCCACGAAGTGACCTTAGGGTGTACCTCAGCAGAGAGCACGTGATCCGTCAACGCGTACTTGCCGAGATTAATGAGGTGAAGACCACACTATTTGGAGTAACATGGTGAGGCGGTGTCGAGGACGACGGGGATGAGAGATCGAATGTTGAGGACGGAGACAGCTTGTGCATGGAGGTTGGCGACCACCAGAGCGTCGGCCTCAGCGGCCACACGAGCAGCGCCCTACTCCTGGGGCGAGCGTGCCGCCTCATGGTCCTGATGAAGATGAGCAGCCTCCGCAGCGGCTGCAGCTGTCTTGGCCGCCTCAGCATCGGCAGCGGAGGTGTGGGAACCGGCCATGGGGCGCTTCCTCCGGAGGCGGCGGAGTGGTCGGGGGTTCCGCGAGGGGAGGTGACTCCAGCGGCAGCGCCGAGGACGTGAGCGCGAGCTTCCTCCGGGGGCTCCTTGAGGGGCGCGAGGGGAGGCGACTCCAGCGGTGACCTGGACACCGCGCGAAGCAGGGGGTCGCCAGGGGCACGATGTGGATGGAGGTGCCGAATAGTGGGGAGAAGCGGCCGATTTCGCCGGAAAAGGCGGTCGGATCTGGAGGGCTCACCGGAGCTATTCCGTGGTGGATGCAGGCGGTTGGGGATTTAGCCTAGTGGTGAAGGGCAGGATTGGGGAAAAGCTGCGCTTTTGTCTTGGGTTCGGATGGAAAAATTAGATGTGGAAGCGGTAGAGGGAGGTCACAGGAGCGACTGTCGCTGATACCATGAGAGCGGAATAATCTCACGCACTGAATAGATTGATAATCACATGAGAACATAAATAGGCCAAGCCTTCCATATCCTAACCACCGGTTTATAGAAACAGTACCCAGAAGAATAGGAAGGAGACCCAATCAAGGATACAATCCAAATATAGTCTAATAAGTATATTCAACAACCTCAGTTTTAATTCGCCCACGTAATACATGAGGTACATTGTTAAGGATAGAAATGATAGAATATGATTGTTATTTGCTTCCTTATATGTCTCGGTTTCCTTATCTGTATATGACATATTCTCTGTATATCCTCTTGTACTCTTCTATATATATGGCTCCTTTGGTCTCATGAATACATATACAATATTCATAATATAGTATCAGAGTAAGGACTCTGACCTTGTTCTTTCACTGCCTTCGACGCCGCTCAAGCTGCCGCCACCGCTAAGGCCGTTCCCGCCGCCCAAGCCGCCGTCTTCTCCACTTCATCCACTTGATCAGGAGGGATCCGAACCCTAGCTCCAGATCCGGCCGCCTCCTCTGGTGAAATCGGCTGCTCGGCCGCTTCTCCCCCTGGCGCCATGCTTCAGCACCTTCAATCCCCGGCGACATCGGCCATGCGGTCGCCGGCTGGACACTACGCTCCAAATACAACCGCCTCTAGGTGCTCTCCGGCCGGTATCTCTGCTTCAGCTGACGCCTGTGCCGCCCAGCCGCCTCCGTCAAAGGGATCCAGTGGCAGACCCAGGATTTTACCAAAGGGTATGCCGCATCAAAATTTTCATATGCAATTCGGTAAAACCATTTGCCAATTCAGTAAATAATTGTAAAATTTGCACCGTAATTCAGTATACAGGCACTAAATAATATGATAAGTCTTAAATAAGACAATCATCTTGTAAGTCCTAACTTGAAAAGACACTCCGTTCGAAAATTAGTTATTGTAGAAAAACCAAAAATAGCTTTTTAGAAGCTGAAAAGAAAAGACCCAATAGCACGAACTAAGTTGGAGCACAAATATGTTCTAGAATTGAATGTTGCACCAACCTATCCCCCTAAGCACCACAGAGCTACTACATCAGAGATAACAAGAAGGCCCTCTTATTTTGGCTTCTAAAAACCACTTTTCTATAGTAAAATACTTTTCTACGGTAACTAACTTTCAAACGTTGTGTGTTTTTAAGATAGGTCTACAAATCGATTGTAGTACACATTACAACAATTTCATTTATATCAGCCAAATTCGCACATGACTCTTTATCTCTCTGTATTCTCTCACGAACAGCCAAAAGTCATATCCACAACCATAAGCTATAAGTAATATCCCAAAAAATAAGCCCGAAGTTGGCAGTGTTTGGTCTAGTGGCTCCCGACTATCGCACAGTTCATACAAATTGCATTGTAGATATTTTTTTTAAAAAAATTGGTCTCAACCATATGTTTTTTGTAAATATAGCCCCTCCTTTACCTGTCGAGCTTGGCAGTTTACCGGCAGCCTCACATGAATTAGTGTGTATGCTTTAATTAGTGCTAATTATATTTAATTAGCGCTAATCAATGAGTCATTAATGGCTGTTGTGGTGGGGGAGCTCAGCAACTCCTACTGCGAGCAATTGTAGCTCGGCATGCCAAGCTCCTATAACATGTTAGACGAGACATATCATTTGCCTTGGCAATCGAGCTTGACATGGAGGCTAGATTTGTAAAAATAAATATCTAAAGGCTTGATCCGAAAAAGAAATGGTTATTTATGTAAACAGTTCCCGACTATCGACGTAACAGTACCGGTGATGTGATGCGAGGCATAGTCGCAATTAATAAAAGAGAAGGCAATGGCACATGAACGAAACGCGAAAAAAGCATGAGAAATCAAACCTCTCAATGCCGCTAGGTTGTACTCGATCAGTAGAGCACTGTATTAATTATAGATTCTCTCCTCTCCTCTCTCTCTCTCTCTTGCGATAGAATTATACGATTCTCAAAAAAGGTTAATGCTACTACATGATACTATCCATATGAGTTAAAAGATTTTGCCCATGATAGTACGCATGCTCATATACATGTTTTTTTCTTCATCATCTACTACTCCACGATCCACATGGTCTGAAGACGAGGAGGAAGCGAGCAAGACATTGCTGCATGC
Organism: Melocanna baccifera; assembly: GCA_036346265.1. Lineage (NCBI taxonomy): Eukaryota > Viridiplantae > Streptophyta > Magnoliopsida > Poales > Poaceae > Melocanna > Melocanna baccifera. The sequence goes on along the minus strand of CM070694.1, from coordinate 18,991,633 downwards.
CAACCGTTGGGCCCTACGATATGCCGTGGCCCACTCAACATACTCTGTGGGTCCGCCCTTGACCGGCACCTCGTCTTCGCCCGCTCCCCTCGTCGTTGGCAGCAGTGTCTCATCGACGTCGAACACCTAGGCATCGTGGCCGTCGTCCTCAACATGTGCGGCGCGCGCATAGGCGGATGCCTCCCTCGCCACGACCTCTAGGTCGGAGCGGCAGGCCACACTAGTCACGTACTCCCGCATGTGGGCCACACTCTCCTCCGACATCGCCTACTCCTCCCCGACATCGGTAAGCTTCTGTGCGCGGCCCGAGTGACACCACCTCGCCGCCGAGCGCGAGCCCCCTCCCCCCATGCCCGCTCAGTACCGATTGGATCTGAGATCCAAACGGGAATTGGTGACCTTTAAAGCAAGGTAAACAAAAAAATAAAAAGAAAAAATAATCAAAGGAACACACACAAGAGGACAAGGGCAGGGATGTGTCGCGTCAAGGCAACGGCTCTGCGTATGCAGCAGCAGGGTGCTGGAAGTGGAAGACGATTCCTACAACTGGGCCCAGCGCGCCAACAATCAAAGGAACAGCGTCCGGACGGTGGTGTAAGGTCCACTTTTCAATGTTAGGCTTTAAAAGGTTAGAGAGAAGATGGCCTTTCAAGAATACGCTTTCACAGATGGAAAAGCGGAAAGGTCAAGTGAAGAAAGCATATTCGGGTCGACTGAGAAATTTGGAAAAAAAAATGGGTATAGAAAACGACCTCCAAAAACTATAAATTTTTTTTGAAGGTTTTTAACATAGTGTAGATTATTGTGTAATTTTTCTATAATTTTATCTGCTTTATATTTTTTTCTCTAAAATTATTGGAAGGTCTCTGTTTTGTGTAGCATGCACTATTTTGATTTAAGTAATTTTAGGAACATGCTAAAAAATGTTCAAATTTTTATTTCCAGCACCAGGAACATATTTATGAGTTTTTAAATTAGTTTCTACTGTAAATTCTCCTATGACACTTATGAATTATCTTTTCAGATTCGATTTTTACTGCAAATTGAATTCTATCGATTGCATATCTTTCTTTTCCAAAAAAATTGATTTTGCAAATTATTTTTCCAAAGAAACTGTAATAAAAGTTAAGGAAATAAGATGCAAGCAAAAGTTTTAGATTTTACTCATTTTTTAACTCCCTAAAATTTGGGATGTTACACATCCTATCCTACAAGCCTAATTAATGCGAAATCATACTAGTAGTTCAAGCTTGCTTTCTTTATTGTGTCATTAGTCTGTTGGTCGCATAACATTAATTTGTTTGGCCTTGTACCAATTGATCGCAAGGAAGGCGGACAAGCTTCCACCTTGCGCTGCTGCAGAGCATTTACACAGACCTTCCTGAGAGGAACCTTGTATCTGCTCCTATGTTTTAAATAGATTTTCTGAGTTACATTAGTCTATGCAATTCACAAGCCCTGGGAGCTAGGGTAGCATACCGCCGGTCCATCGCTGACAGTCATTAGTGTTATGACCATAACGTGTAACGATAAAGGTGAATGTTAATGTAATGACGCCAATATGTCATAATTCATGATTACCTGTTTGGAATGCCATTTGAAATAACAGAAAAGGCAACAAAAAATGTGTGGTCTTGGACAACTAGCTAACTGCAGTATAACTTATCTGAAAGGTTGTCCTAGGCTCCTAGCTACTGCTTTGCCGGTCAAGCTCCGCATAGAAAAACATAGTTTCATAGAAATTGTTATTTTTTAAACTATAAGGTGCATTTTACTTTAAGTTTTTTTTTTGAAATAAATATTTTGCATAAATTTTCTATCACTTGTAATTTTGAAAGACTCAGCTCTATTTTCAAGTGTGGCCTCAGCTCTATTTTCCTTGTGTGTTGAAGTTTGAAAGGTTCATTAGTTGTCTTCTCTTGATTTTGGGTTGAGTATCTAACGAACAAACCTGTTGTAGCATCCCAATTTTGGGAATTCTCAAGAATGAGAAGAATTTAAAATTTTTGCTATATTTTGTTGGCATATGAAATTCTTCTGGATTTTTGTTTTCATTTTTCTGGACTTTGTGCTATTTAATATCATGGGTTAAATCCCAAATGTAAATCTTGATCCAATAAACTTAAAATACAAATCTCAGTCCATACAACAAAACCTATAATTAAAGAAAATGATTTAAAGAAAGAAAATTAAGAAAGGGAGGCTAATTTAGGAGGTAGATCTAAACTTTTATATATATATATATATATATATATATATATATATATATATATGAACTAAATTGAAGACTAGTATTAACATTAGAGCTTAAATTCAAAAATAGAAAATGGGCCTCGCCCTAAAATTCTTCTGGCCTTTTGGCTTGGCCGAGCCAGCCCAGCTCCTCTCTTGATCTCTTCCCTTATGAGTGCTCTGCATGACAGAAGTTTTCACCGCTGGCCCTTGGTGCAGCAGCTCAGTCCCCGTGCACCTCACCCCCTTGCAACCACCCGTCGCCGGCGTGCCCCTTCGCCTATGCTGCTGCCGTCAGCTAGCTACGCTGTCGTATCCATCTTCATCACCACAGTGCATCGTTGTGTTTAGCTTTCCCTTTGAATTAACTCGTCGCTCGGCCGAAAGGAGAAGAAGCACCACTCGGACCGCCTACGCTGCCATATCTTCGCTCCCGTCAGCCACAGCCCTGCCATTAGTGCGACAAGCCATCGCCACTCCCTGCAACATGTCGCCGTCATGACACCAAGCTTGAGTCACCGGTCTCTGTAGCCATGCCACCGCTGATATCCTCCACCATGACCGTCCAACCACCCCTCACATGGCCAGCCCTTTCCACCAGCTATAAAGCCTCGCCCGAGCCTTCATCCTCGTCGCACCACTACTCTCTTCTTCCCACAACGAAGAATTGCACCGTCATCACCCATAGGAGTGTCGGCAACACTCTCTTAAAACACCCTTTCAATGAGATCTTGTAGCAATAATATATACTAATATGAGAAAAAGAACCAATTATTCGTAAATTTTTCTGGAAAGTAGTCAGACTGCTTATGTTAGTATTTCTTAACAACTACAAAAGGAACATTAAAGCACTGTATACTTGGGTTTCAAAGGGTATGAAGCAAATCACACACTCCAGTGTGTTAGGTTCTATGAAGTTATGGTGTGTGTTGAGTTCAGTATTTAAGTCCATGTATTGTTAAGTCTTTGGTTGAGAAAGATAATAAAGAGAACAACAGAAAGAAGACAATTGGGCACAATGCAGTTGCTGTGCCTCTAGTTTCCATGTGTGTTCTTTCTTCCGCTCTCATCTCCTCCCAATGAATCCCGTGTGTGTCCACAGTGAATTGTGTGTTAGTGCTTCTTGATTCCAACATTTGGTATCAAAGCCTGAGTTCTTCATCACTTGAGTTTTTGGTCCGTTTGTGCCTAGATAGCTATGTCGGGGCACCGAGAAGGAGCGACATCGGCAACCTAGTGGTAGCGCCAGATGTGGTAGCAAAGGAGAGTTTCACCATCTTGCTGCATTATTCGACGCTCACATCGAGCAATTATGCAGCCTGAGGCAATCAAAGATGAAGGTGTACATGAGAGCACAAGGAGTGTGGGACAAGGTAAAGAACGACAATGTTGATGTGCGCAAGGACTAGATGGCATTAGCAGCCATCTATGGAGGCATCCCTAAGGAAACGCTTTTCCTACTGATTGAAAAGGAGACTACCAAAGCTGCGTAGCAGACATTGAAGATGATGCATCCTAGTGCCGATTGTGTGAAGGAGGTGAAGGTGCAAACCCTCAAGACCGAGTTCAAGATGATGCGCATGAAAGAGACAGAGTCGATCGAGGACTTCATCATCAGGTTGACGACTATCATCAACAAGATATACAGGCTCTCAGCGAGAAGGTGGAGTTATATGCGGTGAAGAAGTTCCTACGTGTAGCCCCACGGAAGTTCGTGTCAATCATGTCAATGATCAAACAGTTAGCAACCTCCAGACAATAACCATGGAGGAGGTCATCGGTCATTTTAAGACGTGCGAGGAATGCACATGTGACAGTAGTGACAATGATGAAAAACATGTCCTACATACTAACCTGGGCCCAGTGGGAGGCCCGATCATTGAAGCACGAAGGCGAGTGCTGGCAGTGATTGCCAAGGCTGTAGGAATAAAAAATTCAATAAGGCAAAAGTAAGGTGCTATAATTGCAATAAGCATATGCATTTCGCTTCGGAATGCCGCAACGCGAAGGAGGAGAAAGCATTTCTTGCTGAAACTCTTAGTAATGATGAACCAGCTCTACTGTGGTGATTGTATGAAGCAATATTGACAAGATTTAAGAGAGTGAATGCTAGCTATAATCTTGTCAAAATTGTATTAGCATGTGTTTGTATTTAGTTGCATGGCATAAAATGTGCGTGTGCACGTAGAGTCTAGGATGTGTGAGTGCTTGTTCAGCTGTGGCTGCAAGCATGTAGTTAATTTAGTTAGTTACTCGTGGTGTGAGTTGTGGATAACATGCAAGTATAGCGCATGGTGGGTGAGGAACGTGGGTGAGTTCCTGAAGAAGTGGTCAGCTAGTGCACGCATGCATACATGGAGCCTGATCGGGTAGAGATGGTAATGGTAAGGGGGTGATCGGAATAGCGATGGCTTTTGGCTGAAAAAACACTGTAGCTGGCTGAAAAAACACTGTAGCTGAGTTAGTGGATAGTGTAGTGAATAGTGAAAAAAAAGCTGAAGCTAGAAGCTGAAGCTTTTAGAAGCTGAAACGATCACCCCCTAAATCAAGGTTGTTAATTGTTGCATGGGATGGAGACGTGTGTTGAGTTGACCGTACTAGTTGTGGTGTACATTGAGTTCAGTATTTAAGTCTAACGCCACCAAGTTTCCGTGTGTATTCTTTTTTCCATGTTCATCTCCTCCTAGTGAATGGTGTGTGTCAACGGTGAATTGTGTGTTAGTGCTTCTTGATTCCAACATCGTATTAAATTGTTTGTGCGGTAAAAGAGCTCGGAATACGAACTGAAAGCTCCTCACTTAGACCAGTTACAGAAGCAAAGCAACCCTCCCTTTCTTGATCTTGCCTAGCAAGACTGGCATCATCCAGTTTAATATGACTATGACTTTTGATTTTTAGCTAAAATTTTTAAATTTTAGTTGTTTGCGATAAAAATTATGGACAGAGAGATAATCACTTGCAATTTTGGATTGTACAAATGTTGAGCTTTTAATATGTACTACAATTAACTTATAGACCCTATCTTAAAAAAATATTTTGTTTAAAAGTTAAATACTATAGCAAAAATCAAAAACCACTTTTAAAAACCAAAAAAATAGCCCCAAGTCAACTCCACTAACCCACCCCTCTTTTATTACTAGTAGACACGTACATAAACCTCTCCCCTCCTCTCCTTACCGCTCGTCACCAGTTCACCACCACCATGTCCATGGCCTACTTCTACCTCGCGGCCACCGGCCTCATGATCTTCATATTCCTCCACACGCCCCTCACCGCCGCTCAGCCGATGCCATGGAAGCGCTGCAACGAAACTAGTGGCAACTACACACGGAACAGCACGTACCAAGCAAACATACAATACCTAGCCACCTCCCTCCCAGAGTACGCCTCATCCTCCCCCTCCCTCTTCGCCTCCGGCTCCTCGGGTAGCCCCCCAGACGTCATTTACGCCCTCGCGCTCTGCCGTGGTGACACTAACGCCTCATCCTGCGCCACCTGCGTCGCCACGGCCATCCAGAACGCGCAGCAACTCTGCCCGCTCGTCAAGACCGTCAACATCTTCGACGACCCCTGCATCCTCCGCTTCTCCAACCAGGGCTTCCCGATCAGCCCTCCCTACAACAGAGGGATGTTCGTCGCTTGGGACTACAACAATGTCAGCGCGGCTGTGTCTCCGACTTTCTTAGCCGCCGCCGGCCGACTCGTCAACGCCACCGCCGATTATGCCGCGGCGGACCCTCTCAGGCGGTTCGGCACGGGGGAGGCATCGTTCGACGAGACTTATCCCAAGATTTACTCGCTGGCGCAGTGCACCCCGGACATGACAGAGGCCGAATGCCGAAGCTGCCTGGGTGACATAATTGAGAGGATGACGCCAAAGTATTTCGTCGGGAAGCCGGGCGGGAGAGTCCTTGGCATACGATGCAATTTCCGGTTTGCGACGTATCCTTTCTTCTCCGGCCGCCCGCTGCTGCAACTCCCGGGGCCTCCCGGGCCGTCGCCTGCACCGGGGTCACCGGCGACCAGAGGTGAGTCGGTTCAAATTATTGGATACCAATAATTTGAACCAATCCGAATGTTTGCTGCTTGCCCGAATGAAGTCTCTGTTGTGGGGCCTTCTTCGTGTGCTTTCACTCTTCTTCCTGTAGTAGAGCAGGGGACACGGCTGTGTCGACATCGGTTGGGCTGTGAAGAACCAAGTGCTGCACGAATTTCTTCGCGTAGACCTCCCAGAAAATGAGTGACAAAAAAGACATCGTCTTAGGCTGTGTTGTATAGCAGAATTTGATGTTGGAGCTTCTCAAACTCCTTGACATATTCTGTGACTATGCCGGTTTGTCTCAAGTTGATGATCTGACTCATTTGGCGCTTGTATAAATTCTTGCCGAACCTCGTGTCCACCGCTGCACATAAGGCCACCCATTCCTCAAAGCGTCCCTTGGCTTCGGTCTCTGTAGCCATAAGGGCATCTCCAATAATCCTAGCTAAGTACTATCTAAAGCGTCCCTTGGCTTCGGTCTTTGTAGCCATAAGGGCATCTCCAATAGTTCTAGCTAAGTACTATCTATAAAGATTCTATATCATCTATAGAGTACACACTAAAAACTAGCATTCCAAAAGACTATCTATAAGAATAGATATTTGATGTTTACATGCACACACAGTCATTTATAGAGACTGTCTCGTTTTGCGTTATAGACTAGAGACGAAATAATGCTAGATGTTTGTGTTTTGCATACTCTCTTTTCTCCACATAGGATATATACTGATATGTACATGCAAATAGCCAGCTGACTCAGCACCATTAGGGTATCTCCAATGGTCCTAGTTAAGTACTATCTATAAGGATTCCACATATCTATAGAGTACACACTAAAAGCTAGCATTCCAAAGGACTATCTATAAGGGTAGCTATTTGATGTTTACATGCACACACAGTCATTTATAGATGCTGTCTCGTTTTGCGTTATAAACTAGAGACGAAATAGTAGCTAACTGTTTGTGTTTTACATACTCTTTTTCCTCCATATAAGATATACACTGATGTGTACATACAAATAGTCAGCTGACTTAGCATCATTAGAGATGTCTTTAGAGATACCCCTTAAGGCAGCATTGCCGGTGAACTAGAGCGCCGCAAATCTAGTGCGCAGCCCGGCATTAATTCTGAACACTTCAAAGTACGTTTCACACTTCTCTTTCCAGAGTCTAGGATTGTCTCCATCGAACTTGGGAAACTCCAATTTGGGCAGTGATTGACAAGGCTGCATCGCTGTGTTGGGGTGTTGGGTGTTCGTCAGCGCTCTCCTATTGGTCCCTGGATCGAACACCTGGAGGGCATGAGAGGCTGTTGGCATACCCAAGGCTGCGGGCAACGTTGGGGATCCCAGAATTCCCCTAGTATGCGCCTGGAGCTGCTCTTGGTCACTGCAAATGTTGGGCCGCAGAGTCGCCTCGCTCGAGGGAGACCCGGCGGTTGGTGCCGGTGGAACGTGGACCGCTGGCGGGGTCGCCGTGTCGGGTCACACCTCGAGATCCTCCACCCATCCTTGCACACTCTCCACGGTGGAGCGCACTTCTCCGACCTCCGACTTCAGGTTGTGCACGTCGTCGAGAATTTGCTTCAATAGCGCGTTCACTCCTTCCAACTGATTCTCCACGGAAGCCATTGCTGAGGCCATATTTTCCTCCCAGGGAGATGGCTTCTTCTTGGGCAACAGAGTGGATGCGGCCTTGCTCTGACACCATATGTTACATTCATGCCATGCTAGAAGAGAATTCGCGAGGGAAGCAAGACACAGGGTAGGAATTTAGAGAGCATTCATGGGGAATTAGGGCATCAGCAGTGTATAAGGTCTCAATGGGTTTTAAGGTAGATCTCACCTAATTCTTAAGGTTCACTCTGTTATGTTTAAGACCACTACTGGACTCTAACGAAGAGTCTCATTTAAGAGAGAGAATGACAGAATCTATAAGAAAAATTGTATTTTAATACTTATGGCTAGATTTTTAATTTGAGGACTGGTCTTAAACCTTTTTTTGCTTATGACCTCCTTAAGATCAACCCTGTAATGTATAAGGTCGACCTTAAAGTGGTTTAAGACCCCCTTTTTTATACATTGTGGATGTTCTTAGGGTTCAGGATATGTCTGTTCAGTGTTCACCCTTACAGTGGAGCCACGTCGGCCTATTTAAAGAGTTTCCTAACAACACCACACAGTGGCTCAGGTTACACGGCCCAAACGCCAGTCATCCCAGCCCACACGGCCTACCGCCTAGCCCACATTTGCTTAACGCCATTTTACCGGCTACAGTATTGCTGACACAGCTAGCTACCTGACAACTCTGATCTCACAACTACCCGCCATTAAGGAGGAAGATGCATCAGCTTGGTCCATCTTCTGGTGGATAAAACATGTAAAATTGTCTTAGGAAATCCTAATAGAATTGGATAACTTTTATAAAATGGATTCAAACGAAGAATAAAAAAACGTATTCTATGCATAGAACATTGTTTTTTGCTAAATTGAATTTTGGAGGACCTAGCCTGGAATTTTCTAGATTGAAACATTTTGCAAAACTATATGTGATGAATCAAAACATTCTAATAAATATATGATAAAATAGAACCTACAAAAAATTGTAGGGTTTCGTTGTAATTTTCACCGTGTGAAGTTCGAAAATGCTACAGTTTTGTTATCTGGATTTTTGCAAACTAAATTTAAATACAATGATGTGGTAGTAATAGATGAATGTTACGGTAAAAACATGCCATTTCACATTAAAGTGGTGTGTCTAGAACAATTAAAATATTTTTGATCAAATTTTCACACTAACACATTAAATAGGAAGGTAAACGAAAAGACCGCAACAATTCTAATAGGTTAATATTCTTTTTTAAAACCAAACTACATTGCAATCTTTTCAGTGAACCATTACAATATTTGTGGTGAACTATTCCAACAACGTTCATGTTGTGAGTCTAGGAAATGTTGAAGTCAGTTACTCTTTTGAAAATAAATATAATCATTGTAAGAAAAGTGTTTCCATACTTCTGATAAATTACATAAAACTTTGTCAGAAAAAGGAGCAAAGTTACACAAATCTTAAAAAACACATGTAATATTACTGAAGTGGAGCAAATTTGCTTAATGTTTTGGAACTTATAAGGTTGATATTCATTTGCAGAAAGAACGAGAAATAAGATAGGTACAATTCCAGTAGCCATTGCAGTGCCTACAATTGCTTCAGTACTGGCTGCCATTGTAGCATGGTTTTATTCTTGGAGGAGGACGAGGAGGATGAGACTAGCAGCAAAAACATTACAACCATGTAAATCCTCTTAACCTTTGAATTATTGAGATTTAGCACGGCAACTAATGAATCAGTTGGTCTACCAGCAGGGAAAAGTACCATGGTTTAATCAATATGGATTTTCTTAGTCATATTCCATTGTCTTTTAATATTAAAGAGATTACTACCAACTTGCAGTTAGACCATATTTCCTTAATATCTTATATTTAGTCATTTGTTTCGTCATTGTTTACTTCTCTCTTCCAACAGATTCAACTAGCCCAGATGACATTCGCAGTATCGATTCTCTCCTTCTTGATCTATCAACACTACGAATTGCTACAGATGACTTTGCTGAACACAAAAGGCTTGGTGAAGGAGGCTTCGGTGTGGTTTACAAGGTATCGATCCCACCATATGTATCTTTATGCATTGTATATCGACATCTCTCCATTAGTAATTTTCTTATACCTGTGTGCAGGGAGACCTACCTGAACGTCAAGAAATAGCGGTGAAGAGGCTGTCACAGACTTCCAGTCAAGGAATAAAAGAGCTGAAAACTGAGCTACTTTTAGTTGCTAAGCTGAACCACAATAATCTTGTCAGGCTAGTTGGTGTTTGCTTGGAGGAACATGAGAAAATACTCGTGTATGAGTACATGCCCAATAGAAGTCTTGATACCATTCTATTTGGTACAATTTTCTCACCTGTTGTTTTTTAAAAAGAAAAAAAATCTCACTAGGATAGTACCAGTGCCATCAAAGTTAAACTGCAATGCGATGATAATTGATTTTTCTTGTTTGAGTGATAGATGCTGATAAAACCAAGGAGCTAGATTGGGGGAAGAGATTCAAGATTATAAATGGAACTGCTCGGGGCTTACAATATCTTCACGAAGATTCTCAATTGAAGATAGTTCACCGGGACCTCAAAGCAAGCAATGTTCTTCTGGACTCTGATTATAATCCTAAGATTTCTGACTTCGGCTTAGCAAAGATATTTGGAGGGGATCAATCACAAATTGTCACTCATCGTATTGCTGGAACATAGTAAGTACGGTCAGCATTACCCTAGTAAATTATCAAATAGATTTTAGACCAGGTAGTAAAAGTAATGCTACGTATTGTTACAGTGGGTACATGTCGCCGGAATATGCAATGCGTGGTCAATATTCGATCAAGTCAGATGTGTTCAGCTTCGGTGTTTTGGTTTTAGAGATTGTCACCGGAAGAAGAAACTGTGGAACCTACGACTCCGAGCAAGATGCTGATCTCATAAACGCTGTGAGTACATACGCTATTCATAAGAGTCTATACATGCACGGCTAACTTTTTACAGTAATGTTTCAATAATTTACCAATTTGGTGCAGACATGGGAGCACTGGACGAGGGAGAAAGCCATCGAGTTGATAGATCCATCCTTGAGCAGCCATTGTCTCACTGACCAGTTGTTGAAGTGCATTCACATCGGGCTTTTGTGTGTTCAGCAGAAACCTGCAGATAGACCGTTGATGTCAGCGGTAACTCTCATGCTTAGTAGTAACACTGTCCGTCTCCCTCCCCTGTCCAGGCCAGCCTTTTGCACCCAGGAGATTGGTACCAACTCAGATGTAAATTCAGAGCAAAATCTGACAGCTTCGCTGTGGCCGGGCAACTCAAGCAAAGTGTCGTGGAATGAAGTGTCCATCACAGAAGTTGAGCCCAGATGAGTTTGACACTTGGAAGGAATAGCTGCTGCTGCTTTTTAGATAACTGATAACTGATAAGTACATCGGCCTTCGGCTTAATAAAATCAGTTTTAAGTTTTTAACGACATAGCATGCTGTCTGAACTGCTTGTGCACTACATGTACGATGTTCATAGCTAACGAAACAAAAGAAAACTGCATCGTAAGATTGAGACTCGAAGGAATAGCTGCTGCTTCTTTTTAGATACGAACATATTCTTGTTTAAGTCCTGATAACTGATAAAGACATCGGCCTTCGGCTTAATAAAATCAGTTTTAACGACATAGCATGCTGGCTGAACTGCTTGTGCGCTACATGTACGATGTTCATAGCTAACGAAACAAAAGAAAACTGCATCATAAGATTGATGGATTTCCATGGTAATGGGTCCTTCCTCTGACCTTGGTTCCTCGGGAGATATAAACCTACCTTACCAAATCTAGCTCCAGCCTTTCTCTATTGGAAAAACATGCAGTTCAGCCTAATCAATGAGTTTCTTGTCACTTTGTCGGGCGTGTGTGTTCACAAGGCCACCCGCTGGTCGGCCCGAACGACTACTGGATCAATAAGTAGATAAGGCCCAGCCAAAAAGTGCAACTGTAATTGCTCGAGCGGGCCTAATTGACCAGGCTTGTTCGCAAAGAAGTATGGTCTAAAAGAAATCGATGCACGCGCTATCTTAATCCGGGGAGCACCTATGCCCTATTCCATACAACTTCACTTCTAGTTTTTTTTTCCTGACTTATAGTCTTTTAAGCCAAAAGCCATTTAGAATATATTAACTTCTAATTTTGATTTTTTTTATTTTTTAGCTTTTGTTTTTTTTCTTTTTCTTTGTATAGTCCATTGAGATATAATAATGTTTTCATTTTTTTCTTATTTTTTTTATTTTTCTATAATTGAATGACTTAGAAAAAATTAATAACAATTATAGTACAATTTCAACCAACAGCTAAAAGCCACAGTCAACTGTTGGTTGGAGCAGCACCTATATGTCGCTCGCACGGCAAGTAGCCGCATGCCGCCTACCTACACCGCCGATGCTATGTGACACTGCTCAGCCTGTCAAACTCACTAGCACGCTGTTCGATGTGCTTTTTCAATTTGAAAATTCAAGTCGTTCTTTTAAAACAAATATTCGATAGTAGTCTACTATCTGTCGTATTCCTTTATTTCTTACAACGAGATCTTCAAAATAAAAGCTCACTTACATATATTTTGCCCTAATAATGGTATTGTATGTTATATATTTCGGTAGATAAAACAAAAATGTTTCATATATGTCTTCCTTACAGTACTTCATAAACAATGTTTCCGTGTGTATCTTTTGAATTGGGTAGGGTGAATGAATCGGGGTAGGTGTTGGATGTTTTAGCAGGTAAAATAAAATGTTTCACATATTGGTTTCGATGTTCCATTAATTTATCGACAATGTTCCATACATTAAGTTCTAACTGGGAATAAGCTAGTGTTTCATATGTTTGGTTTCAATATTTCAATAGTTTGTCGATGGTGTTCTTGCACTAAGTTTCAAGGGAGGATGAGCCAATGTTCCATGCGTGCGTGTAGTGTAAATAAATGAAAGAAAAAAGAAAGAAAGAAAGATGATATATGTTGGTTGTTAATGAGTATCATGTTGAGCCGTGCGTGTAGTGTTATCAAACCCAGATTGCCCCGACGGTTGAACCGAAAAAACATGGACTTAGAATCTACACCGGATCGATCACACTCGACTGAGGATGCAATTGACTCGAGAAACCGGCCAACCCGACCGATTTTCACTGATCCAGTTGAGCCACCCAATTTGTATTGACCAAGCCGGGTTTTGTACATAAGGCCAAAAGACAAAATTACCCTAAAATTAAAGAACTTTTCAAGAGAAAATTGTTGGGGATTCTTGTCTTTTGGGAGCTTCTAGGGTTTTAGTGGTTATCCCAAATGCAACTTGGTGGCTACACATTAAAAATTTTCCATGGCTACTCTTTCCCAGTTTCTCTCCTCCTTCGTAGCTTCGCCTCCTCCAGATCTGGCCATCTGGAATATTGGCTTGGTAGCGACAGAGGCTTGCATGCTACAACAGTTGATTGACAGCAATGGAAACATGCAGCAACTACTTGCCTAGTTGTGCTTGGTGGCAATGAACATCGGTTCATCTACTACCCTGCACTCTGCAACCTCTACTAGTCTGTTTGTGGTGATTCACTTCAATCTTCTCGAGTGATATAAGTTAAAAAAACTTAATATGCTTTTTCCTCTATTGCTTGTCTCTCTTTTGCTAGTTAAGATGCAAGTGTTATTTTTTACCATTTTATTTTCTAATCAGTAATAAGAGATGAATATAGTAAGATGTAAGTGTGTTTCTCCTCTGCAGTAGCTACTTTGCTTCATTGCTAGCTTGTGTCACTCACTTGCTTTGCTTGACTGTCATACACATGCTATTAGAACTTAGAGATGAGGATTTTATAGCAAAATCTTTTGCTAATGTAGGGAATCATCTAATATTCTAGCTTCTTACTGATGGAACACCAGCTACTACTGTTGGTACAGCTGAAACACCAACTTCTTTTGCAGCCAAATTAGTTAGAGGAAATACACATCCTACTTGGGGGTATTGTACACAAATTATTGATGCTAAATCAAAGACTATCATTTGTTCATTTTGTCAAAAGAAATTTAGAGGAGGGGGAATAAATCAATTCAAACAACACCTAGCCAGATTTAAAGGAGATGTAGAAGGATGTAAGAAGGTCAAACTAGATGTTAGGCATATCATGCAGTAACACATTAAAAGTGATACAAAGAAGAAGAGGAAGCACATTAAGCATATGATGAATGCAATCCATATGGATCTAGTCAAAACAGAGATGAAAAAGATCATGGCAGTGATGAAGTTCAAGAAATTCATGCTGGTCCATCCAAATCTAAGGGAAACACATTGCTTGAACTTGATGTTGTCGAATGTCAATAAGCTCGATGAAGCCAGTGAGGTTGTGGAACATGCTTCCAAGATAACCAAGTATCTGTATAACCATTGTACCTTATGAGAAAGTTCATCAATGGAAGAGAGATATTGCACCCTGCTCCAACTCATTTTACTATCAACTTCATTACACTACAAAGCATCTACCTCTACCAGCAAACAATGCATTACATGGTATGGTCACGTCAGGGAGTGGATGTCTTCTGCTTATGCAAGAGAAGTCAAAGATAAGAAGTTTGTTGAGGTTGTATTGAATATAGGTTTTTGGAAAAAAATGTGCTACTGTCTGCTTATTGTGTAAGCCTTTAATTAGAGTGTTAAGAATTTTTATAACAACGATAGGCATGTTATGGGATATTTGTACCATGCTATTCAAGTGGCTAAATATAAAAGTAGGAGAAGATTTCAGAGGAGAAAAATTGTGGAAGAACCATTCTTGAAAATTATTGAAATTAGATGGGATTTTCATCTCAGAAAGGAGCTCCATGTTGCTGGTTTTTCTTCAATCTAGCATATCAGTACAATCCCTCTGGAACACAAAACATAAGAAGGGCTACTAATGGAGTCATAGATGTAATTAAGAGGAATGCTCATGCAAATCCTTCATTGCGAAGTAGTATTATAAAATAGTTGAATCTATTTAGAGATGCTAAAGGTGCTTTCGAAAGAGTATCTGTCATAAATGATCGCCATGTGTTGCTTCCTGGTATATCTCTTTTTCCCTTCATATGTGTCCATTCAAAATTTTAATTCTTCTTTGCTATTTTTTTAGGCTCAACTCTTCTTTGCTAGCTATTAACTCTGCTATTAATATGTCCTATATGAAGATGAATGGTGGTTGAATTATATCTCAAGTGCTCTCGATCTGCAAAAGTTGGCAATTTGTGTATTAAGCCAAACCTATAGTGCATCTCGATGTGAGAGCAATTGGAGCATATTTGAGCATATCCATTCAAAAAAGAAAAATAGACTTGAACATCAACAGTTGAATGATCTAGTCTATGTACACTATAATCTAAGGGTGCAACACAGGTGAGAACTAAGCATCATTTCCAATGTACATGCCACTTACTACCCTGATATCATTTATATAATTTTTGTTTTAACTTTTGTGTTCAAATATAGATGCAACTACAAGTCTCGAAGTTATGATCCAATTGATTTTGAGAAATTTATTGCTAATTCAAAATGGGTTTTGGAGGATGAGCCTTCTAGTTTAACTATGGAAGAACTCGAGACATTCCAAGAAAATGGAAGCAATGATGGCAGCAGTATGTACTATATATGTACATCGATATATAGTCTGTAAAATTGACAATGTCATGCTTTTATAAACACAAAGCTCTATTTTTAATTTTTTTTATTTCTAGATGAGCTCAATTTGGATGATATTCTTAAAAAGAAGATGGAGTCAGTAATGAATAAATTGACAGAGATAGTGCCGATGCAAATGTTGGAGAAGACATGGACATTCTATTCCATCGCAACATTTTGTCAGACCCAGAAACAATATCTCTGAATCCTCTATGTCAATGGCACTAGTTTCAGGAAAAGCTAGTATACACAGTAGTAACAGAGATACATATCATGCATAATGACAAACTTTAGTAATTAAAAGAGTATGGGCCTTATGGCCAAGTTTTTTTTATCTCCATGGCCCATAGGACAAATATAAAGGTAAATAATATCGAAAGATAGTAAACAAAGCAAAGAAGACCAATAAGTCCGCCCACAAGCAAAGGACTATGAGATGCAGCCTACTCGTCATGATTCTCAACGTAGTCGAAGACATCCTCTTCTAAGCAATAGAATTAAGCAAGGGTGAGCACAAAAATATACTCTACAAGTTACACGGGAAATGTAATTTTAATGCAAGGATAACAAGTGAAGGCATAATAGGGTTATTTGAGTGTAAAGCCAAATTTGAATAAATATAGTAAATAGATGTAAATTGCTTAATTTATAATAAGTAAAAGCATTAATTTAATCAAATTAATAGTGTTAGTATAGGTCCAACCTAACACTAACCTAACCATGGGTATCCCACCTGGACCATCTTTCTCTAAAAAGAACTCAGCATTTACCATTTTAACCAATTTTTGAAAAATAAAGTCTAGTCCATAAAAAACTTTAATTTACTCGACATGTCCATGACCATGTGTACAGCTATCCAGGATAGTCTACACACTCTACTAAGGTGGTACAACTTTATCCACAAGAGATAATCAATTTATAATGTTGGCTATAACACGCTTCCTTTGGCATGTGATTAAGTAATTATCACAAAACCTTTACAATGCAAAGCCATCAACTTGGTCATGCCCTTACTAAGATTTCACCCTAATAAAAGAATCTACTAAATTGGAGCCCCCTCTTGTACCGTATGAGACTTCTTGTAGCCTACTTCATGTCCACATTCAACCTATAGCGAGACTCAAGTTGGGTGCAAATTAGTCAACGTGATCTATTCCATACCAAAGTTGTGGTAGTATGATGTGGCTTTATAGCAATAGCTCACAGATCGATCCTTAATTGACTCAAGCAGATTTTCCACATACCCTTATGCCACCGAGCAACCACCTCCTAACTATTTGCCTAAGTCTAAACCAGGTTTTTAAATTTTATTTTAAAAAATTTCATACACCTTCTTGACTTACCAAAGTCAATAATACATTTTAATAATAATTATTTCGTGCAAAAAAGTTATCCCAAGTCTAGAATTATTTCTAAGCATTTCTACAAAGCTTTTCAACTAATACTAGTGTACTAACAAGAGTTTTATTCTAGAGTTATAAGGTATTTAGGTTATCAAAGTCAAATATGGTCATAACAAATAGATATTAACAAAGCATTTAATTGGAATTGAAATACCTAGAATAAATATAAGTATGTAGAACAATTTGAAACAACATAATTTTATTTGCAAACTGGGATCAACATGGTCAAGGCATGTAACTTGCATTGCTCCGTTAATTGACGAGATTAGTCATTGAAGTAGTACTCCTTATAAACGTCGCAGTCTACATGCAAAAATAGCAAGACAAAATAAATTGAAGTAAACTCTAAAATTTAAAAGGAAGGCAAAAATAGATAGATTGGGATTTTAGATAAATTTAGAAAAAAAGATTGGGTTCATTTAGAGTAAGGATAAAAGAGAACGGGCTCTTGAAACTTTTGAAACTAAGAAAAAGAGGGAGAGAAAAAGTTTTATTCTAAATTTTTGGATTTATTTTTATAAAGGAAAAGGGATTTATGATGTTAGAGTGGCATTTAGGATTTCGACCAAATTATTTTTCTAAAGGAAATATTTTAGAGTTACTGATAGGTGGGCCTAGGTCTATGGATTGGGTCCATAGTCCTTGCCTAGTCCACGGTGGACCAGGACCATGGAGGAGACGGTGCGGTTGCTTGGTGGCAGGCAGTGCTTGCGTGGCTAGACAGTGACGCCAGGTGGTGACCATGTGGACCTGTGTGCTGATGTGGCATGTAGGCTGGTGGTGGCACATGAAGACCAAGGCTCATTGGTGCTCTGGTGCACGACGATGGTCGATGAGGGTTGAAATAGGGAGAGGGGGGTATGGGGAGTGGTTTGCACCTTGGCGTGAAGCTTGGGAGTGGTCAGAGGCTATTGACAGCAAGAGGAGGCGACGGTGGTGCTTGGCTTCTAGCGAAGACAGCATTCTGGTTATGAGCTTGGATGGCAGAGGATCGAGGAGGGCTCGCGGAAGTACGGCGGTGCCTAAGATGGCATCAGCGAGCCTCGGGCGTGGGTGAGATGGATGGAATTGCTCGTTGGCAACCTTGGTGGAGCTCGAAGCGGTGGACGTTCGATGCGGTGAGGATCGAGGGCTTGAGAGGCATGATTGAGTGAGGGCTTTGGTGAGTTGGGATGTGAGGGTGCTTGGGAGGGTTATTTATAGTCTCGGGGGGTGTATAGCGGGCAATTGGTCACTAGAATCACGGTGGTGCAGATTCGGGGGAAGGGATGAAGGGAAAGGGGAGGGCGCGCAAAGGGAAAGGGGATGCAAAAATCACGCAGCTGAAGACCAAGCAGAGGGTTTCCTTTTGGGTGGGCGGCCAAGAACAGAAGGAGATGAAGACTCAAAGGTGGACTTGGAGGCAGTGATGGCAGTGTCACACGAGAGAAGATGGAAGGCAGGGAAGAAGAAAGGAAAGGAGGAGAGGGGCACTGACAAGCGGGGCTAGGCGATAGTGGTAGAGAGAGGAGCTGACAAGTAGGATTACTTGGTAGTGGGAGAGGAGGCTCACGGAGTGAGAAGACCGGCGTGCGTGGGCCGAGTCCACGCGTGGGAGAAAGTAGACCGAGGCAAAGGGAAAAGGGGAGAAGGGCCAGAAGTGAAGATGGTTTTGGCCTGAGGAAATTTAAGGAATTTTAAATACCTTTTTTATTTAAATAAGGGTTGGGAATTTAAAGAAGGCTTAGAAAATAGCAAATAAGGGCCAAAAATTCTTTAAAAAAACTAAAAAAATTCTGCATGACAAGGGCAACTCAGGAAAAAGAAAATAACTCCAAAAAGGCTCTAAGACAAGCAATTAAGGCCTTTTCTTTTCTCCAGACTCAACTCAAAAGAAAAAGGAAAAAAGCATATCCAAGAAAACTAAAATAAATAAAAGATGAAATTTGGGATGTTACACATCTACAATCTGATGACCGCGAGCCATGGGAACATTACCCTTGATTGAATCACGAAAGCTAATATTTGCCTACTAATTGTTAGCTAGAATAATGTATTTGCGATTTTAAGCTACTTGATTTTATCTTATCAACTTATGCATGACTTTATTGCTTAATAGTCATAGACCTCATGGTTGTTTCTATGAGTATCACTAGCTATTTGTCATTCAGTTTCTTTAATTACTATTTCTATTATTATATTGTTGATCCTTTTTCCTATTTTTTGATATATATATATATATATATATATATATATATATATATATATATATATATATATATAAAACATGCGATCCAATTGGTAACCCATCGGTCCGACCACCAGGTCAGCGACCCGAGATCTCGGTCGAATCGATGACTCGTCTAGATCTGATAACACTAGCTTGGAGTAGGGGTGGAAACTGATCAGATATGATCGAATAATCTCAAATACGAATACGAATCCATATTTTTAAAATGAATATGAATATGAATTCGAACATTCTTGAATACGAATCGAATGTCGTAATGAATACGAATTCGAATTGAATATGTACTTAATTCAATAGAATACGAATATCCTCCTACGAATGTCGTAACCGACCAGTTTTTTCGATCACTTGTTTCAAATTTAAATTTTGACACTTGAAATTTGGTCGATTTTTTTTGTTACCGGCCGATACGCATAGAAAACAGATCGAATACGAATCGAATAGTCTCGAATATGAATACGAATGTTCTCGAATATGAATGTGAATATGAACATTCTCAAATATGAATACAAATATTGTTGAATACGAATACAAATATTTTTAAATATGAATTTTAATTACTATATTTGTGTTTTCTTAGATACAAATATCGGATAAAACAGATTATCTGTTATGTTTCACACCCCACACCCCTAACTTCGAGTACCAGTCACCGAGCCACTGAGGCGGGAATTGAGCCAAGGAAAAGAAGAGAACAACTGTACCTGGACTAGAGTACCACCGAGCCTGAAATGCACCCGAGAAAAACGAAAACAGAAACATGCGTGAAGTCATCGAGCCAGCAACTGGGCCGAGATGTAGAGACCGCCGCCCTATAGGCCGTGGGCCGCGCGCGGTGTGGGCGTACGATTCCTTCTCTTTAGCTGATAATTAATGTTTAATTCCTACAAATTACATGTTAGATAAGTTATTTATATGAGTTTTCTACTTTAATTGTCTGGTATTTAAACTTGTGACGTTGGATCGTGAGTTTTAAAATAACTAAGCCAGCCAATTCTCTACACCCTCTAAAAAATCCAAGCGTCAAACTACAGTCTACTAGAACTCCGTTTTGCACAAAAGCTCATCTACACGAAACACGGCGATTTCAGATGCACAAGAGGACAGTTTTTTCTGGAAAGATTGGCACGAGCTCTGCCATTTGTGACACAAGATGACAATTGGCGAGTATTTCCTAAA
Organism: Melocanna baccifera; assembly: GCA_036346265.1. NCBI lineage: Eukaryota > Viridiplantae > Streptophyta > Magnoliopsida > Poales > Poaceae > Melocanna > Melocanna baccifera. The sequence continues at coordinate 18,971,275 of CM070694.1, read as the reverse complement.
CAAGAAAAAGAGAAGATGACAAGAGTGTAAGTACATTCTGGTAGAAAGTTTGATCGAGTTGCAGCAGTTGTAACGTTCGTAGTCAGTAATTGTTAGTAGTAAGTTATTCTCACAGTTATAATGTAGTCGGTGTTGGATTAATTGGGCTTGGTCCATTTAATTTAGCAATTAATCAAATGAAATTCCTAGACCCATATGGAAAAACTGTTTAGTCCCATATGGAGAGTTGAATGGGAGTTACACCACTTTAAAAGGTGGAACGTGGTAACCCCTCTTGTGGAATTGGAAAGAGCCAACACACGCGCGCGCGCTCGCTCGCCTCGCCTCGCCGTGCGTGTGCGTGCGCGTGCGCGCAGACGTGTCGGGTGCGTGCGCGTTTTTCTTTATCTATTCGAAAATCGTAACGCACTGACTCGCTGGCAGTAACGGTTCAGTTACTAGTGAATTATGGCTGCAGTTACTTTCGAGTAATGGCTACAGTTACTAGTGACTAATGGCCTCCGAAACTCCGTCCGTTCGCGTACCTGCACGTGTAGACGGGCAATCAAGTTTTTGGGGAACGCATTGGCGCGACTGCTCAATCTGTGAAGAACGCCATCTACTTCCTGGTGGTGAACTGTTCATGAGACTGCACGGCGAACATCTTCCTGCATCATGCCTCGTCCTGCATCACGCCTCGATCGACTACATCGAATAGACCATCATGTCAACTGATGGTAACGGCGCCTCCGGTGTCACCGACACTGGCCCCGCCCGAGGGTATAACATGAACACTTCTCTGGTGTATTTGTTTCTGTATATTATGAATTTGATAATAGGTGTTGCTGTTAGCTTGTTCATAAGCAAATATGAATACATCATTGTTGAATCACTCATGCTTTTGTATGTCGTGTTTTATATGCTGAATTTCTGGATTAAAATATGCCAAAAATTGACTAAATATTCAACAATCCAAAAACTTGATAGGTCTTTTTCGGTAGTTGGCTTTGCTGCGTCGCTTAAGCCGCACCCTCCGTTTGATGGTTCAAATTTTAAGAGATGGCGTGCACGTGCGATCCCGTGGTTTATCGCCATGGAATGTTTTCATGTTGCACAAGGCAAGCCCACGAGCCTCTATCTCACGAGGATGAACGCAAGTTCAATGTAGCGGATAACTTGTTTCGAGGTGCACTTATTAACATACTGGCAGATAACATTGTGGATGTGTACATGCATTTGCCTACGGGCAAAGAGATGTGGAATGCACTTGAGGCCAAGTTCGAGTTTCGATGCTTGGGCGGTGAGTCAGTATGTCATGGAGCAGTACTATGACTACAAGATGGTCGATGACCGTTCTGTAGTAGAACAAGCTCATGAGATTCAGGCGCTGGCAAAGGAGCTTGAGAACAATAAGTGTGAGTTACCGGACAAGTTTGTGGCTGACGGTATTATCGCCAAGTTACCACCTTCTTGGTCGGATTTTGCTACCTATCTAAAACACAAGAGGCAGGAGTTCAGTGTTACTGATCTCATTGGCTCTCTTTGTGTTGAAGAGAAGGCGAGGGCAAAAGATACTCGTGGCAAGAAAGTTGCTGCTGAGGGAGGTTCTAGTGCCAATTTGGTGCAGAAAAAGAACCCTCAGACTTTCCACAATAAGAAGAAAAATAAGCCTATTGGTCAAGAAGGAAAGGTGTGCAAGTTGTTAAAGTCTTTGTATGGCCTAAAGCAAGCACCTAAGCAGTGGCATGAGAAGTTCGACAGAACTTTGATATCTGCTGGCTTTGTTGTGAATGAAGCCGATAGATGTGTGTACTATCGCTATGGTGGGGGAGAAGGAGTGATCTTGTGCTTGTAAGTTGATGACATACTGATTTTTGGGACCAACCTCAATGTGGTTGAGGAGGTCAAGAACTTTCTGTCCAAGAGTTTTGAGATGAAAGATTTGGGAGTGGCTGATGTGATTCTTAACATTAAGCTACTGAGAGGAGGTGATGGTGGGGTTACACTTGTGCAATCTCACTATGTAGAGAAGGTCTTGAGTCGCTTTGGTTATAGTGACTGCAAGCCTGCTTCTACTCCTTATGATCCTAGTGTGTTATTGAGGAAAAACCGAAGAATAACAAGAGATCAATTAAGATACTCCTAGATCATTGGCTCATTGATGTATTTAGCTAGTGCTACGAGACCTGACATCTCGTTTGCTGTGAGCAAGCTAAGCCGATTTGTTTCAAATCCGGGAGATGATCATTGGCGTGCTCTTGAGAGAGTAATGCGCTATCTAAAAGCAACCGTGAGCTATGGTATTCACTATGCTGGGTACCCAAAGGTACTGGAGGGCTACAGTGATTCAAACTAGATCTCTGATGCTGATGAGATAAAAGCCACGAGTGGATATGTGTTCACACTTGGAGGTGGTACTGTTTCCTGGAAGTCTTGCAAGCAGACCATCTTAACGAGGTCAACCATGGAAGCAGAACTCACAGCATTAGACAACCGCAATGGTTGAGGCGGAGTGGCTTCGCGAACTCCTTATGGATTTGCCGGTGGTTGAAAAACCGATACCGGCTATCCTGATGAACTGTGATAATCAGACTGTAATTATCAAGGTGAACAGTTCTAAGGACAACATGAAGTCATCTAGGCATGTTAAAAGGCGGTTGAAGTCTGTCAGAAAGCTGAAAAACTCCGGAGTGATAGCACTGGACTATGTCTAGACAGCTAAAAATCTGGCCGACCAATTTACAAAGGGTCTACTACGTAATGTGATAGATAGTGCATCGAGTGAGATGGGCCTGAGACCCACATGAGTCATACCACAGTGGTAACCTGTTCTACGTGATCGGAGATCCCGTGAAGTAGAATGGTGAAACAAATTGTTAGTTGACTGGGAGGAGAGACCTTTACAGGGCCCATTTCTTCAATGATGCGTTTCTCTCCTATTCTGTATGGCAGGTTGGTTTTTACCTCAATGTGATCCGAGTGGCTTATTTAGAGCAGAGATGTCGACCTACAGACATCTTAAAAGGAACACACCTATATGAGTTCGATCACTGGTCACAGCCTATGAGATTTGGGTGATCTCTAGATACTCATGAATAGGCTTGAGTATGACTTATACGCTCCAACTAGAGGATGCTTTTGGCGACCTAGTACTAGTAAAGGAACTGGTAAAGCTTGTTCGCACAAAATCACAATTCAAGGCATAGTCCATTGTTCATTGTGGATGAGTGTAACTCCTTTCTTAGGTGGATGTTCAACTTAATCTCCATCGAAACACCGGTATATCAAACAACAAAGAGAATCGAGAACATTTCTCGTGTGCCTTGAAATTTGGTGGGTATTGTTGGATTAATTGGGCTTGGTCCATTTAATTTAGCAATTAATCAAATGAAATTCCTAGGTCCACATGGAAAAACTGTTTAGTCCCATATGGAGAGTTGAATGGGAGTTACACCACTTTAAAAGGTGGAATGTGGTAACCGCTCTTGTGGAATTGGAAAGAGCCAACACACGCGCGCGCGCTCGCTCGCTCGCTCGCTCGCCTCGCCTCGCCTCGCCACGCCACGCCGAGCCGTGCGTGCGTGCGCGTCGCGCAGCGCAGCGTGTCGGTGCGTGCGCGTTTTCTTTATCTATTCGAAAATCGTAACGCATCGACTTGGCCGCGTGAACGGTCCGATTACTAGTGAATTATGGCTGCAGTTACTTTCGAGTAATGGCTGCAGTTACTCTGGCTCTTCGTTTTTGCTGTTACAAAACTCTCTCCACTCCATACGGGATGATAAAAGAGGATTCTGGTTCTGTTTTGTGCTGTGCTAAGAAATCTCCGGTCCAGAACTTTACGTGCAAAGAGTTCTGGGCGAGTAGGCCTCCGAAACTCCGTCCGCTCGCGCACCGCATGTAGACGGGCAATCAAGTTTTTGGGGAGCGCATTGGCGCGACTGCTCAATCTGTGAAGAACGCCATCTACTTCCTGGTGGTGAACTGTTCACGAGACTGCACGGTGAACATCTTCCTGCATCACGCCTCGTCCTGCATCACGCCTCGATCGACTACATCGAATAGACCATCATGTCGACTGATGGTAACGGCGCCTCCGGTGTCACCGACACTGGCCCCGCCCGAGGGTATAACATGAACACTTCTCTGGTGTATTTGTTTCTGTATGTTATGAATTTGATAATAGGTGTTGCTGTTAGCTTGTTCATAAGCAAATATGAATACATCATTGTTGAATCACTCATGCTTTTGTATGTCATGTTTTATATGCTGAATTTCTGGATTAAAATATGCCGAAAATTGACTAAATATTCAACAGTCGGTTAGTTACTAGTCATAGAATAGTAACTAGTTATTACTAGCCAGTTATGATTGATCGTGAGATGGCACGATTAATGGTTATACTGTGTGCATTAATAACCACAATTCGAGTGGTCACCGTCTTTGTATCTTTTGTCCTTTAAATACTTGAATAGAAAAAAAGGAGAGAGTAGGCGGCGAAGAAAAACTGAACAACGCAAATCTTCAAAAGTGTTCCTAAGTGTTGAGTTCCCCGAGTGTTGTTTTCGACTAGGACTTCCTAGTCGTAATCGAGTACGAGTTCCAATCATGGTGAACTTCTTCGACTTTGGGTACTACGTGGTCGTAAACGACTTCGACTTTGGGAGGTCGTTCGGACGATTGCAAAAGCATCGACTGCCTGGTCGGAGGAGCATATCAACTGCGTGGTCGAACGACTTCGAGTGTATCGACCTTGGTGGTCGTAGGAGGCTTCGGAAGGTCGTGAACGACTACGTAATCATACGACTACGAGCACCTCTGCTTTAACATTTGGTATCAGAGCGCCAAGTTTGCCGAATATCTGGGACACATGTTTTCATCATGGGCTACGATAGCAAGGCAGTCGAGGACTCCTTCACGACAGATCCGTCTTCGCTCACCTTCGCCACCTCCGCGCCGACTGCGGCACCCTGACGACAGTGGTTGCGTACCCATTATCAAGCGCGTTTAGGCCAAGGAATCGAAAGAATACTCAAGCAATTGCACACGAGATACGTTTTCGGACTATGAACAAAAAAAACAGAGAAGAGAAACAGAGTTTTGAAGGACCGAGAATACTTGGGGCAATTTTCTCTCTTTTTTATATCTGAATAACAGACTTACAACCTAAATATAGAGCCTAACCATAAGGGATCGTGCCATCCCATGATCCGCATAAAGAGGGAACAAACTCGTGCTAATCTACACAATACAAGGAAACAAGCTAAGAACAAGTCATGACATTTGCGTAGGACTTCATCTTCTAGCGGAAGGTTACTTCGGACTGCTCCGAACTCAAACCAAGAGATGTTTAGATAGGTTCGAACCTTTCAACGTTGATTAGTCCGTCCAATCCTCCCTAACACTGATTGGACAGTTTCGATGCCGTGTCTGTTCGGACAATCCAAACCTTTCTACACTGATCGGTCCGTCCAATCCTTTTTAACGTTGATCGGACGATTCCAATGTCATACATGTTCGGACAGTCCGAACCCTTCTACGCTGATTGGTCCATCCAATTCTCCTCAACACTGATCGAATGGTTCTGAATACTAGAACTATTCGAACTGGTCCGAACTGCAGCTCGACCATGTCTGGATTATTCGCTCACAGCCACGACTGTGGTTGGCCGTGGCGAGCGGCGTGTGGAGGAAGGCGAGAAGGAGGAGGAGGGCGGCTGCCTGGTAGGGGGCGAGGCGGTGCATGGCCATCATTAGTTTGGTCGTCGTGGTGTTGGCGAGGAGGATGTGAAGGAGGTATCGCGGCGATGCTCACTTCCTTCACACGGATGGGAGTGTCTGAACGGGCCAGTGCGGCGGGAACTGATTTGTTGCATCGCTTGGTCAAGATCAACCAAGTAAAATTAGCAGTTTAGCACACATGATTGATACTGGACAGTACCACAATCTGTTGGTAATCATACATTGATACATGTCTTGAGAACTACCTTACGTAAAGAATTACTTCACGCCAGTATAGCCTGGGGAGACAAATCTTGAGAAAAACTTCAATTTTGGCGGAGAGTGGATAGAACTAAGGATAGGGTAAGGAACCAAACAGCAACTTAACTCTATTTTATATATTGGGATTCCTGCCCAATCCCTACCAAGGCTAGTTCATTTCGGCCGGGATCCCGATCGGGATTGGACCTCCTAAACAAGGCCTCAAACTCCAATTTAACTCGAGTATTGAGCCCCGGTTACGTACTTACATTCTGTGGATGCAGTGTTCTTCTTGGTCCTTGAATTTATTTAGGATATACTCTAGAAATACTTATCTAGGATATGGGTCAGTAAGTGTAATCCCATTCACAGAGATATCCTCTTCAAAAATCATCACATCAGACCGGTCGTACACGTAGACGCGCTGCTTGCATGGCTGAGAAGCTGAGTTTGATTCTCTGCCGAAGAAGAATGCAGGCTGTGCCGGTGGCTGAAGCTCCATGCTCTCCCTGGTTAACATGAAAATGGCGGATGGAATGTCAGGCCTGTCATCAGGGTCTGATTGGACGCACAGCAGCCCAATGTGGATGCATCGTAGCGCTTGGCTTCGAGAGTATCCTTCGAGTGATTGGTCGATCATTTGGGAGATCGTCCCTTTGGTCCAGCAACTCCAGACCTGTTATTCAGTTTGTCGAGTGATTGGTCGATCAGTTCATCAGCTGTTCATTCTACTTTCAGGCATGAGGATATGGGTGCTGCAAGGTAGAAATTCTCTTACATCACTTAGGAGATTCACGGTGTCGGTGTCACAGTCGTAGCTGCTGCTGCAGTTGCTTCTCCTAGTTACGATTTCAAGCACCAATACACCAAAGCTGAAAATGTCAATTTTTGGCGACACATTTCCATGTATTGCGTACTCTGGCGCCATATACCCGCTGCAGATGATGAGTAGTTAGGCATAGAAACACTTATTTTGATGTCTGAAATTTATGAAGGTTGACTTATATTCATGAGCGTACTATGTTCCAACAATTCTACTTGTCTTGGTGTGAGTGTGACCTCCTCCTAGCAGCCTAGCTAACCCGAAGTCTGCAATTTTTGGATCCATGTTCTCGTCAAGCAGAATGTTGTTAGCTTTCAGGTCACGGTGGATGATCCTTATGCTTGAGTCCTCGTGAAGATACATTATTCCCTTGGCAATTCCAAGAATGATGTTGTACTGTTCATCCCAATTCAGTGTATTTCCTCTACTAGCATCTATTGCAACAAAATGTTGGATTTGTGTTAGGAGTTGCAGTGATGAATATAAATAGAGAACCATCATGGTAACTACTACAAACTTCAAAGAATATATATGCTAATTGTATGTACTAGTCCTCAATGGACCTGCAGCTGCAGTAACGTGCTTGTCAGAAATGCTACAGGGAACATTAGTTGCTTGTATTAAACAGGGTACTCCCAATGTACAATAATCATTTCGTGCTTGTCTGTTGTTGGCATATTTTTATGAATATAGTTTTTTATCACAATCATACTGCTAACATTTTGATCAGGCATATTGCAAATAATTCTAACTTCCAAGTTCCATCATCTTCTGAAACATGAACAAGAAAGTGACAACATCCTAAGAAAGTTCAGGATTTTTAGAACTTGGAGGGGTGAATGGAGAGGAAATCAGGAAAATACCAAATAGAAAATTGTCGAGGCTCCCGTTCCTGATGTATTCATAAACAAGCAGCATCTCCTTCTGAAGCAAGCAAAATCCCTGTAGCCTAACAAGGTTCTTATGCTGGAGCTGTGCCAAGACCAGCACTTCATTGTGTAACTGATGCAGGCCATGTCCAGTACTATCTAAAAGTTTCTTCACTGCTATTTCTTGCCCGTCTGGGAGTTTTCCCTGAAACAGATACTTTTTTTCAGAAGAGAAAAGGAGTGCGATCGATAAATTTTTTCCCTGCATCTTTGCTTGTTTATTTACCTTATAAACAGTACCAAAACCTCCTTCTCCGAGTTTATGCTTCTCTGAGAAGTTCTCAGTTGCCTCTTGCAGTGTAGGCAAATCAAATATCGTGCACTTCCCTCTTGCCATTCTCTTCAAAACTGTTGCCGTAATACACAAGAGACATCAATAAATCGCAAAATCCAGTTCTTGAACAACTAACAAGCTTACTCACAGTTGTCGTTCTTCGCAGCCTTCCTTCTCTTGGAGCGAATGAATGCGCAAACTGAAAGAATCAATATCAAGGCAAGGAAACAAGCGACGCCTGCAGAGATCCCTGCTACTCTCCTTTTCCTCCCTGGATACAAGAAACGAAAACTTCAAGCAGGAATTTTTTTTTCGACAACACAAGTAGTACAATGCGAAACTTGCACAAAAATTGTGTGGTTTTCATTAGGAAAAACAAGATCCAAATCCTACCTGTTCCAGTCTCCGTAGTAGCAATTGAAGGCACAACCGCCGGTGCTGGAGCCGGCGGCGCCGAAAGCTGCAGCATTGCGCGGCCCGTGTAGAACGGGTTCACACTATACCTCAGGTTGCACCAAATCCCAAGAGCTCTCCCTCCGGGCTTCCCGTTCAAGAACCACGGTATCGATGCGACGAAGCCCCCGAGGCAGCTCCGGCACTGCGCCGCCGTGAGGTCCGGCGCGCACTGCGCCAGCCCGTAAATCTTCGGGTAGTGCTTTAAGTCAAAGTTCTCCTCGCCCGTGGCGAAGTACTTCTTGGTGGAGTTGCCGCCCGCGGACACGGCGTGGTCGACCGTCGCCTTCATGAGCGCGACGGCGGCGGCGTTGAACCAGGCAGCCGGGACCGTGAGGTTCTCGGCGTCCCAGTAGAACTCACCGACAGGCGAGTTCACGCCGACAAAGTCCAGGAACCGCTGGTCGGAGAAGCGGAGGACACAGTGGTCCTGGTACATGGTGACGTCCTTGCTGTTGGGGCAGTCTCGCTGCGCGCCACGGAACCCCGCCGCGACGCATGCGCGGCACGAGGAGGCGTTCGTGTCCCCGCGGCAGAGCGCCAGGGCGGAGACCTGGGCCGGCACCACACCTACGGTGGCCGTGGCGAAGCCAGCCGGCGTGGCCGAGGTATTGGCCGGGAGTGCCGCAGCGAGGAGGTCGAGGTTGGCCTGGTAGGTGCTGTTAGCCGCGTAGGCGCCGCTAGCGCATGTCGAGTACTGCATCGGCTGGGCCACGGTGCTCAGCGGCAGCAGCACGACGACGACTGCAACGGCGAGACCGGCGTAGCCGGCGGGCATGGCTGCGGCAGAAAGCAATGAACGATTTCCTGATCGGCAAATTAGGCTCACTATTGCACTGAACAATTAACGACACCTCTGAGCTCAACAACCAAATGGGTTGCAAGCACCGGCAGAAATGGAAGCCAAGGAGCTTTTGCAAAAAAAAAAAAAAAAAAAACTAGGCGCAAGTGGCCGCTTTTGACGAGTCAGTAGTCCTCGCCCGCCAGTACAGTCGTTACGACGATAAGAGCACGAGGTTTTGCAATGATCTGCTTGCTCTCCTTGGATCCTTTGGCAATATGATACTAAATTACTAACCTATCTACTAGAAAAGGTGCAGCAACTTGCATTGCCAAATTTTCTGTGGTCCGCATTGCCGCGTAGGACGCTAGGACGGCCAAGTCCATCTCTCGGGTTCCGTCCAGTCTGGCGCCTCCATAAGCTAGTAAGCCACCCACGGCCACCTCCCCTGCTCCACCAGACCACCACGCACAATGGCTCGGTCTTCCCGCCTCTTCCTCCTGGTAGCCCTCGCCGTCGTGCTGCTCGCGCCGCGCGCCTCGGCGTACCCGTGGGAGGTGTGCGGCACGACCGGCAACTTCACGGCCAACAGCACGTACCAGGCCAACCTCGACCTCCTCGCCGCCGCGCTGCCCAAGAACACCTCATCGTCCCCGGACCTCTTCGCCACCGCCGTCGTAGGCGCCGTCCCGGAGCAGGTCTCGGCGCTCGCGCTCTGCCGCGGCGACGCCAACGCCACGGCCTGCACCGGCTGCCTCGTCACGGCCTTCCAGGACGTGCAGAACATGTGCTCCTACGACAAGGACGCCGCCATCTACTACGACCCCTGCATCCTCTACTACTCCAACGTCCACTTCCTCTCCTCCATCGACAACGTCGCGTCGACGAGCCGCGTCAACCTCCAGAACGTCACGTCGGACCCGGGCCGGTTCAACCGCCAGGTGGCCGCGCTCGTGAACGCCACCGCCGACTACGCCGCGTACAACTCCACGCGGCGGTACGCGTCCGGGGAGGCCGACCTCGACGGGGAGTTCCCCAAGGTGTACAGCTGGGCGCAGTGCACGCCGGACCTGACGCCGGCGCAGTGCCGTGGGTGCTTCGCCGGCATCATAGCGAAAATGCCGAGGCTGTTCACGAACCGCATCGGTGGCAGGGTCCTTGGGGTCAGGTGCAGCTACCGGTACGAGGTAAACCCCTTCCTCAACGGCCCGGTTATGGTGCGGCTGGCGGCGCCAGCCAGCTCGGGAGCACCGGCGCCAGCGGTGGGGCCCACGGTTCTGATGCCGGCGGCGGCCGGAGGAGGTGAGTCAAAGTGTGCATTCTCATTCCTCGCAAAAAAAAAAAAATGGCATGCGTTTTCATCTCTATCAACTGTACTTAATGAAAAACTGCGCACGTGGGTGATGGCTTACCGGTCATGGAAGATTGTTTCATGCATGATTGGGCGACGAATGATTAGTACAGTCCCCTGACGTCAGTCTGATGTGGCTGGTCGCCTGTTGGTTAGAGGCTTAAAGCCTTAAAGGGGGCACTCACTTGGCCGTGCAAGAGTCGTTTAGAAATCATGCACTAGCTGTAGTAATATACTCCACATGGAACTATGGTATTACGTTTTTTCCGTGAAAACGTAGCAGATATGTGTTTTGTTCAATAAGAAGAAATAGGCACTCTTTACAATCTAGTTGTAGGCATGACTCGAAGGCCATGGAGAGTAATCTGTACTGAAAATTGTAGGGTAAAAAGAACAACTAGGAAGAAAAAAACGCTGGACCACTAGAAACCGAGACAAAGGCAACTAAACTGCAGGAGAGAACTACCCAGAGTGAAGCTGTGGGGAGAGGTTGCTTAGCTTGGATCTGGCAAGAGAAGACCTGGTGTAGAATTCCTGCTTAGTGCGTTGGATGAGGTCCTCAGGATGCAGCCTACTTTGGTTGTGCCAAATCCTATTCCTTTCCTTCCATGCCATCCAAACAAAAAAGGATCATGAGGCAGTGGACAATTTTGCGCTTGGAGCTAGGCATCATGACCGAAGTAGACATCCATTGGTCTTGCAGCGTTCGCTCCACACAAGGATAGGAGCTGCAGAGAGACAACCAGGAGAAGGTGCGATGCCATAGGACCTTGGTCACCGGGCAACTTATGGTTGATCGTCTCATCATGCTGCTTACACAGAAGGCATTGCGATGGTGCTGGAATGTTGTGTTTCCAATTGGGCAAATTAGCCTGAATTTTGTCGATGAAATGGGGTTTGGAGATGCAATGTGCCAACGTGCATCAACTTGAGCAGGCGAGGGAGACAGCATGTCACACTTCTCGGCCTTTTTCCCAACGCTTGAAGGCACATGGAACTGACAGAATACTGTCTTCTTCCGTCAAATGGATCGGCCCCTGTTCCCTAAAAAAAATGGATCGGCGTCTGTGGTTTCGTTCTCATACAGCTCTAGCCTTTCGGTAGCACTAGCACACTGTACTGTAATATCAGTGTCAACAATTTTTCTTCAGGAGTAAAAAAAACTTCAGTTTCCTAATTTAGGTTTGGTAAAAAAAACTTCAGTTTCCTAATTTAGGTTTGTGACACTCAATTGACCTGACAGTTATGTTACATTGGTCAATTCACAGGGAGAAAGTACAGTGTTCCTGCCGTGGTTCTTGAAATTCTGCTGCCCACTATAGCAGCTTTACTGGTAATCAACCTTCTTGTTTGCCTCTGTTTCTGGAAGAGGATGAGGAGGCCACAAGCAGGAGCAACTCAGCCATGTATGCCCTGCAAAATTCTCCAATTTACAGTTTGAAACAGCTCAAGGAGAAATAAAAATAAATAACTAATTCACTTATATTAACATTGATACTTGAACAGATTCCAGTCATTTCACTGAACCGGAGAACACTGAAAGCGTAGAGTCGATGCTGATCGACATTTCTACTTTGCGAACCGCAACCGGGGGTTTTGCAGAATGCAACAAGCTTGGTGAAGGTGGATTTGGCGCGGTGTACAAGGTGCTGACACAAACATATCTTGCAACGCATACCATCCGATTTTGATCATTGAGCTTAGCATTGGTTTACACAGGGCACTCTACCCGGTGGCGATCAAATAGCGGTGAAGAGGCTCTCAAAGAGCTCAGCGCAAGGAGTAGGAGAGCTGAAGAACGAGCTCTCCTTGGTTGCAAAGCTTCAGCACAAGAATCTTGTCAGGCTTTTGGGGGTCTGCTTAGAGCAACAGGAGAGGCTGCTCGTTTACGAGTTCGTTCCCAACCGGAGCCTCGATCAGATCCTCTTTGGTACTAATTCAGTTATACTTAACTCAATTCCTTTTCTTTTCTTTTTTTGAGGCGGTTAACTCAATTCCTTCATCACTTTCTCTGCGAAGTTTGATATCATCACACTGAGCACTCCTACTTAATACCTTTCTGATCAACGCTAGACACTGACAAACGCGAGCAACTGGATTGGGGAAAGAGGTACAAGATCATAAACGGGACTGCTCGAGGCCTGCAATACCTCCATGAAGACTCTCAGCTCAAAGTAGTCCACCGAGATCTCAAAGCGAGCAACATCTTGGTAGACACCAACATGAACCCCAAGATTTCAGACTTCGGCCTCGCGAGGCTCTTTGGGCGAGACCAGACGCAGGGTGTCACCGACCGTGTCGTCGGCACATAGTCAGTACTGCCGAAAAACCAAGTCTAGTCCAAGTAGAAGTAGCTGTTTAATCACCCAGTTGTCAACTAACTGTAACCTTACTTTGTTCTAGTGGATACATGGCGCCAGAGTACGCGATGCGCGGGAACTACTCTGTCAAGTCAGACGTGTTCAGCTTCGGCGTCATGGTTCTGGAGATCGTGACGGGAAAGAAGAACAACGACTGCTACAACGCCCGGAAATCCGAAGATCTCTTAACTATGGTGAGTACTGAGTACTATCTGTGCCAGTGCTCTCTCAGTATCTACAGAGAAGCACCGGACATGTTTGATTGCTGCAAACTCAATGGTGCAGGTGTGGGAGCACTGGACGGCCGGAGCGGTATCGGAGGTGATAGACCCGTGCATGGGCGGCAGTTTCTCCCGGAGCGACGTGCTGCGGTGCGTCCACATCGGGCTGCTGTGCGTCCAGGGAGACCCGGCGGACCGGCCGATGATGTCGTCGGTCGCCATGATGCTCGGCAGCGACACGGTCTCTCTCCGGGCACCGTCCAAGCCGGCGTTCTACGCCAGGAACGGCCGCGCCAGCTCGGGCACGTCGTCCGGCTTGTCGACGGCGTCGCCGTAGGGTCAGTCCTAAAGTCAAGAGCAACGGACTGCACCTGCGGTGTGCGATCTCTGGTTCTCTGAAGGATTGTTGCATCCGTACGTTCAAGAAACGTTTGCCGAATTTTTGTCGGGTTAGGAGCTAGCTCGAGCGACCATTATAATGGACCGTGTCAGACTGGTCACTAAAAGATCAAATAATACTTCAAATCGTGTGCAGTTAGGATCAAATAATGGTTCTTCGGGTCAGAATGCCAGATGGGGGGCCTGTTCCTCCAGCGACAAGAAGTATGACCAAATGGCCCGCACCGTCGGCAACATTTGCGGGTTAAGGTTGATTGTATTAGTTTTCGTTTATAGCTTCTGTTTAGAAAAAATTAAAAGATAATATGAATATCTGATTTCTGAAAATGATTTCTCTACCTACTATCTCACTCCAGAAATAAGATAATAAGTCACAGGTATATCATACATCCTATTCCTCTCGCTCTTATCATGTATATACATCTCTCTCTCTTACTTTTTGTACCACTTGCTCTCTCTTTCTAAAATTTATTTGTTTCGACCACTGCTATCTATTTTTAATCAAAAACCATAAACAACAAATAAAAATCATCAACAAAAATTAATCCGAATGCTCCCGCTCCCTAAGTAAGGGTTCGGCCGCCCCGCGGTGGTAAGCAGGCTTCTATGCTTGGTAGGCTTCGAGCTTCAGCCCACCAAACACAATCTGCCTAACGCCCAAAGTCGCTAGCGACGACGCACGCGCACAGCTACGCGAGCAGCGCCGCAACTATTGGGTCTGTTCTTTTTGGCTGCTGCTGATAGTTTTTGGCTGCGACTGATGGTTTTTTGGCTGTTTACGACAGAGATTGTGGAAAGAGAGATACTCGCTTGTGATTTTTGATGGTACAGATATTAGTTTTTTAACGTATACTATAATTAACTTGTAGATCCTATCTTAAAAAAATACTCCGTTTAAAAGTTAATTACTGTAACAAAAGCCAAAAGAGGCTTTTAGAAGCCGCAAAAAACAGACCCTATGTCTGAGGCGGAGACGAATCGGCAAACTCGAAATCAATGGGATCTTGCTCCGATTGAGGGGCATCCTTGTACTCTATCAAATTTCTATGATTCACAAGAAACGATCAAGACTTGTAGCAAGCCCTGGAATCCTCGAGCGAAACAGAGTCCGCCGTCTCGTCTCTCACATTGACTATTTGCAAAAGCAAGAGGGGAAGAGCGAGCAACGTCGGCGCCATGGATGCGGCTGTGCGCGACGGCGAACGGTGGGTGCGGAACAGTGAGGGAGGTGGCGACGGTGGACAGAACGAGGAGGTAGGCGGCTAGGGCTCACACCGCTCACGTCCTTGCGACTTGCGAGTCGCTTGGCAAGTTGGCATGCTTCCTTGTGGGCTTGCAGACGCTCGTGGGCTGTTCGGGTTGGCCTGCATTACAATTGTTAAGTGTGCAGTCGGTCCGCAAGTGCCCACTTGACTTTTTTTTTTCGTAGGTAGGGTAAGCAGGCTCGCGGGCCGACCCACCCCACTTTCATCCCATGAACCCGCAATGCAAAGTGAAACAAAAGCGACTCTATACACAAGATTTAGAATAAGTGCCAATCTTCCAAATTGGAAACAAAGTGATTTATACTAACACAAAAGAATCTAAAATACCGAGGGGGACCAATGGGGAAAATTTCTCAAAATTCAGTAATACAAATGTACTAGGTCCTTTTCCTGAATCAAGTTTATTTCCAAGATAACAATCCGACTGTCCTGGCGATTGTTCTCCCTATCTTGGTTCAAGCTCTGTAACTGACATTTCATTCGGTGACATCACCACTGACTTACCAGTCGACCGAGAAGCTATTGGGTACCTTTCCGAGTATATATCTGAGTACGTGCCGCTCTTGGGGGTGAAAAATGCTGGCTTGGATGGAGACTGGAGAGAGACGGTGTTACTGCTAAGCACGATATTTACTGTTGACATCATAGGTCTCTCTGCTGGGTTATCTTGAACACACAATAGCCCGATGTGAACACACTTCAGCATCTGGTCTCCAGGAGCATGGGTTCTAAGAAATGAATCCATAATACCCACAACTGTTCCCGTGATCCAGTTCTCCCATACTTGCATCAAATTGGTAAATTATCTCAGTATTTTTTTCTTTTTTCTACAGTAAATTGCCTCAGTAATTTTGCAGGAACTTAGTTGCGTAAAGAGGTCGGGATCGGGAACAAGATATGACTTACAAGACTTAAGAGATCAACAGATTGCTCGAAGTTATAGGAACCACTGCTTCTTCTTCCAGTTATGATTTCTAAAATCAAGATGCCGAAGGCGCATAGCTGCTGCGCGTCCTGGAAGGCGGTGGTCAGGGGCGGATCTGGGCCTCGGGCTAGGTGGGCTATAGCCCAAGGTCCAGAAAAAATAGCAATGAAATTATTTCTACGGAGGCCCAAGAAAAATTAAATTGTAATGGCCCAGCCCGACCCGAGGCGGCACAACCAGCCCGAGGCGGCGAGGCCTCGCCCTCCTCCCTATCTCTCCCCCTCGAAGCCTCTCCCTCCCCCCGCTGCCCTCCTCCCTCTCCCTCCCCCCGCCGCCGCCCTCCTCCCTCTCCCTCCCCCGCCCCCTCCCCCTCCTGGCCTCCCTCCGCCGCCCCCCTCCTCCCCCTCCGCAGATCCGCCCCCCCGCCGCCCTCCTCCCCCTCGCTCTCCCCCCTCCACCCCCCGCCGCCGTCTCCTTCCCCTCCCACCGCCGCCGTCTCCTCCCCCTCCCCCGCCGTCCCCTCCCCCCGCCGACCCCCGCCCTCCTCCCTCCTCCCCCGCCACCCCTACCCTCCCCTCCCGGCCGCCCCCTACTCCTCCGTCCTCCCTAGGTTAGATCTGCCGCTGGGCCCGCCTCCCTCCTCCCTAGATCCCCCGCCGCTCCCTCCACACCCCAGCCGGTCGCCTCCCTCCTCGTTGTCGTCCGCCGCGCCGTCCGGCCGTCCGGGAAGATCGTCGATCGCCCGCACTGCTGTAGAAGCCCGAAGAAAAAAAAGGCGATTCTTGTTGCTGTTGTCTTGTTGATTGATGTTGTTGTTGCCGCTGGTGGGAAACAAGGCGCCACCCCATCTCGCTTGTGATTGATGTTGTTGTTGTCTTGTTGATGATGCGTCCATTTGTGCCTACAGGTGAAGCTGTCTGATAGTGGTTCGATTGAGAAGTATATGATTACATTGGGAAGAAGTATGTGATTCTCTTCGATTGAGAAGATAAATACCGAAATTCTTGGTGCTTCGATTGATAGTGGTATGTTAGTTTTCATTTGCATTACTTTTGATAGTGGTATGTGATTACTTTTGTTATTCGATTGATAGGGGAGAGGGCGGGCGGCCATGGAGAAGCTGGACGAGAGCAAGTCCGAGCAGGGGTTGCAGCTCTGGGCGCTGCGCATCCCCCGCGAGCTCGCCTCTGCCGTCACCCGCCTGCTCCACTCCGGGTAACGCTCCTCGCTCGCTATCTGATTCAATCCATCCAAGAACTGGGGGCAAATAACCGAACGTTTTGCGAATTCCAAGTAGTAGTATAGTAACTAGGAACAGAGCTGAGCTCCCCTCCTTCCCCCGCTTTTAGGTACCTGCTGGACAAGCCGCGGATCAAGCCTGTAGTGGAGGACCCTGAGAGCGATAAGAACCAGCTCGTTGTGCTATCAGAGAGGATCCAGAACCCCGGTATGCTTTTGCCTCTTTTACGCAAATTAGTAAATCCTTGCACTTGTGAGATGGAGATTTTGGATAGGGTGGGCTGTATGTAGGAATGTTTCGAGGGTTAATTTGGATCTTGGTTATATCGTGGCATGGGTACAAATTGGCGTTAGTTTTAGGTTGCTAGAGTTCAGCCCAGGACGTAACCAAATCATAGATCCGCCACTGGCGATGGTGACGCAGGCCTCGCAGGCGGAGGCGTTGATGTCGCTGTGGCAGAGCGCGAGGGCGTAGGCGATGTTCGGGACAGAGCCGACACTGTCGGTGGCGAAGAGCGTCCGGGAGGTGGAGGCGTTCTTGGGGAGGGTGGTGGAGAGCTGCCCGAGGTTGGACTGGTAGGTGTCGTTCGCCGAGTAGTTGCCGCAGACCTGCCACGGCTGGAACGCCGCCAGCGACGTGAGGTGGGAGGCGGTGAGGCTCGCCGCGGCGAACTGGCCGGAGACGCAATGGGGCGTGGCCATGGTGGGAGGGCGGTGGGCGAAGAAGGGTAGAAGCCAAGGTGGTGCCTGGTTCGTACTGAGTAGTAGTAAAAAAAATTTCGGGGCAAATTTCGTGATTTTTGATGAAATTTGGTTTTCTCCACCTACTACAAAAAAATCAATTCAACTGAAAAATAGAGGTGTTCATTCGGTATATACGGTTCGGTAAATACGGTGTATACAACAATACGATATTGTTAATCCGGTAAATATGGTACTAATTTATAATATGGTTTGGTATTGGTTAATACCACTTTATTTTGATTCGATTTCGGTGAACACCGTATTTACAGGGGCGCTCGTTTTAGCGATGGCTTCTGGCTTTTGGGTGAAATTTCACTGTAGCTGTCTTTTTTTACTGTAGCTGATTTGGCTTTTTGGGCATAATTAATTTTTAAAAAATGTAAAAATAGAAAAAACATGTTAACCCATTAGGGACAATACAAAGGAACACGGGAAAAAAAGAAAATACAAAAAAACCTAAAATATCTAAAAAAAATTAGAAAAAGACGAAATACTGAATAGTGAAAAAAAAACAGAAGTTAGAAGCTGAAGCTAGAAAAAAGCCGAAACAAGCGGGACCTGAATTGAGAACGAGTTAGTAAGTGGTTTATATCACTTGATTTGAGCATAATCACAGTCTACTCCACTGACTTCTGAATAAAATGGCAGGCCACAATAAGTGGTTTATATCACTTTGTTTGAAGTTGTGGAGGGCTCAAGTCCCAAGTTGGTTCTTGTGCAATGTTGTTAGACACCAGTTATTTCGGTATTGTATAAAAACAGCAAATGGTGTCTTGTGTGTTTATCACTAGTATTTCAAATAGCAAAAAAGGGCCATGAGAACTAGTTGAATCAAGCATTCAAACTGGCCGCTATACTCAGTTGGGGATTCTGAGTTGGGGAGTTGGGCCGAGCCTGTCGCCCAGCTGCAGTGCGTAGAGGCCAGAGGGCTGCTCGACAGGGAGTTCAGTTTTTCTGGTTTAACCGGTTTCCACCGGTTTTTTTTACCAAAAAACTGAAATATGAAGAAATCTGATTTTTGTAAATCATACTGAATATCGATCAACCAAGTTAACTGATATGGTACGGTTTATTCGGTATGATTTTAAAATAAATAGCTCTACCGAAAATGTTGGCCTATTTAAAAAATTTTCAGCTGGCCAGCCCATCCAACCTTCTTTCAATTTCAGCACACCAGCCCATCCTCACTTTCTTGTTCCAAATCCTCTCTCTCATTTTCCCATCTCCCCTCTCTCATTCCATGAGAGGTAGTCATGGCACTAGCAAGGGAGGGGGAAAGTGGCACCGGTGGCAAGAGAGGAGGGAAAGCGACTCCGGTAAAGAAGGGGGAGATGGCGCCAACAAGAGCGGAGGGGGAGACAACATGGGCAAGGAAGGAAAGGAAGCGGCGCCGGCAAGGGAGGAGAAGGCGACGCTAGCAAGTGCGAGGGGGGAGGCGATGTCGGCAAGGGAAGCAGCTATGGCGCCGGCAAGAGAGGGCGCCATGGCGCCGGCAAAGAAGTGGGTATCGTTTATTTCGCTAAAATTTCATAATTTTTAAATATATTTGTTAGACCATGTGATCAGATCTAGGTTATTTTAGATGATGAATAATTGACAACGTTGATTATGATATTACTTATGGTGTGTTGCGTGTGTGCGGATTGACGTTGATCAAGTTCGGATGAACTTATGCCTGAAAAATATTCTTTGGTGTTTGTATGTGCAAGTTGAGCATAGAGGCGATCGTGGTCGATGACGAAGAGGATCAAGATTAGGATGGAGAGATCCGAGGTCAGGCGGTCAAGGGAGTCATGAGATGGTCGAGCTCATGCATAGGTACGTGAAGATCAAAAGTGGATGATGCGTAGAGAAGATACAAGAGATGCGGTCCTAGAGATTTCGTTACATGAAAAGTTAGAAAAATTGGAAGCGTAAAAATAATTAAAAAACCCATGTTATGAAGGATTTTTTAGTCCCTTAAAAAATAGTAGGCTAAGAAGCCTGATTAAGATAAAAAGATCCGAAATGAGTTGTATTAGGTTTTTAAGTAGAAAGAAAAACGGAGATAAAATAGGAGTCAGAGGCGGCGCCGTTTGGGAGGAGTCCGCGCAGTGAGGACTATTAAAGGGGCTGCACTTTGATTCTTTTGGGACGGAGGAAGATAAGGAGCCTACAACATAGATTGTCAGGAGTGTAGACAGCTAGAGATATAGGGATTATATAAAGAGAGTCATAGGCTGCATGTTTGGTGATTTTTGAGAGCTGTCAGATGGAGATAAAAGGAGGGTGCTGCAGGCCTAGGAGATGGAGCTCTGGCCGTGACTTTGTTTGGAATTGATTTGCTGAATAAATTTTTGAGGCAGCTTTTTGATGGTACGTGGCTACTCTTTGCGTGATTTTTTGTTGTCTTTTTGGCTGCATGTATGGACAATGCTTTTGGCTGATTTTTATTCAAGCATAGCGTGATGCATAACGCTTCTCTGTTTTTTCCTGTGCATGTATGATTGTGGGTTTGCGTGATCTGTAGAGGTGCATGAATTGATGACATTTTGTGATGCATGAGATTCATTGATCAGGTCTACTAGAAAAAGCTTTGCATGCATGTGCTATTGAAGGCTAACAGGACAGAAGAAAAAGAGACATCAGTAGTAATAGTAGCTTTGTTAAGAAAGAAAAAAAAAAGAGTGATACGGGGATGGGTCCCGATCTTCTCAGTGAGGAACCGTGGATAGTTGATGTGAAGTAGACGATGTCGCTAGCTGAACACTCGTGCCCATGCACGAACCCTCAACTCTTCGGAAAACGCCCAAAACACACCGGATAGTTGTCGTCGCGCGACCACAAGCGACGAACGCCAAGTCCCCAATTCCCAATGGAACGACGGCTTGACCTTGAGTTGCAGAACGAACAATGGATCGCCTAATTCTCTCTCAAAGTCCTCGCATGAACTCTGGTGTTGAAAGAACAAGCAATAGCTATGTTTCAATCTGATGCATAAAACTTGGTCCCCCTCTAAGGGTGCCAATACAGGGCTTATATAGCCTCTTGGGACGTGCATAGAGTCCCCCAAACCTAGTACAACTCAACCCTATATGGTTTTAGATACGAACTCTTAAAAAAGGAAACTAGATTTTACAGCCGTCATATTATTTCGGTCATAACTTTTGATCCGTGACGAATTTGATGCTGGGGCCAGATCCATTGCGTAGCCCTTGAAAATATCTTTCTAACAAGTACAAGAACGCCTGAATCGGACTCCGTTTGTGAAAGTTATGACCTTTTTAGTAACTGCCTGACAGGCTGTCCCGAACCGAGTCCGAATTGAATTCTGAGTTGAATCCGAGTTGGATTTGGATTGAGCACGTGGGAAGTCTGAGTTGGCCTTCAAAATAGTGTCTAAAACTTGTGCTCTAAGTTCTTGGGCTCCGTCCTTATACTCTCCTGCCACATGGGCTTTCTTTCCCCCTTCCACATGGGTTCCAACCAGCCACATGTGCTTCGTTCTTGTTGGCTCCATCCGCGTGGGCTTTGTTCCTTCATGTCTTTGGCACATAATGTGGTTATCCGCTTCCTTTTGCATCTTTATTGTTTTGCCATTGACAAACCTAAGAATACACCAAGTAATAACATGATGTAGTATTTCATCCTTATGAATAACAACATTAAGTATAGTTTGAAATGAGTTCACCTGGTCATATTTCATACGGCTCAATAATTCTTTCCAGTTGAATAAGATATTTAACGGAAAAGTACAAGACACGTGCATATCCGCATCAAAGAGTAATGCTTCTATGCTTTTCTTTTCAACAAGAGTTGCACTAATCTCAAAGCAAATAAAGAGGTAAGTTGTATCTATCTACTATTCATCGTGCTTTAAAAAGTATGCAAATTATTATTGAAAAAAGTATTGAAGCATCTCTAAAAAAAAGTAGTAGTAGTTTCTTTTAACTGCATCAGGAGAGAAAGAATAGTTTAATATCAAGTGCATGTTTGCTTCGTCCATAAACAAGACACACAACATTAATTTTTACTCAAACATTTTTTTTGCTACATTACCAGATAAAGAATTTTTCTTTTGCTATTTTTTGCGTTCATGTTATTGCCGTGTTGGCAGTTTAAAATTTGAAGTCAGTAGGGTTTAAAAAATAAATTAATAAATTTTTGTAGATTGTAATCATTCACCCCCTTTTGATTACCATCGACGATCCTACAATATTTAATTTTTTTGAATTCGATTTATTTTTTTGAATACTTCGACCGAAATTTGCAAAAAAACAAAATTTTCAAAATTTAGTTTTCTCGGAGAGGTCTAAAAGTTTTTTTTTTCTAAACTGAAATTGTTTTCTCTGGGTAGTACTACTAAGAAGGCTGGTTTGACTTGCAACGTGGCAACGTACTGAAGAAGTATTTGTTTGACCCGGTAGGGATATCTGTGAATGACGAGCCCACTGCCTGCACCTGTCAAGTTCTTGTGGTCTGGGTGTGTCAAGTGTCAACACAGGACAACATTATTTGATTTATCTATGACTAAACAACCATCCGATCAATAACCCATTTGGATTGGGTCGTGGAAACCTCATTATTTCCAACTCATTCAGACGAAGTTAAAATTATAAGTCTTACAAGTACGAAGCTTAACCCAGATTTGCGCGATATTCTAACGTGCATAATCAATCAAAATCAGACACAAACGCGAACAGAAAATTTCCATCTTATGTAGAACAGATCACAGAAAAGTGTGTTCACAGAGAAATTATCTAGGATAGGGATCGGTATTGGTAACATCATTCACAGAGAAATTATCCTCGACAATCACAGAGAAATTATCCTCGACAATCACATCAGACTTCTCATAGATGTATTTGCCATGTCTGCCTTGTTGGACAACTGAACTGGAATCTCTCCCAAAGAAGAACGCCGGTTGTCGCGGTGGCTGGAGTTTTATTCTGCGTCTGGTTAGCATGAGAACAACTGAAGATATGCTCGGTCTGTCATCTGGATCCTCCTGGACACAAAGAAGACCAATATGGATGCATTGCAGAACTTTGCTCTTGGAATACACATCAAGTGATTGGTCAATCAGTTGCAGTGTCCTCCCCTTGGTCCAGCAGTTCCACACCTGTCAGGTGTTTCCCATCAGAATTAAGGTTAAAAGTATCTTCAGATAATCAGAATATCAATTAAGATGAAATTGACACTTACTTCACTTAGGAGATTCACCATGCTCTCCGGATAATCGGAACTGCTGTTCCTTCTGCCGGTTAAAATCTCCAGGACCAGAACACCGAAGCTGAAAATATCGATTTTGGGTGACACACTTCCAAATAATGCATACTCCGGTGCCATATATCCGCTGTAAAAGATTAGCAATAGTTATAGACTCTAGAAGATTACATTTATATCTTGTAGGGTATTCTAAGTTTCAGTTATGTGTTAATGTGTATGAGCTTACTATGTTCCAACCACACTAGCTGTCTTGGTCTGCGTGTGACCTCCTCTTAGAAGCCTTGACAATCCGAAGTCTGCAATTTTCGGGTTCATGTTTTCATCCAGCAAGATGTTATTAGCTTTCAAATCCCGGTGAATGATCCTTATGCTTGAATCTTCGTGAAGATACAATATTCCCTTAGCTATTCCAAGAATGATATTGTACCGTTGCTCCCAGTTTAGTGTCTCTCCCTTACTAGTACCTGTTTCAACAAAATGGATGGCTTAAATTAAACAGAATTGTCATACATGAATACAGAGAGGTCAAATTGCACTAATGTAATAAGAAATTCAAAAACGAAATTAACTGTATGTAGTATGTATTAGTCTTAGCTGCAGCAACTAGCTTGCCGGAAATGCTACGGTACTTGTATTACCCACGATACTCCATCCTCATAATACCCATTTAATTCTCTTAGGTTTCTTGGCATAGTTGGTTTCTTTTATCACCATCATCTAGTACACCTAACTACAAAATTAACAATTGTGCTGAAGTGCAGACAGAAGTTACAGAGCAGAATAATTATTTTCAGTGACCAGAAAAATCCGGATTGGTAATTGTAGAGGAAAGTACCAAAAAGAAAATTGTCAAGGCTCCCGTTCTTTATGTGTTCATAAACAAGCATCATCTCATTCTGATGCGAGCAAAACCCCAGTAATCTGACAAGTTTCTTGTGCTGAAGCTCAGTCAATACTTGCACTTCATTGTGAAGCTGGTTCAGTCCCTGTCTGGTACTCTGTGATAGCTTCTTCACTGCTATTCCTTGACCATCAGAGAGCTTTCCCTGTAAAAAAAGTAGTCCATTTTAGAGAAAAAAAGACAGGAAATGCTATTGTTCTCTCCTGCAAACGGTGGCTATTTACCCTGTATACAGTACCGAACCCGCCCTCCCCAAGCTTATTCTCGTCAGAGAAGTTGTCAGTTGCATCTTGCAATGTAGGTAAATCGAAGATTACGCATTTTCCACCTTCAATTTTCTTTGGTGCTAGTGTTGTTCTTGAGAAGATTGGTGCTGGTGCTGTTAAGACATAAATGACATCAACAAACTGAAGTTTCTGTTAGTGAGCAAACACTCAAAACAGTATTCTACTAGTACTCACTGTTCTTGTTCTTGGAAGCCTTGCTCGTCTTCAAGCAAAAGAAAGCAGAAGCTGAAACAATTAGCATCAAGACAATGGAACAAGCAACACCTGCAGAGATTTTCACAGCTCTCCTTTTCCCCTGCATAAGTCAATTAGGACCGGCAGAAACGGTCAAAATGGACTACTATCCGCGATTCCGCGTACATTTAGTTTTCGCTGGTTAATGAAGGTACTGATAGTGACGGGACTAGAGAAGTCAACATGTAGCAAATAAAACTAGCTGATTATGTTTAGGTAGGCGATTTGCATAACTCCACGTGAAGTGCTTACCAAAAGTGTTGACAATGGTAAAACCAGTACACATGATAATTCTTTTTAATCCAATCGAAACCAAACAATGGAAAACGGTGTAGACTAATCGTCTACATTGTGACATGAGACAACAGTGGATACTGGATACCCTTTCTCTATAGAGATGTAGAACTAAGAGAGCCAACCATGGGAAAGAGAGACCTTGGAGTAAAAATGAGTATATCTATCCCTGTCTTACCCCTTTTGGGGGTTTATATATATATGATAGGATATGATGAAAAAATTTTTATCCTACCTCTCAATAATTACATAAAGGTAAGGATAAAACGATACATTTGTTTACGTATAAGATACTTATTGTGTTTGTCCTAAAACTCACTTGTCTGAGGGGTTGAGCACCCCCAAACAGTCTAATACGATAAGCATGTCTAAACACCATAGGATGTGTCTAGTGATGGTCAATTGGGCATGGTACTGACTATCAAAATGTTTTCATGTACATCTCTTTGAAGTTTCGTAGCATAACTTTTTTTTATCCGAAGTTTGTAGCTTGATAAGTTAATAACTAGTACACCTCAAAACAACAAAGAAATCGAAATATCGCATAACTTCTGTTAAGCTTAAATTCCTCTTGAATTGCTTCTTCAAAGTAAGGAACAATTTTGTTTCTGTTTCCTCAACTGACCTCTCCGGTGGCCGGTGGCGTTACGTTCGCCGGCACCTGAGCTGGTGGTAGCGCCGGTGGAGCTCCAACAGACGCCGGCGCCTGGAGCTGCAGCAGTGGGCTGCCTGAGAAGAAAGGATACAACTCGTACCGGTAGTTGCACCGCACCCCAATAAACCTCCCGCTCGGGCTCCCGCTGAAATACTTGGGCGCCATCTGAATTATATTCGCTAGGCAGCTCCTGCAACCGGCCGGCGCCATGTCCGGCGTGCACTGCAGCAGCGCGTAGATCGCGGGGATGCTCCCACCGAACGCCTCCTCGCCCGTGGCGAATCGCTTGGACGAGTTGGCCGCCGCGTAGTCGGCGGTGGAGTTGAGGAGCACTCCCACGGCGGCATCGAACGCAGCGGCCGGCGCGCTCACGTTCTGCACCTTGGGGAAGTACCTCTCGTCGTTTTCGGTGCCGGCGAGGAAGTTCAGGTTGGAGAAGCGGAGGTAGCAGAGGTCGTAGTAGATGGTCACCTCCTTGCTGTAGGCGCACAGCTGCTGCGCGTCCTGGAAGGCGACCGCGACGCAGGTGCCGCAGGCGGAGCCGTTCACATCGCCGCGGCAGAGCGCGAGGGTGTAGACGATGTCCGGCAGGACGCCAATTCTGCCGGCGGCGAAGAGCGCCGGGGAGGAGGAGGCGTTCTTGGGGAGGGTGACGGAGAGGAGCCCGATGTTAGACTGGTACGTGCTGTTCGGTGTGAAGTCGCCGCTGCTCCCGCATATCTGCCACGGCTGGGTGGTGGCAGGCGGCGCGAGGAGGAAGGTGAGGAGGAGGGTGGCGGCGTGATAGGAGGAGAAGCGGAGCATGTGGTGGTGGTGCATGGCCATGGCGGCGAGGTGCCAAACACGAGGCATCGGTGCGCACGTACAAGGCTAGTACTGGTTTGTATGCCGAATCGGAGATGGACTTGTTGACCGGAGAGGATGACGGTTTGATTTTTTTGCGTGTTAACCAGAGAGAATGACGGTTTGATTTTTTTTTTGTCATTACATTTTTGAGAGGTAGAAGGATGGACGCTCATTGTGGCTGCGCAATGGGCGTGACCAAAATACTGTAGTGCACTATAGCATTTTTGTTTTTTCTTTTTTGGTTTTTTTATATTTTGTTTTTTTTCTGTATTCCTTTGTATTGTCCGTGATAGATTAGCGTGTCGCTTTTTATTTTTACATTTTTTAAAATTTAATTATGCCCAATAAATTAACTCAGTTACAGTAAAAAAATAAGCTAGCTACAGTAAAGTTTCAGTAAAAACAAAAAACCATCGCTATTTCGAACGCTACCCTAGGACCGTCCGCAACTTAATTACTCCCATCATAAATAAGTGTTGTTTTAGGCATCTCTACTAGCGACATCTTAACTATCTCTTAGCTCTACTAAATAAATAAAATTCTATGCAGAGAAAAAAGAATATGAGGATACATAATATCATGTCTCTTATGTAAGACACAATTTAAGTATGTAAATTAATGTAAATAGTGAGAGAATATGAGACAAAAAGTTACGATGAAAATAAAATAAAATAGTTAGAGAAATGATTCACTATTTGAGAAATTGTTTCTAGTTCTGTCTTTAGATGAAATGAAAATCTTAGAGACAACCTTAAAAAAATAAAATACTGGATATGTCCTAGAAACACAGTTTTTAAGACATAGCTTTAAGTACCAATTTATACTATAATACACTAGCCAATGACCTATGATAGTGTGAAGCATAGGCCCTACTGAGAAGCGCGGCCAGCGTCCGCGTTGGGCGTTTGGCCGGCTTCTAGTGCACTGTTCATTTTTCCCTTTTTTTTGTTTTTTTGGTTTTTTGTGTTTTGTTTTTTTCCATATTCCTTTGCATTGTCGGTGATCGGTTAACATGTCGCTTTTATTTTTACATTTTTTTAAATTTAATTATGTCCAATAAGCCAACTCAGCTACAGTAACAAATAAGTCAGCTACAGTAAAATTTCAATCAGAAACCAGAAGCCACCGTTATTCCGAACGCCCCATATGGGAGGAGAGGAAAATGTTCGTAATCTATAAATTATTTTTCATTTTGCAATATATGTAGGCATAGATAAATAGTAAGTATCTCGCATGATAGCACGATGTCACCTGACATCACTGTGTGTGACCCCTTTATTTTCTTAAAAAGAAACACTGCTTTGCATTGCAGGATACACATACACACTTATACGACAACTACAAGGTAACCTTTATGTAGGGTTCCTCATCATCTGCATATCTACTTGTACTGGTGTTTTCTAGTACTCTTGTAAAATGTCTACCACCAGGTGGATAAGTAGATAATAGGGCCTTTTCCTGCATTAAACCTGATTATTTTTCCAACAACAGTACACAATGAATTCAGCATTTCTTTGGGACTTATCTTGGCTCAAGTTCAGTGATCGAAACTTCGTTCGGCGACAGAGGCGATCTGCTTGTGGACTGCGAAGACCCTTGATATGGCTCCGAGTACAGGTCTGAGTTGACGCCACTCTTTTGGATGCAAAACGCTGGCCTAGTTGGAGCTTGGAGAGACACAGTGCTGCTGCCAAGCATGACATTCACCATTGACATCATCGGTCTATCTGCGGGTTTTTGAACACACAGAAGTCCGATGTGAATGCATTTCAGCATCTGGTCTCCAGGAGAATGGCTGCTCAAGGATGAATCCATGAGTTCTACAATTGTTCCCATCGTCCAGTGCTCCCATACCTGCATTAGATTGGTGAATTGTTCCAATATTATTATTAAGATGTAACTTGGGCAATAGCTGAAGTTCGTAATAGCCGAAGTACCGACCAAACTTAAGAGATCAACAGAGTGCTCGGAGTTTCTTCTTCCCGTGACGATTTCTAAGATCAAGACACCGAAGCTGAACACATCTGACTTGATGGAGTAATGCCCACGCATAGCATACTCAGGGGCCATGTATCCACTGCAATAAGAACATTATGTTATGGACTAACACACACTCAAATATCTTATAAGGGCAATGTCACCAGCGCTTACTAGGTTCCGACGACACGGTTGGTGACATCTTGTGATTGATCACTTCCAAATAGCCTTGCTAGGCCAAAATCTGAAATCTTAGGATTAAATTCGGAGTCTAACAGAACATTGCTCGCTTTGAGGTCCCTGTGAATTATCTTCAGCTGAGAATCTTCATGAAGATATTGTAAGCCTCGAGCAATCCCATTGACTATTTTAAATCTCTTCCCCCAATCTAGCTCATTGCTTCTCTCAGGATCTGTCACACAGAAAAATAAACCTCAAAATTGTACACAATAAATTTCAATTGTTTGTTCACTGTTGCAAAACGGTGATGAGTTACAATACCAAAAAGAATGGTGTCGAGGCTTTTGTTGGGCATGTATTCATACACAAGTAATTTTTCATGTTCTTCCAAGCAAACACCGACAAGCCTCACCAAATTCTTGTGTTGAAGCTTAGCAACCAAAACAAGTTCATTTTTCAATTCCTGTATCCCTTGTCGAGAACTTTGTGAGAGCCTTTTCACTGCTATTTCTTGATCGCCAGGGAGGATTCCCTGCACAAATGGAGATATTTATTAACTAAAACTGTAAAATACAGAATAAAAAGGCTATAAAGAAATGGTATAATTAGCACCTTATAAACCGCACCAAACCCTCCTTCACCAAGTTTTTTGCTTTCATCAAAGTTATCTGTTGCAGCTCGTAGTGTTGATAGATCAAGAATGAGTGAATCGATACTCTGGATGTCCTCTGGATCAGTTACATCTAGCATGAGAGAACAAGTACTTTAATAATGGCATAATACATTAATGCAATTCCTATTTTCATATGAGAATGATGTCGCTGCTGAGCACACTACTACAGAAAGCCTAATACTAGACACCAAATCACAGACGGTTTGACAAAACCGTCTGTGAATGACATTAACACAGACGGTTTTAATTTGGACACCGTCTGTGTTGATGGCGTCGAGAAAACGCAGTATCACGACCATTCTTACCAATAAACCGCTCGTGATATTTCCGTATCACGATTTGGTTTCTATTACAAACCGCTTGTGATAATCATCATTATCACGCAGCGGTTTTTATTTAAAACCGTCGTGATAAGTTGTTATCACGAGCGGTTTGTATTACAAACCGTCTGTGATAATCTTAGAATTATCACAGACGGTTTGTAATACAAACCCGTCTGTGATGTTGTCTGTCCGATGTTAATATATAACTACAGATCGAACGGTTTGTATTACAGGTTGCTTCTAATAACTTATAACCTATAGAACTATTGTGACAAGAGATCATAAATTAAAGGGAAATTTATTACAAAAGTCGCACATAAAGAGCCATATTCTAATCTTCAGTCCGATGTTAATATATAACTACGTACAGAACGGTTTGTTTTACAGGTTGCTTCTAATAACTTATAATAACCTACGTACAGAACTACTGAGACAAGAGATCATAAATTAAAGGAAAATTTATTACAAAAGTCGCATATAAAGAAATTCCCAGATTCTAATCTTCAGGGCTTCGTACGCTTCTTCTTCGACTTTGTCATCCGTTGAATCAGCCGCTGAGTTCTCGAACGCCGTTAAGATTGTCCTTGCCCTCAGCACTTCCTCCTCCAGCCTGGGCAAATGATCAGTAGCATTGTCCATAATCTCGAAGAGGATTGCATTGTAAGTTTCCTCAGACTCTACCGTTTCTGCTTGATCGGCAATGTTATCCATTAGTCTGTGCAATGCCACAAGAGCTTCTTCCGCTCTGTGCACATTGTTGAGAAGAACTAGTGTGAGGGCGAATTCTCTTTCTTGAGCGGCAGCGAGACGCCTCTGTCGACGGCGGATGATCAGGTCGAGCTGACGGATGCAAGAAAGTTAGGGAAGGAGAGCAGGGCGTGTGCAGAGAAGCTGCTCCAGACGTAAATTACTGGCCGCCTGTGCAAGGTTCCGGCCGAACAACTCTTGATGAACAAATGAGAGGAAGGAGATGATCACTGAAGCCATATTGCATATACTGCGTTGAGAATTAGGCCGGCGCGCATATTTAACCTTTAGCAGAGACGGTTCGTATACCAAATTAATGATCGAGACGGTTCGTATGCCGAGACACTTCGTATAACGATAGTGCTACCGAGTCCCGATAGAGCTATCACAGACGGTTTTATTTTGGAGACCGTCTGTGATGAGTATCACAGACGGTTCTTACTAACGAACCGTCTATGATAGTCAAACATCACGACGGTTCTTACCAATGAACCGTCGCGATATCGAAATATCACGCACGGTTTTTAATCAAAAACCGTCAGGATATCACTGACGGTTTTAACTACAAACCGCTCGCGATAGTAAGTATCACAGACGGTTTTTTTTTAAAATCGTCTGTGATAATGCTGCTATGTATTTATTGCGCCGCTCAGACCGCATCTGTCTTCATTTCGATTCAGATCTTAGCCCGGTGCTGCAGTTGGAGGCGGCAAGGCTTTCAGGCCAATTTTTTTTTTGTGGAAGGAGGCTTATTTGGCAGGAGATCTTTGAAGATTCATTGAGATCTTGGTTGCCCTAGATATGGTTAGTAATGAAATTTGTTTGATCTAACTAATTAATTTTCGGTGAACTGTTATATATGTATACTTTGAAGATCTAGCTAATTTAGATTTAGCTAGCCTCAATGCACGTGGTATATATGTAGTAATAATTAATTAAATTAATTTTAATACTAAGTTATTATATATGTACATTATATAGGACCGAAGCTGGATGTATACCGCAAACCGTGTGAGTGAAGAGTATATTAATGGCGTGTCTGCTTTTACAAGAGCTGCCGAGGAGGATATGTTGAATAAAGGGGTGGAATATATATATTGTCCATGCACTGACTGTGAGAATTTGAAGATGTTTAAGAATCGAGAGCAGATTGAAGCGCACTTGATTCGGAGGGGTTTCAAAAAGGGGTATACGTGTTGGACCAGTCATGGCGAAGTAAATGATATGCCGTCGGATGACATCGTCGGCGAAGTCAATGATATGCCGCCAGATGACATCGCCGTTGAAGTCAATGATATGTTGCTGGATGATGATTGTGGTTCGGATTCAGATAGGCTGCACGATGACAATCTGGATCAGATGCTTCGTAATGTAGAAGAGAACTATGATGAGAGAGAGAGTATATTAAATTCCGAGGCTTGATGGAGGACTCAGAGAAACCTTTGTTCACGTGTTGCAAGTCAAAGTACATGAAGTTGTCAGCTGTGCTTGAACTGTTGAAATTGAAGGCAAGCAACGGTTGGTCCGACAAGAGTTTCACGGCGCTGCTATGTCTTTTAGCGGACATGCTTCCGGAGGGCAATGAGTTGCCTAAAACCATGTATAAAGCCAAGAAGGTTCTTTGTCTATTGGGAATGGAAGTAGAAAGAATACATGCATCTCCGAACGACTGTATCCTCTACCGTAAAGAGTATACAAACATGCATATCTGTCCGGTGTGCAACGCATCCCGATACAAACGTAACAATCAATCAGATGATGATGGCGAGGGAACAGAGGTGAAGAGAGGACCTCCTAGAAAGGTGGCATGGTATCTTCCTATAATTCCCCGTTTGAAGCGGTTTTTTGCGAATCCAAAGGAGACAAAACTGCTGCGATGGCACTCGGAGGAGCGCAAGAAGGATGGAATGCTGAGACACCTTGCTGATTCCACCCAATGGAGAAACATGGATAGGTGCTTTGCAGATTTCGGTGCAGAACCGAGGAATATAAAGTTTGGATTGAGTACAGATGGAATGAATTCTTTCGGTAGCATGAATAGCCGACATAGCACTTGGCCTGTGACTCTTTGCATCTATAACCTTCCTCCTTGGTTGTGTATGAAGCAAAATTATTTTGCTGTCGATACTTATCCAAGGGCCAAAGCAACCTGGGAATTATATTGATGTGTACCTAGCGCCGTTGGTGGAAGATCTAAAAGTACTGTGGGACGAAGAGGTACAAGTATGGGATGCATACAAACGAGAGAACTTCACTTTGCACTCCTTATTGTTTTGCACCATAAATGATTATCCTGCCCTTGCTAACCTGTCGGGCCAGAGTACAAAAGGTGCCAAAGCTTGTACTCACTGCTTAGATGGTACCGAGAGTGTGTGGCTGAAACACTCACGCAAAACCGTGTACATGCGTCACCGCCGATTCCTTCGGAGGTCTCACCCATACCGCAAGATGAAGAAACAATTTGACGGAGAGAAGGAGGACGGTTCAGCTCCAAAGCATTTAAGCGGAAAAGAGACTTATAATATGGTTAAGGATTTAGATGTTGTCCTCGGAAAGGGACGTAAATTGAGGGATCGTGAGAAGAACATCTGGAAGAAGAGATCAATATTTTGGGACTTACCTTATTGGGAGTACCTAGATGTTCGACACTGCATCGACGTCATGTACGTAGAAAAGAATGTGTGTGACAGCTTGATTTTTCTTTTACTGAACATTCGTGATAAAACAAAGGACGGCGTCAACGCACGGCTTGACTTGGCTGATATGGACATCAGGCGTGAGTTAGCACCGAGAACAACAGATAATGGACGAACGTACCTTCCCCTGCATGTTACACTCTGTCCAAGGCCGAGAAAACAGAACTGTGCCTATGCTTGCATGGTGTCAAAGTTCCGTCTAGTTACTCCGGTAATGTGAAGAAACTTGTTTCGATGCAAGATTTGAAGTTAAATGGAATGAAGTATCATGATTGTCATGTGCTGATGACACAGATGCTCCTTATTGCAATTCGAAATATTTTGCCGATCAAAGTCCGAGAGACAATCATGAGGCTATGTTATTTCTTTAACACATTTGCTCAGAAGGTCATTGATCCCGAAGGACTAGATGCTCTGCAGGACCAGGTGGTGATGACTCTATGTCATCTTGAGATGTATTTTCCTCCTTCATTTTTTGATATCATGGTCCATCTCATTGTTCACATTGTGTGGGAGATAAAAATGTGCGGGCCCGTATTCCTACGTAGCATGTACCCATTTGAGAGGTTCATGGGAATTCTCAAGTCATATTTATGGAATCGGTCTCGGCCGGAGGGCAGCATCGTCGAAGGTTATACAAGCGAAGAGGTCATTGAGTTTTGTGTCGATTATATGGCTCAGATTCAACCGATAGGTGTGCCTCAATCTCGTCATGAGGGGAGGCTCAAGGGTATCGGAACTATAGGAAGGAAAGCAATCACTCCAGATATGGATGCGTATGCGCAAACCCATTTCACGGTCTTGCAACACATGACTGAAGTGGCCCCTTATGTCGACCAGCACAAGGATGTGCTTCGGCAACAGAATCCGGAGCGACCGGATGTTTGGATCATGAGACAACACAACAGTCAGTTCAACCGATGGTAGAAGGAGTAAATCGCTAGGAGCTCGTCAAGTGAGATGCTGACATGGTTGGCAAAAGGGCCAACATTTATAGTTGTGACATGGCAAGGATATGACATAAATAGGTACACATTCTACACACGATCTCAGGATGTAAAGAGCACTAACCAGAACAGCGGTGTCCGCATAGATGCGTTCAGTACTAATGGGGTAAGAAACTCGTACTATGGGTTCATAGAAGAGATTTAGGAGCTCGACTACGTGGTTTTCAAGATCCCCTTATTTCACTGTCGTTGGGTGCATCTCCCACAGGTGAAGGTTGACAAGTATGGTGTTACTACCGTGGACCTCCAACGTGTCGGGTACAAAGACGAACCATTCGTACTCGCCAACCAAATTGTTCAAGTTTTTTATGTAACCGACCTGGCAAATAAGAAGCGCCATGTAGTTCTTCATGGAAAAAGGAGAATTGTCGGAGTAGAGAATGTAGTGGACGAGGAAGAATACAATCAATTTGACGAGTTACCTCCTTTTGGAAATGGCATAAGGGTCAACGACGAACAATGTGACGAAACTAGTTACGTACGCATTGATCATCATGAATGGTTAATTTTTAAAGGAAATAAGCAAGTGAAATGAGAATGGCGACATATATGTATGTATGGGATGTATATGCATGTGAATTGGCATTTATGTATATAACAATTAATGCATGCATGTGTGTGTTATGTAGGTGAATTTTGAGAATGAGTCATATAAATGTATCTCTATATTCATTGGGCTGTTGTAAAGAAATATAAATAACTACAGCTGGGCAAAGGCTTATTGAATGCTGGTTGGTGCAGTTATATTAACTACAGCCGGGCAAAGGCTTATTACAGACGGTTGTAAGTTTAAAACCGTCTGTGATTATTATCACAGACGGTTCTTATCTCGTAACTGCTCAGTGATATTTATTATCGCTGCACGGTTCTAATCTTAGAACCGCTCGTAATAAGCCTTTATATAAAACCTCGCCTAGGGTTTTGCGTGTACACCGCCGCTATTAGCAATACCAACCTAGACTTAGTCGCTCTCCCGATCCCCGAGCCCGCCGCCGCCTCCTCCGGTCTCGAGCTCGCCACCGCCGCCTCCGTCCCCGGGCCGCCGCCGCCCTCGAGCCTGCCGCCACCGCCTCCGTGAGCCCCGAGCCCGCCGCCGCCGCTGTCCCCGAGCCCGCCGCCGCCTCCTCCGGTCTCGAGCCGCCACCGCCGCTCCATCCCCGAGGCCGCTGCCGCCCTCGAGCCGTGCGCCACCGCCTCCGTCGAGCCCCGAGCCCGCCGCCCACCGAGCTCGAGCTCGCCGCCTCCGTCCCCGAGTCATAGTTTCTTTTAATAGAAAATGTTGATTTAAGCTTAAGATCTAATATATAGTTGTCATATAACTGTTGCATAGCATTATGCTGATTTTAGATACATGATATTTATGTTGGGCATAAATTTCTACTTGAATAACTTAAAATATTTATATGTGTATATGTTGATTAAGTCATTTTTATGCCTCTGATATCATGCATGTTGTATATATAGGAAAGAATAGGCACTTACTTCAACATATATGCTTGTTATTTCATAAATCTTATTGTTGTTAAATCTTACTGTTATGCATATGCATATGTATATGTATATATATGTTGCTAATGAACTTAGATATGTATATGTATACTTGAATATATGTATACATATATTGGAATTAAATTTAAGTATGTGCTTATACCACACTATTTACGTATATATGAGAAGGCCAACATGTCATCCGCGCATTCTTCAACATCATCGCCGGAAGCGTCCGCTCCAAAATCAACACGCAAAGCAAGAGGACTATTGAAAAAACCCGAGGGCCGATTTACCATCACACAGGTCGATAGATCTGAGACCCCTCTCCTTCCTGACAAAGCAGCAAGGGCATTTCGAAGAACGATCGGAATAGTTGCACGAGAACGAATTGAGATCACATTCGATTCGTGGAAGAGCATGAGCGAGACTCAGAAACGTGAGCTGCTGATAGAGATTTTTGCATCGTTCGAGATCTCAGAAGAACACCACGACTCCGTGCAACGACATGCGTTGGCAGCGGCGTGCAAAGCATGGAAGAACTTCAAGAGCGTGCTTATCAAGGACTATGTGCAGAAGGATCTAACGCCCTTTGACAGGTATCCATTCTTGGAACCACAATGGGACGAGTTTAAGGCGATGAAGACGACCGAAGCTTTCAGAAGTGTAAGCGCGACGCACAAGGCCCTCCAGGCAAAAAACACACATCCCCATAGACTCGGCACAGCTGGGTATGCGGGTAAAATCCCACAGTGGAGGCGGGAGGACGAACAGGCAATCCTGCGGAACACCGCCCCACCATTTGCCACGATCCCGGATGAGCACGCTCGAAATTAGATTAGAGCGAGGTCATCTAACACGTCGTCGAGGGACATCTTCTTCAGGAACCCTACAGACCAGGAAGTGTCCCACCGCCTGGTAAGATATCGAACTACGTAGCTTGTAATTACTCCACTACTTTCTTGAAAACTAAATGACATGTCGGGCTCTTGCAGGATGCACTGAGTGTCGAATCTTCCTGTGGATCATTCCACCAATTAGGAGAAAGATATACTCTCGCAAAGACGGGAAACAAGGAGCACCCGGGTCGTACGAGAGGCCTTAGGTTTTATATTCTTTGGAATCAAGGTTTCTCAGATAACCCCGAATTGTATCGGAGTAGGAAGAGAAACAAAGCCGAGCGTGACGCACGGCTACGAGCGGAGATCAAGGCATCTCTTAGAGAGGAGCTTGCTGATTACATCAGAGATAAGGTGCGAAGACAAATAGAAGAAAATCAGCAGGCCGCCGCTGCTCCTGTGCTAGCCAGCCCCCCAACCGTCGGAGTAGCTGCGCGTCCAATCCTACGACGGAATGCGAGGGCAGATTTCCTGTGGACGACATCTTGCAAGCTGCGAAGTGCAAGCTCCAAGTGAGATATGCCTCCGTTGCCTTGTACGCTGCTTAGGGCCTGGCATATCCGTCCAGTGAAGGGGCCATGGTGCATTGTGCACCTTTACCTCCAGGCTTCGAAAAAGTGTATGTGGATAGTGTGCATACCAATTTCGATGTCGTCCCGCTACCGAAGCCCTCCAACGACGAGATCGTGACTCTAGGTCAAGCCATTGGAACCTTCATCCAGTGGCCCAAAAGTGACATCTGCCTAGAGGCTTCTTCACCGGTGGTAGGTTCACAAGGGCAAGACGAACCAGAGCAACTTGCACTAGTGCTATCTCCACAAGGTCTACCTCCACCACCGCTACCTGCACTGGTGATGAGTCCACGGGAGCTATTCCCAGTGCAACAACTTCCACCGGTGCTACCTTTACAGTCGACTTACAGCCGAGGTAGTAAGGACAGCCGAGGCAGCAAGGGCAAAGCAAAGAAGACCGATGATGATATCCCGTACCTGCCATTGGCCCGCAAATTCGTGCTTGGCGAGCCGATGGTCGACCAGGTGATGCGCCTCCCATTCCTATCAGTAAGTTGTAGGACATTACACGATTGGTATATGGAACAATCCAATAAGCCAAAGGATGAACGGTGCACAGGTCTCACTGTCAAATTCAGGCATCATCATTTTCAACACGAATTTCAAGATGGTGTCTTCGTGGTGACCTTCGATGATTTATTTGATCTTTACACGCTCAACGCTCTCGACGCCTCACTCATTCGATGGTGGACGCTGTAAGTGTGTACAATCACAGTCTCTGTTCATGTCATACCGATAAATGTCATATATAATTTGTTGCTTTCGTGTGTGTATATATAGACACATGATGACTCAAGGTAGAGCATCCAAATCATCGGTTGGTTTCTTGGACCCACACTTGGTCGCCAGTTATACCATCAACGAGGATGCTGGTGTCGTCGAGAGGTACATTGCAGCATCATTGCTGGCTTACCGCGATAAAGAATATATACTGATGCCCTATAATCAAGAGTTTCATTGGATTTTAATAGTAATTGTACCAAAGTGGAACATGGCAATATATCTTGATTCCCTAAGTAAGAATAAAACCGACTACACAGTTATCAGTCAATTAATCAATAGGTAAGTACATTTTTCTATCATAACTATATTGTACTCTTTCTATCCTTCCGAATGACTAAGGTCAACTTTTTCGAATCACGTAGGGCGTTCGCGACGTACGTTAAAAAGGCAAAGCTCTCAACGCAAGGGGCCAAACCCCTAACACACGACCGAAACTTTAAGGTATTCATTAGTACATATTAATTAATCTTATGCAACAGTTGGTAGTATTAATGCCTCTTGAATTAACACATTCTATTTTTTGAAGTGCCACCAGTAGTAGCCGGGCAACACGTGTGGATTCTACGTTTGCTACCATATGAAACTACTCCTCGATTCCTCGAGGATCACCAATCCCAATACTAAGGTTTGTCAATATTCCCATAATTACTTTATACTTATCAAGTTATATATATACGCACATTGATATTCCTATCGACAGGCTGCGTCCATCCCGAAAACTGCATTGCAACAGCTCAACCTTGAACGAATTCTAGGAGAGTCCGCGTACTTTTTGGTGGCTCAAGTCCTAGCTCAAAAGGGAGAGTTCCACAACCTACAATGATTTTTTTATTGCTCTTATCACTCCGGAATCGAGGTCTCGCGAAAGAAATATATCCATAATCAACGACTTGTCAGGCTGCATAAGCAATACTTGGATGGCAATCATGCACCATCCAAATAATGCTTATACAGCCTGACAAGTTCGTTGATTATGAATCTGTTTCTTTCGCGAGACCTCGATTCCGGAGTAATAGAGCAATAAAAAATACAATGTTACCATCTAAGTGCAAATGCAATGTAGATCTTTTGCAATTGTGTATTGTTAATGGATATTTTACTTTATTTCAATTAATTGATTTGCGAAATGGATGTTTTATGTTTGTGAAATGAATTGAGATATGAATTGGATGTTATATGTTTCTAAAATGAATTGAGATATGAATTGGATGTTATATGTTTCTGAAATGAATTGAGATGTGAATTGTCTGTATATGTACATGTTGATCTGCTTGTTTCAGAGGGTATGGCTAGCATTTCCTGAAGCTAGCCAATAAACAGAAATAGATCTAGGGGTAGGTAAGAATATCACAGACGGTTTGTAGTTACAAACCGTCTGTGATAGCTACAATCACAGACGGGTTGTAAGAAACAACCGTCTGTGATATAGGAATATCACAGACGGTTTTTAACAAAAAATCGTCTGTGATATATCAATATCACAGACGGTTTGTAACCACAAACCGTCTGTGATATAACCGTCTGCGATATTGATATATCACAGACGGTTTTTTGTTAAAAATATATCACAGATGGTTTGTGGTTACAAACCGTCTGTGATATTGATATATCACAGACAGTTTTTTGTTAAAAACCGTTTGTGATATTCCTATATCACAGACGGTTGTTTCTTACAACCCGTCTGTGATTGTAGCTATCACAGACGGTTTATAGTTACAAACCGTCTGTGATATATACTCCACAGACGGTTTGAAAATCGTCTGTGATAACCTTCGATTATCATTGACCCATAAAGTCAGACGGTTCAGAAAACCGTCTGTGATGACGTTTTTGAACCGTCTGTGATAATGGTTTCTGTAGTAATGGCAAAAACTTACTTCGATTGTATAGAACAATGAAAATGATGCCATTACCGAGCAAAAAAAACCTAGTTCTAATTGTATAAAACAATGGATTTTGAATTAACCGAAAATGACTTTTTTTGAAACGGAATTGACTTATAGGACTTACCTGGCAGTGATGGCTTTCCTGCTGGTTTTCTCTTCCTCCTCCATAGACAAAGGCAAATTACTACAGCAGCCAGTACAGCAGCGACTATAGGCAGTGCAATGGTTAAAATTCTACCAGTTTTGTTTGTTGTTCTTCCTGTAAATGAAAAGCATCAATTAGTCTTAAGACACATTGAAGCGAGTTTAACAACATTCATAAGAAGATGATGCAACTGCCTTGTTGTAGCACACAATTTACTTAATCAAGCTCCTCTATTGACAAATCCACAGACACCACAAGGAGAAAAATGATTAACATCTTTGATGTTTATGG
The DNA here is from genome assembly GCA_036346265.1 of Melocanna baccifera. NCBI lineage: Eukaryota > Viridiplantae > Streptophyta > Magnoliopsida > Poales > Poaceae > Melocanna > Melocanna baccifera. The sequence goes on along the minus strand of CM070694.1, from coordinate 18,931,462 downwards.
CGCTACAAGCTTTATGTATTGCTTCTTTGAATTAAGACATGACAAGAGTAGTCATGTTTACACGTACAAAAAGGAGCCAAACAACTAACATCTCTCAGTTTTAGTATGTTATTTTGCTTCAGCGAGAAAAAAATATATAAGGTGCACTTTTACTGATCACTTGCAAAAATATATATATAAGTAGCCAAGAGAGAGAACATGATCAGTGGCGGACCCACCGGGGGGTCAGGTGGGGCTGGTGCCCCCCTACGCCAGCCGCTCCCCCCGGTGCGTATGCATGTATTCGTATCAAGCTAGTGCGTATTAAGTCCTAAGCACTGCGAGTGTGTCTGCTGGTGGGTTTGGTTAGCCTCTTGATTGCCTACGCTGTAGGAAGCTGCAAGAAAGCAACACAATCTATTTATCTCATCATTATTGCTATTGCAGTTCTGATTTCTCTTGTGATTCAAGTCCTTCTACTCTCTTTTGCACATGATACACTGGGAGGGCCATTGGGCCAGTTTATAGAACATCTGTTGGATCGGTTTTTTCGGACAAAGGGTTTCAGGCAAGAAATTGCTTCTGAGCCGCAAGAAGGTTTCAGATCTTCAGGAGAAGAAAGTAAGAAAGAGGCACAAATATCTGATGGCTGATGCTGCTTGCAATTTTAGCGGCCTCAATCACGATCCAAGCTGGTTTGAATCCACATGGTGGGTTCTGGTCTGATGATGAAGGTTATGTGGCAGGCAACCCAGTCCTTCATCATGACTAGGTTATATATTGCCTAGGTTCTCAACATATAAGCTGCATAAGTTCACAAGACAACAAGAGCATGACATACTAGACCCCTCACCGATATGTAGTGCACATTTTACATATATCATTATCATATATATATATATATATATATATATATATATATATATATATATATATATGTGTGTGTGTGTGTGTGTGTGTGTGTGTGTGTGTGTACACGTGCGCACGCATCACATAGAAGTTTTAAGATAGCTCACTATAGTTATAATATCTTTTTTTATCTCTCACCGACAATGCGATGGACTACCGCAAGCCATTAACTCGGTATTCGGTAAACCAATGAATAAGTCCTATTAACCCCTCTAAATTTTGATTCTGGGCCCGCCACTGAACATGATATTCGCAAATTCTTGCTTTGTGCAGTGCACAGCCATGAAAGCTTGTGTGAAATGACCAATCTAAAAAGGAAAAATGCATGCGTTCACATTCGTGGACTGTGGAATTAAGACGTGAACATCAGACCATAATACCAGATGATACAGGAGATATATATTTTTGGCGAGTTTATTCCTACTTAGACGTAATCATCGAAGACTGTTCTAACTACCACCAGGCAGATGAGCCCCACGGCAACCTTTGCAGGAGTTCATATGGCTAGCACCCAGCCAGGATGCATAGGGCTGCTAATAGGTTTGGACCTATCTAGCCTTTTTCTAAACTAAGTGCTAGATCTGTTTTGGGTCTTGAATCAGACTTAGACTTACATAATTTAAACTAGACTTAGATCATATCTTTCTTAATTTTATTTAGATTTGAATTAAATTTAGATCTGATTTTGGTCCATTAACAGCTCTAAAGATGCACGATTGGTCAGGACTCAGACACGTAATTTTCCCTGTTCTCCAGTCAAGCAGCTAATAGCTACGGGACTGCGTAGAAGTCAAGACCAAACAAAAGAAAAGGTAGAAAACTAGCACATATGACCTGTACCACAATGATCTATTAGTTGTTTACTTGTTCGCCTTTTTTTGTTGACTGCCGCACAAAGCAAGTACTTTAGAACCTTTTTCATCTAAAGAAAACAAAACAATGAACACTCAACCTTGAATGGTATTGACATCGACGTTTCATCTTTAGTTTGTTGGAAGCATACTTGCCTATGAAATCAAACATCGTTCCAAATTCCCGTAACAAAAAAATTAATGTCGTTTTTGATGCTTCGAATCTAATCAAATTGGGTAAACTTGATTTAGTTGGGCCCCACGGTGTCAGTGTCGAAAACCTTGGCCGGGGCGGGCACATTCTGCGTGTTCATGAGGATTAGGAACTTGGTCACCGTTGCCGTTGACGGAGGCAAGGAAGTTCTGGTTAGAGAAGTGGACCATGTGAAAGGTTCTAACTATTGTTGTCATAAATTATTGTAATTTGGAAGAGTTAAAATTTTAATTTGCAAATTGTTCAGTCTTGCATGGACCGTTGACAACTTATTACGAGTGATTAATGGGTTAATCAAGCATATTGTTTTAAGTATTGTGGCCGTCATAACAACTTATTGGCCATTCATGCAGTGGGTTCGGCCACGTAGAGCATTTAGTGCCATGTGCATTGATTAGAGGAAGTCTGCATACTCAAAAGGGTACTGGCATAGTGGCATGCTCTGGTTGTCACGACATAGGTTTCATTTGAATAAGTGAGGCTGCATGCATGTGATACCATGCGGGTGGGACCTGCTCAAATTGTTTTTTTATTTATAATTTTTTTACTGTAGTTAATTTATTTTGTACTATAACTAATGTTAATTTTTTTAATATAATTAAAATTTAAAATAGAAAAGAAAGTTACCCTATCATAGACAATACGTAGGAACATAGAAAAAAAGGCAAAAAAATCTAAAAAAAACTATAAAAAATTAGAAAAAGACGAAATTAATGAATAGTAAACTAGAAGTTAGAAACTGAAGTTGAAATGAACGAAGTCTAAAGAATGGATTAAGTGTCCATGTCGTGTGATGTCTTATCTTTCAATGATAGCTGCAACAAATAGTGTTAACTGACATGGCTGCAACCTGGACAGCAGCGATTCAATCACTTGGGAATCTTGTTTGATCGGATGGTATCAGTGGTCTGATCGTTGAAGGCAAGCAGTCAGACTGGCTGATCTGGGTATTTTTGGCTAGATTTTTATTTTTTTTTATTTTTGAGTTACAGAATGGGTTTTAGTCACTTTCTTTAGTGGTTTTAGGTTGTATGAGGTATGTTATTACTGACGTGGATTAAGTTGTGAAGAACCTGTATTCAAAAATAATTTTTTTATCTTTAAATGTGTATGGTCGCTTGGAGTTAACTGTGGTCAACGACGAGGATCGGGACTACGCTCATGAAGGAACCGAGACCTAGAAAGATCGAGGATGCCGAGGTGAGACAATGAACTCAAATATGGTATGAGAAAGACATATTAAAGACAAGTTCGAACAACGAGATCACACTACGTGGATTGGTCGGTCCAAGTGAGACGTGGTCTGATGGAACCAGAATAGAAGAGACTTACTTACACGTGGTAAACCAGTGGTGTACCTATACATGCAAGTATGGTGATTACTTGTAATAGAAGAGATGACCGGGTCAAGGAAGGGTATTTTAGTAGTTTGACCAAAATACCAAAAATGACAATGACTTTGGAGGAAATCGCAACGCGTGAGCGGCGACTGGGAATACGGTTTAGGTCATAGAGAAACTGGTTTGATCAAGATGGATCAAAGCTAAGAACTTAGCAGATTTGAGTTTATACACTTTGAAAGCGTGCATAAGTATGATGTGTGAGTTAAAACTATGTGTGTGGGGTTAACGAGTTTTTCTTATTGTGCTAAGTAGATAGTATCTACTAAGAGTTAGATGTGGCTGGTTAGGCAATCTATTTAAGGGATTGGGATAGAGACTTGTTGTCAACCATCTAACCTACCTCTCTTGTACTCTCTTGTTTAGGGTTGGGGTTTGAGAGTTGAGTGCTTGGTGTGCTCTCTGCCATTCACGGTGGAGTGGCTACAAAACTTTCTATCCTCAAGCAGCAATAGAATCAATCTTTGATTATCTCTATGGCTAGCTCTTCTCTTGATTTGATTGGTTTTTTTCTCTCATCTTATCATTTCTTGATCTTGTTGTACTAAGGATGTATAAGAGATAGAAATAATCTCTGGGAATCATTCTCTACCCATCTAGGTATATTGGTAGTAAGTTCATCAATAAACTCGATTTTTACACTTTTTGATTTTCCAAGTGGTTTCTCGATTTGAGGGTTTTTAGAGTAATTTCTTTGGTATTTTACTTGCTGTGGCATGTGAAAATATATCCAAAACCATCTTGGCTATCCACTTCTCACGAGCAAGTCTGGATCATCAGTTTTGGTTTTAAGTCATTTTTTGTGCAATTTTGCTTAAAATCTCAAAAATGCCTGAAATTTGATGTGGGTTTTTGCGATCCATAAATGAAATAGGTTTCTGAGACTTTAAGTAAGACGCGTATAAAGCTTCATGATTTTTGGATCATCCAATCAAAAGTTACGTGGATTTAAAGTTTTGTAACTGTGTTGATTTTACTATTCATTTACTCGAAATCACTGTTCATGATGATCAGACCGCTAGAACAGGAGTCAGACCGCTCCAGAGAGGTCAGACCGCCCTCTGGATGGAGTTCAGACCTCCAGGAGCTGAGTTCATCAAGATTTCGTGTTCTTGAATGATTTGTTTTTGAATTTTTGGCTTAGGATTTGATTCTCAATACCTCTATAGAACTTTGTATTTATTTGAGAAAAGGATCTATAATGCTTAGGGAAAAAATTTTAGTGACCCTGTGGCTAAGCGCAAGGGTGTAGACTATGTCCAAGACGGCACTGAGGGTGGTGGTCGTGAAGAGAGTCTGGGATGAGGAGGTGTTCTTGGGGAGGGTGGCAGAGAGGCGCTGGATGTTAGCCTGATAGGTGCTGTTCATGGTATAGTTGTTATTGGTCTCGCAGAATTATCCAGGGAGTTGGCGGCGGCGAGCAGCGCAAGGAGGAAGACGAGGAGCAGGGTCGCGACGACAGCGAGGTAGGAGAAGAGGTGGCAGGGTGGTGCGTGGCCATGTTGTTTGGGGAATTTTTTTTTAAATAATCCATTTTTATTAGTATTACATAAATATACTACTGATAAAAAAATACAGAAATAATTATATGTCGTTAATTCAAATAGCAACAAAGGTCTATCACTATTTGAATTGACGATTATTCTACGTGAAGTCCTACGTGGCAACGGTAGTAATACTAAACTCGCCTAGCTCATCGACCCAGAGTTCACAGGATCAAATCCCATAAAATCAATAATAAACCCACCTAAGTTGGCCATTAGCCACAGGGCATGGTTAGTAAGACTAGCCCCGGGTTGACCCTTGTAACTTTTCATTTAGTAACCATGTGTAGTGCTAGTGCCTACTATGCCCATTGGAAATAGAACTGTTTAGTGTTTTATAGAATAATCTGTGTGACTTGCATACTTAAACAGAAATACAAGCACCCGCACGCTCAAAATGCTATAAGGGAAAATTCTCCAAAATAATTCCTACGAGCATTCTTTAGTATGCTGCCAAGACGCATAAATGCATCGCAGGGACAAGTAATAGCGACGGGACTACAGAGATGTCAAGATCATCAGTAATAGGTTACCATGGTTTTGCTATGTATGCAAGTTATCTGATTTTGTTAAACTCTTAAGTCAATTTTTCTAGCCTTTAGATTAGCTCTGATATACGTGTACGTGATTCTAATTTGATCTAATGGTTTAAAAATGTGATTTGTAACTAAGAAAGCATAAATCAAATAGGCATCTCAAACAAAAAAATTGTAAAATAAATGATTTTTTGTGCCGCAACTTACGTCCTGGAGTCGCCGTCGGCGTCACGTTAACAGCTGCAGGAGCCGGAGCCGGCGCCGGCTGCGCTGGGAGCCGCAGCATCGGGCCTCCGGAGAAGAAAGAATACACCTCGTACCTGAAGTTGCACCGCGCCCCAATAATCCTCCCGCCCTGCCTCCCGCTGAGATACTGCGGCATCATCGCAATTATGTCCCCGAGGCAGCTCCGGCAGCTGGCCGGCGACATGTCCGGCGTGCACTGCGCCAGCCCGTAGATGGTGGGGTTGCTTCTGTCGAATCCCTCCTCCCCCGTGGCGAACCGCCTGGAAGAGTTTGCGGTCGCGTAGTTGCCGGTGGCGTTGAGGAGTATGCCGACGGCGGCGTCGAACAACTCCACCGACGAGCTCACGTTTTGGGAGTTCATGAGGATGATGATGTTGTCGTTGTCTGTGGTGGAGGCGAGGAAATTCCGGTTGGAAAACCGGAGGTAGCAGAGGTCGTAGTAGACGGTGGCGTCCTTGTTGAAGGCGCAGAGCTGCTGCGCGTCCTGGAAGGCGGTGGTGACGCAGGCCTCGCAGGCGGAGGCGTTGATGTCGCCGCGGCAGAGCGCGAGGGCGTAGGCGATGTTCGGGACAGAGCCGACGCTGTCGGTGGCGAAGAGCGTCTGGGAGGTGGAGGCGTTCTTGGGGAGGGTGGCGGAGATCTGCCCGAGGTTGGACTGGTAGGTGTCGTTCGCCGAGTAGTTCCCGCTGTTGCCGCAGACCTTCCACGGCTGGGCCGCGGCCAGCGGAGCAAGGAGGAAGGCGGCGAGGCACGCCGCGGCCAGCCGAGCGGAGACGGAACGGTGCGTGAACATGGTGGGAGGGCGGTGAGCGAAGAAAGTAGAAGCCTAGGTGGTAACTGGTGCGCACTTAGTACTGGTATTAAGCCTATTTGAAATGGCCATGGATTATAGTTTTTAGTTGAAATTTTTAGATTTTAGTTATTTGTGATAGAGATTATGAAGAGATAATCATTTGTGATTTTAAATAGTATAGATATTAGACTTTTAATGTGTATTATAATTAATTTGTAGATTCTGTTATGAAAAAATACTTCGTTTAAAAGTTATGTACTATAACAAAAGTTAAAAGCTGCTTTTAGAAGTTGAAAAGAATATGTTTTAGGGTGGTTTGAACTTGCAACCTGCTGAAGAAGTATTTGTTCGACCCGGTAGGGAGAGCTGGAGAACGAGCTCTCCTTGGTTGCAAAGCTTCAGCACAAGAATCTTGTCAGGCTTCTGGAGTTCTGGGCGTCTGCTTAGAGCAACAGGAGAGGCTGCTCGTTTACGAGCTCGTTCCCAACCGGAGCCTCGATCAGATCCTCTTTGGTATTAATTCGGCTATACTTAACGCAATTCTTTTTTTTATGCGGTTAACTCAATTCCTTCATCACTTTCTCTGCGAAGTTTGATATCATCACACTGAGCACTCCTACTTAATACCTTTATGGTCAACGTTAGACACTGACAAACGCGAGCAACTTGATTGGGGAAAGAGGTACAAGATCATAAACGGGACTGCTCGAGGTCTGCAATACCTCCATGAAGACTCTCAGCTCAAAGTAGTCCACCGAGATCTCAAAGCAAGCAACATCTTGGTAGACACCAACATGAACACCAAGATTTCAGACTTCGGCCTCGCGAGGCTCTTTGGGCGAGACCAGACGCAGGGTGTCACCGACCGTGTCGTCGGCACATAGTCAGTACTGCCGAAAAACAAAGTCTAGTCCAAGTAGCACTAGCCGTTTTGTTGATTGAATTGATAGCTGTTGTACAGTTAGAGATATTAGTAGAAATCCCTATAAAATCTCTAACTCATGTGTAACTCTGTATCGGGTTGTACTCTGTTTTTCTGTTTTGAACCGATGTAATCCTGTAGCATATCTGGAAACAGTCTCTAAGAGAAACGAATGAAGTGCTGCGTTTTCTGCGCACAATTCCCATATGCTATCTTCTTCTCCCTTGTGTTCTATTTTTTACATGGTATCAGAGCCACGAAACTCTCCATCGAGATGTCTACTACCAGCGCCATTGCAAACTCCACTGCTCCCACATCTAGCTCCACAACTGTTGGCTTTCTTCCCACATTGTCGTTTGGCCATCTGATCAATATCAAGTTGACACAAGAGGATTAACTCTTGTGGAAGGCGCAATTCACGCCTTATCTCCGTGGCCAACATTTCCTCAGCTTTGTCAATGGGATGAAACCTTGCCTGGCTTAGGTGATCATCGTGATGGGTGAAGGTGGTGCAGAGCAGTAGCAAAATCCAACATACCAAATTTGGTTGCAGCAGGACCAGACGGTTCTTAGTGCATTGCTCTCCTCTCTCTCTCAGAGCAATTGCTGGCCTGGGTGCTATTTCTAAGCACTTCCCATGCAGTCTGGGAAGCTCTTGAGAGCATATTCTCATTAGGCTCCCGTGCGCATGTGATGCAGATCAAGCGTTAACTCGCCACTACACAGAAGGACACCTCCATGGCAGAATTCTACAATAAGGTAAAGAATCTTGCTGATACATTGGCTTCTATAGGAAAGCCATTGCAAGATGAGGAAATCATTGGATACCTTCTTGCTAGTCTTGATAATGAGTATGACCCGATTGTTGCGTCTCGTAGCACAAAGTCAAAATCTCTTTCTCTTAGTGATGCCTATGCACATCTTCTCAATTTCAAGATGCGCCTAGTGCATCTAAATGCATGCAGTGTACTGGTGGTATCTCTGTTAACAATGCTTCTTGGAACAAGTAGTATGTGTAGCACAACAACCATGGACGTGGTTATGGTCCTGGCAATGCTCACTTCGGTGGACAAGGGAACAACAGGTCACAGTGTCAGGTCTGGCAAGATGGGACATGTAGCCCTCAAATGTTATCATCGGTTTGATCATTCCTATCAAGCTGAAAACAACAAGGTTGCTTCGGTTACTACTACTTATGGCATGGATCCCAGTTGGTACATGGACACTGGAGCTATGGACCACATTATAAATGATTTTGATAAGCTCACTGTTCAGGAGAAGTATTCAGGCAAAGGCCAAGTATAGGTAGCAAATGGCTCATGTATGAAAATTCTTCATGTTGGTCACTTCTATTTTTAGAATCAAAATCAATATTTGCAACTGAACATTATCTTACATATTCCTAAATCTACCTGACAACTCTTCTCCATTCATAAACTTACATATGAAAATGACATTTTTTTATTGAATTACATTCCAATTGTTTTCTTGTTAAGGATCATCTCACGAAAAGGATCATCCATCGAGGCAGATGTGAAAATGGATTATATCCTCTCAGTCTCAGACCAAGCCATGGTTCTTCAACCAAAGAAGTCTTTTCCAGTGTCAAACCTACCCAAGTGTAGTGGCATTGCAAGATAGGCCATCCTTCATCAGCAGTCGTTCAACAAGTCTTAAGTTCAAATAGTCTTCCAGTTTCATCTCCACATGATAAGTCTAGAGTTTGTGGACCTTGTCGATTAGCTAAAAGCCATCAACTACCTTTTGTTTCTTAACATAACATATCTCTCTCTCTCTCCACTCGAACTTGTGCATTCGGATGTATGGGGACCAACTCATGCTTCAGTTAACATATTCAAGTATTATGCTAGTTTCATCGCTGATTTTAGCAAATATACTTAGGCTTATTTACTGAAAATAAAGTCTAATGTGTTCAAAAATCTTCTTCAATTCCAAACTAATGTTGAACAATTGCTAAACAAATGCATAGTCTGTGTACAAATAGATTGGGGAGGTGAATTTCAGCGTCTTCACATATTTTTTGAGCAAACGGACATATCACATCGTGTATCATGCCTATACACACACCAACAAAATGGCACTGCTGAGTGGAAGCATCAACATATTGTTGAAGTCTGGCTTTCCCTTCTTGCGTAGTCTTCCATGCCATTATGGTTTTGGGATGAGGCGTTTCTCACTGCTAGCTTTTATTAAGTTGCATGCACCAACCAGTTCACCCAAAAGCTTAAGCTGATGAGGAAAAGTGGGCAATTCACTTATACTTCAACACTCCCCCTCACGTGTAGGCTCTCTCAGGCCTAAGACGTGGAATAGAAGTGGACTGCAATTATTATTTTTTAATTGCGTCAACCGGGTCTCGAACTCAAGACCTCTTGGCTCTGATACCATATTAAGTTGCATGCACCAACCAGTTCACCCAAAAGCTTAAGCTGATGAGGAAAGGTGGACAATTCACTTATACTTCAACAGCTTTGTCATAAACAGACTACCAAGTAGGGTTATCAACAATCAAACTCCTTTAGAGCATCTTCTTAATTGCAAGCCATATTACACATTTATTTACACTTTTGGATGTCGTTGTTGGCCAAATCTTCGGCCATATAACTCCACTAAGTTGCAGTTCCATTCAAAGGGTTGTGTTTTCATTGGCTATAACATAATGCATAAAGGGTGTAAATATTTGCATACACCCACTGGTTGTGTGTTTCTATCCAGAGATGTTTTTAGTGAGATGGAATTTCCTTTTGCAAATGACTAGCAATCCTCTCCTAATCATGCCCAGATATATTATGACGTCACTCTTCTTCCCATTAATCATCTCCATTCTAAGTCTGTTAACACGAATGTACACATTGAAGATAATATTAATTCTATGCCCTTGCAGCCTCATCTGTCTTTTGTAGAGCCTTCACAACACGGGGGACAGGAAGCATATGCTAAGCAGGCAGATTCAAGTGTTGCTGATTCATCAGGTGCTGCTAATCAACTAACTCTTGTTCAGATTTAGCCAGCTCTATTGTCTCACAGGTGCAACCACAACATATTATGCAGACAAGACTCAAAAGTAATATCCGTCAGCCGAAACAATGGACAGATGGAACTGTTTCATATCCGACACGGCGGGCATTTGTTGCCAGCATTGAAGAAGAGCCTACAAACTATACTCAAGCATTGCAACATCCCGAGTGGAAGAAAGCAATGGATGAAGAATATATGGCACTTATGAGAAACAAGACTTGGCACTTGATTCCACCTCGACAAGGCCTAAACTTGATAGACTACAAGCGGATATTCAGACTTAAGAAGAGGTCTGATGGCAGTATTGATAGTCATAAGTCTAGGCTACTTGCTAAAGGGTTCAAGCAACGATTTGGCATTGATTATGATGACACATTCAGTCCAGTGGTCAAGCCAGCTACCATCAGGTTAGTACTCTCCATTGTAGTCTCAAATGGATGGAGTCTTAAGACAACTAGATGTGCAAAACACATTTCTTCATGGAGTACTTGAAGAGGATGTCTACATGAAGCAGCCATAGGGGGTATGAGAACATTCAATTTCCTGATTATATTTGTAAACTTGATAAAGCTCTTTATGGGTTGAAGCAAGCTCTTCGTGCTTGGCATTATCGACTCAGTTCCAAACTTCAGGAATTGGGATTTGAAGCTTCAAAAGGAGATACATATCTGTTTGTATATAATCAGGAGGGTGTAATTACTTACTTATCTATGTTGATGATATAGTAGTAACAAGCTCATCAGATCAAGTAATTGAAGATTTGTTGCATCAAGTGTACAATGAATTTGCCATCAAAGATCTAGGAACATTACACTATTTTCTGGGCATAGAGGTGAAGCTGAGCAAAGAAGGAATTATCCTTACTCAACATAAGTACATAAAAGAGTTGCTTGGTTAGGTGAACATTCAAAATTGTAAACCAATAACTACTCCTATGGCTAGTACTGAAAAGCTCTCAGTATGGGAAGGAGATCTTGTCAGCAGTTCAGAAACTTCTACATACAGAAGTGTAGTTGGAGCCTTGCAATACTTAACATTGACAAGACCTGATATAGCCTTATCGGTTAATAAGGTGTGTTAGTATTTACACGCCCCAGCATCTCTACATTGGAGTGATGTCAAACGGATACTCAGATATTTGAAGTATATGTTGACCATTGGCTTGGCAATACAAAAGTCCTCTTCTATGCTACTAAGTGAATTCTCAGATGCTGATTGGGTCAGCTGTGTTGATGACAGACGTTCCATGAGAGGTTTTGCTATTTTCCTTGGTAAAAAATCTCATCTCCTGGAGCTCAAGGAGACAAGCAACCGTGTCCAGATCAAGAACTAAGTCAGAATACAAATCACTTGCTAATGCTACAGCAGAGATCACTTGGCTTCAGTCTCTTCTTGGCAAACTGAAAATCTTTCAGAGTAGACCGCCTTGTTTAGGGTGTGACAATTTGGGAGCAACCTACCACTTGGCCAATCCAGTTTTTCATGCCCGGACTAAACACATCGAGGTAGATTTCCACTTCGTTCGAGAAAAGGTTGGATGCAAAGATCTAGAGGTTAGATACATATCTTTCTAGGATCAATTAGCTCACATCTTTACTAAGCCGCTTGCAGCAAGGCAATTTGCAATTCTTAGACACAATCTAAACCTCATTCTAGTCGGATAAGATTGAGGGAGGCCGTTGAAAGAAGTCCCTAGAAAATCTCTAACTCATATGTGTAACTCTGTATTGGGATGCACTCTATTTTTCTGTTTTGAACTGATGTAATCCTGTAGTATATATGAAAACAATTTATAAAAGAAACGGATGAAGTGCTGCGTTTTCTGCGCACAATTCCCATCTGCTATCTTCTTCTCCCTTGTCTTCTATTCTTCACATGTTTAATCACCCAGTTGTCAACTAACTGTAACCTTACCTTGTTCTAGTGGATACATGGTGCCAGAGTACGTGATGCGCGTGAACTACTCTATCAAGTCAGACGTGTTCATCTTCGGCGTCAAGGTTCTAGAGATCGTGACGGGAAAGAAGAACAACAACTGCTACAATGCTTGGCAATCCAAAGATCTCTTAACTGTGGTGAGTACTGAGTACTATCTGTGCCAGTGCTCAGTATCTACAGAAAAGCACCAGACATGTTTGATTGCTGCAAACTCAATGGTGCAGGTGTGGGAGCACTGGACGGCTGGAGTGGTATCGGAGGTGATAGACCCTGTAACGCCCCGTTTCCAGAGGCGCCCACTATTCCTCCCACAGCTGTCTACGATTGTTCAGCTGTGAGGAACTGTAGCTAAGTGTACATCATTGCCAACACATGCTTAAGAGTAAAAACCAAACTTTATTACAAGATAATGGCCTAACGGCCGGGTCTTACAGCGGCCCAGCGGCCCTTACATAGTACACAACAAAAAGGAACTACACATATTCTTGCGTCTTCATATTCTTCGTCTTCATCATACTCAACAACTTCATCATATGCGTCTTCGTCTTCGTCTTCGTATATCTCCTCATATTCTTGCGACGTGTTTTTCGTTTATGTTATTTGCAAGTATAAGTACAAACCACCGTACTCAACAAGTCACACAAGGAAACACTATATAATTACATGCAAGGAATTGCACAGAATAGGATAATAATGATTCTATTATTTTATGTGGATGCAACTTTCTTTTGTAAACATTTTGAGTATAAAACAAGAAAATTAAAAGCTTTTTTAATGAAACGGGGTTTCAAACTTGATTAGCGAATTTCAGCATTACCAAAACCTTTTCAAATCTACTTATGTTTTATTCATGGAATCACGCAATAATTATAGCTTCATTTATCGGAAGCATGGCGTATTTGAATACTATTTGTATTTGACTCTACAGAGCTGCTCAGCTTTACCCACAAGATTTCTTAATCCTCATGACTAAGCTAAGAAAACAAGGCTTTTCACCGCTCAAATCTTTATATAGTCTTTACCCGATAGACTCTTGGCCTACACAAATTTGGGTATCCAAGGGCCAAAGTTAGAACACATCCGTCCGATTTGTGAGGATCTATCATTGTAGTAAGTCCATACCACGTCCCAATCATTTTATCTTTCTTGTAGAGGTTCAATTGAATTGAGCGATTACTAAACCAGCTTTGACGAATTAATGTTTGTGGTTGAGCGTTCACCATATTCTTTACTTGGCATAAGATTCTAATTCTTACATTCTTACTGAGGCACTTACAACCACAAATCCATGCATTAGTACCTTTCGACACTAAGCCAATACTTACCGTACTGCAACCCTTTCCGTTCCATGCCTCCACCCTAGGACAAGGTCAGGAGACCCAACCATCCTGTGGCTTTCTGTGATATCTCCTTATCCTCTAACCCTTTTTAAAAATCTACCGGCAAGTGTCGGGTCTCTTAGTAGTATAAAATAATTGAGTTTCTTGCACTACCATGACTAATTAAATAGTATACTTTATATTACTAAGTCTTGGCAATGTGAATGTGGCCATCAAATTAAACAAGGCCTTTTCGGGTGGTAGGACATAGCTAATATCATGTCATTCGAAATATTTATTGTACATAAAATAACAGTATGTAAATACTATAATGAAAATACTGATAAATAAATAATTTAAGGAATGTATGTTCATTATGTTCAAAAACATGTGACTTGCCTTGCGGATCGATGTATTCAATTAATTTGTATTCTTCGGATCCTTCGTCTTGAGCTTGAGATTCTTCTTCCTGAGCTGGCGGGTTTGCGACGTCGAGAGCTAGTGTAAAGAAAATAAAATAAAATAAAATCTGCGCTCGAAGGATTGAGCTGTGATTAAAAGATAGAAAACAAAATCCAAAAAAATCCAAATAATATAGGTTTAGGGTTTTTAAGTGTCTGGTATGAGAAAACGGAGTTCAGAAATAGGTAGACGGGCTCAAAACAATTAAAATGGACATATATATATATATATATGTATATATATATATATATATATATATATATGCATTTTAGATCCTAGTGAATAGTACCGGGTTAGGGTTTACTCTTCACCCAAACCCGGCTGCTACAGTAGCTTCTTCCTCCTCCAACTCGCGCGGCGGTGTGAAAACAGAGAGGGATGACGATGGCAATTGGTGGGGCTACAGCGACTTGCGACGGATTCCAAGGACATGAATGGGTTGCTAGTGGTCCAGTGGTTCCATTTTTGTGGTTGGCGGTGGTGGGAACTCCAGTGATCGCCAGCGGTGGCGCTTTTTCACCGTGAGGCTTATTGTAATGCTCTAGGTCAAAATCGGCTTAGACCTAACCCCCATTATGAATAAACCACACATACGTAACAACCTACTTACGCTTTCATCCTCGCTTCGCGTAAAACAGTTAACCGGAGGTTATTACCAATGGTTCCTATGGGTTTATATGTTGGTGCTTCTTATGCTAAATTAGCAATATGGGACTAATTCACACCCTCATATGCACATACACATGGGCCATCATGGGTCTAATTTCACATGGACCGAGGTGTCACACTTTTGGATGGCACCAGGGTGATCGGTGGGGTATCGGGACAATTGCATTAGGTTTTAAGCATCTCTAGAGTTAGAGGGAGCTCGGGGGAGTGGCGGTTTGGCCAGGGAACTACTGGGTTGAGCTGTCCACGGTGGCCTCCTTCGGCCGGGCGGCGGTGATCGTGGCCAGGTCAGTGGAGGGCTCGGGTGCTCATGGTGTTGCTTCGAGGGGGTTCCTGGGAGCTTGTGGATGCTACTGGTGAATGCAATCGAGAGCTAATTGGATGAATCGTTGGATTGGGTGGAGAGGCTCACCTCAGGCTTTCTGGTGAGTTCTGGCAATGAGGTGGGTTTCTGAGCAATTGGGGAGGGGTGTGGTTTGATGTAAGCTTGTGCTTCCCTATAGGGGTTTATATAGGGTCGGGTAGCAGTTTTTAGCTGTGTCCTGGTACCAATGGCGGGAAGATTTGGTGGGTTTCGAGAGAGCTCAGAGAGGCACGGCTCTACCAACTAGGGAAGGTTCACTGGGGCCTAGGGGGTTGTGTTGCGGTGGTCAAAAGCTGCTGAGGCTAGTCAGGTCGGCTGTGAGAGGGTGAGGTCGACCGGGAGGTGAATTTGGATGGCAGCGGCTGATTCTTGTCGGGCAGCGCGATGCACGGGTGGGGGCATTAAATGCTTGTCAGTGGTTAGTCAATCAAGGCATATGACCGCTGGCACGGTGGCAGGGCAAAGCAGCGGTGGGAGGGACAGTAGAGCAAGGTGGTAGTAAAAATTAGTAGCGATGGTGGATTTTCAGACTGTGAACAGTAGCCGCACGAAAACAGCTTCTGTGGCCAGGTCGGCGATGGGTTTGGACCAGAGATGGCTTGGATTTGGGTGGAATTTGGTTGGGGATGGCTGGAAATCAAGAGCAAACAAAAGACTCAAATTTTGTGAAATTCGGTTCTGTTTCAACCTAACCCCCTTAAAAGAGTCTCATCCTCGAGATTAACTTGACTAAAGGAGTAGGTTAGGAAATTCTCACTGCAAATCTAATTTTTTTTCCCATGTCACTTCATCCACTGTATGGTTCTACCATTGAACTTTATGAAATCTAATATTTTTACTTCTTAATTGTCTTTCTGTGGTTTCCAGAATTCGTAACGGCTCCTCATAGTAAGTCAGGTCATCTTGTAAATCTATATCTTCCACTGGGATTTGTTCTGTAGGTGTGTGTAAACACTTTCATAACTGTGACACATACAATACATTGTGTACTCTGGCCAGATCTGGTGTCAATTGTAATATGTAAGCCATTTCTCCTATTCTTTCAATAATTTCATACGGACCAACATATCCTAGGGCTAACCTCCCTTTTACTTGAAACCTCTTTATAGATTTGAAAGGTGTGACTTTAAGGTATACATAATCTCCTACTTCAAAGCTTAGGTCCTTCCTGCGGTTGTCTGCATAGTTCTTTTGTCTGTTTTGGGCTATCTTCATCTTATCTCGGATTATCCTAACATGAGCTTCCGCATCTTGAACAATTTGCGGACCGAGATACTATCGCTCTCTAGTCTCTGTCCAGTTTAATGGTGTTCTGCACTCTCTTCCATATAAGGCTTCAAAAGGTGATATTTTAATGCTTGCTTGGTAACTATTATTATAAGAAAATTCAGCAAATGGTAGACACATATCCCATGTTGCTGCGTAAACTATGGCACATGCTCTCAACATGTCTTCGAGTATCTAGTTTACATGCTTAGTCTGTCCTCCGGTTTATGGGTGATAGGCTATGCTGAATGCTAGATCTGTTCCCATGGCGTCATGTAGTTTCTTCCAGAATGTAGATGTGAATTATGCTCCTCTATCCGAAACTATTATTTTTGTAATTCCATGCAACACCACAATCTTGGTTAAATATAATTCTGTTAACTTGTTCTAACTATTAGTTTGTCTAATCAGTATAAAGTGTGCTACCTTTGTTAATCTATCCACAATTACCCAAATAGCATCGTACCCATCTTTGGTTTTGGGAAGTCCTGTAATAAAATCCATACCAATCTCTTCCCACTTCCATTCTGGTACTGATAATGGTTGTAGTAGTCCTGACGGCTTTTGATGGCCTATCTTGATATTTTGACATACATCACAATGTGCGATGTATTCAGTTATTTCCCTTTTCATCTTACTCTACCAGTATCTCTTTTTTAGATCTTGGTACATCTTTGTGCCTCCAGAGTGTATAGAAAATTGTGACGAGTGGGCTCCTTATAGTATTAAGTCTTTCAACTCCTTATTGTTGGGTATACAAAAGCGACCACGGAATCTCAGGATTCCTTGTTCACCTTCAACAAATTCTATCGAATTCTCTTTTTGACTTCTCTTTCTGAGTTGATGTATTTCTTCGTTATTTTCTTGGGCTATCTTAAATTGATCTGTCAAACTCTGTTGAATTTCTAGCACTGCTATACATCCTTGTTCAACCATCTGTAGGTTCAGTTGTTGAATGTCTCCTTGCAATTGGGATGAGCATTTCATAATGGAAGTTATACCATGATACGCCTTCCGGCTTAATGCATCTGCTACGACTTTGGATTTTTGAGGATGATATTGAAGTTCTATGCCGTAGTTTTTAATTAGTTCTAACCATCTTCGTTGTCGTAGATTTAAATTAGGCTGAGTGAAGATGTACTTTAGACTTTTGTGATCGGAGAAGATCTCACAATGATCCCCCAGTAAGTAATGCCTCTATATTTTTAATGCATGTACTACAGCTACCAATTCCACGTCATGGGTTAGATAATTCACTTCATGAGGTCGCAACTGTCTTGAAGCATATGCTACCACTCTTCCATCTTGCATCAGTACACATCCTAGTCCTTGTTTTGAGGCATCACAGTAAATCTGAAAATCTCTCTCGGGATTTGGAAGTATAAGGACTGGGGTTGTTGTTAACTTAGTCTTTAATTCATGGAAACTCTCTTCACACTTGTCTGCCCACTTAAATGGATTGTCCTTTTTAAGAAGCTGGGTGAGAGGTCTAGATATCTTTGAAAATCCTTCTATAAATATGCGGTAATAACCTGCCAATCCCAGAACACTTCGAACTTCTGTTACTGTAGTTGGTTGCTTCCATTATATTACGGATTTTATTTTTTTGGAGTCGACTTTCACTCCTTCTATAATCATATGACCGAGGAATGTGATTTCTTTTGTCCAAAATTCACACTTAGGGAATTTGGCGTATAGCTGATGTTCTCTTAGCTTACTCAAGGCGACATGTAAATGTTGTCGATGTTCTTCCTCTGTCTTGGAATATATCAGTATATCATCAATGAAGACTATTACAAAGTGGTCAAGTTGATCCACATAAACTATGTTCATTAGATTCATAAAGTAGACTGGTGCATTGTCAGACCAAATGGTACCACAATGAACTCAAACAAATCATATCTTATAGTAAAAGCTGTCTTTTCTCGATCTTGTTCTCAAATCTTAAGTTGATGGCATCCAGATCGTAGGTCGATCTTAGAGAATACCTTGGCTCCCTTGTGTTGATCAAATAAATCGTCTATCCTTGGTAATGGATATTTATTCTTAATGGTTACTACATTCAATCCTTTGTAATCTACGCACATCCTTTGACATCCATCTTTCTTTTTGGCAAATAATACTAGTGCTAACCAAGGGGATACACTGGGTCGTATAAATTTCTTTTTCATTAATTCATCTATTTGTTTCTTAAGCTCCTTCAATTCTTGAGATGACATTCGGTATTGACGTTTCGTGATTGGCTTTGTTCCTGGTATCAATTCAATAGCAAGTTCTATTGGTCTGTCTGGTAGCTTTCCAGGTAATTCTTTCGGGAAAACATCTAGGTATTCTTGAATTATTGGTACTTGGGAGACTCCCTCTTCTACTATTATATTGTGAACACCCAACTTCATTTTCTCTATTAGAGCTAGATCTGTCTTTACTGTTACTTGCTGTCTTTCTGAGCTAGTTAAGGTGACTGACTTATTCTCACAATCCACTCTGGCTTTGTGCCTGGTCAACCAATTCATTCCCAGTATGACATCCAATCCTTTCATTTTTAACAGCAGTAAGTTGGTTTTGAACTTAACTCCTTGGATTTCCAGGTCCAAGTCATTACACCCAAAGTGAGATTTTATTCTACTTCCAGGTGTTTGAAAAGTATAGGACTTTTGTAAAGTGGTAAATGGTATTTGATTTTTCACAACAAAAGCCAATAAAAGAAACGAATGTGTAGCTCCAGGGTCAAATAAAATCAATGAGGGTTTTGAGTGTATTAGAAACTTACCAACGATGATGTCGTTGGTTCCTGCTGCTTCTTCAGCTGAGATGTGATTTACCCTTCCTTGAACTATCTTTAATATGTCCTTTCCTTTTTCGGCCATCGGCGTTGCTGCTGCTGCTGCTTCAGTTGATGTTCCTGTAGGCCTTGCTATGAATCATCGTACTTGATTACCTCCTTCTTGCTTCGATATAGTGATAATCTGGCGAGGGGCTAGGGTTTGTGCCTTCACTTGAGCTTTTGCCACTTTAGAAGGTATATTTTGTCTTGGGCATTGCTCCTTGAAATGACCAAGTTGGTCGTAATGGAAACATGCATTGGGCCTTAGCGGGCAATTCCTCTGATAGTAACTTCCTCCACAAATGTGACACCGTATTATTGTAGGCTGTGAAACATTGTATTGGGATGTCGACGTATTTTGATTGGCTCTGAATTGCGGCCTTGGAATGAGGATTGTTCGCTTGTTCTGTTGATTCCTGGACTGTGTGGCTATCATTATTTTTCTATGGGATACACCTGACTGAGATGTATTTTGTGCAACCTTCCTTTTTTGGGATTCTTCTAGTTCGTTTCTGGTTTCCTTTGACATGATTAGCTTATTTACCATTGAGGATAGATCTTTAAAATACATTGCAGAAATATAGTATTTCAATGATTTATTCAGTCCTTCCTTGAAATGTTCCATCTTTTTGGTTTCAGACTTCACATCATCCGGAGCATAATGAACCAAGTGATTGTATTGATGAAGATATTTCATAATTGTACGCGCTCCTTGCTTAAGTGCAAGAAATTCATGTCTTTTTGCTTTAATACTCCGGTAGGGACATGTGCCTGATGGAATGCTTCGTTGAATTCTTCCCACATAATTTCCATGTCTTGATTCATAGTTTGGTAGTTCACCCACTAGGCTGCGGCTTGTAGTTGGTGGGAAGCGTATAAAACTTTCTCTCTGTCATTACACTGTACTATTTTAAGCTTTTGTTCCACATATCTGATCTAGTCTTCTGCAGCAATTGGGTTAGGCGACGATGAAAATACTGGGGGGCTGGTCTTTTGACAGTCTGCCTATCTTGTCATCCCTTGTTGATTTCCTACAGATGTTCCTTCATTTCTTGTAACTATTTGTTCCAATAGCTTCGCATGTTGCTCCATCATCCTTGCTTGATTTCTTTCTGCCTGATATCTGTTTTCTTCCAACTTTGCTAGTATATCAGCTAGGCTGGGTTGTCTTACTTCCTCTTGATGAGGGCTGTTATGTTCTTGGGATCCATTTCCTGCCATTTTATCTGGGGCTCAGCGGAATTCAGAACTAGTTCTACAGCGGTTTAAGAAAGGTCAGATAGATGAGTAAGAATTGAAATTAAGATAAGAATGGAATGAACAAGGTAAGAATTTAGAGTGAATGAGACAATTAGAAATTTTGAAGGGATGGAATAAAGATATTAATGACAATCAAATTATTAAATACGCAAACATAACTTTTATTTATTAAACAGGTTGAACATACACCATATATACGAGACATATATTACAACTTGTGTTACACAGCCAAAAATATGCTACTACAAAAGAGGTACTATTTCTATACTAACGCAATACGACTTCATTCTTTAATTCCTTTTGTCCAATGGTGGATTGCTTGCCATGTACCAAACCTTTATCTCTGGATCCTCTTCTTCTTTGTCTATCATGGGTTCTTTTCCTTTGTCTTGGTTGTCGTTAATTTCTGACTTCTTTTGGTACTGAGAAGAAGATCCTCAAAAGAGTTGGCGGTATTGGGGTGCGGTCATCCTTTTAGGCTTCTTCGTGCATTGAGTGGGGCCACTGGGAGATTCCCCACATCTAGAAAGTTCGCCATCTTCAAGTTGTTCGTACCGCTGTAAGTTCTTCTTCAAGATTGTCACTTCCTGCTGAGCTAGATACAATTGATGATGTAGATCTTGGTATTCATTCAAAGTCCTCATGTATAAAGCCTCTTGATATGCAATGTGTTGGGTGGCTTCTGCAACACGCGGGTCTTCTTCTTGTTTAGGCCACGGGACTATAAAATGATATCCACCTTCATTGTCTTGGGGTATCAAATAAAATGGTGACTCGTCGAACTCATCTTCATAATAACGATGGAGATGGAGTACCGCTTGTCTTGCCATGTCTTGGACGGCGTCTGGCTCCTTTAGCCAGTAAGCTGTAAATTTTCGGGGAATATCCAGCCTTAAGGGTAATGGCTCCAGGGTCATCCATGCCTTCCATTGAAATAATTTTTCTCCAATGAATTGTCCTCGAGTGTGAAAGATCAGGCATTGCCATTCCGATGCATATAAATACTTTTGCATTCTCCATAATAGAGCTTCCCATCCCTGTAGGATCTCGGGGTTGGAGTGCACGTAGTGTACCATCTGCACACACCGCCATTTTGAGGTTTAGGTGAGAGAGAGTATAATCATTTTCAAAAACAAAACTGACTCACATGAAGGCTAATGTAGATGAGGTAGATATGAGAAGGATTAGTATAGGAATAATACCTATATTTTATGTAACTCCTTTTTACTTTTAAAATAAGTTTTTGCAAACAAGCTAACACACTTAGGGTCATCCTACAGTCAAGCAAGCATGCTCTGATACCACTATGTAACGCCTCCGTTTTCAGAGGCGCCCAATGTTCCTCCCACAGCTGCCTAGAATTATTCAGTTGTGAGATACTGTAGATGAGTGTACATCATTGCCAACACATACTTAAGAGTAAAAGCCAAGCTTTATTACAAAAAAATGGCTTAACGGACGGATCTTACAGCGGGGCAGCGGCCCTTACATAGTACACCACAAAAAGGCACACTACACCATGGCATAAATCCACCGTCATGCCGTCTGTAGCCAAAAGCTGTCTTTAACATCAGCGTGTCTGTAGGCAAAGACTTTTACCGATAGAAAATGTGTGTCGGAGAAAACACATCCGGTAAAAGTCTTTGCCGACAGATCAAACCTTTATCGATGCATACGATGTAGGTAAAGTTCAAGTTTTACCGACAGACTACTTTTCCCTACTGCACAACAATTGCCGGCAGACCAAACCTTTATCGATGACGATGCAGCCGGTAAAGTTCAAGTTTTACGGCGGACTACTTTTCCCTACTGACAACAATTGCCGATAGACAAATATTTACCGACAGATGCTTCGTAGAAAAATAACGCATACACCGACAGACCATCTGACGCATCACAAAATAACAGGTTTTTTTCAATATATACATACACATGAAAATCACATAATATTGCACCAAATTACTCCATACATACATCCATTCAATACATATAGTTGAGAGTTGCAACATGTTTCACGCATACATCCAAAATGTCACACACAAATATACATCCAGATTATAGTTCTAAATTGCTCCAGAATTCGATCAGTACACCACAAATAGTCCAAAAGCTCACATAGCTCAAACAATAGTTCTCCATAAGATCAGGTAGCACCATGTCCAAAAGATCACAAAAGATCAGCTAGCATGTCATCATGTCTAAAAGATCACAATGTCCAAAAGATTGCATTAACCATAGATTCTAACTAAGTTATCTATGTAGTACAAAGCATCAACTTCAACCCTGGGTACAAAGCAGCTAGAGGCCACCACCCGCAGTGAGCAAAAGTTTCACACCTAGCACATGTTGGTCCAAAGTACTATTCCAGCACATTCCCTGTAAAAGAAACAAAATGAACAACAACTTGATCTCTTATCTAGCACATGAACTAAAAAACAAATCTTAGAATGACAATAGTTTCCATTTGTGCTATTTTGGCTATGGGATCATGCTTCGAGCTTATTACTGCATTGAGGGCATTTGATCTTGCTTGTCTTGCAAATGATGATGATGTTATGTTTGCTTGACTGGGTAAATACTTTTTCTTCTCAAGAGCGAGCATAAATTATCGTCACACTACAGCTAATGCTTTTCTTATGATCATATTGCTTTGTTGTCTATGGGTTCTATTTTAAGAGTTCATTTTTTAATGATTGACACCAAAGCCCTGTAATCATGAAACGTCTTGAGCCACATGCACTTGTTATATAGAGGGCATACATTGGCGAGTGACAAGTTGGCGCTTCACGCTTCGGGGACATCAATTATGTATAGAATATGCTATGTATGTGCTATCACTATTGATGACCAGTTCTATCATATGCCCGATACATATAAAACTATGTCCACTGATGCATGTAAAACTATGTCAAATTACCGAACAAGGAAATAAACTGACTCGCTCAATGCGCAAAACGATTGGCTAAATGAATAACTCAACTGCCTATTCTACAGGTGAAAGGATTGCTGAAGGAGAAAAGGATTGGCTAAATGAATAACAAAATGAACAGCAACTTGACAAAATGAACATCACATAGTTTTAGTGCATGTCACTCTAGTTTGCCATCAACACAAAATAAAGTACTCTAGTTTGCCATCAACATATCTTAACTGAAAAACGAAGTATTATCTTTGCTCCAACTAGTAAATCAAAAAAATTAACAATGGAGTATGCTCAAATACCACTGATCAAGTACATATTATATACCACTTCTTAAGCTTTGTATATTTGTACATGATCTTTGCTCCAACTAGTAATTCAAAAACGAAGTAGTATCTTTGCTCCAACTAGTAATTCAAAAAAATTAACAAGGAAGTACATGATCAAATACCACTGATCACCTACTAGAAAAGAATGGATTGGAAGAAAATACCTCCATTTTGGAGCTTTGTAGATTTGTTGCTAACCTTCAACTGCCAAATTTCCAATATCAATAATTTATAGTTACAATGTGATGCAGACAACTAAAAAACTTAAAATACTATAAGTTGCAAAATCATACCCTATTGTTTGGCCATGCAATGGACATGTACTGAGCATCGATTAGAGTTTCCATATCATCATATGGACGGGAAGCAGGGCATCTCTTTTCAAAGACAACATTTACAACAACTTCATAGAACCAACACCAAGAGGTTCACCTCCCACTATGGTGCTAGGGTCAATTGATAGAATTATTGCTTTAGCCACAGGGATATCATTCCTCAAGATAGCATATAATATAACATCCCTTCCAACCTAAAGGGCATACATTTCAGCGAGGAGTAATATAAAACAATACTTAAGTGCATAATTGAAAGCAGGGATTAGATAGTTGAGAACATTACAAGGCTTTCTTCTCCACTGCAGGAGGCCTCATGGCTTCTTCTTGTGGCTGCATTGCTCCTTGATGGCACCCTTGGACTAATAACTTTTTTACGGATAACAGCGTCATACTCATCGAATAGCATATTATCCATACGCCCTTGCTGATTTGAATTATTAAACTCTTCAAGTTCTGGTTCGATCCTTGGGCTCTACAAAAGTAGCGGAATAAGTTTTCACAAGGGGTGTCAAAAGGCAATCAATTGTGTAAAAAAATGATGTAAATGGCTGCATGCTAAGAATGACTCATAAGTGACATTATGCAACCTCACCTCAATATGACGTGAATTAGAAGCATGGTGGGAACTTGTTTCAATATTCTGGACATGTTGAGATAGCAACATCTGCTCCATTTGGTCAAAACGCTGCTGCATGTGATCCATGCGTTGTGTTAGAGCGTTAACTACTTCTTGAGTTTGCCGATGAGCTTCTATTTCTAATTGAAGTCTTGTTGGCAATTTGTTACGCGCTCCTGGTGTGCCCACGTCTTGAGGAGTTGGTCCCTTTCCTAGAACACGAACAGAACCTCTTGGCTCTTTTAGACCACAGACATGTGCAAACAAATCACCCTCCTGGATGGATTTTTCCTTTAGTTCTGGGTGATTTTCAGCAGCCTCTTTTAGCTTTTGCTAAAACAATGCATACCATATTAGCTAGTACTATTCAAAAAACACAATAGATCTATTAGAAAAACACATACAATTGTTGCCTCAGCCTGTGGAATCGGTTGTCCATTTTTAGTTGAATGTGTCTCAATCCAGATTTCATCTCTTCTAGCAAGATGCCCAAGTTTTACCCCCTACAATAAGAGGTATTATTGTAAAAAAAAATCAGATATGAAACCAACTTAAAAAGATGCATTTATATTACCAATTCATGGCCAACACGAGCATAGCTTTTGCTACCAGATGTGTGTAACACATGCAGCTTTTGGCGATTTGCTTTGCCTCTTAACGAGCGGGCCTATAGCACAAACATGAACATAACATACAGCTATACTATATGTAGTAAACAAAATAACATAGAGATATGCGTAACCTCTGCTTCTGGAGATTTCCAATGATTAACAAGCCACTCCCATTCTTTCGGACTAACTCTTTGGACACGTTTTTCCAGAAGTTGCTCAACAGACAAATTTGCATCAAAAAAGGCCTTCTTCAGATCAGCCTTAAAGTCCCTCCATTGACTATGCGCTGTTGACAAAACAAACGGTAGACCACCCTGATCGATCTCATAATATAATCTGTAATAAAATGAAAAATAGTCATTTTCAGCACTACACACAAAACAAAACAAGTGACAAATAATAATCCGCATACCGTATTTCATTCCACATCGCAAGCTTATTTTTGATATCAACTTCCTCCAATCATCGTATGCAACCGATATTTTTTCCTCACCAATGTTCCAATGACATTAGCAAACTCTTTAGAATCGTGCCCTATAGGTGGCCAAATTCATTGAGGGTAATCTTGATTTTAGGTTGACTCGCTCTTGAAATTATGTTCACCTTTTAGTGATGCCCTTACATCCTTTCCTTTCGCTCATCACGTTGGAGTGCAACAGTTTGATCTAGAGGTGCAAGGAAAATGACAAAATAATAATATTAGAAGTACCTAACAGATCATGATGTTGAGACTAGTTTCTATATTATGCCCATAGGTTGTACACTACAATACAGTTCATTTAAAGTAGTACTAGCAAGAATTTACCTTCTTCATCGGCATTCATTTCATGTTCCTCCGGTTGGTATTCAGGATCTTGATGGACACGTTTATCTACATTGTCCTCCATATTTTTCCTTGTCCTGGGGCGTAAGTTATGATTTCCATATGGCACTCCTTTTGTGCATTCAGTTATCTACAAAAAGTCATATGTATGTGAAATAAAAGGGACACATCATAGACAACATGAAATACAACTATAATAGACAGGCATACATAACCTTAGCAATTTTCTTGGGTGGCTTTTGAACATGTATATTGCTGGCCAGTTGTGGGAGGTTAAGAGATTGCAACTTCTCATTGTTTTCTACTATTGTATTGTTCCGATGTATTTCATAGTCTGTTAGTGTCCCTTGCTTACTCTTTCCTCCTGACCTTCCACTGACCCCCCTTTCTTTAATCATTTCTCTTGCGTTTTCCATTCTTTTTCCTGCAGGTGATTGCAATTAGTTAGCAAATGTTCATCCATATAGAATACTATAGCAGGACTTCACATGATGTAATATAATATAATGCGGAACAGAACTTAGATACAACAGTAGTATATTTGTACAAAACTTACTTTTCAGGTTTATTTGCATCAACAATTATTCCATCTATATCTGTCCTGACACAACCAATATCTCCAACATTGATATTCATACTTGAAATAGGATGCACATCAGCAATCAAGATTATTGTAGGTACTTCGATGTCATGCTCTAAATCTTCATTATCAGCTTCACGCATATTATAAAAATCGCGTGGTTTAGAATGAATAACAGCAAACCAATCAATATCAATAGGGTCTTGAACATAGTAAACTTGGATGGCTTGGGATGCTAAAATGAAAGGCTCATCTGATAGCTTGTCACCGGTATTGAATAAATGTTTGAAATTTACACTAGTAACCCCAAACCGATCTGTCTTTACCCACTTCCTTCCGTGCGGTTATCAACCCACCACATTTGAACAGCACTATATTCCCATTGTTGCTATAATTCAACTCAATAATTTCTTTTATAATACCATAATATGTCTTGTTTCCTATTATGTGGCAGTCAATATTCCCCCTCTCAAAACATGTGGTCTGTGCAGTTAAAGAAACACCGCTTTGAACAGCCTTCCTCATCATAAGCTTGGGTATGAAAATTAAAACCATTTATGGTGTAACTATTATATTTAGTAGCAACCATTGTTGGCTCTTTGGCTAAAATTTTTATCTCATCTGGTTCATTCTCACCCATCTCAGCCACCTGTGATTATGACATATATGTCAACCTAAAGTTATATCACAGTAAAAATTAGACATTGGTATGACCACTTGCTTACTTACATGCAATCTAAACCACTCATGAAAGGTTTCATGCTGCACGCGATTGATTTCTCGCTTGTTTCGAAGTCCAGTTGAGGAAAGATAGTTAATATGCTTGCTGCAAGTGTCATATTAGTACTGTTAGGAACTTCATATTGATTTTTCAGAATGCTAAAATAATTTAAATAGCTTACTTCAAATAAGAATCTATATTATCATAGTTGAACAAGACATATCTATGTGCTTGCAGCCAACTTTTATGGTCCAAAACCACACAACATTTGCCAGCCAATCCTCGCCCAATGGTGCGAAAGAAAGGAGGAGTACTACCAACATCAATAGGGAAGCCTTCATCATTTCTAATATGTCGAGTAAATCGAGTCACACCATGCAAATAGCGTGAATGAATGTAAGACACTCATCGAATAAATAGCTCTCGCAATTGATCCTTCCGGTGACTTCTAGTGCGCACATACCCTTACACCTCATCAAAAACCTATGCATACATAAATATGAAATAAAAGTGAGTTTTTTTGCAATGAGGCATGGCTACAATTATTTAATTTGTTCTTGTAGAAAATCACCTCTCTACAGGATACATGTTGCGAAAATGTATTGACCAAATGATTCTTGCTTGAGCAGGAGATGAACCATCAAGTGTATCATAATATCAAAAATGATGGTAAGAATATGGTCTCAAGAAGACATAAGGTCTCAACTATGTCAACTTGTAGTTTTTGCATATCACTTACACGGATTACAAGCGAATATATTTGCTTAAAAAATTGCTCACGCGAATCAGTGCTTTGCACTAACATTTTCTGGTAGTATCCTTCTAACAACGAAGTGGAAGTAAGTGTTGCAAAAGAACATGGTTGTCATGACTCTTAAGCCCAATTATCTTTCTCTCATTAACCTGAATATTGCGCCGAATGTCTGATGCATAACCATCGGGAAACTTAACTCCCTTTAATACCGAACAAAACAACTTCTTCTCTTCAGAACTCATTGAATATGGTGCTGGAGGTAAATAAAATTTATCTTCTACTTCAATAGGATGAAGATCACTTCTTATGCCTAGAGCTTGAAGGTCCAATCGAGAATTCAAGTTATCCTTAGATTTCTTGTCAGTACCCAACAATGTATTAATTATATTATCACATACGTTCTTTTCAATGTGCATGACATCAAGATTATGACGCAGGAGCAAGTCTTTCCAATATGGAAGCTTGAACCAAATGGACCTCCTTTTCCATATATTAATTGGTTCCCCCACCTTGCGCTTTCGTTTTTTTGATAGGTTCTTCCTAGATGGATCCTTGCCAAAATTTTGTTCCATGCCTTCGGTTTGCACCAAAATTTCCTCTCCAGATAATGGTTTAGGTGCTGACTGAAGCTCGGTAACACCATCAAATGAATGACTATCAAATCTAAATGGGTGGTTTGCATGTAAGAACCTACGATGCCCCATGTAACAAGTCTTGCCCCCATTTTTTAATCGAAGAGAACATGTAAATGAGTGGCACTCGAGACATGCTACTTCACCTGAGGTAGAACATCCAGCCACATATCCAAGACCTGGATAATCTGAAATGGTGCATAATATGGCAGCACACAGCTGGAAGTACTCATCCTTGGAAGCATCAAAAGTTCTAACTCCATTGACAAACATATCTACCATATCATCAACTAGTGGCTCCATAAAAACATCCATATCACGCCAGAGCATATCGACCAGAATTATCAAAGAAATAATGAAATTAGGTTGCTTCATACAAATCCATGGTGGAAAGTTGTATGGAATTAGAATTACCGGCCAAATACTATAAGAAATATTCATGGATCTGAATGGGTTGAACCCATCTGTAGCTAATGCAAGTCTAAGGTTACGACTATCTGCAGCAAAAAACTGGATGTTTATGGTCAAAATCCTTCCAAAGAGGAGAATCTGCTGGATGCCTAAGCAAACCATCTTTTGTGCGCTCTTCATCATGCCATCTTGCTAAGCTCTGTTCTAGAGCAAAGAAACAACCTCTGAACCTTCTCTTTACAGGAAATAGCGAAGAACCTTATTAGGAACCTTGTGTACGCGCTTTCCCATTTGGACTCTTCTTTTCCGATTTCCACCGTGAAGTTTTACACTTTGGACAACATTCAGCATTAGCATTATCCTTCCAATAAAGAATGCAATCATTTATACATGCATGAATGCTGACATATCCAAGTCCTAGGCATTTGACAGTTTTCTTGGCTTCATTGTAGTTTTTTGGTAGTGCTGACCCTTCAGTGAAAGCTTCATAAGTAGATCAAGTAATAAGTCAAAACTCTTATCGCACCATCCCCAAGCAACTTGGTGTGAAGTAGTATTACTATGAAACACAGCTTTGAGTATTTCTTACACCCTGGGTATAGGTCTTGCCCATAATCATTTGATAGGTTCCTAAGAGCATCCAAATCTTCATTTGTTTGCACTGGATCACCATCATCCTCAAAATCCCCACCTTTGTCTAACCCACATGCTAAGTCTCTAAGCAAATCGAGATATCATCATTTTCGCTAGACCCTCCACATCCCCAACCTCATCATACTCGTGACGGTTCAAAAAGATTTATCTTCCCCATGGAACATCCTTATCATGTAACCTTCTTCAAAGCCCTCACATATCAAATGCTCACGAACCTCGATTTCATCTCTCCAAACCGAATGCACACATTTTCTACAAGGGCATTGTATCTTGTTGCCTACGGATGAAGTACTAAACACATGTTGTAGGAATTTATTCAGTCCTTCCAAATATATTGCTGTATGCCTACGTGAAATACATCCATATATATCAGTTACTATATAATGGAATGGAGAATATAGACCTAAAATAGTTGGAAGTGTTTCATATACCTACGCTTATCCATCCACCCTCTATCCATGGTGCACCTTTGTTATTTTCACAAGCAAACTAGTCAAACCGAAAATACATGTTGTAAGTTCCCCCAACAATTGCAAATATACGCATTTCACATTTAAGCCTTAAAACTAAAAGCTACTAAAGATGTTGCCAACCTGGTGTCTAGAGATGTCAGCAGCAAGCTGAAACTTCCACCAGGGTACGTGATCCCGTCGTCCTCCCCGAGACGATGCCAACAAATTTCTTTGAACAACTATTAGGGTTACCTGCATGTACAGTACAATTATACATTTTATCATCATCTTGACCAAAATAAAATCAACAGTACAATATACTATACAAAATACTGCACAATATACTATAAGGCAAAGAGATAAATCTGTTAGTGTTGCAAATATACAAAATACTAGAATGAATACTGCACAATATACTGCACAATAACTCTGTTAGTGCGCACGGGGGCGGAGAGGCAAGAAGGGGGCGGCGGCCACGGCCGGGGAGGGGTGGTGGCGCCCACGGCCGGGGAGGGTGGCGACGCCGGGGAGGAGGGGCGACGGCAGGAGAAGGGGTGGCGGCGCACGGGGAGGCGGCGCTCACGGGGTAGGGGAGGCGGCGCACGTGTGGAGGCGGCGGCGCATCCGGGGGGGCGGCTCACGGGGTAGGGAGGCGCGCAGGTGGAAGGGGCGTCGCGACGGGGAGGGGCGCGCGCTGGGAGGGGCGGCCGCTCACGGGGTAGGGGAGGCGGCGCACGGGTGGAGGGGCGGCGGCGCATGCTGGGAGGGGAGGCGCGCGACGGGGAAGGGGAGGCGCCGACGGGGAGGCGGCGGCGCGGACGGAGGGAGGCGCGCGACGGGGAGGCGCGGCGGCGCCGGGTGGAGGGGCGGCTGCTCACGGGGTAGGGGAGGCGCGCACGGGTGGAGGGAGGCGGCGATGCCGGGAGGCGGCGGCTCACGGGGTAGGGAGGCGGCGCCAGGGCGGCGGCGCTGGGGGGCGGCGCTCACGGGGTAGGGGCGGCGCGCACGGGGAGGGGGCGGCGCTGGGAGGGGCGGCGCTCACGGGGTAGGGGAGGCGTCGCCACGGGGAGGGGCGGCGCGCGGGGAGGGGCGGCGGCTCACGGGCTAGGGGAGGCGCGCACGGTGGAGGGGCGGCGGCGCATGCTTTGAGGAGGCGCGCCACGGGGAAGGGAGGCGCCGACGGGGAGGCGGCGGTGCTCGGGGAGAGGTAGGGAGGCGCGCGACGGGGAGGGGCGGCTGCGCTCGAGGGAGGCGGCGCACGGGGGGAGGGGCGGCTGCGCTCGAGGAGGCGCGCGCGCGGGGATCGACGGGCGGGGATCTGTGGCGTTGCACATGAGGGGAGGGCAGCGCACGGGGGAGATGTTTTCGGGAGACCACACGGGCTATTTGGCCAGCGCGCCATATTTTCCTCCGCGCGGGCTACTAATTTTTTCGCGCGCACAACAATTGCCTACACACAAAGATTTAACCACAGATATATTGATGTTGTTCATACAATTACCGACAGACGATCGGTCCTAATAGGTCAAGAGTATTACCTACAGATACTTTGTCGTTACTTTCGACTATTCCCGACAGACAGTTTGTCCCTATGCTTTACCGACAGACTATGTGATGTTAAATGTCAACTTTTCTCCACAGATGACTGACGCTAAAACTTTACCATGGTGTAGTGGCACCACAGATAGGCCTAGGTGCAGAACAACACTAAAATCACACATCAACTTCGTCATACGTGTCTTCATCTTCGTATATCTCCTCATATTCTTGCAACGCGTTTTCTGTTTATATTATTTACAAATATGAGTACAAACCTTTTTGCGACGCGTTTTCTGTTTATATTATTTGCAAATATGAGTACAAACCACCGTACTCAACAAGTCACACGAGGAGACACTATATAATTACATGCAAGGAATTCCAAAAAATAGGATTATGATGATTTTATTATTTTATGTGGATGCAGCTTTCTTTTGTAAACATTTGAACTATAAAATAAGAAAATCAAAAGATTCTTAATGAATCGGGGTTTCAAACTTGATTAGTGAATTTCAGCGTTACTAAAACCTTTCCAAATCTAATTATGTTTCATTCATGGAATCACCCAATAAACATAGTTTTATTTACCAGAAATACGGCGTATTCGAATACCATTTGTATTTGACTCTGTAGAACTTCTCAACTTCACTCACAAGATTCCTTAACCCTCATGACTGAGCGAAGAAAACAAGGCTTTTCACCGCTCAGAGCTTTATATAGTCTCTACCCGATAGACTCTTAGCCTACACAAACTCGAGTATCCAACGGGCCGACATCGGAACACATTCGCCCAATTTGTGAGGATCTATTGTTGTAGTAAGTCCATACCACGTCCCAATCATTTTATCTTTCCTGTAGAGGTTCAATCGAATTGAGCGATTACTAAACCAGGTTTGACGAATTAACGTTTATGGTTAAACGTTCACTATATTCTTTACTTGGCATAAGATTCTAGTTCTTACATTCTTACTGAGGCACTTCCAACCACAAATCCATACATTAGTACCTTTCGGCACTAAGCTAGTACTTACCGTACTACAACCCTTTCCGTTCCATGCCTCCACCCTAGGACAAGGTCAGGAGACCCAACCATCTTGTGGCTTCTCGTGATATCTCCTTGTCCTCTAACTATTTTTAAAAATCTACCAGCAAATGTCGGGTCTCTTAGTAGTATAAAATAATTAAGTTTCCTGTACTACCATGATTAATTAAATAATATAATTTATATTACTAAGTCTTGTCAATGTGAATGTGGCCATAAAATTAAACAGGGCTTTTTCGGGTGGTAGGACATAGCTAATATCATGTTATTCGAAATATTTATTGTACATAAAATAACAATATGTAAATACTATAATGAAAATATTGATAAATAAATAATTTAATGAATGTAGGTTCAATATATTCAAAAACATGTGACTTGCCTTGCGAATCGATGTACTCAATTAATTTGTATTCTTTGGATCCTTCGGCTTGAGCTTGAGATTCTCCTTCCTGAGCTGGTAGGTCTGCGACATCGAGAGCTAGCGTAAAGAAAAATAAAATAAAATAAAATCTGTGTTTGAAGGATTGAGCTGGGATTAAAAGAGAGAAAACAAAATCTGGAAAAACCCAAATAATATAGGTTTAGGGTTTTTAAGGGTCTGGTATGAGAAAACAGAGTTCAGAAATGGGTAGACGGGCTCGAAACAGTCAAAATAAACATATATATGCATTTCGGATCCTGGTGAACAATACCGAGTTAGGGTTTACTTTTCACCCAAACCCGGCTGCTATAGTAGCTTCTTCCTCCTCCCGCTCGCGCGGCGGCGCGAAAATAGAGAGGGACAACAATGGTAATCGGTGGGGCTACAGTGACTTTTGATGGATTCCAAGGATATGAATGGGTTGCTAGCAGTCCAGTGGTTTCATTTTTGTGGTTAGCGGCGGCGGGAACTCCGGTGATCGCCGGCGGCAGCATTTTTTCACCGTGAGGCTTTTGGATGACACCAGGGTGATCGGTGGGGTATCAGGACAATTGCATTAAGTTTTAAGCATCTCTAGAGTTAGAGGGAGCTCAGGGGAGTGGCGGTTTGGCCGAGGAACTACTGGGTTGAGCTGTCTAGGGCGGCCTCCTTCGGCTGGGCGACGGCGATCGCGACTAGATCAGTGGAGGGCTCGGGAGCTCATGGCGTTGCTTCGAGGGGGTTCCTGGGAGCTTGTGTATGCTAATGATGAATGCAATTGAAAGCTGATTGGTTGAATCATTGAATTAGGTGGAAAGGCTCACCTCGGGCTTTTCGACGAGTTCTGGCAGTGAAGTGGGTTTCTGAGCAACTGGGGAGGGGTGTGGCTTGCTGTAAGCTTGTACTTCCCTATGGAGGGGTCCAAGGGTTTATATAGGGTCGGGTGGCGGTTTTTGGCTGTGTCCTGGTACCGACGGCGGGAAGACTCAATGGGTTTTGGGAGAGCTCGGGGAGGCGCGACTCTGCCGACTGGGGAAGGTGCACTAGGGCCTCAGGCAGTGGCGGACCCAGATTCAAAATTTAGGGGGGCTAATAGGTTCACTGATTTATCCGAATAATTTAACTCCAAAGATCAAACACCCATTTACAACTATGCATGCCGCACGCTGCAGCTGGTTGATATATATCGGTCGTTCCGGCGGGCACGTTGTTAGCCATTAATTTCCGATGCACTATCATCAAGATTCCCACACCCACACATGCGCTTCTCTATCGATCTCCCTCTCGAGACTAGCTGGGATCCATTAGCAGGGAGGTGGAGAAAGACGATGTGCGCATGGCATATATTGTGTGAATCTTGATGATGCCACAGCAAAAATCACTAACTGCATGGCCTCCTCCAATTAATCCGATCGCCATCTGGCCGGTGCAGACGATCCACCCACATACTATGCATCTAGTTCGATTCACTTCCATATGCAATCCAAAACGATGGAAAAGGTACGTACAGCTAGTATATATAGCTATACATAAAAAAACACGAATGCACATATACGTATGTGGTACAGACCGATCTAGAACAAGAATTAGAAAGGGGAAGGGGGAGCTAGCTTAGCTAGCTAGGAAGAATAGAAGATTCCAGTTACCATGCAAGAGGTGGAGCCGAAGGAAGGAATATGCTGGCTAGATAGCAAGACTAGAGCTGATGGATCTTCAAAAAGATGAATACATATGTGTGTACCGGGGGCCGGTGGGAACGGCCGGCGTAGGGGGGGCGCTAGCCCCACCTGACCCCCCGGTAGGTCCGCTACTGGCCTCAGGGGTTGTGTTGTAGTGGTCAAAAGCTGCTAAGGCTGGTCAGGTCGGCTGTGAGAGAGTGAGGTCAGCCGGGACGTGAATTTGAACGGCGGCGGCCGATTCTTGTCCGGGTAGCGCGACGTGTGGGCGGGGGCATTAAATGCTTGTCAGTGGTTAGTCAATCGAGGCATATGACCATTGGCACAGTGGCAGGGCAAAGCAGCGGCAGGGGGCGGTACAGCAGGGCGGTGGCAAAAATCAGTGGCGGTGGTGGATTTTCAGACCGTGAACAGTTGCCGCGCGAAAACAGCTGATGTGGCTAGGTCGGCGGTGGGTTTGGACCGGGGATGGCTTGGATTTGAGCGGAATTGGGCTGGGGATGGCTGGAAATCAAGAGCAAACAAAAAGACTCAAATTTTGCGAAATTTGGTTATGTTTCAGACCCGTGCATGGGCGGCAGTTTCTCCTGGGGCGACGTGCTGCGGTGCGTCCACATCGGGCTGCTGTGCGTCTAGGGAGACCCGGCGGACCGGCCGATGGTGTCGTCGGTCGCCCTGATGCTCGGCAGCGACACGGTCTCTCTCCGGGCCCCGTCCAAGCCGGCGTTCTACGCCAGGAACGCCCACGCCAGCTTGGGCACGTCGTCCAGCTCGTCGACGCCGTCGCCGTAGGGTCAGTCCTAAAGTCAAGGGCAACGGACTGCACCTGCGGTGTGTGAACTCTGGTTCTCTGAAGGATTGTTGCATCCGGACGTTCAAGAAACGTTTGCCGAATTTTTGTCGGGTTAGGAGCTAGCTCGAGCGACCATTATAATGCACCGTGTCAGACTGGTCACTAAAAGATCAAATAATACTTCAAATCGTGTGCAGTTAGGATCAAATAATGGTTCTTTGGGTCAGAATGCCAGATGGGGCCTGTTCCTCCAGCGCCAAGAAGTAGGACCAAGTGGCCCGCACCGTTCGCAACATTTGCGGGTTAAACCCCGATGTATTGGTTTCTGCTTTTAAGTTCTATTTATAAAAGTTAAAAGTTAATAAAAATATTTAGTTTCTTAAAGTAGCTTTTTCATTTTTTTTTGCAACCATTTCGCTCTAAAGATAAAACAGTGGGTCACGGGTGTATCACTCACCCCACTTCTCTCGCTCATATCATGCACACGTATATCTCCATCACTTTTTACACTGCTCACCCACTCTTTCTAAAAGCCACTTCTTTCAACTGCTACTATTTATTTTTAGCCAAAAACTATAAAAGTACTCAGCCGAACAGCCGCAACAAGTACGACTCGAGGTGCCGCGACACCTGGTACTCGTTGACGTCCAGGTCCATCCGCTGAATCTATGCACAAATGAAAAAAATTGTAAATCCATCATATATCAAAGATAGTGCATCACTAAATAGAAAAAATAGATAGCATGTGTACCTAGAACTGCGAAAGCCACCGCATAGGGGGGCACGCTTCTGTCGCGTTGGCCCGGCCTCGGCCAAAAGAACTACGTCAATCCTGCCTAGCAGGTCATTGCTTCAGTTGGCAGGCGTATCCTGCGGAGAGACAGCCTCTCCCATGATAGGCAGGTCGAGCAGCATTGCAATGTCCTGTAGAGTGGGGGCCATCTCCATGAGTGGGAGGTGGAAGGTGTGCCTCTACGGCCGCCACCGGTCCAACAGAGCTGTCAGCAACGACCGGTTGAACGAGAACCATTGTGACCGCTCCAGGCCAGCCTGGACCTTCCCGGCCTCCTCGACTGGAGTGCCATCCTTATCAATGGCCTCTACCATGGACATGAAAGGTAGAAGGCCGGCATCGCTCAGTATGCAAAGCACAATAAAGTAAGTACATAGTACAAATATCGTAAAAAGATGTGCCATAGTTTGTACACAGCCTATCTCTCCAGCGTGAGTCTAGACTCCAAGTCCGTCGGGGTGTCCGCGTACAGACTACCCCTAACTGGGTCTCCTCGTCCCCACCTTCAGATTGGAGAAGTGGAGGTAGCAGAGGTCGAGGTAGATGGTCGCCTCCTTGCTGTAGGCAGTAGGCGCACAGGCACAGCTGCTGCGCGTCCTGGAAGGCGACCGCGACGTAGGTGCCACAGGCGGGGCCGTTCATGTCGCCGCAGTAGAGAGCGAGCGAGGGTGTAGACAAAGACGATGTCCGGCAGGACGCTGATTGTGCCGGCGACGAAGAGCTCCGGGGAGGAGGCATTCTTGGGGAGGGTAACAGAGAGGAGCTCGATGTTGGAGTGGTACGTGTGTTAGTGATATGCCGAGGCAATCATAGAGATGATTGTATCACTTTTATATTTATGATCTTTTGAATAATATGTTATTTTATCTCTTGAATAAATATCTTTTATATTGATCAACAAGTATGTGACTTGTTCGTTAAACTTTTTATTTATGTTTTAATGTTATTCTAAATTATCCATAATCTTATATCATTATGTGGGATAATTATAATTTATAGATCAACACATATATTGATTGATGATTATGTTTCACGGATCATGGATATGAGATATCAAATCAATAATGTGGACACATATCAGAGAACATGATATTGGTTTCACCCACCATGACACACTGTGGGAATTGTTATATTCTTAAGTGTCATCAGTTGGTCTCATACTTAGTGTATGTAGAATCCTTAACTCTAAGGTTATCATTATTTTCTACATATGTAATAGTTTATTTAGGGTTTACCAAACACTACTTTGTAATTGGGTAGTCATAAAGGTAGTCTTCGGATTTACTATGAAACATATGGAGAAATATGAACGATCAAGGTAGAATTTGCTCCTCCTATATAACAGGAGATATATCTCTGGGCCTCTCGATGTGGTTGGATTAAGAAAATAAATGATCATGCCAAATGTGGTTGAAGGGTCAATCACAGCTATGTAATCCACTACATGTTCGAGTGAAGGATCGAACTATTATAGGATGGCACGCTTCTCGCTTTGAGTTCGATCTGATATCATAAGGCAAAAGTATCGATACAAAAGCACTATATAGATTCATTCGATATGATCTTTATATATGTTTGGGAGTCGTTATGTCCTGATAGGGAACACTACCGACTTACGGACCGAAAATGAGTTTTTAGCCCATGACCAAATATACATGAATCTACAGGGTCACACACTTAATGGGCTAAAATAATAAGGGTTCAGATGATAATCTCTGAGTGGGATACGATCTCTACTCGTATCAGATAAACATCCGATTGGAGGCTATATAAAGAGAGGTACGGGGGCTGAGCGAGGCATCCCAAAACACACCCATCAAAACCCTAACCGCCACCTCTCATAACCCCTGCCGTGCACTTGTACTAGCACACCGACGTACGGTGTTCCCTCTCCGAATGTGTGGACCTTGGTAGAGGTGCTGCTACGACTGCGGCGCTGATCGAGACGATCACAAGGAAGAGACGGTTGGCCGGAGGACGGTAAACTCCTTCCACTACACCGACGCATTCTTCGTTGAATCGGCTGCTTCAATTCTACTTCCGCTGCACTGTGCGTCTAGTGGTAACGATCTATGATCTCTTACTCGCGTAACTTCCTAGT